>CM077023.1:38177981-42977981 GCA_039090855.1 Macrothele yani
CGTACCCTGCTGCCAAGACCAAGTTGGGTATACCCACCACCCGACAGCGTACTTTTGCCGCAGTAGTTCAGTCTCTGCCACAACCCGTGCAGCCCTTTGTTCCGCGCCCTGTAGCTCTCGCCGCCCTTGCCAAGCGATCTACAGCTGACCAAGCGACACAGGTGTTTTTCCCGGAGCTCGAAATTTTTCGAATACCTGATTCTGGGCCTTCTCTTTTGCTGCCGACCGTCTCTTCCAGTTTCCAGCAGAAAGCCTGCACGTGCGGAAGACCCGGCCCTCAATCCGCAAAGGTGTGCAGTGTCCATCCAACTGTCTCGGCCTCAGCGAGGTCCCCACCCTCAACCAACATTATAGAGGAACATAGGGGGGAGGAGAGTGACAGTTCGTCCCCAGCCTCAAACAACATTGCAGAGGAACATGGGGGGAGGAGAGTGACAGTTCGTCCCCGCCCTCTGCCAGCATTGCAGAGGAGTGTGGGGGGGGAGGAGAGTGACTCATCCTTTGTGTAGTTGTTTAAAAAAATATATATATATATATGTATATATATATATATATGTATATATAATTCTAATAGTAAATTAATAAATTTTTATATAAACCTAATTAACTACCTTGTCTTCACAGCTTTCATTATACTCTTTTTCAACTTTTACCAAGCCTGTCTGCTCTTAATCATTTTCCACGCTTTTAAAAATCTGTGGCTGATAGTTCTTTGTCTGGCGCTCTTTGGCCAAACCTGGCCCTTGCGCCACTAAAATCCACTAACCAACCAACCAACCAACAATTGAAGGCGATGAAGACAGAATGCAAGATGGTCTACTTACGTAACAGGAAGAACATATAGTAATAGTAGGCGACGCGACAGTCGGAGAAGGGGCAAAGACGAAGCGTCAACTTCCGTTTCAGAGGTTTGCTCTTCCATTGGTACTACGAAAGCGGACGATCCGGAACCCTCCACCTGAGAAAGTAAAAATTACGATCATAAAAATAGAAATAATCCCATCTGGGGTGCTTAAATGGGCTCTAAAGAATCCGTGAACCTTCACGGTATGGTAAAACGCAAAACAAGGTATGCAGTGCTGTCTTAACACTTTTGGGGGCCCTGGGCCGTCATACTTTTCGGGGCCCTTAATCTAATATATACAGAATATATACAACATATAGTATTATTACAGTATGTGGTTATTTTTTTATTCACATATGGCATTATTACATTATAGAGAACATATGGATATATAAATGTCTTTCAATCACTGAACTGGGAAAACAAAGGAATAAAGATTAATGGAGATTATCTAACCCACCTTCGTTCTGCTGATGACGTAGTCATTTTTGCAACTACCCCATCAGAGCTGCAGAGTATGATCCAGGAACTTGCTGACAAGAGTAAAGAAGTGGGATTAAAAATGAACTTTCAGAAGACAAAAGTGATGTTCAATGCTTTTACAAGAAATGATGATTTATCGATTGATGGAGAAAAGCTGGAGATAACAGACACGTACGTTTATCTTGGACAGCAGATATCAAGTGAGGGTCACATTGATGAAGAAATTAATCGGCGTACAAAACTTGCCTGGATAGCTTTTGGAAGAAACAGCATAATTTTTAAGAGCAATATGCCATTATGTCTTAAAAAGTGTCTGATCAGTGCATCCTTCCAGTGCTTACGTATGGTGCAGAGACGTGGACCTTAACTAAAACAGACATACAAAGGCTGCAGACAACTCAAGGAATCATGGAGAGGTGCATGCTTATTGTAACCAGGAGAGATAAGAAGAGGAACTCGTGGATACGAAAAATGATAAGAGTGGAAGACATCATGATCAGAGTGAAATCCCTGAAATGGCAATGGGCTGGACATAGTGCCAGAAGGACAGACCATCGATGGACAGTCGAAATTTTAGATTGGATTCCAAGGGACAGGAAAAGACCCAGAAGAAGACCACATGGGAGATGGGTGGATGAAATTCGAAAGTATGTGGGAGTGACATGGAGGAGACTGGCACAAGACAGACCGTTGCGGAGAAAACTTGGGAGACCTTCATCCAGCAGTGGATTGATAATGGTTGACAATGATGATGATTATGATACAACGTATAATAATTATTATATACACCTCCATGTTATCCCTATGAGAAGAAATATTCAACATCCAGTAACTTTTTAAATACCACTTGAATGTAAAATGGTACATGACAAAAATTGTAGAACTCCATGAAATGTACCAAATGCATTCGCATTTTGTTGTTTAGCAAATTACAAGAAAATGGGTGCTGAAAGATATAATGTTTCTTCCCCATTCTACAAATTATTCAACGAAATATTAAAACAGAAGAAAGAAAGAAGCAAACCAGCCCCGTTTCCAAACAATATGACGCACCGAACGAAAATGCTGATATGCGGCCCCCGTCATTGTTATTTGTTTAAACAGCGACGATTGAAAAAATGTGTAAGTAGCCCAGGTGGGAAAACCCCTGTGATAAAGATACGTGCACTTCTTCGTATGAACAACACAAATGTCGGCTTTCTTTGTTTCTTATTTTGTAATAAAAGATCTATCCTAACACCTAACTTTCCTCCTGCCTCCTCGAGAAATCGAAGCTACGTGCATGATTTAAAAAAAAAAGCAGAACTTCCAACTTTCCGGATTGGTGTTTCTTCTTTTCTTTAAACAAAAAAAAAAAAAGCCTCCTGGTTAGTGGTCAAAGAGTTTGACTTTTTGTAAACCCACAAGACTCTTGGGGCGATGGGGGCCCCAGTTCAGGAGGGGGCCCTGGGCACCGGCCCCGTTGGCCTACCCCTTAAGACGGTCATGAAGGTATGTACTGCGTCGTAGAACAATAAGTTGTCACGATAACAGAGAAGTGCTTGTCGACAGGTGACAGACGAGCTGCACTGCGTCAGGTAACCGTGGAGTGCAAACAGTGTTATCGAGAGGGGAATTTCAGTACATACAGTCTGCCGGACAATGGCGCGAATGGGATACAAGAGCAGACGTTCCCTTCGTGTACCACTCGTCTCTGCTAAAAACCTACAAATTTGTCTGCCGCCCCGGTGGCAGAGTGGTCCATGTTCTGGCTTCTGATCATTCGTCCGAGATGGGTCCGGGTTCGAATCCCGGTAAGGTATGGATATTGTTTTTGTCTTACGGCACCGGTTCTCTCCCTTCCCAGGAGCCAGTGACTCTAAATTAAGGACGAGCGATTACTTATAGCCCATCGAGTTGCTCACGGTGGTTGTTTAACCTCCAAACAAACAAACAAAAAAGCAGCCTTTGAATGCCATGAGGTATCTTAATATCCCTGCTGATCAGGCTCCCCTGAACATGTGCATGGTGCCTTTTGATGGAAATGGCTACTTTCAGCAGGATAATGGCCTCATGCCAGAAGGAATCGTCACACAGTGATTTAAAGTGCACGACAATGACTTCAAAATTCTAAAATGGCCCCCAAATTCCCAGATCTTACCCCGATTGAGCCGCCCTGGTGGCGCAGTGGTTTAAGCGATGGCCTCTGATCATTCGTCCAAAAGGGGTCCGGTGAGGCATGGATGTTGTGTTTGTCTTACGGCACTGTCTCTCTCCCTTCCCTGGAACCAATGACCCTAAATTAGAGACGGGCGACTGCTTATGGCCCATTGAGTTGCTCCCGGTGGTCATTAAACCTCAAATAAAAAAAAATCCCAATTGAACACCTATGAGATGAGATTGAGAGAGCCATTCGGAACAGAGATCCTCCTCTAACGAACATTCGGCAATTGACGGACGCCACCATCATATCCCTCTTAGCTGAACATACCAGTAGAACGACATGAGCACTTCGTTGAATCCGTGCCACATCGAATCGAGGCTGTTGTGAAGGCGAAGGTTGGCCCAATACGTTATTTAGTAGGTGTTCCCATTAATTTGCTACTTCAGTGTATACTGGTAACTTTATGGATATACGTGGATGGATCTGTGAAAGAGAAAGAACTTCACACCATGAAAAACGTGTTCTGTATTCATTCCTCTATGCAGGCTTGTGATGTCATTTTAGACACTCAGGACCGGCTTTAGCGTTCATGGCGCCCGGTATGACAAAGTACGTTGATGACCCCCAGAAGCGTTTGTGTGTGTGCTGGATTGTATAGCATTTTTAGCCACAAAGGAAAAGAAAAAAAAAGGCTCGCTCAGCTCAGCTTCTCCTGAACTTGGCGCCGACTATAGGGGGCAAGGTGAATCTTGCCCCCGTAATAATTTTAGTAAGGGGGCAGTGCCCACCCAATATTTTTGGTCCTGTCTAAATAAATAATCGCTTTGGCCTTAAAAAGTGGACCAAGCTCCACCTTATGAGGCCAAGCGATTTATTTCCAAAAAATTTATAAATAACAAAATAAACTTTTTTCCCACATAAAGCATTGCTTATTTGATAAGAAACTTAATTATCAGCCCCGCATTTTGTTCGGCATGTTCTCGTGATGTTTAAACAACTATGAAAAATAAAATAAATAAAAATACAGAAACGTATAATCTCTAGCGCCTTTATATATTTATTTTTTGCGCTTCTCGAGTAACAGTGCTAATTTTTCATATTTTTGATAAACATTTGGAAACAAAATCTCTCGGGATATTTTTATAAAGTCGTAGGCTGAATTTCGTTTTTTAAAAATATTAATTTCAGCAAAAGAATATTTCTATAGGAAGTCAATTTTTCGTGCTGAAGGATATTAAGAACACATTTGCCGTCTTTACACGATTTTAAAAAATTACGGTTAAAATGATATATACATTAGAACATGAGCACTTTCAAGTCCACTGTGGACCCGTCATCAGATGCAACCACACCATCTGATGACGGGTCCACAGTGGACTTGAAAGTGCTCATGTTCTAATGTATATATCATTTTAACCGTAATTTTTTAAAATCGTGTAAAGACGGCAAATGTGTTCTTAATAGAATATTTCTATTTCCTTGTTCATTTGCTGATGAGCAATTACAATTGCATTTCAAAATGTACGCCGAATCTCCTAGTTTATCATTTTGGTCGTCCCCCCCCCTTCCCCACGTTTTAATTTTTATTTTCATTCTGACAAAGGAACAGACGTACTCCTCCCACGTCTGATTTCTTCACGCCTGCCCTCTCAATAATTTGGTGAAGTGGGAGCCCCTGAGTGGCACCGCTCGTATAGCCCTAAAACCGACCCCGTGGACATTGTTCGACAGAATGTGATTTAAGTACCATATATGGGGAAGAAATTTTGAGAAAGGAATGAGAGACGAACGTTGATAACAGATCATGCAGAAGTATATTTTCATTTGGGTACTGCCTTTTCTAGAAGAATATTTAAAGGACCTGCAAGGCAAAATTTTTGAGAATCTTCCAGTAACCCATGATATTACAGACAGAATACGTTATCTTTCTGGAAGGACATCTCTTTTAACCTACAATGGTTACCCAAGTTTTCGAGACCGTAGTCCACCATGTATTGGACCCAGTAACTTACGACGAGGTTCTTTAACCTTTTAACGCCCATAACGTCCAAAACGCCCGTATATACAAAAGACCACAGCCGCACGAAACTTCTGTCTAGAGTGAATCAGATTTCCTACCCTTACCTGTTCTTTAAATCTGAAATGTCTATGAGAGATCAGCAGGAGTCACCATCAGTCGCCATTGTTGTTACTAAACAAAAAAGTGAACCAACAAACAGTTTCGAGCGTCATAGCACTTAGAGTGATACAAGATTTTAGAGTCATGGTCGTTAAAGGGTTAAAGTTTTCCGAAAACGATCAATGCTTTTCGCCCACATTGTATTTCTGCATCCGAAATGAAGAAGGCTTATCCCTTAAGTGAGAAAAAAAAATGTCTTCAATCTTCATTTCTCCGGAAGTCCCCACAGTGTTTAAAGCCATCGAGATCTACTGCATATCATCATCATAATTGTCAACCATTATCAATCCACTGCTGGATGAAGGTCTCCCCAAGTTTCTTCCACAACGGTCTGTCTTGTGCCAGTCTCCTCCATGTTACTGCCGCATGCTCTCGAATTTCATCCACCATGTGGTTTTCTTCTGGGTCTTTTCCTAACCCTTGGAATCCAGTCTAAAATTTCGGTTGTCCATCGGTGGTCTGTCCTGGCAATATGTCTAGCCCATTGCCATTTCAGGGATTTTACTCTGATCACGATGTCTTCCACTCTTGTCATATTCCTGATCCAAGAGTTCCTCTTCTTTTTTTCTCCTGGTTACACCCAGCATGGACCTCTCCATGCTTCTTTCAGTTGCCTGCAGTCTTTGTATGTCTCTTTTAGTTAAGGTCCACGTTTTTGCTCTTTTAAGACACAGTGGCATATTGCTCTAAAAAATTGTACGGTTTCTTCCAAAAGCTCACCATCCAAGTTTTATACGCCAATTAATTTCTTCATCAGTGTGACCTTTGCTTGATATCTGCTGTGCAAGGTAAATGTAGGTATCGATTATCTCCAGGATTTCCTCACAAATCGATAAATCTTCATTTCTTGTAAAAGCATTGTACACCACTTTTGTCTTCTGAAAGTTCATTTTTAATCCCACATCTTTACTCTTGTCAGCAAGTTCCTGGATCATACACTGCAGCTCTGATGGGGTAGTTGCAAAAATGATGACGTCATCAGCAAAACGAAGGTGAGTTAAATAATCTCCATTAATCTTTATCCCTTTCTTTTCCCAGTTCAATGATTGCGACATTTTACAACGTGGCATTAAAGCCTTTGGGAGATAGGGTGTTACCCTTGTCTTACTCCTTTCCAATTTTTATTGGTGCTGTATCCTCAAATCGCCAAACCTTTGCACTTGCATTTTCATAGATGTTACTAATAATGCTAATGTATGGATCTTCAATACCTCAGGATTTCAAAGCCATTATAACTGTTGATGATTTCACGGAGTCAAAGGCCTTTTCATTTGTCACCTTTTTTATGTAGCAGGATCATTCCACTATTGTTCCGATCCTCATGAAACTTACCTTCTTTGAGACATCTAGTGAAAACTTCGGCGAGTGTAGTTTCGGTTTCTCTACTTACTTCTTGCATGATGTCCAAGGTAATGCCATCTTCTTCTGGAGCTTTTCCCCGTTTCATGTTCTTGATTACATGTGTAACTTCTGCCGAGAGGACTGGAAGAACTCTAGAACTGGTACCTTTCGTAATGTCTGGAGTACATGTATCATATCTTTCATATAGTTTTGAGTAGAAATCTTTCACTCTTGTCAAAATTTCGCCTTTATTTCTTGTTACAGAACCATCTTCTTTTCTCAGTGCCATAATCTGTTTTCTTCATTTACTGAGATGTCCCTTTGCTCTCTTTAGGCTTTGGCTGCTTTCGATTGCTTTCTTCATTAGTTCACAATTGAATTTCCCTATGTCTTCAGTAATACCTTTTCGTACTGTCTTGCATCATCATCATCATCATCATCATAATTCTCAACCATTATCAATCCAATGCTGGATGAAGGTCTCCCCAAGTTTCCTACACAACGTTCTGTCTAGTGCCAGTCGCCTCCATGTCACTCCTGCATACTTTCGAATTTCATCCACCCATCTCCCATGTGGTCTTTTTCTGGGTCTTTTCCTGTCCCTTGGAATCCAATCTAAAATTTCGACTGTCCATCGATGGTCTGTCCTTCTGGCAGTATGTCCAGCCCATTGACATTTCAGGGATTTAACTCTGATCATGATGTCTTCCACTCTTGTCATTTTTCAGATCCACGAGTTCCTCTTCTTATCTCTCCTGGTTACTCCAAGCATGCACCTCTCCATGCTGCTTTGGGTTGTCTGCAGCCTTTGTATGTCTCTTTCAGTTAAGGTTCACGTCTCTGCACCATACGTAAGCACTGGAAGGATGCATTGATCAAACACTTTTCTTTTAAGACATAATGGCATATTGCTCTTGAAAATTATGCTGTTTCTTCCAAAAACTCTCCAGGCAAGTTTTGTACGCCGATTAATTTCTTCATCAATGTGACCCTCACTTGATATCTGCTGTCCAAGATAAACGTACGTGCCTGTTATCTCCAGCTTTTCTCCATCAATCGATAAACCTTCATTTCTTGTAAAAGCATTGAACATCACTTTTGTCTTCTGAAAGTTCATTTTTAATCCCACTTCTTTACTCTTGTTAGCAAGTTCTTGGATCATACTCTGCAGCTCTGATGGGGTAGTTGCAAAAATGACTGCGTCATCAGCAAAACGAAGGTGGGTTAGATAATCTCCATTAATCTTTATCGCTTTGTTTTCCCAGTTCAGTGATTGAAAGACATTTTCCAATGTGGCATTAAAGAGCTTCGGAGATATGGTGTCACCTTGTCTCACTCCATTTCCAATTTTTATGTGTGTTGTATTTTCAAACAGCCGAATCTTTGCACTTGCATTTTCATAGATGTTATTAATAATATTAATGTATGCATCTTAAATACCGCAGGATTTCAGAGCCATTGTAACTGCTGATGATTTCACCGAATCAAAGGCTTTTTCATAATCGATAAAAGCCATGCACAATGGAAGTTCATATTCCCATGCTCTTTCAATTAGTTCTCTCAGTACGTGGATATGATCTATTGTGCTTTAGCCACTCCTGAATCCAGCTTGTTCTCTCGGTTGAGCCATGTCCAGTGTTACCTTCAAGCGGTGTGAAAGAACTTTAGTGAAGATTTTATAAACCACTGATAGGAGGCTGATAGGACTGTAGTTCCTGAGATCCTCAATGTCACCTTTTTTATGTAGCAGGATCATTGTAGCGTTGTTCCAATTCTCAGGAATCTTCCCTTCATTAAGGCAACGAGTGAAAATTTGGGCGAGTACTGTTTCGATTTCTCCATTTGCTTCTTGTATGATGTCTACAGTAATTCCATCTTCTCCTGGAGTTTTCCCCCGCTTCATGTTCTTGATTGCATGTGCAACTTCTGCTGGGAGGACTGGAAGAACTCTGGTACTGGTACCTTTCATGATGTCTGGAGTACATGTATCATCCTTTTCATATAATTTGGAGTAGAAATCTGTCACTCTTGTCAAAATTTCGCCTCTATTTCTTGTTACAGAACCATCTTCTTTTCTCAGTGCCATAATCTGTTTTCTTGCCTTACTGAGATGTCCCTTTGCTATCTTTAGGCTTTGGTTGTTTTCAATTGCTTTCCTCACTAGTTCACAGTTGAATTTCCTTACGTCTTCAGTGATACTTTTTCGTACTGTCTTGCATAGCTCTATATATTCCACTTTGGAAGTCACATCTTCTTTAGTTGTCCTCATCTCTCTTCTTTTTTGCATCAACATTTTGGTTTTTTCTGATAATCTGTTCACATGCAATTTGTTCTTAGACCCAGCTAATTTTGTTGCTGTTTCCATAAGAGCTTTGGTTACTTTTCTGTTAACTTCAGAAATATCCACTTCTTCCGATGTTAGGCCTTCTAAAGGAGAGAATCTGTTCTTCAGTTCCAACTTGAAGGTATTATGATGTTTTTTAAGGTTGGTAATGTTAATACATTTTGTTTTTCTTATGAGCTTGCTACGTTCGAGTTTAGTGTTGAGGTGCATCTTACATTTCACCAATCTATGGTCACTACCTGGGTTGAACTTGTTTAGCACACTGAAGTATTCTATGACGAATTTTTTGTTACACATAATAAAATCAATTTAACTTGTCATCCCATTTGGATGTCTCCATGTCCGTTTCCTGTGTGGATTTTTCTTGAAAAAGAGTTTATGATGAAAAACCTTTCTGTCTCTGCAAACTCTACGAGAGTATTTCCACGCTGGGTTTTTTTTTTTTTTTTTTTTTGCGGTGACCGAATTTACCTACTGAAGTTTCATTCTGTTGCCGTTGCCTTATTTTTGCATTGAAATCTCCCATAATTATCTTCAAGTGCTGCTTACCTTTATTATTTAGATGACGAATTTCCTCATAAAATTCTTCAATTTTTTCTTCAGGATGACTTGTGGTGGGAGGCATAAGTTTGAATAATCTGAGCCTTGTATCTTCTCGAGAGTTGGATAACGAGTCGTGCAACTCTGTCAGAGGAACTTTCAACTTCTACAACTTTATCCTTCAGTTTCTTGTTTAGTATAAATCCAACACCACTAGTTCTGCCGGTATCTGTCCCACGATAGTAGAAGAGATGTCCACTTTTCAGTTCAATGAGATCTTCTCCTTTTCTCCTTACCTCACTTAGCCCGACGATGTCCCACTCAGGGCCCGATTTACTACATGCGAGGCCCAGGGCACAAAACATTTCCGGGGCCCCCTCGTTATTCTCTATCGACCAAATAATAGTCACTGTGTGCAGAGTAGCAAAATGTAGGCGTACGTGCGTACGCTGATAGTTTCCAAATCCTTAACAGGTTTGCAGATAGTTTTTGCATGTAGATTTAAAAAATTAAAATGTTAGGCCTATATACAGCAATTAAAACACTTACTCAACACTTTACGCAGATTAATATACTTAATTCTATTTCAACTGAAGAACTTAATTTTTTTTCACATCTTCTGAGTTCTTTTGTTTTTACAGACATTTCTGGCCTCTAGATTTTATCAAGGCCTTGTTCTCAATGTATACGAACTGTATTAAAGGTTTTGTTTACACAGAATTTAAATTTTATTGCCAGGTTCCACTTTCAGTTGCCAATTAAATAAAAATAATCTCCTTATGCATTTTGTAATTTTTGAATTAACTTGTTGAAAATCATATTTATAATTTTTTGAAGGTTCATTGATAGAACTGTTTTTCTGGATATAAAAACTTTCTTTAATTAATCTCTTGTTTTTATGAGGTTCGTAGTCCAATATTTTAATATTTTGCCATAAAAGTCCATTTTACACACATTGCTGCACATTCAATGGAATGTACTTATTTTGTCCTCATTGGAATCTGTAATGTTCTAATAATTATTTGTTTTATTAATTTTCCCTGAAATTATCTTATTCTATTGTTATCATGGTTTGCGGGTTTGCAGCGAGTTTTTTGTTTCAATAGCTGTGTACGCAGATACATTTTATTTTTATAGAACTCTGGCTGTGCGGGGACAACTGGTTGATCAGTTTTTTGTGGTGTTAATGACCCCATAGATTCCAACTATAACAATATATCTATGACGAAATGGATGGACATCTTAATTTTAGTGAATATTGTGGTCTTGCAATGTACTGATTCTTGCATCTAGAACATGAGAACAATGCATCCTACAAAAAATGTGAATTAAAACAAGAAAAAATAATCCATGGTGACCTCCACTGGACCTTCTCATAAATAGAGATATGAAACTGCATAAACAATTGAAAAAGTGCTATGGGAACTCCTACTTCCAGCTTCCCACCAAGATCAAATCAGCACATCATGATTAATATATCAGAAAACTGCAAAACATAAAATTTTGTGTTGATGGGGAAAAGTCTGAGTTATACAAAAAAAACCCATTATATTAATAATCTGAAAAGCTGAGGGGAACACCTAGTACCGGTTCAATTTTTGGTAAATCTGTACTTCAGCATCCTAAATTATTTGGTCAGAAAATTTGCAAAATTTCAAAAAAAAACAAAAAAAATCATATTACAGATGTTTACCGAAAAACTTACCTCCAAGTACGATGAGTAAACACACGCCGCGACGACGACCTGAAGCTTTGCTCCGTTGAAAGGAAGGTTTGCTGTGGCGGGGAATTCATGGACAGAAGAGTACAACACGAATCAGGTACGCTCTTGTCAGGAAAGAGTAACAGAATATACTTCTATGCTAAAGAATGTAGTTTGAAATTTCTGTCTCACTTTTTAAAGAAACATGCAGAGATTGTCTTCGTTCTTTGGCATGTACTTCCGTGACATGAAATAGTAAGTATGCACATTCCTTTCTTGTTTCTAGAAAAGCGTTAGAGTAGGTGTCGCATTCTCTCCAACGGAAGTTAGATGGCAAGCCTCAATGTGAAAGTTTGATTACTAAATAAAAAAAAGCTTCCATGGAGAAATGAGTTCATACATTCAGCATCAAAGAATCCCATACGAAAAAAACAAGAAGCTGTCCGATTGCGATGTCAAGAACTGACACTGAAATTAACTATTTTCTGTAGCGTAGCACTACACTCTTTCCTGACAACAGCGTACCCGGTTCCTGTTGTACTATTCCGCCCGTGAATAACCTGGCTGCAGCGGTCCTTCCTTTCAACGGAGCACAGCTTCATGTCAACGCCGCAGCGTTGTTTACGGCCTCCCGCAGCGTCCTCTGACTCGTCATACTTGGAGTTCAAGTTTTTTCGGTAAACATCTTTAATATTCATTCTGACGATGAAATTTTTTCACCATTTCCCCTTAAATTGCATATTTTAGAATCTGTACGTCACACTTTTTAGAAATTTTACATCTTTTCCGACCAAATAATTTAGGACGCTAAACTACACATTTACCTAATTTTTACCAAAATCTAATGAGCACATAATGACATGAATGTATAAGTTGTCCAGTGTCAAACAAAAATGACAATACGATGACAAAGTGCTGTGTTTGGGCACCAGATCTTTTTATTTGTAATAACTCATTTACTATTCTTTATTTTTAGGAATGAATAAAAAGAATTGAAAATTTACCTCCTATATCAGGACGAAACAGTTGGGTTGAATATTTTTCTTCTACATTTCCTAGATGCAAAGTCATATATCAGAGAATCATAATTTAAAGACTGTGTCACATCACTCTCCAAAGACAGCAGAGCTAATGATGCCAGTTTTGTTTGTCGCATGGTTGATCGTAAGAGATTTTTCAGTCTTTTCAGCAAAGAAAATGATCTCTCACTTGTACAATTTGAAATCGGTAATGTCATGAACATTCCAAGTGCAGTCTCAGTGTTCGGAAATGTGGTTTCTAAATTGCTTACCTTCAAAGTTTGCAGCATCTGGGGAACGGTTGCATGCTCCCCATCATTGAGGAGAATTGCAAAAACTCATCAGCAAACTGGTAATGCTTTTGCCCCTTAAAAAATTTCAGATCTTGATTTTTTTGTAAAAAATTGAAATTTTCTCATTATATTTTCATAAGCACTTTTTCTGCTTGAAAGCTGAGTGATTAAAGCATCACAATGAACAACACAATGAACCTGAGTTCTAAATAAATATAATGAACCTGAGTTCTAAATAAATCCTTTGCACTGAGTTCTATATGTTCACTGTAACATTCATCTAGGAGTTTATTCTTGGGCACTTTCTTTCTTCGGAATTCATGACCATGGTATTGCACATTTTCAGACACTAATGTTTTAGCTTCCTCTTCATAGACTTCAAAATTTTCTCTCACGAACTGAATGAATTCAATTAACGACTCGAAAATTTTAGGTACTTCAGAAATATTTCCTTTTGGATTCTGGCAAGTTTGATTTGCGCAGTTTAATCTCTGAAGTATTGTGTCCCAAACTACTGTGCTGATCGATATTTCCATTGTTCGCATTTTCTTCAGCAGTGATTTTGCTTCATCTCTTGTCTGTCGAGAATCATCTACATTTTCTGACAGAAATACTAAAACTTTCTCTATTTCACGATAAATTTTCCTCACTGATCGTGTAGCTGCAGCATCTGTACACCATCTGGTAACTGACCGACTCTTCAGTGTGAGTGATGAATTTCCATGTGCTTTCTGGACTTTCTCCTGAAGTATCTTCCAACGGTGAGTTCATGCAAAAAAAAGTATAGAGTTTTTGCAAAAATGTGAAAAAAGAAATAACTTTACCACAACTATTTATGCTATTCACACCAACTAAATTTAAATTGTGAGCAGAACATGGCACATATTCCCCTAGTGGATTGATTTCCATAATGCGTGTTTGAACACCAGAATACTTCCCAGACATGTTGCTGGCATTGTCGTAGCTTTTTCCTCCGACATTCATAATATCCAGGCCAGCGTCCTGTGGAAAAGATATCATGGTATTTGTAATGTTTTCTGCAGTATATCCATGGAATGGAATAAATGTCAAAAACCGTTCTTTTGCTTCACAATCTTTGTTGACATACCTTATGATAAAAGCCAGTTGATCTATGTGTGTAATATCTGGAGTAGAGTCAACTATGACAGAAAAATATTTTGACATTTTTATTTCATCAGTGATGGCATTAAAAACACGTACAGCCATTAATTTGACAAATTCATTTACACATGTTGAAGATAAGTAACTGGTGTTACCACTTCCTGGATTCCCACATTTTTCCAAGTGTTGAGCTAAGAATGGATCAAATTCTGCAATTAATTCTAAGCAGCCCAGGAAATTTCCATTCTGAACTGATCCAATTGTTTCATGATCACCATACATTGCCAACCCACTAACTGAGAGATACTTAACTGTTGCAACAACTCTATACAAAACATCTTGCCGCCCCGGTGGCGCAGTGGTCTAAGCGATGGCCTCTGATCATTCATCCGAACGGGGTCCGGGTTCGAATCCCGGTGAGGCATGGATGTTGTGTTTGTCTTACGGCACTGGATCTCTCCCTTCCCTGGAACCAGTGACCCTAAATTAGGGACGGGCGATTGCTTATAACCCATTGAGTTGCTACCGGTGGTCGTTAAACCTCCAATCAAAAAAAAAAAAAAAAAAAAAAAAAAACCATCTTGCCAGTACTTGAATTCCTTCCGATACTGCATAACTATCTGACAGTCAATGCGTGCAGAAGCATTCATGCGTGATGAATAGTCACATACTGCTTGCCTGTGTATGTGTAAATTTTCATGCTCTGTAAGACGTTCACTTGCATGCTTCCAGTCAGAAAAACCTGTGGATCCTAATGCTGTAGTGCTCCTAGCATACAATTTGCATATCCGGCAGAATAGTAAACAAGTTGATGGGGATAAAAGAAGAAAGTCGCGTTTTACCTTCTCATTATTTTTTTTATTCTGAAAAAATTACCTTCTGTTGGGAAACGATTTTTTACCACAGATATCTTTCCCTGTGAATGCCAGCAACTTCAAATCTTGGACTGGTGGATTGCTCAAAAAGCATTTGCGCATTTCTTCTGTAATTTCTCCCCATAAGGCAAGATCCACTGCATTCATTGTGGAACTTGTGCTCTCTTCATTAGATGAATTCAAAATATTTCCCAAATTAGGAGCACCTGTGATGTTAGATGATTCTGAAGTCAGATTACTGGCTTCCAAAGACAAATTACCCTCAAGAGACTCACCAGTAGTAAAATTAGAGGAATGTGTAGGAATTTTGGGACCAAGTGAAATATCCAATTTTTTAATGGCAAAACGTTCAATTCTACCATGCTGCAGGTCATCATCCTTCAGTTTCAATTGTTTGGCTTTCCGTTTAGCACTGCCGGATAAATATGTACGTTTTGACATAATTTAACTGTTAAATAATTCAACTTAAATATATTGTTACAACTAACTAAATTTAATTATATATAAAATTAACATACATCCAACATTCCATCAGACTACAAGAAACGCAACGCAAAATACAACCATGCCATCGCGTTTGCGGTTACAGTTGCGAGTTACGACAACGACAATCCGTGTGCAGGAAGTTGAAGGATCAGTTAAGTTTAGGTGCATTCGGAGAAGCAAGAAAAGGTCACGTGAATCAATGAAAGCAGTCCTCCTTCTCAATGGCCACCTGAAGGTTATTAAACCACTGAAACTCATTAATGGCCACGTGTTTACGTGAAACTCGAAACTCAAACTCACTGCATGTAAGTACCACATTTATAAACACATGACTCATGAGCATGCAAAAGTAAAAAAATAAATTTTACATATACACACACAAAATTCCCATTAACTAAGTACACATTTAATTCAAATTTGGGGGCCCCCAAAATCGGGGGCCCTGGGCACGTGCCCCGTGTGCCCTCCCGTAAATCAGGGCCTGGTCCCACTTGATCCTTTGTAGTTCTTCCAATTCAAGAAGCCTTGAATCAGAAGATAGGGAGCGTCCATTATACGTAGCCAAGGTAGCTCTATATATTCCACTTTGGAAGTTACATCTTCTTTATTTGTCCTTATTTCTCTTCCTTTTTTGCATCAGCCTTTTTGTTTTTCCTGATAGTTTCTTTATATGCAACTTGTTCTTAGTACTACCTATTTTTGTTGGTTTCCATAAAGCCTTGGTTAGTTTTCTGCTAACTTCAGAGATGTCCACTTCTCCGATGTTAGATCTTCTAGAGCAGAGAATCTGTTCCTCAGTTCTGTTCCTCAGTTCCAATTTGAAGGTATTGTGCTGCTTTTTAAGGATGGTCATGCCAATACATTTTTGTTTTATAAATTTACCACGCTCAAGTTTAACGTTCAGGTGCATTAAATCTCGCCATTCTATGGTCACTACCTGTGTTAAACTTGCTCAGCACACTGCAGTCTTCGATGACAAATTTTTTGTTACACATAATAAAATAAGTTTCACTTGTCATCGCACTGGGATGCCCCCATGTTCATTTCCTTCTTGGTGTTTTCTTGAAAAAAGAGTTTATGATGAAAAACCTTTCTGCCTCTGCAAACTCTACGAGAGTATTTCCACGCTGATTTCTGTTGGCGTGACCGAATTTACCTACCGAAGTTTCATTCTGTTGCTGTTGCCCTATTTTCGCAATGAAATCTCCCATAACGATCTTTCTTCAATTCCTTCCTCAGGATGATTTGTGGTGGGTGAGTAGGTTTGAATAATCTCAGTCTGGCATCTTTTTGAGAGTTGGATAACGAGTCGCGTAGAGAGCTCTGTCCGAGGAACTTTCAACTTCTAGAACTTTATACTTAGAACTATACTGTGTGTGAGATCTGGGGATCTAGGAGGCCATTCGTGTGCACTGTGCCTGCTCAATAGACGATCGGCGCTAAACGTGCACGCCTGATTTCACGTTATATGCAAATCATTAGCTTCATAAAACCGTCTGGTTTTGCAATCAGAATGGCAGCATGAAACTTTATTATTTTCGCACATTGAAAATGTGACTGCATTTCTCCGTAATGATTTTTATGCCTCACCCTAACGGTGCTTTGTGCGAGAGTAATGTGCAAACGTCACTTATGTGGCATTCTCTGCAACAGCGCCTTCTATTGTCGAGATTTTGAACTACTTTTTTCTTGATGCCATACAAAATCCCGTACCTCGTTAAATATTAATCTGCAAACCGCATATCTCTCCGACCCATAGATCTTTTTCAATCGCATTTTACTTTTGCACCAAACTTTTGAATCGCCCTGTATACATATATAAGAGGGAGATTATGTAACGTATACAGAGGTGCAGCACTTATCAAGACGACAAATATGCAGCGATACATTCCATCCGTGTGGCTTAGTTGGAAGAGCAACTTACTCCGGAGTAAAGGGGTGTGTTTTCGATCTCCGTCACGGTCACATTTGTTTTTTCACATTTCTTAGGGGTCATTGGTTATTCTGCAGGATCGTGTCACATCTGTGACCTACGAATCCGTTTATGGAGACCACCAGCACCCAATCTTGCAGACATTATTCCCTAATGCCCGTCCCTGGTTTCAAGTAGACAATGCACCCGTTTATTTTACGAAACGTGTCAGGTTGTAGTTTGCAGAGCATAAGAATGAGGTACAGCAGCTACCCTGGCCACCTTAATCTCCAGACCTCAATATTATTTAACATTTGTGGGCATATCTGGAGCGAAAGGTCAGGTCACACTTTCCTTAACCAACATCACTGGCGCAATTGGGACATATTTCACAGGAAGAATAGTCCTAAATTCCTCAATCGTACGTGCATGACTTGTATACACTGAAATGCCAGAAAAAACTGGTACAGACGAGCTTATGCAAAATGCATAGCAACGTCACCTATGTGTGTACTCGGTTGCGTCCGCCAGTGCGCATAGAAAGCGATAGACATCCTTGCCAGCTGTCAGAGCTGTTTTCGGCTTGAGAATGACAAGTAATAACGATTTAAGCGATTTTCAACGCGGTGTCATAGTTGGCGTTCGTGAGATGGGCCATAGTATTTCGGAGGTAGAAACGAAGTTCGGATTTTCACGGACGACCATTGCAAGGGTGTACCGTGACTACAAGAATTCCGGCAAAACCTCCAACCTACGATACCAGCGTGGCCGTAAAGAGACACTGGGTGAACGTGACCATCGTCGTTTGTCAAGAATCGTTTCACGCGATAGGCGTTCAACACTCTCGCAGGTATCATCGGAATTCAATGCTGGAGCCTCAACAAGCATTAGCGTCCAGACTGTGCAACGTACCCTGCACGATATGGGCTTTGGGAGCCGACGCCTAACTCGAGTCCCCTTGATGGGTTCACGACACAGAGCTATGCGCCTCGCTTGGGCACGGCAACACAACCACTGGACACTTGAGGACTGGAAACAAGTAGCCTGGTCTGACGAGTCGCGTTTCCAACTGTATCGGGCAGATGGAAAGATTCGTGTGTGGCGCAAACCCCATGAAGCCATGGATCCCGCCTGTCAACAGGGAACTGTACCAGCCAATGGGGGGGGGGGTCCGTAATGATATGAGGTGTGTTTAGCTAGACTTCACTGGGACCTGGTACGTCTACAAACGTGTATGACCGGCCAACGCTATGTGCGTATCCTTTCTGACGAGGTACACCCGTTCATGTCCTGCATTCATGCTGATGGGTTGGGCCTGTTCCAACAGAACAATGCACCTCCAAACAAGTGTCGGGACGCCACATTATGGTTAGAGGAGCATTCATGTGAGTTTGTGGTGTTGCCATTCCCACCCAAGTCCCCAGATCTGAACGCGATAGAACATATTTGGGATGCCATGCAACGCGCTATCGAACACAGGAATCCGAGACCTCGGAATACACCCGAATCGTGGAACGCTCTGCATTAAGTATGGTGTGCATTGCCTACAGCATATTTCCAGAAGTTAGTGGAGTCTTTGCCTCGTCGTATTTCTGCAGTCCTGAGCTCCCGTGTGGGACCTACCAAGTATTAGACTGGTGTACCAGTTTTTCTGGCACTTCAGTGTATGTCTATTCCGAGTTGAATTGCTTCTCTTCTAAAAGTCCGAGGTGGACCTACAGCTTTTAATAAAATTTCTGCACACTGTTTTCATTTATTAGATAAACCCCTGTAAATATTAATAAATTAAACGTGAAGCAACAGTAAGCTCATTACTAGGAAGCGTAATAGTTAAAAGCGTGTGATGCATCTAGTGTATCTACCTCAGAGGTGACGCACATGTCAAAACGGCAAAGTTGCAGCGACAAATTCCGTCGGTGTAGCTTTATTGGAAAATCATTCGACTCCTGAGCAGAAGAATGCGGACACTATTTCCGCCCCCGGTAAATGGCTTTTACGCTATATTGGCGCCCGAACGTAAGTATGAATCTCCTGGCGGTTGGGTTCTTCAAAAAATGTGTGATGTTCGTTTCGCACATCGTTTGACATTTATCAGAATTCTTTCTCCTAGAGTGATCTCCTCTTCAATCGCAGTTTATCGGCTGACTCAGAAACCTACGATTCCGTCCCAGCCCTTTCTCAAGGGGGCGATATGTTTAACATACCTACGTCAGAGGTGACGCATATGTCAAGACTGCAAAGCTATAGCGATAAATTCTGCCGGTGTAGTTTAATTTGGAAACCATTCGGCTCAGGAGCAGAAGAATGCGGGTTCTATAGCCGCCATCGGCAAATGGATTTTACGCTATATTGGTGCCCGAAAGTAAAACTGAATCTCCTAGCTGTTGAGTTATTCAAAAAATGTGTGATGTTCGTTCCACACACCGTCCGAAATTAGAATGCCTACAGTGATCTGCCCTTCAAGCGCAGTTTGTCGACTGACCCAGAAACCTGTAAACCTGTGATTCCGTCCCAGCCCTTTCTCAAGGGGGGGGAATTTACACTATATTGACAAAAGTCACCGGACACCTAGAAGAGGAACACAACATAGCATTTTTTGACATACATTAGTACAGTGTCAGTCCACCTTTGGCCTGAATGCATGCACGTATCCTTCGAGACATGCTTTCGACAAGGTTTTGGAACTCAGCGAAAGGTATGCGCTTCCATTCAGTACATAATGCTGCCGCTAAATGTTGCTTAGTAGTAGGCCTTGGTTCCAAACTTTTTATGCGGCGCTCTAATTCATCCCATAGGTGATCTATGGGATTAAGATCAGGGCTCTGTGCTGGCCAGTCCACACACGATACGGAATTATCGTCAAACCCCGCCGTAACAGTCCTTACTTTATGGCTCAGTGCATTATCCTTTTGGTACCAACAAGGCTGGGTTCCATAGTATTGCCACAGAGTTGGTAGAGCATAATTGTTCAAAATATCGAGGTAGACGTGTTGGTTAACAGGTCTGTCCACGATAGCCAATGGGCCGGGACCATACCACGAAAAACACCCCCACACGAGTACACTGCCGGCTCCAAACTTGACCATAGGAACAGTACACTGTGGTAAATATTGATCCCCAGGCTGTCGCCGTACCCACACACGGCGATCAGACTGATGGATCATGTATCTGGATTCATCAGTACATAGGACCCGTGTTCATTGATCTACGGTCCACGATAAATGTTCTTTACACACCATGCTAAACGACGAGTAGCATTCCAGAGTGGAGATGAAAGGCTTATGAACAGCCTCATGACCACAGTAACCCATGGAATGAAGTTCTCTGCAAATGGTGCGTGTGCATACTGAGGTTCCAGCATTTTTACTCACCTGTACACTGAGGTCTTGTGCAGTACTCCTTCGATTAGCTGTAACGACTCTCCTGAGGTTTTGACGTCCTCCATGACTGATTTTCTTTGGTCTGCCGCTACGTTTTGCTTCTTCTGGCACGCCTTGTGTCTTCCACTTATTCAGTACATCCAAAACAGTTGACTTAGGTAGGTTTAAATGCCTCTCGGTTTCTCTTATGGACAACTCACTAATAAAACACCCAACAATCCTTCCTTTCTCAAAGTCAGTTCTCTCCCGCTGCGACATTTTCACTCAACCTCACCTAAAACCTCCGAGTTTAGGCCACATCGTTCATAAAAATCTGTTCAGCTCTTCTATTGAATCAGTTCTTCGCTTATATCCTCCCAGGATAACTAGTGCACAAGATAAAACATTACAGTCTCAAAACGAGTCCAGATATTAAATTTCAAGAAACTTCTTTCCGTTGGAGTTGTCCCAACGTATTACACTGCCGGACAATTGCTAAGGACGGATGACAATAGCAACGATAGCAACCATAAAATGGAAGGCAGGAAAATGTGGAAATTAGAATAAGTGCGGTATAAAGTAAGACGTGTTTTGCGTATGCAAATTTTGGATTGCCGAACTTGTTCGTGACGTCATAGCGCTGATAAGGGATATAAAGGATTTGACGCGTGTTGACCGTTGTTGTTCAAACGCAAAGTTGAAAGGGAAAGAATCAATTGACGAACTTTTTTTTTTTTTTTTTTTGGTTGGAGGTTTTACGACCACCGTGAGCAACTCAGTGGGCTATAAGCAGTCGCCCGTCCCTAATTTAGGGTCACTGGTTCCAGGGAAGGGAGAGAGCCAGTGCCGTAAGACAAACACAACATCCATGCCTCACCGGGATTCGAACCCAGACCTTTCACGGACAAATGATCAGAGGCCCACGCCTTAGACCACTGCGCCACCGGGGCGGCTTGACGAACTTGCAATTTTCAGTATGTCTTCCCGACATCACCTAGATGATTTTACGCGTTGCCGTATTATTGGCAAGATAGAAGAAGGGCGAAAAATAACAGATGTTGCCATGGAGTTCGACGTCAGCCACAGTGTTGTTTCAAGGCTTTGGAAATCATTTCAAACAAATGGAGAGTGTAGCAAACGTCACGGGGGAGGTCGTGTTTTTTTATTTTTTTTTATTGGAGGTTTAACGACCACCGTGAGCAACTCAAATGGGCTATAAGCACTCGCCCGTCCCTACCGTCCCTAATTTAGGGTCACTGGTTCCAGGGAAGGGATAGAGCCAGTGCCGTAAGACAAACACAGCATCCATGCCTCACTGGGATTCGAACCCGGACCCCGTTCGGACGAATGATCTGAGGCCATCGCTTAGACCACTGCGCCACCGGGGCGGCAGGTCGTGTTCGCAGTACGACACCTGCAGAAGATCGGTACATATTGCTATCAACAAATAAAAAACCACCGGCGCAGCACAGCTAGTGAGCTGGCAAATCAGTTTATGGCTGCTACTGGCAAGCGGATCTCCCGAAAAACTGTCGCCAGACGTTTGCATGAAGGAGGACTATACGCCCGCCGTCCTGTTGTGTGCATCCCATTGTCCAGACGTCACCGTACCGCCCGTTTGTAATGGTGCCATCAACATCGCAATTGGACTCATAACGACTGGTCTGCTGTCCTCTTCTCAGATGAGAGTAAATACAGTCTATCGTCTGATTGTCGACGACAACTGATCTGGCGTGATAGTGGTGCTGCATATTGTCCAGCAAACATACAGGAAAGGGACCGATATCCGACATGTAGTGTCATGGTATGGGCTGGCATCATGATCAATGGCCGTACGTCCCTCTATGTGCTTCCAACTGGGACTATGACTGGCCAACGATACATTAATGATGTTCTGCTACCTCATGTTCGCATGTTCCGTGGTGCAGTCGGTGATAGATTCATTTTCATGGACGACAACGCAACATGTCATCGAAGAGTCGCTGTCCAGGAGTGTCTTGAGAGCGAGGATATTCAACGCCTCGTATGGCCAGCACGTTCTCCAGATCTGAATCCCATTGAAAATGTGTGGGATGCTTTGGGGAGGAGTCTTGCTGGTCGCCGATGCCCTCCAATAAACAAGGACACCCTCATCCGTGCACTGACAGAGGAATGGGATAAATTACCCCAACAGCTGCTTGATAATGTTGTGCAAAGCATGACACGACGTGTGGAATTTTGTATCGCCCTCCATGGTGGCCATATCCCGTATTGACATCTTACGCCGGAATGCCTGCGGACGGTAATTGCATTTTTTTCACGTTTACGTATTCTGCACAAAATGGCCTGTTTGTCCCTTGAACACGTTCCAAAGCCTTCTGGATTTCAGAGCACAATAAATTGTCTTTCTTGTAATGTCCTGGCATTCTGACATTATTTTATTTCACTTGGCATCCAACCACACTTACTTTTTTATGCGCTATATAGCCGTTTATGATCCGTCCTTAGCAATTGTCCAGCAGTGTATTATTACACGGATGTTAGGCCTAGGTTAACATTGCTAGTCCGTTGCTTTGGTACAAAATAAAAATAACTGTACAAAGTTTAAGCACAAAGCAAACGGTTTTAGAGCTTTCAGCAAAGGAAGAATGCTGAATGAAACTCAGTATAACAATTTAAGATAAAATCCTGGTGCAGAGGATTTTAGGAAAGTAGTGTCTGAACCGTTGTCTCAAACTTCCCTTTCGGAGTATCAAGCTAGGAGGTTCAGTTTAGGGCAATGATTCAGTTTAGGGCAATGATGGCGAACCCATGGCACGCGTGCCGTTGGGTGGCACACGAACACTATTTGGGTGGCACACTGATATGAAAACATTAAGTAAAAATTTAGTTTTTTGAAAAAAATAATTTTATATTTAGATATTTTTGGTTAGATATTTTGATTTTATAGGTTAGATATTTTTGTTAGATTTCCTTGTGGAAATGTAATGAGGGAGGAATTAATTAAATTGCTGAGTTTGCCAACTATGATCACAGGGAAATACATAATGTGCGAAGTGAAGCAGAAATTTGTAGTAAAAATGAGGATTGACTTAAATAAAATAGTGTCTGTGACTGCCGATGGTGCTCATAACATTGAAAACAATAGGTTATGAACCGAGCATGAGCGAGTAGTCTTGGCGAGTAGCATTCAGCAACAAGTTTCACACCAATGTGATTATGTGAGTATGATTTTTTTTAATTATCTTCTTACAAATTAAATCAGGTTCAAATTGAAATTGTCTTAGTCTTAAAATTCACCTACTTACCTATTCTGTTAATGACATTTTTATGTTATTCCCAAAAAAGTTTCACGACGAAAAAAAAAAAAATTCAAAAAAAAAAAAAAATCTACAAGAAAGATGACACTGAATTTTCGGGTGTAAAAAGCACGTCTTTTGAATCCGTTCTGAAGCAAATTAAATTTATCAAAGCTATTCCAAGTCAATGGAACCGGTATGGAAAATAATAGTATCTGACGGAAGAAAGAAGTTTTTTCAATCGGGTTTTTAATCCCTCAGATATTGCTGTAAACGGAATCGTGAGCTTACGCCCTTTGGTTGCAGACTTGTGCGTTAAGAAAAACATGAATTTATATGAGAAACATTTCGCACCGGAAACGCTCTCCAACATAGAAAGAATTTTTCAAATCGGACTCTTAGAAGCAGAGATATCGACAAAAATAAGATGTGACTTTACGTCCCCTGGTGGGAAAACCCTGCATTATTTTAGGAAGAAAGTATTCTCAAAAGGTTTTATCATATGAGCACTATCGGTCCAAGAAAAAAAAATTAGTCGAGATTTCAGGAGCCCAGATTTTGCTACAAATACATCAGAAGCAGAAATTAACACTTATGCCCCCTGGTGGCCAAACCATTCTTTACCAAACACTAGAAATTATGGGGAAAATATTTTCCATCAGGTCTTGTAAGCGATACAGGAAGAATTTTTCAAATCGAAGTTTTAGAAGCAGAAATAACGCAGAAAACGCAATTTACCTTTGTGCCCCCTAGCGGAAAGTCTATGATTTTCTTGAAAATTTTGAATTTATAGGAAGAACATTTCGCATCGGAAACACTATCCAACAAAGAAGGAATATTTCAAATCGTACTCCTTGAAGTAGAGATATTGACAAAAATAAGATATACATCTACGCCCCCTGGCGTAGAAACCATGCATTATTTCAAGAAGAAAATGTTCCTAAAAGGTTTGTCGACTATCGGTCAACAAACCAGTTTTTTTTCAATCGAAATTTTAGAAGCTCATATTTTGCTGCAAATACATCAGAAACGAAAATTAAGACTTACGATACCTGGTGGCCAAACCATTTTTTACAAAAATTAGAAATTATGTGCAAAGGTTTTCCCATCAGGAGCTGTATCCAGCGCAGAAAGAATTTTTCAAATCGGAGATTTAGAAGCAGAGATACAGGGGAAAGCAGTTTACCATTACGCCCCCTAGCGGAAAGTCTATGAATTAATTGAAAATTTTGAAGTTATATGAAAAATATGTCACACTGGAAACAGTATCCAACAAAGAAGGAATTTTTCAAATCGGACTCCTAGAAGTAGAGATATTGACAAAAATAAGAAATGCGTCTACGCTCCCTGGCGTAGAAACCATGCATTATTTTAAGAAGAAAATGTTTCTAAATGGTTTGTCGACATGAGTACTATCGGTCTACAAACGACGAATTTTTTCAATCGAGAATTTAGAAGCTCATACTTTGCTGCAAATACATCAGAAGCGGAAATTAAGATTTACGCCCCATGGTGGCCAAACCACTTTTTTTGCAAAAATTAGAAATTATGTGCAAACGATTTCCCATCAGGAGCTGTATCCCGTGCAGAAAGAATTTTTCAAATCGGAGATTTAGCCTCCTAGCGGAAAGTCTATGAATATATAGGGGAAAAGGCAATTTACCTCTACGCCTCCTAGCGGAAAGTCTATGAATTAATTGAAAATTTTGAAATTGTATGAACCACATGTCACACTAGAAACACTATCCAACAAAGAAGGAATTTTTCAAATCGGACTCCTAGAAGTAGAGATATTGACAAAAATAAGATATACATCTACGCCCCCTGGCGGAGAAACTGTGGAATACTTTAAGAAGAAAATATACCGAAAAGGTTTATAGATTTGAGTGGCATCAGTCCAGGAAAGAATTTTTTCAATCGATATTTTAGAAGCTCAGGTTTTATGGCAAATACATCAAAAGCAAAAATTAACACTTACGCCCCCTGGTGGATAAAGTATTCTTTACCAAAAATTTGAAATTATATGCAAAAGATTTTCCATCAGGAGGTGTATCCGCTGAAGAAAAAAATTTTCAAATCGGAGTTTTAGAAGATGAGTTATCGCTGAAAATATAATTTACTTTTACGCCCCCTAGAGGAAAATCTATGCGTAATTTGAAAACGTAACTATATCTAAAATACTCTTCGACATAAATGGAATCGAAAGATAAAAGAATTTTTTCAATATGATGTTTAGAAGCAAATATGTGGAATAAAACGTATTTTTGAATTCGACATCATCTGCATTTACGCCCCCTAGCGGCGAAATTGTACATTGTAAAAAAAAAAAAAAAACGAAATAAAAGATCATTATCCACATATTTTAAGCTTCCCAATGCAAAAATAATTTCTCAAATAGGACAAATACACTATCTACCAACAAGTAATTGGACACCCCTGCAAACGACGATATCTGCGGTCCTGATACACGTCACGGCCGCCACCGTTAAATATCGTGTGGGAAACAACAACGCAACCAGTCGCATGCAAGATGCCACGCAGTTCGGAGCTCTCTGATTTCGAGAAAGGTGTAATCATCGGGTATCACAGAAATGGCCGATCCATACGTGACATATCCAGCTAGTTGAAGTACCCAAAGTCGACAGTGGCCTACGTGATTGGCAAGTGGATGATGAGAGGTTACTGTCGGCATGTGCCCCGACCAGGCAGACCCGCAAAACACGGAGTCAGAGATCGACGGGTGCTGGCCAGAGAAATTCGGAAGAACCGCACCAAATCGATGGGCCACATCCGCGAGAAGTTTCAACAGGCATCCGGGAGTGTTCTTTCGATGAATACCATCCGTAAGGAAGCCCATCTGCTCGGTTATCATGGACGTGCTGCCGCCCACAAGCCTTTGATCACCAAGTCCAATAGCGCTGCTCGGCTAACGTGGTGCAAAGAACGTCGACAGTGGACCGTTGAACATTGGAAACAGGTTCTCTGGAGCGACGAATCAAGGTTCACCCTCTACCGTTCGGATGGCAGGGTCTGGGTTTGGCGTCTGCCTGGAGAACGCCTCCTGCCGGAATGTATTGGGCCTACTGTGAAGTTCGGCGGCGGTGGAATTCTGCTATGGCGGTGTTTCTCCTGGTATGGCACGGGACCCTTGGTCGCAATTCCTGGTAGACTCAACACCGAGACCTACTGCACAATTTTGGATGACCATGCGCTTCCTACGTTGTGGCAGTTTTATGGGGTGGACCCACGTTACTTTCAGGATGACAATGCCACCTGTCATGTAGCGAGGTCCACCATGGCTTGGTATGGTGACAATGGGGTTAATCGAATGGACTGGCCTGCGCAGTGCCCGGAAATTAACTCTATGGAGCACCTCTGGGACGAGTTGGAGCGACGACTTAAGGGGTGCCCCCACCGTCCGAAATCGGTGAAGGAACTGGCCTGTCTTCTCCAAGCCGAGTGGAAGAAAATACCGCTAGCCGTCGTACAACGCCTGGTTGAAAGTATGCCCCGGATGGTTGCAGCTGTAATCGCCGCTCGTGGAGGCTCCACCAACTATTGAAGGTGCATAAACTTTGTTTTCCTTTGCTATCACAGGTGTCCAATTACTTGTTGGTAAATAGTGTAGTTGCAGAGATATCAAGGGTACAGACGGACAAACCGGTAACATAAGCACGATCTTTTTAAAAAAGACGTGCCAAAAAATACAAGAGAGGTTGCACACAAGACACTTGAAAGCAGTAAAGTAAACTTCAAGTGGGATACTAGTCAGAAAAGGTTTGACAGCCCTGGTTTAGAGTATGCTAAGACAAAGAAAAATGCTAGACAGAGAAGTGGAGCTGCACAGTTAGCAAGCCGAGCGCCGAAAAATAGGAACAGAGCCCTCAGGGACCAATCGACGATATACCGCTATCAACATTTCAGGGACTAACTACTCTCCTCCCCAGGTTGCGACTGAACCACACACTGATGAGCCATTACACTATGACCTCCTACCTAATAAGCTGCATGACCCCTTAAGGCCGCAAAACAGCGGCCACTCGGCAAGGCATCGATTCCATGAGGTGGCGGTAGGTATCCTAGGGTATCTGGTACCATAGTGTCAACAGCAGGTCCTCCAGTTCCCGTACATTTTGGGGGTGGTGGTGATTTAGCGCGAACCCGCTTTCCCCGAGTCGAACCACTAATGTTCGATTCGATTCATATCAGGTGAATTTGGAGGCCAAGGCAGTAACACAAAGTCACCAGCATGTTCCTCGAACCACTTCTTGACGATTCTGGCAGTGTGGCAAGGCGCATTATCCTGTTGGTAATGGCCATCATCAGCGGGGAACACAGCTGCCATGAATGGGTGAACTTGGTCGGCAACGATGTTCAGATACCTGACGGGTGTCAGGGATTGTGCTACTGGGATAATGGGGCCTAAAGTGTCCTAAGAAATTGTCGCCCACAGAATAACACCGCCGTCGCCTGCCTGTTTCCGCCCAACAGTGCATCCAGGTGCCATAGCCTCCGTTGGCAATCGGCGTATCCGCGCTCTGCCGTCTACGTGATGCCCAAGGAATCTTGATTTGCCAGACTAGGCCACTTTCTTCCAATCATCCACGGTCCAATCTCGATTACGTTGAGCCCATTTTATGGGTTGTTGGTGATGACGTGCACTGAGCATGGGACCCGACTGGGTATTCGGCTACGCAGGCCCACGCGCAGAAGGCTGCGATGAACAGCGTGCTGGGACACATTGCCCTGATCACCACTGTTGTAGCTGCGGGTGATTTGTTGCACTGTGGCCATGCGTCGCCGTGCACAATGAGCGACAGTCTCTGCTCCCCTCTGGCATCAATGAGCTGCGGACGACACACGACTGGACGACGGTTCGTCGTTTGGCCATCTGTGCACCATTTTTGATACGTACTGACTACAGCGGCACGTGAACAATCCACAAGCCGCGCCATTTCCGAGATCGTAGTTCCGAGGCGCCATGCCATCACAATTTGTTCTTTATCAAACTCCGATAAATAGGCAGCTTTTCCCATTCTGACTCGAAATACTCTACTAACCGAAAGCCGGTCCTCCGGTTGTATTTATCCTGCTCCGTGAACTTCACCCGAGCCACCGTTCGGTCTCCAGGAGTGCTCATTTCTCTAGGCTTGGGGTGGCCACAATGTAATGACTCATTGGTGTACACGGGAGCTGGAGTTCACCTCACGTAGAACTAAACTTTGACTCCTTTCTTTTTACTTAAGTATACCACTGTACTCGCCGTAATCCAACTAATCGAGCTCGAGGCAAAGTAGCATTCTTTATTCCTATCCTATCCGTTTCGCCGAGTAACAGAAGGAAGTGCGTAAAATTCTAAAGGGCAAGATGCCCGTTAGATCGCTTTCGGGACTGACTGAGGTGTCCGTTGGCCATTTCGCTGTTTGGAGGTTATTGTTATTGATAATCCTACGGCAGCTGGTCTGTACCAATCACAACTTGCCGTTGTTCGGACATGTCCGTTAATGGAGGTTTCACTGTATTATTATTATTATTATTATTATTATTATTTGTTGTTGTTGTTTCTTGGAGTTTAAATATCACCCACGAAGAGCAACTCAGAAGACTGTAAACAGTCATCCGAATTCTCTAATTTGGAGCCTCTGGTTCAAGGGAGAGTGGGTAGGGAACATTGTCAGGGACATCGGACAAGTGCGCCTCTCGTAAATCATCCAGGACTCCAGCCCGGGCCCTTGTCGGGCAAATGGTCTGAGGCAGCTCCTTAGACCACTCGGCCAGCCGGCCGGTACCCCACGGGTTGCCCCCTGAAAGTGAAACGTCCGTGACATATGAAATTTCTATGGTGAGTAAAGGTAATTCACGTAAACAAATTTTCTGCAACCATTAACGTTTACGGTTCCGTAGACAAGATCGGTATTTCTTTCAAAGATCTCTATACCCAAAAAAGTTTCTCTTCTTTTTTGTTTATGCCAAGGAATAAACAACCACCTCACTATTTGTCGTTATTTTCGGTTGTTTTTCTGCCAAGGAACAAACAACCACCTCACTATTTGTCGTTATGTCACCTACACCTATGGCATTGCCATCAGTAAAAGAAAAAATCGCTAATTTATTTTTGTGGACATACTCAGGCGTGCTAACCGCGTGCCGCAAGTGTAGACGGGAGAGCACTTATTCGCTTTCACCCAACCCAGTCGTAAACGTATGTGAGGATAGATCTTCCTTAACGAGAACTTGAACGGAAATTCAGTAAGTTCCTATTATTTATTTCTCATTCGATTAATAGTTGAGTAATCGTAGCTGAAATTCTTGTTTCCGTATAAGATGTTTTTACCCTTTCAACTTTAACGTTGTTAAGAAAACAAAAGAACTTGGTGAGTTTCTGCCGACATAAAGACGCGGTGTTAAGTTTCGCGCGATCAGACATGAACCATAAAAATTGATTCTGACCTTACATAAAACTTTGACTACCCAGAGATTAATAAATGTATCCAAACCATTCAGATTTTGTTGCTATATATTATTATTTGATTCAGCAAAATTCATTCAAGCAATAAAATAAAATTTCATTTGAGTCTGCAGTGACGGAAAGGAAGAAATTCCTTTTTTCAACAGGTGAATGAAAAAATGATAAAAATTAATAAAATTATACACACTTGATACATTTTAAGCAAAACTTTCTTTTCTTGAACGGTAATTCATGAAGTATCCTGTGATTTCTTTCTTAGTTAGGGTACAAAACTCAGTGCTTCGTTGGACATAAAAATGCGGTGTTAGGTTTCGCGCGATCGGACGTGAAACATGAAAATTGATTCCGACCTTACTTATAACTTTGACTGTCCACAGTTTCATAAACGGACCCAAAACATTCCGTTTTAGCTGTTGTTCGTTGTTATTTGGTTCAACGAAGTTCAAACTATAAAGTAAAATTTCATATGCTTCTGCCATGACGGAAATGAAGAATTTTCTTTTTTTCGCACAGGTGAATGAAAAAATGGTAAAAATTATCAAAATTATGCACTCTTGTACAATTCAAGCAAAACTTTCTTTTCCCATCCATGTTAATTGAATTTCTTTCCAGTCAGTCTTGGCTACCAATTCATTCCTCTGGTAATCACTTCGAGTGAAGGCTGGAATATTTTGACATCATCTGAATATTTTTTTTGCATGCATGTAGAAATCACTGAAACAGAACATTGGCTTTTGTTTTCTGATATCACTCGTGATTTTATCGTAAAATATAAAATATTTTGTTCCTGTGATTTGATTTTATACCATAACGACAGCCTGTAATGTGTAATAAAATGCTATACAAGAAACATCGTACTTGTAGCAATACTGAGAACAAAGAAAAATGCTATGAACTTTCAAAATTTTAGATATTCCATTTTTTTTATTTGTTGCAAAGATTTTTTTTGAAGCACAGCTCGCGTAACAGATTATGAAGTAATGTGACCGTGAATTATTTGCAAAATTATGCATATCCTATTGTTTCCAACAAACTGTATTTACTGTTCCTGTTTTTCTTGAAATCTAATATCATTCCAGTATTACGGTTTGCTTTGCTCCACGTTTAGCAAACATTTTGAAGAATCATTTTTATTTTCAGTCATTTCACAATCTAAATAAGAAAATTACTCTTGAAATTTAGCTTTGTTGTCTCCATAACATGAAAAAATGCTCTGAACATCCAAAGATTTTCGTTATTTCCAAGGTTTTTGAAGTACAGTTTTGATGCTAAGATTTTTAAATACAACGTAAAGCCTGCATAACAGACTGTGAAGTAATATGACCGTGAAGTATTTGCAAAATTATGCATAACCTACTTTTTTCCTACAAAACATTTTTATACTTGCTGTTTTCCTTGAAATCGAATATTATTCCAGTATTAGTTTGCTCTACTCCATGTTTTTCTTGTAAGCAAACATTTTGAAGAATCACAGTTATTTACAATCATTTCACATTTTAAATAGGAAAGTTACTCTTGAAACTTATGTTTCTTGTTTTCATAACGTTCTTGTAATATTCTCAGGTTTCGAAAAAAATTGATATAAAACTCAACTCGACGTAATAAATTACCATGAGACTATCGGACGGTTCTTCTTACTTTTACGTTAAGACCCCAGACTGTTGTTATTAGGTGCTGATATGGTTGACTATCAATATACTTTAAAGAAACAGATAAGAACCTTAAAAAAAGCATTCAGAAGTTTTACGAGAACGTCAGCAAACGTGCAAAGTTAGCTGACGTGAATTTGTAAAACGATTTTCACAGTAGTTAAAAGATTTCGTTTAGCTGTTCAAAAAATATTTAATGTCGGATATCACACAAAGGCATATGAATACATATGAATTGCATCATTAATACATATGAATTGCATCATTAATACATATGAATTGCATCATTAATACATATGAATTGCATCATTCGATTTGATAAACGTTTTGAAAAAAATGATGAATTATGAGAAGTATTAGTTTACACAAGTTGCATGATTTTTATATCAAATTTTCAATTCATCACTGTTTCAGTTTTCATGAATACAGCAATTTGAATTAATTTTTAAACTTCTGTGGAGACTCATTATGATCTAGTGTACATAATCATAATCATAGTATTGTTCCCCAAGTTTCGTATCAAGCAAACAACGATTATTAATACACTATGAAATTACCTTAAAGTTAAAAATACATATATTAAGTCATCACTTTGTTTAGGAACATTCTCATACTATATCCACGAAAAAAAAAAAAAAAAAAACCTCACACAGGTGGTGCAATAATTGAAATTACAGTTGCATATAAGAAATGTACTTAAGGAATGTTGAACCAGAAAAACTGTACATGAGACATTCAAATTTTTCATAAGGATGTGGAAACTTAAATACAATAAATCATTCTTTATAAATGCATATATATTTAAAATATGCATTTTGAAACCACTTCGTTAGGAACATCCTCATATTACATCTACAAACAGAAACCTCACACAGGTTGTGCAATCATTGAAATTACAGTTACATATAAAAATGTCCTTTAGGACTGTTGAAACAGAAAAAAATCTAAATGAAACTCAAATTTCTCAAGACAAGGATATGGAAACTTAAATGCAATAAATCAGTTCTTTGACTCAACAGATTATCTTGCTAAATTGAACTAAAATAGGAAGAAAAACAGACAAGTCAAGAACTGTATAAATTTCATACATATAGACTGAAAAACTTCCTTTTCTTAGTTTTTCTCTAAACGGGAGGTCAAAAGTTTGAACTCTCACATTCTGGAAATGTGATAAATTAACTGAAGCCACACGTCTCGCTGGTTTAGATAGGTTATGCCAAATTCAACTTGACCTACGTTCCTTTTAGCGAAACTGCCATTTAAAATCCTGTACTAACTAAGAGTTTTTTTCTTTTCATGAACACCACACTTGAGGGTGAGCACACGGCGAGAACACTCGCTGTGTGATTCATGCCCCCCCGATGCTTTAGTATCTGAGGCTCTTGCTCTTGGCCATTCGTCCCAGATGGGTCCGGGTTCGATCCTGGAGTGAGGCATGGGCGGGGTGATTGTCTGATGACTCTGGCTTTGTCCCACCCTGGAACCAGTGGCCCTAAATTAGGGACAGGTGACTGCGAATAGCCACTAATGCTGTTCATGGAGTTCGCTGAGCCCCATCCCCAAAAATGTTCTCCATGTCATTTCAAAACGGCTAACAATCTCATCATCTTGAAGCAAAATGAAATTCGTTGTACTTATTAGGCTCGTGCAGAAGTAGCAGTTTTCTTAGTTACAAAATTGTGCACATCTTCCTTTCCAAACTAAAGACCAGGTAAAATTGCAAAAATCAGACATTTGATATTTCATTTGTTTAAATAACTGGCAGCAGCTTTTTCTCTCCTACAAGTGGAACCATAATGTTAAAAATATGTGTAAGCACATATTTTTTTTTGTGTATTTGCATATACATTGTAACTTGGATAATTCGAAGCTGAAGAGACCACAAAAATAATTCGAATTAGGCAAGTTTGAATATGGGCACATTCAAGTACTGTAAAAAACAACATATTTATTCATAACATGCAAAAAAAAGTACAGTACTGTAAACTTACATATTTTTGTAAAAAACGTGAAATTTTGGCCTGCTTCTTAGAATTTATGTTATGGGTAAGTGTAAATTCTTCAAGTTTATCGAGTGAATGAAATAGAGAGTCACTTATATTGTGCTGCCCCTCAACAAACTTCCGTAATTGTTGGAGGTGAACCAAGGTCTCTACTGAATTTGGAAGGCCCTCTTCAGGAAATTTTGGCCGTTCCAGTTTTTCATCTGAAGATACACAGCAGGTCTTCTTATCCATATCATCAGCCAAGATCTCATCATCTGTGAGCTCACCAGAAACAGCTAAATTGTCATCAACTCTTGCAAAAGCCTCATACGGTACATCACGGCCTACGTCTTCCCAGTACTTCACAGTGGGTATGATCTCCTCGCCATCATTACCTTGATGTAGTTGAGACTCATCATCGGGTTGCTGGAAGCCTGCTTTTCCGAAGCAGTTGGCTATAGTTTCAGGTTTAACTGGTTGCTTCACCCAGAACTCGGAACTTCATCCAGAACAGTACGTACCTATTTTAAAAGGTAATTGTTGAAAATACGAGATTACGAAAGTGGGGATTTCTTCGAATTAAACAAAAAAAAAAAGTTCAAATTAAAGGGGTTTTTAACATTATTTATATAGAAAATTCAAGGGACCAAATGAAAAATTCGAATTAACCAAGAATTCGTTAAAAACGTTCAAATTACACAAGTTACACTGTATTATTTATAACATGAACTAAGGCATGATGGGAAAGGGCTAGTTCCTCTGACACAGGCGTCATACCCCTGGTTAGGGACAAGTGACTTAAACATCTCTGTCTTGACTTAGGTTCGTCGCCATTGTTATAGTCCTTTTAACAGTCAGAAAGGATTAGTGTCAACCATCCTCCTTACATGACCACTTTGAATAACAAAACTTAAGAGGAATACAGCGCTTCCTGATGCGTAGGTTCACTCGTTCCAGCAGCGTTCGGCCCATTTCTTAGACAACGAATTTATTCGTTCGAGCTGATTTCAGCCCATTTTGCCAGACCCGAGTTAATTCGTTCCAGCCAGTTAAAGGGTTAAATATAAAAGGTTTCGTTTAGTGAAAATCAGTTGACTCACGATCTAACGCGTCATTTTCTTACCCTCCAAAACCCCATACACTATATAACACATAACCTTTTTGCCGGTGGTGGTCACTTTCCCTGATGTTATTGGGATTTAACGGGTTCCCCGTTCTCTCCCGAGAGTGGTTCGACGCAAATCAGTGTGCAAACTGAATCTGGACTCATCACTGAAGAGCACATTGCCCCAATGATTCAGTGTTCAGTTTGGATGTTCCCGACTCCAGTTTAAACGGGCCTTCGTGTTCGCAGGGGTGAGGGGACACAAAGTACTGGACGTCTGACATAGAGACTAGTTTCCCTGGGCCTCGTGTAAACAGTTTTTCTTGAAACTCTTGCTCCTGAGGCGACCGCAAGCTCTGCAGAGTGTTGCCTGGCAGACATCGTCCTATGACGCCGTGCAGTTAATGCAGGATATCGTTCCTGCTGGGGGGTCGTAACTCTTGGACGACCTTGTATTGGTTGGCATCTAACCTCTCCCGTGTCTTGGGACCTACTCCAAAGCCTGAAGGGGACATTTAGCGGCACATTCAGTGCTCCGAAGACCGCAGTCTGTAATTGTCCTGATTTGAGCCTTCCGTTTATTCTACCCTGCAAAAAATGGTCAACCTGGTGTTTTTGTTCATATTACGTTCCTTATCACTAATGGCAACAAATCTCGCGAAGATTGCAAGAAAGTGGAGTAAAACACTCAGAGTAGGGTAAGCTGTTTTTATGGAACTGCGCGATATTTGCATATCGGACGTCAGCGGACGTTATTTGATCGTGCACTGTGATTGGTTTAGGTGTATGACTAATATACATACCAATGTCCACTGTTCTATCAGTTTAAACCCCTTATTTTGTAAGTTTTACCAATTATACGTAACTTTTGGACGCCAATTTAGAAGGGCTTAAATTTATTTTGCAAGACTCTATCCAGACTCGATATTTTAAAAGCACTGAGCTCGTTTCCTCACAAAGCAGCCAATTGAACGCCAGAAAAATAGTGCTGATTTTTCGGTTGTTTTTTCCCACTTTATGATTTAAAAACTTAGTACAACTGTTTTGATGGAAAAAGTTCTTCAAAGGCCGTGCAATGCCAAGAAAGGGCATCTCTGTGAGTTTACATATGTACGTATGTGTGACACTTCCATAAAGTCCTTCTACCAAACTTTTTTTAGACCAGAGAAATCCCCCCCCCCCCCAAGTTAATTTTTTTACTGGGGGTTTAACGACCATCATGAGCAACTCAATGGGCTATAAGGAGTCGCCCGTCTCTAATTTAGGGCCATTGGTCTCAGGGAAGAGAGAAAGCCAGTACCGTAAGACAAACAGAAGAGCCATGCCTCCCCGGGATTTGAACCCGGATCTAACTCGGACGAATGATCAGAAGCCATCGCTCAGACCACTGAGCCCCCGGGGTGGCCAAGGAAAACTTCAGGATCCGCTCCTGGGAACTGTGACGTGCCTGCACCGCAGGACGCACATTAGATAAAGGCAGATAGCAGTGAGAACACATGTCCGCGTAGCTCAGTTGGGAGAGCGACTTACTCCAGAGTGAGGGGACTCGGGTTCGATGCCCGGCGTGGACAAAACTGTGTTTTCACAGAAACAATAGCCCCAAATAAGGGACGCTTACTGCTGCTAATTGACCACTGCGTTGCTCACGTTAGGCCTTAAATCTTCATACTAAAAAAAGATGAACAGTCACTTCAAAGTTTTCGTTTTTCGGAGCCCCTAGTGGGAAATTTGTGGACTATATTAAAAATCTTAATAGGTTAAAATTTCGAGATTAGTAAATTATGCTCTGTGTGTGTGTGTGTGTGTGTGTGTGTCCTGTTAGCTTTACGAAAAGTATTACTGAAAATCTCAAGAAGAAAAAATAAGTTGGAAGTACACCGGTAGACCACCTACAGACAAAGCTGTTACATCAGCACTTCGCAAAACACGTTAAAAAGAAGCTTATTAATGAAATAACCGCATCCTGTAAAAGATAAATTATAAACACGTTTTTTCTTTGTAAGGCAACAGATCTGGAAAACAAGTGGCTTAAAAAATGCGAGAGGCACTTACGGTGGCAAAAAATTCGAATTCATCTCTGCATTAATTAATTTCAGGGCTATTGTATAGCGGTGTTACTTGTTTTGCCTCTGATGCATGTATGAGTTCCATCACTCTCATTCAGTCATCAGTTAGCACCTGACCCCACGTGAGTGCGAGCAGCTATTGTTTTCCAGCCTGCACTGACTTTCTCTGGAAAAATAAAAGCATTCGAGTGCAGGGAGACAGCAGCAAAGGACCGCAAATCCAAGAAAAAGACTCTGGAGGTCCAAGATCACGCGAGTTCAGATATGGGTCACAACAACAGCATTGTAACGGTGACTCTAAGCATTCTCTTTTCGCACCAAGAATGAATGTCGCTTCTCGGAAAGTGGAAACAAAACCGGGGGGGGGCGAGGAACCTTGGCGTTTTAACGGTAACACAACGCAATGTAACACAAACACAGATGAAAACTAGACAGACGCGACGATATTCCTCAGTTCGTTTCAGACGCAAAATCCAATCGAACATGCCCATGAGACAGGAGGTTCGCAGACATCGGATGAAATGATAGCTTCTGGAAAGTTTTTATAAAAAAGTGGGCGACAATGTGGATCCAAAGCAGTGACGTAAAAATGTTTGAAATCTCAGACGTGATGATCACAGTGAAAAAACACACGAAACGCTGATGAACGAATATTGAAGCTCTATAAAAACAGGGCGGAAAGCAATAGCTCTAACCTCACGTACTGGTTGTATAAAAAGATTGTCACAAAGGGTAAAATTTGTATAAAAAACAACAACAACAAAAAAAAATGTAGCTCTCCTCATGTGGGTTTTGCTCGTAATAAAGCAAGAATGGGATTTTCTATTAATGCTAACACATGGCTCTGCATGCAGGTCACTTAAGTTGGCCCCCTCACTTTCTTAAAATCGAAATTTAAATAGACCATCGTTTTACACCTCAAACCAGAAAGTACTATGAGCGTTTAAATTTGAGGGGGATAACTTAAGCCTAAGTTGCCCCCTCTCCACCCCGGCAAATTGGAAAACGGAATGCACCGTTTTGATCCCAAGTGTGGCGTTTTGCACCTCAAACCAGAAAAAACTGTGAGCGTTTAAATTGGTTAACTTAGGCTTAAGTTGGACCCCCACAACGGCAAATTGGAAAATGGAATGGACTATCGTATTGCCCTCGTTTTGCACCTCAAACCAGAAAACACCGTGAGCGTTTAAATTGGGGGAGGGGGCTAACTTAAGCTAAAGTTGACCCCCCACCCCGGCAAATTAGAAAACGGAATGGCCAATCGTATTGCCCTCGTTTTGCACCGTTTTGCACCTCAAACCCGGAAACATCGTGAGCGTTTAAAATTTTTTTTGGGGGGGGAGCTAACTTAAGCTAAAGTTGACCCCCACCCCGGCAAACTGGAAAACGGAATAGACTATCGTATTGCCCTCGTTTTGCACCCAAGTATGGCGTTTAGCACCTCAAACCCGGAAACATCGTGAGCGTTTAAATTTGGGGTGTGGGGTGGGGTAACTTAAGCTAAAGTTGACCCCACCCCTGCAAATTGGAAAACGGAATGGACTATCGTATTGCCCTCGTTTTGCACCTCACACCCGGAAACACCGTGAGGGTTTAAATTTGGGGAGATAATTTAATTTAAGCTTAAATTGCTCCCCCCCCATGACAAATAGAATAAAGGAATATACTGTCGTATTGCCCTTGTTTTTGTTGGAAAGCGTGCGATGTGTCCGTTCAAAGTTCCACACATACAAAAAAAAATAAAAAAAAACAAACAATAGATGGCGTTGCTGCGTTAAGCGAACTTATTTGGAAAAAGAAAAACTCTCAGATCACACTAGCGTCTGCCGGCAGAGATATGATCAGCTCACGAACACTCATTCCGTTATCTCATTGGTGGGTGCCGTCACGGCACCGAGATGGCACCCACCAATTGGAGACCGCAATTGTGGTGAGCTCGGGTATTTGGCGGGAACACGGCGGGAACAGTGGCTTGGCTATTGCGCTCTTGATTGCGTCGAGGTAAAGTCAAGTTTGGATTTTGTAAGATAAACAGAGTAGATGGTGAGCCGAATAAGGAAGTTGTGGTTTTTTTTATCTGCTTCATTTTTGTATTATTGTTTTGCTTCATTTTTATATTTGGCTCTATGGATACTGCGAACCCGGTGGGTGCCATCTCGGTGCCGTGACGGCACCCACCAATGAGATAACGGAATGAGTGTTCGTGAGCTGATCATATCTCTGTCGGCAGACGCTAGTGTACTGATCACTCCAACGTAAGAAGTCGTGAAGTGCTGACCTTCGACATGGGAAGAGCAAGACTGTAACTGAAAGCAAAAGTTGAAGTTATGTGTGTTTGTGGTTTGTGATGTTCTAAAACCAATATATAATTAGGGTGTGTTTTTTCAAGATTCAGTGTGATGTGATGTAAATATATGATTAAAAGATAATTGATTAAAAGATAAAGGATTATCAGTTTAAAGGTGGTAAGTATACTCTTTATGCTTTCAACCATTCGTTCTGTGAGTTCAAGAATATTCTTTCGTTTGTTAAATCCGTCATTTGAGATCAATGGGTGAACCTACTTAGAATTTCTTGACAAATATTATTATGAGGCTGAATATCTCGTATGTGCGGCTTTTAATAGATGGAAAGAACGGATTATTTTTTCTGATTATAGTGAACGTACTACCACGAAAAAAGAAAAAGGTACGCAGTTAGCAAATGCAAAGTAACTAAATTGTTAGGCTACTGAAGTAGAGTAAACTGAGTAATGGCGTCGTTCATTGGCAATAATGTCATTGCAAAGCTGGATAATTATAATTATCAGACATGGAAATTCAAACTGCAAATGCTACTTATTAAAGATAACTTGTGGAAGATAGTTACAGAACCGATTCCCACTGAAAGAAGTGAGGCGTGGATCAAACAAGATTCACAGGCACGAGTCACAATAACACTCTGCATCAATAATGATCAAATTATTCATGTGTTAGATAAACAAACAAGTAACAAAACATGGAACGCTGTAAAGGCAGTATATGGAAGAGGAAGTTTAAGTAAATAAACTCCACTTGCTTAGAAAACTGTATAGTTTGCGTTATCATGACGATGACACTACAATGCAAGAACACATAAATATAGTGATGGAAATGGTTCAGAAATTGCGCACACAAGGCGAGAAAATGCCAGACACCCACTTAGGTGCAATTTTACTTAATAGTTTGCCAGATTCTTATGAGAACTTAATCGTTGCACTTGAAGCTAGAGATCAAGACGATCTAAATTTTGAATTCGTAAAATGTAAAGTACTTGACAAGTACAATAGACGGAGAGAAAATTCACAAACAAGCACAAATCATTCAAATGCAAGTACAACAGTGTTAAAAACTAGTTTTGGAGGTAAAAACCGCAACGTAAAACCAAGTAAGTTTTGTACATACTGTAATAAAAGGAATCGTGCCAAAAATGAATGTTGGCATTTTAAAAGGGAAAGAGATAAGAATAAAGGAAACACAGGGAAAAGATTTCACGAAGGTCAAACCAATCTCACAACTTAGTGAAGATAGCAACAATAAAACCAGAAGAAAAGAAAATTGAAATAAAAAGGGAAAATAACTTTTTTCTTTAGAAACAAAGTCATTACATAACGAAAATTCTGAAAATTGGACAATCGATAGTGGAGCCACAGTACACATGTCTAACAATATAGCATTGTTTAAAGAGCTTTCTAATGATAAATCACAATTGATCACTGCAGCTGATGGAACTCAAATAAAGTCAGAGGGAATAGGAAATATTTTCCTAAGTTGTAAAGCTGAAAAAGATACAATTAGAAATTTAGAGATAAAGGATGTAATGTATGTTCCTAAATTGGAAACGAATTTGTTGTTAGTTAGAAAGATTACAGAAAAAGGAAATGAAGTATCACTTAAAGATAGACAGCGCATAATAAAATGTGGAGAAATTATTGTAGCAACAGGTCTATTAGTAGACAACTCAAAACAATTTGTATAAATTACAGTCTATAAATGAAAAGGCTAATTTAGTTGCAAAATGTGAAGAGAAAAATTGCTCATTGTACCAAAGTACTGGGTGTCCCACTCGCTACTTTACCCAAGTTTTTGTTAATAACATCTTGAATAATTATAGTAACTGAATCATATTTGGTAAAAGCATACCTAAATCCATGGAAAACAGAACTATACAGTGATGTCCATAAAGTCAGAATCAGTTATATTTTAACACAGAAAAAAAGTTTGCGACATGATGATGATAAATATGTTTATATGACATACAGACAGACTTAACAGAAAATTATACGCATAAAGGAGCAGACGTTTGCGAATGTACAGGCAATATACGGTACATGACCAAAACGTACCATTTTTGGTCCTCGGCAAAGTAGAAGCAAATCAGCCATAACACTTGGAATACTGCCCCCTGTAAAATTTAATAGGGGATGTGTCGATCCCTCACTGCAATGCACGCATGACATTGGTTGCGCATGCTCTTGACAAGATTGTGCATCAGATCTTGAGGTTGGTTGCGCTACGCCTGTTTCAGCACCATAACCAGGTCATTTTTAGTACCCGTTGAGGGATTGAGTTCCGCCATGCGCCTCCCAAGAGCATCCCATACATGCTCTATGGGATTCGGGTCAGGAGAATACGCAGGCCACTCCATGCTGTCTGTTTCTTCACTGTTGAGCAGGTCATCAACACAGGCCGAACGACGACGACGGGCATTGCCATCCATAAAGAAGAAGGAATTTCCAACAGCACCACGAAAATTACGTACATGAGGAACGATAACACCCTGACAATAACGCTGAGCATTCATAGTTCCACTTTGCAACAGGTAAAGTTCGGTACGTCCATTCGTAATGATACCGGCCCAGACCCCAGACCATCACCCCATACCTCTGTAATGGTCAACTTCCACGATGTTTGGTGGAAGAATAGGCAGTGCTGGTTCACGCCAGATATATTGGCGCCTCGAATCGGACGACAAAAAAAAAATCTACTTTCGTCCGAGAACAGGACATTGGCCCATTGCTCGTCGGTCCAGTTGGCGTGTTCACGACACCATCGATACCACTGTGCTTAGTGCGATGTGGTCAAAGGTATACATCGTACCGGTTCGCGGACATGCAAATCAACACTATTCAATCGCCTTGACACAGTCTGGCGCGATATTGTGGCCCCCGTCCTTGCCTGAAGCTCTCGTGCCAACCTGGCAGCAGTTATGCGGCGACATCTTTTCGCCGTTACAGTTATATAACGATCATCAGCAGGGGTTGTTTTGCGTCGTCGACCACTGCTGGACCGTCTGATAGCTGTCCCACTTTCGGAAAATTGTTTCCACAGCAGTGTGACTATGCCTTTGCCATCTCCGAATTCATTGGCTACATCTCGCGTTGAACGTCCGGCTTCCGATTTCCGCACAATTCTTTTACGGGTAAAATCATCCAGATGTGTTCTTCGTGATCTTGTGCCACTCGCCATAACAACAAATAACCAACAACAACAAGTAACCAAAAGTTTAACACACGTAAAGGTAACGCTATCGCATCAGCTTTTATCACTGTATAGCAATCTCGTGCTCTCACATGTTTCCACATATGTAAATTATGGGCAGCCAATCGGTCGTATCTGCCTCTTACGTCGTTTGCTACCGTTCCCGATTTTCCGCTAATAAAGACCTATTTCAACGTTCGCAAATTTGCATATTGCCTCTGCCCTTTTTATGGACATCAGTGTATATCATGAAAGATGTTGAAAGTGTTCGCCTTGTGCATCGAGGCAGGCTTGAACACGAGACTCTTTCGGAAAGTTCGCTCTAGTTGCTCCTTCGAAATTGCTGCCACTGCCTCGCAGATGTTGTTCTTCAATGCCTGTTGGCGCGATTGTTGTGACCTTGGACGTCACGCATGTTAGGTACGTGATTGATTCCACGGGGTTAGTTCATTTGTTTGTTTGTCTCGAGGCTGATCGTATGCGTTAACAATATCCTCCAGGTTAATCATACCCATGCGTGTGTTTCTTGTCCGAATTTATTGGGAGAGTAAGTCGATAAAGAATTGCCAGTGTGAATTTCTTAGGAAATTCGGATGTCATGCAGCACCAAGTAAACCGTGTATTATGGAACTGGTTAAGAAGCTGGAGACCCATGGAACATTACATGATTTGCATGGAGGGAGCCGTTCCGAATTGTCAAAAACAGTAGTGCAGATCGTCCAGCAAAGACTTCTTGCTTCGCCACGTAAATCTTTGCGTAGACATGCCCAGAAAACCGGTAGGTCAAAGAGCACGTGTCATAGAGCAGCGAAGAATGCTGCAATTTATCCCGCCGTTTGTCTGCTGTTCACGAACTGAAAGCGCCCGACCAAGAGAAAAGAGTGAGGTACTGTCAGTGGTTTCAGGCATTTCTTGCTGAACGACCGGACATCTTGGACTATACCTTTTTTCCTGACGAAGCGTGGATTCACTTATCGGGATACATAAATGGACAAAATTCGCGTATGTGGGCAGCGGCAAATCGTCAAGCGTTTATCGAGAAACCCCCTCATGCACAAAAATTGGAGTGTAGTGCGCACTGTCACGTCGGCGGATCATTGGGCCCATCTTCTTTCAGGATACGGTTACAACAGCCGTTTACATAGAAAATTTTCAGGCATTCGTTAACCAACTGCAACCTGAAGAGCTGACCACTCGATACTTTCAACAAGATAAGGCAACTTGCCATACATCACATGTGACTATGAGTAAATTGAGTCATTCGTTGGAGATCGTGTGATTTCTAAAGGAATGTGGCCACCTCGATCTCCTGACCTAACAACCCTTGATTTCTTTTCCTGTATGCATCTCAAATCAACGGTGTTTCAAAACAAGCCTAAAACCCTTGAGGCATTGAAGAACAGCATCTGCCAGGCAGAGGCAGCGATTGGTGGAAGTTACCTTTTACAAAAATGCCCATTGTCATTAAAATTGTGAAGGGGTTCCGATGTCTGCATCCTGAGGAACGAAAGAAACATCGGAGCTGTCATGATGTTCTAATCATCGCCCAGTCCCTTCCTTTTGATGTTGCAGAAGATTTGTCAACAGATGAATGGAAAGTTCTTCCATTCCAAAATGATGAGCCAGATGATGTTACGAATTGAAAGTTATTAGGATATTTTTTTCAGAAATTCAATTATAGAGGGACACCAAAATTTATTAATGTTTCTAAGTAGATAAGGGCATCTCTTCCTTCGTCGCATGGTAATGCAGACATGGAACGTATGTTTTCTGTATCAAGATGTGTACTGACAACAGATAAGGCATCAATGTCCAAGAGTTCTATGAATGCAGTGTTAGTTACACACAGAAAAATGGGATGCACTAAAAGCTCAATATGAAAACAATCCTCAGTTTTTACCAATTCCAAAGAATTTTTTGTCCTAGCACTAAATACACATAAAAATATCCAGGATTACTTGGAAGAAGTTAAAAATCTAAAAGAAGAAAAGAAAAGAAAAAAATAATGACAAACAAGAGAGAGAGAGAGAGAGAGATATTGAAGAAAGGGTTACAAGAAAAGTAGAAGATCGCTGAAGTAACAACAACGGGCATTGAGAAAGCTGAAACAGAGTTATGAAAGAAGATCAGGAAACAAGTTGTAAAATCATGCAATGCATTGATTATAATATCATTACTCAAGTTATGAGGATGATAATAACTGTGGAATAGATTTCGCTCCTGTGCCTTGACCTTTGAACCCATCTGGATAATATTCAACAGAACCGATTCAGTATACCTCCAGAACAACATGATGAAGTTTTGTCGCAATCGAAGCATTTTTACGTAAGTTATGACGCACAAGGGGCGTCCTGACCCCCCATTGCGCCCATTTTCAATAGGGTTCGTCCCCAGGTTGTCCCCTACCACATACTAAAATTTCATCGAAATCGAATCATTTTTACGCGAGTTATCGTGCAGACGGACAGACAGACAGACGGACAAAGCTGGAGCATATACGCTTCTTCAACCAACGGTTGGAAAGCGTAAATAAGGAAAAAGACCGCTCATGTGTTATTTCAAGAAGCAACTGAAAAGATGAAGAAGGCTTGGAAAAGGATGACTTAAAATAAGCAAATCTGAAATGCTTTGCAGTTGTTCATGTGAAAAATTGTATTATTTGCTTTATATTTCAATTAAAATAACCTCTTTGGTAAGCAAGATTTTCATTCTACAGCCATGAACAATATGTGAGAAATAACAAAGTTGCCATTAACTAAGGTCTTTATCCAAAATAATATGATAAAACAAACAAATCATTGCGTTAAAATGCTTAAACGAATTCATAACATTTAAATTTCTATTTACAACATAGGGATCAGTGCCATCTAAACACCACAACACTATGTATTCTCAATACAAAACCACAATACTTAAAAAGCATCATTTATGTACAAGTTAAGAAAATATATTATTACTTCTTCAAATGAAAATACTTAAAAAGCATCATTTATGTACAAGTTAAGAAAATATATTATTACTTCTTCAAATGAACCATAATAATATAATTATTCTAAATCATACAGCAATTTGTATCTTTTAATAAAATAGTCAGATACATAATCTTGTAATAACAATTAAAGAATCAATATTGAGTTGATATACACAGTGCGTCAAAGAATATTTAAGACTGGCGCTAGATTTCAGCCTACGGTGGCGCCACCAGTGTAATAGCGAATGCGTTATAAACCGTGACCATCTGCTTTTTTTCTGCCAAAAGTACTGCGCAGTTGTTAAAGTAACTCAAACGAAACGGCCGTTCATTAGAGAAGTAAAATGTTTTTCATGTTGAATTATTAAGATGGAACAAAGGGCTGTTATTAAATTTAACGCAAAACTTGGTAAAAGTGCCTCGGAAACGTACCAAATGAGGAAACAAGGTTACGGTGAGTTTTGTTTAAGTAGATCAAATATTTTCCTGTGGCACAAACGTTTTTTGGACGGAAGAGATAAGCTAGAAGATGATAAGCATACCGGAAGACCAAGTTCATCTAGGACACCTGAGATTATTGAAAAAGTGCGTGATTTCGTGGAAAACAATCGATGTGCATCACTAAGAATGATGGAAGAGTCTTTAAACATCAACAAAGAAACGATTCGAACCATCCTGCATGAAGATTTGACCAAAACAAAAGTCTGTGCTAAATTTGTTCCACACACGTTAACCAATGAACAATAATCAAGGAGAAGTGCACATTGCAGAGACATCATTTCAGCCGCTGAAAATGATTCAAACTTCTTAAAATCGATTGTTACAGGTGATGAAACATGGTGTTTTCAATATGATCCTTAAACAAAGCGACAAAGTGCGGAATGGAAGTAAAAAAACTCACCACAAGCCAAAAAAAACAAGAAAAGTTCCATCGAAAATCGAAACAATGTTCATTACATTTTTCGATAGTAAGGGTATCCACAAAGAATTTGTTCCAAGTGGACAAACAATTACTGGTGAGTTTTATTTAAATGTTTTGAGGCGTTTGATGTGAAGAATTCGTCGCATTCGTCCAGAATATTGGGATGAAAACAGTTGGTGTTTGTTGCACGATAATGCACCCAGTCACACCTCACTTCTTGTTCGTAGATTTTTGGCGAAAAATAACGTCTGTGTGTTGAATGATCCACCGTATTCGCCTGATTTAGCACCCTGTGACTTTTCTTTATTCCCCAAAACTTAAAATGACGTTAAAAGGGTGTTATTTTGATGATATTTCGACCATAGAAACAGCTTCGACGCGTGCTTTGGAGGCAATTCCGCGAAGTGAACTGGAACAGGCATTCGAATCATTATTAAATCGCTGTAACAAGTGTATTGAAGGCGGAGGGACTTATTTTGAATAACAAACCAAAACAAATTATAATTTCTTGTTTCTATTTCATTTTACAGACCCAGTCTTAAAAATTCTTTGCTACACTGTGTATGTGCACAATTTTCAAGGTTCTTAAAACTTTTAACCATTTCTAAAATACTTTAAATCATCCCACACCCACCGAAAGTGCTGTCCTGGAACACGCCGCCTGCTGGAGATCCAAACCATAAGTGCTGTCCTTTATATACTTAATGTAAAGCAATTATATGATTTCAATCAGGGTGAAATAATGATGAAAAGAACTAAAAATGATTTATACCAAGATGTAATACCGCTAAACATAATACCAATATTTTCACAAACTGAAACAATCGTTTGGGTAAAACGGCTCCAGAAACAGATGTAATGCTGCTGTCACTAATACCAATATTTCCACAAACTGAAACAATCAAAATGAATATAAAATTCACTGGCCCAAAGTTATGGAATTCATTACCTGATGACTTGATATCTATCAATAATTTTAATTTATTTAAAAAAATAAAAATATATCTTATGAAATAATATTTAAAATTAATTTCAAAAATTGTTTAAGTAAGTGGAGATATATTGAGGATATTATAGAATATAATGAGTAAAAATAAAGAGTAGAGATACAAAGGTAAAGTTACCATGATCAATTGGGGGAGGGTGTGTGTCCGAGACGGAGTAAGTTTTCAAGGCTAATTTTGAAGCGATTGAAATGAGGACTGGTGTTTAATTAATTATAGAGAAGGATATTTACGTCTAGAATAAACTGATATGTATGTGTACGAAAAGTAAATTGTTGTCTATGTTTTTCTTCATTTATTTATATATAAAACTGCCATATGAGTGCTGGCTTGTCTTTTTGTAGAGTTTTTTCATTGCTTTCCTTTTATTATGGAGAGGAAGGCCATGTCAGGCCTCTTAGCCTTTTTAGTACGTCTTTTGTAAAAAAAACATCGTGCTTATGTTATCGGTTTGCCAGTCCGTCCGTCCGTCCGTCCGTCTGTAGACACGATATCTCTGCAACTAACAGTCTAATTTGAAAAATTCTTTTGCATTAGGAAGCGTGAAATGTGCGAATGATGATCCTTTATTTCGTTTTTTTCTTTTTTACGATGCAAAATTTCACCGCAAGAGGGCGTAAATGCAGATGATATCGAATTCAAAACACATTCTAATCTATATAATTGCTCCTAAACATACAATTGAAAAAAATCTTTTACTTTTCGATTCCATTCAAGTCGAAAATTATTTTAGGCATAGTCACTCTTCCAAGTTACGCATATATTCTCCGTTAGGGGGGCGTAAAAGTAAATTGCTTTCCCCTAGATATCTCAGCTTCTAAAACTCCGATTTGAAAAATGTTTCCTTCAGCGGACACAGCTCGTGCTGAGAAATAGTTTGCATATAATTTCTAATTTTTGGTATAAAATGGTTTGGCCACCAGGGGCCGTAAGTGTTTATTTCTGCTTTTAATGTATTTGCAGCAAAATCTGAGCTTCTAAAATCTCGATTGAAAAAATTCTTCCATAGACTAATACTACTCACGTAGACAAACCTTAACGGAATATTTTCTTTTTAAAATATTGTATGGTTTCTCCGCCTGAGGGCGTAGATGTATATCTCGTTTTTGTCAATATCTCTGCTTCTAATGATCCGATTTGAAAAAATTATTTTTTGTTGGGCAGAGTTTCCGGTGCTACATGTTTCTAATATAATTTCAAAATTTTGAAGTAATTCATTGACTTTCCGCTTGGGGGAGTAAGGGTAAATTGCGCTTTCCCCGATATCTGTGCTTCTAAACTTCCGATTTGAAAAATTCTTCCAGCACTGGATACAGCACCTGGTGGGATTTTTTTATTGTAATTTCTAATTTTTCATAAGATATGGTTTAGCCACCAGGGGGCGTAAGCGTTAAATTTCTGCTTCGTAGGTATTTGCAGCAAAATCTCAGCTTCTAAATGCCCGATTGAAGAAGTTCTCTCGTGGACCGATACCGTACCTGTCGATAAACATTTGATGATATTTTCATCTTAAAATAATACATGGTTTTTTCCACCAGAGGGCGTAGATGTCTGTCTTATTTCTGTCAATATCTCTGCCTCTAAAAGTCGGATTTGAAAATTTCCTTCTTTGTTAGATAGCGTATCTGGTGTAAAATGTTTCTCATATAAGTTCAAAATTTTCAAGTAATGTATTATAGACTTTCCACTTGGGGGCGTAAAGGTAAATTGCGTTTTCCTCAATATCTTTGCTTCTAAAACTCCTATCTGAAAAATTCCTTCTGCACCGGTTACAGCTCCTGACAGGAAATTCTCAGCTTATAATTTCTAATATTTGATAAAGTATGGTGTGGCCACCAGGGGACGTAAGAGTTCATTTCTGCGTCTGATGTGTTTGCAGTAAAATCGACTGTAATGTATCTCCTGAAAACTCGACTGAAAAAATTCTTTCATGGACTGATATCGCTCACATCGTAAAACCTTTTGAAAATACTTACTTTTTAAAATAATGCATGTTTTTTCCGCGGGAAGGGGGAGTGGGAGATGCGCGTATGTTATATTTATCGATATCTCTGCTTCTAAGAGCCCGATTTGAAAAATTATTTCTTTGTTGGAGAGCGTTTCCGATGCGAAATGTTTCTCATATAAATTCAAATTTTTCTTAACGCACAAGTCTGCCACCAGAGGGCGTAAGTTGACGTTTCCGTTTACAGCAACATCTGCGGGATTAAAAACGCGATTGAAAAATGTTTTTCTTTGGTCCGTTACTATTGTTTTCCATACCGGTTCCAATGATTTACTATTGTTTTCCATACCGGTTCCCTTGATTTTGAATAGCTTTGGTAAATTTATTTCGCATCAGAACGGATTCCAAAGACGTGCTGCCGCCCCCGGTGGCGCATTGGTCTAAGGCGCTGGCCTCTGATCATTCGTCCGTAAGGGTCCGAGTTCGAATCCCGGTCAGGCATGGATGTTGTGTTTGTCTTACGGCACTGGCTCTCTCCCTTCCCTGGAACCAGTGACCCTAAATTAGGGACGGGCGACTGCTTATAGCCCATTGAGTTGCTCACGGTGGTCGTTAAACCTCCAATCAAAAAAAAAAAAAAACCTCCAATAAAAAAAAAAAAAAAAAGACGTGCTCATTACACTCGAAAATTCGGTGTCATCTTTCTTGTTCCTTTTCTTCCTATTTGCTACAGTGTTTATGTATTATAACTATAGCAAACTATGATGTGTAATAAAATGTGGCAACTGAAAAAATAAATAAATTAAATGAAATAAGCATACGATATCCTTCCTCATCAATTCCCTCATCAATTCGCGTACAACAATCCCCTGCTTTATACTGTGTAAAACAACAAATGAGGTCTGATTTCCAAATTTTTAGAGCCGCCCCAGTGGCGCAGTGGTCTAAGGCGCTGACCTGTGAGCATTCGTCCGTAAGGGGTCCGGGTTCGAATCCCGGTAAGGCATGGATGTTGTGTTTGTCTTACGGCACTAGCTCTCTCCCTTCCCTGGAACCAATGACCCTAAATTAGGGGCGGGCGACTGTTTATAGCCCGTTGAGCTGCTCACGGTGGTCGTTAAACCTCCAATAAAAAAAAAAAAATTTTTTAGACTTCTGTACACTTTTATTTAGCATGTCGTCGTAAAGCTCCCAATTACCTTCATGTCTTCTGCAATAAGAAACGCAGTGACCAATTTCGTTCGGAGAGTAAACAGTATTTCCGATATCGGCAGCAGCACCACGTAATATGGACTTTAATTTTTTTTATTGGAGGTTTAACGACCACCATGAGCAACTCAATGGGCTATAAGCAGTCGCCCGTCCCTAATTTTGGGTCACTGGTTCCAGGGAAGGGAGAGAGCCAGTGCCGAAAGACAAACACAACATCCATGCCTCACCGGGATTCGAACCCAGACCCCGTTCGGACGAATGATCAGAGGCCATCGCTTAGACCACTGCGCCACCGGGACGGCACTTTAATTTTGATTGACAGCGTTCTTAAAAAATTTCGTAAATGTACTCTGATGTCAAACCTGCATCCTTGAGTAAAGTTTAAAACTTCGAGAAATGTTAGAGTACGATTTATTTATTTCTTCAAGTTAATGGACTTAGTCTCAAATTCTAGCTTCTACAGTTTCCAAGGACAAATACACTGCTGGCCACCCAAAATGCAACACCAAGAAGGAAGCATCCGATTGGCCTGAAATTCCCAGCATGCGTCTCCCGCGAGAGGACATGCAAACGATTAACATTGCAGGGCATATACAAATCATGTGCGCCCGGCACGCAATCGAGAAGCATATAAGAAGGGTGCACAGAAGGCGGGGTGGGGTGTAAGTAGTGGAAGTGTGTTGTGCTACCGGACCTGTGCGTGGGAAGCTTCCTGATGCATCGTCGCAGAATACGGCAGTCATTACAGCACGTTTCGGAGTTCGACAGAGGACGAATAGTGGCTTATCGCGACAGAGGTTTATCGTACCGAGACATCGGCGCCCGTGTGGGACGACGCGGCGCCCATTGCTCCGATTACCATTGACGTTACACCAACGGTGAGTGCGGCTTCAGTAGGCAGTTGAACGCCGCACCGGGACTACGGAATGGCACGACATTGTCTTCTGCGAAGAATCCCGCTTCTGCTTGCAACACCACGATGTTCGGATCCGCGTGTGGCGGCACCGCGGCGAGAGACTGTATGACGCCTGTATTATGCATCGCCATACCGGTCCGTCACCTGGCGTTATGGTTTGGGGCGCAATCGGATATGACACCCGCACCCCTCTGGTACGCATCGCCGGTACACTCAACAGCCACCGCACCATCTCCGACGTTTTGGAGCCTGTAGTCCTCCCTTACCTGCAGGACCTGCAGCGGCCACGTTTCAACAGGATAATGCGCGCCCGCTCGTGGTACGCATCGTGCAACAATTCTTCACGGCCCACTAGGTGTCACTGCTGCCGTGGCCCACCTGTTCTCCCGATATGTCGCCCATCGAACTCATCTGGTCCCTGATCGGCAACCGAGTGGCCCGGCAAGCACCACCCGCGGCTACGCCTGATGAACTGTGGCAACGTGTGGAAGCAGCCTGGACCGAAATACCCCAAGCCCACATCCAAAGCCTCTTTCGTTCGATGCCGCGGCGTGTAGCGGCCGTTATTGCCAGCCATGGGCGCCACACGAACTATTGATGTCTGCGTGTTCCGCAAGTCGCACGGGCCTGTAAGCTCAATCGTTTCATCTTTGTATCTGTTGTTATGTGTCCAATAAATATGGCTTTGCTATCTCGTGTCTTTCTTGGTGTTGCATTTTGGGTGGCCAGCAGTGTATATAAACAGACGAATGGTGCTCCGATGGGATCGTCGCTGTCAGCCGTCCTCGCGGAAGACATCCTTCGCCCAATTGAGCAGCATATATTCACCAGCATTATTCCGAGGCCTACCACCTGGCTGCGATATGCCGATGACGTATTTTTCATATGGCTTGACGGAAAGGAGGCTCTCCCGTATTTCCTCGATAAAATCAATAATATACACTACACCATCAATTTTGCTATGGAGCTTGAACACAATAGCAACTACCTTGTCTGGATGATCTATGAGCAAATCGTCTTCGTACACAAGTCTACTATAAACCCCCATCAGTCCCCAATCTGATGCTCCGCAGCTCATTTTGCCCCACTGAATACAAGACAGCTTTGTTCCGTTCTCAAGTCATAAGTGCCTTCGCCGTCTCCTCCAACGTTTATTCTAGACAATGAGAATTATATATCATCATCGAGTTGGTCACTGAGGCAGAATACCCCTCGAACCTGGTGCACAGCTTTATCGGAAAAAGCCGAACCAATCTTTTAATCTTTCTGTACCGCAGCTAAGCTACCTTGGGCTCAATTCCCTACATACCAAATATTCCCAATCAACTCAAGAACGCAGTGAAGAAGATGGGCCTCGGCGTCAGCATAAGGTCTCCGACATCTTTCTTATACCATGCTTAAGAGATATACCGACAAGCCCCCTATTTCCAACGAGGAAGGTGTTTATGCCATCCCTCTACAATATCTGGATGACTCCAAGCGATGATACATTGGAATGGCCAAGTGTTCGTTTAGAATTAGGGTCAGTGGGCATAAAAGAGACACAAAGAACGGAAAAGAAACCACGGCCCTATCCAGAGAAGTCAAGTTCAGGTCCGTTGTTCCTATGTGGGATGATATAAAGAAATTAGCTTCTTACTCTACCCCAAAATCTACTGCCATGCGAGAAACCTTGGAGACCATTACCAACAGTGAGGCATGCAATGATAGTATCTCGCTAGAGTTGCCACAAATTTGGAACCAGTTATTCAAATAATGCCTTTTGCTTTTCTTCCCAAGATATCGGGTGCTCAACCAACATGACGCCTCGTTCTTTGAATGAATAGTTTGTTCGCGTTTGGTCGTTTATTGTCCTGTCAAGTCATCGCGTTCAAATTGTTAAAGCGTTCCACTATTCAGTTTGCAGTTCGCTGTCTACCTTCCTTGAGAAAGTCATCTGGTTGATGAGCGAAGGCTTGGACTCTTTGTATTACATTTTACGACAAGAAATTCGGATTACTCTTAGAGTTCTACTATTTTAAAAACCAGAATCGTCTGCCACGGCTAATAACTGTTGCCATAGATACTTCCTTAATTCAGTTAGTCGTCTCGTGGTTATTTTCTCCCTTCGCACTGTTACCAACTCAAAAAAAAAAAAAAATTCTCAGTTTTTATGGAACGACCTTTGTAAAATCGGCATTTCTCGAAAACCGAGATCTCGGAACACCTGCCAATTTTTTCAATACCTAATTTCAGGTTTTAAGGAAAAGCCCAAACCGGTATTTCGAATTGTACTAAAAAAATTTAAAATAAAGTTCCAGTTCATATACCGAGGGCTTAGGCGTGCTCACGGGGAGCAAGCAGGTGGTGCGGCGGCATCCCCCTTTAGCCATTGGATTTGCCACGACAAATCTGCAAAACTTGAGAGAAATATATATTTTAGCCAATTATTTGTAAATTAAAAACATTAATATTTTGACTTATCAGCCGAAGAATATTGCGTTGTACTCCAGCCCTTCGCTTTACAGCTTCCCGTATCTGGCATGCCTTTGCCAACATTAGATAAGAATACCGAGTAATCAGAAAGTTTGCTAGCTGATTTTTTTACTTATTTACAGCAAATTGATGAGTTATAATTCAAACAGTTTTTTAACTTTCTGCTTTTACTTAATCCCAGTTACTCGTTGCTAGTGTGAGAGATGCTTCTCAAAACTTTCACTCGTGAAGACAAAATTGCGTTCTACGATGGCATAGGAAAGGCTGGGCTCCTTGATGGTAGTGAGTATTGAACAGACACTAGCTATTTCCACACAGCTGGAAGATGTGATTGACGAATTCCGAAACATGGTTCCGTTTGACCGACGAATATCGTTGTAAATACAATGTGAATATATTTGTTTCTTTTCTTTTGTGATTTCATATAACTTACAGATAGAGTTTTTATAACTCCACCTGGCTTCATTTTTGACTGGGTCATTCGATTATACACTGGCGGAAAGTGAAAAAAGAACACCAAGAAGGAATTGGCGGGATTATACACTGGCGGAAAGTGAAAAAAGAACACCAAGAAGGAATTGTCGGACGATCATGAAATTTACATATGCTAATGGGGTCGAGTTTACGTAGGTGTAATGTTAATTTCGAGACCAACCGGTGAGCGCTTACACCACAGCACGGCATAATATGCAAATTATCGTCGGTGGTATTTAAGGAATACGGCGAAGTGAATGTAATCAGTCGTCGGCGTACGGACACGTGCGAAGACTCTGAAGAAGCTGAATGCCTGGACATGGAAGACGTGTACGATTTCAGCAGTTATCGGACTTTGAGCGAGGTCGTCTAGTCGGACTCCGCGAGGCCGGGTGGTCGTATCGTCGTATTGTGGAGCGAATTGGACCGGAAGTATCGGTGGTGGTACGACGAGGGCGTAGATGGTCCGAGGAATATTCCCACACGAGAAGACCTGAAACCGGGAGTCACAGACGGACTGATGAGCGGACCGATCGACGCATAAGAAGAACGGCGTTGTCAAGCAGAACATCCACTGCGACTCAAATCCGAGCTGCCGTTGCACCTGAGGTGACTGTGCGAACAATCGACAACCGTCTACTAGATGCAGGACTACGTGCACGAGTGCCTCTGGCATGTGTACCTCTGACCTCAGCCCACCGTCAGGAACGGCTGCAGTGGTGTCGCCAACGTCTGCACTGGAGTACGCAATGGCGATCTGTCGTGTTCAGCGATGAAAGCAGATTCTGCTTGGGAGCCTCCGATGGCCGTATGCGTGTTCGCAGACGCACAGGGGAGCGTCTCCACCCTTCTTGCATCCGCCAGCGACACACAGGGCCTACACCTGGTCTCCTGGTATGGGGAGCGATCAGCTATCACTCCCGTACACAACTAGTGTTTGTACCGGGTACGTTAAACAGCACCTCCTACATCAACAACATCATTCAGCCCGCTGTTGTGCCATTTGTAAGGTCGGTCCATCGTGGCGTTTTCCAGCAAGATAACGCACGCCCACACACGGCACGTGCAACGCAACATGCACTTCAGGGTGTGAGACAACTTCCATGGCCTGCACGTTCACCGGATTTGTCCCCCATTGAGCACGTGTGGGATTTTATAGGACAACGACTTATCCGGTCTCCACGGCCAGCCACGACCATCCCCGATTTACGCGTCCAGGTTGAGGATGCTTGGAACTCAATACCCTAAACTTACATCCAACATCTGTACGACAGACTCCATGCCAGAATTGCACAGTGTGACGCAGTTCATGGCGGTTCAACCACGTACTAACCATGTTACATGGAAATGTTATTTTTCAGTTTACCAGCAAATACAGCTGTATTTTGCTATAATGTTTTGATCACGTTATCCTCTGTATTCCGTTATTATGCTGTATAAATTTCGTTGGTATCAGACGTCTCCTTCTTCGTGTTCTTTTTTCACTTTCCACCAGTGTATTTTTAAATGCTCATCTTTAGTAATTTTTCATGTGCATTCTAATGAATTAGTTTAGGACGAGCCACGGCGTTACGGCGCACACAGACTTTAAAATTTTAAGTGGAAGGGGATATTGTGTGACATATCGTTAGAAAGGTTATTTCGTTAGAAATCCATTTCAAAAATCCATCCACCAATTCAAAAATTAGACAAATATGAAGGGGGGGTATAAAACCTCACTCTGTACAAGCATCAGGATTGTAACAAAATAATTTAAATTTTATGTTTTATAAGAACCAGATAGTAAGAACAACCTTTTTATAGTGATATGTTGCTGAAAATCTGTGGACGAGATGTGACGTACCTGCCAGCAGGACGCACACGACATAAAGGCAGATAGGAATCAGAATAAACGTCTGCGTAGCTCAGTTGGTAGAGCGACTTGTTCCGGAATAAGCGGCCTCCGGTTCGAATCCCGGCGTAGACCAAAAATGACGGAGAAATTTACTTCGTTATAATGGCGCCCGAACTATCCGGATGACCCGACCGTTCAAAATCTCGTAATGGTGTGATGTTATTTCCACACCGCGAGATAGGAAAAATAAGAGAATCCCTTCTCCAGCGCTTCGAAAAATAAAAATGTGTGATGTTGCATTCCACACAGCAGATTGACTGGGAGTTCTCAAGTGCACGTTCTACAGTGGATGGCTGCCTGCAACGATTCATGGTCACGGCTGACCCGTGGGCCATGCCCCCGGCCCTCTTTCGGGGTGGGGTGGGGAGATGTGACGTACCTGCCAGCAGGACGCACACGATATAAAGGCAGATAGGAATCAGAATAAACGTCTGCGTAGCTCAGTTGGTAGAGCGACTTGTTCCGGAATAAGCGGTCTCGGGTTCGAATCCCGGCGTAGACTAAAAATGACGGAGAAATTTACTTCGTTATAACTTGATCAATGTTTTCAGATTTTCATCAACATTATCCACGTTTTTCTTGAAAGAAAAAAATTAATCGAAGGGGTAATGGTGATCAGTTCAGGAAAGGGTGACGATTCTTCCCTGGAGTGATTTGCTGTTAAACTTTTCGTAAACTTATATTTCACCTCCCCTGGGTTCGATCTTTGGATCCAGAGAGAGAAAGTCAAGAAAAAGTTACAGAAATTCTATTTCTCATTTGTTTTTTTTTTCCTTCTTTGTTATGTGGGGCCTGCGAGAAAGGTGTTCGCTTTATTCACGAAAGAAAAAAAAATGTATATAGTGTGAACTGGCAGTCACAATGCTGTTCCTTTTGTTTTGGTATTACTCAGCCCAGCAGGAGGAAAGGAAAGACATACTCAGCAGAATTAAAGTAAGAGCAGTGTAACTAATTTTTTTTTCCTCTATGTGTATGAACAACATGTAGCATTTATACGACGCAGTATCAAAAGTTCGATGTCGCAACATTCAAGAGAATAAACCTGGGGTATGCTCATTAAAAATAATTATGAAAAAAAAAAAATTTAAGAGCGAGGCCCTATGGAAGGGGAGAGGCTGTAGCTGACCGTAAGAGTCAAATATTTAAATAGTGTTATAGTTCAGAAAAAAAAAAATCTTCAGAATAAGAAACTAAAAATCATGAAACTCACTCATGATGTTTTGTAATGGCCTCAAAAATCCTGAAAATGGGAGAGGCATGTGAAACCAAATCTACAAAAACAGGCAAAAATGTATCAACAGGAATGTTATGACATATGAAAAAGGTTGTGATCTCGAAACACTATCAGTACAGTTTTGTTCTTCTAATATTCTTTTTTGATACCATATTGTTATTGTTTTACAAATAAATATAGGCATTATTAGCCTTTCAAAAAAACCAAATTTTTGGTAAGAAGTGGCAATTGAGTTTCTTAATGTCTTCTAAATTTCTGAGCAATGGCACTCATCACCCAACGCTCTGACGTTGGCTAGGAAGTCCCTTGGGTGTTGTGTAAATAATGATAATGTCCTAATAAGTAAAATAATTACGGTCTGATATTTTCTTTTTTTCATGCTTACAAACACGAGTTCCTAAATACGGTCTCTTTGAGTTGACACATATGTTACACATGTACCAAAAACACAGTGCTATAGTTATTCCTCGGTTAAAAAATAAAAATTCACAGAAACACTAACACAGGTGAAAACTCAGGTGTGCTATAACAAATATGACATCTCAAAGTTTCTTCTTATAAGTTTTAATTTTCGGTTGTTTCAAAATGCATCTGCCCATCTCCCAAAGTTAAATTTTAGTCTAAATTCAAAATTTCCCTTCAGGTTTACCTTTGGCTATCAATGATAATAACTTAATATAACGTGGCTGAGATTTCCGCCACAACAATAGCATATATCATTACGCTTTTGAAATACAGCTCCTCTTTACTCCCAAAATCTGAAATCTTCATTACTTCAACCTTTTTTTTTTTTTTTTTTGTTTTTTGTTTTTTTGCTGACAGGTCTTCTTTTAAACCTGCGACATGCACCCGTATTGTTACAACCCTGCGCACGCCTGTAACCGAGGACAACACGATAGTCCATTCCGTTTTCCAATTTGCAGGGGAGTTAGCCCCCAAATTTAAACATTCACAGTGTTTTCTGGTTTGAGGTGCAAAACGCCATCCATACTTTGGTGCAAAACAAGGGCAATACGATAGTCCATTCCGCTTTCCAATTTGCCAGGGTGGGGGCCAACTTAAGCTTAAGTTAGCCCCCCCCCCACCGAAATTTAAACGCTCACAGTGTTTTTTATGCTTCCCAACCGTAGGTTGAAGAAGCGTATATGCTCCAGCTTTGTCCGTCCGTCCGTCCGTCCGCCTGTCCGCACGATAACTCGCGTAAAAATCATTCGATTTCGATGAAATATTAGTATGTGGTAGGGAAACACCTGGGGACGAACCCTATTGAAAATGGGTTTAATGGGGTCAAAGGTCACAACATAGGAACGGGATTCATTCCATTGTCTTTGTGCGTCATAACTTACGTAAAGATGCTTCGATTACGACAAAACGTTTTCATGTTGTTCCGGAGGTATACTGAACCAATTCTGTTTAATATCATTGAAATGGGGTCGAGCGTCAGGGCAGAGGAGCAAGATTTATTCCACAGCTATTATCCTTATAACTTCAGTAATAACTTAAATAAAAATGTTTCTATTGTGACAAAGCTTTAGTATATTGTTCCGGAGGTATACTGAACGAATCAATAGTCAGGACAGGGAGGAGGGTTTGTCTACGCGCAGGATAACTCAGGTAGAAATTGCTTGAATTCGATACAGTTCAGTATGCTTTTGTGGGTAACCACGGAGGGAAGTGCAAAGAAACCGTCAACATCGAATCATTAGTCAATACAATATATTTTTTAAGGTTTATATTTTTTTACGGACGGATCACATACTTCCGTCCTCTTGCATTGTTACTTAAAATAATTCGATTTTTAGGTTCACAATTTGTGGTGTTTGGGTGTATTCGGGAACTATTCTTACTTAAAATGGCTGAAAACTGTCTTACATTACTCAACATATACGAGAAGCATTACATTTTCTTAAAGCGTTAAGGTGGTTCCACCTAAAATCTCTGCCTTATGTTTCCAATGGTAAAATTTCTTTACACATTTTCTTCGTAATTAAAGTATTCCCAAGGATGAAAATTTGCAAATCGATAAAACTAACTTTAAGTTATAGCATGGGATACTTAATACTTGCTAAAACATAACCACATAGCCATAATTAAGCAATTCAACATTTGTTTGTCTACTGACGTCATCAATGTACAGGTCGCGCCATCTATTAACAGGAGTAACATTATTTAAAGAAAAATGATTGATTTTTAATATAATTATAGATTAATGTATTTAGGAATACATTAATCGTGCAGAAAATATGTAAAGAAATTTTAACATTGGAAACATAAGGCAGAGATTTTAGGTGGAACCACCTTAAGGTGGACGTCAAGTAATTTTGCTTCCTGTGCTTCCAATGAAAAAACTTTAGTACACATTTCCTTCACAATTAGTGTGTTCCCAAGGATGAAAATTTGAACATCGATTAAAATAGCTTCATATTATAACTTGGAATAAATACTTAATAATTTCTAAAACATAACCGTAATTATATTAAAAATCAACAACTTTTTCTTTGGTGGTGTTGGAACCAGAAAACAGATGGCGCGACCTCTACTTTGATGACGTCAGTAGACAAACAAATGTTGGATTGCATAATTATGGTTATGTTTTATAGAACATTAAGTATTCCAAGTTATAAAATGAAGCTATATTAATCGATGTTCAAATTTTTATCCTTGGGAACACATTACTTGTGAAGAAAATGTGTACAGATGTTTTCCCATTGGAAGTATATTAAGCAAAATTACTTGACGAAACCTTAAGACCAGCAGATGTTTCACCCACGACGCAGCGCAGATGTTTTACGCAACAGAAGTTAATGAATCTGTTTTTCTGTAGCTACGTCATTGTACTGCGAGCAGATGGTATTATCATGTCAAAGCAGGTTAACTTGGCTTTATTCGGATATGCGTATATAATTCCGTCTGTTAGAAAAATTTAATAACAGCCCAAGTTTTACGGATGCTGTTAGTCGGATTTGCGTTCCTTATTAATTCTTGAAATAATTTTGCATTGTTGCACTTGTAAACTGTATTTTCATTTATCTGTTGGCAACAGTTCAGCACGAAGCTGCCAGAAAATAAGAATCGAGAGAGAGAAAGTTTTGTTCCTGCTCTATGCCATCTGCGGAGAGGACGGCATGAAGATATCGATCTTTTTATTAATGCTATGTGAATTCAGACATCGGACCTTTAATTTTATGTGAATGCAGGTAAAACAATTGGTGTGAGTGTTTATTTGGTAGGTATTATTTGTGTTTGGAGAATGTTCAATAATGGATTTTTTTTTTTTTTTTGGAGGTTTAACGACCACCGTGAGCAACTCAATGGGCTATAAGCAGTCGCCTGTCCCTAATTTAGGGTCACTGGTTCCAGGGAAGGGAGAGAGCCAGTGCCGTAAGACAAACACAACATCTATGCCTCACCGGGATTCGAACCCGGACCCCTTACGGACGAACGATCAGAGGCCTGCGCCACCGGGGCGGCATAATGGATTTTTAAATTTTCTTCATGTATCACAGTCATTATGGAGTGGCGACGAGACTTTACCTTTTTGAATGATTGTATAACAAACTGATAAAAGCAGGTGGCGCAGTGGTCTAAGCGATGGCCTCTGATCATTCGTCCGAAGGGGTCCGGGTTCGAATCCCGGTGAGGAATGTTGGATTGCATAACTATGGTTGTGTTTTATAGAACATTAAGTATTCCAAGTTATAAAATGAAGCTATATTAATCGATGTTCAAATTTTTATCCTTCGGAACACATTACTTGTGAAGAAAATGTGTACAGATGTTTTCCCATTGGAAGTATATTAAGCAAAATTACTTGACGAAACCTTAAGACCAGCAGATGTTTCACCCACGACGCAGCGCAGATGTTTTACGCAACAGAAGTTAATGAATCTGTTTTTCTGTAGCTACGTCATTGTACTGCGAGCAGATGGTATTATCATGTCAAAGCAGGTTAACTTGGCTTTATTCGGATATGCGTATATAATTCCGTCTGTTAGAAAAATTTAATAACAGCCTAAGTTTTACGGATGCTGTTAGTCGGATTTGCGTTCCTTATTAATTCTTGAAATAATTTTGCGTTGTTGCACTTGTAAACTGTATTTTCATTTATCTGTTGGCAAGATTTCAGCACGAAGCTGCCAGAAAATAAGAATCGAGAGAGAGAAAGTTTTGTTCCTGCTCTATGCCATCTGCGGAGAGGACGGCATGAAGATATCGATCTTTTTATTAATGCTATGTGAATTCAGACATCGGACCTTTAATTTTATGTGAATGCAGGTAAAACAATTGGTGTGAGTGTTTATTTGGTAGGTATTAATTCTGTTTGGAGAATGTTCAATAATGGATTTTTTTTTTTTGGAGGTTTAACGACCACCGTGAGCAACTCAATGGGCTATAAGCAGTCGCCTGTCCCTAATTTAGGGTCACTGGTTCCAGGGAAGGGAGAGAGCCAGTGCCGTAAGACAAACACAACATCTATGCCTCACCGGGATTCGAACCCGGACCCCTTACGGACGAACGATCAGAGGCCTGCGCCACCGGGGCGGCATAATGGATTTTTAAATTTTCTTCATGTATCACAGTCATTATGAAGTGGCGACGAGACTTTACCTTTTTGAATGATTGTATAACAAACTGATAAAAGCCGGTGGCGCAGTGGTCTAAGCGATGGCCTCTGATCATTCGTCCGAAGGGGTCCGGGTTCGAATCCCGGTGAGGCATGGATGTTGTGTTTGTCTTACGGCACTGGCTCTCTCCCTTTCCTGGAACCAGTGACCCTAAATTAGGGACGGGCGACCGCTTATAGCCCATTGAGTTGCTCACGGTGGTCGTTAAACCTCCAATTAAAAAAAAAAAAAAAAAACTGATAAAAATGTTACCCATGACAAAAGGGTTCAGAAGTGCTACTAGGTTTAGAGACGTTTTTTTTTTTTTTTTTTCATTTTAATTGGATGCTAAATTATTCTGAATATGTATGTAGTACTCAGGCGACAGCTAGCAACTATAAAGCAATCTATTTGCTCATCAAAAAGTGGTTATGAAAATGTGAAACAAGCAATGTTATAGTTCTATACAGCACGTAAAAGAATTGCATTTTATGCGTATGAACTCCGCAATTAAAAATTATAAATACGTTTGATTTACCTGAGATAGTTACGGCATATAATTCCCCATGTGGAATAACGTGGCTATTGGTCTCTTGGTGTCTGTTCCTCAAACCTCAATATCTCTACCAAAAACAATGCAAAATACTACTAGCCGCCCCGGTGGCGCAGTGGTCTAAGCGATGGCCTCTGATCATTCGTCCGAACGGGGTCCGGGTTCGAATCCCGGTGAGGCATGGATGTTGTGTTTGCCTTACGGCACTGGTTCTCTCCCTTCCCTGGAACCAGTGACCCTAAATTAGGGACGGGGGACTGCTTATAGCCCATTGAGTTGCTCTCGGTGGTCGTTAAACCTCCAATCAAAAAAAAAAAAAAAAAAAAAAAAATACTACTAAATATTTCGTATTTTCAACTATTTCTAAAGTGAACTGTATATAAATACCGTAAGGTGGAATTTATAGCGCTTGAATTGATCACCACTTGATGTTATTGGAATCATAAATATTTGCGATCCTAAAAAAATTACCGATAATTTTAGTACGATGGATTTTTGATGGTCGTTAAAGATAATTCTGTTGAGATAAGTTACCGTCAAGTCAAGTTACGTAGTCAGTGAGTTGTGTTTCTGTGGAGCTCTTGGCGTAATTGTCTATCACAGCGTAAATGGATAATATTATAAGAAAGGGTTTCAAATAATGGTATCTTGTGCTTCACGGCGTAATTGAAATAGTTCTAAACCTGAAACAGGGGTTTCGTTTAGCTCATAGATCTGGTCTGTGCCCTCGAGAGCTTGAGTAATTGTGTCTGATGTTAGTACTGGAAAGGCCACATACTTCTGGAATGTAAGTACTTTTGAGTGTTTGAAATCTAAATATGTCTCGAGGAAGTTGGTTCTTTAGAATTTACCGCTGAATAATTACTATTCACTGTCATATATTCCTCCTTAATGTTACTCTCTTCAGTTACTTGTTTTGTGCTGCCATCTGTTGTTCAGGATCATAAACTGTAACTGAAATCATTACGTCTGGTGCTATTTGCTGACTATTTGGTATTTACGTCGTTTCTTGATATGTTTGATCTCAATTCTGAGATTAAAATACCTAGGGTGACTAACCATTCAAATATAGACAATAGGGAATATTATCGACTTTCTATTCACTCGACGCCTGACCTTCTTCATGGGTATATTGCTGTCTAAGAGATATTTAATAAAGTGAATATAATTATTTTCCTTTTCTTTGTACAATGACAGGAAGGTGGAACCAGGCCTCTGAAAGTACTACTAAAAAACAAATTGGAACAACTCTCCCTGGTGAGAACAATAATTTTGAGAACTTTGTGAAATTAGCCTTAACGGAAATTAATTCAAAACTAGACACTGTTCCTGAACTTAAGGCAGAACTTAGAGACATAAAATATACAGTTGACTCATTAATTAACAGATATGATGGTCTTATTCTTAAATGTAACTTATTGGAAGAATCTAATAGTGACTTACAAAAAAATCTAGAAATTGCTACCAGAACTAATCAAGTTACCAAACAGGAGATTGATTCACTGAAAGTTGAAGACTCTACTGTTATTGTTCAGTTCAAGTCTAGATCAGTAAGAAACCTATGGATGTCAAAGAGAAAAACACTCATCTTGAACTCTGATTTGGATCCAAGTTTGCCAGCTACCAGAATTTACTTAAACGAAAATTTAATTCCATGCTATAAGCGGCTCTTCTGGCAGGCAAGAACTCTTGTTCACCAGGGCAGAATGAAATATGCTTGGATCTGGAATGGTGGTTTGTATATAAAGGTGACAGAAGATGAACTTAAAAAAAAGAATTTATACTGAGAATGATTTGGTTCAATATGGCCTTGAATTGACCTCACTAGCTTGAGTTGATTGGAATAAAAATGTGGGTTTGGTAATCAAGGTTGGCTTTACAGGGGGATTTAGAAATGGGTTTGGGGAGGGAGTGTTAACTAACACTAATGACAGAGGATTGTCCCATTATTAACAGATGAACCAATACACTAACAACTAACTCAACCCCAGCATATACTTTAGAAAATTTTAATCAGATTCTAATAAAGGAACCTCATTCAACTCTAAAATTAATACACATAAATGCAGGATCATTAATAAACAAAATTACATTACTTAAAACTTTAATACAACAGATTAGAGTAAAATTAGATATCTGTATAACAGAAACATGGTTTCCAACTGAGGAATATAATTTACAAATTAATGATTATAACAATTTTAAATTAAATAGAACTTCTTTAAAAGGGGAGGGGTTGCAATTTACATACACAAAGATAATGAATACTTCTCTTTAGTACCTGAATTCACTATTAGCAATAAAAATATTGAAATCTTGACAATCCAAAACCAATTTTACTTCATCAATGTATGTTATCGACCACCAAATGCTGAAATAACTGAATTTCTAAAGATACTGAGTGATCTCGCTAACTATGTTAACTTTGCAGGAAAAAAATATTTATATTGGGAGACCTAAACATTGATATTTCTCAAGTTAATCCAATTACAAATAAATTTATGCATACTCTTCACTCAGTTGGATTAAAAAATACAATTCTATCCCCAACGCGTATTACTGCAACCTCTCAAACCATATTGGATTTATGTATAATAAACTCACAAACTTCTACATTTACTTCTGGAGTTCTTGAATATCATTTAAGTGATCATCTTCCAATATTTATTATATATAAACATACTTTTCATCACCCTAAAATTAATACAACTAACAAAAATTCCCAAATTAGGAAAATTAATACTTCAAACTTAGAATATTTTAAAAATAATCTTAGTCAGATAAATTGGGTTGAGTTGGATACCATAGACTCTCCAGTTATTGCATATGACTTGTTTATTTCAGTATTTAAGAAACTCTATGAAAAGGCATTTCCAGTGATTGTATTGTCTAATACAAAAAATAAAACATTTAGAAAACCATGGATCACAAACAATTTAATAAATCGTATATACAAAAAAAAAAACTGTATGCAAAATTTCTAAAAACTAAACTACAAGTAGACTTTGAACATTTTAAAACATATCATCATCATCATCATTGTCAACTATTATCAATCCACTGCTGGACGAAGGTCTCCCCAAGTTTCCTCCACAACGGTCTGTCTTGTGCCAGTCTCCTCCATGTCACCCCTGCATACTTTCGAATTTCATCCACCCATCTCCCATGTGGTCTTCTTCTGGGTCTTTTCCTGTGCCTTGGAATCCAATCTAAAATTTCGGCTGTCCATCGATGATCTGTCCTTCTGGCAGTATGTCCAGCCCATTGCCATTTCAGGGCCTGAAAAAAAACATATAGAAATCATTTAAATTCTGCAATAAGAGTAACAAAAAAAAACTATTACATAAATATCTTTTCCCAAAATCTGCCCAGAAAAACATGGAAGCACCTAAATTTTCTTCTGGGAAACTCTTCCAAAATGGCATGCCCAGACTTTTTAATTAATCAAAATAATAAGCAAACAAAAAAAAACGAAATTGCTACATTATTTAATGAACATTTTATTTCAATCCCAAAAATTATAAATGAAAAAATAAAAAACACAAATACTCCTTTTAAATCATATTTACAAAATACCACTTACACTAACTCTATATATCTTATGGAAATAACAAAAACTGAACTACTAACTGAATTAACCCATATAAAAACAAATACTGGACCTGGCTATGATGAAATTCACCCACAAGTTATCAAACATGTAGCTGAAATTATTATTGAACCCCTATTATCTATATTTAATCTCATAATTAAAACAGGAATTTTCCCAGAGAAATTAAAAATTACTAAAAATTTTCCTAAACACAAATCTGGATCTAAAAACATTATAAACAACTACAGACCAATTGCAAACTTATCTACTTTTGCAAAGATTTTAGAAAAATTAATATATACCAGACTAATTTCATATCTGACAAAATTTAAAATTTTAAATCAGTATCAATACGGATTTCAACAAAATAAGTCAACAGAAATGGCAGTACTTACAATTCAAAATAACATACAACAGAATCTCGCAAATCACAGCTTCACATTAGCTATTTTTTTAGACATAACAAAGGCATTTGATTCATTAAATCACGAAATATTATTAAAAAAACTGATGCATATAGGGATAAGAGACACCTCTTATACACTTCTTAAAAACTACTTAACAGATAGACCTCAATTTACACAAATTGAGAATTACTCATCTCTACAAAAAAAGATAAACTCTGGAGTTCCTCAGGGTTCTATACTTGGGCCTTTGCTATTTAACATATACATAAACGATATTTTCAATGTAAATAAAGAAACTAATATAATTTTAAATGCAGATGAAACAACTATTCTAATTCATGGCAATCATATTGATGAAATGATCAATAAAGCAAATATACTGCTCGAAAAATATTCTAACTGGATGGCGGCAAATAAAATGCTAATAAACTTAGAAAAGACTAAAGCAGTAATATTTACTCGGCAATTATCTCCTCTACAAATAATTGAAAAATTGGTAATTGACAAAACAATAATTCAAATAATAGATAAATTTACTTATTTAGGAATTACACTTTACAAAGATTTAAAATGGACTAGACACATAGATACATTACTAACAAAAATATCTAAAAATATAGGAATAGTCAGTAATGTGATAAACAACCTAACTATTAAAACCTTAATGTTATTATATTATGCCTTGATTCATCCATATTTAAATTATTGCTTTTTGGCCTGGGGCCAGACAACGAATACTAACCTCAAAAAACTTTAAATACTACAAAACAAATATATTAGATTAATTGATCTTAAAATTAATAATAACAAGGATAATATTATACACATAAATAATTTTAGGTACTCTAAGGTATATCCACAAAAATATAAAATATTAAATATTAAACAATTGTATAACTTCAATCTGGGAAAAATTATGTTTAAACATATAAAATCAGATAATTACAATCTTACTGAAATAATTAAAATAGCACCAATATTACATCTATATCACACAAGATCAAAAGTGTCTTTACAAATATCTACACCAAGAACACAAGTGGCACAGCAAAATATTACATATAGTGGTCCAATGTACTGGAATGCACTCCCAAACGAATTAACCAATATTAACAATTTCAATTTATTTAAGAAAAAATTAAAATCATATACACTTCAACAATAAGAAAATTGATTTTCAGATTAAAATGTTATATGAGCATGCAGAGAATTTAACACTGTATAATTATACAATTGACTTACACTGTTATCAATTGATTACAGGGAAGCCTGAGCTATGTCAGGACTCTTGCAAGAGGCCTTTTCTTAGGCTTCCCATACTGTTACAAACTTTAAGTTACTCTGTAAACTAATTTATTCAATGATTCTATTGTAACAGTTCAACAAATAAATAAATAAAAAAAAAACTTGTAGCATTGAAGTAACCGGCTATGCCAAGAACTAAACGAAACAGCCAACAACAGCGTCGAAATGCAGACGCGGCAAGGAAAAGGGTCAAGAGAATGGATGAAGAATATCGAGCAGAAGAAAAGGCTCGTGATACGGAAAATGTTATATGAGCATGCAGAGAATTTAACACTGTATAATTATACAATTGACTTACACTGTTATCAATTGATTACAGGAAGCCTGAGCTATGTCAGGACTCTTGCAAGAGGCCTTTTCTTAGGCTTCCCATACTGTTACAAACTTTAAGTTACTCTGTAAACTAATTTATTCAATGATTCTATTGTAACAGTTCAACAAATAAATAAATAAAAAAAAAACTTGTAGCATTGAAGTAACCGGCTATGCCAAGAACTAAACGAAACAGCCAACAACAGCGTCGAAATGCAGACGCGGCAAGGAAAAGGGTCAAGAGAATGGATGAAGAATATCGAGCAGAAGAAAAGGCTCGTGATACGGAAACGCACCAAGAACATCGCAAAAATCCACAGTACCGAGCAGAAGAACAGATTCGTAACACGAAAACGCACCAAGAACATCGCAAAACCCCACAGTACCGAGCAGAAGAACAGATTCGTAACAGGGAAACGCACCAAGAACATCGCAAAAACCCACAGTACCGAGCAGAAGAACAGATACGTAACACAAAAACGCACCAAGAATATCGCAAAAACCCACAGTACCGAGCAGAAGAACAGATTCGTAACAGGGAAACGCACCAAGAACATCGCAAAAACCCACAGTTCCGAGCAGAAGAACAGATCCGTAACACGAAAACGCACCAAGAACATCGCAAAAACCCACAGTACCGAGCAGAAGAACAGGTTCGCAATACTGAAACCCGTAGAAGGGCTAGAGAAGGTGACGATAACTGGGAAAATTTTGAAAAGAATTATGCTGATAAAATAAGGGATGATCCGATACATGCTTGTGTCTGTTGCGGAAGATTATGGTTCAAGTCATCTGTTAGAACCTTATCCAAAGATTGTTTGATTGAAAGAGGTTTTAGTAACAATTTCATTTCATCTGTATACAGGCTAGATCAGAGAGATGGACATGATATTTTCTGCCACACATGCTATAGAGAAGTTTCTCGTGGTAATATTCCTAAATTATGTCTTAAGAATGGCTTAGACTTTCCTGAATTGCCAGACTGCTTACAAAATTGAACTCCACTAGAAGAGCGTAATGTCGCTGCACGGATGCCATTTATGTCTATAAGAGCGTTGGGAGTAGACCAGCAGTGTGGTCTAAAAGGATCTGTTATCAATGTTCCAAATCCAGTGGATCGTACTGTGTCAATACTACCAAGAAATTTTTCAGACACGTTTACTATTAAATTAAAGCTAAAACGTCGAATGGCATACCAAAGCCATTACATGTGTGAATCAGTTTGCCCACGAAAAATTTTTGATGCTGCAAAGTATTTAGTAGAACAAGAACTTTACAAGTTAGAAGGAATAACTCTTTCTTATGACTGGCTATTTACAAATGATCTCGAATCTGGTGGAAGTGATGATGCATCAAAAGACAACACTGATGGTATTGTTACTAACGTCAGAACCGTTGATACAGAGGATGAATTTGACGAACATACACATCAGAATTTCGGAGAGGAAACCTTAATTGAGTCGTGTGAAATATCTGGTATTGCCTTTGCTCCTGGAGAAGGCCAAAATTCTTTATCTCTCCTTTTAGATACGCATGCTGAAGAACTTGCTTTTCCTACTATATATGGTGGTAAATGTAGAAAACCTACTGTTAGTCTCTCGTACATGGACATATCCAATTCAGAAATTCATCGCTACGATCGTCGACCAGCTCGAACTGATCACCTCCTATATGCCTACAAGAAAAACGAAATTTCTAAAATTTCTGGTTCTACTGTATTAGAATTGCGCTAAAGAAAAAAAACCAAAGCCTACGGGAAACTAAGGTAAAGCATTTATTAGATAAAACTGAGGTTAATACTCTAATTCAGGCAGATGAAGGATAGAAGTTTCTAAGAAACATTAGAAGTGCGCCAGCTCACTGGGAAGCGGAAAAGAAAAATGTTTGTGCCATGATACGACAATTTGGTTTACCAACATTGTTTTTGACGTTATCTGCAGCAGAAAGCAAGTGGCCTGAGCTCTTAAGAATCTTACGAATCAATGTGGACAACATAGTAATTACATCTGAGGAAGCACAAAATATATTATTTAATGAAAAAGCACGATCAGACGCAGTTACATGCGCATTATATTTCTGGCAAACTTTCAAGGAACTTATGAAAACATGGAAATCAAAAAGTGGCCCTTTTGGTGATAGAAAAGTTGAGCACCACTATTTTCGCATTGAATTTCAACATAGATGTTCACCGCACGTCCATATACTCTTGTGGTTAGAAAATGCTCCCAATTTTGATTCAAGTGATGCAGATTCAATTCAGAGGATCGAATCATTTATAAATGAAATAATTACTTGCTCATCAGATGCGTCTAACGAAAAGATCAAAGAGCTATTGCCACTTGAGAAGCACAGGCACAGTCACACCTGCAAAAAAACGAACGAGTACTGAAACTGTTTGTCGTTTTGGAATTCCATTCTATCCAATGGACAGAACCCGAATCCTGCTTCCTCTGAGTAGTAATGAACAAGTTCCAAAAAGTATGAAAAGTAAACTTAGTGATATAAAAGTTGCGCTAAACCAAATTTCTCAGGAAAACATGACGTTCGAGCAGTTCCTTCAGCAATTAGGGCTATCAAAAGATACATACATTTTGATAATAAGGTCATCACTTGATAAACCTAAAGTGTTCATACAGAGAAATCTAAGTAAAATATTCATCAATAACTACAACTATAAGATCCTTAGTCTTAATCGTGCAAATATGGACACCCAGTTTGTGCTCGATGCCTTTGCTTGTGACACATATATAGTTGACTATATCAACAAATCCAACCGAGGAATGTCTAAGCTTTTGAGAGAGACTTTGGCTGAGGCTCGAGCAGGTAATACAAGTATTCGCCAGCAACTCCGGGCAGTAGCAAATCAATTCATAAATGCTTCAGAGATCAGCGCTCAGGAAGCAGCATGGAATTTGTTGCGTTTATGTATGTCTGAAGCAAGCGAAGCAGAAATATTTATTCCAACATGCTTGCCGGAAGAGCGAATACGAATCGTTAAAAGTGAGCAAGAACTGCGGCAGATGGATCCAGAGTCAACTGATGTCTGTGTTTCAGGGCTCATTGAGCACTATGTGCAAAGACCAGATAGTCTTGAAGAAGTTTGTTTAGCCAAATTTGCTGCATATTACAATTTCTCTAAAACTAAACGACATGTCGTTTACAATGGACCATATGATGACGAAACTCAACCAATAGAAGGAAACAATGGAGAATGTGAGGATGTTCAAACCATTTTGCAGTTGAAAGATAAATCAAGTTTCCTAAAACTGCGCAAAAAAGCAAAAATCATCAGATATAGAAAGTATAGGCTCTCTCAGGATCCTGACAATTTTTTTAGAGAGCTCTTAATGTTGTATTACCCATGGCGTAACGAGGTTTCGGAACTCATCGACATAACTGTGAAAGAAATATTTGACCAAAATCAAAACATTATATTAGATAATAGGAAAGGGTTTGTTGCTACTGCAAATGAACAAAATGACACTGAAATTGAAGATGCTATAGCATTAAGTGAAAACTTCATTGTCGAAGATGAGAGAGAGAGAGCGCAGAAGAACAATATTCATGCGATGATGAATTTTCTGCTTATGGTTTTGATTCACATGATTTCCAAGGAGACATTATGACAGAGCTAGGTGAAATTCCACCACAAACTATTGCAGAAAGTTTCTGTGTGCCGCACCAAGTATCTGAAACAGAATATCTTGGGATGATACGAAGACTGAACGCTCGACAGCGCGGTTATTTAATGCATGTAATGCATATTATGAAGTATAAAGATCAAGAATTATCAGCGGAAGTGCTGGCACAGTAAAAACCGTTCTTATTAAAGCTTTGTATCAAAGTCTCCTGAGGTATTATAATAAGGAACGTGGAACGGATCCTAGTGAGATGAAAGTATACTATGTGCACCCACTGGAAAAGCAGCACATAATATTGATGGTGTCACTCTGCATTCGGCTTTTGCTCTCCCAGTAAACCAAATGGGGCACAAAATGACAGATCTGTCAGCTGATATTTCATATACTTTGGCTATGCTGTTTTCTCGTGTTAAAGCAGTCATAATAGACGAAGTATCTATGGTTGGTGCACAAATGCTTAGTAATGTAAATCGTCGTCTTCAGGACATTTTTAGGTCCAAGAAGAACTTTGGGGGAGTGACAATTTTTGTATTTGGAGATTTTCGACAACTGCCACCAGTTGGCGATGCATTTGTTTTCCAGCCAAGTAGATCTGATATTATTGGTCAGTTAACAGGTCCACCGTCTGCGTTGTGGGAAATATTCAAGCTATTTGAACTCACAGATGTAATGAGACAGAAAGAAGATTTAAAGTTTGCAAATGCGCTGTGCAACTTATCAGATGGAGTCATGTCTAAAGCTGATATAGCTCTGTTTTCTTCCCGCACTTTCAGTGAAATTTCTCTTTCTGATGAAACCAAACGATTCATAAGACTGTTTGTTACAAATGTTGAGAAAGATCATTATAATGAAATGATACTGAGAAATATGAATACTGAAGGCACCGTCGCACTGGCATTTGACTCAACTTTGGGGACTGGTTCTGAGTCTGTCAAGAAAAGAATGCTGGAATCAATAGCAGCAAAAAAATCACAGAAACGTATGGCTTACCTCATTCAGTTTATTTGAAAATTGGAGCCAGATACATGATGACAAATAATATTGATATAGCTGATGGTCTTGTCAATGGTTCAACCGGCACATTGAAAAAACTTCAATACGGAACAAACAGTAATAACAATAGCCATATCCCTCTTCGTGTGTGGCTTGAATTTGACAGTGCTCGTGTTGGTTTAAATGCTCGCTCTAAATTTGGTACTTACATCCGTGCAAAACACATCCCTCCAACTTGGACTCCAGTTGAACTAATTAAAAGAGCAATATACACCCGCCAGTCAAGCAGTCTTCAAGTAGTTAGAAGACAGTTCCCACTTGTAGCAGCTGAAGGCATAACGGTACACAAAAGTCAGGGAGCAACGTATGACAATGTGGTTGTAAAACTGAGAAAGGGGATGACAAGACAGTCACTGTATGTTAAGAACTACAAGTGCATCAGGCCTATATATAATTGGGTCGTTTGAAGCTCCACAGGCTCCAAGGAAGTTGGATGCAGTAGCTGTTGAGATGAAAAGATTAAGAGAAAATCCTTTGGTGCCAATATTTCAGTTTTTACATGAGATTAAGAAAGAAATTCAAATATTATTTCATAATATCCAGAGCCTCTTAAAGCATTTACCAGATGTAGCATGTGACTTATGTTTCATGGAGTCTGATATTTTGCTTTTTTCTGAAACCTGGACATTATCAAGCGACGATATTGTGATACAAGAGTTTGAAGAAATAGCCAGAATAAATTGTTCCACGAAGAGGAAAGCATTTGGTGTAGCAGCATATATAAAGGCATCATTGTTACACATCGTGAAAGACATCAGGAAATTCAGTGATTTTCAGTTATATTCAGGACACTCAGAAGCAGTACAATTTTGTGTAAATGACATTACATTTACAGTCCTTTACTTTTCTCCTAAATGCATAATCGCTGAAATCATCAACGTTTTAGAGCAAATCGCCAAGGTACAGGGGAGGCAAATCATTGTTGGTGACTTTAATGTTGACCTTCTTGCATCAAAAACATTGTTGTCATTCTTCACAGGAAAAGGTTTTACAAAATTACTGACAAGTGATATATATACTACAGATAGCAACACACAAATAGACGGATTTTTCACAAATTTTATGTGTACAGGCGGTGTATATGAAAGCTTAGTCAGTTATCATAAGCCCTTATGGAGTAGAGTATGTTTTTGAAGTGCTGTATGGATGTATGAACACAACATTCCAGAGAAATGAAATCGAGAGAAGTGATACTGAAACATATTGAAGAAATAGACAAATAATCTTCAAAACGCTAACATTCTTGTCCACTCCTAATTTATCCAATTTATGACTGAAATGTGTCTTAAGGCTAGTTGAGTTCACCTTACTTGAAAATACCACAGTGGTAAGTGAAATTCACTTAGGACGTGACACTGTGCTCTCCATGTTTAAAGTTTATTATTCACCTTATGCTTACTGTTGATATTATGCTCTTTAACTCTAGAATTTCCAGCTGTTTGCGAGCTTAAAAAGTTAATGTGTTTTTCTTGAGGCGTTTACTTATTTTTATGTATAATTTATTTTTTGCTTTGAAATTAATGTTATATATGTTTTATACATGCTGAACACTTGGTAATTTCTATATTATTTTAGTGTTACAAAATGACTTACCTTGTTTGTGTTATAAAGTGCCGTACTCTCTGTGAAAAAGCACTCTCTTTGAGTTTTTGGAAAGAATGATTACATTGAAATATAGAAATTCAGTTTGAAATTTTACATGTAAAATATTGAAATGCATGCGATGAAATTAAATACAACTTCAAACACTTTCTATATGCATTATGGATTCATATTGCTTGTAAACAAACAACGCAAATATTTTGAATGAACAGATATAGAAAATTTCATATTCATGCAACGCATTACATCATACAAATATCCTTTGTCATATGTTTTTTACGCTTTCCAACTCTATGTTGAAAAACTGTATATGCTCTGGCTTTATTCGTCTGTCCCTTCGTCCATCAACTTTTAATATAACGAGTGAAAAATGATTCAATTGCGACGAAATTGCAGTGTGTTGTTGGAGTTCACGGGACAAACAATATTAAAAATGGTCGAAATGAAATCAAATGGTAAAACATAGGAGCGAGAATCATTCTTCCGTCCTTAGTGATAACTTGCGTCAAAATATTTACATTGAACAGAAATTTTAGTGTTTCCGGAGTCACAGCGGACCAATCCTGTTGAAAATCGTAAAAATCCGGTTAAAGGTCACGACATAGGAACAATTGGATACATTCGACTGCCCTTCTGCGTGATGACTTGCGTAAAAATGCTTCGACTGCGACGAAACACACGTTGCTCCGTAACGACTTTGGAAGCAGTTCCGCCAAAAATGTTTTTTTGTCAGCAATTGCTGGCAGTGCGCACGCGTGAGATTCATTAGCCTTTATTTTCTCACGATAACTAAAAATTGCCCGATTTAGATGGGTTTTTATAAAACGGCTTACGTGTGGCAGCCCTTGATGATAGAAATAGGTAACACGGTCACAAAGAGATTTAATTTTAATATATGTGAACCTCAAACGTTATATCATAGTTTAAATCTCCTGAAAACCAAGGCATTTTCCTATGATTTCTGGTATGTTGGAAAGCGTATCATAATCAATGCATTGCATGATTTTACTAACTTGTTTTGGTTTGATGTGCAAAACGGTGCAAAATGGATGTAAAACGATGGTCTATTTAAATTTCGATTTTAAGAAAGTGTGTGTGTGTGGGGGGGGGGGGGGACTTAAGTGACCTTCTGCATGTGTCGAACGAACGGCAAAGTGAAAATCTGAAATTCAAATTTTAACGCATAATCGCAAAAAGCGTATAAATGAATTACGTATAACCGAATTCAAGAAACGATAGAAACTGCAGTTCAATCAAGACATGGCATAAAGAAACTTGTTTGATCGCTTTATTACGAAGGGTAGTGTATCGAAGTATTCCTCCTCAGGAAGTGCCACGTGTCAATCAAGACATGGCATAAAGAAACTTGTTTGATCGCTTTATTACAAAGGGTAGTGTATCGAAGTATTCCTCCTCAGGAAGTGCCACGTGTCAATCAAGACATGGCATAAAGAAACTTGTTTGATCGCTTTATTACAAAGGGTAGTGTATCGAAGTATTCCTCCTCAGGAAGTGCCACGTGTCAATCAAGACATGGCATAAAGAAACTTGTTTGATCGCTTTATTACAAAGGGTAGTGTATCGAAGTATTCCTCCTCAGGAAGTGCCACGTGTCAATCAAGACATGGCATAAAGAAACTTGTTTGATCGCTTTATTACAAAGGGTAGTGTATCGAAGTATTCCTCCTCAGGAAGTGCCACGTGTCAATCAAGACATGGCATAAAGAAACTTGTTTGATCGCTTTATTACAAAGGGTAGTGTATCGAAGTATTCCTCCTCAGGAAGTGCCACGTGTCAATCAAGACATGGCATAAAGAAACTTGTTTGATCGCTTTATTACAAAGGGTAGTGTATCGAAGTATTCCTCCTCAGGAAGTGCCACGTGTCAATCAAGACATGGCATAAAGAAACTTGTTTGATCGCTTTATTACAAAGGGTAGTGTATCGAAGTATTCCTCCTCAGGAAGTGCCACGTGTCGATCAAGACATGGCATAAAGAAACTTGTTTGATCGCTTTATTACAAAGGGTAGTGTATCGAAGTATTCCTCCTCAGGAAGTGCCACGTGTCAATCAAGACATGGCATAAAGAAACTTGTTTGATCGCTTTATTACAAAGGGTAGTGTATCGAAGTATTCCTCCTCAGGAAGTGCCACGTGTCAATCAAGACATGGCATAAAGAAACTTGTTTGATCGCTTTATTACAAAGGGTAGTGTATCGAAGCATTCCTCCTCAGGAAGTGCCACGTGTCACTGACGCTGAGGTGAAATTCATTAAGCATTTCAACGCACCCTACGAACAGAGGCGTAACTATAGGCAGCATTTCTACGCCCGGGGCAAACCACAAATTATTGTGCCCCCCCCCCATCCGTCTTCCGGTGAAATTCGAAAGCATGCGAGACTGGCACAAGACAGACCGTTGTGGAAGAAATTTGGGGAGACCTTCATCTTGCAGTGGATTGATAATGGTTGACGATGATGATTATGATATATATTACTAATTTAATAGCACACTGAGGTGCCAAAAAAACTGGGAAGGGCGCTAACATTTCCGTTCCATGCCATCACGTCCATGCCGTAAATGGTATCGTCCGTAAACGACGTATATATAGAGGCAGATATCTCCGCTAGCTGAAGTAGTAGCAGTCGCAGTTCAGATGGCAGTTTATCAGGATTTAAGCGTTTTCGAACGTGGTATGATAATTGGCGCCCGGGAGATGGGTCACTCCATCTCGGAAATTACCACGAAATTTGGATTTACAAGGTTAACGATTTCAAGGATATACCTGCACTACACAAACTCAGGGAAAATATCCAGAGTGCGAGATCGCTGTGGCCGTAGAAAAGCCCTGGACGATCGTGGACAGCGGCGTCTGGCACGCATCATAACATCCGACTGGCGTGCAACATTACAGCAAATCACAGCGCAATTCAATGCTGGGGTCAGTAGTAACATCAGCGTTCGGAAAATGCAACGTTCCTTGTGTTCCATGGAGTTCCGGAGCCGACGGCCCACCCGGGTGTCATTGCTGACCCTACGACACAAGGCTGTGCACCTCTCTTGGGCTCAGGAATACCGCCATTAGATGCGAGATGACTGGAAACGTGTAGTCTGGTCCAACGATTCGTGATACCATCTGTTTCGGGTAGATGGAAGACACCGGGTGTGGAGACAACCCCACAAGGTAATGGATCCCGCATGCCTACAAGAGACAGTGCATGCCGGCAGTGGCCCTGTTATGGTGTGGGATGTTTTCAGCTGGCACGCATTAGAACCCCTCATACGTCTGAAGACCTCTCTGACCGATGGAGGCTACGTAACCATCCTTGGGGATCATTTGCACCCGTGCATGTCATGCAACAACTCCGACGGGTGCGACCTCTATCAATACGGTTGCCCGATTATGGCTGGAGGAACATTCCACGGAGTTTGGCCTCCCTAGTTCTCCGGATTTAAACGCCATCGAACACATTTGGGATGCTGTTCAACGGGCCGTCAATGCCTGGAATCCTCCCCTGGAATATTACGGAATTGTGGGACGCTCTTCGTGAAGCATGGTGTGCACTGTCTCAACAGTACTACAGACAGCTCGTGGAGTCCATGCCAGGAATTCTCCACCGGCGAATATTACAGAATTGTGGGACGCTCTTCAGGAATCATGGTGTGCACTGTCTCCACAGTACTACAGAGTTGAAGTCCATGTTAGGAATCCTCCACCGGCGAATATTGTGGAATTGTGAGACGCTCTTCAGGAAGCATGGTGCGCACTGTCTCCACAGTACTACAGAGCTGAAGTCCATGTTAGGAATCCTCCTCCGGCGAATATTGTGGAATTGTGCGACGCTCTTCAGGAAGCATGGTGTGCACTGTCTCCACAGTAATACAGAGAGCTCGTGAAGTCCATGTTAGGAATCCTCCACCGGCGAATATTACAGAATTGTAGGACGCTCTTAAGGAAGCATTGTGTGCACGGTCTCCACAGTACTACAGAGAGCTCATGGAGTCCATGCCAGGAATTCTCCACCGGCGAATATTACAGAATTGTGGGACGCTCTTCAGGAAGCATGGTGTGCACTGTCTCCACAGTACTACAGAGTTGAAGTCCATGTTATGAATCCTGCACCAGCGAATATTACGGAATTGTGGGACGCTCTTCAGGAAGCATTGTGTGCACTGTCTCAACAGTACTACAGAGAGCTCGTGGAGTCCATGCCAGGAATTCTCCACCGGCGAATATTCGGAATTGTGGGACACTCTTCAGGAAGCATGGTGTGCACTGTCTCCACAGTACTACAGAGTTGAAGTCCATGTTAGGAATCCTCCACCGGCGAATATTGTGGAATTGTGCGACGCTCTTCAGGAAGCATGGTGTGCACTGTCTCCACAATAATACAGAGAGCTCGTGAACTCCATGTTAGTAATCCTCCACCGGCGAATATTACAGAATTGTAGGACGCTCTTAAGGAAGCATTGTGTGCACGGTCTCCACAGTACTGCAGAGAGCTCGTGGAGGCCATGCCAAGAATCCTCCACCGGCGAATATTACGGAATTGTGGGACGCTCTTCAGGAAGCATGGCGTGCACTGTCTCCACAGTACTACAGAGTTGAAGTCCATGTTGGGAAGACTCCACCGGCGAATATTACGGAATTGTGGGACGCTCTTCAGGAAGCATTGTGTGCACTGTCTCAACAGTACTACAGAGAACTCGTGGAGTCCGTGCCAGGAATTCTCCACCTGCGAATATTACGGAATTGTGGGACGCTCTTCAGGAAGCATGGTCTGCACTATCTCCACAGTACTACAGAGTTGAAGTCCATGTTAGGAATCCTCCACCGGCGAATATTACAGAATTGTGGGACGCTCTTCAGGAAGCATTGTGTGCACGGTCTCCACAGTACTGCAGAGAGCTCGTGGAGGCCATGCCAAGAATCCTCCACCGGCGAATATTACGAAATTGTGGGACGCTCTTCAGGAAGCATAGTGTGCACTGTCTCCACAGTACTGCAGAGAGCTCGTGGAGGCCATGCCAGGAATCATCCACCGGCGAATATTACGGAATTGTGGGACGCTCTTTAGGAAGCATAGTGTGCAGTGTCTCCACAGTACTGCAGAGAGCTCGTGGAGGCCATGCCAGGAATCCTCCACCGGCGAATATTACGGAATTGTGGAACGCTCTTCAGGAAGCATAGTGTGCACTGTCTCCACAGTACTACAGAGAGCTCGTGAAGTCCATGCCAGGAATCCTCCACCTGCGAATATTACGGAATTGTGGGACGCTCTTCAGGAAGCATAGTGTGCACTGTCTCCACAGTACTGCAGAGAGCTCGTGGAGGGCATGCCAGGAATCCTCCACCGGCGAGTATTACGGAATTGTGGGACGCTTTTCAGGAAGCATGGTGTGTACTGTCTCCACAGTACTACAGAGAGCTCGTGAGGGAATCCTCCACCGGCGAATATTACGGAATTGTGGGACGCTCTTCAGGAAGCATTGTGTGCACTGTCTCTACAGTACTACAGAGAGCTCGTGAAGTCCATGCCAGGAATCCTCCACCTGCGAATATTACGGAATTGTGGGACGCTCTTCAGGAAGCATAGTGTGCACTGTCTCCACAGTACTGCAGAGAGCTCGTGGAGGCCATGCCAGGAATCCTCCACCGGCGAATATTACGGAATTGTGGGACGCTCTTCAGGAAGCATGGTGTGTACTGTCTCCACAGTACTACAGAGAGCTCGTGAAGTCCATGTTGGGAATCCTCCACCGGCAAATATTACGGAATTGTGGGACGCTCTTCAGGAAGCATTGTGTGCACTGTCTCTACAGTACTACAGAGAGCTCGTGGAGTCCATGCCAGGAATCCTCCACCGGCAAATATTACGGAATTGTGGGACGCTCTTCAGGAAGCATAGTGTGCACTGTCTCCACAGTACTGCAGAGAGCTCGTGGAGGGCATGCCAGGAATCCTCCACCGGCGAGTATTACGGAATTGTGGGACGCTTTTCAGGAAGCATGGTGTGTACTGTCTCCACAGTACTACAGAGAGCTCGTGAGGGAATCCTCCACCGGCGAATATTACGGAATTGTGGGACGCTCTTCAGGAAGCATTGTGTGCACTGTCTCTACAGTACTACAGAGAGCTCGTGAAGTCCATGCCAGGAATCCTCCACCTGCGAATATTACGGAATTGTGGGACGCTCTTCAGGAAGCATAGTGTGCACTGTCTCCACAGTACTGCAGAGAGCTCGTGGATGCCATGCCAGGAATCCTCCACCGGCGAATATTACGGAATTGTGGGACGCTCTTCAGGAAGCATGGTGTGTACTGTCTCCACAGTACTACAGAGAGCTCGTGAAGTCCATGTTGGGAATCCTCCACCGGCAAATATTACGGAATTGTGGGACGCTCTTCAGGAAGCATTGTGTGCACTGTCTCTACAGTACTACAGAGAGCTCGTGGAGTCCATGCCAGGAATCCTCCACCGGCGAATATTACGGAATTGTGGGACGCTCTTCAGGAAGCATAGTGTGCACTGTCTCCACAGTACTGCAGAGAGCTCGTGGAGGCCATGCCAGGAATCCTCCGCCGGCGAATATTACGGAATCGTGGGACGCTCTTCAGGAAGCATGGTGTGCACTGTCTTCACAGTACTACAGAGAGCTCGTGGAGGCCATGCCAGGAATCCTCCGCCGGCGAATATTACGGAATCGTGGGACGCTCTTCAGGAAGCATGGTGTGCACTGTCTCCACAGTACTACAGAGAGCTCGTGAAGTCCATGCCAGGAATCCTCTACCAGCGAATATTACGGAATTGTGGGACGCTCTTCAGGAAGCATAGTGTGCACTGTCTCCACAGTACTACAGAGAGCTCGTGGAGTCCATACCCGTCGCGTTGCTGTCGTTATTCGATCGCGAAGAGTACCAACGCGGTATTAGAGAGGTGTCCCAGTTTTTTGGGGTTTTTGTTTGGGGCACTTCATTTTATATATACGAGGGTCGATCAGAAAAAAACATTGCACGTTCGAGTAGGAGAAAGGAAAACTCACCAACCAAGAAGTGTTTGTGCGATGTGACAAAGAATATGAAACTATTTCTCGACGAAATCACGTGATAATTCAGACATTTGTCTGACCACATGACAAGCTGTTCCGTCCCGGACGTAAAAAAATTCATGTCCCTGCTGATGCAGCCAATTTGTTGCAGCTGTTTTCACGTCATCGTTACACGGAAGTGAGTACCAGATAGGCGCTGTTTCAGGGCAGTAGCCAAGTCTGGGCTGGTGCTTCCACACCTCCATTTGCTCTACAAATTCCGGTGAGCGGGTGCTTCTACACCTCCCACCGGTATTTGTAGAGCAAATGCTGCTTATTGTTAGCGGTGTGCGGCCTCTCGTTATCGTGAAGGAGAATGACACCATCGCTCAGCAGACCTGGTCCTTTTCGTCGGATGCTCTCGTGTAATTTTTTCAACGTGGCACAGTGCCGACCATTGTTCATGGCGCGTCCGTTCTCTAAGAAGTCCACCGAAAGCACATCTCAGGAATCCCAGAAAACGGATGCCATGATTTTTCCAGCAGACGGTGTGACTTTAAACTTCCTCCGGGGGTGAAAAAACAGCGTGTTTCCATTGGATGGCAGCTGTCTTGCTGGTGGGAGCGAAGTGTTGGAGCCACGCCTCGTCCATGGGCGCCGACAGGGGGTGGGGGTGGGGGTGGGGAGGTGGGGGTGTGTGTCACAGGGGTCACTTGACCCCCTGTAGAATTATTTTTCCCTTTATTTTATTTATTACTTTTTTTTACACTCACAGAACTGGACCACAAGGAAAGATGGAGTTTGGGGCGTTTAATTTAATATCCCAATTTTATTGGAAATTTGGAATTGGAAAACGATAACGTTAAAGCGGAAAACCTAGCAAACCGTAAGGTAGTACGCCCAAACAAGTTACTAAACTTAAAAGGCCATCCTGTTCGACACTGTTCATTATTTTGAAAACAGTTACCAATGTATATGATAATACATGACTATTACTAACATACACTTTCTTCAAGAGCAGCATAAATTAATAATAGCAGTAGTGTTCTAGTGTAGTAAGTAAGTAGTAGTAATAGTAATAGTATTAATCTTTCGTTTTCACGAAGTACTGTTTTCTACATATTAGCCAAACCTTAATTAATTACACTTGACCCCCTTGAAAAATTTCCTGCATGTGCCCATTGCCTCGTCCCCAGTCACAGTACGGTCAAGAATTGTCTGTCCGTCTTCAGCGTAACGCTGTAGGAACGTCAAACGTCCCATCATTCGTGCTGCTTTGTGATCGACAGATAATGGACGTAGCACCCATCTGTCACAAACCTAGGACCGTTAACTGCTTTCAAGGATATTACAGTATGTTAGGAATCAATTGGCCCTTAATCCAGCAAAGACACCGGTTACAACATTTTATCTGAGAAATCATGAAGCAAATAGAAAACTAACTGTAATGTTAAATGGCTCTTCATTTCCGAATACGGATTCACCCAAATATCCAGGAGTCACTTTGGACAAAGCTCTTACTTTTAAGATGCACTGTGCGAATACTAGGCAAAATTTATTCCAGAAATAATTTGCTTCGTAAACTTGTTAACTCTTCATGGGGGAGAAAATCACAGATTGGTGCGGACCTCGGAGCTGGCTCTGTGCTATTCTACCACTGAATATGCTTGTCCTGTTCGGGCACGCTCGGCGCATGCCAAGAAGTTTGACATCGCCTTGAACGATACTTGTAGGATTGTTACTGGCTGTCTGAGACCTACGCCTTTAGAAAACCTTTATGTATTTGACAGGAATAGCCCCGCCTGTAATTAGGAGAAGATACTGTGACGTACCTGCCAGCAGGACGCTAAAGGCAGATAGCTTCCGAACGGACGTCCGCGTAGCTCAATTGGTAGAACGACTTATTCCGGAATGAGGGGACCCGGATTCGAGCCCCAGCGTAGACAAAAATGACGGAGAAATTTACTTTGTTATAATGGTGCCCGAACTTTCCGGATGACCCGGCCGTTCAAAATCTCGCAATGGTGTGATGTTCTTTCCACCCCGCGAGAGAGGAAAAATAAGAGAATCCCTTCTCCAGCGCTTCAAAAATAAATGTGTGTGACGTTGCATTCCACGACTGGGAGTTCTCAAGTGCACGTTCTACAGCGGATGGCTGCCTGCAACGATTCGTTGTCACGGCTGACCCGTGGGCAATGCCCCGGGCCTCTTTCGGGAGGGGGGATGTGACGTACCTGCCAGCAGGACGCTAAAGGCAGATAGCAGTCAGAACGAACGTCCGCGTAGCTCAATTGGTAGAGCGACGTATTCCGGAATGAGAGGAACCGGGTTCGAGCCCTGGCGTGGACAAAAATGACGGAGAAATTTACTTCGTTATAATACATTTGGAAGTGGAAATGACAAAATATCTTAGGGATATCAGACATGTTATGTATGGTTATATGCCCTGCCTGTCTAGGCTGAAATCAAGGAGAAGTTTTATGAAGTGTGTTGAAGAGATCACTCAACCACCACACAGGGTACGTGTGAACCAATGGACATGCGAACTTGGGCAGTTTGGCGGAGTGAATGACGCCAGCGGAGGACATCTCGCCTGGACATCAATACGGATGGACTGTGTGGAGAACTCTTAATAGGCTCAGGACTAGCGTAGGCAGATCAAGAGACAATTAGGTAAAATGGGGTTTTCTTCGTTCTCAACACTATTTATGTGATTGCGGGGATATACAATGTCCGATTTATTAGACTGTTGCCTGAGCCCAGTGTGGTGTGATATGAAGGATTTAGTGTTTGCTTCAGAAAAAGCAATACAATTAGCACGTCATTACAGTTTGATGGTTTAAATAGTCTTTAGTTGTGTATTATAGTATTTGTGTTGAGATGCCTAAGCTTTTGCATTGTATTGTGTATGTTTTTATCATTTTGATTTTGTGATTATTCTTATTGATGTATTTTGTGATTTTATGGTTGTAGTGCGCACGAGTCTGACACGAAATAAATAAATATACTGCAAAACATCCACAACAACATGTTGAACAACGCCATAGCTCAATCCCAGTTCGAACGCAATACAGTGCACAGTTATCCTTCGGTTGTCTTGAATCGGTAAAACTCCTGTTTCCCGATTTCCTGATCTATTTAACTGTTTTTCTGGCTTTACTTATTTCCATGACATAGCCCAGGGCGTAATCACAGAAGCGAGGAGAGACCCGTACATTGTTTTTACCATTTGTAGGTATTAAGATGGTAAAAATACTTTGGGACTTACTGACAACAAAAAATTCAACCCCGAGCTAGTTGAGTTAAGTAGGTTGCAGGGTGTGTTTGTTGTGGGATAGGGTGTGTGTGTTTGTATGACAGAGTGGGACGACATCAATTGTTTCTCCTATCCCTAATCCCTATAGCGATTGACTTTTGTAAGGTTAGCGCTTGCTAATTCAGAGAAAGGGGGATTCTGAACGCGCTTAATCTTCCTTTTTCTCTCTTTTTAAAGGTTATATTTTTCAATAATTGCCAAAGTTTAGTTAATATTTTTAGGCTTACATTCAACTAAATATTTGCAATAATATCTCATTTCATAATTTAATTTTCACAATTTAATGAAATACTATAGAAAGACAAAATAATATTAAACGGCACATCACGGGCCGTGACGGACCGAGTGTCCAGTATCTGAAATGGGCCAGGCTGGGCTCACCAAATAAGTGCCACGCAGACCTCTATACGTCATTGACTTTTGACCTGTTGTCTGGATTGCGAAACTCAAATTCGTCGAGAGAGAAAAAGGTGGCGTTAAGATTAGCAAAACGTTTAATGAGAATAAACCAAATTTACTTAAGAAAACAAGAACTCAAAAGGATAGGGTTAAATTAGAGTATACATCACATGTCCTGAAGAAGATAATAAACTGGCGTGCAAAATTTAAGGACAACACGGTTTTTCGAATGTAACGTCGTGCAGAAGTGCGCCACATCGACTCAAATCATACCATAAGATCCCCAAGATGTAAGAATATGGGACAAGTGAGCAAAACCGTCCAAACAAGGAATCCAAAGAATACAAAGGCACTTTATTGAAAAGGTAGCTTCGAGCACAACTGGACAGAAACGTCCATGTGACAGGCGGATACCAAGAAAAATCCAGTCTTTAGTATCACCCCTGACTGCGTTGCAGGATTTACAACGTCTGCCCATGCTGAGGACGAGGTTGTCAAGGAGCTGTTGAGGCATCGCGGCCCATTCCTCTTGTAGCGCCAATGGCAGCTGCGGAATCGTTGCTGGCGGCTGGTGACGTGCTGCCAAGCGTCTCCCGAGAAGGTCCCACAGGTGTTCGATTCGATTTAGGTCCGGGGACCTTGCAGGCCAATCCATGCGTTGAATATCTTCACTCTCCAACAGCTCTGCGACAGCCACTGTACGATGAGGTGTAGCGTTGTTGTCCATGAAGAGGAATTCAGGACCCACAGCACCTCTAAACAGACGCACGTGAGGCAGGAGAACCTCGGTACAATAGCGGACACCAGTGACTGAACCTCCTTGGAAGATGTGCAGGTCAGTACGGCTACCAAGCATGATACCGCCCCAAAAGAGAACTCCGCCAGCTCCAAACCGGTCCCTTTCGATGATGTTGGAGGTGTGATTGCGTGTTCCCTGCTCTCTCCAGATGTGTATACGTCCAGAATCGCTCGTCAGACTAAATCGGCTCTCATCCGTTAACAGAACTCGACCCCATTGCTGATGTGTCCAGTTCTTGTGTTCCTGGCACCACAGAAACCGCTGTCTCCGATGAGCAGGCGTTAATAGCACACACCGTACTGGTCGTCGTGCAAATAGACCACCTTTGTGCAGCCTCCTGGCCACGGTAAAACGCGATAACGGACGTCCAGTTGTCTGTTGCATGTGCCTTGCGACTTCTCCCGCTGTCTGCCGTCTGTCTCTTCTCGCCTGTAGCACAATATACCGGTCGTCCGCCGCCATGGTTGCTCGTGGACGACCACTGCTAAACTCTCGGACAGCTGTTCCTGTCGTTTGAAATGCTCTCCAAGCTCGTGAAACGATGCTGTGAGCGATCCCGAACTCCTCGGCCACACTAGTCACAATACGACCTTCTTCCAACTTCCCAATGACGCGACCTCTGGTAAAGCCATCCAGATGTCGTCTACTGGATTGCCTGTTGGTCATATCACACGGTGGCAGCAACTCGACGTCGTTCAAACCGATGTACACCGTGCAATAGCTTTCACCGAATTGCTGAGCGTACACCGCCCGTGTGCTTTATACCCTTCCGACACCGCCCCCCCCCCCCTACGTCATGCTGCATATATGCGCATGCCCTACCGTACCGGACCGTAGTCTATCTCCTGAGTGGTCTTTCGGTCCGTTCTGCCGGCTTGTTCCGCTGTTATGCTAATTTCTCCTCTTCGTTCTTAATTTTTGCACACCAGTGTAGAACCCGTATTACCATCCGAATATGTTATCGTTACACAACCCAGGGAAGCGTGTTCCCAAGCAACTGAAAACAGGATCTCAACAACCGTTCAGATAGTGCTACTGAGATCATATTATGATAGGAGGGTCTCTGCTACAAGAAGGCATGGACACCTCGACTAGCGCAATTTATAATAAATCGTTGCTCAGATCCTATGCTTCAGTTTTTTTGGCTATAAGTTGTCTTGGGTGATGTAACGGCAACATACCCTGACGGTATCCAAGAAATAGCCAACTCGATGACCGAGTGGTCAGAGGCGCTGGTTTCTATCTAGTCGCCTGAGCAGGGCCCGAGTCCCGGACGAAGCATGAGTGGTGGGCCACTTTCGTGGCGATTGCCGTCCTTCATTCCTTAGAACCAGTGGCTCTAAATTAGGAACGGGCGACTGCTTATAGTCCGTAGGCTTGCTCATGATGCTCGTGAAACCCAGAAACAAAAAATAAAAATGTTCAAAAGATGATGATGAAGATTCCTGCTTCAGGACGATGAAAAGCAGATTTTAAGTTTCTGGAGATTTTGAAACACATAATTACTTTTGTACGCCGAAATGCGGCGCAGTTCTACTCCCAACAATAGTTAGCTTGTTTTCCTGCTTCATGACTTGAAAGAAGCATTTCTTAAATTTCTTTTGCTTTGGAAGAAGAATTTCTTTCTTAATTTGTGCAACACAAATGCACATAGATGCAACCTAAGAGAGCAATGCGGATACAACTTTTCCCACAAAGTACTTTTTGGGTTTTTTATCACGGTAACTGCAATACATCATGCTTCTTAATGGGAAATTAGGTTATCAGTTCTCAAGTAGGAGGTAATACGTGGTATTTTGTTTGTTTTAGGATTCAGGTATACTTTCTCCTACCCCTTAGCCAGTAAAGATAATTTGACAGGCGGTTCCTCGAAGCCTTAGATGTACACGGGATGGGTATGTAACGATTGGTAGACAAACGGTTGGTCGACATAACGATTGGCCGACAGTAACGATTGGTCGGCATAACGATTGGTCGACAGAAATGATTAGTCGACATAACGATTGGTCGACAATAATGATTAGTCGACAGTAACGATTGGTCGACAGCACGTTTGATCGACATAACTATTGGTAGAAAGTAACGACTGGTCGATATAACGATTAGTCGTCATTGGTCGACATAAAATGGTCGACGAAACTTGGGAAAAAAATTTCAATCAGTGCAAAATGTTTGGCGGTAAATTGCCCCACCGGAAGATTGCCACACATCTTTCAGCAACCCGGAAAATTGCCGCACACCGGAAAATTACCACATGGTTTTCATTAAGGGGACGAGCACAAATCGCCGTTCTTCTGAGAAACGCTTTGAATGTGTGGCAATTTTCCGGTGGGGCAGTTTTCCGAGTTTCCGAATTATGTGTGGCAGTTTCCCCAAGGCGCCCATACCTAAAGTGCCCCGGGGGCCTATTTGGAAATAATATGTTACACTGCTGGCCACCCAAAATGCAACACCAAGAAGGACACGAGATAGCAAAGCCAGATTTACTGGACACATAACAACAGATACAAAGATGAAACGATTGAGCTTACAGGCCCGTGCGACCAGCGGAACACGCAGACATCAATAGTTCGTGTGGCCCCCATGACTGGCAATAACGGCCGCTATACGCCGCGGCATCGAACGAAAGAGGCTTTGGATGTGGGCTTGGGGTATGTCGGTCCAGGCTGCTTCCACACGTTGCCACAGTTCATCAGGCGTAGCCGCGGGTGGTGCTTGCCGGGCCACTCGGTTGCCGATCAGCGACCAGACGTGTTCGATGGGCGACGTATCGGGAGAACAGGCGGGCCATGGCAGCAGTGACACCTGGTGTGCCGTGAAGAATTGTTGCACGATACGTGCCCCGTGCGGGCGCGCATTGTCCTGTTGAAAGGTGACCGCTGGCAGGTCCTGCAGGTAAGGGAGGACTACAGGATCCAAAACGTCGGAGATGGTGCAGTGGCTGTTGAGTGTACCGGCGATACGTACCAGAGGGGTGCGGGTGTCATATCCGATTGCGACCCAAACCATAATGCCAGGCGACGGACCGGTATGGCGATGCATAATCCAGGCGTCATACAGTCTCTCGCCGCGGTGCCGCCACACGCGGATCCGACCGTCGTGGTGTTGCAGGCAGAAGCGGGATTCGTTGGAGAAGACAATGTCGTGCCATTCCGTAGTCCAGGTGCAGCGTTCAACGGCCCACTGCCGCCGCACTCGTCGGTGGTGTAACGTCAATGGTAATCGAAGCAATGGGCGCCGTGCGACAAGTCCCCGCTCCTGCAGACGACATCAAACGGTACGTGCTGACACAGGTTGTTGCGCAAGATAACCCTAATTCCTGTGCTAACGTTCGTGATGTGGCGATGCGAGCCGTCAATGCCCACTGCACAACATGCCGGTTCTCTCGTTCAGTGGTGTGCCGCGGCTGCGGCAATCGCTCACATGGGTCCGTCCGTCCCTTCTGCACCCACCGAATCCATACTCGCCTCACTGTGGCTGGATGTCAACTCACACGGGAGCCGGTGTCTCGGTGCAATTACGCGATACGCCACTATTCGTCCTCTGTCGAACTCCGAAACGTGCTGGAATGACTGCCGTACTCTGCGACGAGGCATCAGGAAGCTTCCCACGCACAGGGCTGGCAGCACAACACACTTCCCCCACTTACATCCCGCCTTCTGTGCACCCTTCTTATATAGTGCTTCTCAGTGGCGCCCGGCACGCCACCGAGAATCTTCTAATAGGGCTTCTAGGTGGCATGCCGGGTGCACATGATTTGCATATGTCCTGCAATACTAATCGTTTGCATGTCCTCTCGCGGGCGACGCATGCTGCGAATTTCAGGCCAATCCGATGCTTCCTTCTTGGTGTTGCATTTTGGGTGGCCAGCAGTGTAAAATGCTGTACGTTCTGAGGACTACATTCTAAAAGATGTTATTTCCAAAAAGGAACGTTACGTTTTGAGAGGCCAGTACGTTCTGAGAGGTACCGCTGCGAATGTAAACCATAATCCTCTGAACCAATGGTTATCTCGACCAACCGTTGTGTCGACCAATCGTGCTGTCGAGCAGTCGTTACTGTCGACCAATCGTGCTGCCGACCAATCGTTACTGTCGATCAATCGGGTGTCGACCAATCGTGCGACACCGACACGGGATTCGGTAAATTCTATTCCTCGGAACTGACTTACACTTGTTTCTATTAGTGCGACATCAAGTTTCAGAAGAAATTATTGTGTGTGTTTTGTGTATGTATTATTCTATGAATTAATCATGTATTTGCACTTTTCAACTCACGTAGATTTTCTTTCTTCATGTAGCATTTGGAAATGGCCGAGGACACTTTCTCCGTCAGGAAAAGAAATTTGAGGGATTACACGTGTTTGGACGAAAAATGTGCCCGAGCAGCTGAATGCCCCCACCCTATCCATCCAGTAACAAAGTGCGACCTCTGTGGCCATGCTTCTATCAACACTCGAACAGTACTTTCACAGGACCGTGCACTTGAGCGCAAGCATGAAATTGAAAATACAGTCGTGGCTCCTGTCGCATCACCTTCAAGAATTGAGCGAGCCAAGATTTCATTGAGCGGTGATGGATCCCGTGTGATGAGAAATGAGGAGACCCAAACACCTTCTTCACCAGATAGGGGGATCCTGGAAGTACCTCAAATTATTGAGCCCAATATCGCCCTTGAAAATAAAGTGGTTGCTCCTATAGCATTGCCTGTTCCCACCGAGCTAGCCAAGATTTCATTGAGCGGTGATAGATCCCGTGTGATGCGAAATGATACCCAAACACCGTCTTCACCAGATAGAGGGATATTGGAAGTACCACAACTTCTTGAGCCCAGCATTTCCATTGAAAATAAAGTGGTCACTCCTAACGCATTGCCTCTTCGAACCGAGATAGCCAAGATTTTGTTAAGCATTAATGGACCAGGTATGATGAGAAATGAAAACACCGATACAGTTTTTTCACCAGACAGAGCAATATTGGAAGAACCCAAAGTACTTGATCTTTCCATTCCATGGGCAAGAAAGGGACTTGATCTTTCTATCCCATGGGCAAAAAGAGGACTAGATCTTTCCATCCCGAAAGCACAAAACAAAGAAATGAACATTCCCCAACCTGCATATGCACCGTCTTCAAATCTATACCATGTGCAAGGGGGAGAGTCAATAAATCATAATGTTCTTTCCATCCAAGGGACAGAAAGAAATGTTTCCATCCCAAAAGCACAAATCAAGGGAATGGACATTTTCCCTCCTGCATATGCACGATCTCCGGATCTATACCATGTGCAAGGGAAAGAATCAATCTACCTCAATGTTCTTTTCCACCCAGGGACAGAAAACCATTCCATCCCAACAGCGCAAACCAAAGAAAGGGACATTATTCCTCCTGCACATGCACGATCTTCAAACCTATACCATGTGCAAGGGAAAGAATCAATCTACCTCAATGTTCTTTCCCTCCCAGGGACAGAAAATCATTCCATCCCAACAGCGGAAACCAAGGAAACGGGCATTATTCCTCCTGCACATGTACCATCTTCAAATCTATACCGTGTGCTAGGGGAAGAGTCAATCTACCCCAAAGTTCTGCCACAATATGGCAAGCTAGGAACACCAGTGTACTGCGCAGAATACAATAATTCCAGTCTCATCTGTTGCGGCAAAGACCCAAATCAAGCAAATGCAACATCTTTTGCGCCTAAAGATTCTTATGAGGTTGTTCCCCCTGGGTCCAGAAACGGAGAGAAAACCGCTAGCAAGATGGCTCGTGGAAGGGCAATTTGTTCCTCTGCGCCTACAGGTCCACACGAGATTATTCCCCCTGAGAATAGAAAAGAGGGAAAATCTGCTAGCGAGATGGGTCACGTAAGTGCAGTTTGTTCTTTTGCGTCCGCAAACTCATACGAGGATGCTCTCCCTACGAAAAAGGGAAAAACTACTGCCGGCGCGATGGCTACTTCAGCCGCCACAGGGAGCAATGCGACAGGTTCGACCAAAAGAAAATTCAGGAAAGCAAAACCAGTTCGTCTTACGCAATGTGGAAAGAACATCACATGCCATCAAGGTCATTCTCAAACTCGTGCGCTAGTAACATCAGCTGACCATGAAACATGCCATCCAACAAATAACACCAAGTGGGAGACGCCGTTAAGGAGCAAGCAAGACGACGAAGAGTGTTCAGACTACTAGCAATCATTTTCACCCAAAAGCTGGATGACTGTTCACGGCATAGGATATGCAATTGACCATAAAAAAAGTCATCTACGTATGTAACATCCGTAAGTGCAATCTGTATCTCCAGATCCTGTGCTTCGACAAAGGTGTGACTACTCATCATACGAACAAATCATAGAAAATTCTCTCTAAAAGGATGGACTGTTATGTCAGAAACTCAGCATAGTGCGTGCTGAACCGCAAATTCTTGATATTTTGCTGTAAAACTAAAATATTCTAATAAAAAAAATGTTTGACAAACTGTCAGTTTCAGTACGCTCCTGCGGAAGTAAATGGATGAACGCGCAAAGACGAAGCCGCCCTCGGCGTCGCAGTGGTCTAAGCCAGTGTTACGCAACCTTTTTCTACTCGCGGCACACCATAAATTATCCATGAGTCAACACAGCACACCAAAATGTTAATACCTTCAAAAACGTATGATACGACACTGTTAATATACACTGAAGAGCAATTGAATTAGAGATACCTGTCTAGTAACGTGTAGCACCACCTTTCGCCCTGATGACGGCGGCGATTCGTCTCGGCATGGACTCGACAAGACACCGGAAGCGTTGGGAAGCCATACGGATTCACGACCCCTGAACAAGCTCCCACAGTTCACGAAGATTTGATGGAGGGGGTCAGAGCCTCGAACATCTCTCTCGATGGCAACCCAGATGTGACCTAGCTGGCCAAGGAAGCGAGGTCACGTCGGTGGTGTGTTCATCCAACCATTCGGATACAATTCGGGAGCGATGGCACAGTGCATTGTCTTGTTGCAGGAAGAGGTCCGCAGTGGGATGTTGAAGACGCACAAACGGGAGCAAATGGTCGTGTCCAGGATATCCCGGTAACGTTGACCGTTGTGGGACGATGTCACACGTACCAGGGGTCCCATTTCAGTCCACGTAAACAGTCCCCAGACGAGAATGCCACCCCCACCAGCTTGAAGAGTACCCTGCTGGCAAGAAGGATCCATCGCTTCATGTGGTTTACGCCGTACGCGTATCCCGCCATCCGCATGTACCAACGTGAATCTCGACTCATCAGTCCAGGCAACATTTTCCCACATGTCTAGGGTCCAGTGGCGATGTTTTTGCGCCCATGCTAATCTTTGCACCCTGTGATGTGCGGTCAGCAGCGGTACCCTCGTGGGACGATGGCTTCTGTACCCCATAGCGAGGAGATGGTTCTGGATGGTGTGGCTGCTTACACGTTTTTGTGCACCAGCGTTAAATTGCAGAGTGATTTCTTGCACTGTGGCCCGTCTATCCGCTGTTACAATGCGAGCTAGCCGACGATGACCCCGCTCATCCACACGCTGTTGTCCACGGCAGTTGGCCCTTGCAGGGATGGGTTTAACGGATTCGATGTACTCACGGTGCACCCGTGACACAGTGGCTCGTGAAAATCCCAGTGCCTGCACGACTTCCGAGATGGAGTGACCCATTCGTCGGGCCCCGACAATTTCCCAAGATTAAATGCGCTTAGATCCTTCGTATACTGCGTCCGACTCTTACTGATTCCCGTCGCATCACTCCTTATATTGTCGGATCGCTGCATACGTCATGTCGTTTCCGTTTTCAGGGCCTCCCACAGCGCCACAGTTGCTTAACGCCAGCTGTCTGTAATTCAATTGCTCTTCAGTGTAAATACGTAATGTAATCAACCTATTATTATTATTATATTATATTATTATTAAACAGATATCGACTCGTGCATTTATTAACAATTTGTGAACTTTAACTCACTGTAGAAAATACAAGAAAATACACTTTCTATTACTATTAAAGTAAATAATTCTACTCATACCTTCAATGTGATACTTGCGCCTGCTTAGCTGCACACAGGCGGCTGATCTGTGGCGGAATCGTTGACAATGGAAGTCTCATTTCTTCATCAACGGATTTGAGTCTCTGTGTCTTTGATATTTTAATTTCAGTCAACGTCGAGAAGCCCAGTTCACACAAATATGTAGTTGAAAATGGCAATAACACATTAACTGCCATCTCGGAGATAGCCGGGTATTCACTCCTTATTGCCAACCGAAATGTGTCTAAAGGCACTTCGAGAAGTTTTAATTTCAATGTTTTGTCTGCTTTTAAATCTGCGAGTTCCTCTTGTTTATTAATCGGAAGAGGTTTTGAATTCGCAACGAATGGAACACGAACCCAGTAGAAATCTTGAATACTCTCTGTAAAATACTCTTGAACTTCTGCTGCATGATTTCTAAATGTTCTTTAATTAAGTTCATCACCACTTTATTACCGTCAGCAAGTGGACATACAGTCGGGAACATCTCAAACGACCCATTTTCAATTCTTTGTACCCACAAATTTAGCTTATTCACAAATCCTTGAATCTTATCCATGCTAGTCAGAATATTTCCGTTCCTACCTTGCATTTTTCTGTTCAGCTCATTCAAAAATCCGTGTACTCATGCCCCTCAACAGTCAAAAATACATGTACCTCCTCTTTAAGTTCAAATATTAGCGTTAACACTTTTCCTCGCGATAACCACCGTACTTCTGTATGTAGCAGGAATGTAATGTGTTCTGATCCCATTTCCTGACACAAAACGAAAAAAAAAAAGCCGCGAATTTAGGGGCCGCGATTTGATGAGGTTCACGACTTTTACTACTTCGTCAGGCACAACTTTCAGAAAAGATGGCAAGGATTTAGCAGCAATGTCTTCGCGGTGAATGAGACAATAATCGTGTCGTATGATAGGATTTACTTCGCGTACTTTAGCTACAAATCCTTTCATTCCGCTTGTCATAGGAGCGGCTTCGTCTGTACAAACACTAACGCAATCCTTCCATTTTAATTCATTATGGAGAACATATTCATTAGTCACACGAAATATTTCTTCACCGGTGGCTCGCTCGGGAAGTTCTTTGTAAAAAAAAAAATTAGTTGCAATTACATATCCATCGATGTACCGAATGTAGACAAGAAGTTGTGCGTGACCGCTAATTTCGGTGGACTCGTTGATCTGAAGTGAGAACTTCTGACCGCTGTTAATTTTCTCCTTCATAATGTCTTCAATGTCACTGGACATGTCACTAACTCGGCAACTGATTGTGTCAGCAGAGAGAGGAATTTTAGAAATTTCACTAGCAGCTTCTGAACCCAGGACTCGTCCGTAAGGGGTCCGGGTTCGAATCCCGGTCAGGCATGGATGTTGTGTTTGTCTTACGGCTCTGGCTCTCTCCCTTCCCTGGAACCAGTGACCTTAAATTAGGGACGGGCGACTGCTTATAGCCCTTTGAGTTGCTCACGGTGGTCGTTAAACCTCCAATCAAAAAAAAAAAAAAAAAAAAAAAAAAGAACCCAGGACTATATATTTTCACCATTTCTTTACAAGCAGGCATTAACAACGTTTTAGCTGCTGTGTGTGGTTTTTTGGCCTTTACAATAAGTTCGGCTACCTTCCTGTATTTTTTCCGAAACACGTACTGTCGCAGTCATGAATGTTGCTTGTTTTTTGTTTTGTTCCAACAACCGACGAAAATAATTGATATCTTTGCTTGACAGAGAAGAATGTTTTGTTGACAAATGTCGTTTCAATTTACTGGGAACCATAGCAGCATTACTGAGCTTTTCACCACAAACGATACACTCGGGGATGGGGCATGTTTTATCACCATACGAAGAAAAAACCGCAAGATAAATAATTATCACTATACTGCCGGCGCACTAATTTTTCTTTCTTTTTTTTTTCGGGCTCAGTGCTTTCACTACTTGCCCTCGTGGACGAAACATTCCGTACAAGGAACTTGTCCATCTTGAAAAAAATAAAATAGTTTAATATGAAGAGAAAACTGCAAGACTGACTAGCAATTACAATTTTCGTACTACTTCAGAGCACAGCTGTGATAGAACTGAAATAATTGTAGGCCGCGGGACCAATACTCTTCAAAGGGAAGAAGGGACACATATACCGACTTATTTCAAATAAAGTCTAACAATGGGTGGGTGCATCGGTACAGGAAAAAAGTAATAAAGTTGAAGAAGCACTAACAAACAGGTACAAATACCAAAACAACGTAATAAAATAAGAAAAGACACGGAAAGTTTTGCTAATCCCCGCACTTTTAGGGAAAAACGTACACAGAACATGCGGCAAGTGTAACAAAGAGGCCGCATAGCACGGCGGTAGAGGCGAGAAAGTACACAGAACATGCGGCAAGTGTAACAAAGAAGCCGCATAGCGCGGCGGTAGAGGCGAGAAAGTACACAGAACATGCGGCAAGTGTAACAAAGAAGGCGCATAGCGCAGCGGTAGAGGCGAGAAATACAAATATATCAATAAGCAAAACTACGATATAACAACAACTGCGAGTAAATAATTTACATTTAATTTCTTGGAAGACATAAAAATTCGCGGCATGTAATAAAGAATAAACAAGCATCATATTATTTAATCCGTGCAGCGGCAGAGAATGAAACACAAGCATATGAAACACAGTAACTGGGATAAAATTAAAAACTAAAACTCGGCAATTAATTTCTTACAATTGGATAATAGATAAAAGTTCGCGTCACACCTTTCGCGTTGTGGGGGCACACCGGTTGCGGAACACTGCGCCACCGAGGCGACCTACTCATTTGACTAGGTTTGAGTTCGAGCTCCGCGCGAGACATGGGCAGTGCAATTGCCTTTCGAAGCTGGCTGTTTCCCTTCCCTGGAGCGAGAGGACCAAAATTTGGGACTGGCGATTGATTTTAGCACCAAGAGGAGGATTTCCGGTGAAGGCGACTACAGATTTTCGACCACTGCTTTATAAGTAATTGAGAATTAATTAATCCGTATAACATTTTGTTTTTGATTGGAGGTTTAACGACCACCGTGAGCAACTCAATGGGCTATAAACAGACGCCCGTCCGTAATTTAGGGCCACTGTTTCCAGGGAAGGGAGGAAGCCAGTGCCGTAAGACAAACGCAACATCCATGCCTCACCGGGATTCGAACCCGGACCCCATCAAGGACGAATGATCAGAAATCAGAAGATCTTTATTGCAGGTAAAAAAAGATACAGCGAATAAAACCACCGGGAAAAACATACCTCCGGCGTCACAATGAACAATAATATAACAATAAAACATTAAAACCAATACCTGTGGGCACTATTGACATACCAGCACTATGAGGAATTAAATAAGCAAAGAAAGAACTAAAAACCACAACAATACACAAAGCAAAGTTAAAGGAAAGGAATGATACGTCAAACAATATGCTCTTGTAACAAATGCTGTCAATACAGTTCCAAGGGACCTCATGGAAACACAAAACATGAGTACAATATCAACAAATTCCAACCACATAGAACCATACCACCAAACAATAGAAAATATAAAATCACTACAACATGCAAACAGATTCAGCAATTTAAAATGAAACTTTCATGGAAATATTGTAGGTACAGCAGAAAAATAAAAATGAACAAAATATATATAGACAAAATGAAACTGGTTCAACTGTTAGTCAGGGAATTTAACAATCTGCGCAGGTATTCAAACAACTGCAGAAGGGGAGGATAGCAACAAAGATAAAGAAAGCAAGTACATTAGGTAACAAGATAATATCATTAATGCGTAAAGGAAACACTTGAGAATACACACTAGACAGGTAAAAGACACTCACAAATGAATAATAATGATTCATCGGCCTGACTGGCTAACCAAAACAAAAAAACCGTCAAACAGGTGCTGCAAGCAAATATTACTTGAAAACAAAACCGTATTAAACATCTCTCGCACTCAAATAGCACAAAGAAATACATGTAAGTATCAAGACTTATAAAGGAAGAGGCAAAAAGAAAGCCAAAAAATGTACAGCACGCGCAATAATAACCATAAACATTTTAAGATAGATTACAATGCTTCTTGAATTAATGATGGGTAATAATATGGTTATTATTACCCATCATTAATTCAAGAAGCATTGCAAGTAATACACTGCCGGACAATTGCTAAGGACGGATGACAATAGCAACGATAGCAACCATAAAATGGAAGGCAGGAAAATGTGAAAATTAGCATAAGTGCGGGATACAGTAAGACGTGTTGTGCGTATGCAAATTTTGGATTGCCGAACTTGTTCGTGACGTCATAGCGCTGATAAGAGATATAAAGGATTTGACGCGTATTGACCGTTGTTGTTCAAACGCAAAGTTGAAAGGGAAAGAATCAATTGACGAACTTGCAATTTTCAGTATGTCTTCCCGACATCACCTAGATGATTTTACGCGTGGCCGTATTATTGGCAAGATTGAAGAAGGGCGAAAAATAGCAGGTGTTGCCAGGGAGTTCGACGTCAGCCACAGTGTTGTTTCAAGGCTTTGGAAATCATTTCAAACAAATGGAGAGTGTAGCAAACGTCACGGGGGAGATGATGTTCGCAGTACGACACCTGCAGAAGATCGGTACATAGTGCTATCAACAAAAAGACACCGGCGCAGCACAGCTAGTGAGGTAGCAAATCAGTTTATGGCTGCTACTGGCAAGCGGATCTCCCGAAAAACTGTCGCCAGACGTTTGCATGAAGGAGGACTATACGCCCGCCGTCCTGTTGTGTGCATCCCATTGTCCAGACGTCACCGTACCGCCCGTTTGCAATGGTGCCATCAACATCGCAATCGGACAGATAACGACTGGTCTGCTGTCCTCTTCTCAGATGAGAGTAGATACAGTCTATCGTCTGATTGTCGACGACAACTGATCTGGCGTGATAGTGGTACTGCATATTGTCCAGCAAACATACAGGAAAGGAACCGATATCCGACATGTAGTGTCATGGTATGGGCTGGCATCATGATCAATGGCCGTACGTCCCTCTATGTGCTTCCAACTGGGACTATGACTGATACATTAATGATGTTCTGCTACCTCATGTTCGCATGTTCCGTGGTGCTGTCGGTGATAGATTCATTTTCATGGACGACAACGCAACATGTCATCGAAGAGTCGCTGTCCAGGAGTGTCTTGAGAGCGAGGATATTCAACGCCTCGTATGGCCAGCACGTTCTCCAGATCTGAATCCCATTCAAAATGTGTGGAATGCTTTGGGGAGGAGTCTTGCTGGTCGCCAATGCCCTCCAATAAACAAGAACACCCTCATCCGTGCACTGACAGAGGAATGGGATAAATTACCCCAACAGCTGCTTGATAATGTTGTGCAAAGCATGACATGACGTGTGGAATCTTGCATCGCCCTCCATTGTGGCCATATCCCGTATTGACATCTTACGCCGGAACGCCTGCGGACGGTAATTGCATTTTTTTCACGTTTACGTATTCTGCACAAAATGGCCTGTTTGTCCCTTGAACACGTTCCAAAGCCTTCTGGATTTCAGAGCACAATAAATTGTCTTTCTTGTAATGTCCTGGCATTCTGACATTATTTTATTTCACTTGGCATCCAACCACACTTACTTTTTTATGCGCTATATAGCAGTTTATGATCCGTCCTTAGCAATTGTCCAGCAGTGTAATAGTGCAAAGATGCCAATGATAGAAGAACAAAATATGCGACACACACAAAAACCCCGCGCCACATAACGTAACATTAAAAAATAACGTAGCATTAAAAACGTAACGTAACATTAAAAAATTATTGACAATCGTGGGGTAATTAACTACAAAAAGCGAAGCAATAATTGAAAAACGCAATAACCGACACTATACACGTGGCCTAACACAACTGTAACTGGAAAGTAAGCTGTAAAAAAACCTTGAAGAGAAACAAATTGTAGTGGTGAGTGCAAGGGAAAAAATAAAAACAAATGCGTAAAGGAAAGATAACATCATGAGTACACAACTAAACACTTGATTGTACACACTAAACAGGTAAACCTCACAGATAATAAGTAAATTGAAATCATTAAATCAGCGGACTGTTCGTCCAACCAATGAAAAAAAATCTCCGAATAGGTATTGCCAGCAGATTGTCCTTTATAAGAAACTTACATAAAACAGAAAAGCCTCCATTTGGCACGGGGGGAAAGGGGTATCATAGACGAAGAAACAAAGCCAATGATTATCACATGTACAGCTCACAGCAATAAGAAAAACATCAATATACAGCATAAGAATAAACAATATACTTGACCATCAGCATGTAAGTAATCATAACGTGTTATAAAAGTGATGGGTAATGCCATGTCATATAAACAATAATGATTCCATAAATATTGGTCAACAACAACATAACACAAGCACATGATTGAAACGAAACAAAATATATATAGCGCAGGAAAAAAGGTCAAAATTAAAATCACAGTGAAACCATACTGTGAAATAAAGAAGGAAAAAGTATCTGTCCACTGAGGATTTGACAACCCAAACAAACATAGTAGAAAGCAACATAAAAACGAGACATTGAAAAAAACACAAGCAAGGAAGAGACTCCTTGCACAAAAATCCTCCAAAGCAAAAGAGCAGTATCAACAGCATGATTCCGCCAAAACAAAATTGCAACATGCAAAGGAAAAAAACAAAAAAAAAGATATATACAAAAAATGCAACAACAAAACACCATTCAAATCTTTGGAAGCAAAAACAGGAAAAAAAATCACTTGTTGAGGGAAACACGTTCATTGTGAACATGAAACCAAGACTTATCGGACATCCAGGTCTCGTAAAACGAAGTAACAATATCAGTATTTTTTGACATGTCATACGCAGTTTGCAAGATATTAAGGATAGATGAACGAAAATTGCGACACAAAAAGCGACGTGCCACATGATAACGTCGCAATAAGGGATTATCGACGGAAGTGTGGTAATAATGGTAGATGACAAGTTTTGCCTGAAGAAAGAAAAAAGCACAGAGTTGATTATGACTATTTTCAGTTAAACAATGGCGGCGAAGGATAAGATAATGCATTGTAGTATGAATTGAGGAACAAACCTTCTCCGCAAGGCAGAACATAAGTGAAAATAAAGGTTGTAAAATGAGACACATAGAATACGAATGATGGACATCACCAACGGTGGAACAAAAAAAAAAAAAAAAAAAAAACAATTCGGCGATGTGAGATGACGAAAACGATGGAGGGTACGGGGAGCCAGTGAATTGCTTTTGCTTTTGGTGAAGCAAGAGAGACATTGATGCCCGTCCATGTGGCTGGTAGAGCCTCAACTGGAACTGTTGGAATGGGTCTTGGCTCATCGAAGTAGGTTAGAAAATGACGGTAAATCAATTTCATGGTGATATTAGGGAGTAGATACGGTACATCATTCAAATAGACAGTATAAGGCAAACTAAAAGCAGCCGAAGGGGTATAAATAAATCCATGCTGATCGGCAAGAGAAGGATAAAGAGTTTGGATACAAGTTTGGATATACCGGAGTTGAAGACGAGAAGCTGATGTGTCTGGCAAAGAAGGCGAAATAGAATGGAACAATTTCCAACGAAGTGTGGAATCAACAAGCTGTGAAACCTTCACCACTCCACTTGAAAGCCAGGTGGAGAAGTGGACGTAGAGGGGGTAGAAGAGTGAATAGCGGAAGAAATGAAAAGTGGTTCTGCTAATAGATCATTAGAAGTGGAGGGAGGAAGCCGGACTGGACATAAGGAACGCCAAAAGGAAAGTACCGAAATGTAAGTTTAAGGAAAGTACCGAAATGTAAGTTTAAGGAAAGTACCGAAATGTAAGTTTAAGGAAAGTACCGAAATGTAAGTTTAAGGAAAGTACCGAAATGTAAGTTTAAGGAAAGTACCGAAATGTAAGTTTAAGGAAAGTACCGAAATGTAAGTTTCAGGAAAGTGGCTAGGAACGAATGAGAAAAGATCCATCTGCAGAAAAGTAGAAACAGTAAGAAATGGACTACGGGGAAAGAACAGAGTATCGACAATGGTGTGAGAGGAAGACACAGAAAGAGTAAATTCACGAACAAAGTTAAACAGCTGAATAGCTTTGAATTTAAGGGACACATCAGCGAAACCGAAGCCACCGTAAGTAGGGGGTAAAACAATGGTAGAACGATGTACCCAATGAATAACGGCCCAAATGAAATCAGTGAAGATGCGTTGAACGTGAGTCAGAAAAAATTGGGTGGAGAATTGGCAATCCAAGTATGGAAGAGCTTCGGCAATATAAAGGTGTTCAGTAAAAATGAGCGGCTTGAGAACGAGAGCTGCGTTTCCAGATGGCGGAAGGAACCCAGGGAGCGACCAATCTTCTGAAGGAGGGGAGTCCAAGTCGCCGCGGCGACCGCTGCAGGCGATCCAACGTACACTCCCAGTATTTCAATGATAGATGCAGACCATTGAGCTCCCCACGGTCGATCGCTGTGGGAGGCCCACGCTCCGGCCCAAAGTCCAGAACATTTTTCCACTTTCAGAGCAGACCCGGAAATAGCGGTTACCGGAAAAAAAATCCAACGGAAAAATGATCCAGGGAAAAAAAGGCCAAAGGAAAGAAAAGCCAAGGAAAAAAAGTTCATGGAAATAAAATCCAACGGCTTCTTTCATGTAGGTTAACCAGTAAGAAACTTAGGGGGTCATATAAAAATTTACATAAAAAAAGTCCTCACTTCTCAAAGATTACCAAGGACACCATAATTTGTTTCCATGGACGTTCGAGCAATTGGGGGGGGGGGGGGGGGTATAAAAATTGCATTTTTGTTTCTTGTGTCCACTTCCATGTTGGTTGACCTTGTAAGAAATGTGGGGTCGTACAAAAATTGCACTTTTGATTTTCTTGTGTCCATTTCCATGTTGGGTGACTTTGTAGGAAATTTAGGGGTCGTATAAAAATTGCATTTCAGATTTATTTGTGTCACTTCTATGTAGGAAGCTTAAGAGATCGTATACAAATTTCTTTTCTGATTTCTTTGCGTCACTTCTGCGTAAGAATCCTAGAGGGTCGTATAGAAATTGTCATTGGATTTTTTTCCTGGCTCTCTGTTTTTTTTTCCTGTGGATCTTTTTCCTAGATTGACGCCACAGGGGCAGCAGAACTTGATTAATTAATAGCCTACGAATTAATAATAATGAATATTTATAATCTTACAAATGGTAATGCAAAACTGATTGCGATTTTGAAGTTTGGTAGCAATTTAATAGAAGATTAACACAGGGTTGTGTGAATATTGAAACTGCTCCTTTTATGAATGCATTACAGATTGGCCAATATATAAGAAGGGTGCAATAAAACTCAACATAAATTAATACCTTCACAGTAATAATAATAATGAAAATAACTTCAATAATGATTAGGTCATTTCTAAAAAAAAAAAATAAAAAATAAAAAAAGGAGGCCCGGGCCCTGCGGTTGCCGGAAAACTGCCACACACTTTTCATTAAGGGGTCCGGCACAAATTGCTGTTCCTCCGAAGAACACTTTGAATGTGTGACAATTTTTCCAGTGGGGCAGTTTTCCAAATTATGTGTGGCAGTTTTCCAAGGTGCCTAACGAGGGGAAGAAACTCTCTTGTTCGTCTGAATTTTCATGCCGGTTCATTTGAGTTTAGGGAAACTGGCCACAAACAAAGGGGGGGGGGCTATAAAAATTGCCGTTTCTGGGCCTATATTGAGAACTGAATCGGGAACTCCAAACAAACGAATTTCGGGAAAACGTTCTATGTAAGCCAAGTGAGAATTGTATTTTAATTTGAAGAAATAAATTGACGAGGATCCGAGGTACACTTGGTTTGGGGCTCTACCTCCAACTTCCGTAATTTTATATTCTGGACCTCTAGAGTCGGTCAGTGTATCCTAGATGTTACCCCTGAAGAGCTCTTAGATACCACGAATTTTCAGGAGGGGGTGAATTCACCCCACCCTCCTGAAAATTCGTGGTTGTGTACAGAATCATTATATAAAGCATGGTACTAATGTTTACAGCTCTACGTCCATTTTAACATTTTGGGGGAAAGCACCCCACCCCCCACAAGCTCACGGACTTCGCGGACGCTTTAAGGGGAACATCCTGGATACCCTGACTAATATTACGGAAGTTGGAGGTAGTGCCTCCCCCTTCCCCCAACCAAGTGTACCTCGGATCCTCGGCAATTAATTTCTTCAAATTAAAGTACAATTCTCGCTTGGCTTACATGGAACGTTTTCTCGAAATTCGTTTGGAGTTCCCAATTCAGTTCTCAATATAGACCCAGAAACGGCAATCTTTATAGCCCCCCCCCCCCACCCCTTGAACTTTTGTGGCCAGTTGCCTTAAACTCAAATGAACCGGCATGAAAATTCAGACAAACAAAAGAGTTCTTTCCCCTCGTTAGGCACCTTGGAAAACTGCCCTACTGGAAAAATTGTCACGCATTCAAAGTGTTCTTTGGAGAAACAGCAATTTGTGCCCGTCCCCTTAATGAAAACCATGCGGCTAGACCTCCCCCCTCCTTAATCCGGCCATGTGTCGATCATGTAAATGGATAACTGTTTCGTTGGAGTTGGATTTTATTTCGCTGGCTTTTTTTCCGTTGGTTTTTTTTTCCGTGGATTTTTTTCCATGGCTTTTTTTTCCGGTGGCTTTTTTTTTCCTGGATTTTTTTTTCCGTGGATCTTTTTTCCTTGGATTTTTTTTTCCTAGATTCGGAAATAGCAGAGTATTCTTTATAAGTATTGGCTAGAATTGAAAAAGCATTATCAGACCGAAGGAACAAAGTCAAATAATCTGCATAAGCAGTCAGAACAATGTGATGATTGCGTGTGGTAGAGAAATTTCGAGGAATCGTCGAGCAAAGGCGGAATCTGAGAGCGATCAACAATGGTTCAAAAGAAATTGAAAAACGTTGATCCGACAAGGGGCAACCCCGTCGAATCCCATTAGTGAAGGGAATAGTGGAAGTGGAAAAAGCGGCAGTATGAATACGAAATGAGGCTTCAGTGTAGAGATTAGAAATTGCAGCAACAAAAGCGGGAGGAAAGCCAAAGTGGCGAAGAACAGTGAAGAGGTAGGAATGGTTAATAGAATCAAAAGCCTGTTTTTGGTTGAGAGAAAAGATCGCCAGGGGTTTCAAGTGCCTGGACGCAAGTGAGTAAAGGTTACGAATGGTGAGAATATTAGAAACGATAGAACGAGAAGGAACCGTGTAAGTTTGGTCAGGGTGTATTCTATCAACAAGAATGGGATTGAGACGGAGGGCAAGAATTTAAGCAAAAATTTGATGGTCAGTATTAAGAACAGAAATAGGCCGGCAGTTAGTCAAAGAACTGAGAATACCGGATTTGGGAATTAGACGGAAAGTTGCAAAAGAAAAAGTGGATGAATCAAAATGAGAAGCCGAAAAAATATAATTAAAAGCTGCAATCAATAAAGGAAGTAAAACCGGAATAAATTTTTTATAAAAGGGGAGGGGGAGACCATCATCTCCCGGTGCAGAACGATCATTAACTCTGTAGATTGAAGTCTTGATTTCAGCAGGGGAGATCGGCGCAAAAAGCTGCGCATGGAAGTGTTCGGGATTTTGCGGTAGATTTTGAACAAAAAAAGAACCCTCAGCATTGGAAGTTACAGAAGAGCTAACACGCTATTTATAATAGCCATGGGTAAGAGTACAAATGCGAAATTGATCGCAAGTTTCTGTGCCATCCGACAAAGTGAGAAAAGTAATTGTGGTATTTTTTTACAGCTGAACGTTCCAAATGACGAAGGCTGTCAAATGGGGTAACATCAAAACGAAGAGTTGAGTATTTCAGCCGAGTTAGGGAAGCTGAAGCGGAAGTAATATTATGATGTCGTAGTTTCGCTTGAAGAAATACGTTTTTTTTGGCGACGTCGTCGGAGTAGAAAGCAATTCTTGGTGTAGTGCAGCAACTTCCATGGCATGAAGAGTGCGGGAATGTAAAGAGAAATTTCGAGCATAAAGAATAATCTGCTTCTTTGTGGAAAACTACAGAGCAGCTGGATCAACCGCAGAAGAAAGAACAGAAACGGAACGAGAAATTATAGCATTAACTTCTGCAACAAAAAATTGATCTTGAAGAAGGGAATCATGTAATGTCCAAACGTGTGGGTGAGGGGTAACGGAAAGGGAAAGGTGAAACACAAGGACAACTGGACGATGGTCAGAGGAAACGCTAGTAGAATGTGAAACTGAACTGATTGCTGAATGAAGGAACTGAGAAACATAAAAGCGATCAAGTCGAGCAAGAACACAAGAAAGGGTGGGAGGAGGAAACCAAGTATACTCTCGAGCTGTTGGGTGAAGCAAGCGGAAAGCATCTTGAAGGTTGAAATTTAAAATGACCTGGGAGAGCGTGAAACCAATACATTGCGTGATTCAATAGAACCAGTTCTGTCATATCTAGGGTTGAGCGTGCAGTTAAAGTCACCGGCAAAAATAATATACTCATCTGATGGGATTGTGGCAAGGACAGTAGCAGCATGGTTAATAAGAGATTCGGCTTCGATGGAACTTTGAGGAACATGAATATTGAGTAAATGAAAATAACTTGACTGAAAACGGAAGGAAACATACTGAAAAACTCCAAGTCCGCTCTGTGACTCATGAATACCTGAAATGAATGAAAAGAAACGGTTATGAAAACCAATTGAAGTTCCCGACCCGATATGGGTACGGAAATTATGAGAAAAATGAAATGGCCAACGTCGCCAACACAAAGGGTGAGTATTAGATGTAATGTTGGTTTCTTGCAACATAATGATATCGGCATTCAAGTATCTAATGTCTTCAAAAATCAGGGCATTCGCTGTCGAAGCAGCGAGGCCCCGGCAATTGAAGGAAACACAGGTAATTTTCTGCAACATGATGGTGGCTGCAAGTGGCTCTCAATGTGTGTAGAGAGTATTTTAAGAACATATTTTGTTCTCCTGCCGTATTGTGCAGCCCAGGCAGGTAAGTCAGTATTATCAAAGAGTTCATCCACAAACGAGAGCTGATGTATGACTTCAGGCAAGTGAGACAAATGGTTTCTAATACAGGTGTTTTTAAGTAGAGAGCATTTTTTCGGAACGCTGTAAAGAGACATAAGTTCAGGTAAGTTTAATGGTGAGTTTGGGATAGTAGTATTGTCAAGATACAGTGATAGTTCAGAGAGTTATTGTGGGGTACACAGGTAACATCTGAGTCCGCCATGTCATGAGCTGTGGCTTCACTCTCAGAGGCAGAGTCCATGAGTTCATCAGGTTGGTCACCGAGCAAAGCAAACCGGTTGGAAATGGAGACAACTACAGATTCACAATCCGGTCGAGATGATGTGGATGAGCTGCGGGAATCAGAGTTGGTTTCACTACGTTTCTTTTTAACCTGCGACAAAGTGCGTGTTCTGGTAAGGGGAGGAGAGACTGGTGGAACAGAACACTTCACTGGTGTGGATAATTGAATAGTTTTTCTAGGACCAAAGGGCGGGAAATCCGCGTCCGAAATTGTTGTAGAAGGAACTTCTGAAGCTGGAGGTGATGAGGTGTTTTCAATTTGAGAACTGGTAGAAACATTTTCCAATGGGATGGAAACCACAGTCGATACAGCAGATGAGGAGATATGTATTACTGTACAAACAGGAACGCTATATCTCATTGTTATTGATGAAGCTATGTCTAGTAATGTTTTTTCTTGTTTGTTTTATATTGTTAAGCCCATTTTCAGTGATAAAACAGTATCTGCACGTGCAGACCATCTGGTGTCAGATTCTCTTTACGGTGAAATATTGTCTCCTGTAAGCAAGTTTGTGGCACATTCCATCGATGTGTGGGAACCGAAAAAAAAAATATATATATATATATATATCATCATCATCATCATTGTCAACCATTATCAATCCACTGCTGGACGAAGGTCTCCCCAAGTTTTCTCCACAACGGTCTGTCTTGTGCCAGTCTCCTCCATGTCACTCCCGCATACTTTCGAATTTCATCCACCCATCTTCCATGTGGTCTTCTTCTGGGTCTTTTCCTTTCCCTTGGAATCCAATCTAAAATTTCGGCTGTCCATCGATGGTCTGTTCTTCTGGCAGTATGTCCAGCCCATTGCCATTTCAGGGATTTAACTCTGATCATGATGTCTTCCACTCTTGTCATTTTTCGAATCCACGTGTTCCTCTTCTTATCTCTCCTGGTTACACCAAGCATGCACCTCTCCATGCTTCTTTGAGTTGTCTGCAGCCTTTGTATGTCTCTTTTAGCTAAGGTCCACGTCTCTGCACCATACGTAAGCACTGGAAGGATGCATTGATCAAACACTTTTCTTTTAAGACATAATGGCATATTGCTCTTGAAAATTATGCTGTTTCTTCCAAAAGCTCTCCAGGCAAGTTTTGTACGCCGATTAATTTCTTCATCAATGTGACCCTCACTTGATATCTGCTGTCCAAGATAAACGTACGTGTCTGTTATCTCCAGCTTTTCTCCATCAATCGATAAATCTTCATTTCTTGTAAAAGCATTGTACATCACTTTTGTCTTCTGAAAGTTCATTTTTAATCCCACTTCTTTACTCTTGTCAGCAAGTTCCTGGATCATACTCTGTAGCTCTGATGGGGTAGTTGCAAAAATGACTATGTCATCAGCAAAACGAAGGTGGGTTAGATAATCTCCATTAATCTTTATCCCTTTGTTTTCCCAGTTCAGTGATTGAAAGACATTTTCCAATGTGGCATTAAAGAGCTTCGGAGATATGGTGTCACCTTGTCTCACTCCTTTTCCAATTTTTATGTGTGTTGTATTTTCAAACAGCCGAATCTTTGCACTTGCATTTTCATAGATGTTATTAATAATATTAATGTATGCATCTTCAATACCGCAGGATTTCAGAGCCATTGCAACTGCTGATGGTTTCACCGAATCAAAGGCTTTTTCATAATCGATAAAAGCCATGCACAATGGAAGCTCATATTCCCTCGCTCTTTCAATTAGTTCTCTCAGTAAGTGGATATGATCTATTGTGCTGTAGCCACTCCTGAATCCAGCTTGTTCTCTCGGTTGAGCCATGTCCAGTGTCACCTTCAAGCGGTGTGAAAGAACTTTAGTGAAGATTTTATAAACCACTGATAGGAGGCTGATAGGTCTGTAGTTCCTGAGATCCTCAATGTCACCTTTTTTATGTAGCAAGATCATTGTAGCGTTGTTCCAATCCTCAGGAATTTTCCCTTCATTAAGGCATCGAGTGAAAATTTGGGCGAGTACTGTTTCGATTTCTCCACTTGCTTCTTGTATGATGTCTACAGTAATTCCATCTTCTCCTGGAGCTTTTCCCTGCTTCATGTTCTTGATTGCATGTGCAACTTCTGCTGGAAGGACTGGAAGAACTCTGGTACTGGTACCTTTCATGATGTCTGGAGTACATGTATCATCCCTTTCATATAATTTGGAGTAGAAATCTTTCACTCTTGTCAAAATTTCGCCTCTATTTCTTGTTACAGAACCATCTTCTTTTCTCAGTGCCATAATCTGTTTTTTCCCCTTACTGAGATGTCCCTTTGCTATCTTTAGGCTTTGGTTGTTTTCAATTGCTTTCCTTTACTAGTTCACAGTTGAATTTCCTTACGTCTTCAGTGATACTTTTTCGTACTGTTTTGCATAGCTTTATATATTCCACTTTGGAAGTCACATCTTCTTTAGTTGTCCTCATCTCTCTTCTTTTTTGCATCAACATTTTGGTTTTTCCAGATAATTTGTTCACATGCAATTTGTTCTTAGACCCAGCTAATTTTGTTGCTGTTTCCATAAGAGCTTTGGTTACTTTTCTGTTAACTTCAGAAATATCCACTTCTTCCGATGTTAGGCCTTCTAAAGCAGAGAATTTGTTCTTCAGTTCCAATTTGAAGGTATTATGGTGTTTTTTAAGGTTGGTTATGTCAATACATTTTGTTTGTCTTATGAGCTTGCTACGTTCGAGTTTAGTGTTGAGGTGCAACGGCAGCTCGGATTTGCGTCGCAGTGGATGTTCTGCTTGACAACGCCGCTCTTCTTATGCGTCGATCGGTCCGCTCATCAGTCCGTCTGTGACTCCCGGTTCCACGTCTTCTCGTGTGGGAATGTTCCTCGGACCGTCTACGCCACTATCGTACCACCACCGATACTATTATTCTTGCAGACATTGCAGAAAACTTTACTTTGGTAGTTCAAGAAGATATATAAAGCTACCATACTGGGTAAACCAACAAGCAACTGTTCATCCATTTGTGTTGTATTACAAACAAAAAGGCAAATTTTTCAGCCAATGCATTTGTGTGATTAGTAATAACTTGGACCACAACATGGTTGCAGTGCACATGTTCCAAACACACTTGCTGACACACATTAAGCAAATTGTCCCCAGTGTTAACAAAATAATTGACTTTTTGGATGGAGCATCAGGCCAATATAAATACAAGGAGTTTACTAACCTATGCCACAAAAAGAAAGATTTTGGTCTTGATGCTGAATGGAATTTCTTTGCGTCATCACATGGAAAGAATGCGTATGATGGTGCTGGTGTAACAACAAAGCGAGAGGTGACTAAGGCGAGTCTACAAAGGCCTCTGAATAATTACATTATTACCCCTGAATATATGTATGACATTTGCAGGAAAAATACACTGACGGAAAAAAAATCCCAACACCACGAAAAATTAGTTGTAGAGGAATGAAATGGCGGCAATACATTTGTATAGGTAACATATTTAATCGATTAAGGTTTCACGATCACATCTTAATGTAAGCGCGAGAAGAGCCATTTTAAATGTGAAATGCTGGTACATTAATAACCGGTGTAACCACCAGAATGTTGAATGCAAGCATGCAAACGTTCATTCATTTTGTCGTACAGGTGCTGGATGTCAGTTTGTGGGACGGAGTTCCATGCCTGTTGCACTTGGGCGGTCAATACAGGGATGGTTAATGCTGGTTGGGGGTGACGCTGGAGTTGTCGTCCAATGATGTATCATACGTGCTCGATTGGAGAAAGATCTGGTGATCTAGCAGGCCACGGCAACATGTCGACACTCTGTAGAGCATGTTGGGTTACAACAGCGGTATGCGGGCGAGCGTTATCCTGTTGGAAAACACCCCTGGAATGCTGTTCATGAATGGCAGCACAACAGGTTGAATCACCAGACCGACGTACAACTGTGCCGTCAGGGTGCGTGGGATAACCACGAGAGTGCTCCTGCTGTCATAGGAAATTGCTCCTTAGACCATAACTCCAGGTGTAGGTCCAGTGTGTCTCGGCCGCAGACAGGTTGGTTGCAGGCGCTCACCTGGCCGCCTTCTAACCAACACACGGCCATCACTGGCGCCCAGGCAGAACCGGCTTTCATCAGAAAACACAACAGATCTCCACTCCGTCCTCCAATGAGCTCTAGCTTGACACCACTGACGTCGCAAACGGCAGTGGTTTGAAGTAAGTGGAGTGCACGCTACAGGGCGTCTGGCTCGGAGCTGTCCTTCAAGTAACCGATTTGTAACAGTTCGTTGTGTCACTGTGGTGGCAACTGTAGTTCGAATTGCTGCCGCAGACGCGGTGCGATGCGCCACGGCCATACGCCGTACACGGCGGTCTTCCCTCTCAGTGGTGCCACGTGGCCGGCCGGTACCCGGTCTTCTTGAGGCAGTACCTTCCCTTGACCACCGCTGTCAACAATCATGCACAGTGGCTACATTCCTGCCAAGTCGTTCTGCAATATTGCGGAACGAAAATCCACCTTCTCGTAGCCCTATTACACGACCTCGTTCAAACTCTGTGAGCTGTTGATAATGGCTTGTTCGTCTTCTTAAAGGCATTCTTGACTAACATCAACACACTACGTCGAATCTCAACGATAACTAACGCTCACGAACGTTACAGCGCGTATTTACAGCAAACCTGCTTTGCATGTTCCGAGGGGCGCTACTAGCGCCACACGTATGCGCCGAGCGCGAAATTTGCATAGACGTCATCTTACAGATGTACTCTCACCGCCTACCAACTGTCGTTTATCTAACACAGCCTCTTCTTGGTGTTGGGATTTTTTTCCGTCAGTGTATAAAAGGGATCACGTGTATTTAAGTTAAAGAGGAAGAAATACTTACTCAAGAAGAAGATTTGATAAAGAGATTTGACTACTGCCAGTGACTTCCTGGGACACGGACATTTCATCGCTTTGTTCCAAATTTGGAAAGTAGTACGAGATGCTATTTAACATCTAATTCAAAAGAATATAATGATCTTCCTATAATAAAAGCTGTCCCACTAACTCTTAGAAGCAATGACATCATCATCTGTGTGTACGAGGAACAGAGGTTGCTGGGAGTAATTGTGGACATCAATTTAGAGAACAAATATATTTTTGAAGTTCTATCACCCAGCTGGACTTAGAACTTCATTCAAAATGTCACGTGAGGGCAAAGTATGCTCAGCCCCTTAGAACTATCCACAGGAACTGGACGTTTATATAATACATATATCAGCATCGCTCTGTGAAGAAATTTCATTGTTGTTAAACAAGCATTCAAAATAAAATAAGTTGAGTATTTTATGGCTTCACTTGCTCTAAACTGCTAACTTTATAAGCATTGTGATTCCATCTGATTTATGAAAAATTAACTTTGTTAAGTGCATTTATGAAAAATTAACTTTGTTAAGTGCATTTAACACCTATGCCCTCATTTTTTTATTTTAATTAAATCTGTTAAACAAATAAAATTCATCATTGTATTTTTTATCAATTGTGATCATGCCTGTTTACATTCCAAAGCTTAATTTACACCATAAATACCAACAAATATGTATGAAGACAAGTAATAAACACATAGTAATAAATATGATTTATTCAATAAATTTTATGACCCTTGCAAGGCTGTATCTCTTAAACCACTTGAATTTCAAACTCAAAATTTTACTTAATGTTGCTTATAGTAGAGTACCTTTAATGTGTGTAAATTTCAGATTTTTAAATAACTGCCCACCAGAGATATTAAACTCTAAAATTGGCAATTTTTTGAAAAAGTACATTTTTACTGCCATGTAGAAATAAAAGTATGCAACTCTCAAGTTTCAAATATTTTTTATCTGAGACTATTTGTATAAATGTACTTCCAAAAAAATTTTCAAATCTTATATAAATTGCCTTTCCCTCTTAAAAACTACCCCAAAAATGACATTTTTAGCGATTTTGATACAAAATTTTGTATAAAAAATTTATGGTGAAGGAATATTTTTAGAAGCATAGAATAATTAACAAAATAGTACCTTATAATGTGCTTAACATAACAATATTCGAAATTTTTGTTCTAGGACTTACCACAGCTGAGATAATGAAGTTACCGCTAACCCTCACATATGCCAAAAATGCCATACGCCAAGATACAAAAATGTCCACCATGTTGAAAGCAATGTGAATAAAAATAAAACAATAGTGGTTTTGAACTGTCAACATATAAGGCCAACAGCATGCAAAATATAAACATTTTTAAAAATGGTCAAGCAACCAATAATGTTTTTTTTTTTTTTTTTTTGGACCACTTGATATGAATTTACCCTGCTGCAGTATGTATATTTGAAGAGCCTTTTTAAAGGAGAGAGAGCATAAACACCAGCCACTGCTGAAAATTTTCATTTCAGTTTGGCCATTTCATCTGTTTTATAATCAGTGGCCCTTTCTTTTGCATTATGCTTATTTGTTTTGTAAACTGAGGGAAATTACCACTCTACACTGCAAAAATGGAAGTTTTACATGAAATGTTTTACCAAATGGCTTTTGATAAATGCCTTACAATTTTGTATTTTACTAACAAATATTGTCAATACTTTGTTTCAATGTGTTATTTTTATTTAAAGGTATTCCTCTTTGATAATAAGTGTCACATTTTTGCTCTTTGTTCTTATTTACTTTTCAATGCAATGAATTATTTTTTTTGATCAAAATTCTTTGTTTAACAGCTTCTTGTGAATTACCTTATGTTGTGTATTTTCTTATAAAATACTGAGAATAATTTGCATCCATGTTTTATTTCTTTACATGATTTTATGTAAACAGCACAAAATCCATAACTCTTATATTATGGAATTTTGGTATTCCATCTTCCATAAGTGTTACATTTTTGCTTTCTGTTTGTATTTACTCTTTTCAATGCAATGAACTATTTTTTGGAGACCAAAATGCTTTTAACAGTTTCTCATTATTATTCTTACCATACTACAATGCTGGCCACCCAAAATACAACACGAAGAAGGAAGCATCTGATTGGCCTGAAATTCGTCCGCGAGAGGATATGCGAACGATTAGCATTGCAGGGCATATGCAAATCATGTGATCCCGGCACGCCACCGAGAAGCACTATAAGAAGGGTGCACAGAAGGCGGGATGTAAGTAGTGGAAGATTGTTGTGCTACCGGACCTGTGTGTGGGAAGCTTCCTGATGCCTCGTCGCAGAATACGGCAGTCATTCCAGCACGTTGCGGAGTTCGACAGAGGACGAATAGTGGCTTATCGCGACAGCGGTTTATCGTACCGAGACATCAGCGCCCGTGTGGGACGACATCCAGCCACTGTGAGGCGAGTATGGATTCGGTCGGTGCAGGAGAGACGGACGGACCGATGTGAGAGATTGCCGCAGCCGCGGCGCACCACCGAAGGAGAGAACCGGCATGCTGTGCGGCGGGCACTGACGGTTCGCACCGCCACATCACGAACGTTAGCGCAGGAATTAGGGTGTGTTGCGCAACAACCTGTGTCAGCACGTACCGTTCGACGTTGTCTGCAGGAGCGGAGATTTGTCGCACGGCGCCCATTGCTCCGATTACCACTGACGTTACACCACCGGCGAGTGCGGCGGTAGTGTGCCGTTGAACGCCGCACCTGAACTACGGAATGGCACGACATTGTCTTCTCCGTCGAATCCCGCTTCTGCCTGCAGCACCACGATGGTCGGACCCTCGTGTGGCGGCACCGCTGCGAGAGACTGTATGCGGCCTGCATTATGCATCGCCATACCGGTCCGTCGCCTGATGTTATGGTTTCGGGCGCAATTGGATTTGACACCCGCACCCCTCCAGTAAGCATCGCCGGTACATTCAAGAGCCACCGCTACATCTCCGACGTTTTGAAGCCTGTAGTCCTCCCTTACCTGCAGGACCTGCCAGCGGCCACGTGGCACGCGTCGTGAAACAATTCTTCACGGCCCACCAGGTGTCACTGCTGCCGTGGCCCGCCTGTTCTCCCGATATGCCGCCCATCGAACACGTCTGGTTACTGATCGGCAACCGAGTGTCCCGGCAAGCACCACCCACGGCTACGCTTGATGAACTGCGGCAACGTGTGGAAGCAGCCTGGACCGACATACCCCAAGCACACATCCAAAGCCTCTTTCGTTCGATGCCGCGGCGTGTAGCGGCCGTTATTGGCAGCCATGGGGGCCACACGAACTATTGATGTGTGTGTGTTCCGCAAGTCGCACGGGCCTGTTAGCTCAATCGTTTCATTTTTGTATCTGTTGTTATGTGTCCAGTAAATCTGGCTTTGCTATCTCGTGTCATTCTTGGTGTTGCATTTTGGGTGGCCAGCAGTGGAAATCAGGGCTTATAAAATATCTGGAAAGTTACATGCCCAGCTGGGCAAGTGCAGAAAATATTTACTTGCCCAGAAGTAAAATCTACATGCCCAGAAAAATTTATCTTTTAATATAACAAAACAGAAACCTCATTTTTTTCAAGTTAAAAATTATGCTAAACTTTTTATACATCTTTTGCATCGCCATTTTAAAGTGTGTGTGTTCAAAGTGCACAAAATCATATATCTTAAGTTTTAAGAAAGGTAATCGATGGCATTTGAGAAATTTAGTGATTATGCCATTTTCAAGAATTTTTAATATACGTCCTGTGTTTTGCAAAAAAAAAAAAAAAAAAAAAAAAAAATTCATAGTTAACTGTACAGCGGTTTAAGTAGTTTTCAACAATTTTGAATGTAAAAATTATTTACCTTTTTCTCTTGTGCAAACAGAAGTGATTTTGCATCATAAAATATCCAAATAATTGTTTAGAAACAAAGGCAATCCTTACGTTTTCGACTACTGTTGTGTGCACTTAGTTATTAAACTATATTATGACCTGGACCCCCCCCCCCAAACACAGACACATTCCTTGAAAAAATTGCTGGTATTAAAGGCAATTTTAGGATGGTTTTGGCAAGCAGTGCACCACATAATTGTCTTGTCGTCATTTGACTTTAGCCGATTAAATGTTTTTATCCAAGATTCCTGAACTTTCCGGCGGCGTTTTTTTGCGTACACTTTATCATAGTCCGCTTGCATAAGTTTCAATTTTGCCAACGACGCAGATTCCGATTCTGAAATTACGTCACTCAACAATGCCGAAGACGAATTTTTAACAACCGCTGACAGATCGGGAATTTCACATAATTGCTTACTATGAGATATACTCTCATTGCTGGATTTTTTTCAAAACAATAAATAAATCATATCCATTACTAAATACAACTTATATCCGCAGCTAACACAAACTACTGTTCTCTCAGACAAACTACGTAAGTTATCGGTGTCAGTAATTTTTGCTCTTCTCCCGGCTAAGTGTACAGTCTCGATCTTAAACGAAATTTAGGCTTTGGTGTGTGTGGGGGACGGGGGGGGGGTGCGCGCGGTCGGGAGCTTCCATTTACCCTCCCTCACTCGCGTAAAGTTGTTTCAGAGACCCAACCCCACCCGGTGCTGTGCAATAAATATTCTGATGTCACTTCTTCCTCATAAAGCACGGCTTTTTTGCCCATCAGTCTGCGTCCTCCTGTTTCATGGCAGTTTACACATTTTGTCACTAAACACCGGAGGCTAGTTTTATCCGAGGCATGCATCCTGTCATTAACTGTAAACGACATCTGGAGCAAAACTACGTATGGCCCCAATTTCTGGATGTAGAGCATATATAATTGAAGAAGCGGTATCCTACTGGCTTTGGCATTCATTCCGTAACAATAATACAACTTTTGGTGATTTGCAGTAAAATGAAAATTTGGTGTGTGTTATAAACTATATTTTTTATTACTTACACGCGACGACATCCTTTTTTTTTTTTTTTTTTTTTTTTAGAGTAGAAAATTCTCCATTTCAAACTTGTTTTTTCTTTAAACCTAGTTGCTTGATTTCATTTTTACTTGCCCAGTCCAATAATTTACATGCCCCGGGCATCTCGGGCATGGTATTTTTCAAGCTCTGTAAATATTTTGTTATAAAATAGTGAAAATCATTTGCATGCATTTTTTAGTTTCTTTATGTACAATTTTATGTAAACAGCACATAATTCCTTAACTCTTATGGCCTTCATTTCAATCTCAGGAACTTCTTCCTTGTGAACAGTCAATCATTTGTGATAAACTATATTTTTTATTACTTACTTCTATGTGATATTTTAATGTGTTGTTATACAAGGTATGGCTATTAGATCAAAAGTGAGTTGGAGGCCATTGACCTTGAACTGCCCGTAGACGGAAATGCACAGTCCACCTCACCCTTCGCTACTTCGGCAACACCTGTCAATGAAAGTAAAGGTGTTGTTAGTAACATACCAAGAAAAGAAAAACGAAAGGCCAGATCCTCCATCTTGCATATTGGGTTGTCTCTGCACAATTTGTCTCTTGAAGTAACACAATCTGTGGGGAATGCCGACGAATATCTTCGTATACGAGGGCATTTGCTGTAGAGGCAGACATTCCTCTACAGTTATATGCCACTATCTTCAACAAGTAAATCATCCTCTGGCTGTAGATGTCTCGAACTGTGCTTGTACAATGCATTAATAAATCGTTTAATTCTCCGTCGGAAAGGCTTCCTTTCTAAAGAGTTTGGAACCCTTTTGGACAAATCACTCGGACAATCATTTTGGGCAGTTTTTTCATATTGTCCTTAATGCACTGCAAATGCAAAATGGAATTATGACTTTTCACAGTAAACAGGTTTTTCAGATTTTCCTGTGTTAAAGGAGCTGTGGTGTTTCACTGTTTCCAAGCAGGCATTCTAGAGTCTGTATTGGGCTATGCAGTGTTCCCTGCATCATGCTATCATTTGAAGTCTGCGATTTACTTTCTTCGATTTCTGCTGAAACATCCTTCCAATCTGAAAGGATTTCAAATTTATTATACGTCTCTGCTGGCGATCTCTTCTTCCAGTTCTTGGTGATGCCTGTCGTGAACCTGAATCTGACTGAGGCCTTCCTTTCTCGTGTTGAACATGTTCAGGGTGTGAAGACTCAGGTTGTTCTAACCTCTTTCGTGGTGTTTTATTGGGAGAAACACTTTCGCTAGGGTCCACTCCCCGTTTGGTAGTCAGCTCTGGTGGCTCAGAAATATCCATTTCTGTTACCTGTTCGGGCGTTTCTATACCCTTCTGTACAGGTACAACGGGAGAGTCCAGCTGTTGCTTTACTCCGACCTCTCTCGGAAGTTCCGACTGCTGCTGTACTCCTGTCCCCCTCTCAGGTTCCAGCTGCACTGTCATTTGCAAAGGCTCCTGTACTATAATTCCTTCTGCTTGTTTCGAATCCGAGTTAGAATCAACTGGAGGCCCCGCACCATCATGGATTTGGTTCGTGGTTTTTGAAGCTGTTACTGCAGGCTGGGATATATGTGGGCACCTTGACGCCACATGACCCTCCGCCTTACAACGAAAACATTGTATTCCCACAAATATGCTAAAAACATACCTTCTTGTTTCTGTGAGAATTTCCATTGTCTCAGGTATGTTCGCTAAATCTTGTTCAGACGGAAAAATGAGTCTGTATTGCCTCCTTGGGCCTTTTACATGATGAAAAGCTGTTTCTGCTGACGTCGCAGGAAGTTTCCTAGTTTCGCCCACTATACGCCCTAAAGTCCCTAAGGCTTGAACAAGCAATGCATCGGGAATTGCTGGTGAAACAGGTGTCAGTGTAACTGTAATGGGACGTTGGATCTCGGGTGTACATTCACACATAGTTTTTCAGCCGCCTCTTGATGAGTAAAATGTATAATTATTCATCCACGTTGTCTTATCGCGGATTCAATACATGTTTTAGGTACAATTTTGGCTATTGCCTCTAAATAGATTGGAATTGGTGTATCACTAAGTGCTGGAAAATAAATACTAAAAGATGTAAAGCCGTGTACAATACCTTACCTTGTGGCGATTCATCTGCAATATTGACACGTAGCGCTTATAAATCCTTGTGATCTCCGTCGCACTCGACGTATATGCACTTTGGGCTGTTGCAGTTTTCACTTGATGAATATTCCTTTCAGTCTCAGCAAAACTCTTCACATTAGATGGCTGAAGCACTGTGTTACCTTCTTTCGCTGCGCCCGGCAATTCCGGCCACTGCTCATGATTCAGTGATCTTGAAATTCCCGAAGTAGAAGCCATGGTGTCATATGTTGATGCAAAAACTTGAGAAACCTTACATTCAGGTTTAGACTTTGCAGAGGTTGTCGCCTTTCAAGCTACTTGCTTTGAAACATCACTGGTATCTGACATGCAGTATACCAAACTTAGGTAACAAAGAATGCAGGTGTGATTAAAAATAACCAACACCAGAAAAAAAAAGTGTGATTAGTATGAAAAATTACTAAATTAATTTAATATACTCACTAACTCTGTGAGTAAACATAAAAAAAGACTAGCACGTAGTGCTTTAAAACTCGAACACTCAACGCTAACGCCGAAGTAAACAATATGGCCAATCTCACACTCAGGAGCAGTGAACAAACACGACCGACCACTGTTGTAGCTGCGGGGGATTTGTCGCACTGTGGCCCTGCGGTCGCTGTGAACATTGCGCGACAGTCTAAGCTCCTCTGTGGCATCAATGGGATGCGGGCTATACACACGGCTGGACGACGGTTCGTCGTTTGGCCATCTGTGTACCACTTTTGATACGTACTCACTACAGTGGCACTTGAACAACCTACATGCCGAGCCGTTTCCGAGATCGTAGTTCCGAGGCCTTGTGCCATCACAATTTGTCCTTTATCAAACTCCGATAAATCGGCAGCTTTTCCCTTTGTGACACCGAACACTTTACTAACCGGAATCCGGTCCTCGGATTGCATATATACTGCTCTGTGAACTTCACCTGCGCCACCGTTCGGTCTCCAGGTGCTCTGATTTCTCTAGGCTGGGGTTGGCCATAATGTAATGGCTCATTGGTGTAAAGGTACTATTGGATTAATAAGGAAGCCAATTAAACTTTTTTTATTTTCATATTCATTCTTTTAGCTCCCAAAAGCCTGCTTGTTGTCGAGTATTTAGAGAGAAATTTAATACTCGACAGAAAGCTTAGTACTTCACAAAAGTTGGAATAAAACAGGAATTTATGAGCCACTGGTTAATAAATGGATTTAAATGAGAAATTTAGTACTCGACAGGAAGCTTAGTACTTGACAAAAGTTGGAATAAAATAGAAATTTATGAGCCACTGGTTAATAAATGGATTTATTGAACTTTTAACACATTACAAATTAAACGTACAGATAAAATTACGTGATATAATGAAAAAAACCAACTGCATTTTGATTACATCACAGAATTTCGTAATCAGTAAATTACGCCAAAATAATTGATAATTTTGTCTAATCTTTTAGCCAATTGATGTTCAATTGAAATCATTGCCACTCCACTCGAACGGCTCTGTGACATAGTTGACTGCAAGTATGTCTTGATAAACTTAAGTTTGGAGAAAATTCTCTCCTCACTAGCTACAGTTACAGGCAGAGTCAGAAGGATGCGAAGTGCCGCACTTACATTTGGGGCAAAATTGTGTGGGTTAATGAATTTCAAAGTTCCTATCGGACCAATACCAGACTCCACTAAAGTCGAGAGCACTTTCAGTTCATCTTTTAACTCATCAGAATTTATGTCTTTTGAATCTTTGTCCTGTAAAACATAAGGAAAGGTTAGAACATTTTTCACTGAGCAGATGAATGGCCATTTCTTGGAGCTTGCTTACATCATAAAGAAAAGCAAAGGCATCACAGTGAAATTTCAATTGTATGAATCTTACTTGCAAAGATGTCATTATAATATCTAAAAGGTGGAAGTAAAATTCAACTTTATAACGCGTCGTTAGATCATCAATAGGTGCATCATCTCCTTCATAAGTGAACTGCTTGCTTCCCTTTCTCCTTTCATCACGCCCGCAAGGGCGCGAACGCACCTCCGTCCGCTGTGGACAGGCGCGCATGATCCTATCGCTTCTTTTCATGTAAGCAACACTAAAAGGATAAACAACACAATTCATTTTTTTCTGCATATTTTTAATATTTGATGAAAGAAGTTCTTTACGAATAGGATCGGTTGCTTTCTCCTTTTTACGCTTCTCCACTGATAAAAAAAAAAAAAAAAAAGGGTAATTTTGCCGCCCGCCTCAGAGCGTCTTCCTGTGCGTTGCCACACTTCGCACATGCCCTGGTCTGTGAGGTGGGTAAGGAATGTTAATAGCTGTTTCACATATGCCCCCCTCTAGAATTATTAACCCTGACAATTCGATCATGTTTCATAATTTGTAAAAAAATATAATTAAGTATCATAAAATGTAAATAACTGAATAGATAATTGACCCTCAATAATAAAAATAGATAATTGACCTTAATTGAATAGATAATTGACCTTAATTGAATAGATAATTGACCTTAATTGAATAGATAATTAACCCTAATTGAATAGATAATTGACAAAACCCAATGTTTTCAGGATTTTGCTGTACATATATTAACAGTATTGACAAGCATTCTTTGATAAGACTAGCAATGCTACTTTTTCTATGTTCATAGTATCTCAAAATTTATCCCATTGGAATAGATTTTCTGTTATGTTCAGTGGAGGCTAACTGAAAACCTTAAAGAAGTATTGTTGATTTACTTGCTTAACAGAAAGTTTTTAATTTGAAGCCTTTTAGCGCGATAAAGCTTATCTCCATTGAAAGTTTTTTTTTCTTTTGATTGGAGGTTTAACGACCACCGTGAGCAACTCAATGGGCTATAAGTAGTCATCCGTCCCTAATTTTGGGCCATTGGTTCCAGGGAAGGGAGAGAGCCAGTGCCGTAAGACAAACACAACATCCATGCCTCACCGGGATTCGAACCCGGACCCCTTTCTGACGAATGATCAGAAGCCATCGCTTAGACCCCTGTGCCACTGGGGCGGCGCAAGTTATTTGGATTTTTACAATTGCCATTTACTTTTGTGAAGGGGCGGATTGGGTCGACGAAACCAGGCTGAGAATTTTAGTCTTGTGGTCCACTACATAAACACACGTACCCACAGGGGAAGTACTTCATAAATTCTTTCAAGAAAAAATGCTGTTAACTCCTGGATGAAAGAGCGCTCTTTAAATATGAACTGTAAAACTAATTCATTCGTGATCAAATTTTAACAGCAATTAAGGTGGACGTCAAGTAATTTTGCTTCCTATACTTCCAATGGAAAAACTTTTGTACACATTTCCTTCACAATTAGTGTGTTCCCAAGGATGAAAATTTGAACATCGATTAAAATAATTTCATATTATAACTTGGAATACTTAATATTTTCTAAAACATAACCATAATTATATTAAAAATAATAACTTTCCCTTTGGTGGTGTTGAAACCAGAAAAAAGATGGCGCGACCTGTACTTTGATGACGTCAGTAGACAAACAAATGTTGGATTGCACAATTATGGTTATGTTTCAGAAAATATTAAGTATTCCAAGTTATAAAATGAAGCTATTTTAATCGATTTTCAAATTTTCATCCTTTTGAACGCATTAATTGTGAAGAAAATGGGTACAGAAGTTTTTCCATTGGAAGTATAGGAAGCAAAATTACTTGACGCCCACCTTAAGAGTGAAAGAGTTTTAAAAATCAACTCATGATAGAATGTAGCATATCAAACTATACACAAAAAAGGGTGTTGTACCACATAATTATATTTATTTGGTCACTGGTCGTCTCAGCGCTATTCGTACCACCTGCTTGAATAGACGCCTTTTTTTAAGTCTACCCATTATTTTGACTCATGAATTACCATTTTGATCCATGAACCGGTCCTGCTAAATCGTTGTTTAAGATAAATGTGGGTGGGACACGGATTTTGAAACATCTTTGGAGGAGAATTGCTTTGTGCTCTGTCTGTACGTGGATAAGAGAGTGGGGATGACGGAGGATCAAAATTGTCACTAGTGCCTCCTTCAAGATTACAAAAGGACCGCAGGGTCTACCAATTTCCTTTTGTCCAGTACTTAACCGTATTTCAATAATACTAACGAAATCCGTCGGGATCGACTGGTAGTTTTTTTGTTTTGTTTTTTATTTGAAAAGAATAAACTCACATGAAACAACCAATGTAAACTTTATTTGATTGACAAATTCATTCAACCACTTCCGTAAAATCCAGGTTCGCGATTTTTTTTTTTTTGACTGAAGGTTGAGCAACTCAATGGGCTATAAGCAGTCGCCTGTCCCTAATTTAGGGTCACTGGTTACAGGGAAGGGAGAGAGCCAGTGCAGTAAGGAAAACACAACATCCATGCTTCACCGAGACCTCACGAACGAATCATCATAAGTCAGCGCTTAGACCACTGCGCCACCGGGGCGGCTAGGTTCGTGATGAGCATCACGGCTGCACCCTTTTTCAGTCGTAAAATGTGAGGCGGAAGTCCACTCATCTCGATCGTGTGCAAAAATTCAACTGGATAGCGCACTCTTTAGCTCTCACCTTCAGTCACAACTGTGTTTGTAAATGTTGTTGGGATGAGATTCGCGTTGCGAATACTCTTCATTCTCTCTTGTCTGAGACATATAGTTGCGGCCCATTGATCGCTCACGCCTTCCAGTAAGGCTCTTACGTTTATGTTTTTGCTTTTTCTACGGGAGAGACATTCTGTTAAGGGTAAGTATGCAATAAAGTATTCACTTACTTTAGGACTGATCATAGAACACCATGCACACACCAAGTCTTACACTGACTGAACTGAGCGTCTGATGTACACATGGGAACTTTACTGCTCCGTCACGCCCGAACCGTTGCTCCAATCTCAGTTTTCTCTTCGACTGGCACATTTACATGGCAAGACCTTTATTTTGATACCTGAACCATATTTTTTCGTTCAGCCGTTCTCTCAAAATAGGTCTCACAGTAAAAAACCTTATAGAATGAAGATATAGATGGCGCAACTCTATATGTACATTCTAAATATTTTCACTAACAATGGTCAACGGAATGTTTATTTACATCTTTACATAATGGGAAACGTCCCACCTACGTGAATAAACTGGATCGAATGAATATTAAATTGTATATATACATCACACAGTCCAACGGCTAAACGCAATCAGGTCTTCGAGAGTGTTCGCTGTTCCGATGAGAAGAACTTTGATACGAATGCCTGCTATCGTTGCTTTGCGCAACGTTTCGCTCAGAAAATAGAAGCCTTCGGACTTTGGAATATCTGAGTCCGTCCATTCTTCCGCCTTTAACAGCACGTGTTTCGCAAGAGATGTTTCAGTCAACCTCACGCTTCTCCCATAGACTTTACAAGGGAATTTTGCCGCCCCACAACGCCCGAACCATTGCTCCAATCACATTGTTCTCTTCGACTGGCACATCTAAATGATAGGACCTTTATTTTGTTACCTCAACCATATCTTTACGATCAGCCGTTCTCTCAAAATAGGACTCACAGTAAAAAACCTTATAGAATTAATATATAGACTAGACAAAACCCGTCAGAATCGACGGTTAGTTTTTTTTTTTTTTTTTTTTTTTGAAAAGAATAAACTCATGTGAAACAGCAAATGTAAACTTTATTAGATTGACAAATTAATTCAACCACTTCAGTAAAGACAATAGTCCAGGTTCGTGATTTTTGTTTTTTTACTGAATGTTTAACGACCACCGTGAGCAACTCAATGGGATGTAAATAGTCGCCCGTAATATTTTCACCAACAGTGTTCAACGAAATGTTTATTTACATCTTTACATAATGGGAAACGTCTTACCTACGTGAAGAAACTGGATCGAATGAATATTAAATTGTATATATACATCACACAGTCCAACGGCTTAAACGCAATCAGGTCTTTGAGAGTGTTCGCTGTTCCGATGAGAAGAACTTTCATACGAATGCCTGCTATCGTTGCTTTGCGCAACGTTTCGCTCAGAAAATAGAAGCCTTCGGACTTTGGAATATCTGAGTCCGTCCATTCTTCCGCCTTTAACAGCACGTGTTTCGCAAGAGATGTTTCAGTCAACCTCACGCTTCTCCCATAGACTTTACAAGGGAATTTTGCCGCCCCACAACGCCCGAACCATTGCTCCAATCACATTGTTCTCTTCGACTGGCACATCTAAATGATAGGACCTTTATTTTGTTACCTCAACCATATCTTTACGATCAGCCGTTCTCTCAAAATAGGACTCACAGTAAAAAACCTTATAGAATTAATATATAGACTAGACAAAACCCGTCAGAATCGACGGTTAGTTTTTTTTTTGTTTTTTTTTTTTGAAAAGAATAAACTCATGTGAAACAGCAAATGTAAACTTTATTAGATTGACAAATTAATTCAACCACTTCAGTAAAGACAATAGTCCAGGTTCGTGATTTTTGTTTTTTTACTGAATGTTTAACGACCACCGTGAGCAACTCAATGGGATGTAAATAGTCGCCCGTAATATTTTCACCAACAGTGTTCAACGAAATGTTTATTTACATCTTTACATAATGGGAAACGTCTTACCTACGTGAAGAAACTGGATCGAATGAATATTAAATTGTATATATACATCACACAGTCCAACGGCTTAACGCAATCAGGTCTTTGAGAGTGTTCGCTGTTCCGATGAGAACTTTGATACGAATGCCTGCTATCGTTGCTTTGCGCAACGTTTCGCTCAGAAAATAGAAGCCTTCGGACTTTGGAATATCTGAGTCCGTCCATTCTTCCGCCTTTAACAGCACGTGTTTCGCAAGAGATGTTTCAGTCAACCTCACGCTTCTCCCATAGACTTTACAAGGGAATTTTGCCGCCCCACAACGCCCGAACCATTGCTCCAATCACATTGTTCTCTTCGACTGGCACATCTAAATGATAAGACCTTTATTTTGTTACCTCAACCATATCTTTACGATCAGCCGTTCTCTCAAAATAGGACTCACAGTAAAAAACCTTATAGAATTAATATATAGACTAGACAAAACCCGTCAGAATCGACGGTTAGTTTTTTTTTTTTTTTTGAAAAGAATAAACTCATGTGAAACAGCAAATGTAAACTTTATTAGATTGACAAATTAATTCAACCACTTCAGTAAAGACAATAGTCCAGGTTCGTGATTTTTGTTTTTTTACTGAATGTTTAACGACCACCGTGAGCAACTCAATGGGATGTAAATAGTCGCCCGTAATATTTTCACCAACAGTGTTCAACGAAATGTTTATTTACATCTTTACATAATGGGAAACGTCTTACCTACGTGAAGAAACTGGATCGAATGAATATTAAATTGTATATATACATCACACAGTCCAACGGCTTAACGCAATCAGGTCTTTGAGAGTGTTCGCTGTTCCGATGAGAACTTTCATACGAATGCCTGCTATCGTTGCTTTGCGCAACGTTTCGCTCAGAAAATAGAAGCCTTCGGACTTTGGAATATCTGAGTCCGTCCATTCTTCCGCCTTTAACAGCACGTGTTTCGCAAGAGATGTTTCAGTCAACCGCACGCTTCTCCCATAGACTTTACAAGGGAATTTTGCCGCCCCACAACGCCCGAACCATTGCTCCAATCACATTGTTCTCTTCGACTGGCACATCTAAATGATAGGACCTTTATTTTGTTACCTCAACCATATCTTTACGATCAGCCGTTCTCTCAAAATAGGACTCACAGTAAAAAACCTTATAGAATTAATATATAGACTAGACAAAACCCGTCAGAATCGACGGTTAGTTTTTTTTTTTTTTTTTTTTTTTTTTTGAAAAGAATAAACTCATGTGAAACAGCGAATGTAAACTTTATTAGATTGACAAATTAATTCAACCACTTCAGTAAAGACAATAGTCCAGGTTCGTGATTTTTGTTTTTTTACTGAATGTTTAACGACCACCGTGAGCAACTCAATGGGATGTAAATAGTCGCCCGTAATATTTTCACCAACAGTGTTCAACGAAATGTTTATTTACATCTTTACATAATGGGAAACGTCTTACCTACGTGAATAAACTGGATCGAATGAATATTAAATTGTATATATACATCACACAGTCCAACGGCTTAACGCAATCAGGTCTTTGAGAGTGTTCGCTGTTCCGATGAGAACTTTGATACGAATGCCTGCTATCGTTGCTTTGCGCAACGTTTCGCTCAGAAAATAGAAGCCTTCGGACTTTGGAATATCTGAGTCCGTCCATTCTTCCGCCTTTAACAGCACGTGTTTCGCAAGAGATGTTTCAGTCAACCTCACGCTTCTCCCATAGACTTTACAAGGGAATTTTGCCGCCCCACAACGCCCGAACCATTGCTCCAATCACATTGTTCTCTTCGACTGGCACATCTAAATGATAGGACCTTTATTTTGTTACCTCAACCATATCTTTACGATCAGCCGTTCTCTCAAAATAGGACTCACAGTAAAAAACCTTATAGAATTAATATATAGACTAGACAAAACCCGTCAGAATCGACGGTTAGTTTTTTTTTTTTTTTTGAAAAGAATAAACTCATGTGAAACAGCAAATGTAAACTTTATTAGATTGACAAATTAATTCAACCACTTCAGTAAAGACAATAGTCCAGGTTCGTGATTTTTGTTTTTTTACTGAATGTTTAACGACCACCGTGAGCAACTCAATGGGATGTAAATAGTCGCCCGTAATATTTTCACCAACAGTGTTCAACGAAATGTTTATTTACATCTTTACATAATGGGAAACGTCTTACCTACGTGAATAAACTGGATCGAATGAATATTAAATTGTATATATACATCACACAGTCCAACGGCTTAACGCAATCAGGTCTTTGAGAGTGTTCGCTGTTCCGATGAGAACTTTCATACGAATGCCTGCTATCGTTGCTTTGCGCAACGTTTCGCTCAGAAAATAGAAGCCTTCGGACTTTGGAATATCTGAGTCCGTCCATTCTTCCGCCTTTAACAGCACGTGTTTCGCAAGAGATGTTTCAGTCAACCGCACGCTTCTCCCATAGACTTTACAAGGGAATTTTGCCGCCCCACAACGCCCGAACCATTGCTCCAATCACATTGTTCTCTTCGACTGGCACATCTAAATGATAGGACCTTTATTTTGTTACCTCAACCATATCTTTACGATCAGCCGTTCTCTCAAAATAGGACTCACAGTAAAAAACCTTATAGAATTAATATATAGACTAGACAAAACCCGTCAGAATCGACGGTTAGTTTTTTTTTTTTTTTTTTTTTTTTGAAAAGAATAAACTCATGTGAAACAGCGAATGTAAACTTTATTAGATTGACAAATTAATTCAACCACTTCAGTAAAGACAATAGTCCAGGTTCGTGATTTTTGTTTTTTTACTGAATGTTTAACGACCACCGTGAGCAACTCAATGGGATGTAAATAGTCGCCCGTAATATTTTCACCAACAGTGTTCAACGAAATGTTTATTTACATCTTTACATAATGGGAAACGTCTTACCTACGTGAATAAACTGGATCGAATGAATATTAAATTGTAAATATACATCACACAGTCCAACGACTTAACGCAATCAGGTCTTTGAGAGTGTTCGCTGTTCCGATGAGAACTTTCATACGAATGCCTGCTATCGTTGCTTTGCGCAACGTTTCGCTCAGAAAATAGAAGCCTTCGGACTTTGGACTATCTGAGTCCGTCCATTCTTCCGCCTTTAACAGCGCGTGTTTCGCAAGAGATGTTTCTGTCAACCGCACGCTTCTCCCATGGACTTTACATGGGAATTTTGCCGCCCCACAACGCCCGAACCATTGCTCCAATCACATTGTTCTCTTCGACTGGCACATCTAAATGATAAGACCTTTATTTTGTTACCTCAACCATATCTTTACGATCAGCCGTTCTCTCAAAATAGGACTCACAGTAAAAAACCTTATAGAATTAATATATAGACTAGACAAAACCCGTCAGAATCGACGGTTAGTTTTTTTTTTTTTTTTTTTTTTTTTTTTGAAAAGAATAAACTCATGTGAAACAGCGAATGTAAACTTTATTAGATTGACAAATTAATTCAAACACTTCAGTAAAGACAATAGTCCAGGTTCATGATTTTTTTTTTACTGAATGTTTAACGACCACCGTGAGCAACTCAATGGGATTTAAATAGTCGCCCGTAATATTTTCATTAACAGTGTTCAACGAAATGTTTATTTACATCTTTACATAATGGGAAACGTCTTACCTACGTGAATAAACTGGATCGAAAGAATATTAAATTGTATATATACATCACACAGTCCAACGGCGTAACGCAATCAGGTCTTTGAGAGTGTTCGCTGTTCCGATTAGAAGAACTTTGATACGAATGCCTGCTATCGTTGCTTTGCGCAACGTTTCGCTCAGAAAATAGAAGCCTTCGGACTTTGGACTATCTGAGTCCGTCCATTCTTCCGCCTTTAACAGCGCGTGTTTCGCAAGAGATGTTTCAGTCAACCGCACGCTTCTCCCATAGACTTTACATGGGAATTTTGCCGCCCCACAACGCCCGAACTATTGCTCCAATCACATTGTTCTCTTCGACTGGCACATCTAAATGATAAGACCTTTATTTTGTTACCTCAACCATATCTTTACGATCAGCCGTTCTCTCAAAATAGGACTCACAGTAAAAAACCTTATAGAATTAATATATAGACTAGACAAAACCCGTCAGAATCGACGGTTAGTTTTTTTTTTTTTTTTTTTTTTGAAAAGAATAAACTCATGTGAAACAGCGAATGTAAACTTTATTAGATTGACAAATTAATTCAACCACTTCAGTAAAGACAATAGTCCAGGTTCGTGATTTTTGTTTTTTTACTGAATGTTTAACGACCACCGTGAGCAACTCAATGGGATGTAAATAGTCGCCCGTAATATTTTCACCAACAGTGTTCAACGAAATGTTTATTTACATCTTTACATAATGGGAAACGTCTTACCTACGTGAATAAACTGGATCGAATGAATATTAAATTGTATATGTACATCACACAGTCCAACGGCTTAACGCAATCAGGTCTTTGAGAGTGTTCGCTGTTCCGATGAGAACTTTGATACGAATGCCTGCTATCGTTGCTTTGCGCAACGTTTCGCTCAGAAAATAGAAGCCTTCGGACTTTGGACTATCTGAGTCCGTCCATTCTTCCGCCTTTAACAGCGCGTGTTTCGCAAGAGATGTTTCTGTCAACCGCACGCTTCTCCCATGGACTTTACATGGGAATTTTGCCGCCCCACAACGCCCGAACCATTGCTCCAATCACATTGTTCTCTTCGACTGGCACATCTAAATGATAAGACCTTTATTTTGTTACCTCAACCATATCTTTACGATCAGCCGTTCTCTCAAAATAGGACTCACAGTAAAAAACCTTATAGAATTAATATATAGACTAGACAAAACCCGTCAGAATCGACGGTTAGTTTTTTTTTTTTTTTTTTGAAAAGAATAAACTCATGTGAAACAGCGAATGTAAACTTTATTAGATTGACAAATTAATTCAAACCACTTCAGTAAAGACAATAGTCCAGGTTCATGATTTTTTTTACTGAATGTTTAACGACCACCGTGAGCAACTCAATGGGATTTAAATAGTCGCCCGTAATATTTTCATTAACAGTGTTCAACGAAATGTTTATTTACATCTTTACATAATGGGAAACGTCTTACCTACGTGAATAAACTGGATCGAATGAATATTAAATTGTATATATACATCACACAGTCCAACGGCTTAACGCAATCAGGTCTTTGAGAGTGTTCGCTGTTCCGATTAGAAGAACTTTGATACGAATGCCTGCTATCGTTGCTTTGCGCAACGTTTCGCTCAGAAAATAGAAGCCTTCGGACTTTGGACTATCTGAGTCCGTCCATTCTTCCGCCTTTAACAGCGCGTGAATCAACCGTAGGCGATGTTTCTGTCAACCGCACGCTTCTCCCATGGACTTTACATGGGAATTTTGCCGCCCCACAACGCCCGAACCATTGCTCCAATCACATTGTTCTCTTCGACTGGCACATCTAAATGATAGGACCTTTATTTTGTTACCTCAACCATATCTTTACGATCAGCCGTTCTCTCAAAATAGGACTCACAGTAAAAAACCTTATAGAATTATTATATAGACTAGACAAAACCCGTCAGAATCGACGGTTAGTTTTTTTTTCTTTTTTTTTTGAAAAGAATAAACTCATGTGAAACAGCAAATGTAAACTTTATTAGATTGACAAATTAATTCAACCACTTCAGTAAAGACAATAGTCCAGGTTCGTGATTTTTTTTTTTTTTTACTGAATGTTTAACGACCACCGTGAGCAACTCAATGGGATGTAAATAGTCGCCCGTAATATTTTCATTAACAGTGTTCAACGAAATGTTTATTTACATCTTTACAAAATGGGAAACGTCTTACCTACGTGAATAAACTGGATCGAATGAATATTAAATTGTATATATACATCACACAGTCCAACGGCTTAACGCAATCAGGTCTTCGAGAGTGTTCGCTGTTCCGATGAGAAGAACTTTGATACCAATGCCTGCTAGCGTTGTTTTCTGCAACGGTTGGCTCAGAAAAGAGACTTCGGACTTCCTCAGTCCGTCCATGCCTTCAACAGCGCGTGAATCAACCGTAGGCGATCGAATGTCAATCGCACGCTTCTCCCAGACTTTACATGGGAAATTTGCCGCCCCACAACGCCCGAACCGTGGCCCCAATCTCATTTTTCTCTTTGACTGGTACATCTACAACGTAAGACCTCTATTTTGGTACCTCAACCATAAATTTACGTTCAGCCGTTCTCTCAAAAAAGGACTCACAGTAAAAAACCTTGTAGAATTAATATATAGATATCTAATCCAACGCCTACACTTAACCGTGGTTATCTTAATTTATTTATGACAATGCAAACTTTTTACTAAAGTAGAGAAAATTTTGCTTTGTCCTTTTACATCAGACACCCAACATACTATATAAATAGATAGTACGAAACGGCAATTTTTTTCAAGTCAATAACGTTGTATACAGATATAAAGCTCGAATGAAGTTAACGAGTCTTACTGATAAGTGCCTAACAGTGGCGGACTGGCGATCCATAAACGCTAGACGCTAGACTTCGAAATCAGGATGGGCGACGGGTGAGCCAGCATTTTTTATGATGAGGCAACCTTGACAGCATTTTTTTTTTTTTTTTACGAAACACTGAAAGAACTAAATTTCAATGCTTTTTACTACCGGCTACAAAGGAATTCGTACAACCCTCTCCTCCTCCTCGTGGACACATACACGGGTCTGACTAGTTACGCCACTGGCGTAAGACAGAAATGTAGCTAGAATGTCGCCTTGAAATTTTTGCTTGCTCTGAATGCATTGTCTTAAATTGCTTTTCAAAATTTTGCATTTTTGCTTACGAAAATAGTACTGTACTTGGACAATTTAAACGAAAACGTCGTGTTTGTTTAACTAAATTAAATTTTCAGTCGTGCCACGCAGACACAATGCCTCCCCTCCTCATTAACACTCCGTTCCTTCAAGCCAGTAACTTTGCCTTGCACTCCTCTCCTACAAAGCAGTCGTGAGCCTTTTCCTGCACTTTCACTGTCCTGGGGCAGTCTTAAGAGCGCTACTGTACCTTTAGACTGCACTTTTCGTGTTGAAATCCCCTATTTTGCAACGAAAACAGAGCAATTAGTAGTGTGAACCCCTTAGTGGATTCCTATCCACCCTCCTCATTAGCTCCCTGGCCATACAAACAAGAAAAAGAGGCTGAAACTAAGGAATTGGAAGAGTGGAGGACAATTGAATATTCGTGGCCCTAGGGATGCTATTTCGATAACCTTTCTATGGAGAAGTAAACAACGCACTTCCTAGTGGAAAATACGAGGGCTACATGAAATAAAACGCAAGTCCAGATTATATTTCGAAGTTAAATATACTGAAAAATCGCCCATTTTGAACTGGGTGCGCGGCATGGTGGACACACCCTCGCACCCCCTTGGCTACGCCCCTGCCCCTTTGGCGAAAAATTGTCTAAGTATCCTAGCCCTAAACTGAAAGCTGTATCAGTGTAGGCGCCGACTTCGGGAGTTCGAGACACTTTTTGAACCCCCAATGACTTTGTTGTGTGATCCTCGAACCCCTAATATTTTTGCGCGAATTTCGTGGGAAAAATAAACGTACGCAAATATGCATAAATTTTGTTTTTCGTTATCAATTCTTCAAGTTTTTTATTATTCATTTCCCGTTTACTATATATAAAAAGTGTGTATAGAAAATTTCCCCTCAGACTGTTTATTGTGCCTGAAAAAAGAATTAGTGTTTGTTCGTGCTCATCAAATTTGACGCGACAGGCAATACCTCAAGTACCGTTGCTTAAAAGCATTTAAAACTGCCTCCTTTACAAAAGAACATTCTTCGGTTGGTCTGGGTTCTCACAAAATACAAAATTTTAGCTCTACATTCGGAGACAGGAACCTATTAGAGGTCATAGTGATAAAGGCGGAAATATGTTGTACAGTCAGTTGACCCACACTATGTTCGGACAGTCGGGGACCAAGGAGGTTAGAAGAGAGAGGAGATGGCATCAGCAGCCACTGGTGAAGCCAAATATGATCATCTGGTTTCTTGCGTCCTCCGGGTGGGGAGGGTTCAGTGACGTGACGTCACTTACTGAAGACTTGTGCTGGAGCACATGTTGATAGCGGCCGTCTCTTACTATCTGCAGCAGTCCCTGAAGGTCAACAAGGCTCCCACAGCTTTAGCAAGGCCGTGTGATTGGTTAATACGCAATGGCACTTCCGCTCGACGAAGCATACGTTTGTTTAATTTTTTTTAGAAAATACTAAACGGTATTTCTGTAAGTTTTTACAAATTTTTAGTTATGTGCATGTATATTTTGGTCTCATTTTTCCTGATTGTACATGCTGCACAAGTGCCTCTAAAACTTCTTCAAAGTCAACGATTTCCCCATAGAAAAGTACAGAAGCAGCCCAAGTTGGGCATACTGGGCATACACAGCTGATACGAAATGGAGCCCACGGAAAACTTAGGGCGTACGGCCCTTGCTGCCATGTCCTCTCCCTTCTAACCTCCTATTTTAACTCAGAAATCATTTGAATTAAAAACTGTTGGCATTTTTAAAATTGGTAAAAAAAAACTTAAAATAAATTTTACATGGTTTTGTTATTTTTATAAGACAATTGAGTTGGAAATTTACACAGTATCTGTGCATTGTATATAATAATGTCGCGCCTACAAAAACAAAATAAATGAAATAAATAACTATCTAGAGAAAAAAAATTCTGTGATTAACTATAATTTGCGTCATTTTAGCATTTAAGGGGTCTTATTGTGCCAGATAATCTGACTGAATAAAATTTAAATTAGGCTTAAATACTTTAAAAAGTGTTTGGGTAATTCGATTAAAAATTTCCAGAACCTCCAATAATTTTTCAAGACGGCGCCTATGTGTATCAGAATTATCATTTCAACACAAGTCTACGAATTACTGCAGTGTTCGTATTGAAGCAATAATTAACTAGCATTTTACCGATTTTCTTGGACCGCAGCATAATGGTATTAGATAAATTTAATACAAGAAAAAAATAATTCCGTTGCTGAATCAACAGACAAAGTACGTTCTCTGAGAGATACTGTTAAAAACTTTTAGGAATTCTCACGAATTTTGTTGCGGTTTCTGAATTCAGAGTGGTAATAGTTACTTTGAAAAAAGAGGCTGAAACTAAGGAATCAATTTGGATTTGACGACATGATCACATGTTCAGTACGTCACGTTCTGCCTGTAGGTTACTTATATGTCTCCCCACCCAAACAGCTCCTTTAGTACTTCCATCTGATGATGGTCTTTAGGAAGGCCGAAAGTTTTTATGGCTTTATTTTAATCTTTTAATTTTTTTAACTTATACATTAAATAAGTTCTTCACTTCATTGGAAGCTTGCGTACTGTTTTAATTATCGTGCTTTTAAGACTGCTACTTTAAACTTTTATGATTGATGTCTTGAATAGTTTCTTTGATTTTAGTGAGAAAGAAAATCGAAATGTGCCAAAATGATTTTTTTTTTATTTTTGCAAGATTTACAGATTATAAACAAATCATCCACGAAACACTATCTTGAAAAATTGAAAATTTCTGGAATTGCAAGAATTTCAGTGCAAATTTATAAATTTAGAGAAAGCAAAGAATGCAAACATTAGCGTTTATTTAATTATTTTGAAATGGAAGCAAACTTTTTGCTGTAGCCGAAACAGACTTTCCGAAACTGTAGTTCAAGAATTTGTGTAAACGTAAGGTAAAAAAAAAAAAAAAAAAAAAAACCGAAGCAGAAAATCAGATGCGGATCTCTTTATAAAGAAAAACATATACATATGTCATCATCATCATTGTCAACCATTATCAATCCACTGATGGACGAAGGTCTCTCCAAGCCTCTTCCACAACGGTCTGTCTTGTGTCAGTCTCCTCCATGTTACTTCCGCATACTTTCGAACATCATCCACCCATCTTCCATGTGGTCTTCTGCTGGGTCTTTTCCTGTCCCTTGAAATTCAATCTAAAATTTCGACTGTCCATCGATGGTCTGTCCTTCTGGCAGTATGTCCATTTCAGGGATTTTACTCTGATCATGATGTCTTCCACTCTTGTCATTTTTCTGATCCACGAGTTCCTCTTCTTATCTCTGCTGGTTACACCAAGCATGCACCTCTCCATGCTGCTTTGAGTTGTCTGCAGCCTTTGTATGTCTCTTTTAGTTAAGGTCCACGTCTCTCTCTGCACCATACGTAAGCACTGGAAGGATGCATTGATCAAACACTTTTCTTTTAAGACATAATGGCATATTGCTCATGAAAATTATGCTGTTTCTTCCAAAAGCTCTCAAGACAAATTTTATACGCCGATTAATTTCTTCATAAATGTGACTCTCACTTGATATCTTATGTCCAAGATAAACGTACGCATCTGTTATCTCCAGCTTTTCTCCATCAATCGATAAAACTTCATTTCTTGCAAAAGTATTGCACATCACTTTTGTCTTCTGAAAGTTCATTTTTAATCCCACTTCTTTACTCTATAACGAAGTGAATTTCTCCGTCACTTTTATCTGCGCCGGGGTTCGAACCCGGGTCCACTCATTCCGGAATAAGTTGCTCTACCAATTAAGCTACGCGGACATCTTATTCTGATTCCTATCTGCCTTTATGTCGTGTGCGTCCTTCGGGCAGGTACGTCACATCTCCTTGTACGTTACATCATCTCCCCCTTGTTTTATTTTTTTTCGAAGTGCTGGAGAAAGGATTCTCTTATTTTTCCTATCTCGCGGTGTGGAAATAACATCACACCAATGCGAGATTTTGAACGGTCGGGTCATCCGGATAGTTCGGGCGCCATTATACCGAAGTAAATTTCTCCGTCATTTCTAACCGCGCCAGGATTCGAACCCGGGTCCCCTCATTCCGGAATAAGTTGCTCTACCAATTGAGCTACGCGGACATTTGTTCTGATTCCTATTTGCCTTTATGTCGTGTGCGTCCTTCTGGCAGGTACGTCACATCTCCTGGTACGTTACAACTCTTGTCAACAAGTTCCTGGATCATACTCTGCAGCTCTGATGAGGTTGTTGCAAAAATGACTACGTCATCAGCAAAACGCAGGTGAGTTAGATAATCTCCATTAATCTTTATCCCTTTGTTTTCCCAGTTCAGTGATTGAAAGACATTTTCCAATGTGGCATTAAAGAGCTTCGGAGATATGGTGTCACCTTGTCTCACTCCCTTTCCAACTTTTATGTGTGCTGTATTCTCAAACAGCCGAATCTTTGCACTTGCAGTTTTATAGATGTTATTAATAATATTCATGTATGCATCTTCAATACCGCGGGATTTCAGAGCCATTGTAACTGATGATGGTTTCACTGAATCAAAGGCCTTTTCATAATCAATAAAAGCCATGCACAATGGAAGTTCATTTTCCCTTGCTCTTTCAATTAGTTCTCTCAGTACGTGGATATGATCTATTGTGCTGTAACCACTCCTGAATCCAGCTTGTTCTCTCGGTTGAGCCATGTCCAGTGTTACTTTCAAGCGGTGTGAAAGAACTTTTAGTGAAGATTTTATAAATTACTGATAGGAGGCTGATAGGTCTGTAGTTACTGAGATCCTCAATGTCACCTTTTTTATGTAGCAGGATCATTGTAGCGTTGTTCCAATCCTCAGGAATCTTTCCTTCATTAAGGCATCGAGTGAAAACTTGGGCGAGTACTGTTTCATTTTCTCCACTTGCTACTTGTATGATGTCTACAGTAATTCCAGCTTCTCCTGGAGCTTTTCCCCGCTTCATGTTCTGGATTGCATGTGCAACTTTTGCTGGGAGGACTGGAAGAACTCTGGTACCTTTCATGATGTCTGGAGTACATGTATCATCCATTTCATATAATTTGGAGTAGAAATCTTTCACTCTTGTCAAAATTTCGCCTCTATTTCTTGTTACAGAACCATCTTCTTTTTCTCAGTGCCATAATCTGTTTTCTTCCCTTACTGAGATGTCCCTTTGCTATCTTTAGGCTTTGGTTTGTTTTCAATTGCTTTCCTCACTAGTTCACAGTTGAATTTCCTTACGTCTGCAGTGATACATTTTCGTACTGTCTTGCATAGCTCTATATATTCCACTTTGGAAGTCACATCTTCTTTAGTTGTCCTCATCTCTCTTCTTTTTTGCATCAACATTTTGATTCTTCCTGATAATTTGTTCACATGCAACTTGTTCTTAGACCCAGCTAATCTTGTTGCTGTTTCCATAAGAGCTTTGGTTACTTTTCTGTTAACTTCAGAGATGTCCACTTCTTCCTACGTTAGACCTTCTAGAGCAGAGAATCTGTTCCTGAGTTCTAATTTGAAGGTACATTATGATGCTTTTTAAGGTTGGTCACGTATGTACGTATACGTAAAGCAAAAATTTTACGGTAGATGAACCTTAATGCATTAACGTATGAAACGAATTTCGAGTTTCCATCTCATATTATTGATAGTACATTTGATTATATTGTATTGATTATTCACCTTCAACTGCAATTAGCAAATGCAGGTTGAGGTACAGGAAATCAGCTGAAAGGAATGGAGCCAAGTTTGAAAGTTGAGAGGGGGAAGGGTGTTGTGTCAGAAACAGTGTTTGGATCAATAGAACATTTGATGTTCTCTAAGTTTTTTAAGTTTCTTTTTTTTTTTAGAAGCCGTCAAACTGGTCAACAAACTTTGCCGTTTTAGCATAACTTGGTCTTCTTTATACGCATGGTGAAGGACAAACAAGTATATATGTATATATACTTTTTTTTCTTGTGTTATAAGGCTTACAGGCCCAGAATATAGCTGCTCACTGGGAATTTTCCCGGTATCCCGTCGGCCCAGTCCGCGTCTGGTGCCAAAATAATTATTCGACTTTTCCAAAAAATCCAGACAAAGAAGATACGAGAAATAGTGGGCCATTTCTCCAGTGGTCATCAGGAAATATTTGGGTGTCCCGGTGGGCCAATCCGCCTCTGTTCCATGGTTCGGAAAATTTCTTTTGTATTTTTGGTCGTGTATTCGATGGGCATATATGTGCAGCCATTTTTTTAAAAAATGTATTCGACCACCGCAGCTTTGATACTATTGTAAATATAGTGCTGCCATCTGTCTGTTTGTGTGATTACTTTCTAGCAAGCGGTGAATTTTTTCAAGTGGAGCGCAAAATATTTTCCGTAGGTCGGGTGGGGTCACGAATATAGGAGAGGTAGTAATTTTGAGGTCCAGCTCACCATTTGTCAAGGAGAAAAATGGAAACCTCCTTTACTGATTCTTTTTTTTATTTTCTTCGAAATACTAGAAAGAATGTCCTCAATATTTTTGTTAACGGGCTCCAACTGGTCTGCGCCCTTATTAGAAACTATTGATGTAATTGTCTTGTGGGTCTTAACACCCTTCATTCGTGAGGATGCATGGGGACCCTTACCACGAAAGGGACAGCAGCCTTTTTTTCCCTTTTACTTATTTTTTTTTAGAGGGTGGATAAACAATTCATATATTTTTTTATTTGAGTTATGGATTGAAAATTAATAAGTAGATTAAACGATTCTGTCCCTGCGTTTAAAATATTAATAAAGAAGGGTGTGCTTAAATGGTACAAGAAAGCAGAGGTTATGGAAGATGAAATTTCATTTCATTTCATTTCATTTATTAGCATATTAGTTTGCCACAGCATTAATACAAAATCGAAAAAGAAATACAAAATAAACTGTAGTGTAAGCAACTGGGATGGAGAGGGGAAAGGCCTAAAAGCCCTGACGTGCCCTCTTTTTCCAACAAGGAAAAAATAATACGTATACAACAGAGAGGATCGAGTTGGCATGTCACAAATATTACAAATTCGGTGACCAGGCCAGAAATTTCGAATTATAACAAAAAATGTGATAGCAATACAGTACGGATGACAGTCGTTAATTTTATGACCATTTTTTTTTGTATTTTTTTTTTTGTATTGCAGTAATTGTTAGTTTTCTGCGGAGTTTTACCTAATTGTAGCGGATTCTGCTTGTATTCGGTTCATAGGGATTTAGCTTCGTCAGTTATAGCAAACAGAGACGGTACGCCATTGTTTGAGGTAATGTTTGAAAAAAGAAAAATAAATAGCAGATTTTAAAATAACATGTAACGCTGTTGATAGTCTCCCTGTCCTACGTAGTTTCACGTTAAGGGGGCGTAACATATTGCTATTGCCAGGGCCGTAGCCAAAAAGAATTCTCGGGGAGGGTTTCTGAATTTGAAATTTAATTTTCACCGTACGCCATATGCTGTATATGTTAAATTTTTCTCCTACACATTTTATTTGCACACGAAATTCTGTTTAATACACCCAATTTTTCAAATACTGACTTACATGCTATATTGCTTACAGAGGTATATGGATCTATCTAACCTCTCTTTATTTAAGTACGGCACTTGGGGAGGTGTGTGGGGGGTGGGGATAAACTTCCCAAACCCCTCCCTGGCTACGGGCCCTGGTTATTGCTAAAAACTAACATAAACTTCTCCTAGCAAGTGTTTTAATTGGCCTTGAACAGAGGTAACTAGGCACAGGGACGGATTTCCAATTAAGCGCACGCCTAGGGCCCCAGTACGCTAGGGGCTCCGAAAACGTATAATTGGATTGCCAGTTTTGTTTTCGTTTTCACGGACCGAAACAAATCAGTCATTAAAGAGACCACTTTATTTGCATTATCAATTGATATTTTGCTTCCTCATATTAGTAACATATTCTGTATTTTTCCTTGATGTTGTTGAACCTCCAAATTTTCGAGTTCTTATTGATGCGCTTGTTCTGAAAGGAACAGTTAAAATCATTTAGTCTTCTTTTTAGTTGAATAGTTTCTTCACAACAGAACTTCAATTTTTTGAATTTTCGACTTTGACAGCCCTTAGGGGTAAATTCGTGAAGTATATGGGGCATTTAAAGTGCCAAACTTAACATCCTTTGATTTTCTAATAGCCGTAAAAATAATTTTTGAGATATCTCTAAAAACAAAAAAGTTCAATGTGCTCGGGCAGACAACGTGATTACATTAGCACTGTGTCTTACAAATGGAATGGCATTTTAAAAAAGGTAAAAACTTTTTTGACATAATTTTTGTTTAATCTGACGGATGAAAATTTCTGAAGCGATGAGAAGTGGTGCGGGGCGGGGGCTGAATCTTTTAGTGCCTAAGACCCCAAAAGATCTAAAGTCGTCTCTGAGTAGGCATTTCTGCGCCCGAGGAAAATTACAAAATATTGCGCCCCCGCCCCCATAGCCGCCGACTGGGGGGAGGTGAATCTTGCCCCCGCGATAATTTTACTTTTTTTTTTTTTTTTTTTTTGATTGGAGGTTTAACGACCACCGTGAGCAACTCAATGGGCTATAAGCAGTCGCCCGTCCCTAATTTAGGGTCACTGGTTCCAGGGAAGGGAGAGAGCCAGCGCCGTAAGACAAACACAACATCCATGCCCGACCGGGATTCGAACCCGGACCCCTTACGGACGAATGATCAGAGGCCAGCGCCTTAGACCACTGCGCCACCGGGGCTGCATAATTTTACTTGAGGAGCAGTGCCCACCCAATATTTTTCATTCTGTTCAATTAAATAATCACTTTGGTCTCATAAGGTAGACCAAGCTTCACATTATGAGGCCAAAGCGATTTATTTCCAAAAAATTAATAAATAACAAAATAAGTAAATTTTTCCCCATATAAAGAAAGCATTGCTCATTTGATAAGAAACTAGATTGCCAGCCCCGTATTGTGTTTGACATGTTCTCGTGATATGTGGTAAATGTTTAAAACAATTATCAGAAATAAAATAAATAAAAATACAGAAACGTATAATCACTAGCGCCTTTATTTATCTATTCATTTTTTGTGTTTCTCGTTCTTTGAATAACCCCGCTAATTTATCATATTTTTTTATTCGTAGTTTATTTTTTTTGCCTTTTTTTTTATTTTACACTTGACAATGGAAGAGACGCGCCCCTGACATCTCTGATCTTTTCATAATCTGCCGCGCCCCCAATAATTTGGTGAAGTCGACGCCCCCATCTGTCCATATTACTAATTTAATAGTGCACACACACGCCATACAAATACACACTGCTTGCGACAAAATTAACGTCACCCCCCAATATTATTTCTATGAGGGAGCCACAATTAAACCCTCCGATTTGCACAGCTTTTTTTTTAAGCAAAATAAATTGCTTCTACTATGGTAGCAACCAGTGGTGAAAGTAGCTGATCTGTTTTCGGGTAACGCAGTGCTCAGCGTTTCAAGTCTGGGAGAATTTACACATACGCACGCACATTTTATACTTCTGTGTTCTTATATATACACACATAAATAGAAAAATAAAAGTAATTTTAATGAATGAAAAATCATCATCATTATCAATCATTATCAATCCACTGCTGGACGAAAGTCTCCCCAAGTTTCTTATACAACGGTCTGTCTTGTGCCAGCCTCCTCCATGTTACTCCCGCATACTTTCGAATTTCATCCACCCATCTCCCACGTGGCCTTCTTCTGGGTCTTTTCCTGTCCCTTGGAATCCAGTCTAAAATTGCTGCTGTCCATCGATGGTCTGTCCTTCTGGCAATATGTCCAGCCCATTGCTCGTTCGTGATAGACGTAGTGTTGGTGGCTCCAATATTTTATGCATTTTAGTGTGGAATACCTCGTCCCTCACTCACCTGTTGCGTGGCTCGGCTGTTTAAAGGTACTGTGTACGTTTTGAGCTACTTTTCTAGCGTTCTCATCCTCATATTAGTTCATATTCATCCGTTTTCTTATCGTTTGCTCGTTTGTTTACGTTTGGAAGCTGCCAACATGGCGGCTTCCGGTATTTCCTTATCATCTATGGGCGTGGCGGATGCTCGTCACGTCACACTTCCCACGTCCATGGAAGTTAACATACTCTCGTCCTCAGATGTGTCTGCTCAGATGCCTTCCCACTTTTCTATTACTCCTGCACCGGTGCCTTCACTGGACTTGGCTGCGCTTTCTTCTTCAGCTCCTGCATCTGCCTCGGTGCCCTCCCTGGGTACTACTGATTCTACTGCCGTGCCTTCGGCCTGTGCTTCTGTTCCCTCACAGCCTTTTGTGCCTGCCGGATCCGAACAGACTTCTCTTCCGAGGATGTCATTTGCCTCTACAGTGCAACAAGGCGCTACTTCTACGTCCGATTCCTCTCAACCAGATGGTCTTTTGCAAGCAACACCTATTATTCAGGTATCCAACCACAAGGTGAAGGTAACGATAGATGACAATTCGCAGATTGGCCGTGAGTTCCATAACCTCCTGGATAGAGGTGTGCTCTTTCATGCTTTACCAAATACTCCATTGCCACGCTACATGGAAGCACTCTCTGGACATGTGTCGTCTGCGTCTATTGCAGGAATTTCCCGTACTCCACGGGGTATTTCGGTACAGTTCAATCACAAGGAGGATGCTGACTTTTTTCTTGCAAACGGACTTTCGATTGGGACAAACCATCTCATCCCGTCGCCTCTTTCTAAGCGACCGGTGAAGATCACGTTCTATCCTGTTCCACAGGAAGTGCCTGATACTGCACTTCCTCTCCTTGTCAGTCATGTTTGTAAAATTATTGGCAAGGTCCGTCGCCTTTCTGACGCTCCCCGCGGAACTCGATTTGCACATGCTACCGGACCTCGCCGTCAGTTATTGGTCGTCTTTCCCACCGAGAAAGCCTTGGCGGATTGCCCTACAGAAGCTACTGTTGAAATTGGCGTACGATCGTACAATTTCAAGATTTTCACTACTCACTATTGTACACACTGTTTAACACAGAATCACACCACTGCCTCCTGTGACCGCGTTCGACGTGGACGTTCATCAAGTTCGCATCCCACTGCTGACCACATTGGTCTTTCTACTATCTCCACTACCGGTAGTTAGCCTGACGCGAATTCTTCGTTTCTCCGTCAGACGAACATTTCCGTCACGGACAATGCTGCCTTTCCTCCTCTCCCGACCCGTACGATTGTGCATCCACCTTCAAGATTGACAGAGTTGTCTTCGACTACAGATGTGTCTACAGCGGAGTGTTCCGATCCGGGTGTGTTGAGTGGTGGTTTGGCAGATCGGCCGTCTGGCTCTTCTCCTAGCCTCTCGGATATCGGATCTCCATTTACAACCTTGTCTACCATACCCTTGTTGCAACATCTTCCTGAAGCCTCGGCTGTTGTACCAGTCTCCACTAAGGCAGCTCAGCTACGTACTGCTTCTTCGGCGACGTTCATTTCCTCGTCTCCTGACTTGGGAGGTGAGCCTGATTTACTAATGGATACATCCGCCTCAGCTTCTTCTTCGAAGCGGAGTGGAACTTCCAAAGGCGCTGTAAAACAGAAAAAGTTAAAACAACTTTCTGTGCCACATTCTGAGGATTCATCTAGTGTTCCCGAGGTTTCCGGTTCCGGTGTTTCTCCACCTGATGATTCTTCAAACAGTATGCTTCTCCGCTCAGGTTCTGTCAATCCTCTCTCTGATGCTGAGGTTCTACAGGCCGTTGATACGTTTCCTCCAGTTCCTGGACCACTATCCAGACAGCAACTTTTACGTCTTTTTCAACCTGCACGTACGATTGTTGGTTCTGAAGAATTCCTTCACTCACCTGATCTGGACCTGCATGCAGCGGCAACGCAATTCGAATCTTATGTATCACTTTTTAAATCTCTGTGTGCCACCGATCCTCGGTATCAGCCTTTTTTGAGACGTTACACGCGCCGTCTCGCCTCCTTGAAGGAGCTCGTTGAGAAGCATATATGTGATACCTTCTATCCTTTTACCGATGACCTTTAGCTCTCTTCCTCACACCGATTACTTTTTGTTCTCACAATGCTAGGGGATTTGCGAACCCGTTCACAGATTCCCTGATTTTGCAGACTTAGTACATGTTGATTCTGATGTTTTCATTGTGTGTTTTTACTGTGATTCACAAGTAATGTATTGTAAATTTGCTTTATTTGTGTCTTTGGCTGTGTTTCACAAGTAATGTATTTTAAATTTGCGATAATTGCGTGTTTTTGCTGTGTTTTCACAACTAATCTGTCTCGTTACTTGTGTGATCTCCTCATTATCTTATCTGTTGTTTCCTGAATTTGTGCCTGTTTTTTTTAATTACCTATAAGTGTGAGTGTTTGCTGTATTAGTGCTTTCCTCTATCGCGGATTATTATAGTGGTACGTTTGTTACCTGTGTTATTTTTATAAAGTTGCTGAGATACTCAATGTTGTTTTGCGCTCTAACCACATTTCAGCTCTGTTCGGTTGATTTATGATAGCATAGTACATTGCATGCATTTGTGCACATGTGTTATAGTGTTTGACATGCCGTTAGGCCTTTAATTGTTCGTGTGCATATTCATTTCCTTTCTGTGTAACGTTGTGCTGCATCGTGGATATACTGACTTTCCGCACTGTTGTTTTCTGTACTGCAGCTTTTAATGTATCTCCTATGTCTGTATTTCGTTATAGCAATAAACTGGGTACCACTATGGTACCCACAGTTACCAATACCAATACCATTGCCATTTCAGGGATTTTACTCTGATCATGATGTCTTCCACTCTTGTCATTTTTCTGATCCACGAGTTCCCCTTCTTATCTCTCCTGGTTACACCAAGCATGTACCACTCCATGATTCTTTGAGTTGTCTGCAGTTTTTGTATGTCTCTTTTTAGTTAAGGTCTACCTCTCTGCACCATACGTAAGCACTGGAAGGATGCATTGATCGAACACTTTTCTTTTAAGACATAATGGCATATTGCTCTTGAAAATTATACTGTTTCTTCCAAAAGCTCTCCAGGCAAGTTTTATACGCCGATTAATTTCTTCATCAATGTGACCCTCACATGCTATCTGCTGTCCATGATAAATGTAGGTATCGGTTTTCTCCAGCTTTTCCCCAACAATCGATAAATCTTCATTTCTTGTAAAAGCATTCATTGTACATCATTTTTGTCTTCTGAAAGTTAATTTCTAATCCCACCTCTTTACTGTTGTCAGCAAGTTCCTGGATCATACTCTGTAGCTCTGATAAGGTAGTTGCAAAAATGACTACGTCATCAGCAAAACAAAGGTGAGTTAGACAATCTCCATTAACCTTTATTCCTTTGTTTTCCCAGTTCAGTGATTGAAAGACATTTTCCAATGGGGCATTAAAAAGTTTGGAAGATATAGTGTCACCTTGTCTAACTCGCTTTCCAATTTTTAAGGGTGCTGTATTCTCAAATAGCCGAATCTTTGCACTTGCATTTTCATAGATGTTATTAATAATATTAATGTGTGCATCTTCAATACCGCAGGATTTCAAAGTCCTTGTAACTGCTGATGGTTTCACCGAATCAAAGGGCTTTTCATAATCGATAAAAGCCATGCATAACGGAAATTCATATTCCTTCGCTCTTTTAATTAGTTGAATAAAAAACAAGCCCTAATAAATTTGAAATTCACCTAAAAATGTCTATATCACAAAGCGCAGGTTAGGCGTCAGCTGAAGAAGTTTCATTTTTCTTAATTGCATAGCTGAAAAATAGTTGGAATTAACTAACAGTTTTCCTACATAAATATGCATAGTAATTATTCAGTTCACCGACATAATGCGGCATCAAAACGACAAGAGCTTCCCACATTGGGAATTTAAACTTACAAAGGAACACCTCAGAGGGTGTCCCTTTCAAAGTTTAAGTTACCAAACAAACCGCTGATGTTAAGATACCCCTTTAAACAATTAGAGGATGCCGTCTTCCCCGGAAGTCAGTATGCCTTGTACAGCTGCTATGTAGCGAATTGTCACTATGAATTAATTTTATTTCGGTATTCTAAAGATAGCCTGCAGCACTGTTACTAGTTCAAGATCCAGCCTCGCTGGAAAACGAACAGGCATAGGCGCCGACTATAATTTTACTAGGGGGCGGTGCCCACCCAATATTTTTCGTCCTGTTTAATTAAATAATCGTTTGGCCTCATAAAGAGGACCAAGCCCCTCCCCCCGTATGGGGGCAAAGTGATTTATTTTTAAAAAATGTATAAATAACAAAATAAGTAAACTTTTTTCCCATATAAATCATTGCTTATTTGATGAGAAACTTGACTGCCAGCCCTGTATTTTGTTCGACATGTTCTCGTGATGTTTAAAACAATTATGAAAAACAAAATAAATAAAAATACAGAAACGTATAATCTCTAGCGCCTTTGTGTATGTATTTATTTTTTGCGCTTCTCGTTCTTTGTTTGAGTAACCGCGCTAATTTTTCATATTTTGATAAACGTTTGGAAACAAAATCTCTCGGGATATTTTTATAAAATCCCAGGCTGAATTTCAATTTTTAAAATATTAATATTCAGCAAAAGGATATTTCTATTCCCTTGTTCATTTGCTGATGAGCAATTACAATTGCGTTTCGAAATATACGTCGAATCTCGTAGTTTATCTTTTTGCTCCCCCGCCCCCCTTTTAAATATTATTTTCCTCCTAACAAAGGAGGAGACGTACTTCTCCCACATCTGATATCTTCACGCTTGCCCCTTCAATAACTTGGTGAGGTCGGCGATCCTGCGCACAGGACGATACGAAGTCAAAATAATCGAATGCGAGTATCCTTTACGAGTCTTTAGCTATAAGAGTCCGAAGTACAAATTGTATTGCCTTTGTTCAAAAGCTCTGGAAACTGCAAAATCAGAGAGAATATTTTCAAACACAAAAATCTTGCACAAATTACGAATGGAATTTATAGCCATAAATAGAGAGCCCAAATTTCCTTTGTATAGTTCAGCAGAACATTTCTTTTACTTTTTTTTTTTTTTCAAATTTTTATGTAATTTTGTTCACAATTATGTTATTTAGGGGAACGTCGTTCGACATACCAATTTCTTAAGAGAACGTTCCCGCAAACTTTCATCACTGGTAGCAGCTATATTGCGCCAATTTTTTTCTCCACTAAAATACCGTTCAGTAAGATAGAATCGATTGTTTTCCTTCCTTTTAGCCAGGACCGGATTAAGGGGGGTTTCTAACTGGGCTGCAGCCTAGAGGCCCCACCATTACTAAGGGCCCCAGGAGGCATGCCGCTATATAAATAATACACAGCGCATCTCCTCCCTCTGTCTTTATCTATGTATCTCTCTATCGATAGATAGAAAGGTAGATTAAAAATATATTTTTTATTCTCTTCAATGAAAGGAAGACTGCCGATGACTAGAAAAATTCTCCAGTCACTCTGCTACATAAAAAAGACCTTCAAGATAAAAAGGAAACTACAGAACCTTCAGCCTTCCATCAATTGTTTAAAAAATATTTACTGAGATACTCCTTTTTCTTTAAATCATGATTTTTCAGATTGGAAAAATGGAGAAGAACGATTCCTTTCCCATGAAAATGGCGCTGCCCAGCATTAAAATATGGTAAGCTGGATCTGCTATTCTAGTAAATCAACAGCAGCAAATAAGCAGTACATACACTATCTACCAACAAGTAATTGGACGCCTGTGATAGTAAAGGAAAACGAAGTTTATTAACCTTCAATAGTTGGTGGAGCCTCCACGAGCGTCGATTACAGCTGCGACCCTCCGAGGCATACTCTCAACCAGGCGTTGTACGACGGCTAGCGGTATTTTCTTCCACTCGGCTTGGAGAAGACAGGTCAGTTCCTTCACCGATTTCGGATGGTGGAGGCACCCCTTAAGTCGACGCTCCAACTCGTCCCAGATGTGCTCGATAGGGTTAAGGTCCGGGCTCTGCGCAGGCCAGTCCATTCGATTAACCCCACTGTCATAATACCAAGCCATGGTGGACCTCGCAACATGACAGGTGGCATTGTCATCCTGAAAGTAACATGGGTCCACCCCGTAAAACTGCCACAACGTAGGAAGCGCATGGTCATCCAAAATGGTGCAGTAGGTCTCGGCGTTGAGTCTACCAAAGAATTGCGACCAAGGGTCCCATGCCATACCAGGAGAAATACCCCCATAGCATAATTCCACCGCCGTTGAACTTCACAGTTGGCACAATCCATTCCCTCCAGGCAGACGCCAAACCCAGCCAGACCCTGCCATCCGAATGGTAGAATGTGAACCTTGATTTGTCCCTCCAGAGAACCTGTTTCTACTGTTCAACGGTCCACTGTCGACGTTCTTTGCACCATGTTAGCCGAGCAGCGCTATTGTACTTGGTGATCAAAGGCTTGTGGGCGGCAGCACATCCATGACAACCAAGCAGACGGGCTTCCGTACGGATGGTATTCATCGAAAGAACACTCCCGGAAGCCTGTTGAAACTCCTCGCGGATGTGGCCTATCGATTTGGTGCGGTTCTTCCGAATTTCTCTGGCCAGCACCCGTCGGTCTCTAACTCCCAGTTTTGTGGGTCTGCCGGGTCGGGGCACATTCCGACAGTCACCTCTCATCTTCCACTTGCCAAATCACGTAGGCCACTGTCGATTTTGGGTACTTCAACTCGCTGGATATGTCACGTATGGATCGGCCATTTCTGTGATACCCGACGATTACACCTTTCCCGAAATCAGAGAGCGCCGGACTGCGTGGCATCTTGCATGCGACTGGTTGCGTTGTTGTTTCCCACACGATAGTTAACGGCGTCGGCCGTGACGTGTATCAGGACCGAAGATATCGTTGATTGCAGGGGTGTCCAATTACTTGTTGGTAAGTAGTGTACGTGTATAAGCAATAACACAACATGAGCAAAAAATGCAGGCAATAAACATACGCGAAGAAAGCACTTGATTACTAATTTTCCAAAGTATGTTCATCCGGATATAACCACTCACACATTACATTTTGCGCATATTTGTATTGCGAAAATACAAATTTGTCTGTGACAGGGATCGACCCTGCGTCCCTTCGCTCCGGAGTAAGTTGCTCTCCCAGCTAAGATACACGGACGGAATGTAACGCTGCAGATTTGTCGTCTTGAGACGTGCTTTACCTCTATAGTTCGTCACAGTATATGACTAGGCAGCTCTACTTCTGCTAATATGGTTTACATACTAACTCATTTAATATATATTTTTTAAATAACTGAAAAAAACTTTGGTATTTCTTTTTCATCATTTTATACTGCACCCATCCCGTAAATGAACCAAAAAGTTCGCACCGGAAATGTTTTAAAATTTGCATGTCAAAAGAGATGCACCAAGAAAAGTACACAGTGATAAGTCATTAAAAACCCAAGACAAAATCTAGAAATCTCATGCTTTTAATTCCTGTTCTCGTACGATAATTCCTGGAATGTACACGGTCGAGTCACATTATACGATATACGATATTTGAAGGAGTTTTCGGAAGGGAGTGTCTGACCCCAAGTCTAAAACTGCCCTTAGAAATAAGAAGCTAAGAGATCAGAGTAAGTGAACTCAATAGGAAAGACAAACAGAAAAATGTAGTGAAAGGAGAGGGTGATGCGTGACACCACTCCGCGTGGAAGGAAGGAAAAGGGAACGAAACACCGCACAACATCACAGAGAACCACAACACCAACCAGCCGCCGACGCACCAGTTGACTGAAACTCAAGATGTTTTGGTCGAGTCACATTATTGTGACCACCCGCTAATATCCAGAGTAAGCGCCCTGTACAGCGCGGACAGCAGCTAGACGGGCTGGGAGTGACTCAATAAGGTACTGGAAGGTGTTCACAGGTATGTGGAGCCATGTTGACTGCAGTGCATCTGACAGCTGCTGGAGGGTGCGTGGTGAAGGATCCATAGAGTGAACAACAAGATCGAGGTGGTCCCACAGATGCTCAATTAGATTTAAAGCATTAGAGGGCCATGGAAGTACTTTGAAGTCTTCATCATGTTCTTCCAACCACTCTCGGACATTTCTAGCTGTGTGACACATCGCATTGTCGTGCTGAAAGATCCCATCCGCGCCAGGGAAGACAATCAGCATGTATGGGTGTACGTGGTCTGCAAGAATGGATTCATAACGAATTCGGTCCATAGTGCCTTCCATAGGTATCAGTGGACCCAGATAATGCCACGAAAATATTCCCCGAGACCATAACTCTGCCCCCACCAGCTTGTGTTCTTCCAGCAATGGTTGAAGAATGTTTGTTCTCCGATGTTTCTCGCCTTATATGACAACGTCCATCCGTTCGATGAAGCAGCAAACTTGACTCATCGGAGAAAGCAATCCTTTGCCAATCAGCAGGGGTCCAATTCCGATACTGTCATTCAAATGCAAGCCTTTTCTTCCGATACACCTTCGTTAGCATAAGTGCAATGACCATCCGTCTGCATCGGAGCCCCATACGCAGCAGGGTTCGCTGAACTGTCATTTTAGACACACTTCCGGTAGCCCCCTGGTTCATTCGGCCAGTGAGTTGCTCTACTGTAGCGTGTCGATCGGCCCTCACGCACCTTCTAAGCCGACGTTCACCTCGCATATCAATGGCACGTGGTGTTGCGCAATTTCCACGTCGCGTATTCGCAATAGTGCCATTTCTCCAATCACGATACACCTTAACCACAGCAGCACGCGAACAGTTCACAAACTGCGCTGTTTCAGAAATACCGCCACCCTTGGCCCGAAAGTCGATAATCATGCTTTTTTGCAAATCTGATAAATCTCTCCTTTTATTCACGACAGCAACGGGTGATATGTTTTTAGATCATATTGATCATAAGTAGAGGATTTTAGGAAGGGAGTGTCTGACCCCAGGTCTTAAACAACCCTTAGAAATAGGAAGGTAGGAGATTTGGACTAGAGTGCCCGATAGGAAGGTGACACGGAAGCGGAATAAAAAGGAGGAGGAAGACGCCTTTATTTATTACCGGGGGGGCCAGTACCCGGGGTTCGACGGCTTAACGTGCCCATCCGACGCACGGCGGGTATTTAGTGGATCGAGCGTTCGTACCTGCCTGGGATCGAACCTGAGGTCCTTTCCGCGGCAGTCACGAACGTTGCCCACTAGGTCACCCGCGGCCCATGTTTTTAGATTGCCAACATCATACCTTATATACTCTCCAAGCCATCTCACGACACGTGCATTCTTTCATTGCCTACTCGCTGTTGACGTCAAAAGTAGGAGGCGGTCACAATAATGTGACTCGACTGCGTATATACTTGTCGATATGAATACTATGCAAACAATTTACACTGGCGGAAAGTGAAAAAAGAACACCAAGAAGGAGACGTCTGATACCAACGAAATTTATACAGCATAATAACGGAATACAGAGGATAACATGATCAAAATATTATGGCAAAATACAGCTGTATTTGCTGGTAAACTGAAAAATAAAATTTCCATGCAAAATGGTTAGTACGAGGTTGAACCACCATGAACTGCGTCACACTGTGCAATTCTGGCTTGGAGTCTGTCGTACAGATGTTGGATGTAAGTTTGGGGTATTGAGTTACAAGCATCCTCAACCTGGACGCGTAAATCGGGGACGGTCGTGGCTGGCCGTGGAGACCGGATAAGTCGTTGTCCCATAAAATCCCACACGTGCGCAATGGGGGACAAATCCGGTGAACGTGCAGGCCATGGAAGTTGTCTCACACCCTGAAGTGCATGTTGCGTTGCACGTGCCGTGTGTGGGCGTGCGTTATCTTGCTGGAAAACGCCACGATGGACCGACCTTACAAATGGCACAACAACGGGCTGAATGATGTTGTTGATGTAGGAGGCGCTGTTTAACGTACCCGGTACAAACACTAGTTGTGTACGGGAGTGATAGCTGATCGCTCCCCACACCAGGAGACCAGGTGTAAGCCCTGTATGTCGCTGGCGGATGCAAGAAGGGTGGATACGCTCCCCTGTGCGTCTGCGAACAAGCATACGGCCATCGGTGGCTCCCAAGCAGAATCTGCTTTCATCGCTGAACACGACAAATCGCCATTGCGTTCTCCAGTGCAGACGTTGGCGACACCACTGCAGCCGTTCCTGACTGTGGGCTGGAGTCAGAGGTACACATGCCAGAGGCACACGTGCACGTAGTCCTGCATCCAGTTGACGGTTGCGGATTGCTCGCACAGCCACCTCAGGTGCAACGGCAGCTCGGATTTGCGTCGCAGTGGATGTTCTGCTTGACAACGCCGCTCTTCTTATGCGTCGATCGGTCTGCTCATCAGTCCGTCTGTGACTCCCGGTTCCACGTCTTCTCGTGTGGGAATCTTCCTCGGACCATCTACGCCACCATCGTACCACCACCGATACTTCCCGTCCAATTCGCTCCGCAAGACGGCGATACGACCACCCGACCTCGCGGAATCCGACTAGACGACCTCGCCCAAAGTCCGATAACTGCTGAAATCGTACACGTCTTCCATGTCCAGGCATTGCAACTTCTTCAGGGTCTTCGCATGCGTCCGTACGCCGACGACTGATTATATTCACTTTGCCGTACTCCTTAAATACCACCGACGATAATTTGCATATTATGCCGTGCTGTGGCGTAAGCGCTCACCGGCTGGTCCCGAAATTAACATCACACCTACGTAAACTCGAACCCATTAGTATAGGTAAATTTCATGAGCGTCCGCCAATTCCTTCTTGGTGTTCTTTTTTCATTTTCCGCCAGTGTATTTAGGCTGTTAGAACATAGGAAACTTGGATAAACATACCTACAGGTTTCCAATTCACAGAAATTTTGTTATGTAAAATGAACTTTTTGTTAAATTTAGTGTTTGTACTTCATGGAAATGGAGGGAGTTCTCTGAGCGAATTTCTAAGAGAGTAGTGGAAACGTTTGTAATTATAGATTGAAAGGAGAGAGAGAGAGAGAGAGAGAGAGAGAGAGAGAGAGAGAGAGAGAGAGAGATTCCTTGTCAGGATACAAACTAAAGTTCATGAACAGCCTTATGACAGAAAAAAAATTGTAACTTGCCGTAAGATTCGTATTTTATTTATGATTCCCATACTACATACACAGTCGTATCAGAATAATATGATCACCCCCGGAATCACAGTGTACCCGCCCAGTCGCGTCACAGAGTGCACGTGAAAAGGTCGACCACTCGGAGATATAATTGGCCGGCCAGGAAAGATGAGACATAGTGCGTTACGCGACCACAATGGGCAGGGGTAGGGATTTGACGGACGTTCAAAAAGGAATGATCATCGGCTACGTGCCAAGGGTGGAAGCATCTGAGAAACATCAGACTTCGTGGGCTGTTCGTGATGTGCTGTAGTAAGGGTGTACCAAGAATTGACTGCTGGTACACCTAACACCTCCCTAAGTCAGAACTGAGGAGCCCCAAAGGCCATCGACCCCAGAGGAGAACGTCGCCTCCGCCGACTGGTAAAGGGCAATCGACGCGCAACAGTGCAGCAATTGACCACGTAAATTAAGGCATTCCGATAACAGTAGAGCGAACCGTGTTACGCATGGGTCTTCGGAGTCGACGCTGCATCAAGGCGCCCATGTTAACCCAGGTCCATCGGCAACGACCCCTGCAGTTCGCATGGGACTACAGTCATTGGACAGTAGATGAATGGAAAAAGGTTGCCTTCTCCGACGTATTGAGGTTTCTACTCCACAGAAGTGACGGGCGGTCGCGGATACGGCGTCGGACACACGAGAACCAACACTCGGATATGCTTGTCGGTAGAGTACAGGCCGGCGGTGGCAGTGCGCATGTCTGGGGGATGTTTCCCTGGTATGACGTGGGACCGCTGGTACCACTGAATGGGTCCTTGAACGCCAATGGCTACCTATCCATCCTCGCTGACCAGATACATCCCTTCATGTTGGACATTTGCCTTGGTGGTGATGGTGTCTACCAACAGGACAATGCGCCGTTCCACGTCGTTAAGGGGTGCGTGACTGGTTTCAGGAACACGACAGCGATGTCTCCGCTCGGCGAAATCGCCTGACCTCAATCCCATAGAGCACTCGTGGGACTATTTGGATCGACAGATTCAACGTGCTGACCAACAACCACGTTATCTCCGGGACCTCCATGCTGTGCTGCAGTCCGAATGGGCACGTGTGCCTCCAGCAACCTTCCAGGGCCTCATTGCGTCCATACCACGCCGTCTCGTCGCTGTCATCCGAGCCAAGGGTGAACATTCCCATTATTAGGTAGGTGGTCATATTATTCTAATACGACCGTGTACGTTGAATAAATACTATGTACAGAATGCACCTGAAAACTTTTTTGACTATATGGATAACATTATCAGCGTCGGGTAAAATCCGCATGAACGGAATTTTTTGCCAAAATTTCTGCCCTTCCCATTATGCTCAGCCCCCCTAATAGTCCACCCAGTTCTGAGGTGCTGGCGTCGCCACTGCTTAGGGGGTCCACTCGAAGATCTTAGCCTATGGCTTCACGTAGACGTTTTAGCCGAAAGGGGCCCACTCTGGCCTCAATCTGGCTCTGCTTTTAGCTGACCTACTGAAAATAATTTGCCTTCATTGTGGACAAGTGGTACGAGGAGGAGCTGCTTTCCAACCAATCGTCCGAGGTGGGTCCGGGCTCGAAACCCGCATGGATGATGTGTTCGTCTACAGCATCGGCATCCCTGGAACCAGGGGCTCCAAATTAGACGGGCGACTGCTTATAGCCTATTGAGTTGCTCAAGGGGTCGTTAAACCTCCAAATAAAAAAACTGAAAATAATTATCACGATGTCCGAGTGAATTTTCATGCTCAGGAATTTTAGGAAGTAAACCTTTCTAATCACTAAAACTATTTTTTGGATGAGCCATTTGAAGTGTTTTCGGGGAAATGTTTTCAAAATTAATGCTGGGAAAGCAAAAGACCCAGAGTTTTTATTTCTACACAAAAGTAACTACTCATATTCGACTTTTTCTCCATTGGGCAGTTGCTTCGAATATCAATCTGAAGAAAAGTGTCTCTCCTCTGCTTTCTGAGATGCAAAATAACTGTCAGCCAGGGCCAGATTAAAGCCTCAGTGGGCCCCTAGGCTAAGACATTTGAATGGGCCCCAAGGCTAAGACATCTGAGTGGGCCCTCAAAGAATTGTGACGGGTAATCATTATGAAGTCCATTATAACACGAAACTGTAGCAATATGCTTGTGAGAATTAATACTTAGTGCATTCTTCAAACTAATATATCATCTACACATTTTTCATAACAAGTCACTGTATTTCCCATTGTTCTCATAAGACCACGAGTTAAAAGCTTCAGATTCCTAGATTTTGTCTTGGATTTTCTAAAGATTTAGCACTGTGTACTTTCCTTAGTGCATCTTTTTTTGTTATACTTTCCTTAGTGCATCTATAACGAAGTAAATTTTTCCGTCATTTTTGGTCTACGCCGGGATTCGAACCCGAGTCCGCTTATTCCGGAACAAGTCGCTCTACCAACTGAGCTACGCAGACGTTCATTCTGATTCCTCTCTGCCTTTATGTCGTGTGCGTCCTGCTGGCAGGTACGTGACATCTCCCCCCCCCCCGAAAGAGGGCCGAGGGCATGGCCCACGGGTCAGCCGTGACCATGAATCGTTGCATGCAGCCATCCCCTGTAGAACGTGCACTTGAGAACTCCCAGTCAATCCGGTGTGTGAAATGCAACGTCACACACATTTATTTTTCGAAGCGCTGGAGAAGGGATTCTCTTATTTTTCCTATCTCGCGGTGTGGAAAGAACATCACACCATTGCGAGATTTTGAACGGTCGGGTCATCCGGATAGTTCGGGCGCCATTATAACGAAGTAAATTTCTCCGTCATTTTTGGTCTACGACGGGATTCGAACCCGAGTCCGCTTATTCCGAAACAAGTCGCTCTACCAACTGAGCTACGCAGACGTTCATTCTGATTCCTATCTGCCTTTATGTCGTGTGCGTCCTGCTGGCAGGTACGTCACACATCTTTTTTTTGTTATACTTTCCTTAGTGCATCTTTTTTTGTTTTAACGTAACTCTTGTTATGTATTTTCACATTGTGTAAGATTTGTTATGTTGAAGTTCCAAATGTCCGGCTGAATAGATGTTAAACTAAGGGTAAATACGATGCAACTAATTGTACCGGATAGCTCACTTTAAATTAAGGTTTTTAGGACCAGACGAAACATATACAGAAAGTCAGATCACTTACGTAGACGTTTTATTGGTCCAGCAACTTTAGACGAAATCCAAAACATAGCACGGCGAGGTACATACACAACTTTACATACCTTAATCAGCTGACGTACAATCAAACTCAGCAACGATCTAACATTTCCACTCACAAAGCAACTGCTGCATCGTATTTTTTTATCTAACGTTCTTATCACATACATACGTCCCTCTCGTTCCGACCTCAGATTGTTGCCAACGTCATTCTCGTTGGAGGGAAAAGACATCACGTTAAGGTTTGAAAATATCTAAGAGAACGAACTCAAATTTACATAGAAAAAGAAACTCCAAAGGAAAGTTAAAATAGAATATACGTTACATATGCATTGTGAAGCCACAGGGGACTTCGACCATTAACGGTTCCAATTGCAAATTGGGAGGTGTGAGTGGATGGTAGTGAAAAAGCTGAAACTGTCTCGCCGAACCCTAGGTTAGTAACTGCCTTGAAATCTGATTGTCTTCCAGCTTTTGGTTTTGACCAAGTGGAAATCATACGAGACAAAAATAAAACTATTTTATAAATCTCTCTCTCTCTCTACCTATCTATCTATTATTTATCCAGACACGCCTCCTGGGCCCTTTGTCATAGTGGGCCCCTGTAGACCCCCCCTCAATCCGGCCCTGCTGTCAGTATCCTTTCTGGGTCAGCCGGTAAACCATGCCTGAAGGAGCTCACTGTAGCAGAAGGAATTCTGAGTAATTCCAGACGATGTGTGGAAGATTTTTTTATTGGAGATTTAGCGACTACCTTGAGCAAATCAATGGGCTATAAGTAGCCGCCCGTCCCTAATTTAGGGCCACTGGTTCCAGGGAAGGGAGAGAGCCAGTGCCGCAAGACAAACACAAATCCATGCCTCACGGGATTCGAACCTGGACCCATCGCGGACGAATGATCAGAAGCCATCGCTTAGACCAAAGCGCCACCGGGCCGGCGTGGAAGAATCATCACACATTTTTTCGAAACGAAGAAGGAATTCTCAATTATTCCAGACGATGTGTGGAAGAAGCATAACACATTTTTCGAAGCGAAGAAGGAATTCTCATTAATTCCAGACGATGTGTGGAAAAAGCATCACACATTTTTTCGAAGCGAAGAAGGAATTCTCATTAATTCCAGACGATGTGTGGAAGAAGCATCACACATTTTTCGAAGCGAAGAAGGAATTCTCATTAATTCCAGACGATGTGTGGAAGAAGCATCACACATTTTTCGAAGCGAAGAAGGAATTCTCAATTATTCCAGACGATGTGTGGAAGAAGCATAACAAATTTTTCGAAGCGAAGAAGGAATTCTCATTAATTCCAGACGATGTGTGGAAAAAGCATCACAAATTTTTTCGAAGCGAAGAAGGAATTCTCATTAATTCCAGACGATGTGTGGAAGAAGCATCACACATTTTTCGAAGCGAAGAAGGAATTCTCATTAATTCCAGACGATGTGTGGAAGAAGCATCACACATATTTCGAAGCGAAGAAGGAATTCTCATCAATTCCAGACGATGTGTGGAAGAAGCATCACACATTTTTCGAAGCGAAGAAGGAATTCTCATTAATTCCAGACGATGTGTGGAAGAAGCATCACACGTATTTCGAAGCGAAGAAGGAATTCTTATTAATTCCAGACGATGTGTGGAAAAAGCATCACACATTTTTCGAAGCGAAGAAGGAATTCTCATTAATTCCAGACGATGTGTGGAAGGAACATCACACTTTTTTCGAAGAATCCTACGGCCAATAAATCCATTTTTGCGTTCGCGAGCAACGTGGAAACCCAAATTTGCCGGTGACGAGACTCCATATCCTTCAGCTGCGGAACCGAATGTTTTCCCAATTAAGTTACGCTGGCAAGGGCTTATCACTACTATTTGCCGTCTTGACATGTACACCACCTCTGTAGCACGTCACACCACGCTGCTAAATACCGGAATTGTGAATTGCAATATAAACAGTTTGGTTGCAGATCCCTACATAATTGTACAGATACCTTAGCCGAATGGGCTGTTCTCCGGGCGAAAGGAGAGCTCACGAAGTGTTAGGTACGTGATTGTACAAAGGGCATCCTGAAAGTAACGCCTCTCCCTTAGTATCTTTTGAAATTTTTAAGTGACTTTAACCCTTTAAGTGGCTGATGAATCTGAACTAAATTTTTCCCAAAACTCTCCACGCTTACCAAACAGAAATATCCACATAGCGTTCGGGTTTTACGAAAGCTGCAGCATAACAATTTCTTTTCCCCTCTCACCTGATCAATACTAACCAAGTAACGTGTCGTTTTTGATAGGCATCCCACTATAGTCTATATTGATATTCATACCACTACTACTTGGTGATAGTCCTTGGTGATTGGTATCCCACTATAGTCTATAGTGATATTCAGCCCACTACTTCACTGGCGTGCAAAAATTCAGGACGAGATGGTTTGCAACGTCGTGCAGAAGTGCTCCACATCGACTCAAATCATACCATAAGATCCCCAAGATGTAAGAATATGGGACAAGTGAGCAAAACCGTCCAAACAAGGAATCCAAAGGATACAAAGGCACTTTATTGAAAAGGTAGCTTCGAGCACAACTGGACTGAAGACAGAAACGTCCACGTGACAGGCGGCTGCCAAGAAAAATCCAGTCTTTAGTATCACCCCTGACTGCGTTGCAGGATTTACAACGTCTGCCCACGCTGAGGACGAGGTTGTCAAGGAGCTGTTGAGGCATCGCGGCCTACTCCTCTTGTAGCGCCAATCGCAGCTGCAGAATCGTTGCTGGCGGCTGGTGACGTGCTGCCAAGCGTCTCCCGAGAAGGTCCCACACGTGTTCGATTGGATTTAGGTCCGGGGACCTTGCGGGCCAATCCATGCGCTGAATATCTTCACTCTCCAACAGCTCTGCGACAGCCACTGTACGATGAGGTGTAGCGTTGTCGTCCATGAAGAGGAACTCCAGTACCCACAGCACCTCTAAACAGACGCACGTGAGGCAGGAGAACCTCGGTACAATAGCGGACACCAGTGATTGAACCTCCTTGGAAGATGTGGAGGTCAGCACGGCTACCAAGCATGATACCGCCCCAAACGAGAACTCTGTCACCTCCGAACCGGTCCCTTTCGATGATGGTGGAGGTGTAACTACGTGTTCCCTGCTCTCTCCAGGTGTGTATACGTTCAGAATCGCTCGTCAGACTAAAACGGCTCTCATCCGTAAAGAGAACTCGACCCCATTGCTGATGTGTCCAGTTCTTGTGTTCCTGGCACCACAGAAACCGCCGTCCCCGATGAGCAGGCGTTAATGGCACGCACCGTACTGGTCGTCGTGAAAATATGCCACCTTTGTGCAGCCTCATGGCCACGGTAAAACGCGATAACGGACGTCCAGTTGTCTGTTGCATGTGCCTTCGATTTCTCCCGCTGTCTGCTGTCTGTCTCTTCTCCCCTGTAGGACAATATACCGGTCGTCCGCCTCCGTGGTTGCTCGTGAACGACCACTGCTAAACTCTCGGACAGCTGTCCCTGTCGTTTGAAATACACTCCAAGCTCGTGAAACGATGCTGTGAGATATCCCGAACTCCTCGGCCACACTAGTCACATTTCGACCTTCTTCCAACTTCCCAATGACGCGATTGCCTGTTGGCCATATCACACGGTGGCAGCAACTCGACGTCGTTCAAACCGATGTACACAGTGCAATAGCTTTCACCGAATTGCTGAACGTACACCGCCCGTGTGCTTTATATCCTTCCGACACTCCCCCTCTACGTAATGCTGCATATATGCGCATGCCCTACCGTACCGGACCCTAGTCTATCTCCTGAGTGGTCTTTCGGTCCGTTCTGCTTGCTCGTCCCGCTGCTATGCTAATTTCTCCTCTTCGTCCTTAATTTTTGCACAGCAGTGTACTTGATGATAGTCCTTGGTGATTGGTATCCCACTAGTCCTTTCTTGGTGACAGGCATTTAAAGTTCTTTATTCTTTGCTCCATAACCCAAGACATGACTGGGGCATCATACCACTGGGTAATAACAAGTGACTTAAACATATTCTCTCTCCTTTGTCAGGTTCTTCGTCATTGTTACAGCCCTTTTAAAGGGCAATCAGCCAGAAAGGATTAGTGCCAATCATTCCCTAAATGACCCCTTTGAATGACATAGCTAAAGGGGAAAGCAAATCTTTCTGATGTGCCAGTTGACTCGTTCCAACCACTTTCGGTCCACTTCTTAGGCAGTGAATATATGCGTACGAGCTGATTTCAGCCCGCTTTCCTAACCTCGAGTTAATTCGTTCCAACCGGTTAAAGGGTTAATGAAACTGCCCTGACAGGTATTATGATATGCTACCAATGTGGGAACAAAAGTTTTTTCGGAATCGGAAATAAAGATCATGAATGACAGAGAAAAGCGGCGAGCCGTAATTGAATTCCTGGAAAAAGAGGGATGTGAGGCTCCAGAAATCCACAGAAGACTCATGGCGGTGTATGAGTCTTCTATGGATTTCTGGAGCCTCACATCCCTCTTTTTCGAGCTGCCACAATCCATATCAGTAATATTCAAGCAAAGCAAACTAAATTTGCTTGTACCACTTACTGGTCATCCATGTAATGCTTGTTTAGACACAATTACCTATAATATATCCCATGGGACTTTTGTGCTGCGTATCAGAAACAAAGTAACATTAGATTGAACCTTGACACTCCGATACGACAGAAGGTAGACGGGTCAGAGAAATGGGAGTGCCAGATTGAAAGTGCGAGTTGATAAAGGACAATGAAATTTGCGCACCTAGAAGAAAACATGCTGCTACATTCGCGAAACTTTGCAAATAGCTAGAGTGCGTGCTGATATGCAAATGATCCACGTCTGGTGCGACTGCGCATGAGCGCACACCCTGTGGTGGCGCTGCAAGCACGGACCGGCAGCTTTATAAACCGGCGTGTAGTCGATACCCCATGAAAGCGAAAAGCACCGGATGACGCAAGCAATAGAACAGAGTGACAAGAATGTCGGGTAGACGCCAGAGATGTCGATTTACGCAACGTACGAACTTTGAGAGAGGACGGACCATCGGGCTGAAAACCGCAGGGTGGTCGGCGTGCCGTATAGCCTGCCACGTGGATCGTTCTGACCATACCATCCGACTATGTTGGGAGCAGTGGGCACGTGACGGCACTGCCACACGGCGGAGCGGCTCCGGACGGACCAGGAGGACCACCGGTAGAGAGGATTGACAGATCGTGCGCCAGGCACGAATGGATCCCATGGGAACCCGGTCCAATATACAGGCAGATGCAGCGGCTCCTGTGTGCCCACGAACCATTTTCCGACGCCTCACGGAAGCTAATCTGCAATCCCAGCGCCCCTTACGTGTGCTGCCATTAACACCGGAACATCACCGGTTCCGTGTGCAGTGGTTCCAGGCCAAAACGACGTGGAACACCACAGACTGGCGACGTGTGGTGTTAAGCTATGAGAGTCGCCACGTTTTGGGGAAAGATGATCATCGTGTCCGGGTGTGGAGGTCACCAGGTCAACGGCACAATCCCAACCTAGCTATCGAGCGTCACACCTACCCCATTGCAGGCATTATGGTTTGGGGAGCAATTGCTACGATAGCCGAACAGCTCTAGTAGTGGTACGTGGATCATTGAGGGGCCAGTGGCATGTGGATGAGATCTTACAGCTCCATGTGCTCCCATTCCTGGCTGGGATTTCAGGTGCGCTATACCAGCAGGATAATGCCAGACCGCATACGCTCGGGTTGCCCAGGACTGCCTGCGTCATGGCCATACACTTCCATGGCCTGCCTGCTCCCCGGACATGTCCCCTATCGAGCATGTGTGGGACCAGTTGAAACGCCAGCTGCCGCCGTGCCGCACTATCCGGGACTTGGAGCACACCGTCCAACACGTGTGGGTCAGTCTGCCGCAGGACAACATAAGGCGTCTGCTCGCTTTCATGCTGGACCGTATTGCCGCACGAGGCGGTACGACGCGCTGTTGAATATGACCGGACTGAGTGCCACAGATCACTCTGTAATTGTTTTGCAGCTGTGTTTTTGCCATCATGTGTATCATTCATCTGCATTATTACGTCCATAAAATTTCAGTTCAACCCGATGCTTCCTTCTTAGTGCGCAAATTTCATTGTCCGTGAGTGTACGTCCACTGAGTATCTCTGCAACTGGTATAATTCCTCAGACTCTTATAACTCAGCTTGATGCTTTAGATATACAACACCTAAGGCCCAAAATCCAAGAAGCAATAATTCTCAATACGTGCCACATCGTACGATGATTTTTAAACCATGAGTGAATACGTCTTTCCTTGACTTCATGTACGTAGCGACAAGTGGACCATGCTATAGATGCCTTTGCTGTAGATGAGAAAATCAAATAAAATATAATAATAATAAGTCTAACCGAAAATAAAATGACTAATTCACTCGCATTAATGACAAAAAACATTTTTTTTATTGTGTAATTAGAGTTTTACATTGAACGTGACTGTGACTTCTATGTCTGTTTGGATCAGCGGTTAAGACGCGGGGTTTTTGTTGAGCCAACCCAAACGGCCTCGGTTGAATACCATCAGAGAAAAAAGAGAAGGCATTAGGGCTGAGAAGTTCAGGTTCTACGATTTTGCGAAATACTTTTTGAAATACAAGGTTAATAGACAGTAAGGTTTGCTCATCACGCCTTTTTCGCAGACCAATAATCGTGACGTCAATGGGTGTCATCACCGTTCTAGCAAATGCATCGTAGATCCGAATGTAGCTATGGAGGAGGATGTCTCGTCAACAATTTTTATAACTCAAACACAGAGCAAAAGCTTATGCAACAGCATATTTACATTAAATACAAAAGAAATTCAAAGTCATGTGCACATTTTAGTAAAGGAGATTTAAAAAATACCCCCGAAGACTTTATTACGTAGAGGGCGAGAAAACCGTTAAACTTTTAAATGTTAAATTAGTTACAAGGCGAATTTTTGCTGTTTATATATAAATTTAGAAGGGGAAACTCACTGCAGGATATATTATTGTCATATAATAAAGAATTTCTTTATGAGAAACAGGAAAAGCATCTCGGTAACATTCCCCAAATTTTTTATAGTAAAAATTGAAAACGTTATGCATTAAAAAATTTAATTTGGTAGAATTTATGAAAATTATTCCAGCTGGTTTATGAATAATAATTCCGACCCACTGCTATGGTGCAGATACAAAGAAACGTGGCGATTAGGGAAGCCTTACGATGGTGATTTGGACAATGACGTCACAAAGCAATCACTGGAAGTGCAGGATGAGCATAACCTTGCTGCTTACTTACTAGCCTTGTTTGAAATAAAAGGAATTACTGATTACGAGAAATCTGTGGAAATACGGAAATTATTAGGTGTGCAACTTAATTTTCGGCTCCTAACCGCAAGCGATCATAGAACGTCGTCAAATGCAAATAGCTGTGTCCGATAATGGCTGATTGCAGCGTCATCCAACAGCTATCCAGGCAACCGTAACCGCTCACAGCTGTAGTGACAGAAAGGACGAAAGTTGGCGGTGAAAGCAATGCCGTTCGAGAAGCAACATTTGAGGCACTACCTTCTATTCGCGTTTCAGCTGAAAAAAGTGCCGTGGAAGCCCAGCAAATGATCTGTGCTGCTTTGGGTGAGACTACTGTGTCCTACAGTGCGTGTAAAAAGGGATTCCAGCGGTTTAAGCAAAGAAATTTCGATCTCCGTGATGCAGAACGTCCGGGACAGCCACAGAAAGTTGACGATGAGGAACTGGAACAACTGTTGGACGCAGATCCTTGTCGCATACAGTCAGAGCTCTCCCAGGAACTCGGAGTAACACGGCAAGCCACTGCAAAGCGCCTGCACAAGATTGGGCGGATTCACAAGGAGGGCCGTTGAGTGCCCCACCAACTCACAGCTGTGAACAAGTCTAGGCGCTACGATGTTGCTGTGTCCTTGCTCTCCAGATTCAAGAAGAAGGATTTCCTCCACAAGATTTTGACCTGTGATGAGAAGTGGATCCTCTACGATAATCCTAAGCTGCGCAAATCGTGGGGTTATGCAAGTCAGCCTACCACCAGTACCGCCCAACCGAATATCCATGCCAGGATGTTGTTGCTGTGAATATGGCGGGATCAGCGCGGTGTCGTACACTATGAGTTGCTCAAACCTGGTGAAACGGTCAATGTTGAGCATTATCGTCAGAAACTCATTCGTGTGAGTGACGCAATGGAGGCGAAAAGGCCATACACCGGCAAAGGGCAGAAGGTCGGTCCTGTGGCTTCAGGATAACGCGCGTCCTCGCACCGCCAAAACGACTTTAAACACGATCACCAACCTGGGATGGGAGATTTTGTCCCACACGGCGTATTCTCCAGACTTCGCCCTGTCGGATTATCATTTCTTTCGCTCCCTGCAACATCACTTGAGTGATACGCACTTCACTTCTCTCGAGGAGGTCCACACAAGTATTGATGTCTTTATCAACTTGAAATAGCCCTCTTTTTCCCGCAGTGGCATTCGGCAGCTCGCTGACCGATGGCTCAAATGTATCCAACACGACGGGGATTATTTCCCTGATTAGGTACGTATTCGATTTGCTATAATTTGCTGTCAACGTGTCGTGCCTGTGGCCGAGAATTAAGTTGCACACCTAATATAAACAAGTTAGTAAAATCATGCAATGCATTGATTATGATACGCTTTCCGACATACCGAAATCATTACTCAAGTTATTACTCAAGTTATGAGGATAATGGCTGTGGAATAAATCTCGCTCTTGTGCCTTGACCTTTGACCCCATTTCGATGATATTAAAGAGAGTTGGTTTAGTGTACCTCCGAAACAACATACTAAAGTTTTGTTGCAATGGAAGTACTCGTATTTTTACGTAACTTATGACGCATAAAGGCAATGGAATGGATTCCCTCCTATGTCCTGACCTTTGACCCCATTTCGGCCATTTTCAAGTGGGTTCCTTCTCAGGTTGTCCCCTACCACATACTAAAATTTCATCGAAATCGAACCATTTTTGCGCGAGTTATAGTGCGGACGGGCAGACAGACGGAAAAAGCTAGAGCATATACGTTTTTCAACCTACATTTGGAAAGCGTAAAAAACGGGAACTTCTAAAAACGGAAATTACGTTAAAAGACAGACACCTGCCGGCAATTTTTCTGCACGTTTCCTTCAGGAATTTTCCGTGAATCCACACCACTTATAACAGTGTAAGAGCTGGAAATGTGACTGACTGACGCGACATCGTTTAATCCGCATCATAGAAGCGAAAAGCTAATGTTCCAACTGCTCAGCCGTCTATTTTCTTTACGACGTTACGCGATGAGGTCCAAGCCTGAGCCATGATATAGAAGCATGGCAGAGAAAGCGTTTTAAGAAACTAGAGTCGTTCGAAGAAAAAGTTCTGCGTGAATCCTCTGAAATCCCAGCTTCCTTATCTTAAGTACCGAATCATCAGGAAAAGAGAAATACAGCGAAATATTTCCACGTCTGCTGCTGACTTTTTCTTTGCTATCCTCAAGTAAAAACGCCCAGTTGCCTTGAAATATTAACCTTGGCCTCGATGTTCGATATTTAGACGGGGACTGAATGCGTTCTTGGTCTCAGCCTTAACAAAAAACAATCGTTTCTATCTGCTTTTTTCATTTCAACGCATTCACCTCAAGGTGGGATTTAAACGGATAGGTGGGGTTGTGCATAATGTCAAGGAATGCGTTTTGTTTGTTCTTAAGAAGAGGAAACCACCCTTAGAGATAGTCAATCATTACATCACGGGAATGTGACAGTGTTGTGAAAACTGAGAGATATCCGGAACGCAGTCTTGTTGTGAAGGTACAAAAGACCGCGTGGGATGCGCTTCTGTCGGTTCTGTTTTAAATTAAATCTAAGCCCCCCCCCCCCCCACACACACACCATCACCACCACAGTATATCAATGACGCAGGATACGGGCTTCACCACACGCTACTCAAATAAACAATAATTAAACAAATATTTACATATAAACGCTTTCAGGTAAAGTGAAAAAAAAAGCATATGACCGACAGTAAGAAATTTTCCTTGCAAGTTAATAAAAAACAAACAAACACCACGTTAAATCAGATGTGATATTTTTGTGCGAAAATGATCTAAGTTAAAAAGCAATGCCGTCTTACGCACGATTTTAAAATTTAATATAAAAATATATATATATAAGTTAAAATATTCTATAAAGAAGATACCTAAGCAAAAACATACATATATAATTTTGACTCACACCTAGTACAACATAGAAAAGGTTATGTATCTACCTGTGTGAGTAAAAAGGAGAAAACATTAAAAAAATAAAATAAAACAACTGAATGTAGAAGGTGTCGAGAATACTGAGCCTTGGCTTTATCAAGGACCGGCAAAAACTCTGCATTTTCTCACTTCCACAAAGACCTAGTTGGAAATGGGTTTCTGCAAGGCCATAGATGCAAGTAACATTAACTAGTGCTAGGTCATGCAACTCTACGGAGGACATGACATATATATATTCGTTAAACTATTTTAGGTGGGAATGTTACTTGCATCTATGGCCTTGCAGAAACCCATTTCCAACTAGGTCTTTGTGGAAGTGAGAAAATGCAGAGTTTTTGCAGGTCCTTGATAAAGCCAAGGCTCAGTATTCTCGACACCTTCTACATTCAGTTGTTTTATTTTATTTTTTTATCTTTTTCTCCTTTTACTCACACAGGTAGATACATAACCTTTTCTATGTTGTACTAGGTGTGAGTCAAAATTATATATGTATGTTTTTGCTTAGGCATCTTCTTTATAGAATGTGAATTCTGAATTTTCAAAACTACTGCGTTGCGCGTTTTGATTTTCAGGTTATTTTGCAACCTTCGTTTTAAATTCTAAAGTTTTTCCTTAGTCTTCATTTTTGCTCTTAAATAAGTTAAAATATATGCATATATACACATTAAATCTTTCGAGTTTACAATGAACTCGTCTTCAGATGTAATAGAATGCACAAACACAAGCAACAAGGTGTTAGTTATATATACTCCTTAACTAGAGATCCCTAACCCATCAAATATGTCGGATCCGTTCTCTTTATACCTGGAGTTACCAATCCCTTAAAAGGTATTTGTAAAAAATATAACATCGGATTCGAGATCAAGACTTATAACATTTCAGCAATTATTAAAAGTGACAGAGACAGGGTTGAACTGGACAATTGGCCGCCCCGGTGGCGCAGTGGTCTAAGGCGCTGGCCTATGATCATTCGTCCGTAAGGGGTCCGGGTTCGAATCCCGGTCAGGCATGGATGTTGTGTTTGTCTTACGGCACTGGCTCTCTCCCTTCCCTGGAACCAGTGACCCTAAATTAGGGACGGGCGACTGCTTATAGCCCATTGAGTTGCTCACGGTGGTCGTTAAACCTCAAAAAAAAAAAAAAAAAAAAAAAAAAAAAGAACTGGACAATTGACATGGCGTTTATGCCATACCACTGAAGTCTTCGCTTGAGGAAGGGCAGAACATGATATATGTGGGTTCGACCTCTCGTTCCTTGAAGTATAGAGTTTCAGAACATAAATATAACATTAAAACCTATTCTACTTCTACAGCTCGCTCTAGGTCCTATTAGCGGGTACGCATACTCCTATTTGGGAGGCAGCAATTATACTGAATACCCCTAGACTTCGTTCTACTATTCTTTTCACAGAAAGTTTACTGATTTATAAATACAATCATTTACGCTGCAATGAAGACTCTCCTTGTACTATCCCTGTCCCTTGAGAACAGTTAATGGACCGGGAAAAACACCCCAAGTGTCCAGAAATTGAGATTGACCAATTATTTCCGCACATGCGTTAAACCTCTTTGGACATACGTCACTTGTGACACGACTGTCATGGTATATATAACTAACACCTTGTCGCTTGTTTTTGTGCATTCTATTACATCTGAGGATGAGTATATTTTAAACTCGAAAGGTCTAATGTGTATATATTTTAACTTGTATATATATATTTTAATATTAAATTTTAAAATCGTGCATAAGACGGCATTGTTTTTAAAAACTTACACCACGTTAAAAAATTTCTATTTCCGTAGTCATTGCTGTAACTGACTCATACATGCTGCTGCAGTACCAGTGCAAAAATAATGTACAGTACCACTTTGTCTGTCCGTCGTGTACCTGTGGATATGATACATCAGCATTTGGACGTAGAATCCTTTTACGCGAGAAGTCGAGACCGTAAGAACGATAATAATCCATGCTTTCCAAATTTCACTGTTCGGCAGTCCCCCCCCCCTCTAAGGGCATAAATGTGCACTTGTATGATATCACTGCTTCTAGAAGTCACATTGAAAAAAACCTGGCAGCGCGGCCTGATGCGTGGGCTTCTGACCTTTCATCTCGAGATGGGACAGGGTTCGGGTCGCAGATGGGACATGGATGACGTGCCTGTTCCTCGGCGCTGGATCTCTCTCCTCCCTGGAGCCATGTGACCCCAAATTAGGGGCGGGCGACAATTTATGATTCTTAGAGTTGCTCATGGCGGTCGTTAAACCCAGAATTAGTAAACAAAATCTGGTGCAAGATAACTGCAACCATTACCAAGATTTTTCACGCATTATCTTCACCTCTTGATAAAAGCTTTTCACGCCAAGTACTCAACTAAACATTTATATTTAGTTGTGTAAATATACAGGGTGTAACGTACCAGGAGATGTGACGTACCTGCCAGAAGGACGCACACGACATAAAGGCAGATAGGAATCAGAATAAAACGTCCGCGTAGCTCAATTGGTAGAGCAACTTATTCCGGAATGAGGGGACCCGGTTTCGAATCCTGGCGCGGATAAAAATGACGGAGAAATTTACTTCGTTATAATGGCGCCCGAACTATCCGGATGACCCGACCGTTCAAAATCTCGCATTGGTGTGATGTTATTTCCACACCGCGAGATAGGAAAAATAAGAGAATCCCTTCTTCAGCACTTCGAAAAAAAAAAAAATAAATAAGGGGGAGATGATGTAACGTACCAGGAGATGTGACGTACCTGCCAGAAGGATGCACACGACATAAAGGCAGATAGGAATCAGAATAAAACGTCCGCGTAGCTCAATTGGTAGAGCAACTTATTCCGGAATGAGGGGACCCGGGTTCGAATCCTGGCGCGGATAAAAATGACGGAGAAATTTACTTTGTTATAAGGGTAGCCACCAAAATTCGCGGACAGGAGGTTATGTCGCGAATGGCTTCAGTTACAAAAAAATATCTGTACGTATAGGGATCAAGTAATGGCAGGGAGCGATAAAAACATCAGTGAGAAAATTATGCAGTACTATCTAATTCGTCGACAAAATACCCATTACGTTGGAATTGGAGAAACAATCGCATTGAAAACAGCGTTTCACATTAGCGGTAGATACGAGTATCTCCATCCTCAAGGAAAATTCCGCTGTTCCATGTACTTCCCGTTATTGAAATTTTCATCACTCCCTATTCTTTTTTGGGGGGGGATGGGGGGGGATGGGGGTATTGACGACAACCGTAAGCAACTTAATGAGTTAAAGCAGTCGCCCGTTCTTAATTTAGGGATTCTGGTTCCAGGGGGAGAGAGAGAGCCAGTGCCGTAAGACAAACATAACATTCATGCCTCACGGGGTTTCGAACTCGGACCCATCTCGGATGAATGGTCAGAAGCCAGCGCTTAGACCACTGCACCACTGGGGCGGCTTCCGTGTTCTCCTCCTACGACAGTAATTAGTGGGTAACAAAACCTCCCCATTTGGAACATAAAACGTGGGAAAACATGAGTTTGCATAGCAAGAGTCTGTGCAATAGAATTAAAAAGGTGATATCCAGGACACCAGAAGCTTCTTAACGGGGAGCCAGGCATACACATCCGTTAGACTTTTGTTATTTCTAAATTCAGGCTTATAGGTAAACTCACCTATGTTCTGATACTACGTAGAAGGCATGCAGACAGGTACCTTCAGACAAACGAAAAAAAGTCTATCCTCTTGCCAACATAGAGAAGTAATGTATTAACATGCCCCTACAGAGTAATATATCGAAGTATTACCTAAATTTATTCATACAGAAGTACGAAATAAATACCGTGGGTGAATAAATCCCTTACCAAGTTACAGCCCTGAAAAGCGGTACACTAATCTCGATTGAGGATGAAAAAACGGTACTCAGTAAAAGTTCATTCTGTAGAAAAAATTCGTGGTCGAAGCTTTGTATGATAGATTATTAGTTCAAATGTATTCCATGTTAACAATAGCACGAAATAAATGAAATGTTCGCATAAGAAATTGTAGAATATATCCGAAAAATTTGATAGCTGTAACTAAATAAAGAACAAAACGAACAACAATAAAAATTTGTTCAAATTAATTAACCGCTTTCAGTAAAAGAGAAATTTTCTTCTTACTGGCCAGAAGACAATTACTTCATTCAATTAGATCTATAGGGGTAGGACAGAATAATATGAACACCTAGGAAAAGAAGGTTTTAGTATCTAGTAGGGTGAGGGACCACCTTTGCCATTCAAAACTGCCTGAATCCTTCTTAAAATGGACGCATGCAAATCCTGGATGGCGGTTAGTGGGATGTTACAGTCCTTGACTGATGCAGGAGGAAGGATGATAACGGTATTTTTTTTTCCAACACAGACCACAGTGGCTCGATGATATTTAAGTTTGGTAACTGGGGGAGCCAAGGAAGATGTGAAAGTTCGTCCTCATGTTTCTCAAACCATGATTGGACATTCTGAGCTCTGTGAATTGGGACGTTATCTTGATAGATGGCATCCCCTGCAAGAAACAATACCTGAGCTATTGGATGGACTTGGTCAATCAAAACGGTTCCCTACGTCCTGCCAATCATCCATCCTTTCAAGGTGATCAGGGGACCTGCTGAAAACCACGATATTACAGCCCAGAGCATGACAGAACCACCACCATGCTGCACTGTTGGGGGAAGACAGTCTGGGTTGTACGCTTCTGACGGTGTTCCCCACGCGTAAACACGTCCTGCGTTGGGGAATAGCGTAAATGCGGATTCATCCGACCACATTACAAGCTTCCATGCATCCGCAGTCCACATTGTATGCTCCTGGCACCATTGCTGTCGCTGTTGTACATTCACCCGGGTCACCAGAGGTTTTGCAATAGCAGGTTTGTCATGAATATCTTGTTTATGCAGTTCCTTGAGCACTGTTTTCGTTGATACTGGGGTCTGGAGATGCAGATTGAACTCCGCAGTAATTTTCGGCACCGTTGTCTTCTTATTACGGGCAACAATCCTCATTAATGCTCTTCTGTCTCTATCAGTCTGGGTCATTTTCCGGCCGCTCTTGTGTTTTGCAGACGAGGTTTTGCCACGAACACGGTATGCTGTCATGACGCTAGACACAGTAGCTCTCGATACCCACACTACCCTGGCGACTGCTGTCACGGAGACACCAACTAGCCGGCCACCAACAATTAGCCTCTTCTGAAGTCATGGACACAGTATGCTGTCATGACGCTAGACACAGTAGCTCTCGATACCCCCACTACCCTGGCGACTGTTGTCACCGAGGCACCAACTAGCCGGCCACCAACAATTAGCTCTTCCCAAGTCATGAACACAGTATGCTGTCATGACGCTAGACACAGTAGCTCTCGATACCCCAAGTACCCTGGCGACTGTTGTCATGGAGGCACCAACTAGCCGGCCACCAACAATTAGCCTCTTCTGAAGTCATGGACACAGTATGCTGTCATGACGCTAGACACAGTAGCTCTCGATACCCCCACTACCCTGGCGACTGTTGTCACGGAGGCACCAACTAGCCGGCCACCAACAATTAGCTCTTCCGAAGTCATGAACACAGTATGCTGTCATGACGCTAGACACAGTAGCTCTCGATACCCCCACTACCCTGGCGACTGTTGTCACGGAGGCACCAACTACCCGGCCACCAACAATTAGCCTCTTCCGAAGTCATGGACACAGTATGCTGTCATGACGCTAGACACAGTAGCTCTCGATACCCCCACTACCCTGGCGACTGCTGTCACGGAGACATCAACTAGCCGGCCACCAACAATTATCCCTCTTTCGAAGTCTGTTAGGTCGCTCATTTCGTTGTCACCCTTAAAGAAATTTTGCAACAAGATACGTTAAATGCAGTTAAACAGAACCTAGAGGTTCTAAACAAAGATATTACAACCAAAAAGTGGTGGATACCTTTCCGTATTGCGACGTACCCAGCTGTCACGTCTCTGAGCGTGGTGTTCAGATTATTCTGTTCAACCCCTGTACATGACATACAGGAAAAGCTCTGACAAAGTTGGATAATAAAATGTCACATAACTGATCAATCACTGCCGTGCTGTTCTTTGAGCACATGTTCAACACACGCATAGTACATTTGTCTAGATGACGGGAAAAGAAATGCGTCGAACTCTTTCTTTCGTTGATGGTCTAGATTCGTAGGTGTTTGTTTATCTTGATTCGTAGGTGTTTGTTTATCTTGAATTGTGGTAGCTTGGAGAAATAGGTAAACATCTTTCGTGTTTCACAAACATTTTGCGCTGACGAAAAACAAAAACACTTTTTTCCTTAGAAGCTTGGAGAGATGAACACAGAGCCGAAAAGCCATTGCTGTCGCATTAAAACTGTCATACATATAACAAAAAGAAAAATATTTAAATTGCATACACCGCTGAAAACGCTGACCCAATCTTTTACCTCATATTTAACCTGGAACTCGTTCCCGCTTACCACTAGAACTGTTAAACTCACTGAGAGTTTATACTCTTTTGAATTTTACAGGATATGATAATCAAGCAATATCGCAGAAACGATCAGCCTTTCGGCGTCATAAGTCAACAACTTCAAAGACCGGAAATCGGCCATTTTTCTGTTATAAGGTCGCGTGTCTCGGTCGGCATGTCAGTGCTTGGTCAACAGTGAGTAGGAATGCCTGGTCGTTGTGTAAGACAGCCGTACAGTCTTAGTGAGTTCAACAGCGGTCGCACTGTCGGCATTATAGACTGCAATGCGTCGCTCCGGGAGATTCCCAGTCATGTGGAGCGCAGTGTGTCCGTTGTAGCAAGAGTATGCAGGGAGTGGCACAAAGAAAGGCGTAGGACACGGAAAATAAGATTCTGGATATCGTACACAGACAACGCCGAGGGATAACCGTCATCTAATGAGGATGCTTTTGAGTGACCGTTCTGCATCATGCAGCATTGGCGAACTGTGAGCCATTCCCCCACGTCAGCTGTAACAGTACGTCGCCGGTTATTACAGTTCAGACTGCCGGCTAGTCTTCCACTCCTCAGGCTACCTTTGACACCCTCAGCAACGGACTGCCGGCTAGTCTTCCACTCCTCAGGCTACCTCTGATACCGCAGCAACGGACTGCCGGCTAGTCTTCCACTCCTCAGGCTTACCTTTGACACCGGAGCAACGAAGTGCCGGCTAGTCTTCCACTCCTCAGGCTACCTTTGACACCGCAGCAACGGACTGCCGGCTAGTCTTCCACTCCTCAGGGTACCTTTGACACCGCAGCAACGGACTGCCGGCTAGTCTTCCACTCCTTAGGCTACCTTTAACACCGCAGCAACGGACTGCCGGCTAGTCTTCCACTCCTCAGGCTTCCTTTGATACCGCAGCAACGGACTGCCAGGCTGCGATGATGCATCGAACGAAGGGAGTTAAGGTGACGAATAGAACTGAGTTCGAGCTCAATTTTCGGAGCACGAGCTCGTCTGAGCCGTTGTTATATCAGCCCAAGCCTACCCTCGCCCGTATTTTATATTGCAAGATAGAGCCCGGGCCCAAACGAGCCCGAAAACTGGCTAACCTGTTAAACCATTAATAAAAAAATCTCCTTTTCCACACTTCCACTCTCTCCTCCTCCTGCAATCAACCAATGTATGATGAGTAGAAGTTTTGTCGTGCTAATTGAGATTTACTGGTATACAATCATCTTTGCTGTCTGAAGCACGAAGAACAAGACGTAACCATTTTCAACACAAAATAAACCAAGCCGAATCATCGCAAGCTGTGAAAACACGTTTACTTATGAAAATTAAAACTTGTTTAAAAGGTTAAAATGATTAAAACAATGTGCGAGATCTTTCAATTCTGTATCTACAGACCCATCCTCAGGCACAACGAGAAACTCACACGGGGCACGTTGGCTTATATACACACTTCTGTACATCAGCGAAATACAATGCATGCGCCGTACTAAAAGGTCAAGTATGCTTTACACAAAAGTAACAAAATGAAAATATACACAAATGCATGAAAAAGAAATAATCCAAAGGGCAGTAAGTAAGTAATCAAAACATATTTACAGTAGAAGAGGGATTCTCCAGCAGGAACCTCCAAGGAGCAGGTATGATTTGCGGGTTTCTTCATAACAGCATTGTTCAAAATCAAAAATATACAAACTCTCCAAGAAGAGCACTGCAGTTTTAGTTCTCGCCGAGCACAATAATTTAGCATCATTCCATAGTGGTAAATAATCGCCTTTGTTGACTGTTAAGGCTAAGGCTGTTGCGGATGAATGGGTGCGAACATTGCATTTATGTTCGGAGATTCTCACCTCGAGTGACCGACAAGTTGATCCGATGTAGGCTATCATAGGGAGAGAGTCATCAACAGATTGTAGTGGCACAGAATATACACCATATTTTTCCATGATTGAAACATGGTCACGGTCACGATCAGACTTGACCAAGTTGAAAAGGCGTTCGGAAGAAATTCCGAAACTATAGTTGAACTTACGGCACGTTTTATGGAATGTGGATACTACGATAAGAAGTGGGGATGGGACCTCTATCTATTTTTACAGTGTAAATGTACGATTTTCTTTGACCGTTCGTTTCCACCTGAAGTGCTTCGGACGGCCGGCCAATCAAAATGATCGGGCAGTGCTGCAATTGTAGGTTGCCCAAATAATGCTAATACACTGCCGGAAAACTGCTAAGGACGGATGACAATAGCAACGATAGCAACCATAAAATGGAAGGCAGGAAAATGTGGAAATTAGCATAAGTGCGGGATACAGTAAGACGTGTTGTGCGTATGCAAATTTTGGATTGCCGAACTTGTTCTTGACGTCATAGTGCTGATAAGAGATATAAAGGATTTGACGCGTATTGACCGTTGTTGTTCAAACGCAAAGTTGAAAGGGAAAGAATCAATTGACGAACTTGCAATTTTCAGTAAGTCTTCCAGAAATCACCTAGATGATTTTACGCGTGGCCGTATTATTGGCAAGATTGAAGAAGATCGAAAAATAACAGATGTTGCCAGGGAGTTCGACGACAGCAACAGTGTTGTTTCAAGGCTTTGGAAATCATTTCAAACAAATGGAGAGTGTAGCAAACGTCACGGGGGAGGTCGTGTTCGCAGTACGACACCTGCAGAAGATCGGTACATAGTGCTATCAACAAAAAGACACCGGCGCAGCACAGCTAGTGAGGTAGCAAATCAGTTTATGGCTGCTACTGGCAAGCGGATCTCCCAAAAAACTGTCGCCAGACGTTTGCATGAAAGAGGACTATACGCCCGCCGTCCTGTTGTGTGCATCCCATTGTTCAGACGTCCCCGTACCGCCCGTTTGCAATGGTGCCATCAACATCGCAATTGGACTGATAACGACTGGTCTGCTGTCCTCTTCTCAGATGAGAGTAGATACAGTCTATCGTCTGATTGTCGACGACAACTGATCTGGCGTGAGAGTGGTACTGCATATTGTCCAGCAAACATACAGGAAAGGGACCGATATCCGACATGTAGTGTCGTGTCATGGTATGGGCTGGCATCATGATCAATGGCCGTACGTCCCTCTATGTGCTTCCAACTGGGACTATGACTGGCCAACGTTACATTAATGATGTTCTGCTACCTCATGTTTGCATGTTCCGTGGTGCTGTCGGTGATAGATTCATTTTCATGGACGACAACGCAACATGCCATCGAACAGTCGCTGTCCAGGAGTGTCTTGACAGCGAGGATATTCAACGCCTCGTATGGCCAGCACGTTCTCCAGATCTGAATCCCATTGAAAATGTGTGGGATGCTTTGGGGAGGAGTCTTGCTGGTCGCCAATGCCCTCCAATAAACAAGGACACCCTCATCCGTGCACTGACAGAGGAATGGGATAAATTACCCCAACAGCTGCTTGATAATGTTGTGCAAAGCATGACACGACGTGTGGAATTTTGTATCGCCCTCCATGGTGGCCATATCCCGTATTGACATCTTGCGCCGGAACGCCTGCGGACGGTAATTGCATTTTTTTCACGTTTACGTATTCTGCACAAAATGGCCTGTTTGTCCCTTGAACACGTTCCAAAGCCTTCTGGATTTCAGAGCACAATAAATTGTCTTTCTTGTAATGTCCTGGCATTCTGACATTATTTTATTTCACTTGGCATCCAACCACACTTACTTTTTTATGCGCTATATAGCCGTTTATGATCCGCCCTTAGCAATTGTCCAGCAGTGTATTATCATGCCATAATGCGCTGCAATATGTACGTTGCTAAATAGAATTAGCAGGGAGCTACTGCGGTGGAGATAGGGGGTAAATTTTCGTCGGCATGCTAACAACTACCCAATATCTATAGTTTTTGAAAAAGCTTTTTCTTCTCTGCAGAAATGCACTAATGCGCGGCCTATGGCATTTTCTACCCAAGCCCCGAAGAAATAGCCATCTCGAATGCCCGCTCCCCAATCAAAACCAGTTGCCCAAGAATTCCCTTAACCAACTATAAAGTGTCTCATTTGCTAAATCGTATAAAATCACATTTATATATAGAAAACATTCTCTCGCTCTTCCTCTATCTTGAGCCCGACCCCCCCCCCCCCCCCCGAACTGCCGCTGTGGTGCAGTGGAAGCATATCCGGCGCGTAACTGGAAGACCCTGGGTTGATTCCCGGTGGCGGCCGATGATAATTTTTCCGTGATTCACTTATAAACGTGGAAAGAGCGATGACTTCTGTTTCATGTTTCTAGTCCACGTCAAATGTTTCTATTAATTATTCATTCGCCTTCTAATTATTTGTTCAGTTGCTGCTTACCATCTTTGGTGAATCCCCAGCATTGTGCCGGGCCCCAAGAAGCAATCTGCCAATTGGCTTGGCAGTTGATGTATGTGAGTCTAGATGAGTTCGAGGCCGCTGTGGTACAGTGGAAGCATATCCGGCTCGTAACTGGAAGACCCTGGGTTCGATTTCCGGTGGCAGCTAATTAGAATTTTTCCGTGACTCACTTACATACGTGGAAAGAGCGATGACTTCTGTTTGATATTCTACAGCCCGATTTGGGCCCGGGCTCTGCTTCCGGCTTTCTGGCTCGGGCTCAGCCCGTCTCAGCTCTGGTGACGAATAGGGGCGGATTTACAGGGAAGCCAACGAAGCCCAGGAGCGGTGGCCCTCAATGCTGGAGGGTCTCAAAAATAAAGATTTTTCATTTTCTTTTTCATTTTGCTTCTAAAAAAAATATTCATACAGCGAGGGATAAATTCGTTATTCTGAGTTTCGGTATCATGATGCCCCGAACTCGAAGTACGTTATCTACAAGTACGATTTTACTATCTTCAATGCAAGCTTATTAAATATCGTTTTGAGGCGAATAATATTACTTAATACTACAGTGCAATTAGAAATCGGAGTGTTATTTCTGTCAAGCTTGCTTAGAATGTAATCTTTAATTCGGTGTTTAGAATGACTGCTCATTTTCCCCTTTAAAATTTTTTTTTCTTCACTAAGTTCAACGACAATTTTGTTACCGTAGACTGGAATTGAAAAAGCTATTTGCACAAGACACGCTAATTGATTTCATCCATCTTCATTTACATTTCATAAACTTTACCTCACAATAAGGCGAACACATGAAAGTATATACACTGAAGAGCAATTGAATTAGAGATACCTGTCTAGTAACGTGTAGCACCACCTTTCGCCCTGATGACAGCGGCGATTCGTCTCGGCATGGACTCGACAAGACACCGGAAGCGTTGGGAAGCCAGACGGACCCACGACCCCTGAACAAGCTGCCACAGTTCACGAAGATTTGATGGAGGGTGTCAGAGCCTCGAACATCTCTCTCGATGGCATCTAAGATGTGCTCGATGAGATTGAGGTCAGGTGACCTAGCTGGCCAAGGAAGCGAGGTCACGTCGGTGGAGTGTTCATCCAACCATTCGGATACAATTCGGGAGCGATGGCACGGTGCATTTTCTTGTTGCAGGATGAGGTCTCTAGTGGGATGCTGAAGACGAACAAACGGGAGCAAATGCTCGTCCAGGATATCCCGGTAACGTTGACCTAGTGAGGGACGATGTCACACGTACCAAGGGTCCCATTTCAGTCCACGTAAACAGTCCCCAGACGAGAATGCCACCCCCACCAGCTTGAAGAGTACCCTGCTGGCAAGAAGGATCCATCGCTTCATGTGGTTTACGCCGTACGCGTATCCCGCCATCCGCATGTACCAACGTGAATCTCGACTCATCAGTCCAGGCAACATTTTCCCACATGTCTAGGGTCCAGTGGCGATGTTCCCGCGCCCATGCTAATCTTTGCACCCTGTGATGTGTGGTCAGCAGCGGTACCCTCGTGGGACGATGGCTTCTGTACCCCATAGCGAGGAGATGGTTCTGGATGGTGTGGTTGCTTACCCGTTTTTGTGCACCAGCGTTAAATTGTCGAGTGATTTCTTGCACTGTGGCCCGTCTATCCGCTGTTACAATGCGAGCTCGCCGACGTTGACCCCGCTCATCCACACGCTGTTGTCCACGGCAGTTGGCCCTTGCAGGGATGGTTTTACCGGATTCGATGTACTCACGGTGCACCCGTGACACAGTGGCTCGTGAAAATCCCAGTGCCTGCACGACTTCCGAGATGGAGTGACCCATTCGTCGGGCCCCGACAATTTTCCCACGATCAAATGCGCTTAGATCCTTCGTATACTGCGTCCGACTCTTACTGATTCCCGTCGCATCACTCCTTATATTGTCGGATCGCTGCATACGTCATGTCGTTTCCGTTTACAGGGCCGCCCACAGCGCCACATTTGCATAACGCCAGCTGTCTCTACTTCAATTGCTCTGGAGTGTACATACGTGGTAACTTATTCATAGCTTCAACGGCGTATGATGTATAATAATACTGTTACTCACGTTGATTCATAACTGGGTCGATAATGACCAGCGGACAAAGTATCATATTGTTTCACTATTTATCCCCGATACTCCAGGTATACTCACATTTAAATCAATTCTATTGTGTTATATAATAAAAATGCTGTATTAAAGAACCCTGTAAGCCATTACAACAGTTCTGTATTGCCATTCCAAATTATCCGCAGTGAACTAAGCGTATAACTACACTACGACTCAATATCCTTAAAATCTATCACACTATTACATAAGTCTGACTATAGTAATGTGTCGAAATTATTACAATGCACGTATAGTCATCAATTGTTCCTGATCCACTGAATTTAAAAAGATACTTAATCAACTGTAGTTTGCGTTCACTATTTCACCTCTCGACAAGAAGTTGAGATGTAGACACAGTGCAAGCAGTACTTAACTAAAACCGATTACACACAATAAACACTTGAAAGGTGAAATAAAAAATATGTACACTTTAAAAGTCTTATAACAAAATATTCATTTCCTTAATCAAACCTTGTCAACCAGTAACCATCCATCCACCGCAGTCTTCCGTACATGTCTTGGAGCACTTATCTATGTCCATTTTCAACGGATTATTCACTCCTCAGTTGTGAAGTTCCCGACTGTAATTGAAGTAATCGCTAGGTGTTCTTCATGAAGGTCCTCACTATGATGTTTGTTGTTCACTTGTCCTGCGCCCACTATTGCAGTGCCATCTTGTGAATAGTAGTCGTATTCAAGGCTCAAATTATTATTGTAATTTCCGGTTAATTTCTTCATTCCTTTTGAATCCCGGTATACTTTTTCTTTAGCTATTAAGAAACGCCACGCATTGGGTAGTTTCAAAGGGGCTTGTTCATTACAGTTATAGTTTTATGTTTTCTCAATCATCACACTCTCCGATACCAGAATCTTCTTATGCGAACTGTGGGAAGTATACACCTCAGCTTCCTCCCATATGGGTGTAGAATTCTGATTTAAACAGTACCTAATGAGTGATGTCTTCTGATTAGCTTTCCTCCAGTTTATTTGATGTTCTTCAATCCTGGTTTGTAATCGCCTCTTAGTACTTCCAATATATACGCTAGTTTTATTTTTAGTGGTAATATTCACTGTTGGTATCCCGTAAGTTCCTGCTCTTTGCCTATATGGCGTTTTATCATAACCAGAAGTAAGAAAGCGACTATTATCTGTCACTATATCTGCAAATCTTTTAATAATTTTATTGCATTATTTTCGTAAAATGTTAGTCAATGGTGGTATGTAAGGAAAATTAGCACAATAATGCATATCTCTTTTTATTCTGTTATTATTTCTGGGTTCATTAATGCTGACTTTATCATTTTTATACATCTTCCATATCTCATTTCTTTTATATCCAAAGTCAGTAGCAAGGTTCATTATCCATTCTATCTCAGCTTGTTCCGAGGTTTCATTGGAGGTGTGAGATACTGCTCTTCGAATAAAATATCTGAAGGCGGCATATTTATAATGTTTAGGATGATTTGAATGAAAGGGTATAATAGCCGGGATATATGTTTGCTTCCTGTAAACTGTGTATTCTAGAGAATCGTGCTTTCTTATCAATAGAATATCAAGGTAATTGAGTTGTCTCTCAACTTCCCGCTCACAAGTAACTTGTATTGTAGGATAATATCCATTATATTTTGTTATGAATTGTTGTAAACTATTCTCAGAATGCTGTCAAATAAGTAAAATGTCGTCAACGTATCTAAAAAAACAAAAACAAAAAAACCCTAGGTTGATTCTGTGAATATATTGCAAGCAACCGATTCTCAATGTCTTGCAATACCGCCTCTGACAAGAATCCTGATAAGGGAGATCCCATCGGTGAGCCAAATGTTTGCTTACAGATTGTTTGATGATATCTGAAGTAATTGTTATCCGCGACGAAATGCAGAGACAGAATTTTGAGAAAATTGGCTAACATTAAAAATCACGGTAACCTCCCGCCACAAATAAAAAAGTAAAGCATATCCCCCAATAGGGGCCTGTGTGCCTACTATATTCGAGAAACTGAAGACTCATAAAGCAGGATGTCCGATTCGCCTAATCGTAAATAAAAATACTGCACCTACTATAAATTTAGAAAGAGCTCTTTATAGATGCTTTAAACCCCTATATGAATCTTATGAGAACTTTGTGGGTAATCCTAGTGAAGTTATCGAAAAGATTAAATGTATTGATATGAGAAACAGTGTTATGGTAAGCTTAAATGTAATTGCTTTGTATCCGAACACTCCTGCCGAGACAGCTATTCAATTAATAGAAAAGAAGCTCATTGAAGTCATCTGACTCTAAAATTGAGAGTGTAACAGCAACTCTGCATTTCGTCGCGGATAACAATTACTTCAGATATCATCAAACAATCTATAGGCAAACATTTGGCTCACCGATGGGATCTCCCTTATCAGGATTGTTGTCAGAGGCGGTAGTGCAAGACATTGAGAATCGGTTGCTTGCAATATATTCAGAGTATCAACCTAAGGGGATTTTATTTTTTTTTTGAGATACGTTGACTGACTTTTTACTTATTTGGCAACACTCTTAGAATAGTTTACAACAATTCATAACGAAATATAACGGATATTATCCTACAATACAAGTTACTTGTGAGCGGGAAGTTGAGAGACAACTCAGTTACCTTGATATTATATTGATAAGAAAGCACGATTCTCTAGAATACACAGTTTACAGGAAGCAAACATATATCCCGGCTATTATACCCTTTCATTCAAATCATCCTAAACATTATAAATATGCCGCCTTCAGATATTTTATTCGAAGAGCAGTATCTCACACCTCCAATGAAACCTCGGAACAAGCTGAGATAGAATGGATAATGAACCTTGCTACTGACTTTGGATATAAAAGAAATGAGATATGGAAGATGTATAAAAATTATAAAGTCAGCATTAATGAACCCAGAAATAATAACACAATAAAAAGAGATATGCAATATTGAGGTACTTTCCCATATATACCACCATTGACTAACATTTTACGAAAATAATGCAATAAAATTATTAAAAGATTTGCAGATATAGTGACAGATAATAGTCGCTTTCTTACTTCTGGTTATGATAAAACGCCATATAGGCAAAGAGCAGGAACTTACGGGATACCAACAGTGAATATTATCACTAAAAATAAAACTAGCGTATATATTGGAAGTACTAAGAGGCGATTACAAACCAGGATTGAAGAACATCAAATAAACTGGAGGCAAGCTAATCAGAAGACATCACTCATTAGGTACTGTTTAAATCAGAATTCTACACCCATATGGGAGGAAGCTAAGGTGTATACTTCCCACAGTTCGCATAAGAAGATTCTGGTATCGGAGAGTGTGATGATTGAGAAAACATAAAACTATAACTGTAATGAACAAGCCCCTTTGAAACTACCCAATGCGTGGCGTTTCTTAATAGCTAAAGAAAAAGAATACCGGGATTCAAAAGGAATGAAGAAATTAACCGGAAATTACAATAATAATTTGAGCCTTGAATACGACTTCTATCCACAAGATGGCACTGCAATAGTGGACACAGGACAAGTGGACCACAAACATCATAGTGAGGACCTTCATGAAGAACACCTAGCGATTACTTCAATTACAGTCGGGAACTTAACAACTGAGGAGTGAATAATCCGTTGGAAATGGACATAGATAAGTGCTCCGAAACATGTACGGAAGACTGCGGTGGATGGATGGTTACTGGTTGACAAATTTTGATTTAGGAAATGAATATTTCATTATAAGACTTAAAGTTTTCATATTTTCTATTTGACCTTTCAACTGTTTATTGTGTGGAATCGGTTTTAGTGAAGTACTGCTTGCACTGTGTCTACATCTCAACTTCTTCTCGAGAGGTGAAATAGTGAACGCAAACTACAGTTGATTAAGTATCTTTTTGAATTCAGTGGATCAGGAACAATTAATGACTATATGTGCATTGTAATAATTTCGACACATTACTGTAGTCAGGCTTTTATGTAATAGTGTGATAGACTTTAAGGATATTGAGCCTTAGTGTTGTTAAACACTTAGTTCACTGCGGACAATTTGAATGGCAATACAGAACTGTTGCAATGGCTTACAGGGTTCTTTAATACAGTATTTTCATTATATAACAAATATAATTGATTTAAATGCGAATATACACTGGAGTATCGGGAATAAATAGTGAAACAATATGATACTTTGTCCGCTGGTCATTATCGACCCAGTTATGAATCAACGTGAGTAACAGTATTATTATACGGCATACGCCGTTGAAGTTATGATTTCATCCATGTTCGGGCTCTCTTTAAGGTGGTTCCACTTAAAATCTCTGCCTTATGTGTCCAATGGTAAAACTTCTGTATATATTTTCTTCGCAATTAATGTATTCCCAAGGTTGAAAATTTGCACAACGATGAAACTAACTTTAATTTATAGCATGGGATACTTAATGCTTGCTAAAACATAACCATAATTAAGCAATCCAACATTTGTTTGTCTACTGAGGTCATTAATGTACAGGTCGCGACATCTATTAACAAGTCTGAACATTACTCAAAGAAAAATGTTTGATTTTTAACATAATTTTGGTTATGTTTTAGCAAGCATTAATTATCCCATGCTATAACTTTGAGTTAGTTTTATCGATGTGCACATTTTCTTCCTTGGGAATACATTAATTGTAAAGAAAATATGTACAGAAGTTTTACCATTGGAAACATAAGGCAGAGATTTTAGGTGGAGCCGCCTTAAGGGAACTGTCAGTGGGGTAGAATCTGGTGATATGCGACAGCAGATCCCACGCCACATGTAGCATAAATAATGCCAATCAAAGCAGTGCCGCAAACTAACCTTACGTAACATGTTGAGGTATTGTGTTTTTTTTTGTTTTTTTTTATTGGAGGTTTAACGACCACCGTGAGCAACTCAATAGGCTATAAGCAGTCGCCCGTCCCTAATTTAGGGTCTCTGATTCCAGGGAAGGGAGAGAGCCAGTGCCGTAAGACAAACACAACATCCATGCCTCACCGGGATTCGAACCCGGACCCCTTTCGGACGAATGATCAGAGGCCATCGCTTAAACCACTGCGCCATCGGGGCGGCGTATTGTGGTTCAGTGACCATAGTTATAAAAGTTCTTACTTTTCTTTTTCAATAAAGGAGTTTCATTTTTGACTTCAGCCATTTTCTTCCCCGTTAGGGTATCACAAAATCGCCGCCCCGGTGGCGCAGTGGTCTAAGCGATGGCCTCTGATCATTCGTCCGAAGGGGTCCGGGTTCGAATCCCGGTAAGGCATGGATGTTGTGTTTGTCTTTCGGCACTGGCTCTCTCCCTTCCCTGGAACCAGTGACCCTAAATTAGGGATGGGCGACTGCTTATAGCCCATTGAGTTGCTCACGGTGGTCGTTAAACCTCCAATAAAAGAAAATCCCCAAATATTAAATTTCGTCTTTTTTTTTTTTTTTTGATTGGAGGTTTAACGACCACCGTGAGCAACTCAATGGGCTATAAGCAGTCGCCCGTCCCTAATTTAGGGTCACTGGTTCCATGGAAGGGAGAGAGCCAGTGCCATAAGACAAACACAACATCCATGCCCGACCGGGATTCGAACCCGGACCCCTTACGGACGAACGATCAGAGGCCAGCGCCTTAGACCACTGCGCCACCGAGGCGGCAAATTTCGTCTTGATAGCTGTAATAATTTTTAAGTTATAATGACTTAAAAATTAAGTTAAAGCAGTGCCACAAACTAACTTTACGTAACCCCCCCCCTTCCCAAACACACCACCGTGAAAATAGTCAAACCATATTCGAGGGAACCCTAAATGTATATTTCTGTTGATATCTGGAAGTCAATTTTTTTCTTTTTTTTGCGATTACAATACTATTTCCTACATTAGAGGGGAAAAGTAAAAATGAACGAGGGGAGGGGGGGAGTGCGGCAACAGAAAATTTCATTTTAAGGGTGCCAGGCAAAGTGAGGGAGGTGGGGGTGGGGGTGGCAAAGCCGATGCTGTGTACAGGGCCCCAGTAACTCTAAATCTGCCACTGGTGACGAATGACACAATATTGTGCTTCCGGATGAAACCCTTACCCTCTGTCGTCGTATCTGTGTCCACTGACGACAGAGGGAGAAAAGCGTTGGGAAGAGTGTATTCGCAGCAGCAGGCATACCGCACCAACACGAGGCAGTATGGCCTGGGATGCTGTCGGGTACGGAAGTAGATCACTTTTCGTGAGAGTTCGTATCACCGTAACGAGTGGACATTCTACCACCGGTTGCCCTTCCGTATCTGCAAGACATCCCCGGGGCCATATTTCAGCAGGATAATGCCACATCGCATGTTGCAGGGGCAACAAGGGCCTTCTTCAGGAAGAACAACGTTCCACTTTTGCCGTGCCCGGCTAGATCGCCGGATTTATCACCCAGAGAAAATCTCTGGGACATGCTCAAATGACAGGTGCAGCGGTACGACCGTCTGCAAGCAACGCTTGATGAACTTTGGAGAGGGTTAAAACAGCTTGGATCGCTATTCCACAGGACACCATTCACACACTGACACATTTTTATTCGATGCCTCAGAGCGTACAGCAGGTAGTACAAGCCATAGGTGGCCACGCCGATTGTTAGCTACATCGATGAACCTGGTATGTATGACACCGAGATGCTAATCATTTGTTCTGTATTGCCTAATGAGCATATCCTGTAAAGATCATCTTATTGCCTAATGAACATATCCCGTAAAAATCTGTCTTGCCTAATAAACATATCCTGTAAAAATAATCTTATTGCCTAATGAACATATCCTGTAAAGATCATCTTATTGCCTAATGAACATATCCTGTAAAGATCATCTTATTGCCTAATGAACATATCCTGTAAAAATCTGTCTTGCCTAATAAACATATCCTGTGAAAATCTTCTGTATTGTCTAATGAACATATCCTGTAAAGACCATCTTATTGCCTAATGAACATAACCTGTAAAGTTCATCTTATTGCCTAATGAATTAATCCTGTAAAAATCTTCTGTATTTCCTAATGAACATATCCTGTAAACATCTGTATTGCCTAATGAACATATCCTGTAAAGATCATCTTATTGCCTAATGAACGTATCCTGTAAAAATCTTCTGTATTGTCTAATGAACATAACCTGTAAAGATCATCTTATTGCCTAATGAACATATCATGTAAAAATCTTTTGTATTGCCTAATGAACATATCCTGCAAAAATCTTCTGTATTGTCTAATGAACATATCCTGTAAAGACCATCTTATTGCCTAATGAACATATCCTGTAAAGATCATCTTGTTGCCTAATGAACATATCCTGTAAAAATCTTCTGTATTGCCTAATGAACATATCCTGTAAAGATAATCTTATTGCCTAATGAACATATCCTGTAAAACTCTGTCTTGCCTAATCAACATATCCCGTAAAAATCTTCTGTATTGCCTAATGAACAAATCCTGTAAAGATCATCTTATTGCCTAATGAACGTATCCTGTAAAAATCTTCTGTGTTGCCTAATGAACATATCTTGTAAAAATCGGTATTGCCTAATGAACATAACCTGTAAAGATCACCTTATTGCCTAATGAACGTAAGTAGTATAAGACCGCGCTTGATAACCCTTTTCGGTGGCAACACTTCCGGTCACGTGACGGGTGGGCGGGTCGTGCGCGACGTCACTTCCGGTCTCCTCTCGGCGCGAGGGAGAAATACGATGGCAGCGCCCTCTGGTGGTGGTTCGCGAAAATTTGCAGCCCCATCTGTCGGCACTTTTTGAAATAAATTTTCCAAAGGGGTAGTAACCCTTTTCGGTGGCAACACTTCCGGTCACGTGACGGGTGGGCGGGTCGTGCGCGACGTCACTTCCGGTCTCCTCTCGGCGCGAGGGAGAAATACGATGGCAGCGCCCTCTGGTGGTGGTTCGCGAAAATTTGCAGCCCCATCTGTCGGCACTTTTTGAAATTAATTTTCCAAAGGGGTAGTAACCTTTTTTCGATGGCAACATTTCTGGTCACGTGATGGGTGGGCGTGGCATGTGACCTCAGTTCCGTTCGGTGCGAGGGAGCAAGGCGATGGCATCGCCCTCTGTCGGATTGGGGGGGGCGGAGTGGTGGAGAAAACTTTCTATTTCTTTTCGCTTATTGGCAACGGAGGTCTGTTGACGTCATCATCTTAGAAAATATTCTTGTCGAAAAAACCGTACAGGGCGTGTTTGTGCTTGAATTCCGAAAGTTATGTGCTTTCACAGCGTGTTGAGAGAGTCACTCCTGTGTGTGTTGTCGACTGTGTCGGTTGTGTGGTTGTGTCCGTAAGTTTTTTGACTCCAGGATGAAGCGCAGTAACGATGGCATTTGTGAACAAGTGGATTATCATGAAAGGCCCTTTACTTCTCGGACTAAAACTTCGAAAGGATTCACATTGGATAATATACCAAGTCATCATTTTCATCTTGGTGGCGATGCGTTTGCTGTTGTCAGCGATTTTAAGGATCGTGTAAAAGTTCACCTTCGGATGTATAAGTGCGTCGACTTGCATTTTTACCCGACCAGTCACGGGCTAGTGATGATGCCATTTTTATGGGAGGAATTCCTCGAGGCTATGATGTTCACGGGTCCGTTTGACACCGCCCTAACCGACCTAACCCAATGTATAGCAAGGAAACTGTTTCTGACAATGCATAAGGAAAACGACAGGAATTATCTGCATATTCAAAGCATTGGTGTGAACAATGGATTCTTATCAGCATATCGTAACCGGATATCTCTGACTGAAGACCAATGGGAAAAACTTAATGAATGTAGTGATGATATTAGGGCAAGCATTCACCAAACAATGTTTGGATCGTCCTTTAAGAAGCTCGTTCTCGACGAGGCTGAAAAAACTGGACATAGCAGTGTTGACTCCATAGATGGTGAATTTGCGTTAAAAAAGACATTTTGCCACGTGATAAAAAAGAACATTACTTCAGCCATCGATGGACTGATCGACTGTCTTATGTGCAAAATTGAAGATCGCTATGGATTAGGACATGCCTGTGAATTTTCAACTCGAAAAGGTAAAGTGCATGCATTGTTCAAAAAGGCCGTAGCCAATTTGGATCTAAAATTGATCGCCCATGAATTTGTGAACGACTCATTTTTCATGTCGGAAAACACTTATTTGATTTTTTTTAATCACTTGAATATTTGCGATGTATTAGAAAGTGCTAAAAATCTGTACATTTTGGAAGACCCTATGCATCAATAAAATCCCATGTAAGTACCCTTTTGTGTCATTTCTGTTGTCTGTGTTTTAGTGTAAGCATGAGTTTTACTGTTTCTGTTGATAGTATTCAAATCAGTTGTTGTAATGGAGAATCACGATCTCTTGAAAAAGACTTATCTGGATCCAGCTCACCCCGGAAGTTTCGGTGGAGTAAATGCTTTGTACCATGCTGTAAACGGAAAAATAAAGAAAAAGGAAATCGAGGAATGGCTGAGGGGGAGAAAACTTACACCCTTCATAAACCTGCGAGGAGACATTTTCAGAGAAATCGAGTCATTGTGATGGGAATCGATGAACAGTGGCAGGCTGATTTAGTTGACTTGACCAGTCTGAAACAACATAATAACGGATATAAATATTTATTAACATGCATTGACGTGTTTTCAAAATTTGCATGGTGTGTTCCTATGATACAAAAAACTGGGTCATCCATGATCAAAGTGTTTCAGAAAATATTTAAAGAACGCAAACCGTTAAACCTACAAACTGACCAAGGTTCTGAATTTAAAAATCGAGAATTCCAGAATTTCCTGAAACAAAACAACGTCCATTTCTTTACTACCAGAAATGAGACAAAAGCGAGTGTAATAGAAAGGTTTAATCGAACTCTAAAAACAAAAATGTGGAAGTACTTTACTAGTCGAAACACATACACATATATTAACATCTTGCAGAAATTGATACATAGTTACAATGCAACGCATCATCGAAGTATTAAGATGGAACCAGTAAATGTCAGTCTAGAAAACCAAGAGGTTGTGTGGAATAACTTATATGGCGATATATCTGAATCTCATCCAGTTTATAAATTCTATATAGGTGATACTGTGAGGTTATCTAAAACCAAATTACAATTCGAAAAGGGGTACGAAACGAATTGGTCAGAGGAGTTATTTAATGTTTCCCAACGCTTCGCTAGATCACCTCCAGTGTATAAAGTTAAAGATTTACTAGGAGAAGACATTGGTGGTACCTTCTATGCCGAAGAACTGCAAAAAGTAAAAAAATGACCACTACCCAATCGAAATGGTTCTGAAGAAACGTAAACGGAAAGACAAATATGAATATTTTGTTAAATTTAAAGGCTACCCTGATAAGTTTAATTCATGGATACCATCGAACGATTTAGTGAACATATAAAAGTTTAAGTACTTACCTGAGACGTTCAGTATGAAAAATGAGTTTCTATCTGACGTTACCGAGCGATAGCTCTCTCGGCTACTTTTTGGACAACAAAATATCTCATTTCATAACGCATCTTCCTTCCTCAATCGAACTGAATGGAGACTGGGAAGTGGGACTCGTCGAACTGATCTACCCCCATTCGTGGTATAATATCACGAAAAATTCCAATCATTTCGAATACGATTTAGGAACGGGTCAGTTTAAGACGGGAAGAATATCTCCAGGCCATTACGAGTCTGTAGCGGACATTGTTAAATCCATGAGCAATCACTTTGCCAATAAAATCTTTTTGAATTATAATAAAGCGACTCAAAAGGTCAAGTCAACTCTTCTTAAAGGTACTCGCTTGGTTTTGCCCCAGGGATTGCAGAAATCTTAGGATACCAACCCATGCAACTTTCGGCTGTGAATGGAGCTCTCTCTGTAAATGGTGAATTTATCGCAGATCTAAACGGTCGGTTTTCTCTGTTGTATGTGTACAGCGATATTGTGGAACCGCAACCGGTGGGGGACATGGTTGCTCCTCTCCTTCGCATCGTTAAAGTGAGTGGTGTGGATGGAGAGATGGTCAGCGCTTTGTTCGATCGACCTCATTATTTGCCTCTTGCAAGAAAAAATTTCCAAACCATCGAAATTGTTATAAGGAATCACACAGGTCAATTAGTGCCATTTGAACGGGGAGAGCAATCGTGAAACTTCATTTTCGTCTCAAACATCTGTAATCATGTATGAACCCTACCACTGCTGTACGAAATCCTTTGAGGATTATTACATCAGCCAAACTGGAAAAGGATTATTCTATTATCAAGGAGTACCACTGCAAAAAGGTTATGGACTTGGAGGACTCTTTCGTTCGTTATTTAGAACGGCGGTACCATTATTCAAACAAGGTGCTAAAACGCTCGGAAAACAAGTCTTACGAACGGGGATGGATCTCGTCACGGATGTTATTCAAGGAAAAGATGTGAAGATAGCAGCCAAACAACGAGCTAAAGAAGCAGGACAACTACTCACCGACAAAGTCGCTACCAAAGTAAAGAAAATGATGGGTGGAAGTGTTAAAAGGAAGAGAAAGACGATGAAATATATCATTTCTTCAAAGAAAGCCAAGAGAGTAACACGTGACATTTTTGATCCGTAAAACCATGGCTCTGATTCACAGTCATTCTTCCGTATGCCTAAAGTCGGAACTGGATTTATTTGCTTTACCGCCCACACAAACAAGCATAGAAAAAGGACAATGGATTGAATACCACCCCTTAGCCAATATTCGAGATGGAGGCCCTTTGGAATTTAATATTTCGGGGAGTGGAGAAGAATACATGGACTTATCTTCCAGTCAACTTTACGTGAAAGTCAAAATCGTGAAATCCGACAATTCCGTTCTGCCCGACAAAGAGCCCGTGGGTCCCATTAACTGCTTCCTTCATTCTCTGTTTTCGCAAGTCGACATCAGTTTAAACGAAAGAGTGATTTCGTCGTCAAGCAACACGTATCCATACAGAGCTTATATTGAAACTCTGTTGAATTATGGAGAAGAAGCAAAGAAAACATATTTAGCATGTGAAGGTTTTTACAAGGATACATCCGGACATCTACATGAAATTAACCCCACGAATGCTACAACGAACAAGGGATTGTATCAACGCTACGAACTCGTAAAGGATAGCAAGACGTTGGACATGATTGGAACCTTGCATTGTGATTTATTTTTTCAAAATAGACTGTTGCTAAATTTAGTGGATGTGAAAATCAAACTGATTCGTAGCAAACCGGATTTCTGTCTCGTTTCCTCCTTCGGGACACCCAATTACAGAGTTCTCATCGAACATGCATCAATTTTTGTGAGAAAAGTCAAAGTCAACCCAGGAGTTGCCATAGGTCATGCAAAAGCTTTAGAAAAATCTCCTGCCAAATATCCCATTGATCGTGTTTTATGCAAAGTGTATTCCATTTCTCAAGGAAGTATGTCCTTCGTGCAAGACAACGTATTCCTTGGACAAATGCCAAAGAGATTGGTCATTGGGTGTGTGGACAACGATGCCTTTAATGGTACATATAAGTCAAACCCTTCGAATTCAAACATTATGACGTCAACTTTATCGCCGTGTACGTTGACGGTCAACCCGTTCCCCATAAACCACTAGAGCCCAACTTCGAAACGGAAAATACAGTTCGTTCTTACCATAGCCTATTTCAAGGAACCGAGAAATTGGGGCAAGACATAGGAATTTTCATCGGCCGTGAAGAATTTTCCAAGGGTTATACGCTGTATGCTTTTGATCTTAGTCCCGATTTATGTGATGGTGGACATATGAACTTGGTCCAGCAAGGAAATTTGAGAGTGGAAATCAAATTTAGAAAAGCTTTGTCAAAAACAATTTCTGTGTTGATCTACGCAGAGTTCCAGAATATTATCGAAATTTCCAAGTCCAGAAGCATTCTTTGTGATTTTGCTAATTAAAAGGAATGAACAGTGTGCAAATAACTAGGATTCTAACGCAAGATCCTGTGGCGCATCGTTCATTTCTCGGTGTGTTTGCATGCAACCGACTTCCTAAGAGAATTTCCAAGTTCCCAGCCTGCCTCATTGTGAACACGGATCAGTATGGGAGTCCCGGGAAACACTGGCTGGCCATGTTTATGCCAAACCCAATAACTGTAGAATTTTTCGATTCCTATGGACATCCCCCAGAATATTTTGAAGGACCTATTCTCCGATTTGTTTCCAAGTTTACCTACGTGAATTTTAATGACATGTCTCTCCAAAGTTCGTTTACGGCCGTGTGTGGCCAATTTTGTATTTTTTACTTATATTCTAGATGTCGCGGAAAAAGCTTATATTCCATTGTAAAACTATTTAATTATAAAAGTGAAACAAACGATGTACGTGTTTTTCGCTTCGTTAAAAAAAAATTTGGAATTGTATCAAAATTTAGAATGTGAATAATAAAAATTGATTTATCACTATTTTATGTGTCATGTCTTTAAATTGGGCTGACTCTTGTTATTTCATTCAGTTGTCAATATGGAAGTGCCTAAGCTGCATCATCCTTTCACAGCTCTAATAGCGGGTCCTACGGGTTGTGGTAAAACTCACTTTGTGAAACGTTTACTTCAACATCAGGTGGAAATCATCTACCCATCACCGCAACATGTGGTTTGGTTCTACGGCGTTCATCAACCATTATATGATGAAATACCTGATGTTACTTTTGTCGACGGTATTCCTACAAATTTCAAGGATTATTTGGAAGGAAACACGCTTTTCATTATAGATGATTTGATGGTAGAATGTGGGAATGATAAAAGACTAACCCATTTATTTACAAGGGGTAGTCATCATTATAATGTATCCGTTGTTTTTATTACCCAAAATATTTTCCATAAAGGCAAAGAAATGAGAGAAATTTCCCTTAATGCTCATTATTTGTTTTTGTTTAAGTCACGTAGAGATGTGAATCAGATCACTCATTTGGGGAGACAGTTGTACCCTAACAAAGTGAAATTTTTTCACGAGGTGTATCTGGATGCTACGAAATTTCCGTTCAGCTACTTAATGATAGACATCAAACCAAACACACCGGAAGAAATGCGCTTGCGCACCAATATACTCCCAGGAGAAACTCAATATGTTTACCAACCACGGCATTAGCTCCCCATTTACCATGAAAACGGTCGTCGTCGACGTAGAAGGATTTCTCCTTCAGAACAGAAAATTCATAGTGAAAGATCTCGTTGCATGTTATTTGCAGACGGGGGAGGGGGGGAATGTTTGCCCTTTGCCACCGTTCCCCTTCTGCGAACTGCATCCAAGAAGAGAAAAAGCTCAGTGCCTTTGGACGGCCCGAAATATACACCACATTCCATGGGATAGCAGAAACGAAGAGTAGAATGTCCTTTTAAAGATATTCCACTCCTTCTGTACTGAAACTGATATTTTCGAGGCCAAAAGACTAAATAAATGCAAGTACGTGGAAAAGTTAACAGGTACCATCTTTAAGGACTTTGATGCTCTGTGTTGTCCTAATGTGGAATACCTCCCTGATGTCCAAGTGCAGTGCCTAGTTCATCATCGAACTGATAAAAACCATTGTGCTCCCCAAAAAGCAGTCACATACGCGGAGTGGTTAAAAACTTAAGTGTGTTATAAAGTTCGTTATTCTTCGCCATGACATTATCGGAGCAACACATTCAGCAACTGCGTCTGATGAAGATTTGTCCTAAAAAACACTTGAAAGATTTTTTAAGGAAACTGCCAAACAGTGGAATCAAAGTCATATGTGAATGTGTTTTGAACACTTTAAAAGGCAATGTTCCCCTTTCACCTCCGCAGAAGGGAAAATTGCGTGGACATAAACACACACTACGGAAGTTAGCTGATAAAAAAGTCCCCTTGTTCAAGAAAAGAAGAATTTTGGTTCAGAAAGGTGGATTCTTAGGTGTGTTGATACCTGCGGCTCTGAGTGTTTTAACAACTCTGTTAAACAAATAAGATGGAATACGCCAGGAAAATGGTGCTCGTCCCAGAGGAGAGAGTTTCAAGACATGTACCTACGGAAGAAGTTTTATCTGACCTCGATAAAGAAATGAAGAAAATCTTACTGAGTAAAGAACCTGTTGATGTTAAAATTAAATTATATAACCAAGTGCTTAATAAAAGAATTCAAGTGCCCTCTTAAATCCGCCTATGTCAAACTTTTCAACGAAAGATCATTTAGCTGAAGAACTCTTAGATGTATCGGCTGATATAAGGGAACCCCTGAAAAAGTTAAAACTGATGTTTCAACAGCAAAAAATAGTGATGTTGAAGATATGGTGTTGCAGACTGTACCTAAAAATTTAAGAAGATATGCACATAATGTTTTAGACGTTTTCAAAAAGAATTCAAAAATTATTTCATGGACACCTAATGGAGAATTTGTGTATAAAGACAAAGTTCTTCCTGACTCGAATATTGTTGATCTGGTTGACAATTTACTGAGAAATAAAAAAATTCAAAGACCCATTCCGGCAGCTCTTGAATTTAGGCATGCTATAAAAGAAGTTAACTTACCTTTAAAATATGTAAAAAATAAACAATTTCTTATCAAAAGCGAAAAATATCAAGTTGGTAAATCTCTGTCAAAACCAAAAGAATGTAATCATTGGATTTCTTATTAAACATCCATTGCTTTTTTGGAAATTTGTGTTTGTTTCAGTAATTCTATATAAACAAAATACCCAAGCATTTCAAAGAAAACTGATTTTATTAAATCTTATAAATTATTCCCAACAGGGGAAAATTATAAAAAATAGTCAATTATCATTTGAAGACATCGATCACATTTAGAAAAACATTGTTCATTCAAAGTCATCTACTTCTCTGAGTTCATAAATTATCTGAGATAGTATTGAATTCAAGTTGATTGAGCGTATGAAATTGCTTTCTACGGATGTACATTTGCCAGAAAATTTACTTATCATATCATACATTTCTATGCCTAATATTGCACAGTTCACATAGAAATCATTCGCCACTATATCGTACATATCCTTTCCTTCATCACGAGCACTTTCTGTTAAATTCTGGACTAATTGTGTTTTCAGGATATTGTACAATAAATTATTCAAGCCACTGTGATCACAGGGGGTAACACATTCTTTGATTTCCTCCCCAGTTACTTCGTTAAACATAGCTCTTAGCGGAAATGATTTTAAAAAATTGAATATGACGCATTTTGTAGCTTTGTGCTTGATCCGATACAGAAATTTCCACTGCTGATAGTTGAGTTTCACATACCCCTGGCTAGATTTTCCACTTTTCAGTGTGGGGTGTTTTTTTTGTAGTTGTACATTTCGAATAGCGGGAAATACAGTGATCACTAGCTCCCCGCCAAAATACAGCACACGGATTTGTGGGCTATCTGAATGAAAATATTCCTCTATTATATCGAGCATTCTGTACATACGTATCCATTCTTCCTGTAATAAAGAAATTCCCCTTCTGCTGGACGCCACTCTTCACCGTGCACAGTAAAACGACGATATATATTAACTTGAACTTCGTCATGAATCGTTTCAATACTGATGAAAATACCACCGCCCAAGTACCAGCAGCTTTTGGGCTATAAAAAAAAAAAATCATAAAATTTAAAAAACTCATTAGAATTTTTGTAAAGAACATGCTTTTTTTTATTGCAATTATTTTTAGCATTACACCGCCATACAATATACTTAAAGTATACGACAACAACATTTATTATACCACATTTTTTTTTTTTGAAGCATACAAAAATTAGATAGTTGGGGTTGAACTCCACGAAGGGGTTATCATTGATGATGGTAAGACCCACAATCGGTCATTTAGATCCGCCAAAATAGTAGACGGCAGAGAGTCAGAATCCCTTCCAGCTTCGGAACCCTGGTTTTCTACCTCAGAGCCCGAAACGATGTCGATAATCTCGGGGTCGGAGTCCGATTCCATTATTTCCGACTCCGAAATTAAATCCACTGTCCCAGGTTCGGAAGATGTCAGATTTATCGTCTCTGGCTGCGAAATGAAATCCATTACATCGGGTTCACAGGTTAGATCAATGCATATGGGGATAGATTGAAATGATCCATCATCTAGTTCAGCCGGATTTACATAGTTTGGGGAGGTAATTGGCAACGCCATTACCCATTTTAGAACATATATTCTTCGATTTTCTAGAAATATATCCCTAACAACCTTGGGGGGAGAAATAAAACAAGGACGATGCTTAAAAACAAAATTCTGGTACTTTAGAAATACTAGAAGTACAGTTTTTATTTAATACTGCAGGAAACTCAGTAAACAAATGTGAATGAACCAAATGCTTAAAAACAAAAAACCGTACAAATACACAGAAACACAGGTAGGCACAGAAACTTTATTACTTCTCATACCCATATGGGAAAGACACATATGAATCATCACTTAATAATCTTTTTCAAATACCATTTTAAATCCTTTTTCGGAAGGTATATTTGTTAAAGTTCCTAAAAACTTGTTTCTGACAATATTAAATGGTTTTTGGAATTTAATTTCCGTGCCATCTTTGTTCATAATCATGCTTTTTAATAAGCCAACAGTGAACTTTTTCTTGTTGGGCCAGTTCAAGGTTATTCCCTTGCAACGCTGAATAGTTTCACCGTTTGAAAGTCTCAGGTTGTATACTTTGGGCCCCGTTGAAACAAATTCTTCTATAGAAATTCCTTCCGAGTATTTGCTGGAGATTTCGTCCACTAACTCACCAAGGTAATTTCCACATGGAGGATGATATTTGTCATCAGGCTTTGATATATAGATGACAGAGTCCGTGTCCATATATAATACACGTGTCTGCAGAGCTTCTAATATAGTGTACAATTTAAGGCGAGCAGTTGATGTGACAAAGGATGCTATTACGATATTGCCTTTCTTATTATCAGGAAGAAACGTTTTAATATGTTTAAAAACTACCATCATGTTTTCTTCACTGACTTCACATATGTCAGTGACTTCCTTTGTTTTGTCGTTTAATATTTCAAGATAATGCATTATATTATCGACAATTACATTCTGTGGTTTATCGGGATTTTGCGCGAACTTACCCCACAATGAATTTAAAGCAAGTTTCGCCGTGAGCCTCCTAACTGAATTAGCCGAAACTTCATGGGGAGCAATTCTTACACCTTCTGCAGTGAAAAAATCATTACAGAACTTTCTTTTTTCTTCGTCAGAAGAAATTTTTTGGGGATATCCTGAATATTTTTGCTTTGCTGCTAAAAAAGTGTCTATATATTCAGAAAATATTCCTTTATGGGATCCTTTTACATATTGGGAGGACTCATCATAGTGCCAGACATCATGGAATGCAATGATTTTGTATCCCATGGCCACAGCCTTGTAAAACTCGTTACTGGGCCAAGATCCTGTGATGAAACGTTCTTTGTCAACATGGCAACACACATCACGATTAAGATCTTTAGCACAATGAGGACATAGAGTGAAAATCAGCCTTCCTTGAATTTTTAATGGAAGGACAGGGAAAAACAATTTCTTTGGTGGCAGTACAGTTGCTTTTATGATGCCGAAATAGGCTTCGGGATCGTGACAGAAATTTTCTGTGATTCTTCGGGGATGACCTATAGGAAATCTGCCGTACTTGCAGACATATGGGTAGAGACTGCAGAAATCCACATATTTTATAGTTTTCCCTCCATCGGCGTTAGCGTAAAGGGTAATGGTTTCTGTTCTTCCTCCATATAAAAACTCTCGGGGTTCTATACAGATCCTCTCAGGCAATGAGCTTAATATGGATGATACCAAGATATCACCTTTAACCATACGATCGAATTCATGCTCCCATATGATTTTCAGCTGAAAACTAGGCATAGTAGCTAACAGATAGCTCTGTTTATCAATGTCTCGGAACCTCACTTGCCTCATCGGGACTTTAAAAAATGGGTGTACAGTGTTTCCGTCGGGATAGCACGTAGAACATCCATGGAAAAAACATCCGTTAAACTCATAAATAGTACTGGTATCATGACAAATACCATCTAATTTGTATGATCCAATTTTATGTTCTCCAGATGCTGAAGATGCCGACTGTATATTCTCTCCGGTGGTTTCTTCGATGTACTTCAACCATGCCCTACATTTCCTACTAGATACGTCACATGAGGAGTATCCAAGGGCAGGAACAACGCCTATCGTTTTTGATTTTAAGAAATTGGATCTAAAGACACGGAGACAAGCGCCTGCAATGGTGAGGTCTTCCTCAAAGGGGTCTATACCGGTGAGGTTCAAAAATTCCGTACGAAACGTTTCGGCTCCTATGCGGAGAATTCTTACATCATCTGTGCAATAGCTTTTCATCTCCTGATACAAATTATATTCTTTTATTTTTGCTTTTTCATCATACCATGAGTTAAATTCTTTGATCTCTTTTGTTGTGAGGTTTTCAGGTACAAAAACTCTTTTGATGGAATGGGGCCGATGTAATCGAGATTTTCCGCAGTTGCAAAGTTATAAGGGAAAAATCCTTTTTTCGCATTTTCAATGCCAAATGTTGAAGGAAACTGCCTCAGAGAACAAGGGATGAAGGACAGAGTGTCAATGAATCTAATTTTTAAAGCCGAAAGAAAATACCCATCACCTTCCCACCCTGAAAGACTATCTCTGGCTTCAAACTCTTTTTGTAAAGAGCGTTAAGGATGGGCATACCATCGAATCCCTTCAGATTATGTGCTAAAACTGTCATGTGTCGAAAGCGGGGTCTGATGTACTTCTGACGCCAACGGACACCGTTGTTATACACTTCTGTACCTAGCAGCCAATCAACGAAAGCGTCAACATTTTGAAAGGTGACAAATTTCCAATTGCCTTCTTCGAGAAAAGTAGCTATCAGTAATACTGGGGTCAAAATACCATTGGGGCCCTCCACTGTTTCAATATCAAAATACATGTAAGAAATACCACCCTTTTTCTCTTTCTTGGGGCCCTCGACAAACAGGTCAGTATTTAGCTGGCATACGTGGTAACCTCTAGATGGATTAAAATGTGATAAACACTTTATACATCTATGATGTGTATTACAAGTACTGTTTGCTTTATGTGTATCTAAGCATATTTGACCCCGAAAATAATTCGAACAATCTGGACATATGATGTAGTCACCTGACTGGGGGCATTTTTTTCCTTTACACGAAAGGCACATGTTTGTGCATACATGAATATTAGAATTATAAATAAATTTTAGACAATCAGGACACTGAGATTTGGCACTAAAATACCCAACAGGATTAGAAATTACGTCAAAATGCTCGTTGTTTAGAAGAAGGAATAACTTAATTTCAGCATCTGGACCCTTAAAAACAATGGAAAAGTCATCTTCAACAGAATACACAATAATTTGATATTTTGAGGAGAGGTACTCCTGGAACTTATGAAGTTCGGGGATCCCACAACTTCCTTCAGGTACTCCCGCGGTAGTGTGTAGCAGCCGTGCAAGGTTAAGTTGGCGAACTTTCGCAGGATTTTGCAGGGCTTTGAACTCCGATTCAGAAATTTCCCCATAATTTTTCTGCGCAAGTCCACGGGCCACAACAAGCGATCGGGCTAAACATAGGTTATCGTGATTTGAAATGGTTATAAGAGATTTTTTTGTTTTATTATATAACTTCAAATCAGCAATTTTTCGTTTTCTTGGGCCCTCTGTTCTTGCTCCTCCAACTCTGTTTATATTCACAAATACTAAATCAAATTCGAGTTCTCCATCGGTCAAAATTTCAGTGTTTGATTGAATGACTTTTTCTAGAGCCTGAAAAAATCGTTCCACCGTTAACTGGCTAACCTCGATGAGTGGTAAGTTCACGGGATTATCAAGGTATCTCGATCGCATGACTAGTCGAACATGAGAATATGGAGAACTTCGTGTAAACTCTTCAAAGGCCGCGGTGAGTACTTGTCGGAGATAAGGCATAAAATCTTCAGGATCTTCTATGTGTTCGGTATCTATTCTGAGAGTGTAAGTAGTGAACTGTGTACGGTATCTCCTGCTAAGTCGGGTCAATCTGCGAAGAATACGATAACCCGCATGACCACGGTCCGTTACAGGTGGATTAATTGCTTCATCCTCGATAGGCGTCGGAACAATCACGGGCCCTCCCCTCGAGGGTCCTGGTTCTCCATCCGGCTGAAGATTCAAATGATTTTGGGGTGCTAATGGAACTTCGTTGTAACCATTAGTGCTTCCTCCCCCAGCTGCCATCTTGTTATGTTCATTATTGAAATCCAGGGCGTGTGGGGAAAGGTCGTCCCATGCGGCGGTAAATTCTTCTGTCGCTGGTGCTACGGCATCGTGTTCCGCGAATGCATCCAAATCGCCCCAGGAGTCATCATTCTAGAAAAATTTTGAACAATTCCTGAGTTATTTTTAAAAAATAAAAAAACGGATGGCTGACTCAGCATATTTCTGGAGTTTCCTTTGTCGTTTAACGAAAAACGTTTGTAGCAAAAAACGCTCATACAACCCCATATGATAGATTTATGTAGAGTATTTTAGGAAGGAACTGTCTGACCCCCCCCCCAGGTCTTAAACAACCCTTAGAAGTAGGAAGCAAGAAGATTAGGGATAGAGTTCCCGACAGGAAAGCCACACGAAGAGAGAAAGAAAGCCGTCGTTATTTATAGCCGTGGACAACCCCGTATGGAAAAGTGCTACGCGGTTAATAACCCCACCCCCCATGGAAAAATGTTTTAACCTTTAGAGATCATTCCACCAGCGTAACTCGAAGGTAAACTTGAAAAATATACCGAGTATTGCCATCGAATGTAACATTACAAATAATGAAACTCCTTTCAAAAAACATTTTCAAAAACAGAAACGTGACATAGTTATGGTAATTATGATGTCAATGACTTCAAAAAACAGATTTTGATCTATACCATTTGTTAAATTTTGCTCTATACCATTTGTTAAATTTTGCTCTATACCATTTGTTAAATTTTCTACTACATCAAACCACTTAGAATTACAAACTTAAATTTTGAGGACGAAAACTTTAGAATCCCCATAGACAATGACAATACGTGCCACGTGTTAACACGAAGTTAATTTCAGCTAAAGACATGTATACACTTCAAACTAAGATCACTTTTTATAAATCACAAGAATAAAGTACTATATGTGTCCCTGAAAATACATGGGAATCCCCGTAGAAAATTGCAATACGTGCCGCGTGTTTTACGCGAAGTTAATTTCAGCTAAAGACATGTATACACTTCAAACTAAGATTTTTTTTTTATAAATCACAAGAATAAAGTACTATATGTGTCCCTGAAAATACATGGGAATCCCCGTAGAAAATTGCAATACGTGCCACGTGTTTACGCGAAGTTAATTTCAGCTAAACACAATGATAAAGACATGACTAGACATTTTCGTAATTGACTTTTAGAAACATTAATCTGCTAACATGGTGCCCTCACACTAAGAAAACAGCACGTGCTAAAAATGAACAAACAATAAAAATACGTGCCACGTGTTAACGTGAAGGAAATTTTCAGCTAACACAATGATAAAGACATGTTAAAGCTTCAAGCTAAGATCACTTTTTATAAATCACATGAATAAAGTACTATATGTGTCCCTGAAAATACATGGGAATCCTCATAGAAAATGGCAATACGTGCCACGTGTTTTACGCGAAGTTAATTTCAGCTAAAGACATGTATACACTTCAAACTAAGATCACTTTTTATAAATCACAAGAATAAAGTACTATATGTGTCCCTGAAAATACATGGGAATCCCCTCAGACAATGAAAATACGCGCCACGTGTTAACGTGAAGTAAATTTTCAGCTAACACAATGATAAAGACATGACTAGACATTTTCGTAATTGACTTTTAGGAACATTAATCTGCTACCATGGCACCCTCACACTAAGAAAACAGCACGTGCTAAAAATGAACAAACAATAAAAATACGTGCCACGTGTTCACGCAAAGTTAATTTCAGCTAACACATCCCTGAAAATACACAGGAATCCCCGCAGACAATGAAAATACGTACCACGTGTTTACGCGAAGTTAATTTCAGCTAACACATCCCTGAAAATACACGGGAATCCCCGCAGACAATGAAAATACGCGCCACGTGTTAACGTGAAGGAAATTTTCAGCTAACACATCCCTGAAAATACACGGGAATCCCCGCAGACAATGAAAATACGTGCCACGTGTTAACGTGAAGGAAATTTTCAGCTAACACAATGATAAAGACATGACTAGACATTTTCGTAACTGACTTTTATGAACATTAATCTGCTACCATGGCACCCTCACATTAAGAAAACAGCACGTGCTAAAAATGAACAAACACTTCAAAAAAAAAAAAAAAAGAAAAAAGAATGAAATGAAGTTACACATACCTCCTTATCATTAGTGGTAGAAGAACTTGAGGCCTCCATGCTGTCCAAATGTCGTATATCACCCAAATGTAGACCACACGTCTTTTTGTCGCTTCCAGATCTGCTTCTCACAATACAGAAGGTTTTAATACTTTATCTTACAGTTCAACACCTCAACCCTGCACGAGCTGCTATACACTCCGAAAGCAAAAAACGTCTCCCCTTTTATACCCGAAAACAGACACGTGACCGGAAGTGTTGCCATCGAAAAAAGGTTACTACCCCTATGGAAAATTAATTTCAAAAAGTGCCGACAGATGGGGCTGCAAATTTTCGCGAACCACCACCAGAGGGCGTTGCCATCGTATTTCTCCCTCGCGCCGAGAGGAGACCGGAAGTGACGTCGCGCACGACCCGCCCACCCGTCACGTGACCGGAAGTGTTGCCACCGAAAAGGGTTATCAAGCGCGGTCTTATACTACTAACGTATCCTGTAAAAATCTTCTGTATTGCCTAATGAACATATCCTTCTTCTGTATTTGCTGAGGGGGGCTTTTGGATTGCCCCGCGTCATTATTAGTAATAAGGGTAATCACTCGAATCTCAAAAACTATGTTTTCCCAGTATTAGAGAAAACACAGGCTCGCTATTCGAGGATGGGCGTTGTGTTTCACCCAGCCGACGTTCCGTGTATCGGGGTCCGCTGAGTGCCGCAATGTTTTAAAGTAATCGTCTAGCTTTTCATTTCTTTTTGAATAATTCGTTAACTTACAAATTTTGATTTGTTTACTAGCACTGATGCGTAAGTTACTCAGTATTGCACTGGAGGATTTTTCTGAACATTCATCCCAAATCATTTATTCACACATCCAACACTCAATCGTTATTAACCCTTTTTTTTTTTTTCTTTACAAAATTGTACACTCAAATGAAATGTAGCCGACTCATAATAACGGGAAAATAAAATATGTTTATTTTGCCTGATGAAGGCTTGAAATCTAGTAAAATATACACTCATTCATATGAAAATGTTTGAAGACCCTTTTAGCAAAATTATTTATTTAAAGGTTAACTTTAATTTCTTATTTTATTTAATATAATTCTGAAATATTTCGAAACATAATTTACTAAAATTGATTCCCTATACTACACAATTTCCTGCTCTGATCAATGGTATTTACTTTACTCAACCATTTCATTATTCTTCTATTTCTGCCCTACTTTTCTCAGCATTAGTTTAGAGCTGGTTTTACTTTCAACCTTAACTTAGTCTACTATGCTCTTCTTAAATTTTCGGTTCAACATACTAATTATGTAAACAAGAGGAAACTTTAATGTCGGATTATCCTACCTTCTATCCCACGATGAGGGCTGGAATATCATTCTAGCGAAGTTTTTATGCTATCTCCTCTCTTCCTGAAGTATTCATGCCGACTCTGACTTCTGTCATCCTTCTTTCGCAGTATTCATGCCGACTCTGACTTCTGTCATCCTTCTTTCGAAGTATTCATGCCGACTCTGACTTCTGTCATCCTTCTTTCGAAGTATTCATGCCGACTCTGATATATTTCTCTCGCTCCTCTTCCTGTCCTACCAAAAATTTGTTCTTCCCGGATCCTCCTACCAATTTACAGATTGGTCAAACAATTATCATTTCCCGATCTGATTTGCTCTGGGTTTCCCGCCATTTCTCTGACTTGCCATCCTTCGCCCCGTCCAAAATCTGTGTCCGCCCTCAAATTCTAGGAACTTCGTTGCCTACGGATCTCTGAGGTCGTAAATCTTACTATCATAAAACTGCTATAGTATTCCTTGGCCTGGCGTCAAGCTATTCTTTTCTTCCAGACCTGGTGCATCAAATCTCAAGACGACTGGCGCCGAGCTCCAATAAAATGTCTATCCGCTATTTCTCTGATTTGAATTACTATGTCTTACCCAATATTGCTGGCTCGTAGCAGTTAGGGAAAGGATGCCCCGCGGTCCCATGCCACAGCAAGCGGACTGCTGGAAACCCTTCGACTCTGAGAGAAAGAGAGAGAGGGTGGGGTGGGGGTGAAGGGGAAGAGCGGTACTTTCCTGACCTTCCTAGGCGCGAACCCACGGAAGAAAAGCTAAGGGGAAAATTAAATTGTGAAATGCAGAGCGTCTGAAGAGCGTGAAGTTTATAAAATCCTTATTTTAATAATTCTTACACCAGCTCCCCAAAATCTCTCCCATTCATTTGATTAATTTTTTTTTTTCCATTTCTTTTCCGCTTTTCCGATTACTTCTCAATTTCCAATACAGTGAAAAGGTGCGCACTCGCTCCCGAGTGATGCAACATATTGTCTAATGAACATATCCTGTATATATCATCTTATTGCCTAATGAACGTATCCTGTAAAATCTTTTGTATTTCCTAATGAACATATCCTGTAAAAATCATCTTATTACCTAATGAACATATCATGTAAAAATCTGTCTTGCCTAACGAACATATCCTGTAAAGATCTTCTTATTGCCTAATGAACGTATCCTGTAAAAATCTTCTGTATTGCCTAATGAACCCATCCTGCAAAAATCTTCTGCATTGTCTAATGAACATATCCTGTAAAAATCAAAGTCATGGCTCGACTTCTTTCAGGTGTTCTGTTTTTTTATTAATATGAGTGTATAATTATGAAAATGGTGTCTTTCTACTACTCCCTTAGACATTTGCTCAGAGGACTCAATCCATTTCAAAGAATAGTACAATACTAAATTTAACAAATTCGTTTTATATAACAAAATTTCTCTAATTTATAAAAATTCGCACACGTTTATCCAGGTTGTCTAAAATCTTAGATGACTGCACTTGCCACGTGTTCTAACTGCTTACATATTGGGGGAAGGGGGTTAAAGAGGGAATAGTGCACTGCAGCGTCCAGCCTGCCTTTACAGATGACATGTCATAACGTTCAAGGTGATCGAATAGGTATACGGTTATTTTAACGCTATTTCTGTTCTTCAATAATGATCTTTCAAATTTTGTTCGAAATATCGCAAAAACACAAAGTATGGTAACTGAAACATTTTTCATTGGATAAAGCTCTCAGTGCACGAAGAAAAGAATTCGTGTCTATTAAGTGCAAGTTTTTGTAATTTTCTCGAACAGAAATGCCCTTCGTGACAGATGAAAAAGTGGGTTAAGTTCTTCCCTGGGTAATTCCTGTAATATTCTCAAGACATAAACAAAAACAAAACAAAAAATGTGAAATCCTTTCTTAACCGGTTCCCCGTCCCCATCCACCGAGGTTTCTTTTTGCGTGTCACAAGAATCTGAAATGTAACTGCGGCCATCTTTCAGGGATTCCGGCATCGTACGTGCACCGGAAGTTTGAGATTCTGTTATCTGGAGGTGTCCATTAAGACGACACGAGCAGCGTCAAAAAATGAGGACGATCTGAATCTCTCTCTCTCCTTTTTTGTTTGTGTTTTTTGCTGGTCGTTATTCATTCATTCGTTTATTTTTATATTTTATTTTTGCTGAAGAACATAAGAGAGCGGAAAGCCCTTTCTTAACTCACGATGATCTCAAGAAAGAATGCGCATACAAAAGACTTATGTAGTTCATTATGGTAATTTTCGCAAGAGCTAAGTTCCTCCAATTAAATTCCTCTCATTGTGTAGGACGGAGAGAGCAATCCTTTAGCCAGAGCAAAACCGCCTTCAGATTCGGGTTTTCGACCAGGCAATCACACACGCACACTTGCATGCTCTGTTGACTTCGGCCTCCGCATGAAACCTAAACAAATTGTCATCGTTTATCATAGATCGGTTAGATCACCGTGTACTCTCCGCTTTCGTATGTTTTCGGTTACATGGCATGACCTGCAATGGGGCATGTTAGAATGAGCTTAGGAAATTCTTTCATTAGAATAATCTTCTACGATTTATCCATTCGTAAGTCTTTGGCATTGTAAAACAGCAATTGCCTTACATAAATTTTTGTTTTTAAATTTTTTTAGCAGTGTGAATGTATACGTGTTTCACGAGAAGTGTCCGAAAGGAAATAGAAAAGTAACGGTTGGTCGTAGCAGTAAAGTGTGTCACGTACTACATAGGTAAAGCACGTCTCAAGACGACAAATCTGCAGCGATACATTCCATTCGTGTAGCTTAGTAGGGAGAGCAATTTACTCCGCAGTGAGGGGAGCGCGGGTTCGAACTCCGTCACGGACAAATATGTGTTTTCACATTGGCGCAAGAACGTAACAAGTTAGTAAATTATGCAATGCATTGATTATGATACGCTTTCCAACATACCAGAAATCATTACTCAAATTATTACTCAAGTTATGAGGATAATGGCTGTAGAATAAATCTCGCTCCTATGCCCTGACCTTTGACCCCATTTCGATGATATTAAACAGAACCAGTTCAGTATACCTCCGGAACAACATACTAAACTTTTGTCGCAATAGACGCGTTTTTAGTCAAGTTATGAAGGCTATAGCCGTGGAATAAATCTCGCTCCTGTGCCCTGACCTTTGACCCCATTTCGATTATATTAAGCAGAACCAGTTCAGTATACCTCCGGAACAACATGATACAGTTTTGTTGCAATGGAAGCATTTTTACGTAAGTTATGACGCATAAGGACGATGGAATGGATCCCGGTCCTATGCCCTGACCTTTGACCCCATTCCGCCCATTTTCAATAGGGTTCGTCCCCAGTTGTCCCCTACCACATACTAAAACTTCATCGAAATCGAACCATTTTTACGTGAGTTATCACGCGGATAGACTGACAGACAGACGGACGAACAAAGCTAGAGCATATACGCTTCTTCAACCTACGGTTGGAAAGCGTAAAAAATAGATGTACTGGCCGTTGGGTTTTTCGAAAAATGTGTGATGTTTGTTCCACAACATCGTCTAGAATTAATGAAACTTTGTTCTTCGCTTCAAAAAAAAAAAAAAAAAAAGAATTAAGTGGGAGATGATGTGACGTACTACAGAGGTAAAGCACGTGTCAAGACGACAAATCTGCAGCGAAGCATTCCGTCCGTGTATCTTAGTTGGGAGAGCAACTTACTCCGCAGTGAGGGGGCGCGGACAAACTTGTGTTTTTTCAAGTGAAAAGTTCAAAACCCGCGCAGCAAACAGAGGACAATTCAGATATGGTAGTTGCGCCCCCCGGAATGGATAATTTCGGAAAAATACGAAAATTAAATATTTATGCGGGCCCCCATGAAAATCAAAGTCAGTTAGTAACAAGAAAGATTACACCGAATTTTCGGATGTAAGAAGCACGTCTTTTGAATCCGTTCTGACGCAAATTAAATTTATCAAAGCTATTCAAAGTCAATGGAACCGGTATGGAAAACAATAGTATCTGATGGAAGACAGAAGTTTTTCAATGGGGTTTTTAATCCCTCAGATATTGCTGTAAACGGAAATGTGAGCTTACGTCCTTTGGTTGCAGACTTGTGCGTTAAGAAAAACATGAATTTACACGAGAAACATTTCGCACTGGAAACGTTCTCCAACATAGAAAGAATTTTTCAAATCGGACTCTTAGAAACAGAGATATCGACAAAAATAAGATGTGACTTTTCGTCCCCTGGTAGGAAAACCATGCATTATTTTAGGAAGAAAGTATTCTCAAACGTTTTTCCATATGAGCGGTATCGGTCCAAGAAAAAAGAAATTTAGTCGAGTTTTCAAGAGCCCAGATTTTGCTACAAATACATCAGAAGCAGAAATTAACACTTATGCCCCCTGGTGACCAAACCATTCTTTACCAAACATCAGAAATTATGTGAAAAAATATTTTCCATCAAATCTTGTATGCGATACAGGAAGAATTTTTCAAATCAGATCTTTAGGAGCAGAAATAACGCAGAAAACGCAATTTACCTTCGTGCCTCCTAGCGGAAAGTCTATGATTTACTTGAAAATTTTGAATTTATAGGAAAAACATTTCGCATCGGAAACACTATCCAACAGAGAAAGAATTTTTCAAATCGAACTCCTAGAAGTAGAGATATTGACAAAAATAAGATGTACATCGACGCCCCCTGGCGTAGAAGCCATGCACTATTTCAAGAAGAAAATGTTCCTAAAAGGTTTGTCGACATAAGTAGCATCGGTCTACAAACGACTTTTTTTTCAGTCGAGATTTTAGAAGCTAATATTTTGCTGCAAATACATCAGAAGCGGAAATTGAGACTTACGCCACCTGGTGGCCAAGTCATTTTTTCAAAAATTAGAAATTATGTGCAAAGGATTTCCCATCAGGAGCTGTATCCGGTGCAGAAAGAATTTTTCAAATCGGAGATTTAGAAGAAGAAATATAGGGGGAAAGCAATTTACCATTACGCTCCCTAGCGGAAAGTCTACGAATTAATTGAAAATTTTGAAATTATATGAAAAACATTTCACACTGGAAACACTATCCAACAAAGAAGAAATTTTTCAAATCGGACTCCTAGAGGTAGAGGTATTGACAAAAATAAGATATACATCTATGCCCCCTGGCGTAGAAACCATGCATTATTTTAAAAAGAAAATGTTTCTAAAAGGTTTGTCGACATGAGTACTATCTGTCTACAAACGACGAAATTTTTCAATCAAGAATTTAGAAGCTCATATTTTGCTGCAAATACATCAGAAGCGGAAATTAAGATTTACGCCTCCTGGTGGCCAAACCATTTTTTTTACAAAAATTAGAAATTATGTGCAAACGATTTCCCACCAGGAGCTGTATCCGGTGCAGAAAGAATTCTTCAAATTGGAGATTTAGAAGCAGAGATATAGAGGGAAACACAATTTACCTCTACCTCCTAGCGGAAAGTCCATGAATGACTTGAAAATTTTGAAATTACATGAAAAACATGTCACACTAGAAACACTATCCAATTCAAATCGGACTCCTAGAAGTAGGGATATTGACAAAAATAGGATATACATCTACGCCCCCTGGCGGAGAAACTGTGGAATATTTTAAGAAGAAAATATTCAGAAAATGTTTATCGATGTGAGTGGCATCAGTCCACGAAAGAATTTTTTTTAATCGATATTTTAGAAGCTCAGATTTTATGGCAAATACATCAGAAGCAAAAATTAACACTTACACCCCCTGGTGGCTAAAGTATTCTTTACCAAAAATTTGAAATTATATGCAAAAGATTTTTCATCAGGAGATGTATCCATCAGGAGATATCCGCTGAAGAAAAAAGTTTTTAAATCGGAGTTTTCGAAAAAGAGTTTTCGGGAAAAATGTAATTTACTTTTACGCTCCCAAGCGGAAAATCTGTGCGTAATTTGAAAAAGTAACTATATCTAAAATACTCTTCGACATAAATGGAATCGAAAGATAAAAGAATTTTTTTAATCGGATGTTTAGAAGAAAATATGTGGAATAAAACGTATTTTTGAATTCGACATCATCTGCATTTACGCCCCCTAGCGGCGAAATTGTACATCGTAAAAAAAAAACGAAATAAAGGATCATCATTTGAATATTTCAAGCTTCCCAATGCAAAAAGAATTTTTCAAATCGGACTAATAGTTGCAGAGATATCGTGGGTACAGACGGACGGACGGACAAACCGGTAACATAAGCACGATCTTCTTTTACAAAAGACGTGCTAAAGAATGCGCAGCGCTGAATAAGGAGGAAAAAATTTACCCGGACGCTTCAGAGGAATATTTCGCTGAGATATCGATAGTTGAAATTCTGGACGTATGCCAGCTTACCTGCAGTGACCATGTGCAGTATTAACACTGTTACAAGGATTTAATATACATAGGAGATTTTTATAGTGATATTAAATCCATCCTCGTAACACATTTTCCATTTCGCCATTTATTTTTCTTTGTTTCATCGTGCTTGGGAGACACATTACCAGGATAAGCAATTTTTAGGTAGGCGCCTCGTTGCCCCATTTGCAGACACCTTTCCGAGGGAGTTAACAATGAGTCGAGCATTCAGCAGAGCTCACCCTTTGTCTCAGATAGACACCTTTGGTGATAGAAACCCATTTGCAGATTTTCGGATACTTTGATCGCACTTCCGAAAAGGACGTCGCATTTTCTTGTAACCCTTCCGAGCATTAGCTTTGATTTTGCGGACACCGCTTTTCCCAGGCCCAGGAGTCAGGTTGTGACAGTAGGATTGCTTGCAGTGGGTGGGAGTGCTTTTACTTTCGCCCGGGGACAGAGCGGGTTTGGAGAGAGGTGAAGTTTTTGTCGGGGAACAGGGTCATCGGAGAGAAGGGAGAAGGAGGGAGGGAACTTTGCGAACAGCGCAAAGCTAGGGAAGCTGAGTTCCGAAAGCGGCAGCTCAGCGTATGTGGAGGAATATGCATTCGAGCTAGCCGAAGACCGTTTAATTTGATCACCGGGGAGTGAGCGATTCTAAGTAAGCACGCGTGAGAGATTTAGGAAGAAATAAGGTTTAATGTCAGGAGAGTAGGATTTTGAGTGAACGGAGCAAGACCGTAGGATAGCCTCACTTAGTATATTAGAGAAAATAAATGTCACTAGGAATATTTGATGTCCTCCATTGAATATTCTGAAATGTGCTTTTCCCGATCTTATCACCCAAGAAGTTTACTTATTATTCTGCGTATTTCTGCAACAAGTTGATTACGGATTATCTCGACAATAACAAGTAACAATTGTTATTATTCCAGTATAAGATAATAGACATATTACCGAACATCGTTACAAGTAACACCGAACTTTTTTACAACAGAGAGTAGCGTGCCCAAAGGGGGGTCAAATTAAAATTTGGAGCCTTTCGATATTTAAAAAATATATCGCCAGCAAATGCACTCATAACACAAATACATTTAGCAAATGCACTCATAACACCTTTAATTGTATATAAAAAAAAAAAAATTCGTAACCCCTTCCTCCCGAAAAAAATTTCTGGGCACGCCACTGTCAACATGTCCCCCGTATGTCAGTGGCGTATCTTGGGTCCGACACTTGGGCTATCTCACTCACGCCCCTACCCCCACAGTACTATTTTTTTTTTTTAATTGCGAAGTTTATTTGTTAATTGTTAAATAACAGAAGAAACATTTTTTTTTCTAAATTTTAATTACATGCTATTGCTAACATGATACCAAATAATTATGAGGATTAGGATTTGAACACTTATTTGTAAACGAACTCCATTCTTCTTTCCTCTTGTGTGAACTTGAGTGTTACGTTTTCACAAAAATGTTTCTTCCGAGTACTTTTTCATATTTAAAAATAATGTTTTTCCCTATTAACAAACCAACCAAGTTGCTCGAATGTACATGTCCTTGTGTGTCTCCAAGATATATCTTGATTATTTTTAATACGGAAAAACTTCTTTCGGCAGTTGCAGTTGTTGATGGAAAGTTTAATATTAGATCTGCTAATTTGCACACCTCAATAAACGCTTTGTCCAATTATTCAAATTTATGTAGCAAGTAATGTTTCTTACTGATTTGTTTTATCAAGGGAATAAAACACTTTCAGTTCATTTTTTTAATCTAGCTGTATCAAAATTTGAAGCATAGAGTTCTTTAACCTCTGATAGTAGATGTTCAGGGAAGCTTTCACAAACTTTATCAAAACAGTTCGTATCCAACAAAGTAATGAATTTAAGATATAATATCACTGATTTTAATTCATTAACACTGCACACAAACAACTCTCGCGAAACACGCGCTGTTAAAGGCGGAAGCATGGAGGGACTGAGGTAGTCCGAAGTCTTCTCTTTTCTGAGCTAACCGCTGCGCAAAGCAATGGTCTATTCACCTCCATACGTTCATTCATGTTGTCATGGAAACTCTAGCAGGCGGTCGTATCGAAGTCTTCGAATCAGAACAACGAAGACTCTGGAGAACTGCTTGCTTTAAGCCGTTGGCTTCGCTCGCCAGACTGAGTCAAAGAAGCGAATGCGCTCGTGTTTTTTTCGCAGCAAAAGCATCGACATATCTTAATACTGTTGCTAATTGACTTTTATCTGTGTATATTTAATTGACTGTTATTTGTGCATTCTCTGGGCTTCGCAGCTAGCCTTGAATATACGCCACTGCCGTATGTACTATTCGCGGACGTATACGCTGCACATGATCACTGTAGGTAAGCTGGCATATGTCCAAAATCTCAACTATCGATATCTCAGCGAAATATTCTTCTGAAGCGTCCTGGTAAATTTCTTTCCCCTTGATTGGGGGGGGGGGGCGCAGTTTTTACTATTTGACTTTGGTTTCTGTGGTGGTGGTGGAAGGCGCGCGGGGGTATAAATATTTAAATTCCGTATTTCTCGGAAATTATCCATTCCGGGGTATGCAGCTATCGTAGCTTAATTGTCCTCTGTTTGCTGCGTATTTTGCATTTGTCACTTTACTGCTACAACCAACGTTTCTTTCCTATTCCTTTCGGACACTCTTCGTGAAACACCCTACGTACAGTGAAACAAAGGCGTAACTAGGGCGGGGCACAAGAGAGGGCGCAAAACCCAGTGCTTGGAACCTGATTAAAATTGGAAATGAAACTTTTTCACCAGTTTCTGGTACCCTAAAAGTTCGAATTTCTTCATCAAAATGTTCAGGAGATGCTAATAGCCCATCCTCAGAAATAAAGTAGAGGTTCTGTAGTCTTTCCAACAAAGAAGAACAGCGGCCTTTGACGACAAAAATGGGGCCAAGTGGGCGATTTTTCTTTAATTGGATGGATAAGAACGTTATTTTTCTTTAGTTGGATAGATAAGATGAGAGTGTCTTTCACATTGTTGAAGACTCTCTGGGGGCTATTCTTCGATCAATACTGTGACTGCGATCCACGACTGCCAGCTACATTCGGTCCATTTGATGTGGTACCGAAAGTCCGAAGCAGTTGCGAAAGGCTACTAATATATAGGGTGATTCATAAAGAAGTATACAGTTTCAACGCACTATAAAACAAGAACAATGTAAGATATTTTATGTTACCTGTAACAGAATTGTAGGGGAATGTTTCCAGTTTTTTTAGAGAGAGTCACAGATGTTCTATGTGTGCACCCTTAGTCACACGACGCACATCGAGCACGGTAATCCATTTCCGCCCAAACGCTAGGTAAGATATCTGAATCAAGTGCAGTGAGATTTTGCAGCATTTGCACTTTGTATGGAATCATTTTCAGCTTCTTTCTCAAAATTCTCCAGAGAGTGGGCTGGGAAATCTGCACTTCACGACTCACCCTCCGCGTTTATTTTCCCGGGCTTCGTTGAATGGTGGTGCAAACACTATCGACGACTTCTTCCGATACACGCGGTCGTCCGGGACTTTTAAGTTTGCACAAACAGCCCGTAGTTTCAATTTTTTTATGCCAATCGTAGATAGATTTTCTGGTTGGAGGTTCTTTTCCAAATTGTGATCGAAAATGCCGTTGCACAACAGTTACAGATTCCGTTTTGCTCAATTCAAGAACACAAAACGCCTTCTCCACTGCAGACGCTGTCATTTTGACTGACTAGTCACGCGACACGCGCTATCAACTACGTCACTTCCCTCAGTAGCGGGACACAAACTTTATGAGTACATCTACATAACGGTTCGCAGTTGTGGTCCGTGTCTTCAACTGTTACTGTTTTACAGCATCTGGAAACTGTATACTTCTTTATGAATCACCCTGTACACTACATTGACAAAAATCACCGGACACCTAGAAGAGAAACACAACATAGCATTTATTGACATACATTAGTATGGTGTCATTTCACCTTTTGCCATAATGTATGCACTGAACCCTCGAGACATGCTTTCGCCAAAGTTTTGAAACACAGCGATAGGTATGCGCTTCCATTCAGTACATAATACTGCCGCTAACTGTTGCTTAGTAGAAGGCCTTGGCTCCAAACTTTTTATGCGGCGTTCTAATTCATCCCATAGGTGCTCTATGGGATTAAGATCAAGGCTCTGTGCTGGCCAGTCCACACACGATACGGAATTTTCGTCAAACCACGCCGTAACAGTCCTTGTTTTATAGCTCAGTGCATTATCCTGCTGGTACCAACAACGCTTGGTTCCACAGTATTGCCACATAGTTGGTAGGGCATAATTGTCCAGAATATCGAGGTAGACGTGCTGGTTAACAGCTTTGTTCACGATAACCAATGGGCCGGGACCATACCACGAAAAACACCCCCACACGAGTACACTGCCAGCTCCAAACTTGACCGTAGGAACAGTACAATGTGGTAAATACCGTTCCCTTGGCTGCCGCCATACCCACACCCGGCCATCAGGCTGATGGATCGTGTATCTGGATTCATCAGTCCATAGGACCCGTACCCATTGATCTACGGTCCACGATAAATGTTCTTTACACCATGCTAAAGGACGAGTAGCATTCCGAGTGGAGATGAAAGGCTTATAAGCAGCCGCACGACCACGGTAACCCATGGATTGAAGTTCTCTGCTAATGGTACGTGCACATACCGAAGTTCCAGCATTTTTACTCATCTGTATACTGAGGTCTTGTGCAGTACTTCGTCGATTAGCTGTAACGACTCTCCTGAGGCTTCGACGTTTCCTATCACTGATTTTCTTCGGTCTGCCGGTACGTTTTGCTGCTTTAGGCAGGCCATACAGTATGTCTTCCACTTATTCAGTACATCCAAAACAGTTGACTTGGGTATGTTTAAACGCTTCTCGGTTTCTCTTATGGACAACCCACTAATATAACACCCAACAATTTTTCTTTTCTCAAAGTCAGTTCTCTCCCGTCGCGACATTTTCACTCAACTTCACAGTGCGATATGATCGTGGTCAGCTGCAGGCTTGTTTTTATACCGTTTGCAGCTGTACCACGCATCTTAACAACGCAGCGGATCCGCTCATTTGCTTTCGAAGGGGTGTCCGGCGACTTTTGCCAATATAGTGTATATACATTTATTGAATTAGTAATGCATATATATATACGTATATAAGATAGAAAGACGGATGAGAGCGCAATATTTTGTTGTTTTCCTCGGGCGCAGAAATGCCTAGTTACTCCTCTGCAGTGAAACCTCGGTGATACGTTTTTTCTAGAGATTGCCTTAAAAAACGTATAACTGTAAAACAAGTCGAAATTTCAAAATGTTTAATACTATTGTAAAATTTATTCTTTAAAGGAATGTATTAATAAGATTATGATTTATGTTAAATTAATGATCAGTCATGAAAAATAAAGATGACAAGAAGTTAATGGCAAATTTTTATTTGACCATTTTATGCAACCAAAGGGCGTGTAAGGTGTAAGGAACCTCTTTCTGCTTAACAACACGCCCCAAGAATCGTCGGGTGTGTAATGCGGTTCGTATTTTTTAATTTTATTTTTCAGCCATATGTTCTTCTCAAGAGTTAGCAACACTCTCCATGCCAGGTGGATGTGGACATCAATTGGACGCTCAGAGATTTTGTGTATAGTACGCTGAATTTGGTGTTACAGGCAGAGACGGAGCAAGCAAGCTTAACGAGGAGGGCGAGGCTTGAAATTACTTCCCTTCGAGTTCGAAAGTTCCTTACTTCCACTAAAATAGTAGGCGGTTTTTACTTCTCACACCTTCGTTATTTGTTTTTTGTTTTGATTGGGGGTTTAACGAACACCGTGACTTCGTTATTGGAAAGTACATTACTATTTTTGAAAATTGCAACACCAAGAAAGAATCGCCCTATTACATTTATATAACAGATTCCTAATGTTACAGGAGATAACTGACTACATTTGTAGAGCTATACAAGATTTTCTCGCTTCAAAACTCAGTATCGTGTGAAGATACCTCGAGCAACAATAACAGCCTCGATCCACATGGCGTGGCATTGAATGGAACATGTTTTTGGTATCGTCATGGCGAACAGCCTGCCAGGCTGCTTCTACGCGAGACCAGAGTTTGTTTGTGGTGTGGTGACTGGCGGTGGCACTTGACTGATGGGCCAGTTGCTTACCTACCATGTCCCAGACCTGTTCAATCAGGGACATATCTGACGAACGTACAGGCCTGGGAAGAAGCGGTCTTGAACATACCGAGACACATGTGGGCGAGCATTGACCTGCTGGAATATAGCTCCAGGACAACTCTGAAGGAAAGGTATCACCTCTGCCTCTAAAACATCCCTGATGTATTACTGGCTGTTGAGGGTTCCCTCAATTCGTATCAGGCGAGATCGCGAATTGAACTCAATATTGTCTCAAACCATGACGCTTGGCGTTGGGTCGGTATGACGCTGCAATGTGTCGTTCACTACCATGTCTTCGAACATGTATGCGACCATCATGATGCATCAAGCTGAATCGTGACTCCTCAGAAGACACAACCTGTTGCCAATCAGCGTGCCAATGTCTGTGTTCAAACCCCAATTGGAGCCTGAGGCGTCTGTGGTTGACTGTGTCAAAGTAATGCGTAGCAATGGGCTGCTAGCGACCAGTCCTCTCTCTGTTAAGCAGATGATGTCGAACTGTGCTGGAGGACAAAGCCTGACCTGTGACAGTGCTCCACTGCTGCGTTAACACCATGGACGTTGCTGTGCGATAGGTAACTTCCATGCGATAGAGATGTCTGTTGTTATCCCCTGCAGTCGTGCGATTTTGCCGTCCATTTTCAGTATTTCTGTCCGTCTGAGCCTCACCTGTATGTACACTGACTCCACGTTTGCATCACTGTACTGGCGTTTCGTTCAGTACGACTGGAAATTTCGCTGTAGGAAAATCCATCTTCTCTTATCGCAACAATCCTTCCTCGTTCAAAGTCCACCAGGTGTTCATAATGCGACCTTCTTCGTCGACGAGCATAGTGAGACTCAAGAAACACCCTTTCCACTCAATGTCGGCTCTTCACTGATTGCACCATCTAGAGATGGGTACAAAATCACGTTACGGTTACTTTGTAACGTTACTAAAATGTCACTGTCACGCATAGGCGCCGACTTTGAAAAATTATTGGGGTTCCGGAAATTTTTAATCGAATTATCCATGCATTTTTCAAAGTATTTAAGTTTAAGTTAAATTTCATTCAGTCAGATTATCTGGCACAATAAGACGCCTGAAATGCTAAAATGAAGCAAATTATAGTTAATTACAGAATTTAGTTAATTACAGAATTTAGTTAATTACAGAATTTAGTTAATTACAGAATTTTTTTTTCTCTAGATAATTATTTATTTCATTTATTTTGCTTTTGTAAGCGCGACATTATTATATACAATGCACAGATACTGTGTGCATTTCCAACTCAATTGTCTTATAAAAGTAATAGAAACATGTAAAATTTAGTTTAAGGTTTTTTTTAGCATTTTTAAAAATGCCAACAATTTTTTTCTCTTCAAATGATTTCTGAGTTAAAATAGCAGGAGAGGACATGGCAGCAGCCGCACGCCCAGAAAGGAGAGGACATGGCAGCAGCCGCACGCCCTGCGTTTTCCGTGGGCTCTACTTCGTATCAGCTGTGCATGCCCAACTTGGGCTGATTCTGTACTTTTCTGTGGGGAGATCGTTGATTTTGAAGAGGTTTTAGAGGCACTTGTGCAGCATGTACATTGAGGAAAAAACGAGACCGAAATTTACATGCACATAACTAAAAATTTGCAAAATGTTACAGAAATACTGTTTAGTATTTTCTAAAAAAATTAAACAAAATTATGCTTCGTCGGAAGTGCATATTGCGTGTTAACCAATCACGGCCTTGTAAAGCTGTGGGGGCCTTGTTGACCTTCAGGGTCTGTTGCAGAGAGTAAGAGACGGGCGCTATCAACGTGTGCTCCAGCACAGGTCTTCAGTAAGTGACGTCACGTCACTGAACCCTCCTCACCCGGAGAGCGCAAGAAATCAGATGATCATATTTGGCTTCACCAGTGGCTGCTGATGCCATCTTCTCTCTCTTCTAACCTTCTTGGTCTCCGACTGCCTGAAGATAGGGTGGGTCAACTGATTGTGCAACATACTGTATTTTCGCCTTTATCATTATGACCTCGAATAGGTTCTCGTCTCCAAATGTAGAATTAGACTTTTGTATTTTGTAGGAACCCAGACCAACCGAAGAATTTTCTTTTACAAAGGAGGCAGTTTTAAATGCTCTTAAACAACGGTACTTGAGGTATTGTCTGTCGCGTCAAATTTGATGAGCACGAACAAACACTAATTTTTTTTTCAGGCACAATAAACAGTCTGAGGGGTAAATTTCTATACACACTTTCCATATATAGTAAACGGGGAATGAATAATAAAAAACTTAAAGAATTGATAACGAAAAACAAAATTTATGGACATGTATTTTTCCCACGAAATACGAGCAAAAATATTAGGGGTTCGAGGAACCCACAACAAGATCGTTGGGGGTTCAAAAAGTGTTTCGAACCCACGAAGTCGGCTCCTATGCTGCCACGGTTTGTGATCAGCGGCAAAAATCACCGTTCCAAAATCACGAGAACACTTTGGTTCCTGAATTGTTCCAAATTCACGCTACTTTCGGGGAGCGACAGGTATGTTGCAAATCAAGCGTTCCCAAATCAAGCTACTTTCGTTAACCGCTCCGAAATTCCTGGATATTAAATATAGATATTTCCAAGCTTTTTCACTCAGTAATTTCACTTTTAAATCAAGCTACTTTTATTAACCACTCCAAAATCACTGATATTAAATACAGACATTTCTCAGTTTTTCACTCAGTAATCTCACTTTTAAAGCTATTTATCTGACGGTGTTTTTTTTTTTTTATTTTTAGTGACATTTATATATGCTATTTTGCACCCAAACCACCGTTCAATGAAGTTCTAGAGCACCCAGATTTTTATTTTAGGGCCCGAGCACAAAATTTCAGAAAAATGCCATTTTTGGCAAAAAATATACCCGAATAAAAATATTTTTTGTGGTTAGGTCTGTCTACAGACCGAATAAAGGAATTATAAAAAATATTTCGTTTATCTTACACTTGAAAAAGATACTATCTGCTCTTTGGGAGTTAAAATATTTCATATTTAATGTTCCTCCGTTACTTACCTATGAAAACTAACTAAAATGCCTATGAAAAGTAACTAAGAATACAAGTGCTTAATTAGTCTGTCAGTGGAAATCTCGGAAATAGCACAAACACGAATCCTCTTGAGAACTCAGAACGAGAACTGCGAAGCGAAGTGCCGAGTAAAGATTAATGAAACGTCCCTGTAGTTTGTGATTTCGCCACGTGACTAATTTGAGCATACAATTACAGGTGTTCGTTCTTGTCACAAACAGTGACTTTGTCACCGTTACTTGTCACGGTTACTTTTTTGGAACGTCACGGTTGAAACGTTACCGAAAGGTCCCTGTTAAGCCCATCCCTAGCACCGTCAAATGATCATATGTAGATGATTTTAGGAAGGGATTGTCTGACCCCAGGTCTTAAACAACCCTTAGAAACAGGAAGCTAGGAGAATTGGGCTAGAGTGCCCGATCGGAAAGTCACACGGAAGCGAGGTAGAAGACGCCCTTATTTACTACCGCTGGGCCAGAATCCTTGGCCCGACGGCTTAACGTGCCCATCCGTCGCACGGCGGTTATTTAGTGGATCAAGCGTTCGTACCTACCTGGGATCGAACCTGAGGTCCTTTCCGCGGCAGTCACGAACGTTTCCCACTAGGCCACCCGCTAGCACCTTCTCGTTTGAGCCAGCTCTTTATACCTAAGACCGGACAGTTCAGAGGGCGCTCCTCCGAAAGCGCATGCGCATTTTAACTGATACTTTAATCATTTCCATGTCGCAACCTGTTGTACATATCCTGTAAGTTTCCAGCTAAAACCATCAGTCCTTTATGGTGTCGCAATTTTCATAATCAGCAGTGTGTTATGATCGTTCAAAAATCTCACTTCCGGTTTTTGAAATAATTTTACTAAAAATTTAAAAATAGGTTAATACCCAAAAGCCAATGATTGTAAATATCAAATAAAACGTAAAAGTTGCGCGAAAACCGATGACACAGCGAGCAGAAATGAGGAACGAAAAACCAGCCCAGAACGAATGAGTATTAGATAGTGAGCGTAACAGTAGGCAGATGATTTCGGGGTAGGGATTGGAAAAATTTCGTTCAAGGTTAAACGCTCAGAGGAAATTTCGGTGACAGAGCACAAAGATCAATTAGCTCTTCATCCCTACGGGGTATTGGGCGAGGTTGCGGAGGTTAGGCTTACCGGTATATTGTTTTATATACCTCCATACACTGTTTCAGACAATTCCATTCATGCATATGAGGAGGCAACATCTCACAGTGTAGGTTACTCTGTACTCTGGTTAGCTATGCGAAATACTGTAAGGGCCAACTAAAATCTTTACAAAGAAGATACTGAAGTGTACAATTTTCTTTTTCAGTTAGAATTTTCAGTAATTTTTTTTTTTTTTTAATTTTCGGTAAATTAAAAAAAAAAAAGAGGGAAGCTGAAAATCCCTCTTTTTTTCAGCTAAACGTTTAGAAATTTATGGAACTGATACAAAATTCAGTTGATCAATATGCATGAATATTAGTGCAAAGTTGAATGTAATATTTAAACTAATTCCCCATAACCCGTACATCAGAAGTAAAGAAAACCATTTACTTTCAGAATTACTCCTCACTGATGGAAATGCACTCTTTGCCAAAAGAAACGAAGCACCCAGAAGGAATAATCCAATCGAGATGAAATGTGCAATGTATATATGTACATAGGAAAGGAAATGATTGCAATTACAGAGCAGTTGGGCTCTTTATTCGGATAAAACAGCTACACGTGTGGAACAAGTCAGTACATTGTAGCGCCACCTCTGGCTCGGATACAGGCGCTTACCCAACGTGTCATAATCACATACAGTTCATGCATACTGTCTTAAGGTTTAGCATGCCAGATGGTATCCAAATTGCCAGTCAATTCGCCGACATTCGGTGATGGACGTAGGTGGTATCTCATCATGTCCCAAACATGTTCGATCGTTGAGAAGTCCGGCGATCTGAGTGGCCATGGAAGGGTGTCGACATTGCGAAGGCAGACCTGGGAGAGCCGTGCCGTGTGTGTCCGGGCATTATCCTGTTGAAAAATTGCTCAGTGATGCTGAGACAGTAATGGCAACACAAAAGGCCGTAGAATATCGTCGACGTACCTTTGAGTCGTGAGGGTGGTATGGAGGACTGACTACCAAGGGCAGTGGGGTAGGGTGACCTAAAATTTATCCGCGACTGAATACTTTTAAAATTGTCCTCAACATTCTTCCGTAGTGTGAAATATAATTTCAGTGGATTGTAAGGTTTCCAATCGTCACCTGCTGAAATCATACTTAACCACATAGAATGAGGTAAACAAAAAATTATGTATATGGAGTGCTGTATAAATAATAAAAAAAGTAGAAACAAAACAGCTGTAAACAGCAGAAACAAAAACAAAACAAAGTACTAGGGGTGTTCAAATGAAAAGGTACGAAACGTCATAAGAACGTAACCGTTAACATATTTGCCTATGCCGCTATGGGAGAACGTAGCGACACATCTAGGGATGCGATTAGAGTCGCCGGCGTGGATCGGAGCACGCGCGGACGCTCGCATGCGCAGGAGAGAGCAGAGGCTCTTATAAAGAGCGCCGTCCAATTGACTACTTGTTGAATTCCTCCAGCACAGACGAACCATTAACTCCGATGTGTACTGTGAGACACTCCGAAGCCTACGCAGGTCCATCAAGAACAAAAGACCGGGGCTGCTCACGGAGGGTGTGGTTCTGCTCCATGATAACGCGCGTCCACACGTCTCCAGGGTCACACACGCGGAACTGGCCAAGTTCCAGTGGGAGCAGCTTGACCATCCGCTCTACAGCCCGGACATGTCGCCCTGCGATTTCCATGTGTTTGGTCCCCTGAAAAAACATCTGAAAGGGAAGCGCTTCCACTCGGACGACGAACTCAAGGACGCTGTGCAGGACTGGGTCTCGTCACGGCCACAGGAATTCTGGGAAAAAGGAATCCTTCGGCTCGTTAATCAATGGGATCGTTGTGCTACGGCCTATGGTGTATACTTTGAATAAAGTCTTCATTTATACCCACAGTGTCGTTTCGTACCTTTTCATTTGAACACCCCTAGTATGTAGCTTTCGTTTCCACTTAACCAGGATATTTTGCTGTACCACCCCACATTAAACGTTCTAGACTGATTCTCATGTTTTTGCACCAAGCAAATATTTGGTCAATGGGGCCCCAAGTCTATAATGATTTTTTTTCTTCATCACTTAATAAACTGAAAGGTTATTCCAATAAAAAGTCCACTTTGTTTATTTTACTTGCACGAGCGAAACTTACAGCTTAACTACACAAACGAAAATCAGCAACTCACTGGATGACAACGTGAAAGCGATCGCTCCAAAAGACAGCTTCACGCATGCGCATTTCAGCGCGCATCTACTCATTCATTACTGTTCTCCGAAGCTTCGCGAAAGCAACGAGTTGACAAGAGTCGTCTCTCGCAGATTGCGCCCTAGTATATGTAGGGCTCTAATGTGTTAGCCAGTTATTCAACTATTCTAGTGGCTTACATTGCATTCAGAAAATCTGGGGACTGGTTACTAATATGGATTTTCTCTCGCAATTTTTCCACTTCGAAGAAAAAACAATTTTTTTTTACATTTTCATGCCAGACACGTATGTCCTGGTCACGGCGCCAAGTGCAAACCATGACTCTTCACTGAAGACAACACGACGCCATTAGACACTACCCACGTTGATCGGGCCTGACACCACTGCAACCGGTGCCGGCAATGCTCGCTGGTCAGTGGTAGGCGGCGAAGTGGTCTCCTCGAATGTAGTACCCGTGCGGCAAGTCGTCTGGGAATAGTCCGGATGGCCATTTCTATAGGTACTGTAGACGACGCAACATGGCCACGGATGATTGAGAGCGACGATTTCAGTTCTGTTCTTGCGACTATCACAATCGCTCGATCCTCGCGTTCTGTCGTTGCCCTCGGCCGTCCGCTGCCCGCGTGCCGCTGGGGTGTGCCCTTCTCGACCCTTTGGTGCCAACATCGTCCTATTACCGCGTCCTCCGACCCGAATCCCTGCCGATACGGCGACTTGACCAACCGGCCTCTCTCAGCCTAATTATACGTCCTCCCTCAAACTCGTTCAACTACTCGTAGCGTGCACGGATCCGACGTCGCGGCATCCTCACAGTCAGCGAAGGTTAATGTAACCGCAATCCGCTGTCACAATTGTCCCTGCGTGCGAGCTTTTCTCTTGATATACCCTCCTCGATGCGTGGTTCCCATGCGCTATGGTGGTCAACTATTTCGTCATTGGGCGTTATTTTTTAATCATTTGCATATTCGTCTGTAAGGTACTTGCATGCGGAGTTTCATCAGGATCGAGCGACTTTCTCGGCGTGATTCGTTTTTTTTTTTTTTTTTTGACAAAGAGTGTAAATGAAAGATTGTTTACTGTCTATCACACACACACGCACGCACACACACACACACACACACAAGCGCGCGCGCGCAGATGCGAATGTTATGGCGACATACATTGCTGGACACCCAAAATGCAACACCAAGAATGACACGAGATAGCAAGGCCAGATTTACTGGACACATAACAACAGATACAAAGATGAAACGATTGGGCTTACAGGCCCGTGCGACTTGCGGAACACGCAGACATCAATAATTCGTGTGGCCCCCATGGCTGGCAATAACGGCCGCTACACGTCCCAGCATCGAACGAAAGAGGCTTTGGATGTGGGCTTGGGGTATGTCGGTCCAGGCTGCTTCCACACGTTGCCACAGTTCATCAGGCGTAGCCGCGGGTGGTGCTTGCCGGGCCACTCGGTTGCCGATCAGCGTCCTGACGTGTTCGATGGGCGACATATCGGGAGAGCAGGCGGGCCACGGCAGCAGTGACACCTGGTGGGCCGTGAAGAATTCTTGCACGCGCATTGTCCAGTTGAAACGTGGCCGCTGGCAGGTCCTGCAGGTAAGGGAGGACTACAGGCTCCAAAACGTCGGAGAAGTAGCGGTGGCTGTTGAGTGTACCGGCGATGCGTACCAGAGTGGTGCGGGTGTCATATCCAATTGCGCCCCAAACCATAACGCCAGGCAACGGACCGGTATGGCGATGCATAATGCAGGCGTCATACAGTCTCTCGCTGCGGTGCCGCCACACGCGGATCCTATTACCATGACCCCGGTTGTACGGTGGTCGGGGAATACTTAATACTTGTCTAAACAGTGAGGTTGCGTTCCCATAAATGTAAAGAACCCAATCTCAAAGTTTACGGACGTCGCGTTTTGTTTCATATGGGCTCGTTACGAGGTATTCGTAAAAAACCATATGCCGCAAATTGTGAATTTAGAGGAATATACACAGCCTATAAAGTTAGCTACACCAGGTTAAGTAATTAACAATGTTTATTAATAGAAAAAGTATATCTATATAAGCAATTACATCCTTTAGGTGGAGGCCAAATAAAAGTTACGTTAAATTAAAAGATATTGGAATTAGCCATGTTTACTGGTCCCTGCTGCGTACGCCTGTTACACCTTTGAGCTTAACTTTAAATTAACTCCCTCAATCTATTTCGCTGAGGCATAGCGACAATGCATATGTATATATCTAGTTAACATGGTAACTGGAATTGGGGAAAATAACGTCATCTTACCTTCCTTTTGGATATGGATGGTCTCTCGTTGAAGCCCCACGCTGGTAGATGAAAACTTGCGTGGATGTTGACTCCGTATCTATCGACTACCACGGCTGGGACCGCATACTCTGTCCTCCGATTACTATGCGTGAAAAAACATCTCTCCTAACTGCGGATCGCCGTTCCGGCTACGACCCTTCGATACGAATTTTTCTATCTCTGCTACCTATCTTCTCCTCCCATGTCTCAATCTCCGATACGAATTTTTTCTCCTCTATCTGATCTCATGTTCTCATCTCCTGTGACCATATCTCCAAATATCTGTCCTGTGGATTCTGTGTCTATGTCTTTTTCTTTGCCTAAATATTTCCGTCCCTTTAATTTTTCACGTGATAGGGGCGTGCCTACAACCTTCTACGAACTCTTCGCCTGGGGTCCGGATTGGTCAGCTGAGCTGACCAGTGCTCGGGCTTAGTGGCTATTGGTTGGACCTCTGGTCCAGTTGGCTACCTTTTCGCGGTAGCTGGCCTGTTTTGCAGGTGATGCCTTTTGTGAATTCAATAGGGCCTATTTTACGCTCAGATGAATAGCGAAGAATTTAAAGGGGCTTTCCGCTGCCAGAGTTACGACTTTTCTGTGACACCGCGATGTACTTTACGACTTTCGCTAGTGCCTCCTTCATCAAGGAGAAGTCGTAAACCGCAACTCGCCCATTCATCTGACCGCGTTTCGGACTCTTGCCTGTGCCTTCTGAAATACCGGGATGTATTGTCCCCTCAGCAACGCTAGCACTGGGGCCATTTCTTAAATTTTGCGAATGCCGTGCTTCTTCTCACAAGAGTAAAAAGAAGGTGAATTCCTTTGGTCATTCTCCACGGGTGTCCGACAACCCGTTTTGACCACCTGGGTTTTATGCTTCCGTGGGGAAAAGGGGGTTTGTGAGGCAGGAAGGGAGCAAAGAAAAATAATTTAAATTAAGTAAAAAAATAATTTAGGTAAATTACTCCTGGTCTTTAAATTTAATTAGGCAGCAAACAATGTGACCCGAACTACGAAGTAGTTCCTCGGCAACAATCCGACCATCGTGGTGTTGCAGGCGGAAGCGGGATTCGTCGGAGATGACAATGTCGTGCCATTCCGTAGTCCAGGTGCAGCGTTCAACGGCCCACTGCCACCGCACTCCCCGGTGGTGTAACGTCAATGATAATCGGAGTAATGGGCGCCGTGCGACAAGTCCCCGCTCCTGCAGACGACGTCGAACGGTACGTGCTGACACAGGTTGTTGCGCAACACACCCTAATTCCTGCGCTAACGTTCGTGATGTGGCGGTGCGAGCGTCAATTCCCGCAGCACAACATGCCGGTCCTCTCGTTTGGTGGTGTACCGCGGCTGCTGCAATCGCTCACGTCGATCCGTCCGTCCCTCCTGCACCCACCGATTCCATACTCGCCTCACTGTGGCTGGATGTCGTCCCACACGAGCACCGATGTCTCGGTACGATAAACCGCTGTCGCGATAAGCCACTATTCGTCCTCTGTCGAACTCCGAAACGTGCTGGAATGACTGCCGTATTCTGCGACGAGGCATCAGGAAGCTTCCCACGCACAGGTCTGGCAGCACAACACACTTCCACTACCTTCTGTGCATCCTTCTTATCCTTCTCGGTGCTTCTCGGTGGCGTGCATCCTTCTTATCCTTCTTATAGTGCTTCTCGGTGGCGTGCCGGGCGCATATGATTTGCATATGTCCTGCAATGCTAATCGTTTGCATGTCCTCTCGCGGGCGACGCATGCTGCGAATTTCAGGCCAATCGGATGCTTCCTTCTTGGTGTTGCATTTTGGGTGGCCAGCAGTGTATTATCAGCAGCATTGCTGCATATGAACAGGACCGTAGGAAGTTACTTGGGAGGGCGACACGTGAAATTACGCCCCTTCGAGTTCAAAATTACGCCCCTGCAAGTTTCACTCAAATAATACGTAATTTTTTACTGTCTCACACACCGCCGTTATAGGAAAGTACTGTATTAGGATCGTTCAAAATCGCTCTTCCAGATTTTGACAAAATTTTATTAAAACTGTAAAAACTAGGTAAATATTCAAGAACCACAGGTTTTAAATACCAAATAAAGCGTAAACATTATGTGAACTCCAGCAACACAACACGCCACAGAAATACAGAACGAAAAACAAGTCAAAATGCTCAGAGATCTTTCTGAGACAGAGTACAAATGATTAATTAGCTGTTCATACCAAAGACATATTCGGAAAGGTCATGGAGACTGGGCATGTCAGCATATTGTTTTCCGTTTTGGAAAATTCCCTTCATGGATATGAGATTTTCACACCTCCTAGTGTATGTTACTCTGTAACTATACAGTATTCCATGGTAACTGCATGTAATACTGTATGATACTAACTAAAATCTTTAAAAAGAAAACATTGAAAGGTGTAACTTTCCATTTTCCTTACACAATTTTTTTTACATCCCTCAGGGCATGAATTTACGCCCATGGAATGACAATTCTGGGAGGGAAACCGCCCTTCCTGCCCTCCCGGTAGCTACGGCCCTGTGCATGGTCTCCCCAGGTCTCTTCCTGAACTTTCTGTCTTGAGACAGTCTCTTTCAAGTCACTTCATCATGCTTTCGAATTTCATCCAACCACCTCCCACGTGGTCTTCTTCTGAGTCCCTTCCTGTACTTTTTTATCCAATCTAGTATTTTAGTTGTCCAATGGTGGTCAGTTCTTCTATAGGAATTTGTCCAGCCCATTATCATTTGATGTCATGAACTCTTGTCATTTTCCTGACCCACGAGTTCCTCTTCTTATTTCTTCTGGCAACACAAAGCTGGCATCTCTCCATGCTTATTTTAGTTGCCAGCTGCCTCTGTATGTCTTTTTAGTTAAGGAGGTCCATGTCTCTGATCCATAAATAAGAACTGGAAGTATGTTGATGTTTATGGAAAACAGACATGAACTTTAACTACCTATCGAGTATAAATTTATAAAAAGTTTCCGAGAGAAAATGAAACTGTAACTCGTTTTTCTTTTCTAATTTTAAACTAAAGAAAAGGAAACAGAAATTAATTTAAGTCTGAGTAGACTGGAAAGTGCAAACATTTCAACAACTAGAAAAATTGTGTGTCTCGTTTATCGTAAACAAGAGCAGTAAATAAAATAAAAATATACAGGTAGGCTCAGTTCTGATTGAGCCGTCAGTTTGGAATGTAAGACTACGACTTGCAGATCTGACAGTTGAAATGAGCTAGTCGCGTATGGTTTCAAAGCGTTTATTTAATTTTTTATAGCCAACACAGGTCCATGAAATGAAAAGTAACTTACATATTTTTTACAAATAATGCTGCGAACACATAGCAGATCGATACACGAATCATCCAACGTAGTGCTCTGTTTTCTTGAGTTTCTTACATTCCTCATCACTTGCTCTTGCCTCTCGTTCTGATTTCCTCCACTTTTGCTTGCGTTCATTCTGCGAATTCCGCGACATTGTCGAAAAGGTTAACCCATTCACACGAAAACAACTTTTGTTTAATTTTATTTTAAACCACTGCGATATGTTCTTTATATATTTGAATAGATATCGTCAAGAGATTTAAAACGTTACCATGAACAATCGTTTTGCACTGACGGTTGTCCATACAAACCGCGATATTGTCAAAAGTGTTCACCGGTTCACAAGGAAACAATTTTTCAAATGTTCAGTTCAAAGCACTGAGAAATGTTCTTCGTATATTTGAATAGATCTCGTCGAGAGCTTTAAAACGATACCACGCACAGTCGTGTTGCGCTCACGGTTGCCAAGATAGACTGAGTCAAACGCAGCGGCACACATAGAAATATTGCATCATCTCCTCTGCGCACAGGGAGCGAGGGGTGCTTCGCGCGCACGATGTATTGAACAGTACGCGAATTGGACTCCATGCTGTTTACGATCATGCTAACATGATTAGTGTACAGCAGGTATTTTTGACGCTATAATGATTTCAATTGGGACTTATTTTTGCCACAGGCGGTAGGCCGTGAGTCGTCCCATACTATCCGCGGAGTTAGACGTAGTCCTACGTCAAAAAATTCAGTACTGAAGTTACAAGACTTTTTAATTAATTTCCGAAGCTAATGTGATAATTCACTTTGAAATGTCAAAGTATTTCAACTAAAATAAACTTTATTCACAACGAAAGGGAGTAACAGTATTTAAAGATTGCGTAAACTATGATTTTGCTTTTGATCTTAAGCGGATCACGTAAATGTAAAGCGAGGAAGACGTCTGGTAAAGAGTCAAATGACGTCCCGGTGGCGTAGTGGTCTAAGCGATGGCTTCTGATCATTCGTCCGAAAGGGTGTAACGTATACTCTATATTCACTTTCCTTTTGATTTTACTATCTCTGGTTATTTTATTTTACTATGTAAATTATCTTCCTACTGAACGAAATATTATTTCACCCGCTGAATGAGATCTGGCAATGAGTGTAAGTCATGACGTGGTGGTAGCTAGTATATAGGCGCGTTCATCGAGACTTGTGTGTGAGTTGAGTTGTGTTGGAGTTGTGTTTGGAGAGCGTTGGTTGTAGCGTTGGAGAGCGTTGGTTGATGTGTTGGCGTTGCGAGGTGTTGTTATGAGAGTGTGTGTACTATAAGAGGAAAGTTTATTCATTATTATGTACAAGATATATGAGTGCCTTAGTTGACCAAGAGTCTTGGAAATAAACAAGTTTTTCAGTAAGTTCAGTCTTTCTCAATTCATAGTTTTTGTCAGACCTCTGTCTGGCTGTTAGGTTTATGACTTTGATTACTTAATATAAATAACCAGCGTTGAGACTTTGTTTAAGTTCATAATTAACGAGTAACAACACCCCTTTTGGGAATTCATTATTTTGAAGCTTAGAGCTAGTTATCATTAGCTCGCTGGTAAGAAGAATTATTATCATTCATAATAATTAGCTTAGCGAAAAGATTATAAAGCTAATTCGTTATAAGGGGTCCGGGTTCGAATCCCGGTGAGGCATGGATATTGTGTTTGTCTTACGGCACTGGCTCTCTCCCTTCCCTGGAACCAGTGACTAAATTAGGGACGGGCGACTGCTTATTTCCTATTGAGTTGCTCACGGTGGTCGTTAAACCTCCATTCAAAAAAAAAAAAAAAAAAAAAAAGAGTCAAATGAAGTATATTTCCACTTTTGAATTTATTTTTTGTTTTATTTAATGCCCTGTGTGTGTCGGAGGGCAAACATTCTGCGAGAATTGTGCATTACTACTCTCGTGGAAAAATATGCTAACCTTGAGGTGAAGTAAAAAACAGCTTAGCGGGCTGCATTGTGCGAAACCGAAGGCACGGTGCTGAGAGATGCTGCAAGTGTGGTGGAGCTGAAATAAAAAAGAAATTAAAAGACTTGTTGACCGAAGTGAGACTGTTGCCAATATTCAGTTTACGCATCCTTGCTTCTTCCTGAGCGACAAATCTAAATACATATACCAAAAATAGTATGGAAGTCTTGGTTGGCTAGCGGCATCTGCTAGTGGTTTCCAAACAAGCAAAGTTCAGGAAGGTAACTGCAAGGCCATGCATGTTTGACCTCGTGTAACATGGACACGACTTTCTCCAGGGTGACCATTCACTGTGAAAATGCGCTGTGACAACTTCAATGACTTGAACACTTTTAATGTTTCTTCGTTTCACAACAGCTCATGTGAAAATGCATGCATGCATGCATGCACGCACGAGGCCATTCAACGGTTAGCCCACTCTATCCATCGCTTAAAATAAAATTTTATTAACTAAGATATTACCAGTTCTGGGAAGTAACGCATTATTAATAGCGTCTTTATAATAGTCCGCTACTTTTGGTGTAGTAGTGCAACGCAAGCACTGAAAGTTAAACGTAGTTTTATTTATAATGAATGACAAAAGTAACGTCGTTTGTTACGGAATTTTGAGCTGTTAATACTTTCGCTGCTATACTACATTTCCTGTAATTAATAATGCAACATAGCTACTAAAGTCAAAGGTAGTTCTGATCTTTCCCGAAAGTAGTAACGTAAATTCTAAGGAAAAAAAATCGATGTAACGGAAATGGGTAACGGAGGTAGTCAAATCCATTGTTGAAATCTGTTAAATGCTGTTCCATGAAGCGACACAACAATATTAAATTCCATTGTGACTCAGCAATATATTTTACTAAACTATAGCCGAACATTTTTTCATTACGTTTTACACAAACGTAACAATATCTCATTGCAGTCTGGGTAAATTACAAGAACCTGATGCTAAATGTGATAGAAGCCATTACAAAAATGCATTTTGATGCCATGCAAAGTATGCGTCTCAGCGAAATTTAGCTTCCTCTCGACTAGTTACCTGCTATGCTATTGACGAGAGAGAATACAATGATGTATAACACAATGGGGTTATAACCTGTAGATATCCTAGACCAAAATTTACTAATCCACACTCACTAACACACTTGCGATTCAGTTTTTCTTTCTATATTGAGGTCAGATTTTAGCCTGAACATATACAAATGAACTTTCGTAGCTACATCCCATTTCATCGGTGTCAGGGTCGTTTCTTCGTTCGTCTAAATCTGAATATATAATGATAAAAATAAATATTATTTTTGAAAGGCTAAATACTCGAAATGCTTACTATTGCCACCGCCATAGTTTAGTAAATATTTACACGACTCACATATCATTCTTTCATTGGTTTTACGACAATAACATTCATTAATCCGCGTACAACAGGCCAGGAATTAGTAAACCTTATTATTTGTTGTTATGATTTAATTCCGCTCAGTATGTACCGGGCTGCGGTTCGATGTGGTCATGAGTGAAACCCTGTGGGCTCTGTTCCTGCTTTAAGGCGCGCGGCCATACAACTGTGCATTTACGCTTCACTATCAAATTTCTTTTTTTTTTTTTTTCCTACAACATACCCCAACCTTAATCTCCTAGCTTGCTATTAGCAAGGGTTGTTTAATATCAAACGTTATACACTGTTTTCTTAAAATCCTCGACATGAATTATTTATTTAATTATTATATTCAGCTTTATTCAGCAGTCAGCATTTGCAAAAAGCATTGCACCGTTTTCTTCATCGTACATAAACTTCATATATTTATTCTGCTTTTGCAGAAACGCCACGGCCTAGCAATGCTAACTTAGGCCTAACCACCGAACAACGGCCACTTTCAAACAACGGTCACTTTTCCTCGGTCTGAGCAGTGACCGTTATTCGGAGGCTTCACTGTATAATCCAATAAAAGGATGAAGATTCACGTGAAACTAAAGGGTTTGCTTGTTGCTGTGCATGACACACACATAATGCACTAAAGGAATAAATGGTCTTCAAAATACACGATCGAGTCACATTATTGTGACCACCAGCTATTATCCAGAGTAAACGCCCTGTGCAGCGCGGACAGCAGCTAGACGGGCTGGGAGTGACTCAATAAGGTGCTGGAAGGTGTTCACAGGTATGTGGAGCCATGCTGACTACAGTGCATCTGACAGCTGCTGGAGGATGGATGCGTGGTGGAGGATCCATAGAGCGAACAACACGATCGAGGTGGTTCCACAGATGCTCAATTGGGTTTAAGTCTGGGGAATTAGGCGGCCAGAGAAGTACTTTAAAGTCTTCATCGTGCTCTTTCAACCACTCTCGGGCATTTCTAGTTGTGTGACACGTCGCATTGTCGTGTTGGAAGATCCCATCAGCCCCAGGGAAGACAATCAGCATGTATGGGTGTACGTGGTCTGCAAGGATGGACGAATTCGGTCCATAGTGCCTTCCACAGGTATGAGTGGACCCAGAGAATGCCACGAAAACATTCCTCAGACCATAACGCTGCACCCGCCAGCTTGTGTTCTTCCAGCAGTGGTTGAAGAGTGTTTGTTCTTCTTATATGTTTCTCGCCTTATACGCCAACGTCCATCAGTTCGATGAAGCAGAAAATGTGACTCATCGGAGAAGGCAATCCTTTGCCAATCAGCGGAGGTCCAATTCCGATACTGCCGTGCAAATGTAAGCCTTTTCTGCAGATGCACCTTCGTTAGCATAGGTGCAGTGACCACCCGTCTGCATCAGAGCCCCATACGCAGCAGGGTTTGCTAAACTGTCGTTTTAGACACACTTCCGGTAGCCCCTTGGTTCATTCGGCCAGTGAGTGGCTCTACTGTAGCGTGTTGATCGGCCCTCTCGCACCTTCGAAGCTGACGTTCACCTCTCACATCAATGGCGTGTGGTGCTCCGCAGTTTCCAGTCGCTTATTCGCAATGATGCCATTTCTCCAATCACGATACACTTTAACCTCAGCAGCACGCGAACAGTTCACAAACTGCGCTGTTTCAGAAATATTGCCACACTTGGCCCGAAAGCCGATAATCATCCCTTTTTGCACACCTGATAAATCTCCCCCCCCCTTTTATCCATGACAGAAACGAGTGATATGTTTTCAGAATGCCTACACCACATCTTACATACCCACCAAACCAGCTCACGACACGTGCATTCATTCATTGGCTACGCGCTGTTGACGTCAAAAGTAGGAGGTGGTCACAATAATGTGATTCGACTGTCTATTATCAATTAAAAATAAACAGAGAACACGGGACTAGTGTTGGGAAGTTACGCGTAAAATACGCAATTTATGTCATAAATGTAAAAAGTGTAATAAATTCAAAACTTGCCTTAAATACAATACAAAAATGAAATATTACCATGTTACTCGAGTTCCCAGGCTAAAAGCGACACGTGCGTGAGTTACTTGCGGCAAATCAAATCAGCTGCCCATATTACGTTTTTCATCTCTTCTATCCTTTATAACGTACAGGTTTCTCCGCGCCGGGCATCGAATTAGGGTCCCCTCACTCCGGAGTAAGTAGCTCTCCCAACTGAGCTACGTGGACATGTGCTCTCGCTGCTATCTGCCTTTTTTGGTTCAGGCACGTCACCCCCCCCCCCCCACACACACACACACACGAAAGAGGCCGGGACCATGTGTCGCTGTAAGCAGTCATCCGCTGAAGAACGTGCATTTGAGAAATCCCAGACAATTTGGTGTGTCGAACGCAACATTACACTAATTTTTTATTTTTTTTTCCGAAGCACTGAAGAAGGGATTCTCATTTTTTCTATCTCGCCGTGTGGAAGAAAGAACATCAGATCATTGCGAGAAACTTAACAGCCGGGTCATCCTGGAAGTTCGGGCACCAATATAACGTACAGGTTTGTCATCGCCGGGCATCGAACTCGGGTCCCCTCATTCCGGAGTAAGTTGCTCTCCCAGCTACACGGACATGTTCTCTCACGGCTATCTGCCTTTTTTTCATCTGCGTCCTGCGGTTCAGGCACGTCACACCTTTCCAACAACACTCCGACACCACACATCGGCCAACCTGTTTCTTCCTAATGATATTTAGGATGCAGCACTGCCAATGTGTTGCATTATCAATATCAGGGAAAGAAACTCAATGAAGAACATCTTGAGGTGGTAGAAAATTTCATATTGCAGAATTTGGATGCAGCCGAAATCACAGGCTACCAACAATACAGAGATAGTGTGGGAATATTTGGTAAACTACTTGAAAAAGAAGTTCAAACTCCAGCAACATTTTGGCATTTTTGCTAAAAGACATCAGAGCGAGTCGCGAGAAATTAGCTATTAGACTACTCAACATACCAGCATCATCAGCACAGCTTGAAAGCTTGTTATCCAACTGGTCGTACATTCATAACGCAACAGGAAACTCTAAGAAACTGGTGCATTATAAATTACACTCTACAAATGAAAGATCAAAAATATGATGATTATTAAAAACTGCTGAGAAAAATAAGAATGAATGAAATTGTTAGGCAAGTGTTATGAAAATTATATGTAGACAACATGTGATAATGTGACGCCAAATGTTATTTTAGTTTGAATTTAATTTTTATAAAATTATTAACAATGTGACATTATTAAAGTAAAACACAAATTAAAGCAACAATGACACCTGGATACAGTGAAGAATTTATTAATAAATGCTATGAAATGAATCATCAAAAATTGTATGAACAATTCACAGGTTAGAAATCTTTCAATTTTAGAAAATGACAGTAAAAAATGTTAAACTTCTTTGTCATAATGTTTCTTTGTTTTCCTTAGAATAAAATGGGCCACAGGTAGCCTAGGGGTCAACGTTCGTGACTGCCACGGAGAAGACCTCGGGTTCGATCCCAGGCAGGTACGAACGCTCGAACCCCTAAATATTCGCCGTGCGTCGGTTGGGCACGTTAATCCGTCGGGCCCCGGGTACTGGCCCCTCGGTAATTAATAAGGGCGTCTTCCTCCCCTTTTCTACCTCGCTTCCGTGTCACTTTCCTATCGGGCACTCTAGCCCAAATCTCCTAGCTTCCTATTTCTAAAGGTTGTTTAAGACCTGGGGTCAGACACTCCTTCCTAAAATCCTCTACTGAAGATCAGATCAAATCTTAGAATAAAATTAATGTCACTGTATAACATTTTATTTAGTGTCAAAAAAGTGCAATTCTAGTTTAACTGAAGAGACATTTAATTTTTCTGGTTACTTTGGATAAAATGAATGGCACTGAAGTTGTTAAGAGTGATATCAGTTTAGGTGGATAATCATGAACAATAACAACTGCCAAATTGAAGGAAATGTTAATCGTTTTGAAAAAAATGTTCTATCGTTCGCATTACCTATGTGAGTTTTTGATATTTCACCACTGTTAAGTATTTTCATTTCTGTGGTTAAAAACCAAACGATTTAAAATAAATGCTTACTTCTAGCTGCGTTAACATGGCTATTTATTAATTTATTATCATGTAAATAAGTTATTACGCAGCGTAGAAAATTGTGTAATAAATTAGTTTTCTACGCGACGTAAATTGCGCATAGAATTGCGCCCCTTCACGGGAAACAAGCATCGCTTTCGAAACACATCGCAGCATAAAACACAAACATCCTAACAGGAGGAGGGTCGACACCAAGCGTGTGAAAATTACGGGTCCTCCTCTCTCACCAGGTGTTTTTCCATGAAGTGATCATGTGACACTTTTAGCACTTCCCGCAGAGCTGTTAGAAATAAAAAAACAACTTTTACTTCGCACGTGGAAACAATGTTTGGAGACTGCTGTGAGACGTACTTATGACGTATTTTTCTGACAAGAACAAACAATCTTTTACATAATCAGGCGAAAAATTCCAATGTTACTGAACGCCGCTAGTTTCAAAGGCTCAAAATACCTGTTCATTAATCAAAAAACATCAGTGCGAACTGTGTTATCTGATTAACGTAACGCATTTATTTGAAGCTTGTGTACGCTTTCCAACAGTAGGTTGAAGAAGTGTATATGCTCCAGCTTTGTCCGTATTTCTGTCTGCACGATAACTCGCTTAAAAATGGTTCGATTTCGATGAAATTTTAGTATGTGGTAGGCACGAACCCTATTGAAAATGGGCGAAATGGGGTCAAAGGTCAGGACGTAGGAGTGGGATCCATTCCATCGCCCTTATGCGTCATAACATACGTAAAAATGCTTCGATTGCGACGAAACTTTATCATGTTGTTCTGGAGGTATACTGAACCAATTCTGTTGAATATCATCGAAATTGGGTGAAAGGTCAGGGCACAAAAGCGAGATTTATTCCACAGCCATTATCCTCATAACTTGACTAAAAATGCTTCTATTGCGACAAAACTTTAGTAATTTGTTCCGGAGGTATACTGAACCAATTCCGTTGAATATCGTCGAAATGGTGTCAAAGGTCAAGGCACAGGAGCGAGATTTATTCTACAGCCATTATCCTGATAACTTGAGTAACACAAGTAAGTTGAGTAATGATTCCTGGCATGTTGGAAAGCGTATCATAATCAGTGCATTGCATGATTTTACTAACTTGTGGTTATATATGGTTTTATTAATCTGGGAAGTTTTTCACGGAGTATTTACGTTCTGCGTAGCTTTGCTACTCCTTTTTCACAAGACCTTAGTTCATAATTCTAAAAACAAGCCCATGCAATTAATTTGTACCATTCTTTTTTCAGGTATCTGATATATAAACTAATAACATACCATGTCATAGTGGCGCACCCACGGGGCCCGTGGGTGCGCCCTTGGGCTAACAGAGCTGAAAATCATGGGGCCCGGGGCCCGTGGGTGAACCCTTGGGCTGACAGAGCGGAAAATTATTACGATACGCGATCTACATATACTTCTTAAACACGTACCATATAATTATAACATACAATAATTATAAGGAAGGAGTTTTGTTAAATAAATTTAGAAAAATCTAACCACAAACAGAATTCCGTCTACTGCTTCTTCTAATGATTTAACTTTCTTGTACTGTAATATTACTAGTAACTGGATAAGAATAAATGTACAAAAGGCAACCTCTTTCTTAATTGTCATGGCACCTGACTATTTTTCCCGGTAAATTTAGGAGGGTCACCACCACCTTGGGGAAAGCCCCCCCCCTACCCTCTGGGAATTTTCTGGGTGCGCTACTGCCACGTCATCGTTTACACTGCAACGAAGTGGTAAACGAAATATAACTTCAAAAGGAAAGAATACCTGCGAAGTGTAACTAGAATTTTAAAAGGGTTCATACTCTGCTTTTGTTTATTTCTCTTTGTAAAAACACCTAGAAACTGAAACATTATTTCAGATTTTTTTGTGGGGATTTTCCACATGAATTACGCAGTGGAGTCCGTTTGGGTGCATCCTTTTCACACGTGAGCCCCCACGGAAACTAGGAAAATTCGAAAAATAGAAATCCAGCAACGGGGCCAGATTTGAATCTGAAGCTCAGCTAAGTGTGTGTGTGGGGAGGGGGAAGGGGGGGGAGTGAAAAAAAAATAAGTGGAGAAATAATGGCGTTAGCGTATAATCTTAACAGCACAGCCCATACTTGATTCGTGAAATCATTCAACCATTTCCATCATGGACTCAACACTGAATAAATCGCTTATTTGCCAAATTGCAAAAAGAACAAACAAACAACAACAACAAAAAACAAACAAAGAAAATAAAACCACGCTATGTCAGCACCCCGAACAGATACGAACATGGACAGCATACAGGACATTCTGATGTATGAATAAGAATAAATAAAAACCTTTCCAGCACCACACCTTCATAAAACCGGAATCTCTTCTCTCTTACTGGGGCTTTTATTAGAGTGAGCGAGCGCTACGTAGTTCTCGGCATCTTGAACTGGTTGTTTCAATGGCAGGAAAATTTTTCCGGACAAACATAATTGAAGGTTTGGCTCACAATATAAAAGCAAAAAATAATCTTATTATATAGAAATCAACTATAAATATTGCGATTTTCATCTTTTATCCATTTTCTCTTTATGTCCTGTCGGCTTCTTCAGACAGTTTCTTACTCGATGAAAAACAATTTTAAGAGGGGGGCTGGAGCAGACACTTTCATTCTACCTTTACAAAATCGTGAAGCTAACTGGTTGTTTCGTTCAGCTATGTTTGTTGAAATATGTGCAGACTTTCAGTTGCGTTTGAACTGAGGCTTCCTATTTGGTTTAACGTAAAGAAAATAATTTCGGGCACCACGTTAAACTCTTATTTCAGATAACATGCGCTGTAAAAGTACAGAAGCATGTAATTGGCATTGTTTTACATACAGCAATACTGTTTAATTATGCGTTAATCGGCATACCAACAGGCTGGCTTTTGCTTTATAAAAAGTTTCTCACAATTATGACACTGTTTTCATGGCCAGATCATTTTCATTGTAACATATGTGATAACACATCGTCAAAAAAAAAAAAAAAAAAAAAAAAAATCAATGTCACTGTCGTTTCAGAACTGAACGTACGTTCTTCATTGCCAGGGCTTGATTTACAAAAAATTATATGTGTAGCAACATTTTTTTTTTTAATTGGAGGTTTAACGACCACCGTGAGCAACTGAATGGGCTATAAGCAGTCGCCCGTCCCTAATTTAGGGTCACTGATTCTAGGGAAGGGAGAGAGAGAGCCAGTGCCGTAAGACAAACACAACATCCATGCCTCACCGGGATTCGAACCCGGACCCTTCTCGGACGAATGGTCATAAGCTAGCGCTTAGACCACTGCGGCTTAGTAACATTTGCTATACAAATTAAGTTTTGTGTAGCAATGAGAAACTTTTGATTATCACTAAGACATTACGCTATGATAGCAGTCCAATATCTGCTCGAAAACAAACTAGAAAGAAATTTTAGTTACATTATTTATTACCTTTTTTAATGCTGCTCCTCTTCAACGTCACAAATTTTTCTTTTGCCGTATGGCTGTGTCTTGGGCCTATGTGGTTTGGAAAAAAACAAAAAAACTTTACAGCTTCATCAGGTGAAAATTTGTCCATAGATGGTCCTTCAATAGATATGCGCATTAAATTTTCCAACGAACATTCACTATAAGACTGGTGCGAAAGTCAGTTTTTATGCGACTCATGTAGGAAAAACTCCTCTCTACAATGTCATTAGACACTGGCAAAACTAGAAGTATTTCAAAAAGATGAAAAATATTACAGTAGATATTTCTTTTGGATTTTAAAATGAAGAACCCCAAGACTTCTCTTGATTAGGTTGCCATATTCTGGAGCCAGAATTCCTTAAGCTCCTTTCATTCTTGGCTTGCAGCAATAAGGCAAAATGTTTAATCATGTGCCTAATTTCATCCCGACCAATTTTTTTAAGTGAATCACGATCTTTTGGCCATAATGCCACATCTAAAACCTTCAGACACTTCACTGTACACCGTTAAAAATTTGGTAGTAGGTTGCACCAAAAAATGGTGCGACACCAGCTGATCCGCTTTCTCAGAAAAGATACAACGTCCTGTGGTGCAAACAAAACTCAACAATATAATGCAGCATTGCATCATGATGTGGGGTGACCTTATACCATAACGTGGTGCAAAGTTGCACCATGTTGTTGGGTTTTGTTTGCACCAAATAATGGTATATTTTTTCTCAGAAAGTGATGCAGCTGATGTAGCACCACTTTTTGGTGCAACCTACCACACAATTTTTAACAGTGTATCCCTTGTCATGTCTGGAAATCTATGACTGATTCTCTCCTTAGGGTCTTTGATTAACCTTGAACAACTTCTGTCCTCCGAAACACTTAAAAAAAAAGAGGAAATTATCTTGGGGGGGGGAGTAATATTGGCACAAGGGTCACAGCAACAACCATAAAAGTTTACTGAAGGTCAGGGAGTTCAAAAAATGAAATGTATCGCAATGTTTGCAAAGCAAAGTCATACCTGCGGAGCGATTCGGGTCGATTTGATTAGCAGTTTGCGATGCGATACCTCTTAAATCGAGCCCTGCTCATTGCTTAGGTACCAAACTTTGAAACAAAGCGCGAATAATAATAGTAAGCATATATACATGGCGGATTGGTTCGATAAAACCAGGCCAGGAATTTTAGACTTTTGGTCCACTACAGTAACACACGTACCCACACAATAACCCCTCATAAAATACCTCACGAAAATAATAATAATACATCTGGTAACTCCTGGATGAAATAGAACTGTTGAAAAATGCATTGTAAAACATCGTGAACAAATTTTAGCAGCAACTTAAGGGTGAAAGAATTTTAAAAATCCACTCATGATTGAATGTAGCATATCAAACCATACTCAAAACGGGATGTTATACCAGATATTTACACTGAAGTGCCAGAAAAACTGGTACAGACGAGCTTATGCAAAATACATAGCAACGTCACCTATGCGCGAACTCGGTTGCGTCCGTCAGTGCGTATATAAAGCGATAGACATCCTTGCCAGCTGTCAGAGCTGTTTTCGGCATGAGAATGGCAAGTAATAACGATTTAAGCGATTTTCAACGTGGTGTCATAGTTGGCGCTCGTGAGATGGCCATAGTATTTCGGAGGTAGAAACGAAGTTCGGATTTTCACGGACGACCATTGCAAGGGTGTACCGTGACTACAAGAATTCCGTCAAAACCTCCAACCTACGATACCAGTGTGGCCGTAAAAAGACATTAGGTGAACGTGACCGTCGTCGGCTGTCAAGAATCGTTTCACGCGTTAGGCGTGCAACACTCTCGCAGGTATAATAGGAATTCAATGCTGGAGCCTCAAGAAGCATCAGCGTCCGGAATGTGCAACGTACCCTGCACGATATGGCCTTTTGGGAGCCGACGCCCAACTCGAGTCCCCTTGATGGGTGCACGACACAGAGCTATACGCCTCTCTTGGGCACGGCAACACCGCCACTGGACACTTGATGATTGGAAACAAGTAGCCTGGTCTGACGAGTCGCGTTTCCAACTGTATCAGGCAGATAGAAGGATTCGTGTGTGGCGCAAACCTCATGAAGCCATGGATCCCGCCTGTCAACAGGGAACTGTAACGGCTGGTGGAAGGGGGGGGTGTCTGTAATGGTATGGGGTGTGTTTAGCTGGACTTCACTGGGACCCCTGGTATGTCTACCAACGTCTGTGACCAGCCAATGCTATGTGCGCATCCTTTCTGACGAGGTACATCCGTTCATGTCCTGCATTCATGCTGATGGGTTGGGCCTGTTCCAACAGGACAATGCAGTGTCGGGATGCCACATTATGGTTAGAGGAGCATTCATCTAAGTTTGAGGTGTTGCCATTCGCACCCAAGTCCCCAGATCTGAACGTGATAGAACACATTTGGGATGTCATGCAACGTGCTATCGAACACAGGAATCCGAGACCTCGGAATACACCCGAATTGTGGAACGCTCTGCAGGAAGTATGGTGTGCATTGCCTAGCATATTTCCAGAAGCTAGTGGAGTCCATGCCGTGTCGTATTTCTCCAGTCCTGCGCTCCGAGCCGTGGGGGACCTACCAAGTATTAGACTGGTGTACCAGTTTTTCTGGCACTTCAGTGTACATTTATTTGGTCACTAATCGTCTACTGCGCAATGGTATTCCTACCACCTCCTTGAATAGACGACTTTTTTTAAGTCTACCCATTACTTTGACTCATGAACTACCATTTTGATCCATGAACTAGTACCGGTAGATCGCTGTTTCTTTTAAGATAATATGGGTGGACATGGATTTCAAAACATCTCTGCAAAAGAATCGCTTTCTGCTCTATGTTTGTTCGTGGATAATGGTGTGGCGATGATGACCACCAAAATTGTTACTAGCAGTGGCTCACTCAGTGGGGGTGGGCAGGGTCCCGATCCCTCCTCATGAGGTATCACTTTTTTTTTTTTTTTTTTTTTATTGGAGGTTTAACGACCACCGTGAGCAACTCAATGGGCTATAAGCAGTCGCCCGTCCCTAATTTAGGGTCACTGGTTCCAGGGAAGGGAGAGAGCCAGTGCCGTAAGACAAACACAACATCCATGCCTCACCGGGATTCGAACCCGGGCCCCTTCGGACGAATGATCAGAGGCCATCGCTTAGACCACTGCGCCACCGGGGCGGCGAGGTATCACTTGGTTTTCGTTCTTAGTTATTGGCTGCTTATGTTTAAACATATTTTTATGTGTTTGTAAATATATATTTTACTAATAACTGGTAATGTACTTTAATACGGCTGAGATATTTTCATTACTTCGCAACATTTTGGGGACGCCCCGGTGACGCAGTGTTCTAAACTCAGGCTTCTGACCATTTGTCCGAGATGGGACAGGGTTCGAATCCCGATGAGGCATGTATATTGTGTTGGTCTTACGGCACCGGCTCTCTCCCTTCCCTGGAGCCAGTGGCACTAAATTAGGGACGGGTGACTGCCTATATTTCAACGAGTTGCTCACGGTGGTCGTTAAACCCACAATCAAAAGAAAAAAATTGGGGAGGCGTTTCTTTTTTAGCCTTTTTATTTCCATTTTCAACATCTACGTCCACCCCACAAAATATCCTGGGTGCACCACGGGTTTCTAGTGCCTCCTTCAAGGTTACAGAAGGTTAGGGCCTATCAAGTCCCTTTTTCTCCAAGTGCAATGACCTACACTTAATAGCAGATACCTTTATTTATAACAGCATGATTGGTCCGGTGGCAAATTTTTCACTGAAGTAGAGAGAATTTTACTTTGTCATTTTACAGCAAACATCCAACATATTATGCATAGATAGAATGAAACGCGTTTTTTAAGACTTTTTTTACGCTTTCCAACAGTAGATTGAAGAAACGTATACGCTCCAGTTTTGTCCGTCTGTCTGTCTGTCTGTCCTCACGATAACTCGCGTAAAAATGGTTCGATTTCGACGAAATATTAGCATGTGGTAGGGGACGAACCTTATTGAAAATGGACGAAATGGGGTCAAAGGTCAGGACATAGGAGTGGGATCCATTCCATCGCCCTTATGCATCATAAGTTACGTAAAAATGCTTCCATTGCGATGAAACTTTATCATGTTGTTCCGGAGGTATATTGAACCAATTCTGTTTAATATAATCGAAATGGGGTCAAAGGTCAGTGCACAAGAGCGAGATTTACTCCACAGCCATTATTCTCATAACTTGACTAAAAATGCTTCTATTACGACAAAACTTTAGTATGTTGTTCCGGAGGTATACTGAGCGCGTTCTGTTGAATATTGTCGAAATGAGATCAAAGGTCAGGACACAGGAGCGAGATTTATTCCACAGCCATTATCCTCATAACTTGAGTTCTAAGTTGAGTAATGATTCCTGGTATGTTGGAAAGCGTATCATAATCAATGCATTGCATGATTTTACTAACTTGTTAAATGAAGTTAACGATTCTTATTCATAAGTACAAAAATAATGATTCGTTCTTGCCAAACAATCCGGAAAAAGTGAATGCAAGAAATAGTGGGTATTTCTTGAGGGGTCTACCGGGAAATTTCCCGGTGTCCAGGTGGGCCAATCCGTTCCTGCGCATACGTAAAAGAGTGTTACAAAGGTTTTGCCAACTGCAAAGAAAACCATTAAAATTTACACTGGTAACCACAATAGCTAACATAAAATTTTTGTTATAGTAGACGAGCTATTCTGTATATCAAACCACAAAAAAGAGAAAAATTTACAGCTATGTCAAATTAGATGCTCAAAGAAAAAATTACCGCTACATCAAATTAGATGCTCCATTGTTCTGAAGATACAACTCGAATCATGAGATTGGTGCTTTATATGTTATTTTTTTTGGAAGTTATCTGTCACATTCTGAATGTAACCTTTGTTGATGTTCATCCATTGCATGCAATTGGTTCGAATAAGAAATGTTTTTGAAATGACTCCACAGAAAACAATCTAATAGCTTCAAATCTGGAGGTCTGGCAGCACAATTTATTGGTCGATGGATACCAATACATCGACTAGGGTATTTATTATCCAAGTATTCTTGTACTGGGCTACAGTTATGAGGCGGCGGTCCATCTTGGTGAAACCATAGGTTTTCCGTTGCATGCTCAGAGCATCGCCTTGTGTTTTATGCCCTTCTTCTCGTGCAGTTGTAATGACAAATTCCTTTTTAACGCAAAAGGTCGTCTGTTTCGTGGTTACGTTTCAGTTTTTTAAGCAGAGGCAGATAAAATTTGTATGTTAACTTTGAATCTCCGTCATTTCGCGGCATTTTGGTGAAATTCAATTCTGTTTGCGATAACGGCTTCTTTACAATAAGAGCTTTCACATACGATGTCTATTGGCATAACTTTCTTCTTGAAAAATAAAAATTTAACTGCGATTTTTGCTTTCTTTTACCTCTTATCCTTGGAAACGCGAACGGTTTTTTGTTTCTATTTCCGTGTTCACTGTTCACTTGTTTCCATTTCCTTTGGTTGCATCGCGATATCTTCATTAGATCAAAAGATATTTTAGTGTGTAATGAATCATGGGACACATTTTCTACGCATATACCTAAATAATCATCAACAATTCTCAATTCACTACTGTATGAAGGTCCCCTCAATTCTCTTCAGCAACTCCCTATCTTGAGCAATTCTCTTCCATGTCATTCCAGCATACTTTAGAATTTCCGTCCATGCATCTCCGTGATATTCTTCTGGGTCTTTTCTTATCCTTCAGACAGCAGTGAAGCATTTCAGTAGTCCAATAGTGGATAGTTCTTCTAGCAAGATGTCCAGCTCATTGTCGCTTGAGCAGGGACGTCGCTAGACTTTTGAAATCAGGATGGGCGACGGGTGGACGAGCATTAGTTTTGCTGGGAAAAGCTTCATAGCAACTTTTTTTTTTTTAACGAAACACTAAAAGAACGAATTTTTAATGCTTTTTTTTCCTTTTAATTGAAGATTAAACGACCACCGTGAGCAACTCAGTGAGCTATAAGCAGTGGCCCGTCCCTAATTTACGGTCACTGGTTCCAGGGAAGGGAGAGAGCCCATGCCGTAAGACAAACAACATTCATGCCTTATGGAATTCGAACCCGGACTCTTCTCTGACGAATGGTCATAAGCCAGCGATTAGACCACTGCGTCACCGGATCGGCTTCAATGCTTTTCACTACCGGCTACAAAAGAATTCGTGCAGTTCGCAGTTCCGACCCTCTCCACCTGGACACCAGAGCTGAGTTCGGGCTCAATTTTAAGAGCCCGAGCCCGTCCGAGCCCGCAGTATGTCAGCCTGAGCCCGCAGTATGTCAGCCTGAGCCCGCAGTATGTCAGCCCGAGCCCGCAGTATGTCATCCCGAGCCCGAATTTTATGTTGCAAGATAGAGAGCCCAGGCCGGAACGAGCCCGAAAACTATGATTAACCTATTTACGCATTAAAAAGTCTTCTCTTCCAGACTTCAACTCTTTCCTACCCGTGCAATTAAACGATGTATTTCTCAACTGCGGAGTGGGAAAGGGATGTCTATCTATTTCTATAGTTTCTGTGACCATTCATTTCTTCCTGAAATGTTTCTGGGGCAAGGCGGATTTCAGTAAATCAGGAGACACAACAATCTACGTCGTACGTTGCTCAATAGAATTAGCAGGGAGCTGCCCCTTTGAGGTAGGGTGCAAAATTTCGCGAGCTTACTATCTACTATCTATAGTAATTAAGGAAACTTTTCCTCCGCAGAAATCCTGTAATTCATGGCCTATGTAATTTTGTTACCCAAGCCCGGATGGATAGCCCTGCCGAATTCCTACTCCCCATCTAGACCCAGTTGCCGAAGAATTCTCTTTAACAACTCGAAAGTGTCAAAAAGTCTCGTGTGATAAATCATGTAAAATCACATTAAAAGAAAAAGGGAGAAAATTTTCTCCCTCTCTCAGAGCCCGAGCCCGAACTCCAGTAAGTATTACGCAGCCCGAGCCCGAACCGGGCTCTGGCTCTACTTCGGGCTCGGCCTGTCTCAGCATTGCTGGACACACAAACATACATGGATCTCACTAGTCACGCCACTGGTGTAAGATAAAAGTGTTGGTAGAATGTCGCCTGCAACTTTTTGCTTGCTGTGAAATGCATTGTCTTAAATGTCTTTTCGAAATTTTCCATTTTTGCTTACCAAAATAGTTACTGTACTTGAACAATTTATTTAAAAGAAAATGTCATTTTTGTTTATCTAAATCAAATTTTAACGTTGTTCCACGCAGACATAATACCTCTCCCCTCCTTAACTTCCTTCCTTCCAGGCAGCGACTTTGCCTTGCACGCCTCCCCTACAAAGCAGTCGTCAGCCACTTTCTGCACTTTCACTATCCCGGGGTAATCTTAAGATTAAACTTAACTTTCCGTGTGAGAATCCCCAATTTTGTAAAGAAAAGAAACAGCAGAGCAATTAGTAATTACCACGCTCAGTGAATTTCTATCCACCCTCCTCGTTCGCCCCCGTGCCCATACAAACATGAAAAAGAGGATTAAACAAAGGAATTGGAAGAGTGGAGAACAATTGAATTTTCATGGCCCTAGGGAGGCTATTTTGATAACCTTTCTACAGTGATGTAAACAACGCACTTCCTAGAGGAAAATACGTAGGGCTGCATGAAGTAAAACACAAGACTTATTACTTGGCGAGTCCAGATTATATTTTAAGGTTAAGTATATTGAAAAACGGCCCATTTTGAACTGGGTGGGAGGCAGGGTGGGCTCAAGCCCACCCTCGCACCCCCTGGGCGACGTCCCTGCGCTTGAGGTTTTATACTTCGATTAGGGTGTCCTCAACTCCAATCATCTTCCTGATCTATTGGTTTCTTTTCCTATTTGTCTCAGTAACATCGAACATGCGCCTCTCCATTCTTATTTGAGTTGTGAACAGCCTCTGAATATCTTTAAGGTCCATGTCTGTGATCCATAAGTAAGAGCTGTAAGGATGCTTTGATAAGCACTTTTCATTCAAGACATAATCGCAAATTTCTCTTGAAACTTGTGCTGTTTCTTTCAAATGGTCTCCAACCAAGTTTTATTCACCGATTAATGTCTTCATCTACGTGGCCCTCGCTTGATACCTGTTGCCATAGTCATTTTGCAACTACCCCTTCAGAGCTGCAGAGTGTAACCAAGGAATGTACTGACAAGATTAAAGAAATGGGATTAAAAATGAACTTTCAGCAAACAAAAGCGATGTACAATGCTTTTACAAGAAATGAAGATTTAGCGGTTGATGAGATAAATCTAGAAGTAACCGATACATCCATTAATCTTGGGCAACAGGTATCAAGCGAAGGCCACATTGATAAAGAAATTAATCGGCGTACAAAACTTCGTTGGACAGCATTTGGAAGAAACTGTACAATTATCAAAGGCAATTACCATTATGTCTTAAAGGGAAAGGGGTTTAATCAGTGCATCCCTCCAGTTCTTACCTATGGAGCAGAGACATGGACCTTAACTAAAAAGACGTACAGAGGCTGCAGGCAACTGAAATAATCACAGAGAGATGCATGCTTGGTGTAACCAGGAAAGATAAGAAAAGATACTCGTGGATTAGGAAACTGACAGGAGTGGAAGACATCATGATCAAAGTAAAATCCCTGAAATGGCAATCGGCGGGACATATTGCCAGAAGAACGTACTACCGACGGACAGCTGAAATATTAAACTGGATACCAAGGAACAGAAGACCACGTGGGATGTAGGAGGATGAAATTTGAAAGCATGCCAGAGTGGCATGGCAGGAACTGGCTCAAAGCAGACAGTTGTGGAAGAGACTTGGGGAGACCTTTATCCAGCAGTGGATTGATAATGATGGCGATGGTTATATACCGTATATGTATATAAAGATTAATGGAGACTACTTAACTCGCCTTCGTTTCGCTGATGACGTAGTCATCTTTGCAACTACCCCTTCAGTGCTGTAGAGTATGATGCAAGAACTTGTTGACAAGAGTAGAGAAGCGGAATTAAAAAATGAACTTTCAGAAGACAAAAGTAATGTACAGTGCTTTTATAAGAAACGAAGATTTATCGATTGATGGAGAAAATCCTGAGACAACCGATACCTACATTTATCTTGGGCAGCAGATATCAAGCGAGGGTCACATTGATGAAGAAATTAATCGGCATAAAAAACTTGGATGGAGAGCTTTTGCAAGAAACAGTACAATTTTTAGGAGCAGTATGCCGTTATGTCTTAAAAGAAAAATGTTTAATCAATGCATTCTGCCAGTGCTTACGTATGGAGCAGAGACATGGACCTTAACTAAAAAAGATATACAAAGACTGCAGACAACTCAAAGAATCATGGAGAGATGCATGCTTGGTGTAACCAGAAAAGATAAGAAAAGGAACTTGTGGATAAGGAAAATGACAGGAGTGGACGACATCATGACCAGAGTGAAATCACTGAATTGGCAATGGGATTTACATGTAGCCAGAAGAACGGATCGGACATGTTGCCAGAAGAACGGATCATCGATAGACAACCGAAAATTTAGGGTGGATTCCAAGGGACAGGAAAAGACCCAGGAGAAAAACCCACGGGAGATGGATGGATGAAATTCGAAAGTATGCTGGAGTGACTTTTGCTTTGGAGGATGGGTGGCTTCTTGTTCTGGTCGTTCTTTGATATTTGTGTGTGACTTCGGGAGCATGGTGAGTGGGCCTTAGCTACCTGGTCTTTCACTCACTCAGAAAAGCCACTTTGTTGTGGGTTGATGTTCCCCTGAACCCTGAAGATAGCAGCGCCAATCTCAATCTCTCTCTCTCTCTCTCTCTCTCTCTCTCTCTATATATATATATATATATATATCATCATCATCATCATTGTCAACCATTATCAATCCACTGCTGGACGAAGGTCTCCCCAAGTTTCCTCCACAACGGTCTGTCTTGTGCCAGTCCCCTCCATGTCACTCCCGCATACTTTCGAATTTCATCCACCCATCTCCCATGTGGTCTTCTTCTGGGTCTTTTCCTGTCCCTTGGAATCCAATCTAAAATTTCGGCTGTCCATCGATGGTCTGTCCTTCTGGCAGTATGTCCAGCCCATTGCCATTTCAGGGATTTAACTCTGATCATGATGTCTTCCACTCTTGTCATTTTTCGGATCCACGTGTTCCTCTTCTTATCTCTCCTGGTTACACCAAGCATGCACCTCTCCATGCTGCTTTCAGTTGTCTGCAGCCTTTGTATGTCTCTTTTAGCTAAGGTCCACGTCTCTGCATCATACGTAAGCACTGGAAGGATGCATTGATCAAACACTTTTCTTTTAAGACATAATGGCATATTGCTCTTGAAAATTATGCTGTTTCTTCCAAAAGCTCTCCAGGCAAGTTTTGTACGCCGATTAATTTCTTCATCAATGTGACCCTCACTTGATATCTGCTGTCCAAGATAAACGTACGTGTCTGTTATCTCCAGCTTTTCTCCATCAATTGATAAATCTTCATTTCTTGTAAAAGCATTGTACATCACTTTTGTCTTCTGAAAGTTCATTTTTAATCCCACTTCTTTACTCTTGTCAGCAAGTTCCTGGATCATACTCTGTAGCTCTGATGGGGTAGTTGCAAAAATGACTATGTCATCAGCAAAACGAAGGTGGGTTAGATAACCTCCATTAATCTTTATCCCTTTGTTTTCCCAGTTCAGTGATTGAAAGACATTTTCCAATGTGGCATTAAAGAGCTTCGGAGATATGGTGTCACCTTGTCTCACTCCTTTTCCAATTTTTATGTGTGTTGTATTTTCAAACAGCCGAATCTTTGCACTTGCATTTTCATAGATGTTATTAATAATATTAATGTATGCATCTTCAATACCGCAGGATTTCAGAGCCATTGCAACTGCTGATGGTTTCACCGAATCAAAGGCTTTTTCATAATCGACAAAAGCCATTCACAATGGAAGTTCATATTCCCTCGCTCTTTCAATTAGTTCTCTCAATACGTGGATATGATCTATTGTGCTGTAGCCACTCCTGAATCCAGCTTGTTCTCTCGGTTGAGCCATGTCCAGTGTCACCTTCAAGCGGTGTGAAAGAACTTTAGTGAAGATTTTATAAACCACTGATAGGAGGCTGATAGGTCTGTAGTTCCCGACATCCTCAATGTCACCTTTTTTATGTAGCAAGATCATTGTATCGTTGTTCCAATCCTCAGGAATTTTCCCTTCATTAAGGCATCGAGTGAAAATTTGGGCGAGTACTGTTTCGATTTCTCCACTTGCTTCTTGTATGATGTCTACAGTAATTCCATCTTCTCCTGGAGCTTTTCCCCGCTTCATGTTCTTGATTGCATGTGCAACTTCTGCTGGAAGGACTGGAAGAACTCTGGTACTGGTACCTTTCATGATGTCTGGAGTACATGTATCATCCCTTTCATATAATTTGGAGTAGAAATCTTTCACTCTTGTCATAATTTCGCCTCTATTTCTTGTTACAGAACCATCTTCTTTTCTCAGTGCCATAATCTGTTTTTTCCCCTTACTGAGATGTCCCTTTGCTATCTTTAGGCTTTGGTTGTTTTCAATTGCTTTCCTTACCAGTTCACAGTTGAATTTCCTTACGTCTTCAGTGATACTTTTTCGTACTGTCTTGCATAGCTCTATATATTCCACTTTGGAAGTCACATCTTCTTTAGTTGTCCTCATCACTCTTCTTTTTTGCATCAACATTTTGGTTTTTCCTGATAATTTGTTCACATGCAATTTGTTCTTAGACCCAGCTAATTTTGTTGCTGTTTCCATAAGAGCTTTGGTTACTTTTCTGTTAACTTCAGAAATATCCACTTCTTCCGATGTAAGGCCTTCTAAAGCAGAGAATCTGTTCTTCAGTTCCAATTTGAAGGTATTATGGTGTTTTTTAAGGTTGGTTATGTCAATACATTTTGTTTGTCTTATGAGCTTGCTACGTTCGAGTTTAGTGTTGAGGTGCATCTTACATCTCACCAATCTATGGTCACTGCCTGTGTTGAACTTGTTTAGCACACTGCAGTCTTCTATGACGAATTTTTTGTTACACATAATAAAATCAATTTCACTTGTCGTCCCATTTGGATGTCTCCATGTCCATTTCCTGTGTGGCTTTTTCTTGAAAAAGGAGTTCAAGATGAAAAACCCTTCTGCCTCTGCAAACTCTACGAGAGTATTTCCACGCTGGTTTCTGTTGCCGTGACCGAATTTACCTACTGAAATTTCATTCTGTTGCCGTTGCCCTATTTTTGCATTGAAATCTCCCATAATTATCTTCAAGTGCTGCTTACCTTTATTATTTAGATCACGAATTTCCTCATAAAATTCTTCAATTTCTTCTTCAGCATGACTTGTGGTGGGTGCATAAGTTTGAATAATCTGAGCCTGGTATCTTCTCGAGAGTTGGATAACGAGTCGTGCAGCTCTGTCAGAGGAACTTTCAACTTCTACAACTTTATCCTTCAGTTTCTTGTTTATTATAAATCCAACACCACTAGTTCTGCCAGTATCTGTCCCACGATAGTAGAAGAGATGTCCACTTTTCAGTTCGATGAGATCTTCTCCTTTTCTCCTTACCTCACTTAGCCCGACGATGTCCCACTTGATCCTTTGTAGTTCCTCTTCCAATTCAAGAAGCCTTGAATCAGAAGATAGGGAGCGTCCGTTATACGTCGCCAAGGTCAGCATCAGATGGCAGCCTAGTCCGGTCCTCCGGGGATTCTTAGCACCCTCTGCCTTCATGTCGCACTGGCCGCTGCCTTGGCCAGGTACATTCCAGCTGCCGGAGACTGAGGGCCAAGATTTAAGTTGTGGAGTCATTTTGGAGGGGTTTGGCCATAACTCACCACGCTGGCCAAGCGGGTTGGTGAGTGTGGGATAGCATTTCCTCTAATCCCGATGGTATAGTTATACCGCTATTGGCGGTCGTCAGAGCCCCTTTAGTGGGAACAGGATGTACCACGAGAAGGCGGGGTTGACATTTGTCAAGGAGAGGCTGTGATGTTACGCATCACCTGACCTTACATCCCTATATATATATATATATATAATCATAATCATAAACCATTATCAATCCACTGCTGGACGAAGGTCTCCCCAAGTTTCTTCCACAACGGTCTGTCTTGTGCCAGTCTCCTCCATGTTACTCCCGCATACTTTCGAATTTCATCCACCCATATCCCATGTGGTCTTCTTTTGGGTCTTTTCCTGTCCCTTGGAATCCAATCTAGAGTTTCGGCTGTCCGTCGATGGTCTGTCCTTCTGGCAGTATGTCCAGCCCATTGCCACTTCAGGGATTTAACTCTGATCATGATGTCTTCCATTCTTGTCATTTTTCTTATCCACGAGTTCCTCTTCTTATCTCTCCTGGTTACAAAAAGCATGCACCTCTCCATAACTTTTTGAGTTGTCTGCAGCCTTTGTATGTCTCTTTTAATTAAGGTCCACGTCTCTGCACCATACGTAAGCACTGGAAGGATGCATTGATCAAACACATTTCTTTTAAGACATAATGGCATATTACTCTTGAAAGTTATGTTTTTTCTTCCAAAAGCTCTTCAGGCAAGTTTTATATAAAGCTCTTCAGGCAAGTTTTATATAAAGCTCTTCAGGCAAGTTTTATATCCAACGCTGAGGTTTAAATTTCCAGGGTGTGTGAGCTTAAAAAAGCACCACTGGTCATACTTATTTGCTTTTGGAATAGCATGGAATCATAAAAACACTTCATCGTTCTGCTACGAGTTTTCTATCTTTTCGTCGCTGTGTGAATCGGTGTGTTTATGGGCACGGATACAATTGAATTTTGACATCCATTTAGGCTGACGATGTACTAAGTGTCTCATATTTTCTAGAGATTTTGCAGATTGTGTAAAACGGGTTAAAGAAATTGAGCCTCGTGCTGTATTTAAAATTTATATTTAAAGAAAAAGACACCGAAAATTCGTTCATCACTCTAGTATTTGCACAGGAAATTCAGTTTTTACTTACAATGGAGTGTACGTAAAGATCTTTATTACCGTAAGTTATTAGACGACAGCTAAATAAAAGAAATGCTTTTCGTATGTTCAAAATCAATGCGCGAACTTTGGAGCTCGGGATACATAAAATGTTTGCGTGTTTTTTGCCATAACAGCGCACACCCAACCTAAATGGGCACGCGACGCCACTGATATATATATCTCAGGAAAATCAAACAAATGCACCAAATGAAAACCAACTCTCTCTCTCTCTCTCTCTCTCTCTCTCTCTCTCTCTCTCTCTATATATATATATATATATATATAGGGATGTAAGGTCAGGTGATGCGTAACATCACAGCCTCTCCTTGACAAATGTCAACCCCGCCTTCTCGTGGTACATCCTGTTCCCACTAAAGGGGCTCTGACGACCGCCAATAGCGGTATAACTATACCATCGGTATTAGAGGAAATGCTATCCCAAACTCACCAACCCGCTTGGCCAGCGTGGTGAGTTATGGCCAAACCCCTCCAAAATGACTCCACAACTTAAATCTTGGCCCTCAGTCTCCGGCAGCTGGAATGTACCTGGCCAAGGCAGCGGCCAGTGCGACATGAAGGCAGAGGGTGCTAAGAATCCCCGGAGGACCGGACTAGGCTGCCATCTGATGCTGACCTTGGCGACGTACAACGGACGCTCCCTATCTTCTGATTCAAGGCTTCTTGAATTGGAAGAGGAACTACAAAGGATCAAGTGGGACATCGTCGGGCTAAGTGAGGTAAGGAGAAAAGGAGAAGATCTCATTGAACTGAAAAGTGGACATCTCTTCTACTATCGTGGGACAGATACTGGCAGAACTAGTGGTGTTGGATTTATAATAAACAAGAAACTGAAGGATAAAGTTGTAGAAGTTGAAAGTTCCTCTGACAGAGCTGCACGACTCGTTATCCAACTCTCGAGAAGATACCAGGCTCAGATTATTCAAACTTATGCACCCACCACAAGTCATGCTGAAGAAGAAATTGAAGAATTTTATGAGGAAATTCGTGATCTAAATAATAAAGGTAAGCAGCACTTGAAGATAATTATGGGAGATTTCAATGCAAAAATAGGGCAACGGCAACAGAATGAAACTTCAGTAGGTAAATTCGGTCACGGCAACAGAAACCAGCGTGGAAATACTCTCGTAGAGTTTGCAGAGGCAGAAGGGTTTTTCATCTTGAACTCCTTTTTCAAGAAAAAGCCACACAGGAAATGGACATGGAGACATCCAAATGGGACGACAAGTGAAATTGATTTTATTATGTGTAACAAAAAATTCATCATAGAAGACTGCAGTGTGCTAAATAAGTTCAACACAGGCAGTGACCATAGATTGGTGAGATGTAAGATGCACCTCAACACTAAACTCGAACGTAGCAAGCTCATAAGACAAACAAAATGTATTGACATAACCTACCTTAAAAAACACCATAATACCTTCAAATTGGAACTGAAGAACAAATTCTCTGCTTTAGAAGGCCTAACATCGGAAGAAGTGGATATTTCAGAAGTTAACAGAAAAGTAACCAAAGCTCTTATGGAAACAGCAACAAAATTAGCTGGGTCTAAGAACAAATTGCATGTGAACAAATTATCAGGAAAAACCAAAATGTTGATGCAAAAAAGAAGAGTGATGAGGACAACTAAAGAAGATGTGACTTCCAAAGTGGAATATATAGAGCTATGCAAGACAGTACGAAAAAGTATCACTGAAGACGTAAGGAAATTCAACTGTGAACTAGTAAGGAAAGCAATTGAAAACAACCAAAGCCTAAAGATAGCAAAGGGACATCTCAGTAAGGGGAAAAACAGATTATGGCACTGAGAAAAGAAGATGGTTCTGTAACAAGAAATAGAGGAGAAATTTTGACAAGAGTGAAAGATTTCTACTCCAAATTATATGAAAGGGATGATACATGTACTCCAGACATCATGAAAGGTACCAGTACCAGAGTTCTTCCAGTCCTTCCAGCAGAAGTTGCACATGCAATCAAGAACATGAAGCGGGGAAAAGCTCCAGGAGAAGATGGAATTACTATAGACATCATACAAGAAGCAAGTGGAGAAATCGAAACAGTACTCGCCCAAATTTTCACTCGATGCCTTAATGAAGGGAAAATTCCTGAGGATTGGAACAACGCTACAATGATCTTGCTACATAAAAAAGGTGACATTGAGGATCTCAGGAACTACAGACCTATCAGCCTCCTATCAGTGGTTTATAAAATCTTCACTAAAGTTCTTTCACACCGCTTGAAGGTGACACTGGACATGGCTCAACCGAGAGAACAAGCTGGATTCAGGAGTGGCTACAGCACAATAGATCATATCCACGTACTGAGAGAACTAATTGAAAGAGCGAGGGAATATGAGCTTCCATTGTGCATGGCTTTTATCGATTATGAAAAAGCCTTTGATTCGGTGAAACCATCAGCAGTTGCAATGGCTCTGAAATCCTGCGGTATTGAAGATGCATACATTAATATTATTAATAACATCTATGAAAATGCAAGTGCAAAGATTCGGCTGTTTGAAAATACAACACACATAAAAATTGGAAAAGGAGTGAGACAAGGTGACACCATATCTCCGAAGCTCTTTAATGCCACATTGGAAAATGTCTTTCAATCACTGAACTGGGAAAACAAAGGGATAAAGATTAATGGAGATTATCTAACCCACCTTCGTTTTGCTGAATGACATAGTCATTTTTGCAACTACCCCATCAGAGCTACAGAGTATGATCCAGGAACTTGCTGACAAGAGTAAAGAAGTGGGATTAAAAATGAACTTTCAGAAGACAAAAGTGATGTACAATGCTTTTACAAGAAATGAAGATTTATCAATTGATGGAGAAAAGCTGGAGATAACAGACACGTACGTTTATCTTGGACAGCAGATATCAAGTGAGGGTCACATTGATGAAGAAATTAATCGGCGTACAAAACTTGCCTGGAGAGCTTTTGGAAGAAACAGCATAATTTTCAAGAGCAATATGCCATTATGTCTTAAAAGAAAAGTGTTTGATCAATGCATCCTTCCAGTGCTTACGTATGATGCAGAGACGTGGACCTTAACTAAAAGAGACATACAAAGGCTGCAGACAACTCAAAGCAGCATGGAGAGGTGCATGCTTGGTGTAACCAGGAGAGATAAGAAGAGGAACACGTGGATCCGAAAAATGACAAGAGTGGAAGACATCATGATCAGAGTTAAATCCCTGAAATGGCAATGGGCTGGACATACTGCCAGAAGGACAGACCATCGATGGACAGCCGAAATTTTAGATTGGATTCCAAGGGACAGGAAAAGACCCAGAAGAAGACCACATGGAAGATGGGTGGATGAAATTCGAAAGTATGCGGGAGTGACATGGAGGAGACTGGCACAAGACAGACCGTTGTGGAGGAAACTTGGGGAGACCTTCGTCCAGCAGTGGATTGATAATGGTTGACAATGATGATGATGATGATATATATAATTCAAGGTATTTATATATTCTTATTCTTACAGCACGGTTCATCAGTAATTTTAAAGGACGATAATAGCGTAAAAGTTTACTTACAGCTCATTTTGTTCCAGAGACTTTTTTATTCTTTGAGGCAACTTAAACTCATCTCAGTAAATGAATTCTGGTCTACTGGATATATTTGGAGAACAATTACTTTATTTTCCACCAAAGATAAATAGCGATGGAAACTTGTTTTCTTCATGTACAGTATTTTAGAGCTTTGAAATATTCATATATACTCACACCCACAAACTCCTGTCAAACTTTAATCCCGAAAAATGGTGTGTATTATCTAAGAGATATAGGTCTGATACGCCCAAACATAAATACTAGCTGGCAAATGTATACAATATGAAATTCGTCTAGCGACACCCTTTTCTTAGATAATAATTAGAAAAAATGAGAGCGGTATTCCGTATTTTTCTATTTAACTCATAGCGCTGTATCATCTGCACATTAGAGGCGACAGGCGGAGAAAGGAGGTAATGCTTCTTTAAGCTGGGACCTCAAACTTCAGAAAAAAGGAGGGAAGGTCATTTTATCTCATTCCTCCCGAGAACAGGTCTCCTTAATCGGACAGGAAGTAGCACTGTTGAACAGCGCCACCTTAGTTGTCCTACACGTGACGTCAGGTAACCTGGCGAGGTTCCTTGTTTGAGGTCGAACTCAAACTTAGTTGAGCCAGGTGCAGGTTAGGGTGTTCGCTGCCGCAACGTTTTTTCGTGAGCGACGATACGGAAAAGCAGCGTTAGCATCGTCTTGCGTCCTCTTAATATCCTGTGTTCAAGATGAAATTGTGCGCTATCAAATTGGAATTCAATGTTCTGCGAAATAGCTGGAATTACCTATCTAAAAGTGGATCCCATTGATAAGGGAATACTGTCTTAAAAGAAATTACAGGTTAGTGTTCTCTTTCTATAATTTTACTGTAATTAAAACTAAGTTCTTTTCGTATTTGTGAACTAGTTTGCTTTCAGCTACTGCTAAGGCCAGGAATTTCCTCGGACATCCCATAAAAAAAATCTAAACACCCTTCCATTTAAAGGTGCGTGAAACACACATTTAATTTTTAAGTATGTCCTTTTTAATATCACGTAGTACAGTTGTCAGTAACAGCATGTACATGAATTCCTCAGCTTCACCTTGAATTATCTTCTACCACAGTGCAATAATCATTTATTATTATTATTTTTTTTTTTTTTAATTTTCCTTGTTTAAAATATATGTCCCAAAACAGTCACTGCAGTCACAAAACGTATGCGGATCTCTTCCTTTTAGTCACTAAAAATTTTGCAGATATGCTTCTAAATCATTTCAGCATGCACAGGATTTGTGAAAATATCAATATTACTGTTTCAACAACAATGCTAATGCTCAGTTACTTTTATCTTATTTAGGGAAGCATTTAGACATGTGAAAGATACAAAATAAGAACAGCAGGAAAACAAAATAACCGCGTGTAGTTCAACAAAAAAAAAAAAAAAAAAAATCCCCGGTTTTAACCATTCTTAACTATAAAAATTGAACAGTTCCCCGTATTTTGAAGTTTTTTTCCAACTTTAATCCTAGGTTTTTAAAGCCTTAATATTTCACTAGAAATATTTTTAGACTTCGAAAAATTAGCTTTTCATCCCTAAATCCCCCCCCCCAGAAACTTTTACAGCATCCTCCCAGTTTGAAATTCCTGGATAAACCCCTGATCGAAGCTAAGTTGGTAACAGTCAAGAAAATAAATCCACACATTCAAAAATGATACTCCAGTTGTTGTTTTTTTCAATTCTTTTCCGACATGTTACTTGTGGAAAATGTCTTGAAACTGGCTTTCAAGATCGTAAATACTGCAACGATAATGCCATACACGAAACATTTGGACAACATCAAGGACAATAAAATATTTTAAAGAACTAATAATTTGATTTGAAAATATAAAACTATTTAAAACTTCCGACGCTATATTTTTCAGTGGCATCATGTTTCACCTAATCACGTTCATTTTCTTAATTATCACTTTAAATAGCAGAGAATATTTAATAAGTTATGTAATGGGACGATCGATGTCTTTATTTGATCAAAAGCAAAACACTTAAAAAAACAATTGTTACCCCCAGATAGGAAACCACCAGGGTCTCTACTGTGATTCATTCACTAATCCTTTCGAAAAAAAAAAAAAAAAAAAAAAAAGGTCTAAGCAGTGCAAGTGGGCGTAGGTAATATATATAAATGGACGATGTCATCACTCTTTCCACGTTATTTTTAAACAACGCATAGCGACTGAAAAATTGTATTCCGGCACTGCTGGGAACGAACCCCAGAACTCTCGACAACTAGTCGAGTGCGTTCGAATTTACGCTACATTCTCTTTAATCCTTAGACGTTCTAGGTCATTGCAACCCCAAAGAAGTGATACCATTTTATCACTCCTTTTTGCGATAAAGCAGTGATACCATGTTCAGCATAGATCAATTAAAGGTGTGACCTGAGTGATCACCCCCTAACGCTATTTATGTATTGGAGGTTTCATGACCACCGTGAGCAGTCTGCCGTCCCAAATTTGGGGCCGCTGATTTCAGGGAGGAGAGGGAAACAGTGGCGAAAGACACACACAGCATCCATGTCTCATTCGGGATTCGGACCCATCTCGGCCAATGGTTAAAAGCTCGCGCCTCCCACCAACAGGATTTTTTTAAACTTTTAATTAAGTTTGCATTGATTTATATTGCATTCATATTTTCGTTAAAATTTTCGATGGCAGTTGAGCTTCGATGTGAACTTGGAAGCAAAATTTTCTGTTTATCTAGATTTTTTTTTTATTGGAGGTTTAACGACCAATGTGAGCAACTCACTGAGCTATAAAGCAGTTGCCCCTCCCTAATTTAGGGCCACTGGCTCCAGGGAAGGGAGAGAGATAGTGCCGAAAGACAAACACAGCATCCGTGCCGGGATTCGAACCCGGAGAGATATGAATGTTGTGTTTGTCTTACGGCGCTGTCTCTCTCCCTTCCCTGGAAATCGCTTAGTATTGAGGCCATCGCTTAGTATTTTTTTTTTTTTTTGATTGGAGGTTTAACGACCACCGTGAGCAACTCAATGGGCTATAAGCAGTCGCCCGTCCCTAATTTAGGGTCACTCCTTCCAGGGAAGGGAGAGAGCCAGTGTCGTAAGACAAACACAACATCCATGCCTCACCGGGATTCGAACCCGGACCCCGTTCGGACGAATGATCAGAGGCCATCGCTTAGACCACTGCGCCACCGGGGCGGCCGCTTAGTATTGAAAGCGTTGTATTGAAAACATGGTTTTTCAGTAGCTGTGAAGCACGTATTAAATTATATACTTATTACTATATATAATTACCATTTCATTTCATAGGGAATTTGCTTTTACATCAAAGTAGTCAGTATTCATAGTTTTATTCTCATTAATCTTTAAGTGATTCTAATTATTTTTACTAATATATTTTATTAAATAAAGTCGTTACAGTATTAAGCATCATGGAAATTATCACTAAAAATGAAATTTAATATTATTATCGCCCTTTTAAATAAAGAGCTGCCTCGTTCCATGATCATTAAACTACCAATGATCAATTTTTGATGTGGGGGAAAATTCTTTCGAGGTCAGATAGATGGCTTTAGTCGTTTGAATTTTAAAAAAGCTTCTGATTCACATTAGCAGTTCCTATTGACTGTTAGTTGCCGTATATGTGACTTAGGTGCCGGAACGCTGCAAGTCGTAATATAATAATATATACGTTTTGATTACAGTCACCCTCCCCCCGGCAGTAGCGTGCCTGCCCCAGGGGAATTGGGTGTTACCCCTCCCCCAAATTGAAACCTTTCGATATTTCAAATAAAAAGTCAGTAAATGCACTCATAACAAATATATTTAGTAAATGCACTCATTTCAAAATGCATTGTTAATAAATGCACTCACAACACATTTAATTGTATAAATGATAGATTTCGTACACTACCCCCCCGAAATATTTCTGCGTACGCCACTGCCTTTGGGGTTTAACAACCTCATGAGCATCTACCTATGGTATAAAATGTTCCTCGTACCTAATTTAGGAGCACTGGCTCCAGGAAAGGAACGGAACAGTCGCTGCGCAAGTAAAACACACCACTTGGGACCAGAGCCCAGCTCGAATGATTTGTCAGAAACCCGCGACTCAGGTGCCCTAGTAGTCAAACGCACAGGTTTTTGGCTAGTCTTTCAATATGGGCCCGGGCTCGATTCTTGGATGAAGCATGATTACTTTGTTTGGTGGGTTAACGACCACCCTGTGCAAATCGGTGGGCTTATAAGCAGGTCGCCCGTCCGCACTTTAGGGCCACTAGTTCCAGGTAAAGAACAGAGCCAGTGCCGAAGGACACGCGCCATCCAAGCCTCAACCAGGATTCGAACACTGATTCATCCCAGACGAATGATTGGAAGCCAACGCTTCGTACCACTCGACCACGGCCAAACAGGCAAGGGCTGTGTGCTTGTTCTATGGTGCTGGCTTTCTCCCTTTATTGGAACTAGTGATCCCAAATTAGGGACGGATGACTGCTTATAGCTCTTACAACTGCTCACGGTGATCGTTAAACTCCGAACCAGATCCACGCCTCTTAAAACTGGAGCGGGCACATTGCGACATAACGACAGATCCTAATCCTTTGAATGTCATTCTGATAAAGTTTCTTGTGGTTCATACATTGTTCGAATGAAATTAATTAATGTTCAGTTTACAGCTAAATTATTTCATTATTTTAATTTTCGTACTAACTCTAGAACGTAAGTTAAACTTTTCCGAGATATTCAGAACTCTTTAATCAAATTTAAGTTTTAGGGAAATGCATGCATTATGATAAATTAAGAGCGCGAAATTAAGTCGCAGAGTAAAAACCAGAGCAAGATGAATAAGAGACGCTAAGAAAGATGAAGCGAATTTGCATCTAATGTTGAAACTATATCTCAGATGTAGTTTTTAAACAGTAAGTCACGTCTATGTCAGTGCAAAAGGCTCGTCATATAACTGCAAATTAAGTCTTCCAGTGCACAAAATAGGCCAGTAGATTGTGTCAGAAATAATTTGCATACAAATTTGAAATATACGGAGCGCGAATACATTTTCTTAATTATTACACGCTATAACTAATCTTTGGACTCCTCCCATCTGTCACTCCGTTTTGCGTTTCATCTCATGAGAATCGGCGTCTACGAGTAGTCTCCCATTACTAATTCCCTTCACGAATTCCAGCGCTCTAAGCAGAATAATTTTAATTTCTTAATTGGATTAAAACCCGGGCCCAGCGGCGACAGAAGCTCGAGCCTTTGCCTACTTGACTACGGCGCGACGCTGTAATTTCTAATATTTAAAAAAAAGTCTGTTGCTCCCTGATTTAAATCTGACGTAGCTTCATAAAACTCTAATACGAAACACATCCGGTACATGTAACATAAATTCAGCTTTGTTATAAGATGTAGAAGTCTTGCGGTGGTTAGTGATGTTTATAAATTACTATGTCGAGGCACCTGTTAAAATCAATGTATTATAATTGCCTGAGTAAAAGCAAAAACAATTCTTTTTACGAGAACAGTGCTTGGATTCCGTCTTAACGGAATACATTTTGTCTAGGGTATCGGCGTTGGAACTATTTTTTAGCAACGGGGGAAGGCTTGTTCTGTGGTGCTGGCTTTCTCCCTTTATTGGAACTAGTGATCCCAAATTAGGGACGAATGACTGCTTATAGCTCTTACAACTGCTCACGGTGATTGTTAAACTCCGAACCAGGATTGCTCGAGCCGGGGCGGGCTTTTTTATGTTTAGAAAACAAAGCAACCGGTCAGGCCGGACTGGTCTTTTTCCCAGACACTGGGTCAGGCCAAGTCGATCCATTCTTTTTATCGCAATGGTAAAGAAAAAAAAGTCTTGTTCCCCGATTTCCTGGTGTGTTTAACTGTTTTGCTGGCTTTACTTACTTCCATGACATAGCTCGGGCCGTAACCACAGAGGCGAGGAGAGACATTCAGTGTTTTTTTATTTTTTTACCATCTGTAGGTATTAAGATGGTAAAAACACTTTGGGGCTTGTTGAAAATAAAAGTTTCCACTCCGACCAAGTGTGTGTGTGTGTTATGTAGAGTGGGGAATTGAGGTGTCTGCAGTGGGGTGGGGTGTGTGTTTGTATGAGAGAGTGGGACGACATAGATTGTTTCTCCTATTCCTAATCTGTATAGGGATTGACTTTTGTAGTGTTACCGCTTATTAGTTCAGAGAAAGGGAGATTTTAAAACCGCTTAGTTTTCTTTTTTCTCTCTTTAAAGGTTATATATATTCTTCGATAATTGCCAAAGTTTAGTTTATATTTTTAGGCTTACATTCAACTAAATATTTTCAGTAATATCCCATTTCATTATTTAATTTTCACAATTTAATAAAATACAGCGGAAAAACAAAAAAATAATACAAAAAAAAAAAAAAAAAAAAACATCACGGGCCGGCCCGAGTGTCTAATTCCAGAAACGGGCCGGGCCTTAAACGCGCACGGTCTTGAGCCTGACCGGGTTCACCAAATAAGGCCCGTGCAGATCTCTAGGCTATTAGAATATGCAATTGTTCGTCAAATCATAAAACTTAATGCGCTTTTGTGAAATAGGACGTGATGTCATTTGAGCATGCTACTGATAAAATGATTATATCGATAAAATCTAAATTAATATAAACCTGGAATTTTATATCTATAAAATGGTTTCTCGATATAAAAACGTTTTACTGATATTATGAACGACATTAAACTGAACTGATTTGAACACCACACTGGTATGAATTCCACAAGACCGTAGCCCTTAGGTTGTACATCAAACAACGTAAGAATAAAAATCTCGTTCCTTTCTCCCTTTTCAATTTCCTTTCTTAAATGAAATAGAAAACACTCCTGCTCTTTTAAAAAACAAAACAATTCAGGGCATCGTTTTTTTTTTAATAAGGCTGGTACTTTGTGAAAATTTATTTTCATACTGCACAAGTGAGCCTTTTAACTAGCGTCTCAGGAATACAGAATTCTAGATGGTTAATAATTAAAGAAGAAAGCAATATTTTGTTTTATCAAAGAATTTTAACTGGTTCGAAAAAAAAATTAAGTATTAATCCGATTTCTGATCACCGTCATAATTAAAAAGGAAAAGTGAGGGGGCAAATGTTTCGCCCCTGCTAGCAAATGAGTGTGTTGGCAGTTGTTCTGACCCCGCTGCTTGGGCACATGGCAGGATAGGGTATCTGTTTTCTCACCTGAACCTTTTCAGTACCGCAAAAAATGTGTAGTATTAATATTGACTTAGCCACGTACGGGACGATAGACACTGTTACGCTTACAGATTTCCTTTGTAAGCGTTTTATTCATCCATGCATGAAGCAATTTCCCCCTTAAGAACTTCAACGCTTTCTGCGCTCAAAAATGTCATTACTTTTCTAATCTGCCTTTACATAGCTTTCCAGAGAGTAGTCCATTTAAACTTTGTGTTTTTTTTTTTTTTTTTATGACCAGCTATAAACAAATAAAATTTACGCTCATTGGGTGCCAGTAAACCATTCGAAATTATACTTCCAAATAAACATTAATTCACACTGTTTGTTATTTTTGTTTGAGCCAATCGCACAGATTCATTGAACACTTGTTTCGCTTCGTGCACAGCTTACGCATGATAATACGCCGCCGGGCCACCTAAGCTATATTTTCTGATCATTCGTCAGAGATGGGTCCAGGTTCGAATTTCCGTGAGGCATGGCTGTTGTGTTTGTTGCCTTATGGCACTGGCTGTCTCCCTTCCGTGGAATCAGTAGCCCCAAATTCGGAACGGGCGACTGTTTATAGCCCGTTGAATTGCTCACGGTGGTCGTTAAACCATCAAAAAAAAAAAAAAAAAACCTTATTTTCAAATATTGCCCACTGATTCACTTTGCCCGCTCGAGTGGTCAGAGGAGTAGGTTTCTCGCTAGTCGTTCGAGCTCGGTTCAGATGAGGCGTGGGTGATGTGTTAGCCTTGCGGTGCTGGCTTTCTCCCTTCCCTGGAAGAGCGGTCTAGGGACGATCGACTGCTTATCACCATGAGTTGCACATGGCAGTCGTTAAACCCCGAAACAAAAAAACAAAACAAACTTTTCTGTGTTAGAGTGAAGTAATAAAGATTTTCAGTAGCAAATTCAGTAAATGAAATGTACCTAGTCTTGGTCCTAAGTCCTGGAAGAATGGATTGGTCAAGCACACATAATCCAATTGTAACGTTTTTTCGAAAGGTGTGCACAGCGAAGAACGTTCCACCACCCTGGCGGCAGAGGGGTCAGAGGCGTGTGCTTCTGGCTAATCCTCCCAGTTGCGTCCGGGTTAGAGTCCCGGATGACGCATAGGTGGTGTGCTTGCTCCACCGCGCCAGCTTTTTCTTCATTTCCTGGATCCAGTGGCCCTACCTTAGGGACGGTTGACTTATGATTTCATGTGCCCACGATGGTCCTTAATCCCGGAGAGAGAGAGAGAGAGAGAGAAGGAACGCTTAAAAATGCAGGAACATGATTAGGTTTGTTTTTTGCTTTCCCAGAAATACACAGTTCGTGGAGAAGTGTGTATTTTTTTTTTTTTGGATTGGGATTTAACGACCACCGTGAGCTATTTGATTGGCTATAAGCAGTAGCCCGACCCTAATTTAGGATCACTGGTTCCAGGGCAGGGAGAGAGCCAGTGCCGTAAGACAAGCACAACATCCATGCCTTGCCAGGATTCGAACACGAACCCATCTCGGACGAATGATCCGGAGCCAGAGCTTAGACCATTGCGCCACCGGGGCTGCAATCCTATTTCAAATAACCCGGGATTCTTTTTTTTTTTCTGGTTGTAAATGCCTATTACCATTGAACGTCTGTTTGAATATTTGAAAAATTTTGATTCTCAGAGTGGGAAGCAGCACGTGGTTAAATTTCATGCATTACGCTTTCATTTACAAGACTGAGAAGGGGAAAAAATGGGTTGTGCATGTACATGACAGAGCAACAAATAAATCGCTCGATTGGTAGTTAGCCTATGTCCGGGCTCTGCTTCTGCTGCACAATGGGCTGAGTGACCCGTGCCAGCGTCTCTGTCCTGGGGACGAAGACTTGGGCCCGCTCTTCCGGACCGCGGCCAGTGTTTTGGCGGCAGCAGGAAGCGAACCTAGAATCTTTGGCCCAAAATCGTACGCGCTAGCAGCCATGGGCCTCAGCAACAAATGGACATATCGCCCGAATCTCAATGATGTGTATAATCGTTTTGCAAAATACTCCTAACTAAAATGCCGCCCCGGTGACCGAGTGGTATGAATCGATGACTTTTGACCATTCATCTGAGGTGGGCTTGGGTTCGAGTTCGGGATGTGACATGGTCGGTGTGTTTGTCTGATGGCACTGGCTTAGTGTTTTCCATGGAACCAGTGGCTCTTAATTAGGGACGGGCGACCGCTTATAGCCATAAGAGTTGCTTATGGTGGTCGTAAAAAATCTAAACACACACACACAAAATGGCTACGTAAAGAGTCTCCTGTTCCTAATTTGGGGCTACTGGTTCCGTCAGTAAGGAGGAGCTGGCGCCGTAAGACAAGCGCCAATCCAGACCTTATCCGACCGAGGCTAGAATCCGTACCAAGCTTGGACGCTTCTCTCATCACTGGGCAGGCGATCCTTCTTAATTGCAAAAAGTAAAATGGGTCTTGTTGCATGCCGGTTGAGAGTTTGAGGACAGTCTAACTTCTCGTGCAGCTGGTTCTTAGTTTGAATCCCTGGTAGACGCGGATATTGCGTTCGTTCTTACAGAATTGGCTTTATCCTTCCCTGGTACCATTGGCCCTAAATAAAGGACGGGCGACCTTTAATTTTAGATTCTCATGGGGGTCCCTCCACCCCCAAAAGTAGGGAGATAACTCTAAAAACGAGTGATAGCATGTAGATGTGAACTCTTTATATCCTTTTAAATTACTTAATTTCTCTAGAATCAAATATGCATTTACTCGCAAGACCGAAATTTAAGTTTCAAGCATTAGCTGTAAAAGAGTTTACCGCCTTCGAAGTCTGGCCTCACAACATGTAAAGTGCCATCAACCAAAGCTTGGTTATTGTAAACATTCGCTCTAGCTAAACTTTTTCTTCCATTTTTTTTTTTTTTTTTTTTTTTTTTTACGCCAAACAACATGAGCCACGATTAACTTACACCTCTTTCATTCAAAATCCGAAGTTTATGGCACGTGTAGTTGCCAGTTTCGTATTTACTTAACGTTACGTCAAAATTACGATTTCAGACTTTCAGAAGAAAGTTACAGTAATTACTAATGTTATATATACATTATTAGAAAGTAAAGGCCAATTAAAAAATCGCTTCGTTGAGGATACTTCTAATTCCTGGGTGACCCCACAAATATCTATTTCTGGTAACTGGTAAAAGATATGGAGAGGGGGTGATTGATCAAAGCCTTGCCCCATAGGTTGCACAAATTTGCCGTTCGAATACACCAATTCAAAAATTCTCTCCTTGTAAGACTTCTCATTTTCGTAACATGTTCGATCATGAAAAGTAATCAGTGGTGTAAACACAGGTACTACAAACCAAGTACTCGCAAATTGCCTTCTACTCCAAGTTTCTTTGCATCTCGGGAGCTTTCCAGTCAAGTACTGAATCTTTTTGGTGTAAAAGAGTATGCATATTCCTCGATAGCAGAAAAGTAAATCCCATGCAAAAAAATACGATGTAACGGAAATGGGTAACGGATGTAGTCAAATCCATTGTTGAAATCCGATTTTTTAATGCTGTCCCATGAAGTGATGCAACAATAGTTGATTTCATTATTACTCAACAATATACACTGCTGGCCACACAAAATGCAACACCAAGAAGGACACGATATAGCAAAGCCAGATTTACTGAACACATAACAACCGATACAAAGACGAAACTATTGAGCTTACAGGCCCGTGCGACTTGCGGAACACGCAGACATCAATAGTTCGTGTGGCCCCCATGGCTGGCAATAACGGCCACTACACGCCGCGGCATCGAACGAAAGAGGCTTTGGATGTGGGCTTAGGGTATGTCGGTCCAGGCTGCCTCCACACGTTGCCACAGTTCATCAGGCGTAGCCGCGGGTGGTGCTTGCCGGGCCACTCGGTTGCCGATCAGCGACCAGACGTGTTTGATGGGCAACATATCGAGAGAACAGGCGGGTCACGGCAGCAGTGACACCTGGTGTGCCGTGAAGAATTGTTGCACGATGCGTGCCACGTGTGGGCGTGCATTGTCCTGTTGAAACGTTGCCGCTGGCAGGTCCTGCAGGCAAGGGAGGACTACAGACTCCAAAACGTCGGAGATGGTGCGGTGGCTGTTGAGTGTACCGGCGATGCGTACCAGAGGGGTGCGAGTGTCACATCCAATTGCACCCCAAACCATAACGCCAGGCGACGGACCGGTATGGCGATACATAACGTAGGCGTAATACTGTCTCTTGCCGCAGTGCCGCCACACGCGGATTCGACCATCGTGGTGTTGCAGGCAGAAGCGGTATTCGTCGGAGAAGACAATGTCTTGCCATTCCGTAGTCCAGGTGCGGCGTTCAACGGCCCACTGCCGCCGCACTCGCCGGTGGTGTAACGTCAATGGTAATTGGAGCAAGGGGCGCCGTGCGACAAGTCCCCGCTCCTGCAGACGACTTCTAACGGTACGTGCTGACACAGGTTGTTGCACAACACACCCTAATTCCTGCGCTAACGTTCGTGATGTGGCGGTGCGAGACGTCGGTCCGTTCGTCCCTCCTGCACCCACCGAATCCATACTCGCCTCACTGTGGCTGGATGTCGTCCCACACGGGCGCCGATGTCTCGGTACGATAAACCACTGTCGCGATAAGCCACTATTCGTCCTCTGTCGAACTCCGAAACTTGCTGGAATGACTGCCGTATTGTGCGACGAGGCATCAGGAAGCTTCCCACGCACAGGTCCGGCAGCACAACACACTTCCACTACTTACACCCCGCCTTCTGTGCACCCTTCTTATAGTGCTTCTAGGTGGCGTACCGGGCGCATATGATTTGCATATGCCCTGCAATGCTAATCGTTTGCAGGTCCTCTCGCGGGCAATGCATGCTGCGAATTTCAGGCCAATCGGATGCTTCCTTCTTGGTGTTGCATTTTGGGTGGCCAGCAGTGTATTTTACTGAACTATCGCCGAAAATTATTTCATAACATTTTAGATAAACGTAACAATATCTCATAGCAATCCGTGTAAATTCCGAGAACCTGATGCTAAATGTGATAAGCCATTACAAAAATTCGTATTTCATGCTATGAAAACTGCGCGTCGTAGCGAAATTTGGCTTCCTTCCGATCCCCCCCCTCTCCCACAAACGAGAGTTACCTGCTATTGACGAGAACTTTAAAATGATGTTTAACACGATGGGGTATAACTTGTAGATATCCTAGACCAAAAGTTACCTATCTTCGTCACTAACACACTTGCGGTTCAGCATTTCTTTTTATGTTGAGACAAGGTTTTAGCTTGTGCATGCGCAAATGGACTTTCATAGCTAAATAACATTTCATCGGTGTCAGGGTCGTTTCTTACGTTCATCTAATGAATAATATATAATAATAAAAGTTAATATTGTTTTTGAAAAACCAAACAGTCGAAATACTATTGCCGCCCCCATAGTTAGTATATTTACTTTTATGACTCGCATATCTTCTTTCATTGGTTTTACGCAAATAGCATCCATTAATCCACTTACCTAAATACAGCTCAATGACAGGAATTAGTAAACCTTATTGTTTGCTGTTACGATTTAATTCTACTTAGTATGTACCAAGAGCCCATTTAAGAGGGGGGGGGGTACAGTCCCGGGTCCCAGGATTATGCAGGATGCTTGAAGAATTGAGAGTTCTACAGTTTTTTTTTTTTTTTCTGTTTTTTTTTCAGATAGCACAGCAAAAACTGTAAGAAACTGCCCCGTGAAAAAAAAAAAAATCTTTCTGCTGTTTTAGTAGGAGTCCGCAAAAAGTATAGTTGCCCCCAGTCCATCCTCGATTCTTTCGAAAGCATTCCAGATGTTTTTTGTACACCAAATTTTCATATTAAGAATTCGTTTGAATCATGATATTTGGATCATATTATTTTGCCCACTACTTCGATATAATTTCAACAAGCTAAATTGGGGGGGGGGGGGAGATTAAAGCAGAAAATGAACTGGTATCCATTTTTGAACCCTGCATTTTTACATTTTCTTGCGACCACTGATTCGCCATGAATCATGGGATATGGAGGGGATATTTTTATGGCTTTCTCATCATATTTTGGGAGTTTTCTCCTGGGCATTTTTATTCAACCACCCATAGTGAAATCCTAGAGGTGCCACTAATACTGGGCCCCCAAAATACTGTCCAGTTTCCGGGCCTCCTTAAATGTGTTCTGCATGTACACCACCGGTCTGTGGCTCGATGTGTGAGTGAGTGAATGCAATATGTTGTGCGTAAATAAATGTATATTCTCGAATCACTCGTTTTATTTCACACCCACAAGGACCTTGGCATACGAAAGATGCATAGCATAAATTGCTTCAAAGAGTACTCACCCGATTTGTTTTATTATCCTCCGGTTTAAAGACTACCAGGCAGCCCCGGTGGCGCATTGGTCTAAGCGATGGCCTCTGATCGTTCGTCCAAAAGGGGTCTGGGTTCGAATCCCGGTGAGGCATGGATGTTGTGTTTGTCGTACGGCACTGGCTCTCTCTCCCTTCCCTAGAACCAGTAACCCAAAATTAGGGATGGGCGACTGCTTATAGCCCATTGAGTTGCTCACGGTGGTAGTTATACCTCCAATAAAAAAAAAAAGACTACCAGGGGCATATCTTATGGCTACGAGCAGTCGCCCGTCCCTAATTTAGTTACTGGTTCCAGGGAGTGGACAGAGCCATCAGAGAAGCACAACACCCATTGCGTACTAGGGCCCATCTTGGACGATTGCAGGCCTGTGCCTCAGTGCAGCAAATACTGAATAACGAAACTTTCGTTAAAGCATGACGAACGTGAACATCGAGGATCAAATTTGCTCATTCCATTTTTCTTCAGTTTTATTTATGGTAACATATTTTATCCTTTCAAATTTTCCGTTGCGTAGTTAATTTTGCCAAAACTTTGAGGTATTAGATTCATTAGCATTTTCCCCATTAACAACATGTTTCATGAAAAAAAAAAAAAAAACATTCCGCGGTTCACCAGAGATTACTCTAGTAAGGCATTAATGACATGTAATTCTCGTATTATCTGTGTACGACAGCGTATTATTAACACATGAATGAAATGATTGAATGTGTCAAAGGAATCTCGCTGCATAAGAGTGACATAGCAATTTTCAGTCTTGTGTCAGTAGTATGATGAAAAATAAATAAACGAAACGAACACTATCTCAATTTTATTTCTTCGAGCAGGAGACAGGCGCCAAATGACTTGGCCTGTCGAAAGAGCCACAAGATAATGAAAGATCAGTGAACCACGGCAAACGCAATCAAGCAAATACAATTTTCAATCTCCAATACTTCTGAATGACTTTTTCGCTTTTTATTTCAAATGACTTTTTTTTTCTAAACTTGTCGTTCTCTCAGCAATTTAGAGAATGAGGGTTCAGTAAGTGCTCTATTTCTCTCTGCACACAACTGTAACGATGCCAACTACCAACATTTATTTAGTATTGCAATAATAAATGATATAGTCTCCTCGACACTTTAACTGACCGGCATTTCGTGTTTATCTGCAAAACGTACCAATTTTTGTACAGTGATATATTAGAATCAGAAATGGATGTACGTTTTCCACGCATACCTCCGTATTACAACCAAATACGCATTGGGCAGGGTGAGTGCGATCTAGTGCAATGTGGCACTCGAGATTTCAGAAAAGCTCGTCATCTGGTTTTGGCAAACCTTAGGTACCAAATTCTGTGACCCAGTGGTCTAAGAGATGGCTTCTGACCATTCATCCGGGTTCGAATCCCGGTGAGGCATGGATGTGTTGTGCTTGTTTTACGGCACAGGCTATCCCCCTTCCCTGGAACCAGTGACCCTAAATTAGGGATGGGAGACTGCTTATAGCCCATTGAGTTGCTCACGGTGGTCGTTAAACCTTCAATTAAAAAAATGTTTTAATTCAAACTGACGCATTTAGTTTAAACTAACCTAACGTAATACGTAGCTTATATAGACCATGACGCCCAGTGGTCTAAGCGCTGGCTTATGACCATTCGTCCGATATGGTTTCGGGTTCAAATCCCGTGAGGCATGGATGTTGTTTTTCCCTTACGGTACTCTCTCCCTTTCGTGGAACCAGTGACTCTAAACTAGGGACGGGCGGCTGCTTTATAACCCATCGAGTTGCTCACTGTGGTCGTTAAACCTCGTAGCAAAAACAAATTGCCGCCCCGGTGGCGCAGTGGTTTAAGGGATACTTCTGATCATTCGTCCGAAAGGCGTTCGGGTTTGAATCCCGGTGAGGCACTGACTCTCTCCCTTCCCTGGAACCTGTGACCCTAAATCAGGGACGGGTGACTGCTTATAGGCCATTGAGTTGCTCACGGTGGTCGTTAAACCTCCAATAAAAAACAAATTAGAATATATTAAAAGCAATTATTGTGCATTCGTACATGAAATCTGTGCTGAAATTTTAGTTGTTTTTTTTTTAAAGAAAGCGCTACTTTTCGGTCAGCTGGGTCAAGCACATTGAAAAGGTTTCGTCTCAATTGATTTTCGAAACAATGAAAAAGCGTACTTGCCGCCGAAACACGAATTTGAAAAGTGACTGAAAATTTTAGAGTTGAACGACCACCGTGAGCAACTCGAGGGGCTACAAGCAGTCACCGATCCCTATAGTGCCACTGGTTCCAGAGAAACACAACATCCATGCCTCACCAGGATTCAAACCCGGACGAATGGTGAGAAGCCAGCGATTAGAGCACTCCGCCACTTTTCCAGATTAGCCTGGGTTTTTTTTTTTTTATTATTTAGTGTTTAACGACCACCGTGAGCAACTGAATGGGTTATAAGCAGTCGCCCATCCCTAATTTAAGGCCACTGGTTCCAGGGAAGGGAGAGAGCCAGTGCCGTAAGACAAACACAACATCCATGCCTCACCAGGATTCGAACCTGAAACCATCTCGGACGAATGGTGAGAAGCCAGCAATTAGAGCACTGCTCCACCGGGAACGGCTTTTTCAGACTAGCTTGGTGGGTTTTAATTTGTGTGTTTAGAATTCCTAATTGTACCTAGTTCGGTATGAACTTTTTTGATGAAATTTTATGCATGCAGTGCTGCGATATCAAACAGATGATTATTTAAGATAAAGTTGGCATATCTACTTCATTTCGTCGAAATTGGTGGGGAGGTAGCCATTCCAGCCTAAGGCTATAAGAAGTCGCTTGTCCCCAGGGCCGTGGACAGCGAGCTCGGGGGACAGTGCAATAAAATCTCGCCCTCCTCCCACCTCGGTTCCTCCACTAACCGCATAATCCATATTTCCGTTTCCTCACCTACCTCCCACCCACCCACCACCATTCCCCTACCGGTTGCAACTCCTCACTCTTTATTTTGCGGTGGATAATTTTTCATATTCTCCCCTCCGCACATCAGTGATATGTCGTTGCAAATAAACAGTGGTAGTATTATGCCAAAATTATGATCGAAGTTTGAAGATAAAGTTGTTTTTTTAAATTGAAGTAAAATTAAATTAAAAAAAATTGTTTTAATGTGCATTGTAGTAGTACATATAAATCAAATATTGTATATATTTACAAAATTTTATTATAAAAACACTTTCGAAACAACTTTTTATTTTTCATTACTAAACAGAATGCTTTTCCGTTTAAAACTACAGAATGGCTTTTCGTGCCGCCTTTTTATGAGCATAAATCACATTTTTCACCTTTCATTTTTAGAATGTAATATACGCCTGAAAGATGCAGCCTCTGGGAAAGTATCCACAAAGAGTTCTCATAAGTTAATCATTAAATTTTGTGTTTTCTCTTTTAAGTTGCCGCTGTGAAACAGGACGACTTCATCGGAATAAAGGAAAATAAACTAAGTCGGAATTACGCACAAAGACACTATATCCATTTATAAAAATTGCCTCAATGCGAAAATAATGAGTTGAGCATAAAATAAAAGGGCAAAAGATGCCGGCTTCTGGTGGGAAACACAAAGTGACAAAATCCACAAGATGAAAATTGTCTGCAGCTTTTGATGACTAGCAGTAACGTTGTATATCATACACAATGGTCAGTGTCTGTGAGCAGCAAAGCAAGCAACACAGGAAACTCAATGTGTGGTGTCGGCGTGTTGTTGGAAAGGAAAGAAGAAATGAAAAACGTAATAACTGAGAGCTCGTTTGATTTGCCGCAGGTAACCCACGCACGTGTTGTAGTTAGCCTGGGAACTCGAGTAACATTGTGACACTTCGTTTTTTTTTATTGTATTTAAAGCATGTTTTGAATTTGTTACATTTATGACATAAGTTACGCATTTTTACGCGTCACATAGAAAATATTTTTTTACGCTTAACTTCCCAACCCTGGTGACGGTGTAGCTTGAAAAATATTCGGACACCATAAAATAATTAATAAAAAATTACTTCTTTATAAACGGGCTCTGGGCCCCCCCATAGGGGCCTGGTGCTACAGTACCCCCCCCCCTCGCCAGGCCTGCTTGTCCCTAATTTTTGGTCAGCGAAGGTACCGAACAAACACACGTCATACCTCATCTGAGACTCGAACCCAACTTGTACGATTGGCTACAAGATTAGACCTCTGTCTACTCCACCATTACATTTTTTTTGTTTCAGGCTTTTAACGACTAACTACCATGAGCAACTCATAGAGCTACAAGCAGAGACGTTTTGACTGAGTGACCCAAGATATCTGTGTCACGCCATTTCTCCACTCCGAAGCACACTGCAGAGAGCGCGTTTCCTATTTCTCTTTTAAGATTTGCCGAATCATAGAGCCAGTCATCTGTTCACAAAAGGATTGGGGGTGAGAGTGGGTAGGCTATTCAGACAGCCTATTAAGAATTTGCATCAGTGTCAGTCCTACTTCATTTTGTTTTCCCAGAAGGTACGCTTGCTTTGACCCCTCTTTTGGAAATTATCCAAAGACGTTTAATGCAATAACTTTTGACTTTGTTTATAATAAATACTTATATTGATTATTTTATTATGGATCTACTGAAAATCAGAAAAATGTCCCATTACGTAGAATTTCACTCGACTTTGATATACACTACGTGCTTCTCCTTACCACTGTTTCAAGGTCCCGGATTAATGTCGCTTAATTATTTTCTCTTTTCCCGTCTTATTTATATGACTTTTTATGTGAACGTAATAGCATACATCAATTATATATGGAAATGTATTGCCAAATATACACTGCAAGAAGTTTTTATCGTAATTTCTAGAGATGAAAAGATATACCCCTAACAATATTTTTAGATGATAAGGAATTGTGTGCGCGAGCGCGTGACGGAAGGGAAGGGGGGGTGTTACTACGCGCTGGGGCCTCACAGGTTCTTAAAGCGTCCCTGGCTACAAGCAATTGGGTGTCCATAATTTACGGTCACTGGTTCAAGGGAAGGGACACATCTCGAGCCATCAGACAACACACCACCCATGTCTTAACTGGGGCCCACCTCAGACAAATGGTCAGCAGGGCCGCGGGTGACCTAGTGGGCAACGTTCGTGACTGCCACGGAAAGGGCCTCAGGTTCGATCCCAGGCAGGTACGAACGCTCGATCCACTAAATATCCGCCGTGCGTCGGATGGGCACGTTAAGCCGTCGGACCCCGGGTACTGATCTCCCCCCCCCCCCCGGTAATAAATAAGGGCGTCTTTCTCCCCCTTTCTACTTCGCTTCCGTGTCACTTTCCTATCGGGCGCTCTAGCCCAAATCTCCTAGTTTCCTATTTCTAAGGGTTGTTAAGACCTGGGGTCAGACACTCCCTTCCTAAAATCCTCTAGACATGATCCCGAATGGTCAGCAGCCAGCGCCTCAGGGGCAGCGGAATAATCAAAGTTGAAACTAGGGCAATATTCATGACAGTATTAAAAATAGTTCAGTTTGTTAGTCTTGATGAAATTATGACAGGCTAAAAATACTGAAGTGCAAAAATGAAACTACATTTGTACTTCACAAGCACAAAAATTTGCATCTTGTCCTTCAGAGCTGAAATTAGAAGCACACAGACCAGCCTGAACGTGCTCAAGGGATTTTCAGTCTTATTTTGTCTGTGAATGAATGAATTTCCATGAAGTTTTACTCATTGAATCACTGTGTATTTTTAATTCAGATTACCTTATATATTGGACACCTGTGCAACACCCATGATTTAAGTTAACGTGCAAATCTGTTCAACTTTTTTTGTAATCAAGTCCATGAAACACATTGCAGTTAAACAGACCATTTGATAAGCATGATCAAAGGTACCTTGCAGGAAAACTCTTAAAGGCACCACATCTGGACCATTGCACGTGAAATTAAATTAGATGCTGCATGGTTTTGTTATAATCTTAATTTACATGTGACTGACATCCTGTACAGAGATCAATTTTTGTAACTGCTTAAAATGTTCGAAGGAAGACGCATACTCATAGTGTTGTAACTCATGAAAGTGGGATTTTCATGCATTGATAAGTTGCATATAAAACCTGTGGCAAAAGTGAACAGGAAAGGTGTTCTGTTAAATGAAATGTATGAACCAAATGCTTAATTTGTGGGATGTCGATGTGGTGCTGTATTTTAAAGTTTCTGCACCCTTCTGACACAAAATATTCCAATTATGTGGAGTCTGCCATTTTTTTTAATATGCTTCTGTTTCAAAAATACTTGATTCTGCATGTCCCTCCACAGAAGAAATATGAAGATGTTATGTTGTGCACATGGTCTGGCCATGTAGTTTGTAGAGTTATAGCATTCTGTGAGGTGGCGTGAAGAGCAGGATTTTAATCTCAATCTGTTGGGTTATACTAAGAAAATAAATTTCGTCTCACAGATTTTGTAGTTTCCAGAGCTTTATTCACTGAGAGAATTAAATTAGTCCTCCCTGCTGGTAATTACACAGGATGCTTACATCAAGCTGTTTTGACTTTGTATCATCCCGTACATCACCCTGAAGGGGAAATATTGAGGTGTTAGTGTTACTGCTTAGTTTTAAACTACAGAACTCGAAGATGAGAATATTATGGTAATTACTATGCAGAATCTGGCAGAAAAGATCTCACTGAATTCAAAATATTTTCAAGAAAGCAAGTTTTCCCGTTCCGAGTAGAAGGCATTGTACTATCAGTGTTTCTAGTCGAATTACAAATGTACTACTACTTTTATTCTTTGTTAATCAGCCTTAACCATTCTTATCCCAGTAATGGAAAAGTCTCTTACACAACTGTGTCTTAAGCAATTTTCTTCCATGTCACTCCAGCATGCTTTTGAATTTCATGCACCCATCTGTCATATGGTCTTCTTCTGGGTTTTGCTCCTTGGTATCCAGTCTAGCATTTCAGCTGTCCAAAGGTGGTCAGTTCTTGCAATCTTGCCAGTTTAGCCCATTGCTACTTGTAGTACTTTCATTATGATGTTATCCTCTCTTGTCATTTTCCAGATCCAAGAGTTCCTATTCTAATCTTTCTTGGTTACACCAAGCATGCATCTCTCCATTCTCCCTGCATCCTCTGTATGACTTTTTCTTTTTGAGTTAAAGTCCGTGGGTATTATCCCTTAAGTAGGTACTGGAAGGATGCATTGATCGAACACTTTTAAGACAATGGCAAATTACTTTTGAACATTATACTGTTTCTTCTAAATGCTCTCCAAACCAAGTTTTTATATGTCTAAGGTAAATGTAGGTATTGGTTACTTCTTAGATTTGCTCCATCAATCATTAAATATTCAATTCTTGTAAAAAAGTATTGTACATCAATTTCGTTTTTAAGCCCACTTTTTTACTCTTGTCAGCAAGTTTCTGGACCATACTCTGCAGCTCTGAGGGAGTACTTGCAAAAATAACTAAGTTGTCAGCAGAATGAAGGTGGGTTAAACAATCTTCATTAATCATTATCTCCTTGTCTTACCAGTTCAATCATTGAAAGGCATTCTGCAATGTGACGTTGAAGAGTTCGGGAGATATAGTGTCACCTTGTCAGACTCCATTTCCAATTATTGTACGTGCTGTCTCCTTGAATATTTGAACCTTTGCACTTGCATTTTTATAGATGTTGTCAGTATAATGCAGGCATCTCCAGTACTGCTAAATTAAAAAAACAAAAAAACATAACGGTTGATTTCATGAAATCAAAAGCCTTTTCATTATCATTGAGCAAGCCATACATAATGGCAGTTCATATTTATTTGCTCTTTCAATTACTTCTCTCATACATGCATACATGGTCCATAGTGCTGTACCCACTCCTGAATCCAGCTTGCCTGATATACAATATACACAGCTACTTAAAATGTCCCATGTGTTGAACACATCTCCCAAAAACAAGTAATATACTTTCACCATTATATAGAACTCATTACAGTTAAAAAGACATACACTGCATCCATTTTACAGTCAGTCCACTTTAGGATATCAGCAAGAAGACAGTGGATAAATCAGAATATTTTCTCCTCCTATCATTTTCTTTTTCTTCTGAATTTGACAAATTTACTAGAAATTTTACTTTGTAATGTCTGGTGCACTGACATAATAGTATTAAACTCTTGTATATCTATTTGATGAAAGCTTAAAAAACCAATACCTAAATAATACTTCTACCTTTACATATGCAAATAGTGTTTTGCACAAACTAGCACATGAAATTTAATTAAAACTGTGCACCCTGTGATCTTTTCATAAAACATTCTAATGAATGTATGAAAAATCACACTTTGGCAGAACAAGTGTCCAAACCAAAAAGTATGTAGGCCAGTTTTTTGAGGACTGTTGAAAAGTTAAGGCAGGAAAAAAAAATCTATCTTTTGGATGTACAGTAGAATTACTAGTCTAAAATAAAAAGTTTGTTTTCCCTTTTATATATATATATATATATATATATATATATATATATATATATATATATATATATATATATATATATATATATAAATAGTGCAGTGGTGATATTGCACCTGAATGTTTCTTATTCTAAATGACCTGTATACCTCTATGTTATGCACACCAGTTTTCCTTAATTTGGCTCAGATGCTATGAACAGATCAAATTATATGCTTAAGCATTGTGCATCAAGCTAATAACTATGTCTATGGGCAAGTGTAGAATAAAAAAATATTGTTTCTGTATAGGGATATAAATATAAAAACTTCTATGATACAAAGATCAAGTTACCTCACATTCACTCAGTTTGATGCATAACTAGGGATGGGAGTTCATATTATGTGGAGACACTTTTCCATATGACAGCTAAAATCCTATCCTTAGTTTTCAAATGAAATAACTGAATAATAAGCACATTGAATGCTGGAGTACAGTTCTTTGAAAGAGCAAAATATTGCCTCATGAATGTTTATGATACCATTTCCATTTGTAAAAGTTTCAGACAAACAAATCAAAACTCCAATAGAATTTATTTACATCAGCCAAAAGTTGAAGTTGAATCTGCAGGAGTTTGAGATTTTCCAATCGACTACTACTGCCATTAGTACAAACTCAGCATCTGCAAAGAACAAACCATCACACAATGCAGGTTTATCAAATTGTATTTGTGTGACAAGACTGTTCAATAACAACAATATTCCAGAAAGCCTGCTGCGTTGAATAAAACTGAAATATTTGTACCAAATCTTGATTTTTCACTCAATACCAAATATAGTTGAGACAATGACAATCAGCAAACATCTTTCAATTTAAAATAGTATAACTACACTATCGCCCTATTGTTAGAAAGGTATGAAAACAGAATAGATGTCTGCAACATCAACTTAAAATCACAACCACATCATAAGTAATGAATAAGAAATTCTTATCACCACCACCAGACTTGCTGGTCAAGTCTCCCAACGACAGCTATTTCAGATAAACCACGTTCAAAAGAAGCGCTTCAAGAACTATGGTGATCTAGAATAAGAGCAAAAGTTCTTTGACAGCAAAGACTAATTTTTACTAAAGGTGCATCAACAATCTATGAGATCTATATAAAAGTTAGTGAATGTTGAGATGACGATTCTTATACAGAAGACAATGTGGAAAAAGTTTTAAGAGTAATTCAAGACTTGTAAGCTTACAGCAGGACCAATGCAACCATTTATAAAATGAAACTATCCTTACTGAGATTGTACATCTTTCACACTCAGCCCATATACATTGCACACACCAAGCTAATAGTGACTGAGTGCTGTTGAATCCTAATCAACCTGACAGGATTATAAGAGAAGAACTGTTATTGTGATCATTTCAGAAATGACAAGAGAGTAGGTCAATGCAGACCAGTGGAATGCATGAGACTCTGGCAGATTGAGGAAGTAGAAATATGAGTCCTTATACTGAAAATGAAGAACTGTTATGTATAGATAAAACAAGAACCAGCATGAATGGAACCAAAATGTAAATATTCAACAACATTAGTAAACTATGAGGCAAGATAAAATATGAATGGCACATGAGGTCATTATTCTAAAGGAGTTTAAGACATGACACTAATATGTTTTTATCCTACAGTTGAAATGTGAAAATTTCAGCACATTTGTTTCCACAGTTTCTTTAAACATAACATACACTGGATATTATGATGTAGGACAGCACTTGGTTTTGCTTTCATGTAGTTACTGTCAGGTTTACATGGCCAGATTTTGATACTTTACAGCCTTCCTTGCATATAATTCTGTGGTGTAGTAGATTGGTTGGTTTTTCAATTTTAGTGGCGTGAGGGTGTCAGTGGGCCAGAAAGTGTCATGTGGCATACAGTTTTAAAATCAGAAAAATTTAAAGCAATTCAGACACTAAACCATTTCATATCTACACCTGAAGGTTTTAGCTGCTAAAAATGCCCATATCATCACTTTTTTTCTTCTTTTTCAAATCTTAGTTTTGAACAACTGTCAGAGTTCAGCTGCATAAAATAGTCTGAAAATTAATTATACATATGCAGTACACATTTTATAAATCTATTTAAATTGACATCAGTTCAGGATTTGATTAGTGTGGTTTACATTCATCACAAATATTAAGCAAAGTAATCAAAACATCTGAAGACTATAAAAAAAAGTAAATGGGAATTTACATTTCATTAGAATGTAGAGTCAATGATTGTTCATGTAATGAAATTATATTGATGAGTTCTTTCTTTTTGCTGGGCTTGTCAATCCCGAAATGTGTTTATGTTGCACATTTTGACAAGAATAGTTCGGAGAGAACACAATACATAAATACAAATAGAACTATGAAATCTGAAAATTTTAATTGTTTAAAGCACACATCTTACAAATTTAGCTCCAAAACTTATTAAAAGCATGTCAACTATCCCTCTGCCCCTGTCAGTTGCATATACATAGTATCTTTATATTACATCTACTAGTAAACCTGGAAAAGTAAGCGTGTAGTTTACCATCAGAATATAGGTACTGACGAAATGAGCCATTTAGCAAAAACTAAGGCAACAGCACTAGCTTTGAAATGTGTTAAAAACAAATTGTAGAGAACATATTTTCACTTAGACGAAGGATATTTTTATGACAGTACATACAGAAAACATGCATAAAAGAACACTTCAACTCATACTAGAGAACAATTTTTTGCAAAGCAGTTTTCCTGGGTATACCCTATTTTTATCTGTAATATCTTGCATGAGCAAAGGTAGAGCAGCCTAAGTGGACTAAACAAAAAACTGCTTCTCAGATTTATCTTGAGCAGTGACGCGCATTCCACCCAAGCACTGCTGGGCAATGGGCAAAGGGCAAAGGAAATGATGGATAAATAAAAAATCTCAAATTCTTTAAATTTCTGTTTTTGACACAGATAATAATCACCAACAAAGTTATAAATTCAGTCTTATACCTCTGAAGTTTTCATAAGTGTATAATCCACGCACACCACCGCCAAAAACAATGACTAGACAGGAGAAAAAAAAAGTGATGCTGCACTGCGATTGGTCGCAGCTGCCGAGCGCATGCAACACCTGCTCCTGTCACCCAAGCATCACTGCCACTGAAGGGGTGTTGCTATGACAACCTGATGGCAGTAGTCTACTAACCAATGAGAAATGCTCCCTAGAAACTACCGTCTTACTGTGTAGCTGATCTTTATGGGAGCTGAACTGTGGATGCATTGTTCGAAGTTCTTTTTACATCGTGTTCTGTGAATTACTGAATATATCATGCATGTGTATTAAAAAAGATTCTAAACAGCAATGTCCGATTCCATAAACGAAGACATTATAGCTGATTTGTTGCAAACTCAGTTTTCTCACCAAACTTTTAAAGAAAAGAAAAATGTGATTTCGAAAGGAAGACCAATGCCTGCATTGCCAAGTTTAACACAGCAACAAGAATATTACTCAACTTTTTCAAAACGCCAATTATGAAAGATGTGAATGGCCTGCCATAAGTGTTAAGACCAACAAACTGTTTTGTTGGAACTGTTTGCTGTTTAGCTGTGACAGAAGCTCCACTTGGACAACAGGATACAGTAAGCTAAGCAATTTAACTAAAGCAATACGGGATCATGATGTTGCTGTTAAGCATATTCGTGCGTCCGTTGCACTCGCAACTTTTGGAACTGTTCGTATTGAAACTGAGGTCAGTGACCAGATACGACAAAACATAAATCAACACAATGAAAAGGTAAAACGCGATAGAGATATTTTGAAACTGCTTATAAATGCCATTTGCTTCCTTGCAAAGCTAGAAATTTAATTTCGAGGAGATGACGAGTCAAAAACTTCCAACAACCACGGAAATTATTTGGAACTTTTGGACTACACTTCTCAGTACGATCCTGTGCTAAAAAACTATTTGGAGTCTTCGACAGTATTCAAAGGAGTATCATATTGTATTCAAAATGATTTAATTGATTCTGTCACCAATGCACTGTGTAATGAAATAAAATGCCAGTTAAAGCAGTCCGATTTTGTTGCCATATTAGCAGATGAAACTACCGACGTCTCAAATAGGTTTCAATTTCTCTTGTTTATCAGTATGCAAATGAAGGGAGGGTGGTTGAAAGATTTGTGTGCTTCCAAGAAGTTAGTGAGGACAAAACAGCGGCAGCACTTTCTGGTCTTATTTTGTCCCATATAAAGGATTTTTCAGACTGTGGTGGAAAACTCGTCACGCAGAGCTACGACGGAACTGCAGTAATGGCCTCTTCCTTGCGTGGTGTACAGTCGAATATTAAGGTATCCTTTCCACAAGCCCTCTTTGTTCACTGTTTGAATTTAGTGCTTTCCCTAAGCACTTCAAGTATTCCTGAATGTCGTATTTTTTTTGCTACTCTAAGTGGGCTTGCAGCGTTTTTCTCGAGATCACCAAAGCGCTCAAAATTTTTTGATGCCTTTTTGGGACGCCGACTACCCAACGTTTGCCCAACAAGATGGAATTGCTCATCATGAATCGTCAATTCTGTCCACGAAAAAAAAAAAAAGAACTTCGCCAGACTTTTGCTGCCATGTTGGAACATCAATCGCAAGTAAAAAGGGAGATTCTTGCGGGTGTTCAGGGACATTTGTCCAATTTAAAAAACTTTGAATTTTGCTTTCTTCTTGTGACCTTTCATAGTATTTTTTCTCTTACTGATGTTTTGTTCAGCGTGCTTCTGAATGCTTCACTAGACATTGTTTACTGCAGAAGTAAGATAACGAAAACACAAAATGCTGTGAAATCTCTGAGAAGTCGTTTTCAGGAAGTGTACGAAGGAACCATTGCTGATGTTGGACTCCCAAGAAACCGAAACTTTTCTGAAGACATTATGATTACCACTAAATACAAAAGATTATATTTTGAAATTTTTGAAAATGTCGAACAACACATTAATACAAGATTTCAGGATTATGAAAAGCTTACATTTTTGTGCTTACTGGATTCTTCGAAGTACAGCTCTTACGTTCACACTTTCCCAACTGATGGTTTGAAAAGCTTACTTGAAAATTATGGTCGCTACTTCGATGAAGTACGTTTGAAAAACGAATTAATCATAGCATACAGTTCACACGAATTTTCTGACAAGTCACCTATACAGCTTATGAAGATGTTAGCGACTTCAGCACGTGGAAAATCGATGCCACAACTTTACCTATTGGCTTCACTTATAAGTGTGATACCTGTGTCCACTTCAACAGTAGAAAGATCGTTTTCTGCATTAAAGCGAATTAAGACATATGCACGAAACAGAACAGGACAGAAACGACTCTCGCTTCTTGGACTGATATCAATTGAAAGTGATCCATTAAATACTCTGAAAGAAATAAAATACTTTTTTCGATTCTGTAATAGAACATTTTGCTGCAAGTGATCGAAGAATGGAGTTTACTTTTAAATAGAAAGGTATGTTAAGTGACAGTCTATTCGGAAAACAGAAGTCTTTTGTTTTAGATTTTGATGTGTTTTGTAAAAGAATAGATATAAAAAAGTAGCTATGGTATCTATATCATACGCCATGTTTTCCCACTTTTATTATTTCAAATATCTGAACCTAATGTCAATTGTAAAAAAGTGAAAAGTAATTGCCTTTGCGACTGCTTGGGTAGTAGTCTTGTTAGGTCACCGCACGTCACTGATCTTGAGCATACCTCTTTGGGCTGATGGAATATATAAACAGTGACACCAACATGCTTATTTGTAGACAGTGCTGAATTTACAGAAGCGCATCTTTGTTCCAATGTGAACAACTGCAAAAATCGTAACGTGGAACATACAATTGTTAAAGAATAAATGCTATTCTTCTAAACCATTATAATTTTAATGTTTTCACTGAGAAAAGCAGTGTGCAATCTATTACTTCTGAGAAGTGGTGTTATGCAGTTTATAATAATGACAATGAAAATGTTACTCACCATTTCTTTAGTTAAATATCCCGCTTGCTATAGCTTGAGTTAAATACATGGAATGCATGTATATTGCTTCATCTCCTAAACTTATAAAAACCATTTACAAAACAGAATGAAGAAAAAATACTCTTTAATAATGGATTAAAATCAGAATAAAATCAAATAAAAGCATCAAAGAACTTGCCAGTCATTAAAAATCCTGCAAGGCTGTCATTATTCAAAAAAGAACCCTCAAGTGGGATATTCAACTAAAGAAATGGCAAGTTAACATTTCTGTTGTAATTATAAACTGCATAATACCACTTCTTAGAAGTAATCCTTCTTCAGTCAAAACATTAAAATTACAATGTGTGAAATAGAAGATTCAAAGGAATAGCACTTATTCATTGATGATTGTATCAACAATTACCACATAATGCAGCAGCAAGCTCAAGTTGAACATGAGCTATAACTGATAACCTGGAACATGTGCAGTTGAAATTCACCTAAATTTCCCCCTTCAACCAAACAGATACTCACTGTGCCAGTTTTAATTATATTTCAACATGCTGTCCTTAGGGTTAGAAAAACAAAAACAAAAAACAAACTTCCACATTAAAAAAAATTCCAACACTAGTATTTGCAAGCAGAAATTGAAAAGTCAATATAAATCTAAGGAGAAAGGAGTTGATATACAAGTGAACCAATCTGTTTATGTTTTAGATTCACTCTTCTGTATACTTTTCTTATGTGAAACCACATTTATCATTGTACACTGATGTTTACAACAAGCAGTCAAGTTGCAAGTCAGTGGGGTCTTCTGAAAAAATACTACAGCCAGTTAAAGTTTGCATGTTATTGGACACATACATGTACTTAAGAACTTTTGTCTTTTAATTGTGATATTGTACTTTCTCTACGTGGGTAAATAAAGAAACTAAAATGGTGATCTTCTAAGCACTGTGTTGAGTTTCAGGACATTAAGAACTTTTGTCTGTTACTGAAGGTAGCCTTCTTTTGTGGGACATAGTCAGCTGAGAGAAGTGGCTAATATCTGAAAAAAGTTAAAATACATTGAATAATAGACATAATTGCCCTTCACATTAGAAGACATTTGATGGGGAAAATTATTGGGGAGTCCGTGGATGTGGTTCATTGGTGAAAGCCTCGTATATACATATATATCACTTTAAATTCGTGCTAAATCCTCCCTCAAGGAGAAGGGGGTCAGGACTCAAGGACCCTCTCTTGGCTATGCCTCTGATTGCCATAAAAACTTCTTATAAAAGTAAGATACCAGGTACATGGTAATTACTAACCAAAGAGACAACAAAGTCGTATAAATTTATGAGATGGTGTATAGCAAAAATATTTAATCAAGCCAAGATTTCGCCTTCCAACATTGGATGGCGAAAGCTTGGCATGATTAAATGTTTTCCAACGTTGGAAGGCGGATTTATGACTGTTGTCACCTTAGGTATTACTGCTGTAATTAATATCTTTCGGACATTTCCTTAAGATCCCTCTTAGATGGTAATTAGGTATCACAGCAGCATGGAGTCAGTAACCTCTGCCTGATGAAATGTAAAGGTTACTGAAAACACTACTACAAAATAAAAACATATTCAATACAAACAAACAAAAAAAGGAATTAAATCAGCTTTTCTGTAATCTATGACCACATTTTTACAGAAAAGCAAAGCTGAATTTAACCATTAACACAGTGAGCAATAAATGCTGAGCTGAAACACTTCTTAGAAAAATAACACACAGCTAATTTTCACTGTGCAAAGCTTATAATATATAAATGACTATTCAGCTCTTTACTTTTGTGGGGAACCTCAGAATATACAATATTTTGCTCAGTGTGGACAAAGAGCTATATACTATCACCTTAAGATAAAATATTTTTATGGCTGTGTCAAGTTTTGAGAAAACTTGTCAATTTACTATGTGTTATGTGTTCATTGTCACTTTTAAGGCAATGCTTGATATTGTTTTCTTTGAAGAAAATAAGATTTAGCTGTACCTAATAAAAATAAGATTTAGCTGTACCTAATACACAGACATGCCAAGTGTTAATTTCTAGAGTGAGGTGTCTACAAAAATTTTGAAAGTTTTATCAACACCTCTTTTCTATGTGAGTGGCAGCTTTTTTTTTTTTTTTTTTTTTTTATATATTTGAGATAATAGATTAACTAGCATTTTTTAAGAATCTCTTATTTTTAAAATAAGTTATTTTAAAAATTTCTGATATGATAACTGAATTAGGATGACTTGCTTTGGGAAGGGCTGAAATCTTTAACAAAGTGCAAAAGTCTCCAATCCAGAAGGCAGACCTCTTATAAACTATGTTTCTCTCTCTTCATTTTCAGGTAATTAAACTGCTGGTAGAAAGGTGTGCTGGTCACCAAACTGTCCGCAGTTGTAGTACAGAATCACCCAGTAGACCAGTTTGACATTTAATATTAATAGCTATCCAATCGTTTTTGTTAGGGTAGTTAGTAGTGGTCCTTTTATATTATAATAGAAAGTATGCTGGAGAAACCGTGCTCTTACCCCTAGTAAGCTATGATAGTAGATCCTTTACCAGTGGTAGTGATGTCACATTTTACTAATCATGCTGACCATAAGTGTGTACATTTTGCCAACAAATACTATGAATATGTACTGCAATAAAAACAAAAAGGTACCATCCTTACATTATTTAATTGATTCTAGCCTCTTTAGAAATGCTTTAAAATATTCCCCAGGATTGAAGAAAAGTCATCAAATTACCACAGATAGAATAGCTGCTGGCTAATGCAAAAAATTCACAACACTCATCCAATTTAGCTAAATAATGTTGACAAATTGATTTTGTACAAAAACATCTTATAAAATGTAAATATGCCAGGTAATGCTGCAACATTTTGTCCAGTGTTTTAACAGCTGCAAGAATTTCAATTTTTTTTAACCCTAGAAAGATGCAACTGGTTTTCACATGACCTGTAGATATATTTGAGTCTTGTATCCCAGTTTAGTAACTATTTCCTTTCTGGATCTGGGGATGACAGAATTTCTTTTGGAAATAACAAATGGTGCATATTTGCCAGTTTTGGAGGAATATTTCACCACATGTAATTCTGTACATGTTTTTATTCCAGAACAGATAAAAACGACAAATTATCAGTGAGGTACTGTGATTTAATATAGTACCCCTATCCTTTTCCTGTAGACTACTTTTTTTGTTGTTATTGTTGCATCACAATTATTCAAATGACATAGGCTCATCAAGCATGCATGCATATGAAAGATCATAATTATCACCACTGAAATTGCATCAAAACTATATAAATAACATTACTTCCTTAATGTTCTAAGCTACACTGTAGCTCATCATACCATAAGACCCTGACAACTTAAAAACAATAAAAAAAACATGACAACTGTTGCACCAAGTAATTATAAACACAACTGAAGACTATAAAAAATCACTATCAATAGCTTCCATGCTGTTTTTACCTTTTCTGAAGTATGAGAAATATTAGAACTGAGAGTTTGATACCCCAATACATTTTACTTGGGTTAAAGCTGACAATTATTCAGCCATCAACAAAATTCTGTTTGACTACTAGTTGTTAAATTAAGTTGTTAACTGTTTGTTTCACCTGAAAGGAAACCTTTTTTTATTGTATTGATGACAAGGTACAATTCAACTGCTATACCTCTGATCACACAATGCGAGTTCACATCAGACTTTTCTTGCAAACAACAGTTAAACTATGAGCAGGTTATATTTTTTGTACTAGAACATTGGTACTTATCTGCTGCAAGATCAGTGCTTGCCTGCCTGCCTGACCATAAATCTTATAATCAACTCACAACTGTTACTATCAATAGCTTCCATGCTGTTTTTACCTTTTCTGAAGTATGAGAAATATTAGAACTGAGAGTTTGATACCCCAATACATTTTACTTGGGTTAAAGCTGACAATTATTCAGCCATCAACAAAATTCTGTTTGACTACTAGTTGTTAAATTAAGTTGTTAACTGTTTGTTTCACCTGAAAGGAAACCTTTTTTATTGTATTGATGACAAGGTACAATTCAACTGCTATACCTCTGATCACACAATGCGAGTTCACATCAGACTTTTCTTGCAAACAACAGTTAAACTATGAGCAGGTTATATTTTTTGTACTAGAACATTGGTACTTATCTGCTGCAAGATCAGTGCTTGCCTGCCTGCCTGACCATAAATCTTATAATCAACTCACAACTGTTCAGCCATTTATATAACAGAGGTGTGGGAGACCACAAATGAATTACCTACTGAAAACTAGGTAACAGCATTTAACTTTGCATATGCTCACCCTACATTCATTGTACGACTAACATTTTTTATAGCATGTCCCCCCCCCATTCATTGTTAGTCCTACAATGAATGTACGGTGGGTATATGTGTATTGCACCCATTAATTTGCTTGCAAAGTTAAATTCCTTTAAGCGCATTAAATTTGCCCAAAAAACTGTTTTTACGTGTTTTTGACTTCATATCGTCGAGTCAAAGACAACAGTAACAAACTAAGTAACAGCAGTTTGAACCCTAGAAAAAACTTACTTCTATTACACATAAGCAAATATTACCACAACCAGTGTAACAGAGGCAAATTAATGTTTAAGGTGCTTATTCTACTGAGAGATGCCACATTATGGATTCTATGGTAAGCCAAGTGACCATCTTGCAATTTTCCACAGACAATCACACAAGCAAATGTCAGTTCCCTTTCAAAGTAGGACCAATATTAGTAATTTATTCTCTTTCCTGTGGTTAGTGTGTGTGTCTGCCCCTAACAGAAGAGCAGTTTGGCCAGCACCAGTAAATCATAAAGATAGTGCTTCCTTACAGAACTAGAAGAGCACACACAAATAATTAATTTTCCTGAACAGCTTAACCTAACCACTCTATTAACCCCACTTCTCAAAATTGTCTTAGAGCATTTACCATTACCACCGATTATTCCTTGCACAGTGCATTAATACCACACCCAGGGCTTGATTTCGACTGGTAGTTAGTAGCAAATTGCTAGCAAGCTAATGCATTCTGCTAATAAAAAGTGGTTCAAGCAAAAGTTGCTAGTGGAAAAATTTTGAATGTTTTAGTGTGAACTGTAAAGCGCCACTGCTTTGCACATGTGGAATATTTTACGCATACAAAAAGGAACAACTGCTTTCTGGAAACTGTTTCTTGAAAAGTACAAACATTATAAAAACATTTTGGCACTAGTAGAAATATCTAATATATTACTCTTATCTACTTCTGCAAGTGAGGTTGGGTCCAGTTTCATGAAAAGAATCCAGGGTGATTGGAGGGGCAGTTTAACTTACAAACATTGAATGCTCTCATGAATATTGAGTTGAAGGTCCATCCGAAGACAAGTCTGACCGCAAACTGACTGTGACTGTTTTAAAGCGGTATGATGAAAAAACCTGAAACCCAGATTGTACACCATACAGAAAATAACTTAACATTTTGAATAGTGTTCTTGAATTTTGTGAATAAAGTTAAATAAAAGGAATGTTTTTTTAAATATTTGCATTCAAATTAAATTGTTAGAATTAATCTGTCAGGTCACGAAAAGGTAAGTTATATTTAAATATTTGTAATCTTTTCAGCATTACAATGTGACAGTTACAGGGGTGAAATCAAAATTTGTCATGATTGACTAATGGAGGGGGACATGCAAAAGTTTCTTTTGTATAATGTTAATAAGCTTTTGCTAGCAGATAATGCAATTTGCTAGTAAAAAATAAGGCTACTAACAAGTGTTGCTACTGCTAAAAAAAAAAAAATAAACGAATTCAAGGCCTGGTCACATCTTAATTTTAAGCATTAGCAGAATGTAGTTTATTACAGACTGAACCTCATATCAAAGAATGTATAATGCAAATTCTGACATTTATTCAAATCATTACTATCTCACAAAATTTTGTATTCATAATTTCCCCAAGATACTGATACATGTTGGTATTCTAAAATGAATTACTGTGGTGTCTAAACATAAAAAAAAAAAATTCAGTACAATTTTTTACCCTGCTCTTTAACCAATGCAGCAATATTTGATATGTGAGACAGTATCTTTTACAGACTTCTGATTGATTGTGAGTTGGCATCCCCATAGCCCAAGCCAACTACTTTTTTTATATATATGCTTTACTACTAGTACTGTTTTGCCAAATATGGCCCTTGAATCAAATATTTCTTTCTAGTAAACAAACAAGATAATTTTTAAAAAGGCAAGTTTTCCTTTAAAAACTGTTCAAATCTAAATATATAGTATTCCAATATTTTAAACTAATTTTAAGCATAATTGCAAGGCCACTAAAATATCTACATATAAAGTTGCAATTTAAGTGCAATAAAAGTAATATGTTTCCTTTTACTATAAAATATAAAGAATTAGTGGTTGTGAAGTAAAAGTTTGGTACCATGAATAAGAAATCAATATTTGCCAGGAATCCTGCATGAAAGATGTTTTTCATATCACTCATCACCAGAAATTTTGCATACCCATAGATTTTCCAAATGGAATGTTACTGAAAAACTACAATTTTTAGTCACTGTCTTTGTGGACAAAATGGCACACAGTTTTAAAAATCATTACTACCATTTCTAATACCACCACGTTCTTTTGTTGTATCTTGGTTTAATGGCTCCAAAAAGCATGAAATGCTACACAGAATTGTCCATATCTAATTTAGGGACACTGGTTCTAGGGAAAGGCCAGAACCAAATGCACCAACCATGCCTCACCCAAGACACAAAACTAGGCCCAACTCTCATGATTAGGCACATGCCCAAACTTTGCACCTCTAAGTCACTATGGATTACCCCTTTATGTACATAGTTTTGTATATATACTATACAAAATTTATCAGTAAGATTAATACTTTTAAGAGATGCAATAAGGTAAGGAGAAAAGCACCTGCATACTGAATGCCAACAGACTGGTTTTAACAGTTAGGCTTATATTTCTACACTGATTCAACTTAATTCAAACCCGGTAAAGGATTATATATATGCATCAGCATATACTATATATATATACACTGCCGGACAATTGCTAAGGACGGATAACAATAGCAACCATAAAATGGAAGGAAAGAAAATGAGGAAATTAGCATAAGTGCGGGATACAGTAAGACGTGTTGTGCGTATGCAAATTTTGGATTGCCGAACTTGTTTGTGACGTCATAGCGCTGATAAGAGATATAAAGGATTTGACGCATATTGACCGTTGTTGTTCAAACGCAAAGTTGAAAGGGAAAGAATCAATTGACGAACTTGCAATTTTCAGTATGTCTTCCCAACATCACCTAGATGATTTTACGCATGGCCGTATTATTGGCAAGAATGAAGAAGGGCGAAAAATAACAGATGTTTCCAGGGAGTTCGACGTCAGCCACAGTGTTGTTTCAAGGCTTTGGAAATCATTTCAAACAAATGGAGAGTGTAGCAAACGTCACGGGGGAGGTCGTGTTCGCAGTAAGACACCTGCAGAAGATCGGTACATAGTGCTATCAACAAAAAGACACCGGCGCAGCACAGCTAGTGAGGTAGCAAATCAGTTTATGGCTGCTACTGGCAAGCAGATCTCCCGAAAAACTGTCGCCAGACGTTTGCATGAAGGACTATACGCCCGCCGTCCTGTTGTGTGCATCCCATTGTCCAGACGTCACCGTACCGCCCGTTTGCAATGGTGCCATCAACATCGCAATTGGACTGATAATGACTGGTCTGCTGTCCTCTTCTCAGATGAGAGTAGATACAGTCTATCGTCTGATTGTCGACGACAACTGATCTGGCGTGATAGTGGTACTGCATATTGTCCAGCAAACATACAGGAAAGGGACCGATATCCGACATGTAGTGTCATGGTATGGGCTGGCATCATGATCAATGGCCGTACGTCCCTCTATGTGCTTCCAACTGGGAATATGACTGGCCAACGATACATTAATGATGTTCTGCTACCTCATGTTCGCATGTTCCGTGGTGCTGTCAGTGATAGATTCATTTTCATGGACGACAACGCAACATGTCATCGAACAGTCGCTGTCCAGGAGTGTCTTGAGAGCGAGGATATTCAACGCCTCGTATGGCCAGCACGTTCTCCAGATCTGAATCCCATTAAAAATGTGTGTGATGCTTTGGGGAGGAGTCTTGCTGGTCGCCAATGCCCTCAAATAGACAAGGACACCCTCATCCATGCACTGACAGAGGAATGGGATAAATTACCCCAACAGCTGCTTGATAATGTTGTGCAAAGCATGACACAACGTGTGGAATCTTGCATCGCCCTCCATGGTGGCCATATCCCGTATTGACATCTTACGCCGGAACGCCTGCGGACGGTTATTGCATTTTTTTCACGTTTACATATTCTGCACAAAATGGCCTGTTTGTCCCTTGAACACGTTCCAAAGCCTTCTGGATTTCAGAGCACAATAAATTGTCTTTCTTGTAATGTCCTGGCATTCTGACATTATTTTATTTCACTTGTCATCCAACCACACTTACTTTTTTATGCGCTATATAGCCGTTTATGATCCGTCCTTAGCAATTGCCCAGCAGTGTATATATATATGCATCAGCATATACAGTAAACTACTCATTTGCTAATAAGAATGCTAGCAAGAACTGCTAACAACTTTCATTGCTGAACAATCTTTTTCTCTAAGTTTCAGAAAAATTCAGATCTTGGTCATCTTACATATAAATAAGTGATGTGTTATTTTACCAAAATTTAAAGTTTGCCTGTTGTTGCTGTATCTTTCTTCTAATATTAATGATGATGTGCAGTGCCATGCCTACCATAATAAGTTTCATATATCATTAAGCTGTTCTCAGAGACTGAGGTTAGCTCCTCAAAGAAAGACAGTCTGCCAAGTAAACGTTTAACTGATGGAACTAGAATTTACATACTGTTGGTGTATCAAACTTCTCCATTTACGATGATCAAAGCACACAGCTCAAGCTTCACTGACATCAATTACATGTCACACACAAGACATTTTGTACTTCATACTCAATCTTTTTCTCAAGCAGACATTCCGAAATCTAGTCCTCCTACGATTTCCTTGGCCTTCCTCTTTCTTTCCTAACACTTGGGTTGAAAAAAATTTCTTTAGTTGGCATCTTATCACTCATTCTTTCAGCATGGCCAAATCACTTAATAATATTAGTCTCCACCTTACTAACCACATTTTGCCTCACAATTACACATCTGCAACACATCTTCATTCCTCACATGATCAGAGCATGGCTTGCCATAAACCGCCTCATAAGTAACTACTATGGTACAATAAATGATGAAACTAATGCACTGTGAGTGAAGCAACAGTTTAAACACTGCTTGCTGTATGTTTGTAGTTCCATTCAAACTTTGATTCTTCATTTGTAAAGTTGGTGCATTATTATTAAGTTTACATTAGATTTGAAATCCTTTAATTTACTTTTAAGAGGTGTTACCAACCGGAATGGTAACAAGGTGTAGCACAACTACCAAGAGAGATGGAAATGCACATGAAAATGACAAATAGTACAGTAGCTAATTTTTTAATGTGGATCTTTCTGGCAATACTTTTCTTTAAGAGTTTCCTATACAAATGAACTTACAATTAAGGGGGCAAGACTGGCAAATGCACAAAAGCACAGGATGTTGTATAAATTATAATAAGTTAACTTGGATTTTCTTTCACTAAAAACTGAAACTGTGTCTGCACCAGAGAGGACTTAAATGGCAAGAGGCCAAAAACGTCTGTGATCTAATAAAACAATTCAGAGTTGAGCAGAATGTTTCTTCTTACTTTATTTTTTAACAAATATTGGGAATATTCATCTCTGCATGAAGCTGGAGTAATAAACACTGTGTAGTTGATTGGCTGATAACATTGGCTTTAAAGACCAATAATAAATTTCATATCAATAGGAATGTCTTCTCTTTAAACTGCAATGATAGGCAATTTTCAAAACCATTGCACAGGTCTGGGCATGCACATATAAGACAAGGACTGCTTTGAACCGTAGAATATAAGAACTCCCCTGAGTACTTGAGGATAACGGAAATTGTCCAACTTTAATTTATGATGACTGTTTTTAGGGACTCTGTCTGATTAGTGCTTACAACTGAAGAAAATATGAGTTGGTACATCCTAGGCAAAGTCTGTGATGGAACCACTCCAGAAGTAATTGATTTGCTCATGAAAAATATGAAGAAAGGACCACTGATCTCTTACACAACTGAATTTAAGATCAGAACTAACAGAATACTTTCAAACTTAAATAAAACACAACAAACTGGAGAAAAGTTACCAAGTTATCTAATGATGAATCACTTCACTTCTGTCAAATCCACACTTTTTGAAATACACATTTATTAATACTCGCAGGGGTCAAAAATTATTTTTCGCCTATTTAACCCCGGACTAACACGAATGAGAATTAACTAGTCCCCAACAAATTCTGATTAAATTAAGCTTTAATTTAGAAAATGTCAATTATACAAACTATGAAATGCAGACAAAACACTCTTTATCTGCCTTTCTGATACAACCTACCCAATGGCAGCTTGTCAGGGGAAGTGCCACTACGTTATATTTATGAAAAAAAAAAAAATTCTTCGAATGACTTAGTGGATTCTTAAAATGAGTCACTTTTTTGTTTACAAGAATGATTTCTGGAAAATGTTGTGGCTTTGAAATGAAAGCTGTCCTGTTTCTAAAAGTAAGCCACAAGTGTGAGCATGCCATTTCAAATGACACTACCAATTGATGAACAGACAACCTTGTAATTGTGTTTACGTCATGTTAAGAAATACTAACCACAGTTCCAAATCACTTCACTCCAGCACCATGAAGACACAACCAGTGGCGCGGGCGATCACTTCACCTCGATCATTGATGTCATTGGTTGCCATAGCAACCCCTTATCCAGAAATCTCCAGGTTTTTATGTTGGCACTCTTCATGGTGCTGGAGTGAAGTGATCTGGAACTGTGGTTAGTATTTCTTCACACAGCTTATGCACAGTTCCTAGGTTGTCTGTTCATCAATTGGTAGTGCCATTTGAAATGGCGTGCTCACACTTGTGGCTTACTTTAGAAATGGGGAAAGCTTTCATTTCAAAGCAACGGCATTTTCCAGAAATCATTCTTGCAAACAAAAAAGGACACAACAGCACCACTGGTTGTGTAATTTCACCTTGACCGAGTGAAGCGGCAGCCACACAGTATGATTTTGAGTTTAGACAATTCTCGTTATGTCTGTTGAGTTTATGGTAACTGCTAGTGCGAACTTCAGTTTAAATTCTAGTTTCAGTTAAATAATTTTTATTTAATCTTCCTTTCCTCTGTGTTCCTTTGGTTTTTTATCTATTATTATTATTTTATGGGTAAAGCCTTTAGTAAGTGATTTAATGAACTTCAATTTCAGTGCTGTTTCTTTATTATTCTTCGTGTGTTCTGGATTCATGCTTTTGTTAAAAAATGAGCCTGGTAAATATACAGTGTACATGTAGCTGCAGATGTATAATGTACATGAGAACGTATCCAAAGAAGTGTATAAATTGCTTTCTCTAGTTCTTACTTTCCCCTCAACCACTGTGCCAGCAGAAAGAAGTTTTTCCTGTTTGAAACAAATAAAAAAAAATATTTGAGGAACACTATTTCACAGCAAAGACTATCATCGTTATCCAATATTGCAATACAAAAAGAAACTCTCTTTGAACTTGTTGTTAAACAGGCGTTTTATGATGATGGCTATGCTTCCTCGAAAGATAGAATTGGCCATCTTTATAAGAAATACAGTTTTTCATGGGTTCTCGTTTTGTGGCACTTCAACTGTTTCTTTGGTTATGAGCCACCATTGGCCCACCCACATCTAACCTAAGGGGCTGTTTTTTTTTTCACTCCCCAGTTCACCAACACCAGAAAGCAGGCAACCTTGATCAATGCCTTTTTTTTTTTTTTTAATCCCCTTCCCAAACACTTGTACTGTACACCAAAGCAAATGTTTTTCCTGAAATGGAAATGCTAGACATCAAAATGTGTATAGCTCAATGGCTGTATGTGTACCTTATAAAAAGAAAAAAAAAAAGCATGAATAATATCTGAGTCAATACACCAGTTTAAGGACCATAGCTCTGGAAAAACAAACTGTTAAACAGTAGTCCTGGGCTAATGAAAAATATTTTGCTTTATTTAGCCAGTACATAAAAACTGATAGTCCCAGGTGTTGGACAATCAGAATCTATTTAACATCAAAATCTTCCACCTTTTTCATTTTGACCATTTAATGGCTATGTGCACTGACTGATTGGCCTTTCCATTATCAGACACCAATTATCTTTATCTAAAGAAAATACTTCATACTTTTATTATTAATGACTGATACCTATATTTGAGGAATAAATTTTATATTTATATTACTAGTGGTAGCTATATCTTGCTGAAGAAGCTATTTATATACCCAAGTGGAAAATGGAATTACTTCAGATTTCTACTACAGTCCATGGACAATCCTAAACTGACTATAGCTGGAAAAACAGACAGTGGTTGAAAGATTTTTCCAAACCTCTCACTGCAAGTGTAACTGGACTTCAGCCTTAAGCTATATATATATATATATATATATATATATATACAAAAAACATAGTAAACATAAAATTGCAAAAATTAAATGCCATGACCTCGCGCTCTGCTGCAGGGGTCAATGTCACCTGAAATAAAATACATAAATAACGCAGACACTACAAGCACAATAGAACTCAATTAAATATGTGACAACCATAAATAATATAAGGTCAGCCACCGGGTGCCAATCTTCAGGCACCCAGTGGCTGACCTTATATTATTTATGGTTGTCACATATTTAATTGAGTTCTATTGTGCTTGTAGTGTCTGCATTATTTATATATATAAAAAAGAAAAAAAAAGGCTAATCTGACACAATTTCCCAGAGAACAAACTTTCTACAATAATCATTCACTCATGATAAATAGCACATTGGATGCTCTTTATGTGATGGTGCAGTGTGTGAGTGTCAAGTCTTAGTGCTCTTTATGTGATTTTCATGGTGCAGTGTTGCACCATAAAAAACCCTAGAAATATTTATGTATCATGTTTATTTTTTCACATTAAAAGGATGCTATTCTGATCTCAGTTGCCCATTCCACTTGTTTATTTCCAATTGGTTGATTTGCAAACAAATGCAGTGAAGGTTAATACTCAACAGGAACTAAAACATTTTACAATAAGACATAATGGACTTATTTTTTTAATGAAATTTCTACTACAGAATACATTTTTACAAAAATATGCAAAGTGGAAACCATTTTATCTTTATCTTTCAATGGATTATGGTTAACAATCCAGGAAAACTCTTTAGTTTATGACCAAACCTGTGTGTTCATTTTATTAATATGGAATATGGCTACACTTTAGACTTCGGCCCCCGTCGTCTGCTTCAGTTATCGTGCCAATAGAATGCTGGGAGAAACATGGCGCTGCAGCTGCGTCGGCGTTTTCTCCCGCGCTGTGTGGGTTACGTAATCGCTGTTTGCTGAGTGTGTGAGCCGTGAATCCCGTACGCTTGTGTTTTTTTCACCTTGCCAAAGGATTGTCCTACGATGATTCAATTGAGGAATCTTCCCAGGGTGGGGTTTCCACATCCTCTGCAACAGTCAGTGACTATTATCAGTCTTGCAGAGAACTAGTCACAGAGTTTATGGTAGCTTACGAACAAGATGGACAGCTTGGAGGCCCTGGTGTCATTGTAGAAATGGATGAGGGGAAGGTTGGGAAGCGGAAGTAGAATCGTGGTCGTCTTGTTGAGAGCACCTGGATCCTAGGCATCTTTGAACGAGATTTGAAGCGATTCAGGGTTGAGATCTGCCCGCAGAATAACCACTCTGCTCACACATTGCTGCCGCTCATCCAGAAACATGTTCAACCTGGAAGTACTGTAATGGTGGATCAGTGGGCTGTGTACCGCAATCTCCCATCCTGTGGTTTCCAACATGTCAGTAAACCACTCGCTTAATTTCGTCGATCCGACTACTGGGGCGCATACACAAGGTGTTGAGAGCAATTGGCGGCCCCTCAAATGCACACTATCTAATGGAATTCATAAAGACCACTTGGCCGACCACATTCTGGAATATTTATTCCGACAAAATTGTCTTTCCTCTGAACACTGTTTTGAAGTGATGATTGCTATCATCAAACAGTTCTTTCCTAGTAATGTTTTCCACTTAAATATTCGTACTAGATAGACAGGTTCTCAAAGAGGAGGAAACACTTCTTTTCCGTCGTTATAAATATTTAACAACACCTGAACTACTCACATTCGATAAAGCCATTTACAAAATAAACCCCTTCCTTTCAAAAATACCCCCCACCTCATATTTCGTGTTCCCTAGCACTCCTCCCGCACAACACACACACACATTACGTAATGCACGCAGCGAAGGAGCAAAAACACCGACACAGCTGCAGCGCCACCTATCGCGAAACGTTTCTCCCGGCATTCCAGCAGCACGTCAGGCTGAAGCAGACGATTGGGGGCCGAAGATTAAAGTGCATCCGAATCTTTTTCTATTACCACTTACACAATCAGTTTTTAAAGCAAAGACAACCATTACCTAAATGAAAATCTCTATTCATTATATTCCTGCCCCATGCTATGTTATTGAACATGCTTTTTATTAGTAGTATAGGTTGACTTATAGTCTTCATTTGTCTATCAGTTTCTTCTACACAGAAAAAACCAGTGACAGTCAATCTGTAAACTATATAACATCAACAATGCTAACACTACCTCAGGTTAACTCCACACATTGTTCTACATTTCATTATTTTCAAGTGCATTGCTGATAACACACACTATAAAACAAGGCTATTTAACTTCAGCTTTTCTGAAGTCATTACATGTTGCATCTTAAGGATAGAGCTAAATTATTGGTGATGCACTTTCACAATATCTTTAAGTTGTACATTTGGTTTCATAGCTTTATGTAGAAAAAGAATTGTGTGAAATGAAGCTCTTACTTACAAAAAAAAAAAAAAAAATCAAATTCTACAGAGAGAGCAATGTGAGTGAGAAGCTGAGTTTAAAGGAGGCAAAGGGCTTTCATGTAATAGAATACTACCATATCAGTTTTCAAATGGAAAAAGAGTGTGAAAGCACATCACCAATAATATAATCTACTTTTTTGTGCATAAATAACGTCCTTAGAATTTTAAATATTTTAACCTGTAACTAAATGACACACTTTAATCATGCAAAATAAACCAGTAAGTATACAAACCAAATGTGGAGTCACTGATATGATAAAACAGGTAATGGCAAGGTATCAAATCTTATTAGGGTATCTGTGCCAGGCTATTATTTGCATCATTCTGCTAGTTTAAAAATAATAAATCCTGAGAATTCAGTGTTTCATCCAAGTATGTCGGAATGTTTCATATGAAACTCTAGCTAACTTATCAACTGGGCTTTTTAAACTATAATATCACAGGCAGCACAGAATCTTAGTTATCTTACAGCTTGGCTCTTTACCTTCAACAACTATAATAACTGAGTGTGTACCATTTCAATGATGCTTGAAATTTTCAGCTTCCAACTCAATAAATGTTATTTAAACCCAAAATTTTAGCTTCAATTATTTTTTTGCCAACAAATAGCTTTGGCATTTGTTAGCAAAACAATAATTGAAACTAAAACGCAGGTTTATAATATCCTTTTTTGTAACACACCATTATCATTGTGAATGCAATCACATCAGTTAGGAACAAGGGCTATTTCATGAAACACGTTCAACAGGAGTTTTATGGTAGGAAAAAGGAGCAGGTGCATTACTCTTTCTCCCCTTCTGGTAACAGCCAACAATTAAATTTTGCAGAACATACTCAACTCATACAGCATAAAAGTTTCTGAAAAATTCTTACAAAAACAAATTCATCATGGCTCAAACTTAACATTTCTCATATCTATGCCGTATAAAGCAAAACAATTGTTGAAAACTATTATATATCTGTATATTGTGACTTCTAGAATCTACATTTTAACAGTTAATTTACACTGCCAGTGCCCAGGAACGGTATGACAGCTGATGTCTTATTACGGTATATAACTAACTCTATTACCTCAAGAAACTTTGAAAGAGGTGAAATTTTATAGTGCATGGAATTAAAATGTGTTGCACATATAAGATTACAGAGAAATAACATGAAAATGTGTAGTTGGTATATCTCCCTCCCATAAAAAAAAAAAAAAAAAAAAGAAAAACATGTAGCAACTATCTTTCTGTGGATATATGGATAAATAGGAAAATTTTAGTTAGCGTACTGTTTTACTAAACACAATGGTAGGCTGGTTATTGACAGTCTTGCAATTTCCGTGCTCACTGGCAACACAGAATTGTACATTCATACACCAATGAGCCATTACATTATTACTACCCCCAGCCTAGAGAAATGAGCGCGCCTGGAGACCGAACGGTGGCACAGGTGAAGTTCACATACAGCCTGAGGACCGGAGTCAGAATGGGAAAAGCTGCCGATTTATCGGAGTTTGATAAAGGACAAATTGTGATTGCACAGCGCCTCGGAACTACGATCTTGGAAATGGCGCAGCTTGTGGGTTATTCACATGAAGTGAGTACGTATCAAAAGTGGTGCACATATGGCCAAATGACGAACCATCGCCCAGCCGTGTCGTCCGCAGCTCATTGATTGATGCCAGAGGCTAGCAGACTGTCGCACATTATTTACAGCGACCGCAGAGTCACAGTGCAAAAAATGACCCGCAGCTACAACAGTGGTGATCAGGGCAATGTGTCGCAGCACACAGTTTATCGCAGTATTATGCGCATGGGTGGACATAGCCGAAAACCCAGCCGGGTCCCCATGCTCATTGCACGTCATCGATCGCCAACAACACATGAAATGGACTCGAGATCATCGAGATTGGAAGAAAGTGGCCTGCTTTGACGAATCAAGATTCCTGGTCCATCACGTAGACGCCCGAGAGCAGATACGCCGATTACCAACAGAGGCTATGGCACCTGGATGCACTGTTGGGTAGAAACAGGCCAGTGGCAGCAGTGTTATGCTGTGGGCGATGTTTTCTTGGGCCACTTTAGGCCCCATTATCCAAATAGCACGATCCCTGACAACTGTCAGGTATCTGAACATCGTTGCGGACCAAGTTCACCCAGTCATAGAAATTGTGTTCCCTGCTGGTGATGGCTATTACCAACAGGATAATGCGCCATGCCACACTGCCAGAATTGTCAAAAAGTGGCTCTAGGAACATGCTGGTGACTTCCTGTTAATGCTCTGGCGTCCAAAATCACCTGACATGAACTCAATTGAACATTTGTGGTTCAACTTGGAAAAGCGGGTTTGCGCTAAATCACCACCACCACAAAATGTACGGGAACTGGAGGACCTGTTGTGGAAATTATGGTACCAGATACCCCAGGATACCTATTGCCACCTCATCGAGTGGCCGCTGTTTTGCGGGCTAAAGGGGGAGTCCTACAGCTTGTTAGGTAGGTGTTCATAATGTAATGGCTCATTGGTGTATGATTTCGGGGGAGTCCCACAGCTTGTTAGGTAGGTGTTCATAATGTAATGGCTCATTGGTGTATGATTTCGGGGGAGTCCCACAGCTTGTTAGGTAGGTGTTCATAATGTAATGGCTCATTGGTGTATGATTTCGGGGGGGGGAGTCCCACAGCTTGTTAGGTAGGTGTTCATAATGTAATGGCTCATTGGTGTATGATTTCGGGGGAGTCCCACAGCTTGTTAGGTAGGTGTTCATAATGTAATGGCTCATTGGTGTATGATTTCGGGGAGTCCCACAGCTTGTTAGGTAGGTGTTCATAATGTAATGGCTCATTGGTGTATGATTTCGGGGAGTCCCACAGCTTGTTAGGTAGGTGTTCATAATGTAATGGCTCATTGGTGTATGATTTCGGGGGAGTCCCACAGCTTGTTAGGTAGGTGTTCATAATGTAATGGCTCATTGGTGTATGATTTCGGGGGAGTCCCACAGCTTGTTAGGTAGGTGTTCATAATGTAATGGCTCATTGGTGTATGATTTCGGGGGAGTCCCACAGCTTGTTAGGTAGGTGTTCATAATGTAATGGCTCATTGGTGTATGATTTCGGGGGGAGTCCCACAGCTTGTTAGGTAGGTGTTCATAATGTAATGGCTCATTGGTGTATGATTTCGGGGGGAGTCCCACAGCTTGTTAGGTAGGTGTTCATAATGTAATGGCTCATTGGTGTATGATTTCGGGGGGAGTCCCACAGCTTGTTAGGTAGGTGTTCATAATGTAATGGCTCATTGGTGTATGATTTCGGGGGAGTCCCACAGCTTGTTAGGTAGGTGTTCATAATGTAATGGCTCATTGGTGTATGATTTCGGGGGGAGTCCCACAGCTTGTTAGGTAGGTGTTCATAATGTAATGGCTCATTGGTGTATGATTTCGGGGGAGTCCCACAGCTTGTTAGGTAGGTGTTCATAATGTAATGGCTCATTGGTGTATGATTTCGGGGGAGTCCCACAGCTTGTTAGGTAGGTGTTCATAATGTAATGGCTCATTGGTGTATGATTTCGGGGGGAGTCCCACAGCTTGTTAGGTAGGTGTTCATAATGTAATGGCTCATTGGTGTATGATTTCGGGGGGAGTCCCACAGCTTGTTAGGTAGGTGTTCATAATGTAATGGCTCATTGGTGTATGATTTCGGGGGAGTCCCACAGCTTGTTAGGTAGGTGTTCATAATGTAATGGCTCATTGGTGTATGATTTCGGGGGAGTCCCACAGCTTGTTAGGTAGGTGTTCATAATGTAATGGCTCATTGGTGTATGATTTCGGGGGGAGTCCCACAGCTTGTTAGGTAGGTGTTCATAATGTAATGGCTCATTGGTGTATGATTTCGGGGTTTCAGAAAGTAGTATTTTTCACGTTACTTTTGTAGCAAATGCTTTAATGCCCTAATAGGATAGTGCATACTGTATAACATATATATTCACCATGTAAGCTTGACTTCATGTATCTCTTGCAATATAAGTTGGAGCAGCAACTGGACCATTCTCAGTTAAAGCTTGATAAGGATATTCAAATTCCTAACCTAATATCACCTCATCAAAGAAATCTTCTCATTTTTTTCTTTTCTTTTTCTTGCCTGAGTGAAAAATAATTTAGATTCTTAGCAACTCCCATAAGTTACTAAATGTAATTCCATACTTCTAACAAATTTTAGAAGAAATAGGGTCACAGCATATCATTGTTACTTTGTCATGGGTATAAGTAATATTCTTGGATATATTCTATTAAAAAAATCACAGATATAAAATCAAATCAGATTAAACTGTGAACACTTACCTTAAAAGCAAATAACTTGTTGCACTGCTGGGTATTCTGAAATAGATATTTGCTCACTTCATATAGACTATAAACTCTGGCTTAAATGAAAACAAACTTTCATCTACTAATATTTAAGCACTGCCTTTTTTCGTGTTTCAGATTTACACCACATGCTTAAGAAATTTTTTTGGTGCACCAGTTGTCTTTGAGGCAAAATAATTATTCTACTATTTGGGATAATGATAATGTTTTTAGTGAAGTTCATGAAATTTTAGATAAAATTTCACCAGGGAAATAAATGCCCAGAAATGTAAACAAATTTCACATTACAACCATAATGTGTCCCAGTTTATAGAAAATGTGAAGTATCATCTGGATAGAAAAATTGTGTTTGCAGGTAGAACACACTTCATTTGTGCCTTTAATAATTATAAACCAATGTCCTAAGTACTCATTTTTTTGCAAAATGCATTTTAATGAGGAACTACTGTGAAATAAAATTTTATGAATTTGTCTTCCATTAAAATATGTGGTAATGTCTGATGGCACTTGGTTGAATTTCAAATATATGTAGTATTTCAATGCTAATTCTAGCCCATGCTGAAGGACCATTCAGTTTAAATATGGCTGACTCAAGCACAAAATACATACCAGCAGGTCCGTAATCACTGCCTTTACACCATGTTTAGTACTTTTAATTTTTTGATGTATAGATGTAATTAACTTGTTCTTTGATCGGCTGTCAAAATTACCTAACACAGCTTGTGGAGGAATGCAAGCTATTTTTTTAATATCTATGATCTTACTGGAAGTATACACACCACTGCTGTTTTTTTAGTAATCATGGTGGTGACAGATAGTTTTTTTATACTAAGTTTTATTATGACTAGAGTTAATTCTTTAAACTTTGGGGCATAGAAGTACATTTTTGTACTGACTTTATAAGCCAGATTTTTCCAATTATGCCACCCCAGTGGCCAGAGGAGCAGGCTTCTGGCTCATCATCCACAATGGACTGGAGCCGAAACCCTAGATGAGGCATGGGCAAGTACCCCTGCCACTTCTCTGAAAGCAGTGGCCTGAAATTTGGAACAAACAACTGATCCTCATTTAAACAGCAAAAAAATAAAATAAAATAAAATAAATTGTGGACTCTCCTCCATTTTTAAAGTAACAAGAACTTTACCAAAACATTTAAAAGAATCTGTTGGCTATATTCAGCATATTATATCCAATCATTATAATTAACATCTTTACAATATAAAGCACATTAAATATAATGTTACATATTCCAGACAAGGTGACACCATATCTCTCAAACTCTTTAATGCCACATTGCAAAATGTCTTTCAATCACTGAACTGGGAAAACAAAGGGATAAAGGTTAATGGAGATAATTTATTTATTTTTGATTAGAAGTTTAATGACCACCGTGAGCAACTCAATGGGCTATAAGCAGTCGCCTGTCCTTAATTTAGGGTCACTGGTTCCAGGGAAGGGAGAGAGAGCCAGTGCCGTAAGACAAACACAACATCCATGCCTCACCGGGATATGAGCCCAGACCCCTTTCAGACGAATGATCAGAGGCCATTGCTTAGACCACGGCGCGGCAGAGATTATTTAACTCACCTTCATTTTGCTGATGACATAGTCATTTTTGCAACTACCCCTTCAGAGCTGCACAGTATGATCCAGGAACTTGCTGGCAAGAGTAAAGAAGTGAGATTAAAAATGAACTTACAGAAGACAAAAGTGATGTACAGTGCTTTTACAAGAAATGAAGATTTATCGGTTGATGTAAAAAAGTTAGAGATAACAGATACCTACATTTACCTTGGACAGCAGATATCAAGCAAGGGTCACATCGATGAAAAAATTAATTGGCATATAAAACTTGGATGGAGAGTTTTTGGAAGGTACAGTACAATTTTTAAGAGCCATATGCCATTATGTCTTAAAAAAAAAGTGTTTGATCAATGCATCCTTCCAGTGCTTACGTATGGTGCAGAGACGTGGACCTTAACTAAAAGAGACATACAAAGGCTGCAGACAACTCAAGGAAGCATGGAGAGGTGCATGCTTGGTGTAACCAGGAGAGATAAGAAGAGGAACTGGTGGATCAGAAAAATGACAAGAGTGGAAGACATCATGATCAGAGTTAAATCCCTGAAATGGCAATGGGCTGGACAAATTGTCAGGAGGACGGACCACTGAAATTTTAGACTGGATTCCAGGGGACAGGAAAAAGACCCAGAAGGAGTCCACATGGGTGGTTGAAATTCGTAAGTATGCAGGAGTAACATGGAAGAGACTGGCACAAGACAGACTGTTGTGGAAGAAACTTGGGGAGACCTTCATCCAGCAGTGGATTGATAATGACTCCTCCAAAACATAGACTGGTAAAGCAGGGCGAAAGCAATGCCAGCTGCTAAATTGCACAAACTACGAATCAATCACAAAATGAAACTAAACAGGTGATAAACCAGAACACAACATGATAGATGAAAATTTGAAAAACTCATCTAAACAACAAGAGTTTTATCACCTTCCAAAAGCGTTTTGTTTCGGTATATCAAATAAACCCTATAAGCTTCTACCCCTAAGAGATGCCACACATCTCTAATTTTGGTAAATAAAAATCCTCAATGATGGTCATCTTAATCCCAAAAGTAGGTCACCGAAGCAAAAAAAATTATTCAAAAATATATTTCGCCAGTACATCCTCACGATATAATACTCCGGAGCTCAACAGGAGACTAATTGTGAAGGATGTTTACTTACTCCAGTCCACAGCTCAAGCACATGCTACACACTACATGTCACACATGCACAGATCCATTTAAAAATCCAAACAGCATTATGTCTGACAAGACAACGTCGCTCCTAAATTCTAGCTCCCGGTTTGCGGTTTAGTTAGTACGTTTACAAGTGCAGTTAGCCGATATTTGTCTGGTCTGGTGGCGCGGTGGTCTAAGCGATGGCATCTGAGCATTCGTCTGGGTTCGAATCCATGAGCGGCATGGATGTTGTGTTCGTGTTATATGGCTCTGTCTCTCTCCCTCCCCTTGAACCAATGGCCCTAAATTAGTGACGGGCGACTGATTTACATAGCCCATCGAGTGAGGATGTAGCACGTGATGTCATCGAGAAGTTTTGAAGGACAAGCATAGCTGGCTGTCCTGCACTTAGTGTGTAAAGTGCAATCATTAGCAGTCGGTGTTTATAAAAATTTGAAGCCAAATTGCCCAGATTTTTTGGCTTTATGAATTGCGGTAATAGAGGAAATCGAGACCGTAAGTCTTTTTTCAGGCTACTAGCTGCTGTCTCTAAAGGCAGTACCGAAAAAATTCGCTTATATGCCAAACGAAGGGATATCGCTTCCCAGAGCTCAGAAAACACTGTTTTTTGAAGAGTTAGACTCTTCAAAGGCAGAGAACCTCTTAAATGTTAGTTTTATCTAGAAATCAGCTATTTCTGGTGAAGAAGAGAATCCATCTTTTACTTGTTGAAACGCTATTGGAGTGCAGTGCTTGCACTTATTGGGCCAGGCGTTTCATTCGTTGATTCAAAGTTTTAAAGTTGAATTTAAAAGGTGTTGGCTGGTTTTTTTTTTTTTTTTGCGTAGGTTTTATTACTACTGGCTATTTTCTTATAGAACAACATCTTTTAGAGTTTGTCTCTTAGTCAAAATATTTCTTAAATAAACGCTTCGGTCCCCAATCGGAACTTCTGTGCACATGTTTTTTTTTTTTTTTTTTTTTTTTAATTTCTCCATGGACTTCTTTTCAGAAGGTTCCTGGTTGATCTAGGGGGTGTTGAAACTTTTTTTAGGGCTAAAAGTTAATTTGTTAGCAAACCTGACTTTCAGTCAGATTCAAATCTCTGGCTCTTCTGTATTTTTTAGATCTGGAGCACACCGTTAACCTGACTCACTTTTTTTTTGCGAGTTTTCGGCTTTTCACTTTTAAGGTTATTTTTGGCTGTCTGTGTTGTGAGCTTTTAGTTTACTACTTTGTTCTATATGATATCCCAACCGCCCCAAACTACCGTTGATTTTTTTTTTTTTAGTGCACCTGGAATTTTACCTGGAGCTAAAGCACACTTTTGCAGAAAATGCAAATAATGGCTAAAATTGTTGTCCAAATAAAATCCTTTTTGTGTCTAGGTCTGTTTACAGGTCGGTGTTATGCTGCTAAATTTATTTACGGATAAATAGATTATAGGGCACAAATCCCAGCAAAATTATTTTATAAAGTCTTTCACCACAATTTTACATAAATAAAAAAAAAGGAAAAAAAAAAAAGATTTTGCTCATTTTTCTAAGGCTTGGAAATCGCTTCCCAGAGCTTAGAAAGACACTTGTTGCTGAAGAGTTAAACTCTCAAAAAGGCATAGAACCTTTCAAGGGTGAGTTTTATCCAAAACCAGCGATTCCTGGAAAGAAAAAAAGAAAACCTTTTTTTTTACTCAGATCTCCGCACCTGGGAGGGAAGAGGTACTTATTAGGGCAGCGTACCTATTTTCTCCATAAATTAGTGATTACTCACGAATTTGTGATCGTTCTAAAGTACCCTGTGAAAGAATACCGACGATGAGAAATTGTTATATGCTTCGAAACTTTTATATGCCTCGAATTGTTCTGCAGTAAAGGCGCTTCGACCAAAGACGAAGTAATCGAAAATATTTACTATTTGCACTTTCGGAAAACTTTTCGCATCACCTTCGAAGATACTTGCATTCAGCACATAAGGATCTTTTCCTTCAATCTCTTTAATTTTTTCCAGATACCGCATTTTGTACTCGGAAGTTAAAGTTTCAAAGTAAGAAGATATCATTTCAACGAGACTGGTTGTCCTTCAGTTACGTTACTAAGGCTCGTTGCCATGATGAGAGTCACGTGTCTGCTACATCCTGGTTGCTCACGGTGCTCGTTAAACCCCGAATAAAAACGACAAAGCAGATTTACACTTCAGCTCCTTTCAGATACCTCACCACTGGATGTCACTGAGGTTGTGTTTCATGGTAACCAATAACAAAAGCCCCTTTTCCATTGTTTTAGAGGGATAAATGCAATTCTATTAGTTTTCTTACGGGAACGAAAGCCTATGTCGCTTGAAATATAGGTTAAGAGCTGAGTAAAAAGCATAACATGGAAATTTCAGTTTATCAGAATTTTGTATATCTTTTTCTCGTTTTTGCAAACTGTGGCAAACGATTACACGTTTCTGAGCGGATAATTTAATTCATTAATGTTTCAAATAGGGTGAAAGACGATGTGATTAATTCAGGGGTTTATCTAGGAACTTCATATTGAAAGGGTGCTGAAAAGTTTTCGGGGGTGTTGAATGAAAATAATTTTTTCGAAGGCTGAAAACTTTTATAGTAAAATATTTAAGTATTAAACGAGGAAATCTTCCAAAAATGGAGAACTGCTGAATTTTTTCAGTTAAGAATGATAACAACCGAGAAACTTCCTTTTTTTGAAAACTACACGCGATTATTTTGTTTTCGTGATGTTTCTATGCTTTCTCTCTCATATCTACAGTGGTGGCAAAAATTGTGAACACTTTTTGAAATTTTTATGTCTTGCAACTTTGCAATCTTATAGGAAATGTTATTTTGCACCAAATGCAAATGTTTATATGTCAATTAAAAAAAATTTAATGCTGAATTCAATACAAAAAACAGAATGCAAATATATGCAGTACAAAAAAGTTATGCTTACTTTAGTCTAAAAAAGAAACAAATGTGATTTAGTTAAGAAGCGGATTGTAAGTGCAAACCCTACTGGCCAATCACAGTCCTTGTTCTGGGGACCAATCAAATGGCAGCAGCTGCAATAAATCTTGTGAGAAATTGAGGAAAGTCTGTTTTGCTGTTTGTTCTGTAGAAGAGAAACTATTAGCTGTGTAAGTGAAGTGTAATTGTAGGTTGTGTGAATATTTTAAGCATTTCTTTAAATTTAACGTGTAGATAATACACTGGTGTGCAAAAATTATGGACGAAGAGGAGAAATTAGCATAACAGCGGAACGAGCAGGCAGAACGGACCGAAAGACCACTCAGGAGATACACTAGGGTCCAGTATGGTAGGGCATGCGCATATATGCAGCATGACGTGGGGGGGAAGTGTCGGAAGGGTATAAAGCACACGGGCGGTGTACGCTCAGCAATTCGGTGAAAGCTATTGCACGGTGTACATTGGTTTGAACGACGTAGAGTTGCTGCTACCATGTGATATGGCCAAGAGGCAATCCAGTAGACGATCTCTGGATGACTTTACCCGAGGTCGCGTCATTGGGAAGTTGGAAGAAGGTCGAAGTGTAACTAGTGTGGCCGAGGAGTTCCAGATCGCTCACAGCATCGTTTCACGAGCTTGGAGAGCATTTCAAACGACAGGAACAGCTGTTCGAGAGTTTAGCAGTGATCGTCCACGAGCAACCGCGGCGGACGACCGGTATATTGTCCTACAGGCGAGAAGAGACAGACGGCAAACAGCGGGAGAAATCGCAAGGCACATGCAACAAACAACTGGACGTCCGTTATCGCGTTTTACCGTGGCCAGGAGGCTGCACAAAGGTGGTCTATTTGCACGACGACCAGTACGGTGTGTGCCATTAACGCCTGCTCATCGGAGACGGCGGTTTCTGTGGTGCCAGGAACACAAGAACTGGACACATCAGCAATGGGGTCGAGTTCTCTTTACGGATGAGAGCCGATTTAGTCTGACGAGCGATTCTGGACGTATACATATCTGGAGAGAGCAGGGAACACGCAATCACACCTCCAACATCATCGAAACGGACGGGTTTGGAGGTGGCGGAGTTATCGTTTGGGGTGGTATCATGCTTGGTAGCCGTACTGACCTCCACATCTTCCAAGGAGGTTCAGTCACTGGTGTCCGCTATTGTACCGAGGTTCTCCTGTCTCACGTGCGTCTGTTTAGAGGTGCTGTGGGTCCTGAGTTCCTCTTCATGGACGACAACGCTACACCTCATCGTACAGTGGCTGCCGCAGAACTATTGGAGAGTGAAGATACTCAACGCATGGATTGGCCTGCAAGGTCCCCGGACCTAAATCCAATCGAACACGCGTGGGACCTTCTTGGGAGACGCTTCGCAGCACGTCACCAGACGCCAGCAACAATTCCGCAGCTGCGATTGGCGCTACAAGATGAATGGGCCGCGATGCCTCAACAGCAACTTTACAACCTCTTCCTCAGTATGGACAGACATTGTAAATCCTGCAACGCAGTCAGGGGTGATCATATCCCCTACTAAAGAATGGATTTTTCTTGGCAGCCGCCTGTCACATGGACGTTTCTGTCTTCTGTCCAGTTGTGCTCGAAGCTACTTTTTCAGTAAAGTGCCTTTGTATCCTTTGGATTCCTTGTTTGGACGGTTTTGCTCACTTGTCCCATATTCTTACATCTTGGGGATCTTAGGTATGATTTGAGTCGATGTGGAGCACTTCTGCACGACGTTACATTCGAAAAACCGTCTCGTCCGTAATTTTTGCACGCCAGTGTAAGTGCAGCAATGGCACCAAAGAAAAGAGTAGATTGGTCATCCACGAAAATAACCAGGATTATTTTATTACGTGATCGGGTCTTTCTTATGCTGAAATTGCAAAGGCCGCCCCAGTGGCGCAATGGTCTAAGCGACGGCTTCTGATCATTCGGCAGAGATAAGTCCGGGTTCGAATCCCGGTAAGGCATGGATGTCGTGTTTGTCTTACGGCGCTGGCTCTCTCCCTTTCCTGGAGTCAGTGACTATAGATTAGGGACGGGCGACTACTTATAGCCCACTGAGTTACTCACGGTGGACGTTAAACCTCCAATTAAAAAAATTTGAAAGGCAAGCAGGTGGGTCAGTGACAACGTCTGGTGTACGAAAGTGCTGTTTACGCTATCAGGAAACAGTCACTGAAAAACAAGCCAGAAAAAGGCCGAAAAAAATACACAAAAGCTGTTGATGACAGAAGAATAAAACGGCTGTCGGAAGGACTGAAAAATTTGATCTGAGGTTATCAGAGCTGAACTGTGTTCAACTGGTGTTTCTGTCAGTTCAAGAACGATAAGGAGCAGACTGTCAGATATGGGACTAAGAGGTAGGATTCCAAGATAAAAGCCATATCTGAATCTACAGCAGCGCAATAAACGACTACTGTGGGCAAAAGAACACATTGGATGGACAGACAATCAGTGGAGGCAAGTTATTTGGAATTACGAAAGTAAGATATCTTTGTTTGGTAGTGATGGCCAAAAATACGTGAGACGTAGAGTATAAGAGAAGAGTTACATCCTGACTGCATGGAGACCAATGTAAAGCACCCAACAAGCGTTATGATTTGGGCATGTATGGCAGCAAATGGTGTTGGCCGCCTTCATGTAATCAACGGTATGGTAACGCAAGAAAATACGTTGACACCATCCTGGAACCAAAACTGCTACCTTCCATCAGGGATCTCTTTCCCAACAATGCACCATTTTTCTCAGCAGGATTCAACTCCCTGCCACACAGCAAAAATATTCAATCAGTGGGTTCACAACAAAGTGCATTCAGTTGTTGACCTGGCCAGGAAACATCAATGACCAGAACCCGATAGAAAAATTGTGGCACCGTTTCAAAAGCCTTGTATGAATGAGGGGTCCATCAAATAAAAGGCAATTAATTGATGCTATAATTGCTTCCTGTTACCACGTAATAACGAAGGCAGAGCTTCAAACACTCGTTGGCCGCCCAAGTGGCGCTGGGGTCTAAGCGATGGCCTCTGATCATTCGTCCGAAAGAGGTCCGGGTTCGAATCCCGGTGAGGCATGGATGTTGTGTTTGATTTACGGCACTGGCTCTCTCTCTTCCCAGGAACCACTGACCCTAAATTAGGGACGGGCGACTGCTTATAGCCAATTAAGTTGCTCACGGTGGCCGTTAAACTTCCAATAAAAAAAACAAAAAAACACTTGTTGGCTCAATGAGACGTCGCTGTGATGCCGTTTTAAAGAATAAAAGCTACCCTACTAAATACTGATAATACATTGAAATCGTCAGTGCATTACAGTGTATTCAGTATGCTTGCAGTATTCCCTGCATAACGTTTTTTTTTACTGCATATATATTTGCATTCTGTTTTTTTGTATTGAATTCAACATTAAATTTTCTTTAAATTGACATATAAACATTTGCATTTGGTGCAAAATAACATTTTCTTATAAGCCTGCAAAGTTGCAAAGCATGAAAATTTCAAAAAGTGACCATAATGTTTGCTACCACTGTGATCAGTGATGTATTCAGGCATCTTCTCGTGGGTGCTTAGGCCCCGAAAATCTATGAATGCCCCCATCCCGTAGGTTTTTGGGCGATCTGCCCTTATATTTTGTCTAATTGTCTTCGTTTCATCATCATCATTGTCAACCATTATCAATCCACTGCTGGACGAAGGTCTCCCCAAGTTTCCTCCACAACGGTCTGTCTTGTGCCAGTCTCCTCCATGTCACTCCTGCATACTTTCGAATTTCATCCACCCATCTCCCACGTGGTCTTCTTCTGGGTCTTTTTTTGTCCCTTGGAATCCAATCTAAAATTTCGGCTGTCCATCGATGGTCTGTCCTTCTGGCAGTATGTCCAGCCCATTGCCATTTTAGGGGTTTAACTCTGATCATGATGTCTTCCACTCTTGTCATTTTTCGGTTCTACGAGTTCCTCTTCTTATCTCTCCTGGTTACACCAAGCATGCACCTCTCCATGCTTTTTTATGTTGTCTGCAGCCTTTGTATGTCTCTTTTAGTTAAGGTCCAGGTCTCTGCACCATACGTAAGCACTGGAAGGATGCACTGATCAAACACTTTTCTTTTAAGACATAATGGCATATTGCTCTTGAAAATTATGCTGTTTCTTCCAAAAGCTCTCCAGGCAAGTTTTGTACGCCGATTAATTTCTTCATCAATGTGACCCTCACTTGATATCTGCTGTCCAAAATAAACGTACAGAAGCAATCGTGGGACGATTGCTTCTGTACCCCATAGCGAGGAGATGGTTCTGGATGGTGTGACTGCTTACACGTTTTTTTTAGTGATTTCTTGCACTGTGGCCCGTCTATCCGCTGTTACAATGCGAGCTAGCCAACGATGACCCCGCTCATCCACACGCTGTTGTCCACGGCACTTGGCCCTTGCAGGGATGGCTTTACCGGATTCGATGTACTCACGGTGCACCCGTGACACAGTGGCTCGTGAAAATCCCAGTGCCTGCACGACTTCCGAGATGGAGTGACCCATTCGTCTGGCCCCGACAATTTTCCCACGATCAAATGCGCTTAGAGTCTTACCCATACTGCGTTCGACTCTTACTGATTCCCGTCGTATCACTTCTTATATTGTCGGATCGCTGCATACATCATGTCGCTTCCGTTTACAGGGCCGCCCACAGTCCACATTTGCATAACGCCAGCTGTCTCTAATTCAATTGCTCTTCAGTGTATGTATGTATGTAATGCGTTTTAAAGATTATTGCCAAACGTTATTACCTAATAAAAAGAATTTATATATTTCTTTAGTGAAAATTGAATCATTGTGTAAGTAAGCTTTGTAGCAGCCTCGTCACCTAGGATTACGTACGACAGGCGCCAACATTTATTCACAGCAGCCGCAGATTTGATGTGCTTCAAAGGGTGATTTCTTCAAGTGATTTATTTCAGTTTTGTGCAAAACAGTTACGCCCCGTTGGCGTAGTCGTCTAATCAATGGTTTATGATAATTCATCCGAGATGGGTCTGGGTTCGAATTCCCGGTGAGGCATGGATGTTGTGTTTGTTTTATGGCGCTAGCTCTCTCCCTTCCCTGGAATCAGTTGCTCTAAATTAGGGGCGGGTGACTGCTTATAGCCCAATGAGTTGCTCCTGTGGTCGTTAAACCTCAAAAAAAAAAAAAAAAAAAAAGCTTTGAATTGTATTTGAAAATGAGATGCGAATTTTTTGTAACCGAACAAAGGAATTCACTATTTTTTTTTCTCCCACAGTATTGACGACGATCCTTTTTTTGGGGAAAAGGGGCGGGGGGGGGGGCGGCCAGCATATACAACTGTTAAGGATATAAACGGTCTCCCGTCCCTAATTTGGGCCGCTGGTTCAAGTGAAGAGACAGGGCCGTCAGACAAGTGCGTCAGCCATGAAACATCCGGGACACGAACCCAGGCTTATCTCGCAAGAAAGCTCAGAAACCAAACCAAACGAAACCGACCACCGGGACCACTAGAAACTTCTAAAAGACATATCGCGATTTTTTTTATACAGAAAATAAAATAAATTAAAAACAGCGCATTTTGTTATCTCATTAAACGCACTGCGACAAAGGAAATCTTATTGTGTGGGTACTATCGCTTAAGCAAAAACATACATGAAAATGAACTATATCTATTATTGCTTACTGGATACCAATACTAAAGCAAAGAACATTGCAGACAGCTACCAGTTCGTGTGTCCGTGCAACATGTTTAATAAGTTACACTAGTTACTATTGTTTTCCGTCTCGCTATTTGGGTTTGCATTTGTCTTAAACTTCATGCTCTGATTGCTTAAATAACTTTAAACAACCCGAAAGCCGAAAATATAATTGTGGGTAACATATGCTTGCCCGTGTTCTTCCACGGTTGAATACTTACCAACTCTTGACTTCACCTTATTAGCTTTTAGAAATGCTTCACAAAATTGACGAAAGGTCGAAGTGAAACTTTGTTAACATTCTCGTTATGGTCTAAAACATAAGTGTAAGATGCAGGAGGTAATTACTTTCGAAAGATTCATGTATCTCCAAGTGAGCAAAATTTCGTTCTTGCCTCAAGCATCTCTTATTCTTTCTTTCGTTTTCTTCTTCTTTTTTTTTTTTTTTGTCCAAGGTATTACAGCTCTGACAACGTGTTTAGATGTAGCAAACTTTCTTTAATGAGGCTGAAACGACCCTTTAGGATATTCTTCCCTGAAACGGCCAATTGTTATCTGTCTCGCGCCTTTTTCTGCACAGGTCTTTCGAGATTAAAAGCCGTGCTAGTTTTTTTGCTATGAATGTATTTCTGAGGACACGATATATCAGTTTTTGATGTAGAATTGGACAAATTCTTCATTTCACGAGACAGAAGAGAACATGTCAAATATGATTTTGTTTTATCTGTTAGTCGGGCCGTTCGTCTTTCTTCACTGTTAAAAATTTTGTGGTAGGTTGCACAAAAAAGTGATGCTACACCACTTTCTGAGAGAAGATACACACATTGTGTGGTGCAAACAAAACCCAATAACAAGATGAAACCTTGCACCATAATTTGGTGCAACCTTGTATCATAACGTGGTGCAGAGTTGCACCATGTTGTTGAACTTAGTTTGCACCACACAATGGTGTATCTTTTCTCAGAAAGTGGCGCAGCTCGTGTAGCACCACTTTTTGGTGCAAGTTACCATAAAATCTTTTAAGTGTTTTCTTTTTTTGTTTGTTTGTTTGTTGGAGGTTTAACGACCACCGTGAGCAACTCAGTGGGCTATAAGAAGTCACCCGTCCCTAATTCAGTTTAGGGCCACTGACTCCAGGGAAGGGAGAGCGCCAGGGCCTTATGACAAGCACAACATCCATGTCTCACCGGGATTCGAACCCGTACCCATCTCAGACGAATTAGTAGAAGCCATCGCTTAGACCACCGGGGCTAACAGTGTTTTGGATATGACTTCCGATTTATCTATAGGCCTACGACACAAAAAGACTTTATACAGTTAGACATTTTAAAATTCAAAATATAGGAGCAGTCAATTTGGACCGGACAAAAAGAAACGTGACAAAGCTTTTTAAATATTTTATAGTTTTCTTAGTGCACCACTTTTCCTACATTGTGGCAAAGTATTTTGTCTGTCGATGTGATACCACTGCTTCTCGAAGTCGGACTAAGAAAATTGGTAAATTCCTTTTGGATCGGTCAGAGAATAGTACTCCCAAGATTTACCCCAGCGTTTTCCTCTACAGATTTCCAGAGTTCTAGCCTAAATGGATTTTGCATTTGTTACGATCGTCTTGTTCTTTTTTTTTTTTTTTTTTTTTTTTGATTGGAGGTTTAACGACCACCGTGAGCAACTCAATGGGCTATAAGCAGTCGCCCGTCCCTAATTTAGGGTCACTGGTTCCAGGGAAGGGAGAGAGCCAGTGCCGTAAGACAAACACAACATCCATGCCTCACCGGGATTCGAACCCGGACCCCTTACGGACGAATGATCATAGGCCAACACCTTAGACCACTGCGCCACCGGGGTGGCTCTTGTTCTTTGCATAAAACGAAGTGTGCATGAGATACTGTATCTCTATCGATACAGTATCTCATGCACACTTCGCTTGTCTGTCGATACAGTATCTCCGTTGTCTTGAAAATTTATGTTCCAGATAATTCTGTGTAAAACATTAAATCAGTCAAAAGCACGTCTTTTGTAAAAAAAAGATCGTGCTTATGTTACCGGTTTGTCTGTCAGTCCATCCATCTGTACCCACGATATCTTTGCAACTATTAGTCCGATTTGAAAAATTCTTTTTGCATTGGGAAGCTTGAAATATGCGAATGATGATCCTTTATTTCGTTTTTTTTTACGATGTACAATTTCGCCGCTAGAGGGCGTAAATGTAGATGTTGAATGCAAAAATACGTTTTATTCCACATATTTGCTTCTAAACATCCGATTGAAAAAATTCTTTTATCTTTCGATTCCATTTATGTCGAAGAGTATTTTAGATATAGTTACGTTTTCAAATTACGCATAGATTTATCGCTAGATGCCGTAAAAGTAAATCACATTTTCCCCGATAACTCTTCTTCTAAAACTCCGATTGGAAAAAAAAAATTCTTCAGCGGATACACCTCCTGATTGAAAATCTTTTGCATATAACTTCAAATTTTTGGTAAAGAATACTTTGGCCACCAGGGAGCGTAAGTGTTCATTTTTGCTTCTGATGTATTTGCCATAAAATTGGAGCTTCTAGAATATCGATTGAAAAAATTCTTTCGTGGACTGATGCCACTTACATCGATAAACATTTTCGGAATATTTTCTTAAAATGTTCCACAGTTTCTTCCGCCAGGGGCATAGATGTATATCTTATTTTTGTCAATATCTCTACTTCTAGGAATCCGATTTGAAAAATTCCTTCTTTGTTGAATAGTGTTTTCAGTGTGACATGTTTTTCATATAATTTCAAAATTTTTCAAGTAATTCATAGACTTTCCGCTAGGGGGCGTAAAGGTAAATTGCTTTCCCCCTATATCTCTGCTTCTAAATCTCCGATTTGAAAAATTCTTTCTGCACCGGATACAGCTCCTGATGGGAAATCCTTTGCACATCATTTCTAATTTTTGTAAAAAACTGGTTTGGCTACCAGGTGGCGTAAGTCTTAATTTCCGCTTATGATGTAATTGCAGCAAACTACGAGCTTCTAAAATCTCGAATGAAAAAAAGTCGTTATTTGACCGATACTATCATGTCGGCAAACCTTTTAGGAACATTTTCTTTTGAAATAATGCATGGTTTCTACGCCAGGGGGCGTGGATGTATATCATATTTTTGTCAATATCTCTACTTCTAGGAGTCCGATTTGAAAAATTCCTTCTTTGTCGGATAGTGTTTCCAATGCGAAATGTTTTTCCTACAAATTCAAAATTTTCAAGTAAATCATAGACTTTCCGCTAGGGGGCACAAAGGTAAATTGCGTTTTCTGCGTTATTTCTGCTTCTAAAACTCAGATTTGAAAAATTCTTCTTGTATCGCATACAAGACCTGAAGGAAAATATTTTTTCACATAATTTCTAATGTTTGGTAAAGAATGGTTTGGCCACCAGGGGGCATAAGTGTTAATTTCTGCTTCTGATGTATTTGTAGCAAAATCTGGGCTCCTGAAAACTCGACTAAATTTTTTTTTCTTCGACCGATACCGCTCATATGGAAAAACCGTTTGAGTATACTTTCTTCCTAAAATAATGCATGGCTTTCCCACCAGGGAACGTAAAGTCACATCTTATTTTTGTCGATATCTCTGTTTCTAAGAGTCCGATTTGAAATATTCTTTCTGTGTTTGAGAGCGTTTCCGGTGCGAAATGTTTCTCATATAAATTCATGTTTTTCTTAACACACAAGTCTGCAACCAGAGGGCGTAAGCTCACGATTCCGTTTACAGCAATATCTGAGGGATTAAAAACCCGATTGAAAAACTTCTGTCTTCCGTCAGATTCTATTGTTTTCCATACCGGTTCCATTGACTTTGAATAGCTTTGATCAATTTAATTTGCGTCAGAACGGATTCAAAAGACGTGCTTATTGCACCTGAAAATTCGGTGTCATCTTTCTTGTTTTTTTTTTTTTTTATTGTTCTTCAAGTCCTCATAACTTCACACAAATTCATTGTTAATGCTTTTATCGCTAAAACTACTGCAGATTTTCAACCTAATGCAGATGCTCTGTCGAAATCGGTTCAGTTGTTTTTGCTCTGCATCTGCCACAGAGATGTCCATTAAAACCAACGCTATATCTTAAAAACCTATCTTGTGTGTTTACCGGTCCGTATGTCAGTAGGTGAACTTTTTTTTCCTTTTTTCAGTCTATGACCAAAGCTTTTTTGATATTGTTTTCGGAAGCTGGGAGCTGTATGGCAAAGCTGAACATTTCAGGGTGAGTATGCATTTCTTTGGACTGCACATTAATTTTGGAACTCTCCAGAGTTGAAACGAAGCGCTCTAAATTTCAAAAATATGATCGAAGTGGCAATAAAATAAAATAAACTAACCACAGGTCATGGCAAAATATAATTGGCACTCTTTCTTATCCCAGAAAACAGATCCATTCCTACAAGCAGCACGGAGAGATGCATGCTTGATGTAACCAGGAGAGATAAGAAGGGGAACTCATGGATAAGGAAAATGACAAGAGTGGAAGACATGATCAGAGTAAAATTCCTGAAATGATAACGGGCTGTACATTTTGCTAGAAGAACGAACCACCGATGGGAAATTCTAGACTGGATTCCAAGGGACAGGAAAAGACCCAGAAGAACACACCATGGGGGATAGGTGGATGAAGTTCGAAAGCATGGAGGAGACTGGCGCAAGGCAGACCGTTGTGAAAAAACTTGGGGAGACATTCATCCAGCAGTGGATTGATAATGGTGGTGGTTGTTGATGATGATGAATATATTTTTTGATTTGGGGTTTAACGATCACCGTGAGCAACTCAGTGGGCTATAAGCAGTCGCCGCGACAGTATATGTGTTCGATTTCAAAGTTTCGACACCCCCCCCCTGCGCATACCTGCTGGGGTCGATAACGCCTGGGCCGGTTTTCCCGAGCGCAGGCCACTTCTTTTTCAGAATTGCACCACTGCTCATATATACAGGGGTTGTACAAAATAATGGAACCACCTCGCTGAAAACAACGACTTTGGTATGTGCTGCTTTTTGAGTAAAACAAACATGTAGCTACAATTTTTTTTTTGTAAAAAAGTGTTGCCCATAGTATCAAGGGTCTGTGTGATTGCATTGTAAATCGGTGTTTGCATAATTTTGTTCCAGGTGAAGGCACAGGTCTCTACCTGTTGGAGTTTCAAAGAGGGCAGATTGTAAGAGCCCGACAGTAACGATTGTAGGAGCGTCGGTAACCACAGTGGCACAGGTATTGGGGGTTATCGAGAGGTACCGTGTCGAAGGTCATGACAGCACACATTGTTCACGGCACAACATCATCTGGGAGACACAACTGTGGAAGGAAAACCAAACTCACTGCGAGAGACAGGAGGACATTAAAGAGGATTGTGACCGCAAGGAGGAAAATCACGGAGATGAAAGTGACTGCTGAGCTTAATGCACATCTCCAAAACCCAGTGTTGACCCATACCGTACGAAGGGAATTGCATAAGCACAATATTTACTACAGAGCTCCGATTGCAGAACCTCTGGTGTCACAGGTGAATATGAAACGGAGACTACAGTGGTGCCAGGAACATAAAACGTGGACTGCGGATCACTGGAAGTATGTCTTTTTTCCCGATGAATCAAGTTTCTCACTATTCCTCACCACAGGACGAGTTTACGTGTGGAGAACCCCCGCAGAAGCCTACAACCCAGACTGTCCCCTTCCTACAGTGAAGCATGGGGGCGGTTCCGTAATGGTTTGGGCCATGATCTCGGATCTCGTGGTTTGCAGCAGGTACCATGATCACCTTACACGGATGGATCACTAGCGGACTTTGGCCGACCATGTGCATTCAATGGCGCAAATATTGTTTCCGTCAGGGGATTGCACCTTTCAAGATGATAATGCCCTGACTCACAGAAGTCGAACTGTTCAATCATGGTTTGAGGAACACGAGGATGAAGTTGCACACCTTCCCTGGCCCGCACAATCACCGGACTTAAATATCATTGAGCCCCCGTGGTCCGTGTTGGAAAACAGAGTGCGATCCCGTTATCCTCCTCCGGCGTCTCTCAAGGAATTGGAGCAGCTTCTGCAGGAAGAATGGTACAACATACCACTTACCATCATCCAGGACTTGTATGCGTCCATTCCAAGGAGGATTGAAGCAGTTTTAAATGCCAAGGGTGCTGCTCCCACACCATATTAGGTGCGTAACACCTTTGTTTCAAGGTGTTTCCATTATTTTGGACAACTCCTCTATATTGATACAAATGACGTGCTCATAATACCCAAGTATACAGTGTCATTTTCTTTGTTCGTTATAAATAAGCTATCAATAGTAGATATATTATGTATTTATTTTTACGTAACCATGAGGGACTTCTCAAAGAACTGTTTCGGAACACTCAAATTTCCTGAGAGCAGCAGTGAGTCCACTCATAATCTGGCTGTCAACTGTGCTAGAGTCAGGGACGTCGCTAGATTTCGAAATCAAGATGGGCGAGCATTATTTTTGGTGGGGCAAACTTTATAGCAACTTTTTTTTTTTTTTTTTTTTTACGAAACACTGGAAGTACAAATTTTTAATGCTTTTTCTTTTCTTTTAATTGAAAGTTTTTTCTTTCTTTTCAGTGGGCTAGAAGCAGACGCCCGTCTCTAAATTAAGGTCACTGGTTCCAGGGAAGGGAGAGAGCCTGTGCCGTAAGACAAACACAACATCCATGCCTCACCGGTATTCGAACCCAGACACTTCTCTGACGAATGGTCATAAGCCAGTGCTTAGACCACTGCGCAACCGGGACAGTCTCAATGCTTTTCGCTACCGGCATCAAAATAATTCGTGCAATTCCGACCCCTCCACTTGGACATACATACCTACATACACGGACCTGACACATTACGCCACGGTTGTAAGATTACAAGTGTTGGTGGAATGTCGCCTTCATTTTCCATTTTTTTTTTTTTTTGCGTACGAAAATACTGTATTTGAACAATTTATTTAAAAGAATATGTTGTTTTTGTTTATCTAAATCCAATTTTAACGTTGTTCCCCGCAGACACAATACCTCACTCCTCCTTAACTTCCTTCCTTCCAGCCAGCGACTTTGCCTTGCACTCCTCTTACACAAAGCAGTCGTCAACCACTTTCTGCACTTTCACTGTCCAGGCGAAGTCTTAAGGACGCTAGTGTAGCTTTAGACTCCACTTTTCGTGATGGAATCCCCTGTTTTGTAAAAAAACAAACAGAGCAATTAGTAGTGACCCTTCTGTGAATTCCTATCCGCCCTCCTCATTAGCCCCCCCTTCCCCGCCATAAAAACATGAAAAGAGGCTGAAACCAAGGAATTGGAAGAGTGGAGAACAACTGAATTTTCATGGCCTTGCGGTGTTATTTTGGTAACCTTTTTTGGAGACGTAAACAACACACTTCCTAGGGGGAAATACGTAGGGTTACATGAAATAAAACACAAGACTTATTGTTTGGCAAAGTGCAGATTATACTTTAAAGTTAAATATATTGAAAAATGGCACACTTTGAACTGGGTGGGCGAGACAAATTTCAGGGTGGTCTCAAGCCCACTCTCGCAGTGGCGTAGGAACGCTTTTGATTTATGGGCGTACAAGCTCATGAACCTTACATCTCAAGGATTAAGCTATCATATGGATGACCCCCTCCAAATTTTTTTTTGGGGGGGGGGGTAGTATATTAGAGTTTTTATAAGATACGTATACTGATGAGGAATTCATCCGAATGAACATTGTTATCATATTATTATTAATTATTACCATTAGTATTTTTATTGCTGACAAAAAGTTCACATTATTAATTTCTTATCAGAAAATGAATGAAGAAGTTTTTTTTCTTGTGTTCTCTCTTGTTAATGTTTGCACTTTTTTTTTCCATTAAAATATTGAGCAGGGACATGTCGACATTAGGATGAATTTCTGTCAGCAGATTTTGGAAAAGAGGGATTTCTCAGGAAATGTTATATAACTCTTTACAAGAACAAATTAAATTTCTTATCATTTTTGTTTACGTTAATAAAGTAAAACCGCGGTAAGATAAAAACTGCTCTACCCGCGAAGATAGTACCATTGAAGCATTATGAAGTCTATATTAAAAAGTTTGAACGATACATAGGCTGACAATTGATGTAAAAAGCACATTGGTCTGGTGCAAAGCTAAATGATGGTGGAGATATCGAGGAATTGGAGTTCTACGAGTGGTATGTGAAATCCGTAATGCACTTGTTGTACTGCTACAGATCTTAAGACAGAAAACAATTTTAGTGCCGGGGCTGCGGGCGCTGAAATGTCCACTTGTGCATTAATTTTTTTTTTTTTTAAAGTGCGGAAAGGACGACCTGATCAAGATGCATGAAATTTTAAGAGAAAAGAAACAATGATCACAAGTATGTTATGAAGCCCTAGCCCTACCATATGCTGTTTGAAGTTATTAACAAAAACCTCGTACTCGTCGTTTCCCTGCAGAACTAATTTGCTGGAGTTTCCCCAGATGGTTGGCCAGTTTTTGGTGGATGAAAAGCCTCCCACTACAAGCTTTTAATATAAAAAAAAAAACCCAGATGACCCGTGATATTTCTTTGAAAAAAAGAGAGTAAAAAAAAAAAAAGTAGCATATAAATTTTACAGTTCACTCTTTATGAATGATTGGTTTGTGTTTGCTCATATGTGTGTGTGTGTGGGGGGGGGGGGGCACAGTAGATATTAATGTACCCCTCTCCAAAATGGGGGAGGTACATTGTACCCCTGTACCCCCGTTCCTACGCCACTGCACTCTCGTACCCCTTGGCGACGTCCATGGCTAGAGTTCTGCTGCAGTATATTCGTGTTTTTTTTTTCCATTTGCCAATAGGCTTTGTGCCACACAAACGCGGATACAGGGGGAGCGGCCCCCTGTAATTTTTATACATGTTTTTATTTTACACCGGAACAACTGTTCTAAACAAAGAAAAAAAAATAGAAATTAAAAAAAAATGTTGAATGGTGTTCTGGTACAGTACATATAATATTTATTCAGTTACAAATTCTGGTCTGGACTGTACCCTCTAGCGCACTATCTCAAAGGTTTACATATATGTGCACACATACAACAGAAGTTCGTAAAATTTCTTTTCTGCTGTCCCTGCTAGATTGCGTTTTTGCTCGGCGCTATTTCATAAACAGTGAAAAAAAAATCACGCATGGTATCTTATTAATCATAAAGGCAAAAACTAGAGTTTACAAATAAAGAGAATTAATTAAAAAAAACCCGGGCTGACTGTAAAATGTTTATAATGTTTTGTTTCACTTTAATTAAAATTTAAAAATTCTAACGCACTTTTATTCGTGTGATAAGGATTCGATTGAAAAAGAAAAGAAGGAAAAATGTTATTTTGATCTACCGAAGTTTCATTGTTCTGTCTGTATCTATTTACATACATAAACAAACAATGTAGATAATAAATGTAAGAGCAGTGGCTTAGTTAGGATTGCTGATGAAACACCTGCACAACGGTTTTCAATATTGTGTAATTTTGCGTTTGTTGTGTGTGCACATTAGAGATGAACACGGGCTTCTTTCTTCAGGCCAAGTTCCACCCCAGGCCCGTTATATAATTATTTATGACTGTCCCGAGTAGGGCCGTAGCTACCAGGAAGGCAGTTTCCCTCCCAGAATGATCATTCCAAGGGCGTAAATTCATGTTCTGGGGGATGTATAAAATAGAAATTGTAACTAAAAAAGAAAGTTACATCTTTTAAGGACTTTGGTTAGTCTCATACAGTATTCCATGCAGTTAACTAGGGTACAGAGAGTAACATACACTGTGAGGTCTGAGCATCTCATATCCATGAAGGAAATTTTCCAAAACAGTGAATGGAGACATAGCATATTGTTTTTATTGTTTTCTGATATGTCTAACCTCCATGACCTTTCCGAACATGTTGGGATGAAGAGCTAATTAGTCATCTGTGCTCTGCCGCAGGAAGTTCTCTGTTTAACCTTGAACGGAAGTTTTCCAAGCCCTACCGCTAAAACTTCTTCCTATTGTTACGTTCACTATCCGATACTCATTCGTTCTGCTTTGGTTTGTTTTTCGTTCTACATTTCTGTGAAATGTTGTCGGCAGAGGCGTAACTAGGCAATTCCCGGAGCAAACAAAATACTGCGCCCCGCATCTGTCTTTCTAACTTATAAACATTCACGGACAATGAAATTTGCGCACCTAGAAGAAAACTGCTGCAACCGCAAAACTTTGCAAATAGAGAGTGCGTGCTGGTATGCAAATGATCCATGTTTGGTGCGAGTGCGCATGACCGCCCACCCTGTGGTGGCGCTGCAAGCACTAATCGGCAGCCTTAAAAACCGGCGTGTAGTCGATGCCCCATGAAGCGAAACGCACCGGCCGACGCAAGCAAGAGTACAGAGTGACAAGAATGCCGGGTAGACGTCGATTTACGCAACGTACAGACTTTGAGAGAGGCCGGATCATCGGGCCGAAAACAGCAGGGTGGTCGGCGCACTGTATATCCCGCCACGTAGATCGTTCTCACCATACCGTCCGACTGTGTTGGGAGCAATGGACACGTGACGGCACTGCCACACGGCGGAGCGGCTCCGGACGTAAATTTATTTTGTGCTTGCTTCCTAGTTCGAACAAAAAAAAAGTTAACCAAATTTCTTAAAATTCGTGCTCTAACTCCAAATTATTTCACGTCGACGATAAATGCGGAGATGTCGAGAGCAGTGCTGGGTTCGGGCTCAATTTTGGAACCCTAGCCCGAATTTCATATTACAAAATAGAGCCCGAAAACTGTGAATAACCTATTTAAGCATTAATAAATAAAAAAATCTTCTCTTACATTCTCTTTCCCCTGCAAATAACCCATGCCTCTTTCAACTGGGGAGTGGAGAGAGCCCTCCATGTTTCTACAAATAGTCTCAAGATTTTCTTTGACCATTCGTTTTCTTCTGAAATGCTTCGGTTATCCGGTAAGATCGAGCGGCACTGCAATCTACGCACGTTGCTCAAAAGAATTAGCAAGGAGCAACCACGTAGAAATAGGGGAAACGTTTCATCGGCGTTCTATCTAGTATCTATAGTTCTTGAAGAAACTTTTCCTTCTCCGTAGAAATCTAGTAATGGGTGGCCTACGGCATTTGTTACCCAAGCTTCAGAATAAATAGCCCTCCCGAATCCCACCTCCACACCCAGACGCCGAAGAATTATTCTCTTTATCAACTAGAAAGTGTAAAAAAGAGTCTCGTACGCTAAACCATACAAATCACACATTTAAAGAAACAGAAAAAATTCCCCCTCTCCCTCTCTCTTAGAGCCAGTGCCCGCCCGAACCGCAGTAAGTATTATGCAATCCGAGCCCGCCCGTAGCCAGACAGAGAAGTTGGGAATAGCGGATGATGGTTGAGGTCGGGCAACGGATATACTGTATAAATTAGGTCGGGCAAAAGATAAGAGGTTGGAATTAGACTATACTGCGAGTCGTGGCCTAGTGGTCAACGTTCGTGACTGCCACGGAGAAGACCTCGGGTTCGATCCCAGCAGGTACGAACGCTCGAACCACTAAATAACCGCCGTGCGACGGATGAGCACGTTAAGCCGTCGGGCCAAGGAAACTGGCCCCGCGGTAGTAAATAAGGGCATCTTCTAGCTCGCTTCCGTGTGACTTTCCTATCGGGCCATCTAGCCCAAATCTCCTAACTTCCTATTTCTAAGGGTTGTTTAAGACCTGGGGTCAGACACCCCCTTCCTAAAATCCTCTACATCTGATCTGATCTGATCTACAGTGTGAGTCGCCAGGATTGGCAAAAGGAAACGCAAGTCGGGCGCTGCAAGTCTTGGCTCTACCCTGACCCGTCTCAGCACTGGCAGCAAGTAAGAGCGTTTGCTCTTGCCAGAAAATACACTGCCGGACAATTGCTAAGGACGGATGACAATAGCAACCATAAAATGGAAGGCAGGAAAATGTGGAAATTAGCATAAGTGCGGGATACAGTAAGACGTGTTGTGCGTATGCAAATTTTGGATTGCCGAACTTGTTCGTGACGTCATAGCGCTGATAAGAGATATAAAGGATTTGACGCGTATTGACCGTTGTTGTTCAAACGCAAAGTTGAAAGGGAAAGAATCAATTGACGAACTTGCAATTTTCAGTATGTCTTCCCGACATCACCTAGATGATTTTACGCGTGGCCGTATTATTGGCAAGATTGAAGAAGGGCGAAAAATAACAGATGTTGCCAGGGAGTTCGACGTCAGCCACAGTGTTGTTTCAAGGCTTTGGAAATCATTTCAAACAAATGGAGAGTGTAGCAAACGTCACGGGGGAGATGATGTTCGCAGTACGACACCTGCAGAAGATCGGTACATAGTGCTATCAACAAAAAGACACCGGCGCAGCACAGCTAGTGAGGTAGCAAATCAGTTTATGGCTGCTACTGGCAAGCGGATCTCCCGAAAAACTGTCGCCAGACGTTTGCATGAAGAAGGACTATACGTCCGCCGTCCTGTTGTGTGCATCCCATTGTCCAGACGTCACCGTACCGCCCGTTTGCAATGGTGCCATCAACATCGCAATTGGACTGATAACGACTGGTCTGCTGTCCTCTTCTCAGATGAGAGTAGATACAGTCTATCGTCTGATTGTCGACGACAACTGATCTGGCGTGATAGTGGTACTGCATATTGTCCAGCAAACATACAGGAAAGGGACCGATATCTGACATGTAGTGTCATGGTATGGGCTGGCATCATGATCAATGGCCGTACGTCCCTCTATGTGCTTCCAACTGGGACTATGACTGGCCAACGATACATTAATGATGTTCTGCTACCTCCTGTTTGCATGTTCCGTGGTGCTGTCGGTGATAGATTCATTTTCATGGACGACAACGCAACATGTCATCGAACAGTCGCTGTCCAGGAGTGTCTTGAGAACGAGGATATTCAACGCCTCGTATGGCCAACACGTTCTCCAGATCTGAATCCCATTGAAAATGTGTGGGATGCTTTGGGGAGGAGTCTTGCTGGTCGCCAATGCTTTCCAATAAACAAGGACACCCTCATCCGTGCACTGACAGAGGAATGGAATAAATTACCCCAACAGCTGCTTGATAATGTGGTGCAAAGCATGACACGACGTGTGGAATCTTGCATCGCCCTCCATGGTGGCCATATTCCGTATTGACATCTTACGCCGGAACGCCTGCGGACGGTAATTGCATTTTTTTCACGTTTACGTATTCTGCACAAAATGGCCTGTTTGTCCCTTGAACACGTTCCAAAACCTTCTGGATTTCAGAGCACAATAAATTGTCTTTCTTGTAATGTCCTGGCATTCTGACATTATTTTATTTCACTTGGCATCCAACCACACTTACTTTTTTATGCGCTATATAGCCGTTTATGATCCGTCCTTAACAATTGTCCAGCAGTGTATATAGGCTTATATTGTATTTTTGATTGGGGGTTTAACGACCACCGTGAACAACTCGATGTGCTATAAGCAGTCGCCCTTCCCTAATTTTGGGCCACTGGTTCCAGGGAAGAGAAGAGAGCAAACACTGTAGACAAACACAACATCCACACCTCAACGAGATTCGGACCGAACTCGAACGAATGATCATAGAAGAGGCGCAACTAGGCATTTCTGTGCCCGGAGCAAACCACAAAATATTGCGCCCTCCAACCTCTGCCTTTCTATCTTTGTGCATTATCAAAGGAAAATCGTAAAATCCCTAAAATGAAAATGGGCTGGACGTATCGTTAGAACTGACCACCATGGGACGACTGAAATGATAGACAGCATTCTAAAATAATAATAAAAAAAAGGCCATGTGGGAGATGGGTAGATGAAATTCGAAAGCATGTTGGAGGGACATGGATGAAACCGGCTGAAGACAGAAAAGCTGTGGAAGAAATTTGGGGAGTCACCTCTCTGGTACAGTCAGTGGTCTAAGCACTGGTTGCACGTACCCCATTCGTCCATGATTGGTCAATTGGTCATAGCTTGAATCCCTGTGATGTTGTGTTTATCTCACAGCATTGGCTCTGTACCTTCCCTGGAGTCAGTGGCCCTAAATTAGGGACGGACGATTGCTTATAGCCCGTCAAGTTGCTCTCGGTGGTCGTTAACTCCCCCCCCCCCCCAACAACCAGAAGAACGAAACTTAAGGAAACCTTCATCCAACACTGGATTGGTAATGTTTGATGATGATGATTCATAAACACGCGTTGTTCCGCCGAAGAACAAAATCAACGTCACACCCCAAAGTTAACCTTACTGGGGGGGGCACTTAAACTGACTGCTTGTACTGCTTTTTCCAACTGCTTCGTACAAATAGCCCCAGGGAGTCTTTAGCAATGTGAACATCTTTTTCTTTTGTTTGCAGCGTACGTACAGCCCGGCCTTCATTTTTGAACGTGAGCCGGCGCAGTGGTCTAAGCGCTGGCTTATGATCATTCGTCCGAGATGGGGCCCGTGTTCGAATCCCGAGAGGCATGGATGTTGTGTTTATCTTACGGCACTGGCTCTCTCCCTTCCCTGGAACCAGTTGCCCTAAATTAGGGACGGGCTAGTGCTTATAACCCATTGAGTTGCTCACGGTGGACGTTAAACCTTCAACTATATATATATATATATATATATATATATTTTGAATGTGAGCAACAAATAGTTCCTGAACATTATGAGGAAGAGATACGAATTTTAAGTTGTCTGCTAAAACTGGCGAAACATATTGCAAGCAAATTCTGTAAATGACAAAGTATGGCGCGAAAAAACTGTACCAGAAACTGCTGCAAAAAATTCAATTTTAATGAGATTGTAAGCAGTGACTATTGCGCCCTCTCTTTAGTTGCGCCCGGGCAGCCTTCCTGCCTGCCCCGCCCTAGTTACGCCTCTGGATCAGTGCTTAGACCACTGTGCCACCGCCAGAATATTAAATTCGTTATATGCAGGTACTTTTAGCTCCATTAAATTTATTTTGTGCTTATTTTTGAAATGTCTATTCGCGCCATGTTGGAAATCTTTTCTTTTACGTTTTACGTATTATTATTATTTTTTTCTTTTTTTGCAACTTGTTGAAAAAAATTCTGATCATTGGAAAAAATTCTTCGATCATTTTTCCTGCTGCATAATTTCCATCTCGCGCAACGTGCGAATGTGAAACCGTAGCATTACTTTAGCATGGTGTCGTTTCCATTCATGAAACAAAGAACAGCATTCATTTTCCAATCCAAGGCGATTTCCTGGGACTCGCACGGCCAGCTGGAGTTCAATTTTCAGTCTCGCCGCTGGGTCGGTCCTTTGTCCTTCACGATTCTTGCAGAACAGGTTAAACGATTTTGGCCAGCTGCTAGCCGGTGCGCACGCTTCAAGCATTCGCTCTGCAGCTAGCTCAGTTTCGAATGAGAACAACACCCACATTTCGAAACGGAGGGTTGCTCTGTTTGGCTGATTATGTCACGATACGATCCTTGCTTGCCTCATCATCAAGATGCGATTTTAAAGACTTTGTCTCAACCGGAAATGGTCACTCAGAAGGAGGTCAATGGATTACGAGCTACAGCTTGGTTTAGTATATTGACGTTTTTTTCCCCCTGTAGATGTGATTCACGAAGGCCAATTGGATGAGTAACGTCATTAGATTTTTACCATTATGACTATAGAACACGCTACGACGGAAGTCATAAATAAAAACCACTCGAATAAAAAGATCTGCTCGAAAAGTTTCATTTTTGTTGTAGTGTACCCATTAGGTAATTTTACCCGAATAGTAATTTCACACTACGGTCCAGCGCTCCTGTTCCAATAATATCACTTTGGATACAAACCAAAATAACATGCCGGCCACTATGTGATAATTTAGAGTCGCCACATTGTGATTAGTTTCAACTGTTCCTGCTCCAGGCAGTAGCTAGCGACAAAATTCTATGAGAGGATCCAATTAATAAAGCAAGCGCGACTCTACGGGTGGCCCAACTTTTCTTTGAGCCCACACTTTTAGCCCCCTCCCCCCAATATTTAAGCAGTTAGAACACATGGCGAGTGAAACCCTATAAGATTTGGGGAAACTTGGATAAAAGTATGAGAATTTTTCGAATTTAGAGATTTGTTATATAAAATGAGTTTTCTGTTAAGTGTTAAATTTAATGTTTAACTATTCTGTAAAATGAGGAAAGTCCCCTGAGTGAATGTCTAAGACAGTAGTAGAAAGTCATCATTTTCGTAATTACACTTTAAAAAGATGAGAGAGAGAGAGAGAGAGAGAGATTCCTTGTTAAGTTAGAAATTAAAATTCATAAACAGTCTTGTGACTACAAATATTAAAAGAAACAAACAAAAAGTGACGTAAGCTAAAATTGCGAATAACTCTACTCGAGGCAAAGCTAACCTGACTATGCAGTTAAAGCTACGGAGTGTGTACTTCCACTGCATAATATAGTTCCAGTTTAAAAACTTCAGTTCAAGCTTGATCTGTGACCTAAAACAGCACATGGCTATGTATAATATACTTGAAAAAAGAGTGATTTGTTTTTATTTTGTAATTTCTCAAGCGGGCCGCAAAACAGTTGGCACAGGGCCGCATGTGGCCCGCGCGCCGCGAGTTTTGAGACCACTGCTATACAGTATACACGGGGGATATTTACTGCGAGCGAGAGAGGAGAATTGTATTAGCCTGAGGGTAAGGGGGAGATAATGTCTTGGTCTTTTCCTCGTGGTTGCTGTTTTAAAATACTCATTCAGAAATCCTTTGTCTATTGGTCGACAAGGTTGAGAAGGTGTGAGGCTTGAAGGGGGACATCGTGATGGAACGCGGTAAGTTTTCTTCTGTATTTCCTTAAGGGGGACCCTTAGGAAGAAGGGTCACAGTATTAGCAGTGCAGTCAGGTTAGCTTTGCCCCGAGTATAGTGAAATAGTAACTTGTTTTAAGGCCACGGAGGTTCGTATCCATGGTTCCCAGTACTACATACATTGAATAAATACTAGGTACAGTATGTACTGTGGCGATTCTCGAACTCCCGTCCTCCTGCTCCGGAGCCGGACATTCTACCGACTGAATTATTATCAGAATATTTAATCTAAGTATCCCAAATCATTTTAAACATTCCAAGCTATCGCATGGATAGACTCAAATTTTGATTCCTTTCCGAAAATTAATAAAATTATTGAAAAAATCGGAAGTATTGTAGGTACGGGCGATTTCTAATTCTGAAATTAGCCATCAAATATTTGTTTGTCCACAGAAGTCATCAATGTACATGTCGCGCCATTAGCAGGACTCAGCATTACCCAAGGAAAAATTATTGGTTTTAAATAAACATCGATCAGCCAAAACATTAAAACCACTTACCTAATATTTTGTAGGCCCTCCTCTCACAGCTAAAAGAGCGCTCACCTGATGAGGCATGGATTCAACGCAAGGTAAGTATCTACTTACCTTGATTCAACGAGATGTTGGTAGGTGTCTCTTGATATTTGGTACCATGACATGTGGCGTACTACAAAGGTGAAAAGATGTGTCAAAACGGCAAATCTGCAGCGAGACATTCTGTCTGCATAGTTCAGTTGGGAGAGCGACTTACTCCGGAGTGAGGGGACACGGTTTCGATGTTCGTCGCGGACAAACTTGTGTTTTCACAGACTGCAACAGAAGATACCGTAAATTACACGGTTGGGGTGATGCTGTTCATACCCATTTCTCCAACTCAAACCACAAATGCTCAATAGCATTCCAGAAATTCGTCATTATCTAATCTTTGTTTTACTTCAGATAAAACCATATCAGTGATCTGATAGCATATTAACTTTTGAATGCTGACTTAGTTCACCACCCACTCCTGATCTCTCCCCTGTGCTATCTGTAATCAGGAAATATGTGTAAGCCTTTCACTAATTTTCCATCTGAGTCTTTCAACGGAGTAATTTGTGTTCCTCAACGTAAAATTCAGTACTTATTTGATTTGCAATTTCTGCATAAACTCCATCATTTCTTAAATTTTTCACAGTATCCATAAGTGTCCACCGCTAAAGAATATCTTAAACTAGATTCTCAACGTTTAAGTAATTGCTAGCAGGTGAAATAGTTAGCTTCTTACGATGACTTGTAAACTGGTGTTTTCTATATATGTTCGCCATGAAATTGTTTATTGATTTTCACCATTTGGAGTGCGTCAGCAATTTTTTGTATAGTTAGTGAAAATAATCTTCTGACAGTGATTTTGAAAACAGTGACGAAGAGTTAGAATTTCGTGAATATGATGAAAATACATCCAAACATTTTTGCTCCAGAAAACCTGGTCTCCATCCAAATGAATGCTTTGGGAAATACCTCAAACTGAAGAACTGTAAGTAAACTGGACAGAACAAGCTGGAACTTTAGCAAATATTTCCAAATTGAGAGTATTTATACCTAGTGGCAGGTACGTAGCTGGGAGGGGCTAGAGGGGGCCCATTCCCCTTCAAGATGAGCATGCCCCCTCCTCGGAAAATAGACGTTGCTGTAAAGTCTCTGATAGGTGGTTTATGAAAACTAACTCTGTATTTCTTTATAAGCATAAATACTTTACTTATTCGCGTATCGCACTTTTGTTTAAAAAACAAAACAAAATTGAGATGCTACAGAGCGAGATGCGATAACTCAAAATAAATTAATTCTCGATGTGAATCAGTAGGAACAGTTTTGCCAATAATTCTCTTCCACATTGGCACAGGCCTTTTTGGGGTTAAGGCATTTCTCTCTTCTCTTACTCCCCCCCCCTTTTTTTTAGGAGAAACGTAAATTTGGAAGAAAATTATTTAAAAAAAGAGCCAAAGGTGGTGTCATAATTTTGCTGAAGATTAAAACACTGTCGCTGGGTAAAGGGGCTATGAAATGCTAAGATTCTGTTAAAAAAATTCCTTGTAGTTATTTACCAACAACGAAGCGTCATGTGAATGTTTTAGCTAAATGTATATCCCTCTAAGCTTTGGAAAATAGTAAAAATAGTGCAGTAGGGAAATCTTTGTGCGAACGATAGAGAGAGAAAAAAATGAGAGCAACTTTTTCCTGTTCATTGCTTTGCTGTAAGTACGAATGGTTTCATGATACCTTTTGGTGAAAAAAAGTTTTTTTTTCTCTCGTTTTTCATATTCGGTATCTTATTTTATTGTCTTTTTTTTTTTTTTTTTTTTTTTTTTTTTTTTTTTGGCATGGAAAAATTATTCGCTAGTAAAGTAAATTAACAAAAAAAAAAAAGAGCAAAAAACAAAAACAAAACAACTTTTATATCTGCATTCGTGGATAAATATGTACAACGTACAAGTTTGTCTGCGCCGGGAATCGAATCCGTATCCCCCTCACTCCGGAGTAAGTCGCTCTCCCAACTGAGCTACGCGGACGTGCTCTCACTGCTATCATCTCACGTGCGTCCTGCGGTGCGGGCACGTCACATCTCCCCTATCCCCCCGAAAGAGGGTCGGAGGCATGGCCCACGGGTCAGCTGGAACCCATGTGTCGCTATAGGCAGTCATCCCATGAAGAACGTGCATTTGAGAAATCCCAGACAATTTTTTGGTGTGTGAAACGTAACATCAGACTGATTTATTTTTTCGAAGCACTGAAGAAGGGATTCTCATTTTTCCTGTCTCGCCGTGTGGAAAGAACATCACATCATTGCGAGAAACTTAACAGCCGGGTCATCCTGGAAGTTCGGGCGCCAATATAACGTACAAGTTTGTCCGCGCCAGACATCGAATCCGGGTCCCTCTCACTCCGGAGTAAGTTGCTCTCCCAACTGAGCTAGTCTGACAGAATGTCTCACTGCTATCTGCCTTTACCTCATGTGCGTGTCCTGCGGTGCAGGCACGTCACATATGGCTCGTGGTTGAACACAGAGCCCCCAGATGACTCTTTAGCCCCCCTGAGATGACTCTCTAGCCCCCCGTTCTGGGACCAAGCAACAACCCTGCCTAGTGAGTGCATTCAAATTTAAACAAAATGAATAAGAATATTAGCAATAAAGTCTCTCGAACCAGGACTTCATATTTAAACTGTAGCCTCTGTTACAGCCGGGGGGGGGATCTTAGCGCAGGATGAGCATAAGCTAAACTTCATTCGAGTGGAAAGGGATAACAGAAGATTAACAGTCCCCATGACTTTGATTAATGTTCCCTGAAGTTAAAGAAAACTCTTAAAAAGCAGGTTATCTGATGATAAATAAGTAAAAAAAAAATTGCAGAGGCAACAGCTGCTAGCGATTCCCAAAACACTTTCATGAGTGACAATAAACAGAGCCAACTAGACCGTTTGTCTCCCCGCAGTTTAGGGAACAAAACGATAAATTATTTTTGACAGAATTTTTCATATTTTTTTTTAAGTTTGGAGGGTACTATGCCGTTAAAAAAGGGAACGATATCAAATTTAGTTTTGTGCTGTATATAGAGGCCGAATTGTACAGCGCCTTCATAAACAGTACTGGAAATTAGAAATAAAAAAAATCATGTATGAACGTATTTAAAAGTAAAAAATAAAAAAGTCAGCAATTTGTCGATTACTCCCCCTTGAATCAAAAATCAATCACTAAAACATGCATCAGGGGAAAAAAAAAACCATTTATGCGAATTTATTTTTGGAGGGATACTTATTATTCGCCACACAAAACTATTTGTTACTCAGATTAGTTAGTCTTTTTATTTTTTTGTAAGGAAGTTTTTATAAGAATCGCAGTGCAACATTAACACATCTCTCCCAGGAATGCAATGCCTAAATTTGAAAAGTTTGTACTCTCTTTCTCTCTGAACTTTCAGTCCATATTATTATCGTCTGTCTCTTAAGCTTAAAGCAAATATGTACTTCCTCGTGATAACCTTTTTCTTTATGACAATTTCGCATGTGTTCTTTCTTGACATTTTTCGCGTAAGGTCTACTAAAATATGAGATTTTCTAAGGATCGAAATATAATTTTGCCCCGGGCCCTTGCGAAAGTACCACCCGGCCCTGACAGTAACTTTAGTTGAAAGCAACTGTACACTTTTAGAATAAATGTGCAGGTACTAAAACAGGATATCCTGAAAATGATCACCTTCTCATTTTTGTGGATACACTAATTTATTTCTTACGGATTTATTTTCATTATCTTCTGATCAGCTACTTTTCCTAAGAATGTACAAGTAGATTTTGATGAAAAGTTATCGACAAGTTCCTTATCGCACATGCATTGAATATGCGTATCACATTTTCATCCAAACTGATACAAAATAAGAGATGTGTTTCCACGCGAGACAGCTCAGGAAATTGCGTACCTATTTTGCTGGATTTCCTAGTAACATCCCTATGACAAGTGAGAAGGGCTCTGTTTTCATATTATGCTGATACTTTTTCAGTGCACCCCCCCTCCCTTTCCGTGTATCTGAAAAACCACTGCCAAACGAGTCAACGCAAAACGTGCTAGGACTTTGAAAATGGTACACTTGTCCACTCGATTCGGGCAACAGCATATGCTGGGAATTTTTAGAAATTATTCTTAGTATTTCAAATTTTGATATATTTCTCAGCATAGGCACCGACTATGGGATGCAAGATTCACCTTGCCTCTCCAATAATTTTACAGGGGGGGGGGGTAGTGCCCACCCTATATTTTTCGTCCTCTTTAATTAAATAATCGCTTTGACCTCATAAGGGGGACCAAACTCCACCTTATGAGGCCAAAGCGATTTATTTCCAAAAAATAATAAGTAACAAAATAAGTAAACTTTCCCCCCTATTCAGCATTGTTCATTTGATAAGATACTTGCCAGCCCCGTATTGGGTTTGACATTTTCTTGTGATTTGTGGTAAATGTTTAAAACAATTATCACAAAAATAAAAGAAATAAATATACAGAAACGCATAACCACTAGCGCCTTTATTTATCTATGTATTTTTGCGCTTCTTGTCCTTTGTTTGAGTAACACCGCTAATTTCTCATTTTTTATAAACGTTTGGGAAATAAAATCTCTGGATATTTTTGTAAAATCACAGGCTGCATTTTATTTTTAAAAATGTTAATATTCAGCAACAGAGTATTTCTGTTACCTTGTTTCTTGATGCGCAATTACAATTGCGTTTTAGAATTTGCTTCGAAACTCGTAGTTCATCATTTTGCCTGTTTTTTTATTTTCCCTGTGACAGTGGAAGAGAGGTGCCTCTCCCACGTTTGATCTCTTCACGCCAGCTCCCCCTCCCCCGCAATAATTTGGTGACGTTGGCGCCCCTGCTCTTCAGAAGTTTTGATAAACAAAATAAGCTCGTAAACGTAGATCTCTGTAGGACCATAGATTAAATGGCTACGCAAAGATACGACACCGAGATCTCCCGAAATGTCCCCTACCGACGTGAGAGAGACTTACTCACCTCGCTGGAGGTGTGCTTCAGCCGCCATCTTCAAATTACGTAGTCTGATGTTAGGAGAAATTGGGCGTAAAAGTCCATTTTTTTTGTTTTGTTGTTGTTGTTGTTTTTTTGACGTAGGACTACGTCTAACTCCGCGGATAGTATGGGACGGCTTACAGCCGATTCCCTGTGACAAAAATAGGTCCCAATTGAAATCATTATAGCGTTAAAAATACGTGCTACACACTAAACGTGTTAGCATATTCGTAAACAGCATGGAGTCCAATTCGCGTACTGCGCAATACATCGTCCGCGCAACGCTCCTCTCGCCCCTTGTGCGCAGGGGAGATGATGCAATATTTCGCCGCATTTGACTCAGTCTATCTCGGCAACCGTGAGCGCAACACGACTGTGCGTGGTATTATTTTAAATCCCTCGACGAGATATATTCAAATATATAAAGAACATATCGCAGTGGTTTAAAATACAATTTTTAAACATTTTCGTGTGAACAGGTTAACATTTTCGACAATGACGCGAAATTCGTAGAATGAACGCAAGTGGAGAAAACCAAAATGAGAGGCAAGAGCAAGTGATGAGGATTGTAAGAAGCCCAGGAAGACAGAGCATCACGTTGGGTAATTCGTGTATCGATCTGCTTTATGTTCATAATGTATCCAGCATTATTTGTAAAAATTATGTAAGCTACTTTTCATATCATAGACCTGTGTTGGCTATAACAAATTAAATAAACGCTTTGAAACCATACTCGACTAACTCATTTCAACGCTCCGATCTGCAAGTCGTAGTCCTACGTTCCAAACTGACGGCTTAATCAGAACTGAGATTACCTGTATTTTTTTTTTTTTTTTTGTGAGTTACAATGGCCGAAGCTATATGACGTTGTCAGGCTTTGTTTTGTAAAAATGTGAAACAAAATTGTCAGCGTTTTTCGTATTTCTCAGGAATAATCCTAGAAAGTGAGTTCGTGTTTGCGCTTATTCGAATCCGATGGCTAGCTGTTCCCTCACCAAATCCTCTATTCACGTTCCTTCCTGCCTCGGAAGCGGAATGTCCCAATTTAAACTCATAAAGAAAAATAATGCGAATTTGACTTGGCTCCATGGCCCACTTACACTTCACCTTGCTCACTAATCGAAGCAAATGTGTAATCGGAACACGTGCGCTGCTGTTGATTCAATGGTTATTCCCCAGCACACTGGCAACGCTGTTAATTTTTACCAAATGAACACAGAGCCAATGACAGCGCCGTATCTTTGCGTTGCTATTTAATCTATGCTGTGCGACTGTTAACTAAAAATGTTCCTATCCAATCGAACAAAAAATGTTTCAAACCATTATTGCCGGAAAACAACTAATTCCGAAAAGACATCGCATCACGGCTGTTCATTACAAAGACGATAACAATGGTCTCTGCAGAATGGGGAATGTACCACGTGAAATGGTGAACAACATATAACGTTTCGTGTTGCACAACTCAAAGTAATAATCATGTGCATGATAAAATCTGACAAATTTTTTCTTCAGAGGCATGGTATGAAAGCTGGTCCACTAAGCTTAAATAGTTCCACTGAACTACCAGCCCAACTCTCGGAACGTGACCATAAAGAAACAGCAATATCATTTACATGTCTACTAAAGCTATATTGACAAGACGACATCCCCTTTGCTGACAAAAAGGAAAATAACAGGTTTAACAATACAACTATCATAATGGCATCTTAGAAAGATCACTGAAGCGTACCTAAGAAGAAATCTCCTGTAAAAATCAATAGCTCGCAACCAAAATACAGAGCGTCTGCAAATTTAAAACGGCAGATGCCATCTATATCACAGCATAGACCGGCAATAAAGCACAGGAAAATTTGCCCTCTCATGCAAGCTATCACGACATTTATTCTGTAAACATTGTTACACGGCACTAGCAGTGTTCCTGCCGAGTCTGCCGGTAACGGTGCTTGAGACCTGAAGTACAATTTAGTTGGCCACGGCACCAGGTGAGAATCTCAGGTGCACTGCTGCACTCAAAGATTCACACCAGAACATAAAAAATGAAAAGTTGAAGAATGACCCGAAGCATAAGGCTTGGGTGAATCCACCTTGTGAACAAAATAACAACAACAAATAAAAAATAAAATAATCTAAAAAAAAAAAAAAATGATACTTTGGGATCAGAGTTGTGATGAGGTTCACCCGCAATCACCAATTCGTGACTGAGTGTAGTGGTCCGGATCTTACTCCGGTACATTCAATCCCCAACCAGTCAGTACAACACTCACTTTCGCAAATAACACATGATTCTCAAATACACAACACAACATTTAATAACGTTCTGCGAGATTTAAACAGATCCGGCGCTCTCTAGGCGCATAGACAATTGCCCCTCATATGTGGGCAGCATACGGTGTCACACTTTACTGTCGGATAACGCAGCCGACTGAGTCTCCACCGGACTATCTGAACAAGAGATACTACTCGTTTACACACTAAATAGAGCTGCAGGTGATATTCATATACAATTGCTTAGAGAATGAAAAAAAAAATTATATGCAAACGATCACATTAAAAATACTCGCGACACAAAATACACAAGCACGTTAATTTGCGGTATAAGATTATAGGTGCGAAATACTGCCAAAGTTAATTAACTAAATCTAATAAGCATGCACATGCAGAACCCTGCCCCGCTGACGTTGGTCCTGAACCAAAGTTAAAAGAAACTGTCCCGCCCAGCGGAATTTGTGGCCACACCCTCTCCCTTATTCATGTAAAAAAAAAGTAATCAGGAAATGGGCCCTGTAAGAAATTGAAATCTGTATGTGCAGGTATTTCCTCTGAGGTTCAGTCACTCAGCATTACTGCATCTATGTCCATGCAGCTTTGGGTGTCGGGATGGCACAAGTTCGCAGATGTGCGAAGAAAGAAAAAGGAAATATTCATCTACTTACAGTTACGTGACTTTGCTGTGCAAATCCGTTGTGCATCACATAATATCACACGACAAAAAAAAAACACCCACACAGACACTTGCACCATGTGGCAGCACCGAAGATTCAACACTTCACTTTGACGCTTGATGTAAATGAAGCACACAATTAAAAATGGTAATATCACGCCGCACTTTGTTGCAATGATTAGAGTGCACACTGATCTATTCTCGTGACGATTTGAAGGTGGCCGTTAAGCAAAATAGGCCCTCTCACATCTGATGTTGCGGTTTCCAAGATTAATTTTCTCGGCCGAGCGAAATCAGACGTGCTTTTACCTTAAGCGTATATCGGCAACTCAACATTTCACCTGTATATTTGTTAGGTATCGAAGCCACCGCTCTTACGCTCATATTTTTCTTTCGACATGTTTTTATCCCGTCGCACTTACACGTAGTGGCTTCTGCTGCTTACGCGACCACACACACGCACACATGGGGCCTCGCTTCGCCCCGTAAGACAAGCGCATCTCTTCACTTTCTCCACAGTAGGGGATGAATGGGGTGACGATTCCACACTGCAGTGGTTGGCATCCGAACCCGACTTTTGCTTGGCTTCGCTTCTCATAGGAATGACCACTGTCCACTCGCAGACTTCTTAATTCCCCTGTAACTTGGCTTTCATTAGGCCAAACAGTCGCTGAGTTCCATTACGCTCCAGCCTAGAAATTTCTGCTTTATCCCGCGGATTTAGGCATTCTGCTGTCTTTATGGCAAACTGGCATCTCCAGCTGCCTCGAGTTGTCTCCATTTCTTACCAAATGCGGGGAGGTTTGCTGCTTCATTTTTCCCAATTCATTTTTTTGCAGATCCAAGGCATCCAGCCTTTCACATCGGAGAGCGCACAGACAACTAGACTTTCTTCCTTATTTTCATGCCAAGTGCGAACTCTTATTTTTCTGCACGGACCACACAGAGAGCAATTGTTCTCGAAAATGCCCCAAACAATCGACTAATTTACGATTATTCGCTAAACCTTTTGTCCCCATCTTCATTCATTTACTCAAGTGGACCCCTCTTCGAAAGGTACCATTCCGTGTTGCTTAGTTTCCCGTCAGCTGCGCCCTGATATTTATGACCTAACAGAGCTATTCTGAGACCACCCAGCCAGAGAGAGAATTCTTCGCCTCTTTTCTTTTCCAAACCCCCAGATAAAACTTTATCTGCTGTTTACACTTTTAAACTCCAATCAAGCCTCGAACAATTAATACTTAATTAATTTCACACATCAACCACGCCCATTAATTACTAAATTAATGGCGGGGGTGGGTCGTAACATCGGCCCCTCCTCAAGAAATCTAGAAGTCCTCTTCTGGGCCTATCGCTTTGCTCTTATCAATTTCCAGAGTAACCATTGAGTGCTACATTTTCCCACAGGTAGAAACAATTTAAAATGGCAAAAATATTGCGTTTCATGCCTTCAAGAGCATTGGAGCGACTTCCCAATTATCCCGCAATTTTGTTAATTAATTTAGAGAACATCCGAAAGAAAAAACAACGTAAATGAGAAATAAATAAAAAAAACTGAACTGTAAAAGAACATGTGAGTCTGCCGAACTGTGATTCCTAGCTGCCTCATACAATACGCGACATGGCGGACAAATTTTAGAGTTTTCTTCAGGTTTTAGGAGGGGGGGGGTGTCCACTGTAACAACATGTTATCTGACAAGGAAATTTCTTTTTAATGTTTTGAAGTGGAACTCTAGTCGATAAGGAAAGTGAATAACAATACCACATGCATCCTTGATATATTACGAATAGCTTTAAGCTGCAGGCAAAACTGTTTTAGCAGCTGCCAACGAGCCTAAAAATCAGAAATTACATCTGCAGAAATGTGAAAACTGAATTTCGTACCTTAAATAAAACTTTATTCATGCAAGACTTAGTAAGAAGTTCATGATGTATTGGATATGCAACAATAATCAGAGGTGAAAACTTGTAGAATAAAAGAAAATCGCTGAGAAAAAGAATGAAAATATGTTGCAAAGATATTCACACACAGAATCCAACTTATCTTTTTTTAAAGTTGTATTAGGCCGCCCCGGTGGCGCAGTGGTCTAAGCGATGGCCTCTGATCATTCGTCCGAACGGGGTCCGGGTTCGAATCCCGGTGAGGCATGGATGTTGTGTTTGTCTTACGGCACTGGCTCTCTCCCTTCCCTGGAACCAGTGACCCTAAATTAGGGACGGGCGACTGCTTATAGCCCATTGAGTTGCTCACGGTGGTCGTTAAACCTCCAATCAAAAAAAAAAAAAAAAGTTGTATTAGTTTTAAAATGTAGAATGTTTGCATGTCTAGTCTTTGGCTGTGTGTCTAACCTGGAATATATCACCAATTTATTTCGTTTATAAACATCGAGTTTATATTAGGTGGAGACACAACTCCTATCCACGCAGCACTGGCCGCCATAAGTTTCCGTCCGTGTTGCAGGTGACGTCATATCCAGGCAAGAAGCTGCTTTAAAACTACTTAAACTAATGGAACAAAAGCTTCAAGGGGTATAGACAGATAAAATGAGGGATTTAATAATCTTTATCAAATTATGCAAGCTTACTGCTTTATCAACTGTATAATTCAGTTTATTTTTGCTTGTATGTGACGTCACGCAAAGATTAACTGTGACCTTTGGCGGCACAGCCAGTGGTGTCTCCACCTAATAATACACTGAGTGGCCACTTTATTATGACCACCCCTTCAGTACTTTGTTGGGCCACCTTTTGCCTTTAATACTACGTCGATTCCTCGTGGCATGGACTCCACGAGATTTTGATAGGTGGTTTGTGGGATCTGAGACCATGCTTGATGAATAGCACTTTCCAATAGTGTGAGATTGCAGGGTTGTGGATTCAGCTATCTGATGGCTCGTTCAACTTCATTCCACAAATTCTCAATGGGGTTGAGATCTGGAGATTGTGGGGGCCTCCTAAGCAAAGTAAACTCACCGGTATGTTCCTGAAACCAATCCTGTACAATACGAGCACTATGGCAGGATGTATTATCTTGTTGAAAGTAGCCATCGCCATTGGGATAAACCATCCACATGACAGGATGCACTTGGTCCGCAACGATGTTTAGATATGATGTGCCAGTCAGACGTTGATCAACACCAATTAAAGGGCCCAAAGCATGTCAGGAAAACATTCCCCAAACCATAACGTAACCTCCACCATCTTGAAGGGTTGTAGCAATGCATTTGGGGTCCATGCTTTCGTGCTGTCTCCGCCAAATTCTCACTCAGCCATCGGCATGGTGCAACTGAAAACTTGATTCATCGAACCACATAATTTGTTTCCAATTGTCGACTGTCCAATCCTTGTGCTCTTGTGCGAACAGGAGACGTTTTCTCTTGTTAACTGCAGACGGCATAGGTGTTCGAACAGGCCTTCGGCTGCCATATCCCATCCGATGCAGTGTACGGCAAACAGTGCGTGCAGAGATCATTTGAGGGGATCCTTGGTTAAGATGGTCTAATTTGCTGCACTGTTGCCCTTCTGTTGTCTGTTACGAGTATGGACACTCTCCGTTCCGCCCGAGCAGTCACTAGTCGATGACGACCACAAGTTGCACGTAGAGACAGTTTTTTGGCTGACAGTCCAGTCTTTAAACACTTTAACAACAGCTGCTCTGGAACATTTCACGAATGCGGCGGTTTCGGTGATACTCGCTCCATGGCTCCGAGCTCCTACAATCATCCCACGTTGAAGGTCCGTCCAATCGCATTTTTTACCCATCTCGTCACCCCAAAATCACTTCTACTACTTTCACAAGGTAGGTTTGTCATTTTCATGTAGGACTTCCGTCCACAGGGAGTAGAGTTTAGGTTCCAGCCACCTACAGCGAGATCGCCTTTTGGGCAGGACAGAGAAACGGAAGGAATGAGAGCAAGTCTAGCGACTTTTGACAGAACAGTTTGTAGTGAGATTAGAGTACAGTAGATGGCGCCACCGTACAAGTACGATATTGCACATAGATGGGAGAGAATTTCAGGGAGGACATAGGAAAGGATACCCATTTAACCAGTGGGTCCAGCCTGGGGGCCGTCACTTTACGTGCTCGTCCGATGCACGGCGGATATTCAGCGATTGTTAGTAAATCACACCATCTCTGAAAGATCAGCCCAGGCTAGAGACCCAGCATCGATAGTCTGAAACACTAACCACTAAGCCATCCGCGGCTCTACTACTGTCACAAGCACTAAGCTTTCCCTTTTTATACTAGCCTCGCCCTCTGGCGGCAACAGCGTGCAGCCATAGCTCATTTGCTTAAAATTGTCAGGTGGTCATAATAAAGTGGCCACTCAGTGTATAAGCAATGGCGGACTGGTGAACCATAAATGGCCCTGGAAGTTTATTTGAGCTGCCCACTTTTGAGAGAAAATTATAAAGGTACACCTCTCTGGGGGAAAAAAAGAAGAAACAAACAAACGTTATGTCAGCATCACCGTTTGGTTTTTAAACATCTTTTCAACACAAGACTACGAATCACTGAGATTTTTTTGTATTGAGGCAATAACATTTAACGATATAAAAAAAACATCAGGCAAATTTCGTGCTAACTATAATGAATTGACCTAAAAATAATCTGTCTTTTGCACGATCCAACAAACCTGTCAAACATTCAAGCAGTCGTGACTCCAAGCCTACTTACACTTTAATCACTTTGTTTAAAAATGACAGGTTAAAAACTTTAAAAAAGATGACATTAAAATTTTGTCATCTTTTAATTTCTTGTCAATTCTATTAATTTTAATGTCATCTTTTTTAAAGTTTTTAACCTGTCATTTTTTAAACACAGCGGTTAAAGTGTAACGTAGGTTAGGAGTCAAGACTGTTTGAATGTTTGATAGGTTTGTTGGATCGTGCAAAAGACAGATTATTTATAGGTCATTACATTTAACGATATTTTACCCATTTTCCTGGATAGCTATGTAGTAAAATTTTGTATAAGAAAAAATTACTTCTCCGTTGCTGAGAAGCAACAGATGTTCCCCGAGAGAGAATGTAGAAGACTTTATCTCATTCTTCTGAATTTCACAGTGATAATTGAATAGAGAATTTGTTATAGTTTCTTGGGCTTTAATGAGAACGGAAACCCAAATTTACCAAAAATTAAATTCTTTCTCAAGATTTACTTATCTGTAATAAATTAATTACAAAAACAATCTCTTCAGGAGATTGAAAATGTCCAGAATTTCAGCGCAAATTTATAGTGAGAAAAATTGCAGAAAGCGAAAATACGTTTTTATTTAATCGTTTTCAGCTGGGAGAAAGTCTTTTTGTTGTAGCTGAAACAGCCTTCCCAAAACTGCAGTTCAAAAATTCGTGTAACTAGAAGTCCCAAAACGTAGTAAATCAGATGCAGATCTCGTACAAAAGAGAAAAAGAATATACATACAAAAGACAGCAACACAAAAATTTTACCGTAGGTGAACCTCAATTCATTAACGTATACAATGCATTTCGAATTTTTATCCTAGACTGTTGATAGCATATTTGATTAGATTGTATTGAATATTGATTATTCAAGTACAACTGGCAAAAGTGGACTGACGTAGAAAATTTCAGCCCAAAGAGACTGGGCGAGGCTTAAATTAGGAATTCGAGAAAGGGGACGAAGGGAGCTACCAAAGCAGGGATTGGGTCAAAAGAACGTTTCTTTTTTTTCGAAGCCGTCAAGTAGATAGACAAATTTCGTCGTTTTAGCATTACATGCTTTTCTTCTACAAGAATATTGAAGTGCAAGTATATACTTACTTTTCTTCCCTGGGCCTAACGAAATACAAGTATATAATATATATATAAGGCCTAACGGCCCAGAATATGGTGGCCCTCCGGGAATTCTCCCGGTAACCAGGCTGCCCAGTCCGCGCCTGAATATAAGCTCGATGTTTGTATATTACGAGGTGTGATGATTTAATTCTCGGAATGGTGACGTAGTGTCGTCCTTGTGGCGATGTGAGAAGAATCGCGTGCCCGTACGTGTTTGAACATGTTTTTCAAGTAGTGCATTCGTTGACCGCAGACCATTAGAGCCATTGGTGAGTGAGCAGTTGCGAAAACAATGCAAATCTGTGTGTGAATTTTGAGGAAAAAATAAGTGATAGAAATTTAGAGGAGCTCATTAACATCAAATTTTGTGTAAAGACCGATAAAAGTTCTACTGAAACGTTACAGCTATTAAAAGTTGCGTATGGTATAAAAGAATAAAGTGTCTTGAGTGTCAATAGAGCCGAAAAAAAGCACGCATGTCACGTTCGCAGTTCATGCTTGTGTGTCTTTTCGATCACAAGGGGATAGTTAATCACTAATTCATTGAACAGGGACAAACTGTCAACCAACAGTGCTATTTAAAGAAACTCCAGAAACGCTGTGCCCAATTAAGTGTGTTCAACTTCGGGGTGAATATGTGGTAGAATAGTCTGTAAGTTTCATGGCTCTAGCCCATTTCCTTCTTGGTGAGACCCAAAACTTATCAGGATCCCCTCGTAAAATAATTTAGTAAGTTTTTTTAGTTTTTTTTTATTGGAGGTGTTTAACGATCACCGTGAGCAACTCAATGGGTTATAAGCAGTCACCCGTCCCTAATTTAGGGTCACTGGTTCCAGGAAAGGGAGAGAACCTGTGCCGTAAGACAAACACAACATCCATGTCTCACTGGGATTCGAACCCGGACCCTTTTCGGACGAATGATCAGAAGCCATCGCTTTGACCACAGCGCCACGGGTAGTAAGCTTTAAGGTGAAGCAAGTTAAGTCTTAGTCGGTGTTCGCTGTCCAGTGCAGTTTCATATTCGGGTTATACGTAGTTGGAAACCGATCGCGTTCATTTCCTCGACAACTCATTTTGTCGACAATTGCTTCGTCGACAATGGAAAAACCCCACTCACAACACCCATTCCTGGAATCGAACTTGGGTTTTAGCATCCAGTGTGTTTACAAACTCTACCACTAGAGTGCATCAGTGCCTCAGGTCGCTCTGTTTTATTGTTTTTTTTTTTATCAGATGCAAACTGGTTACCCACTTGACTGATAGTTGTGTGGTGAGGATTTTTATTTTACAATGGAAATCTCAAAAGTTTGTGAGGTTCTGAAAACAACAAAAGATAAGGATTCTGTCACAGTCGATGGGTTCATTTTAACAAAAGATCGGAATTGATATACTATTGGAAATGTGAAGATCGCAAATCTGCAGCAAGGGCGATTACTACATTGGTTAACATCCTTAGTCAACTCGTGGTTTCCAAACATAACCATGCATCAGAAGCAAGCAGAGCTCCAGTGATGAAAGCCTGCATACAGATGGAGATTGCAAAAATGACAAATGATCAGCCTGCTCAAGTAACACAGAATATTAAAGCAGAAACATCAGCTGAAAACCTTCCATGCATGCCATCCGTCAGAAAATCAAAAGAGCTCGCAGGGAAGAATATCCTGCTGAACCACAAAAGTAGGAAGAATTTTCATTACCTGACGAATTGACACTGAATGACGTGAACTTTTGCGGAGACGTAAAAGATGAAGACCAGAGAATTTTGATTTTTACAAGTGATAATCTGAAATCTCTGAATGACGCAAAATTCTACATTATGGACGGAACCTTTAAAACTGTTCCCGTCTTATTCAGGCAAATTTATGAAATACACGCTCCGGTCGGTGGTCTATCAAACAACAAAATCTGTCCTCCGGTTTATACATTAATGACAAGCAAAAGCGAAGAACTTTACATGAGATTGTTTCAAGAGCTGATTGAATGGGCTGAAGAATACGATCTTGAAAAGGCAGGGTACTTGCTGATACACCTCCTGGTGGTGTACCCTGGAAACGAATTTGTTGGCTGAGGTATGAGCAACATGATTTTTCAGTTTTTTAGGAATCTGCTGTTTGCATATAATGCCGACGAATTGATTGTGGACGAACTGTACTTGTCGACGAAGTGAACCAGACCCTTGAAAACATAAACATATTCCGTAAATTAACCATTACTAAACGAAACCCGTCGGAATCGACGGTTAGTTTTATTTTTTTTTTTTTTTTTTTGAAAAGAATAAACTCATATGAAACAACAAATGTAAACTTCATTAGATTGACAAATTCATTTAACCTCTTCAGTAAAGACAATAGTCCAGATTTGTGTTTTTTTTTTTTTTTTTTTTTTTTTGGACTGAGGGTTTAACGATCACCGTAAGCTACTCAATGGGCTATAAGCAGTCGCCCGTCCCTAATTTAGGGTCATTGTCTCCAGGGAAAGGAGAGAGCCAGTGCCGTAAGACAAACACAACATCCATGCCTCGCCGGGATTCGAACCCGGACCCTTCACGAACGAATCATCATAAGCCAGCGCTTAGACCACTGCGCCACCGTGGCGGCCAGGTTCGTGATGAGTATCACGACTGGGACCTTTTTTCAGTCGTAAAATGTGAGGCGGAAGTCCAGTCACCTCGATCGTGTGCAAAAATTCAACTGGATAGCGCACTCTTTCACTCTTATCTTCAGTCACAACTGTGTTTGTAAATGTTGATGGAATGAGATTCGCGTTGCGAGTACTGTTCACCCGTCGGAATCAACGGTTAGTTTTTTTTTTTTTTTTTTTTTTTTTTTAGAAGAATAAACTCATATGAAACAACAAATGTAAACTTTATTTGATTGACAAATTCATTCAACTACTTCAGTAAAAACAGCTCAGGTTCGTGATTTTTTTTTTATGACTGAAGGTTTGACTACCACAGTGAGCAACTCAATGGGCAGTAAAGCATGCAGCCGCCCGTAATATTTTCACAAACAATGGTCAACGGAATGTTTATTTTCATCTTTACATAATGGGAAACGTCTTACCTACGTGAGTAAACTGGATCGAATGAATATTAAATTGCATATATACATCACACAGTCCAATGGCATAACGCAATCAGGTCTTCGAGAGTGTTCGCTGTTCCGATGAGAAGAACTTTGATACCAATGAATACTAGCGTTGTTTTGCGCAACGGTTGGCTCAGAAAAGAGACTTCGGACTTCCTCAGTCCGTACATGCTGCCGCATTCAACAGCGCGTGAGTCAACCGTAGGCGGCCGAATGTCAATCGCACGCTTCTCCAATAGAATTTACATGGGAAATTTGCCGCCCCACAACGCCCCGTTCGCCTGGCACATCTACATGGTAAGACTTTTATTTTGTTATCTCAACCATACCTTTACGTTCAGCCGTTCTCTCAAAATAGGACTCACAGTAAAAAACCTTATAGAATTAATATATAGATTCCACACGGGTTACAGCAAAATTTCTTGAAATAATAAATGCAATTTGTACACCTCAGTGTATTTATTATGAATATTTTTACATCACTTGAAATGCTGTCTCTTGAGTAACAGTACCCTATTTACCTGTTGCCCTTTTAACTGCCACGAAACCTCGATATGCTGAATTTAACGATAAAATACTATCATCATTTTAGTTATTCATTCGGAACCAAAGCTGATCTTCCACAAAGACTTCCGCGTGCTTGTTAACATTTCTGAATTCGCTTTTCAAATCAAAAATGCACGATACACATCCTTTGGCTTATTTCTTGTTTCATGTATGCGCTTTGCATTTTACAATTTAATGCAATAAACATAAATACTGCTTAAGCTGCGAAATAAATCACATAAATGGCGCCGTTTCACGTCTGTCTGTGCATTTTTTCTTGCCTTCAGCATGGAAATAACCTGTAATGAAGTTGTGAAGGTTTCCGCGAAGTGGCCCAGCAAACTGGTTTTATCCTCTGAACTTACCATGAAAAAAAAAAAAAAAAAGGATAAGTGGAAGATTAATTTTTCATATTTATTTCCTTCCCGCTAAAAGCGCAAAACCTCCCATTTGAGCTTTCATAACATTTTAATTTAGATGCGTTTTTTAAGATTAGTGTACTGACCGAACTTTTTCACGTCGATGTGTTTATTGATTTACTCTGTATCGATGCAAATACCTTTTCATCCGGAAACTGCGTTATTTTACTGCAAAGTTTGTCGTTTTAACTACAAAAATCAACCATTCCGAACTCTGAAATCCAATTAGAATTAGTGATAAATATTTCCATTGCAGTTTTTCAAAGATTAAATCATAAGTTTAGTTGTAAGTGAAAAATTAATCACCCCAAAAGTTAAATGAACTGAAGGAATAGAGCACCTTGCTTCGGTTAAAATAGTTTCCATAAAATTCACAGCCATCATAAAGCAATTCCTAACACTAAGATTTCCTTCTAGTAATCCTACTTCTGTTGCTTTATTCATGACCATAAACAATTAAAGAAAATGAATAAAATAATAAAAATAGTAATTTGATATGATGAAAAAAAAAAGTGACTCCAAGTTCACAGGTGTAATAAACACGTCTTCTGAATTCTTTCCGACACGAAATAATTTAATATTTCAAAGCAGATTTTTAGATGTAAACCAGAGAATCCTCAGGTTCGATCCCAGGCAGGTACGAACGCTCAAACCACTAAATACCCGCCGTGTCTTGGATGGGCACGTTAAGCCGTAGGACGCCGGGTCTGGCCCTCCGGTAAAGAAAAAGGGTGTCTTCCTCCCCCTTTCTACCTCGGTTCCTTGTCACTTTCCTATCGGGCACTCTAGCCCAAATCTCCTAGCTTCCTATTTCTAAGGGTTGTTTAAGATCTGGGGGCGGGGGTCAGATACTTCCTTCCTAAAATCCTCTACTTATGATCTAATCTTTAGATGAAAACATTAATCGAAAATGAGAACGCATTTGCGCCTCCTAGAAAACAATATGCGCATAATTTAAAATGCGCAATGTAAGCAGTGTTCTTAATAGCATGTTGAATCGGTTACAACCCAAAAAATCACAAACTGTGCACAAAACATTTCTCATAATGGAGGACATCCAAGGCAAAGGGGATTTTTATATATTGGGTTCTTAGGAACGAAGATACGGTTCCAAGTATGCTAGAAATACACACGAGCAATTATACTCCCTAGTGGTAAAACTGTGTGGTACAAAACTTGGCCAATATGTGAACATACTTCTCGCCACAAACGCTAACAGTAGCAAAAATATATTTTTTAATCGGACTTTTAGAAGCGGAGATATCATCATTACAGTTATTCACACTAACACCCCCTAGCGGGAAAACCAAAAATTATTTTGTGAGAAAAAATACATACAAATATTTTCGTTGCGTCTGGCTGAATTTTTTTTCGAAGTAAGAGTTTTAGGAGCGAAGAAACAGTTGCAAACATGTTAAAAACAGAATATGCACGTACCCTCAACAGTGGCAAAGTAATTTGTCACACACACACACACACACATACACAAAACAACAACTGAAATGCGTGCAAAATATTCATCGTCGTGACTTGATCCGACTGATGATTTCAGAAAATATAGAATATATATTTACGCCCCTAGCGGTGACACCATGCATTATTTCAAATAGAAATTGTACGTAAAATAGTCTTCGTGGTAAAGGATATCGGAAGGTAAAAGAATATTTTTTTATTTTTTTATTTTTAAGCAATTGTATAGAATAAAATGTATTCTGAATGTAATAGTATGTGCAGTTACGCCCCCTAGCGGCGAGGTTATGCGTCGCAAAAAAGACCAAAACGTTTGGACTGTCATTCTTACAGTTGAGGCTTTTGACTGCAAAATGAGTTTTTCAAGTCCGACTACCAGTTGCAGAGATATGGCGTCCACAGATGGACGTAGTGATACTATAAGCACGTAATTTTTTTCAAAAAACGTGCTAAAAGAAGAGAACAAATAAGTGTTTGTACATTGGCCGTAACACCATTTGTAGGATAATAGTTGATTTACGGAATATGTTTGTTTCCAACTATTACTTTAACATGAAACTTCACTGTAAAGCATTATAAATATCACCCACTAAGGGTTAACTTGCCGAAGTAAAATTGCTTCACCGTAAAGCACAGTGAATCTCTTTAGATGAATCACGGATACAACCACTTCGTTGTAACTGTATAAAACATGAATTAACTAATTAAGCACTATAGGAATAATAATGGCCAGATGAATGCTAAGTTAAACATGCTGAGTCCATTCTCTATTTATTTGTCCTTTGCAGACTTATATCATTCGTCAAACACACAGTTCAATTAATAGTCTTGATCGCAGAAAGTATCAACTGCAGAATATGAACGCCGCCCCGGTGGCGCAGTGGTCTAAGGCGCTGGCCTCTGATCATTCGTCCGTAAGGGTCCGGGTTCGAATCCCGGTGAGGCATGAATGTTTTTGTCTTACGGCACTGGCTCTCTCCCTTCCCTGGAACCAGTGACCCTAAATTAGGGACGGGCGACTGCTTATAGCCCATTGAGTTGCTCACGGTGGTCGTTAAACCTCCAATCAAAATATAAAATAAAATATGAACTACTGTGCTTCAAACATCAGGAATGTTTACAAGTCGACTAATCAACAAGTGCTGCTGCCAAAATCCAGTGACAGAGATAATCAAGTGTTTGTGGTACACAGCAAAGCTCGTGATAACAAGTACTCGCTCTAAACAGTGCAACTCTTACAATCAAGACATCAACTCATGCCTTCAGCTTTCGATTATTCTTTGACCTGTTGCCAAACACAAATTCATCGAGAGAGAAAATATAGCGTTCAGATTAAAAACCGTTTAACAAGAATAAACCGAAATTTACACAAAAAGATAGGAATTAAAAAGGAAATTTAAATTAAAGCACACGTCACACATATCAAAACAATTTGCTCCATGTGTTTCGTATGAAAAGCAAAGGATTACAACACATTTTCAATACTAAATTTAGAAAATCATTGAATACATTATGTATAACGGGACTCAAATACCTAAGTACATTTAATTGCAGAAAACGTAACTTTTAAAAGGTTCAGAACGTTTGTGTTCAAACATCTTTAAGAATAAATAAATATTTTTTAAAACGGATTTGTAAAATAAAATTTGTATGATTTACCGAAACGGCATAAAAAAAGGATAAGTTATAGCAGTTTTCAGGTACCGTACAAAATAGTTTTCTTTTATTGCGATGTTAATTTCATGCATAAGATTCTCGTATCGTAGAAATTTTTATTTCAAAAGAAATTCAGTACTACTCTGTTCAAGTATTCAGTCAGTAGAAAACGCATAGTTGCTGCTTGGCAGTCTCCAAACCACACAAACACAAATTGGTTTACCGAATTTTTATATGTAAGATGCTTACCAAGGTGAGTTCGTTTTCTGCTGACTCCACTCCAGATTTTAACAGTACTAGACGAAACGAAACCCATCGGAATCGAAGGTAAGTTTTTTTTTCTTTTTTGGGGAAAATAATAAACTCATATGAAACAACAAATGTAAACTTTATTTGACTGACACATTAATTCCACTACTTCAGTGAAGACAATAGTCCAGGTTCGTGATTTTTTTTTTTTTTTTTTTTTTTTTTTTGTGTGACTGAAGATTTAACGACCCCAGTGAGCAACTCAATGGGCTATAAGCAGCCGCCCGTCCCTAATTTAGGGTCACTGGTTTCAGGAAAGGGAGAGAGCCAGTGCCGTAAGACAAACACAACATCCATGCTTCACCGGGATTCGAACCCGGTAGACGAAACCCGTCGTAATCGACGAATAGTTTTTTTTTTTTTTTTGAAAAGAATAAACTCATATGAAACGTTTATTTACATCTTTACATAATGGGAAACGTCTTAGCTACGTGAATAAACTGGATCGAATGAATGTTAAATTGAATATATACATCACACAGTTCAATGGCACAACGGAATCAGGTCTTCGGGTGTTCGCTGTTCCGATAAGAACTTTCAAACAAATTCCTGCTAGCGTTGTTTTGCACAACGCTTCGTTGAAAAGAGAGACTTTGGACTATATGAGCCCCTCCATACTCCGCCTTCAACAGCGCGTGAGTCAACCGCAGGCGATCGGATGTCAACCGCACGCTTCTCCCATTGACTTTACATGGGAAATTTGCCGCCCCACAACGCCCGAACCGTTGCCCCAATCTCATTTTTCTTTTCGACTGGCACAGCTACATGGTAAGACCTTTATTTTGATACCTCAACCATATGTTTACGTTCAGCCGTTCTCTCACAACTGGTCTTACAGGAAAAAACCGTATAAAATTAATAATATATAGATTAGTACCTATGTAAAATATTTTCTTGCTAACGGTACAAAAATTGGAACGGATATCATACATTAGTTCCTTTACTCGCGGTTACTTTTTACATAGCTTTTCTTCTGTTTCGTACTGTCTGTATAGTCACAAAGAAAAGCATCACTTTTTTTTTTTACATGGCGAATTTTTATACAATTTAGAATAATTTTGATAAATCTGCAATTGGTTTCTTTTGCTGTTCTCTGCATATCGTAGCTGTAATGCCAGCATTTTTTTTTTGCAATGCCAAGTTATTACTGCATATGTGCTTACTCCGAGAAAACATGCTAATTTGAACTCAAGTACTTGTGTTATGTCATTGTACTAGAGTGCTCAAACTCCTGGTACAACAGCATCAAAAGTAAGAATCTTATTATTTACCAGACAAAACGGCCACCTAGCGGCAGAGTGGTGCGAAACGTTGGCTTCTGACCATTCATCGGAAATGGGGCCGGGTTCGAAACCAGGTTGGGGCATGAATGTTGTTCTTGTCTTTCAGCATTGGCTATCTCCCTTCCATGAAACCAGTGGCGGACTAGCGATCTGTAAACGGCCCTGGAAGCATGTTTTGTGCGGCCCACTTTTTGAGAAAAATTATCAGGGTGCCCCATTCCTAAAAAAAAAAAAAACGGTATGTCAGCATCACTGTTTACTGTGCAAACATTTTCCAACACAAATCTACGAAAAAATACAGTTTTCCGTATTGAGGCAATAATTAACATAACGTAATTATTCGGGGTGTGCTAGGTGTGCGGCGCACACCCGCATGAGTGGCCATTTATTTAACCTATACAAACGATATACGTTTACGGATTTATTTCTAATAAAACTCGCCAGAGTTTGTCTGAAGGCTTCGAGTGGTGGTTAAAATTAATTCCCCACACACAATGTTTTGAGAAGGTTCGCTCAGCAATCATATCCCATTTGTAGTAAGATCGTCGGATGTGCGGTTTATATACCAGGCATCCGACATGCTCAAGAAACTGGTACAAGTGCTACCTAGATGACTCTGCTGGTCACGTTTTTATTTCCCTGTGGTTTCAAACATTACAGCTGATCTCTCAGGGTGTGCTAGCCAAATAGAGCACCGCTTGCAATCCCACGGTGCAACACAGTTCAACGTTGTGATATGAGTTGCTGTTGTATTATGTTTTAGGATAACAAAACTCACAGAAGTTTGTCCTAAGGCTTCGCGTGGTGGCTAAAATTAATTTCCTTATACAATGTTTTCGTAAAGTGGAGAAGGTTCGTTGCTTCGTTGAGTAAACAAAACATAGTTTAGTAATATTCGCATCCGTAGGTGTGCTGTTGTGCCAACGGACACCAGAGGCGTGTAAAGCACCTGTGGCCGCCCCGGTGGCGCAGTGGTCTAAGCGATGGCCTCTGATCATTCGTCCGTAAGGGGTCCGGGTTCGAATCCCGGTGAGGCATGGATGTTGTGTTTGTCTTACGGCACTGGCTCTCTCCCTTCCCTGGAACCAGTGACCCTAAATTAGGGACGGGCGACTGCTTATAGCCCATTGAGTTGCTCCCGGTGGTCGTTAAACCTCCAATAAAAAAAAAAAAAAAAAAAAAGCACCTGTGATACAAAGCTCTCCAGATGGCGCTGCAGGTCACGTTTTCATCGCGTTGTAGTTTCAACGCAGAGGCTAAAACTTCCCAGGGTGTGCGCGCCTAGAAAAGCACTACTGGTCATACGTTTGCGTTTGGAATCGCATGGAGTCATAAATACAATTCGATGTTCTGCCAGGAATTGCAGTTTTTCGGTATTTTCGTCGCAGATTTGAAAACAGAATTGAATTTTTCTTATCCGTATAGGATGGGATAACAAAAATTTATTCTTTTTCTTTTTTTATTAAACGACAGCTAAATAAAGCTAAATAAAAAAAAATGCTTTCGTATGTTCAAAATCAATGTGTGAATTTTTCAGTTCGGGTACATAATACAATTTTTGCGCGTTGTTTTGCCCGTAACAGCGCACACCCAACCTAAATGTGCACGTGACGTCACTGGTAATTATAAATACACTATACTGTGAATACTTAGGAGACGCATATAGCGTATTAAATCCGTTTACTTTTGTGGTGTAGTAAGCACAAAGATTCGCCAAGCTTTCGCACTCCACTGGAAGGCCTTTCAAGACAAAGATTCGCCAAGCCTTCGCACTCCGCTGGAAGGCTTTTTCAAGGCAATGGTAGACATAGCCTCCCAGTGGAGTGCGAAAGCTTGGCGAATCTTTGTGCTTACTACACCACAAAAATAAACGGATTTAATACGCTATACACTGAAGAGCAATTGAATTAGAGACAGCTGGCGTTATGCAAATGTGGCGCTGTGGGCGGCCCTGTAAACGGAAACGACAGGACGTATGCAGCGGTCCGACAATATAAGGAGTGATGCGACGGGAATCAGTAAGAGTCGGACGCAGTATGGGTAAGACGAAGGATCTAAGCGCATTTGATCGTGGGCCCATTGTCGGGGCCCGACGAATGGGTCACTCCATCTCGGAAGTCGTGCAGGCACTGGGATTTTCACGAGCCACTGTGTCACGGGTTCACAGTGAGTACATCGAATCCAACAAAACAATCCCTGCAAGGGCCAACTGCCGTGGACAACAGCGTGTGGATGAGCGGGGTCATCGTCGGCTAGCTCGCATTGTAACAGCGGATAGACGGGCCACAGTGCAAGAAATCACTCGGCAATTTAACGCTGGTGCACAAAAACGTGTAAGCAGCCACACCATCCAGAACCATCTCCTCGCTATGGGGTACGGAAGCCATCGACATACGAGGGTACCGCTGCTGACCGCACATCACAGGGTGCAAAGATTAGCATGGACGCGGGAACATCGCCACTGGACCCTAGACATGTGGAGAAATGTTGTCTGGACTGATGAGTCGAGGTTCACGTTGGTGCATGCGGATGGCAGGATACGAGTACGGCGCAAACCACATGAAGCGATGAATCCTTCTTGCCAGAAGGGTACTCTTCAAGCTGGTGGGGGTGGCATTCTCGTCTGGGGACTGTTTACGTGGACTGAAACGGGACCCCTGGTACGTGTGACATCGTCTCTCACAGGTCAACGTTACCGGGATATTCTGGACGACCATTTGCTCCCGTTTGTGCGTCTTCAACATCCCACTGGGGACCTCATCGTGCAACAAGACAATGCACCGTGCCATCGTTTCCGAATTGTATCCGAATGGTTGGATGAACACTCCACCGACGTGACCTTGCTTCCTTGGCCAGCTAGGTCACCTGACCTCAATCCCATCGAGCACATCTGTAATGCCATCGAGAGAAGTGACCCCCCTCCATCAAATCTTCGTGAACTGTGGGAGCTTGTTCAGGGGTCGTGGATCCGTATGGCTTCCCAACGCTTCCGGTGTCTTGTCGAGTCCATGCCGAGACGAATCGCCGCCGTCATCAGGGCGAAAGGTGGTGCTACACGTTACTAGACAGGTATCTCTAATTCATTTGCTCTTCAGTGTATGCGTCTCTTGAGTATAATAATTAACATTTTATCCCGTTTTTCTGTACTGCGGATCAGTAGTACAATTTAATGTAAGAACAAAAGTACTTCTGTTCAGTGGTGTACCTGAAAAACCCGGCCCCCCGGCAAAAAAAAAAAAAAAAAAAAAAGAAACAAAAAAATCCTCGAGGCCCTTTTACGAAGATGTATTTGCTTTGAATTACTGAAATTTTTAAATTCTATATTACGCTAGATTTTACGGGCGTGATGTAATTCAAATTCTTTGGAACCTGTAGGTATTTTTCGTAAAAACAAAATTGTTACACTTCATTAGTGTAACACAAATGTACATGTTGTAATCAAAAAGGAGTGTCTTACCAATACAAAGTATCACAAAACATTTACGCCAGAGTCAATCAATCAAATCATGCAAATTTTATTCTTTTAGAGAACTAAGGCCTGCCTCTTTAAATGCCTCGCGATCACACACACAAAACTCGTAATGGCCGTGTGACCGTGTCTAATAACATTTTCCAATTTATACAAAAATACAGAACATAAGTAAGCAAATTAAAAAGTAACAATTAAGAATAGTGTCACAAAGAGTAAAATTATTGAAATCATTTACTCTTGAATACAAAACACACACACAACATAACGTTACAATCTTTTGCACATAGTAAAAGTCTTTTCTTTTGACCCTGCTATTAAAAATGACACAGGTCTCTGTTTCTTTTTTTTTCGTACCCGTGAAGAACACCTTTTATCTCATTATATTCTGAAGGATGCGTAGTTATGTGCAAAGAAATGCAATATACAGTATAATGCCTTATCCTCATTGATATAAAAATTTCATTTATTCAACTGTGATATTTCAATCACATTCTCTTGTTAACATACTCACGGACAATGAAGTTTGCGCACCTAGAAAAAAACAGGCTACAACCGCGAAACTTTGCAAACAGCTAGAGTGCGTGCTGGTATGCAAATGATCCACGTTTGGTGCAACTGCGCATGACCGCACATCCTGTGGTGGCGCTGCAAGCACGAACCGGAGCCTTATAAACCGGCGTGTAGTCGATACCCCGTGAAAGTGGGCCGAGGGTGGCCTAATGGTCAGCGTTTGTGGCTGCCACGGAGAAGACATCGGGTTCAATCCCAGCAGGTACGAACGCTCAAACCACTAAATATCCGCCGTGCGTCTGATGGGCATGTTAAGCAGTCGGGCCCCGGCTACTGGCCCCCGGTAATAAATAAGGGCGTCTTCCTCTCCCTTTCTACCTTGTTTCCGTGTGACTTTCCTATCGGGCACTCTGGTCCAAATCTCCTAGCTTCCTATTTCTAAGGGTTGTTTAAGACCTGGGGTCAGACACCCCCTTCCTAAAATCCTCTGCATATGATCTGATCTGCCCCGTGAAAGCGAAAAGCACAGGCCGACGCAAGCAAGAGTACAGAGTGACAAGAATGTCTGGTAGACGACAGAGACTTCGATTTACGCAAAGTACGGATTTTGAGAGAAGCCGGATCATCGGGCTGAAATCCGCAGGGTGGTCGGCGCGCCGTATAGCCCGCCACGTGGATCGTTCAGACCATACCGTCCTACTGTGTTGTGAGCAGTGAACACGTGACAGCACTGCCACACGGCGGAGCGGCTCCGAACGGGCCAGGAGGACCACCAGTAGAGAGTGTCGACGGATTGTGGGCCAGGCACGAACGGATCCCACGGGATCCCGGTCTACTATACAGGCAGAAGTAGCGGCTCCTGTGTGCCCATAAAACATTTCCGGACGCCTCACGGAAGCGAATCTGCGATCAAAGCGCCCCTTGTGTGTGCTGCCATAGCATTGGAACATCACCGGCTCAGTCTGCCGTGGTGCCAGGCCAGAGCGGCGTGAAACGCCACAGACTAGCGACATGTGGTGTTTAGCGATGAGTGCCGCTTCGTTTTAGGGACAGATGATCATCGTGTCCGGGTGTGGAGGTCCCCGGGTCAACGGCACAATCCCAACCTCGCTATCGAGCGCCACACCTCCCCCACTGCAAGCATTATGGTATAGGGAGCCATTGTCTAAGATAGCCGATCAGCTCTAGTAGTGGTACGTGGATCATTGACAGGCCAGCGGTATGTGGATGAGATCCTACGACTCCATGTGCTTCCATTCCTGGCCGGGATTCCAGGTGCGCTATACCAGCAGGATAGTACCCGCCCGCATACCGCTTGGGTTGCCCAGGATATCTCTTAACATTAAGAAGATTCGTACTTGCAGGATGGCAATGTTTCAAACGCACTTGTTAAAATTCGATTGTGCTCTGAAAATAATTGCAATGAAATCTAAAACACAACTGAAAATAGGCGAGGTTTTTAAAAAGGGTTTTGTGTAATGGTATTAATTTTCATTTGACAAAAGTTTTAGTAACGTAACACGATTTTTTACTGATTTCCGTATAATTAAAATGTTAACTTTGTCTTCCTGCTATGCGAAGTAAATTTCCGCATTTAATGCATACCAGAAGTTTCCGAGATCAAAACGGGCACTTCGAACTGAAGTAAGCAAATACGCAATGTATGCTTAACTGTATTTTTCTAATTAACATGTTTTTAATGTAATGATAATTATGATTTTTGTGGAACCATAACAAATAAAATTTGTGTTACTTAAAGGAATTTGCAAATTTGATATTACGCCACAATGTAATGAAACAAATGGTGGCGGTGCATCAAGGATTGACTGTATTATTTTCGTTGCCGTATTAAAAGTCGCAGAAAATTTTGAAAACCTTTGTGGTATCTCAGCAGAATTTAATCGTGAAACTCAGTATTTTAGACGTGAAACATAGAACCGATAATTGGAATGAAGCCCAAATTTAGGTTCATAGATAACTATGATATTTAGTGGCAAAAGGGAGGTGAAATGTTTTAGTGCTTTGAAGGCTGATTTATGTCATTACCAAATTGCTTGCTGAACAGGTCTCACAACATACAAAACGCCTTCAAAACACCAAAACATACAAATATATGTCATCATCATCGTCAACCATTATCAATCCACTTCTGGACGAAGGTATCTCCAAGCCTCTTCCACAACGGTTTGTCTTGTGCCAGTCTCCTCCCTGTTACTCCCGCATACTTTCGAATTTCATCCACCCATCTCCCATGTGGTCTTCTTCTGGGCCTTATCCTGTCCCTTGGAATACAATCTAAAATTTCGGCTGTTCATCGATGGCCTGTCCTTCTGGCAGTATGTCCAGCCCATTGCCATTTCAGGGATTTTACTCTTGTCATTTTTCTGATCCACGAGCTCCTCTTCTTATCTCTTCTGGTTACACCAAGCATGCGCCTCTCCATGCTTCCTTGAGTTGTCTGCAGCCTTTGTATGTCTCTTTTCGTTAAGGTCCACGTCTCTGCACCATACGTAAGCACTGGAAGGATGCATTGATCAAACACTTTTCTCTTAAGACACAATGGCATATTGCTCTTGAAAATTATGCTGTTTCTTCCAAAAGTTCTCCAGGCAAGTTTTATACGCCGATTAATTTCTTCATCAATGTGACCCTCACTTGATATCTGCTGTCCAAGATAAACGTAGGTATCTGTTATATCCAAATTTTCTCCATCAATCGATAAATCTTCATTTCTTGTGAAAGCATTGTACAGCACTTTTGTCTTCTGAAAGTTCATTTTTAATCCCACTTCGTTACTCTTGTCAGCAAGTTCCTGGGTTATATTCTGCAGCTCTGATGGGGTAGTGGCAAAAATGACTACGCCATCAGCAAAACGAAGGTGGGTTAGATAATCTTCATTAATCTTTATCCCTTTGTTTTTCCAGTTCAGTGGTTGAAAGAAACCCTCGAATGTGGCATTAAAGAGCTTGGGACATATGGTGTTGCCTTGTCTCATTCCCTTTCCAATTTTTATGTGTGCTGTATTCTCAAACAGCTGAATTTTTGCACTTGCATTTTCATAGATGTTATTAATAATATTAATGTATGCATCTTCAATACCGCAGGATTTCAAAGCCATTGTAACTGCTGATGGTTTCACCGAATCAAAGGCCTTTTCATAATCGATAAAAGTCATGCATAATGGAAGTTCATATTCCCTTGCTCTTTCAAATAGTTATCTCAGTACGTGGATATGATCTATTGTGCTGTAGCCACTTCTGAATCCAGCTTGTTCTCTCGGTTGAGCCATGTCCAGTGTTACCTTCAAGCGGCGTGAAAGAACTTTAGTGAAGATTTTGTAAACCACTAATAGGAGGCTGATAGGTCTGTAGTTCCTGAGATCCTCAATGTCTCCTTTTTTATGTAGCAGGATCATTGTAGCGTTGTTTCAATCCTCAGGAATCTTCCCTTCATTAAGGCATCGAGTGAAAATTTGGGCGAGTACTGTTTCAATTTCTCCACTTGCTTCTTGTAGGATGTCTACAATAATTCCATCTTCACCTGGATCTTTTTCCCGCTTCATGTTCTTGATTGCATGTGCAAGAACATGAAGCGGGGAACAGCTATATATATATAATTATATCCACGTACTGAGAGAACTAATTGAAAGAGCGAGGGAATATGAACTTCCATTGTGCATATCTTTTATCGATTATGAAAATGCCTTTGATTCGTTGAAACCATCAGCAGTTACAATGGCTCTGAAATCCTGCGGTATTGAAGATGCATACATTAATATTATTAATAACATCTATGAAAATGCAAGTGCAAAGATTCGGCTGTTTGAAAATACAACACACATAAAAGTAGGAAAGGGAGTGAGACAAGGTGACACCATATCTCCGAAGCTCTTTAATGCCACATTGGAGGGTGTCTTTCAGTCGCTGAGCTGGGAAAACAAGGGGATAAAGATTAATGCAGATTATCTAAACCACCTTCGTTTTGCTGATGACATAGTCATTTTTGCAACTACCCCATCAGAGCTGCAGAGTATGACCCAGGAACTTGCTGACAAGAGTAAAGAAGTGGGATTAAAAATGAACTTTCAGAAGACAAAAGTGATGTTCAATCCTTTCACAAGAAATGAAGATTTATCGATTGATGGAGAAAAGCTGGAGATAACAGACACGTACATTTTATCTTGGACAGCAGATATCAAGTGAGGGTCACATTGATGAAGAAATTAATCGGCGTACAAAACTTGCCTGGAGAGCTTTTGGAAGAAACAGCATAATTTTCAAGAGCAATATGCCATTATGTCTTAAAAGAAAAGTGTTTGATCAATGCATCCTTCCAGTGCTTACGTATGGTGCAGAGACCTGGACCTTAACTAAAAGAGACATACAAAGGCTGCAGACATCTTAAAGCAGCATGGAGAGGTGCATGCTTGGTGTAACCAGGAGAGATAAGAAGAGGAACTCGTGGATCCGAAAAATGACAAGAGTGGAAGACATTATGATCAGAGTTAAATCCCTGAAATGGCAATGGGTTGGACATACTGCCAGAAGGACAGACCATCGATGGACAGCCGAAATTTTAGATTGGATTCCAAGGGACAGGAAAAGACCCAGAAGAAGACCACATGGGAGATGGGTGGATGAAATTCGAAAGTATGCAGTTGTGACATGGAGGAGACTGGCACAAGACAGACCGTTGTGGAGGAGAGGAAACTTGGGGAGACCTTCGTCCAGCAGTGGATTGATAATGGTTGACAATGATGATGATGATATAATTCTAAGTTATCGTGTACAAAACTACTTTGTCAGGAATTATGCTGAATATTAGTTCTTGTTTTGAATCACAAATTGGCATTGGCAAATGCATGCTGAAAATTTTCTCCTTTCCAATTCTTCCATGGTCATTCAGTTTCGTTTCTTAACTCATGCGCCGCAAAACAATGATCGCCTTATTGTTTTTGCGTGTTTTTTTTGTTTAGTTTTCTATTTTCTTATAGGTTATAAAAAAACTGTGTCAAGGACCCAACGCTGAGGTCGAAAACTCATGCAGTCTCCTTTTCTCTCATAAATAAGGAAAAATTGGGAAAACAGGGAACTTCTAAAGAGAAGGTATGTTATTCTCATCAAGTGAGCACAATGGAGCCCTTTCCGTGGGAAAGCTGTGATTGGGAATAGCTTCAGAAACTAGGTGCACAAAAACGGTTCCGTTACGTTGACTTCACCTGAATTTTCATTGTGTTAGCAAGATGCCGCAATAAAGAAATACCCGTTTTGCACAACGGCTAATAAAATGGGAGTGAATTTGCTGAGTGCATAAATTCACAAGAATTCGTTTATTATGTCGGCGTGTCTGTTTATGATATGGTTTTTGAATGTAAAGAAGGGAAATACACACAAGAGTTGCGCAGTAGCATGTAGTACGGTAATTATGTTCATCACTTTAGTTTTACGACATGTCGTTAGCAACTTTTATCTTTTCTCTTTCTTTCTTTTTTTTTTTTTTTTTTCGGCACAGATTTAGCACAATTGCATCTCTCCTGCATTACTCTTTGATTATACATAGGTAAAAACGATGTGAAATGTTAGAAATTTATCTTGATTTAGAAATCCTTACTTAAGTTCAACACTTTTCTTCCCTTTTTTAGCACGCCTATTGTAAAAAAAGATCGTGCTTATGTCACCGGTTTGTCCGTCCGTCTGTACCCACGATATCTTTGCAACTATTAGTCCGATTTGAAAAATTCTTTTTGCATTGGGAAGCTTAAAAGTATGCAAATGATGATCCATTATTTCGTTTTTTTTTTCGATGTACAATTTCGCCGTTTTTAAATGCGAATTCAAAAATACGATGTCGAATTCAAAAATACGTTTATTCAACATATTTGCTTCTAAACATCCGATTGAAAAAATGCTTTTATCTTTCGATTCCATTTATGTCGAAGAGTATTTTAGATATAGTTACTTTTTCAAATTACGCATAGAATCTCCGCTGGGGGCGTAAAAGTAAATTACATTTTCCCCGATAACTCTTCTTCTAAAACTCAGATTTGAAAATTTTTTTCTTCAGCGGATACACCTCCTGATGGAAAATCTTTTGCATATAATTTCAAATTTTTGGTAAATAATACTTTGGCCACCAAGGGGCGTAAGTGATAATTTTTGCTCCTGATGTATTTGCCATAAAATCTGAGCTTCTAAAATATCGATTGAAAAAATTCTTTCGTGGACTGATGCCACTCACACCGATAAACCTTTTCGGAATATTTTCTTCTTAAAATATTCCACAGTTTCTCCGCCAGGGGCGTAGATGTATATCTTATTTTTGTCAATATCTCTACTTCTAGGAGTCCGATTTGAAAAATTCCTTCTTTGTTGGATAGTGTTTTCAGTGTGACATGTTTTTCATATAATTTCACAATTTTCAAGTAATTCATAGACTTTCCGCTAGGGGGCGTAGTGGTAAATTGCGTTTCCCCCTATATCTCTGCTTCTAAATCTCCGATTTGAAAAATTATTTCTGCACCGGATACAGCTCCTGATGGGAAATCGTTTGCACATTATTTCTAATTTTTGAAAAAAAGTGGTTTGGCCACCAGGGGGCGTAAATCTAAATTTCCGTTTCTGATGTATTTGCAGCAAAATATGAGCAATAAATTCTCGATTAAAAAAAGCGTCGTTTGTAGACCGATACTACCCATGTCGACAAACCTTTTAGAAACATTTACTTCTACGCCAGGGGCGTAGATGTATATCTTATTTTTGTCAATATCTCTACTTCTAGGAGTCCGATTTCAAAAATTCCTTCTTTGTTGGATAGTGTGTCCAATGCGAAATGTTTTTCCTATAAATTCCAAAATTTTCAAGTAAATCATAGACTTTCCGCTAGGGAGCACAAAGGTAAATTGCGTTTTCTGCGTTATATCTGCTTCTAAAACTCCGATTTGAAAAATTCTTCCTGTATCACACACACACACACACACACACACACACATATATATTTCTAATGTTTGGTAAAGAATGGTTTGGCCACCAGGGGGCATAAGGGTTTATTTCTGCTTCTGATGTATTTGCAGCAAAATCTGTGCTCCTGAAAACTCGACTGATTTTTTTTTTTTTACTTGGACCGATACCGCTCATATTGAAAAAAGTTTTGAGAATACTTTCTTCCTAAAATAATGCATGGTTTTCCCATCAGGGGACATAAAGTCACATATTATTTTTGTCGATATTCCTGTTTCTAAGAGTCCGATTTGAAAAATTCTTTCGGTGTTGGAGAGCGTTTCCGATGCGAAATGTTTCTCATATAAATTCATGTCTTTCTTAACGCAACCAGAGGGTGTAAGCTCACGATTCCATTTACAGCAATATCTGATGGATTAAAAACCCAATGAAAAACTTCTATTCTTCCGTCAGATACTATTGTTTTCCGTACCGGTTCCATTGACTTTGAATAATAGCTTTGATAAATTTATTTTGCGTCAGAACGGATTCAAAAGACGTGCTTATTACACCCGAAAATTCGGTGTCATCTTTCTTGTTTTTTCTTGGCAGGATGCTAGTCATTCCCGCTATCCAGGTTATACCTATGTAGGATCAGGAAATTCAAATTTTTAAACAACGCTGTTTTCGTAAGAGAATGCTTTGTGTATCCATGTCACCCTATAGGTTATTTCGTGGAATAACCATGGACGGGAAAACCCGTTACAGAAGACGAGCATGTTAAATCGTTAACTAGGCTGTCTTTACTCTACCTGGGAACTGAGGCTGCTGGTAAAAATTCAATAATTTTTTTTCTTTTGCTATTATTTTGCGGTATGTTAGAATACACCGCTGAGCCATTCCATTATGCCCACCTCCAGCCTAAAGAAATGGTCGCGCCTAGAGACCGAACGGTGGCGCAGGTGAAGTTCACAGAGTAGTATATACTGTATACAGCCCGAGGACCAGCTTTCGGTTAGTAGAGTGTTCGGAGTCAGAATGCGAAAAGCTGCCGATTTATAGAAGTTTGATAAAGGACAAATTGTGATGACATGGCGCCTCGGAACTGCGATCTCGGAGGCACGGCTTGTGGGTTGTTCACGTGTCGCTGTAGTGAGTACGTATCAAAATTGGTGCACAGATGGCCAAACGATGAACCGTCGTCCAGCCGTGTTTCGTCCGCAGCTCATTGATGCCAGAGGGGAGCGGAGACAGTCGCGCATTGTTCACAGCGATCGCAGGGCCACAGTGCGACAAATTACCCGTTGCTACAACTGTGGTGATCAGGGCAATGTGTCAGAGCTTACAGATCATCGCAGCCTTCTGCGCATAGGCCTGCGTAGCCGAAGACCCAGTCGGATCCCCATGCTCACTGCACGTCATCGCCAACAACGCATGAAATGGGCCCAAGATGATCAAGATTGGATCGTGGATGACTGGAAGAAAGTGATGGCCTGGTCTGCATGACGAATCAAGATTTCTGGTGCATCACGTAGACGGTTTAGCGCGGATACGCCGATCACCAACGGAGGCTATGGCACTTGGATGCACTGTTGGACGGAAACAGGCCGCCAGCGCAGGTGTTATGCTGTGGACGATTTTTTCCTGGGACACTTTAGGCCCTATTATCCCAATAGCACAATCCATGGTAGCTGTCAGGTATATGAACATCGTTGCGGACCAAGTTCCAACCATTCATGGCAACTGTGTTCCCTGCTGGTGATGGCCATTACCAACAGGATAATGCGCCCATTCCACACTGCCAGAATCATCAAGGAGTGGTTCGAGGAACATGCTGAGGACTTTCTGTTAATTCCAAATTTACCTGACATGAGCCCAAACGAACATTTCTAGTTCGACTTGGAATAGCGGCACCATCACCCCTAAATGTACGGGAACTGGAGGAACTGCTGTTGACATTATGGTACCAGATACACCATGGTACCTATCGTCACCTCATCGAATCGATGGCTCGCCGAGTGGCAGCTGTTTTGCGGGCTAAAGGGGTTCCAACAGCTTATTGGGTGGGTGGTCATAATGTAATGGGTCATCGGTGTAATTCTCCTTTAATATTTACCATAGATAATTTTTTATGCATGAACTATATGCAAGCAGTACGAAAGCTGGTATCATTTTTAATAAAGCACATTGATTTTGCAAGTAATATTAAAAGTTATGTGACTTCAGAAAATGTGCGACAGAGTTTTAGTACACATCAAATTTTCAGGAACAAAACTAAGAGGAAAATAAGTGGCATTTTACGGATTTTAAAAAGTATTAACATATTATTTTATAATTTCTTTTCTCTAGTACTTTGCTTTTGTTTCATAATTTAAGTTCAAGACCAAAAGTCTTCCTTCGGGGTTTTAATAATCGCCATGTGCAACTCTTAGGGTTATAAGCAATCACCTGTCTCTAATTTAGGACTACTAGCTCCTGGAAAGAGAAAAAGCGAGTGCCGTAAGTGAAACATACCGCCTATCTCTCAACCAGGACTCAAACCTGGACTTATACGGGTCGTCGGAATCCAACGCCTCAGAACACATTGTGGTCCAATGGCTCCAATCAGGAGATAAATAACGCATATATCGATCATATTTTTATATGCTTAATTATAAAGGAAAATAATTCGACGATATAATTAATTCAATTCTGAGATACATCACTTTTTGGTTGAAGAAACAAAACGAAGATGAAGAAAATAGTTTCCAGTGTTGAAGTACACATTTAGGAGAAAGCTCTTGATTCCTAACATAAACCTGTATAAAATTATAGGCGTATAGGGCGCCCGATTTGAATCTCGAGGTACAGAACCTAATAATAATCACATTATTATTTGCAGTAATTAGGAAAAATTTGTGACTAAAAGTGGGAGCAAAATTAAATCTTAAAGATCTTTAAACACTTTGTATTTTATTTTAGATATATTAAACGGTATTACATTATATTTATTTTTACTCCCATTATACTCTCTATTATGTACATTTATCGTAAAAATTGAGGAGAACGCGCACAATAAAATATTTTTCTCGTGAAAGCATGTGTAATATCTCATTTGAGGTCTTACTTTTTTATTGTTCTGTAGGATGCACACAAATGAAAAAAAATACAAGATTGAAAGAAAAATATTTTCTTCTCGAAAGCGACAAAAGAATCAAATGAAGAATTCATGCCAACCTTACACAGTACTTCTCCAGTGTATGCTCTCAGTGTGACTACTGAGTAGGATATTTGAGCTAAATAACCCAAACTTCCGAAGTTGCCATAAGCTGTTGGCTTCTCAGCGCACATATCTTGCTCACAGAACAATAGAGTGCCGAACTCCGTTGCACATCTGCAGATGTAAACTGAAGCAGTCCATAAAAGATAACCAACGTACTCAGCCCTAACTGAATCCTACAGGTGCTTATCAAAGTTATCCTGAGAATGGGGAGGTACTCACTTCTGTTTTATTGAATAGCACCTGAATTTCACAACTTTTTATCATTCCTCTACACTGCCTACGTGAAAGAGTACAAACTCTAAACTAGGTACAAATACATGCTGTGATCATGCTTTTTTTTTTATATAGAGTTGTGTAAATTTTGGGTTGCTTCACTGGGCATTAAGTTAATGATAAAAACGAAGAGGAGCTATAACGAGGTAAATTTCTCCGTCATTTCTATCCGCGCAGGATTCGAACCCGGGTCCCCTCATTCCGGAATAAGTTGCTCTACCAATTGAGCTACGCGGACGTTTTATTCTGATTCCTATCTGCCTTTATGTCGTGTGCGTCCTTCGGGCAGGTACGTCACATCTCCTGGTACGTTACAGAGCGCAAAATAGTGCTTCTGGGAGGGGCTGAATCCTTGTGAGCACCACGTGTCTTCGCTTCTGATATCTAGTGCAGTCGAAGTATCTATTATATTGATAGATAAAACTTCTGCAACAGCTCTATTGGTTAAGATTTATTGTGTGTTTCTTCTTCTTAATGTAAATGCTCTGTTTTAAAAAATAATGCTTAGATTTGCCGATTACGTGGAGTTTTTCTGTAAAATAAAATTTTGAAATCTTCAGGTTAAGAAAAAAAAAAAAAAAAAAACCAGTTTTTCTAGTTACTGTTTTTGACAGATCGCTTACAAAATAGTATTGCCACTCCAACTTTTTTTGCAACAGATGTGAACTTAATTGGGTAACTCGAAGGGAAGGGAGGATAAATCCTAGGTAGTACAGCCTTGCAATTTAACGTAGGCCCAACATTGAGCCACCGTCTTTTAGTAATAGAAGGTGGCTCAGTATTGGGCTTACGTTTAATTGCAAGGCTGTGCTACTTAGCGATTACTAAGGATGTTGTCATAGGGCAGAGCGAAACATGTGGAAACAGAGTTCAAACATGTCTGAATTTGAGCTAATTTTTTCCTTTGTATAAGGCTAAAAGCTGCCAATTGTGGAGTTGTCTCTACACTGAACAGGTGTCTGTTGAGTGAAACTTTGGGACCACGACAAATCGTGGGCTCTGCATAAGGAAGATCCATAGGGAACCAAAAATCACCCTGACGGGTGCTATTCTTGCTTTTGTAACACAAAATGATACAACAATAAAAAAAAAAAAGATATACATATATATATATATATATATATATATATAAACGAGGTTTCGTACTTAAACCTTCAATCTGCTATAGAACCTGTTGCTCATGGAGCAGGTATGCCAGTTCCAAAGCCACCCGAAACTATTAAAGGTGCTCCTGTAAGCTCTGAACGAGTGAGAGGTTATAGATCTGGGAACTTTGAGTGAAAAGGTTTCAAAAGAAGGATGAAAAGGAGTGGAGGGCTAAGGTACTAAGGCAAATGAAGTTGCAATATGATGGGCTACTATTGCTGAATGTTGCACTGAGAGTCTCTACAACAAACACATAAACGGAAGTGTAAGAAGTCCAGGTTTACAGGGAAGAGGCACAAATTTTACAAGGTGTCTGAAACTCATTAGATGCAGGGAAAAAAGATATGTATAAATGTTTTAAATATGATGGGTGTACCTTCAATAATCGAAATTATTTTTTTTCTAAATTTTCCCTATTTGATAACCTTCTATATTACGTATATATACTCTTACCAAAGTGCTACACTATTTTGCGGAAAAAAACCTTCTGGAGTTAAACTAAAATCATATTTGCAATCAGCACCACAAATATATGCAACATCTGTCAAAATATCTCAGCTTTTAATATGTAACATTCTATAGACCTGTGTAATTCGAATATGACCATTTCCATGGAATGTTTCTACGAATAATTATTCAGAAGCGGTACGGCCACATAAAATTATTCTAATTAAAAAATGTCTATTAGTGTTTGCTACTTTGAGCTTTTGTTTTTGTATATGAGGTGTCTTAAGTTAGTGATGTCAGTTCTGCTTTATAGGGTCTGCAATTTCTAACACGTAAAAGACCTTCATGTTTTCCCAGGAGGGATTGCCATATGAAGGTCTTTAAATTAACAGCTTTAAGGTATCACAATGAGATCCACAAAAATTTGTTCCTTCATTCCTCCCAGCAAATGGGTCCTGATTCCGTTTTAATGGATCAAAATGCTTGTCTTTGCAGAGCTGACTTGGTGGACCAAAACCTAGAGAGTGAAACCATAAGCCCTATTTATTGGTCATCCAGATCACTTGATCTCATTCTGACAGAACATGTCTGGGATGATTTAGGACGACGAATCGGTTATCACAACACACCCCATAGGGACTTCCAGGTGTTCAAATTTACACTTTCCTAGGAATAGTAATTACTCCCCAAGCCATCATTGATTTGCAGCATGACGAATTACTGTAGAGCCCGTTGTGACGTATGTCACTAATTTAACCTTCCTTTTTGAGTTTCTATTCTTAAATTAATTTTGTTACTTCTCCGTTTGATTTTCCTTATGAGCAGCACGTCACGTTATTTCTCTGAATTTTCTAATACGTTTTGGCAACACTAACCAGTGGGTCAAACATGAATAAACACCATGTCGACAGTAAAATATGTGGTGAAAATGATGGTGTGAACGTAAGAGGATTTGTTGATGGATATGGATCGGCACGTTAACTTGAAACTACGAGAGTTCAAAAATTGCAGGAAAGTGCTGCTGCATGTCATCATGAAGTTTCTGTAATCATGTTACTTCGACGAGTGGAAGGAATAAAGCTTACTTGGTTTTTTTTTCCTAAGTTTTTCATCCATACGAACTCTAACAGTATTTTCCTTATTAATGTTAAAGTGGCTGTGTGTGATTTCAGCATACAATCTGCAAAACACAACCTCTAAACATTATGCTGTCCGAGATGATCACATACCATATTAAAGGTGCGTCGACTCTGAACTTTTATGTGGCATTTCTGGGTATTAATTTTCTGATTTCAGCATCTCATTTAACATTCACGGGGATTCGTTTCTCCTTTCTTTCCAATGGACTTCACCTGTACACTGTAAAAAATAAGTCGTGTGAATTCACGGAAAATTTCTGAAAATAACGTGCAGCAAAGTTGCCGGTAGGTATCAGTCTTTTTCAGACATTTCCGTTTTTAAAAGTGGCCGTTTATTTTAACTTCCGTATTTTCACAGAAATTCCGTTTATTTCAGGAAAGTCCATTTCAGGTTTTTCCGTATTTAAAACTGAAATTCCGCAAAATCAACGACCTCTACTTTTCAGTGCCTTTACCCTAGATAATCCTTCTGCTGAGGTTAGGATCGAAACCCCGACTTTTAAAAGAGCTGGCTGAACCTATTAAAAGAGCTCTCGCGCCTTTAACCACTGACCCGCAAACGCTCGGCAATCTGAATAACGTACATCGTAAAACGAATTCCGCGACGATGAAATTTTGTTTTGTTTTTTATTAATGCGAGTGTATTTAGTCATTTTATTTTCTGTTTTTGTAATACTTTTTTTTTTTTTTTTTTTTTTGAGGACTTTTCACAAACTAAGCATTTTTCATCCTGATTTTTCGGAGCAACAAAATGATTTGCAACTTAATTTTTTTAAACTGACAACGACTTTCAGTTATCTTTAAAAAAAGTGAAATGTACATTTTTTTAGTATTATTTCACAAAGAAGAAACTAAATATAAAATTTACTCTTGATAGCTATAATAGCTTTTGTCTTAAGTTGTCCAAAGACTGATACACAGGCATCGTGTAATCATCTGTACGATAAGTACCCGGTTTCTTACAGTAACACAACATATATATAATAAATAGTTGGTGCTCCAAATAGGGGAAAGGAGAAGAAATATCCTGTGCTACAATAAACCAAAATCCATGCGATATGCTATCCACAATATCCGATCTCGCTACGGAACTTCAAAATTCGACAGACGACTGAAATTTGAAAATTAATCAAACCTCAAGTTTTCTCACGAATAGCTCTTATTACCGGTAATTTCTCGTCTTACGGATACGAAAAAAGGGTGAATGAAGATTTTCCGTTAATATACGAAAGGAATTGCGGAAAGGTTTCTGAAAATTCAGAATTTTCCGCTAACACATCTCTAAAACCGGTAATTTATAGTCAATATAAGAAAGAAACTGCGGAAAGGTTTCTGAAAATTCAGAATTTTCCGTTAACGCATCTCTAAAACGGTAATTTACCGTCAATATAAGAAAGAAACTGCGGAAAGGTTTCTGAAAATTCAGAATTTTCTCGTGGTACGAGAAATCCGTGAAATTCAGGTTTCTTTCCGTCATTTCACGGAAAAGGTTATATCAGAAATCGAAAGAAATGACGGAAAGTTGCCTGTGAATTTCAGAAAAGTTTTTTCAGTGTGAGTTTCATTGAAATCCTGTAAAGGACTTGTTTTGAATTCGTGTTTCAGTTGCTTGACTATTGATCACCAGTGTATTGCAAGGATTTTTCAAGGTTGCCTTAGTAAACTTGATTGACGCACCTTCACGGCCCTCTGGGTTAGTCTTACCGTTCTCCGTGTCTCGAAGCAGAACTGTGTCGTCGAAACAACTGAGGCGCATCGCGAAGATTTTGAACGTTTCCATAAAATTAAGAAAAATAAATATGGCGGTGACTTTGATTCCGTTCCACAGAGATTCCGAAGGTCAAGTCTGTTTTCGTAATATCATGCTTCGAAGTTACTCCAACGGAAAAAAGGGTCTTCTCGAAGCTTCTTATAAATCAGACTTAAGTAATTAAAACATTTTTTTGAAATATTTTGCCCTAGGAAACCTTGGTTCAAGCGTTATACTCTCAGATATTAGACATCAATGGGGAATTTTCATTAAGATCTTATCTATTTATTTTTGTTTCTAATGGATTTTGAAAAGAAAATGTAAAAAATGTTTTTAAAGGAAACCTCTAAGAATGTTAAAATGTTGATTAACGGCAATCTGTTTTTCACTCTCGAAATTTTGAGGATGCTTTAAAAATAAAAATCCCTACAGATGAAATAATCAATACAAACAACCGAATGTATAAAAAGAGAAAAAACAACAACAGTTATTTCTATTGATTAGCATAGCAGCACTTAGGTAAAAAAAAAAAAAATGCTGCCGTACTTTTTTTCAGTCTGCAAATCTTTTTCATTTTTGGCACGTCTTTTGTAAAAAAAGATCGTGCTTATGTTATCGGTTTGTCCGTCCGTCTGTACCCACAGTATCTCTGCAACTATTAGTTCGATTTGAAAAATTATTTTTGCATTGGGAAGCTTGAATTATGCGAATCATGATCCTTCATTTCGTTTTTTTTTTTTTTTTTACGATGTACAATTTCGCCGCTAGAGGGTAGTATTTTAGATATGTAAAGGGTATTTAAGATATGTATATAAAGGGTATTATGATATCTAAAGGATATTTTAGATATGTATGTTCGCCGCTAGAGGGTATTTTAGATATGTAAATGCAGATGATGTCGAATTCAAAAATACGTTTTAATCCACATATTTGCTTCTAAACATCCGATTGAAAAAAATCTTTTATCTTTCGATTCCACTTATGTCGAAGAGTATTTTAGATATAGTTACTTTTTCAAATTACGTATAGATTTTCCGCTAGGGGGCGTAAAATTAAATTACATTTTTCCCGATAACTCTTCTTCTAAAACTCCGATTTGAAAAAATATTTTCTTCAGCAGATACACCTCCTGATGGAAATTCTTTTGCATATAATTTCAAATTTTTGGTTAAGAATACTTTGGCCACCAGTAGGCGTAAGTGTTAATTTTTGCTTCGGATGTATTTGCCATAAAATCTGAGTTTCTAAAATATCAATTGAAAAAATTCTTTCGTGGACTGATGTCACTCACATCAATAAACCTTTTCGGAATATTTTCTTCTTAAAATATTCCAGTTTCTCCGCCAGGGGCGTAGATGTATATCTTATTTTCGTCAATATCTCTACTTCTAGAAGTCCGATTTGAAAAAATTCTTCTTTGTTGGATAGTGTTTTCAGTGTGACATGTTTTTCATATAATTTCAAAATTTTCAAGTAATTCATTGACTTTCCTCTAGAGGGCGTAAAGGTAAATTGCGTTTCCCCCTATATCTCTGTGTCTAAATCTCCGATTTGAAAAATTCTTTCTGCACCGGATACAGCTCCTGATGGGAAATCTTTTGCACATAATTTCTAATTTTTGCGAAAAATGGTTTGGCCACCAGGAGACGTGTAAACCTTAATTTCCGCTTCTGATGTATTTGCAGCAAAATATGAGCTTCTAAAATTTCGATTGAAAAAAAAAGTCATTTGTTGACCGATACCACTCTTGTCGACAAACCTTTTAGGAACATTTTCTTCTTGAAATAATGCATGGTTTCTACGACAGAGGCATAGATGTATATCTTATTTTTGTCAATATGTTTACTTCTAGGAGTCCGATTTGGAAAAACCTTCCTGTATCGCATACAAGACCTGATGGAAAATAGTTTTCACATAATTTTTAATGTTTGGTAAAGAATGGTTTGGCCACCAGTGGGCACAAGTGTTAATTTCTGCTGCTGATGTATTTGTAGCAAAATCTGGGCTCCTGAACACTCGACTAAATTTTTTTTACTTGTACCGATACCGCTTTTATGGAAAATTCTGTGGAGAATACTTTCTTCCTAAAATAATGCATGGTTTTCCCACCAGGGGACGTAAAGTCACGTCTTATTTTTGTCGATGTCTCTGTTTCTAAAAGTCCTATTTGAAAAATTCTTTCTGTGTTGGAGAGCGTTTCCGGTGCGAAATGTTTCTCATATAAATTCATGTTTTTCTTAACACACAAGTCTGCAACCAGAGGGCGTAAGCTCACGATTCCGTTTACAGCAATATCTGAGAGATTAAAAACCCGATTGAAAAACTTCTTCCTTCCGTCAGATACTACTGTTTTCCATACCGGCTCCGTTGACTTTGAATAGCTTTAATAAAGTTAATTTGCGTCAGAACGGATTCAAAAGACGTGCTTATTACAGCCGAAAATTCGGTGTAATCTTTCTTGTTTACTGTGGAAGCGACATAAAGCAAACTTTTTTTCACTTTTGTAAATGTTCGACTTTTTTAGAAATTTCAAGGAAACATAATGTAATTAAGAGATATGAAAGTTACTGATCACATAAGTTATTGATTCTGTTCCATCGCCTACAAAGCATTATTTCCACTTGTTTTAACAGGTCTGAACATGAATCTGGTAACACTTGGAGGAAGAATTACACACGGAGGATGGGGTAACAATGTACCGAAACATGTAGCAACAGGGTTCAGACATGTCTTATAACCTATCTTTTGCCGACAGTGAGATTCGAAGCCACATCTTCCAACTCCGATGAGACTGTTCACCCAGTTAAACTATGCCGACACACTTATCGCTGCTTTGTTGTCCATTTGACTCATACACTGTAAAAAATAAATGGTGTGAATTCACGGAAAATTCCTAAAAATACCGTACAGTCTTATTAAACGCCTTATTATTGGGCAGTCTAATAACGTGTAGTCTTTCCTTTAGTCTTATTTATAAGGTTTCCGCCTTTTAATGAAACTAGTGAAACTAGACGAAACCCGTCGGAAACGGCAGTTTTTTTTTTTTTTTTTTTTTTGAAAAGCATAAACTCATATGAAACAACAAATGTAAACTTTATTTGATTGACAAATTCATTCAACCACTTTAGTAAAGACAGTAGTCCAGGTTTGTGTTTTTTTTTGGACTGAAGGTTTAACGATCACCGTGAGCTACTCAATGGGCTATAAGCAGTCGCCCGTCCCTAATTTAGGGTCACTGGCTCCAGGGAAGGGAGAGAGACAGTGCCGTAACACAAACACAACATCCACGTCTCAGCGGGATTCGAACCCGGACCCTTCACGAACGATCATCATAAGCCAGCGTTTGGACCACTGCGCCACCGGGGCCGGCCAGGTTCGTGATGAGCATCACGACTGCACGCTTTTTCAGTCGTAAAATGTGAGGCAGAGGTCCACGCATCTCAAAATTCAACTGGATAGCGCACTCTTTCACTCTCATCTTTAGTCACAACTGTGTTTGTAAATGTTGTTGGAATGAGATTCGCGTTACGAATACTCTTCTTTCTCTCTTGTCTGAGACATATAGCTGCGACCCATTGATCGCTCACGCCTTCCAGTAAGGCTCTTACGTTTTCTTTTCTTTCTTTTTTTCTGCTTGAGAGACATTCTGCTTAGGGTAAGCATGCAATAAAGTATTTACTTACTTTAGGACTGATCACAGAACACCATGCACACACCATGTCTGACACTGAACTGAGCGCCTGATGTAGATAAGGGCCGCACGCTTCTCCCATAGACTTTACATAGGAACTTTGCCGCCCCGCTACGCCCGAACCGTTGCCCCAATGTCAGTTTTCTCTATAACGAAGTAAATTTCTCCGTCATTTTTATCCGCGCCAGGATTCGAACCCGGGTCCCCTCATTCCGGAATAAGTTGCTATACCAATTGAGCTACGCGGACGTTTTATTCTGATTCCTATCTGCCTTTATGTCGTGTGCGTCCTTCTGGCAGGTACGTCACATCTCCTGGTACGTTACATCATCTCCCCCGTATTTTTTTTTTTTTCGAAGTGCTGGAGAAGGGATTCTCTTATTTTTCCTATCTCGCGGTGTGGAAATAACATCACACCAATGCGAGATTTTGAACTGTCGGTCATCCGGATAGTTCGGGCGCCATTTTAACGAAGTAAAATTCTCCGTCATTTTTGGTCTACGCCGGGATTCGAACCCGGGTCCCCTCATTCCGGAATAAGTTGCTCTACTAATTGAGCTACGCGGACGTTTTATTCTGATTCCTATCTGCCTTTATGTCGTGTGCGTCCTTCTGGCAGGTACGTCACATCTCCTGGTACGTTACATCTCTTCGACTGGAACATCTACATGGTAATATACCTTCATTTTGATACCTGAACGACATTTTTACGTTCAGCCGTTCTCTCAAAATAGGTCTCACAGTAAAAAACCTTATAGAATGAAGATATTGATGGCGCAACTCAAAATGTACATTCTAAATATTTTCACTAACAATGGTCAACGGAATGTTTATTTACATCTTTACATAATGGGAAACGTCCTACCTACGTGAATAAACTGGATCGAATGAATATTAAATTGTATATAAACATCACACAGTCCAACGGCGTAACGCAAGCAGGTCTTTGAGAGTGTTCGCTGTTCCGATGAGAAAAACGTTAATACGAATGCCTGCTAGCGTTGCTTTGCGCAACGGTTCGCTTAGAAAAGAGAAGGATTTGGACTATCTCAGTCAGTCCATGCTTCCACCTTCAACAGCGCGTGAGTCACCCGCACGCTTCTCCCATAGACTTTTTAAATGGGAACTTTGCCGCCTCACAACACCCGAACCGTTGCTCCAATCTCATTTTTCTCTTCGACTGGCGCATCTACATAGTAAGACCTTTATTTTGTTACCTCAACCTTATCTTTACGTTCAGCCGTTCTCTCAAAATAGGACTCACAGTAAAAAACCTTACAGAATTAATATATCGATTTCCATTTGTAAAATTTCCAGTTTCTTCTAACTTCTGTATTTTGACAGATTTTCCGCACTAAGTAATCCGCTTATTTCAGAAAAGTCAGTTTCCGGTTTTTACCTTTATAAACAGAAATTTCATAAAATCTTAGATTTTGGTTTTTTTGGACCCCTTCCACCATGGTGGCGATCTAACCTTTCTCGTTCGTCTTCAACTGGAGACTCGCGTACTACGGTTGAGCCAGAAAGACTCATAGTCACGTATCATGTAGAACTCAGATCGCGCAATGAGGAACTGTTTCTTTTTTTTTTTTTTTTTGCTATTAATATGGGTAAATTAGTAATTCATTTTCTGTTGGAGCTCATTTTTTTTTCTGAATGGGTTCGTAAGAATTTAACTTTTTCTCTGCAGGAGGACTTCCACAAATTACGTATTTTTGTTTTTTCATCGTGATTTTTCGAAGCAACAGAATGCTTTGGAACTTAATGTTTTTAAACTGACAATGACAATTATCTGAAGAAAAAATGTAGCACTATTTTATAGTAACATTACGCTTTATACGCCTAAATATGAAATTTACTCTTGATAGCTACAAAAGGTTTTGTCTTAAGAGGCTCACAGACTGACACATAGGCATCGTACAATCACCTGCACAATAATTTAAGTATCCGGTTTCTTTTAGGATAACACTATACAATAGCTGGTGCACAATATGGGGGAGGGGGAAGGAATATGTAATGCCGTAACTAGCTTTTTATGTGCCCTGTGCAAGGTTTTATTTTTGAGTGCCTTATTTTTTTTTAATAAGACAAATATGATATAAAGTTTGTCTATAAATAACTTTTGCGTACACAGGAAATATGCAAGATAATTTACATGTATTTAAAAATTAAAATAATATTAAAATAATATTTTTTTTCACTTTTCTGGCTTTCATTTCAGCAAATTCATTGATTACATCATCCTATATAATTAATATCTTTAACGATATTATATTCAATCGAAATTGTGGAAAGATTGGATAATCGTCCTTGTTCGATAGTCGATTTTAAATAATTCTTAATTTTAACTTCCTAAAACTTCTCGCACGAAACAGTAGAAACGGAAACAATGAGAAATATTCGGAGAGCAGCACTGATATTCGAATATGACTCAATTAATCGAAAGTCATGAAGAGACTGTGGAATATCAAGCGGAGTTGCAGTTTTAATGTTTTGTGTTAGTGTCAAGGCTTCAAACTTAAAGCGAAACTCGTCAGAATGCAAAATCGCCACAGACAGCTCTCAGTTGCTCACAAACGCCATTTTATTTGACACAATAGAGTGTCAGAAACGCTATAAATTTGCATTTTAAATAATCTTTCGGGTGTCATGCTACTTCCTTCACCCTATTTTTTCAGGGCCCACTTCGTCTTGGGCCTTGTGCACCTGTTGCACTTGCCTGGTTACGGCACACGGTGTCGCAATAACCAAAAAATTTATGTGACAATAACCGATCTCGCTACAGAACTTCATAATAACCGATCTCGCTACAGTATCCACAATAACCGATCTCGCTACAGAACTTCAAAATCAGATTCTCTGACAGACGACTGAAATTTAATAGTTAAGCAAACCTCAAGTATTCCCGCAAATCGCTTTTATTACCGGAAATGTTCCGTCATATGAATACAGAAAAAACTGAACAAAATTTTCTGGTAATGTAAGAAAGAAATTCTGGGAAGGTTTCTGAAAATTCAGAATTTTCCTGGAGTACGAAAAATCCATGAAATTAGGTTGTGTCGGAAATATACTTCGTTAATTCACGAAAGGAATCACGAAAAATGGTTTGAGAATATCTGAAATTATTTTACGGTATGCGTCACATCACTCCCGACTTGTGAAAGGCGGTGGCACGAAATCGTTCAGCAGGTTTCGGATCAACTGTGACAGCAACACTCGGCGACGATTTCATTGCAGAAGTACTTATTTTTTATTTACGTACGATTCCGGATTTAACGAGCAAAACAGGAACTTTTGTTTGAAATAATGTTAATTCAAAGCTAATGAGAGCTTTTAAAGAACAAAATTTAATGAAATTCTATATTTAACGAGGCAGAGAAAATCTGCTGCTCACTGTCCTAGAACGGAGGAATAGAAATGGCGACATACAGAACGATATTGCAACAGCGCCGAGGAATACTTGTGTTCTAGTGGAAGAATGTTGATAGAAAAGCAATGGGGAAGGAGTACATCAAGTGAGTCGTGCAAGAGACTCTCTCCGCCACCCACCCAACTGGATGTATCGCAACAGAGTTTAAAACAGGCCACCTACTCCGAGGGTAAAAAAAGGATGCTTGGGGTAAACGCACATGTAAGTGGATTTCTGGGTGACAATTGTCGAGAGAAATAGGGGAGTAATGGAATGGAGACGTCGCCGAAGGGGAAACAAGAAATCACAATTCTTGAAATTGTACCCATTCCCTCTTTCACCTTCCAAGTGAGCGTTGCATTATGAAGATCGGTGATACTTCTGATCATGTGTATTGCGTAGTTAAACAACGACCAGTCCCATGTGGCTGTCAACTTGAATATACTTGAAAGATTTAGTTAACTTTAGAACCGGTGAGATTAATTAATTAAATCTTTCAAGTATATCCATTTTTTATGGATATATAATATAAACGTATACCCATATTTTCACGTATGCATATTTTTACATGGTAGGAATTTACACCCAAAAGCTTATTCAGCGAACGAGAGTTTCTGTCAATCCCGAGTTCCTCGTTGTAAGAGTGTTGTACCAAGGCCTCCTAGAAAATACAAGGCCATGATATTGAAAGAGATGCGTTCCCTCCTTTAGTGGTGTCATGCGATAACCAAAGCTTCCGATGGGTTTCCAAAGCTGTCACGTATGACGTAAAACACGACACCGGCGTATCAGGTCGTGTAACATGAAAGTGACGTCACAAACGGAGGGAACTCATCTCACTAATGACATAGCCTTGTGCTTTCTAGACGGCCTTCATTCTACTGTGTATACATGTATACATACACTGAAGAGCAGTTGAATTAGAGATACCTGTCTAGTAACGTGTAGCACCACCTTTCGCCCTGATGACGGGGGCGATTCGTCTCGGCATGGACTCGACAAGACACCGGAAGCGTTGGGAAGCCATACGGATCCACGACCCCTGAACAAGCTCCCACACTTCACGAAGATTTGATGGAGGGAAGGGGGTCATCTCTCTCGATGGCATCACAGATGTGCTCGATGGGATTGAGGTCAGGTGACCTAGCTGGCCAAGGAAGCGAGGTCACGTCGGTGGAGTGTTCATCCAACCATTCGGATACAATTCGAGAGCGATGGCACGGTGCATTGTCTTGTTGCAGAATGAGGTCCCCAGTGGGATGTTGAAGACGCACAAACGGGAGCAAATGGTGGTCCAAGATATCCCAGTAACGTTGACCTGTGGGGGACGATGTCACACGTACCAGGGGTCCCATTCCAGTCCACGTAAACAGTCCTCAGACGAGAATGCCACCCCCACCAGCTTGAAGAGTACCCTGCTGGCAAGAAGGATCCATCGCTTCATGTGGTTTGCACCGTACTCGTATCCTGCCATCCGCATGTACCAACGTGAATCTCGACTCATCAGTCCAGGCAACATATTTTTCCACATGTCTAGGGTCCAGTGGCGATGTTCCCGCGCCCATGCTAATCTTTGCACCCTGTGATGTACGGTCAGCAGCGGTACCCTCGTGGGACGATGGCTTCTGTACCCCATAGCGAGGAGATGGTTCTGGATGGTGTGTCTGCTTTCACGTTTTTGTGCACCAGCGTTAAATTGCCGAGTGATTTCTTACACTGTGGCCCGTCTATCCGCTGTTACAATGCGAGCTAGCCGACGATGACCCCGCTCATCCACACGCTGTTGTCCACTGCAGTTGGCTCTTGCAGGGATGGTTTTACCGGATTCGATATACTCTCGGTGCACCCGTGACACAGTGGCTCGTGAAAATTCCAGTGCCTGCAAGACTTCCGAGATGGAGTGACCCATTCGTCGGGCCCCGACAATTTACCCACGATCAAATGCGCTTAAATCCTTCGTCTTACCCATACTGCGTCTGACTCTTACTGATTCCTGTCGCATCACTCCTTATATTGTCGGATCGCTGCATACGTCATGTCGTTTCCGCTTACAGGGCCGCCCACAGCGCCACATTTGCATAACGCCAGCTGTCTGTAATTCAATTGCTCTTCAGTGTATATGTGTGTGTTACGTAACATCAAATGGGGGGGGGGAGTTGAGATTTTTTTATGGATAGTGTCTGAGGTAATTTGGAGGGTGTTGAAGGGGTGTGTGTATAAATCCTTGACTTAATGCTACTTCATGAGGAAACGATTGTTACACATCCTGCTAGATTAGGATACTATGGGAACAAATTTGAGATATTGCGGTCGTCAGGAATTCAAAACTAAATGTTTAAAAAATTCTTCCAAAGTGTTTTCATATACTATACGTTCAGTAAATAGCGCTACTTTGCATTAATTGTTGTCAATTCTAGTACTTCAGGAGGATTTGTTTGATATAAATTTTTCGAGAAGACAGTGTGTTTTTTAAACATTAAGGAACTACTTGCGATTTTAGTACAGTACGATGCTGCATTTTGATATACACGGTCGTATCAGAATAACATGACCACCTACCAAATAATGGGAATAGCCACCCTCGGTCCGGATGACAGCGACTGCAGCAGAGCACTGTGGTCCCGGAGATGACGTGTTGTGGGTCGGCACATCGAACCTGTCGATCCAAACAGTCCCACAAGTGCTCTATGGGACTTAGGTCGAAAGACTTCGCCAGCCAAGGGAGAACGGAGACATCGCTATAGTATTCCTGGAACCAGTTGCGCACCCCTTAACGACATGGCACGGCGTATTGTCTTGTTGGTAGACACTATCACCACCAGGGTAAACGTCCAACATGAAAGGATGCATGTGGTCAGCGAGGATGGACACGTAGCCATTGGCGTTCAGGGACCCATCCAGTGGTATCAACAGTCCCAGGTGATACCAGGAAAAATATCCCCCAGACATGCACACTGCCACTGCCGGCCTGTACTTGACCGACAAGCGTGTCTGCGTGTTGGTTCTCGTGTGTCTGACGCCGCATCCGCGACTGCCCGTCACTTCTGTGGAGTAGAAACTTCGATTCGTCGGAGTAGGCAACCTTTTTTTCACTCTTCCACTGTCCAATGAGGATAGTCCCATGAGAACTGCAGGCGTCGTTGCCGATAGACGTGGGTTAGCATGCGCGCCTTGACGCAGCGTAGACTCCGGAGACCCATGCTTAACAGGGTTCTCTCTAGTGTTATCGAGGACACGTACCTGGCTGCCCAAGTGTTCATTTGCATGCTCAATTGCTGCACTGTTTCGCGTCAACTGCCCTTTACCAGTCAACGGAGGCGACGTTCTCCTCTGGGGCCGATGGCCTTTGGGGCTCCACAGTTATGACGTCATGAGGTTCTCGGTGTGCCAGCGGTCCATTCTTGGTACACCCTTACTACGGAACCTTGCGCACAGCCCACGAAGTCTGTTGTTTCGGAGATGTTTCCACCCTTGGCGCGGTAGACGAATGATTATTCCTTTTTGAACGGATGTCAAATCACTACCTTTGCCCATTGTGCTCACGTAACGTACTATGGCTCATCTGTCGTGGCCGGCTGCTTATATCGCCGTGTGGTCGTCCTTGACACGTGAACTCTGTGACGCGCCTGGGCGGGTACTGTTACTCCAGGGGTGGTCATATTATTCTGATACGACTGTGTATAAATCATGAAATAAAAACTCAAGTCCTTAAAGCTGCTTTTGTTCTTATAGATTGTGCATAGTTTACTTTACTTTTTTCTTATGCTAATAAACTCACATTGCCCCTTTTAAAATTTTCAGGTTTTTTGTGCTGAAATATGTGCCAGAAAAGATCTCTTTCATTACAAGTATATCATTAGTTGACGCAGTATCTCTTCATCGTTTGAAAATCGAATTGCGGAGCAATTAACAGATTACAGCCTTTATCGATGTGATTATGTTCTGCTAAGGTAAGTAGTACTTTTGGAGTGAACTAAAATTTACTATAAATATTCAGATCTTTCTTGTTGGGCATTGAAATAAGTTTTATTTATGTTGCGAAATAATTTATGTGAACAATAAAGAAACTGTTGAAACAGTGTAGCCGGGTGATGTGATTTTCATATGTTCCCACTGAAAACAATGCAAGCATAATAGAGCTAAAGAGCCGGCTGGCTTGCATTTTATGAATGAATCATTTCTTTCAGTTAGCTTTGATAAGAAAGCAAGAAACTCAGCTGAATTTAATATTTGGCACATTGTTCGAGTGCAAAAGCATTGATTCTGATCGTAACAAAAAAGCAAAGTGCCATACAGGAAAAGAATGCAACCAACCATGCCGAGTAAACAAAGCGATGTGAAAGGTCATATAGCCGGGGTAGCACGTGTTTCTCGTGGTAGTATGTTTTATTGTGCAAACTCCGAAAAATGAGTTCAACTTCCTTTGACTTCGTCGTTAACAGTAATCAGCCTCAGTGTAGGAGTACAAAATACCAAATTATATTCCGGAACTCAAAATATGCTCGCCAAATATTCTTTGAACTTCATGTACTTTCGGAACGTTTTTGAACTGCGTGAACTGTCGGGCTGCTCTTTTGAAATGCTCGGACTTTCGTAGATAGTCCTACAAAACTTATTTATTCTTAGCACTTCCAGCATTTAGGTCATCAATAAGAAAAGGTTTTCAGTGCAGAAACCGCTTTCATTTTGATAGGCCGTTTCGAAATTTCGTCTGCTGGTGACTCAATATGAATAATAATGATTGTGCTTCGACTTCCAAACATAATTTGTGACGTATATTCTAATTTAACCTTTCCTTTGAGTTCCTGTATTCTTACATAAATTTGGTTTATCCTGGATAAAGGTTTTTCTAAGTTTAACGCCACATTTTCTCTCTCGAAGAATTTAATTCTGGCAACACCTGACAACTGGACAGAAGTGCAATGTCGTAATGAGTCTCGGGAGACAAGAACTGCTGTTTGGAACGTTTAGACGCACTATGTTTTGAGTCGCCATGTTTTGCTACACTTGATGATTTTGCTGCTCACTATGTTATTCGATACTATAGTTTTGGAGTTCTGTATGCTATCACGCTCAACGTTTCACTACTTACGGTTGTTGAAAAGTGAACGCCAAGTTTTTATACTACTAATTTAGAGAGAATTGAGTTACTTGAATATTTGTTGTGTCCAAGTCATATTGAGTTCACGAAGTGCCTAAAAATTGACATACTACTTGTCTAAAGCCAATAAAGAAGTGGATCTCGTAAGTAATGCCTTGTGATTCTACCTGGACATTATTATTCTTAAGTGCCTAATTAGCTCTTTCATGACTAGTTAAGACTTTCAGAACTCACTGAACTATCCGGGAGCAAGGAAGAAAATGCTCTAAGTCGTTAAGCTAAGGAAATAAACCTTAACGTGTTACACTGGAGCTTATACCTGACATAAACGTAAACCTAACAAGCTTTGAGTTGGTGTTTTACACTTAACGTTACAATAACGGTTGCCACTACAAGCAGTCTTAATTTAACTATTATTCTACAAAGGTTCAGAATATCGATTTTCTGGAGTCATAATTTTGATGTATATATTTAGGTGTACAAAGCGTTTTAAAACAACACAACATGTAATTTGAGAGAAAAAAACAATAGCTTTACGAATCAAAATATGCGCCGTCATTATCTATCGCCTTCCGCCATCGGTCGGGCAGCTGACGGATTCCAGCCATGAAGAATACTTCGTCGTGTGACGCGATGAAGTCGTCAACCCATGTTTGCACTTCGTCACATGTCCGGAACCGTACAGCAGACAAACCATGTTGGACCGATCGGAACAAATGATAGTCTGAAGGGGCTATGTCGGGACTATACGCCGGGACAATACGCCGGATGCTCCAAAACTTCCCAGGCAAGCGTCAATAACGTTTCCTTGACCGATTTCGCGACATGCGGCCTAGCGTTGTCGTGCAGTAATTTCACCGGACGCAATTCTTTGCCTGTGAATGGACGTTTCCGACTTTTTTCCTGGTTCAATCGCAGCAATTGTTGCTTGTAGCGATGAGCAGTAACAGTTTGACCCTGTTCCAATAGTTCATGATAGAATACACTCTTCATATCCCACCAGATGCACAGAAGAACTTTCTTGGAGTGAACATTGCGTTTCGGTGTCGAAGTCGTTGCTTCACCGGGGTATACCCAGTGTTTTTTGCGTTTGGGATTGTCGTACCATATCCACTTTTCATCACCCGTAACGATTTCCAGCAGGAAATACTTTCTGTGTTGTTTATTCAACAGATTCAAACACTTCGTGACAAGCTTATCCTTGTCCCTCTGGCTCAGGTCGTGTGGCACCCATTTTCATTCCTTCTGAATCTTTCCCATTGCGCGTAAACGATAGGAAACGGTTTGTTGAGTTACCCCCTGTTGTTCAGCTAGTTCTTTTTGCATTTGAGACGAATCTTCATCCAGAAATTCTTGCAGTTCCTCATGTGCAATCTTCTGCAGGGCGCCGCTACGTTCTCGATCGATAACATCAAAATCACCTGCTTTAAACCGTCTAAACCGAAACTCACACGTGCTTTTCGATACAATATTCTCTGCCAGAACAGAACAAATTGATGCACATGTTTTTGCAGCACTTTTATCTTGATGAAATTCGCAACGAATGCAGTGTCGAATAAATGCAGTATCGCTTGCCATCTTTCACCTACCGATGTGCAAGTGCGTTTGACTGTTGGACAAACTTATGTGTAACATTTTATACTTTGGACCAGTTACGGTCACATGACAACAACGCGGAGGAATGTCGGTTATGTAAATTAGCGGTATACGTCGCACAAAAAACGCTTTAAAACTTATTTGTGCACCTAATACATATACTGGTTGTTGTTTTTTTATATCAAGTTTTAACGACCACCATCAGCAACTCTAAAGGTTGCTGATGTCCCTAGTTTGGGACCATCATATCCAGGGGAGGGAGGGGCTGAGCCAGCGCCATAAGCTGAGCCCACCACCCATACCGCATCTGAGGCTCAAACCTGGTTCCACCTTGTGTTTTTTAAAAAAAATTGCGACTTCTTAGCTTGCATACATCGAGTTTTTCTTAGCATTTGCCATTCACGATTTTTAATGTTTTACTACGGCAGTGAAAGATTTCCATCACGCGTTTAACGTTGCTGTATCCAAGATATCTGGAAAATATAACACCACCACTCTGTTTTTTGTCGTTGTTTTTTTTGGATTGGAGGTTTAACGACCACCGTGAGCAACTCAATGGGCTATAAGCAGTCGCCCGTCCCTAATTTAGGGTCACTGGTTCCAGGGAAGGGAGAGAGCCAGTGCCGTAAGACAAACACAACATCCATGCCTCACCGGGATTCGAACCCGGACCCCGTTCGGACGAATGATCAGAGGCCATCGCTTAGACCACTGCGCCACCGGGGTGGCCCACCACTCTGTGGATCACAGAAGTTCACGAAGTTCTGAAAGTGCCAGGTGATGCCTGTCCGAGCTCATCTGCAGTACATCTCAGACGTGCTCGATTCAATTCAGGTCGGAGAACCTTGGAGGAAGAGGTAAACGTGAAATTTCGCGATTTTCGAGCTCGTGAACCACACGATGTGAGCTCGGTGAGGTCGCGCATTGTCATCCACAAAGATGAAATTGTGGCCTAGCAACGTGGAAAGTGGCATCATAACTCCTGATATCACCATAACGTTCACGTGCTCTTTACTAACATATACTGTAGATCCGTGAGCCCATCTAAGCAGATCCCTCCCCACACCACTCCTGAGCTACGCTAAAGTGGAATCACAGCTCAGCGCTAATGCTAATTACCACGTTTTTGTGAGGTTTTTCAGACAATAAGTCACCGACTGTCGTTATGTATGCGAAATCTATAATCACCGTAAGGTAGAACGTTTTGCCACTTTTCTTAACACCGTAGTTGTCGTTATATTTGAATATTACTTGATATAATGAAACAGTGACTTGAATTTACTTGGTTTTGCTCTGTTGAGATGGATAGTGCTGCTAGAAACCATGGTTGGAAAGGTTTTGAGGTATATGTTTCTTCCTGTGTAGCACGGATTACTGTTCCTGATAATTATGTGTGTTACGATTACTGACCGTTTGATCACCTAAACCAACACCAGTGGCTTCTTTCAGAGCACTTCCGATGTGGCGGTTGGACATTGTAGTGTTTCTGTGAGCGTTTCTTGTGAGACACGGATCTTCCTGGGTTGTAGTTGTCCTTGGACGACCACTTCTCGGTTGTTCTGCGAAAACCCACCAGCGAAGTGACGGCTTCAGGCCCTGCAAAAATTAGCCTAGCTTCGTTTCGTCGTGCAAGTTTCTCAGTTGCTGGGGGTCGTTTGGATTTTCTCTTAAATTGCTACCGATGACTGCATTTAGTCGAGTGGCATGTTCTTCTACAGATTCGTTTTCTCTATGATAGCAATTAGAGAAAGCTGATAATCGCAACGCTAATGGTTCTTCATGTTCAGATCTCTGTAAAATGTCTATCTTAAAAGTTGTATTATCAAGCATAAACATTACGACCGTCTGCACACGATACAAAAGGTGACTTTAATGACACACTTGAACTAAGATGACATAGTTAAAAGTATTTAAAATGCCATCGTCATAATTTGAATTTTGGGATCAAAGTTTCCAATTTGTTCACTTTCATTAAGAACGACAGAGACTGACCCACGAATTTTCAAAGACATGGGGTTTACCTTGTCAAATCCCCAGACCTTAATGACACCTGTTATATTGGCTCCACAACCAGGTCACTCGGGATTCGTTTAAACGAACATCAATATGACTGTCGCAATGGATCTTCCTCTACTGCTCTATCCCGTCTCTTACTCAAGGGCAATCACACCCCCATTTGGGACGAATCCAAAATCCTCACACCAAATCTCAATTATTGTTCACTGAAAGCCTATACATAGACAAATTTTCCGATACTTGCTGTAATGACGAACTACCCAGAAATATTCCCCGCCCCTGGAAACACCTGATCTCGGCCACATCCATATTATCTCAACCTCTCTGAATTCCCCCTCCCCATTCTCTCATCCCTCCCACCCCTTTCTTGTGACGACATGGCGCACGTGGTTCATTTGGTCATCCACGGACACGTCATTTACGCATCATTGTAATTACTTTTCATTCGACCATTCACTATTACGTCATTTGTTTAACTATGTTTTTCTTTATATATGTTGCCTCTTCCATGGTGTGTGGTTCTTTTATCGCGTCTGATGATGGGTACCTGCAGGCAGGACCCGAAAGGTCTCACGCATTTTAAATATTTTTAACTATGTCATCTTAGTTCAAGTGTGTCATTAAATTCACCTTTCGTATCGTGTGCAGACGGTCGTAATGTTTATGCTTTTACTCACGTAGCACGAAGTCTTCTGCATTGGGTTGTATTATCATTTGTAGTTTGCAGTACAAGGTTCAGGCTGAGAAACTGTGCTGCTGCTCCTCGTAACTTTGTACGTGCAATGATGATTTTGTCTATATCGCGCCATTGTGCATGTTTACAATATCACCTGCAATTTTCATTCAATCTCCTGGCGTCCATGCAATTGGTATCCAGTGTTAAACAAGCTTATCAACAAAATTAGCAACGGCGCAACAAATTGTGGCGTCCGCATTACTGTAACAATCAACGTCCACTCCAATAAAATTAACAACAACTCCTGTCTTGCCCGGTTGCCGCAGACAGTGGTTTCGCGCCATGCGCGTGTCAACCATAAATTTGCCTGAAGCCATTAATTACTGACAGTTTGATCAGTTACGGCGACACCGATGGCCATTTTCAGAGCATCTCCGATATAGTGACTGGAAATTGTGGTGTTTCTGGGAGTGTTTGTTGTGAGCCACCGACCTTTCCGGGTTGCAGTTGTTCTTGGACGACCACATCTCGGTTGCTGCAAGGCAACACCTTGCTTTCGACAACGCGCATGGATTCAATTTATCACACTTTGGGATACCTGAAGAGCTGTTGCAACATCTGATTGTCTGATCTCACATTGCAACATTCCATTAGCCTTATTATGTTCTGGTACCTTCAAATGTCTCATCTACACTTTTCACAATCTGTCAATAGTGTTTACAGATGTGTATACTTAAGACACACCTAAGCACACTGACTGCTTTGAAATCCAGTTATCCGATGTACATCTTTCTTATGCCTGCGCGTACGAAACAACGATGCTGAATCCAAAATTTGCATGCCTCTCTCAGCTACACCGTTCTGATATGACAAGATTTGTATAAACACGTGTTTGGGATTCTAAATCGTAATATCCCCCCCCCCTTTTTTTTTTTCGGTTTAGATTGAACGGAATAGACAAACTGGAAGCTTCTATGTCCTGGAATTTAGGAAACATATACTGAAATTTTTATCATAGTATTTGTCTCACATTAAAACAGTCCACATCACATGACGTGAAGCAAATTAATTTTGAAACTTTGAGATCTTCAATATTCATTACTGGTAGAACGAATCAGGCGAATAAAAATATATATGTATATTTATTAAAGAGTGATAATACCAATGATGAGAAACAGTGCGTTACATGTAGCGTGGCGTGTAGCATCGCTACGAATAGAAAACTGTAGTTGTAGCACGCTACAAAACAAAGTAGCCTGTGGCGAAAAATTACCCTGCAAATCCTGCTACTTTAATAAAAAATAATTTTAATAAAAGTAAAAGAAAAATATCTTCAAATCACGTCACACTTCCATATTTCCTGGAACGTTGTTGGCTAGAACAGAGCAGTTAAGTGTGCTTGCCCTACATACAGTCACGTACCTGACTTGACTTGCGTTGTGAAAGTTAGCCAAATTCCATACCTATCATTATCAACCGTGTATAGCCTGGGCATCCATCAAATGAAAGAAGAAATCTCCGAGTTTTAGTATGTCACCATGAGAGGGCTCCACTGTCACTGTGGGGCCGCCTCATTGGCATTGTGCTGTTCACCTTTTCCTCAACGAAGTACTTCCCTTGCCATTTTATTGGTCGCAATGGACCCCATGACTTGGTGCTCTGCAGCTGGCTACGTAGGTCACCGGAACTTGCACCGTGCAACTTCTTCTTTTGGGGCTATGTTAAGGATACTGTGTACATGCCACCGTTGTCTACAACCCTAAGCTCCAAGGTTGTAGGCAACTTTTCTAATGCGCAGGTTCACTCGTTCCAGTATGTCCATTGTCACTGATTCTCCAACGCAGTAACAATGCGTTTTTTTTAGCTAATCTAGGGTTGTAGGCAACGGTGGCATGTACACAGTAACCCTCAATATACCCCCAAAAGAAGAAGTTGCTCGGTGTAAGTTCCAGTGACCTACGTGGCCAGCTGTAGAGCACCGACTCATGAGATCCACTACGACTAATCCAATGGTAAGGGAGCACTTCGTTGAGGAAACGGTGAACAGCAATGAAGGGGGGCCCACAGCGACAGTGGAGCTCTCTCATGGTGACCTACTAAAACTCGGAGATTTCCTTTTTCATTTGGTGTATGCCCAGGCCATACACGGTTGATAGGTATGGAATTATGCTGTTCTGAAATCAGATGAATCATTTTGAATTACTCTGTGTTATCTAAATAGACAAAGTCATCGCTCTTTCCACGCTTTTTCTTTAATTAACACACAACACCCGAAGAATTGTATTTCGACACCGCTGGGATCGAATCCCATATCTCTCGATGATAAGCCGAGTGCGGTCGCTTTACGCTAGGGTGCCAACAATCCACGGCGCTGTGTGTGTTTATCTGTCAGAATCTGACTTCAGAAATCCGTAGGGATGGGCTCAACAACTGAGACGTCTCCATCTGGTGGGGCTTAACGGCACAAGCTACTTAATTATAGCTAAAAAATCCGAAAAGCGAGAGAAATGGTGAAAATCTTTCACCATTTCTCTCGCCCTGTATTACCTTCCTTATTTTATGCTATTTACAGGGAAATCTTCTCAGTCAGCCTGAGAAGACACCGCGTGCCAGATGATTGAACTAGAGATTTTGTTGAAGACATGTTGAGAGAGAGAGAGAGAGAGAGAGAGAGAGAGAGAGAGAGATTCCTTAGTAAAGAGAATGAATTCGCAGGTACTTGTCGATAGTGTTTTTATTTGAATTCCCTGGGTATATCAGCTAGCCTGGAATATAAGCCACTGAATGTGATAAAATGTGTTACATATGATGAGCAGAGCTGAGGTAAGTACAAAGATAAGTTACTTGTGTAATGTACCTTGGTATTTAGCTCTGAATACCATATGTAAGAACGTACTTATCAAGATCACCTTCAGAATTTGCATTTTTAATTTAATACAAAATGAAGAAAACGTTGCTAAAAAGTGGCTACTTTTCAGAAAAAGTACTATCTAAAAGCTCATCTTTGGGAAAGGGGGAGGGGGTTGCTCCGGTTTAAAAAAAAGAGACTTCATGGAAGGCACACTGCAACACTGCTGCCCCTTCATGGCAACTCTAAAGCTTTTAAAAATTCCATTAAAAATTGTATTGAATTTTTAAATCACAAACTGCGAACGAGAACTGAAAAATCAGCACTATTTTCATGGTGTTCAATTGCTCACTTTTCGAGGAAACCAACTTGCTGCTTTTTAAATCTGACGTCTGGATAAAATCTTTCAAAATAAAGATTGGCCCCTTCTATTCAGATGGGTTAATTTAATAGAAAAAATTTCCAGCTTAGGAATTTTTACTGGCTTTTGTTTACGGCCCAGTCGAGGTACGTACTTTTCTCTCTCTCTCTTTTTCTCTTTCTCTCTCACACTCTCTCTCTCTCTCTCTCTCTCTCTCTCTCACCTTTTTCTCTCTCTCTTTCTTTCTCTCCCTCTAGCTTTCTCTTTCTCTCTCCCTCCCTCCCTCTCCCCCTCTCTCTCTCTCTCTCTCACACACACACACACACACGCACACACACACACACACACACACTTCAAAGTCTACCCCGCACGGTGACTTTCCCGGCTCCCAGTTACTAATGATGCCAGACAATACTAAAAAAACAGAACAAAGCTCACCCATAGTTTTACGTGATCAGTTAAAATCTCTTTTCACTTCCGCTCTCATCTTCCTCCGTTTCCGAACCTCTAGTTTTTTTTTTTTTCCTTGCTTAAGCTAGAACAGAGCATTATATCTCCAAATTTACAGCAAATTTTTGTTGATATGAAAACTTTTACGAAAACCTGTGGATTTATTTTGCAAAATTAAATGCATTAATTATTTAGATATTGGGCCATTTAAAAAGGAAACACCTGCTTTACGGGGGTTTACGAAAGCCTGTGGATTTATTACTATAATTTTACAAAAATAAATGTATCAATTATTTAGATACGGGCCATTTAAAAAGGAAAAACCTGCTTGGGGGGGGGGTCGTCCAGTCGCCCCCACTGAGTCCCATACTGAGCTAGCTACTTTTTGGAAAGGTTGTTGTAGGTCTATCAAGCTATTTTAAAAAAACTAGCTTTCCAATAATGCTCGTTAGAACTCGAATAATTCCGGAATTACTCATTACTGTATGATTCTACACTGACCTTGTCGGCACATTTTTGCAGCCGTTTCATTTAAAATGAAAAATGTTCATGTGATGTCATGGCTCCGGGTTGTTTGCTTGTTATTTTCATTTTGTTGATCGCAAACAATCCGCTTGTCAGAAGAATGAAAATGGTGAAAAAAATTCGTTGTGAGAAGAGCGTGGGTTTAAAGATCTTGTTCACCGTTTCATCATGTAGGTCACACTGACCGTAGGTAGGAGTAACGTTACGCAATCACTTGTTGTTTCCCGAGTGCCTGTGTTTCCCTTCACTTGGGAAAGATAAACAAATGTTCCTTTAGTAAGGATGACTGTTTGGACAGCTCCGCCTGGTGGTGTTTATAAAGATCTATGCCACAAAAAGGAAACTGTTCATCCTGTGTTTCGCTTCGCAGGTGAAGCATCTCCCTTATAAGCACAGTGTCAAATGTGTTAAACTCTGAGAAATTCGGAAACATTTGTTACCAGTTTCAGAATGAAATGTGATCGCCGTGTGATACAAGCGTTCTCATTTAAATGCTACTTTCTTCTAAAAGCTGTAGTGTTGTTGGTAATGTGAAGATTGTTTCATGTCTTCACCAAATCACTAGTTAATATATGTAACCTTTTCTGGAATCCATGTCTTCCTACTTCGGAGAGGCTGTTCTCCCAACTGAACTACGTCGGCAGGCTTATCGCTACTTCCTTGTCTGTTGGACTCAACGTTGCATTCCCTCTTGAGAAAGACGGGGGCACGAAATCGCAGGCTACGGGTCAGCCCACAACCATGCCCGAAGGAACATCTCATTGCAGAAGAAGTACATAGGGCATTCAAAAATAAGCTACACTTGATCATTGTAACCCAATAGAAATTTATTGATTGGTATGTAACATTATGTAATATAAAGTACATACCTTGCACTACTTTTCCACACGGTCACCGAGTTGGTGTAAACACTTCTCTGAACGTGTGACTAAAAGTTCGATAGAAATCCACTCTTTGGTCATTCAGCCACCGTAGAACTGCTGTTTTCACCTGCTCATCGTTTGAAAGTCGTTGTCCGTGTAGATGTTCTTTCATCTTGCCGAAGATGTGATAGTCACACGGTGAAAGATCGAGACTGTACGGCGCGTGCTGCCATACCTGCCATTCAAAACTTTGGAGCAATTGTCGTGTTATGTGTGTGGCGTGGCGTTGTCAGTAATGAGAACAACACATTTGCTTAACTTTCAACGCCTCTTTTTTTCACGGCTGTTCTCAAAGACCGTAATGGCAGTATGAGACAACATTAATTCTTGTTGCCTTTTGCCATAAATTCCGTGTAAAAAACTCCTTCAAAGTCGAAAGACTTAGTGGCCATGACTTTTCCTGCTGATGGTGCAACTTTGAATTTCTTCTGCACTGGCGATTGTGTGTGTCTCCCTTCCATAGACGCTCTCTTCGTTTCTGTGGTGACATGGTTCACCCAAGTTTCATCGCCAGCGATGATGCGACGTAAGAAGTCATGGCACTCCACAGAATAGCATTGAAGGAAGGCTAGAGAAGACAAAAAACGTTGACTTTTGTGTTCGTCTGTCAGTGAACGAGGAACCGATCTTGCGCACAATTTCGATAGTCAATATGTTCACGGATGATGGAATGAACCCCGCCTATCGAAATATCCAACTCTTTTGACACTTCTGCGCGTGTTAGTTTTCGATTATTGCGAATCAATTTATCAAACTGCATCACTTTGTCTGCAGTGGTCGACTTTGATGGCCTTCCTTTTCGATCAGCATCTGTCAAACCTGTGCGACCACATTCTAACTTCACTATGGCTGGACGCGACATTGCATTTTCCCGTTACACCGCAGTTATTTCACGACGAATCCAGGAACAGTACAGAGATGCTTCGCCCACAAAAATCGTACTGTTCCTCGGACTTGGAGTAATATTCTAGCTGACGTGCCATTATGATCGCATGCTCCTACAAAACTGTTGCCGCTACGTCAACGATACCTACCGACTAGGGGACGCACGGTAAGAATTCCATTCTACGCATGCGCAACATTTGTTGCGCAGTTAAACCAAGAGATGGTGGTAGGTGTAACTTATTTTTTGAATGCCCCTCGTAATTTCCATTTAATTACGTGCGTAGTGTCGAAGAATCATCACAAAAAGTTTTCAAACTTCCCGGCCAGGAGATTTGTTTTGCCGCCAATGTAACCTTTTTTTGTAGGTGCTGCATTTTTTAAACCTACATCTTCCTACTCCGGAGCAGCTGTTGTCCCAATGGAAATACGCCGGTAGGCTTTTCTCTGCTTCATTGTCGATTTTACTCGTGCGTCACCTCACGTACGTCATGTCACGAACTATAGGATCTTATACATGTAGTACAGCGCTCGAATTCTTGGGTGCACAGCTATTCCGAAAATAGCAAAAATAGAGTCGAATCACGGAAACAAAAATGACGGTCCAACGGACCGGTAACTTTTTCAGGTTATGTCATTTATTTCAAAAAACAAGCAGCGACATTTCCTCTCGTAAATGAAAGTTGTAAAGTACAGCAGATTCCGGTTAACAGGTCCATCGGTTAGTCGGTACGGCCGATTATTTGGAATAATTCTTGAAGAACATTCGAAACTAGCTCTTTGGGATAAAGCTTCGCATAAGTGGTGCAGTCGTTTAATTGAGCCAAAGTGTTCTAGACCCGACGTGTGCCAGTTAATTGGAATCTACTGTATGTTCGTTCATAGTAAATAGCGAATAACATATTTATTACTACCCTCTGTCAAGTCCAGTGGATGAAAAATTGCGTGGTCTATGCATTGGTGAGGGTAAATTTCTAAAAAGATTTATCCAAAACAAAGGTAACTCGTGCTAAAAAAGTCAGAATATAAACTACAAAACCGTCTTCGCACGATATATAGAAAAAGTTTTATGATAGGATAAAAACTTCAATGATAGTTAAAAAATTAAAAGCGTGAGACCTTTCGAGTCCTGGCATCAGGTACCCATCCTCAGACGCAATAAAACACACAGTGGAAGAGGCAGCTTATAAATAGATACATGAGTGAACAAATTACGTACAGTCGGTCGTCATGAGTTGTATTGCGCATGTCCAGTCATTAACAGCAAAAACATGGTCATTAGTTAGTAGATACTATGCGGATAAGTCTGTAAGCAGATATTTCCAAGGTCGAGGGATGTTTCTTGGCAATTCATCATTATACAGCAAGTCTCAGATAATTTATCGATGTACAGGCTTTCAGTGAATAACAGCTGGGATTTTGTATGAGGGGCAGTTAGAATTTTGGAATCATCCCAAATGGGAATGTAAGTTTCCTTGATTAAAAGTCGGGATGAAGCTGTGGAAGTTGAGCCATTACGATGGTCATATTGGTGTTCCTTGAGGCGGGTTTTAAGGGTCCGGGCAGTGGAACCGATGTAACATTTGTCAATGAAATCCGGTGTTAGAGATTTATCCTTCGCCCATCCTGCGGCGGATGGTCTGTTTCAGCAGGACAATGCGTCGCCGCACTGGGTTGCGATCACCCAGGCATAGCTCGAGGAACACTAATCTAAGTTTGGAACCATCCAGTGGCTTCGAAGGTTCCCGGATTTAAACCCTGTGGGAGCTCTCTGTGCTGCCGTGGAGCGGATCGATGGATCCTAAACTGACGTCTCTTGCGGAGATGTGGATAATGTTGCTACAGGTACGGCTCGCATTACCTCCGGAAACCTTCCGGCGTCTGGTGGAGTCGATGCCTCTGCGTTTACAAGCTGTAATTCGCGCTACAGGAGGATCAACACGCCATTTGGTGGGTATATGTAATGTTTTGTCCATTGAGTGTAGTTCGACAGGGCCTCCACTGAATTTTTTGAGGATTAATTTCGAAAAGGTTTGAGCTGCATTTTTTAGCAAGTCTTTTGTAAAAAAAGATCGTGCTTCTGTTATCGGTATGTCCGTCCGTCCGTCAGTCCATCCGTCCGTCCGTCTGTACCCACAGTATCTCTGCAACTATTAGACCGATTTGAAAAATTCCTTTTGCATTCGGAAGCTTGAAATATGCGAATGATGATCCTTTATTTCGTTTTTTTTACGATGTACAATTTCGCCGCTAGGGGGCGTAAATGCAGATGATGTCGAATTCAAAATTACGTTTTAATCCACATATTTGCTTCTAAACATCCGATTGAAAAATTCTTTTACCTTTCGATTCCATTTGTGTCGAAGAGTGTTTTAGATATAGTTTCATTTTCAAATTACGCATAGATTTTCCGCTAGGGGGCGTAAAAGTAAATTACATTTTTTCCGATAACTCTTCTTCTAAAACTCCGATTTGAAAAATCTTTTTTTCAGCGGATACATCTCCTAATGCAAAATCTTTTGCACATAATTTCGAATTTTTGGTAAAGAATACTTTGGCCACCAGGGGGCGTAAGTGTTAATTTTTGCTTCTGATGTGTTTCCCATAAAATCTGAGCTTCTAAAATATATTGATAGAAAAAATTCTTTGGTGGTCTGATGCCACTCACATCGATAAACCTTTTCGGAATATTTTCTTCCTAAAATTTCTCAGTTTCTCTGCCAGGGGGCGTAGATGTATATCTTATTTTTGTCAATATCTCTACTTCTAGAAGTCCGATTTGAAAAATTCCTTCTTTGTTGGATAGTGTTTTCGGTGTGACATGTTTTTCATATAATTTCAAAATTTTCAAGTAATTCATTGACTTTCCGCTAGGGGGCGTAAAGGTAAATTGCGTTTCGCCTTATATCTCTGCTTCTAAATCTCAGATTTGAAAAATTCTTTCTGTACCGGATACAGCTCCTGATGGGAAGTCGTTTGCACATAATTTCTAATTTTTGTAAAAAAATTGTTTGGCCACCAAGGGGCGTGAATCTCAATTTCCGCTTCTGGTGTATTTGCAGCAAAATATGAGCTTCTAAATTCTCGATTAAAAAAAACGTCGTTTGTAGACCGATACTACTCATGTCGACAAACCTTTTAGGAACATTTTGTTCTTAAAATAGTGCATGATTTTAACGCCAGGGGGCGTAGATGTATATCTCATTTTTGTCAATATCTCTACTTCTAGGGGTTCGATTTGAAAAATTCCTTTTTTGTTGGATAATGTTTCCAGTGTGACATGTTTCCTATACTTTAAAAATTTTCAAGTAAATCATAGACTTTCCGCTAGGGGGCGTAAATCTAAATTGCGTTTCTCCCTATATCTCTGCTTCTAAATCTCCGATTTGAAAAATTGTTTCTGCACCGGATACAGCTCCTGATGGGAAATCGTTTGCACATAATTTCTAATTTTTGTAAAAAAAAAAAAAAAAAATGGTTTGGCCACCAGGGGGCGTAAACCTTAATTTCCGCTTCTGATGTATTTGCAGCAATATAATGAGCTTCTAAAATCTCGATTGAAAAAAAAAGTCTTTTGTTGACCGATGCTACTCGTGTCGACAAACCTTTTAGAAATATTTTCTTCTTAAAATAGTGCATGGTTTCTGCGCCAGGGGGCGTAGACGTATATCTTGTTTTTGTCAATATCTGGACTTCTAGGAGTCCGATTTAAAAAAATCCTTCTTTGTTGGATAGTGTTTCTAGTGCGACATGTTTTTCCTAAAAATTCAAAATTTTCAAATAATTCAGACTTTCCGCTAGGGGGCGTAATGGTAAATTGCGTTTCCCACTATTTCTCTGCTTCTAAACCTCCTATTTGAAAAATTCCTTCTGTACCGGATACAACTCCTGATGGGAAATCATTTGCACATAATTTCTAATTTTTGTAAAAAAGTGGTATGGCCACTAGGTAGCGTAAGTCTTAATTTCCGCTTCGGATGTATTTGCAGCAAAATATGGGCTTCTAAAATCTCGATTGAAAAAAAGTCTTTTGTTGACCGATGCTACTCATGTCGACTTTTAGGAACACTTTCTTCTTGAAATAATGCATGGTTTCTACGCCAGGGGGCGTAGATGTATATCTTATTTTTGTCAATATCTCTACTTCTAAAATTTCAATTTGAAAAATTCCTTCGTTGTTGGATAGTGTTTCCGATGCGAAATGTTTTTTCTATAAGTTCAAAATTTTTACGTAAATCATTTAAGACTTTCCGCTAGGGCGCATAAAGGTAAATTGCGTTTTCTGCTCCTAAAACTCCGATTGGAAAAATTCTTCCTGTATCGCATACAAAACCTGATGGAAAATATTTTTCACATAATTTCTAATGTTTTGTAAAGAATGGTTTGGCCACCAGGGATCATAAGTGTTAATTTCTGATTCTGATGTATTTGTTGCAAAATCTGGGCTCCTAAAAACTCGACTATTTTTTTCTTGGACCGATACCGCTCATATGGATAAACCTTTTGAGAATACTTTCTTCCTAATATAATGCACGGTTTTCCTACCAGGGGACGTAAAGTCACATCTTATTTTTGTCGATAACTCTGTTTCTAAGAGTTCGTAAGCTCAAGATTCGGTTTACACCAATATCTGAAGGATTAAAGACCCGATTGAAAAACTTCTTTCTTCCGTCAGATACTATTGTTTTCCATACCGGTTTCATTGCCTTTGAATAGCTTTGATAAATTTAATTTGCGTCAGAACGGATTCAAAAGACGTGCTTATTACACCCGAAAATTCGGTGTCATCTTTCTTGTTTCTATTTAATACCATCGTCGATTCCAATATACTTTTAAAATGAGCAACAGAGAGCGGCAATCCATGTTAAATTAATTTAGCAAACGTCGCAAATTAGAGATAGAAAATAGAGAACACAGAAAGCGTAGTGGAAAACGAGATGCCGAATCTAAAGCTACACAGCACAAATCTTAAACACTACTACCAATGAATCTGCGAAGACTACAATTACGTCATTTAAATATATATTTTTGTTTATCTTTGAGGTAAGGTTTATATACGCAAACAAGTTTTTTTTAATCGTCAAACGCATTATAACACGTATATTTATATACACTCACGGACAATGAAATTTGCGCACCCAGAAGGAAGCATCACATTGAACTGAAATTTTATGGATGTAATGATACAGATGAATGATACACATGATGGCAAAAACAGAGCTGCAGGACAATTGCAGAGGGATCTGTGGCACGCAGTCCGGTCATCTTCAATAGTGCGTCGCACCGCTTCGTGCGACGATACATGCCGCAATACGTTACGACATGGAGAACAGACGCCTGTTGTTGTCCTACGGAAAACTGGCCCACACGTGTTGGACGGTGTGCTCCAAATCCCGGATAGGGCGGCACTGCGGTAGCTGGCGTTTCAACTGGTACCTCACATGCTCGATAGGGAACATGTCCGGACAGCGGGCAGGCCATAGAAGTGTCTGGACATGACGTAAGCAGTCCTGATCAACCCGAGCCGTGTGCGGGCGGGCATTATCCTGCTGGTATAGCGCACCTGGAATCCCGGCCAGGAATGGGAGCACATGGGGACGTAGGATCTCATCCACATACCGCTGGCCTGTCAATGATCCACGTACCACTATTAGAGCTAATCGGCTATCGTAGGCAATGGCTCCCCAGACCATAATGCCTGCAGTGGGGGAGGTTTGGCGCTCGATTGCGAGGTTGGGATTGTGCCCTTAACCCGAGGTTCTCCACACCCGGACACGATGATCATCTGTCCCCAAAACGAAGCGGCACTCATCGCTAAACACCACACATCGCTAAACACCACACATCGCCAGTCTGTGGAGTTCCACACCGCTCTGACTTGGCACCACTGCACACGGAGCCGGCGATGTTCCAGTGTTAACGGCAGAAGACGTATGGGGCGCTCGGAACGCAGATTCGCTTCAGCTTGGCGTCGGGAAATGGTTCGTGGGCACACAGGCGCCGCTACATCTACCTGAATGGTGGACCGGGTCCCCGTGGGATCAGTTCGTGCCTGACGCACGATCCGTCGATCCCCTCCACCGGTGGTCTTCCTGGTCCGTCCAGAGCCGCTCCGCCGTGTGGCTGTGCCGTCACGTGTCCACTGCTCCAACACAGTCGGACGGTATGGTCAGGATGATCCACGTGGCGTGCTATAGGGCGCGCCGACCACCCTGCGATTTTCAGCCCGATGATCAGGTCTCTCTGAAAGTCCATAAGTTGCGTAAATCGACGTCTCTGGCGTCTTTCCGGCATTCTTGTCACTCTGTACTCTTGCTTGCGTCGGCCGGTGCTTTTCGCTTTCATGGTGTAATACTTGTTAAAAATTCGTATCGACTATCGACTATACGCCGGTTTATAAGGCTGCCGGTTCGTGCTTGCAGCGCCACCACAGGGTGTGCGGTCATGCGCAGTCGCACCAAACGTGGATCATTTGCCTACCAGCCCGCACTCTAGCTATTTGCAAAGTTTCGCGGTTGTAGCACGTATTCTTCTAGGGGCGCAAATTTCATTGTCCGTGAGTGCATTTAGAACACAAGGCCGTTTCTTTCCACAATCCGCCAGCGCCACCCACTGGAGCGATTTTCATGATTTTTTTAAATGAAAGCTTACTGACCCACAGATTAGTCATCGCTAATTTTTGTCATAAGTCATTTTTTTTAATGTTACCATGGCATTTTCTTTGTACAATCCCCCGTAAGCAGAACGATACACGGGAAATCGGGAACTATTTGAAATCGATTTGACTCGGTAGTACAGCCAAAAATAATAAAAAATAATGAAAAATAAAGGAAATAGCCTATGTCCACCGGAAAGAAATAAGCTTCAATGGGGAAGGAATTATCCAAATCGGTTCAGTAGTTTTCGAGATTACCTCAAACACACAGTTTCTCTCTTTACATATTAGTATAGATTATACTTGTATGATGATACCAGGAAAAAAAAATGTTAAAACCATCATCAAACAAAAGTCATCGCTCTTGCCACGTTTATAAGTGAGTCACGGAAAAATTATCATTGGCCGCCACCGGGAATCGAAACCAGGGTTCTTCAGTTACGCGCCGGACATGCTTCCACTGCACCACAGCGGCTTCGAATTCCTCCAGACTCACATACGACTAACTTCCAAGCCACTTGGCAGGTTGCTTCTTGGAGCCCCGCACAATGCACCTGCCAAGTGGCTTGGAAGTTAGTCGTATGTGAGTCTGGAGGAATTCAAAGCCGCTGTGGTGCAGTGGAAGCATGTCCGGCGCGTAACTGAAGAACCCTGGTTTCGATTCCCGGTGGCGGCCAATGATAATTTTTCCGTGACTCACTTATAAACGTGGAAAGAGCGATGACTTCTATTTGATGTTTCTCGTCCACGTCAAATGTATGTATTAATTGTTAAAACCAAACTGGCGAAATAAAGCACATTCTTATCCCCATTGTGTAGTTATGTAGACACCATATCATTTCAGGTCACTGAAAGAATATCTCAATACTCCAATGCAAGCCCGTCAACGACGGGTAAGCACATGTTTTGCCGCCCCGGTGGCGCAGTGGTCTAAGGCGTTGGCCTCTGATCATTCGTCCGAAAGGGGTCCGGGTTCGAATCCCGGTGAGGCATGGATGTTGTGTTTGTCTTACGGCACTGGCTCTCTCCCTTCCCTGGAACCAGTGACCCTAAATTAGGGACGGGCGACTGCTTATAGCCCATTGAGTTGCTCACGGTGGTCGTTAAACCTCCAATCAAAAAAAAAAAAAAAAAAAAAAAGCACATGTTTATACAATAATGAGGAACGTCATCGTTAAATTCGTATACGAGTAGCTGGAAAAATTAATTGCAATATTAGGAAAATTTTTTTTGTTGTTGGTGACCCATCTTATAGACTGCCAATTAATAATTCAACCGTTTATTACAGTTCTGCGTTTTATTACGATTCGTGTTGTATGACAAGAAAAAATTCAGTCACAGCTTTTTCAACCGTGCATGGCACGGGTTACGGACTAGTTATGATTAATAAGATTAAAAATGTTATTAATCGAATTTTTTAATCGATTTAAAAAGATGCACCTCCTCAAAATAATTTCTGGGATGCACTATGATTTTTTCACTGTGATGTCGGAAGCGGAGATAAAAGAGTAATATCAGCACGTTGGTTTTTGAAACGTACGTGTTAAAAGAAGTGCTAAAGGCACAGTTTATTTTCCCATGGATGCCAATCCAGCATGAATCAGATAATCTGCCCAGCAACTCGAAGGCGATGTGAATAGAACATTGAACAAAACCTTTAACCTTCATCCTTTGTTATGGAATACTGTTCGTCATTTTTTTCGTTCCGTTCGCTACACATTTCTATCGCTTTGCAAAATCAGAATACTAATTCTTGTTTTGCTCCGTTCTGTAATTGTGATCACGGTTGAAGGTAAAAAGCACTGGTAGAACAGATGTAAATCAAAAGCACGAAGGGTTTCCAGTAGTGAGGAAGAAATCAGCTAATGCGCACTGAAGGTTTGTTCTGCGTTTTAGATGCGTTCCATGTCATTAGTCTTGTGTCACAGCTTTATACCGCGAAAATGCACTAAGACAGTAAATTGAAAAAAAGATATTAATATTTTTTCATTTTTATAGAAACGGATTATTTTTATCTCGAAATCACACAAAGAACTTGCGCATAAATCCTTCGTGTTCGGTCTTCGTCTCATAAAAATCCTTCGTGTTCGGTCTTCGTACGCGACGGAGCCAGTATTGCAAAACCAGGTATAAGATATACAGTATGACTCGCTGTGCTTGTCTTGCGGTCCTCGTTTGCTCCCTTCCCTTTCGCTGCCTTGGGTCTCCCGGCGACCAAGTGGTCTGAGGCGCTGCATTCGGGCCATTCGTCTGAGATGGGCTCTGATTGGAGTACCTCATGAAGCTTGAGAGTACTGTTTGATAACGCTAGCCCTGTCCTCTTCCTGAAACCTGTAACCCCGAATAGAGAACGGGCGACGGCTATAGTGCTCATTAAATCCCGGAACAACAAACCACAAGAAAGATGACACCAAATTTTTGGGTGTAATAAGCACGTCTTTTGAATCCGTTCTGACGCAAATTGAATGTATCAAAGCTATTCAAAGTCGATGGAACTGGTATGGAAAACAGTAGTATCTGATAGAAGAAAGAAGTTTTTCAATCGGGTTTTTAATCCCTCAGATATTGCTGCGAACGGAATCGTGAGCTTATGCCCTCTGGTTGCAGACTTGTACGTTAAGAAAAATATGAATTTATGTGACAAACATTTCGCACCGGAAACGCTCTCCAACATAGAATTTTTTCAAATCGGACTCTTAGAAACAGAGATATCGACAAAAATAAGATGTGAATTTACGCCCCCTGGTGGGAAAACCATGCATTATTTTAGGAAGAAAGTATTCTCAAAAGATTTTTCAATATGAGCGGTATCGGTCCAAGAAAAAAAAATTTTTAGTCAAGTTTTCAGGAGCCCAGATTTTGCTACAAATACATCAGAAGGATAAATTAGCACGTATGCCCCCTGGTGGCCAAATCATTCTTTACCAAACATTAGAAATTATATGAAAAATATTTTCCATGAGGTGTTGCATGCGATACAGGAATAATTTTTCAAATCGGAGTTTTAGAAGCAGAAAACGCAATTTACCTTTGTGCCTCCTAGCGGAAAGTCTATGATTAACTCGAAAAATTTAAGTCTACATTGCTGGCTACCCAAAATGCAACACCAAGAAGGACACGAGATAGCAAAGCCAGATTTACTGGACACATAACAACAGATACAAAGATGAAACGATTGAGGTTACAGGCCCGTGCGACTTGCGGAACACGCAGACATCAATAGTTCGTGTGGCCCCCATGGCTGGTAATAACGGCCGCTACACGCCGCGGCATCGAACGAAAGAGGCTTTGGATGTAGGCTTGGGGTATGTCGGTCCAGGCTGCTTCCACACGTTGCCACAGTTCATCAGGCGTAGCCGCGGGTGGTGCTTGCCGGGCCACTCTGTTGCCGATCAGCGACCAGACGTGTTCGATGGGCGAAATATCGGGAGAACAGGCGGGCCACGGCAGCAGTGACACCTGGTGAGCCATGAAGAATTGTTGCACGATGCGTGCCACGTGCGGGCGCGCATTGTCCTGTGAAACGTGGCCGCTGGCAGGTCCTGCAGGTAAGAGAGGAGTACAGGCTCCAAAACGTCGAAGATGTAGCGGTGGCTGTTGAGTGTACCGGCGATGCGTATCAGAGGGGTGCGGGTGTCATATCCAATTGCGCCCCAAACCATAACGCCAGGCGACGGACCGGTATGGCGATGCAAAATGCAGGTGTCATAAAGTCTCTCACCGCGGTGCTGCCACACGCGGATTCAACCATCGTGGTGTTGCAGGCAGAAGCGGGATTCGTCGGAGAAGACAATGCCGTGCCTCTTCCGTAGTCCAGGTGCGGCATTCAACCGCCCACTGCCGCCGCACTCGCCGGTGGTGTAACGTCAATGGTAATCGGAGCAACGGACGCCGTGCGACAAGTCCCCGCTCTTGCAGACGACGTCGAACGGTACGTGCTGACACAAGTTGTTGCGCAACACACCCTAATTCCTGCGCTAACGTTCGTGATGTGGCGGTGCGAGCCGTCAATGCCCGCCACACAACATGCCGGTCCTCTCGTTCGGTGGTGTGCCGCGGCTACGGCAATCGCTCACGTCCGTCCGTCCGTCCGTCCCTCCTGCTCCCACCGAATCCATACTCGCTTCACTGTGGCTGGATGTCGTCCCACACGGGCGCCGATGTCTTGGTACGATAAACCGCTGTCGCAATAAGCCACTATTCGTCCTCTGTTGAACTCCGAAACGTGCTGGAATGACTGCCGTATTCTGCGACGAAGCATCAGGAAGCTTCCCACGTACAGGTCCGGCAGCACAACACACTTCCACTACTTACACCCCGCCTTCTGCGCACCCTTCTTATAGTGCTTCTCGGTGGCGTGCCGGGCGCACATGATTTGCATATGCCCTGCAATGCTAATCGTTCGCATGTCATCTCGCGGGCGACGCATGCTGAGAATTTCAGGCCAATCGGATGCTTCCTTCTTGGCGTTGCATTTTGGGTGGCCAGCAGTGTATATGAAATATATCCTAGAAGTAGAGATATTGACAAAAATAAGATATACATCTACGTCCCCCTGGCGTAGAAACCATGAATTATTTTAAGAAGAAAATGTCCCTAAAAGGTTTGTTGACATGAGTAGTATCTGTCTACAAACGATTTTTTTTTTCAGTCGAGATTTTAGAAGCTCATATTTAGCTGCAAATACATCAGAAGCGGAAATTAAGACTTACGCCCCCTGGTGGCCAAACCATTTTTACAAAAATTAGAAATTATGTGCAAAGGATTTCCCACCAGGAGCTGTATCCAGTGCAGAAAGATTTTTTTTGAAATCGGAGATTTAGAAGCAGAGATATAGGGGGAAACGAAATTAGTCTTTATGCCCCCTAGCCGAAAGTCTATGAATTACTTGAAAATTTTGAAATTATATGAAAAACATGTCACACTGAAAACACTACCCAACAAAGAAGGAAATTTTAAAATCGCACACCTAGAAGTAGAGTTATTGACAAAAATAAGATATACATCTACGCCCCCTGGCGGAGAAACCATGAAATATTTTAAGAAGAAATTTTTACGAAAAGGTTTATCAACGTAAGTGGTATCGGTCCACGAAAGAATTTTTTCGATCGAGATTTTAGAAGCTCAGATTTCATGGCAAATATATCAGAAGCAAAAATTAACACTTACGCTCCATGGTGGCCAAAGTATTCTTTATCAAAAATTAGAAATTGTATGCAAAAGATTTTCCATCAGGAGCTTTATCCGCTGAAGAAAAAAAATTTCAAATCGGAGTTTTAGAAGAAGAGTTATCGGGGAAAACGTAATTTACTTTTACGCCCCCTAGCGGAACATCTATGCGTAATATGAAAAAAGTAACTATACCTAAAATACTCTTCGACATAAATGGAATTGAAAGATAAAATAATTTTTTTATCTTGGATATACGTGACGTACCTAAAACAGAGTGATGCACATGCCAAGATGGCAACATTGCAGCAATAAGCTTTGTTGGTGTAGTTTAAATGGTAAAACAATCTACTCTGGAGGAGGCAGATGTGGGTTCTGGTATCATCACCAGTAGGAAAGGCTTTGTAATTTCACAAAATCTGACTGAAAATTGGTACCTTAACGATTAAGGACATGCACATTTCTCAGTCAAAATTGCAATTACTGTATTAATAGCCGCCGAAGTACTAAGGCCTGTCCTGGTTTTAGTATTGTTTCTTCAATACCTCTTTTTGGTGGAATGCTGTTCTACAAATTTTATGGAATTTGAATCTGTCTGGATGTAAAAAGGTTTAAGTTTAAATTTGCAGACAGAATGCTGTAAACTGGGAATAATCGCATTTACGTTAATAGGAGTAGCAATGTCTTTCTGGCAGCATTCGTCGTGCTGATAAGAGTGTTCTCGTAAACTGAAATAAAAAACGTATTAGTGAATCTACACTATTTTACCTACCTGTGGTGACTACGCTTGCTTTACAAATACTTCTTTCTTCAGTGAACATGGAAATATTTTTGAGTTATACAGGTTTTTTTTCCATAACTTTCCCAAAGATTGATTCTGATTGCTGCATTGAAATATTTTTGCCTCCTTATGTTTCATCGCGTGACATATTTCACGCTTTAGATGATCTTCGTAATCTCAATACTTTTAGCATTTTGGTAAAAGGTTCAATAGTAATTATTGGGCGAGTTTACTAAAACGGAGTACCATTCTAATAAAAGGTTCAGAAGCAATTATTGGGCAAATTTACTAAAACGGAAAACAAGAGCGAGGGAAAAGATAGGCCAATCAATTGTAAGATCTGGTTTATTCGAGTGAAACTCGGATAAGTCTGCTTTATTATTTGGCTTTTGTGAAACTTCTGAGAAATAGATTACATAATGACAAAGAAGTAATTCAATTTATAAATGTAGTCCTACTTTCAGTTTAACAAAAGAATTGCATTTTTCCATGTAACACGCGTTGCATTTTGTCTCATAAATAGCAAATACGTAACAATTTTCATTGGACAACTCACTAATTTAACATGATCTTAAATCTATTGATTTCTTTGTGAAGGACAGATAATTTTATTAAAAATAACGGTGATCCAGTAATTTAGCTTTGTGCAAATCACAAAAACAAGTGAACACTTTATCAAATTTTCTTATTAAAGTAGTCATTTTTAGGTCACGGTTGTGCATTCTTAGTTTTCTGTCATACTGTATCTTTGTGAATGGAGATTGATGGTTAGTAGGTCTCCCTGCCGGAATATAAGATTTGTTGGGTAAGAAATAGCTTATCCGAATTCGAAGTTTCTGTTTTTCTTGTCATTTTGACCACAGTAAAGATCAGTTCGCCGTATTGTTTTCAATCCATCTGACTAATTCGTTTCATTTTTTTTTTTTTTTGCGTTTTTTCCGTACGTTCTCACGGTGCAGAAGCAAATTAAAACCAGAAGAAAAGGGGAGAAAAAGCTGGATTATTGAAGAAAAGAGCGCAGTTATATGAATAAAAACCACGGCACATTGAAATACGTGACGAATCCTCTAATTTAACTTTCTATTTCAGTTCCTGTGTTCCTACGTAAATTTTTTACGCTGCTCCGATAGCGCAGTGATCTAAGCGCTGGCTTATGACCTTTCGTCCGAGAAGGGTCCGGGTTCGAATCCCGGCGAGGCATGGATGTTGTGTTTGTCTTACGGCACTGGCTCTCTCCCTTCTCTGGAACCAGTGGCCCAAAATTAAGGTCTGGCGACTACTTATAGCTCACTAAGTTGTTCACGGTGGTCGTTAAACCTGAAAACCACATTTTCTCTCTCGACGAATTTAACTTCGGCAGCAGATTAAAGTGCAATTACGTAATCGAAATCTGGAGATAAGAACTGATGTGTTCAGTTTTCAAAGAGGGCAATGTTACTTCAGTTATCGAAAAGCAAGCTTATCACGGGTAATTTGTTATCAAGCAATGTGTTAGGCTATGCTCTTTACGCTAAAGGTCTGCACGGGACTTATTTGGTGAGCCTGGCCCGGCCCGTTTCAGATATTAACTCTCTGCCCGGCCCAGCCTGTCAGTTGAAGCTATTATTTAGGCGCGGCCCGGCCTGTTCCGCCAGTTGAAGCTATTATTTAGGTTCGGCCCGTCAGTTGAAGCTATTATTTAGGCCCTGCCCCGCCCATGATGTGCTAATTTTGTATTATTTTGTCTTTCTATTGTATTTTATTAAATTGTGAAAATTAAATAATAAAATGAAATATTATTGAAAATATTTAGTCGAATGTAAGGTTAAACATATTAACTAAATTTTGGCAATTATCGAAGAATATGACCTTAAAAGAGAGAAAAAAGAAAAAAACTAAGCGCGTTTAAAATAAATTTTCAAAATTTAGCTCACTTAAAAAAAAAAAGAAGGGCTCTTCATTGAAATGCTTCTAATCCCTAGTCTAAACACTAGTTAGTTCATAAACTTCAAGTTTTAACCCTTTAACGACCGTAACGCCCAAAACGCCCGTACGTACAAACAGCCATAGACGCCAGAAACGCTTGTCTAGAGTGAGTCGGATTTCTTATCCTTACTTGTTCTTCAAATTTTCTCGACCTATGGGGGACCAGCAGGAGTCACCCTCAGTCACTATTGTTGTTACTAAGCAAAGAAGTGAAATAACAGACAGTTTTGGGCGTTATGGTATTTAGAGTGATACAAGATTTTTGGATCATGGTCGTTAAAGGGTTAATAAGATTAAACGATTTAATTTTTTGATACCAACTCCGAATAAACATAAGTACATTAACATACCTGATTGCAGCAGGAAACATTTCCTTTTATGCAGTATGTAAACAGAAAATTTGGACGAGGAACTTGTAGCAGCAGAAACGTATTTATGTCTCTTAAGATAAGATGTTGTTCCCGATTTTGAGAAAGGAGAAACAATTGGGATCGTACCACTCTCTCATACAAACACACCCCCACTGTAGACACACACAACACACACACACACACACACACACACACACACACACACTCGCTCGGAGTCGAATCTTCTTGCTGTTAAGAAGACCCTTTCACTCCACACAACACACACACACACACACTCGCTCGGAGTCGAATCTTCTTGTTGTTAAGAAGACCCTTTCACTCCACACAACACACACACACACACACACACACACACACACACACACACACACACACACACATATTCGCTCGAAGTCGAATCTTTTTGTTGTTAAGAAGACCCAAAGTGTTTTTACCATCTTAATACCTACCGATGGTAAAAAATACTGTGAGTGCCTCTCCTCACCTCTGTGATTACGCCCTCGGCTATGTCATGGAAGTAAGTAAATTCACCAAAACTGTTAAACAGACCAGGAAATCGGGAAACACGACTTTTTTCTTCTTTTACTATTGCGATAAAACAAAATGAGTCGACTTGGACCGGCCCGTTGCTTTGTTCTTTAAACTAAAAATATCTTGACCCGTGTAGACCTCTACTTTATGCAGTGTTATAGAAGTCACGTTGATGGTATGATGTTAAAACGAGCATCCGTTAGTAATCTTTGTTAGTCAACTTTTTGTTCAATATTGATGTATGGCTACCTAGCGAGTGAGCGAACGTGTGTATGTTCAAATTGTTCCGAGAGGATAAGTTTATTTTGTGTGACGACTGCGTATTGACGTGCATTATAGGTCTAAATAGGTTTTGCTGTAAGTACGACTTTTTACTCAGCCTGGCTGTTTTCTATAATTGTATAGTTAGTTTCTATAAGTGTATAGTTAGTTAGCTATTCTATGTCTTGTTAAGGACTTTCAGCTACATCTAACATTTAAGCTATCCGAGTTAAACGATAGTTACAGTAACGATAAGCCTACCAATTTACAACATATGGTGCTCTACAATAAAGCTAATGCAACATGAACGTATTGCTAAAGTTTTGTATTGTTAATGGCTGGTGGGAAATGGGTATTTGGTGATTACGCATTTCTGCCATTTTTAAAATGTTGTTGAGGACCCTAAAAAGAAGTCATGCTTTTTATGCAGGCGGTGCACCTCCTTCCTCCTCTAACATATAGTCTCATTTAACTTTTATTTATATTTATTGAAAATTAATTTTTCGTAAATATTGGTACAGATGAAGAGGAGTTAAATCTTTGACTCCTATTTCCAAGCCTAATATCTGTAAGAAATATAGAAAGCATTGTTTCAAAAATATCTGATTATCGTTTCAAAGCGTTAGGATATTAAATTAAGAATAAAGAACATGAAAAAAATTGATTATGTTGTTATAAATTGGCCAAATAGACACCTTTTGCTAGAAAATAACTGTCAAGTTGAGCCCAGGATTTGCGTACGTATGACAAAGTCGTTTACGTTTGTGTAAAAATAATGGTGAACTCTATGCATTTAAATATTTTTCGATCTAAATCTACATCAATTTAAACCTCGATACAAGCGGCGAAGGTCAAATTATTTGAGGCTGTGTGAAGGACAACGACAATGGTTTTTTCTTTACATTTGTAGTTGAAGCTTGGTGTACCTTGGTGTTCTTTTTTCTTTTCTTTTTTTCAGAAAAGCTCTGGCTCAATAAAGCCTTGCAAGGGATCACTGACCTTTGCTTACCTGTCATCAAAGAGGAACTTATCAAGAATTAGTTCCGTTAAGAGCAGCTTTTTCTTCCTTTCAGACGAATTACTACTAAAGCTTAACACAAATCTAAGGTATATAATCATTCCTGTCTGAAGCAGATGTGAAAATAAGACACTCAAGGCAATCCGATTTCGAAAATAATAGTCCATGTGTCCACGAACTGCATTTGGCAAAAGAAATCAGCGAGAATCCTGTTCGACATTATAAAAGGTTTTCTATCTGCTTGCTAACATGGAAAACAAATTCGAAATTTAAGATTGTATTAAAAAGTCAGTATGCGTTTGGTATGCCTATGGATGATAATTCAGTACACTTTTGTAGACATACCAAAATTTAGCGCCGTATCAGACGGCAGCCTCTCAGAAAATAATCTCGGGGGGCGCAGTGGTCTAAGCTTTGGCTTATGATCATTTGTCCAAGATGTGACCCGGGTTCGAATCCCGGTGAGGCATGGATTTTGTTTTTGTCTTACGGCACTGGCTCTCTCCCTTCCCTGGAATCAGTGGCCTTAAATTAGGGACAAGAGACTGCTTATAGCCCATCGAGTTGCTCACGGTGGTCGTTAAACCTCGAAAACAAAACAACTCCTCTGCTGAAGTCATACACTCAAAGCATAGCCCGATGGAGTGGACGGCGGAGAGAACCTCTTGCATAACTCTCATGTTGAGAATTTGACGTATTCACACTCCATTGCTTTTCTATCAACATTCCACCACTAAAATACAAGTATTCATGTACCATTAAAATCTAGTAATTTAAAACATAATGCAATTCACTATTTAACAGCCATAGTAAAATATAATCTTTGGAAAAATAGAAACTTAATGTTTTGCAACCAAAAACGTCGAAATTCAGAACAAATAAAACTAGCAATTAAATGTGATTTTCAACGAGTATTAAAATTTGAAACTAGAAAATATGTGTTAAATAAGACTTTTTAAGAAGTGGATATCATTAAAACCAATAGTTTACAGAAAAGGAAGTGATGTTATGAATAAAATAATAAAGTAATATAAAACTTGAATTTTAAAATAGAATCCAAAAACAAACTTTTATGTTGTGAATCTTTAATTTTCCTGTGGGAACTTTGTCTTCAAATCTTTACTATCTTACTAAATTATTTATTCTCATTTTATTTTTTTTTCCTTATTTAAAGAATCACTTCACAATGGGACTCTTTTTAGTGCTCCCTAGAGGAGTGATTCTAAATAAATTGTACAAAACCTGTTCTGGGTGGTTCTTCCTAACCACCCCCCCCCCCAGTTGATGTGAAAGATCTGTATGAACGAATAATTTAAAATACATAATTATTACAAATTTTATGCAAATTTTTACTGGATCCATAATAACTTAGATTTTGTAGTAGATGAGAACTGGATTTCAGTTCGTTCCTTTGTTGTTTTTTTAACCTGAAACCTTTTATTTTTAAATACTTATGAGTTTTATCTAAATAAATAAATGGTCTCTATAAAATTTAAATTACTAAATGAGTAAATCTTATAAAAGAGTGTAAAAATTGTGCATAAAAGTGAAATAGGAAAAAAATCATGAAACCTTACCAACTATTTATTAATCCGTCATGGGCGACTTTCAATAAAGTCGGGCATGAGAAAATAAAATAAAAAAAGAGGATTTCTCTGCGCTGTTGCAATTTCATCCTGTGTGCCATCGTTTCTATGCCGACATTCAAGGGCGATGTGCAACATATTTTCTGTGCCCCTTTAAATATGGAATTTCATTAAATTTTGTTACTTTGCTTGTTAAAAGGGATCATCTTTCCTTTTACCTCCCTCGTTAAATTCGAGGGATTTCATTAAGTGACACTCCTTAAAAAAGGTCAAATAAGCTTTGAATCGACATTACACCAAACATAAGTTCCTGTTTTGCTCGTTAAATCCGAGATCTCACTAAATACGGGCTCGTTTAAGCGAGTTCTACTGTCTAAACTCATGTTCATAAAAAACAGAACACCTGAATGGAGTCAAGCTACGACTGAGATTTTTACAGATATTTTCATTGAGCAATACAGAACAAATTATTAGCATCTCGGGGCCATACGTACTAAGTGCGTCGATGTAGCTAATTATCGGCGTGTCCACCTCTGGTAAGTATCACTTGCTGTACGCGCTGAGGCATTCAATTAAATAATGTGTGAATGGTGTCCTGTGGAATAGCCATCCAGAGTTACTGGCGGACGGTCGTACTGCTGTTTGCTCTGTGGCATCGAATCAAATAATGTGTGAATGATGTCCTGCGGAATAGCCATCCAGGCTGTATTGATCCGTGTCCAAAGTTCATCAAGAGTTGCTGGCGGACGGTCGTACCGCTGCACCTGTCGTTGGAGCATGTCCCAGAGATTTTCCATGGGTGAGAAATCAAGTGATCTAGCTGGCCACGACAGAAGTGGAACATTTTTGTCCCCGAAGAAGGTACGTGTTGTCCCTGCAACATGCGGTGTGGCATTGTTCTGTTGAAATATCGCCCCAGGGACGTCCTGCAGGTACGATTCGTCACGCCACTCCCTTCTCTTCTTTCGATGCACCATTGCAGCCTGGCAGTCCGTTGCTGCAATGTCAAAGGTAGCCTGAAGAAGAGCCGAACAGCCTGCAGTCCGAACTGTATTAACCGGCGACGTACTGTTTCAGCTAACATGGGAGAATGCGTCACATTTTGCCAATGCTTCGCCAATGCCGTTGATGATGCAGAACCGTCCTTCAAAGACATCCTTATGTGATGACGGTAGTCCCTCGGCGTTGTCTGTGTATGGCGTCCAGAAATTTCTCTTCGTGTCGTACGCCCTTCTTCGTACGATTCCCTGCACACTCTTGCCACGGTGGGCAAACTGCGCACCACACGACTGGCAATCTCCCGGAAAGTAGACTTGTAGTCTCTCATGCCGATAATGTGACCTCTGTCGAACTCGCTGATGTGACTGTCTTTACACGACGATGAGACATCCTTACCCACTGCTGACCAAGCACTGAGATGCCGACCGGGCCACACGGCGTTTATAACAGGAAAACGGCCAGTTTCTGGGCTGTGACATTGTGCGATCTCATTTGCCTAGACGCACAGTACGCATGCACCTATGACGTCGAAATGCTAATCATTTCTGTGATATTGCCTGATTAGAATATCCTGTAAAAATCAAAGTCGTAGCTCGACTCCTTTCAGGTGTTCTGTTTTTTATAAACATGAGTGTATATAAATTTGAATATTTACAAACTATAAAATAAAAACAATTACGCGGTATGTTTTCTCTCGTACATCCCATTGAGAACTTCCATCACTATTCTGTATTTACAATGGAGTCGATTGGAGAGGAGTCATGAGTAAAACAATAGCCAATATCATCCGAAACGTTCAATCTGAAATCAAAATTTCATTTCATGACAAGCAGCCTTAAAAATGGTTTTTGCATTAGTTTGAATTCCACTAAATTCTTCTCGTGCGTCATCGGTATTTCAAAACTGTGTTATTAATAATAGCTTTCAATGTTTCCCTTTTATTTGATGCCATGATTAACCTGTAATAAATCTAGGAAAAATATGCCAAAAGTACGGAGCATGAAATTAATTTCAGAGTTCATGGAAAAGCGCTAATTGTCGTTTCGGTTGAAACATATGTCCTTGGAGATCCATAGATCCTTGAGAGAATTTCTTCGTCTTACCTCAATAATCCATGTTTCACTTGCGTGTTTTTCATTCAAGGCTGGTATTTGGTGTAAGGAAGCAAATCGGAACAGCTTAACCTCTTTTCCTCTATTCATGACCGACGGCACCCAGATTAAGACCAACGTAACATAATTGAACTGTCAAGTTTAGCACTTTTCTCAGAATAATTACCACGCAATTCAAACTCTCCTTCTTCTCATTTAAACGTTCCAATTATTTAAATTTTAGACAAAAGCACCAGTTGTAAATATTTCTGTTTTGCAACTCTTAGAACATTATCTAAGATGCATCTTAATGAGTGACGCAAGTCTTCTGTGTCTTTGCGGTAAATTTTATGTGGGCTAAATAACATTCGTCAATTTTAGAAGTGTGGAAAATAGAACAGAATTGCTTCACTGCTTGCTGCTATTGTTATATCACGTTTTGGATTTGAAGCGCACGGTAATTTCTTAATAATTCATGAACACCATTTTAACTCGCGTAACAGCTTTATAAATTAAGTGCCTTTGTATCTTAAGAACACTAAGTTTTAGATCGCTTTTTCAGAGGTGAAAGATGAAACTTTGTTAGAAACCATTTTGAAATAATGTCCTTTTTACAAGTTTTAAACCATTGCTCCAGATTCAAACGATTTAATCAAACTCGCAAGAAATGATCAAATATGGAATAATTTTGTAGGTGACTTTACAAATGTGGGTGGAAATTAAAAAGTATGTAACCACCAGCATTGTAAACTTCCTACGCGTGTTTTAGTGCTTTCCGATCTTAAATTTTGCATAAGTTCTTTCAGCTACAAATTGTATTTACCAAGATGGAGCAATTTTATTGAGAAGTTGCCGAGTAGTCAAGGCGTGAGTTTAGCTAGTCTGTAATGTTCGTGGAATTATGGCTGACTAAACACTACATAAATCAGTTCTTAATAATTTCACTCTACAGTGAAACAGGAGTCTTCAAGAAAACGTCAAGAAAAAGTTACTTACACATTGATTCCTTTGTTCTTTCCACAGATCCATGAAACGGTAATATTCCAATAGAACAGAACACTATGTCGAATGTTCAACGTATCAGATTAGTAGTAAACTTCAGAACTAAATAACGTTAATCAGTAAAACACTTGTTACGTACCAGTACCGCAGGACGCACATGAGATAAAGGCAGATAGCAGTGAGAGCACATGTCCGCGTAGCTCAGTTGGGAGAGCGACTTACTCCCGTGTTTCTGATTAGTAAGGAATCATTACAGTGTTACCTGAAAACGTATAGTGTAAACCACTCCCCTGCCACTTGGTTTCAGCCCCTTTAGATTAGGCCATAGTAGAGAGTAAAAAAACTAACCGTTTCGATGCCAGTCTGAGGTGCCTCGATTTTTTTTTTTCACAAAGTGTAAACCACCCACCTCAAAAAAACAAAACAAAAAAAAACACACACACACCTTATTATGGGAACAATTTCGAATAATTTGTTATTGTTAAAAATTACTTAGTAAATATTTGTTATTCTTGGAAGCACTTACGTCGCGTTAGCTGCACTGTGGCTGAACCGTATACATGGAAAATCGGCATCCAGAAGATTGAAACAATATATGATGATGTATTGCGGTGCAAACATCTCTATTCTGTGGAATTAGGTTTTTTATTGCGAGAGTAATCCGAGTTGTCAGCGCTTGAAAAATTGCGCCTTCAGCAAGGGCTGTGTTAATGTTTTATTAAGAGATGATAGAAATTTCAGATTGAAGTCAATGTAGATGTTTTCTTTTATTATTATAATATTTTCCCTCATTTTCTTATTTCTTTTTAAATTAGTTTCTCGAAATATTCAGCTATAAACGAACACAATTAGACTAAATATAAGAGGAGATCGCCCAAAAACCTACGGGAGGGCGTTCATGGATTTTCCGAGGGGAGGGGGAAGCTAAGCACCCCCGAGAAGATGCCTGAATACATCACTGCATGAGATAAAGGCAGATAGCAGTGAGAGCACATGTCCGCGTAGCTCAGTTGGGAGAGCGACTTACTCCGGAGCGAGAGGGGCCCGAAATCCATGCCCGGTGCGGACAAACTTGTACATTATGCACTTAAAAATAAAAATATGTATATATCAACACAATACGCAGCCTTTAAATAGACACAACTTTAATTAATCAACTCCTCTTTCACAAGTAATATTATAACATCCACCATTTCCACACTTTTGCTGCTGCTCAAACATTTTATAATAATCATCTAAATACGTGGAGTCAGTTGAATAAATAAATCCATCGCTCTTTCCACGTTAAGCAACGCACAGCAACCGAAAAATTGTTATTCGGCCGCCGTCTGGGAATGTTATTGGAATGTTATTCCCAGACGGCGGCCGAATAACAATTTTTCGGTTGCTGTGCGTTGCTTGACGTGGAAAGAGCGATGGATTTATTTATTCATTATACTATAACATCCAGTTTTCATCTGACACATCCACACGCCACACGCTCTGACCTCAGGGTGTTGCCAACAATACTTTTGCGAGAGAGAAAAATATATCACGTACAGTTTGAGAAGCACTAAGGAGAATAAACTCAAATTTACATACAAAAAGAAACTAAAAAGGAAAGTTAAATTAGATTATACGTATACGTCACAAGTCGTCAAAGTTCAAGATGGGTGGTGCTCTTGTTCTATTGCGCTGGCTCTCTTCCTTCTCTGGAACCAGTGGCTCAAAACCAGGAACAGGCGACTTCTCACGAAGGACGTTAAATCTTCCTTTCCCAGACTAAGAAAAAAAAAAGTTGTTTGCTCAATATAAATGAAGCAGAAGCCACTTCCACCGATGTGTGTAGTCCTTTATTTAAACTCCTATAACTTACACAGTGTTAAGGGCGCTCTTTGGCCAACCATGTCCCTTGCGCCATAAAAATCAATCAACCAACACAGTGTTAAGCAACAAACCCAGAGATTGAAGAAACTCAAGAAAATTTCAGTAAATGTGAACAAAATCTGAACAAATTTCGATCGAAATTACAGAGTTATACTAAGGTATGTATGAGAGAGATACTAAGCGAGGCTCACACTGAAGTAGACATTAATAGGCGTAAAAAACTTGGAGTGCTTTTGGAAGAATTGTAGCGTTCTTTACTATTTGAAAAGTGTGTAAGTGAACACTATATAAGTAAAGCTTGTTCTTATTCACTCACTTTAAGTGAAACAGAGTCACTCAAATAAAGTTCAACACAGTTTTACTTACAGTACGCTTTCTATTCGGCTGCACTTCACTAATGAAGAAACTTTTAAATCATACCTCCAATAACAACAATATAGGCACTTAGTTAGATTAGCGTGCATTAGGAAACACAATAGTAGTTTGAAAAGACTAACACGAAGTATATACGCCGATGAGGCATCATTACATTATGACCACCTACCTAATAAGCTGTAGGACCCCCAAGGAGGTTAGAATAGATGGAGTAAAGGTCAGCAGTACCCCTCGTGTGATCAAAGTGAAGTCAGCGAAACGTCACAATTCTGACGTCACAGCCTTCGCCGCCATGTTGGTGAGACGCAGTGAGACGACTGTGATCATAACATCACATTGAGTAGTGATGACGTGGCTGCCTTTTTCGATCTATATCTTTAAATTTCAGTATGTAGATAACTAACAAATATAACGAAGTAAATTTCTCCGTCATTTCTGTCCACGCCAGTATTCGAACCCGGATCTCCTCATTCCGGAATAAGTCACTCTACCAATTGAGCTACGCGGACGTTTTATTCTGATTCCTATCTGCCTTTATGTCGTGTGCGTCCTTCTGGCAGGTACGTCACATCTCCTGGTACGTTACATCATCTCCCCCTTATTATTATTTTTTTTCGAAGTGCTGGAGAAGGGATTCTCTTATTTTTCCTATCTCGCGGTGTGGAAAGAACATCACACCAATACGAGATTTTAAACGGTCGGGTCATCCGGATAGTTCGGGCGCCATTGTAACGAAGTAAATTTCTCCGTCATTTCTGTCCACGCCAGGATTCGAACCCGGATCCCCTCATTCCGGAATAAGTCACTCTACCAATTGAGCTACGCGGACGTTCTATTCTGATACCTATCTGCCTTTATGTCGTGTGCGTCCTTCTGGCAGGTCCGTCACATCTCCTGGTACGTTACATAAAAAGCTAGCGATTATTAGGTAACATATAATAAACGTTTTAGGCTGGCTATAATAAATTTTTATTGATGGTTTTCGAACTTTGTTTTAGTTTTTTAACAATTGCAGAAGAATATGAGCTTTCGTCACCGCGAGGTCACAAATAGCTAACACAACATTTTCTACTTATCGTGTTTTACAGAAATCTCTGTATGAAACTGAATCAATTAATATTGTTAGAAACTCAATTCTATGGGCTCTTTAAAGTTCCTGTTTACTCGCAAACCTAACGAACCGACTATAACAGAAAATTATTTTTACGAGTTCCTCTTGACACAAGTACTTAACATTAAAGTTAAAGGGATTTTTTTGTGTGTGTGCGCGTGGAAATTTCCTCAGATCATCAGATGCGCACAAATTACCCTTGAGAATATTTTTTACGTATCAGTTTATGAGTCCTAACCTTGCAAAATCGAACTCTTAAGAAGGTATGAGCTACAGCGCTTAGTATGCAAAATAAGCAGGCGAATGAATTTTTTTGCATTTTAAAATTTTCATAATAAAAATTTCTTTTAAACGTTTACTGGAATTCAGTGGGGGAGGTCCTGGGGCCCGGGCCACCCCATGAGGTATCACTTGATCCTTCGTTCTTTGTATTGGCTGCTTATTTTTAAATATAATTGTATGTGTTTTTGAATATATATATTTTACCAACAATGGGAATTTTAAATATATTTGTGTATGTTTCTGAATATATATTTTAACTTTAATACGACGGAGATATTTTTATCGCTTTCCAATTACTTTGGGAGATGTTTCCTACAGAGTGTTTTGATTTGCAGCTTCAATAATTTGGGCCACCCCTATAAAAAATTCTGGGTACGCTGCTGCCTGCTGGAACTTATTAGCATAAAAACCACTAAAAGTAAAATCACGAATTTATCGTTTTATACGAAACATGCGCTAATCGTATTATATGCTATGCACGCATGTCTGAGAAAGCTCCGCAGAGAAAATTCAACCGTTTTGCCGCGACGCACTCTCGTTCGCCGTCAGCACAGATTTAGATCCCCATACATCAGTATGATTATTGATTAAGCATAAAAATAACACAAATGTGTAAGGTATATCAATTATTAGTAAATAAGAACATTACTGCGGACAATTTCTGGAGAGGAGATTAATCTAAATTCTGATTTGCTTAAAATTTGGTGAGTTTCAGAACCGGCAGTTTCTTAATCAAACTACAAAGGCTTGCAAAAAAAAAAAAAAAAAAAAAAAAAACTTTAGAGAAAAATTAATATGCTATGCACAATTACCTATGAAAAGTTACACCAGCAGGTGCTTTAGTTGATGAGTTGACACATTCAAAGGCGCAACACAATCCATTTTAAAAGAAGTATAAATTTTTTGATGAAAAACGGTCTGTTCCTTATTCCCCCAACGCTGAAAAAGTACTAGGAACGTCTCACTGGTCGTGGCCATCAGCTCCGTGTCGTCTGCTCAAAGTGCTTCAAGTTTGTGACGTCAACCTTACTCCATCTATTCCAACCTCCTTGGGACCCCCTTTAGCCCGAAAAATAGCGGCCACTTCGCGAGGATTTGATGAGGTGGCGATAGGTATCCTGGGGTATGTGGTACCATAATGTCAACAGCAGGCCAACCAGTTCCTGTACATTTCAGGGGGTGGTGATTTAGCTCGAACCCGCTTTTCCAAGTCGAACCACAAATGATTGTTCAAATCATTTTTTGAACGATATTTGTTCGATTGGGTTCATCTCAGGTGAATTAGGAGGACAGGGCATTAACAGAAAGTCACCAGCATGTTCCTCCAACCACCTCTTGACGATTCTGGCAGTGTGGCATGGCGCATTAATCTGTTGATAATGGCCATTACCAGCAGGGAACACAGTTGCCATGAATGGGTTAACTTGGTCCGCAACGATGTTCAGATACCTGACAGCTGTCAGGGATTGAGCTGTTGGGATAATGGGGCCTAAGGTGTCCCAAGAAAACATCGCCCACAGCATAACACCGCCGCCGCCAGCCTGTTTCGCCCCTCAGTGCATCCAGGTGCCATAGCCTCCGTTGGTAATTGGCGTATCCGCGCTCGGCCGTCTACGTGATTCACCAGGAATCTTGATTCGTCAGACAAGGCAACTCTATTCCAATCATTCACAATCAGCAAAATCCACACGTAGAGGGAGTTCATATTCATCCATTTTTTCAATTAGTTCTTTCAGTACATGGATATGATCTATAGTGCTGTAGATGGTCTATAGTGCGGTGACTTTTGTCAATATAGTGTATATATACAGTGGTGGAAATGGGAATTTTTCGCTTGCGGAACGCAACGTACAACTTGTAGTGTTGTCGCCAAAACCCGTCAAAATGACGTCGCAACGTTTTGTCTATTTCTGACTCATTATTCAGAATTCGTCAAAAAGGCTTAACGCAGTTTTGACGGGTTCTGGCGACGACACTACAACGGTACAAGTGAATGCATTAAAAATTTAATATTCGCAAACCCATTTGCTGTAGACATAAAACCATATAAGGAAATTTCGTTATTAAACTTTAAAATTATACAGTCACATTTAGCTAAAGTCAGAGCTGTTTTCTTTATTCAGAAGTACGTTTCTTATTAGAAAGACCACGCGAATGTGTGCCGATGCAATTAAAGGTATCACCCTTTTTGGAGGTGTCCTCAAATAACAAACATCGGAGAAAAAACGTCAGCTCGTATTTGAGGCAGAGATATGTAAGTAACTACTGTATATGGGATGGCAAAGTAAAGAAATTCGGCTTTGTCTGAAATATCCATTTATTTAGTTACAAAATATCTATTATAACTTCGATTTGAAAAAAAAAATCATCTCCTGAAATAATCTCCAAAGTTTTTGTTTCAACAAGTCTTCTTGCATCTTTCTCTGCAAGCCAAAAAATCTGCATTTCTCCTTCCGTCACTCAACCATTTCCGTACGTACGGCTCGGGATTGAAGATCTTTGAAGGAGGTCCGTTTTTTTTTTTTTATGAACATGAGGTTGCTGACGTGTGTAATGTTTAAAGCGTTTCTTAAATCAATTATTATCAAATTCATGGTGCTAAAACCTCTTTCACACTCAGCTGTTGTTATAGCAACAGCAGCAACAGATTTTAATAAGACTTTTAAATGATGTGAAACTTTTTTGGTTTCCTTGAAATGTCTGAACTCTTCCATGATTTTCCTTTCTTCCTCCAATCCGAATATTCGGCATAAACTTAGAACCTCTCCTTCTCCATATAAAATATCTGTCAGTCGGCCAAAAGACGGATACAAAACCTGAAGTTGTTTTATAATGTCCTCGCTGCTGAATAATCTGGCAGATAGATAAATTGTTGGCAATACTCCAAAAAAACTGAACACGGTTTATTTTCCCGTCAGATTTATATCCCTTTGAACACCATATTTTTTACGGCATCTGATGCTACTAAATAAAACTCGTCAAAACCACCATCAGCTAAACCTTGGAAAACTTTCACTGTAAAGGAAATATGCGAATGTACTTCTGGTAACGATACAGAATTTCCTTGAAGACGCAGTGACAATGAACTAAGTTCCTTTAAGGCGATTTTCATTAGTGCCAAATTTTTCAGGAAGCATGTGCTCGTATGTCTTTTCAGTAAGCCAGAAAACATGCTTCGTTTTTTACTATCCCTTGAAGCATCAGCAGATGCAGCTTTAAAATGCAAAGCCAAGGCTGGAAACATATTCCAGACAGCAGATACTGTTCGCTCACTAGAAGCGACCCATCTTGTTCCAAGAACGCTCCATTGAAGAAAACAGAACTGCAATTTCTTCAGCACAGTGATGCAACTCGCGGGCGTTCTTTGGTGAAGCGTGATACAAAGAGTATAATTTATCGCAAAACGATTTAAAACTCTGTATGCTGTAAACATTTTTAATTGCGTCCCCCACAGCAAGTTCTAACTTATGATTTGCGCAGTGCCATATAATAAGTTCGGAAATTTTTTAAGCTGTTGAGCCACACCAGATATGGTACCTGCGAAGTTTGCAGCTCCGTCGGAAGTGAAAGATATCAGATTATTTTTAATAAGCTCTATTGGAAAGTACGTCACCAAGCAGTTCATAATCGACTCAGTTATTGCTGTTGCTTTCAAATCGTGTAATTCAATCAAGTCAAAAAATAGAGTTTGGGCATTTATATCATCCGGATCTATGGACATTCTTATGCAGATTATGAGTACTGAGAGTCGGCTTACAGTTGTACACTCATCAACCAAGATACCGAATTTTATATTTTGGGAGACGATTTCTTCACAGAGCTTTTTACGCATGTCATTTCCTATAGAATCGCAAATATCCGTACATGTCTTCCTAGACTGCAATATCTTCCCCATCTCAGTGCCGTTTTTCTTTTGAAGATCAATCAAACCAGGAAAATCGGCAAAAGGTCTATTGTTCTTCGCAATGAAATATGCGGTAATGAATATTTTGTACGTATTGTCCACTTTATTTTTATTTATTTTTTCAACAATATTTTCAAAGACGCCTCCAAAACGTGTTACGTTCATTTTAGAAGCTTCTTTATGAGCGCGACTTTCTCTGTGCTCCTTTATTTTTTCCCTTAGAGCCGTATTGTGCTTCTTCTTATCGTCAGCCGTAGATCTAACTTTGCAATCTATCCACTCCTTAGAAAGCCTTGCACCAGTTAAAAATTCTGAAACGTTCATATTCCCGGCGGGTTTACAGACGGCACATCCTAAACACCCATTTTTTAAAACAAACCAAGAGTACACTTTCAAAAAATACTTTGATCCTCAGTCCAACACTCGGGTTTACCATTTGTTGAGCTTTGCCGAGATTCAGATTCTTCTAATGAACTTCCTGATGCAGTGATTTCCTTTGACTGTTGAATTTTCGGTGATTTTCTTGATGATACTTCACACGGAGTCCGAGCTTGAACAGAGGGGGGGGGTTCCAAATTTCCGAGTTCTGTTTTTTCTTCCTTTTGACTCATCTTTTTTCCCAAAGAAATCTGTTAGTGTTCTTTTCATTATTTTCAGTTGTTTTCTTTTCTCACACAACAACAAATTAAAACTTACAACAACGACTATAATATCAGTCAAAAAGTCACGTCCTACCACGACAGGAGCTGGAGTTGAAGTGACAGCATGTGTAGAGCGTAGTAATTAAGCTCGTTGCCAGGTTACAGGAACTGCGAAGTCATTTTATGCCAAGAGCGGAGAGAGGTTGCAAGGTCAGTCATCGAGCAATCAGCTCCTGTCATGACCTTCGCTCTCACGCAAACACTTCGCACTCATCGTCGAATTAAACGGTGTTGCAGTCGTCACCATGGCGGGAAATCGCGAAGGAAGGACGCCAGACGGCGGCGAAGAGAAAAAATTTGAGAACTACAGCTACAACTCCGGTAGTACCTACACAAATGGCGAGTGAGCTTTATTAGAGGAAAACAATAAAAAAAATGAAACGACGAACAATTAATACAAGATGGTGTCATTAATTGAAATGTATAATGCATTAAGAAATATGTTATGAAAATTAAGTGCTCCCTTTCTTTTGGTGTCGATAACGGAACGCCGGAACGCAGAGTTTTGCTTCCGGAACGCTGGAACGCGGTGTTTCGCTCCCGGATCGGCGTTCCGGTGCGTTCCGGCTCATTTCCACCACTGTGTGTATATATATATATATATATATATATATATAAGACGCAAAAGAACGAACAACCAACCCAAGAACAGACATCGAACCATCAATCCAAAAATGACGAAGCAAAAAACAAACAATACGACAAGAATCCCGCAGCGCAAGTATCAGCATACAAAGGTCTGTCATATCTGTCATATATATATATATATATATATATATATATATATATATATATATATATATCTGGCAGAACTAGTGGTGTTGGATTTATAATAAACAAGAAACTGAAGGATAAAGTTGTAGAAGTTGAAAGTTCCTCTGACAGAGCTGCACGACTCGTTATCCAACTCTCGAGAAGATACCAGGCTCAGATTATTCAAACTTATGCACCCACCAGAAGTCATGCTGAAGAAGAAATTGAAGAATTTTATGAGGAAATTCGTGATCTAAATAATAAAGGTAAGCAGCACTTGAAGATAATTATGGGAGATTTCAATGCAAAAATAGGGCAACGGCAACAGAATGAAACTTCAGTAGGTAAATTCGGTCACGGCAACAGAAACCAGCGTGGAAATACTCTCGTTGAGTTTGCAGAGGCAGAAGGGTTTTTCATCTTGAACTCCTTCTTCAAGAAAAAGCCACACAGGAAATGGACATGGAGACATCCAAATGGGACGACAAGTGAAATTGATTTTATTATGTGTAACAAAAAATTTGTCATAGAAGACTGCAGTGTGCTAAACAAGTTCAACACAGGTAGTGACCATAGATTGGTGAGATGTAAGATGCACCTCAACACTGAACTTGAACGTGGCAAGCTCATAAGACAAACAAAATCTATTGACATAACCAACCTTAAAAAACACCATAATACCTTCAAGTTGGAACTGAAGAACAGGTTCTCTGCTTTAGAAGGCCTAACATCGGAAGAAGTGGACATCTCTGAAGTTAACAGAAAAGTAACCAAAGCTCTTATGGAAACGGCAACAAAATTAGCTGGGTCTAAGAACAAGTTGCATGTAAATAAATTATCAGGAAAAACCAAAATGTTGATGCAAAAAAGAAGAGAGATGAGGACAACTAAAGAAGATGTGACTTCCAAAGTGGAATATATAGAGGTATGCAAGACAGTACGAAAAAGTATCACTGAAGACGTAAGAAAATTCAACTGTGAACTAGTGAGCAAAGCAATTGAAAACAACCAAAGCCTAAAGATAGCAAAGGGACATCTCAGTAAGGGAAGAAAACAGTTTATTGCACTGAGAAAAGAAGATGGTTCTGTAACAAGAAATAGAGGCGAAATTTTGACAAGAGTGAAAGATTTCTACTCCAAATTATATGAAAGGGATGATACATGCACTCTAGACATCATGAAAGATACCAGTACGAGAGTTCCTCCAGTCCTTCCAGCAGAAGTTGCACATGCAATCAAGAACATGAAGCGGGGAAAAGCTCCAGGAGAAGATGGAATTACTGTAGACATCATACAAGAAGCAAGTGGAGAAATCGAAACGGTACTCGCCCAAATTTTCACTCGATGCCTTAATGAAGGAAAGATTCCTGAGGATTGGAACACCGCTACAATGATATTGCTACATAAGAAAGGTGACATTGAGGATCTCGGAAACTACAGACCTATCAGCCTCCTATCAGTAGTTTATAAAATCTTCACTAAAGTTCTTTCACACCGCTTGAAGGTAACACTGGACATGGCTCAACCGAGAGAGCAAGCTGGATTCAGGAGTGGCTACAGCACAATAGATCATATCCATGTGCTGAGAGAACTAATTGAAAAAGCGAGGGAATATGAACTTCCATTGTGCATGGCTTTTATCGATTATGAAAAAGCCTTTGATTCGGTGAAACCATCAGCAGTTACAATGGCTCTGAAAACCTGCGGTATTGAAGATGCATACATTAATATTATTAATAACATCTATGAAAATGCAAGTGCAAAGATTAGGCTGTTTGAAAATACAACACACATAAAAATTGGAAAGGGAGTGAGACAAGGTGACACCATATCTCCGAAGCTCTTTAATGCCACATTTGAGGGAGTTTTTCAGTCACTGAGCTGGGAAAACAAGGGGATAAAGATTAATGGAGATTATCTAACCCACCTTCGTTTTGCTGATGACGTAGTCATTTTTGCAACTAGCCCATCAGAGCTGCAGAGTATGATCCAGGAACTTGCTGACAAGAGTAAAGAAGTGGGATTAAAAATGAACTTTCAGAAGACAAAAGTGATGTTCAATGCTTTTACAAGAAATGAAGATTTATCGATTGATGGAGAAAAGCTGGAGATAACAGACACGTACGTTTATCTTGGACAGCAGATATCAAGTGAGGGTCACATTGATGAAGAAATTAATCGGCGTATAAAACTTGCCTGGAGAGCTTTTGGAAGAAACAGCATAATTTTCAAGAGCAATATGCCATTATGTCTTAAAAGAAAAGTGTTTGATCAATGCATCCTTCCAGTGCTTACGTATGGTGCAGAGACGTGGACCTTAACTAAAAGAGACATACAAAGGCTGCAGACAACTCAAAGCAGCATGGAGAGGTGCATATTTGGTGTAACCAGGAGAGATAAGAAGAGGAACTCGTGGATCCGAAAAATGACAAGAGTGGAAGACATCATGATCAGAGTTAAATCCCTGAAATGGCAATGGGCTGGACATACTGCCAGAAGGACAGATCATCGATGGACAGCCGACATTTTAGATTGGATTCCAAGGGACAGGAAAAGACCCAGAAGAAGACCACATGGGAGATGGGTGGATGAAATTCGAAAGTATGCAGGGGTGACATGGAGGAGACTGGCACAAGACAGACCGTTGTGGAGGAAACTTGGGGAGACCTTCGTCCAGCAGTGGATTGATAATGGTTGACAATGATGATGATGATGATGATATATATATATATATACATACACAATGGAAGTTCATATTCCCTCGCTCTTTCAATTAGTTCTCTCAGTACGTGGATATGATCTATTGTGCTGTAGCCACTCCTGAATCCAGCTTGTTCTCTCGGTTGAGCCATGTCCAGTGGCACCTTCAAGCGGTGTGAAAGAACTTTAGTGAAGATTTTATAAACCACTGATAGGAGGCTGATAGGTCTGTAGTTCCTGAGATCCTCAATGTCACCTTTTTTATGTAGCAAGATCATTGTAGCGTTGTTCCAATCCTCAGGAAATTTTCCCTTCATTAAGGCATCGAGTGAAAATTTGGGCGAGTACTGTTTCGATTTGCATGGCTTTTATCGATTATGAAAAAGCCTTTGATTCGGTGAAACCATCAGCAGTTGCAATGGCTCTGAAATCCTGCGGTATTGAAAATGCATACATTAATATTATTAATAACATCTATCAAAATGCAAGTGCAAAGATTCGGCTGTTTGAAAATACAACACACATAAAAATTGGAAAGGGAGTGAGACAAGGTGACACCATATCTCCGAAGCTCTTTAATGCCACATTCGAGGGTGTCTTTCAGTCGCTGAGCTGGGAAAACAAGGGGATAAAGATTAATGGAGATTATCTAAACCACCTTCGTTTTGCTGATGACATAGTCATTTTTGCAACTAGCCCATCAGAGCTGCAGAGTATGATCCAGGAACTTGCTGACAAGAGTAAAGAAGTGGGATTAAAAATGAACTTTCAGAAGACAAAAGTGATGTTCAATGCTTTTACAAGAAATGAAGATTTATCGATTGATGGAGAAAAGCTGGAGATAACAGACACGTACGTTTATCTTGGACAGCAGATATCAAGTGAGGGTCACATTGATGAAGAAATTAATCGGCGTATAAAACTTGCCTGGAGAGCTTTTGGAAGAAACAGCATAATTTTCAAGAGCAATATGCCATTATGTCTTAAAAGAAAAGTGTTTGATCAATGCATCCTTCCAGTGCTTACGTATGGTGCAGAGACGTGGACCTTAGCTAAAAGAGACATACAAAGGCTGCAGACAACTCAAAACAGCATGGAGAGGTGCATGCTTGGTGTAACCAGGAGAGATAAGAAGAGGAACACGTGGATCCGAAAAATGACAAGAGTGGAAGATATCATGATCAGAGTTAAATCCCTGAAATGGCAATGGGCTGGACATACTGCCAGAAGAACAGACCATCGATGGACAGCCGAAATTTTAGATTGGATTCCAATGGACAGGAAAAGACCCAGAAGAAGACCACATGGAAGATGGGTGGATGAAATTCGAAAGTATGCGGGAGTGACATGGAGGAGACTGGCACAAGACAGACCGTTGTGGAGGAAACTTGGGGAGACCTTCGTCCAGCAGTGGATTGATAATGGTTGACAATGATGATGATGATGATATATATACACACACACTATATTGACAAAAGTCACTGGACACCTAGAAGAGAAACACAACATAGCATTTATTGACATACATTAGTACTGTGTCGATCCACCTTTGGCCTTAATGCATGCAGTGACTCTTCGAGACATGCATTCGACAAGGTTTTGGAACACAGCGATAGGTATGCGCTTCCATTCAGTACATAATGCTGCCGCTAATTGCTGTTTAGTAGTAGGCCTTGGTTCCAAACTTCTTATGCGGCGCTCTAATTCACATTTAACATTTCACAACCATCTCGTTATCCTCTCTACTCTGCCCAAATCTGCTCAAATCGTTATGAATAAATCTTTCCCCTCCTCCGCTTTGCCCTAATCTGCCCTCGGCCGCCCCGGTGGCGCAGTGGTCTAAGCGATGGCCTCTGATCATTCGTCCGAAAGGGGTCCGGGTTCAAATCCCGGTGAGGCATGGATGTTGTGTTTGTCTTACGGCACTGGCTCTCTCCCTTCCCTGGAGCCAGTGACCTTAAATTAAGGACCGGTGACTGCTTATAGCCCATTGAGTTGCTCGCGGTGGTCGTTAAACCTTCAATCAAAAAAAAAAAAATCTTCCCTCGTTAACATTTCGTCATTACATTTTATTGACCTCTGACTCACTGCTAGTGACGCTAACTTATAAAACTCATCGGGAAAAACAATATGTCGTTAAGTCAGAAAATCGTTTAACGCGAAGAAACCATAAGAATGCAGAAACTCAAAAGGAAGGTTAAATTAGAGACACACACTCTACAAAATGGAGAGATGATGATCGGACATCTCACGTCGGGAACCCCAACCTTGAGAGTCTCACCTGCGAACATGCAAAAGTCTGATATTGTAAGAGATACTGGCCCACACTCTCGATCCACTACATCCGCCACTGTCCTTTTCCTGAATTTAAAGATGATGGATTTTACTTGTCCGTTCCCTGCAGACAAATGCTTATCAGAAATCTATGTATATGCACACTTAAACGAAGTACATCTCTAGAGAACACGTTGGCCTATTGTTTTCGGCTCAGTCGAGGTGCCGTTGACATGGATTCAAACACACTTTGCTGTATAAAGAGGGTCAAGGGAATAAACACAGTAGGTCATCTCACTGTATTCGTTACACTTCAGCTCCCCATTTGAACAATCCCATTTTTCCCTGCACACACATAAATTAAAAATCGAATGAAACTTACAAGTAGCCTGAAAAATAAAAGGTTGATTGCGTAAGAAGTCTCAGAATTGGCTATCAGGTGAAATCTTGTAAAGAGAGGGGACATCGGATCCCCAATTAAGCCAGGGAGAAGACCACAGACGTTGTTTTTGGTAGGCTGCACATAAGAAGCAATGCGTTAAGAAGCTAAATTGACATAGAAACAAAAACTGAATAATGAATTTGGTCTATTCCAGGGTCGGATGGATGTTTCGAATCTTCTTTAACCTTTCGCATGACATACAACCGTCGAATGATTCACACCTAGCTGAATTGCGAGTTTTGTGCTCGACTGGGAGGGTCTAGAAAAGCTCACAAATCTGCACTTTGCATCTCCTTCGGCCGTCAGCTACGCTGCTTGTCCTCCACGTTGCAATCACCACTTCTGAACTTCGCAAACCACTCAGGACATACGTTTGCATCTACAGATTTATCACCGAGGAAATCCACTCTCGTGCTTCTGCAGCTCTTTTTTCTCGATATATGTATATATAGAGACAAGCACACAGAGTCGAGTCACATGATTGTGATCACCTCCTAATTTTGACGTCAACAGCGCGTAGCCAATGAAAGAAGACACGTGTCGTAAGCTGGCTTGGAGGGTATATAAAGTGTGCTGTAGGCATTCTGAAAACATATCACTCGTTGCTGTCACGGATAAAAAGAAGCGATTTATCAGATTTGCAAAAAGGGATGATTATTGGCTTTCGGGCCAAGGGTGGCAGTATTTCTGAAACATCGCAGTTTGTGAACTGTTCGCGTGCTGCTGTGGTTAAAGTGTATCGTGATTGGAGAAATGGCGCCATTGCGAATAAGCGACTTGGAAACTGCGGAGCACCACGTGCCATTGATGTCAGAGGTGAACGTTGGCTTCGAAGGTGCGAGAGGGCCGATCGACACGATACAGTGGAGCAACTCACAGGTCGAATGAACTAGGGGCTACCGAAAGTGCGCCTAAAACGACAGTTCAGCGAACCCTGCTGCTTATGGGGCTCAGATGCAGACGGATGATCAATGCACCTATGCTAACGAAGGTGCATCAGCAGAAAAGGTTTACATTTGCACGGCAGTATCGGAAATGGACCTCCGCCGATTGGCAAAGGATTGCCTTTTCCGATGAGTCATGTTTTCTGCTTCATCGAACGGATGGACGTTGGCGTATAAGGCCAGAAACGTCGGAGAACAAACACTCTTCAACCATTGCTGGAAAGAACATAAGCTGGTGGGGGTGGCGTTATTGTCTAAGGAATATTTTCGTGGCATTCCCTGAGTCCACTCATACCTGTGGAAGGCACTTAGGACCGAATTCGTTACGAATCCATCCTTGCAGACCACGTACACCCATACATGCTGATTGTATTCCCTGGGGCGGATGGGATCTTCCAGAACGACAATGCGACGTGTTACACAGCTAGAAATGTCCGAGAGTGGTTGGAAGAGCACGATGAAGACTTCAAAGTACTTCCGTGGCCCCCTGATTCCCCAGACTTAAACCCAATTGAGCATCTGTGGGACCACCTTGATCGTGTTGCTCGCTCTGTGGATCCTCCACCACGCACCCTCCAGCAGCTGTCAGATGCATTGCAGTCAACATGGCTCCACATACCTGTGAATACCTTCCAGTAGCTTATTGAGTCACTCCCAGCCCGTTTAGCTGCTGTCCGCGCTGTACATGGCGGTTACTCTGAATATTAGCTGGTGGTCACAACAGTGTGACTCGACCGTGTACATACATATATATGTATTACGGTGGTTCAAAAAATTCGAACATCGAAATGTTTTGTTGTTCATAAAGTTTTTTGTTCTTTTTGATGAAAAAATGTCTCGAAAATTTTCAAGGATATTCGATAATATTTAGAACTGCCTCATCCTCAAAGTGGTTGAACTTTTACTACTATAAGACCACACCCGTTACAAAGAAAATAATAAACATGACGCATTGACGCCAAATTACTTTAACTGAACAAGACGAATCTCAAATTTATTTCGTAAGTAGGCTCACATACGGTTCATTATAGTGATTATGCTGTGCAACAATTTACAGAAAATCCCACTGCTGATTTCTCAGTCGACTTGCTTCTCAGGCTCTGCTAAAAGTGTGCTTTTCTTGGTATCCGGAAATCGTTTCCGGTGGCCGTCCACAACTTGAAAGAGGAACCTGTTTCTGATCTTCGTGCTTAGTGAGAGAAGAATTGAAAGTGGTAGCAACAGCGAGTCCCCTTTCAGCACTGACATCTTTAAAAGCCATTACTGCCTTCTTTGGATCCTGGAAAGAATCAATGTCTTCTCACGAATACACATTCTTGGCCAAGAAAGAGCAGTTCAATTGGAAAACTTCAAAGAAGGAATGGAAGCAGATCCAATGAAATTCGAAAACGTTTTGCCATCTAATTTAATCTATATATATGGCAGAACTTCAACCTTCATGAGGATAATCCGATTCGTTTGTAATTTTTTGGGAGTTGTTTACTCATCAAAAGGAACTATAAAATCCATGAGCACCAACAACTTATGAAATTTGATTTTTTGCATATGACTTTGAACCGCCCTAGTCTATATACATAATTTTGTGAACCATTATCAATCCTGCTAGATGAATGTCTCCCTAAGTCTTTTCTGTAACTTTCTATTTTGAGCCTGTCTCTTCCAAGTCACTCCAGCATGCTTTCAAATTTCATCCAGCCATCTCCCGCGTGGTCTTCTTCTGGATCTTTTTCTGTCCCTTGGTATTCAGTCTAATATTTTAGTTGTCCATTGGTAGTCAGTTCTTCTAGCAGTGTGTCCAACCCATTGCTATTTCAAGGATTTTACTTTGATCATAATTTCCTTCAATCTTGTCATTTACGCTTTCCAACCGTAGGTTGAAGAAGCGTATATGCCCCAGCTTTGTCCGTCCGTCTGTCCGTTCGCACGATAACTCACCCTAAAAATGGTTCAATTTCCATGAAATTTTAATATGTGGTAAAGGACCACCTGGGGACGAACTCTATTGAAAATGGACGAAATGGGGTCAAAAGTCAGGACATAGGATCGGGATCCATTCCATTGCCCTCATGCGTCATAACTTGTGTAAAAACGGTTCAATTTCGATGAAATTTTAGTATGTGGTAGGAAACCACTTGGGGACGATCACTGTTGAAAATAGGCGAAATGGGGTCAAAGGTCAGGATATAGAAGCCGGATCCATTCCATCGCCCTCCTTGTGCGTCATAACTTATGTAAAAATGCTTCCTTTGCGACAAAACTTTATCATGTTGTTCCGGAGGTATACTGAACCAGTTCTGTTTAATATCATCGAAATGGGGTCAAAGGTCAGGGCACAGGAGCGAGATTTATTCCACAGCTATTATCCTCATAACCTGAGTAATGATTTATGGTATGTTGGAAAGCGTATCATAAGCAATGCATTGCATGATTTTACTAACTTGTTTTTCCTGATCCACGAGTTGTTCTTATTTTTCCTGGTTAGACCAAGCATATACATCTCTCCATGCTTCTTTCAGCTGTCTGAAGCCTCTGTATATCTTTTAACGAATGACTCGTATACACACACAAAAGATAGGGGGCGAGAAAGTTTTTACGTGGACATCTGATTTAATCCAATTTGATGAAACGTACGTGTGCTTACGTGGAATGCACGCTAATTGATTTCGTGATCAGTATATCATCTGCTTAGCAACAGCATGGCATTTTTTTCTTTTCGGATTCTATTTAGGCAAAGTGCAAAATTTAGAGGGGAACACATTTTTGTAGAACCTACAGAAGCAATTAGTTTTCGATATTTGGTTCGTAGCAACTGCTTACTTGTGGACTAACGTTCTGGTAATGGATTTTCTTCAATCCTTTCTCTAAACGTTTCTTATCTGCGCATGTCATAATTTCGTCAGAATTTTAATTTGCATTATGAATACCTGTTGCATAAAAATACAGGATATAAACAAAAGATAAACACTCAAATGTTCACGACTATCTAAGCATGAAAACCTTTTGAAATATCACAACGATGCCTCCATGGAATCACTTCTTCGAAGCGTTTGGTAAAGCGGAAAGAGGAATAATGAGGCAGCTAAAGACGCAGTTAACGCTTCAGTTCCGTTAACCTATAAGATTTAGTTTTTGCCTTTGTATCCGTGTTCACGAGGACCTAAGGCAATTGGCTGAGGTCGGAAAGCATCCTGAGGATTAAGGTAACATCTGACATATCATTTACACAATCATATATTGACACTGCGGTATCCTAGCACGATATGGAAACGTTGGCTGAATCGAGAATGCATGTTTAAAAGGAATTTCTTCTAGCTCTTTTTCTTCCTCTTTCCGCAATTTCAAAGTTGACAGCTGACATATTTCAAATAATACGTAAATGTGGGGACAAGAAATTAGCTACATTTGCCTAAATACATTGAATTCACTGTCACTTTTGTGCTTTACACCTATTCAAAAAGAACCTCAGTGTTGTATAACTTTTAGAGTTTTAGTTTTTCATAATTGTATTTTAAATAGTTAATTAAGTTGCTAGCTAATTGGCTAATATTCTTAGATAGCTTCCTGGCATGTAAATTGAACTATAACCAAACTGTCAGGTAGAAAGAATCAGCTGTTCACTTACTTATTTCAAACAGTACTTCAGGGCATTAATATCATCTATTGCCAGAATATAATATAGCCGTTATCATATATCATTCGGACGACAATGGCACTTATTTGTAGACTAACTTAAACTGCTTTTTATATGCAGAGTATTAGCATTTGTGGAAATGTGAAAATCAAACAATAACATATTAAAATTAATTCATAGCGATATATAATTTTCAAATTCATATATGCATCACTTTGTTCTACTATACGAAGAACATACATGTACTACTATTGCAACATGGCTAATTTATTATTCTAATGTTTTGTGATACACAATATTTTTCGTTTTCCTCTCCGGGGCGAAAATTTACAAATGCGTTGGCGTGCTCACTCTGGAGCTAGAAACACATAGGTGACAATGGGACTTTCAATGTTGAAGCCTGCTACCTTGACCCTTATTTACAGTTATTGAAAATTCAAGTCGCACTGGGTATTGTAGTCGCTAGAATGGAAAGGCATGTAAGGGGGTATTATAGGAATGCGTGGAATGAACACATCTCCTTTAGGACGCTGATGAAATCAGGGGTAGGGAGTGGGGTGTCCAGGTTTCAGGGTAGCCAATATTTTCCCACAGGTTCCAAGAAAGTAACAATTCAAAATTTGGTCCGCCGCGTCGGTGGCGCAGTGGTCTAAGTCATGGCTTCTGATCATTCGTCCGAGATGGGTCCGGGTTCGAATCCCGGTGAGGCATGGATTTTGTGTTTGTCTTACGGCCCTGGCTGGCTCTCTCACTTCCCTGGAGCCAGTGGCCCTAAATTAGGGACGGGTGACTGCTTATAGCCCACTGAGTTGCTCACAGTGGTCGTTAAACCTCCAATCTAAAAAAAAAAAATTGGTCCAGATCGATCAAAGGTTTTAGGAGTTTATAGTGAACATACAGAGAGACATTATCTTTTATATATGCATACTGAACTGGGAAAACAAAGGGATAAAGATTAATGGAGATTATCTAACTCACCTTCGTCTTGCTGATGACGTAGTCATTTTTGCAACTACCCCATCAGAGCTGCAGAGTATGATCCAGGAACTTGCTGACACGAGTAAAGAAGTGGGATTAAAAATGAACTTTCAGAAGACAAAAGTGATGTACAATGCTTTTACAAGAAATGAAGCTTTATCGGTTGATAGAGAAAAGCTGGAGGTAACAGATGCGTACGTTTATCTTGGACAGCAGATATCAAGTGAGGGTCACATTGATGAAGCAATTAATCGGCGTATAAAACTTGCCTTTAGAGCTTTTGGAAGAAACGGCATAATTTTCAAGAGCAATATGCCATTATGTCTTAAAAGAAAAGTGTTTGACCAATGCATCCTTCCAGTGCTTACGTATGGTGCAGAGACGTGGACCTTAACTAAAAGATACTTACAAACGCTGCAGACAACTCAAAACAGCATGGAGAGGTGCATGCTTGGTGTAACCAGGAGAGATAAGAAGAGGAACTCGTGGATCAGAAAAATGACAAGAGTGGAAGACATCATGATCAGAGTAAAATCCCTGAAATGGCAATGGGCTGGACATACTGCCAGAAGGACAGACCATCGATGGACAGTCGAAATTTTAGATTGGATTCCAAGGAACAGGAAAAGACCCAGAAGAAGACCACATGGAAGATGAGTAGATGAAATTCGAAAGTATGCGGGCGTAACATGGAGGAGACTGGCACAAGATAGACCGTTGTGGAAGAGGCTTGGAGAGACTTTCGTCCAGCAGTGAATTGATAATGGTTGACAATGATAATGATATAGATTACAATGGGACGTTTACCTCTAATTTAACCTTCCCTTTGAGTGTCTGTATTCTTATGTAAATTTAGTTTCTTCTCGTTAAACGCTTTCCGATGTAACTATACGTTATTTCTCTCGACGGCTTTTCAAAGTTGCAACCTGACCGTGAGTCAAAGGTCAATAAAAAGGTAAGCGAAGTACGATGTATGGTTCTGAGTTGGGTAGAGAGCTAAGAGTGAACGATAAGATTGTACGAGCAGGCATATGTGGATCACACTTTTATATAGCGAAATGAAGTCTGATAATTGTATCTTGTTAGGAAGCAACGAGCTAACTGTTGAAGTGCTTGTTATTACGGAGTAAAGTAACTCCAAGCTGTTCTTTCTTGACGTGCCTGCATAAAGCGTGGACACTTAATTTGTTAGTACTCGATTCTATTAATTTATGACTCTGGACAGTTAATTATACTGATATTCAAATGCTTAGATACGCATTGAAATATTGCAGCTACAACGTATTCAAACAACTATTCAAGTTAAAACTTTAGGGTTCGATAGATAGATTTAGGTCATCAAGTAACATTAAACTCAATAATTCTGCAGCAAATCATTCCTTAAAGTTTTACAACATACACTGAAGAACCAAAACATTACGACCACTTGACTAATATGATGTTGGTCCTCCACTAGCCGCCAAAACAGTTCCTACCTGGCGAGGCTTGTACGCTACAAGATTTCTAAAGGTGTCTTGTGGTATGTGGTACCAACACGCGGTTGAGCCGCCGCACTTCTGATTTGCTGTTCCAACACAAACCGCAGATGTTCGATTGTATTGATGTCTGGGGAATTTAGTATACCTGGAAGTCTTCCTCATGTTCCACGAACCTTTCTCGAACAATGCGGGCAGTGTGGTATGGCGCACCATCCTGTTGAAAGAAATCACTGCAGAATACCGCAGCCATGATAGGATGTACCTGATCTGTAGTGATGTTTAGGTAGGTGGTAGACGTCATAGTTTCCTACAAATGAATGACTGGACCCAGGATTTTTCAGCAGAACATTGCCCAAAGCATTACACTATCTCTTCCGGCCTGTCACCGGCTGCCAGGTAATAAGATATATCGGGTTCTTACAAACGAAGATGCGGTTCCAAGTGTGGTACAAATAGAAATAACACATTTATCATAATGGAAGATATCCGGGGCAAAGGGAATTTTTCAAATCGGATTCTTAGAAACGAAGATACGATTTCAAGTATGGTACAAATAGAAATGAACTTTTACACCCCCTAGGGGAAAAATTGTGTGATACAAAAAGTGGGAAATATGTGAAAAATATTCTTCGCCACAAACGCTATCAGTAGCAAAAGGGAATTTTTAAGTCTGACTTTTAGAAGCGGAGATATAATAATCATTACAGAGACTTTAATTAACGCTCCCTAGTGGGGAAAACTAAACACTATTTTGGAAAGAAAAATCACACAAATGTTTTACGCGATCAGTAGCGTCTGTTCAGAAAATAATTTTTTCTGTTAGATTTTTAGAAGCGAAGATACGGTTGCAAACATGTTAAAAACAGAAATATGCACTTACGCCCCCTAGTGACATAGCAGTTTGTCATGAAATATTGTAAAATGCGTGCAAAATATATCCCTTGAGCTAACGTAAAAAGAATTTTTAAAATATGATTTTTAGAAGCAAAGATTTTGGGAAAAATACAATATACATTTAAGCTCTCTAAAGGTGACACGATGCATTATTTCAAATAGAAACTGCACGTAAAATGGCTAATTAGGTATAAGGTGGTAAAAATAATTTTTTGAATCTATTTTTTTTTTTAAGCAATCGTATGGAGTAAAATATAGTTTGAATTTAATAGCATGTGCATTTACGGCCCCCTAGCGGCGAAGTTATGCATCGAAAAAAAAAAAAAAAAAGAACCAAAATGCATATGCAGTGCGGACGCCAGCCGCTGAGAACTGGGTGGGCTATTAAGGAGACTAAGCACGATGGGTAGGAGGAGTCAGAAATTTTGGCAAACAATTCCGTTCATGTAGATTTTACCCGACACTGATGATATTATCCCCAGTATGGAAAAATGTTTTCAGGTGCATACTGTAGGTAGTATTTATTCAGTGTATGTAGTATGGGAACCACGGATACGAATCTTTACGGCAAGTTACTATTTCTTCCTATTCTGGCTTACTTACGCCGTTTTTTTTTTTTTTTTGTCGTAAGGCTGTTTGAGTTTTAGTTTGTAACCTGACTGGAAATCTCTCTCTCTCTCTCTCATTTTTTTTTAACTATAATTACGAACGAGATGGGTCCCGGTTCGAATCCCGGTGAGGCATGGATGTTGTGTTTGTGTTACGGTATTGGCTCTCTCCCTTCCCTGGAACCAGTAGCCCCAAATTAGGGACGGGCGACTGCTTATAGCCCATCGAGTTGCTCACGGGGGTCGTTAAACCCATAATAAAAAAAAAAATACGAAAATGGTGTCTTTCTACTACTCTCTTAGACACACGCTTAGAGGACGCCCTCCATTTCCCAGAAGTACAAACACTAAATTTAACAAAAAAAAAATAAAATAAAAAATAATTGTATAACAAAATTCCCGTGTTCTGCCCACTTTAACGAGGGAGATTTTGAATGCTATGGCACTAAGATCGAAGGCGGTTAAAACCTCGTAGCCTTCTTTCGATATTTAATTTCCAAAAAAAAATTGAAAAAGGTAAAACGAACTGCATATCTAGATCGTTAAGTTGCGAATTCTCTTCTATGTTATTTCTCTAAAGAACGAAACGTATCTATAATTTTTCTTTTATTTAATGTTACGCATTCCTTTTATTTTTAAGTAGATCGCCTAGCGGGCAACAATGGGAAGTTCTTATTTTTTTTAACCCTAGTTTGTTTCCACATTACTTATTTGTCTGGACTTCTAAATAATTCGTTTTGCTAAAAAAAAAAAAAAAAAAAAAAGCCCAGGTTTATGTTTTTCAGATATTTCGGATATTTCGACAATTATTTTTTCAGATATTTCGAAAATAAGAACGTAAAATTTAATATACCGTGTCTGAAAAAGGTTTCATTAAAAATTTCACCATGACTAACGGTGATGTCCTCCATCATTTGAAATAAACATGGAACACAAAATTGTCTCGGTGTGTTTTTGCAACCTTGATTTGCTCTCTTAAGAAATTAGTTTCACCTTCTTTGCCCTGTAGCTCTATTAATTTGTTGGCATACTCCAAGACGTTACCACTTACAGTTGGCCAATTTTTTAAATTTTAATCTAATATCGACAACACTGAATCAGCAGCCATGTTGGTCCGCAGAAATCCACTTCTGACGTCACATGAATAAGGCTCATTGTGCCGCCCCGGTGGCGCAGTGGTCTAAGCGATGGCCTCTGACCATTCGTCCAAAGGGGTCCGGGTTCGAATCCCGGTGGGGAATGGATATTGTGTTTGTTTTACGTCACTGGCTCTCTCCCTTCCCTGGAACCAGTTACCCTAAATTAGGGACGGGCGACTGCTTATAGCCCATTGAGTTGCTCACGGTGGTCGTTAAACCTCCAATCAAATAATAAAAAAAAAAAAGTCCCATTGCTTAAATATTTGGAAGGGGGACTAAAGGGTGGACGCAAAGAACAGTTGGGTGGGCTTAAGCCCACCGTAGTCCACCCGTAGCGTTGCTGCTGTGTATATGGATCGTACTTCTCACAATTGAGGCTTCCTCTGACTACAAGAAATGTTTTTTTTCAAATCGGACTAGTAGTTGCAGAGATACGGTGTCAACAGATGGACTGACATAGTAATGCTACGTATAAGCACGTAGTTTTTATTTATATAAGAGGTGATAAAAATACTTCCTTGGTTTAGTAGAATCGAAGCTACTCCGGGTGTGAGAGGTTATCGGGGGCGAAAGGCGGCCCGAATCGCTATTAGGTAGTCATAATGTCATGGCTTATGCGCGTACTTCCTGTAACGAAGGAAGTGCTAAAACGGCTCATCGCTGTTTGCTTTGTTTTACCTCAGTGTATATAGCACATGATGTGAGTGGGCATTTGCGTTTATACTGCATGATTGTGGCAAAATTTGGTTAATTAAAAAAGTCTTGAATGTAGAAAGCAATGTGCTGTAAAAGGTACTTCAACTCTTAGGACAAACCTACACTACAATTACGAGGCAGTCCAGCTGACAGCTTATTCTGCCGCCACTTCCTACAAAAAGAAAAAAGAAAAAGGTGATAATTGCCCTTTTCTGCCGCATCATCGTGACGAAACCAAATGTAGGCCAAGGGTGATTTCAAATTCTATCCAGGGTTTGCTGTTTGACGAGTGTCTACCTACACAGTGTTTCTGCGGTTTTTCAGCAAAACAAGCTTTGCCTCCAGAGAGAATTCTATTGATCGATTTTCTTTACGCGGAGGCGGAGATTATTAACCTGATGCCCTAGAGTAGTCGCACAAGACGAGGTTTTGTCTCTTGCGCTTAACTTCCGCATTTCCTTAAATTCCGTACTTCTGCTCCAATAAATTCGTTCGTAATTCGCGGCAGTCCGCTGGGGAAAAATGACAGAATGTCTCGGGAAATATTTCGGATTTTGTTGTTGTTGTTATAACCGTATTTTGTCTCTCAAATAAGGCAACACGTTTAAAAAAACATATTTTTGTTCTTGGAACGTATGGATTCCGTTTTCCTCTGACAGTGGCTAGTTAGTTTAACTTTTATTTGTCAGAAATATTACATGATGAATTCGGAGCAGGATTTCATTAACAGAATTAATTACAGGTGAGCCAGTATTTATCTAAACGAAAGGTGCCTTTTTTTTTTCTAATGCACATTGCATTCACTTTTATATGTCTGAAGGATTTTGGGTGCCATTATGCTTGATTTAAAGGAGCTGGGACAAATTTTTTGAGATCCGATTGAATTATACTGATCTTTTAAATGACAAAATTGTAACACTCATTGAAAAACTTGCAAAATTATTTAGTTTTAGCTTTCAATGGTTTTCGACGTAGTTTTTTGTTTTTTGTTTGTTTGATGAAGTCTAGGAGAGGCTTTGAATACGAATACTTGCCACCCAGGTGGCTGCGTGGTCTGAGCAGTGACGATGTCAGCCGCTCAGAAGTGGGTGGGCTGTGTGTCTGTGTGTGTGTGTGGGGGGGGGGGGGGGGTAAGCATGATGAGGGGGGCACAAAATTTGAAGTGCTTGGCCGAAATTTCGGCAAAAAATTCCGTTCGTGCAGATTTTACCCGACACTGTTAATGTTAATATATTTTATGACTGTAATACTTGTAACGTTGAAATAGAATAAATCAGCAACGTTTATTCACAATTAAATATTTTATTTTAAGATCTACTATAGTTTCTCTCAGCATTTGGCTCGGCTTCATCAGAACAAATGGTATTTGTCCTGCTGAAGCCAAGGCGAACGCTCAAAGAAATTAGTAAATGGCATTTATCCTGCTGAAGTCAAGCCGAACGCTCAACGAAACTATAGCAGATCTTAAAATAAAATATTTAATTGTGAATAAACGTTGCTGTTTATTCTAGCTGATAATATTATCCCTAGTAAAAAAAGTTTTCAGGTGCATACTGTACGTAATATTTATTCAGTGTATGTAGTATGGGAACCATGGATAGGAATCTTCATATCCTTTAAGGTGGACGTCTAGTGATTTTGTTTTCTGTACTTCCAATGGGCAAACTTCTGTACACATTTCCTTCACAAATAATGTGTCCCCAAGGATGAAAATTTGAACATCGATCAAAATAACTTCATATTATAACTTGGAATACTTAATATTTTCTAAAACATAACCATAATTATATTAAAAATCAATAACTTTTCCTTTGGTGGTGTTGAGACCAGAAAAAAGATGGCGCTACCTGTACATTAATGACGTCAGTAGACAAACAAATATTGGATTGCTTAATTATGGGTATGTTTTAGAAAACATTAAGTATTCCAAGTTATAATATGAAGTTATTTTAATCGTTGTTCAAATTTTCATCCTTGGGAACGCATTAATTGTGAATAAAATGTGTACAGAAGTTTACCCATTCGAAGTATAGGAAGGAAAATCACTATACATCCACCTTAACAGGGTACTATTTCTTCGTTCTTCGCAATTTTAGCTTAGCTACGTCGTTTTTTCTTTTCTTTTTTTACTGTCATAAAGCTGTTTATGAATTTTAATTTGTAGCCTGACAAAGAATCTCTCTCTCTCTCTCTCTCTCTCTCTCTCTCTCTCTCTCTCTCTCTCTCTCTCTCTCTCTCTCTCTCTCAATCTCTCTCTCAATCTCTTTCTCTCTCATCTTTTTAAACGCAGAAATGGTGACTTTCTATTACTCTCTTAGACATTCGCTCAGAGGACTCCCTCCATTTCCCAGAAATACAAACACTAAATTTAACAAAAAATAATAATTTTATATAACAAAAGCTCTGTTAACAAAAAAAAATAATTTTATATAACAAAAGCTCTGTAAATTCGAGAAATTCATGTACGTTTATCCAAGTTGCCTAAAATCTTAGATGTTTGCACCCGCTATGTGTTCTAACTACTTAAATATTTGGGGAGGGGAGGGCAAAGAATGGGCTCAAAGAAAAGTTGGGTGGGATGAAGCCCACCCCAGCCCACTCGTAGCGGTGGCCCTGCTCCTTCCCCAGAACCAGTGGTCCCAAATTAAGGACGGCCATAACCCTAAGAGCTGCTCATGGTGGTCGTTAAACCTCTCACCTTAAAAATAATAGTTAACTAATGTGTGCAGTAACTATCATCTTAATGGTAGTTTCTTTCCTTGTAGAACACTAAAGCTCTGAACTTTTAGGTTTAGTGTTTACTTCAGCTGTTATCTTTTTTGTAATACACTTAAGATTACTGATTTAACTTTTAAGTCTTCTGAAAATTACGACGCTGAATACTCTCCCTGCATAGAACCAGTGGCCACAAAATAAAGAACGCCGACTGCTTAGAGTCAGGGGCGTCGCTACACTGAAAACATTTGGGGGTAGAAGGTTGAAAAGACATCAAATAGAAGGCATTGCTCTTTCCGCGTTTATAAGTGAGTCACGGAAAAATTTCTCATCGGCCGCCGCCGGGAATCGAACCCTGGGTCTTCCAGTTACGCGCCGGATATGCTTCCACTGCATATCCGGCGCGTAACTGGAAGACCCAGGGTTCGATTCCCGGCGGCGGCCGATGAGAAATTTTTCCGTGACTCACTTATAAACGCGGAAAGAGCAATGCCTTCTATTTGATGTTTCTGGTCCACGTTAACTGTGTATTTATCATTCATTCGCCTTCTAGTTATATTTGTTCAGTTGCTGCTGTTCATCTGTGGTGAATCCCCAGCATTGTGCGGGGCTCCAAAGAAGTAACCCTTCCATGTGGTTTGGCAGTTTGTCGTTTGAGTCTGGAGGATTTCAAGGCAGCTGTGCTGCAGTGGAAGCATATCCGGCGCGTAACTGGAAGGCCCAGGGTTCGATTCCCGGCGGCGGCCGATGAGAAATTTTTCCGTGACTCACTTATAAACGCGGAAAGAGCAATGCCTTCTATTTGATGTTTCTGGTCCACGTTAACTGTGTATTTATCATTCATTCGCCTTCTAGTTATATTTGTTCAGTTGCTGCTGTTCATCTGTGGTGAATCCCCAGCATTGTGCGGGGCTCCAAAGAAGTAACCCTTCCATGTGGTTTGGCAGTTTGTCGTTTGAGTCTGGAGGATTTCGAGGCAGCTGTGCTGCAGTGGAAGCATATCCGGCGCGTAACTGGACGACATTGGGTTCGATTCCCGGTGGCGGCCGATGAGAAAATTTTCCGTGACTCACTTACAAACGTGGAAAGAGGATGCCTTCTATTTGATGTTCCTGGTCCACGTTAATTGTGTATTTATGAGATTGAAAAGAGCTCAATATGTTAACATAGGGAGGCTTTAAATAGGGCTTAATTTTTTTCACTACCATGCACTTATCCCATCCCCCTCTTCCGTAATGAAAAAAATAAAACTGTAGATTTTAAAAATTGATTGTTGTCACTCTTAATTTTGTTTTAAATTTAAGCTAATTAAATGAATTTAATTTCACTTACAGCCAATATAACTCGGAGATCTTTAGTTTTAGGATTAATATTACCGCGGCATTAATATTATCTAAATTTTGATACTTTCCCCATCTTCGGCGGGTTTTTGAGAACATGGAGATGGCCCCCAGTTGCTTTGCTGCGGTGGTAAGAGCAACAAAAAAAAGAGCTAAGCTCTGGCATATGATCATTCGTCCGTGAAGGGGTCCGGGTTCGAATCCCGGTGAGGCATGGATGTTGTGTTTGTGTTACGGCACTGGCTCTCTCCCTTCCCTGGAACCAGTGACCCTAAATTAGGGACGGGCGATTGCTTATAGCTCATTGAGTTGCTCACGGTAGTCGTTAAACCTTCAATCAAAAAAAAAAAAAAAAGAGGACGAGATCCACCGCAGGGCAAGGAAACTATTCCTGTAACACCAAATTCAGCGTACGAGATCCGAAATCTCCGAGTGTCTAATCGATCTCCGTGTCCATCAGGAAGACACAATGTTGCCAACTCTTGAAGATAATTTATTGCTAAAAAGTAAAAAAATATATACGAACCGTGTTATACAATCGACTACTCGCTGGTCGTGTCCTTCATTAAGCAAGAGGTTATTCCTTACGCGTCCTTTGTTAGCATTAATAGTCAAATGTAAATTTGCCACCATTGACTTTTTGTTTTGTCTTCTTTCTTTATTTTTTGATGATTCATCATTGATTTAAAGTAATTGTGTTCCAAACTTAGTAAAGATTTAGAAATTTATTTTTTTAACTTAAACAAAACACTTATCAGGAAATTATTGTAAGATTGAGAGGGAGGGAGCTTCAGTCTCCCTGAAATGTGATCATGTGATCATATGTAGAGGATTTTAGGAAGGAAGTATCTGACCCTCAGGTCTTAAACAACCCTTAGAAATAGGAAGCTAGGAGATTTGGGCTAGAGTGCCCGATAGGAAAGTGATACGGAAGTGAAGTAGAAAGGGGGAGGAAGACGCCCTTATTTATTACCGGGGGGCCAGTACCCGGGCTCCCTGAAATGGTCTAGAAACGCCCCTATTTATAGCCCTTAGAGTTGCTCATGTGGCCGCCAAACCTCCCCCCAAAAAGAAGGCAGCGGGTAAAACATGCAGTTACTTCGGTTTATCTTAGACAATACAACAGTCTTAGACTTGAAACTCAGTGAATTCCCGAAAAATTATTCAAAATGCCAGATTCTTATTTTCAGCGAATTGATAATTAAAAAAATATTGGAAATTTTTAATAAATAAGAAAGTATAATTGTACTTCATCTTTTTCATTAAAAATTATTTGAAAATCTTTACAGACACAGAACAACTTGTAAATATTTTTCTCAGTCAAATGTTTGTAAATTAAAAACTGAGATGCCTCTTTTATGTTCTTATATGAACTGACCAAATTTTATTCTTAGTCTACTAAGATTCTTTTGGATAATTTAGTACAGGATAATATACTTTTAACGAATCAGCTGAAGGAATGCGTAAACTAAAAAAAACTGACTACTGAATATTAACTTACTCTTTAAAATATAGTTGATTAATCCACCAGGTTTGAGGCACTGGATTCTGACCAAGATGAGAAATGGACAGTGTGTTTCTCCGGTGGCACTGGCTCTGGCTCTTCCCTGGATCTAGTGACCCCAAATTAAGAACTTTAGCAGTCTGAGTTTGTGATGGTGGTCTTGAAAAAATAACACATGTATTAAAAAAGCTTTGCTATAACAGCAAAAAAAAAAAAAAAAAAAAAAAAAAATGCATTGGTAGCAAATTTCGCTAGTGAAAATAGGCACAGCAAATAGCCATGCTACTACCTGGATTAGCTAAATTCTAGTTTGTAACCGCAGCAAGATTTCTGGTTATTGAGGCCAGCAGTTCTTGCTGGTTCTAGCAAGATTTCTGATTACTGAAATAAACAGTTCTTGCTGCCCTAGCAACAATTTTGGTGGGTCTAACAAAATTTCTGACTATTGCGGTAAGCAGTTCTTGCTGCCCTAACAACAATTTTGCTTGATCTAGTTCAGCAAATTTTTTCTTACAAACAATATTCCAGCAAATAAACATTATTACTTCAGCAAAGATCATTAGCTGTTTTAAATTACATTGGTAAAAAAACACATTTACTTCAAAAAATACCCTAATGCCCGTTAACAAGGTTAATTATCTTTTCTGTTCTGGCGATTGTTATTACTGTGATTCATTTTCAGCAGAAGGTTATCAAAATCACGTGAAGTACTTTTTGTTGAAACGTGAATGTTGTACAGTCATAGGCGTAAGGACGTCGCTAAACTTCGAAATCAGGATGGGCGACGGGTGGGCGAGCATTAGTTTTCGCGGGGCAAGCTTGATAGCAACTTTTTTTTTTTTTTTACGAAACACAGAAAGAACGAAGTTTTTAATTATTTTTTTCCCTTTTAATTGAAGTTTAAACGACCACCGTGAGCAACTCAACGGGCTATAAGCAGCCACCCGTCCCTAATTTAAGCTCACTGGTTCCAGGGAAAGGAGGAAGCCCGTGCCGTAAGGACAAACACAACATTCGTGCCTCACGGGATTCGAACCCCGACTCTTTTCTGACGAATGGTCATAAGCCAGCGATTAGACCACTGCGTCACCCGGTCGGCTTCAATGCTTTTTTCACTGCCGGCTACAAAAGAATTCGTGTAATTCCGACCCTCTGCAGCTGGACACACATAATACATACATGGATCTGACTAGTTACTCCACTGGTGTAAGATAAAAGTGTTGGTAGAACGTCGCCTGCAACTGTTTGCTGGCTCTGAATGCATTGTCTTAAATTTCTTTCCAAAATTTTCCAATTTTGCTTACGAAAATAGTTACTGTACTTGAACAATTTATTTAAAAAAAAATGTCGTTTTTGTTTATCGAAATCAAACGTTAACGTTGTGCCACGCAGACACAATACCTTTTCCCCTTCCTTGACTTCCTTCCTTTCAGCCAGCGACTTTGCCTTGGACTCCTCCACTACAAAGCAGTCGTCAGCCACTATCCCGGGGCAATCTTAAGAGCGCTAGTATAGCTTTAGACGCCACTTTCCGTGTCAGAATCCGCAATTTTGTAAAGAAAACAAACAGCATAGCAATTAGTAATTACCACCCTCAGTGAATTCCTATCAACTCTCCTCATTCGTCCCCTGCCCACACAAACATGAAAAAGAGGATTAAACTAAGGAATTGGAAGAGTGGAGAACAATTGAATTTTCTTGGCGCTAAGGATGCTATTTTGATCTCCTTTCTACGGAGACGTAAACAAAGCACTTCCAAGGGGGAAATACGTAGGCTACATGAAGTGAAATACAAGACTTATTATTACTTGGCGAGTCCAGATTATATTTTAAGTTTAAGGTGGTTCCACCTAAAATCTCTGTCTTATGTTTCCAATAGTAAAACTTCTGTACATATTTTCTTCGCAATTAATTTATTTCCAAGGATGAAAATTCGCACATCGATAAAACTAACTCTAAGTTATAGCATGAGATACTTAGGATTTGCTAAAACATAAACATAATTATATTAAAAATCTATCATTTTTCTTTGAGTAATGCTCAGACCTGTTAATAGATGGTGCGATCTGTACAGTGATGACGTCAGTAGACAAACAAATGTTGGATTGCTTAATTATGGTTATGTTTTAGCAAGCATTAAGTATCCCATGCTATAACTTAAATTTAGTTTTATGGATGTGCAAATTTTCATCCTTGGGAATACATTAATTGCGAAGAAAATATGTACAGCAGTTTTACCATTGGAAACATAAGGCAGAGATTTTAGGTGGAACCACCTTAAGTATATTGAAAAATGGCACATTCTGAACTGGATGGGTGGCAGGGTGTGCAAGATAAATTTCAGAGTGGGCTTGCACTCCCTTGGCGACATCCCTGCATAGACGTAATCATTTTTAGTAATTCTCAAAACGATATTGCAACTAATATTCAAATCTGATTGGAAAACCATCAGGAAAACCTTATTAATGTGAAACGCGACATGTGTACAGACATAGACAATCATTTTCAGCAACTGCGAATACGACATTGCAACAAAAATTCAATTTTTTTGGAAAAATCACCCTGAGTTTTCTTTAACGTGGACATATAAGGCATTTGATGCATCGTAAAATAACTGATTTATGCATCTGTACTTATCTACCTTCAAATATCTGAATAATCTCATTGGCAGGTCCTAGCTCTCTGTTGCTATTGTATTTGAAAACGTCACAATTACTATAACAACACAAACAAAACAACCCCCAGCTCAACCTATAATTCCAATATGGATGCCTCGATGACCTGGCTTGGCACGTAGGAAATGGAATGGCAACGCGTGCAAGAAAGACAAAGGCATACGGTCGTGCAAAGGCGTAACTAGGCATTTCTGCGCCAGGGGCAAACCACAAAATATTGCGCCCCATCTGTCTATATTATTACTAATCTAATAGTTATGTATGTACTCGTACATAAGTATACACTGCACGACAAAACAAGATTAATGTCATATCAAACTGCAACTGTTTGTTGTACAGCTTTTGCCAACTGTCTGGAGTTCGGACCTTTGGTACCACATCAAACTGACCGAATGCAGCTGGTAGCTGTAGCTCGCAGCCACAATAATGATCCAGTTGCCCCCATACACAGTGCGTCAAAGAATTTTTAAGACTGGCGCTAGATTTCAGCCTACGGTGGCGCCACCAGTGTAATCGCGAATGCGTTATAAACCGTGACCATCTGCTTGCTTTCTGCCAAAAGTATTGCGCAGTTGTTAAAGCAACTCAAACGAAACGGCCGTTCATGAGAGAAGTAAAATTTTTTTCATGTTGAATTATTAAGATGTATAACGAAGTGAATTTCTCCGTCATTTTTATCCGCGCCAGGATTCGAACCCGGGTCCACTCATTCCGGAATAAGTTGCTCTACCAGTTGAGCTACGCGGACATTTTATTCTGATTCCTATCTGCCTTTATGTCGTGTGCGTCCTTCTGGCAGGTACGTCACATCTCCTGGTACGTTACATCATCCCCCTCTTATTTTTTTTTTTTTTTTTTTTTTTTTTTTTCGAAGTGCTGCTCTTATTTTTCTTATCTCCCGGTGTGGAAATAACATCACACCATTGCGAGTTTGTGAACGGTCGGGTCATCCGGATAGTTCGGGCGCCATTATAACGAAGTGAATTTCTCCGTCATTTTTATCCGCGCCAGGATTCGAACCCGGGTCCACTCATTCCGGAATAAGTTGCTCTACCAGTTGAGCTACGCGGACATTTTATTCTGATTCCTATCTGCCTTTATGTCGTGTGCGTCCTTCTGGCAGGTACGTCACATCTCCTGGTACGTTACAGATGGAACAAAGGGTTGTTATTAAATTTAACGCAAAACTTGGTAAAAGTGCCTCGGAAACGTACCAAATGATGAAACAAGTTTACGGTGAGTTTTGTTTAAGTAGATCAAATGTTTTCCTGTGGCACAAACGTTTTTTGGACGGAAGTGATACGCTAGAAGATGATAAGCATACCGGAAGACCAAGTTCATCTAGGACACCTGAGATTATTGAAAAAGTGCGCAATTTCGTGGCAAACAATCGATGTGCGTCACTAAGAATATTGGAAGAGTCTTTAAACATCAACAAAGAAACGATTCGAACCATCCTGCATGAAGATTTGGCAAAACAAAAGTCTGTGCTAAATTTGTTCCACATACGTTAACCAATGAACAAAAATCAAGGAGAAGTGCACATTGCAGAGACATCATTTCAGCCGCTGAAAATGATCCGAACTTCTTAAAATCGATTGTTACAGGTGATGAAACATGGTGTGTTCAATATGATCCTAAAACAAAGCGACAAAGAGCGGAATAGAAGTCAAAAAACTCAACACAAGCCAAAAAAAAACCCCAAGAAAAGTTCCATCGAAAATCAAAACAATGCTCATTACATTCTTCGATAGTAAGGGTATTTATCCACAAAGAATTTGTTCCAAGTGGACAAACAATTAGTGGTGAGTTTTATGTGTATTTAAATGTTTTGAGGCGTTTGATGGGCAGAATTCGTCGCATTCGTCCAGAATATCGGGATGAAAACAGTTGGTTTGTTGCACGATAATGCACCCAGTCACACCTCACTTCTTGTTCGTAGATTTTTGGCAAAAAATAACGTCTGTGTGTTGAATCATCCACCGTATTCGCCTGAATTAGAACCCTGCGACTTTTCCTTATTTCTTAAAACTTAAAATGACGTTAAAAGGGTGTTATTTTGATGATATTTCGACCATACAAACAGCTCCGACGCGTGCTTTGGAGGTAATTCCGCAAAGTGAACTGGAACAGGCATTCGAATCATTATTAAATCGCTGTAACAAGTGTATTGAAGCGGGAGGGACTTATTTTGAATAACAAACCAAAACAAATTATTATTGCTTGTTTCTATTTAATTTTACAGACCCAGTCCCACACTGTGTATAATTCTCTGTGGGTTTAACGACCACCGTGAACAACTAGATGAGTTATAAGCAGTCGCCTTTTCCTAATTTAGGGTTACTGACTCCAGGGTAGGGAAGGAGCCAGTGCCGTAAGACGAACACAACATTCATGCCTCACGGGATTCGAACCTGCACCTATCTCGGAAGAATGCTCAGAAGCCAGTGCGTAAGACAAACACAACGTCCATGCTTCACGGGATTTGAACCCGGACCCATCTTAGACGAGTGGTCAGAGGACACCGATTAGACGCCACTACGGCACCTGGGCGTCCCCTAAAGAATCTTCAACTAAGTGAAAGACACTTCTTATCTTGCAAAGTACGTCCCAGCTAAAGAAAAACCGCAGGCCTCATTATTACAGACGAAAACCGTGGTGGTTCTTTAGTTCGGCGGTCTATACAACCGCGACTTTATTTCTTAATGTAAACAACCAACATTCCCTGAACATTTTGAGTAAGAAATGCGAATTTTAAGCTGCCATGGTTACAGAAACATATTTAATGCAAATTCTGTAAATGGAAAAATGACGAACTATGACGCTAAAAAAACTATCAAAAACAGGTACAAAAGTTTCAGCTCCGGCCTTAATCAGATTGCGAACAATATTTTTCCTCCTCTGTGGAGCTGCGCCCGCCCCGCTCTAGTTACGTCTCTGCGGTCGTGCATAGTATATGCAGCTCAACGTATTTGCTTGTTGGGAGTTTTTGGTGTTACCAAGTCAATTGCTTCCAACTAAATGCTGAGCTAAATGTTTAACTACAAGTTTGCTGCAGTTGCGAAATTGTTAATGGCAATAAACGTGACACACAAAACTAGTGCATTTGGTTGGTTCAGAAAACCGCATGGTACAACTTACAAAGTTTTTGCTGAATAACTAAATTCTGAATAGCTAAGAAAATTTGTTCATGTATCTGTATGCATTGCTATAAAAACAAAGAAAAGGTTCTTGCTTGTTATGGCATCTAACACCATTGCTTAATATGCCAAAATTAGTGCAGCAATGTCTTTCTTGCTGATGCAGCAAGAGTTGTTTTTTTAAGTATGTTCCCTGTGTTTCACTGATAATCTGAGGGTAAAATTTTCTTTCTTACTTTCAGGTCTTCTTTCCTGATCGATGTGATTTCAGAATTTACCATTAAAACAGATGCTTTTCTAACTACTCAACTTTTCCTGGAAAACCTGAGCGCCTCAGAGAAAAGGCCGGAACCACTGTTATTTAGTTCTTGATAACGAACTGTGGTAAAATGCCATTCCTTACTTTTTTTTCGGAAATCGTGCTGCCAGTTGTGCTGTACAGTGTTCTGGCAAATCTTGTGCATAAATTAGATTTTAATGTCAGCATTTAAAATACGAATATTATTCTAATTTTCGAATTTTCCATTTCCATTATTTTTTATGTGTATACTGATGATATAGAAAGTGGAATCAAGATTGAGTTATTTAATCAACCCTTTTGACAATATTCATTCGGAAAAAATGTGTGCATAAACTTTACTATATCTTATTTATGTATAGTAATAATTTTTATCTTTCTTTTCAGATTTTAACATATTCATATTCCTGTTCATTCCAATAATTTTAACGAATTTATGTTCACATGCCGATGTATTACATGATCCTAATTTTGATATTGCCCATCGGACATCTAAAAACGCTGGAAGGGACATAACAACACTTCATATTGGACCGACTTAACCTATTTTCAAGAAAAATGCAATGTTTAAGAGTAATGGTTACTCTTGAAGCACTATAATAAACACAACCTAAACCCAGCGTTTCATAAACTGCGGGTCGTGACCCACTAGTGGGTCACGAGCCTATTTTTTGGGGGGCTTACGAAAAATTTTGGGAAATGTGAAGATTTTGTAATTATCTGAAAATAGGAAATCACGAAAAAATGTGTAAGTAAAAAAAAAAAAAGAAAGAAAAGAAAGGAAAAAAATGAAAAAGGGAAAAACAACAAGGAACATAATATACGAATACGGGAATCGGCTTTTATTTTCGTGCCTGTCGCGTCTTCTGAAGCAGGATAAACAATTACCCCCTACATCTGAATGCACTGAAAAAAACATTGATTGTTACTTCAGAGCGACATGGCGACTGGGATATCGACAAAGGCCGACGAAGAATTCATTCGATCTATTCGAAGACACTTCGTTTAAAATAAATTTCAATCGCAAAAAATTGAGGTAGTTCTGGCTGTCTCTTCAAAAAACGTGTTCAGCTCTTTCTATTGAAGCTCTGAAGGTGCTGCTCCCTTTCACATCTTCGTACATCTGTGGAGTTAATTTTCGGCGATGGTAGGAATCAAAACTAAATTTTGAAACAATATTCAATTGTTGAACTTTTTGCACATTAAAATATCTCGCATCGACGTGGACGTCAAAGGACGTCATCAACAGAAATCGAAAACAGGCCCACCCTTCACCCACGCCTAAGTATTAGAAATAGACCAGCATTTTCTGAAATTATATTCAATAATAAATTTAAAAAACAGTAGCAAAATAATTAAATAAAACTTTGGATACGTTTAAAAAATTAGATAAGTTTTTTTGTGTAAAATTATGTACAATAATAAATAAAAAAAAACAGTAGTAAAGAATTAAACTAAAAATACCCCCATGTCCATTAAAGTTAGATGGGTCTCAGAATTTCTACATTTTTACTAGAAAAACTCTACTAATTAGGAACTTGAGTTATTTTTCGAAATACAAAATAAAGTGTGCAATTAAATGTTAATTTTCCCCAGCTAAGAGAGCGTAAAGCTTGTTTCTTCCTTCCTTGGAACATAATGGCACTACATATTGATATCAATAGATTTCAACCTAATTAAGAACTAAGGATTACCTGTTACGCTTCCAACAGTGAATGATTAGACGTCATGGCGGCTGTTCCTCTTGGGGGAGGGGGGGGGGGGCTGGCTACATCCTACAATTTCGTTATGTTCACATTACGTTTTACTTTTGCACCTACTTTTTATTTTTTATTTAAAGAAGAAAAGTCACGCTTATTGAATAAATAATTATCTTTCAGAGAAATTAAGCATGTTTCAGAAACCAGCCAGAATGAAAAAAGTGAGTCACAGCATTATTCAGAAGGAAGGTAACTAAAGAAATTCATAAGGAGAAAGTACTTAAGGAAATGCTGAACATAGTAAGAAAAAAATATAATGAAATAAGGAAATTTGTCAGCTAAAAAGTAAGTAAAAACAATTTCAAGTTGAGTAAGAAAAATGAGTAAAAAAAGTTGCCAGAGAGAAAGTGTGAGTACGCGCAAAAATTATGAAGGAAGGCATTTAGAACAGAAAGCAAGGAAACGAAATAACCCCTCCGGTAGCGCTGTGGTCTAAGCGCTTGCTTCTGACCATTCGTGTGAAATGGGTGCGGGTTCGAATCTCTGTGAGGCATGGATGTTGTGTTTGTCTTACAGCACTGGCTCTCTCACTTCCCTGGAACCAATGGCCCTAAATTAGAGACGGACAAATAAGAGAAGAGTACCTACGATGGAATGGTGCACTTTGTTAGTAAGAAACTTAGTGAACGATTCTAAAAGAAGTGAATAAAATAGTAAGAAAAAAGCAAGTTGTGTGTAAAGACATAGAAGCATTAATAAGAAAGAAAATAGGTAAATGAAAATTTTATTAAGGAAAATTTTCATTTCCTATTTTTTATTATTAGTAGAAAAGCAAGCTACAGAACATATTGTTAAATAAGAAAATTAGTTAGTGAGAGTGAAGAATTAGCTGCTAAGAAGGTAAGGAAGTAAAATTAGTAAGAGTGTAAGTATAAAAATTAATTGGTGGGAGTGTCAGTAAGAAAATAACAAGAAAGCAGGCAAATACGTAAGGTAAAAAACGACTCACTTGGTGAATTAAATGCAAACTTTCTTACACAGTAAGAGAAAGGAAGTAAGTATAAACAAGAAAGAAAGTAGGTATAAACAAAAAAGGAAGTAAGTATAAACAAGAAAGTAAGTAAGTATACACAAGAAAGGAAGTAAGTTTAAGAAAGGAAGTAAGTATTTCTGTTACTCTTTAAGCCACTGCGTCAGTCGTACAGTAAGTGCATGCATTGAAAAACGAGTAATAATAGAAAGATGTGGAAATAATGAGAAATAAAATCACCGCTACTGCTCTGAACTGTAATAAAGACGGCTCAAAAGAAAGCGAACGTACTAGTAGTAAATACTGTAAGTAAATGCATCGAAAATGTGTAACACATGGGTTTGTAGAAATGAAAGAAAGCAAGCATCGGATTATGAAGACAATGTTTAGAAAGAGATAGATACGCACCTACAAAGTCAGAAGAAGGTAAGGATACAAATGCCTTAGAAATTACAAAAGAAAATCTATGAATTAGCATGAAAAGCAAGTCAACGGGTGTGTTAGTTGAATGTTGCAGAACGAAACTTAAAAATAAGAAACATTCCCCTAAACTTTAGTTATAAGATAAGCAACACCAAGAAACAAATTTCATTTTCATCGCTGAAATGGAAATTTATAAAAGAATTTAAGTAAAAGTATTGCGTTAGAGTTTTATTGTTTGTCAGCTGGAAAACTAACCGGCATGCCAGTGTGTATTCAATGAAACCCAAGCTTTTGATACGACGCCGTTCAAAATCTTCTAACCTGAAGAACAAATGTTTAGAATTAGAAGTCTTTGATCGCACCGATTGTTTTGCAAGTCTTTTTCGTTTTTAGAACGCTTCATCGTCAACAATAAACAACTGTCAATATATTGCTGTATGAAGGCCTCCCCCAGTCTTTTCTGCAGCTCAGTGTCCTGAGCAATTCCCTTCCATGTCATTTCAGCAGGTTCTTTTTCTGTTCGTTTTTATCCAGACTAGTGTTTCAGTTGTTCAACAGTGGTCAGCTGTTCTAGCAAAAAGTTCAGACCATTGTCACTTGAGATCTTTACTTTGATCATGATGTCATCCCGTCTTATCATTTTACTGATCCATGAGTTCCTGTTTTTATTTCTCTTGGTTAAACTAAGAATGTATCTCTCAATGGTTCTTTAAGTTTGCCGCAGCTTTTGTATTTCATTTTTGGCTAAGGTCCGTATCTCTGATCCATAAGTAAGAACTGGAAAAGATGCATTGATTGAACGCTTTTCTTTTAAGGCATAATGGTAAATTGCTCTTAAAAATTATGCTGCTTCTTACAAATACCCACCAGTAAAGTTTCACAGGTCTATTAATTTATTCTTCGTCTATTACTTACCCTTGCTTAATAACTGTTGTCCAATTAGATGTAGGCGTCAGCAACTTCTAAATTTGTCCTATCAACCACCAAATCTTTAATTTCTTGTAAAAGCATTGTACAACAATTTTGTTTTCTGTAAGTTGACTTCTAATCCGTCTTCTTTACTCTTGTCAGTAAGTTACTTTATCGTATTCTGTAGTTCTAAGTGGGTTGTTAGAAAAATGACTATGTCATCAGCAAAACGAAAGTGGCTTAAACTGCATCTCTGTAAATAATTATTCCGCTGTCTTTTTATTTTTAGTTCAATGATTGAAAGATCTTCTGCTCATACAGTATGTGCAGTCGAAAGAGCGCTTGCATGTTTTAATTGTCAAATCCCTGCCTCAACAAATATATATGTATTTTATTGTTGTATTGTTCATGAAATATACTTTCACCTTTGAACATCACAAACAAAAAGAATACATGGTTATTCAGAAATTATTCTACATTTCTTATTTTCCGCCGTTATTATTGACGGGCTTTCACCTATAACGTATATATCTTGGTAAGTATTAAATTTGCTTAAACTAACTATTTATTTGCCAATTACTGTTTTTTATTTCGGTAAATGATTGACCAGCAGTCATACTCACAAAACGCATTAAAAAGTAACTGGATGGTACATGCTCCTATTCTTTTCGGATACTGGATAACTGCATAAAATTTGAAACCTGGTGTAAGAAAACCCAATTGGATGTTCATAATTTTCAGCAGCATCACAGATTTGCAATTCTTAACTATCTCAGCTTTTCCGATAAAATTAAAAAAAAAAAGGCGCAAATATATTTTGGAATAAAAAATATCAGATAAAAGGGAATATTAGAGAGAAAAGAAACTGATGCAATTTATATTTTGATGAATTCTTTCGCCTTTTCAGTAGAGCAAAGCTTGTTTTGATGTCGGGATTTAAATATGCTTAGTGAATCACGATGAATGATCCGTATAGTTCTGTACTACATTGATAAAAAGGTGAATTAATTTGTCACGCGAACATGACTACTTTCCACTTCTGAAATGATGCATAAAACACGTTCCTTAAATGTTATCGTATTTCTCATAATTAGGCGACCTTGTGAATTTCATTGTCATCTGTTCAAGTTTACAAACTCAGTACTTTGATTTGCAGCAGGCAAACGTTAAGAAATTAAATCCTTTTAGTGCTTGAAAAAAGTTAAAGCATGACAAAACGGAATTAATAGTTTGCAAGACAAGAACAGAAATAAGTATCGAGAACAGTCTCATGTTAAGTCATCACTTTCAAACAACAATCAACCAAAGAAAGTACTCACTAAAAGACGACTTCTTTTATTTGAAGGGAAAGAAAATTCTCAGATTTTTTTGGGGGAAATTACCCCGATGAGCCATTACATTATGACAACCAACCTAATAAGCTGTAGGACCCCCTTTAGCTCGCAAAACAGCGGCCATTTGGCGAGGCATCGATTCGATGAGGTAGCGATAGGTATTTTTGATTATCTGGTACTACAATGTCAACAGCAGGTCCTCCATTGTCAACAGCAGCAAGTCCTCCAGTTTCCGTACATTTCTAGGTGGTGGTTGAATTAGCACGAACCCGCGTTTCCAAGTCAAACCACAAATGTTCGATTGGGTTCATGTCAGGTGAATTTGGAGGCCAGCAGAAAGTCACCAACATGATTCTCGAACCACTCCTTGACGATTCTGGCAGTACGGCAAGGCCCATTGTCCTGTTGGTAACGTATAACGAAGTAAATTTCTCCGTCATTTCTGTCCACGCCAGGATTCGAACCCGGATCCCCTCATTCCGGAATAAGTCACTCTACCAATTAAGCTACGCGGGCCGCCCCGGTGGCGCAGTGGTCTAAGGCGTTGGCCTCTGATCATTCGTCCGAAGGGGTCCGGGTTCGAATCCCGGTGAGGCATGGATGTTGTGTTTGTCTTACGGCACTGGCTCTCTCCTTTCCCTGGAACCAGTGACCCTAAATTAGGGACGGGCGACTGCTTATAGCCCGTTGAGTTGCTCACGGTGGTCGTTAAACCTCCAATCAAAAAAAAAAAAAAAAAGCTACGCGGACGTTTGTTCTGTCTACTATCTGCCTTTATGTCGTGTGCGTTCTGCTGGCAGGTACGTCACAAACGGCCATCACCAGCTGGGAACACAGTTGACATGAATGGATGAATTTGGTCCGCAACGATGTTCAGATACCTGACAGCTGTCAAGGATCGTGCTATTGGGATAATGGGGCCTATAGTGTCCCAGGAAAACATCGCCCACAGTATAACACCGCCGACGCCGGCCTGTTTCTGCCCAACAGTGCATCAAAGTGTCATAGCCTCCGTTGGTAATAAGCGTATCCGCACTCGGCCGTCTACGTGATGCAGCAGGAATCTTGATTCGTTAGACCAGGCCACTCTCTTCCAATCATCCACGGTCCAATCTCGATGATCTTGGGCTCATTTCATGCGTTGTTGGCGATGACGTGCAGTAAAGCCTGGGGACCCGGCTGGGTCTTCGGCTACGCAGGCCCATGCGCAGAAGACTGCGATAAACTGTGTGCTGTGACACATTGCCCTGATCACCACTGTTGTAGCTGCGGGTGATTTGTCGCACTGTGGCTCTGCGGTCTTTGGGAACAATGCGCGGCAGTCTCCGCTCCCCTCTAGCATCAATGAGCTGCGGACGACACACTGCTGGACAACGGTATGTCGTTTGGCCATCTGTGCACCACTTTTGATACGTACTCACTACAGCGCACGTGAACAACCCACCATAAAAGCGCCATTTTCGCATTGGTACCATATCATGCAAAAGCTACATTTAACACACTGAGTCCCCCTTTTTTCTTTACCTCCTCGTTATAGTTGTGTCCACTAAATTCGCCATCTCAGTTATGGTCTTCTCTTTGCGTGGGCATGTTGATAAAAACTGTACATATGATATCGTAAATTGTGGGCCACAAAAAACTTCCGGTAATCGTTGGACGAAAACAGTTGGTGGATCAGAGGGATCAAGAGAGACTTGCGAGAATCATGCAAGCAAACAAACGGGCCACAATCGGGCAAATCACTGTAAAATTCAACATCTATGTGCCGAGAGTTATCTACGAGCGCTCCGTGTGTCGGGAATGGGCTACAACGATAGATAGCCATGTCTAGTGCGGATATTACACGTTTTGATGTCTAACATTTCTAATACAGGAACCACATCTGCTGTGGTGTGGAGTGCGAGTGTTCGGGGTAGGGGCGAGGGGAGTTAAAAGAAATATATTGATCAAAGTTGCCTGCTTTCTGGTGTTAGTGTACTGCGAAGCCGAAAAAAAAAAAAAAAAGAACTGCCGCTGAAGTAGTGGTGTACAAAAAATATCGTCGAGGCCCTTTTGTGACAATCTATTAGATTTCAATTACTTAAAATTTTAAATTCCTTGTAATTAACTAGGTTTTATAGGAGTTTAAATAATTCAAATTTTTGGAAGCTACAAGTACTTTTCGTAAAACCAAAATTATTGCACTTCATTGCATGTAACACAAATGTGCACGTTGTAATTAAAATGATTGGCCTAGTTTTATATAAGTACAAAGTGTTACTTACGCCAAAGTTAATCATATGCAGATTTTATTCTTTTTAGAGAACTAAGGCCAGCTTTTTTGAAATGCCTGTCTCTCTCTGTCTCACACACATAAAACTCGTAACTTCCGTGTGGTAGTGTCTTATGACCTTTTCCGATTTAGATGAAAATATAGAACACAAATAAGCAAATAAATAGCATATAAGAATTGTGGCACAGAAAATAAGTAAAACTACTTAAATTATTTACTTTTGAATAAAAAAAACACACACACATACATGGCACAATGATAGTATTTTTTTCTCTTCACTCTGTTATAAAAAAAATAATAATAACACAGGTCTCTCTGCTTCTTCGTTCCCCGCGAAGAACACCTTTCAGTACATTATTTTCTGAAGCATTGTAATTACGTGCGAAAAACTTGAATACATAACACCTTATGCCCATTGGTATAAAATTTAATTCACTAAACTGATATTTTTTTCACAGTCTCTTCTAAGTGTACGTATATAGGCACAATTTCTATGACTATGAAAATGGGTCTCAAGTTCTCTGGCATAGCTGCTTCCCCGTCATCTAGTTTTTATGAACTAAAACGGCGGAAAAAAACAATTAAAAATTTCTTTTATTTTTAATATTTTTTTCAAAACTGTCGTAAAAAAATTCCTGGCTATTTCTTTAACCAGTTTCATATGAAGTGTCCGCAAAATCTTTTGTAAAATCTTTTGCAGAAACTTCATTTTGTAAAATCATTTGCTGCTTAGAGGCCTTCCTTGCCGTGAGGCCCCCCGCGATGCAGGGTTTGCGGAGGCTATCACTACGCCACTGCGTTGAAGTTAGATGTGGATCGGGTCTATCGGAGGGCAGATAGTGTTTTGTCTTTTTTTTTTTTTTTTGATTGGAGGTTTAACGACCACCGTGAGCAACTCAATGGGCTATAAGCAGTCGCCGTCCCTAATTTAGGGTCACTGGTTCCAGGGAAGGGAGAGAGCCAGTGCCGTAAGACAAACACAACATCCATGCCTCACCGAGATTCGAACCCGGACCCCTTTCGGACGAATGATCAGAGGCCATCGCTTAGACCACTGCGCCACCGGGGCGGCGTGTTTTGTCTGCATGGCATAGTTTGAGATTTCCTAAATTTGAGTTTACACTATCCTGATTTGCTTGAGACTAAATCAAAGTGCCTCCCCGGTGGCGCAGTGGTCTAAGCGATGGCTTCTGACCATTCGTCCGAAAGCGGTCCGGGTTCGAATGCCGGTGAAACATGGATGTTGTGTTTGTCTTACGGCACTGACTCTCTCCCTTCCCTGGAACCAGTGACCCTAAATTAGGGACGGGCGACTGCCTATAGCCCATTGAGTTGCTCACGGTGGTCGTTAAACCTTAATCAAAAAAAAAAAAATCAAAGTAGTTGGGACTAGTGAATTTTTATTATTGTTAGTCCGGGACTAAACAGGCAAAATATAATTTTCAACCCTTGGAGGGTAAAACTCTATACGAACAATTCCAGTACGGCAGATTAGATTTATAAGTCCCTAGGATTAGAGCTAGGGAGGAAAATGCGAAGCTGTAATACGAAGATCAAACCAGGAAAATAAAATCTCTGTGATACTGACATTTTGTAAAGGAGAACGTAAAACATGCAAATTCAGCTTCTTTTTTTTTTTTTTTTTTTTTTTTTTTTGATTGGAGGTTCAACGACCACCGTGAGCAACTCAATGGGCTATAAGCAGTCGCCCGTCCCTAATTTAGGGTCACTGGTTCCAGGGAAGGGAGAGAGCCAGTGCCGTAAGACAAACACAACATCCATGCCTGACCGGGATTCGAACCCGGACCCCTTACGGACGAATGATCATAGGCCAGCGCCTTAGACCACTGCGCCACCGGGGCGGCAAATTCAGCTTCTTAAATTTGTGGCTGTAGCAGTTGAAGTGCAGTTTTTTTTTTTTTTTTTTTTTTTTTTTTTTGATTGGAGGTTTAACGACCACCGTGAGCAACTCAATGGGCTATAAGCAGTCGCCCGTCCCTAATTTAGGGTCACTGGTTCCAGGGAAGGGAGAGAGCCAGTGCCGTAAGACAAACACAACATCCATGCCTGACCGGGATTCGAACCCGGACCCCGTTCGGACGAATGATCAGAGGCCATCGCTTAGACCACTGCGCCACCGGGGCGGCGAAGTGCAGTTGGACGTGATATCACTGGAAACGCATTTCTCGGCTAATTTCCTTTTTTGTTGATTTCCTTTCACCTTACTTCCTCTTGCTCAAACTTCCTTATAGTGAAGTTTTCCCATAATTTCTGTTCAATTCAGTTTCTTTACAACAGAAGTTGCCTTGGGAAACTTCTATTAGATCGTATCGAACGCTCTTTGAGATAGTCTCCATTTCTAACCTGTTTTCGCGTCGTAATTCTGTTGTTCCGATCTGTGAGGAAGAAGAGGTACACAGAGTGGTCTTCAAAGCAACTTTGCAGACGTGTAAAGGAGTAAAGCGCAATTTGCCAAAAACATCCTTTGAATTGTTTGTATCTGCTTCCAACATCGTCATTACGTGAATTAAAAATAAAAATGTGTAAAAGCGGATTTCATCTGAGGAATAAAGGCACTTTAAAACTTGACACTCCGGAAGCTTCACTGCCGGATGTGAATGAACTCATTAAAAGCATCGCTCCATGCATGACCCGCAAAACTGCATTCATGTAGTTTAAAAAAAAAAAAAAAAAGAAAGCGAAAGGGAAGTTTGCGTCTTTTTACAGCTATCGGAAGTACTGCCCTTAGTTTATGCACTTATTATATAGTAGTGAAGTGTTAATTGACTAAAAACATATCTGGGAACTATTCTTTGTGCGTACTCGTGCTTTTCAGGTTTGCAAGCTGAGGTGTAAAGTGCAGGCTTTTGTTTCGGCAAAATAAGCTGAATTTTAGTCAAAGTAACTGAAATTTCTTAAGGACTATTTAATCGCAGATTTATTTAGTTTTATTTGAATATGGATCTTCTTCTCTACTACTCTTCCGGATCTTGTAAGAATCAAGTAAACATCATTTAGATATTCCGACCACTTTTGATCTATTAAAAGTAATTAAGTTTAATTTTACTACGAGCCGGGTGAACTTTACAGACATAATTAGGAACTTAACTGAGCTGGAGAATCTGGCTGTGAGTAAAATCGTAAACGTGTTATTACATCTCTTCTGTTGTCTGTTGTGAATTAATTAACGTGTGCAGAACTTTTGTTATGACGCTTGTATTACAAGCGTCATAACAAAAGTTCTGCACACGTTAATCTAAAACGGAAGCGGATGATGCAATCGAGAAAATGATTGCGTCATGTCAAGGTCAGACTCTCAGAAACGCAGTGGTGTCAGAACAACGAGCTATCATTTGCTGTGTGGACGTGGGAGGGTTTGGAAATAGAAGCGTCCAGCTCCTCAGGTCTAGTCACAGCGTTAGACCAGGACTCGTTCGTGAAAATAGAAACTCCGACACAGATCCACACTGCTTTGAAAGAAGTTTGTAGGGAAGGCATTCTTGATCGAATCACAATCTCTTTCTGAGGATAAAGTTGAGACCGGGAATTCGTCAAAATCGCCCCAACCTTTTGGAAGCGGAGGTGATCTTGCTGCATGATGTTACAGTGGACACCCCCCCATCCTAAAACCTGAAGAAAACTCTAAAATTTGTCCGCCATGTCGCGTATTGTATGAGGCAGCTAGGAATCACAGTTCGGCAGGCTCACATGTTCTTTTACAGTTCAGGTTTTTTTATTTATTTCTCATTTACGTTGTTTTTTTTTCTTTCGGATGTTCTCTAAAATTAATTAACAAAATTGCGGGATAATTAGGAAGTCGCTCCAATGCTCTTGAAGGCAAGAAACGCAATATTTTTGCCATTTTTGAATTGTTTCTACCTGTGGGAAAAGGTAGCACTCAATGGTTGCTCTGGAAATTGATAAGAGCAAAGCGATAGGCCCAGAAGAGGACTTCTGGATTTCTTGAGGAGGGGCCGATGTTACGACCCACACCCGCCATTAATTTAGTAATTAATGGGCGTGGTTGATGTGTGAAATTAATTAAGTATTAATTATGTTCGAGGCTTGATTGGAGTTTAAAAGTGTAAACAGCAGATAAAGTTTTATCTGGGGGTTTGGAAAAGAAAAGAGGCGAAGAATTCTCTCTCTGGCTGGGTGGTCTCAGAATAGCTCTGTTAGGTCATAAATATCAGGGCGCAGCTGACGGGAAACTAAGCAACACGGAATGGTACCTTTCGAAGAGGGGTCCACTTGAGTAAATGAATGAAGATGGGGACAAAAGGTTTAGCGAATAATCGTAAATTCGTCGATTGTTTGGGGCATTTTCGAGAACAATTGCTCTCTGTGTGGTCCGTGCAGAAAAATAAGATTTCGCACTTAGCGTGAAAATAAGGAAGAAAGTTTAGTTGTCTGTACGCTCTCCGATGTGACAGGCTGGATGCCTTGGATCTGCAGAAAAATGAATTGGGGAAAAATGAAGCAGCAAACCTCCCCGCATTTGGTAAGACATGGAGACAACTCGAGGCGGCTGATGGAGAAGCCAGATTGCCATAAAGACAGCGGAATGCCTAAATCCGCGTGATAAAGCTGCAATTTCTAGGCTGGAGCGTAATGGAAATCAGCGACTGTTTGGCCTAATGAAAGCCAAGTTACAGGCAAATTAAGAAGTATGCGAGTGGACAGTGGTCATTCCAATGAGAAGCGAAGCCAAGCAAAGTCGGGTTCGGATGCCAACCACTGCAGTGTGGAATCGTCACCCCCATTCATCCCCTACTGTGGAGGAAGTGAAGAGACGCGCTTGTCTTACGGGGCGAAGCGAGGCCCCATGTGTGCGTGTGTGTGGTCACGTAAGCAGCGAAGCCACTACGTGTAAGTGCGACGGGATAAAAACATGGCGAAAGGAAAATATGAGCGTAAGAGCGGTGGCTTCGATACCTAACAAATATACAGGTGAAATGTTGAGTTGCTGATATACGCTTAAGGTAAAAGCACGTCTGATTTCGCTCGGCCGAGAAAAATTAATCTCAGGGCTGGCGGTCGCAACTCGATAAAAAAATGGAAACAAAACCTGCGAGTGGCATATTTGAACTGCGTACTCAGGCAGGGTAGATGGTTTGCTAACGGAAAGGAACTGACTGAATAGGGAATGAACGGTCAAAAAGGACGGAAGGTAGCGACGGACGGAATCCACTATAGCAGCAGCGGAAGTGAGGGCGTGCCACTCTCCAAGCAGTTGACGTTCACAATTATTTCTTCACGACAACAGAAATCATTTCCCAAGAACACAGAAAATCAATCTTGGAAACCGCAACAGCAGATGTGAGAGGGCCTATTTTACTTAACGGCCACCTTCAAATCGTCACAAGAATAGATCAGTGTGCATTCTAATCATTTCAACAAAGTGCGGCGTGATATTACCATTTTAATTGTGTGCTTCATTTACATCAAGCGTCAAAATGAAGTGTTGAATCATCGGTGCTGCCACATGGTGCAAGTGTCTGTGTGTGCGTGTTTTTTTTTTTTTTTTGTCGTGTGATATTATGTGATGCACAATGGATTTGCACAGCAAAGTCACGAAACTGTAAGTAGATGAATATTTTCTTTTTCTTTCTTCGCACATCTGCGAACTTGTGCCATCCCGACACCCAAAGCTGCATGGACATAGATGCAGTAATGCTGAGTGACTGAACCTCAGTGGAAATACCTGCACATTCAGATTTCAATTTCTTACAGGACCCATTTCCTGATTATTTTTTTTTACATGAATAAGGGAGAGGGTGTGGCCACAAATTCCGCTGGGCGGGACAGTTTCTTTTAACTTTGGTTCAGGGCCAAAGCTAGCGGGGCAGGGTTCTGCATGTGCATGCTTATTAGATTTAGTTAATTAACTTTGGCAGTATTTCGCACCTATAATCTTATACCGCAAATTAACGTGCTTGTGTATTTTGTGTCGCGAGTATTTTTAATGTGATCATTTGCATATAATTTTTTTCATTCTCTAAGCAATTGTATATGAATATCACCTGCAGCTCTATTTAGTGTGTAAACGAGTAGTATCTCTTGTTCAGATAGTCCGGTGGAGACTCAGTCGGCTGCGTTATCCGACAGTAAAGTGTGACACCGTATGCTGCCCACATATGAGGGGCAATTGTCTATGCGCCTAGAGAGCGCCGGATCTGTTTAAATCTCGCAGAACGTTATTAAATGTTGTGTTGTGTATTTGAGAATCATGTGTTATTTGCGAAAGTGAGTGTTGTACTGGCTGGTTGGGGATTGAATGTACCGGAGTAAGATCCGGACCACTACACTCAGTCACGAATTGGTAATTACGGGTGAACCTCATCACAACTCTGATCCCAAAGTATCGTTTTTTAGTTTATTTTATTTTTGATTTGTTGTTGTTATTTTGTTCACACGGTGGATTCACCCAAGCCTTATGCTTCGGGTCATTCTTCAACTTTTCATTTTTTATGTTCTGGTGTGAATCTTTGAGTGCAGCAGTGCACCTGAGATTCTCACCTGGTGCCGTGGCCAACTAAATTGTACTTCAGGTCTCAAGCACCGTTACCGGCCGACTCGGCAGGAACACTGTTAGCGCCGTGTAACAATGACAACGCATCGTGTCACCGTGCAGCGTCCGGTACGGGGACTTTTGTCGTAGTATGGCTGGGAAATTTTATCCCACCCACCATACAGCCCTAATCTCAGTCCACGCGAATTTGATCTTTTCCCAAAGTTAAGAGATCGGCTCCGTGACATCCACTACGAATCGCTGGACGAACTATCATTGGACGTGACTCGAGTAATACGACAGCTGAACAAAAATGGCGTACTACGGGGCATCCAGGACCTACCTCACCGCTGGCAAGCTGTCATTAGCAGCGGAGAGAGTATATTGAACGGCAATAAGGTCAGTTTTCTCCGTTACTTCACACTTTTCTCAAAGATGGAGAGTGTGCAGAACTTTTGTTATGACCCCTGTATCTATTGTTTTTGTTGATGTTTACTAAGCTGAGTTAATTTTTGTTGAAAAAATTCCAAGTTCTTGGAACTTTTGAATTCAAATAAGTTGGACACTTTTACGAGGTGGTACCTATATGGCAGCCTCGGTGGCCGAATGATACGGAGCGTTGGCTTCTATTCATTCGTTGAAGGTGGTCAGGTTCGAATTCAGGATGAGGAATGGATGTTGTGTTTGTCTTAAGACACTGACTCTGTCCCTTTCCTGGAACAAGTGGCCCCAAACTAAGGACCGGCAACTGCTAATAGCCCGTAGAGTTTTTCATGGTGGTCGTTAAACTCCCAAAAAAGAAAAAAATATGTATCTACAGGTCATCCTGGGAGCAAGGTTCGCACTCATATCTCTGGTTGTCGTCGTATTATGGACTACGCTAGCTTCTTGTTTGTATTCAACAGAACGCGTTTTGTTCATGACTAAACGGCTCGTAACGCACACCTCTAATTTAATATTCCGTTTTAGTTCCTATATGTTATGTAAATTTCGTTACTTCTCGGCTAACCTTTAAGCTGCCAATACAACCAAACCAGATGGTGTCCAAATTTTATGCACTCCCCAAACAGAAATGCAGAAATAAGGATTTGTGTAGTCAGATGCTGACTGATAAACCACACATAGCGCTGTGAATTGTCGGCACCGACAATATCGTCTATTTGCATTATCTCCACGTATTTGAAATATATTCAGAAATGCTCACATAGCGGCTGCTTTACGAAAGATGCGGCAGAACAATTCCTTCTCCCCACTCATTTTGAGTAGTACCGACCGTAAACCTGTCACTCGTGATAAAAGCTCCCTCCTAGTTTTATTCTCTGTTCCAGGACTGATGGTGAAAGGATAATCCCCTGACACCGTTATCATGCCACTGGGTAGAGAAAAGTTACTCAAACATCTTCCCTCTTATTTCGTAGACATTGTTATATTTATATGAAGCGATGGTGAGATTATATTCTAAATTATTGTACAGGACTATAGTTGTTATAAAACATTATCGCAAAAGCTCTGATGTGACTCGGCAAGCTTTTAATACCGAAACAACACGTGAAGAACAGAAATGTCCTCATGAAATAATTTAAAATTTTCAAGATGTTTTTACTATTGTACCACGTAACAAATTTTACAGTCACTGATTATGAATATTTTCAAAATTTGTACAAAACATGTTTATTTTTATAGCCATTTTAGCAGATAACCAGTCAGAAAGTATTAGTCTCAATCTTCCTCTTAAATTATCATTTTTAATACTAAAGCTAACAGGAAATCAACACTTTCTGGTGCTCACGTTCACTTCTTGACAGCGAATATATTCGTTCTAGCTTGTTTCAGCCCCTTTTGCTAACTCCCAGTTAATTCGTTCCAGCCGCTTAAAGATTTTCTTACTGAACAGCACATCACTTCCCCGAACAACTTGTATATTTTGCAACGCCGACAGGCGAGTCAAACGAAAATAAAAAGCTAAGACCAGAGTGTTGGTAGAATGGAGACATGAAAGACGTATAGTAGATATATGGTGAAGAGATGAAAAACGTGCAATATGTGAGATTGCTATGTTCGTTAAAATTGTATCCGCTTACCGTTACGATATTCGGATGATCTACGATTGCCAACTGAAAGATAAGCAAAGATAAAGTGTATTGTGGATGCAACTTCCTGTTTGTTACTACACTGAAGAGCAATTGAATTAGAGATACCTGTCTAGTAACGTGTAGCACCACCTTTCGCCCTGATGACGGCGGCGATTCGTCTCTGCATGGACTCGACAAGACACCGGAAACGTTGGGAAACCATACGGATCCACGACCCCTGAACAAGCTCCCACAGTTCACGAAGATTTGATGGAGGGTGTCACAGCCTCAAACACCTCTCTCGATGGCATCTCAAGTGTGCTCGATGGGATTGATGTCAGGTGACCTAGCTGGCCAAGGAAGAGAGGTCACGTCGGTGGAGTGTTCATCCAACCATTCGGACACAATTCGGGAGCGATGCTACGGTGCATTGTCTTGTTGCACGATGAGGTCCCCAGTGGGATGTTGAAGACGCACAAACTGCAGCAAATGGTCGTCCAGGATATCCCGGTAACTTTGACCTGTGAGGGACGATGTCACACGTGCCAGGGGTCCCATTTCAGTCCACGTAAACAGTCCCCAGACGAGAATGCCACCCCCACCAGCTTGAAGAGTACCCTGCTGGTAAGAAGAATCCATCGCTTCATGTGGTTTGCACCGTACTCGTATCCTGCCATCCGCATGTACCAACGTGAATCTCGACTCATCAGTCCAGGCAACATTTTCCCATAAGTCTAGGGTCCAGTGACGATGTTCCCGCGCTCATGCTAATCTTTGCACCCTGTGATGTGCGGTCAGCAGCGGTACCCTCGTGGGACGACGGCTTCTGTACCCCATAGCGAGGAGATGGTTCTGGATGGTGTGGCTACTTACACGTTTTTGTGCACCAGCGTTAAATTGCCGAGTGATTTCTTGCACTGTGGCCCGTCTATCCGCTGTTACAATGCGAGCTAGCCGACGATGACCCCGCTCATCCACACGCTGTTGTCCACGGTAGTTGGGCCTTGCAGGGATGGTTTTACCGGATTCTATTTACTCACGGTGCACCCGTGGCACAGTGGCTCGTGAAAATCCCAGTGCCTGCACGACTTTCGAGATGGAGTGACCCATTCGTCGAGCCCCGACAATTTGCCCACGATCAAATGGCGCTTAGATCCTTCGTCTTACCCATACTGCGTCCGACTCTTACTTATTCCCGTCGCATCACTCCTTTTATTGTCGGATCGCTGCATACGTCATGTCATTTCCGTTTACAGGTCCGCCCACAGCGCCACATTTGCATAACGCCAGCTGTCTCTAATTCACAATTGCTCTTCAGTGTATTCCATGTTCAGGAAATGAAACCGTTTCAAGTTCACGTAAGTTGCTATTCTTTTAATACTGACCGTTAATTACAATTATCTAGATTTGATTGATTATGTAATGTGCTCCACGAATAATTTTGCAAAAAGGCATTATAATTACTCAACAACTACTTCAAAGACTAAACACATTATACACTCCGCCGCCCCGGTGGCGCAGTGGTCTAAGGCGCTGGCCTCTGATCATTCGTCCGTCTGGGGTCCGGGTTCGAATCCCGGTGGGGCATGGATGTTGTGTTTGTCTTACGGCACTGGCTCTCTCTCCTTCCCTGGAACCAGTGACCCTAAATTAGGGACGGGTGACTGCTTATAGCCCATTGAGTTGCTCACGGTGGTCGTTAAACCTCCAATCCAAAAAAAAAAAAAAAAATTATACACTCCTTGTATAAAATCCTACTGGAAATTTTATGAGTACTTTCGTTTCTATTTTGTGTTTGTGTTTGGAGGTTTGACGACCATATCGAGCAACTCGATGGAATATAAGCAAATCGCCCGTCCGTAATTTCAGACCACTGGATCCAAGAAAGCTAGCGCCGTGAGACAAAACAACATCCATGTCTCACCGGGATCCGAACCCATCTTCGCTGAATGGTCAGAAGCTAGCTCTTAGACTACTGCCTCACCAGGGCGAAAAGTAACGAAGCGTCTATACCCAGAAGTTGAAGAATCTTGGGAAAGGATTCAGTGTGGTCTTTAGACTTCATCTAAATACTAGATGGGCCTAAATAACACTAGTATGGTAGCATGCCAGTACATAATTGATACAGACAATTAACGTGGACCAGGAACATCAAACAAAGATCTTCGCTCTTTCCACGTTTATGTGTAGCGGAAGCATATCCGGCGCGTAACTGGAAGACCCTGGGTTCGACTCCCGGTGGCGGCCAATGAGAATTTTTCCGTGACTCACTTCTAAACGTGGAAAGAGCGAAGATCTTTGTTTGATGCCAGTACATCTTCTAACCTTAGATGTGAGGTCATTAAGTAATCACTAAATATTTTGCTTGTTTAGCGCAACTTCCTTAATGTGCTGTTTCCTCCAGCAACACACCAATGAGCCATTGCATTATGACCACCTACCTAATAAGCTGTAGGACCCCCTTTAGCCCGCAAAACAGCGGCCACTCGGCGAGGCATCGATTCGATGAGGTGGCGATAGGTATCCTGGGGTATCTGGTACCATAATGTCAAAAGAAGGTCCTCTAGTTCCCGTACATTTCGGGGTGGTGGTGATTTAGCACGAACCCGCTTTTCCTAGTCGAACCACAAATGTTCCATTGGGTTCATGTCAGGTGAATTTGGACGCCAGCAGAAAGTCACCAACATTTTGCTCGAACCACCCCTTGACGATTCTGGCAGTGCGGCATGGCGCATTATCCTATTGGTAATGGCCATCACCAGCAGGGAACAAACACAGTTGCCATGAATGGACGAATTTGGTCCGCAACGATGTTCAGATACCTGACAGCTGTCAGGGATCGTGCTATTGGGATAATGGGGCTTAAAGTGTCACAAGAAAACATCGCCCACAGCATACCACCGCCGGCCTGTTTCCGCCCAACAGTGCATCCATGTGCCATAGCCTCCGTTGTAAATCGGCGTATCTGCGCTCGGCCGTCTACGTGATGCACCAGGAATATCGATTCCTCAGACCAGGCATCTTTCTTCCAATCATCCACGGTCCAATCTCGATGATTTGAGGCCCATTTCATGCGTTGACGGTCGTTTTAGACACACTGCCGGTAGCCCCCTGGTTCATTCGGCCAGTGAGTTGCTCCATTGTAGCGCGTCGATTGGCCCTCACGCACCTTCGAAGCCGACGTTCAACTCTCACATCAATGGCACGTGGTGTTCCTCAGTTTCCACGTCGCTTATTCGCAGTGGTGCCATTTCTCCAATCACGATACATTTTAATCACAGCAGCACGCGAACAGTTTACAAACTGCGCTGTTTCAGAAACACTGCCAGCCTTGGCCCGAAAGCCGATAATCATCCTTTTTTTTTTTTTTTTTTTTTTTTTTGTAAATCTGATAAATCGCTCCTTTTATCCATGACAGCCACGAGTGATATGTTTTCAGATTGCCTACAGCACACCTTATATACCCTCCAAGCCAGCTCACGCAGCACCATGCTGATGACCGGGTTCGCATACCTCTTAAACAGCACGAAGCTCTATCCCCTTGTAACGTACCAGGAGATGTGACGTACCTGCCATAAGGACGCACACGACATAACGGCAGATAGGAATCAGAATAAAATGTCCGCGTAGCTCAATTGGTAGAGCAACTTATTCCGGAATAAGCGGCCTCGGGTTCGAATCCCGGCGTAGACCAAAAATGACGGAGAAATTTACTTCGTTATAATGGCGCCCGAACTATCCAGATGACCCGACCGTTCACAATCTCGCAATGGTGTGATGTTATTTCTACACCGCGAGATAGGAAAAATAAGAGCAGCACTTAAAAAAAAAATAAGGGGGAGATGATGTAACGTACCAGGAGATGTGACGTACCTGCCATAAGGACGCACACGACATAACGGCAGATAGGAATCAGAATAAAATGTCCGCGTAGCACAATTGGTAGAGCAACTTATTCCGGAATGAGTGGACCCGGGTTCGAATCCTGGCGCGGATAAAAATGACGGAGAAATTTACTTCGTTATAATGGCGCCCGAACTATCCAGATGACCCGACCGTTCACAATCTCGCAATGGTGTGATGTTATTTCCACACCGCGAGATAGGAAAAATAAGAGCAGCACTTAAAAAAAATAAATAAGGGGGAGATGATGTAACGTACCAGGAGATGTGACGTACCTGCCATAAGGACGCACACGACATAACGGCAGATAGGAATCAGAATAAAATGTCCGCGTAGCTCAATTGGTAGAGCAACTTATTCCGGAATGAGTGGACCCGGGTTCGAATCCTGGCGCGGATAAAAATGACGGAGAAATTTACTTCGTTATAATGGCGCCCGAACTATCCAGATGACCCGACCGTTCACAATCTCGCAAATGGTGTGATGTTATTTCCACACCGCGAGATAGGAAAAATAAGAGCAGCACTTAAAAAATAAGGGGGAGATGATGTAACGTACCAGGAGATGTGACGTACCTGCCATAAGGACGCACACGACATAACGGCAGATAGGAATCAGAATAAAATGTCCGCGTAGCTCAATTGGTAGAGCAACTTATTCCGGAATGAGTGGACCCGGGTTCGAATCCTGGCGCGGATAAAAATGACGGAGAAATTTACTTCGTTATAATGGCGCCCGAACTATCCAGATGACCCGACCGTTCACAATCTCGCAATGGTGTGATGTTATTTCCACACTGCGAGATAGGAAAAATAAGAGCAGCACTTAAAAAATAAGGGGGAGATGATGTAACGTACCTGCCATAAGGACAAACACGACATAACGGCAGATAGGAATCAGAATAAAATGTCCGCGTAGCTCAATTGGTAGAGCAACTTATTCCGGAATGAGTGGACCCGGGTTCGAATCCTGGCGCGGATAAAAATGACGGAGAAATTTACTACGTTATACCCTGGTTGCACAGTTGGGGTTCAACAGGCCGGTGGAGGTGGTGTTCTGGTTTGGGGAGCTCTTTCCTGTCAAGCCTTAGGTCCGTTGGTTATCATCCCACAAACGCTGAATGGTGGACGCTACAGACGCTACAGGGACCAGTTAACCAATCATCTCCATCCACATCTGCCCAGATCACAGTGTCTTTCAACAGGACTACCCAGATCACAGTGCCTTCTTTCAACAGGACAACGCACCGCGTCATCGGCCTTGTATAACTACCGAGTAGTTGAAGGGGCAAGACAACGAATTCGCCACGTTGCCTAAGCCCACAAACACCCCTGATTGTAACCCAACCGAACATTTGTGGGATATACTAGAACGGGGTGTGAGAACTGCTGATGTTCCTCCACGGAATGAGCGTGAACTTGAGGAGCTGCTGCAGCTGACGTTGGTCAAGTTACGCATGGTGGATATTTGGTACCTTGTAGGTTGGTTGGTTGGTTGTTGGATTTTATTGGCGCAAGGGCCAGGTTTGGCCAAAGAGCGCCAGACAAAGAACGATCAGCCACAGATTTTTAAAAACGTGGAAAATGATTAAGATCAGACAGGCTTGGTAAAAGTTGAAAAAGAGTATGAAGAAAGCAGTGAAGAAAAGGTAGTTAATGAAGTTTATTAAAAGTAATAAATTTACTAATGGAAAAGGACGAACCGTCACTCTCCTCCCCCCCCCACACTCCTCTGCAATGCTGGCAGAGGGCGGGGACGAACTGTCACTCTCCTCCCCCCATGTTCCTCTGCAATGCTGGTAGAGGCTGGGGACGAACTGTCACTCTCACTCCCCCCGTGTTCTTCTATAATGTTGGGTGAGGGTGGGGACCTCGCTGAGGCCGAGACAGTTTGATGGACACCGCACACCTTTGCGGATTGAGGGCCGGGTCTTCCGCACGTGCAGGCTGTCTGCTGGGAACCGGAAGAGGCGGGCGTCTTCAAAAGAGAAGGCGAAGACGCAGCTGGTCGAATAAGCTGGAGCTCGGTGAAATCCACCTGTGTCGCTTGTTCAGCTGTAGATCGCTTGGCAAGTGCGGCGAGAGCTACAGGGCGCGGAACAAAATGCTGCACGGGTTGTGGCTGAGACTGAACAACTGCGGCAAAAGTACGCTGTCGGTTGTTGGGAATACCCAACTTGGCCTTGGCAGCAGGGTACGAGAGGCCCTCCAGGGTCTTGAGGCGCTGGATCGCCTTCTCGTCGTTCCACTTCGAACAGGACCTGGCATAAGCAGCGTGGGAGTCACCACAGTTTACACAGCAGGGCTCTGAAGTGCATCCAGTCCCTTCGTGGTCGCGGGAACCACAATTGGCGCACCTCGCAACACTGTTACAGGACCGCTGGGAATGTCCATACCTCTGGCACTTAAAACAGCGTAGAGGATTTGGTATATAAGGACGAACTGCACATAACAAGTAACCAGCCTTGATTTCAGTAGGTACCTTCGGGCTGTTAAAAGTCAAAATAACATTTCGTGATTTGATCAGCGCGCCATCGCGCCGGAAAGTCATGCGTCTGGCAGCTATGACACCTGATCAGCAAGTTCACACACAAGTTCATCTTCATCGCAGACCAACAAGTCGGGCTCAGAAATGACTCCCTTGGAGGTGTTGAGATACGGATGTGCCGTCACTTGAACTGGAATATCCTGAAGTCTGGTCAACTGCAGAAGAGATTTGCTCTGAGAGAGAGTGCAAGTTTCCACAAGCAGATCTCCAGAGCGTAGCTTCTTCACTGACTTCAAAGAGCCAGCAACACCCGCAAGTGCCTTCGAGATGAAAAAGGGAGACTTGGAGGAAAGTTTCAACATCTGGTCAGTAGAAGAAATGACGAGAAAAGTAGCGTGAGGTATCGAATCTGCAAGTGTAATGCGACGTTTCTGAGCTGACGGCTCAACACCTGGATCTAAAGATACGTCGCGGTGATGTCGTTTTTCAACGAAAGTTCTCTTCAGTGTGTTATGTGTGGGAGGTGGTTGAGGCAAATTTGGCGCCTGATCAATCACCATATCCTGTTTTTTGTTAAATTTTGAGGAGGGTTTATGTTTCCCCATGGGAGTAAGAAAGAATTCATCTGCAACGTACTCCGCCCACAATCGAGCCCAACAGGGGAGAACTGGAGGTCCGCAAGCCAAACACATGACGCAAGACACAGTTCTAGAGCTTAGTTGCAAATATAGTCCGTTGGCTGTGATCACACGCACTCGGCGGACACTTCGGCCTCCAGGTACCGTCATGCCAACGCCTTTGGCATGATCCCACAGCCCCCGGGCTCACCCTGCCGTGCAATACGACAAAAAGCCGCTAAAGCCCTGCACACAACTTGGTACAAGACTTCTGACCAGAGGTGGGTTAGGCTCTAGCCTCCCGTTTACAGCGAAGCCGGGGTCGAAGAGGAATGTTAGTACACAGGAGGCACTTAACCGGTCTCCTGCGACCTCAACCGCCAGACATCCCATTTCCGCCTCACGGGTCTCCGCACGCGGCAAACATGCAGGTAGGTCTAGCACCCAAACCAGCTAAAAGGAAAAAAGAAATCCAAAGAAGACAAATCCTGGCTGGGAACCTAAACGGAATCTCAGCAACCTACGAACTGAGCGGTTAATATAAATCAGTTAGTATTGGAGGGTAACAAAACCACAAGACCGGGGTGTTAGTACATAACGTGGTAGCGATTAGGTAGAATACAACACGGGCAACTAGCCAGTGGAGAAAATAAAGAAAAACAAAAAAGCGAGACACAAGACCAGCTCGGGATCGTGGGGCCGCGACTCCCCAACAGCTGGATGAACAGCCGTCCCTGCAAACACCAATAGCACCAAAATAAAAATCAAGCGGTGGCATGACATCAGATGTTGACCAGTCACAAGGTCAGCTCGGGCCGTGGGGCGCCGCTCCCCAAATAACTGGAAAACCAGTTATCCCCGTGCGGGGGGTACCTTGTAGAATCGGTTCGTAGGGCTTCTGCGAGCCGTGATTGCACAAAAATGTGGACCAACGCGTTATTAGGTGGGTGTTCCTAATGCAAAGCTAACTCAGTGTATTTACCTTCCTGAAGAGTCTACACGCGACTTTTAACTTCTGACTCTTATTCTTGACGAGTTAATGAGAAGAAACTGAAGAAGCTTCAGCTTTATAAGAAAATTCGAAAGCTAATTTTTCACTCATAGCGAAATTAAAGGTTTGAATGAAATGTTCTAAGCTAGATATCTATCTAACCAATCACGGTTCGTGAGCACTCAAGTAAACAAAATTGAAAACCAGTAGCAACTATTTTGTGAGCTTGTCAAATATGGTCTAAATAGAGCATCAGCTATCGTATGTGTTCAGTACGAAGAGGAAGCCCTTTTGAAACAGCTGAACAAAGATAAGTATCTTTTCTTTTTCACCCATGCGAAATGTTCATGGTCGAACCAATAAATAAAATTTACTGTTCTGTAATATCCTCTTCGCCTGTGATTAATTATATTTAATGAGATAAACTGGGTGGAAAACCCTTTTGTCATAGTGGGTCGTTTTTCGAACGACCTCTTTATCTGTGATCACTTCTGAAAGAACCTAAAAGCCTCCATCTTTTGATTTTTTGCCCCCATTATAAATGCACACAAAGAAACTGGTTCATTTCTAAAACATTTTTCTTATTCTTCTGTATTCATGTCTAATTAGTTAAGCAGCAGAACTAGTTTTCGACCCCTTTTCTCGAGACTAACAATTATCACTCAATGGCAGTTTTTCATTAGTACCGTTATAAAGGCCTGAAATGTGAGTGCTTGACCTTGTCTGGGTCGTTCTTTTGCTCTGGACAAAGTGGACGTATACGTGACACCCGAGAAGCGTGGGGACGAGGTTGTATCTCAGACTGTCATCAAAATACGCTGCTGATCTGATCAACTAACACCGCGCCGTTCAGCTTTTAAAGGTGAACGTCCTGACTAAATCACTTAAAAGTGTTTGCAGATTTAAGCATTTCTGGAAGCTTCTATCGTATTATCAATTTATTTGAAATCATCATTAGACTTTTGTAAACGTTTCACGGATAACTTCCTATTAAAATAAGCTGGAAATGTATTTTTTTAATAAATCACAAAAGAAGATGTATTTTTATGTGGAGAAAACTATCATATGTTCTAGCAATCGGCACTGCGTTTAACTGCTTTCGATATGTTTTATCGATATTTGCAATTTCCTTTAAGGCAAATTTTACATACAGATATAGAGATGCTCACACATTTTTAGAACGATTTTCTAGGAGTAATATAAGTAATGTTTAAAATAAAATTGAACCTACATCTAGATTTCCAAGATAACAAGGCATTTCATAAAATTGGTAGTGCTATTTTATTCCATTCTTCTTCTACTACTTTACATAGTCCAATCATTGTTTTAGGTCTGAGTTTAGATAGCGCTCTTTTTAGCAGTCCGAAGGCACAGTAGCAAATTGGTGACACATCAGGGGACTTTGAAGGAATAAGAGCTAAAGGAAACCCTCTCTTTTCTTTATTTTTCAAGAAATAAACGATGTATGACTCGTAGACTTATCCTGATGGAGTTCTACTCAAAATATAATATTAAAAAATATAAATATTTGGATGTATGACTGGTAGCCTTATCCTGATGGAGTTCTACTCAAAATATAATATTAAAAAATATAAATATTTGGATGTATGACTGGTAGCCTTATCTGATGGAGTTCTACTCAAAATATAATATTAAAAATATAAATATTTGGATGTATGACTGGTAGCCTTATCCTGATGGAGTTCTACTCAAAATATAATATTAAAAAATATAAATATTTGGATGTATGACTGGTAGCCTTATCCTGATGGAGTTCTACTCAAATATATAATATTAAAAAAATATAAATATTTGGATGTATGACTGGTAGCCTTATCCTGATGGAGTTCTACTAAAAATATAATATTAAAAAAATATATGTATTTGGCTGTATGACTGGTAGCCTTATCCTGATGGAGTTCTCAAAATATAATATTAAAAAAATATAAATATTTGGATGTATGACTGGTAGCCTTATCCTGATGGAGTTCTACTCAAAATATAATATTAAAAAATATAAATATTTGGATGTATGACTGGTAGCCTTATCCTGATGGAGTTCTACTCAAAATATAATATTAAAAAATATAAATATTTGGATGTATGACTGGTAGCCTTATCCTGATGGAGTTCTACTCAAATATATAATATTAAAAGAATATAAATATTTAGATGTATGACTGATAGAGTTTTATCCTGATGGAGTTCTACTCTTTGAAGGCTCAGTGGATGAAGGAATGGTATTTTCTCTTTAAATAAAGGAGTTAAACCATTATTTTGGTAATATGTACAATAGAATTGATTTTAACACACTATAACGTACAAGTTTGTCAACTCCGGAGTAAGTAACTCTCCTAACTGAGCTACACCGACATGTACTCTTACTGCTATCTGCTTTTATCTGATGTGCGTTCTACAGTGCAGGCACGTCACCCCCCCTCCCCGCAAAGAGGGCCGGGGGCATGGCCCACGGATCAGCCGGGACCATGTGTCGTTGTAGGCAGTCGTCCCAAGAAGAACGTGAATTTTAGAAATCTCAGACAATTTGGTGTGTGGAACGTAACATCACACACATTTATTTTTTCGAAGCACTGAAGAAGAAATTCTCATTTATCCTGTCTCGCCGTGTGGAAAGGACATCACATCATTGCGAGAAACTTAACAGCCGGGTCATCCTGGAAGTTCGGGCGCCAATATAACGTAGCAGTTTGTCCGCGTCGGGCATCGAAGCCGGGTTCACTCACTCCGGAGTAAGTCTCTCTTCCAACTGAGCTACGCGGACATGTGCTCTCACTGCCATCTACCTCCATCTCATGTGCGTCCTGCGGTGCTGACACGTCACAACTATTTTCAGCTTTCCTTAACTTTAATTTCCCATTGTAGGAAAAACTAGCATTAATCATGAATCCTTTACTGAAACTTTATTTGGATTCTTGGAACTAAGTTTTTTTCTGCACTTTTGCGATAGTAAATCGAGCTTTTTTTGTCACAGTCGTTTAGGTAGATCTATGCTTTATCAATAGTAACAATAAATTTCCATTAGTCTCCGGCTAAGTCTACACCGTGTTCTGCGCTCAGCCACGTGCCTAGGCAAAAGGCGGTGATTATTATGTTTTTTTAGTTTTTTTTAGATTTAAATCTTTGTTTATTACCTTGTTTACAGTTGATGTAGAGATTTTTAACGATTTAGCTATTGTTCTTTGTGTCAGTGGAGTGTCTTTTAAGACCATAGACCTTTTTGAAATAGTCGTAAAAGAAACGTACCTTCTTTGGATATTCGTTTGGTGTTCTTTTTCCTGTTAAAAGCAATGCTTGAGGATTTTACCTCCTATTATTAATTAATATTGCTTATTTTACATTTAGAAATGCCGATTCCATGATTTTTACAGCGTTTTTTAATTACAAAATACGAATATTTCTCTTCGTAGAGGGCAAAAACATAATCTTCGATCCACAGCTTGTTTACGTGTGGCCTTTTTCGTATCAGACGATGTTTAGCTGCAACAGATGTTTGTTTTGTGTTTGTCTAAGACACATTTGACAAGCTCAATTCTTTAAACTTCTTTTATTTTCTGTAATTTCTTATCAAAAACGTCTAAAAATGTGTGAACTTCTGTATTTCATAAAGTCTTTGAAATTACAGCGTAAAATCGCATCAGATAAATCTCTAGCAAAATGTTTTGCCTTGCGGTTGAAAAGGGTTTATCTTGAAGTTTCCTGAACTCCTGCCTTTGTTTACAAAAATTAAGATTAAATTAAGGAAATTCGTTTAATTCCCTCTGGATTTTCAAATAATTTTTTTTTTTTGAACTTAAACATGATTGGATAATGGCCAAGCACTGATGCCTTTAAAATTAAAATCGTGCACCCCTTAAAGGTATAAAAGAAGTTTCTTTAATTTTTTTCTTGTAATTATCCTTAAAATAAAACAAACATTTTGAACTATCATTAAAAAATTTCTGTAGCACATTAAATTTCCCAGAAAAGTTTATACTGTATAAACAGAACCTCATGCAATTGTGTTAAAACGCTGATACTTCAGATGGTGCTTTTAAAATTAAAATTTTGCTCCATTTATGGTAGAAAGGAAATTTTTTCTTTAAATTTGCTTTCTAATTATCCATAATATTTATAAGGATTCTAATTTCTCTCTCCAGGACGGTGTAGTTTTTAAGTTTTCTGAGGAAATGACTACACGGACAATAGTAAATTGAAGGTGCTCCTGTTATGAAAATAGTAAAATTGTATGCTTTCCATGTACTTGCAGATTCTTTCTGCATTAAATTCTGTGACAATATTTGAAAAACTGATATTCCTGAGATTTCTTCTGCATTAATATGTGGTAATATTTCAGGAATTGAAATTCATGTGAAGATTTCTTCATTAATTTCAGTGATAATATTCAAGGAACTCAGATACTCGAGATTTCTTCTTCACTAATTTCCGTAAAAATATCTGAAAAACTGAGATTTCTGAAAAAATCTCTTCTTCACTAATGTTTGCCTCCCCGGTGGCGCAGTGGTCTAAGCGCTGACTTATGACCATTCATCCGAGAAGGGTAGGGGTTCGAATCCCGTGAGGCATGGATTTTGTGTTCGTGTTACGGCACTGGCTCTCTCCCTTCCCTGGAACCAGTGACCCTTAATTAGGGACGGGCGATTGCTTATAACCATTGAGTTGCTCACGGTATTAAACCTTCAATAAAAAAAAACAAACACTATAGTTTGTTAAAATATCTGAGGAATTGAAATTCCTAAGAAGATTTCTTCATTGATTTCTGTGGTAATATCTGAGGAACTCAGATTCCTGAGAAGATTTTTTCTTCACTAATTTTTGTGAAAATATCCAAGAAACAGATTTCTTGAAAAGATTTCTTCTTCATATTATCTGTGATATCTGAGGAACAGAGATTTTTGAGGAGATTTCTTCCTTGACTTTTGCAATAATATCTGAGGAACTGAGATTCTTGAGATGTCTTCACTAAGTTTTGCGTTAATATCTGAGGAACTGAGATTCTTGAGATGTCTTCACTAATTTCTACGTTAATATCTGAGGAACTGAGTTTCCTGGAAACACTTCGTTAATTTCGGTGAATATTTTTTGAGCGGTAATTTATTTTTAGGAAAAGGATTTTAAATTTTTGAATGAAGTGGCAATATTAGTAGTTTATTATTGTTTTTTAATCTAATAAAATATGATGCTGTGCATTTTGGGTGCAGTTTGTAAAACAAGCTTTGTGCTTCAATAGCTTGATTCTTCCAGAAATGATGGGGAGTGACCGAACAAGCACAATAGACAAAGGAGATTGGCGGAAAAAGAATACAAACTCATTCTATTATTAGATTTAGAAACTGTTTGTTCCGGAGTCGCTCTTAGTTCCGTATGGGTGATCGACAAAACAAGCGAAACTTCTCACAGCATCACGAAACGTTTATCGCAAACGTAGACGACAGTCAACATTTTTTGACCGAATCGCACAAGAAAATGACATCGCGCATGAATTCTCCGGTATTTCTTTTTCATTCTAAAACTGTGTCAGTTGGGTGATCGGTGTCTCATTTCCGGATTTTTCTTTTACGAGCAAAGATGCTTCCGGTACTTGAAAGCAAAAGCAAGTCTAAAAACACTTCGCCTACAGGTAACGTCACACTGAAAGCATACGAATTCCAGAGCTTCTATTTCTTGCTTTAGATATGTTTTCTGAATATGTTTAAAATTGTCATAGTTTCAGCTGTTTAGAATTCGAGAGACAGCTTTGGTATAAGCAAACGTAAAGAGAAAAAAATGTAAAAGAAAAAAACTTTCGAAAAAGTTATTTAGATCAACACTTCAGCAAGTTCTATTATACCACGGCGATAACACAACGCCTTCCTATTGTTAAAAATTCTTATGGCTCGCCCAAGCGATTTTTTTTATTTTTTCTGTAAAGAATGCTAGACGTTGCCTGTTGAAAAATCAAAAATATGACACCAATAATTCAAAGAGCTCTATTGTTGGGCATTTTAACGAAGCTTTTTAAGATCGGTTGCTGCAAGGCATCACATGTTTCTTCGCTTGAGTTTCTAAACACCCTGGAACAAATGCTTGTTGAATTAACATCCAAAGTAAACAACCACCTAAACACATCGCTTCACAGAAAAATAGCCTATTGTTTTGTCACAGGTTCTTGAAACAATGTGTTAATTACGTGCTGTTTTAAACTCATTAAATATGATCAGCTGATGTTTTGATTGAGGTCGAAAACACCACAAAGACTTGAAAGGATGGTAATGTTTTTTTCGGTATGGCACAGTTCTATGTGTGCGCATGGGATAGATATCGTTTTTACCCAGAGCGAAGTATTGCTATTAAATCACCAAACGTGCTGTATGCGATTGTCAGTAGATAGATGATTTTGTGTTGTATTCTTCTCACTTCCAATGGCGGATTTCCGACTAGGCGCGCGCCTAGGGCCCCAGAGCATGAGGGGCCCCGAAAAGGTATAATTGGATTTCTAATCCCCTTAAACCAGCCTAAACCAAAATAGTTAAAGAAATTTCTATTGTATTGCAGCAACATTTTCTTATTACTTTCTCTTCCCTTTGTTTAATACTGATAATTATCAAGTATTCTTACCTTTTCGATTCCTTAAATCGACATAAAACTAGCTTTTGAAAAAGCAATAAAAAGTTTCAACGATACTTTTACTCGAAAAGCTGTGGTTCTTACTTCTCCATTTTCAAACCGGATCTTTTGCATTTAATTCTTATGCTTTTGTTTCTGATAACTGCAGTGCAGGTATAAAAATAAATCTCACGCATCTCTTGGACAGAATAAAAAAAATGCAGACCTTCACAATTTTCCGGTGGAAATAATAAGAAAAAATGCTTTCAAGACACTGTTCACATTCTCGCTTTCCTGAACTGACTGATGAAATTCTTACTATCCAGCATTCTTGGTCCATGGCATTAGTCTGTGCCTTGGACGACTGAATCTCTTCGATTTAGGGAATCGTTCGCCACAGGAAAACTCCTCCACGAAAAGTCATCCACCCTTTTCAAGTGAAGTACTGTGCACAAATTGCATTTTACGCGAATTTTCTAATGTGGAGGACTTTCCCGGTTACTAATGGCTTCAAGTATTTTATTTTTGCTTGGTACCATGCTCGTTGCCTTCTAATTTGCTCATAACGTAAAAACAAGATGATTTTCCAAAGCTGAAGCAATAGAAAAAGCACATTTTGAAATATAAACGCATTCAAATTTTATGACAACTGGCCAACTCACTGATAAATTTAGAGAAATTCCATTTTCATCGCCCTTTGCGTTAATTTGCCAAATGACTTCAAATGAAAAGGTGATAACGTAATCAGTTTTTCCTAACGTATCAAATTCAAAAGAACTTTTGTTGTAATTGAAATGGTCTTTTTGTAGCATAAAGCTAAAATTTGCTAACTTCTCACTTTTAAGAACACCTAGCGGGAAATATATGAACTAGTAGTGGCATTTAAAATGGATGAAATTTAATGAATGTTGAAGTCTTACCATTCGTAGAAATGTTTTAAAAATCTGTGGAAACCAGATTCTTTGGACTCAGCGCCTCTAGCAGGAAATTAACGAACTAATTGGAAAATTCAAAATATTTAAGAAGGAACAGCCGAATCTGAGAGGCACAGAAATAATTTTTCCCTCTAAGTTGTATAGTTTCTTCTCAATTGAAGTTTTTTTTTTTTTAATTTTCGACTTTGACAATCCTTAGCGGTAAATTTATAGAGTATATGGGATATTTAAAGTGCCAAACTTAATGTCCTTTGATTTTCTATTAGCCGCAAAAATAATTTTTGAAATATCCCCAAGAACAAAATGTTCGATGTGCACGGACAGACAATGATTGCACTAGCACTGTTTCTTACAAAACGTTCTAATAATAGGATGGAATGACATTTTAAAAAGCGTAAACACTTTTTTCTTGAGTTTACTTTATTTTTTTTTGTCTTGGTAATCTGACGGGTGAAAATTTCAGAGGTGATAAGAAAGGGAGGTGGCCCCTGAAACTTTTAGCGCCTAGGGCCCCAAAAGATCTAAAGTCGCCTTTGCTCATTTCCTAGTCTGATCTTGGCTGCAAAGAATGGCAATTCCCGGAGCTAGACGTTGCCTTTTGAGGGTAAGAGGAGTTAACGACCATCGTAAACAACTCAATGGGGTATCAGTGCCGTTAGACAAACACACCATCCATGCCTCATCGGGATTCGAACCCAGACCCATCTCGGACGGTTCGTCAGAACTCAGGACTTAGGCAACCGGAGAGGCAAACATTGTCTGTTGAAAACCAAAAATAGGACATCATACACTGGCGGAAAGTGAAAAAAGAACACCAAGAAGGAGACGTCTGATACCAACGAAATTTATACAACATAATAACGGAATACAGAAGATAACGTGATCAAAACATTATGGCAAAATGCAGCTGTATTTGCTGGTAAACTGAAAAATAACATTTCCATGTAACATGGTTAGTACGAGGTTGAACCGCCATGAACTGCGTCACACTGTGCAATTCTGGCATGGAGTCTGTCGTACAGATGTTGGATGTAAGTTTGAAGTATTGAGTTCCAAGCATCCTCAACCTGGACGCGTAAATCGGGGATGGTCGTGGCTGGCCGTGGAGTCCGGATAAGTCGTTGTCCCATAAAATCCCACACGTGCCCAATGGGGGACAAATCCGGTGAATGTGCAGGCCATGGAAGTTGTCTCACACCCTTAAGTGCATGTTGCGTTGCACGTGCCGTGTGTGGGCATGCGTTATCTTGCTGGAAAACAATACGATGGACCGACCTTACAAATGGCAGAACAACAGGCAGAATGATGTTGTTGATGTAGGAGGTGCTGTTTAACGTACCTGATACAAACACTAGTCGTGTACGGGAGTGATATCTGATCGCTCCCCACATCAGGAGACCAGGTGTAGGCCCTGTGTGTCGCTGGCGGATGCAAGAAGGGTGGAGACGCTCCCCTGTGCGTCTGCGAACACGCATACGGCCATCGGAGGCTCCCAAGCAGAATCTGCTTTCATCGCTGAACACGACAGATCGCCATTGCGTTCTCCAGTGCAGACGTTGGCGACACCACTTCAGCCGTTCCTGACGGTGGGCTGGAGTCAGAGGTACACATGCCAGAAGCACACGTGCACGTAGTACTGCATCCAGTAGACGGTTGCGGATTGTTCGCACAGTCACCTCAGGTGCAACGGCAGCTCGGATTTGCGTCGCAGTGGATGTTCTGCTTGACAACGCCGCTCTTCTCATGCGTTGATCGGTCCGCTCGTCAGTCCGTCTGTGACTCCCGGTTCCACGTCTTCTCGTGTGGGAATGTTCCTCGGACCATCTGCGCCACCATCGTACCACCACCGATACTTCCCGTCCAATTCGCTCCGCGATACGACCACCCGGCCTCGCGGAGTCCGACTAGACGACCTCGCTCAAAGTCCGATAACTGCTGAAATCGTACACGTCTTCCATGTCCAGGCATTGCAGCTTCTTCAGGATCTTCGCACGTGTCCGTACGCCGACGACTGATTACATTCACTTCGCCGTACTCCTTAAATACCACCGACGATAATTTGCATATTATGCCGTGCTGTGGCGTAAGCGCTCACCGGTTGGTCCTGAAATTAACATCACACCTACGTAAACTCGACCCTATTAACATATGTAAATTTCATGATCGTCCGCCAATTCCTTCTTGGTGTTCTTTTTTCACTTTCCGCCAGTGTATTTTGACGATTCCACACGACACATATGACATCAAAATATGCGCTAAATACACCCATTTTAAAGTAAGAAACATAATGCCAACGAAAGTATTTTTCGGGTTTATTTTTCTGGCACTGAGATAAGATTACACGAGTCTGTTTGACAACACAACAGAGAGAGAGAGAGAGAGAGAGAGAGAGAGAGGAAGGAGCACACACACACACCACTTTGTAGTGCAATGGGAATATTTATAAGCGGTCGCATGGAAATTCTGGAAGGTGAAATTCTCTCGATGTCGCAATTTTAGTGTGTATGTGTAAAACGAAGTCTAAATCCTCATAACTCGTGTGTAAATTATTTATAAGTATTTTTTTTACTCTGTTACACAAAACTCGAAGTGATGAACGGATAGATTTTTGTGATTCTTGACGGCACGGAAAATTCAGGTACATTTCTTTGTTTTTAGCAATTAGCTGTTTTGTGCATAAATATGTATCTCAGCAATCAACTGTTTTACACAACGCCCCTGATTATTGAAAAACTATGAATCTTCAATTAAGGAATCATCGAGTACTGATAATTGTATAAGAACCCGTATTGTGCCTGCACTGTGAAATCGTACTTAACCGAAGAAACTTATGATTACTACTATTCGTTTTCCTGATTTTCATTTCCAGTAAGGGAAAGTAATAGTTATGTTCATTAGTATCCAGCGAGCGAGCTCGTTAATGCGTTTGTGTGTTCCTGTTTTGCAATTTTCTCCAGTAGGTCTACCTAAGAAGTCACATGTGCCATTCAAACGAGCGTTGATATTTATAATTTGTACTTTTTTTAGCACGTCCTTTGTAAAAAAAGATCGTGCTTCTGTTATCGGTTTGTCCGTCCGTCTGCACCCACGGTTCTCTGCAACTATCGGTCTGATTTGAAAAATTCTTTTTGCATTGGGAAACTTGAAATATGCGAATGATGATCGTTTATTTCGTATTTTTTTTTACGATGCACAATTTCGCCGCTAGAGGGCGTAAATGCAGATGGTGTCGAATTCAAAAATACGTTTTAATCCACATATTTGCTTCTAAACATCCGATTGAAAAAAATATTTTATCTTTCGATTCCATATATGTGGAAGAGTATTTTAGACATAGTTACTTTTTCAAATTACGTATACATTTTCCGCCAGGGGGCGTAAAAGTAAATTACATTTTCCCCGATAACTCTTCTTCTAAAACTCCGATTTAAAAAATGTTTTCTTCAGCGGTTACACCTCCTGATGGAAATTCTTTTGCATATAATTTCAAATTTTTGGTAAATAATACTTTGGCCACCTGGGGGAGTAAGTGTCAATTTTTGCTTCTGATGTATTTGCCATAAAATCTGAGCTTCTAAAATATCGATTGAAAAAATTCTTTCGTAGACTGATGCCACTCACATAGATAAACCTTTTCGGAATATTTTCTTCTTAAAATATTCCACAGTTTCTCCGCCAGGGGGCGTTGATGTATATCTTATTTTTGTCAATATCTCTACTTCTAGGAGTCCGATTTGAAAAATTCCTTCTTTGATGGATAGTGTTTTCCATGTGACATGTTTTTCATATAATTTCAAAATTTTCAAGTAATTCATAGGCTTTCTGCTAGGCGGCGTAGAGGTAAATTGCGTTTTCCCTTATATCTCTGCTTCTAAATCTCCGATTTGAAAAAATCTTTCTACACCGGATACAACTCTTGATGGGAAATCGTTTGCACATAATTTCTAATTTTTGTAAAAAAATTGTTTGGCCACCAGGGGGCGTAAATCTTAATTTCCGCTTCTGATTTGTACACCGATACTACTCATGTCGACAAACCTTTTAGAAACATTTTCTTCTTAAAATAATGCATGATTTCTACGTCAGGGGGCGTAGATGTATGTCTTATTTTTGTCAATATCTCTACCTTAAGAGTCCGATTTGAAAAAATCCATCTTTGTTGGATAGTGTTTCCGATGCGAAATGTTTTCCTATATCAAAATTTTCAAGTAAATCATAGACTTTCCACTAGGGGGCACAAAGGTAAATTGCGTTTATTGCGTCATTTCTGCTCCTAAAACTCCGATTTGAAAAATTCTTGCTGTATGGCATACAAGACCTGATGGAAAATATTTTTCTCATAATTTCTAATGTTTGGTAAAGGATGGTTTGGCCACCAGGGGGCATAAGTGCTAATTTCTGCTTCTGATGTATTTGTAGCAAACTCTGGGCTCTTGAAAACTCGACTAAATTTTTTTCTTGGACCGATACCGCTCATATGGAAAAACCTTTTGAGAATACGTTCTTCCTAAAATAATGCATGGTTTTTCCACCAGGGGACGTAAAGTCACATTTTATTTTTGTCGATATCTCTGTTTCTAAGAGTCCGATCTGAAAAATTATTTCGGTGTTGGATAGCGTTTCCGATGCGAAATGTTTCTCATACAAATTCATGTTTTTCTTAACGCACAAGTCTGCAACTAGAGGGCGTAAACTCACGATTCCGTTTGCAGCAATATCTGAGGGATTAAAACCCCGATTGAAAAACTTCTTTCTTCCATCAGATACTATTGTTTTCCATATCGGTTCCATTGATTTTGAATAGCTTTGATAAACTTAATTTGCGTCAGAACGGATTCAAACGACGTGCTTATCACACCCGAAAATTCGGTGTCATCTTTCTTGGTTTTTTTTTTTTTTTTGTTTTTTTTTACGTCGGAAGGAACGTATTACTAAATCAATGGGTTAGCACCGTGCACCTGGTGATTTTTTTGAAAAGCTGTGATAAGCTTCTGTTCTACAAGAGAGGCAATTTGTTTTAATATTTAGTTAATCTCTCTATCTTTCGTCATAACTGTCACCATTAACTACAATATGCATGACATCGTTGAAGTATTTCTTTCGTGCATAAGGCCTGTTTTTCTAGCACCATGTGTGATCCATTGTCAGTTGGCCATCTGTATTGTTGATTATGCCTATGAACTGTGTATCTTCGCTGACACACGTGTTCTTTTCCTGTCTTTTATGGTCACGCCAATCACACATGTGTCCACTAATTCTGAGTTGTTGCAGTGAAAACGGGTAAGACTCACTGATAAAAAAAACAAACTTTCCTTTCGAGATACAACAGCAATTTACGCTCAAAAATCTTATCGTTTCTTTCAAATTCACTCCAGCTAAACTAATCACAAGTTTCCATCTTTACATTACTTCCCGTTTCTTTTTAATTGTTGTAAGAAGAAAACCGGAATTATTTTGGCATGCCGTACGCTCGTTCATTTGACAAGCACATTTTCAGCGGACGAATTAAAGAAAGACTACGCTGATCTAGGTAAATCATTTATGACGTGGATGTTTTTAGTGGATCTATTAGGTGACAGGCTGAATTGAACCACAACCGTTTATGATATGGTGTTATTTCTATCGAAGTTTATCATGTATTCAAGGCGACTGCGTTGTTTTTTAATGATTTTAACCGCAACCACGTTTTTTTCAATTTAATTTTGCTTTCTTTTTTCGGAACTTAACCACAACTGTTTATATGGTTGGATAATTTGTTGATTTCAGTGACGCAAGGGTTTCAGTGGGCCAAAGGGCGGCAAGCACTGCGGTTAATTACGAAAATAGAAAGAAAAATAAAAACGCACACAAGACAGGATGGACACTACAGCGGTGTAAAAGGGCCAACACAAAAGACGAAGGACTACACAAACCGAGAGACCAATACAACGGAAAAAGTACAGTACAGGAAACACATCACGCTGAACGTTATCTTACATTATTGGTAAAAGGAGGAGACAGCGTTACATTCAGAGCGTTTTTTCCGTTTTTTGCAAATTTTGAGAGGGCTGAAACTTGTTGATTGATTATATACATAAAATCACAATTTTGTTGTTTATATCATCATCCATTATCAATTGCTGGACGAAGGTCTCCCCAAGTTTCCTCCACAACGGTCTGTCTTGTGCCAGTCTCCTCCATGTCACTCCCGCATACTTTCGAATTTCATCCACCCATCTCCCATGTGGTATTCTTCAGGGTCCTTTCCTGTCCCTTGGAATCCAATCTAAAATTTCGACTGTCCATCGATGGTCTGTCCTTCTGGCAGTATGTCCAGCCTATTGCCATTTCAGGGATTTAACTCTGATCATGATGTCTTCCACTCTTGTCATTTTTCTGATCCACGAGTTCCTCTTCTTATCTCTCCTGGTTACACCAAGCATGCATCTCTCCATGATTCTTTGAGTTGTCTGCAGTCTTTGTATGTCTTTTTTAGTTAAGGTCCACGTCTCTGCACCATACGTAAGCACTGGAAGGATGCATTGATCAAACACTTTTCTTTTAAGACATAATGGCATATTGCTCCTGAAAATTATGCTGTTTCTTCCAAAAGCTCTCCAGGCAAGTTTTGTACGCCGATTAATTTCTTCATCAACGTGACCCTCACTTGATATCTGCTGTCCAAGATAAACGTACGTGTCTGTTATCTCCAGTTTTTCTCCATCAATCGATAAATCTACATTTCTTGTAAAAAGCATTGAACATTACTTTTGTCTTCTGAAAGTTAATTTTTAATCCCACTTCTTTACTCTTGTCAGCAAGTTCCTGGATCATACTCTGCAGCTCTGATGGGGTAGTTGCAAAAATGACTATGTCATCAGCAAAACGAAGGTGGATTAGATAATCACCATTAATCTTTATCTCTTTGTTTTCCCAGTTCAGTGATTGAAAGACATTTTCCAATGTGGCATTAAAGAGCTTGGGAGATATGGTGTCACCTTGTCTCACTCCCTTTCCAATTTTTATGTGTGTTGTATTTTCAAACAGCCGAATTTTTGCACTTGCATTTTCATAGATCTTATTAATAATATTAATGTATGCATCTTCAACACCGCAGGATTTCAGAGCCATTGTAACTGCTGATGGTTTCACCGAATCAAAGGCTTTTTCATAATCGATAAAAGCCATGCACAATGGAAGATCATATTCCCTCGCTCTTTCAATTAGTTCTTTCAATACGTGGATATGATCTATTGTGCTGTAGCCACTCCGGAATCCAGCTTGTTCTCTCGGTTGAGCCATGTCCAGTGTTACCTTCAAGCGGTGTGAAAGAACTTTAGTGAAGATTTTATAAACCACTAATAGGAGGCTGATAGGTCTGTAGTTCCTGATATCCTCAATGTCACCTTTTTTATGTAGCAGGATCATTGTAGCGTTGTTCCAATCCTCTGGAATCTTTCCTTCATTAAGGCATAGAGTAAAAATTTGGGCGAGTACTGTTTCGATTTCTCCACTTGCTTCTTGTATGATGTCTACAGTAATTCCATCTTCTCCTGGAACTTTTTCCCGCTTCATGTGTTTGATTGCATGTGCAACTTCTGCTGGGAGGACTGAAAGAACTCTGGTACTGGTACCTTTCATGATGTCTGGAGTACATGTATCATCCCTTTCATATAATTTGGAGTAGAAATCTTTCACTGTTGTCAAAATTTCGCCTCTATTTCTTGTTACAGAACCATCTTCTTTTCTTAGTGCCATAATCTGTTTTCTTCCCTTACTGAGATGTCCCTTTGCTATCTTTAGGCTTTGGCTGTTTTCAATTGCTTTCCTCACTAGTTCACAATTGAATTTCCTTACGTCTTCAGTGATACGTTTTCGTACTGTCTTGCATAGCTCCATATATTCCACTTTGGAAGTCACATCTTCTTTAGTTGTCCTCATCTCTCTTCTTTTTTGCATCAACATTTTGGTTTTTCCTGATAATTTGTTCACATGCAACTTGTTCTTAGACCCAGCTAATTTTGTTGCTGTTTCCATAAGAGATTTGGTTACTTTTCTGTTAACTTCAGAAATATCCACTTCATCCGATGTTAGGCCTTCTAAAGGAGAGAATCTGTTCTTCAGTTCTAACTTGAAGGTATTATGGTGTTTTTTAAGGTTGGTTATGTCAATAAATTTGTTTGTCTTATGAGCTTGCTGCGTTCGAGTTTAGTGTTGAGGTGCATCTTACCAATCTATGGTCACTACCTGTGTTGAACTTGTTTAGCACACTGCAGTCTTCTATGACGAATTTTTTGTTACACATAATAAAATCAATTTCACTTGTCGTCTCATTTGGATGTCTCCATGTCCATTTCCTGTGTGGCTTTTTCTTGAAAAAGGAGTTCAAGATGAAAAACCCTTCTGCCTCTGCAAACTCTACGAGAGTATTTCCACGCTGGTTTCTGTTGCCGTGACCGAATTTACCTACTGAAGTTTCATTCTGTTGCCGTTGCCCTATTTTTGCATTGAAATCTCCCATAATTATCTTCAAGTGCTGCTTACCTTTATTATTTAGATGACGAATTTCCTCATAAAATTCTTCAATTTCTTCTTCAGGATGACTTGTGGTGGGTGCATAAGTTTGAATAAACTGAGCCTTGTATCTTCTCGAGAGTTGGATAACGAGTCGTGCAGCTCTGTCAGAAGAACTTTCAACTTCTACAACTTTATCTTTCAGTTTGTTGTTTATTATAAATCCAACACCACTAGTTCTGCCAGTATCTGTCCCACGATAGTAGAAGAGATGTCCACTTTTCAGTTGAATGAGATCTTCTCCTTTTCTCCTTACCTCACTTAGCCCGACGATGTCCCACTTGATCCTTTGTAGTTCCTCTTCCAATTCAAGAAGCCTTGAATCAGAAGATAAGGGAGCGTCCATTATGCGTAGCCAAGGTCAGCATCAGATGGCAGCCTAGTCCCGTCTTCCGGGTATTCTTAGCACCCTCTGCCTTCATGTCGCACTGGCCGCTGCCTTGGCCAGGTACATTCCAGCTGCCGGAGACTGAGGGCCAAGATTTAAGTTGTGGAATCATTTTAGTGGGGTTTGGCCATAACTCACCACGCTGGCCAAGCGGGTTGGTGAGTGTGGGATAGCATTTCGTTATACCGCTATTGGCGTTCGTCAGAACCCCTTTAGTGGGAACAGGATGCACCACGAGAAGGCGGGGTTGACATTTGTCAAGGAGAGGTTGTGATGTTACGCATCTCCTGACCTTACATCCCGTTGTTTATATATATACGTTAATATATATATGAATTTGGGATGCAAGGTCAGGTGATGCGTAACATCACAACCTCTCCTTGACAAATATCAACCCCGCCTTCTCGTGGTGCATCCTGTTCCCACTAAAGGAGCTCTGACGACCGCCCATAGCAGTATAACTATACCATCAGGGATCAGAGGAAATTCTATCCCACACTCACCAACCCGCTTGGCCAGCGTGGTGAGTTATGGCCAAACCCTCAAAATGATTCCACAACTTAAATCTTGGCCCTCGTCTCCGGCAGCTAGAATGTACCTGGCCAAGGCGGCCAGTGCGACATGGGCAGAGGTGCTAGAATCCCGGAGGACCGAGACTAGGCTGCCATCTGATGCTGACCTTGGCTACTTACAATGGACGCTCCTATCTTCTGATTCAAGGCTTCTTGAATTGGAAGAGAACTACAAAGGATCAAAGTGGGACATCAGTGAGGTAAGGAGAAAAGGAGAGATCTCATCGAACTGAAAAGTGGACACCTCTTCTATGTCGTGGGACAGATACTGGCAGAACTAGTGGTGTTGGATTTATAATAAACAAGAAACTGAAGGATAAAGTTGTAGAAGTTGAAAGTTCCTCTGACAGAGCTGCACGACTTGTTATCCAACTCTCGAAAAATACCAGGCTCAGATTATTCAAACTTATGCACCCACCACAAGTCATCCTGAAAGAAGAAATTGAAGAATTTTATGAGAAATTTGTCATCTAAATAATAAAGGTAAGCAGCACTTGAAAATAATTATGGGAGATTTCAATGCAAAAATAGGGCAACATGCAACAAGAATGAAACTTCATTAAACCAGAATTCGGTCATGGCAACAGAAACCAGCGTGGAAATACTCTCGTTGAGTTTGCGGAGACAGAACTCATCTTGAACTCCTTCTTCAGGAAAAAGCCACTGGACATGGAGACATCCAAATGGGACCACAAGTGAAATTGATTTTATTATGTGTAACAAAAATTCGTCATAGAAGACTGCAAGCTAAACAAGTTCAACACAGGTGAAGTGACCATAGGTGGTGAGATAAGATGCACCTCAACACTAAACTTGGGCATGGCAAGCTCATAAGACAAACAAAATCTATTGACATAACCAACCTTAAAAAACACCATAATACCTTCAAGTTAGAACTGAAGAACAGGTTCTCTGCTTTAGAAGGCCTAACATCAGGAAAGAAGTGGACATCTCTGAAGTTAACAGAGAAAGTAACCAAAGCTACTATGGAAACAGCAACAAAATTAGCTGGATCCTAGAACAAGTTGCATGAAACAAATTATCAGAAAACCAAAATATTGATGCAAAGAGAGAGATGAGGACAACTAAAGAAGATGTGACTTCAAAGTGGAATATATAGGCTATGCAAGACAGTAAGAAAAAGTATCACTGAGACGTAAGGAAAATTCAACTGTGAACTAGTGAAAGCAATTGAAAACAACCAAAGCCTAAAGATAGCAAAGGGACATCTCAGTAAGGAAGAAAACAGATTATGGCACTGAAAATGAAGATGGTTCTGTAACAAATAAAATAGAGGCGAAATTTTTGACAAAATGAAAGATTTCTACTCAAATTATATGAAAGGGATGATATATGCACTCCAGACATCATGAAAGATACCAGTACCAGGATTCCTCCAGTCCTTCAGCAGAGAAGTTGCACATGCAATCAGAACATGAAGCGAGGAAAAAGCTCAGGGAGAAGATGGAATTACTGTAGACATACAAGAAACAAGTGGAAGAAATCAGGCAATACTCGCCCAAATTTTCACTCGATGCCTTAATGAAGGAAGATTCCTGAGGATTGGAACACCGCTACAATGATCCTGCTACATAAGAAAGGTGACATTGAAGATCTCAGAAACTACAGACCTATCAGCCTCCTATCAGTAGTTTATAAAATCTTCACTAAAAATTCTTTCACACCGCTTAGAAGGTAGCACTAGACATGGCTCAGCCGAGAGAACAAGCTGGATTCAGGAGTGGCTACAGCACAATAGATCATATCCACGTGCTGAAGAACTAATTGAAAGAGCGAAGAACTTCCATTGTGCATGGCTTTATCGATTATGAAAAAGCCTGATTCGGTGAAACCATCAGCAGTTACAATGGCCCTGAAAACCTGCGGTATTGAGATGCATACATTAATATTATTTATAACATCTATGAAAATGCAAGTGCAAAGATTAGGCTGTTTGAAATACAACACACGTAAAAATTGGAGAGTGAGACAAGGTGACACCATATCTCAGATAACTTTAATGCCACATTGGAAAATGTCTTTCAATCACTTAACTGGGAAAACAAAGGGATAAAGATTAATGGGATTATCTAACCCACCTTCGTTTTGCTTGATGACATAGTCATTTTTGCAACTACCCCATCAGAACTACAGAGTATGATCCAGAACTTGCTGACAAGAGTAAAGAATGGGATTAAAATGAACTTTCAGAAGACAAAAGTGATAATACAATGCTTTTACAAGAAATGAAGATTTATCGATTGATGGAGAAAAGCTGGAGATAACAGACACTGCGTTTATCTTGGACAGCAGATATCAAGTGAGGGTCACATTGATGAAAAATTAATCGGCGTACAAAACTTGCATGGAAAGCTTTTGGAAGAAACAGCATAATTTTCAAGAGCAATATGCCATTATGTCTTAAAAGAAAAGTGTTTGATCAACCATCCTTCCAGTGCTTATGGTGCAGAGACGTGGACTTTAACTAAAAGAGACATACAAAGGCTGCAGACAACTCAAAGTAACATGGAGAGGTGCATGCTTGTGAACCAGGAGAGATAAGAAGAGGACTCAGGATCCGAAAAATGACAAGAGTGGAAGACATCATGATCAGAGTTAAATCCCTGGGAAATGGCAATGGCTGGACATACTGCCAGAAGGACAGATCATCGATGGACAGCCGAAATTTTAGATTGGAATTCCAAGGGACAGGAAAAGACCCAGAGAAGACCACATAGGAGATGGGTGGATGAAAATTCAAGTATGCAGGGGTGACATGGAGAGACTGGCACAAGACAGACCGTTGTGGAGAAACTGGAGATACTTCGTCCAGCAGTGGATTGATAATGGTTGACAATGATGATGATGATGATATATGAATTTTAAATAGAGTATAAAAATCTTCTTATGCTTGTATATCGCAAATGTAAATTCCAAGAAATCTACACATACAAGTGATTAAAAATGTTATACATCTGCTTTAATTCAGTAATGCACCACGGATTTCATCATGGGGTGGTGTAAATTATTATTTAGGATGCTAGTAAGATAACGCTGTACTGAAGAAAATACCCCCAAAATATTAGGAGTGATAAAATGTCCTCGCCTTACTACAAGCGTGCTTCTGATTACTAAGAAATAATTACAGTGTTACCTGAAAGCGTAACGTTTCCCTGCGATTTGGTTTCAGCCCATTTAGATTAGCACATAATAGTAAAAACACAAACAAACTAACCGTTTGGATGCCAGTTTGAGGTACATCGAATATTTTTTTTTTTTTTTTTTTTTTGTCTTAGAGTGTAAACCATTCACCGCCAGAAAAGAAAAACACACCTTTTTATGGTGTTTTTTTGTCATGGGAACATTTTCTAATAATTTGCTATTGTTAAAAATTAGGTAGGAAATATTTTGTTGTATTGGAAGCACTAACGCCATGTTAGCTACACTGAGGCTTAACCGTATACATGGAAAGTTGGCATCCAGAAGACAAATAAAGCTGAATGCCAGCTTCCAAATATATGTATTGCAGTACAAACATCTCTACTGTGTGGAATTAGGTTTTAATTGCGGAAGTAGTCCGAAATGTCAGTGCTTGAAAAATTGCCCCTTCAGCAAGGACTGTTTAATGTTTTATTGAAGAATCATAGAAATTTCAGATTGAAGTCCATGCAATTTTTTTTTTATTATAATATTTTCCCTCATTTTCTTTTTTTTTTTAAATTAATTTTTCTAAATATTCAGCTGTAAACGAAAACAATTAGACTAAATATAAGGGAAAATCGTCAAAAAATCTATGGGAGGCGTTCATGGATTTTCGGGGGGCTAAGCACCCCCAAGAAGATGCCTGAATACATCACTGGAAGAAAACCAGCACGTTTATGAGAAAAAATGTCTTAACGGTATCATGCTGTTGATGTTTAGAAAGCACATTCATTCAAAGGTGTTACATTCGCATGGTTGTTGACTAGCAGTACTTAACGTCAATTTAGAACGCACAAAATGTTCGGAAATGTTCTCCGACTCTCCTAAGACTCACAGCCGAAATTTCTACGTAAGGACTTTTTTATGATAGATAACGAGCCACTATTGGCCATTATTATTATTATTATTATTATTAAACGTTGGCAGAAATTCAGTGTTGAACAAACTGATAGCAACGCAATTTTTTTTTTTTTTTGTGCACCTCATGATAAAGGTCTGCACGCGTCTTAATTTGGAAAGCCCAGCCCGTGTTCTCTTCTTTGCAGAAACAAAGCTGCTCTACTGAACTAAACTACCTCAGTAATAAACGGAATGTAACACAGAAAGAAGTGCCATTTCTCCTACGAATTCCTCCCGCAGGTGAGGTTTACACCTGTTTACCTACGTGTTACAAATGTAAACGCATTTTTCTTTCACACTCAAATATGAACAAGGTAGCCTATATCCCCAAATATGTAAAATGAAACGCACACAAAAAGCTCTGCCACCTTGTCTTTTGAAGCTGAAAATTCTATTTGTGCAAACATTTCTCGGAAAAGAAGGTCACATGAGGCGCTTAAGCCAACGAGGTGAGAACGCAATTTGATTCACTCTTTAAAGAAATAAATGGGCCTAATTCAGAATCCCATCTTATTGTCTATTTCAGCTGTAATTAATTACCTCATCCGGTGATGGATGTACTTCAATGTCTTTCATTTTACTCATTGATCTTCTCCATCTGATTATTCAGTATCTCAATCTTCGTTTTGCGAGTTGAAAATGTTTCCTTGTATCTAGGAGCAAAATGCTAAAACTTTCAATACAGGCACTCTCTCACCCTAGCCCGGAATGTTTCATTGAAAAAAAAAAAAAAAAAATCCCGGCCCGCCTCGAGGGCTGGGCTAGGACCCTGAAGATCGCTACCTGATGGCACAGGAAAATCATTTTTTTTTTTTTTTTTTTTGTGATTGAAGGTTTAACGACCACCGCGAGCAACTCAATGGGCTATAAGCAGTCGCCCGTCCCTAATTTAGGGTCACTTGCTCCAGGGAAGGGAGAGAGCCAGTGCCGTAAGACAAACACAACATCCATGCCTCACCGGGATTCGAACCCGGACCCCTTCACGGACGAATGATCATAAGCCTGTGCTTAGACCATTGCGCTACTGGGTCGGCGACAAGCATTTGCTATGAACTTAATTTAACCCTTCAACCGACTGGAACGAATTAACTCGGGGTTAGTAAAAACTGCCGGAAATAAGCTCAAGGGAATGTTTTCGGTGCCTAAGAAATGGGCCGAACGCGACTGGAAAGAGTGAATCTGCGCATCAAAAAGCGTTATTTCGCCCTTAGTTTTGTTATTTAGGGGGATTATTAATACTAATCCTTTTTGACTGAATAACTACTGCAAGGAATATAAAAATGGGGATGAACCTAAGTAAGGAAAAAGATGTTTGATTTACCTGTTCCTATCCAGTGGTATGATGTCCGTGATAAGGGAACTAGTCATCCCAATCGTGCTGTTAGTCATGGAGATGAGAATAAAAGACTAGAAGGTAGCACACACCAGTAACAGGTGTATGGTCTGTACTCCGGAGATGAGAGGGGAAAGAAGAACTGTTATGCAGATCATTCGTAAAACCCAGTTGCTATGTCAACCTTTCTGTTCGGAAAGCACAAAAACCTTTTGAGCACCATTTGGTTCAGGTACATCAGCCGCTTAAAGGGTTAAAACCAGAGAAAAAAAATTCTAAAATTGCTGCTGTTGCAATAGTATCTTCTTTGGAGGAGCGATAACTGCTTATAAGGTGAAGTACTTCTCACTGTACTCCCAGATTTGTTTTGTTTTGTTTTGTTTTGTCTTGTCTTGTTTTGTTTGGGGGTTTGAAGACCACCATGAGCAACTCGATGGGCGATAAGCAGTCGTCCGTCCCTGATTTAGGGTCATTGGTTAGCTCGACGATCTGTATGCTCTATCCTGGTGTAGAAGGGCGTCCTTCTACACCAGGATAGAGCAAGACCTAACACAGCACGGATGACCTGTCACAAGATCAGAGACCTGGGCTGGGAGCTGCTGCCGCGCCAAGCCTATTCACCGGACATTGCTTCAAGCGACTACCACCTTTTCCGGTCGTTGCCGCATTTCTTCGGCAGACGGCGGTTCACAAACCGGGATGTCATAATCGTACTATCACGATTTTTGTTGTATTTTTCTGTTTATTTCTGGGTGTGGAATAGTGGGAGGCATTGCATGGTGAATGTTATTGCACTTTATTTCACTGCGATACTCTTACCATCCAGATGCACTTACTTTTTTCTTGCTGCCACCAGTCTAGATTGGGGTAAGGTCTAGACGCCTTATGTAGATCCACTTTATTCGAGACAGAAGCGTGGTTGAAGACTTCCAAGCTGGTGTAGAAATGAGCCGAAGATATACCAGTATCGACCAGTGTAGCAGAGATTTCAACTATACCAGCATCGACCAGTGCAGCAGAGAGATCGTTTTCAAGCCTTCGTCGTGTTGTTAAATCGTGTACTAGATTGACATGGCACAAACCTGCCTAAACGATATAGGCGTTCTACACATATAGGTAGCCCGCGATTCACGCCAGGGATGCGTTCCCGGACGAACCGGCATAAATTGAAACTATTTTGTCATGTAAATCAATGGGAAGTCAATGGCATGCGTACCTGACACCCAGACATTGACGAGTAATATACGAATCGCATTACATTTAAAGCTCTGAAATAACGTAAAGAAAATAAAAGGAAAAAAAATCTATTTTGTACGCTTGTACGCGTACAACCAGCAGTAAAAAAAAAGGGGGGGGGAGGGAACCCTTTCGAGGAGCGAGTGAAAAGGGAACCAAAACAAATTTTCCTTATTCCTTTTCCAGGCAAAAGGGAAATGACTCACCGTGACGAGTGACTAATGCTCACATGACTGTCATGGAATGGTGTCGATTTTTGAAGAAATGACATCTCACAATCAATGAGTGGGTGCGCAATTCGTTGCTCCTCTTGATTGACAGTCATGTCTGCTTGCATTTATGTAAGACGCCAACTTCTGAAAATCGAGTAATAAAACTAACATCGGGACCTCCGCAGAGATTAAATTTGCTTTTTTATCTGTTTCTTTATTTGTCGATCATCGATCGCTGCTTGAAAAATGGATTAATTGATCTCAGAGCAAATTCGAGTGAAGGAAAGACGTAATTGCAGGGATGACTGTATTCATAATTTTTATTCAAAATCAGTGATGTAAGAATTAGGATCATAATTTTTATTAAAAATCAGTGATGTGTAAGAGTTACGATTTAGTAAGAGAAGCAGTGCGCAGAACATTGTAAAACGTTGTAAAATTATTATTTTTTAAAAATTTTTTTGACCTTCTAGCTTCAAAATAGGCGCAAATCGAGGGATACCGGTACATCGGAAACTCTCCTCAAGTATCGTAGGTAATGAAGTTGCAGACGAATTATATTACAGCACTTTCCAGGAATTATAATTTTTTTCTTTTTTAACCATTACAAACAGTCATTGGCTGCTGTACAGCCGGATAACCTGAATAAATAAAATTTAAAATAAACTTAAGTTCTTGAAAAAAAAAAGGCATAAGTAGCTCTTTTTTAATAAATTTCATTCATTTTTTTAGACAAATTTTAAACGCTTCAGCGTTGCACCACCTTAAATGTGAACTGAAAATTTCCGAAACCCCCAGTAATTTTCAAAGTCGATGCAATCATTGCGATCACTTTACGCATATGCGTGTGCTAACGTGCGTGATATTATACTGGCTGGTTTGGCACGTCCATTTTGAAAATAAAATAAATGGGATGGAACATCAAAACTTATTTTTGTACACTGCGAAACATCCAGGTATTCGCTGAGCAAGCAAAAATAAAGAGAGGTAGAAAGAAAAAGTTGTCTCTTGAAACACCTTTAGGAAAAATAAGTCCAGCAATCGAAATGACTCTTGTGATGAGATGCATTGTTGTGGCTTTATTAGACAGCGTTTCCGAGAAGGAGCGCGACCTCTCATAAGACCCGTGTCGGTTGCGAAGTAGACAGTTGAACCCAAGTGCAGTTATATTACCCTGGGGCCGCATCTAGAAATTCGAATTTTTCGGCCATGTACAGTGTTCATGGTAAGAGGTCAGCAACCTCTTTTGAGAGAATTCCTGCCCCAAAAGTGTTTTCTTTTCGTCTGTTTCTTTATTTGTTTTTACCTGGAGGCCGCTATTAATTCTTCTGTGATGGGGTCAGAATTCCATTCAAGCTTGACGTGTGAATTGCATTTCCCATTGGAGCCTCCATTCCCCACAACCTCACGAAAGCCTACGGCAAAATGCAAATAAAAAGTTTTCAGACAGGTGCAGGCAGCTCTTTCCTCGTGCTTCGTCCATGTAAGTATATACCAACATATTGCGGAAGATTATAACTTCGTAAAACGTGCACCTGATTATTCATGATCTCTTCTGCGTCAGGGAAGGGCTGCTTCGAGTTTCCAGAGTCGTGATGAAAAATTTTTTAAAACGTATTTTTAGTTGTTTCCTCGAAGGAAGTGGTAAAGTTTATGATACACCCTCAGCTGTTTAAACATCTACTGAGTGCTTGGGGTGGCAGTGAATTTCATTATAAGAAAATTCCTGATTGAAAAAAAATTCATTATTTCCCTGTTTCCTTTCGTCATATTTACGTCTTTCCTAGTGCAGTTATATTTCTATATGCACAGGGTGAGCAAATTAATTAAAGCACCTACTATTTTATTATACATACATACTATTTTTCGTAATCACTGACTTACATATGAAGTCATGTGATTTTTTTGTGTGTGTTTCTTGCAGTTAATACTGTCAAGGACAGAGTAGTAACTTTTTTAGGGGTCATACAAAATCGCACTTGAGACCTGTCTAAATTCCAAAGAGGGCATTTGCGGAAGTCCGTTTAGCCGGGGCATTGGTGACTGAAGCTGCGGATTTGTTGAATGTATCTAGAGCAATTGTATCAAAAGTAATGACTAGGGAACGGACCTTAAGGTGCAAAAAAAAAAAAGTTTATTTTTTATGTGCTAATAATTTTAAAAATATTTGATAAAAATAGGGAAATATTTGCTAAAAATAAATTTCTTCAGCGGTAATGCAACTAGTTATTTTCTGTGATAAAAAGTTAATGTTAGTATTCAGTAACTTACAAAACACTATACATTTGATGGAAAAGCTATATGGAGTTGTAGTCGACGTTTCGTTTGCGTTTGGTCTGGACTTATTTTCCTTGTGATCGATAATGCCATATGATGTCACATCCATCCTAGTTAGGTTTTTCTTACTTTAGTAGGGCTTAGAACTCGAAGGATCACAAACTCACAATGAAGACGCAGAGCATTAATTAAAACTCAACTCAGAACTTTATTCCTCACAGTTATACGGTTTCTAGAAGTAATTAACTCAGTATACTTTACAACAATAGTTTTGCACGTAATATAGGGGCAGAATAATATGGCAAAAAGAGCATGCTGGCAGCAGCCATTCAACAGAACCGCATCAAAAGCAACGATGATAAGGCAAACGGCGTATCTATACTCTCAGGTTTGGACTTTGAGACCTATTCGTGTGTTACCTAAGCTTTCGTGGGTACGAGGGAACTTCAGGTTTCGCTTCTCCGAGCCGGAATAGAAGCAGTCATTCGCTGGCACCAATGAAACGAATCCTCTTGGATTCGTTTCATTGGTGCCAGCGAATGACTGAGGGGCTTAAATTCCACTCGCTCGTTACAATACTGTTCTCGTTTTTCGCTGAATATTTACTTTGGGGTTATTTACACTAAAAACGAAGAAATGGGGGAAACATGCGAATTTATGTATTTATTACGAAATTTTGGATAATATGTATTTACATACAAACTCTTCGAAAATGTGTTTTTATGTAAAAAAAGTTTATTTACCTAAAACTCAAAACCCTACTAATGACTGCATTCACTACATCTGGAAAAACATCTGATAAGACGAAATGTTATAGGAAATCGAAGCTGACCAAAACGTATTGTAGTTCTAACACATAAAACAGCTACTGCAAAATTAACTGCAGAAATTAATGTGAGTCGCATCAATCCAAAATCTAGATAAACAGTTCGCCGGGAACTTCATAAAACTGAAATTTGTGACAGAGCCACTGTTGCTAAGTCACTCGTTACGATGATAATGTGAAAAGAAGATATATTGGTGTCACGAGCTCAAAACCTGGGCACTGGATGATTGGATGAATCATCATTCAACATTTCCAACTCGAAGGAGAATTGACATTTGGCAAATGCCGCGGGAAGCATGTAATTCTGACTGTCTTGTACCAAAATCAAACGTGGTGGAGGATCCATAAGTTGGGCAACGATCTCTTGGTATTCTTCAGCTTTTATCCTCATCCTGAAACGACGAGTTACTGCTGTTGAATAACTTGCCATTCTGGATGACCAGGTTCATCTTGGTGCAAAATATTCTCACCTTTCAAGATGGTAATGCCCCAATACATAACAAAGATTGAACACCAAATGTGTTCAATCTTTGTTTGAGGATCATGAAACTGAAGCACAATCACCAGACATTGGAGAGCAAAGTGAGAAACAGATTTTTGATCCACCATCGTCATTAGAAAAGCATTATGCTTTCTTCCATAAGGAATGGTCCAACATTTCTCTAAAGAATATTCACGATTTATTTGGATCTGTTCCACGTCGAATACAAGCTTCTGTAAAAGTAAAGAATCGCTCAAGATTCTATTGAAGCATACTAATAGCTCTTTTCAGAAGTGCTGCCACTATTTTGCCACCCCCTATACGACTCATCATCTTGTTATACACGATTTTACGACTCCTTGAAATCTACATGGTGCCTTCCAGTTTAGCAATACCATGCCGCGTCTTTGTTGCTATTCCGATTTGTAGATACACTCTTAAAAAAAAAAAACTAAGCACTCGAGAAAGTCGTTCGATCCTGATGAAACTCCGCTGCAAATGATTAAAAAATAACGACCAATGAATAAATAGTGGCCGCCCCGGTAGCGCAGTGGTCTAAGCGATGGCCTCTGATCGTTCGTCCGAAAGGGGTCAGGGTTCTAATCCCGGTGAGGCATGGATGTTGTGTTTGTCTTACGGCACTGGCTCTCACCCTTCCCTGGAGCCAGTGACCCAACATTAGGGACGGGAGACTGCTTATAGCCCATTGAGTTGCTCACGGTAGTCATTAAACCTGCAATAAAAAAAAAATAATAAAAAATAGTGGCCCGCCACAGCGCATGAGATCCGCGCATCAAGGGGGTACATCAAGAGCAAAGCGCGTACGCAGGGATAATTGTGACAGCGGATTGCGGTTGCATTAATCTTCACAGACTATGAGGATGCCTCAACGTCGGATCCGTGCACAACACGAGAAATTCAGCGAGTTTGAGAGAGGACGATTGGTCAAGTCGCCGTATCTCCAGGCATTTGGGTCGGAGCGACGCGGCAATCAGACGATATTGAAGCCAATGTGTAGAGGAGGGCACAACCCAGCGGCGCGTGGGCAGTGAATGGCCGAGGGCAACAACAGAACGCGAGGATCGAGCGATTGCGAGAGATGTAGGAAGATAACCGAATTCGTCGCTCTCAGTTATCCGTGGATACGTTGCGTCGTCTACAGGTACAGAAGTGGTCATCCGGACAGTTACCAGCAGACTTGCGGCACGGGAACTACATTCGAGGAGGCCACTGCGCCCCCTACCACTGACTAAGTGAGCATTACCGGCACCGGTTGCGGTGGTGTCGGGCCCGATTAACGCGGGATAGCGTCCAGTGGCGTTGTGTTGCCTTCAGTGATGAGTCACGGTTTGCACTTGGCGCCGATGATCAGCGCACACGTGTCTGAAGACGGTGTTATTCATCAATGCTATTCTTGTTCTACGGATCCTGCTGTTACCGTGGAACGGCACACAGCTCGCACACCGGGAGTGACTGTCCGGGGAGCTATTTCTCATGATAGCCGGACACCCTTGGTAGTCTTCCGTACCCCCTTCACAGCTGAACGATTCGTCGACGACATTCTACGACCTGTTAAGTTGCTATTCATGTCGCAGCATCACCGAGCAATTTTCTTCTGTACTCGACACCCTTCCATGGCCAGCCCGATCTCCCGGCATCACTGATCTAACATATTTGGGACATGATGGGACGCCACCTACACTCATCCCGGAATGTCTGCGAAGAGGCCCGCAATTTGGACACTATCTGCTATGTTGTACCTCGGGACAGCATCCGTGAACTATATGCGTCTATGCCACGCCGGTTAACCGCTTGCACCCGAGCCAGAGGTCGCGCTACAACGTCGTGACTTGTTCCACTCGTGCAGCTGTTTTATCCGAATTAATAGCCCAACTACTCTGGAATTGCAATAATTTTTTTTCCTATGCATGTACATTGCACAAATCAATTTTCATCTTGATTGGATGATTCTTTTTCGATACTTTCAAGGGGGGGGGCAAAGAGTGTATTTTACCGATATTTCGATTTGTCGTGATTTTACCTATAGTGTAGAAATCCGGTTGATGTACACTATATTGACAAAAGTGACCGGGCAGCTAGAAGACAAACACAACAGAGCATTTATTGACATACATTAGTACGGTGTCGGTCCACTTTTGGCCTTAATGCATGCATTGCCCCTTCAAGACATGCTTTCGAGAAGGTTTTGGAACACAGCGATGGGTATGCGTTTCCATTTAGTTCATAATGCTGCCGTTAACTGTTGCTTAGTAGTAGGCCTTGGTTCCAAACTTCTTATGCGGCGCTCTAATTCATCCCATACGTGCTCTATGGGATTAAGATCAAGGCTCTGAGCTGGCCAGTCCACACACGATACGGAATTATCGTCAAACCACGCCTTAACAGTCCTTGCTTTATGGCTCGGTGCATTATCCTGCTCGTACCAACAAAGCTCGGTTCCATAGTATTGCAACAGAGTTGGTAGGGCATATTTGTCCAGAATATCGAGGTAGACGTGCTGGTTAACAGGTTTGTCCACGATAACCAGTGGGCCGGGATCATACCACAAAAACACTCCCACATGAGTGCACTGCCAGCTCCAAACGTCACGCAGGAACAGTACATTGTGGTAAATAGCGTTCCCCAGGCTGCCCCCATACCTACACACGACCATCAGACTGATGGATCGTGTATCTTGATTCATCAGTCCATAGGACCCGTTTCCATTGGATCTAAGGTCCACGATAAATGTTCTTTTACACCATGGTAAAAGACGAGTAGCATTCGCGTGGAGATGAAAGGCTTATGAGCAGCCGCACGACCACGGTAACTCATGGAATGCAGTCCTCTGCGAATGGTACGTTTACATACCGAGGTTTGAGCATATTTTCTCACCTGTACACTGAGGTCTTGTGCAGTATCCTGTAACGACTCTCCTGAGGCTTCGACGTCCTCTATCACTCATTTTCTTTGATCTACCGGTACGTTTTGCAGCTTCAGGCACGCCATGTGTTTTCCACTTATTCAGTTCATCCGAAACAGTTGACTTGGGTATGTTTAAACGCCTTTTTGTTTCTCTTATTGACAACCGACTAATATAACACCCAGCAATATTTCCTTTCTCAAAGTGAGTTCTCTTCTGCCGCGACATTTTCTCTCAACCTCACAGTGCGATGTAATCGCGGTCAGCTGCAGGCTTGTTTTTAAGCCGTTTGCAGCTGCACCGCGCATCTTAACAACGCAGCGGATCCGTTCATTTGCTTTTGAAGGGGTGTCCTGTTACTTTTGTCAATATAGTGTATTTAAGAAGTATGTTTGACAGAGAGAACAAATTAGATGGCGAAATTAGTAGGCGAGTGAATTCTTCATTGAAAGTAATAGCTGCCTTAGGAGGATTTCACAGGAACGATGGGTTCTCAAGGATGTCCCTAATGGCTGTATATGAAAATGTAATTGTTCCTATTCTGATGTACGGCAGTGAAACCTGGGTACTGCAGAAAAGGCATAGGAGTCGTTTGTGCGCTGCAGAGATGCGTTACTTATGGGAGGTTTGTGGCGCTGATCATGTGAGGAATGAAGATGTGTTTCAGTTGTGTAATGTGAGGCAAAATGTTGTTAGTAAGGTGGAGACTAATATTCTTAGGTGGTTTCGCCATGTTGAAAGAATGAGTAATGAGGTGATGACAAAGAGAATTTTTTCAGCCCAAGTGGCAGGAAAATTAGAGGAAGGCTAAGGAAGTCATGGGAGGACCATATTCAGGAATGTCTGCATGAGAAAAAAGTTTATGAGTATGAAGTACAAAAGGTTGTGTGTGCGGCGTGTGATGCATGCTAATGAAGCTCGAGCTGTGTGCCGTGATCGTTGTAAATAAAAACATATTTGATACACCAACGGCGGTAAGTAAATTCTAATTCTATCAATTAAATGTGTACTCGGCAAATGGTCTTTCTCTGACGAGCTAACCTCTGAATCTCAGAGAATAGCTTAATGATATGTATGTATGTATGTGAACAACGTGAGCTATAAGCATTCGCCGGTCCCGAATTTTGTGCCACTGGTTTCAGGGAAGGGAGAGAGCCAATGTCGTAGGACAAGCAGACCACCAATGTCTCATCCACGACTCGAACCCGAAACCTTTTTGAAAGAATGGTCAGAAGCCACTGCCACAGAGTACTGGGCCTCAGGCTGGTTTACAAGCTATTAATTATGCATAGATAAGTATGGAGTTCTACAACTGTCCTTCAGAGAGAGAGAAAGAGAGCGAGCGCGCGCGCGTTTTCTATGAAAACCCCATTTTAAGAAAATGCAATATTTCAGTATGCCTTCCCATAAAAATTTTATGTAAAATATTCTTTACCCCAAATCAGGTAAAAACATCCTGAATCCACATATGATTTTGCAGAAAATAAAGTGAAATTAAGTTTTGAAGTAAGGCGATCTTTGATTTTCGCTCTGTTTTACAAGTGCTGCAAAAATTCGGGTATGAACTGAAAAAGAACAGAAAATGTATTTTTAACATACAGTAGTGACGTTTAAGTGTTTTTTCGAGGTTGATAACAACGTCACAAGGTTGCTTAAAAATGTGTTTTATGACTGAAAAAAATGAAATGAAAACAAAAACTCGTAAAATGCTTAATATGCACTCTTTCATTAATAATATTTTATTTAATAAATTCATTTATATCTCGGTTAACCGATCAGCTTTTGATTTTGTGAGATCATTTGAAAATTAGTGTGCCATGTTCGTGAATATTTTTTTTACCTTTACTGCGCATTACGCACATGTTTCAATACTTTCAAAGTCTGATGACAGAGAATGAATTGCTTTCTTTATTTTACAGAAGCTACTACTGCAGTTGCATACCTTTGCCTTGCAATCAAATTAGAAGTATCTGATGTCAAGCACTGATTAAAGCCACACTGCGCATCTCATAAGTACTACGTGCGCAAAAACGTAAGTTTCATCCTTTTTAAATACATACTAGCGGTATTCGGTATGACGTACATCAATCTATCAGCGCCTAAAGTTAGTTAACTAAAACATATTGATTTTTGGAAACTGGGGTTCATCAAACAAATCCGCATTTGCTATCTTTTTAGGCTTGTTAGGTCACTGCCTAGCGTGAATCAAGGCTCTTGAATGAGCAAGAGATTAGAGGTCTGCACGGGCCTAATTTGGTGAGCCCGGCCCTGCCCGTGCGCTTAAGGTCCCGGCCCGTTTCAAATATCAGACATTCGGCCCGGCCCAGCCAGGGCCCGTCAATTGCAGCTCTTATTTAGTCCCAGCTCGGCCCGTTATGTGTCATTTTGTCTTTCTATTGTATTTTATTAAAATGTGAAAATTAAATAATGAAATGAGATATTATTGAAAATATTTAGTTGAATGTAAGCCTAAAAATATAAATTAAACTTTGACAATTATCGAAAAATATAACCTTAAAAAAAAAAAGAGAAAAAAAGGAAGATTAAGCGCATTCAGAATTTTCCTTTCTCTGAACTAAGTTAGCTGTAACACTACAGAAGTGAATCCCCATAGAGATTAGGGATAGGAGAAAAAATCGATGTCATCCCACTCTTACATACAAACACATTCAGAGAGACACACACACACTCGTTACAGACACACACACACACACTCGTTACAGACACACACACACACACACACTCGTTACAGACACACACACACTCGTTACAGACACACACACACACTCGTTACAGACACACACACACTCGTTACAGACACACACACACACACACACTCGTTACAGACACACACACACACACACTCGTTACAGACACACACACACACACACTCGTTAGGGGTCGAATCTTTTTGTTGTCAACAAGCCCCAAAATGGTTTTACCATCTTAATAGCTATTGATTGGTTAAAACACTGTGAGTGCCTCTCCTTGCTTTTCTGATTACGCCCTGGGCTATGTCATGGAAGTAAGTAAAGTCAGTGAAACAGTTAAACACACCAGGAAATCGGGAAACATAACTTTTTGCTTTCTTTACCATTGCGATAGAAAGAATGGGTCCACTTGGCCCGGCCCGTTGCTTTTTTCTCTAAATTAAAAAAAAGGCCTGACCCGGCCCGTGCAGTCCTCTACAAGAGATGCCTTTATCAATGTCATAAATTTGACCATTTGTTCTCTCATAGTGCTCTTAATTGCGCACAAGACAGAGTGGACTTTCATATTTTCTGATATGCTGTCACTCGGGAATAATTTTTCTCTGCTGTAACTTCGGTTAGTAATGTATATTTCGAAAGTTCATGTGCTTCTTCCAAAGTCTTGCCTTTCCACCATCGTGAAAGCATATTTGACGTGTTTAATTCAACTTACCACTGTATTTTGCTTTGCAAAATGCACATTCATCCAAAGCCTTAATTTATGCCTATGTCTCAACACTTCAGGGGCCCCCAGGAGCACAATGCCAGTAAAGCATTTTCCCCTGAATTTTTTTGTACAAATATTTAGCACATTATTAATCAATATTATTAAGAATGCGTAAAAAATTCGACGAGTAAAAAAAAGTTTTATTTAATTTCTCTTTTCCTTTTCTCTTGAAAATGGAAACGGAAACTGGTGGGGTTTGTTTGTTGTCTTTCCGTACAACCTCGTTCCTGCTTCAGCTCAGTGACGTCATCGTTGCCGCCCCCGGTGGCTCAGTGATCTGAAGTAGGGTCTTTAGACCAGTCGTTCAAATCTGCAGTAGGGGGGAATTGACAGTTCTGCAACATGCGGCATACATACCGCACTGTTACAACAACTAACAAAGGTTTAAATCAACGCTATGAATTAATGAAGACCAGTAAAACTTTAGATCTCATTGGGAATCTGCATTGTGATATATTTTACCAAAACAGATTAATGCTTAATTTAGTGGATTTAAAAATTAAACTCATTTGAAGTAAATCTGATTTTTGTCTAATTTCCTTTTCTGTTACTCCAGATTATAAGGTGCTTATCGAGCACGTTTCTATTTTCGTCAGAAAAGTTAAAGTTAGCCCAGGTGTTTCTCTAGGCCACGCTAAAGCACTAGAAAAAGCCTCTGCAAAGTATCCAATCGATCGAATATTATGTCACCCAGCCCCCTCATCCCGCCGTGCGGTATGCATATCGTACGCGCTCTGCCGCAACATTGGCCGTGCGGTATGCATATCGTACGCGCTCTGCCGCAACACTGGCCGTGCGGTATGCATACCGCATGTTGCAGAACTGTCAATTCCTCCCTACTTCTGGCCGTAGTTCAAGTATCGGATGAGGCACTGGCTATCCCTTCGCTGAAGTCAGTGGCCCTAAATTAGGGACTGGCAACTTAGATGCTCAAGGTGGTCGTAAGCAGACAAGCACAGACAAGCAAGCATCATTGTCATGTTTCACGTGATGTGATGTCTTGCCTTAACAACAAGATCATAAATATATTTAAGCTTTCAAGAAGGTTGACTGTGCGGAGAATTTCATCTTGTCCTGTGCCTAGGGCATGATTATGGGTGTAAGTCTAGCCCCACCTGCATTCATCTTTTGAATTAGTTTTGTTAGCAGTTAGCCATGCTAAATTGGTGGCCCCAACTTTGAGAAGAGTGGTCAGGGTACCTTCGCGTCGTTTACCTAGGGAAGTTTTGGCACCAGAATGCAACATCAAAAGAAAACAAGCAGTTGGACGAAGTGTAATGCTTTGGGCAATATTCTGCTGGAAAACCTTGGGTCCAGTTATTCATGTACAGAAAACTATGACATCTACCAGCTACCTAAACATCATTTCAGACCAGGTACATGCTTAATGGCAACGGTATTCCCTTCTAGTAGGGCCTTTTTCCAGGAGCATGATGCGCCATGCCACACTGCCCGGATTCTTCGAGAATGGTTTGGGGAACATGAAAATTTCCAGGTATTTCCCTCGTCTCAAAATTCCACAGACATGAATCCAATCGAGCGTCTGTGGTTTGTGTTGAAACAGCAAATCCGATCTGCTGCGGCTCAAAGAAACTTACAGGAGTTAAAGGATCTGCTGGCAACGTGTTGGTGCCTGATACTACCAAAGCACTTTTAGAAATCTTGTAACTTCTACCCTCGCCGGATAAAAGCTGTTTTGGCTTCGCGTAGAGGACCAACATTTGTGTTTTATTCTGAAATTATTTCTTGGAAATTTTTCATCACCGTAAAAGTATTTTATTGGAGAGAAAAAGAGAGACACTTTAGGCAGAGAGAGACATCTCAATTAAGACTTTTGTTTGCACTAACACGGGAAACTATCGGACCTCCCGACGACAATCGCCACGGAACGTTCTGTGATGGACAAGCATGACACCAAAGTAACAGGTGTGAAGTACGGCAACCCTTAGAACATGGCTTATAAAAGTGATACGCCTCCCTGTAATGTATGCAGACTTCGGTGACAGGGACGTCAATTTGCACACAAAAATCATACCACCGAAAGCCACCAAATACTACCAACCCCTTGATGCGTATTTCTTTCGAGAATACAAACTGTTTGTACATCGCACGGAAGAGTACATACGTTCTGATGAGGTGCATGATGTCAACCAGCGTGACAAAATATTCATTTTTGAGTTGCATTCATTTATATACAACCAGTTGTGCACACCACAATACCAACCTATGCTTCGCTATGCGTAGAAGACTTCTGGATACTTGCCACACGAAACGTCTCTTTCGTTCCATAATGTGCTGGACATCAATTTTGCTGTTCGTGACATGTGCAACGCTCCTGACTATGATTCCAGTGCCACCATTCTCTGCTCGTGGTGTGAGATTCACCTTTGCTTGCAGCACTGCCTTCTCTCAACACATTACCATGACGTGGAGTGAGGTATGTATATGACATTTGCAACTTAATGGTGTTGTACGTGGTCTCTCTCGACATTTAGGTGCCTCATATCTAACAAGTAAATGTTGTTTGACACTTCATGGCTGCATACATTACAAGCGGGCGTTCCACTTTTATAAGCCATGTTCTAGGGTTTGTGGGCGATTGCGAAATGCCGTACTTCACAACTGTTACTTTGGTGTCGCGCTTGTCCACAACAGAACGTTCCGTGACGATTGTCGTCGGGAGGTCAGATAGTTTCCCTTGTAAGAGGAACATTTGAATGCACTGACAGAAGAGTCAAGCTATTTTGTCATTTCTGTACAGTTGTGTTTCTTAAAACCAGTTTAACCCTCTTCATCATCTAAAGAAAATCTTTAACCTCCAAATACTTGGGTAGAATTCATGTTCACGGGTAAAAACATCTGTAATAACATAAGCGGGTATTAATTTTCCTGCTGTTTGCTTCAGTTTTCATTTCTCACACCACATAAGATGTTACTTTACTGTTGTACAAATCACAGATTTTCAAAATGTGGCTTTAAGTGATGCTTTAAATTAACTGTGCAGAGTCCACTCTGTTCTTACACGAGGGGAAAGAGAGAGAGAGAGAGAAGTCAACACACACAAAAAATGTAATGATCAGAGAAAGTTTGTACATTCAAATTCAGTAAACTGAATATATATTACACGTTCAATATATTTTCTCTGTAGGTTATGCAGTTAACCTGATGAATCTTACATATTTAAGGAGAAAAACATTGCCCGAATTGTATATAATTATGCTGTAAAAAAGTACACATTTTGAAATGACTATGAAAGCAATAAAAAAAAAACTTTGCAGGCGAAAAATTTCGAAACGGGTTCGGACCCCTAAGGCCCTCCCCTTGGATATGTGCATGTATCACGGGCAGTGGTGTCATCCAAAGAAATTTAACAACCAGTTCTGTAAACCTGGTTAGATTTACCGCCACGATGTTCGGTAAGCGTAAGCCTAAAAGTGTAATGAGGGGAGTGTGTTTTATAAGTATTACGTAAATATTAAGAAAGAGTTATTTTTGTTGCATGTAAGGTGCAGAAAAGTCAAATTCTTACATAATAGTATAATTTCTGGAGACGTCTGTACACTGTAATGTTACAGTTCCGATCCCACAATGGCATAGGCATTCCAATTAGCTGGATGGTCATCAGGTCGAAAACGTTGTTAACGAGAAGAACATTTCTTTGATCTGTAGCCATAAGATTCATTAAACCACATGCCCTCTCTGCTTCTGCTGAGATTGTAGTAATAACTTCAGTAAGTTTTCTTACTTCAACAATACTTTTAGTCAGAGTTTTGGATGGTAAATACCTTTCATCAAATAGGTCCCAAAAATCATTAATCGGAGTGGGAAATTTCAAAAGAACACTTCATTCATTAAGTTTTATTTCCCCAGTTAAATTAAATACAATGCAGCGAGTCGAGACTTCTACTGTTTTTCCTCCTGTTTTTCCTCAACATCAGGCTTGACCAAACTGGTCTATTTTTAACAACCGGTTCGCCCGAACCGGCTGAATGACAACACTAGTCACGGGGGTAGCATAATCTTGAAGCAAAAACCTATATGATGCTTCCTGACTTCTACGCTTATTTCTCCACTACTAGCTCTCCAGTATTTAATTTTCGGGTTCTGGCTTTCGTTCTTTGTCGGATTTCAACCGTTACTAGTGATGTTTTACTCCGCTACGTGATATGCAACTGAGCTGTGGACAGTTGCGTGATTGAAACTGTTGTTGAAAATCCGAAGTACGCCTAAAACGTTACATCTCGTGACGTCATGCACAGCTGAGCTGTTGTCACTTACGGGGAAGAAAGTATGACTGACAACATCAAGGTTTTACACATGTAGACTGCACGAAACCTCTTCCTGTGCTTCTTGTATCAACCAGAACTCGTTGATGAATTGAAAGCTATTCCTTTCTAGGAGTTGGAAATGGCTCACGTGTTTTGAAAGTCTTCATAGTATAGGGGCGTAAAATTTTTCCGCTTTTGGGTCTCAGTTTTACTTTTTACTTTGGCAGTTTTTCAGCCTCAGTGATTTTTGATAGCCAGCGGGAGTTACTTATTCGTTATTTAGAGTTATTGGCTTCAGATAAGAAGAGAACACGAGATGTAAAACAAACGTAGAAGCTTTGGAACTGAACTAAGGTTGTAGGTGCGAGTTTTCTATACTCAGAGTCAACCTAAGGGTGTACGCCGCCCCGGTGGCGCAGTGGTCTAAGCGATGGCCTCTTATCATTCGTCCAGAAGGGGGCCGGGTTCGAATCCCGGTGAGGCATGGATGTTGTGTTTGCCATACGGCACTGGCTCTATCCCTTCCCTGGAACCAGTGACCCTAAATTAGGGACGGGCGACTGCTTATAGCCCATTGAGTTGCTCACAGTGGTCGTTAAACCTCCAATAAAAAAAAAAAAAAAAAAAAAAAGGGTGTACCACTATGGAAGATACGGAACAGCTGCCTCCGCTACGAAAAGTAGTCCCAAGCGTTTAGATCAAAGAGGAACAGAATCATTGCTCAGAATCCATTTTTTGTTTGCTCAGCAGTTTATCGGGCGAAATTGTTATCTAAAACAAATGTTCAAAATGTCAGAGCGTTTTTAGAAATGAATTTGATAGAAGTTCCTCAAGCAAAAGCCTCATACCTTCGTCGCTGCTTGTCTAGCTGGGAGATGTCCATAACTTGTAGAGGAGGAAAGGGGTGGTAGTCTTCTCCTAGCCGCCCCGGTGGCGCAGTGGTCTAAGCGATGGCCTCTGATCATTCGTCCGAACGGGGTCCGGGTTCGAATCCCGGTGAGGCATGGATGTTGTGTTTGTCTTACGGCACTGGTTCTCTCCCTTCCCTGGAACCAGTGACCCTAAATTAGGGACGGGCGACTGCTTATAGCCCATTGAGTTGCTCACGGTGGTCGTTAAACCTCCAATCAAAAAAAAAAAAAAAAAAAAAAGACTTCTCCTAACATTCGCACCACAGAGACAATAAATTGACAATCGGGGAAACTCGTAGATACTTAAAAAGCAGCAGTAGAGGAAGAATTTCCTTGAAAGTTCGACTTCTTTCTGTTCTATATTACTACTTCTCTTGAAACGGATTCCTGTATAAGCCTCTTTCAATTCCTCAGTGTTAAGAGCCGCAGATGGCCCTGTGGTTAGTGTAGCAGGATTGCAACCATATAGTTGGAAGCTCGAACCCAGTCCGACTGCCTAACTTCTAAATATTCGCCGTGCCTCGAAAAGCACGCTAATGGTGGTCCCGGAATATTGGACCTTCCTTTACAAATGAGGTCATCTATTCTACTGAGTTTCTACCTCGCTTCCGTGTAACTTTCCTGTCGGAAATTCTAGACCAAATCTCCTAACTTCGTACTTCTAAAAGGGTTGTTTAAGACCTGGGGTCAGACACTTCCTTCCTAAAATCCTCTAAATAAATCTCAGTGTTAAGATTAACTCCGATACTTGGGCCCCGTGTGGCCTAGTGGTCAGCGTTCACGACTGCAATGGAAATAACCTCAGGTTCGATCCTGTGCAGGTACGAACGTTCGAACCACTAAATACCCGCCGTGCGTCGGATGGGCACGTTAAGCTGTCTGACCCCGGGTACTGGCCCCCGGTAATAAATAAAGGCGTCTTCCTCCCCCTTTCTACCTCGCTTCCGTGTCACTTTCCTATCGGGCACTCTAGCCCAAATCTCTTAGCTTCCTATTTCTAAGGGTTGTTTAAGACCTGGAGTCAGACACTCCCTTCCTAAAATCCTCTACATATGATCTGATCTAATCTACGATACTTAGCGTACAGTTCCGCGTGGGTGGGTGCGGGATTAACTGCTTGACAGCAGAATTTCAGTGCCACGAAGATTCATAGCGCTCTTGCTTTCTTCCTAGCGGTAGTAATCAGGCTTCTCTAACTTCATGGCCGTATCCAGGGGAGGGTTTTTAGGGTCCATACCCCCCCCCCTGGATTTTTTGAGGGGCAAAATTCATTTTGCTTATCGTAAGTTATTAGATCAACAGGGGTCGCCATTATCTCCTTTTCATTTTTCTTTTACAAATTGTTTCTGTGATTTCCTTTGATAAACCTTACTTCAGAAGGGCATTTTTTTCTCACTGTACCCACTGGTCAGAAGTAACAAATTTATAGAAGTACAGGTAACTCTGTGTCTTGCACTTTATTAATCAGAATTGTTCTATTATCAGGTATTTTTGAGATCGCTTTCTTATTTATTTCTTTGCCGTGTTCAGAGAGAAGAAACAAAACAAGTTAGTAAAATCATGCAATGCATTGATTATGATACGCTTTCCAACATACCAGAAATAATTACTCAAGTTATGAGGATAATGGCTGTGGAATAAATCTGGCTCCTGTGCCCTGACCTTTGACCCCATTTCAATGGTATTAAACAGAACCGGTTCAGTATACCCCCGGAATAACATACTAAAGTTTGTCGCAATAGAAGCATTTTGAGTCAAGTTATGAGGATAATGGTTGTGGAATAAATCACGCTCCTGTGGCCTGACCTTTGACCCCATTCCGATTATATTAAACAGAATTGGTTCAGTATACCTCTAGAATAATATTCTAAACTTTTGTTGCAATAGAAGCATTTTTAGTCAAGTTATGACGAATAAGAACACTGGAATGGATCCCGCTCCTATGTCCTGACCTTTGACCTCATTTCGCCCATTTTCAATAGGGGTTGTTCTTAGGTAGTCCCCTACCACATACTAAAATTTCATCGAAATCGAACCATTTTTACGCGAGTTATCGTGCCGACAGACAGGCGGACAAAGCTGGAGCACATACGCTTCTTCAACCTATGGTTGGAAAGCGTAAATTACAGTTGGGATCGTAGTTTATTGTTTATTTATAACAGCAAGATGGCAGAGTGGGATGGGTTGTGTTTAGAAATGTGAGAGCGCAGTGAGGGATTGCATATCGAATTGAAACTCCACAGATCACAGTGTCCAAAGCGGCTCCAGGAGAACCGGAGATCGAGTGCCCATGTAAATGCTGCTCTGATTTCTCTTTCGGTCTAAATAGCCGGAGAGGGCCGGAGGGAAAACGGGAGGGGGCGTCGGTAGAAGAACAATTACATCTGACATCCTAATATGTGGTGGCCTGTTGCCTGTTGACATGGGTGAGGAGTGAGATTTGCGAACTTCAATTAGCGTGTTGTCATTTGAGAAGAAATGGGGTTGCGAAATGAAAGCATAAAGCACATATTTAGGTTGAGAACGCTCTCACTTATTTCCTGATAGCAACTATTACGCTGCCAACTCAACGTCAAAGTCCCTTGGTATGGTGGCTTCGTGTCTGGTTTATTTGCCCGACGTTTACATCACCGAGGGGTTACTTGACCGAAATTCACTTCACCGAAAGATCACTTGATCGAAACGTTCATTTCACCGAAGGGTCACTTGATCGAAAGATACATTTTCATCGGAAGGTCATTTTATCGAAGGGTCAGTTTATCGAAAACTTTGGATTTCATTACAGGATCTGTTGAAGCATGGTGCCACTTCGGAAGACAGACCACCGAAACGTTAGGTGATCATACTCAAATTTCAGTTTTTCCGTGTCACAAAGAGTGCAAAGATTTAGTTTTAAGACAAAAATAATTAATTTTAAGTCCCTAGGCTTCCGCTTAGGCCTTTTAGCAAATTTTAATCGTGCATGCTTAAGGTTTACATAAAAAGTCATAATTTCATAAGGTTTACATAAAAAGTTCAAGTTAATAATGTTGCACATTTATTTAGGCAAAAAGAATCAATTTTAGGTCCCTAGGCCTCGGCTTAGGCCGTTTTAGCATACTTTAATCGTGCGTGCTCATGTTCATAAGGTTTATACTGTATAAGGACCTTATGAACATTAAAAATTCTCAGATCTATGCCTAAAGCCTTAAAATGAATGTTTTAGGTTTGAGCAAGAGTGCAACATATTTCACTTTAAATATTATGTAACGCTTATGAATATGAGTAGGATTAAAATCTGTTAAAATGGCTCTATCTAGGCCTACGGTCAAAAAATTAATGTTTTGTGGTTGAGTAAAAAATGGAGCATTATTTACTTGACTTGCTATGTAACCCTTAGGAACATGATCTCGGAGGATTGAAATTTGATAAAAAAAGGCCCAGATCTAAGCTTTATGATTAATGTTATATTTCGAAAAACCTACTTATGGAGAGGTGTTTCATAGAAATTAAAATTGCATTTTTTATACACTCCCATAACGTTTAGGTGACCAGTTGTTCAAAAATCCGCAGCACACTCCAACAGATCCCTAACAACAAAATTCTAAGTTTTCGATAAACTGACCATTCGGTGAAATGATCTTTCGATGTAATGAAATTTTAGGTGAAGTGATTCTTCGGTGAAATGAACTTTTCGATGAGATGGTCTTTTAGGTGAAGTGACCTTTCGGTGAAACGAAGCTTTCGGTCAAGTGACCCTTCGGCGAAATCTACCTTTCGACCAAGTGATTTTCGGCGAACTGATTTTCGATCAAGTGAACGATACCCGGTGGCTTCATCTATCGTTATCGGAATTTTTAAAATCCACTTCCTGACGGAGATTTCAAATTTTATTTTTATAATTTTCATTTTTCAGACTGTACTTGCTTTCATCCTGTCTCCTGTGTAATCTCTGTCTCATATTGTTCAGTTTGTTTTTCTGGTAATACTGAGTAAGTTCATGTGTCGTTACTCACTAATACACTGCTGGACAATTGCTAAGGACGGATCATAAACGGCTATATAGCGCATAAAAAAGTAAGTGTGGTTGGATGCCAAGTGAAATAAAATAATGGCAGAATGCCACGACATTACAAGAAAGACAATTTATTGTGCTCTGAAATCCAGAAGGCTTTGGAACGTGTTCAAGGGACAAACAGGCCATTTTGTGCAGAATACGTAAACGTGAAAAAAATGCAATTACCGTCCGCAGGCGTTCCGGCGTAAGATGTCAATACAGGATATGACCACCATGGAGGGCGATCCAAAATTCCACACGTCGTGTCATGCTTTGCACAACATTATCAAGCAGCTGTTGGGGTAATTTATCCCATTCCTCTGTCAGTGCACGGATGAGGGTGTCCTTGTTTATTGGAGGGCATTGGCGACCAGCAAAACTCACCTCCCCCAAAGCATCCCACACATTTTCAATGGGATTCAGATCTGGAGAACGTGCTGGCCATACGAGGCGTTGAATATCCTCGCTCTCAAGACACTCCTGGACAGCGACTGTTCGATGACATGTTGCGTTGTCGTCCATGAAAATGAATATACCACCGACAGCACCACGGAACATGCGAACATGAGGTAGCAGAACATCATTAATGTATCGTTGGCCAGTCATAGTCCCAGTTGGAAGCACATAGAGGGACGTACGGCCATTGATCATGATGCCAGTCCATACCATGACACTATATGTCGGATATAGGTCCCTTTCCTGTATGTTTGCTGGACAATATGCTGTACCACTATCACGCCAGATCAGTTGTTGTCGACAATCAGACGATAGACTGTATCTACTCTCATCTGAGAAGAGGACAGAAGACCAGTCGTTATCAGTCCAATTGCGATGTTGATGGCACCATTGCAAACGGGCGGTACGATGACGTCTGGACAATGGGATGCACACAACAGGACGGCGGGCGTATAGTCCTCCTTCATGCAAACGTCTAGCGACAGTTTTTCGGGAGATCCGCTTGCCAGTAGCAGCCATAAACTGATTTGCTACCTCACTAGCTGTGCTGCGCCGGTGTCTTTTTGTTGATAGCACTATGTACCGATCTTCTGCAGGTGTCGTACTGCGAACACGACCTCCCCCGTTACGTTTGCTACACTCTCCATTTGTTTGAAATGATTTCCAAAGCCTTGAAACAACACGGTGGCTGACGTCGAACTCCCTGGAAACATCTGTTATTTTTCGCCCTTCTTCAATCTTTGCCAATAAATACGGCCACGCGTAAAATCATCTTGGTGATGTCGGGAAGACATACTGAAAATTGCAAGTTCGTCAATTGATTCTTCCCCTTTCAACTTTGCGTTTGAACAACAACGGTCAATACGCGTCAAATCCTTTATATCTCTTATCACGTCACGAACAAGTTCGGCAATCCAAAATTTGCATACGCACAAGACGTCTTACTGTATCCCTCACTTATGCTAATTTCCACATTTTCCTGCCTTCCATTTTATGTTTGCTATTGTCATCCGTCCTTAGCAATTGTCCGGCAGTGTACTAATATACTAAAAACTAAAGAGTTTATTTTTTGTAAAGTGATTAAACAGATAGATTTATTTTTTGCTGTGGAATAGTTTTTAAAACAACAACAACCCCGAAACAGAAGTCTACAGTAGTTACGGCCCTGATAGATAGATAGATTACATAATTGTGCCTAACTTTTACAACAGTACTCTCTTAGGGTGCCTTGAAATGTAAGAGCTCAGCTATTAGAATACCGGAGTTTCGTTACCTTGGAGAGAAGACAAGCATACCATTCGTTCTTCACCCGTGATAGAATTTAGGGCCACCTTAAAAAATGATTTGATGCCTGTGCTTCGTACCACTCGACCACCGTGGCAGCTTCATTTTTTTTCACCATATATAAGTTATTCCCACAAAGCAAACTTACGAAGACCAGGCGGTTAAAGTGCTACTTTTAATCACTTACTTAGTCTTGTCGATTTAAAAAAGCAATCTGAAAAGAAACAAAATTTTTATTCCCAAACGGCATAGTTGTCTTCATAACACAGTGTCAAGTGCGCAATAGCGCTGCTATGAAGACATGCGAAACCAACCATGCTCAGCCTTGGTTTTCTTTATGATCAGTACCCCAAAAAAGAATTAGCGCTGAACAATATATCGTAGTGAGTGTTTTTAAGCGGTTATTGAACCATGTATGGAAGAATTTCCTGCAGGAATTAAAGACATCTATCACCCTGAATAAATCACTGCTCATCACAGGGTATTATTTCACAGGGAAAATATTCATAAGAAAGCTTTATATCCTGCCAAGCAAGAAGCGAAAGATCTGCATTTAATAAACGGTTTCATTTTGATCCGCTAAGAATATTACGAATTAATTCGTTTTGGTTCACCCCGTAAGTTCATTAAACATTATTTTGTGTTTTAAAATAATTTAAATTGGAAATCGAGTCTGTATAGACTCATGATAATCTATGATGCGTTCAGAAATAATTCTCTCACGCATGAGTGGCTTTTCAGGGGGAAAAATAGTCATATAGAACAAAGATAATCGCTTTTTTTACAAATGACTAGATTCATCATAAAGAAATTAAATTTATCATTTTTCAATGCATTGTGTAAGGAAAAATGCCAAAAGGAAGATTTGGCCGTCTCGGTGGCCGAGTAGCCTGAGGCGCTGGCCACTGGCCATTCGTCTGTGATAGAATCCGGTTCGAGTCCCGTTGAGGCATGGGTGGCGCGCTTGCCTTACGGTGCTGGCATACCTAAAACCAGAGTCCCCAAATTAGGGTCACGTGACTGTCCATAGCCCTGAGAGTTGCTCATGGTGGTCGTCGCTAAACCCCGAAGCAAAACAAAAAAGGTAATGCATTTAATTCAGTGTAACTTAATGGGCGTTTTCCCTGAGATCATACGATGGATGTAGGAAATTGGGTAAATATTTCTATATTTACCCACAAGGAATCAAAGAATGAGATCAGGGAATTACATTGTAGACGGTTTCCTGTTGACCTGTTGTGCTTAGTAGAAATGCCCTTTGCTACCATAAAATTATTGTCTCACTTAGCCTTCACGCCTGTTTAATTTTCCTAATAGCAGAGCAATTTTTATAACCTATCACCTCCTTTTACATTATTTTAAGGCCTGCTGTCTTGATAAAGGAGTTTCCATTCTCTTTATACTAGAAACGGTATGATTAGTCAAACTGTTCAACAGTGGTAAAAGTAGAGAATTTGTTTTGAGGGAACGCAGTGTTTGTTTAGTATTTAAAAGCTTTGGGGCGAATTTGAACACACAAAAGAAAGAAAACGAAGGAGGGGGAAGAAGATCCTCTCTGATAGTCCTGTATAGGCGAAGATACGATGTTCACTCCGAAGCTGCTGATGTCATTGTGAGCTACGTGTCTGTAGCTAAGAATCTGATGGACAAATTATATGGTCTCGAGGCAAAATCTCTGACAACTGCAAAATCAGAGACATACAATTTTTAAAACATAAAATTCTTGCACAAATTACGAATAGAATTCATAGATGTAAATGAATAGTGAGCCCGAATTTCCTTGGTATAGTTCAGCAGCACTTTTTTTTTTTTTTTTTCAAATTTCTACGTACTTTTGTTCATAACTATTTTATATAGGGGAATGCCGCTCCCATTAACAATTTCATAAAGGAACGCTGTTCGCGGCCACTTTTACCACAGCTGTTCAAAACTGCTTGATCGACCTTTCAGTCTCATCCCTGCAACGATAACATTCGGTTTAGATACGAGAATGCTTCCATATGAAACACAGCATTCTGTGTTTTTGCAGTCATGATCATCTAAAAGACTTCCTTTGCTGCCATCTAACCACAAATTGTGCTTTAATGCCGATGAGCCTGTTTTTAAAAAAGGCTACACTACTCCCTATAGCATACCACCTGAGGTTTTATTAAAGCCCTGCAGGTTGAAAATTGAAGAAACTGATACGTAAATATTTGTGATCTGAATATAATATTGTCGAGTGAATCACAGATGAAGTTCACTGCAATGTGTGTGCAGGTACATTTTATCACATTATTTTTTATACCAACAAAAACCGGAAAAATATCCCTTATGAATAGAATGGGTGAAAGTGTCTTTGAAATCATTCGTGATTGCTACTCATCAGATTTAAGAAATATATAGCAAGGTTACAGCAACAAAGTTAGAGAACCTAGACTCAGATTTCAAAATACAGAGAGAAGTTAGACAAGGAGATCCACTATCTCTAAAATTATTTAACTCTGTATTAGAAAATATTTTTAGAAATTTAAACTGGGTAGAAAAGGGATTACACATAAATGGAAGGTACCTAAATCACTTAAGGTTTGCCGATGACATAGTCATCATTACAACTAGCAATGGGAATGCAAAAAATGATAAAGGATTTATGGATGGAAAGTCTCAAAAAAGGTCTGACAATAAACATACCAAAAACTAAATATTTGAACAATACAGAAAATATTTTGACAGAAAGAAAATAAATTGAAAAGTAGACGAATCCATCTACTGTATTTAGTTTAAGTAATGAGTTTTAAAGAAAGACAAGAAAGAGAAATCAATAGAAGAATTATTCAAGGTAATAGAGCCTTTTGGATGCTTAAAGACTATTTAACCGGTGATCTTCCATTGTGTTTAAAAAGAAAAATCTTCAACGCATGTATTATCTTCTTGTTTACTTATGGAAGTGGAATTTGGAGTATCACAGTGCGACAATGTAAAAAAAATAAAAGTATCGGTTGGAAAGTTAGAGAAAAGAATGTCAAGAACAACAAGAAGAGACAGAGTTAGAAATGCACTTATAAGAGAAAGAACAGGAATAATAGATATTATAAAATAATAGAAGAATCAAAGTGGAGATGGGCTGGACATGTTGGAAGACTGAAAGATGGACGAGATTAATAACAGAATGGCAACCGAGAGATAGAAAGAGACGAAGAGGGCGCCAGAGAACGAGATTCAGAAACTTAGAGGTGCTAAATAGTGGACTGAAGCTAAGGGTCGAGGAAGTTGGAAATCATCATATGTAGAGGATTTTAGGAAGGGAGTGTCTGACCCCAGGTCTTAAACAACCCTTAGAAATAGGAAACTAGGAGATTTGGGCTGGAGCGCCAGATAGGAAAGTGACACGGAAGCGAAGTAGAAAGGGGAAGGAAGACGCCTTTATTTATTACCGGGGGCCAGTACCCGGGGTCCGACGGCTTAACGTGCCCATCCGAAGCACGGCGGGTATTTAGTGGATCAAGCGTTCGTACCTGCCTGGGATCGAACCTGAGGCTCTTCCCGTGGCAGTCACGAACGTTGCCCACTCGGCCACCCGCGGCCCTTGGAAGTTGGAAAAAACTGGGGGGAGGCCTATATCCTGTAGTTGGGTGTCAACAGGCTAAGGAGAAGATTTGAGAAATGGTGGTTTTCAAGAGCTACTTGCTGTACTTTCGAAGACCCATACAATAGAGAAATGCGCCTTTTTCTTTAATCTTATGATAATCGGCAGGGGTGGATAGACAGGAAGTGGTCCTGGGCCCCCGTTTATACACTTATTTTGTGGCAAAGCAACTGTTCTAAGCAAAGAAAAGTATCACCTAACATAAAATTAAAAAAAAAAAGTTTAATGTTTTCTGGTATGCAGTGCATGTAACAATGTTTATTCAGTTACAAAGCTTGGTCTGTACTATGCCCTCTAGCCCACTATCTAAAAGGTTGTATATATATGTACACATAGAACAGACACCCAGGGAAAGTTCTTACAATATAAGCAAGCTCAGTTTCTCTTCTGCCGTCCCTGCTAAATTGCGTTTTTGTTTTACATACGGCAGCCATTCCGTAACAGTGAAAAAACTACAAAAAATGATAAAAAGGCAAAAAATCATGCAAGACATCTTATCAATCATATAGGCCAAAAGAGGAGGAGGGCGGTATATTCAAAAGCTGGAGCATAAATAAAGATAATTCCTTATAAATCCCAGGGCTCATTTAACAACTGTAAGATGTTTGTGATGTTTTGTTTCACTTCAATCAAAATTTAAAAAAATCAGACGCACGTTTATTTGCGTGACAATAATGATTCGATTTAAAAAAAAGAAAAAAAGAAAATGTTATTTTGATCTGCGTAAGCCTCATTGCTCTTTCTTGTTTGTGTCGTTCTTTTTGTTATTATTCTACAGTAAAACCCCTGAATAGCGGACACCCTGGTACTTCAACATCTGTCCTCTATTGGGGGGTGATGCCCGCTATTCGGAAGGTTGACTTCTGAGCCGAACCAAGCTCACAAAACAAAAAAACTTCATGTACAATATAACTAAAATGTTTTTTTTTCTAATTAAATGGGTTTTTCTTGCTATTTTTTTACAGTGAGAAACAATACAATACGTGAGGATACGTAAAATACCTGTACAACATTTTCATTTTAAAATACAGTACATACACTACACTTATTTCGATGCAGTTTAAACATACGTACGTAACAATAAAATATGTTACACCAAAAATATATAGTTTTACTTACAGCTCATTATTTAATAAACCAGTCAACAATTTTTGTTGCACAAAATGTGATAAAAGCATTTGGGAGGGGGGAGGATTGGCAATTCGTAGCGTGTCTTTTATAATGTATTTTAAAATTCTTTAAGTGCTAATGCCATTGTATTCCCTTTGTTTACAAAAAAAAAATAACTTTAACTCTTCACTGCACTTTACAGCGTCTTTAAGGAGGACCCACCTAAAATCTTTGCCTCATATTTCCAATGGGCAAACTTCTGTAGCCATTTTCTTCACAATTAATGCGTTCCCAAGGATGAAAATTTGAACATCGATAAAAATAATTTCATATTATCGCCTAGTATACGTAATATTTTCTAAAACGTAACCATAATTGTATTAAAAATCAATAACTTTTCCTTTGGTGGTGTTGAGACCATAATATAGATGGCGTGATCTGTACATTGATGACGTCAGTAGACAAACAAATGTTGGATTGCTTAATTATGGTTAAATTTTAGAAAATGTTAAGTATACTAGGCTAAGTTATTAAGTATACTAGGATATAAGGTTATTTCTTATCGATGTTCAAATTTTCATCCTTGGGAACGCATTAATTGTGAAGAAAATGGCTACAGAAGTTTGCCCATTGGAAATACAAGGCAAAGATTTTAGGTGGATTCACCTTAAAAGAATAGCATACGGCTTCTGTAACTGCATCAGATGCTTTCTCAATCAGATCATTTTCTCCCAGTGTTCTGAAAGCAACGAAATCGCTCACATTGTTAGTTGCCTCTTCGATACACAGACCTTTATCAACCGCAATGAAATCTTTTGCATTCTCTTTACGAAATTTTCTTCGAAATTTCGTCTAAATCCTCCTCTGGGTTGAAACGAATACCCCATTTTTGTTTATTTTTTTTTTAAAGCTGTTTTACCCACTTCTAAGAAACGATCGGTCATATGGAAACCACAGACCGATTGTTTTTGTAATGGGCATGATGAGGACAAAATGGGGTATATTTCCGTCCAAAGAAGCTAAGCACAATCTTTGAGGCAAAATTGGCCGATTTTTCCCCCTTGAACGTACATGTTTTTAACTCTCGTAGGACCAAGATTATTGTCCGTTATTCGGAGGGCTTGCTATTCGGAGGATGTACCGCATGTACTTCACGACAGTGGATCACAACACTGTTCCCTATTCGGTGGTGTCCGTCAAGGATGTTTTACTGCACATAATAAATCAAACATGCTGCTAAACATAAGAGCAGCAGCCTAGGATTGCTTATTAAACCCTTGTTTAGAACGTTTTGTAATTCTGCATTTGCTGTCGGTTGCATGTGTCCATATTTGTACAACCTTTGAGATGATGGCCCAGAGATCACAGTGTGTAACGGAATAAATATTACATACACTCAGAGGCCTAATTAGGGCGGGCAGGAGGGGAAGCTGTCCCGGGCCAAAGAATATCTGAAATTGGAATTGAAACTTTTGCACTAGTTTTTGGTACAGTTTATTTCGCGCCATACTTTCTCATTAGTCCATTTACAGAATTTACTTATTATATGATTCGCCAGTTTCGGGTACATTAGCAAATCAAAACTTCACATTTCTTTTTCAAAATGTTCAAGGAATATTAGTTGCTCACATTCAAAAATGAAGGCGCGGTTCTACGAACATTGCAAGAGAAGAATGTTGTTCACAATGTTGAAGATTCTCTATGGGCTATTTGATGATTACTGCGACTGCGAGCCATGACTTCCAGTTGCATTCCATTCGTTTAAAGTGGTACTGTAGTTCCGAAGGCTGAAACAAGTGGGAAAAGCCGTGGAAACAGTCAGTTTGACATGGAAGAGACTGGCCTGGCTGAAGACAGAAAGTTATGGAAGAAATTTGGGGAAACTTTCATCCAGCAGTGGGTTGATAATGATTATATATATGTAGTAAACAAAGCATATAAATCACCTTACTTACCCTAGCTAAGAGCTGCAAAAAAGAATATTGAAAAAAACCCATAGAAAAACAGGAAAACTATATTACAGAAACACAAATACCCAATTTGGAATTTCACAAAACCTGAAAAACTGGAGCCTCCAACTGGAGAGAGAGAGAAAAAAAGGATTGTAGAACACACTGGCAGCTGTCACCTGTTGCTTAACCAGGGGCCGACACAGATCACAACTCTCCCATTTCTACACAGACCAGAAAGTGTGGGTTTCAGCATTATTCAGTTTGCATGAAGAAAAACTTAGAAAAATAAATAAATGCCATAAAACTAAAAATCACTAAACCCTAAAAAACAACATAGCACATCCAAAAAATAGAAAAAGAAGCAAAAAAAAAAAAAAAAAACTTTACTAGGAAAACAAAGAACAAAAGTACAAATTTTGAAAAAACAATTAAAGAAGCAATTAAACAAAAAAACTAAAATAAAAAAATCACAAAACCTTATTGCAAACTGAATAATCGAGCCCAACGCACACTCTATCGATAAAATTGTGGACACGCTTCACTATTGTAATGGATTCATTCCTGATAACAGCATGTATATACACACGATAATTCACATCCGCTGTATCGCAATAACCTAAACATATAGCTAAATCCTTCTAAAAAGGAATGAAAAGCTTCTGCTAGCTTTCATTATATACAACATATAGAAAGATAGGGTAGGAGGGGGAGGGCAATATTTTGTAGTTTGTCCCAGGCGTAAATATGCCTAGTTACGCCTCTGCATACACTATATACCAGAAAAAGTGAACTTGTTTTTTTAATTGATGTTGGAGAAGGGGACATTTTTTCTTTTCTTAGAACTGTTGTTTTGGCACAAAATAAAAACATGTATAACAATTACGGGGGTACCCGGACCACCTTCTGTGTACCCGCCCGCAAAAAACTTTGCAAAGTATTGATAACCTGAAAATTCATTTGCATTTCCCAATGATAAAATTTGTCTTTCATTAGATGTTTCTTTGGGAAAACACCGGAAGTACCTCGCGTGTGCACGCACTGATTCTGAAGCAGTATTTCGTGTAATTGACACTATTTCATTCTTATTGGACAAATTCTGTCTACGATTAGTGACAGGATGCTATACTGCGTGGGCTGTTAGACTTAGGCCAGAATTTATTCTTATCGTTGTGTCCATCTTATATGCGTACGTATTTAGGAAACAAAGCTTCATTAGGTCTTTGAATCGCTGATTTCCGTTCCTTCCACTTCCCCAACGAGAAAGAACCACTCCTTAACAAAGAAAACCGATGGAGAAGACGTCACTATTGTTTGCAAACCCCCCCCCCCCGTCTTCAGGAAACGTAAAATAATATGGAGGTTTTTTTCTATGTATGCTTATTGTGACAGGCTTGTCCTCGTCTCCCGCTGAAACTACCGGACCGGTCGAGTCAACTGCGTTGATCAAGTTGACAGCAGAAAGGGAACGTAACTGAGCCTCGCCCACTTTGTTTATCAGCCTTGTTATCAAGCTGGCTGGAATACGTTCGTGATCATTCACCGGGTTGATGTGCCACTGGGATGAGAGACACCCAGGTGGAAATCTCCTTCAACAATGGGGTGTCTTCCACCTGAAGATAGGATGAAGTGTTTACGTTTGTTTAAACGAGGTCTTCCTATATATTGTGCATTGTGATACACGTTCCAACTTCCTTTCTTGTTTTCCGACACATTGTAAGATGCAACAACAAACAGGTAATGGATTCATTTTATTACGGGGTTAAAATGTCACTCATTTTTTCGTCTTACATAATGCATCATGTTATGCGACGTATTTTCAAGCGCTTTTTAGTGTTGATAATTAGCAGCATGCCTTTGTCTGCAAAGAGTTTTTAAGAACAAATATGACGTGCGATGTGACGGAGTACTCAACAACAGCTTATTTTGCATACAAAGGTCCATGTAATTAGTTTCGGGCAGTAAAGCTTGCTCCTGAAATTCTTCGTATCTTGGAGCAGTGATGTATTCAGGCATCTTCTCGGGGGTGCTTAGCCCCCGGAAAATCCATGAACGCCCCCTCCCCCGTAGGTTTTTGAGTGATCTCCCTTTATATTTAGTCTAATCATTTTCGTTTATAGCTGAATATTTGGAAAAATTAATTTAAAAAATTAGGAAACCGAGGGAAAATATTATAATAATAAAAAACAGCAACATCCACATGAACTTTAATTTGAAATTCCTATCATCCTTCAATAAAACATTACAGTTCTCGTTGAAGGGGCAATTTTTCCAGCACTGACAACTCTGACTACTTCCGCAATAAAAACCTAAATCCACAGAGTAGAGATGTTTGCACTGCAATACATCATCATATTTTGCAAGCTGGCATTCAGTTTTATTTCAGTCTTTTATGCCGACTTTCCGTGTATACGGTTAAGCCTCAGTGTAGCTAACGTGATGTCAGTTCTTCCACGTACAACAAAACAAAACAAAATATTCTGATTTTTAACAATAGCAAATTATTAGAAATTATTCCCATAAAAAGGGTTTTTTGTTTTTCGGCGGTGGGTGGTTTACACCGTTAAAAAATATCGGGGTATCTCAAACTGGCATCCAAACGGTTAGTGAGTGAGTTTGTTTTTTACTTCTATGTGCAATAATCGAAAGGGGCTGAAACCAAGTGGCAGGAGAATGGTTTGCACCATACGTTTTCAGGTAACACTGTAATGATTCCTTAATAATCAGAAACACGCTTGTAGTAAGGCGAGGACATTTTTACCACTCCTAACGTTTTTTCTGGGGGGGGGGGGGGGGGGGTCGGGGTGATTTTCCCCAGCATAGCAGTATCTTACTAGGTTCCTTAATATTTTACACAACCCCATGGTGAAATCCATGGTGCATTATTGAATTAAAGCAAAGGCATTTTCACATTTTTAATCACTTCTATGTGTAGATTTCTTGGAATTTGCATTTGAGATATACGAGCATAAGAAAATTTTTATACTCTTTAAAATTTTTCTATATACTAATGTATATATAAATAACAAAATTGTGATTTTATGTATAACGTATAATCAGTCAACAAGTTTCAGGCCCCTGAAAATTTGTCATTGCCCCCCGAACCAGAGTCTCTGAATACAACGCTGCCTTGGAGTCAGTGTCATTATTTTTATTGTTGTTGCTTTGTTTCTTGGTTTTTCGACCACCATGAGCAACTGTGAAGACTATAAGCAATTTCCTGTCTCTAATTTGTGGGGCCACTCTTTTCAGGGAAGGGAAAGAGCCAGTGTAATAAGACAAGCACAGCACCCATACCACCAGAGGCGTAACTAGGTCGGGGCAGCTCAAGATTATATATACACTATTAAGTTAATAACACACACTGTCATCTATTATCAACCATTATCAATCTACTGCTGGATGAAGGTCTCCCCAGGCTTCTCCCACAGCGGTCTGTCTTGAGACAAGTCTCTTCCGTGTCCCTCCGAATATATTGTAAGTTGTCCCGGGCGCAGAAACGCTTTAGTTACGCCTCTTAAAACTCCATCCGGGATTCGAACCCGGGGGAAATCGCACGGACTGTCAGAAGCCAGCGCTTAGAGCCCCCGAGCCGCCGAAACAAGTGTTGCATGAAATAAGAGTTTCGAAATGTTCTATTAAGGACCAGAAACTGAAATCAATTCTTTAAAACTATGCTGAACCCTGTGACCTCTTCCACTTAGCGATTCTGCCTATACCATTGCGGAGAAGAGCTGTCCCAACGTTTTTCTATTTGCGAAAAAGCTATAAAAATCTTACTCCTCTGCAGATTCTATACACTATTAATTTTTCTTCCACGCGTGTGCCGAAGTTTTAGCTTTCCTTTCACAACTGCACTTTTTAAAGCGCCGTCAAAACTTCGTGCAGTTTCAGCACGCTATGGAATATTTTAAGTTGGAATGGAAATGAATCAGTGAATACGCGTCGTTTCAGACGGAAAAAGTGCGTTAAAAATGTACACCTCTCCCGTTAGTTCAGTGATTAAGATGCTAATTTTATGCATCTTGGGCGTTAGATCGCGTCTGGTTGATGAAAGGGTTCTTTTAAATGTTCTTCGATTCTGATTCTTCCTTTTCCATGGAGGTAGTAAAGCTAAACTAAGAACAGGGAGTTTCTCTTAATCCTAATTTTTTTTAAAAAAGCTTAAAATAAAATGCTCATAGCGCAAGAAACAGTAGGAGGCTTGTGTACCCTTGACTTGAGCGAATTTTTAATCTCACGTTTCCAATTATTTATGCAAACGTCTGTTGTAAATAGCGCTCTCTTTGAAGCTTATTTGCTAAGAGAACACCTCTTTGATATCGCAACATGTGACGTATAATCCTATTTTTTTCCCCTATCTCTCATGCAAACTTTTTAATATATCGGTCACACTTTCTGCACTTCACGTCATATCTAAACTTCTAATAGTCTATCTCTATGTGGAAACACTAGCAGCGGGTAGAAAGTAAGCAAGATATATAAAGTGAGGCAGTTCTGCATGTGAGAGGTGAGATATTCTCAGAGCCAACTTCACATGCGTGTTAAATTTTCCTACGCTAATAGTTGTTAACGTTAGTGTTACGTCTTCACCTAAGTGTTCATTGTTGTGAATGCAAGTCAGCGCTGCTGTTATAAGTGTGGAATAAATTATCTCCGATAAAGTTGTAAGTGAATTTTCATTTCTCTAGTGTTTTTGAGTCCTGAATTTTTCGGTTAAGTATTGAAGTGTTAGGTTTAAACGCACTAGTCTTCCACAAAATCAATTAAAAACATTGTAAGCACGTTGAGCAAAGAACAATTTAAAGAAAATACAAAAACATCATCACAATCTTTGCTTAGCTTTACTACCTTACATCGACGCAATCTAAGCAGATTTATTTTTCCATTATATTTGCACTTAACAGGAGTTTTTTAACTAAAGATATCTGTATTTATCCCTCCATCTGCAAAACACAGCATTCAGCAGTGTGTATGTTGTGTTAACTCATTCATTAATATTCAACCCTTTCATATAATCATAAGAAGTTTTCACTCCATGTAAGTATTTCTTAAATACTACATCCTATCCATGATGATCATGATGTAGAGGATTTTAGAAAGGGAGTGTCTGACCCCAGGTCTTAAACAACCCTTAGAAATAGGAAGCTAGGAGATTTGGGCTAGAGTGCCAGATAGGAAAGTGACACGGAAGCGAAGGAGAAAGGGGGAGGAAGACGCCCTTATATATTACCGGAGGTCCAGTACCCGGGATCCGACGGCTTAACGTCCCCATCCGACGCACGGCGGATATTTAGTGGATCGAGCATTCGTACCTGCCTGGGATCGAACCTGAGGTCTTCTCCATGGCAGTCACGAACGTTGCCCACTAGGCAACCCGCGGCTCTCACATCCTATCCATTTAGGTCAAGATAGTATTTAAGCGGTTCGTAGTTTTAACGAGATAGCTGAGAACGCGTATGTGACCTTGACCGTGTGTTCGTGTGGCGCTGGCATGAAACACAAATATGTTTATAATATTTTAAGTGGCAGATGTACCTGAACCAAATGGTGCCCTAAATTTTCTACACTCGACGAACAGAAATGAAAAATTAAAAAAAAAAAATATTTCTACGCTCCATATAGCGGCCAAGTTAAACGAAAGCTACGGGAAAACAATTACTTTCTTCCTCTCATCTCAGCAGTACCGACCATAAACCTGTCACTAGTGATAAGCGCTCCCTTCTAGTCCTTTATTCTCTGCTCTATGACCGAAGGCATGATGGAGAAGATCTAGTCTCCCTGACAGGGACATCATGCCACTGGGTAGTAACACGTGACTTAAACATCTGTTTTATTCTTCAGTTTCGTTGCCATTGTGTTATACCCCTTTAAGCAGCTAATCAATCTACACGGATTAGTGTCAACCATTTCTTTAAACGTCTCTCTTCTTTAGCTAAAGTGGAAAGCAACGCTTTCTGATGCGCATGCTCACTCGCTCCAGCCGAGTTCGGCGCTCTTCTTAGGCAATGAATATATTCATTTGAGCTGATTTCAGCCCTTTTGAGTTCAAGCCGGTTAGAGGGTTAATCCAGGATTAATTCATTCAAGCCGGTTAAAAGGTTAACCCAGTATTAATTCATTCAATCCAGTTAAAAGGTTAACCTAGGATTAATTCATTCAAGCCGGTTAAAGGGCTACGGAGCGTAATTCGAGCATTACTATGCGGGATATACGGAGCGTAATTGGAACATTACTATATTTTCTTAGTGATTTTTTATCTTTCTCTTTCTTTAATTTCACGTAAATCTGTTTTTCCATTTAGTTAGGAAACCTTACAAAATTTTGATTGTGAAATTAACTGCCTAACTGTTACTCCCATTACTGATGTCTTGCACAAAACATTATCTGTGTTCCTACTTTTACTTCTATTGGAACTTATATTTGTCCCGTCCGTGTACTTAAATACAGTGACGGCAGCTCTATAAATAAACTTCAGCAGGCGCAAGTAAATGATCGTATGTTGTGCGAACATAAAACCCCACCAGCTAAAATAACGATACCTAGATAAGGGAAGTTGTTTTGCTTCTTCTGATGCACATGGAACGTTTCTGATGCCGGCGCCAATTGCAGTACACCCATCGCATGCGAGAGGTTTCAATATCACACATCTCAGTTGACTCGTTCAAACTTACCGGCTTCCGTAGAAATAGAACGGTAAAAAATTGTGTTTTAACATTCCCCGTTTTGTAATTTCGAGTTGAAACCGGCCAGTGCAACTAATACGATAATGAAAAACAATCTACCAAATTTTGAAGGTTCTGCCACAATTTTTCGATTAGTTATGGCCGTGACACACACACACACGTTCTCATTTATTGTTACAGGTTTAGAGATGAGCGATGTTCAAAAGGTGCGTCCGCATATGGAATGGAATGGAAACTGATTTTGTGGCCCTTTGGAGTTTGTAATTAAACGATTACACACAAGCGGGTTTCAAGAATTTCCCATAATCGAGTTCCAAATCACATGCACTGGTAATGCCAGTACACCCCAATTTAATCAATTTCCAAGTACAGTCCATTGGCGCGCACACACACACTTCTGTAATTCGGCCATTTCTTTAGAAGCATTTCATGAAAGGCCTCCTTGAGTATGATATATAGAGACCCACCATCGAGTTGCGTCGAATGTACTTGACCACCGAAAATCTTTGACCTCGGGGATACAAATTCTCTCAAGAAAACACTCAGACGTCTCAGGGAGCAAGTTCTAGCGCGTAGGGTGGTTGTGAATTTCTTCTGCACTAAATATTCCCTCACCTTCATGATTGTGTGATTTGGGGTAATACCGTTTGGATCTCCTTACCAGTCGTAAATGGTTAATTTCTTCGAGGAATTATGGCCACAGTGTTCAATACTTATAGCGTACTTTTTCTTGCCTTGCCCAAGAATGTGATGTTTGCTTTTGATTAGATTGTGACAAACACAGTGTGGCAAAGAATTTTTAAGACTGGGTCTGTAAAATGAAATAGAAACAAGAAGTTATTATTTGTTTTGGGTTTGTTATTCAAAATAAGTCCCTCCGGCTACAATACACTTGTTACAGCGATTTAATAATGATTCGAATGCCTGTTCCAGTTCACTTTGCGGAATTGCCTCCAAAGCACGCGTCGAAGCTGTTTGTACGGTCGAAATATCATCAAAATAACACCCTTTTAACGTCATTTTAAGTTTGGGGAATAAAGAAAAGTCGCAGGGTGCTAAATCAGGCGAATACGGTGGATAATTCAACAGACAGACGTTATTTTTTGCCAAAAATCTACGAACAAGAAGTGAGGTGTGACTGGGTGTATTATCGTGCAACAAACACCAACTGTTTTCATCCCGATATTCTGGACGAATGCGACGAATTCTGCCCATCAAACGCCTCAAAACATTTAAATAAAACTAACTCACCAGTAATTGTTTGTCCACTTGGAACAAATTCTTTGTGGATAATACCCTTACTATCGAAAAATGTAATGAGCATTGTTTTGATTTTCGATGGAACTTTTCTTGTTTTTTTGGCTTGTGGTGAGATTTTGACTTCCATTCCGCACTTTGTTGCTTTGTTTTAGGATCATATTGAAAACACCATGTTTCAACACCTGTAACAATCGATTTTAAGAAGTTTGAATAATTTTCAGCGGCTGAAATGATGTCTCTGTAATGTGCACTTCTCCTTGATTTTTGTTCATTGGTTAACGTGAGTGGAACAAATTTAGCACAGACTTTTGTTTTGCCCAAATCTTAATGCAGGATGGTTCGAATCATTTCTTTGTTGATGTTTAAAAACTCTTCCATCATTCTTAGTGACGCACAACGATTGCTTGCCACGAAATCACGCACTTTTTCAATAATCTCAGGTGTCCTAGATGAACTTGGTCTTCCGGTATGCTTATCATCTTCTAGCGTATCTCTTCCATCCAAAAAACGTTTGTGCCGCAGGAAAACATTTGATCTACTTAAACAAAACTCACCGTAAACTTGTTTCCTCATTTGGTACGTTTCCGAGGCACTTTTACCAAGTTTTGCGTTAAATTTAATAACAGCCCTTTGTTCCATCTTAGTAATTCAACATGAAAAAAATTGTACTTCTCTAATGAACGGCCGTTTCGTTTGAGTTACTTCAACAACTGCGCAGTACTTTTGGCAGAAAGCAAGCAGATGGTAACAGTTTATAACGCAATCGCGATTCCACTGGTGGCGCCACCGTGGGCTGAAATCTAGCACCAGTCTTAAAAATTGTTTGACGCACTGTGTATATAACGCAACGGATGGTTTTTATATGGCTTCATTAATCCACGCCTGTATTACATGAATGTCGTAATTATGGCTGCTGCCGTGTTTGGATTTAATTGCACAACGTACGCATTAACGTCTCCTTCTACCGTGCTGCCGTAGGGTGGCCAGTCCGAACTATGGCAGCAGACCAAACTTTATGACTTTACGTAACTAATGATGTGACACTTTATATGAAGTTATAACTGTAAAGCCAACGCGCGCTAGAGAGAGCTTTCCATCATTGACAACATTTCTTTTATTTTCAGGATGTTTCTCCCCCAGATGATGCCAGCAGTTCTTCTGCTGTCGTTGCTGTGGATAAAGTCAGCAAATGGCCAAACTAGCGAGGTGCCATGTCCTAAATTGCTCAATAACATGCCGCTTCCATGTCTGTGCTCATTAGATGATTCCAATGGGACTCTGATAAACTGTGACACAGTATATTTTCCAAAGGATTTTCCAGTTCTTCCTCACAGACATAGAATTCATTCCTTTTCCCAGAGATCTGCAGGAATTCAAAGTCTTGAAGCTCAACTGTTCACAGCCAGTGATATTCCATTGAAATCAATTGATTTCTCGGACAATATACTCCGTAGGTTGACGGAAAGAGTGTTCGATGGCGTTGAAGATACCTTGGAAAACCTTTACCTAGGAAAGAATAAATTAGGAGATCAGCTGAATCCTGTCTTTTCCACTGGTGAATTTCGAAGGCTCAACAAACTGCTCAATCTGGATCTATCAGCAAATGAGCTGAAAGCCTTGCAATCTGATATTTTTACCGGACTTACCAGCCTTCAGGTAAGAATAATTGATTAATATGCGGTATTTATTTAAAAAGAAATTTCAGAATCGTATCCTTCACTAAGAAGGATACCCAAGATATATTTGCTTTTGGGAAATGTATGCTAATTATAAAATTGTTAAACTCGAAGCTTGCGTAAATGGAAAAAAAAATTACATTCTAAATTCTAGATAGATATCAAGGATATTAGAGAGGTTCAAAACTACCTGATTTCTTTATATGTTTACAAAAGGAAAAAAATATCTTTTTTAATGTTCCTAACATTCTTGTTGTAATTTGTTCTGTGGTTTTTGTGAAATATTAAAAAAAAACAGGTTTAAAACGGAAGAGCTAGAAAATTGAGTAATTTTATCTTGATTTCAAATGACATGACCGTAGTTGCAACAGTTTACTCATCTGATGTCAATATCTGAATTTTCAGATGAAATATTTTTGAGGCCAACTTGCGTGTCATGGGTTTAGGACACAACAATTTATTAGTACGGTGTAGGACTTCCTTTGGAGGCCAACACAGCAGCAATTCGTCATAGGAATGACCGATACAAGTCCTGTACAATGGCCAGAGGGATTTGAAGCCATTCCTGTTGCAGAAAAGTGACGAGTTCACGTTGGTGGAGGAAAATGTTTCCTCACTCGCACCTCCAGAACACCCCAGATTGGCTGAATAACGTTCAAGTCAAGTGACTGTGCAGGCCATGACATATGTTAAAAATCCCCACTTTCATGCTCAGTAAACCACTCTTCCACCAGTTTGGCTCTGTGTATCACTCCTGATACTCGGCACCGCCGTCAGGGTACAATGTTTGAACCATTGGGTGCACCTGGTCCTCCAGAATTGTCCGATAGTCCTTGGCAGTGATGTGCCCCTCAAAAACAATCAGAGAGACGATAGACTGTCACGCTATTTCGGTCCAAACTATCACCGATCAACCTCTGTGCTTCACTGTGGGAAATAAGCAGTCCGGGTGGCAAGCCTGTGAGTGATGTCTCCACACGTAAACTCTCCCGGTTGTGAGAAAGACAGTGAAGGACGATTCATCGGATGACAATACACATTTCACATTGCCCAACGTCCACGATTTGTGCAGCTGGCACCATTGCAACCGACGTTTGGCATTCACACTGGTGATCCAGGGTTTGGCGATGGAAACACGACCGTGGATGTTGACCCGGTGAAGATCCAGATGAACAGTTCTGATGGAACCAGGTCAGTCGCGGTGCGTATTCAACTCTGCTGCGCAGCTGTGGTTTTATGTTTTTTTGGCTACAATCCGTGTTAGCACCCGGACGTCTCTGTCAGACAGCTTCCACTTAACTAGACAGTTACTCCTATTGGATGTGGTTCTTCCCTCTTGCGGGTATGCCTACATGACCCTGGATACTGTGTCTCGCGATACACCACAAAGACTTCCCGTCTTGGACACAGATGCACCGACGAGACGTGCACCAACAATATGTCCTCTTTGAAACTCGGATATGTCTCCCATTATGTTGTGTGGGTCGTACGCTTTGACGTCCAGCTGTGCTACTGCTCTGCTAATGCAACCTTCACATTCCGCTCTCGTTGATCGACTGCGAAATAGATGCAGGCTGGCCACCAGGTAGCGCGTACAGCGGCGTGGCACGTGGGGTGTTATTTGCGCAGGTGTTTCAGTTTTGTTGTCCATCCCCTGTATATTTCGAGGTTTAACGCCCAGCTCGAGCCTCTAAGCTCCGTCTCAATCGTAGTGTCATTTGTTCCAGGGAGGGCACGAAACAGCCAGCCATCCCGGTGGCCGTGTGGTGATAGGCGCAGGCTTCAGGCTACTCGTTCGAGTTGAGCCCCTGTTTAAGTCTCGATGAAGCGTGGGTGGTGTGCCTGCCTCACGGCGCTAGCCCTCTTCCTTTCCTGGAACCAGCGACCCCAAATTGGGGACGGGCAACAGCTGTTGTTAGTGCCATCCCTCTAGAAAAAGCTCAGAAGGGCAAACAGATAACCCCCCCAGCAAAAACACAAATGCTGGAAAATTGCTGGCAGTGATGGGTCACTGCTGGCTGAAATCTGCCGCTCACGGTACAGTAACGATCCGTTGCTGGCAGCGCCATCAGTTGGAAGCCTATAGTACAGCGCTGATGGCCTTAACGCATCGTTGTGAATTACGGGTTCCAAGCTAGCGCAACGACTGGTCCGAAGCTGACAACCGAAGCAACCCCAACACGAGATGCAAGCAGTGGGACTGCGCATGCGCAAAAGCAACACGTGCGCAAAATCTCATGCCAGTTAGTGAGGTTGACGCCATCGTGTAATTGTAGTAGCTACTTTCTGTGCTGAAGATTGTTACTATAATGGCTCAAACAAATGAGTTTTTTTTTAATCCTCACGCTCTTAAAAACGATATTAGTTTCTATATAAGAATATTTGAATAGCGTACTTAAAAAGCTGGGTTATACTTCTTGCCGAAATTCTGGTGTGCTGATTATCGATTTATTTTAATATGCAGTATAATAATGTGAATATTTTTTTTTTGACATTTCATTACGACCGCAGCGTTTTAAAAAAAGTGAGAGAGGCACGTGTAAGCTGAGGCAAATAGGAACCGTAACAACATTCAAGCAGAATATGGCATGAGAACCTGAATGAATCATAATAATCGCGAAGCACGGCACTAAACTTCGAAAAAACGTCTTTAAGTTGTACATTCGTTGAAAATGAGTGAAGTTCTCTCAATGTAAAATAATTCATTACGTTGAAAAAATAAATTAAAAATTATATAAAACAGACATTTACGAAAAAATAACTCGCAATATTGTAAAATTAGAACAGACGTCTTAGTTTCACACATCGCGCAGAAAAAAGGCTCACCTTCAAGCAAACTTCCTCGACAGGAAACGGGGTGTTGTGGTTATAGTATCCGCTTTGCGACCAAGCTGTCGTGGGTTCGATCCTATCGCTGACCACAGGGAAGTTTTTCAGATCGGTGGTACAGGTTTCCCAGCAATGTGACTGCACGCAGAAAAGTTTTCGGATGGGGAAAAAGTAGCACCGAATGAGTGGTGACATGGAGGAAAAAAACGGCGCTGACCGGGAAACGTTGAGGATTTGTGATGTCATTATCCACCAGAACAGTGATGCCATGCAACATGGCAGAGCACCCAACACGTGATACAAAAAAAGTAAAAATGACGCTGTCCAAGGAACGATGAGGTGTTGTGAAACGTCGAGTTTTAGTTATCCTGTGTTGTTTTTATATTTTTGTTCCGATGTTATCCTGTGACGGATAACTGATGCCTTGTTGTGACACATGACAACTATTTGTGCGCTAGCTGCTGGCCCATGTGTTCACAACCGGGTCATTTTATTGACTTTTGGGCACCACCATCGTAGTGCTGGGCCGCTGCTGGCACTTCTGACTGCTGGCCTAGGAAGATTGTTTCTGCTGCCTCATTCTAGATTTGAACCCTGGCCCAATTCGGACAATTAACCCCAAGCCCACGCCTCTGACCTTTGGCTTAGACATCATGGGAATAGTCTTTATATGTACTTTTAAAGACATTGTCCAAGTTGGTGAAAAGTGGTTCTGGTATTTTTTTTTTTTTAATGCGTAAATTTTAGAGCCACATTTTTTCTTGGGCGATCGTGAAAAATTTCATGAGGAAAAGAGTAATATATGTACACTATATTGACAGAAGTCACCGGACACCTAGAAAAGAAACACAACATAGCATTTATTGACATACATTAGTACGGTGTCGGTCCACCTTTGGCTTTAATGCATGCACTGACCCTTCGAGACATGCTTTCGACAAGGTTTTGGAACACAGCGATAGGTATGCGCTTCCATTCAGTACATAATGCTGCAGCTAACTGTTGCTTAGTAGTAGGCCTTGGTTCCACACTTCTTATGCGGTGCTCTAATTCATTTCACAGGTGCTCTATGGGATTAAGATCAGGGCCCCGTGTTGGCCAGTCCGAACACGATACGGAATTATCGTCCAACCACGCCGTAACAGTCCTTGCTTTTATGGCTCGGTGCATTATCCTGCTGGTACCAACAAGGCTCATTTCCATAGTGCTGCCACAGAGCTGGTAGGGCATAATTGTCCAGAATATCAAGGTAGACGTGCTGGTTAACAGGTTTGTCCACAATAACCAATGGGCTGGGGCCATACCACGAAAAACACCCCCACACGAGTACACTGCCGGTTCTAAACTTGACCGTAGGAACAGTACACTGTGGTAAATAGCGTTTCCACGGCTGCCGCCATACCCACACATGGCCATCAGACTGATGGATCGTGTATCTGGATTCATCAGTCCATAGGACCCGTTACCATTGATCTATGGTCCACGATAAATGTTCTTTAAACCATTCTAAACGACGAGTAGCTTTCCGAGTGGAGATGAAAGGCTTTATGAGCAGCCTACCGACCACGGTAACCCATGGAATGAAGTTCTCTGCGAATGGTACGTGTACATACCGAGGTTCCAGCATTTTTACTCACCTGTACACTGAGGTCTTGTTCAGTACTCCGTCGGTTAGTAGTAACGACTGTTCTGAGGCTTCGACGTCCTGTATCACTGATTTTCTTTGGTCTGCTGGTACGTTTTGCTGCTTTCAGCACGCCATGTATCTTCCACTTATTCAGTACGTCCGAAACAGTTGACTTGGGTATGGTTAAACGCCTCTGGGCTTCTCTTATGGACAACCCACTAATATAACACCCAACAATCTTTCCTTTCTCAAAGTCAGTTCAGCGACATTTTTCACTCTACCTCACAATGCGATATGATCGCGGCCAGCTGCAGGCTTGATTTTATACTGTTTGCAGCTGTACCGCGCATCTTAACAACGCAGCGGATCCGTTAATTTGCCTTTGAAGGGGAAGTTCGCTGACTTTTGTAAATATAGTGTATAACAAACAATACGTACAGAATGTAAAGAAATATTAAAGAAGTTTTTCTCCTCTTAGAAACACATGATCATTTTACAAATGGCAAGTTGGATTGTTTGACCAGTTACTTTCAATATGTGACGTATAAGTCAAATGGACAATGAAGTAGTGAAAAGCCTTCCGGCGTAGTTCAATTGGGAGAACAGCCGCTCCGAAGTAGGTAGATGACTGTTCGAATCCCATTGTCGCCAAAAGAAATGTTATAAAGGGCAATAAAAAGCCTTTAGATTAGTGATGGGTTGGTACTTTCGTACTCGTTACATTGTAACGAGTAATCAAATGTAACAAGTACAGAAGATCGGTACTTTCATATTTCAGTCAGTACTCGTTACTTTTTCTTTCTCGGGACAAGTACCGATTTACAGCAGTCGTTCCTTGGACCTGGTTACTAGTAATGTGTCGGTACATCCGTAACCGTTTCAATGTAACGAGTACGAAAGATCGGTACTTTCGTATTTCAATCGTTACTCGTTGCAGTCGATTTCTTTCTCGGTAGAAGTACCGATTTACAGCAGTCGTTCCTTGGACCTGGTTTTAGAAGTCGTTACTGTTTCTTTCTTGGGACAAGTACCGATTCACAGTAACTATTCCTTGGATCTGAATACAGAAAGTCTTTTATTTTTATTTTTCGGGAACAAGAACTGGTTTACAGAAGCTGTCGAGAAAATAAAAAGCTGAGTCTCTGAAAACCATGATGAAATATATACCTCGTTTATCTCATTTGTTTTATTTTATTTTTATTATTATTTTGTTATTGCTTAATAGCAAAGAGGATGTGAATTTTTAAAATAAATTTTCTGGGCAGAAAGAGAGAGGTTGAAACGATACTTTAAGTAACAGTCATGGAACTTACACTTTCTTTTCGTTTAATTTAGAGCTACTAGTTCCGGGGAAGGGAAAGAACCAGTCCCGTAAAAGAGATAATATCCATACCTCACCGGGATTCGAACCCGGCCCAAACCCATCTCGGACGGATGGTCGGAAGCCAGCGCGTAGACTATTGTGCCACCGGGACGACGAAAAATTATTTTCACGCTGCCCACGTGGCGCAGTGGTCTGATCGTTCGTCCGAGATGGGTCCGGTCCGGATTCGGATCCCGCTGAGGTATGAATGTTATGTTTGTCTTACGGCACTGGCTTTTCACCCTCCCTGGAAGCAGTGGCCCAAAATTAGAAACGGGCGACTGCTTATAGCCCATCGCGCTGCCCACTGTGGTCGTTAAACACCCAATCAATATATATATATATATATATATATACATATTTACACAGTCGTGTCACATTATTGTGACCACTTCCTGCTTTTAACGTCAACAGCGCGTAGCCAATGAAACAAGATACGTGTCGTGAGCTGGTTTGGAGGGTATATAAGATGTGCTGTACGCATTCTGAAATCATTGGGCCGCGGGTGGCATAGTGAGCAACATTCGTGACTGCCGCGGAAAGGACCTCGGGTTCGATCCCAAGCAGGTACGAACGCTCGATCCACTAAATATCCGCCGTGCGTAGGATGGGCACGTTAAGCCGTTGGACCCCGGGTACTGGCCCTCCGATAATAAATAAGGGCGTCTTCCTCCCCCTTTCTACCTCGCTTCCCTGTCACTTTCCTATCGGGCACTCTAGCCCAAATCTCCTAAGCTTCCTATTTCTAAGGGTTGTTTAAGACCTGAGATCAGACACTCCCTTCCTAAAATCCTCTACATATCATCATTTGATCTGAAATCATATCACTCGTTGCTGTCATGGATAAAAGGAGCGATTTATCAGATTTGCAAAAAGGGATGATTATCGGCTTTCGAGTCAAAGGTGGCAGTATTTCTGAAACAGCGCAGTTGGTGAACTGTTCGCGTGCTGCTATGGTTAAAGTGTATCATGATTGGAGAAATGGCACCACTGCGAATAAGCGACGTGCAAAATGCGGAGCACCACGTGCCATTGATGTGAGAGGTGAACGTCGGCTGCGAAGGTGCGTGAGGGCCGATCGTCACGCTACAGTGGAGCATCTCACTGGCCGAATGAACCAGGGGGCCACCGGAACTGTGTCTAAACCGACATTTCAGCGAAATCTGCTGCGTATTGTGCTCCGATTGCACACGGATGGTCACTTTACCAATGATAACAAAGGTGCATCAGCAAAAAAGGCTTACATTTGCTCGGCAGTACCGGAATTGGACTTCCGCTGATTGGCAAAGGATTGCCTTCTCTGATGAGTAATGTTTTCTGCTTCATCGAACGGATGGACTTTGGCGTATAAGGCGAGAAACATCGGAGAACAAACACTCTTCAACCATTGCTGGAACAACACAAGCTGGTGGACGCAGCGTTATGGCCTGAAGAATGTTTTCGTGGCATTCCCTGGGTCCACTCATACCTGTGGAAGGCACTATGGACCGAATTCTTTATGAATCCATTCTTGCATTCCACGTACACCCATACATGCTGATTGTCTTCCCTGGAGTGGATGGGATCTTCCGACAATGCGACGTATCACACAGCTAGAGATGTCCGAGAGTGGCTCGAAGAGCACGATGAAGACTTCAAAGTACTTCCCTGGGACCCTAAATCTCCAGACTTAAACCCAATTGAGCATCTGTGGGACAACCTCGATTGTGTTGTTCGTTTTATGTATTCTTCACCTCGCACCTTCCAGCAGCTGTCAGATGCACTGTAGTCAGCATGGCTCCACATTCCTGTGAACACCTTCCAACACCTTATTGAGTCACTCCGAGCCCGTCCAGCTGCTGTCAGCGCTGCACACCGCGGCTAGTCAGGATATTAGCTGGTGGTCACAATAATGTGACTCGACCGTGTATATAATAACTAAGTACCGATATCGGTACTTGAACTCGTTACTTTGGACTCGTTACAAAAAAGTACCGATACAGAAAGTAACGAGTACCAAAAAAGTACCGATTTTGTCCATTCCAACCTGAGATGAGAAATTGTTTAGTTTCTTCGATTCATATACCGTCCGTTCGCAAGAACTTACTTCACGCCTGCGTGATGGGACTGCGTTTTAGCACGTATGTAATGGTGTAGCTATACTGTAAAACACAAGGCAGCTTATCTCACGTACGGATTAGATTCACTGTGACACCTCTTATGCCTTCTCAGTCGTAGAAGCTGAAAATCTGAACTAACTAACATACACTATCTACCAACAAGTAGTTGGACACCCCTGCAATCGACGATATCTGCGGTCCTGATCCACGTCACGGCCGCCGCCGTTAAATATCGTGTGGGAAACAACAACGCAACCAGTCGCATGCAAGACGCCATGCAGTTCGGAGCTCTCTGATTTCGAGAAAGGTGTAATCGTCGGGTATCACAGAAATGGCCGATCCATACGTGACATATCCAGCGAGTTGAAGTACCCAAAATCGACAGTGGCCTACGTGATTGGCAAGTGGAACAGGAGAGGTGACTGTCGGAATGTGCCCCGACCCGGCAGACCCACAAAACTGGGAGTTAAGAGACCGACGGGTTCTGGCCAGACAAATTCTGAAGAACCGCACGAAATCGATGGGCCACATCCGCAAGGAGTTTGTTTCAACAGGCATTCGGGAGTGTTCTTTCGATGAATACCATCCGTAAGGAAGCCCATCTGCTCGATTATCATCGACGTGCTGCCGCCCACAAGCCTTTGATCACCAAGTTCAATAGCGCTGCTCGGCTAACGTGGTGCAAAGAACGTCGACAGTGGACCGCTGAACAGCGGAAACAGGTTCTCTGGAGCGCCGAATCAAGGTTCACCCTATACCGTTCGGATGGCAGGGTCTGGGTTTGGCGTCTGCCTGGAGAACGCCTCCTACCGGAATGTATTGTGCCAACTGTGAAGTTCGGCGGCGGTGGAATTATGCTATGGGGGTGTTTCTCCTGGTATGGCACGGGACCCTTGGTCGCAATTCCTGGTAGACTCAACGCCGAGACCTACTGCACCATTTTGGATGACCATGCGCTTCCTACGTTGTGGCAGTTTTACGGGGTGGACCTATGTTACACTCAGGATGACAATGCCACTTGTCATGTTGCGAGGTCCACCATGGCTTGGTATGGTGACAATGGGATTAATCGAATGGACTGGCCTGCGCAGAGCCCGGACCTTTAACCCAATCGAGCACCTCTGGGACGAATTGGAGCGTCGACTTAAGGGGTGTCCCCACCGTCCGAAATCGGGGAAGGAACTGACCTGTCTTCAAGCCGAGTGGAAGAAAATACCGCTGGCCGTCGTACAACTTCTGGTTGAAAGTATGCCCCGGAGTGTCGCAGCTGTAATCGCCGCTCGTGGTGGCTCCACCAACTATTGAAGGTGAATAAATTTGATTTTCCTTTGCTATCACAGGTGTCCAATTACTTGTTGGTAGATAATGTATAATGATATTACTGCAACAATATGTCCAAGGGCTTTTAAGGTAACAATGTTACTTACAAATCCAATCTTTTATTATTTTCAATCAGCACGTTGTCATTCAAACATTCACAGATCGTTGGGAATGAAAACAAGTATCACTTGAATCACAACAAACGTGAAAGCTTTATTAACATATTAAATTGTAGTTCTCTACTGTCTCGCACATTACAAGGAATCGTCATCAAGTATGATTGAAAGATTGCATATATCTCATATCCTCAGTCGTTTCTCTATCATAGCCTATCAAAAACACACTGAACATTGAACACACAAGCTCTTACCTCTTGAGTCCTACTACGTCGTTGCCCTTTGACATACTGTCAGGTATTGCCAACGTCAAATTCATCGAAAAGGAATCTGTTGCGTTAAGTCAGAAAAACGATTAACAAGAAGAAACCAATATGCAGAAGAAATACAAGAACTCAAAAAAAAAAAAAAAAAAAAAAAAAAAAGAAAGGAAGGTTAAACTGAAAATACACGTCTCAAACAATAACAAATTCTTTTTTTTTTCAAGTGTATAAATTTGTATTTAACTTTTATTCTACCCCCCCTTCCCCGTTTCTCACCATCATATTCGAAGTACAGCCTTTGAAATTTAACAATATTTTTAGAAAATATGGCAAGTCACAGAAATACTTCTTCGGGCTACAGTCATTTAACCTCCGTTTTCATAATCACTCCATATTTACGTTTGACATTTGATGCAGAAGGCGCAATACCTTCGAAATAGAATTATGAGAGAAATGAACGAAAAGTGGAGAGTTTTAAAAAAGTAGACTAGGTTAGCGATTATTAGCGAGTACGGGCAAAGTTTTTTGTACCAGTGAAAACACTTTTTTCCGATAATAAAACCTTAATACTATAGAAAACATTTTAAAGGTGTTTCAAGTGAAAAAAGTCTTGCTATTTTTATATATTTGATAGAAATTTCCTTGTAAGTAACTTTTTATTATTTTTCAAGTATTGATAATTTGAATGGATTATTTATTAAGTTAATTGCAAAGTATTTGACTTAAAACTTTGAATATTTTCAAAATTAATTAATGTACGGTTAACCGTAAAATACATCTGGTTAAAACATGAATTCTCGGGATGGAATGTTTTTTCTCGTGGATGGGACTCGGCCCAGTTGGTTATTCTTCAACAACAACGAACTCTGAAGTGTACCTCGACGTTCTAAATAATTCTGCCCTACCAATAAAGTGTCAGTATTATGGAAATGACCGTTGTCTCTTCCAACATGATCGAGCTCCCTGCCACACTGCAAGCGTTTGCACGACTGGTTTCTTGAAAATGATGTGGAATTGTTAGATTGTTCTACTCAGAGTCCTGATCTTAATCCCATAGAATACCTCTGGGGTGAACTACAGCGACGGATACGAAACTGACCATAAATACCATCTTCACTCACCACTCTGGCCACAGCTTTGCAGGATGAATGGCTAGCCATTCCTGTCGAGACCTACCGGAAATATGTTGATGGTATGCCTGGACGTGTTGCCGCTGTCATACTAGCAAAAAGGTGGGGAGACCTACTACTAATTGCGATAATAAAGCCATTTCTCCCAAAAAAATTGTGATCTACGAATACTTTTTTAATAATATAGTTTATATCTATAAAGATGCGATAAAATACACTATATTGACAAAAGACACCGGACACCCCTTCAAATGAACGGATCCGCTGCATTGTTAACATGTGCGGTACAGCTGCAAACGGTATAAAAACAAGACTGCAGCTGACAGCGATCATATCGCACCGTGAGGTTGGGTGAAAATGTCGCCGCAGGAGAGAACTGACTTTGAGATAGGAAAGATTGTTGGGTGTTATATTAGTGGGTTGTCCATAAGAGAAGCCGAGAGGCTTTTAAACATACCCAAGTCAACTGTTTTGGATGTACTGAATAAGTGGAAGACACATGGCGTGCCTGAAGCAGCAACACTTACCAGCAGACCAAAAGAAATCAGTGATAGCGGACGTCGAAACCTCAGGAGAGTCGTTACAGCTAATCGACGGAGTACAGCACAAGACCTCAGTGTACAGGTGAGTAAAAATGCTGGAACCTCGATATGTACACGTACCATTTGCAGAAAACTTCATTTCTTGGGTTACCGTGGTTGGTCGGCTGTTCATAAGCTTTTTATCTCCACTCTGAATGCTGCTCGTCGTTTAGCATGGTGTAAAGAACATTTATCGTGGACCGTAGATCAATGGAAACGGGTCTTATGGACTGATGAATCAAGATACACGATCCATCAGTCTGATGGCCGTGTGTGGGTATGGCGGCAACCTGGGGAACGCTATTTACCACAGTGTACTGTTCTTACGGTCAAGTTTGGAGCTGTCAGTTTATTCGTGTGGGAGTGTTTTGCGTGGCATGCTCCCGTCCCATTGATTATCGTGGACAAACCTGTTAACCAGCACGTCTACCTCGATATTCTGGACAATTATGCCCTACCAACTCTGTGGCAATGCTATGGAACCGAGCCTTGTTGGTACCAGCAGGATAATGGACCGAGCCATAAAGCAAGGACTGTTACGGCGTGGTTGGACGATAATTCCGTATAGTGTTCGGACTGGCCAGCACAGAGCCCTGATCTTAATCCCATAGAGCACCTATGTAATGAATTAGAGAGCCGCATAAGAAGTTTGGAGCCAAGGCCTACTACTAAGCAACAGTTAGTAGCAGCATTATATCTACTGAATGGAAGCGTATACCTATCGCTGTGTTCCAAAACCTTGTCGAAAGCATGTTTTGAGGGGTCACTGCATGCATATTAAGGCCAAAGATGGACCGACACCGTACTAATGTATGTCAATAAATGCTATGTTGTGTTTCTTTTCTAGGTGTCCGGTGACTTTTGTCAATATAGTGTACGTAACAATATTTTGTAACAGAGAATATAAAATGTGGAAAGCTTAGATTTTTGTGCTTTTGATATTGCGTTAAATAACTAGGGACAGAACAAAATCAGGGACATAGCACCGAAGAAACAGTATTCGATAAAAAAAAAAAGTCTCTATTTCCTTTTTTTCCGCGGCAGGGAAAAGGGAGATACAAGCACAAAGCGTGCCATTTGTGGTAGCTTAAGAAATTCAACGGCTACACTTTTACTGTTTTTATTGGTGTTTCGTCGCTTCGTAAATGATATTTTCCACTAGATCGGTGGCGGTTCCAGTTGACCTGCTTTACAAATTAAAAAAAACTGTCCGCTGAATAAAAAACAAAAAAGGCAGAGTGCTGAGCGCTTAATTCTCTCGCCTTTGTCAAGCGTGCAATGTTATTACTTGAATAAATGAATTGTGTATACGAGAGGGGAGGGGGCAGAAGTGGAAGATGACTTGTTCTATAAAAAATATTTTCTAAGAAGCAATCAACGAAGTTGAACGAATAAAGTAATTGATCAATACTATTCAAGAAATGACGTAATCAGCTGATGATATTCACATATCACTCGTCCCATATGCTTTTTTCAAAAATGTGAGAATGGGGCGTTTTAAATACTAAGGAAGAAATTTTCTTCATAAATACGTGGGAAATTCACAAGTAATTAATACACTGAAGAGCAATTGAATTAGAGACAGCTGGCGTTATGCAAATGTGGCGCCGTGGGCGGCCCTCTAAACGGAAACGACATGACGTATGCAGCGATCCGACAATATAAGGAGTGATGCGACGGGAATCAGTAAGAGTCGGACGCAGTATGGGTAAGACGAAGGATCTAAGCACATTTGATCGTGGGCCAATTGTCGGGGCCCGACGAATGGGTCACTCCATCTCGGAAGTCGTGCAGGCACTGGAATTTTCACGAGCAACTGTGTCACGGGTGCACCGTGAGTACATCGAATCCGGTAAAACCATCCCTGCAAGGGCCAACTGCCTTGGACAACAGCGTGTGGATGAGCGGGGTCATCGTTGGCTAGCTCGCATTGTAACAGCGGGTAGACGGGCCACAGTGCAAGAAATCACTCGGCAATTTAACGCTGGTGCACAAAAACGTGTAAGCAGCCACACCATCCAGAACCATCTCCTCGCTATGGGGTACAGAAGTGTTACACGGCACTAGCAGTGTTCCTGCCGAGTCGGCCGGTAACGGTGCTTGAGACCTGAAGTACAATTTAGTTGGCCGCGGCACCAGGTGAGAATCTCAAGTGCACTGCTGCACTCAAAGATTCACACCAGAACATAAAAAATGAAAAGTTGAAGAATGACCCGAAGTACAAGGCTTGTGTGAATCCACCGTGTGAACAAAATAACAACAACAAATAAAAAATAAAATAAACTAAAAAAACGATACTTTGGGATCAGAGTTGTGATGAGGTTCACCCGCAATCACCAATTCGTGACTGAGTGTAGTGGTCCGGATCTTACCCCGGTACATTCAATCCCCAACCAGCCAGTACAACACTCACTTTCGCAAATAACACATGATTCTCAAATACACAACACAACATTTAATTACGTTCTGCGAGATTTAAACAGATACGGAGCTCTCTAGGCGCATAGACAATTACCCCTCTTATGTGGGCAGCATACGGTGTCACACTTTACTGTCGGAAGACGCAAGCCGACTGAGTCTCCACCGGACTATCTGAGCAAGAGATACTCGTTTACACACTAAATAGAGCTGCAGGTGATATTCATATACAATTGCTTAGAGAATGAAAAAATAAATTATATGCAAACGATCACATTAAAAATACTCGCGACACAAAATACACAAGCACGTTAATTTGCGGTATAAGATTATAGGTGCGAAATACTGCCAAAGTTAATTAACTAAATCTAATAAGCATGCACATGCAGATCCCTTCCCCGCTCGCTTTGGCCCTGAACCAAAGTTAAAAGAAACTGTCCCGCCCCGCGGAATTTGTGGACACACCTTCTCCCTTATTCATGTAAAAAAAATAATCAGGAAATGGGCCCGGTAAGAAATTGAAATCTGTATGTGCAGGTATTTCCTCTGAGGTTCAGTCACTCAGCATTACTGCATCTATGTCCATGCAGCTTTGGATGTCGGGATGGCACAAGTTCGCAGATGTGCGAAGAAAGAAAAAAGGAAATATTCATCTACTTACAGTTTCGTGACTTTGCTGTGCAAATCCGTTGTGCATCACATAATATCACACGACAAAAAAAAACGCGCACACACACACAGACACTTGCACCATGTGGCAGCACCGATGATTCAACACTTCACTTTGACGCTTGATGTAAATGAAGCACACAATTAAAATGGTGATATCACGCCGCACTTTGTTGCGCTGATGCGAGTATACACGGATCCACTCTTGTGAAGATTTAAAAGTGGCCGTTAAACAAAATAGCCCCTCTCACATCTGCTGTTGCAGTTTCCGAGACTGATTTTCTGTGTTCCTGGGAAATGATTTCTGTTGTCGTGAAGAAATAATTCTGACCGTCAACTGCTTGGAGAATGGAACCCCCTCACTTCCGCTGTTGCTATAGTAGATTCCGTCCGTCGCTACCTTCCGTCCTTTTTGACCGTTCATTCCCAATTCAGTCAGTTCCTTTCCGTTAGCATAACATCTACCCTGCCTGAGTACGCAGTTCAAATATGCCACTCGCAGGTTTTGTTTCCATTTTTTTATCGAGTTGCGACCGCCAGCCCTGAGATTAATTTTCTCGGCCGAGCGAAATCAGACGTGTTTTTACCTTAAGCGTATATCGGCAACTCAACATTTCCCCTGTATATTTGTTAGGTATCGAAGCCACCGCTCTTACGCTCATATTTTTCTTTCGCCATGTTTTTATCCCGTCGCACTTACACGTAGTGGCTTCGCTGCTTACGTGACCACACACACGCACACATGGGGCCTCACTTCGCCCCGTAAGACAAGCGCGTCTCTTCACTTCCTCCACAGTAGGGGATGAATGGGGGTGACGATTCCACACTGCAGTGGTTGGCATCCGAACCCGACTTTGCTTGGCTTCGCTTCTCATTGGAATGACCACTGTCCACTCGCAGACTTCTTAATTCCTCTGTAACTTGGCTTTCATTAGGCCAAACAGTCGCTGATTTCCATTACGCTCCATCCTAGAAATTGCAGCTTTATCACGCGGATTTAGGCATTTCGCTGTCTTTATGGCAAACTGGCATCTCCATCAGCCGCCTCGAGTTGTCTCCATTTCTTACCAAATGCGGGGAGGTTTGCTGCTTCATTTTTCCCAATTCATTTCTTGCAGATCCAAGGCATCCAGCCTTTCACATCGGAGAGCGTACAGACAACTGAACTTTCTTCCTTATGTTCATGCCAAGTGCGAACTCTTATTTTTCTGCACGGACCACACAGAGAGCAATTGTTCTCGAAAATGCCCCAAACAATCGACGAATTTACGATTATTCGCTAAACCTTTTGTCCCCATCTTCATTCATTTACTCAAGTGGACCCCTCTTCGATAGGTACCACTTTCCCTTTCCGTGTTGCTTAGGCTCCCGTCAGCTGCGCCCTGATATTTATGACCTAACAGAGCTATTCTGAGACCACCCAGCCAGAGAGAGAATTCTTCGCCTCTTTTCTTTCCAAACCCCCAGATAAAACTTTATCTGCTGTTTACACTTTTAAACTCCAATCAAGCCTCGAACATAATTAATACTTAATTAATTTCACACATCAACCACGCCCATTAATTACTAAATTAGTTGCGGGGGTGGATCGTAACATCGGCCCCTCCTCAAGAAATCCAGAAGTCCTCTTCTGGGCCTATCGCTTTGCTCTTATCAATTTCCAGAGCAACCATTGAGTGCTTGCTACCTTTTCCCACAGTTAGAAACAATTCAAAATGGCAAAAATATTGCGTTTCTTGCCTTCAAGAGCATTGGAGCGACTTCCTAATTATCCCGCAATTTTGTTAATTAATTTTAGAGAACAGCCGAAAGAAAAAACAACGTAAATGAGAAATAAATAAAAAAAAAACTGAACTGTAAAAGAACATGTGAGCCTGCCGCACTGTGATTCCTAGCTGCCTCATACCATACGCGACATGGCGGACAAATTTTAGAGTTTTCTTCAGGTTTTAGGATGGGGGGGGTCCACTGTAACAGAAGCCATCGTCCCACGAGGGTACCGCTGCTGACCGCACATCACAGGGTGCAAAGATTAGCATGGGCGCGGGAACATCGCCACTGGACCCTAGACATGTGGAAAAATGTTGCCTGGACTGATGAGTCGAGATTCACGTTGGTACATGCTGATGGCAGGATACGAGTACAACGCAAACCACATGAAGCGATGGCTCCTTCTTGCCAGCAGGGTACTCTTCAAGCTGGTGGGGGTGGCATTCACGTCTGGAGACTGTTTATGTGGACTGAAATGGGATCCCTGGTACGTGTGACATCGTCCCTCACAGGTCAACTTTACCGGAATATCCTGGAAGACCATTTGCTCCCATTTTTGCGTCTTCAACATCCCACTGGGGACCTCATCCTGCAACAAGACAATGCAGCTCCCGAATTGTATCCGAATGGTTGGATGAACACTCCACCGACGTAACCTCGCTTCCTTGGCCAGCTAGGTTACCTGACCTCAATCCCATTGAGCACATCTGGAATGCCATCGAGAGAGATGTTCGAGGCTTTGACCCCCTCCATCAAATCTTCGTGAACTGTGGGAGCTTGTTCAGGGGTCGTGGATCCAACGCTTCCGGTGTCTTGTCGAGTCCATGCCGAGACGAATCGCCGCCGTCATCAGGCGAAAGGTGGTGCTACACGTTACTAGACAGGTATCTCTAATTCAATTGCTCTTCAGTGTATATTGGTTTGACCCATCAGATTGCGGTACTAAATTGCTTTTATTTCACCATGTAGCAGCTCCTCAGAAAACTTGGGGCGGAATTGAACCAGCATCTCCCGATTTGTGACCTTTCGTTTTTGGATTTGAAAGGGACGTGGACGCTACGAGGAAATATCGGTTTGCTTTGATTAACAGAAACCTGAAGTTGGTTCTGATTCCTAAGCTGTAATTGCTTAGTTACTTGGAACTTCACTGTCGTGGGTAGTGTAACAGCAAGGGTTGCTCATCCCACCTTCCTCGCAGACGAATAATCGTGACGTGAGTGAGTGAGTGACATCACCGTCCTAACATGTGAACCGTAGATCCGAACTGTAGCTCAGATGTACAGCAGTCAGCATGGCTCCACATAACTGTGAACACCTTCCAGCCCCTTATTGAGTCTCGTTGCTGTCAGCGCTGCACACAGCGGTTACACTGGATATTAGCAGGGGGTCACAATAATGTGACTCGACCGTGTATTAGGTAGGTGGTCATAATTCAGTGATCACTTAGTATATGTATGTGCCTGTATCGATAGCTTTAGTAGGTGACCTGATGTATGTAATTAACGTGATATTCAATAATTAACGTATACTAAATTCTGATGAACGATTAAAATTTTGAGACGTCTTTAAATTCCTTGTCTCTTATGTATACTTGCAGCTGACGACACATTTATTTCCCTTCGTCATGCTTCGAATCTCTTCCCATCGATTAGGAAACGGAATTTTGTAATTTGTTTAGGATACAATAATTGCGAATTCAAAGGAGAACGGAACCTGCGATAAAAGCGTAACTTCGAAAATGGCTTTCATTTATATAAAAACTTGAAATTTTATATCTTTAACTAGCTTGATTATTTCGTCTCTGCTAATGAATTATTGCAGATGTTATTTTCCTTACGTGGGACAGGGATTAATAACCACTTTGAGCACCTCTTTGGGATATAAAGAGTCGCCTGTCCCTAATTTGGGGCTAATGGTTCCGGGGAACGGGGAGAGAAGAGCTCCGCGAGACTATTCAGTCACTGGAGAGGCATTGTTACAGTTAGAATTTTGAAATCGAAAGCAACTTAAAAACTTTAAAGTAGAAAGCTTCAAGTCACTTAAACCTAAATGCATTTCATTTGTCAAAACTGTTATTTAAACGGGGTTCGCAGCCCCGGTGGCCCAGTAGTCAGAGGCTCAGTTCTCTGGCTAGTTGTCCCAGCTGGGCTCGGGTTCGATTCCCGGGTGAGGCATCGGTGGTGGGCTTGTCTTACGAGGATGGCTTTCTTCCTTCCTTAGTACAAGTGGCTCCAAATTAAGGATGCGCGTAGTGTTGACATTCTACTGATATATCAGTAGATCAAATGAATTTTACTCGCGTCTACAGATAGATCTTTGTAATATACTGATTTTTTACTGTTTCAAGTCCACTTCCTGAATTTCTTAGTACACCTATTTTTTTGGCTTGCGATATTTCCCCTACCACCATATAAACTATGAAACAATTTGTGTGATGTACTTCTGATACTAATGTTATATTATTTTGCAAGCAGCTGTTTATTGTTTCTTTTATCGAATACCGTAGAGAGGTTAAGAAGTCCTGCAGTTATTTCTACGGGATTACACGTATGAGCCATTCCATTATGACCGCCCCCCAACCTACAGAAATGAGCGCGCTTGGAGACCGAACAGTGGCGCAGGTGAAGTTCACAGAGCAAGTATACAACCCGAAGACCGGCTATCGGTTAGTGGGCCGCGAATGGCCTAGTGGGCAACGTTCATGACTGCCACGGGAAGGACCTCAGGTTCGATCCCAACAGGTACGAACGCTCGATCCACTAAATATCCGCCGTGCGTCGGATGGGCACGTGAAGCCGTCGGACCCCGGGTACTGGCTCCCCGGTAGTAAATAAGGGCGTATTGTATCTCGCTTCCGTGTGACTTTCCTATCGGGCACTCTAACCCAAATCTCCTAGCTTCCTATTTCTAAGGGTTGTTTAATACTTTGGGTCAGACACTCCCTTCCTAAAATCTTCTACATATGATCTGATCTGCTATCGGTTAGTAGAGTGTTCGGAGTCAGAATGGGGAAAGCTGCCGACTTATCGGAGTTTGATAAAAGACAAATTGTGATGGCACGACGCCTTGGAACTACGATCTCTGAAACGGCACGACTTGCGGGTTGTTCATGTGCCACTGTAGTGAGTATGTATAAAAAATAGCGCATAGATGGCCAAACGACGAACCGTCGTCGAGCCGTGTGTCGTCCGCAGCTCATTGATGCCAGAGGGAAGCAGAGAATGTCGCGCATTGTTCACAGTGACCGCACGGCCACAGTGCGACAAATCACCCGCAGTTACAACAGTGGTGATCAGGGCAATGTGTCACAGCACACAGTTCATCGCAGCCTTCTGCGCATGGGCCCGCGTAGCCGAAGACCCATCTGGGTCCCCATGCTCACTGCACGTCAACGCCAACAACGCATGCAATAGGCCCAAGATCATCGAGATTGGACGGTAGATGATTGGAAAAAAGTGGCCTTGTCTGACGAATCAAGATTTCTGGTGCATCACATTGACGGACGAGCACGGATACGCCGATTACCAACGGAGGCAGGGCACCTGGATGCACTGTTAGGCGGAAACAGGCAGGCGACGGCGGTGTTATGCTGTAGGCAATGTTTTCTTGGGACACTATTGACCCCATTATCCCAAAAGCACAATTCCTGACAGCTGTCAGATATCTGAGCAACGTTGCGGACCAAGTTCACCCATTCATGGCAACTGTGCTCCCTGCTGGTGATGGCCACTACCAACAGGATAATGCCCCATGCCACACTGCCACAATCGTCAAGGAGTGGTTCGAGGAACGTGCTGGTGACTTTCTGTTTATGTCCTGGCCTCCAAATTCACCTGACATGAGCCCAATCGAACATTTGTGGTTCGACTTGGAAAAGCGGGTTCGCGCTAAATCACCACCACTCCGAAATGTACGGGAAGTGCTCTTGACATTATGGTACCAGGTACCCCAGGATACCTATCGCCACCTCATCGAATCGATGCCTCGCCGAGTGGTGATCTCAAGGGGGTCCTACAGCTTATTAGGTAGGAGGTCATAATGTAATGGCTGATCTGTGTATAGTTTTTGCGAAAGTTGATTAAAAGGGAACTATGAATGAATGCTGGTGGAAAGGATTTAGTAAAAGGGTATCTGACTCTAGATATTAAACAGCCCTTAGAAGTAGAAAGCTTGGAGATTTGGGTTAAGGTGCCAGATAGGAAAAAGTGAAGGGCAGAAAGATACATGTCTATCAGTCAGTTCTGACTCCCACCCATGACTTGTCGGGGTGTAAGAGTGTTGGTTACTAATCGCTAGATGGCCAGGCAAGGATATTCTGCAGGCACTGGAGCTGTCAAAGAGAGTACATCAGTACTGGAGTATTTTATCTAACACACTCAAGAACATGTTTTCTGCACTCACCATCTTCTGATCCAATCGACAAGACTATTTCAGAACTGGTCAGAAGAGAGAAAGCAGATGAAAACTAAAAATTATCCAACACGTGCTACCTATATATACACCATATTGACAAAAGTCACCGGGCACCTAGAAGAGAAACACAACATAGCATTTATTGACATCCATTAGTACGGTGTCGGTCAAACTTTGGCCTTAATGCATGCATTGACCCTTCCAGACATGCTTTCGACAAGGTTTTGGAACACAGCGATAGGTATGCGCTTCTATTCAGTACATAATGCTGCCGCTAACTGTTGCTTAGTTGTAGGCCTTGGTTCCAAACTTCTTATGCGGCGCTGTAATTCATCCCATAGGTGCTCTATGGGATTAAGATCAGGGCTCTGTGCTGGCCAGTCCACACACGATACGGAATTATCGTCAAACCACGGCGTAACAGTCCTTGCTTTATGGCTCAGTGCATTATCATTTCACCAACAAGGCTCGGTTCCATAGTATTGCCACAGATTTGGTAGGACATAATTGTCCAGAATATCGAGGTAGACGTGCTGGTTTAACAGGTTTGTCCACGATAACTAATGGGCCGGGGCCATACCACGCAAAACACTCCCACACGAGTATACTGCCAGCTCCAAACTTGACCGTAGGAGCAGTACATTGGGGTAAATAGCGTTCCCCCGGCTACCGCCATACCCACACACGGCCATCAGACTGATGGATCGTGTATCTGGATTCATCAGTCCATAGGACCAGTTTCCATTGATTTACGGTCCGCGATAAATGTTCTGTACACCATGCTAAACGACGAGTAGCATTCCGAGTGGAGATGAAAGGCTTATGAGCAGCCGACCGACCACGATAACACATGGAATCAAGTTCTCTGAATGATACGTGTATATACCAAGGTTTCATCATTTTTACTCACCTGTACACTGAAGTCTTGAGCAGTACTCTGTCGATTAGCTGTAACGACTCTCCTGAGGCTTCGACGTCCTCTGTCACTGATTTTCTTTGGTCTGCCGGTACGTTTTGCTGCTTCCGGCATGCCATGTATCTTCCACTTATTCAGTACATCCAAAACAGTTGACTTGGGTATGTTTAAACGAGTCTCGGTTTCTCTTATGGACAACCCACTAATGCAACCCCCTACAATCTTTCCTTTCTCAAAGTCATTTCTCTCCCATCGCGACATTTTCACTCAACCTCATATGATCGCTGTAAGCTGTAGGATTGTTTTTATACCGTTTGCAGCTGTACCCCGCATCTTAACAACGCAGTGGATCCATTCATTTGCTTTGAAGGCGTGTCCGGTGACTTTTGTATAGTGTATATAATTTTAAACTCCTAATGGTTGTCAGCAAGAAGTAGGACCGAAACAACTGTGACTACATTAAAAGACCAATGCCACTATTATTTTCACAAACATTAGTTTTAATGATGCGCAGTATTTTATAAAGCGGATCACCAGTAATAGCTCATAAAAAGATGACTCATGGGTTTGAATTTTCAACATTTTTTTTTTTGAAATGTAATGTAGCATTAGATGTAATCTACATTACCTCAAATGTAATGTAGATTAGATCCAATGCTACATTACATTTGTCAGGCGGTGAACATATTTTAAGCTAAAAAAACTGATCCACCGATTTCTACTGATTTTTTTGAGCTTTAATCTATTGATTTCAAGTGAAAGTTTCTGACAACACTGTATGGGTGACTGTTTATATAGTCTTTAGAATTGTTCTCGGTGGTCGTCAAACCTCGAAACCAAAAAAAGAAAAAAAAAAAAAAAGAGGGGGGGGGGAGGTTCCGTTGCAATCGCATTAGTGAATGCTCTCAAAATGATAATTGCCCAAAGCGTGGAATGGTAAAACAACAAGACCGTTGTAACATATAATTTGATGTTCAAGATATTTTATTCCCGATTCCATCAGCGCGGAAGGACTTGATTTCTGCTTGTTTAGAATACGGCGTCTTACGATCTGAGCTTGCATTTCGATTGATATATTTATCTTTCTTTTTACTCTGCGCTTGATTGTGTTTGACCACATCTGAGTCCTGTACCACGAAATTCTACTACCTATTATTGCCATAGACAGCTGCATTGGTCATATCTTCGTTGCAGCAGTACTGCTTCATTGCACTTTCGCGGAACTGCATATTCATCAGATCTTCGTGAAAATAATCGAAACCACGTGAACATCTAAAAGTGCACCTTCCGATTTGCTTCAGCGCGCGGAGTGCCTTATAGAATATTGACACATAAAATGCCGAAAGTAGGCAGTACGTTGTTTGCAGAAGTGGTATGAATCTTAACACCGTACTGCGTTCTGTAGGGAATGAGGGCGGTTATCGCGAAGTCTGTTTAGCTGAGACTGGTTTCTGAATCATATTTTTACATCAGCAATAAATGGATCTCCCCTCTTCTACGTGCCTCGCTTCCCCTTAAGTGTTGCAATTTTTTGCAGGCAGTATATGTACAAGGAATGACCAGAATTATGCTGAACTGTAGCAGTGCTGGAAATAATTGAAATGTTCATATAACATTCCGGATTACATGGAATAAACTAGTGCAGGAACTTATGCATTGAGCAATACCTTTTCGGGGTTTTATTGGGGCAAAGAACAACATTCTTGATCAGCAATTTGGGTTCACTGCAATTTCGAAGAATTCTCTGCAAAATATGAAAATTATTTTGATAACCAATTTCTCTTTGAAATCGCTTTTTTACGGTTTTCAACGGTAATTTGAAGAAGCGTATATGCTCCAGCTTTGTCCGTTTGTCTGTCTGTCCGTCCGCAAGATAACTCGCGTAAAAATTATTCGATTTCGATGAAATTTTAGTATGTGGTAGGGGACTACTTAGGGACGAACACAATTGAAAACGGACGAAATGGGGTCAAAGGTCAGGTCATAGGATCTGGATCCATTCCATTGCCTTTATGCATCATAACGTACGTAAAAATGCTTCGATTTCGCTGAAATTTTAGTATGTGGTAGGGGACGACCTCGGAACAAACCCTATCGAAAATGGACGAAATGAGGTCAAAAGTCAGAACATAGGAGCGGGATCCATTCCATTGCTCTTATGCGTCGTAACTTATGTAAAAATGCTTCGATTGCGATAAAACTTTAGCGTGTTGTTCCGGGGATGCACTGAACCGGTTCTTTTTAATATAATTGAAATGGGGTCAAAGGTCAGGGCACAGGAGCGAGATTTATTCCACAGCCATTATCTTCATAACTTGACTAGAAATGCTTCTATTTCGACAAAACTTTAGTATGCTGTTCCGGAGGTACACTGAACCAATTCTGTTGAATATCATCGAAATGGAGTCACAGGTCAAGACACAAGAGCGAGATTTATTTCACAGCCATTATCCTCATAACTTGAGTAATGATTTCTGGTATGTTGAAAAACGTATCATAATCAATGCATTGCATGATTTTACTAACTTGTTTCAGAGAATTTCTAGTACTGCAGTGAAATCTTTTGGATAATGCAGCGAAACCAAATTACCAGCCGGAAAGCATTTATCCTACTGACTTAAATCAAGCTGTTCTTTCCATGTACCATAACCACAGAAATTAGAAAATTCCATCTTCCTAGAACGGAAAGCGAACCCGCATCTAGCGATTTGCCCTCGAGTATGCTAACCATTTTTTCGGATTTCATTGTCCTGGATGGTGTAGTGGTTAGCATACTCGAGCGCAAATCGGGAGATGCAGGTTCGATTCCCGTTCCAGGACGATGAAATTTTCAAATTTCTGTGGTTATGTTACATCGGAAGAGCAGCTTGATTTAAGTTAGCATTAATTATTCCATGTGTTTCAACTTGATATATAGCATTTATCCTTTCTTGCCTCCAGTGGGACTTCGAAGGACTGTAGCTAACCGATTATAGCATGTAATACCCAGGTAATCAGTCATGTTTATTACACTTAGGAAGATTGTAGAAACACTGCATCTTCTTTCGACGGAGTGATTGCTTCAGTCTTGGATATTTTCGACAACTCTTGTATTCGATGAAAAACTGACGTCAAGAGGAAATGCCAAAATATGAAGTCACAAAACGTATACAAATCTAAAAGGGGTCTAACGTACTACGTCACATGACGTAGATAACGTACCACTGCGGAGACGTATGAGTCAAATCCGTAACGTTGCAGCAATAATACTGCCGGCGTAGTTCAGTTGGGAGAACTGCCGCTCCGAATCTCACCACCGGCAAAAAGGTTATATGTTATAATTGCGCTTTAAGGTGGTTCCACCTAAAATCTCTGTCTTATGTTTCCAATGGTAAAACTTGTTTACGTATTTTCTTCGCAATTAATGTATTCCCAAAGATGAAAATTTGCACGTCGATAAAACTAACTTTAAGTTATAGCGTGGGATACTTAATACTTGCTAAAACATAACCATAATTAAGCAATCCAACATTTGTTTGTCTATTGGCGTCATCAATTTATAGGTGGCACCATCTATTAACAGGTATGAACATTACTCAAAGAAAAATGATTGATTTTAAATATAATTGTAGTTATGTTTTAGTAAGTATTAAGTATCCCATGCTATTACTTAAAGTTAGTTTTATCGATGTAGAAATTTTCATTCTTGGGAATACATTAATAACGAAGAAAATATGTAAAGAAGTTTTATCATTAAAAACATAAGGCAGAGATTTTAGGCGAAACCACCTTAACCAAAGTGAATCTCTTGGCCATTTTGTTTGAAATATTTGTGTGATGAGTGTTACACACAACGTAGATGATTAATAAAATTAGTTCTTCTACAATGAGAAATACCTTCGAGCATGGTTGTCGGCTAACCCGAAACCTGCGATTTTGTGTCCCCGTCCCTATCTCCAGGGTGGAATGTTACGTACTATGTGACATGACGTAGATGATGTACTACAGCGGTATATATGTATCAAATGCTCAGTGTTGTAGCGATAAGCCCGCCGGCGAAGTTCAGTCGGGAGAGCAGCCACTCCCGAGCAGGAGAGACGCGGGTTCGAATCCTCTCCACCGGCAAAAGGTTATAGGGGGGGGTGATGTAAGGAGATGTCGGTTTTCCAAACGTTTCAGTACTGCGAGGAGTAAATATAAATGCTGTCTATGCACGATTAAAACCTGTAAAAGTAACGACTTTACAAGTTAAAAACTATTTCTTACATTAAAATCATTAGATAAAAACACATTAGATCTTTCGGGCCTGCATCAGACCCATCTTCAGAAGTGACTACAAAAAAGCGGATGATGAAAGGTCTTTAAATAAAACACATGCCAGCTCATGATGTGTAATATGTGCAGACCTAATGCTCCATAGTTCACTATGACGTTGACAGAACAGTTCATTGATGAGATTACGATTCAGATGTGGGTGGGCTATTTAAATCATCATTAGCAGCCCTGGAAATTAAGAAATTAAGAATTTCCATGGCTGTGGGACGTATAATAAACAAGCTTTCGGTTAATAACAATGAAGACCTACGGTAGCCAAAACAGAAACATCGTTCCATACTGGATAATGTGTTCCCTCATATTTATACCCTGGCATGTATTTTATTTAAGGATCTTGCACCATCCGCTTTTTTGTAATCATATCTGAAGATTGTTCTGATGCAGGCCTGAAAGATGTAATGTGTTTTTTACGCTTTCCAACCGTAGGTTGAAGAAGCGTATATGCTCCAGCTTTTTCCGTCCGTCTTTCCATCTGTCGGCACGACAACTCACGAAAAAATGGTTCGATTTCGATGAAATTTTATTATGTGGTAGGGGACCACCTGCGGACGAACCCTGCTGAAAATGGGACAAATGGGGTTAAAGGTCACGACATAGAAGCGGGATCCATTCCATTGCTCTTATGCATCATAACTTTCGTAAATATGGTTCGATTTCAATTAAATTTTACTATGTGGTAGGAGACCATTTGGGATTGAAACCTACTGAAAATGGGTGACGTGGGATCAAAGGTCAGGACATAGGAGCGGGATGCATTCCATTGCCCTTATGCGTCATAACGTGCGTAAAAATGGTTCGATTTCGATGAAATTTTAGTATGTTGTAGGGGACCACCTGAGGAGGAATCCTATTGAAAATGGGACATAGGATAGGGATCCATTCCATCGCCCTTATCCCATACTATTAAGGTGGACGTCAAGTAATATTGCTTCCTATACTTCCAATGGAAAAACTTTTGTACATATTTCCTTCACAATTAGTGTGTTCCCAAGGATGGAAATTTGAGCATCGATTAAAATAACTTCATATTATAACTTGGAATACTTAACATTTTCTAAAACATAACTATAATTATATTAAAAAACAATAACGTTTCCTTTGGTGGTGTTGAAACCAGAAAAAGGATGGCGCGACCTGTACTTTGATGACGTCAGTAGACAAATGTTGGATTGCATAATTATGGTTATGTTTTAGAAAATATTAAGTATTGCAAGTTATAAAATGAAGCTATTTTAATCCATGTTCAAATTTTCATCCTTGGGAACGCATTAATTGTGAAGAAAATGTGTACAGAAGTTTTTCCATTGGAAGTATAGGAAGCAAAATTACTTGACGTCCACCTTAAATTAAAGGAGCAATTCTTGTATCTATGTAAAAAAACTTTTGAAAACGGCTCTAAGGATTTTGGTGAAAGTCGTTAACCTACCGTTTTCTGGTACTAAAAATCGATTTAGCTTGATCTCGACTTTGGGAAAATTCGTTTAGTGGGTTATATGACCACCCCGAGTTACCACGTTTTTAGTGTCATGGCGTCGTCCTATTAATGTTTCTCATGCTTAGAAATCTTATGACGTCACACTCTCGCGATTCAGATGTTGGCGCGCGGTCACGCCATTTGCCTCATTACGTCGCACGTTGTGTGTGGATCCTATTAAAGTTTTATGACGTCACACTCTCGCGACCATCTGCCTCATTACGTCACGCGTTGTGTGCGTGTTACGCTTTACTTTTATTTTTTTCTAGAACAAAAAGTGAGTTGTGCCAAGGCCATCTTTATACCTCACCAGGCCTGCAAAATAAGGTCACATGACTTGTCCGAGACATCACAATCGTAGGGCTACTCTTTTTCAGTAGACCTACCGATTTGACTCGTTTTGTAGTTTGTTTACGCTTTCCAATCGTAGGTTGAAGAAGTGTATATGCTCCAGCTTTGTCCGTCTGCCCGCACGATAACTCGCGTAAAAATGGTTCGATTTCGATGAAATTTTAGTACGTGGTAGGGGACCACCTGGGGACGAACCCTATTGAAAATGGACGAAATGGGATCAAAGGCCACGACATAGGGGCGGGATCCATTCCATTGCTCTTAGCCTCATAACTTGCGTAAATATAGTTCGATTTCGATGAAATTATTTTAGTATGTGGCAGGGGATCACCTGGGAATGAACCCTATTGAAAATGGGTGAAGTGGGGTCAAAGGTTAGGACATAGGATCGGGATGCATTCCATTGCCCTTATGCGTCATAACTTGCGTAAAAATGGTTCGATTGAAACAAAACTTTATCATGTTGTTCCGGAAATATACTTTTTCGGTTCTGTTGTATATCATCGAAATGGGGTCAAAGGTCAGGACACTGGAGCGAGATTTGTTCTACAGCCATTATCCTCATAACTTGAGTAATGATTTCCGGTATGTCGGAAAGCATATCATAACCAATGCATTGCATGATTTTACTAACTTGTTATCAAATGATTTTACTGTAATAAATAGGTTTTAACTTGTAAAGTAGTTACTTTTTATAAGTTTTAATCGTGTATAGACGACATTTACATTTACTCCTCGTTTGGCGATTAGCATGAAATATTTGTTTTCGTTTTAGTACTATCTAAAAAATTGTCTTCCAGACACTGAAATGGAACATGAAAATTAATATAAGAAATGCCATTCGCTTCGAAAGTTGACTAACTAAAAATGGGGAGCAAATGCCCCAACATTACGAAGTTCGGCTTGCAGATTGCGCCATACGCATGCCCAATTTGAAGTCAATGTCGTCATGCTCGAAATCCGGCCTCAAAGCTACAGCTAGATAATTGAATGTTTGAAACTAAATCATTTTGACAATCTTTTATGTGTTAGCTGGCATTGCTCAACCTTCAGCTTTTAGGGAAGTATCCTGCACGATTCAGAGATAGAAGCAACTTACTGATCCTCAAAATCCTGTATATGGACAAACATAAAGAAACAGTTCACTATGATAAGAATTACAACCATATTATCACCGGAAACTTGAGTTTTGTTGAAAATGAAAAGCTTAGGAATTTATTAGAGTATGGCTCTAAATTCAGACCTTCCTTCACAATTTCCAAAGAAAGGATTCTTGAGAGCTTCACTCAAGATGTAAATAAGTACATCGTAAAAACCAGTTTAACGTACAATCAGCCTATTGAGGCCTTCACAGAATGGAAATATAATATAATCAATAGCTTCACCGGTGAGTTGGCAGGTCTGGACTTTTGCTTCGACAGAAATCTCTTTTTCTCTGGAGAAGCTAAAAGGTCACTCTCCAAACTACAAGACCAATTTATTTTTACCACTACGGATAAAGCTAGCAATAATTTTGCAATTATCTGTAAGAAGTTCTATTTTGAATTGTTAACTATGGAACTCAATAATATAGTAACATACGAGCCCGTAAGTTATTCTACCAAGCAGTTAGAAAATCGGTTTAAGGCATTCTTCAAGAAACTTAAAATTCCGCAAACTAGAAGATATGGGCCTGAATTTCCATTTCTTTTTGCAACGGTTAAGTTTCATAAGGATCCTGTGAAGTTCAGGTTCATAGCTAGTGGAGTAAGGAGTCATAAAAAGAAAATAGATCTTGCTTTTGAAGATGTCTTAAAGAAGGTTTTGAAACACATTAGAAACTGTTCTAACTTGATGTACAGAGATTTTTGGATAATTAATAATAATGCAGAAGTAATTTCTACTATACTCAAAGTTTGTCCCCTAGATATTAATAGTTATGATTTTGAAAACCTATATACTAATCTGCCTCTATCAGATATAATCACTACCTTTAAAGAGCTGTATGCAGAATTTAAACTTAACCAATTTGTTGATGTAGGAACTTGGAACTCTTATCTCAATTGCTGCATAAAAAATAACCATATCTTATATAATAATACTCTCTATAAGCAAGTGAACGGTATTCCAATGGGAACATCAACGTCCACGAATATCGCTAATCTATTCCTGTTCTTTAAGGAATATAAATTCATTAAAAATCACCCCACCTGCTCAGATAACTACCTTTACACTTTTAGATATATTGATGATCTGCTGTGTATCAATAATTCCGAAGTTATAGAGAGTGATTTTGATAATATCTATCCTAGCTCTCTTAACTTATGTAAAACCAACCACAGTAATCAGGAACTTGAGTTCCTAGACTTAAGCATTAAGCTCAACAGAGGTAACCCATCTATTAGCCTCTTTGATAAAAGAGCTAATTTTCCTTTCAAAGTAATTAAATATCTACACTGGAATAATAACATTTCAACCAAAGTAATTGAGAATGTACTAATTTCTCAGGTCCTAAGAATTTCAAGAATTTGCAGCAACAATTTGGACTTCAATTACCACATTAATATACTATTAGAAAGTTTTCTAGAGAACGAAATTCCTTCTTCTTTCATCAAAAGAACTTTAAGAAAAATTATTCTGAATAATAGAGTAAGGTTGGCAGATCTGCTTTAATTTTCTACACAGTTAATAATATGATTCTGACCAATCAAAGCCGTAAGGAAGTTGGCTAGAGGATGCCTATTAACTACCTAAAGGAACCTTAGTGCTATGGATATGACGGTCCTATTAAAACAAAAAAATTAAATAATATAAACAAAATCACAAAAAAAGCTTAAAAATCTGTTTATAAAAGAAAATAAAAACAAATAAAAAAGAAAACTAGTTATTCATCACTAGGATAGCTATACTAAAAATAGTAAAACCAACATTAAAATTAATAAGATTCTGATTAATCTATAGAAGCTCACTAAGGTGATTTAATACATGCAAAGATTATTAAATAAACTGCTCGTGTATTTTATAATATTTCTCATGTATTCTGGAGAGTTAATTCTGCTCATTCTGATCATACAGATCCACAGTCTTAAGTTTATATTTTTTTCTCTGGTTAAAATCTCCGCGCGTTGGTTTCTTGCTGTATGAGGAGGCCATCAGCCCCACCCTCACTGCCCCCCAGCGTCTAGGGAGTGGCGGAAGAGGTCAGCCATGTTCTCCTCTTGTGAGGAGAAAAGTTTTTGTAACACAAGAGGTAAGCTCTCTTCCTTGTTTTTGGGCTCTAGGTTTTATAAGTTCAATGTTAGTACTTCATGTACCTTTTCTCTGTATTTTTTTAGCTTTTTCAGCTTTTAAGCATTGGTTTGTCTGTTAACATTTATGCGGGTTTTAACTCTTACTTTTCTTTGTAACTTTGAGCGTCTTTTGTGGTACCTAGGAACAGAAGATGGCTAAGCTTGTTCCTTTTCTATGCGCTGTCTATGCGCTGTTTTTTCAAAGTAGTTAAGTTCTTAATAACTAATTAATTATGCACTTAAAGCACTGCTGAAATACTTTGTACATATTGCAACTAACTGTTTAAGGTATATAACTTTCACAAAGTTTTCTTTAGTTAATTATTATCTTTAACTTATTCTCGTTTTCGTGCTGTCATAAGTTGTAGAGTAGGGGGTTTTAGACTCAAGTTTTCTTTCAAAAATCTGTTCGTTATAAATTAACATTTCCTTTTTTAATTGCAATGTAAAATTTGTTTTTCAGGTTTAAATTCTCTCTCAAACGAACTTGGAATTTCGTTATAGCTGAAAATCATTTCTATTTATTATGTCACTCTCACAGCTTGAGTTCTCTTTAATCTTCTTCTCTCTGTTTAATAGTAACAGATGAAGAGCATGGGTCGGGCCATGAAGGTTAATGGATGCAAGCGAAATTGTTAACTAGTGCTAGGTCATGCTACTCTACGGAGGACATGACTTATATATATATATTTTAAACTATTTTAGGTGGGAATGTTACTTGCATCTATGGCCTTGCAGAAACCCATTTCCAACTAGGTCTTTGTGGAAGTGAGAAAATGCAGAGTTTTTGCTGGTCCTTGATAAAGCCAAGGCTCAGTATTCTCGACACCTTCTACATTCAGTTGTTTTATTTTATTTTATTTTTTCTTTTCTCCTTTTACTCACACAGGTAGATACATAACCTTTTCTATGTTGTACTAGGTGTGAGTCAAAATTATATTTGTATATTTTTTTTGCTTAGGTATCTTTATAGAATGTGAATTCTGAATTTTCAAAACTGCTGCGTTGCGCGTTTTGATTTTCAGGTTGTTTTGCACCCTTCGTTCTAAATTCTAAAATTTTTTCCTTGGTCTTCAGTTTTGCTCTTAAGTAACTAATTTCAATTTATTATTTAGCAGCTCATGCGCAAATTCTAGTTGAAATGTTTTATTATTTTTTATTATTATTATTTTTTTTTTTTTTTTTTTTTTTTTTTTATTACTATTTTTTTACTTGAGGTTTTTTTCATTTTCTAATTTTTCTTTTTAGTATGTTTTGGATGCAGCTTTTTGGAGTGTAGTTTATACTCGAGTTTGGTCTTTTCTTGGACTGCTTATTTCTAAAAAGTTTTTCCTAGTTGGTTTGCTCAGAATTTGTATGTTTTGGCCCAAGTGGAGTTCTAAGGACGATGAAAGGATTGGAGGTCAGCTCAGATATTTTAAGTCCTCCCGCTCGGTTAGGCTAGCACCCTTTCCCATAGTGTATGAACTCGCTGGCAAAGGTAATCTAAAGTTATGAAATGACAAACGTTGTTTGACATGTAAATCTGCAGATCCTAACCTGTATTCTTCTGTTGAGGATAATTGCTCCAACAAGTTTTGCAAAGCCTACAATACCATCTATAAGCTCACCTGTACTGTCTGCAACCTTAGCTATATTGGCCAAAGTAAAAATCCTCTTCATCTTAGGATTAATGGTCACAGGTCTCTAGTAAACAAGTTCTCTAATTCAGGAGTGAACCCCTCCACAAACGCCAACCAGTACTCTACCTTTGAATTAGAGCATTTCCATACTCATGGTTTTGACAAAGTGAAAATAGAGGTACTACATATTATCCCTGACCTCTATGCTCGGCTAGAAACTGAATCCCTTGAAATTTTGCAGCATCAGTCTCTTTATCCCTATGGCCTTAATTCCACTCTATCTGACAATAAGCATAATCAGCATAAATTTTCAATTCGTGAACTCTTCTTTCTTGTTAATAATAAGAGCTGCTCTAGAGGTAATAGAGGACAGAGGTTATTTCGCACATCAAGCAAAGTTGATTTTGCTAACTTGCTAAAAACTCTGGAAAGCTTTAAAACTGGCACTAATTTTGTTAAAAATACTTACAAAATTCTCAAGTCCTTCAAGCACTCTGTCCTTAAATGTTTTTTCAAATTCTGGAATGAAACTGCTGACCATGTTGATAAGCATGTTTTTGCTTTGGTTCTGGACATTCTTAAACATATTCTTAAAGATAAAATTTCTCTTAAAGAATTTTCCAGTAATTTTGTTACCATCAGGTTCCTAAATAAAGCCTACGATAATCTCAATGTAAGGAAGCTGTTCTACAATAATGCAATTTTTTTTCCCATCCACAGGCACCAGTCTATTGTAAGTTTTAAATATGTTAAGACCTTAGGGTCAATAGTTAAAAACTACAAACTTAACTCTTCGAGCTACATTCCTGTAATTACTACTTGTTCTTGTGATGAACATAAAGAAACAGTTCACTATGATAAGAATTACAACCATATTATCACCGGAAACTTGAGTTTTGTTGAAAATGAAAAGCTTAGGAATTTATTAGAGTATGGCTCTAAATTCAGACCTTCCTTCACAATTTCCAAAGAAAGGATTCTTGAGAGCTTCACTCAAGATGTAAATAAGTACATCGTAAAAACCAGTTTAACGTACAATCAGCCTATTGAGGCCTTCACAGAATGGAAATATAATATAATCAATAGCTTCACCGGTGAGTTGGCAGGTCTGGACTTTTGCTTCGACAGAAATCTCTTTTTCTCTGGAGAAGCTAAAAGGTCACTCTCCAAACTACAAGACCAATTTATTTTTACCACTACGGATAAAGCTAGCAATAATTTTGCAATTATCTGTAAGAAGTTCTATTTTGAATTGTTAACTATGGAACTCAATAATATAGTAACATACGAGCCCGTAAGTTATTCTACCAAGCAGTTAGAAAATCGGTTTAAGGCATTCTTCAAGAAACTTAAAATTCCGCAAACTAGAAGATATGAGCCTGAATTTCCATTTCTTTTTGCAACGGTTAAGTTTCATAAGGATCCTGTGAAGTTCAGGTTCATAGCTAGTGGAGTAAGGAGTCATAAAAAGAAAATAGATCTTGCTTTTGAAGATGTCTTAAAGAAGGTTTTGAAACACATTAGAAACTGTTCTAACTTGATGTACAGAGATTTTTGGATAATTAATAATAATGCAGAAGTAATTTCTACTATACTCAAAGTTTGTCCCCTAGATATTAATAGTTATGATTTTGAAAACCTATATACTAATCTGCCTCTATCAGATATAATCACTACCTTTAAAGAGCTGTATGCAGAATTTAAACTTAACCAATTTGTTGATGTAGGAACTTGGAACTCTTATCTCAATTGCTGCATAAAAAATAACCATATCTTATATAATAATACTCTCTATAAGCAAGTGAACGGTATTCCAATGGGAACATCAACGTCCACGAATATCGCTAATCTATTCCTGTTCTTTAAGGAATATAAATTCATTAAAAATCACCCCACCTGCTCAGATAACTACCTTTACACTTTTAGATATATTGATGATCTGCTGTGTATCAATAATTCCGAAGTTATAGAGAGTGATTTTGATAATATCTATCCTAGCTCTCTTAACTTATGTAAAACCAACCACAGTAATCAGGAACTTGAGTTCCTAGACTTAAGCATTAAGCTCAACAGAGGTAACCCATCTATTAGCCTCTTTGATAAAAGAGCTAATTTTCCTTTCAAAAGTAATTAAATATCTACACTGGAATAATAACATTTCAACCAAAGTAATTGAGAATGTACTAATTTCTCAGGTCCTAAGAATTTCAAGAATTTGCAGCAACAATTTGGACTTCAATTACCACATTAATATACTATTAGAAAGTTTTCTAGAGAACGAAATTCCTTCTTCTTTCATCAAAAGAACTTTAAGAAAAATTATTCTGAATAATAGAGTAAGGTTGGCAGATCTGCTTTAATTTTCTACACAGTTAATAATATGATTCTGACCAATCAAAGCCGTAAGGAAGTTGGCTAGAGGATGCCTATTAACTACCTAAAGGAACCTTAGTGCTATGGATATGACGGTCCTATTAAAACAAAAAAATTAAATAATATAAACAAAATCACAAAAAAAGCTTAAAAATCTGTTTATAAAAGAAAATAAAAACAAATAAAAAAGAAAACTAGTTATTCATCACTAGGATAGCTATACTAAAAATAGTAAAACCAACATTAAAATTAATAAGATTCTGATTAATCTATAGAAGCTCACTAAGGTGATTTAATACATGCAAAGATTATTAAATAAACTGCTCGTGTATTTTATAATATTTCTCATGTATTCTGGAGAGTTAATTCTGCTCATTCTGATCATACAGATCCACAGTCTTAAGTTTATATTTTTTTCTCTGGTTAAAATCTCCGCGCGTTGGTTTCTTGCTGTATGAGGAGGCCATCAGCCCCACCCTCACTGCCCCCCAGCGTCTAGGGAGTGGCGGAAGAGGTCAGCCATGTTCTCCTCTTGTGAGGAGAAAAGTTTTTGTAACACAAGAGGTAAGCTCTCTTCCTTGTTTTTGGGCTCTAGGTTTTATAAGTTCAATGTTAGTACTTCATGTACCTTTTTTCTGTATTTTTTTAGCTTTTCAGCTTTTAAGCATTGGTTTGTCTGTTAACATTTATGCGGGTTTTAACTCTTACTTTTCTTTGTAACTTTGAGCGTCTTTTGTGGTACCTAGGAACAGAAGATGGCTAAGCTTGTTCCTTTTCTATGCGCTGTCTATGCGCTGTTTTTTCAAAGTAGTTAAGTTCTTAATAACTAATTAATTATGCACTTAAAGCACTGCTGAAATACTTTGTACATATTGCAACTAACTGTTTAAGGTATATAACTTTCACAAAGTTTTCTTTAGTTAATTATTATCTTTAACTTATTCTCGTTTTCGTGCTGTCATAAGTTGTAGAGTAGGGGGTTTTAGACTCAAGTTTTCTTTCAAAAATCTGTTCGTTATAAATTAACATTTCCTTTTTTTAATTGCAATGTAAAATTTGTTTTTCAGGTTTAAATTCTCTCTCAAACGAACTTGGAATTTCGTTATAGCTGAAAATCATTTCTATTTATTATGTCACTCTCACAGCTTGAGTTCTCTTTAATCTTCTTCTCTCTGTTTAATAGTAACAGATGAAGAGCATGGGTCGGGCCATGAAGGTTAATGGATGCAAGCGAAATTGTTAACTAGTGCTAGGTCATGCTACTCTACGGAGGACATGACTTATATATATATATTTTAAACTATTTTAGGTGGGAATGTTACTTGCATCTATGGCCTTGCAGAAACCCATTTCCAACTAGGTCTTTGTGGAAGTGAGAAAATGCAGAGTTTTTGCTGGTCCTTGATAAAGCCAAGGCTCAGTATTCTCGACACCTTCTACATTCAGTTGTTTTATTTTATTTTTTTTTCTTTTTCTCCTTTTACTCACACAGGTAGATACATAACCTTTTCTATGTTGTACTAGGTGTGAGTCAAAATTATATTTGTATATTTTTTTTGCTTAGGTATCTTTATAGAATGTGAATTCTGAATTTTCAAAACTGCTGCGTTGCGCGTTTTGATTTTCAGGTTGTTTTGCACCCTTCGTTCTAAATTCTAAAATTTTTTCCTTGGTCTTCAGTTTTGCTCTTAAGTAACTAATTTCAATTTATTATTTAGCAGCTCATGCGCAAATTCTAGTTGAAATGTTTTATTATTTTTTATTATTATTATTTTTTTTTTTTTTTTTTTTATTACTATTTTTTTACTTGAGGTTTTTTTTCATTTTCTAATTTTTTCTTTTTAGTATGTTTTGGATGCAGCTTTTTGGAGTGTAGTTTATACTCGAGTTTGGTCTTTTCTTGGACTGCTTATTTCTAAAAAGTTTTTCCTAGTTGGTTTGCTCAGAATTTGTATGTTTTGGCCCAAGTGGAGTTCTAAGGACGATGAAAGGATTGGAGGTCAGCTCAGATATTTTAAGTCCTCCCGCTCGGTTAGGCTAGCACCCTTTCCCATAGTGTATGAACTCGCTGGCAAAGGTAATCTAAAGTTATGAAATGACAAACGTTGTTTGACATGTAAATCTGCAGATCCTAACCTGTATTCTTCTGTTGAGGATAATTGCTCCAACAAGTTTTGCAAAGCCTACAATACCATCTATAAGCTCACCTGTACTGTCTGCAACCTTAGCTATATTGGCCAAAGTAAAAATCCTCTTCATCTTAGGATTAATGGTCACAGGTCTCTAGTAAACAAGTTCTCTAATTCAGGAGTGAACCCCTCCACAAACGCCAACCAGTACTCTACCTTTGAATTAGAGCATTTCCATACTCATGGTTTTGACAAAGTGAAAATAGAGGTACTACATATTATCCCTGACCTCTATGCTCGGCTAGAAACTGAATCCCTTGAAATTTTGCAGCATCAGTCTCTTTATCCCTATGGCCTTAATTCCACTCTATCTGACAATAAGCATAATCAGCATAAATTTTCAATTCGTGAACTCTTCTTTCTTGTTAATAATAAGAGCTGCTCTAGAGGTAATAGAGGACAGAGGTTATTTCGCACATCAAGCAAAGTTGATTTTGCTAACTTGCTAAAAACTCTGGAAAGCTTTAAAACTGGCACTAATTTTGTTAAAAATACTTACAAAATTCTCAAGTCCTTCAAGCACTCTGTCCTTAAATGTTTTTTCAAATTCTGGAATGAAACTGCTGACCATGTTGATAAGCATGTTTTTGCTTTGGTTCTGGACATTCTTAAACATATTCTTAAAGATAAAAATTTCTCTTAAAGAATTTTCCAGTAATTTTGTTACCATCAGGTTCCTAAATAAAGCCTACGATAATCTCAATGTAAGGAAGCTGTTCTACAATAATGCAATTTTTTTTCCCATCCACAGGCACCAGTCTATTGTAAGTTTTAAATATGTTAAGACCTTAGGGTCAATAGTTAAAAACTACAAACTTAACTCTTCGAGCTACATTCCTGTAATTACTACTTGTTCTTGTGATGAACATAAAGAAACAGTTCACTATGATAAGAATTACAACCATATTATCACCGGAAACTTGAGTTTTGTTGAAAATGAAAAGCTTAGGAATTTATTAGAGTATGGCTCTAAATTCAGACCTTCCTTCACAATTTCCAAAGAAAGGATTCTTGAGAGCTTCACTCAAGATGTAAATAAGTACATCGTAAAAACCAGTTTAACGTACAATCAGCCTATTGAGGCCTTCACAGAATGGAAATATAATATAATCAATAGCTTCACCGGTGAGTTGGCAGGTCTGGACTTTTGCTTCGACAGAAATCTCTTTTTCTCTGGAGAAGCTAAAAGGTCACTCTCCAAACTACAAGACCAATTTATTTTTACCACTACGGATAAAGCTAGCAATAATTTTGCAATTATCTGTAAGAAGTTCTATTTTGAATTGTTAACTATGGAACTCAATAATATAGTAACATACGAGCCCGTAAGTTATTCTACCAAGCAGTTAGAAAATCGGTTTAAGGCATTCTTCAAGAAACTTAAAATTCCGCAAACTAGAAGATATGGGCCTGAATTTCCATTTCTTTTTGCAACGGTTAAGTTTCATAAGGATCCTGTGAAGTTCAGGTTCATAGCTAGTGGAGTAAGGAGTCATAAAAAGAAAATAGATCTTGCTTTTGAAGATGTCTTAAAGAAGGTTTTGAAACACATTAGAAACTGTTCTAACTTGATGTACAGAGATTTTTGGATAATTAATAATAATGCAGAAGTAATTTCTACTATACTCAAAGTTTGTCCCCTAGATATTAATAGTTATGATTTTGAAAACCTATATACTAATCTGCCTCTATCAGATATAATCACTACCTTTAAAGAGCTGTATGCAGAATTTAAACTTAACCAATTTGTTGATGTAGGAACTTGGAACTCTTATCTCAATTGCTGCATAAAAAATAACCATATCTTATATAATAATACTCTCTATAAGCAAGTGAACGGTATTCCAATGGGAACATCAACGTCCACGAATATCGCTAATCTATTCCTGTTCTTTAAGGAATATAAATTCATTAAAAATCACCCCACCTGCTCAGATAACTACCTTTACACTTTTAGATATATTGATGATCTGCTGTGTATCAATAATTCCGAAGTTATAGAGAGTGATTTTGATAATATCTATCCTAGCTCTCTTAACTTATGTAAAACCAACCACAGTAATCAGGAACTTGAGTTCCTAGACTTAAGCATTAAGCTCAACAGAGGTAACCCATCTATTAGCCTCTTTGATAAAAGAGCTAATTTTCCTTTCAAAGTAATTAAATATCTACACTGGAATAATAACATTTCAACCAAAGTAATTGAGAATGTACTAATTTCTCAGGTCCTAAGAATTTCAAGAATTTGCAGCAACAATTTGGACTTCAATTACCACATTAATATACTATTAGAAAGTTTTCTAGAGAACGAAATTCCTTCTTCTTTCATCAAAAGAACTTTAAGAAAAATTATTCTGAATAATAGAGTAAGGTTGGCAGATCTGCTTTAATTTTCTACACAGTTAATAATATGATTCTGACCAATCAAAGCCGTAAGGAAGTTGGCTAGAGGATGCCTATTAACTACCTAAAGGAACCTTAGTGCTATGGATATGACGGTCCTATTAAAACAAAAAAATTAAATAATATAAACAAAATCACAAAAAAAGCTTAAAAATCTGTTTATAAAAGAAAATAAAAACAAATAAAAAAGAAAACTAGTTATTCATCACTAGGATAGCTATACTAAAAATAGTAAAACCAACATTAAAATTAATAAGATTCTGATTAATCTATAGAAGCTCACTAAGGTGATTTAATACATGCAAAGATTATTAAATAAACTGCTCGTGTATTTTATAATATTTCTCATGTATTCTGGAGAGTTAATTCTGCTCATTCTGATCATACAGATCCACAGTCTTAAGTTTATATTTTTTTCTCTGGTTAAAATCTCCGCGCGTTGGTTTCTTGCTGTATGAGGAGGCCATCAGCCCCACCCTCACTGCCCCCCAGCGTCTAGGGAGTGGCGGAAGAGGTCAGCCATGTTCTCCTCTTGTGAGGAGAAAAGTTTTTGTAACACAAGAGGTAAGCTCTCTTCCTTGTTTTTGGGCTCTAGGTTTTATAAGTTCAATGTTAGTACTTCATGTACCTTTTTTCTGTATTTTTTTAGCTTTTCAGCTTTTAAGCATTGGTTTGTCTGTTAACATTTATGCGGGTTTTAACTCTTACTTTTCTTTGTAACTTTGAGCGTCTTTTGTGGTACCTAGGAACAGAAGATGGCTAAGCTTGTTCCTTTTCTATGCGCTGTCTATGCGCTGTTTTTTCAAAGTAGTTAAGTTCTTAATAACTAATTAATTATGCACTTAAAGCACTGCTGAAATACTTTGTACATATTGCAACTAACTGTTTAAGGTATATAACTTTCACAAAGTTTTCTTTAGTTAATTATTATCTTTAACTTATTCTCGTTTTCGTGCTGTCATAAGTTGTAGAGTAGGGGGTTTTAGACTCAAGTTTTCTTTCAAAAATCTGTTCGTTATAAATTAACATTTCCTTTTTTAATTGCAATGTAAAATTTGTTTTTCAGGTTTAAATTCTCTCTCAAACGAACTTGGAATTTCGTTATAGCTGAAAATCATTTCTATTTATTATGTCACTCTCACAGCTTGAGTTCTCTTTAATCTTCTTCTCTCTGTTTAATAGTAACAGATGAAGAGCATGGGTCGGGCCATGAAGGTTAATGGATGCAAGCGAAATTGTTAACTAGTGCTAGGTCATGCTACTCTACGGAGGACATGACTTATATATATATATTTTAAACTATTTTAGGTGGGAATGTTACTTGCATCTATGGCCTTGCAGAAACCCATTTCCAACTAGGTCTTTGTGGAAGTGAGAAAATGCAGAGTTTTTGCTGGTCCTTGATAAAGCCAAGGCTCAGTATTCTCGACACCTTCTACATTCAGTTGTTTTATTTTATTTTTTTTTTCTTTTCTCCTTTTACTCACACAGGTAGATACATAACCTTTTCTATGTTGTACTAGGTGTGAGTCAAAATTATATTTGTATATTTTTTTTGCTTAGGTATCTTTATAGAATGTGAATTCTGAATTTTCAAAACTGCTGCGTTGCGCGTTTTGATTTTCAGGTTGTTTTGCACCCTTCGTTCTAAATTCTAAAATTTTTTTCCTTGGTCTTCAGTTTTGCTCTTAAGTAACTAATTTCAATTTATTATTTAGCAGCTCATGCGCAAATTCTAGTTGAAATGTTTTATTATTTTTTATTATTATTATTTTTTTTTTTTTTTTTTTTTTATTACTATTTTTTTACTTGAGGTTTTTTTCATTTTCTAATTTTTCTTTTTAGTATGTTTTGGATGCAGCTTTTTGGAGTGTAGTTTATACTCGAGTTTGGTCTTTTCTTGGACTGCTTATTTCTAAAAAGTTTTTCCTAGTTGGTTTGCTCAGAATTTGTATGTTTTGGCCCAAGTGGAGTTCTAAGGACGATGAAAGGATTGGAGGTCAGCTCAGATATTTTAAGTCCTCCCGCTCGGTTAGGCTAGCACCCTTTCCCATAGTGTATGAACTCGCTGGCAAAGGTAATCTAAAGTTATGAAATGACAAACGTTGTTTGACATGTAAATCTGCAGATCCTAACCTGTATTCTTCTGTTGAGGATAATTGCTCCAACAAGTTTTGCAAAGCCTACAATACCATCTATAAGCTCACCTGTACTGTCTGCAACCTTAGCTATATTGGCCAAAGTAAAAATCCTCTTCATCTTAGGATTAATGGTCACAGGTCTCTAGTAAACAAGTTCTCTAATTCAGGAGTGAACCCCTCCACAAACGCCAACCAGTACTCTACCTTTGAATTAGAGCATTTCCATACTCATGGTTTTGACAAAGTGAAAATAGAGGTACTACATATTATCCCTGACCTCTATGCTCGGCTAGAAACTGAATCCCTTGAAATTTTGCAGCATCAGTCTCTTTATCCCTATGGCCTTAATTCCACTCTATCTGACAATAAGCATAATCAGCATAAATTTTCAATTCGTGAACTCTTCTTTCTTGTTAATAATAAGAGCTGCTCTAGAGGTAATAGAGGACAGAGGTTATTTCGCACATCAAGCAAAGTTGATTTTGCTAACTTGCTAAAAACTCTGGAAAGCTTTAAAACTGGCACTAATTTTGTTAAAAATACTTACAAAATTCTCAAGTCCTTCAAGCACTCTGTCCTTAAATGTTTTTTCAAATTCTGGAATGAAACTGCTGACCATGTTGATAAGCATGTTTTTGCTTTGGTTCTGGACATTCTTAAACATATTCTTAAAGATAAAATTTCTCTTAAAGAATTTTCCAGTAATTTTGTTACCATCAGGTTCCTAAATAAAGCCTACGATAATCTCAATGTAAGGAAGCTGTTCTACAATAATGCAATTTTTTTCCCATCCACAGGCACCAGTCTATTGTAAGTTTTAAATATGTTAAGACCTTAGGGTCAATAGTTAAAAACTACAAACTTAACTCTTCGAGCTACATTCCTGTAATTACTACTTGTTCTTGTGATGAACATAAAGAAACAGTTCACTATGATAAGAATTACAACCATATTATCACCGGAAACTTGAGTTTTGTTGAAAATGAAAAGCTTAGGAATTTATTAGAGTATGGCTCTAAATTCAGACCTTCCTTCACAATTTCCAAAGAAAGGATTCTTGAGAGCTTCACTCAAGATGTAAATAAGTACATCGTAAAAACCAGTTTAACGTACAATCAGCCTATTGAGGCCTTCACAGAATGGAAATATAATATAATCAATAGCTTCACCGGTGAGTTGGCAGGTCTGGACTTTTGCTTCGACAGAAATCTCTTTTTCTCTGGAGAAGCTAAAAGGTCACTCTCCAAACTACAAGACCAATTTATTTTTACCACTACGGATAAAGCTAGCAATAATTTTGCAATTATCTGTAAGAAGTTCTATTTTGAATTGTTAACTATGGAACTCAATAATATAGTAACATACGAGCCCGTAAGTTATTCTACCAAGCAGTTAGAAAATCGGTTTAAGGCATTCTTCAAGAAACTTAAAATTCCGCAAACTAGAAGATATGGGCCTGAATTTCCATTTCTTTTTGCAACGGTTAAGTTTCATAAGGATCCTGTGAAGTTCAGGTTCATAGCTAGTGGAGTAAGGAGTCATAAAAAGAAAATAGATCTTGCTTTTGAAGATGTCTTAAAGAAGGTTTTGAAACACATTAGAAACTGTTCTAACTTGATGTACAGAGATTTTTGGATAATTAATAATAATGCAGAAGTAATTTCTACTATACTCAAAGTTTGTCCCCTAGATATTAATAGTTATGATTTTGAAAACCTATATACTAATCTGCCTCTATCAGATATAATCACTACCTTTAAAGAGCTGTATGCAGAATTTAAACTTAACCAATTTGTTGATGTAGGAACTTGGAACTCTTATCTCAATTGCTGCATAAAAAATAACCATATCTTATATAATAATACTCTCTATAAGCAAGTGAACGGTATTCCAATGGGAACATCAACGTCCACGAATATCGCTAATCTATTCCTGTTCTTTAAGGAATATAAATTCATTAAAAATCACCCCACCTGCTCAGATAACTACCTTTACACTTTTAGATATATTGATGATCTGCTGTGTATCAATAATTCCGAAGTTATAGAGAGTGATTTTGATAATATCTATCCTAGCTCTCTTAACTTATGTAAAACCAACCACAGTAATCAGGAACTTGAGTTCCTAGACTTAAGCATTAAGCTCAACAGAGGTAACCCATCTATTAGCCTCTTTGATAAAAGAGCTAATTTTCCTTTCAAAGTAATTAAATATCTACACTGGAATAATAACATTTCAACCAAAGTAATTGAGAATGTACTAATTTCTCAGGTCCTAAGAATTTCAAGAATTTGCAGCAACAATTTGGACTTCAATTACCACATTAATATACTATTAGAAAGTTTTCTAGAGAACGAAATTCCTTCTTCTTTCATCAAAAGAACTTTAAGAAAAATTATTCTGAATAATAGAGTAAGGTTGGCAGATCTGCTTTAATTTTCTACACAGTTAATAATATGATTCTGACCAATCAAAGCCGTAAGGAAGTTGGCTAGAGGATGCCTATTAACTACCTAAAGGAACCTTAGTGCTATGGATATGACGGTCCTATTAAAACAAAAAATTAAATAATATAAACAAAATCACAAAAAAGCTTAAAAATCTGTTTATAAAAGAAAATAAAAACAAATAAAAAAGAAAACTAGTTATTCATCACTAGGATAGCTATACTAAAAATAGTAAAACCAACATTAAAATTAATAAGATTCTGATTAATCTATAGAAGCTCACTAAGGTGATTTAATACATGCAAAGATTATTAAATAAACTGCTCGTGTATTTTATAATATTTCTCATGTATTCTGGAGAGTTAATTCTGCTCATTCTGATCATACAGATCCACAGTCTTAAGTTTATATTTTTTTCTCTGGTTAAAATCTCCGCGCGTTGGTTTCTTGCTGTATGAGGAGGCCATCAGCCCCACCCTCACTGCCCCCCAGCGTCTAGGGAGTGGCGGAAGAGGTCAGCCATGTTCTCCTCTTGTGAGGAGAAAAGTTTTTGTAACACAAGAGGTAAGCTCTCTTCCTTGTTTTTGGGCTCTAGGTTTTATAAGTTCAATGTTAGTACTTCATGTACCTTTTCTCTGTATTTTTTTAGCTTTTCAGCTTTTAAGCATTGGTTTGTCTGTTAACATTTATGCGGGTTTTAACTCTTACTTTTCTTTGTAACTTTGAGCGTCTTTTGTGGTACCTAGGAACAGAAGATGGCTAAGCTTGTTCCTTTTCTATGCGCTGTCTATGCGCTGTTTTTTCAAAGTAGTTAAGTTCTTAATAACTAATTAATTATGCACTTAAAGCACTGCTGAAATACTTTGTACATATTGCAACTAACTGTTTAAGGTATATAACTTTCACAAAGTTTTCTTTAGTTAATTATTATCTTTAACTTATTCTCGTTTTCGTGCTGTCATAAGTTGTAGAGTAGGGGGTTTTAGACTCAAGTTTTCTTTCAAAAATCTGTTCGTTATAAATTAACATTTCCTTTTTTAATTGCAATGTAAAATTTGTTTTTCAGGTTTAAATTCTCTCTCAAACGAACTTGGAATTTCGTTATAGCTGAAAATCATTTCTATTTATTATGTCACTCTCACAGCTTGAGTTCTCTTTAATCTTCTTCTCTCTGTTTAATAGTAACAGATGAAGAGCATGGGTCGGGCCATGAAGGTTAATGGATGCAAGCGAAATTGTTAACTAGTGCTAGGTCATGCTACTCTACGGAGGACATGACTTATATATATATATTTTAAACTATTTTAGGTGGGAATGTTACTTGCATCTATGGCCTTGCAGAAACCCATTTCCAACTAGGTCTTTGTGGAAGTGAGAAAATGCAGAGTTTTTGCTGGTCCTTGATAAAGCCAAGGCTCAGTATTCTCGACACCTTCTACATTCAGTTGTTTTATTTTATTTTTTTTTTCTTTTCTCCTTTTACTCACACAGGTAGATACATAACCTTTTCTATGTTGTACTAGGTGTGAGTCAAAATTATATTTGTATATTTTTTTTGCTTAGGTATCTTTATAGAATGCGCCGCTACATATATATATATATCCTTGTCATCTCGAAGGAGCTTCCTTTCCACCGTCAGACCAATAGAAGTGTCAGAAAAAAGACAAGAGTCAAGATATTGAGAAACATCTCTAAATTCTGTGAAGGTACTATGAGAACTGAACCGTCAGAAAAAGTACAACCAGGATCCTCAAGGGACTGGTCGATCTGGAAATCTCTTAACTGAATGTGATCAATAATGGCAGAAACAGGGAAAGCATGGTTAAGGGGAGCTTCTTTGCTGTCTCAGACAAGTGTGATTGTGGTGAGGTACTAAATGAGGAACGTTGGTCTCACCAAGCTCTGATAAGGACCTGACATATGGCGCTGAAGTTACAATTCAATATACGACTAGATAGGAAAATATGAAATTCTTAACTTTTATATGTACTATCTCTGTTGCTACCAAGATTGTATGATCCATGGGATTTTTAGCACGTCTTTTGTAAAAAAAGATCGTGCTTATGTTATCGGTTTGTCCGTCCGTCTGTACCCACGATATCTCTGCAACTATTAGTCCGATTTGAAAAATTCTTTTTGCATTGGGAAGTTTGAAATATGCGAATAATGATCCTTTATTTCGTTGTTTTTTTTTACAATGTACAATTTCGCCGCTAGAGGGCGTAAACGCAGATGATGTCGAATTCAAAAATACGTTTTATTCCACATATTTGCTTCTAAACATCCGATTGAAAAAATTATTTTATCTTTCGATTCCATTTATGTCGAAGAGTATTTTAGATATAGTTACTTTTTCAAATTACCCATAGATTTTCCGCTAGGGGGCGTAAAAGTAAATTACATATCTCCCGATAACTCTTCTTCTAAAACTTCGATTTGAAATATTTTTTCTTCAGCGGATACATCTCCTGATCGAAAATATTTTGCATATAATTTCTAATTTTTGGTAATAAATTCTTTGGCCACCAGGGGCGTAAGTGTTAATTTTTGCTTCTGATGTATTTGTCATAAAATCTGAGCTTCCAAAATATTGATTGAAAAAATTCTTCTTTGGAATGATGCCACTCACATCAACAAACGTTTTCGGAATATTTTCTTCTTAAAATATTCCACAGTTTCTCCGCCATGGGGCGTAAATGTATATCTTATTTTTGTCAATATCTCTACTTCTGGGAGTCCGATTTGAAAAATTCGTTCTTTGTTGGATAGTGTTTTCAGTGTGACATGTTTTTCATATAATTTCAAAATTTTCAAGTAATTCATAGACTTTCTACTAGGGGGCGTACATGTAAATTGCGTTTCCCCCTATATCTCTGCTTCTAAATCCTCGATTTGAAAATTTCTTTCTGCACAGGATACAGCTCCTGATGGGAAATCATTTGCACATAATTTCTATTTTTTGCAAAAAATTGTTTGGCCACCAGGGGGCGTAAATCTTAATTTCCGCTTCTGGTGTATTTGCAGCAAAACATGACCTTCTAAATTCTCGATTGAAAAAAACGTCGTTTGTAGACCGATACTACTCATGTCGATAAGCCTTTTTGAAACATTTTCTTCTTAAAATAATGCATGGTTTCTACGCCAGGGGCGTAGATGTGTATCTTATTTTTGTCAATATCTGTACTTCTAGGAGTCCGATTTGAAAAATTCCTTCTTTGTTGGATAGCGATTGCAGTGTGGCATGTTTTTCATACATGTATAGTTTCAAAATTTTCAAGTAATTCATAGACTTTCCGCTAGGGGGCGTAAAGGTAAATTGCTTTCCCCTATATCTCTGTTTCTAAATCTCCGATTTCAAAAATTCTTTCTGCACCGGATATAGCTCTTCATGGGAACTCCTTTGCACATAATTTCTAATTTTTGTTAAAATGGTTAGGCCACCAGGTGGCGTAAGTCTTAATTTCCGCTTCTGATGTATTGCAGCAAAATATGAGCTTTTAAAATCTCGATTGAAAAAAAGTCGTTTGTTGACCGATACTACTCATGTCGACAAACCTTTCAGGAACATTTCCTTCTTGAAATAATGCATGGTTTCTACATCAGGGAGCGTAGATGTATATTTTATTTTTGTCAATAGCTCTACTGCTAAGAGTCCGATTTGAAAAATTCCTTCTTTGTTGGATAGTGTTTCCGATGAGAAATGTTTTTCCTATAAATACAAAATTTTCAAGTAAATCATAAACTTTCCGCTAGGGGGCCACAATGATAAATTGCGTTTTCTGCGTTATTTCTGCTCCTAAAACTCCGATTTGAAGAATTCTTCGTGTATCGCATACAAGACCTGATGGAAAATATTTTTCACATAATTTCTAATGTTTGGTAAAGAATGGTTTGGCCACCAGGGGGCATAAGTGTTAATATCTGTTACTGATATTTTTGTAACAAAATCTGGGTTCCTGAAAACTCGACTAAATTTTTTTTTCTTGGACCGATACCGCTCATATGGATAAACCTTTTGAGAATACATTCTTCCTAAAATAATGCATGGTTTTCCCACCAGGGGGCGTAAAGTCACATCTTATTTTTGTCGATATCTGTGTTTCTAAGAGTCCGATTGAAATATTCTTTCTGTGTTTGAGAGCGTTTCCGGTGCGAAATGTTTCTCATATAAGTTCATATTTTTCTTAACGCACTAGTATGCAACCAGAGGGCTTATGCTCACGATTCTGTTTACAGCAATATCTGAGGGATTAAAAACCCGATTGAAGAACTTCTTTCTTCCGTCAAATATTATTGTTTTCCATACCGGTTCCATTGACTTTGAATAGCTTTGATAAATTAAATTTGCGTCAGAACGGATTCAAAAGACGTGCCTATTACACCCGAAAATTCGGTGTCATCTTTCTTGTTGAAAATTGTAATTGAACTTTCATACGAAAAAAACTTGAACTGGAAAGACAAAGGAAAAAGATTATTGGTGATAAATTAAATAAACCACCTTTGATTTTCTGGTGACATCATTTTTGCGAATCTCTTCTGCATTGCAAATCACGGTACAAAAGCTTACAGAGAGAAGTAAAAGTGCGACTAAAGTTTAACTTTCTGAAGACAAAATGACTGTTTAATACTTTTACTTAGCTTTACAGACCGTTGGAGTTTAAATGGAAGCGAAACATAACTATGTCTATCTAATTCAAAGGATATTAAGAGTGCTATTGGGTAGAAAATAGGCAAACGAAATTTTTATAGAGTGCAGATGGTGTGTTATTCAAATTACCACTATGTTTCAACAGGAATGCATTTAACTGATGTGTACTGCTACATGTGCACACTTATCGTCCACAGGCTTACGTCTCCAAAGTGCGGTAGTTCGCACATTGACCGAGAAAGATGCACAGAATTCGAAGAAACATTAAGAGGATCAGGATTCAGGAAGAAAAAGAACGAAGATTAAATAAAAGCATGCGGATTAAGGGGCAATGAAAGAGCTATAGTCGCCCACATAAATTCAAAGGCATGGGCTGTTTAAGTGTCGCAAGAGAAACATATCAAAGCTTGTGAGGGAAACTGAACATATCAATTTAAGCATCGCTCTAACTCTGAATATAGCTCTCCATGGGCGTCTATAGCTTACTTTCCAGGAAGAGCCAAACAGAAATTGCAACTACGAATAACTTCTACAAACACCATAAGCAAATTTTCCTTGTGCCTTCTTGTCATCTAACCGTTTTCACAACACACTCAACACATAAATTTGAATGAAAACCAGAAGACTCAAAAACAATGTTAAAATGATGGACAAATAGAATTTGAATGCATGATAGGATAATAAGGAAATTTCTTTGTCATTCTTTTGACCCCTTTTGGCCACTTCTGTTACATGCGCCGCAAAACCCCAGAAATCCCTCAAATGATCATTTAAAATGAAAAACAAACAACCCTCAAGACAAATTTCTGGGAAAGACTTCCAAGAGGTCTTTGCTCAGCAGTTAATAGCTGTCGCACAAGATGATATATTTTTAATTTCTTTACTTTTCATACGTCTCCATACTGTACGTATGTATGCTGTTTTCCAAAACGCAACGGGAAATTTCATTATTACTTTCTACTGCAAATTTCCGCTTTTTCTGCAACGCTAAAAGAGAATGAGCCAAAAATTTACATAGAGAAATACAACTAAAAAATGAAGGTTAGAGCATATACGTCATATTCTGGGCAATCTCTTGTACGCACCCGACAAACCAATCCATCCCAGATATTTTCTGTAGGTTTCCAGTTATGTTGAACAGTCCAACTCTTCGACACCCATGTCCTCAAACCAATCTGCAACAACGCCATCAGTATGACATGGCGCGTTGTCCTACTGACAGGGTTGTAGACTTTCCCACACAGTACTGCCACAACGTTGGTAGTGCATAATTTTTCAGGGCATCTAGGTAGAACTCACCTTTTATGGATTCTTCCAAAATGTCTAATAGGTACAAGATGAACCAGGAAAAATAGCTCCATACCATCACCAAACTTCATTGTCGGGACGATACAGTAAGGAAGGTACCAGTCTCTCAGCATCCGCCACACTCAGGAACGACCATCAGACTCATAGACTATGTTCCGTTGCTGGTAATTCCAAAGCAGAGGCTTTCATTGGTCTACAGTCCAAGGCTGACGTACACCACGCTAGTCGGCATGTGTCTTTAGTCGATGTGATTAGCGGCTTGTGAATGGCTGCTCGACCGTGGCAGCTCATGTCGTGCAACATCCTGAGCACTATACTGGTGCTAACATCAGTCCTAATAGCCTCACATAGGGTTTGCGTGATTTGGAACAATGTTGATTTGCTTTCTGAGTGAAACGTCCCTTTGATGAGCTCTCCTGTCAAGTTCTGTTAGCTTCGTAGGTGTGCCAGGTTGTTCTTTGGCAGATTCAACTCACATCACCAAACGTCAACCTACGGACCTCTAATGCAGCTGAAGTAATGTCGTATTATGAATCCTCGTTCGAAATCAGTTAACTCCTGGTGATCGAGGCATCTTCCATTCACAGACGTGCTATTGTCTCATCATAGCCCGACGAGAATATTTATTGTTGGGCCTGTGGCGTGGTGCTTGCGTAGGACAGAATTCAATATAGATAGACGGTGTCCAGATATTAGTGATAGAGCAGTGTATATTTGAAATATAGCAACAAATGGAACTAAGATGCAGGATTTTGGTTTTTTCTTCGACTGGAACTGGATTTGACAGCCGGGTAAGATATCAATGTTGTTCTAGTTCTTACAATAAGGAATCTCACCCTTCGCTGGAATAAGTGGCCTAAATTTGGGACGGGTGAATTTTTCAAGCCTTAAATGTTTACGGGGATGATCACTAAACAATAGTTAAAACTCTTGACTTCTAGTAAAAAAAAAAAAAACATTCTTAACCCTTTAACTAGCTGGAACGATTTTAACCCAGTATTAGTAAAATTGGTTGAAATCAGCTCGAACGAATATATTCGCTGTCTGTGAAGTGGGCCAAACGCTGCTGAAACGAGCTAACTTACACATGACGAAGCCTTGTTTTCCAGTTAGCTTTGTTATTCAAAGTTATTTAGGAAGATGATTGTCACTAATCCGTCCTGACTGATTACCTGCTAAAAAGGCTACAACAATGACGACAAACCTAAGAAAGGAGATGTTTGAGTCACGTGCTTCTAACCAGTGTCGTGATGTCCGCTTCATTTAGGGGTAACAGCTACGCCCCATCATGCCTTGGATCATGGAATAATTAAGAGATTAGAAGAAAGCGCTTATCACCAGTGAAAGGCTACCTTTGGCACTGCTGAGATGTGAGGGAGAAAACAATTGTTTTGCTGTAGCTTTCCTGAAACCAGGCCTTTATGCAAAAATTTGTTTCGGGAGCAAATAAAAGTTTGAGCCCCATTAGATTCAGATAAATCAGCCGTGTTAAAGAAGTTACATACACTCTTTGCCAAAAAAAAAAAAAAAAAAAAAAATTCCCTGAAACACCCGAGAAAGTGGTTCGATTCTGATTAACCCTTTAACGCCCAAAACGCCCGTACGTACAAACTGCCATAGCCGCTCGAAACGCCTGTTTAGAGTGAGTCAGATTTCCTACCCTTATTTGCTTTCCAAATTTTCTCGACCTATGAGGGATCAGCTGGAGTCACCCTCAGTCACCATTGCTGTTAATAACAAAGAAGTGAAACAAGAGACAGTTTCGGGCGTTATGGTATTTGGAGTGATACAAGATTTTGGGGTCGTGGTCGTTAAAGGGTTAAACTCCGCATGCAAGTACCTCAGGGCAGAATATGCAAATTATTAAAAAACAACAACCAATGACGAAATAGTGGCTCGCCACAGTGCATGCGAACCACGCATCGAGGAAGGTATATCAAGAGCGAAGCTCGCACGCAGAGGCAATTGCGACAGTGGATTGCGGTTGCATTAACCTCCACGGACTGTGAGGATGCCTCGACGTCGGATCCGTGCACAATACGAGCCGTTGAGTGAGTTTGAGAAAGGACGCATAATTGGGATGAGAGACGCCGGATGGTCAAGTCGTAGTTTCGCCAGGTATTTGGTTTGGCGCAACGCGGCAATCGGACGATGTTGGAGCAAATGGGTCGAGAACGGCACAACCCAGCGTCACGCCAGCAGTCGATGGCCGAGGGCAACGATAGAACGCAAGGATTGAGCGATTGTGAGAGCCGCACGATCAGAACCGAATTCGTTGCTCTTAGCCATTTGTGGCCATGTTGCGTTGTCTACAGACACGGATGTGGCCATCGGGACCGTTGCCAGATGACTTGTAGCACAGTGATTACATTCGGGGAGGCCACTCCGCCGCCTACCAGCGAACATCTCCGGCACCGGTTACAGTGGTGTCGGGCCTGATCAACTTGGGATAGTGTCCAGTGGCGTCGTGTTGTCTTCAGTGATGAGGGTCAGTTTGAACTTGGCACTGATGAATCAGTGCATACATGTCTGGAGAAAATCCGGCCAGCGCACGGATTCTGCCTTTAACGTGGAACAGTACACTGCTCGCACACAGGGAATGACTGTCTGGGAAGCCATTCCCTACGATAGCCGGACACCCTTGGCAGTCTTCCGTACTACCTTCACGGTTCAACGGTGCGTCGACGACATTCTAAGACCTGTTGCGTTGCCATTCCTTTCGCATCATCACCGAGCAATTTTTAAACAAGATAACGCCTGGAGACACACGGCACGGCTCTCCCAGTCCTACCTCCTATAACGAAGTAAATTTCTCCGTCCTTTTTGTCTACGCCGAGCATCGAACCCGAGTCCTCTTATTCCGGAATAAGTCGCTCTACCAACTGAGCTACGCAGACGTATCTTCTCGCTGCTATCTGCCTTTATCTCGTGTGCGTCCTGCGGGGCAGACACGTCCCACTCCGTAATGTCGATACCCTTCCAGGGCCAATCCGTTCGCCCGACCTCTCATTGATCGAACATCTTTAGGACATGATGGGATTCTACCTACGCCCATTCCGGAATATCGGCCAACTAGCCCGCAATTGGACTTCATCTCAATGCTATACCTTAGGACTGTATCCGTGAACTGTATTCGTCTATGCCACGCCGGGGAGTCGCTTGTATCCGAGCCAGAGGTAGCGCTACGACGTACTGACTTGTTCCATTCTTGTAGCTGTTTTATCCGAATAAATGGCCCAACTGCTCTGGAATTAATACATTTTGTTTCCTATAGATGTACATAGCACATACCAATTTTCATTTTGATTGGACAATTCCTTCTGGGTACTTCGTGTTTGTTTTTTGTTTTGCAAAGAGTGTATTTTCAGATAATTTGCCTTCAATGCCTAAATGATGTTTGAAAGAATATAATAACAATTCCTCAGTTTTGGCAAAGTTAACATCCAAGGTATTCAGATGCTTACTAAATTTCACTAATAGGCCTTGAGTTTAAGACGTTTCCTACGGGTGAATTATCATTTCTACTACATAAATCAGAAATTTGATGCGAGTAGTTGAAATCACACGCGGAAAGCATTCCTGTTGTCTTTTTACTGAACGCTGTTTTTTTTTGCATTTTTTACTCATGTCGTTTTACCTTTACAAATTGTTGAGCCCTAGATTCCATCGCAATTCCTACTCCTTACGTAGTAAAACATTGTGTGGAATATATATTGGGTTGTCGGAAAAGTCATGACGTATTTCGGCACCCGATGGCGGTTGGGCTGTTTTGAAAGTACTAGAGGAATGCGCAGCTCTGTTATCGCTATGGCATTCGACAGGTGTCAGTTCTAGCTGCATTCTAAAAGGAATATAGTGAGCGATTTGGTTGATTTGCCGAGATTTGACATCAAGTTGAGGATGGAAGACCAAACTGTGCATTTTCGCCATATTTTACTGAACGCGTGTAAAGCTTGTGAAAAGTTGCGTAAAGTGTACGGTGATATTGCTCTACAAGAACGTCAGTGCCAGCGGTGGTTCGCAAAATTTTGTGATGGTGTTTTCGACCTCAACGATGCTCCTCGGTCCGGGAGGCCAACCGAGGTTAATTACAACTAAATCAAGGCATTGATCGAGTCAAACCCACTTCACACGACACGAGAGATTGCAGACACATTGCACATCCATCATTCAAGCGTTCACGACCACCTGAAGAAGCTGGGATACGTAAGCAAGCTCGATGTGTGGGTTCCTCATGAGCTCAAAAAGCTCAATTGACGGCGCGTATAAACATCTGCGATATGCTCATTAAACGTGAGGAAAATGAACCTTTTTTGAAGCGACTGATAACTGGCGACGAAAAGTGGATTGTGTACAAAAATGTGCTGCGCAAACGGTCTTGGTCCCGACGTGCTGCTTCGCCTTAAACGACATCTAAAGCAGACATTCATCAGCGGAAGGTTTTGGTCTCAGTGTGGTGGGATTTTAAAGGTGTCGTGCTTTTGGAGCTCCTACCACGGAACCGAACAATCAATTCGAATGTTTACTGTTGCCAATTGGACAGTTTGAACGAATCCATCATCCAGAAACGTCCAGAGCTCGTTCATCGTAAAGGTGTTGTGTTCCATTACGACAACGCGAGACCACACACAAGTTTGATCACCCGCCAAAAATTATTGGAGCTTGGGTGGGATGTGTTGCGACACCCAGCATACTCGCCTGACCTTGCGCCGTCAGACTTCCACTTGTTTCGCTCTCTTCAACAGCCCTTGCGTGATATAACGTTCAATTCAGATGAGGCTGTAAATCAGCACCTTGTAAAGTTTTTCGCCACAAAAGACAGGTCCCTCTATGAACGAGGCATTCTGCAGCTCACTGAAAGATGGCAAAAGGTTATCGAACAAAACCGGAATTATATCATTGATTGATCTTTGTTCCTTCTATCAATAAATGACCTTTGCAAAACATGGCTAAAATACGTCATGACTTTTCCGACAATCCAATAGTAACCTTGCTGATAAAATGATACATGGTTGTTTGAGACGAACACACTCCCGCGCATGCTTTCATATACATGCAGCATACAGAAAAAAAAACAGAATTAACTTGCTCACGAAAGAATTGTTATATAATATTGCTCAGATCAACCAAAATAAATAAATAAATAAATGAAACTCGCAGCTCTCTCTCTCTCTCTCTCTCTCTCTCTCTCTTTGTATCTGTCTGTCTATCTATTTTGGTTTCTTTCAAAAATTCACATACTTAAAGTTATTCACAAATCCATCAGATGTTAGTTACCCTTGACAGATTCGAATTATCTCAAGTTTCTGATTCTATTTTTGGACAAATTTTAATATTTCCCCTTTTATTTCAACAGATGCTGAATTTGGAGGAAAATGAGTTAGACGAGATCCCTTCATCGTGCTTGAAAGGTCTAGAAGCTCTGAAAACACTAAAACTTCAAGGTAACAATATCGACGAGATTCCTCAGACGGCATTTCCTGAACTCCTCAAACTAACTACGCTGAATATCAGCAACAATGACGTGTTCACTATCAACAACCAAGCTTTTACGAACCTTATGGGACTAAAGAATCTTCTTCTAGCAAAAAACAGGATTCGCTCCTTGACTCCGGACGTATTCGATGGCCTTCTAGCTCTTGAAACACTCGACTTGTCGAAAAATTTTATTGAAGCAGTGCCAATGACATCTCTCAGTAAGACACCCTCACTCAAGCGACTTATTCTTCATTCAAACAAAATCAAATCCTTGGATGGTATCCAGATGTCAGAGTTAAAATCTCTGGCATACATAGACCTCAGTAGAAACAGAATTTATGGAATATCACCTAACACGTTTGCTGGTATGACAAGCTTAAAGGAAATCCGGTTGGACATAAACAGTGTTCGTAAAGTAACTGTCCCAATGTTGTCTGGTCTCGAAGGATTATCTGATCTCTCTTTGAATGATAACAGGATTTTGGCATTTCCTACCGAAGCCTTAACGGGATTTCGTATGTTAAGAAAGCTGAGTTTGGACTATAATCGAATAGCGGCTGTGTCGTTAGAAATATTTACGCCGGTCAAAAAACTAGAAGAATTATCCCTGGCTTTCAATCTCATCAGTGAAATTCCAGATGACACATTCAAAGAATTTGAAAACCTGTTGTTACTCAATCTGCATGGTAATAAAATAGCAGACTTCACATCAAGCAAAACGGAAGGCATAGAAAACAGTCTTCTTTATCTGGATATAGGATATAACGAATTGACTATTTTACCAAAGTTGAAATTTCCAAAACTTTTGATTCTTTCCCTGGCGAGGAACAGAATAGCAAGGATTTCAACGGAAACATTTCGAGAGTTGACTGAAGTCAGGTATCTTAACCTTAGCTACAACAGTCTTGACGAAATATCTCCCACAGTGTTCGCAAAAATGGTAAATCTTGAGAGTTTGGACCTACAGCAAAACCTTCTTAGTGAAATACCAGATGGAATTTTTCGCAACTTGTCGTTCAAACATGTGAACCTTCGTTTTAATAGATTGAGTGAAATATCGGAAAAGACTTTCCATAATTTACCTAAATTGGAAGTAGTTGATTTAAGCGAGAACAAAATTCAGTCCATAGCCACGTCTGCTTTCGATGGAGTGCCAAATATTAAGGAACTGAATCTTAAAAACAACAAGCTTTCCATGTTCAAAGGGGATATATTTACCTCGACAACAGAAATAAATAAGCTTGATCTCAGCAACAACCAAATTACATACCTCTACCCAAATTCCTTTTCTGTTCATCCGAAGCTTAGAGACCTGGATCTGAGCTATAATGGTTTAACATTCTTTCCCGGAGAAATTATTAATCCCATACATTCTTTGCAAAGCATAAATCTAGAAGGAAATAAATTGCAGTCTGTTGGTGACGGTTATTTTTCAAATATGCCGAATCTTCAAAGTGTTTACTTGCAGAATAATGAAATTACCCTCATTGGGGAATCGGCATTCCAAAACTCTTCTCATTTGAATACAATTCATTTGCAGAACAATAAAATATCCTTCATGGCTGAAAAGGCATTTAACGGACTCAGTCGACTAAAACTTGACCTTAACAGCAATCGCCTAAACTCGCTGCCAAACGAAATATTCTCACGAACAAATGGACTGAAGTTAGAAAATATCAATCTGGCTAACAACGAATTTCGAGATTTTCCGACGTCTGCCCTGAAAAGGCAGTATTCGTTTCTAGAGAAAGCCAACTTTTCGTCTAACAGAATTGTTACTTTGCCATCTAACGCTGATGTTTTGGTAAACATTAAGGAGCTTGATCTTTCCAATAACCCTCTCTCTGCAGAAGCTCACCATGTTCTTTTCGGGGAGCCCAAAAGCTTTAGAATGCTTAATGTTGCTTCTACTGGAATAACAGCGCTACCTCTTATCGAAAGCCCATTTCTTAAGATTCTTAACTTATCTGGAAACAAAATTTCTGGAGTTAGTGCCGAAACCTTTCAGAGAGCAAGCATGCTGCGTGAACTGGACTTGTCATTCAACGAAATTCCTAATCTTAGGGATAATTTGGCTCCAGCATGGAACAAACTCACTCGTCTGCGAAAATTGGATCTATCAAGCAATCCTATACGGTATATTACTCAGGCAGATTTCAATCACATGGCGAATCTCAGAGATTTGAAAATAAGTAACTTGTCTTACGTTTCTGAAATGGAATGTGATGGACTCAGGAACTTACCGAAACTCCGCAGGCTGTACATGTTTGGTTACCATTCTCTAAAATTTTTGGACAGCAAACAATGTCTTCAGTTTCTTATGGGTTTAGAACGTCTTAGTATTGAAATAAAGGAAGCTCATCTTAAAGATCAACTTCAAGCTGTTTATTCACCTAGATTGAGTGATGTAACTGTATCCGGTCGTAGCCTTAGTTCTTTGTCTTCTAGTGCATTTGCTGGTATGCTGAGTCCTTCCATACGCATTTCTTTAGTGGGGACCTCTGTCAGCAGTTTCTCTGAAAAGCTGTTTCTTCCTCTCCCGCTTTCATCAAAAATTCATTTAACTTTGGCACATAATCGGCTCCGTCGTCTCTCACCGGAATTATTGTCAACGTTAGACAATAAGCAAATGAGTATCGACTTGAAAGGTCTAGAATCTAACCCAATTACCTGCGACTGCAACATGCATCCATTTTGGAGATGGATACAAGAGAAAACTAGTGGCAATTATGTTGAGCGTCAGTCTGGCTTATCGAATATTCTCGATGTTGAATGCGTCGAACCCCCTAACCTAAAGGGGACGAAAAGTCAGTAGTGCTGTTCCAGACGACCTGACATGTGGTGATACGACCGTTACTACGACTACAACGACGGCTTTACCCCTCCACCGTCCACTAGCCGATGGCCATCTACTCACCACAGAGATCCTGATATAATCTTCGAGCCTCCTGTTACTAAAAGACCAACTATTCAGTCCTCTGTGCCTACTAGAACTGGATCAAGAAATTCCTTAACCAAAGTTGACACCATGATCATTGGCATTGTTGCTGGTGTCGTTGCCTTTGTTTGCATCCTCATTATCATCATCTGCATAGTGCGGCTGAGAAGAGCTCGTCCTCATTACACTGCAGGACCTTTGGCTGGCCCACTTGCCTTCCGTGCTCAGGGCAAGTGTACGTGCCTAAAACCACCTCCAAATAGCTGTACCTGCTATCCAATGTACCCAGTATCAGTGCCATATCCCTCTTTGGGTCCTCCTGGTTCGTCTCCTCATCACAAAATGCTTCCACCGCCACTTCCACCACCACCTGCCTTGCTGAATACAATGGGACGTCAAGGAAGACCAAAAACACTCCATACTATGTCACATATCCAGATAGTGATAATGACAACAGGTGATAGTTCTTTCTCGTGAAACCTAAAACTTGTGTGATTTTGCCATACACTAGGATCTTGATCTTATCTCGTAGTTTGAATATCAGCATTTTTCAAGCAAAGTCGTGAAACAAAGCAAATAGTTTTCTAAATAAGTTCAAATGAAGCAGTTGCAAAAACTCTTCGAACAGTATGGAATAATCGTGAATCAGAGTGATAGAAAATTGGAATCCTCGTAGTCTGAAATAGTTGTGTTTCAAGTGTTAGTATTTACATGTCTTCTTGTAAATTAGCAGTGTGAATCCTTACTTTAGTTTCTATTGAAAGAACCTCAGATTACATTTTTAACGGGTGGTGTGAATGAGACAGAATTTCTGAAATATTAGATATTTCAGTACATTTTAAAAGACTGACTTCTGATACCAGCAGTTTATGGAAAGCCCTCAGGGTTTGTTGTTAATTTACGACATATAAAGGACTTCCAGTCAATGTAAATAATAGTGCTTTTTAAATTTGCTCAAGGTGAAGATGCCATTGAATGGTTAATGAATGAACTTGAACAACACTTTCCTTTTCATTTTTGGAAAATGTAATGAAGATGGCTGCAGTCAACGTTGCTGTATAACAGTCGAAGAAAAGAAGAATATTATTGTCAAACTATATAGGAATGGTCGAAAATTATGCATTTTGTTTCTGATTTTACGTTTCGTGCATCGTTTGTATATAGAAGTTATGTACCATATAGATATATATACACATAAGTATAAATATGTTTATGCGTAACAAAATACCGCTATGAAAATAAGTCATTATGATTTAAGTAAAGTATATAGCCAAAGTAATTAAAATTTAGTTTGACTTTTTAAAATTAGAAAGACGAAATATAACACAATAATTAATAGAAAACATTCACAGTATTGTGCTTTATGTTACCATAATTCGTAAAATGCTGTGTTGATTTTCATTAATGTTTAAAAACATAGCTCAGGATAGGTTTGTTCTTTGCCTTTCGATAACTGAAAAAATTAGCCATGTTTTCGGTTTTTTAATTCTAACAGGAAATGTTTCCCATTTTATTGTGACTAGACAATTTGGGAGCATTCTTTAATAGCGCTCAGTGATTTCACAGAATTTTTGAGGTTATACATGTGATAATTAATTTTCCATTTAGTAACGACGAACTTGTTTGCTTTTTTACATAATTCTGATATCAATTATCCATCTGACGATTTTAAATACCCCTAAGAAAGGGAAACCGTTTTGCGTAAATTTGTCCAACACTTCTTTTATTAGTAAAGTACAAATGATTCTATAAAGACATTTCTTTCTATAAAGGTGTAAAAAACATTGTGCTTAGATTAGAGAATCCCATATTGCCTTTTTTCACCATAGATTACTGAATAATCAGTGTTTCTGTCGATATTAGGAAGAAACGTGTCCTACTTGAAATAAGATACATCGTAGTAGTTATTTATGAAACAAATTAAAGCGGTTTCGTAATTTGCACATAAATACGTATTTCAGTATACCTTAATTATTTCATTTATCATGTTCTTATACAAAATTATCATAGACAATTCTTTTATCATATGTTTATTGCTGCATCATTCGATTTCATTTTTATCGGATACAATGTGTTATTATAAACAACACAACAGTGCTAGCTCACTGTTGTTCTTAGTTATGTCCTTTCCGAACGTAGTACGAACTGTGAGTGACTCATTACGATACTTAGATTCTAAAGCTATTAAATTCCCCACAGTTCGCTTTGCCTTATTTTATTGCCTTAGCGTTTTCTGTAACTGTTTCATGGAATTACATGGGAAGAAATAAAATTCGACATATTATAAATCTTAGACTAAAAACATTGTAAAATACAGAGAACCCTCTTACAACGAGGAGCTCGAGACTGACGGAAATGCTCGTTAACTTCTGGAGCTCGCTAAATCCGTTACTGGATAAAAATTTCTATCATGTAAAAATATGCACAAGTGATAATACTCATTCATATACGTTTATTTTAGACATCCATGATAATTATACTTGAAAACTTAATAAATCAACTACAGTACTAATATAGTTAATTAATTAAATTCTTCAATAGTATTAAACTGGATGGCCACGCGAATCTAAACCCTGTTGAACTACATAGCACATATGAAGCAAAAGCAGCACCGATCCTTCCAATGCAACGCTCAGTTGGAAGGTGAAAGGGGCAATGGGCACAATTCCATGACTTGTTATCTCCTGTTTCCCCTCTGGCGTCGTCCCCATTCCATTACTCAACTATCCATGTCTGAAAATTTCGTCCAGAAAACCACTTACATGTGCCTGAGCCCACCCATCCTCTTTTTGCCGAGGAATAAATGGCATGTTTACAGTTCTGCTGATACGATACAGCCAACGCATATAACCTTGTAGTATATGGCGAAGACTGTTTCTTGCACTATTCGCTGATTAAGCATTTGATGTACTCCCTTCCCCCTGCTTTTCTATCAACAGTCTTCCACTAGCACACAAGGAGTCCCCCTGTTCTGTTGCAATTTTGCCCTTGTGCCACCAATTTTATTCCTCATTCCAAGAGAGACGGCAACAGATTTTCTGTGCCTCGTTGAATATGAAATTTCATTACTTTGTTAAAAATGTTCATCTGAGCTTTTCACTCCCTCGTTTAATCCGGGGACTTCATTAATTTTTTTCGTTAAAAATGACCAAATTAGCTTTGAATTAATATTATACCACACAGAAGTTCCAGTGTTGCTAGGTAAATCCGAGATCTCGCTAAATACGGGCTCGTTATAAGCGGGCTCTACTGTGTGTAAGATTGAAGAAATCAACGTTGTCACACATTTATTTTCTTGTCGACAGCAGTTTCGGTATGCTTTGATCAAGCATTTTGTTCATGGGTTTCTCAATGCAAGAACAAAATGAACTTTTTCGTATCAAAAGACCATGTTGAAAATATAAAATTCGTGGTGAATTTATCAAATCCCTTGTGAATGTGGTCTTCGTATATAGGACAGACCCAAAGGGCCTTGTGTTGCCGATTGAAGTTACACCAGACTCACATACAGAGCTGTGAATACAGAAATCGTCGGTAGCTAAACACTGTCACGAAAATAATCATAAATTTCTATTTGAAGGAAGCTAAACTAATCAACAAACATTATTCAACCATCAAGCTTAATATTTTAGCAATTTTCATAAACATCAAAATTCTTTGCAAACTTACAACGACATGGCTTTCATTCCATTTCTGTCAAGGATGTGGAAGCAACTGGCAAGAATCAGTTACTGTCAACACCATTAATAACGTCACAGCTATTTGAATATTTTCATCCTGAGGAGGCTGGGCCAAAAACTTAGCAAAACTGCGGTTGACAAGAAAATAATATTAATTTTGACTAATTGATTTGTTCAATCTTTAAAGCGGACATAACTACTCTATTTCTTGATAGTATCTCGCTTTGAAAAACTCGATGTTATGTTTTCATCAAATTTCCGACAATTTCAGAAGTCATCTGCAAGCCATTACAAATATGAAATTTCAGCGCTCAACAGAATGTAGAAAACTTGACTGATTTTAACATCCTAATTTGAGTTTCACGTAATTACACCGCCTTGCATAATCCATCCTTATAAGAACATTAATCTACACGGCCACCATAAAGCTATCATTAGGTAGGTCTGTAAAGAAGAAACTAGGATTATGGCCTGTAGGATAACTACTCTTACATTGTCTACTGGTAAATCCAGGACAAATTACAGGCAGAATGGCAGCTTAATAAAGTAGACTATTTGACAAGATTGATATAACTTTCTTAGTCTATGATCAAATGGTACTACAAAGATATACGGCAATGAGCTTTAGTACAAAAATAAAACGAGTACACATAGGTAGTCATTAGGCAGATATAATGAAAATCTATAGTGATTGTAAGAAAACAAAGAGTGCTTATTATATTACGTTTTCAAAAGATAAAGGCATTGATAAGGAGTATACCTTTGAATGGCTAAACATGATTGACCGTGGCGAACGTTGCTCAATATAACAGTGTTCAGGAGGGTTCGAAGCAACATATACCATTCTGCCACTACAGCTGCTTTAAGATGGTGGCTGCTGGATTACAGTACACCTTTCAAGGAGGTAACAAATATGTTCGATGATATTTAAGTCCAAGGATCTTGCTGGCCAGGCCTTTCTTTGGATTTATTCAGTTTTAAAGGAGTTCTCAACCAGGTGGGGTCTCTGAGGACGGGCGTTATCGTCCATAAATCGAAAATCTGGACGAATAGAGCTTTTAAAAAACGACACACAGGGTTCTAGGATATGATCTCTGTATTTTTAAGAAGTCACGGCTCCTCTAATAAAGACACGAAGCGCAGTGCTGCCGTTCATTATTATGCCATCATACACCAACACATTCGTTGATAACACTTTCTAGGTGTTTTCCACATTAAACAGCATTTAGAATCACGTTGTAGTCTGAATCGGAAGCCTTCAGAAAACAGAATCGTAAGCCATTGGCCCAGGGCTCCAAGTTACATATTAGCGGTACCAGTTCTGACGAGCTCTTTGCTGCTCGCGAGTCGGTGGAACACATACTATGGACCACTTGCCATAAAAGCCACGAGCGATAGTCAGCCAAAATATACATAGTTCTACTGGAAATTCTTTAATCTGTGGACGCAGCAACTTCCAGAAACAGTTGCTGCTCAGTCGACCTTGTGTTCCGTTTTGCCGTTAGAGCCGGATAACGCTCTATTCTGGTTAAACGTAGCTTTCAGCAGTACTTCCCATTCGCTGGAACTGCTTCCAGAATCTCTAAGCATTGTTTTTGACTCACTGAGCCATCATCCCATCTCCGCCTGAGACTATCTCGCTTGAAGTTGTCCATCTCAAAGAACCATCTAAACGATGGTGACGATCTACCCGTCTCTCTCTCTCTCTAATTATAAATACAGTATATACAAATTGAAAATACTGGTACTTAATTTTGTTTACCGCACAAAAAAAAAAAACGCATCTTAACTGGGGTTTAACGTTTGGAAAATTCTATTGTAGGTAATTTAGAACACTTTCCAAGGGACAGGAAAAGACCCAGAAAAAGACCACATGGGAGATGGGTGGATGAAATTCGTAAATATGCGGGAGTGACATGGAGGAGAACTGGCACAAGACAGACCGTTGTGGAGAAAACTTGGGGAGACCTTCGTCCAGCAGTGGATTGATAATGGTTGACAATGATGATGATGATGATGATCCATCTTCCAAAACTCACTATTCTTTTGTTAGAGGTTCTCTGTCGTTACGAAACCCAGTAACCTTGACTATGGTACACGAGTTTCTTCCTGTCTTTGTTGAACAAATGAGTAGTAGAACCATCATTAAAAGTAATTTACCCATTATGTGTCTAACTACGTAACAACACATATTTTATTGAAAAGGCATAGAGATTCCGTATCCATAATTAAACTTATTATAGCATCTGTAATTCAAAACATTACTCTAGACGAAGTTACCTCTAGCAGTGTCAGAAGGGATCATAACTGTCTTTTAAATTCATTACCTGTAGGCTGAAAATATGGGTTTTGATTGTAATAAGCAAACTGAAAGGCAAATTAATCCACCCTTTAACTCTATCGTAATTTATTTAAATTCATCATCATCTCTAAGATCGAATTGCGTTTTAATTGCGATAAAAAAATTCAAAAATAAATTAATGAACTCTTTAAACCTATCTGTGTTCTGAAGAATCATTTTTTAACTGCGAAAAAATGTATATGCGCGTTTTAATGATTCAAATTTTTGTAATAAATGTTATAATGTCATACTTCCAATTGTTTTTTTAATTTCATGTTGCAATGTTTACCTCCATTCATTCTTGTATTATATTGATATTCTGGTGTGTATATAAGCTTTTCTGTGGGTTTAAAATTATGGAATATTTTTGTAACGTGAAAAGAATTTCTATTACCTGAGTGTGTCATTTGCCAGCATGAATTTTGAAATTTTGCCAAATAAATCAAATAAATTATGCATTCTGATGTGTTATTATTAATATACTAGGTATGAGCGGCGCGGCTAAATTTCATGTCTTTATATAAACGAATCTATTTGACTTGGTATTTACATATCTCACTCACAACGTAAGCAATTAGCTAATCAACGTTGTTGAAGAGAAATATGAAACGTAGATACCTCACGTTGTACCAAAGTGTAACTGGTAACAAACGCATTAGCAAGAAATCCGGAAATTTCAAAGACAAGAAAATGTTTCACGTTTTAATTGCAGATTTTTTTTTACCATAGCAAATGCTTTAGAACCAGCGCTAATTAATGTAAGCACAATTTGAATGGGATTTATATGTGTGTCCTGTGCAGAAATTTCTTCTTTTAGCGCATTTTCATCATTAAATCATGATAATTTTTTCTTGTGGAATTATTTTAACTGCGATGGCATTTATGAGGAACCAAGAGGCTAAAATAGATGGAGTGAGGATGACATCACAAACTTGAAGTTTTTCGAACAGAAGACGACGCAGTTGTTGGCCACTCCCAGTGAGGCGTTGCTAGTACTTTTTCACTATTGTGGGAATAGAAATTATATCATGTTCCGTCAAAAAACTTACACTTTTTAAATGGGACTGTGCTGTGCATTTGGATGAATCAACTATAAAGCATCTGACGGTGCACCTTTTCATCAGCAATTTTCCATTCAATTCAATATTAAGTTTTCTATAAATTTTGTTTTTATTAGGAAGACACACTATCGTTAGGAAACCGCTGGTTCTGAAACTTGTCAAATTTTTAGCAAACGAGAATGTAGCATAATCTTGCCCTCGGAAAATCATCAACAATAATGTATTCATTTACTAATATAATCGATACCCCTTACAATTTTGTGTTATTTTTATACCTAATCATACTAATATGTGAGGGTCTAGATATCTGCTTTTGTCACGTAGAGAGTGCATCCCGGCAAAATGGTTGATTTTTCTCTGCGAACCTTTCTCAGAAATGATTGTACATAATATGGTGAATGAATGTTTAATGTAAAGGGATAAATTAGCGATCGTGCTGTATGTTTAGTGCTCTTTATTTTAATCAGTTCCAGAAAACGTTTAAACGAAATTTTCGTTGCAAAAATTTCAGCTTACTACCGCATTTTTCATATTAAGTGCTGAGTTCACATGTTCTGAAGAGTTCGATTTTGCAAAGGTGTGACGTGCCTGCACCGCAGGATGCACATGAGAAAAAGGCAGATAGCAGCAAGAGCATACGACTGCGTAGTTCAGTTGGGAGAGCGACTTATTCCGGAGTTAGGGGACCCGGTTTCGATGCCCGGCGTGGACAAAAATGACGGAGAAATTTACTTCGTTAAAGCCCATACACTGAAGTGCCAAAAGTCATGGGATTCGTAACTAGTATCGTGTAGGACCTCCTCTAGCCCGGCGAAGTACAGCAACACGACGTAGCATCGATTCCATAAGTGGCCAGGAGACTGGAGAGATATTGAGCCATGCCTTCAGAATAGCCGCCGACAGTTACCTGGTTTTCGTAGGTGCAGGATCTTGGGTGCGAATGGACCTTTTTCACCACGTCCCATAAGTGCTCTATTGGGTTCATGGCGGGCGAACGTGATGTGCACACCATCCGTCGGAACTGTCCAGAATGCTCCTCGAACCAATTTTAGACAACTTGGGCCCGATGCATTTTCCTCCTGGAAAGTCCCATCGCTGTTGGGGTACATGAAGTCTGTGAAGGGCTGCAAATGGTCACCCAACAGAGCAACAAAGCAATTACAGGTTAATGACTAGGACCAGAGGACCCAAACCGTACCACGTAAGCGCACCCCACACATGTATAGAACCACCACCATCTTGCACAGTGCCTTGTTGACAGCTTGGGTCCATGGCCTCATGAGGTCTGCGCCACATGTTGCCTGCTTTCTAGGGTCCAATTACCGTGTTCACGAGCCCAGGTGAAGCGATAAGTCCGATGTCGTGGTGTTAACAGAGGCACTCTGGTGGGTCTTCTGCTCCTATACACCATGGATGCTCAATTACGCTGCACTGACCTGATGGATATGTCTCTGGTACCTCCTGCATTGAATGTGGATGTTATTTGAGCCAGTGTCGCTTGTCTGTTAGCATGGACAGTCCTGGTCAGACGCCGCTGGTCACTGTCATTCAGCTCCCGTGGTCGGCCACTGCGCTGTCAATGGTGGGTGGCAATGCCTTCCATGAGGTATTGTCGGTACACAGGTTACACTATGGATCGAGGAATGTTGAATGTTCGGACAACTTCGGAAACTGAATGTCCCATCCATCTGGCTCCCACTACCATGCATCGTTCAAACTCCGATAATTCAAGTCGGCTTGCCGTAATCCTACTGGCGGTTGTTCAACCCGACTCACGAGATTACACATCGCAACTGATAAAAATCGTGACGTGCGTCGAAGCCTTTATACGACGGCAGCGCCAGTTAAAAATTTGCATACTGCTATCTCATGACTTTCGGCACTTCATTGTAAACTGATACGTAGAAAAACTATTCTCAAGGCTAATATGTGAATGTCTAATGATCTAAGAACATGAGACATAAATAAACATGTCTGATGTTCAAAAACATGAATGAACATGTATCATTGCTAACCTTAAACATTTATTATACGTTACCTAAGAATCACTATCATTTTTAATTTATCCATATGTGAAATTTAAAGATATACACAGTGTGGCAAAGAATTTTTAAGACTGGGTTTGTAAAATGAAATAGAAACAAGAAATTATAATTTGTTTTGGTTTGTTATTCAAAATAAGTCCCTCCGGCTTCAATAGGCTTGTTACAGCAATTTAATAATGATTCGAATGCCTGTTCCAGTTCACTTTACGGAAATTGCTTCCAAAGCACGCGTCGAAGCTGTTTGTATGGTCGAAATATCATCAAAATAACACCCTTTTAACGTCATTTTAAGTTTTGGGAATAAAGAAAAGTCACAGGGTGCTAAATCATGCGAATACGGTGGATGATTCAACACACAGATGTTATTTTTCGCCAAAAATCTACGAACAAGAAGTGAGGTGTGACTGGGTGCATTATCGTGCAACAAACACCAACTGTTTTCATCCCGATATCCTGGACGAATGCGACGAATTCTGCCCATCAAACGCCTCAAAACATTTAAATAAAACTCACCAGTAATTGTTTGTCCACTTGGAACAAATTCTTTGTGGATATCACTCTTACTATTGAAGAATGTAATGAACATTGTTTTGATTTTCGATGGAACTTTTCTTGTTTTTTTTTTTTTTTTTTTTGGCTTATGGTGAGTTTTTTTGCTTCCATTCCGCAATTTTTGTCGCTTTGTTTTAGGATCATATTGAAAACACCATGTTTCATCACCTGTAACAATCGATTTTAAGAAGTTTGGATCATTTTCAGCGGCTGAAACGATGTCTTTGCAATGTGCACTTCTCCTTGATTTTTGTTCATTGGTTAACGTGTGTGGTACACATTTAGCATAGACTTTTGTTTTGCCCAAATCTTCATGCAGGGTGGTTCGAATCGTTTCTTTGTTGATGTTTAAAGACTTCCATCATGCTTAGTGACGCACATCGATTGTTTGCCACGACATCACGCACTTTTTCAATAATCTCAGGTGTCCTAGATGAACTAGGTCTTCCGGTATGCTTATCATCTTCTAGCGTCTCTCTTCTATCCAAAAAACGTTTGTGCCACAGGAAAACATTTGATCTACTTAAACAAAACTCACCGTAAACTTGTTTCCTCATTTGGTACGTTTCCGAGGCACTTTTACCAAGTTTTGCATTTAATTTAATAACAGCACTTTGTTCCATCTTGATAATTCAACATGAAAATATTTTTACTTCTCTAATGAACGGCCGTTTCGTTTGAGTTACTTTAACAACTGCGCAGTACTTTTGGCAGAAAGCAAGCAGATGGTCACGGTTTATAACGCATTCGCGATTACACTGGTGGCGCCACCGTAGGCTGAAATCTAGCGCCAGTCTTAAAAATTCTTTGACGCACTGTGTAGATCGAAATACTCGATAAGGGGGAAGCCCCGTCCAAATAACTTAATGTGAAGTTTTGAAATAGTAACACTATACTAGTGATCCGATTTATTGGAGTAGGAAAAAGGCACATAAGCGTTTCCAAGCTTTCGCACATCAACCAGATGGCTTTTTCGAGGAAGTTAGACAGAAACTGCAAACTGAATAATAGACCGCATTAACAATTTGAACGCGGGAACTTGACTTTCCAATAAATATATACGACGTTATATTCATTTAGAGATACGAGGCATCACGTTGGTTGTGCGCGCGGTATCCTGGTAGGGAGAAGGCATTACTTGAAGAACTGGTTCCAAATTCGTGGCAACTCGAGCGAGACGCCATCATTGCAAGTATCGCTGTTGGTAATGATCTCCAAGGTTTCCCGAATGGCTGTACATTTAGCGGTAGAGTAGGTAGCTAATTTCTTTATATCATCCCACATAGGAGTAGCGGACTTGAATTTGACTTCTCTAGATAGTGCCGTGGCAACTTTACCGTATTTTGTGTCCTTTTTATGTTCCTCGTTATCAATTTGTGATGTTTAGATCTCAATTGTCTCACCAACGTGGCGGTAAAAGCAGTGACGCCATGATCATGACGTTTCGCTGGCTTCATTTTGATTATTCGAAGGGAACGGCGGACCCTTCCTTACTCCATCTATCCTAACGTCCTTGTGAGGAACCCCGTACGAAGCTACCAAAATTAAAAAAACGCAGTTATTTCATTAGATTTGTTCTACTGACATAATTTCTCTGATTGTGGCATTAAACATCACAGAGCTCTCGATTTTCAGGAGTTCAAAGTGCGTGTATACATTTATATTTTATTTTGGGGGTTTTGCGATCACCATGAGCAACTCTGAGTGCTATAAGCAGACACTCGTCCCTAATTTTGGGCCAATGGTTCCAGGAAAGAGACAGATGCAGCGCCATCGGACAAGCGCATCACCGATGTCTCATCCGGGGCTCGGACATGGGCCCATCTGGGACGTATGGTCAGACGCCAGCTCCTCAGACTACTCGGCAACCATGTTTCATTTCTACGGTGAGCGAAGACCCATGTGATCACCAAGTGGAAACATGATTTTTATGGCTCAGTTCTGCAGTATTTTATGTTTAAAAATTAAAGCCTCCAAGCTTTTTGTGTATCAGAAGTTTTAGCCAAAATCTTTGAAAAATAAAAGCGATAACTTCAGTAAAACCTGAAAACGCAAACACTTAAATGGACTGTTGCTTTAAAACCTCTGCCTATTATTAATACGAGTAAACACATTTCGGGGAAATTAAACAAATGTTCCAAAAAATTAATTTCGGCGGAAATTAACCCACATACTAAGAGTGAGAACTTCTATTTTTAAATGTTTAGTGAATCGAAGTTAAACGTTTTTCAGGTTGCATGATTTCTCATATTAGCAAGCTGGTGACGTTTGTAGTTTCAAGAAATGATATACCTTATTGGATAAAGAAAATTACTTTTGTTCTGCATTCACACTGTGCAATCCTGTGCGGTTTAAAGGGGGAGGGGGCTAGGAATAATCTATCCTATACCTGCAATGTTAATTTGTTCTATACATTATTTCTCAAAGACTATTTACGTCCTGGTCTCCAAAATTTTGAGAGCAAATAAAGTCGTTGGCTAATATACACTATATTGACAAAAGTCACCGGACACCTACAAGAGAAACACAACATAGCATTTATTGACATACATTAGTACGTTGTCGGTCCACCTTTGGCCTTAATGCATGCACTGAGTCTTCGATACAGGTTTTCGACAAGGTTTTGGAAGACAGCGATAGGTATGCGCTTCCATTCAGCACATAATGCTGCCGCTAACGGTTGCTTAGTAGTAGGCCTTGGTTCCAAACTTTTTATGCGACGCTCTAATTCATCCCATAGGTGCTCTATGGGATTAAGATTAGGGCCCTGTACTGGCCAGTGCACACTTAATACGGAATTATCGTTAAACCACAGCGTAACAGTCCTTGCTTTTATGGCTCGGTGAATTTTCCTGCTGGTACCAACAAGGCTCGGTTCCATAGTATTGCCACAGAGTTGGTAGGGCATAATTGTCCAGAATACCGAGGCAGACGTGCTGGTTAACAGGCTTGTCCACGATAACCAATGGGCCGGGACCATACCACGAAATACACCCCCACACGAGTACACTGCCAGCTCCAAACTTGACAGTAGGAACAGTACACTGTGGTAGGCCTACATAGCGTTCCCCAGGCTGCCGCCATACCCACACACGGCCATCAGACTGATGGATCGTGTATCTGGATTCATCAGTCCATAGGACCCGTTTCCATTGGTACGTGTATATACCGAGGTTCCAGCACTTTTTACTCACCTGTACATTGAGGTTTTGTGCAGTACTCCGTCGATTAGCTGTAACGACTTTCCTGAGACTTCGACGTCCTCTGTCAGTGATTTTCTTTGTTCTGCTGGTACGTTTTGCTGCTTCAGGCACGCCATGTGTCTTCCACTTATTCAGTACATCCAAAACAGTTGACTTGGGTATGTTTAAACTCCTCTCGGTTTCTCTTATGGACAACCCACTAATATAACACCCAACAATATTTCCTTTCTCAAAGTCAGTTCTCTTCCGCCGCGACATTCTCACTCAAACTCACAGTGCAATATGATCGCGATCAGCTGCAGGCTTGTTTTTATACCGTTTGCAGCTGTACTGCGCATCTTAATAACGCAGCGGATTCGTTCATTTGCTTTTGAAGTTGTGTCCCGTGACTTTTGTACATATAGTGTATGCTCTCGGTAGGATTTCGAAAAAAATGTCAAATATTTTTAAAATTCAATTTGTCTGAATCGGGAAGTATTCAGATTTCTTTTTTTTTTCTTTTTTATTGAAGATTTAGCGACCACCGTGAGCAACTCAATGGGCTATAAGCAGTCGCCCGTCCCTAATTTAGAGGGACTGGTTCCAGGGAAGGAGAGAGCCGCCCCGGTGGCGCAGTGGTCTAAAGCGCTGGCCTCTGATCATTCGTCCGTAAGGGGTTCGGGTTCGAATCCCGGTGTGGCATGGATGTTGTGTTTGTCTTACGGCACTGGCTCTCTACCTTCCCTGGAACCAGTGACCCTAAATTAGGGACGGGCGACTGCTTATAGCCCATTGAGTTGCTCACGGTGGTCGTTAAACCTCCAATAAAAAAAAAAAAAAAAAAAAGGGAAGGAGAGAGCCAGTGCCGTAAGACAAACACAACATCTATGCCTCAACGGGATTCGAACCCGAACCCCTTCACGGGCGAATGATCATAAGCCAGTATTAAGATTTGGCACCAATTGAGATAAACTGAATTTCGAAATTACACCTAGGGCATATATTGGCTAAAAACTTGATTTATTTGCGCTCGAAAGTTTGAAGACAAAAACGTTTTTGAGAAAATGTGTATAGGACGAATTAACATTGCAATTATAGAGTAGATTTCTTCTTAATGCCCTCCTAAACTGAGAAACATTACTGATTACATTCTTACACGAAATAAAGTTTTTCAAATGCATAGTTAGCATATGTTGAGTCACGTACAACCTTCACCGTCATGTTAAAATCAATGTCACTGATAAGAGACATTGTTTCGTGCGTCATTTTTTTCAACTTGCTTCGTGCTGTAAAAATTAAAATCAGTCAAATGGTGACACTAGATCCTTAACGGTAAAGGTTCTTACAAATTAATACAAACACATTTCAAGAAACGCCTTTTCATCTTTCAATTCGGCTGTTAAACTTACGAAAATATTGACTGCGGGTCGTATTTTCCCTTCCCTGGAAATAGGACCAGGCCGTTTCTGTTCTTGGAAGACACTTCAGAGATTTTCGTGATAACACTAATTCTGGGTGCTAATTTTTCTGATGAAATTCTGGACGCTTGTGTATGCAGTACAAATTGGAAGAATGTTGGGAATTTCCCGTAGAAAAAGTGAAAATTTATAGCAGAAATTAACGAAATTTCCCATTGCATGTTAAAGAACAATATCAACGTACACTATAAAAATGCATGAAAGGTGAAGAAATGAAAAATATACTGTCCCAAGGCCGGATTTAGGTGTGTGTGTGTGTGGGGGGGGGGGGTCTGACGGAGCTATGGTCACCAAACAGAAGTCATCGCTCTTTCCACGTTAATAAGTGAGTTATAACGAAGTAAATTTCTCCGTCATTTTTGTCCACGCCGGGGCTCAAACCCGGGTCCCCTCATTTCGGAATAAGTCGCTCTACCAATTGAGCTACGCGGACGTTCGTTCTGACTGCTATCTGCCTTTATCTCGTGTGCGTCCTGCAGGCAGGTACGTCACATCTCCCGAAAGAGGGCCGGGGGCATGGCCCACGCGTCAGCCGTGACCATGAGTCGTTGCAGGCAGCCATCTGCTGTAGAACGTGCACTTGAGAACTCCCAGCCAATCTGGTGTGTGGAATGCAACGTCACACACATTTATTTTTTGAACCGCTGGAGAAGGGATTCTCTTAATTTTCCTCTCTCGCGGTGTGGAAATAACATCACAGCACTGCGAGATTTTGAACGATCGGGTCATCCGGAAAGTTCGGGCGCCATTATAACAAAGTAAATTTCTCCGTCGTTTCTGTCCACGCCGGGGCTCGAACCCGGGTCCCCTCATTCCGGAATAAGTCGCTCTACCAATTGAGCTACGCGGACGTTCGTTCTGACTTCTATCTGCCTTTATCTCGTGTGCGTCTTGCTGGCAGGTACGTCACAGAATCACGGAAAAATTCTCATCGGCCACCACCGGGAATCGAATCCAAGGTCTTCCAGTTACGCGCCGGACATGCTACCACTGCACCACAGCGGCCTCGAATTCTCCAGACTCGCAAGTGATTAACTGCCAAACCACATGGCAGGTTGCTTCATGGAGCCCCGCACTGTGCTGGGGATTCACCAAAGATGGAAAGCCGCAACTGAACAAAAAACTATGGGCGTAACTGGAAGACCCTGGGTTCGATTTCCGATGGCGGCCGATGAGAATTTTTCCGTGACTCACTTATTAACGTGGAAAGAGCGATGACTGCTGTTTGGTGTTCCTGATCCACGTCGAGTGTATGAATTAAAAGGAGCTATGGCCTAGGAACTCACCATTACCAAGGCTTCAGGAGGCATGCCGCTACATCGCAAATAGTACACAACTCATATATTTATATATAGAGAGAAGTAAAATAATTTTAGTTTTGTCTCATGATTTCCACTCGATCACAAACAGTGGCTAGGAGAGGAAAATTTTCAAGGCCACTAAGGGTCAACGGTTCATGCCATTGTATACAGCTGGGTCGGCGAGGTAGTTTCAGTTTTTCACTACCATCCATCCCACACTTCCCTGCAACCGTTAATGAGGGAAACCCACTGTGGCTTCACATTTCATAACAAAAACGGTGCCCCGAGAAAAGTATACAAAGCTAAAGTATTAAAAATTCCATGAAAAATTCTAAGAATCTTAAGCTTTTAACTCATGTTCTTGTGAGAACAGTGAAAAATACAGTGACTTTTTTTATGAAAATTCTGCAGGTAATTTATTAGTTTGAAGAATGCACTAAGTATTTATTATCACAAGCATATTGCAACAATTTCGTGTTTTAACGGATTTCACGTTTCTCCGTCATAAGTTTTATGGGGCCCACTCAGATGGCTTAGCCTACAGGGCCCAATAAGGCCTTAATCCTGCCCTGTACGGTCTTCTGCAGCAGCTATTAACGGCTGGACAAAGATCTCTCGAAAATTTTCCCCGAAATTTGTCTTGACGGTATAATTTCATTCTTCATGAACAATTGAGTGATCTCTGAGGTTTCGGGGAGCATGTTACACAAGTGGCCAGAATGATCAAAAGAACGACAAAGAAATTTCCTTATTAACCTAACATGGAGTGTCTAATTTCATTTACCCATCATTCATCTTTTTTATGTAGATTTGGGGTCTCCTGATTTCCAATGAAATTTATGTATTAAGAATGTGGTAAACATGATTACATAACAAGAAGGCACAGTGGAAATTTGAATACGATTACATATACACCGATTATTCCATTATGACCCACCCCAGCCTAGAGAAACGAGCGCGCCTGGAAATCGAGTTCACAGAGCAGTATATATACAACCCGAGGACCGGCTTTCGGTTAGTCGAGTGTTTGGACTCGGAATGGGAAAAGCTGCCGATTTATCGAAGTTTGATAAAAGACAAATTGGGATGGCACTGCCCCTCGGAACTGCGATCTCGGAAATGGCGCGGCTTGTGGGTTGTTCACGTGCTGCTGTAGCGAGTACGTATCAAAAGTGGTGCACAGATGGTCAAACATCGGTGTTATGCTGTGGGCGATGTTTTCTTGGGACACTTTAGGACCCATTATCCCAATAGCACAATCCTTGACAGCTGTCAGGTATCTGAACATCGTTGCGGACCAAGTTCATCATTCATGGAAACTGTGTTTCCTGCTGGAGATGGCCATTATCAACAGGGCCGCTCCGGTGGCGCAGTGGTCTAAGGCGCTGGCCTCTGATCATTCGTCCGTAAGGGGTCCGGGTTCGAATCCCGGTGAGGCATGGACGTTGTGTTTGTCTTACGGCACTGGCTCTCTCCCTTCCATGGAAGCAGTGACCCTAAATTAGGGACGGGCGACTGCTTATATATAGCCCATTGAGTTGCTCACGGTGGTCGTTAAACCTCCAATCCAAAAATAAATTACCAACAGGATAATGCGCCATTCCACACTGCCAGAATCGTGAAGGAGTGGTTCGAGGAACATGCTGGTGACTTTCTGCTGGCTTCCAAATTCACCTGACATGAACCCAATCGAACATTTATGGTTCGAATTGGAAAAGCGGTTTGTGCTAAATCACACGTTCGGGAACTGGAGACCTGCTGTTGATATTATGGTACCAGATACCCCAGGATACCTGTCGCCACCTCATCGAATCGATGCCTCACCGAGTGGCTGCTGTTTTGCGGGCTAAAGGGGGTCCTACAGCTTATGAGGTAGGTGAGCATAACATAATGGCGCATCGGTGTATGTTATTCGTAGTTAAAATTTATGTATGCACCCTCTGGAAAATTAAGCTAAGGGTACCCACGATACAAGAGTGGTATTGGTGTGGTTATTGTTAACCATTGAAGTGGATGCTATATGTCAGAAAAATTGCTGTTTGAAGGTTCTGTGTCATTGGAGCAGAGAAGCAAATAAATAAAAAAGGAATTGAAGGTACAAACAAGTGATTTTTGTCGACGAAAAGTCTTTATTCTTCCGACTGGGGGAAAAGGGAAAATATTGATTTGTCAAAGCATACGTTACTTCCAGCGGAGAGATGGGTATTTTGGATTTCTGTCTCTGTATTTTCCCCGCCAAAATCCGTTCCTTTTTTCTTCCTGGTTACATGCCTGTGAAAATCGTCCTTCTTTCCCCGAAGTCCCAAGCAAGACTCTAATAACACCACCGTATATTTTCACTTCCCATTCGTTTTTCTTTCTCTGCCGCTTGAAGGAAGATGTTGTCAATTGCTGGGAGTCCAATTCGCACGGGCGAGAAAGTTTGTGCTTCCTACAGCATCGAGGGATAAAGAAAGGATGACGGGTGCGTCATTTCTTTTCTTCGTGGGTGGTCCCGGTCAACGAAGGAATGGTTTTCCCTAGAGACTTTTTAAGCGCCTTCTTTCTCTTAAGGGGAATTTCTAGCTGCTGTTCTCGTTGAACAAATCCAAGTCACAATTTATTTATATTTCTGTATAACAGCAGTGAAAACAAATAAAATTTTTTCGGGGAGACGCACTTTTTTCTTTTGTCTTGTTTCAAGGTTTAACCCCCATTGTGAGCAACTCTAAGGGATTTTTATGGAATGTTTCTGCCCATATACAAAGGATCAAATAGTACGAATACATTTTGTTAAGCATAAGCAATCGCTCATCCCTAATTTAAAGACAGTGGTTCCAAAAAAATAAGGCAGCCAACGCCAGAAGACAAGCACACCACCCATTCTTCATATGAGATTCGAACCCGGGCCCACCCAGGTTGAATAGACAGAAGCCAGCGTTTCAGAATACGCGGCCACCGGGATGGCGAAGCAATATTTAAAGCTTTGGGAAAAATCTTTCTGTAGTGTTTCTGTGTTTATACACTGAATGCACACTGAATTACGAGTGCTAATTACCGTGTATACACTTCGTAAGCCATCCTTTCACCCGGAGAACGACAGTCACCCAACGTGATAACGACTCTACAAGATGCCTGAACTGTTATGTAGTGATTGATCTACAGCTAAGATTTCTGCGTTGCGGTTTACACTGAGATTACTGGGCTGGAAAGTGTGTCCAGCTGCCTCACCTAGGCTTTCACAACATTCTACAGATGTTCAATTGGGTTGAGATCAGGCGAGTTGGGGCCCATTCGAAATGTCTCGTGTCAGCACTCTGTTCGCTGAACAATTCCTCCACGAGGCGGGCCCGATGACACGGGGCATTATCGTTCTGGAAAAAGTCACTCCCCTATTTGTGGAGGTGTTGGGTTGGAAAGAAAGTAATGTCTGCAAATGCAAGGCAACAACAAAGTGCTAATTACCGTATATACAGGTACAAATCAGTCCAAAATGTAGTCGCCATCGTTTGCCACGACCTGCTTCCATCGACTGGGCTAGCTGTTGGATACTGTCCTTATAGAATTGTGTCGGCTTGGACGTGAAGAAGTAATTTCGCGTACGACATCGTCCCGGTTGGTGTACCGACAGCATTTTTGGACATCGTCCAAGAAATGCTGCAACGACAGGAAAAGGTGGTAGTCGCTTGGGGGTAATGTCTGGGGAATAAGCTGGGTGCTGTAGCAGCTGCCAGCCTAGTTCACTGATCTTGTGAGAGGTAACCCGTACTGGGTGAGGTTCCACTCCCTCCTGTTGTAGAAGGACGCTCTTGCGGTTCAGCAGTGCTGGTCGTTTTGACGTGACCGATCAGTGCAGATCGTCGAGGTGACGGCAGTACACATCAGCTGTGATAGTGGTATTGTCAGACAGCAGCTCAAAAAACACGACACCCCGCATTTCCCACCAAACAGACATCAGGACCTTACGGGGGTGTAAGTAGACTCTGAGGGTCGGCACGGGCTTCTGTTTTGGGTCCAACCACAGTTTCCGGGCGCTAACATTATCATACAGGACCCATTTCTTGTCACCTGTCACATTGTGGTCCAAGAACGGCTCAACTTGGTCACGTGCAAAGCAGGGGAATCGCATGCACTCATGCGATTTCCGTTCTGCTGAACTGTGAGTTCATGGGGTAGCCAAACTCCCACCTTGTGCACCTTCCCAAGTTAACGCAGGTGCGTGATAATGCTCGTGTGGATAGTCCGCAGCTGTTCGGCCACCTCTGGCGTGGTCACACGAGGGTCGATCTCCACTGTTGCGGGTCTTTTGGTTTGGGACGGTCTGACAGGTTAAAATTTTCCTCTCGAAACCGTTCGAACGAACGACAGCACTGACGATGTAATATGGCATTGGGGTACACACTGATAATGTTCGTTACAGCACTTGCGGGGGTGCTACTGCGACGAAACTCATACAGCAAGCAATGGCGGATGTGCTCCTTGTCCACTTCCATGTTGGCTGGCGCTTAAACTCTTCGCCTTGTGGCGGCTAACTGCTACTGACTTAAGCCACCTACCTGCTGATGTCATGCCAGTGTGCCGCGCAAACTCAGTGGCCAATGTGCGCCGTGGCCGGGGCTTCGACTTCGGCTACCTAGTCATCGGAGTTTCTTTCCAACCCTATATTTTGTGGGCTGTGTATGGTACGCAAGCTGTTCCAAGTAGTACCCGGCATCCATGCGTTGGTCCACGCTTAACAGGGGTCGCAGTTCATGCCAGCTAAGCATGTCTCATATCAGACAACCGCCCCACCGACCAGGATAGTCGACGCTATTCGTGAGGGAAGGCATAGAGTGTTCGTCATGCCGTTGACGCCAAATCTGGACTCTACCATCTGCAGAATGAGTAAACATATCGTGATTCATCGGACCAGCACATCTTCTTCCAATCGTCCAATCCACATGCAGTTGTTGTCACCAAGAGAGTCGCTTACATCAATGGAGTGTTGTTAGGAGACGGTCGCGTAAATAACGTCTGCTCTTTGTGTCTATCCGTGCGATCTGCAACTTATAATCGTCCTGGATATTGTTACAAGTGGCGACGCCAGCCACTCGGAACTGGGTGGGCTAATAGGAGGGCTAAGTATGATGGAAAGGAGGCACAAATTCTGAAATACTTGGCAGAAATCTTAGCAAAAAATTATTTTGTTGATGTAAATCTTACCCAACGCTGATAATGTTATCTCTAGTAAAAAAATGTTTTCAAGTGAATACTGTACGTAGTATTTATACAATGCATGTGGTATGGGAACCATGGATACGAATCTCTATGGCAAGTTACTATTTATTCTCAACTTTAACTTACTTGCGTCGTTTGTTTTTCTTTCATATGGCTGCTTATGAATTTTAGTTTGTAACCAGTGGCGTAACTACCACCCCCGCAGGCGCCGCATCTGGGGGGGGGCGCTGGCAAAGAAGGGGCGTACTACAGCTGACAGTTATAGTTTTATGAAAAAATTCGGAAACCACAAAACAAACAAATAATTTACCCAAAGATTAATATTTTGCTTTAAGAAATACACTGAAAAGCAATTGAATTAGAGACAACTGGCGTTATGCAAATGTGGCGCTGTGGGCGGCCCTGTAAACGGAAACGACATGACGTATGCAGCGATCCGACAATATAAGGAGTGATGCGACGGGAATCAGTAAGAGTCGGATGCAGTATGGGTAAGACTCTAAGCGCATTTAATCGTGGGAAAATTGTCAGGGCCCGACGAATGGGTCACTCCATCTCGGAAGTCGTGCAGGCACTGGGATTTTCACGAGCCACTGTGTCACGGGTGCACCGTGAGTACATCGAATCCGGTAAAACCATCCCTGCAAGGGCCAACAGCCGTAGACAACAGCGTGTGGATGAGCGGGGTCATCGTTGGCTAGCTCGCATTGTAACAGCGGATAGACGGGCCTCAGTGCAAGAAATCACTCGGCAATTTAACGCTGGTGCACAAAAACGTGTAAGCAGCCACATCATCCAGAACCATTTTCTCGCTATGGGGTACAGAAGCTATAGTCCCACGAGGGTACCGCTGCTGACCGCACATCACAGGGTGCAAAGATTAGCATGGGCGCGGAAACATCGCCACTGGACCCTAGACATGTGGGGAAATGTTGCCTGGACTGATGAGTCGAGATTCACGTTGGTACATGCTGATGGCAGGACCACATGAAGCGATGGATCCTTCTTGCCAGCAGGGTACTCTTCAAGCTGGTGAGGGTGGCATTCTCGTCTGGGGACTGTTTACGTAGACTGAAATGGGACCCCTGGTACGTGGGACATCGTCCTTCACAGGTCAACGTTACCGGGATATCCTGGACGACCATTTCCTCCCGTGTGTGCGTCTTCAACATCCCACTGGGGACCTCATCATGCAACAAGACAATGCAGCTCCCGAATTGTATCCGAATGGTTGGATGAACACTCCACCGACGTGACCTCGCTTCCTTGGCCAGCTAGGTCACCTGACCTCAATCCCATCGAGCATATCTGGGATGCCATTGAGAGAGATGTCCGCGGCTCTGATCCCCCTCCATGAAATCTTCGTGAAGTGTGGGAGCTTGTTCAGAGGTCGTGGATCCGTATGGCTTCCTAACCCTTCCGGTGTCTTGTCGAGTCCATGCCGAGACGAATCGCCGCCGTCATCAGGGCGAAAGGTGGTGCTACACGTTACTAGATAGGTATCTCTAATTCAATTGCTCTTCAGTGTATTTGACTTTGTAGGTAAAAAAATGTCATTGGTAAATAAATGCCAAGTTTCACTTTTAAAACACCGGATATCCTACAGATTTTAGTTATTCTGCCTTTGGCTCCGACATGTAATACGATCGCTCTGTAATGGTTGTAAATAATACGATCGCTCTCTAATTGCCCTTCCTGTGTGCTAATGAGTAAAAGTGCGAAACTATATGGGAATCCCCGTGAAGAATGTGCGAAAATAGTCAGTCACCTAGGGTTACGAATACGACAGGCGCATTTACTCACAGCAGCTCCAGGTCTGCAATGTATAAGAGGGTGATTTCTTCAAATGATTTGTTTTAATTTGAACAAAATAAATAAACGTTCCTATTGCTTTTAGTGCTTCCTTATAGTAAGCATGTCTACCTCATTCACTGTGTAAAAACTTTAACATACAAGTGAACAACATCCATTTGCAAAATGTCACAAAAATGTCCAAGTGGAGCAGAGTATCGGAGAAAAGGAAGGAGAGCACGCGAAGAAACTTCTTAAATCCAAGCAGTTCTGTTTAAGCTGAACTTGTTAAGCTCAAGCGACGTTTCTCATGAAAAGAATGATGGTTTGTTTAGCTCGTCAATTGTTCAAAGTTTAGAAACAGTCATTTGAAAAAAAAACTGAGCACGTCAGAAACAAGTGAAAGTAAAACGAATGATTATGAAGCTTATAATTATTAACCTTAATCATTTAAATTTATTTTGCTGAATACGTTCCTTGCGAAAAAATATATATTCATGTTCATGCATTGGTCTGCGCACCATGTTAATCTTGATTGGCTGATTAATACGGAAGTATGACGGTAGACACTATAATTCGTGCATGAATACTAGTATTAAAAGAAATCCGTCTTGTTGCACGATGATATTTATTCAGCTAAAAAATGAAGTCTATATACAGTTTAAAAACACATGAGCACTTTTGGTGTCACGTTGACACCTTCATCAGATGTAATTTCACCATGTGGCTACATGCTGGTCTTAAGTACGTGGAGTAGATGCATCATGGGAAAGGTAATGTCAATGTCACATGATATACCAGATAACAAGACAATCAAAAAAAGGCATAGTTAGCCAATGATCACTTAACAGAAGCAATTGCTATTGTGCTGTCCTTCCCAACAAGATTGCTCCAAGGTTCAGGTAAAACATAAGGATAATAGTCATTACAGCAACGTGTATTATAAGCCGAAATATAGAGGCTTTCTGCAAATAACAAGGAATAAACAGAGTTAGGTGTGTTTATGATTTTAGCGTTTTCCCAGTCTGGGATGGAATTTCCAGCACTTATGGTTCTTGCAAAAGAGGTGCTTTGGTGATTCATTTTTAGATCATATCTGTGTTCATTTAATCTCAAATCCAAATTTCTTTTGGTAGAACATATCATCCCTCGCTAAAAACCATGGTTACCCGGACAACGTTGTTAAGGGAGTGCACAATAAAGTACGGTTTTCTATGTCAACTGCTTTAATTAGTGAGCAAGTGCCTAAAAAGTATGTTGGATCTGTTGATTTTAATCCACATATTGTAAACCTCCTTACCAACATATGTTCTCGTCATAAAATACAATTTGGAATACGATCATGCAATCTATATACCATTATCCGCAATGATCGTGACAAAATTGACAAAGGGAAAAAATGGGGTGTGTATGTTATTCCTATGCTCGACACTATCTCTGGTGAACTAAACAATCATTATGTGGGTTCTACCAAAAGAAATTTGGATTTGAGATTAAATGAACACAGATATGATCTAAAAATAAATCACCAAAGCACCTCTTTTGCAAGAACCATAAGTGCTGGAAATTCCATCCCAGACTGGGAAAACGCTAAAATCATAAACACACCTAACTCTGTTTATTCCTTGTTATTTGCAGAAAGCCTCTATATTTCGGCTTATAATACACGTTGCTGTAATGACTATTATCCTTATGTTTTACCTGAACCTTGGAGCAATCTTGTTGGGAAGGACAGCACAATAGCAATTGCTTCTGTTAAGTGATCATTGGCTAACTATGCCTTTTTTTGATTGTCTTGTTATCTGGTATATCATGTGACATTGACATTACCTTTCCCATGATGCATCTACTCCACGTACTTAAGACCAGCATGTAGCCACATGGTGAAATTACATCTGATGAAGGTGTCAATGTGACACCGAAAGTGCTCATGTGTTTTTAAACTGTATATAGACTTCATTTTTTAGCTGAATAAATATCATCGTGCAACAAGACGGATTTCTTTAATACTGGCTGATTAATAACCTTACACAGTATTTCTGTTCCAAAAATTATTCAAAAAGTTAAAACTACGGAGATTTAAGTAACCCTCTTACTTTCTCAGACACTCTCCCTATCTTCCTGACACCCCCCCCCCAAACTTCTCCGAACCACACACACACCGCGAAAAACACATCCCCTTTCGTGCCCCAAATCCTGGGAAAATTTTTATGCTTAGGGGCGCTGAAGTAAATCTTGAGGGAGGGGGGGCGGCACGTCGTGCCAGTTAGGCTACTGTTTGTAATCTGACGAGGAATATCAACTATTTCTCTCTCTCTCTCTAACTTCTTTTTTACGCTTTCCAACCGTAGGTTGAAGAAGCGTATATGCTCCAGCTTTGTCCGTCCGTCCGCACGATAACTCACGTGAAAATAGTTCGATTTCGACGAAATTTTGGTATGTGGTAGGGGACCACCTGAGGACGAACCCTATTGAAAATGGGCGAAGCAGGGTCAAAGGTCAGGACATAGGAGCGGGTCCATTCCATTGCTGTTATGCGTCATAACTTGCGTAAAAATTGTTCGATTTCGATGAAATTTTAGTATGCCGTACGGAACCACCTGGGGACAAACCCTATTGAAAATGGGTGAAATAGGGTCAAAGGTCAGGACATAAAAGCGGGATCCATTCCATTGGCTTTATTCGTCATAACACGCGTAAATATGGTTCGATTTCGATGAAATTTTAGTATGTGGTAGGGAACCACCTGGGTACGAACCCTATTGAAAATAGGCGAAATGGGGTCAAAGGTTAGGCAGGGCATAAGAGCGGGATATATTCCATTGCCCTTATGCGTCATAACTTGCGTAAAAATGGTTCGAATTCGATCAAATTTTAGTATGTGGTAAGGAACCACCTGGGGACGAACCCTATTGAAAATGGGCGAATGGGGTCAAAGGTCAGGACACTGGAGTAGGATCCATTCCATTGCCCTTGTGCATCATAACTTACCTAAAATGCTTGGATTGCGACAAAACTTTATCATGTTGTTCCGGAGGTATAGTGAACCGGTTCTGTTGAATATCAACGAAATGGGATTAAAGGTCATTGCACAAAAGCCAGATTTATTCTACAGCCATTATTCTCGTAACTTGCGTAAAACTGCTTCTATTGCAACAAAACTTTATCATGTTGTTCCGGAGGTATAGTGAACCGGTTCTGTTGAAAATCATCGAAATGGGGTCAAAGGTCAGGACAGAGGAGCGAGATTTATTCCACAGCCATTATCCACATAACTTGAGTAATAATTTCTGGTATGTTGGAAAGCGTATCATAACCAATGCATTGCATGGTTTTGCTAACTTGTTAAATTATAATTACAAAAAATTCATTTTATCTAACAAAATTTCAGTGAATTCTGGAAATTCGCGTACGTTTATCCAAGTTCCCTAAAATCTTACATAGTTGCATTCACTATGTGTTCTAACTGCATAAATATTGGGGGGGGGGGGGACTAAAGAATGGGCTCAAAGAAAAGTTGGGTGGACTGCAGCCCACCCGTAGCGTCGTTCCTGATTGTTAATGGTTGACACGTATTGTATTGGGCCGTCAACAGCGAAACTGTAATGCGCCGATTGCCTAGCACACGGCAACGTACCCGTCTTTCACATGTGAAATCCACGTTTCACTACGCTTCCAGTTGTGTCTTTAGTTATTTTTTCGCCATCTTGGCACACTCGTGGAACACTGTAATCCTCGAACAACCCACATGCGTCGCCGTTTACGAAATGGGCGCACCAACATTTCGTGCGTCGACAGTTTGACCTTCGTAAACTCCGAAAAATCCTTGATTTCACCTATCACGTCTGCAACTCCTCTCTCAACTTTTACCTATCACGTCTAACTTCTCTCTCAACTTTTACCTATCACGTCTGTAACTTCCTTCTCAACTTTTACCTAACCATCACGTCTGTAACTATTCTCTTTAAGCTACAGACCACGTCCTCTTCACGTCAGTATCGTGTCTTACTCACATTACACAGGGGTAGTTGCAATTCACTGAGCGCATATATACTCCGAAGAGCGAAAACATTATGACTAGCGCGTCTTTATGAAAATCGAAGCAACTGCAGGTAAACGACGATGTGTGTGAATGTTATGAAAAAGGCCAAACTCTAATGGCCAGATGACTGGGTCAGAGAATTTCCGAGACAACAAGGCTTGTGGGGTGCTCACGGTCAGCCGTAGTCAGTACCTACAGAAAGTAGTCCCAGAAAGGAAAACCCACGAACAGCCAGTAAGATGTGGGCCGACCACGGCTAATTTCTGAGACGACAAAGGCCTGTGGGGTGCTCACGGTCATCCGTAGCCAGTACCTACAAAAAGTAGTCCCAGAAGGAAAAAGAAACACGAACAGCCAGTAAGGTGTGGGCCGACAATGGCTAATTTCCGAGACGACAAATGCTTGTGGGGTGCTCACGGTCAGCCGTAGTCAGTACCTATAAAAAGTACTCCCAGAAGGGAAAACCACGACCAGCCAGTAAAGTGTGTGCCGTCCACGGCTAATTTCCGAGACTACAAAGGCTTGGGGGTGCTCACGGTCAGCCGTAGTCAGTACCTACAAAAAGTAGTCCCAGAAGGGAAATACCATGAACAGCCAGTAAGGTGTGGGCCGACCACGGCTAATTTCCGAAACGACAAAGGCTTGTGGGGTGCTCACTGCCAGCCGTAGTCAGTACCTACAAAAAGTAGTCCCATAAGGGAAAACCCACGAACAGCCTGTAAGGTGTGGGCCGACCACGGCTCATCGATGCTAGGGGTGAGCGAAGGTTATCCTGTATGGTACGAGCCAACAGGAGGGATACTGCGGCGCAACTCGCCGGTAATTTGAATGCTTGTGACGGGAGTGATGTGTCACACAACACATAATACGTCGAACCATGCTGAAAATGGGACTGTGTAGCCAAAAGCCTCTCCAAGTGCCAATGCTAACCTCTGTTCACCGTCAAAAGCGCCTACAATGGGCACACGAGCATCAAAACTAGACCTTCAATGTTTGGAAGAAAGTCGTCTGGTCAAATGAGTCTCGTTTCCTGTTGCACCCTGGGGATGGCCGAGTAAGTATGCTTCGTTTACCTGGGGAAGTGTTTGCCCCAAGATGCACCATAGAGCGAAAACAAACCCGCCGAGCAAGTGTAATGCTTTGGGCGATGTTCACCTGGGAAACCATGAGTCCAGTCATTCATGTGTAGGAAACTATGACGTGTACCACCTACTGAAACATCATTGCAAACCAGGCACATCCTTTGATGACAGCGGCATCTCTCTAATAGTGTCTTCTTTAAGCAGGATAATGTGCCATTCCATACTACCCGGATTGCTCGAGAATGATTCGTGGAACATGAATAAGACTTCCAGGTATTGTCCTGGTTTCCGAATTCCCCAGACATCAATCCAATTGAGCATCTGTGGTTTGTGTTTGAACAGCAAATCCGATCTGCAGATGCTCAACCACGTGACTTACTAGAGTTAAAAGGGATCTTCTGGTAGCGTGTTGGCACCACATACCACAAGACACCTTTAGAAAACTTACAGCGTCCATGCCTCGCCGGGTAAGAAGTGTTTTGGCTGCATGTGTAGGGCCAACGTCATATTAGGCAGATGATCATAATGCTTCGTCTCTCTTTCTCTTTCTCTCTCTCTCTCTCTCTCTCTCTCTCTCTCTTTGTCTGTCTCTTCTGTGCACATATGCATATACAAACACACTATGTCTCCAAAAGTATTCGGGCACCTGATGGATTTTGCAAATTCCAGATTTACTAGTTCTCGTGTCTTAGCGTTTTGCCTGCAGGAGATCTGGATTAGGAGCGTGGATCTGCTGGAGAAGTAGCAGTTCCCTGAAAAAGCCCTGGTGGAACTCAACTGAACTAGCAGGACATTGGAAGTCAATATGGTACGTACGGGTCTGGTACGATTCGTCCAACGACGATTGGTCCAATGCCGATTCGTCCAATGCCGATTCGTCCAAAGGTACGATTCGTCCAATGGACAATTGGTCCAATGGTACGATTGGTCCAATGCCGATTCGTCCAATGGTACGATTGGTCCAATGCCGATTCGTCCAATGGGACGATTGGTCCAATGCCGATTCGTCCAATGGGACGATTGGTCCAATTCCGTCCTATCTGTCCGAAGTGCTACTCGTGCTGTAAAAATCTCAGCTGTTCTGATTTTATCTCCGATGTTATAAGAAAGTACCGGTAGTCCAAAGAATGTAAAATAATGTTACATTTCATGCGTAATATTGTGGTTACAGATTTTTTTTTCGGAGTCGCGTTTTCTTGTTATACTTTTCTTGCTCCTGTATGAAGTTACGAGTACGAGCCGTTCAATCAACTTCAATGTTTCTCTTTTGCATGAAATGATATAAAATACTAGTTCTCCGTTTCTGTTTGTAGCATGCAGTGGGGTTCCGCCAACTGGCCAATGGAAACAACTGGTCGGGGTTTGGACAGAGGCTTTTCAACAGTTTTTATTCTAGCGATGTCATGTTCATAACGTTTACATATCAAATCAAGTTAATAATATTGCGCTTTTACTTAAGCATGAAATAATAATTCCTAAAGCCTAAGCCTAGGCTTTTTTAACAGTTTTTATTCTACCAATGTCAGATTAGTAATGTTTACATATTAAATCAAGTTAATAATATTGCGCCTTTACTTAAGCGAGAAATATTAATTCATAGGCTCTAGGCCTAGGCTTTTTTAACAGTTTTAATTCTATCGATGTCAGATTCATAACGTTTACTTATCAAATCAAGTTAATAACATTGAGCTTTTACTTAGGCACGAAATATTAATTCATAAGGCCTAGGCCTAGGTCTTTTTAACAGTTTTTATTCTGCCGATGTCATATTCATAACATTTACGTATCAAGTTAATAATATTGGCATAACTGGAAAGTATAAAAAGAGGGAGGTCCGGACTAAAGCCCACCGGACATATGCCCACTATTTATAATTTGTAGATAATACCTAACGTCGGAGGTCGTTTCCCATTTAGTGTAAGAAAACTGATCACATAAATATTTACGGACCTTATAAAATTGCACTTTGTTTTAGAAATGTTGAAATTTAATGGGGTTACCCCCAAACCTAAACTAATATACTGTATATCACCTTTCTTATGGGTTCAAGAAGCTCAAACTTAAATCATTAGACAACGCTATCAATAGACGAACAACACATTTGAAAATTTTGAAAATTTTGAATTTAGGGGGTGTTAACCCCTAAACGTAAACTAACATACATAATCTTTTTCATGGGCTCTAAAAGCTCAAACTATATCTACGTTATAACTTGAAATCTAAAAAGGCTCACAGCCAAGGTGCTTTGCAAAGAGCCGCGAAATTATCTGTTGAGTGCCTTTTATAAAGTTTAATAAACTGTTTACAAGAATATCTAAGTTGCATAACAAATATCTAGGTTGTAACTTAAAATCTTCTAAAAAGGCCCGCGGCATAGGTGCCTTGCAAAGACCTGAGAAATGATACGATGAGTGCCTTTTATAAGGTTTTATAAAATGTTTACAAATTTCTAATATCTAGGTTGTAACTTAAAATCTCCTAAAAAGGCCCGCGGCCTAGGTGCCTTGTAAAGACCTCAGAAATCACACGATGAGTGTCTTTTATATGGTTTTATAAAAAGTTTACAAATACCAAATATCTAGGTTGTAACTCAAAATCTTACAAAAAGGCCCGCGGCCTAGGTGCCTTGTAAAGATCTGAGAAATGATACGATGAGTGCCTTTTATTAGGTTTTATAACATATTTACAAATACCAAATATCTAGGTTGTAACTTAAAACCTTCTAAAAAGGCCCGCGGCCTAGGTGCTTTGCAAACAGATGAGAAATGCTCCGTTGAGTGCCTTTTACCAGGTTTATGTAAAATGTTTACAATTACCAAATATACGGAAATTATCTTTCAAAAGGATATAAAGAGGAGAATAATTTAAATTATTATTCCTTACTGGAAAATAAAAAAGGTTAGTGTTGGTAAGATGATACCATTGGACAAATCGGCGTTGGACCAATCGTCCCTTTGGACAAACCGGCATTGGACCAATCGTACCATTGGACGAATCGGACATTGGACCAATCGGCATTGGACCAATTGTCCCTTTGGACGAATCGGCATAGGACCAATCGTCGTTGGACGAATCGTCCGGGACCGGGCACGTACAACGGACCTTACATACTTTAAAAGTGTTGTGGTATTTGGATGCCTCATTAGTAATTTTTTTGTACACAACGCTTCAAACCGTCTGTTAGAATTTACTATGGCTGATGCATTTCGAAGATGGAGGACCGACAGTGCTACTACAACAACAACAACAACAACAACAACAAAAAAAAAAACCGACTGGGCTGGAAGAACCCTTCTGAGGAATATCCAATCCCACTCGTCGTCCTCAGAAGAACCCGGTACAGAGCTTGAAATTGCTGTAGGAAAATCTATCAGAACTGGAAATATCCTCAGAAAGAATTCACTGGATTTCTACGGTGCGGCAGCTGTGCAGAAGCGTAACTTCACCCCTATAAATGCTCATTGACAGGTGCTTCTCCGCCTTTCCTCGACCGTAGAGCTCTGGAAGGAGGTTATATGGAACGATGAAACACGCTTCACACCGTTTCGTTTGAATGAAAGTGTTTGGGTCTGGCGATTGCTGAGATAACAGTTCTCTTAAGACTGCATCGTTCTAAATACCAAGCCCGGTGGCAGCTATGTAATAGTTTGGGACTACCTCAACTGGAAAGGGCAATGGTTCTTTCGTTGTTGTACTTATAATCATGAAGTACAACCTCTTTACACCGTGCAAGTACTTTGGTTCGGATCTTTGTTTGTTTCAGCACGGCTATGCTCTATGCTAAATTGCGAGATGTGTACAAGTGGTCACGGAAACGTTTATTTAAAACTACAAATATTACATTAAATACCATGCACTATCAAGATACCAGGATAAAATCCATTAACAGAACAATATTATAAATAATATGCTGTAATAATCTACTGTATTCGAAGGAATACTCTACAAGTCCATCCCAAGTCTGGTTTGGGCGGAACAACTCTGAAACGTTGGACTGGCCAACTCAAAGTCTCGAACTTAGCCTTGTAGAACACCTTCAGGACACCAAGGAATGCCAAATAGTAAGATATCGATCACAACGGTGTTCCATCAAATCAGCATTTTGTTTTTTTTTCTTTTCATTGAAGGTTTAACGACCACCATGAGCAACTCAATGGGCTATAAGCAGTCGCCCGTCCCTAATTTAGGGCCACTGGTTCCAGGGAAGAGAGAGAGAGAGAGCCAGCGCCGTAAGACAAACACAACATTCATGCCTCACCGAGATTGGAACCCGGACCCATCTCAGACGAATGATCAGAAGCCATCCCTTAGAAACACTGCTCAATCAGCTGTTTCAGTGGCTTTCCGGAAAGAGTCGAGAAAATTTTCGGGTGGGAATTACTGGAATTTTGTAGAACGTCATGTCCGGAAGGGTTACAACTGTTATTAAAGCCAGAGGTAGCCTTTCCTTTTGGGTTTCGGAAGTGTTTAATTACACTCTTTGCAAAAAAAAAAAAAACGAAGCACACCAAGAAAGTCGTTCCATCCTGATGAAACTCTGCATGCAAGTAACTCAGCGCTGAATATTCAAACGATTAAAAAATAACGACCAAATGGCTAAACAGTGGCCCGCCACAGCGCATGGAGAAGGGTATATCAAAAGCAAAGCTCGCACTCAAGAATAATTGTGAAAGCGGATTGCGGTTGCATTAACCTCCATGGACTGTGAGGATGCCTCGACGTCAGATCCGTGTACAACACGAGCAGCTGAGCGAGTTTGAGAGAGGAAGTATAATTGGGATGAGAGAGGTCGGTTGGTCAAGTCGCAGTATCGCCGGGCATTTGGGTCGGAGCGAAGCGTCAATCGGACGATGTTGGCGCCAATGGGTCGAGGAGGGCACACCCACGCTGTACGCGGCCAGCGGACGGCCGAGGGCAACGACAGAACGCGAGGATCGAGCGATTATGAGAGCCGCACGAACAGAACTGAATTCGTCGCTCTCAATCATCCATGGACATATTGCGTCGCTACAGGTACGGAATTGGCCGTCCGGATCGTTGCCAGACGACTTATGGCACAGGGAAGTACATTCGAGGAGGCCACTCCGCCCCCTACCACTCACCAGCGAGCATTGCCGGCACCGGTTGCAGTGGTATCCGGCCCGATGAACGTGAGATAATATCCAGTGGTGTCGTGTTGTTTTCAGCAATGAGTCATGGTTTGCACTTGGCGGAAATGACCAGCACACGGATCATACTTTTACTGCGGAACGGCACATGGCTCCCACACCGGGAGTGACTCTCTGTAGAGCCATTTCCTACATAAGCCGGACACTCTTGGTAGTCCTCCGTACCATTCTCACGGCTCAACGGTACGTCGACGACGTGTTGTGTTGCCATTCCTGTTGGATCATGACGGTGCAATTTTTCAACAGGATAACGCTCGGCCACACTCGGCACGGCTCTTCCAGGCCTACCTCCGTAATGTCGACACCTTTCCGTGGCCAACCCGATCGCCCGACCTATCACCGATTGAGCATGTTTGGGATACGATGAAACGCCACTTACTCCCATTCCGGAATACCGGGGAATTGGCCCGCAATTTTGACACCGCTGGCACGCTGTACCTCAAGACAATATCCGTGAAATATATACGTCTATGCTACGCCGGGGAACCGCTTGTATCCGAGACATGGGTGGCGCTACGACGTACTGACTTGTTCCACCCGTGTAGCTGTTTTATCCGAATAAATGGCCCGGCTGCTCTGGAATTGCTATCATATCGTTTCCTATATATGTACGTATACATTGCACATACCAATTTTCATCTCGATTGGATGATTCCTTCTGGGTGCTACGATTTTTCTTTTCTTGTTTTTTTTTCTTTTTTGTAAAGAGTGTATTTCCGCTTTTTTTACCTTTTCAACCGTAGGTTGAAGAAGCGTATATGTTCCAGCTTTGTCCGTCTGTCCGTCCGCACGATAGCTCGCGTATAAATGGTTCGATTTCGATGAAATTTTAGTATGTGGTAGAGGACCACCGGACCACCTGGGGATGAACCCTATTGGAAATGGACGAAATGGGGTCAAAAGTCAGGACATAGGAGCGGGATCCATTCCATTGACCTTATGCCTCATGACTTGCGTAAAAATTTTCGATTTAGATGAAATTTTAGTATGTGGCACAAAACCACATGGGAATGAACCCTGTTGAAAATGAAAGAAGGGGGTCAAAGGTCAGGACATAGGAGTGAGATCTATTCCATTGCCTTTATGCATCATAACTTACGTAAAAATGCTTCGATTGAGACAAAACTTTAGTATGTTGTTCCGGAGGTATACTGAACCGGTTCTGTTGAGTATCATCGAAATGGGTTCAAAGGTCAGGGCACAGGAGCGAGATTTATTCCACAGCCATTATCCTCATAACTTGAGTAATAACTTGAATAATGATTTCTGGTATGTTGGAAAATGTATTATAATCAATGCATTGCATGATTTTACTAACTTGTTACAATCTCCACGTGCATCGAAGATTAGATGGTGTCACTTACACCTTAATTTTAAGTTACGGTTCCGGGAACCAAGAAAAAGAAACATCCGGTACCTACTTGCTGATGACATAGTCATTTTTGCAACTACCCCATCAGAGCTGCAGAGTATGATCCAGGAAGTTGCTGACAAGAGTAAAGAAGTGGGATTAAAAATGAACTTTCAGAAGACAAAAGTGATGTTCAATGCTTTTACAAGAAATGAAGATTTATCGATTGATGGAGAAAAGCTGGAGATAACAGACACGTACGTTTATCTTGGACAGCAGATATCAAGTGAGGGTCACATTGGTGAAGAAATTAATCGGCGTACAAAACTTGCCTGGAGAGCTTTTGGAAGAAACAGCATAATTTTCAAGAGCAATATGCCATTATGTCTTAAAAGAAAAGTGTTTGATCAATGCATCCTTCCAGTGCTTACGTATGGTGCAGAGACGTGGACCTTAACTAAAAGAGACATACAAAGGCTGCAGACAACTCAAAGAAGCATGGAGAGGTGCATGCTTGGTGTAACCAGGAGAGATAAGAAGAGGAACTCGTGGATCCGAAAAATGACAAGAGTGGAAGACATCATGATCAGAGTTAAATCCCTGAAATGGCAATGGGCTGGACATACTGCCAGAAGGACAGATCATCGATGGACAGCCGAAATTTTAGATTGGATTCCAAGGGACAGGAAAAGACCCAGAAGAAGACCACATGGGAGATGGGTGGATGAAATTCGAAAGTATGCAGGGGTGACATGGAGGAGACTGGCACAAGACAGACCGTTGTGGAGGAAACTTGGGGAGACCTTCGTCCAGCAGTGGATTGATAATGGTTGACAATGATGATGATGATGATGATGACCTACGAGAATCATGTCCCAGCATGCCTTAGGGCTTTGAAAATAGGTACACAGTCCTAGTTGCTTGCAAAGTGGTCAGAAGCTCTGGTTTCTGGCTAGTCGGTTGTTCGAGCTGATCCCGGGTTTGGGTCCGTAATGAGCCATGCGTGGTGTGATTGTTTCACGGAAATGTATCTCTCGCTTCTCCGGTTGAAGCTCTTTGGCCCATTGAAGCCCTTGCGCCAGTAAACTCTGATTAACCAACCTGATCGCTTCCTTCCCTGAAGACAGTGGCATTAATTTGGTGACAGGAGATTGCTTATAGTCATGTGTGTTATTTGTGGTTCTCGTTAAACCCCGAAAGAACAACAACAAAAAAATAAAAGAACTACAAAGGGTAAGTCGAGAAAGTTTTGCAGTATTTGGATCATGCGTACCTTTACGACGAAAGCTGACTAGCATTCAAATTATCAGATATCGTGTTGCATCGTCTTCAGCCATCTGTCTGCCAGTTCTTCGATTTCTCGGTGATACCAGTTCTTGTCCTTCGAGGCGAAGAACACCTTCACCCCAGCTGCCACCTCCTCCTGGTTTTTAGAGTGCCACCCGCGAAGGGAGTGGGTCATGGACCGGAACAAATAATAATCCGACTGGGCACAGGTCCGGACTATATGCTGGGTGGGGTATCAGTTCGATACCCTCAAGTTCCTGGAGTTTTGCTCGGGTCGTTCGCGGGGTATGAGGCCGAGCGTTGTCAAGCTGTAAGAGAGCGCGCTTTCTCTTCGTCAGTACCGGGTACTTCTTCTCCAAAACGGCATACATCCGCTCCAGCTGTTCAGAGTAGAGGTTGGCGTTGATGGTCCGACCGTCTGGAACAAATTCCTAATGGATTATCCCCTCGAAATTCCACCAGACGCAGAGCATCACTTTGTGCTCGGAGCGCTCACGTTTGACAACAGGTTCTGGAAGTTGACCTCGGCTCAACCACTGCCATTGTGTGTTAGGATTACTGAAATAGACCCACTTTTCATCGCACGTAACAATTATCTTGATGAAACGTACACCGCGCGGGTTTTCTAGTTATACGAAGATTTTCCATAGTTTTGTTAAAACGAAGAATATCAGGAAAACGTCTATATCACGATATTTGTATTAATGATACTAATTTGACTGAAGCACTTATTTCACGTACTTTGGGAACATCTGGGTATCGTTTAGAAAGAAGTGTAAGCATATAACTCTTGCTTTTTAAGAAGACAATAAGTGGGACCGATGCAACTGTGACTACATTAAAAGGCCATAACATGATTATTCACATTAACATTAGTTTTAATGATGAGCATTATTTTATAAAGCTGATCATCAGTAATATCTTATAGAAAAGCGACTACGGATTGTATTGATTTGAATTTTCATTCCGTTGTTTAATAGTAGTTTGTGGAGTGCTGGTAATATTTGACACACCAGTAGATTTAAGTGTTCGTTTGTATTGGATTACATCCAATACTACATTACATTTATGTGGTGGTTGGTGCATATTTCAATAAAAAAAATCTGATATACTGATTTCTATTGATTTTTGGACTTCTGGTCTACTGATTTCAGATAAGAGTCTCTGTCTGGCAACGCTGCTTCTCCGAAAGGGGTCCGGGTTCGAATCCCGGTGAGGCATGGATGTTGTGTTTGTCTTACGGCACTGGCTCTCTCCCTTCCCTGGAACCAGTGGCCCTAAATTAGGGACGGGCGACTGCTTATAGCCCATTGAGTTGCTCACGGTGGTCGTTAAACCTCCAATCAAAAAAAAAAAAAAAAAAAAAAAAAAAACGCTGCTTCAGAGTGACGAAATCAAGAGTTGAGAATCTAGACTGCCTTTTACGGTATTCTAATTTTTGGGTGTGGACCTACCGACTAGCATGAGTGCTTCGGGTTACAAACAACCGCCTATTCCTAATTTAAAGCCACTGGTTCCATGGAGAAGACAGATTCATCAAACAAGCACAGTGCTTATTCCTCCTCTGGGAATCGAACCCGAGTCCATCTCGGTCGAATGGTCAGAAGACAGCGCCTCAGACAACTCGGCCACTGGGACGACATTTGCATACCAGCCTGAACATACTCAAACTGGCATCTTTTGTGAATCAAAATGGCAACTTTTCTGACTGTTCATAACATTTACAAAAGTTGCCATTAAATTGCGATTGCCGTCTTATTTTAATGAATGTGATCAAATTAGTTAGGGTAAATATGAAGAGCTAAAATTGTTTCGTTAGGCGGAAAATCATTATATGCTAAAGTTTTTGAATTTTTTTAAGCAAGCAGTAAATAAGAACTGAAAATGTATTCGTTTGGCCTCCTCATTCTCTCAATTTTGATGGATGTCTATGCACGAAATGTGGGGCTTGATGAGGTCTCCGTGAAGCATAGCATTTAGTCTTTCAATGAAAAAAGAGTCCTTAATCCTGGATAGCCCGTTTCTCTGGTGATTTCTTCCTGAGAGACCTTAGCTGCGGATAGAAGTTAGATCGTGTGACTCGCGGTTCAAAAGAATGTCTCCTTCCTGTATATAAAAGGAAGCTCTTGCATTTAAATGCGAGTATGTATTCTTAGCACCCGCTGCCTTAACCAGGTACATCAATGCATCCTGCCAGTGCTTACGTATGGAGAAGAGACTTGGACCTTAACTAAAATAGAGATGCAGAGACTTCAGACAACTCAAAGCAGCATTGAGAGATGTATGCTTGGTGTAACCAGGAAAGATAAGAAGAGGAACTCGTAGATAAGGAAAATGACAAGAGGGGAGGACGTTATGACCAGAGTGAAATCACTGAAATGGCAATGGGCTGGACATGTTGCCAGAAAAACGGACCACCGATGGACAACAACCGAATTTTAGACTGGATTCCGAGGGACAGAAAAAGATCCAGAAGAAGACCTCCATGGGAGATGGATGCATGGAATTCGAAAGCATGCCGGAGTGACATGGAGGAGACAGGCTCAAGACAGAAAATTATGGAAGAAACTCGGGGAGACCTACATCCAGCAGTGGGTTGATAATTGTTGACAATGATGATATATATATATATACACTGAAGTGCCAGAAAAACTGGTACAGACGAGCTTATGCAAAATACATAACAACGTCACCTATGCGCGTACTCGATTGCGTCCGCCAGTGCGTATATAAAGCGATAGACATCTTTGCCAGCTGTCAGAGCTGTTTGCGGCATGAGAATGACAAGTAATAACGATTTAAGCGATTTTCAACGCGGTGTCATAGTTGGCGCTCGTGAGATGGGCCATAGTATCTCGGAGGTAGAAACAAAGTTCGGATTTTCACGGACGACCATTGCAAGGATGTACCGTGACTACAATAATTCCGTCAAAACCTCCAACCTACGATACCAGTGTGGCCGTAAAAAGACATTGGGTGAACGTGACCATCGTCGGCTGTCAAGAATCGTTTCACGCGACACTCTCGCAGGTAGCATCGGAATTCAATGCTGGATCCTCAAGAAACATCAGCGTCCGGACTGTGCAACGTACCCTGCACAATATGGGCTTTGGGAGCCGACGCCCAACTCGAGTCCCCTGAGTCAACTCGAGTCACTTGAGTCCCCGACGCCCAACTCGAGTCCACACAGAGCTATGCCCGTCGCTTGGGCACGGCAACACCGCCACTGGACACTTGATGACTGGAAACAAGTAGCCTGGTCTGGCGAGTCGCGTTTCCAACTGTATCGGGCAGATGGAAGGATTCGTGTGTGGCGTAAACCCGATGAAGCCATGAATCCCGCCTGTCAATAGGGAACTGTAGCGGCTGGTGGGGGGGGGGTCCATAATGATATGGGGTATATTTAGCTGGACTTCACTGTAACCCCTGATACGTCTACAAACGTGTGTGACCGGCCAACAACGCTATGTGCACATTTTTTCTGACGAGGTACACCCGTTCATGTTCTGCATTCATGCTGATGGGTTGGGACAATGCAAGTGTCGGGAGACCATATTATGGTTAGAGGAGCATTCATATGAGTTTGGGGTGTTGCCATTCCCACCCAAGTCCCAGATCTGAACGTGATAGCACACATTTGGGATGCCATGCAACGCGCTATCGAACACAGGAATCCGAGACCTCGGAATACACCCGAATTGTGGAACGCTCTGCAGGAAGTATGGTGTGCATTGCCTACAGCATATTTCCAGAAGCTAGTGGAGTCCATGCCCCGTCGTATTTCTGCAGTCCTGCGCTCCCGTGGGTAACCTACCAAGTATTAGACTGGTGTACCAGTTTTTATGGCACTTCAGGGTATTTTAAGGACAACAGCCCCCAACAGTGGTCGAAGGCGCTGGACTTGATCAGTTGTCGAAAATGGGCTCGGCTTGAGTCCCGTTTAAGGCATGTGCTAGGCGATTATCTGGTGGCGCTGAATCTGTCCTATTCCGAAAACCAGATGACCCAAATTATGGACGGGATATCAGTGATAGCTTTACGCTTTGCTAGTGGTGTACGTTAAAAAACGAAGAAAAAAATGACGACACCGAATTTTCGGCTGTAATGAGCACGTCTTTTGAATCCTTTTCAACGAGAATAAAATTTGAAAAGTTATTCACAGTCAGTGGAAACCGGTTAGAAAAAAGCTCTTCCGGATTTCTACAATCGATAAAAAAACACCCAGATGTAGAAACAGCTACTTACTTCCACCAGCAGCTGAAAATTATGTTAGGAAAATTAACATGATGGTGGTTAAAAAGTTTTTCGTAGCAGAAAGAAGATATCAGAAACAAAGAGATATTCAAACCGATCAGTTAAAGGGAGAAATATAGAAAAAAAAAACATGATATAAACTATGCCTTCTAGCGGAAGAAAAAAGAATTTTTTCAATCAAATATTTAGAAGCAAATATGTGAAATAGAATGTATTTTGAATTCGATAGCATCTGAATTTATGCCCTCTAGCGGCGAAGTTGTGATATTAGCAAACCGGAATGCAATGATCATCATTCTCACATTTTAAGCTTTCCAATGCAAAAAAGCCGTCCCGGTGGTACGGTGGTCTAAGCCATAGCTTCCGATCCTTCGTCCGAAAGAGGCCCGGGTTCGAATCCCGGTGAGGCACGGATGTTGTGTTTGTCTTACGGCACTGACTCTTTCCCTTCCCTGGAAACAGTAGCCCTAAATTAGGGACTGGCGACTGCTTATAGCCCTTTGAGTTGCTCATAATGGTCGTGAAATCTCCAATGAAAAAAGAAAATATGAAAAAATATTTTTTCAAATCGGGGTAATAGTTTCAGAGGTATGATGTCCACAGAACGACGGAAGAACAAAGTAACATTGGGTGTACTTAAAAAAGACTTCTACCAAACAAGGAGTTGCCAATACCATTGCGCAGCAGGCAATCAGTAACCAAATAAATATAAAAATGAATTGGGTAGGAAAATTGCTATATGGCATGTGCAACTTTCAGAGTGGTTTACATGGTGGGCTTGTGGGAAATTGTGTTTTCAAGAGACTCCTTGATTTTATCAAAACCAGAATTTTCAAAGGAAAACAGTTATCTGATTACAACTCCATGTTTTGAGAGGGGTTTGATGTTACGTTCAACCATGAGCGGATTTTTAAAATTCTTTCACCGTTAAATTGTTGTTAAAATGTGTTCACGACTGAATTCGTTTTACAATGCATATTCCCACAATCCGCTTTCGTTCAGGATCTAACAGATTCTTTTTTCATAAGGGAATGTATAGGGTTATAGGCGTAGCGTGACTCAAAAATTGGGGGAAGGAGGGGCAGGAAAACTGATGTTTTCCTGGAAGTGGGGGTACAAAAAGCGTTAACTGATGTATTCCTTTTGGGGAGATTCTTAGAAACGGTTTCTCCGTAAACGCCTCAAAATTTGGGTCCTTTAAGTGCATAACAAACATTTATTGCTACGCATTACGTACTCTTCCATCACTGCTGATAAAGAACGATGACGAACAGTCCAAAGTATTTTTGACAAGATATTAAGGTTTCTGATAACAAAGTCCTCCCTTGTTTTACAGATTCTTTTAAATGTTAGAAATCTTTTTGCTGATACACGAATAATCTAAAACATAATTTCCTTTGTCTGAACGTTTGCCTCACTGTTGTGGCGCAGCGAAACGTCGTCACCATAGCAACAACCGAGCAAGAAATATTTGTGACGTCAGTCTTAGCTTTTCGTGTAAGTGACGTCATCACCTGCGGGCGTACAGCGCACGCGTGGACTACTTTGTTTGGTTGTCATAGCAACAAAGACTGATTTTATGAAAATTCTCAAACTCCAAGGCCGTTTTTGGCCTCTTCATTACTTTTGGTAACCACGGAGACGATATATGTTTGATGGAGAAAACGAATTAGATGGTGAAATTAGTAGGCGAGTGAATTCGTCTTTGAAGGTCGTAACCGCCCTATGAGGATTTCACAGGACTTATTGGTTCTCGCCAATGAAACTTGGGTACTTCAGAAGAGACACAGGAGTCGTTTTAGTGCTGGCGAGATTAGTTACTCACGGGGGTTTGTGGCAAGATACACTGGTGTGCAAAAATTAAGGACGAAAAGGAGAAATTAGCATAAAAGCGGAACAAGCAGGCAGAACGGACCGAAAGGCCACTCAAGAGATTGACTAGGGTGCGGTACGGTAGGGCATGCGCATATATGCAGCATGACGTAGGGGGGAGTGTCGGAAGGGTTTAAAGCACACGGGCGGCGTACGCTCAGCAATTCGGTGAAAGCTATTGCACGGTGTACATCGGTTTTAACGACGCAGAGTTGCTGCCACCGTGTGATACGGCCAACAGGCAATCCAGTAGACGACATTTGCATGACTTTACCCGAGGTCGCCTCATTGGGAAGTTGGAAGAAGGTCGAAGTGTGACTAGTGTGGCCGAGGAGTTTGGGATCGCTCACAGCATCGTTTCACGAGCTTGGAGAGCATTTCAAACGACAGGAACAGCTGTCCGAGAATTTAGCAGTGGTCGTCCACGAGCAACCACTGCGGCGGACGACCGGTATATTGTCCTACAGGCGAGAAGAGACAGACGGCAAACAGCGGGAGAAATCGCAAGGCACATGCAACAGACAACTGGACGTCCGTTATCGCTTTTTATGGTGGCCAGGAAGCTGCACAAAGGTGGTCTATTTGCACGACGACCAGTACGGTGTGTGCCATTAACGCCTGCTCATCGGAGACGGCGGTTTCTGTGGTGCCAGGAACACAAGAACTGGACACATCAGCAATGGGGTCGAGTTCTCTTTACGGATGAGAGCCTATTTAGTCTGACGAGCGATTCTGGACGTATACACATCTGGAGAGAGCAGGGAACACGCAATCACACCTCCAACATCATCGAAAGGGACCGGTTTGGAGGTGGCGGAGTTCTCGTTTGGGGCGGTATCATGCTTGGTAGCCGTACTGACCTCCACATTACAGGAGGTTCAGTCACTGGTGTCCCCTATTGTACCTAGGTTCTCCTGCCTCACGTGCGTCTCTTTAGAGGTGTGGGTTCAGAGTTAACCTTCATGGACGACAACGCTACACCTCATCGTACAGTGGCTGTCACACAGTTGTTGGAGAGTGAGGATATTCAACGCATGGATTGGCCCGCAAGGTCCCCAGACCTAAATCCAATCGAACACGTGTGAGACCTTATCGGGAGACGCTTGGCAGCACGTCACCAGCCGCCAGCAACGATTGACGCTACAAGAGGAATGGGCCGCGATGCCTCAACAGCTCCTTGACAACCCCGTCCTCAGCATGGACAGACGTTGTAAATCCTGCAACGCAGTCAAGGGTGATCATATCCCCTGCTAAAGACTGGATTTGGATTTTTCTTGGCAGCCGCCTGTCACATGGACGTTTCTGTCCCGTTGTGCTCGAAGCTACCTTTTCAACAAAGTGCCTTTGTATCCTTTGGATTCCTTGTTTGGACGGTTTTGCTCACTTGCCCCATATTCTTACATTTTGGGGGTCTTATGGTATGATTTGAGTCGATGTGGAGCACTTCTGCACGACGTTGCATTCGAAAAACCGTCTTGTCCTTAATTTTTGCATGCCAGTGTACGCTCTGATCATGTGCGGAATGAAGATGTGTTGCAGTTGCGTAATGTGAGGTAAAATGTTGTTAGTAAGGTGGAGACAAATAATTTTAGGTGGTTTGGCCATGTTGAAAGAATGAGAAGAGAGATGCTTTCCAAAAGAATTTATTTAGTCCAAATGGCAAGAAAGAAACGAAGAGGAAGGCCAAGAAAACCATGAGAGTATCAGTTACAGGAAAGTCTGCATTAGAAAAAGATTATGAGTATGAAGTACAAAAGGTACTGTGAGAGACGTGAGATGGATGTCAATGAAACTCGAGTTGTGTGCCGAGATAGCTGTAAATGGAGAAGTTTGATTCAGTAAGTAAAATCCAGCACGCTCATCTTCAAACTTTTATCTAGCAGATGAGCTTTCTTTCAGGAGCTAACCATTGAATTTGAGATAGGAGCTTAGTGATATAGAGGAATGTAAGTAAGTAAAGCTCCGGGAATCCCCGGAGCAATTGGCTCACGGTACATGTAGTACTTTGTCACCAAACATTAATATAGTTGGAACAACTATGTACGTAGTGCACTGAAGTTACTAGGAATTTCGTCAAAAAGTAGTGGTACAAAATTACAAGTCTTCGCGGCACAGTGTAATAGGCTTTGAACTTAGTGTACGCTGCTAGTAATATTCCGTCGTCCGTTTGTGATATGGTCTTTTGACCTTTTCTCTTCGCATATATAAATCTTTTTTGACCTTCGTTTATACTACACTGAATGTCTTTCCTCAGATTTCTCTAAACTGGTATATATTTTTGGTTGGAAAATATTTTTATAATATTTGGTTAGAATTATACCATATTATCCTTATTTTTCCTGTGTAAGACTGTTTATTTACTTTTAACCTTCCTCTTTTTACTTTAACAGATCCTGCAGTTGGAGGAAAATGAGTTAGAAGAGATCCCTTCATCGTGCTTGAAAGGTCTAGTAGCTCTGAAAACACTAAATCTTCAAGGTAACAATATCGACGAGATTCCTCAGATAGCATTTCCTGAACTCTACAAACTAACTACGCTGAATATCAGCAACAACGACGTGTTCACTATCAACAACCAAGCTTTTACGAACCTTAAGGGACTAAAGAATCTTCTTCTAGCCAACAACAGGATTCTCTCCTTGACTCCGGACGTATTCGATGGCCTTCTAGCTCTTGAAACACTCGACTTGTCGAAAAATTTTATTGAAGCAGTGCCAATGACATCTCTCAGTAAGACACCCTCACTCAAGCGACTTATTCTTCATTCAAACAAAATCAAATCCTTGGATGGTATCCAGATGTCAGAGTTAAAATCTCTGGCATACATAGACCTCAGTAGAAACAGAATTTATGGAATATCACCCAACACGTTTGCTGGTATGACAAGCTTAAAGGAAATCCGGTTGGACATAAACAGTGTTCGTAAAGTAACTGTCCCAATGTTGTCTGGTCTCGAAGGATTATCTGATCTCTCTTTGAATGATAACAGGATTTTGGCATTTCCTACCGAAGCCTTAACGGGATTTCGTATGTTAAGAAAGCTGAGTTTGGACTATAATCGAATAGCGGCTGTGTCGTTAGAAATATTTACGCCGGTCAAAAAACTAGAAGAATTATCCCTGGCTTTCAATCTCATCAGTGAAATTCCAGATGACACATTCAAAGAATTCGAAAACCTGTTGTTACTCAATCTGCATGGTAATAAAATAGCAGACTTCACATCAAGCAAAACGGAAGGCATAGAAAACAGTCTTCTTTATCTGGATATAGGATATAACGAAATGACTATTTTACCAAAGTTGAAATTTCCAAAACTTTTGATTCTTTCCCTGGCGAGGAACAGAATAGCAAGGATTTCAACAGAAACATTTCAAGAGTTGACTGAAGTCAGATATCTTAACCTTAGCTACAACAGTCTTGACGAAATATCTCCCACATTGTTTGCAAAAATGGTAAATCTTGAGAGTTTGGACCTACAGCAGAACCTTCTTCGTCAAATACCAGATGGAAGTTTTCGTAACTTGTCGTTCAAACATGTGAATCTTCGTTTTAATAGATTGAGTGAAATATCGGAAAAGACTTTCCATAATTTACCTAAATTGGAAGTAGTTGATTTAAGCGAGAATAAAATTCAGTCCATAGCCGCGTCTGCTTTCGATGGAGTGCCAAACATCAAAGAACTGAATCTTAAAAATAACAAGCTTTCTACGTTCAGAGGTGGCATATTCACCACTACAACAGAAATAAATAAACTTGATCTGGGCAACAATCTAATTACATACCTTAACTCAAATTCCTTTTCTGTATTTCCAAAGCTCAGAGAATTAGATCTGAGCAACAATGGCTTAACGTTCTTTCCAGGTGAAATAGTTAATCCCATGCATTCTTTGCAAAGCCTAAATCTAGAAGGAAATAAATTGCAGTCTGTTGGTATTGGATATTTTTCAAACATGCCTACTCTTCGAAGCGTCTACTTGCAGAATAATGAAATTACTCTCATAGGAGAATCTGCATTCCAAAACTCTTCTCTCTTATGCACAATTCAGTTGCAGAACAATAAAATATCTTTTATCTCTGAAAAGGCATTTAATGGACTCAGTCGTCTAAAACTTGATCTCAGCAACAATCGCCTAAACTCTCTGCCAAACGAAATATTCTCAAGAACAAATGGACTGAAGTTAGAAACCATCGATCTGGCGAACAATGAATTTCGAAATTTCCCGACGTCTGCTCTGAAAGGGCAGCATTCTTTCCTAGAGAAAGCCAACTTTTCGTCCAACAGAATTGTGGCTTTGCTTTCTAACTCTGATGTTTTGGTGAACGTTAAGGAGCTTGATCTTTCCAATAACCCTCTCTCTGCAGAAGCTCACCACATCCTTTTCGGGGAGCCTAAAAGCTTTCGTTTGCTAAATGTTGCTTCTACTGGAATAACAACGCTACCACTTATCGAAAATCCATTTCTTAGGATTCTGAACTTATCAGGAAACAAACTTTCGAGCGTGAATAATGAAACTTTCGCAAAAGCAACCATGTTACGTGAACTAAATTTGTCCTTTAACGAAATCCCTAACCTAAATGCCAGTTTCTCAGCATCATGGATCCATCTTCGCCGTTTGAGAAGCTTTGATGTATCAAATAATCCTGTAAAATATATTGATCATTCTGATTTTAGTTATTTATCGCATCTCAGGGAGTTGAATATAAGCGATTTGCCTTATTTACTTGAAGTAAATTGTGATGGCTTTCAAAACCTGCAGAAAATCCGCAGTCTTCGTATGTTCGGTTATAATGCTCTCAGATCATTGGATATTAAAAAATGCCTAGGATTTCTTTCGGGGTTGGAGCATCTCAGTACCGAAATTAAAGATGACACCCTCACAGATCAGCTCAATGGTGTATATTCGCCAAGACTAAGTAAACTGGTTGTTTCTGGTCGGAGCCTTAAAACATTGTCTTCAAGTGCATTTGCTGGAATGCTGAGTTTTTCAATGTATATTTCTATACTGCAGACTTCTGTTAGTAATTTTTCTGAAAAACTCTTCTTCCCTATTCCTCTTTCATCAAAAATTCACTTGAATTTAGGATACAATCAAATAAGAACTCTCTTGCCAAACTTATTGTCAGTTCTAGATAGCAAGCAAAGGAGTATCGAATTCAGAGGTCTGGAATTCAATCCAATTACTTGCGACTGCAACATACAACAGTTTTGGAGATGGATACAAGACAGAAAAAGCAACAAATCTGTTGAGCGTCAGGTAGGAATTACAAATATATTTGATGTTGAATGTGTGGAGCCTTCAAACTTACGTGGGATAAAAGTCAGTGGTTTTGCTCTCGAAGATTTGACGTGCAGTGGAACGAGGATAACAGCCGAGACAACTTCTCAAAGCGTTTTACCTTCTACAAGTGGTGCGCCATCGACCTATTTCAGTGATTTTGACATAGTATTTAAACCCGTAGCAACGAGGAGACCAACGACTATGTCATCTGTGCCAAGTGGCACAAGTTCACGAAATATATTCACCAGAGTGGACACAATGATTATTGGTATTGTTGCTGGTGTTGTTGGTTTCGTCTTCATCCTCACCCTCATTATTTGCATTATTCGTTTAAAAAGAGAACGCCTGCACTACACTGCTGGTCCTTTGTCCAACCCAGTCACTTTCCGTCCAGAACAAAAATGCACCTGCATCAAAACGCCAAGAAACTGCTGTACGTGCTATCCTGAGTACTCAGTTCCAGAGCAAATTCCGAAGTCTGATTCCAGTGCATTTTTCCGTCCAGACATAATGCTTCCTGCGTCTGTTTCACCACCATCTGCTTTACTTAGCACAACGAGAAGACAAGAAAGACAAAAAAATTTGCCTTGTTATATGATACATTAGCACATATGTTTAACAACTGCTTGCATAGGAACACTTTTTATTTGACTTTTACGATCGCAAATTCAATCCCGTCCCAGCTTAATGTACCCACATACAGCTGACTTTGATCTTAGCAAGCTCAACCATAGTTCTCTCAAAACTTTAAATGTTTGATCTTTTGTCTCTACTGAGTTAGCACTGCAAATACTAGAAGAGAGATTGAAATCTTGATTTGGAATGTTACACCAGCAGAGTAGAGACAAAATTTTCGGAATCGGTACGTCTTCGCCTTCAGCGCACCTAGTCGAAATTGTTGCCTCCAGTATATTTTCCCGATTTCCTTAGTTATACCAAATAGTGTATTTAGCATAGGTATAGAGAATTTGATACTTCGTTTTAGATTTAATAGCAAATATTTCTGTCGTAATTTAATACACAACTGTGTTTCACTGAACAGATCTGGGGCATCAAGATCTTTTATAAATATGAAAGTCGAGTAGCCGACTATATGCACAAGTCTTACAGTCGGAGAAATGATGAAAAATTAAACTGAAGAACAGAGAAACGAGATGAAACTGATGAAAAGAGAAATAAGATCAAACTGGTCAGGGGAAAAAGAAGACTTAAGAGAAGAAAAGTATTGCGAACTAAGAAGGACGTACTGTGCTGAATATAAGAATATGCCCTTGTGCTGTTGCAAACACAATATATTATTCGTATTACTGCAAACAACAAGACATTAAGAAAAAGTGATTCACTATCCCGGTGGATGAGACATGTGAAGCTCAGACCTCTAGATAATCACCTGAGTTATCCCTGGGTGGTGGGCTGGCCCTGCCCCTTCTTGAAACCAGTGGCCCCAAATAAGGGAAGTGACTATTTATAGCTTTATATGCTCAAGGGGGACCTTAACCCCCAAAAATGACTCATGCAACAATTACTCGTGGTTCGCTTGTCACTTGTCACATGTAACAACGTTCCGAAATAATAGTGCTCTGGATTTCAGCTTTAAGGTGAGTGCTTCAAGAAGCTCTGGAGAAACAACAGGAGGTGTTGCTTGTGAAAATGACATAATGGAAAGCATGAACTTTGTATTTAACTAAACTGTGGGGAGAATAATTCCATTGAATGTTGAAACGCACTTTCCTCATGGTGGTAGAACTCCGAATGTACGCGATAGTACGACACTCAGTAGTTTGAAAAAACATTGAAATGCCCTTTACAGCAGGCTGACTAATACTTCTAGTGTGTCATATATTATTCCAAGTCGTTAATGCTGTTATGTGTTCCACTGACTATTTCTTTCTATGCATAAAGTTATGATTTTTATTAAAAAAAGAAAAAAAAAGAACTAAAGACTACCTGGTTTCGGAAAAATAACAAAAATACGGTACCTAAAAAATCGAAATAACAGTATGGTGGAGAAACAGCTTGTTGTTTAATATTTTCTCTCTCTCTCTCTCTCTCTCTCTCTCTCTCTCACACACACACAAAATAAATAAATAAATAAATAAAATAAAATAAAATAAAGAAAGGAAACAAATTAGGAAATGACTAAATTTAATTCAATACCATAGTTGTGGTTAAATCACTACTACTATCCAACAAACAAATAGTTTTCCAAGTCAGACAGTTTTTCCGTAGGAGGTAAGCTCAGCACCAAGCTCATGGTGCGCTATAATCCCTCCTGTAAATTCCAGACCAACTGAATAATCCCACCTGTAAATTCAAGAACAAATGAACTTAATCCCACCTGTAAATTCGAGAACAAATGAACTTAATCCCACCTGTAAGCACGACAATAACTAGGTGTTCCAAACCCAGAAAGAGCTGAAGGGTTATCTCCCTGAGGGTCTTGGTGTTCAACTACAAACTAACTTTTCCCACGTATACTGACGCAAGTTTTTTTTTTGCAGTTAATTTACTTCACTAGCGAATAATGTCTGAAAATTAAAAACAATAAAATAACACATAAAATATGATAAACCAGGGGGTAAAAGAAAACTGAACTCCCTTGAAATATAAAAGAAATCCCATTCTCTGAATTTACTTGATTGTGGTTGAGTTACAGGTTTCTTACTATTGGATACACTATTTAATTGTTTTTAGTTTACTATTCTGGTCCCTTTCCGTGGATCCGCGTAATAACATCGAGAAGTTATTCATGTCATATTTTGACTCTTTCTATTCCTCTTCTTCGGTTCCACATTTTAGTCCATCTTTTATCGCGCATTTTTTTTTTTTTTTTTTTTTTTGAAGGTTTAACGACCACTGTGAGCAACTCAATGGGCTATAAGCAGTCGCCCGTCCCTAATTTAGGGTCACTGGTTCCAGGGAAGGGAGAGAGCCAGTGCCGTAAGACAAACACAACATCCATGCCTGACCGGGATTCGAACCCGGACCCCTTACGGACGAATGATCAGAGGCCAGCGCCTTAGACCACTGCGCCACTGGGGCGGCATCGCGCATTCTCCTTCGCTCTTGTTCAGAGATAGCATCTTCTCCCCGTGATAAACAGTCATACCTCCTCCCTCCACCATTCAAAAAACAAGCGACCTCAGTTTAAAGTCATCCAACCCCTCTTTCCTCCCTCTCACATGCATCGTAAAACCACTCATACTGACCACAAGGAAATAAATAGGAAGAAGGTGAAAGTTCGTTCACTCTCTTCCTCGCAAAGGATTTCGTTTTAGCACTATTTTCCAATGTAGAGAGGGATACACATTTAGCTATCCCCTACATCCCCTCCACTTGACATTACCTCTTTGTAGGCGATTAACTACACGGAAGTTTCGCAAAACATCTCTATATAGCAGCTTAGCATATCACTTACCACGTGTCCACAAAGTTTTACCTTTCTGCGCAACTACGCGTCCACCTCGCTTCTGTTTTTTCTATTCCTTTCTTTCTTTGGGTGGAGGGAGGTAACTTCTTACATATTTCATACATCTTCGGAAAAAAAAGGGACATTTCTCTCTTCCCTGACCCTTAACAGCCACAAGCTCTGTGTCTGTGTGGTTGAGAATCACTGGGGTACCTGTTTCCGCTTATTCACCCTGAGAAGCAGGTTTTTTTTTTTTTTTTTGAGTTATCCATCGCATCATTTTAGTTTTACTTTTTGAAAAAGTTCAATTCACCAATAAATATGGTGCTCGTGCTTATAATGAAATGCAATTTTAATTTTCACGAACTACCAAAAGTAGAAGTTCAGAAATTTTGCAACAATGTTTATATTCCGGTAGGGGGCTTGCTTTTTTTTTTTTTTTTTTTTTGATGTTAGGTTTAACGACCACCGTGAGCAACTCAATGGGCTATGAGCAGTCGCCCGTCCCTAATTTAGGGTCACTGGTTCCAGGGAAGGGAGAGAGCCAGTGCCGTAAGAGAAACACAACATCCATGCCTCACCGGGATTCAAACCCGGACCCCTTTCGGACGAACGATCAGAGGCCATCGCTTAGACCACTGCGCCACCGGAGCGGCGGGGCTTGCTTGCTTTCTACACGGGGCTGAGCCACCTTCTGTCTCCTGCTGGCTACGGCCCTGCTTCTAAGTTCGGGACTATAGCTTGATCCGAATTTACCTACTCCGGAATATTTTTTTTTTGTGGGGTTGTTTGAGGTTGTCAGTAAGATAACTGGGATTCATTCAAAGTAAAATTAGCGCTTCACGCCTCATTTTATTTCTTTCTTTCTTTTTTTTTTTTTTTTTGGTAAACATACAATTTTGTTTCGAAAAATGCAAACGAGCGATTTATATTATAAGCTATTTGTGAACTGTAAGATAACATTGGGGCAGGGGAGAGTGAACTTTATTTTTGTTTCGTGGTTTTATTTCCCATGATCTATGAAAGTTGCTTTTGTGTTTCATTATAAGCACAAAATATTTATTCGTGTATTTCACACTCTTTTTAAAAAAAAGCAAATGTAGAAATGATAGAGCACGAACGATGGAAAACTCAAAGAAATTACTTCTCGAGGTGAATCAGCAGTAACAGTTGTGCCAATGATTCTAAACTCCTGGGCACAAGATAGGGTCAGGGAAGACAGAAATAATAACACAAAATAACAGCTTTACACCAATTATATGTACATACGATAGTATAACTATACTAATAATCCGAATTTATTGGCGTAGAATAAAAATCAAAGTTTCCAAGCTTTCGCACATGATCCAGGTGGCTTTTTCAAGGAAGGTAGACAGAAAACTGGATAACAGAACGCTTCAATAATTTGAACGCGGTGACTTGACTTGACAATAAACTAACAGATGCAAATGAAATTATTCATTCAAAGACACGAGACATCATGTTCGTTTAGCACACGGAATCCTGAAAGAAAAACAAATGACATCCACTATTTGAAGAATTAGTTCCAAATTCGTGGTAACTCTAGCGAGACGTTATCATTGCAGGACTCACTGTTGGTAATGATCTCCAAAGTTTCCCGAATGGCAGTGGATTTAGGGGTAGAGTAGGAAGCTAATTTCTTTATGTCATCCCACGTAGGATCATCAGACTTGAACTGGACTTCTCTGGGTAGGGCCGTGGTTAATTTGCCGTTCTTTGTGTCCCTCCTATGCTCGTTGACCCTAATTCTAAATGAACGTTTGGTCATTCTAATGTAGTATCGCTTAGAGCCGTCCGGATATTGTAGAGGTATGGCATGAACACCTGCTTCGTTGGAAAGTGTGGAAAGTGGGGGCTTGCCAGTATTTTACTTAAGCATAGCAAATAAAGATATCCGGGATCTTATGCCAGCACCAAGGTTCATCTTCTTAAGCACGTTCTTGAGTTTATAGGAAACATTTGGTATGTAAGGAACAGAGCTCAGGTAGGTTAGCCACGGTATAGAAAGATTAGAACTAGTGTTTCTGTTTCTTTCGATATATCTATGTACCACGTTAGGAGCGTATCCTGATTCAGTGGCCAATTCGATAACGCTTTTTAATTCGCTTTGTCTAGACGGAACATCGGAGGATATGTTCTGTCTAGAAGCCTTTTCTGATTCGAGAACGGAAGAAAGCTGTCTTGTAATCAGCGGGGCAGAATGAGCTGCGCAACATCAGGTTGGGAACGGATGTGGTGTGACGTATATTCTAATTTAACTTTCATGTTTAGTTCATTTTCCTATGTAAATTTGAGTTTGTTCTCTTTTGCACTTTCCAAGCTTAACGTGATATCTTCTTTCTCACATGAATGAGATTGGCAACACTCTTGAGGTCAGAGAGAGTAACGTATGAATGTGATAAGAACGATAGATAAAAAGGGCGATACAGCAGTTGCTTAGTGTATGTGTGGAGATGTTTGCTCTGTGTAAAAGCTAGATCATATGTGGCTCTATTGTGGACCTACTGAAATATTGCTGGACCAATAAAAGGTTATCATAAGTTGACTTCTGTTTATGCTTCGTCTTGCGGTAAACTATTGCATTGTATTCTTATTTAGTTCAACATTCCTTAGTCGTGGTTTTAGACATAGCGTAACACCAATGTCGCCCACGAAAAAGTGTTACGTTATAGTGGGTTTATAGTAGACTTGTGTACGAAGGCGATTTTCAGGCGATTTACTCAGTAAAACATCCAGATAAGGCAATGCATTATTGTGTTCTTGCTCCACAGTGAAATCGTAGTGTGTATATCATTGATTTTATCCAGGAAAATCGGGAGAGTTTCCTTTCCATGAGACAGAAATGCCTTTTTTTTTTTTTTTTTTTTTTTGGGAGAACCGGAAAATTTGGAAGAACGTTGTAAAGAAAAAGAGGGTAGGTAGGAAGAGGCTGATATTAGAGGCGTAGTTGCACAGAAGGCTAAAACACTATTCGTCCTCTGGTAAGCTATTATAAGATGCCAAGATGCTGTTAAAACATTTCCAGGTAGCCAACTGCCTATGAAAAAATGTCGTGAGGACATGTTAGACCTCACGACACTTCTTTGTTTGCACGGTCCTTGCCTTGGAACACCCGGCTTGGCCCGACCCGGATCGGAATTTCCAATTTACCGCCCGGCCCGAACGGTTTTTAGACTTTCATCAATAGTTCTCTGCGACTTACTGCAAATGACGTAAGATTTCCTCAAGCGCAGGTGTCTTCAACCCGTGACCCCGCGGAGCTTAAAATGGCCCTGCGAGACGTCTACAACAACAAAAATCTAGAATGGAAAGAAAAACGCATTTCGAAATGGAGACTTGGAATTCCCAAATATGCTACCAGCTATGCTGCGATGAACTATTGTACATAACTGAAAGTTTTAAACAGGACTGAAAAATATGTAGGCATATCAGGTACCTACGTCCGATATGTTCGTAGCACAGATATCACGTTAACTGCATAGTTTCTTTTTCCGGAAGTTGGGTTTTAGGAATTAAAACTGTTGTCCGCGATTCAGAAAAGACTGAAGACCATCTGCTCTAAAGAAACAAAGCTGTTCTGTTGAATTGACTTACCTTAGCAGTAAAAGGAATGTAACGTGCCATTTCTCGTAGGAATTTCTCCCACCGATGAGATTTAGACCTGACTACATACTTCGGTTACATGTACACAGTCGAATCAGAATGATATGACACCTACCTAATAATGGGAATAACCATCCTTGGCCCGGATGACAACGGCGAGACGCAGTGGCCTGGACTCAGTCATACCCTGGAAGCTTGCCTGAGACACACGTGCCCATTTGGACTGCAGCAGAACACGGAGGTCCAGGAGATGACGTGATTGTGAGTCGGCACGTCGAACCTGTCGATCGAAATAGTCCCACAAGTGCTCTATGGTACTGAGGTCGGGCGATTTCGCCGGCCAAGGGAGAACGGAGGCATTGCTGTCGTGTTCCTGGAATGAGTAACGCACCTCCTTAGTGACGTGGTACGACGCATTGTCCAGTTGGTAGACACCATCACTACCAGGATAAACGTCCAACATGAAAGGATGCATGTGGTCAGCGAAGATGGACAGGTAGCCATTTGCATTCAGGGACCCATCCAGTGATACCAGCGGTCTCAGTTCATAGCAGGAAAACATCCCACAGACATGAGACATGCACACTGCCACCGCCGGCATGTACTTGACTGACAAGCGTGTCCCGGGTGTTAGTTCTCGTGTGTCTGACACCGTATCAGCCACCGCCAGTCACTTCTGTGGAGTAGAATCCTCGATTCATCGGAGCAGGCAACCTTTTTCAATCTTTCACTGTCCAATGACGGTAGTCCCATACGAACTGCAAGCGTCGTAGCCGATATACCGGGGTTAACATGTGCGCCTTGACGCAGCGTCGATTCCGGAAACCCATACGTAATATGGTTCGCTCTACTGTTGTCGGGGACATGTATCTGGGTGCCCCAGCGTCCATTTGCGTATTTGCTGCACTGTTGCGCGTCGATTGCCTTTTACCAGTCGACGGAGACGACGTTCTCCTCTGGGGTCGATGGCCTTTCTGGCTCCACAGTTATGAGACGGGAGGTACTCGGTGTACCAGCTGTCCATTCTTGGTACACTCTCACTAGGTACTCGTGAAGTCTGCTGTGTGCACCTCGTGAAGTCTGCTGTTTCTGAGATGCTTCCATCCTCGGAGCGGTACCCTATGATCATTCCTTTTTGAACATCCGTCAAATCACTACCTCTGCCCATTGTGCTCACGTAACGGACTATGGCTCATCTGTTCTGGCCGGCCTTTTATATCTTCTTGTGGTCGACCTTGTCATGTGCACTCTGTGACACGCCTGGGCGGGTACACTGTGCTGCCGGGGGTGTCATATTATTCTGATACGACCGTGTGAACAAGGTAGCTCTCGTTCCCCAAAATGCGTAAACAAATATTCCGATTTTCTTCTTCTCCGTTGTAACAAAGATGGTGCGTGAAGTTGGTTTTGAGCCGCCCCGGTGGCGCAGTGGTCTAAGGCGTTGGCCTCTGATCATTCGTCCATAAGGGGTCCGGGTTCGAATCCCGGTCAGGCATGGATGTTGTGTTTGTCTTACGGCACTGGCTCTTACCCTTCCCTGGAACCAGTGACCCTAAATTAGGGACGGGTGACTGCTTATAGCCCATTGAGTTGCTCACGGTGGTCGTTAAACCTCCAATCAAAAAAAAAAAAAGTTGGTTTTGGTTTCGTGTATAGCTGTTTTTTGTTTTTTTGTTTGTTTTTGTTGATTGAAGGTTTAACCGACCACCGTGAGCAACTCAATGGACTATAAGCAGTCGCCCTTCCCTAATTTAGGGTCGCTTGTTCCAGGGAAGGGAGAGAACCAGTGCCATGAGACAAACACAACATCCATGCCTCACCGGAATTCGAACCCGGACCCGTCTCGGACGAATGGTCATAAGCCAGCGCTTACACCACTGCGCCACCGGGGCGGCCGTGTACAGCTGCTCTCTGTTCGTGTAAATATCTCTCGGAAAAGAAAAAAGCCACGTGTTTTAGTCGCTATAACCAATGAAGGGAAAACGGAATTTGATTTCAACCTTTAAAGAAATGAGTCGCCCCATTTCCGACTCCTTCCTGACAGATCGGCCTGTGGACTTCAGCTTTAAATAATGAACGCATCCGGTGGCGGATGGGGTCTGCCATTTTATTCTGTAAACTTAGCCATCTGATTACTTAACAAGTCAGTCTTCGTTTCGTGAGGCGAAACGTTTTTTTTTTAATGCAAGAAAAAAAAATGTTAAACCTTCCAGTACAGGCCCGGATGCCATTGAATGGTCAAATTAGCAGAAACAGTGGTTTCCTTTTTCCTTTCGAAAAGGATTATCTAGCTAGTTTCAGTGCCGCAATATCTTAATAAAACCATGAAGCATATTGACGATACAATTAATCTGTTTTCCTATGCAATTCAGAGCAGTATCATGGATTATTTTCCCAACTCAGCGATAAATAGTTCAATTTTTTTTTCCTGCGCGTGTGTGTAGGAAATATTTTACAATCCACCGGTTTCTTCAAAACCAATATACAAAAAGAAAGCTGCTTGGCTCGTTTTTATTACAAAGAAAATTCGAAACAGAAGGCCAAATGAAAATGTGGAAATTATATTTAGCCGTCCCGGTGTCGGAGTGGTCTAAGCGCTAGCTTATGATTATTCGTCAGAGAAGGGTCTGGGTTCGAATCCCGGTGAGGCATCGATATGTGTTTGTCTTACGACACTGGCTCTCTCCCTTCTCTGGAACCAGTGACCCTAAATTAGGGACGGGCTACTGCCTACAGCCCACCGAGTCCCATTAAGTCGGAATACGTGCTGTCCAATTTGTAAATTGGATATTTACCAATTATCCCCTCATGCTCACAAAAGGAGAGGTATTAGTAGTTTAGATTAGAGAACTGCACGGGTCTAATTTGGAAAGCCCGACCGAGACTCGAACTCTAGTGGGCCTTTCCTGTGCCCATCGTCCCGGGTCAGGCTTTCCCGTTTACGGCCCGACCCGTTTTATGAATTTATTCCAGCGGTCTCCAGCACATATTGCAAATAACGCAAGGCTATTCTTCCGGAGAAACAAAGCTGCTCTACGGAATTGAGTTACCTTAATAATTAAGGAACTGTAAGACAGAGAGAGACGTGCCATTTTTTGTAGGAATTCCTCTCACAGATGAGGTAAAGACGTCTACCTACTTCTGGTAAGTAGACAGGTCTGGTGAATTCCTACTAGAAACGGCAGAGAGAGAGAGAGAGAGAGACGTGCCGTTTCTAGAAGGAATTCTTCCCACAGATGAGGTTCAGACCTGTCTACTTACTTCTGTTACAAATGTAAACACATTTCCTCTTCCGCACTTAAGTACAAACGAGGTAGCTTCGATCCCTAATTATATAAAACAAATACTTCCAACTTCCCCATCGCCGTTATAGCAACTAATTGCGCCAGAAGCTCGGTCATTTACTTTCGCGAAGCTGAAAAGAGTGTTCATGTAAACATATCTGGGGAAAGAAAAAAGAGCAATGGGTTTTAGTCGCTAACTCTGTGACATATTACAGAGGTAAAACACGTGTCAAGGCGACAAATCTGCAGCGATGCATTCCGTCCGTGTAGCTTAGTTGGGAAAGCAACTTACTTCGGGGTAAGAGGACGCGATTTCTATATCCGTCACGGACAAATTTGTGTTTTCGTAACTCCTGGTATATAAGCATCACTCGGAAAAGACAGTCAGGTCTTGTATGACATCAAAAAATACTCACAAATATCAAATCCTCAGTTATAGTCGCATTTTACATGAAATCCTTATAGCAGTCAAGCTGACCGCTGCTGCAGTTTTGGTCATGACAGACTTTCCTTTCTAAATATAATAAATTAAAAAAGAAATCCGACAAAGTCTTGAAGTAACTGCATCGTGTGTTAAAATTGTGCACAGACAGGGTAGTTACTCAAATCTGGACCGTCATAGTGTTAAAAGAATTTAAAGCCAAGAAGTGAAAATGGGATTTGATTTCAACCTTTAAATAAATAAACCGGACCATTTCAGACTCCCATCTTAATCTTACCACCCGGCTTGTGGATTTCAGTTGGAATTGATGAGTGCATTCGGTGGCGTATGCACTTTTATATCTTTCGTTTCACTCAGTGATCTTCGCCACCTCATTATTTAACAAGTCAGTCTTAATTTTGTGAATCCAAACGTTTTTCTTTAATACAGGAGCAAAATACAGGAGCAACAAGACCGGCTCGGTTGATGGGCAGGAAAAGGGGAAGAAGCCAGGCCTGTGCATATCTCTAGTTCAGATTCTTGAACATATGAAAGCAAAGGAAGTTATTACATGGCTATTCACTGAATAATGTTTCAGTGCCCTGTGTCAAGGGTTCGTTTGACCTTCGCCTGTAGATATATCGTTTTAGAAGTTCCGGGGTTTTAAGCCTTCGTTTCCAAATTTAATTTCTGTTCAGTCTCACGTTTCGTCATCGGACATTCTAAACCTCTATTTTCCCTCGTTTTACTTCTCCCGTCACCTTCACGACCCGGAGGAAAATCTTGCCAACCACTCTCTTCCAGAGCCTGGATCAGAAGTCCCTTCCTTTGTTCATTCTCAGATCGGCTACTCCGTGACCCCCATTTTTACACCCCTGTCCAGAAGGTGCAGGCGTTACTTTTAATTGCCTTCTCTCTGATGCGAACACCCTAATCAGCCAACTGTCCTTCGACCTAATTGCCCCCATTAAGCTGAAGATGTGAGAATTTCTTTAAACCTCCCTAGAAAGATCATTGTTCACTTACACCTCTTGCATAGCAATAAAGCTACAAAATCGAATTCGGCGATTCCCTTGGACCGGACAGTATCATTAAAGCAGTTGCACAGAATTAAGGGGAAGGGACTGTCTCCAAATAACCGCTAAGAAAACGGGAGATGATTTAAACTTACTATATTCAAGATGGTTATTAAAGTTTACTCTAGTTAAATAGGTGATCTCCCTGTTACAAAGATTTGTTCTCCACTTACAAAAGTTAGTCTAGAAGTGTTGCAGAAAACTGTTGTGGAGCAATACAATACCTCAACATTTCCCCTGAAATATTTGAATGATCAAAAACAATCTTTTCCAAAACTTCATTAAATCGTAAAAACTAAGAAAGAATAAATATTCACATCACATAGTTGACTATATTAAACTCGTTATGACCAGATGTGAGGAGTGGTCCTTGTAGATGGACAGACAATTATAGCATTTATTTGCCCCTACATCAGCTGCCACGACACGCTCTCTGTGTCACACTCTTTTTCACAGCTCCGTGACGGTTACGGACATGTTCGCTCGTGTACTTGACTGCGTCGTGCAAGTTACCACACATTTCACAACCTTATTTTTACGTGCTCTCTGTGTCACACCCTTTCTCATAGCTCTGGGACGGTTACGGACATGTTCGCTCATGTACTTGACTGCGTCGTGCAAGTTACCGTACTTTTCGCAACCCTCCTTTTACATGCTCTCTGTGCACAGCTCAGCCCTTTCTCATAGCTCCGCAACGGTTACGGACATGTTCGCTCATGCACTTGACTGCATTGTGCAAGTTACCGCACTTTTCACAACCTTCCTTTTACATGCTCTCTGTGAACAGCTCAACCCTTTCTCACAGCTCCGTGACGGTTACCGACATGTTCGCTCATGTACTTGACTGCGTAGTGCAAGTTACCGCACTTTTCACAATCTTCCTTTTACATGCTCTCTGTACACAGTTCAAGCCCTTTCTTACAGCTCCGCGATGGCTACCGACATGTTTGCTCATATACTTGACTGCGTCGTGCACGTTACCGCCCCTTTCACAACCTTCCTTTTACATGCTCTCTGTGCCACACTCTTTCTCACAGCTCCGTGACAGTTACGGACTCGTTTGCTCATGTACTTAACTGCGTCGTGCCAGTTACCACAACTTCAGCAGCCTTTCCGTTCACGCGTACCAACAGCATTCACCAAAATTACTTGACACACCTTGTACGCAAGGTGTGCACATGAAACATCATACAGTTGTTACCATACTTTTTCACAACTCATATGCTGCAACGAAAACAATGCCTTTTTAAATAATAATAATAAAAATTAAAAAACTTAATAATAATACAAGGAACACATAATAAAAGTTGCAGATGATGATACCTGTAGAATGAGTGGAAAAGCCAATGAAACCACAGAGCACAACTTTAGCCGGCTGCTCTCGGCTTGCTTCAAAACAATACCTTAACAGATACGACCAGGTAGCTAAGACCTTAAATCAAGTGCTTAGCATTAAATATGGCCATATTCACACGCCGCACACAAGATCTTATTACAAGTACCAACCAGAACCTACTGTAGAAAATCCGAATTACATCATGTACTGGGACGAACCTATTATCACAGACAAGACCATTGCCCATAATCGACCTGACGCTGTATTTTACAGGAAAAACTGAAGAAGCCACATCTAATAGATGTAACGGTTCCATACATACATATCATTAAGCTGTTCTCTGATATTCAGAGGTTAGCTCCTCAAAGAAAGACCATCTGCCAACTAACATTTACCTGATGAAACTAAAATGTACTTAATGTTGATGAATCAAATGTCTCCATTTACTACGATCTCGGCACACAGCACAAGCTTCATTAACATTCATCACACGCCGCACACAAGACCTTTTGTACTTCAATCTTTTTCTCATGCAGACATTCCTGAATCTGGTCCTCTCATGATTTCCTTGGCCTTTTGCTTTTCTTTCCTGCCACTTGGGCTGAAAATATTCTCTTAGTAAGCATCTTATCACTCATTCTTTCAACATGGCCAAACCACCTAAGAATATTAGTCTCCACCTTACTAACAACATTTTGCCTCACATTGCACATCTGCACTCATTCCTCACATGATCAGAGCGTGTCTTACCACAAACCCTCGTAAGTAACGCATCTACCCAGCACATAAACGACTCTTAATATCTTTTCTGCAGTACCCAGGTTTCACTGCCGTACATCGGAGTAGGAACAATTACACTTTTACACACAGCCATTCGGGACATCCTTGAGAACTCATCATTCCTATGAAATCCTACTAAGGCAGCTATGACTTTTAATGAAGAATTCACTTGCCTACTAATTTCGCCATCTAATTTGTTTTCTCTGTCAAACACACTTCCTGAAAATACAAACTCATTGATCATCTGGCCAATCTCTGTGCCATTAAGACTTACCTCGCATTCAGTACTAATAGTTCCTAGCTCTGTAACGATTCCACTTATAGAAAACATCCAAAGAACAGTACCCAAGAAAATCTTGAAATATGAGAACCTGTGAATGGACATCCAAAGGATCTGCGAATAAAGTATAACACAGATCGCACCAGTTGTCATTTCTGCAACCGCAGTGGTGCCAAATAACTTTCTGAAAATTCTCAAGGAATCGGGATTGCCATAAAAACTGCTTCACCTAATCCAAAAAGCAGTCATTCTACAAACCTTGCCATATCACTAGAAAATGCTTTAATTTTCAGGCTTGAGATGAATATCTCCGCCTTTTGCTCACCGGCGGTGGCCGAGAAAGACGACGACAGTAATAATGATAATAATACAATAAAATGAACGACCTCAAAATATTCGACTCATTTTTGATATAAAGCTGGTCCTTAGTAAAAGGATATTTTATTCACTTTCAAGACCACAAAGTCACTACGAAGCCTGGGACTAAAATAGATTTGTGCGAAATAAGATGAACTAAGATTTTTTCTTATGTTTTAAAAAATTCAGTGAAAGAATAAATTATTTTTATTTTTGTGCCATTGGACATATGGGTTCATCCTTCATTATTTAACTATTCAAAATGGTATTTCAGATTTCTCACTGAAATTATGTTATTCATAGAAAAGTTTTCAAAATGTATTACGCATGTGTAGCACGCTTTTGTTGATGTAGTTTGTTATCAAGGGCATTTAATGTTCTAATAAAGTTGTTGAAAACTTATTACGAAGCTTTCATTTCAATCATATTATTGACACAAACATTTTAAACTAATTTGTAGAAATTAATATTTATAAGAACAATACATGGAAAGCTATCGGGTAACGAAAAATCTGTATACCTATAAAAACTGATGTGAATTAAGTTTAAAATCTCAATAAAATTTTATAACTTTTCAGTTCGATTAAATCAATTTCCCTTCCCTCGTTAACATACACTGAGTGATCACTGAATTATGATCACCTACCTAATACTTCGTATGTCCTGCTTTCGCCCTCAGTACAGCAGCTATCCCATGTGGCATCGATTCAACATAAACTGAGTGATCACTGAATTATGACCACCTACCTAACACTTCGTAGGTCATCCTTTCGCCCTCAGTACAGCAGCTATCCCATGTGGCATCGATTCAACATACACTGAGTGATTACTAAATTATGACCACCTACCTAATACTTCGTAGGTCCTCCTTTCGCCCTCAGTACAGCAGCTATCCGACGTGGCATCGATTCAACATACACTGAGTGATCACTGAATTATGACCACCTACCTAATACTTCGTACGTCCTGCTTTCGCCCTCAGTACAGCAGCTATCCGACGTGGCATCGATTCAACATAAACTGAGTGATCACTGAATTATGACCACCTACCTAACACTTCGTAAGTCCTCCTTTCGCCCTCAGTACAGCAGCTATCCCATGTGGCATCGATTCAACATACACTGAGTGATCACAAAATTATGACCACCTACCTAATACTTCGTAGGTCCTCCTTTCGCCCTCAGTACAGCAGCTATCCATATGGCATCGATTTAATAAGATGTCGGAAGCAGTTGGGAGGTATGGCCAACCAAGCTATGTGTAATGTGGCCTCCAATACAGGTATGAAAGTGATTGGTGTATCCAGACGCCTGTAATGCCGTTCCACAGTGTCCCACGAATGCTCTATGGGATTGATATCGAGGGAGTTCGGAGGCGAATCAATATGCTGGAAGTCTGAACTGTGTTTCTCAAACCATTTCTGCACAACTTTGGACCTGTGGCTCGGCGCATTGTCATCTTGGAGGACACCGTCGCCATTCGGGGAAAAAACTACAACATTGATACAACATTGTTGAGTGCACAGAGTCAGCAAGCAGTTCACGATAGTAGTCACCAATCATAGGTTGTTCCACATGCAAATTTACCTGGCAGGTCCAAGTTCCTGCCAGGTAAATATGCCCCACACCATGCAACCGCCTTCACCGGCTTCCACTGTGGAGACCATGCAGGATGGAAGAATGCCTCATGTTGTTTGCGCCAAATACGTACACGACCGTCCTCGGAGTGCAATAAAAAATGCAGCTCGTCAGATCAGCACACTTTTTTACCAGTCATCCGACGTCCAACTTGCATGATCTATGCAACAGGCGAGTCTTTTGCACCAATGCACCATGGTTAGGAGATGATGTCGTGGGGGTCATCTGCTGTTATAGTCCATACGTGCGAGTCACCCCTCACATGAACCTTTCTTTGTCCTGTACAGTTTTGCCTCTGAGTCATTGTTTCTCCATTTTCACGCCAGTCGTGATAGTACATTTTATACGGTGGCTTGCGAATAACCCACCAGTTTAGCCGTTTGGGAAATCGAGGCACTCGCTCTCCGAGCTTTCATAATCTTTCCGTTCTCAAAGTCCGACAAATTCTTCCGTTCACCCATCAAGATAAGAATTTTACTACCTACTGCTCCACTCACACCCTATACGTCGGTCTACTACTTATCACGCCCTCTCGGAAATCACGCGGTCAGCGGGTCGCATCCACTTTTGATATAGATGGTCATACTTCAGTGATCCCTCGGCGGTGTATCTCAGCATTTAAGTACATTACAGGAAAAATTTGGGTACAAAACACATATGTACAACGGCCGTTCCTGCCGCCCCGGTGGTGCAGTGGTCTAAGCGATGGCTTTTGATCATTAGTCCGAAAAGGGTCCGGGTTTGAATCCCGGTGAGGCTTGGATGTAGTGTTTGTCTTATGGCCCTGGCTCTCTTCCTGCCCTGGAACCAGTGGCCCTAAATTAGGGACGGGCGACTGCTTATAGCCCACTGATTTGCTCTCGGTGGTCGTTAAACCTGCAACCAAAAATCAAAAAAAGAAAAAAATCACAACTGCCGTTCCATAAAAACTGCGAGTAAAAGCGCACAAAATGAAGAAATATAGGTATAGCAAAATATATGTTATCCTTTCTCAAAGTATCTTCCCTTGGATGTCATGCAATGGTCCCATCGTTCAGTTCACTTTTTAAAGCATGTGGCGAAGTCATTTTGTGAAAGCTGCTTTAGCGACCCCTGTACAGCTTCAATAACGTCAGCATATGTGTTTAATGTTGCGCCACGGAACTTCTCCTTCATTGATGGAAACAATCAGAAATCACACGAAGCGAAATTAGGACTGTAGGCAGGGTGTGGCATGATTTCAATACTGCATTACGTAAGAAGCTGTTGAACACAAGCATACACATGCGGGCAGACTTTATCGTGGTGTAGGGTCCACTTGCCCACCAGTTTCGGACGGTTAATCGAAATGTGTCGTCGCAGACGCTTCAAGACTGAAGTGTAATACACAGCATTGACAGTAATTTATGGAGGAACGGCATGCTGGTAGATTACACCTTTATGATCAAAGAAAATTATCATCATCACCTTCCCAGCTCATTTGGTTTGGCGGCCTTTTTTCGGAGGAGGCGAGCCTGTGTGTTTCCAAACACTCGTTGCGCGCTTAGTGAAGGATCGAAATAGTGGACCCATGTTTCATCGGTAGTTATTACTGTGTTTAGAAAGTTTGAATCCTTTACAATCATTTGTTTCCACTCATAACACACCTGAACACTGGCAACAATTGTTCTCACGCCAGTTGATGAGGTATACCCATCTGGAACACACACGATGCAGCAGTAATTTGTCGCGTAGAATGCGGAATGTCGACGTTTTTGAAATATTAGTTGATGCTGCTATGCCTTCACACGTCGTTCGTCGATATTCTTGCAAGATTGCCCAAACAGTGTTAACAATACGCACCTCAACACTTTCAGGTCGACCAGGCATAAAAGCGAGTTCCGCCGACAAACGCCCTGTTTTGAAATCATGGTGCCATCTAAAATCGTTCCATCTAAAAACTCAACCAAACATTTATCTTTTTAAGCTTTTTTTCATTAAATCAACTGTTTCTGGAGCCGTTTTACCTAAACGATAGCAAAATTTTGTCGCGCAACGCATTTCTCTTCTGAACTCTGAATCACTCACGTCCATAGCTGTATGGCGAAATTCAGACGTACCTTAAACAACTTCGCAATAACAAAACCAGAATCGTCTGCCCCGGCTAATAACTGTTGCCATAGGTACTTCCTTAATTCACTTAGTCGTCTGCCTGGTTATTTTTCCCCTTCGTACTGTTGCCAATTCAAAAAAAAAAAATACTCTGAGTTTTTATGGAACGGCCTTTGTATTACACTGCCTGACAGAGAAAATGCCACACCACAAAGACGTGAACTGAGCGCCATGCAAATTGCAGGGTGGGTGCACACGTACAAGTTATGCAAATGATTGCATTTGCAGGCCAATCGCATGAACGGCGCTCAGGATATAAGCGAACAACCAGCCCGTGAGACCATCAGTCGAGACGTCGTCACGGTCGCGAGAAGTGAGGAGTTCTGCTGTAACATTGTCTGGAGAACGAACAAGGGGTGCCAATACCATTAAGATGCCGTCGTACGCGATTTCGTCAAACGGATGAGTTCACGAGAGGTGTCATCCTAAGCCTTCGTACCGCCGGATGGTCCTTGCGTCGCATTGCGGAAGAAACAACGCAACGTGATGCCACAACCGTCGGTCGCATTTGGAGACAGTGGTCCCTGGAAGGGTCTGTGCAACGTCGTAGGGGGACCAGAGCACGGAGACGTCCGAGTGCACCGATCGTCGCATCCGACGTCATGCCGTAGCGGTTCACTGGAAAGATGAAATAAAGAAAATTCAGGACATTGAATGGTTATAACCCCAAGATAGTAGACAACTTATATGCTAAGCACCGATCTACCTTTCGTAAAACTTTGAAACCTATTTAAAAAAAAAAAAAACAATTAGATACATCGGTACCATGCCATATACACTGAAGAGCAATTGAATAAGAGACAGCTGGCGTTATGCAAATTGGCGCTGTGGGCGGCCCTTTAAACGGAAACGACATGACGTATGCAGCGATCCGACAATATAAGGAGTGATGCGATGGGAATTACTACCAGTCGGACGCGGTATGGGTAAGACGAAGGATCTAAGCGCATTTAATCGTGGGCAAATTGTCGGGGCCCGGCGAATGGGTCACTCCATCTCGGAAGTCATGCAGGCACTGGGATTTTCACGAGCCACTGTGTCCCGGGTGCACCGTGAGTACATCGAATCCGGTAAAACCATCCCTGCAAGGGCCAACTGCAGTGGACAACAGCGTGTGGATGAGCGGGGTCATCGTCAGCTAGCTCGCATTGTAACAGCGGATAGACGGGTCACAGTGCAAGAAATCACTCGGCAATTTAACGCTGGTGCACAAAAACGTGTAAGCAGCCACACCATCCAGAACCATCTCCTCGCTATGGGGTACAGAAGCCATCGTCCCACGAGGGTACCGCTGCTGACCGCACATCACAGGGTGCAAAGATTAGCATGGGTGCGGGAACATCGCCACTGAACCCTAGACATGTGGAATAATGTTGCCTGAACTGATGAGTCGAGATTCACGTCGGTGCATGCGGATGGCAGGATACGAGTACGGCGCAAACCACATGAAGCGATGGATCCTTCTTGCCAGCAGGGTACTCTTCAAGCTGGTGGGGGTGGCATTCTCGTCTGGGGACTGTTTATGTGGACTGAAATGGGACCTCTGGTACGTGTGACATCATCCCTCACAGGTCAACGCTACCGGGATATCCTGGAAGACCATTTGCTCCCGTTTGTGCGTCTTCAACACCCCACTGGGGACCCCATCCTGCAACAAGACAATGCACCGTGCCATCGCTCCCGAATTGTATCCGAATGGTTGGATGAACACTCCACCGACGTGACCTCGCTTCCTTGGCCAGCTAGCTCACCTGACCTCAATCCCATCGAGCACATCTGTGATGCCATCAAGAGAGATGTTCGAGGCCCTGATCCCCCTCCATCAAATCTTCGTGAACTGTGGGAGCTTGTTCAGGGGTTGTGGATCCGTATGGCTTCCCAACGCTTCCGGTGTCTTGTAGAGTCCATGCCGAGACGAATCGCTGCCGTCATAAAGGCGAAAGATGGTGCTACACGTTACTAGACAGGTATCTCTAATTCAATTGCTCTTCATTGTATACCGGCTATAACTAATATTTCACAACAAGTCTGCCGTAAATACTCTATGAACTTTGGTCTCAGTACGAAAAAATTGTTTTCACTTATTAAGAAAGATAGGCATTGTCAAACATCTTTACTTCTGCTGGCATTTATACGATACCTTTGATTAAAGATACTGAGCCGCCCCGGTGGCGCAGTGGTCTAAGCGATGGCCTATGATCATTCGTCCGGAAGGGGTCCGGGTTCGAATCCCGGTGAGGCATGGATGTTGTGTTTGTCTTACTGCAGTGGCTCTCTCCCTTCCCTGGAACCAGTGACTCTAAATTAGGGACGGGCTACTGCTTATTGTCCATTGAGTTGCTCACGGACGTCGATAAACCTTCAATCCAAAAAAAAAAAAAAAAGGTAATCAAACACGGAAGTTACTAAGAATAAATATGTTGGAAGTTCAAAGCGACGATTACGTAATAGAATTCAGGAACATATGCGTTCTACAAAAAAAAATTGAAGTTGTTTAACAGCATTAGCTAGAACTTGTACAGAGGGAAAATATACACCTGTATGGGACGATATGCACTTAATATCTGGATACTCTAATGAATGGTCTTTGAGATATGGCGAAGCTGTTTGATACAGAAATATTCAAATTCCTGTTGTAATGACGACCAACCTATTTGCGCAACCCAGGCCTTGGAGACACATTATTCAAGAAGAATCAAACTATCGTGATTCGTTAACGAGGACGTCATCAAGAACTTAACATCGTGTAAGTTAAACTTAAGTCAACTCTGTTTGAAAACCGTGCCTGCTTATTGCATTTGACCCTTGCACAGTGTTGTGTTATGTCATGTCATCTGTCGTCTTGTGTTATACTGGACATTTTTTAAAATCACAGACAAAAATGATTTTCTGAAGTGTGTTTTATCCTTTTAGTTCATATACCTGATGACGAGACCACCTGAAGGCCTCAAAAGCGATAGTGTGTTTTATGAATAAATTACTTGATGAGCTTAGACGGCTTTTTATCTTTCTACTTGGAAGAAAGAAGACACCGAATTCTCAGATGCAATGAACACACATTTTGAATACTTTCCGACACAAAAAGCAAAGAGGGTTGTTAGAAACTGACAAAATCAGCCAACAAGAAAGATGACACCCAATTTTTGGTTGTAATGAGCACGTCTTTTGAATCCTTTCTGAGGCGAATTAATTTATCAAAGCCATTCAAAGTCAATGGAACCGGTTAGGAAAACAATCAACCGGGTTTCTACAATCTATAAAACATCCAGAAATAAAAACAGCTACTTACTTCCACCAGCGGCTAAAACGTATGTTACGAAATTTAACAAATGTATCAGAAACAAAAAGATTTTCAAATCGAACAGTTAAAAGAAGAAATATGCATGTAGAAGAAAACATCATACATATAACTCTACGCCTTCTAGCGGAATAATTTTGCATAACAGAAAAGTTGAAAATCGGCAAAAAATGTTCTTCATGGAAAAAGTCAAAAAGAAGCAGAGGTAGCGAGAAAAAGGTTTCGACCTTTATGCCCCATAGTGGGAAATCTGGGCGTTATTTAAAGAGGATAATGCTCCACATTTCTATTGTAGCGAATGGCATACAGTAAAGAAGAAATTTCTGAATAAGGTTTTTAGAACCGAAGGTAAAGCTGCAAACTGAAGTACAAAAACACCACCTAGCGACAGAACTGTGAACTATAAAACTCCTCATATACTAGTACTTACCTAAAGTGTTCTACAAGGTAAATGGCAGTGTTCTACAAGGTAAATCCGGTGGTGAAAGGATTTTTTTAAATAGCACATGTAGAAGCAAAGGTATTGAGAAAAATAGATTAAGCATTTGCGCCCCCTAGTGGCGTAATTGTGCATTATTTCGGGAGAAAATACATACAGAGTTTGCATAGTTAGTAGTATCTGGCCGAAGAAAGAAATTTTTCAATCGGGTTTTTAGTCCAGTAGATATGTTACCGCTAAAGTGCAGAAATCAGTTATTCTACAGATTATCTAGGTAATGTGCAGATTAACTAGGGTGATCCGTTAAAGTGCCGAAAATTGTTTCATTGCTCAAATTACCTAGGTAATCTGCACATTACCTACTAGGCACTCGTTAAAGTGAAAATAAGATCTTTGCTGGAACAACAGCAACGTTCCTGTACGCTTAAATTAGCATAATGCTATTTATTTATTTTTCGATATATAAAGAATCAAATTAATACAATCAAACAATCAACAAATTAGTTGATAGAATCAATCATCAATCAATTAAAAAACTATAATAGAAAGAATCAAACGGTTTAAAATATTATTATAATTAAGGAAATTAATTTGCAAAACATATGATAAAATTATGCTTACTTATTAGTGCAATCTAAAGATTGGTGACACTTTGAATTACATAGCAATTGGTTTTTGCGACAAGCACACCTATTTGTGGTACATTTAGATTTGCAGTCACATTTTCTGAAACCCTGCCCATTACCAAGGGATTGTTTTACTGCTGTTTGACGTAAAGATATTTCTACAGCAGGGACATCTTCTTTCGTTAAAAATCTCTCTTTGCAAACACTGAATTCAGATTTTGCATACAATTTTTTTAAAACACCCGTTTTAGTACCAAGTTTATAAAAGTCATCCTCTGTTTTAATAAGAACCACAGCTCAAATCGAGCGGGCATCAGTATTTGCTCTGTCTACTTCGGGTACTTCAGCCGACGCCAATTATGAAAAATAAGAACAACCGGCGACGACTAGACGCTGGCGAAACGAAACTAAAAGTGGAGAGAGGGGGGAAGGTGTAGGGAAAGGAAATGAGAGAAACAAACTTTTGAACTTTAACGATACGGAAGCCGTTAATGTGCACATTACCTAGGTAAAATGCGGAAAACTCTTGATTCCGAACGTTAACGGAGCAAATCAGTTAATCTGCAGATTAGCTAGGTAATGTGCACATTAACGACTTTCGAGCTTTAGCGGTAACAGATATTGCTGTAAACGGAAATTTAAACTATTATATGAGAAACATTTCGCACAGGAAACTTTTTCCAATGAAGAAAGAATTTTTCAAATCGGACTCTTAGAAGCAAAGATATCGACAAAAATAAGATATACTGTATATACAGTATATATACGCTCCCTGGCAGAAAAACTATGCAGTATTTTAAGAAGTATTCTCAAAAGCTTTTCCGAGGTGAGCGGTATCGGCTCAGATTTTGCTGCAAATACATCAGAAGTAGAAATGAACACTTACGCGTCCTGGTGGCCAAATAATTCTTTATCAAAACTTCGAAATTATATGCAAAACGTTTCCTATCAGGAGCTGCATCCGATACAGGAAGAATGTTTCAAATCGGAGTTTCAGAAGCACAGATATCGGGGAAAACGCAATTTACCTTTAGGCCCCAAGTAGAAAGTCTATGTTTTACTTGAAAATTTTGAAATTGTATGGGAAACATTTCGCACCAGAAACATTATCCAACAAAGAAAGAATTTCTCAAACTGGACTCATAGAAGCAGAGATATTGACAAAAATAAGGTATGCATCTACGCCCCCTGGCGGAGAAACCATGCATAATTTTCAGAAGAAAATATTCCGAAAACTTTTATATGCATGAACGGTATCGGTTCTCGAAGTAATTTTTTTAATCGAGCTTTTTGAAGCTTAGGTTTTGCTGCAAATACATCAGAAGCATAAATTAACGTTTACGCCCCCTGGTGGTCAAACGATTGCTTACCAAAAATTAGAAATTATATAAAATTCCCATCAGCAGCTGTATCCGCTGCAGAAAGAATTTTTCAAATCGGAGTTTTAGAAGCAGAGATATTAGGGAAAACGTAATTAACCTTACGACCCTAGCGGGAAATCTGATAAAAGTGAATGCGTATCTTGATAAAAGTGAATGTACCTAAAATAGTCTTCGATATAAACGGAATCCAAGGGTAAACGAATTTTTTCAATCGAATGTTTAGAAGTAAATGCATGGAATATAATGTATTTTTAATTCGATATCATCTGCATTCACGCCCTCTAGCGGCGAAATTGTGCATCGTAAAAATAAAACAAAAACGGAATGCAAGGATCATCATTCGCACATTTTAAGCTTCCCAATGAAAAAAAGAATTTTTCGAATCGGTCTAATAGCAGCAGAGGTATAGAGTCCACAGACGGAAAACCGGTAGCATAAGCAAAAGTGCTAAAAAAGGAATTCCATTTACACTTCCTAGCGTAAAAACTGCGTGTTATTCAAAATGCACTATGCGCGAGCAGACCCATTTAAAGAGACCTTTTTTCAACCGGAGATATTAGGTGGTTACAGACGTAATGTCGGAATATCGGCGGAAACTTTAAACACCGAAAATACTGTGAAAAATGAAATTTGTCAATCAAAATAATCACCGCCAACAGGAACACACTTTTGTCAACGAGATACACTGAAGTGCCAAAAGTCATGAGATATGCAGATTTTGAACTGGCACTGCCGTCGTATAAAGGCTACCACGTACGCCTCGATTTTCATCAGGTTTTTTTCTTTTTGATTGAAGGTTTAACGACCACCGTGAGTAACTCAATGGGCTATAAGAAGTCCCCCGGTCTGTAATTTAGGGTCACTGGCTCCAGGGATGGGAGATAACCAGTGCCGTAAGACAAACACAACATCCCTGCCTCACCGGGATATGAACCCGGACCTTTCTTGGACGAATGGTCATAAGCCAGCGCTTAGACCACTACGCCACCTTTTCATCAGTTGCGAGGTGTAATCTCGTGAGTCAGTTTGAACAACCGCAGTAAGATTATGTCAAGCCGACGTGAATTATCACGCTACCAGTTACGAGTCGATGGTAGGGTTCGGGTGTGGCGCAGACCCCATGAAGCCATGGACAAAAGCTGTCAACAAGGCACTGTGTGGTGGTTCCATACATGTGTGGGGTGTCTTTACGTGGGACGGTTTGGGTCTTCTGGTCATCGTAAACATGTCATTAATCGGTAATCGCTTTGTTTCTCTGCTGGGTGACAGTTTGCAGCCCTTCATAAACTTCACCCCAACAACGATGGGATTTTCAAATCGGACAATGAGCCATGTTATCGGGCCTAAGTTGTTCAAAATTGTTTCGAGGAGCATTCTGGACAGTTCTGACGGATGGTGTTGCCACCACGTTCGCCCGACCTGAACCCAATAGAGCACTTATGGGACGTGGTGGAAAGGTCCATTCGCACCGAAGATCCTGCACCTACAAATACTAGAGAACTGTGGGCAGCTGTTCAGATGACATGGCTCAACATCTCTTCAGAAGTCTTCCGGCCACTTGTGGAATCGATGCCACGTCGAGTTGCTGCACTTCAGCGGGCTAGAGGAGGCCCAACAAGATACTAGGTACGTATCCCATGATTTTGGCACTTCAGTGTACAAGCCGTCGTGAGGAAATGTCGTGCTCCGGGATGCAACTAACTCATGGAATGAGGTTTCAACTCATGTTTGATAAGGACATGATTTACCCTGTAGAAGGGCGTCCATGTTCTTGAAGAAGTCACAGTTCGTAGAGACAAATTAGTTAAGGTTTCGTACTTGAACTGGTGCTGCTTCTGGATCGTCTGGCGTGCGTCGTGGGGGATTCGCGTTATCATGAAGAAGTATAATAGGTCCATGGCGATTGACTTATTCCGGCTGTTTAGTGGTCAGTTTTTGATGCGTAATGTCAAGATCTTGAAAATATCTGTCCACCGTGATGGTTTGATTCTTGTAAGAAGGAGGAGTGGATCATACCACCAAACATTGACCATCTTCCTCCTGGGATGGAGTAATGGTATGTATGGGGGTGTGCTTCGGTGCATCTGTGCCAACCAGCCATTTCGCCGAACGTCGGCGATTGTCACGCAGCATTATTTCTCATCACACGAAACGAGGTGCCTCAAAATGTCGTTCCTTTGGATAAGTATAAGCAGAGAAGAGCGGAAATAAAATCGTTGTTATTTGTGCTGTTGCGCCAACACACGTGGGACCCATTTTTCTATCTTCTTCACTTTTCTTGGCGCCGTTAACTGTCAGATAATGGTTGCATTCTGTACTAAGAGTTTGCCGCCAAGTTCTCGTACCATTTGACAGATTCAATCGAAACATCCAACTGAGCATCATCGACCATTCCTTCTGGTCTACCGCGTGATTCATTTTCTAGACTCATCTCGGTGGAACGGATTTGGCAAACCAACGTTGTATCTTCGTTCACTAACGGTGCCGTCCCCAAATGATGTATTGGTGTTTGCTTAGTTTGTCTGGGTCTTAACCACCGTGAGTAACTCAAAGGGTTATCATCAGTCGGCGGTCCCTAATTTAAGCGCACTGGCTCAAAGCCGTCTCGAATACTAGAAGCCTAAGTCTACGCGATTTTCCCGTTTGTGACGTCAGCAACTTGGTCATAACAAACCAAACCCGCTACAACTGAAACCGAGAAATAGTGTGTTTGCTCGGCGGGTGTCTTATACTGAGAGTGCTGAAAACTTGATGTGCAATATAAGGGTTCGAAAAGAAGTTAGTATGTTGATTAATTTAGATTGCATATTTTTTATGAATTGATGAACTAGGCTATTTTTTTTTTTGCTAACGTAATAGTTCCCGCTAAACTAAGGAGGTTTAAGCAACGTTTCAAGTGTAATTAATGGCTTAAGCAACGTTTCAAGTGTAATTAATGGCTTAAGCAACGTTTCATGTATAATCAATGGTTTAAGCAACCTTTCATGAGGCATTAGGCTTAGCAACTTTTTATTAATCATTATGCGTTGTTTATTTTGTCCAGTGCGGTTTCCCTACTTTGTACGAAATACACTGAGGGGAAAAAAATCCCAACACCAAGAAGGGGTTGTGTTAGATAAACGACAGTTGGTACGCGGTGAGAGTACATCTGTAAGATGACGTCTATGCAAATTTCGCGCTCGGCGCATACGTGTGGCGCTAGTAGCGCCCCTCGGAACATGCAAAGCAGGTTTGCTGTAAATACGCGCTGTAGCGTTCGTGAGCGTTAGTTATCGTTGAGATTCGACGTAGGGTGTTGATGTTAGTCAAGAATGCCTTTAGGAAGACGAAGAAGCCATTATCAACAGCTCACGGAGTTTGAACGAGGTCGTGTAATAGGGCTACGAGAAGGTGGATTTTCTTTCCGCAATATTGCAGAACGACTTGGCAGGAATGTAGCCACTGTGCATGATTGTTGACAGCGGTGGTCAAGGGAAGGTACTGCCTCAAGAAGACCGGGTTCCGGCAGGCCACGTGGCACTACTGAGAGGGAAGACCACCGTGTACGGCGTATGGCCGTGGCGCATCGTACCGCGTCTGCGGCAGCAATTCGAGCTGCAGTTGCCACCACAGTGACACAACGAACTGTTACAAATCGGTTACTTGAAAGACAGCTCCGAGCCAGACGCCCTGTAGCGTGCATTCCACTTACTCCAAACCACTGCCGTTTGCGACGTCAGTGGTGTCAAGCTAGAGCTCATTGGAGGACGGAGTGGAGACCTGTTGTGTTTTCTGATGAAAGCCGGTTCTGCCTGGGTGCCAGTGATGGCCGTGTGTTGGTTAGATGGAGGCCAGGTGAGCGCCTGCAACCAACCTGTCTGCGGCCGAAACACACTAGACCTACACCTGGAGTTATGGTCTGGGGAGCAATTTCCTATGACAGAAGGAGCACTCTCGTGGTTATCCCACGCACCCAGATGGCACAGTTGTACGTCGGTCTGGTGATTCAACCTGTTGTGCTGCCATTCATGAACAGCATTCCAGGGGGTATTTTCCAACAGGATAACGCTCGCCCGCATACCGCTGTTGTAACCCAACATGCTCTACAGAGTGTCGACATGTTGCCGTGGCCTGCTAGATCACCAGATCTTTCACTAATCGAGCACGTATGGGACATCATTGGACGACAACTCCAGCGTCACCCCCAACCAGCATTAACCGTCACTGTATTGCCCGACCAAGTGCAACAGGCATGGAACTCCATCCCACAAACTGACATCCAGCATCTGTACGACACAATGCATGAACGTTTGCGTGCTTGCATTCAACATTCTGGCGGTTACACCGGTTACTAATGTACCAGCATTTCACATTTAAAATGGCTCTTCTCGCGCTTACAATAAGCTGTGATCTTGAAACCTTAAATGATTAAATATGTTACCTATACAAATGTATTGCCGCCATTTCATTCCTCTACAAATATTTTTTCTTGGTGTTGGGATTTTTTTCCGTCAGTGTATTTAGAAATGCGCTTTTCCGATGTCATGCTGAAACAGAAGAAATATGTATCAGTCGCACATCGTGTTGCTGAAACAATAAGGAATTACCATATCAATAACGGCAATTTTAATGTGATGCATGGTATGTTCCTCATTAAACATATCAGATAAATCATGAAAGAAGTACGGGATCACACCATATAATACAAATTTTGAAGATGACAAACCGATTTTTGGTGTAAATGTGACAAGGATGGTAAGTCAGATAATATCTGAAAACTGACTTACCATTCTTGTCACATTTACACCAAAAATCGGATTGTCATCTTCAAAATTTGTATTATATTGTGTAATTCCGTATTTCTTTCATGATTTATCTGCTCCTCCGGGCAATCACGGGATAGCATTCTTAACCTCCAGATTCGCTAAAGATCAATGCCGGTTGCTTCGACTAGCGAATTCTGTGATGGTTATATTCAAATTAATTGGAAACTTGAGACGTGGTCGTTCTGGTTGGTGTAGTGGTTACCAGATACGGGCGCTATATGGGAGACGCGGCTTCGAGTCCCGCTCCAGGACGATGAAATTTTCAAGTTTTCGGATATTATCTGACTTACCATCCTTGTCCCATTTACACCAAAAATCGGATTGACATCTTCAAAATTTGTATTATATGGTGTAATTCCGTATTTCTTTCATGAAAATGTTAAAGCTCTTTTCTATCTAAATTACACTGCTGGCCACCCAAACTGCAACACCAAGAAGACCACGAGATAGCAAAGCCAGATTTACTGGACACATAACAGATACAAAGATGAAACGATTGAGCTTACAGGCCCGTGCGACTTGCGGAACACGCTGACATCAATAGTTCGTGTGACTCTCATGGCTGGCAATAACGGCCGCTACACGCCGCGGCATCGAACGACAGAGGCTTTGGATCTGGGCTTGGGGTATGTCGGTCCAGGCTGCTTCCACACGTTGCCACAGTTCATCAGGCGTAGCCGCGGGTGGTGCTTGCCGGGCCACTCGGTTGCCGATCAGCGACCAGACGTGTTCGATGGACGACATATCGGGAGAACAGGCGGGCCACGGCAGCAGTAACACCTGGTGGGCCGTGAAGAATTGTTGCACGATGCGTGCCACGTGCGGGCGCACATGTTCCTGTTGAAACGTGGCCGCTGGCAGGTCCTGCTGGTAAGGGAGGACTACAGGCTCCAAAGCGTCGGAGATGTAGCGGTGGCTGTTAAGTGTACCGGCGATGCGCACCAGAGGGGGCGGGTGTCATATCCAATTGCGCCCTAAAATATAACGCCAGGCGACGGACCGGTATGGCGATGCATAATGCAGGCGTCATACAGTCTCTCGCCACTGTGCCGCCACACGCGGATCCGACCATCGTGGTGCTGCAGGCAGAAATGGGATTCGTCGGAGAAGACAATGTCGTGCCATTCCGTAGTCCAGGTGCGGCTTTCAACGGCCCACTGCCACCGCACCCGCCGGTGGTGTAACACCAATGGTAATCGGATGGCGACAAGTCCCCGCTCCTGCAGACGACGTCGAACGGTACGTGCTGACACAGGTTGTGGCGCAACACACCCTAATTCCTGCGCTAACGTTCGTGATGTGGCGGTGCGAGCCGTCAATGCGCGCCGCACAACATGCCGGTCCTCTCGTTAGGTGGTGTGCCGCGGCTGCGGCAATCGCTCACGTCGGTCCGGCCGTCCCTTCTGCACCCACCGAATCCATACTCGCCTCACTGTGGCTGGATGTCGTCCCACAAGGGCGCCGATGTCTCGGTACGATAAAACGCTGTCGCGAGAAGCCACTATTCGTCCTCTGTCGAACTTCGAAACGTGCTGGAATGACTGCCGTATTCTGCGACGAGGCATCAGGAAGCTTCCCACGCACAGGTTCGGCAGCACAACACACTTCCACTACTTACACCCCGCCTTCTGTGCACCCTTCTTATAGTGCTTCTAGGTGGCGTGCCGGGCGCACATGATTTGCATATGCCCTGCAATGCTAATCGTTTGCATGTCCTCTCGCGGGCGACGCATGCTGCGAATTTCAGGCCAATCGGATGCTTCCTTCTTGGGTTGCATTTTGGATGGCCGGCAGTGTAATTTGTAGATATGAAATAACCACTGAATTCATGGCTGATAAAGTGTTTGCGTTTTGATTTTTACCAAGTCTTTTGCATTTAGCGAAATTGATAGCTTTTTTCCATTTATATTGAAATGTTACGAAAAATTAGAATCCTGATATCGCCTCGCTGTAACCTCGCTGCTAGCTTAAGATGACAGTCACGGTAGCGTTTGTTATGACCCTGAGGGTGAAGTCACGAATCAAGGACTAAGGCCTACTAGTACTCGAGACTGCTTTGACTGGCTCCAGGGAAGGGAGAAAAACAGTGCCGTGAGACAAACACACCACCCATGCCTCATTCGGGATTCGAACCTGGCCGCCCCAGTGGGTGGTCATAACGGAATTTGTTTTGTTTTTTGATTGGAGGTTTAACGACCACCGTGAGCAAGTCAATGGGCTATAAGCAGTCGTCCGTCCCTAATTTAGGGTCACTGGTTCCAGGAAAGGGAGAGAGCCAGTGCCGTAAGACAAACACAACATCCATGCCTCACCGGGATTCGAACCCGGACCCCTTTCGGACGAATGATCAGAGGCCATCGCTTAGACCACTGCGCCACCGGGGCGGCACGCAGTGGTCTAAGCGCTGGCTTATGACCATTCGTCCAAGATGCGTCCGAGTTCGAATCCCGGTGTGGCATGGATGTTGTGTTTATCTTACGGCACTGGCTCTTTTACCTAGAGTCAGTGGCCCTAAATTAGGGACGGGCGACTGCTTATAGCCCATTGAGTTGCTAATGGTGGGCGTTAAACCTCCAATAAAGAAAATATCAAACCTGGATCTATCTCGGATGCCTGATTGAAAGGCAGCGCTTCGACCAGTGGGGCTTCAGGTTGTGACTTACAGATTTAGATGCTTACTGAGGTCGCTTAACCACGAAACAAAAAACAAGAAAGATGACACCGAATTTTCGGGTGTAATAAGCACGTCTTTTGAATCCGTTCTGACGCAAATTAAATTTATCAAAACTATTCAAAGTCAATGGAACCGGAGTGGAAAACAATAGTATCTGACGGAAGAAAGAAGTTTTTCAATCCGGTTTTTAATCCCTCAGATATTGCTGTAAACGTAATCGTGAGCTTACGCCCTCTGGTTGCAGACTTGTGCGTTAAGAAAAACATGAATTTATATGAGAAACATTTCGCACCGGAAACGCTCTCCAACACCGAAAGAATTTTTCAAATCGGACTCTTAGAAACAGAGATATCAACAAAAATAGGAGGTGACTTTACGTCCCCTGGTGGGAAAACCATGCATTATTTTAGGAAGAAAGTATTCTCAAAAGGTTTTTCCATATGAGCGGTATCGGTCCAAGAAAAAAATTTAGTCGAGTTTTCAGGAGCCCAGATTTTGCTACAAATACATCAGAAGCACAAATTAACACTTATGCCACCTGGTGGCCAAACCATTCTTTACCAAACATTAGAAATTATGTGAAAAATATTTTCCATCAGGTCTTGTGTGCGATAGAGGAAGACATTTTCAAATCGGATTTTTAGAAGCAGAAATAACGCAGAAAACGCAATTTACTTTTGTGCGCCCTAGCTGAAATTCTATGATTTACTTGAAAATTTTTAATTTACAGGGAAAACATTTCGCATCGGAAACACTATCCAACAAAAAAGGAATTTTTCAAATCGGACTGCTAGAAGTAGAGATATTGACAAAAATAAGATATATATCTACACCCCCTGGCGTAGAAACCATGCATTATTTCAAAAAGAAAATGTTCCTAAAAGGTTTGTCGACATGAGTAGGATCGGTCAGAAAATGACTTTTTTTGCAATCGAGATTTTAGAAGCTCATATTTTGCTGCAAATACATCAGAAGCGGAAATTAAGACTTACGCCACCTGGTGGCCAAACCATTTTTTACAAAAATTAGAAATTACGTGCAAAGGATTTCCCATCAGGAGCTGTATCCGCTGCAGAAAGAATTTTTCAAATCGGAGATTTAGAAGCGGAGATATAGAAGGAAAAGCAATTTAGCTTTTCCTTCTATATCTTTGCTAGTGAAAAGTCTATACATTACTTGAAAACTTTGAAATTATATGAAAAACATGTCATACTGAAAACACTATTCAACAAAGACGGAATTTTTCAAATCGGACACCTAGAAGTAGAAATATTGACAAAAATAAGATATACATCTACGCCCCCTGGCGGAGAAACTGTGGAATATTTTAAGAAGAAAATATTGCGAAAAGGTTTATAGATGTGAGTGGCATCAGTCCACGAAATAATTTTTTCAATCGATATTTCAGAAGCTCGGATTTTATGGCAAATACATCAGAAGCAGAAATTAACACTTACACCCCCTGGTGGCCAATGTATTATTTACCAAAAATTTGAAATTATATGCAAAAGATTTTCCATCAGGAGGTGTATCCGCTGAAGAAAAAAAATGCCCAATCGGAGTTTTAGAAGAAGAGTTATCGGGAAAAATGTAATTGTGTTTTACGGCCCCTAGTGGAAAATCTATGCGTAATTTGAAAAGTAACTATATCTAAAATACTCTTCGATATAAATATAATCGAAAGATAAAAGATTTTTTTCAATCGGATGTTTAGAAGCAAATATGCGGAGTAAAACGTATTTTTGAATTCGACATCATCTGTATTTAAGCCCTCTAGCGGCGAAATTGTACATCGTAAAAAAAAAAACGAAATGAAGGATCATCATTCGCATATTTCAAGCTTATTTTTCAAATCGGACTAACAGTTGCAAAGATATCGTGGGTACGGACGGACGGACAAACCGGTAACATAAGCACCATCTTTTTTTTACAAAAGACGTGCTAAAAAAGTAAGAATCATTTTCATATTTGTGCAAGACAACACTTCCACTCGAAGCGTAGATTCGAAGTCGTTTCTTGTTTTAGCATCATTCCCTCCCTCCCTCTACAGATCTAAATCCTACAGAAATATGTCCGGAATATTAGCACTAGAGCTTTTCCAAAGATGGCAGACATCTCAATAGACTGAAATCACTGAAAAATAATATTTATTATACCGGCAGAAAATTTCCTATAATGAGTATCGAAATCTATCTGAATCGATTCCAAATGTGACCCCAAGGTGGCTTTAAATTTACGGCAATTGGCTCCAGGGAAGTAAGAGAGCTAGCGTCGTAAAACAAACACAATATTCATGCCTGATCGGGATTCGAACCCGGACGCATCTCGGACGAATGGTCAGAAGCCAACGCATAAACCATTGCTCCACCGCGGCTGCCTATTTTGTTTCGTGGCTATATCGCTTGGGTGTAAAACGGAATTCCAAGATTATATAAATTACTTTTTGTAGGAGGGGGGGGGACGACCACCATGGAATCCAAGGGCTATAGACTGTTCCTATTTTGGAACCCTTGTTTGAGAGACGGGCACACCGCCTATGCCTCATCCGGGGTTCGAACCCGGATCCGGCTCTGACGACTAGTCAGAGGAATACGCCTCTGACCGCTTGGCCCACTCAGTTTTGCAGTAAACTTTTTTGTATTTGTTTTTATTAATTTTCTGCTACATTTTACACGTCATTAACATATTATCATTGACGTCGTACTTTGTCTTGTGTCACTGCTTCGTACGTTTAATAGCCATCACCGCGCTGATAAACGCCTCAAGCTGTTAGTTCCTTTGACTCGTCTCGTTCTTGGAGCTCAGAGGACAAACTTCTTACCGTCTGCGTCACGACCCCTTTCTTTCCCTAAGCCAGTGAAACAGCCTAAAGCAAATATTAAGCCACAGAGGTTAGACTGAAGGACAGCTGATCCGAAACACGAAGCCATCTGTCTTCTCAAGGGTTCAGACGGTATCCCAGTCCCAGAGGCTTTCCGAAGAAATTTACTCAAACATGAAGCTGTATTTGGTGACTGCAGCACTCTTGGCTCAAGGGAAACAAAAAAAAAAAAAACTATTAGGAATAGGTTGCAATCACGTCTTTTTTCTAAAACTGTGCCGAAGGGAAACGCATGCACTCAACTTCGCAACATCCATTTGAATTTTAATCACTCAAATTTAAGGTTAGTTATTTTCAAGGGTGTTTTTTATTTATTTATTGGCGGAACGCGCAGGAACGGCATTCCGACACCTTTCTTAACACAAAATTGAGTCCTGTCTAAGCCTGGAGCTCCCTGAAGGAAATTTACAAGTCAAGTACAGCAATGTACACCACCAGCCATTAGTATAACTCTTTCTCCCCCCCCCCTGTTATTCCCTTAAATAGTTAGCTTAATAGTGTTACACGGCACTAGCAGTGTTCCTGCCGAGTCTGCCGGTAACGGTGCTTGAGACCTGAAGTACAATTTAGTTGGCCACGGCACCAGGTGAGAATCTCAGGTGCACTGCTGCACTCAAAGATTCACACCAGAACATAAAAAATGAAAAGTTGAAGAATGACCCGAAGCATAAGGCTTGGGTGAATCCACCTTGTGAACAAAATAACAACAACAAATAAAATATAAAATAATCTAAAAAAAAATGATACTTTGGGATCAGAGTTGTGATGAGGTTCACCCGCAATCACCAATTCGTGACTGAGTGTAGTGGTCCGGATCTTACTCCGGTACATTCAATCCCCAACCAGCCAGTACAACACTCACTTTCGCAAATAACACATGATTCTCAAATACACAACACAACATTTAATAACGTTCTGCGAGATTTAAACAGATCCGGCGCTCTCTAGGCGCATAGACAATTGCCCCTCATATGTGGGCAGCATACGGTGTCACACTTTACTGTCGGAAGACGCAAGCCGTCTGAGTCTCCACCGGACTATCTGAACAAGAGATACTACTCGTTTACACACTAAATAGAGCTGCAGGTGATATTCATATACAATTGCTTAGAGAATGAAAAAAAAAATTATATGCAAACGATCACATTAAAAATACTCGCGACACAAAATACACAAGCACGTTAATTTGCGGTATAAGATTATAGGTGCGAAATACTGCCAAAGTTAATTAACTAAAATCTAATAAGCATGCACATGCAGAACCCTGCCCCGCTGACGTTGGTCCTGAACCAAAGTTAAAAGAAACTGTCCCGCCCAGCGGATTTTGTGGCCACACCTTCTCCCTTATTCATGTAAAAAAAGTAATCAGGAAATGGGCCCTGTAAGAAATTGAAATCTGTATGTGCAGGTATTTCCTCTGAGGTTCAGTCACTCAGCATTACTGCATCTATGTCCATGCAGCTTTGGGTGTCGGGATGGCACAAGTTCGCAGATGTGCGAAGAAAGAAAAAAAGGAAATATTCATCTACTTACAGTTTCGTGACTTTGCTGTGCAAATCCGTTGTGCATCACATAATATCACACGACAAAAAAAAAACGCGCACACACACACAGACACTTGCACCATGTGGCAGCACCGATGATTCAACACTTCACTTTGACGCTTGATGTAAATGAAGCACACAATTAAAAATGGTAATATCACGCCGCCCTTTGTTGCAATGATTAGAGTGCACACTGATCTATTCTCGTGACGATTTGAAGGTGGCCGTTAAGCAAAATAGGCCCTCTCACATCTGCAGTTGCGGTTTCCAAGATTGATTTTCTGTGTTCCTGGGAAATGATTTTTGTTGTCGTGAAGAAATAATTGTGAACGTCGACTGCTGGGAGAGTGGGACACATTCAATTCCGCTGCTGCTATAGTTGATTCCGTCCGTCGCTACCTTCCGTCCTTTTTGACCGTTCATTCCCAATTCAGTCAGTTCCTTTCCGTTTGCAAACCATCTATCTACCCTGCCTGAGTACGCAGTTCAAATATGCCACTCGCAGGTTTCGTTTCCATTTTTTTATCGAGTTGCGACCGCCAGCCCTGAGATTAATTTTCTCGGCCGAGCGAAATCAGACGTGCTTTTACCTTAAGCGTATATCGGCAACTCAACATTTCGCCTGTATATTTGTTAGGTATCGAAGCCACCGCTCTTACGCTCATATTTTTCTTTCTGCCATGTTTTCATCCCGTCGCACTTACACGTAGTGGCTTCGCTGCTTACGTGACCACACACGCACACATGGGGCCTCGCTTCGCCCCGTAAGACAAGCGCATCTCTTCACTTCCTCCACAGTAGGGGATGAATGGGGGTGACGATTCCACACTGCAGTGGTTGGCATCCGAACCCGACTTTGCATGGCTTCGCTTCTCATTGGAATGACCACTGTCCACTCGCAGACTTCTTAATTCCCCTGTAACTTGGCTTTCATTAGGCCAAACAGTCGCTGATTTCCATTACGCTCCAGCCTAGAAATTTCTGCGTTATCCCGCGGATTTAGGCATTCTGCTGTCTTTATGGCAAACTGGCATCTCCAGCTGCCTCGAGTTGTCTCCATTTCTTACCAAATGCGGGGAGGTTTGCTGCTTCATTTTCCCCAATTCATTTTGCTGCAGATCCAAGGCATCCAGCCTTTCACATCGGAGAGCGCACAGACAACTAACTTTCTTCCTTATGTTCATGCCAAGTGCGAAATCTTATTTTTCTGCACGGACCACACAGAGAGCAATTGTTCTCGAAAATGCCCCAAACAATCGACGAATTTACGATTATTCGCTAAACCTTTTGTCCCCATCTTCATTCATTTACTCAAGTGGCTCATTCGATACGTATTCCTCTTTCCCTTTCCGTGTTGCATAGGCTGCCCGTCAGCTGCGCCCTGATATTTATGACCTAACAGAGCTATTCTGAGACCACCCAGCCAGAGAGAGAATTCTTCGCCTCTTTTCTTTCCAAACCCCCAGATAAAACTTTATCTGCTGTTTACACTTTTAAACTCCAATCAAGCCTCGAACATAATTAATACTTAATTAATTTCACACATCAACCACGCCCATTAATTACTAAATTAATGGCGGGGGTGGGTCGTAACATCGGCCCCTCCTCAAGAAATCCAGAAGTCCTCTTCTGTGCCTATCGCTTTGCTCTTATCAATTTCCAGAGTAACCATTGAGTGCTAACTTTTCCCACAGATAGAAACAATTCAAAATGGCAAAAATATTGCGTTTCTTGCCTTCAAGAGCATTGGAGCGACTTCCTAATTATCCCGCAATTTTGTTAATTAATTCAGAGAACATCCGAAAGAAAAAACAACGTAAATGAGAAATAAATAAAACAACTGAACTGTAAAAAAAACATGTGAGCCTGCCGAACTGTGATTCCTAGCTGCCTCATACCATACGCGACATGGCGGACAAATTTTTAGAGTTTTCTTCAGGTTTTAGGATGGGGGTGTCCACTGTAACATTCCATCCCCCCATGAAAGAAAAAAAAGGGATGACTGGATGAAGTTTATTCATCCAATCATTCTATTTTTTTTAACTGTAAACACTCAACCCTTTCCCACCGTCGCAAGGCACCTAATTCCGAACTTAGGTGCCCGGAGAGCGGAAGGAAAGTTTAAGGATTTCATCACACGTTCATTGCTACCCGTCGAGATAGGCGGAAAAAAAATTTAAATATGAGGCATAGCTTCGAGAATCCACGAGTTCCACAGGTCTCTCACGTTCGATGCTCCTACACCCGCTTTTATCTGCGCTCGATGCCAAATTCTTGCGTTCCACTGTCTTCGTGTTAGCCATTTTGTTTTTCTTACCCACTAAAATTATGGCAGATCTTAGAAAACAGCTTAAGGCTTACTTAATGCTAAATTATACAAAATTCGCACCGAACAAAACTAAATAAAAATAGTAATGGCAGTCAATTCGCACTTATTTTACGAACATGAGTGTTGTTCCGCTAGCTGCAAAATATAGGTATCGATCCTGGGACAACGGCACCATTAATGTTACACGGCACTAGCAGTGTTCCTGCCGAGTCTGCCGGTAACGGTGCTTGAGACCTGAAGTACAATTTAGTTGGCCACGGCACCAGGTGAGAATCTCAGGTGCACTGCTGCACTCAAAGATTCACACCAGAACATAAAAAATGAAAAGTTGAAGAATGACCCGAAGCATAAGGCTTGGGTGAATCCACCTTGTGAACAAAATAACAACAACAAATAAAATATAAAATAATCTAAAAAAAAATGATACTTTGGGATCAGAGTTGTGATGAGGTTCACCCGCAATCACCAATTCGTGACTGAGTGTAGTGGTCCGGATCTTACTCCGGTACATTCAATCCCCAACCAGCCAGTACAACACTCACTTTCGCAAATAACACATGATTCTCAAATACACAACACAACATTTAATAACGTTCTGCGAGATTTAAACAGATCCGGCGCTCTCTAGGCGCATAGACAATTGCCCCTCATATGTGGGCAGCATACGGTGTCACACTTTACTGTCGGAAGACGCAAGCCGTCTGAGTCTCCACCGGACTATCTGAACAAGAGATACTACTCGTTTACACACTAAATAGAGCTGCAGGTGATATTCATATACAATTGCTTAGAGAATGAAAAAAATTATATGCAAACGATCACATTAAAAATACTCGCGACACAAAATACACAAGCACGTTAATTTGCGGTATAAGATTATAGGTGCGAAATACTGCCAAAGTTAATTAACTAAAATCTAATAAGCATGCACATGCAGAACCCTGCCCCGCTGACGTTGGTCCTGAACCAAAGTTAAAAGAAACTGTCCCGCCCAGCGGATTTTGTGGCCACACCTTCTCCCTTATTCATGTAAAAAAAGTAATCAGGAAATGGGCCCTGTAAGAAATTGAAATCTGTATGTGCAGGTATTTCCTCTGAGGTTCAGTCACTCAGCATTACTGCATCTATGTCCATGCAGCTTTGGGTGTCGGGATGGCACAAGTTCGCAGATGTGCGAAGAAAGAAAAAAAGGAAATATTCATCTACTTACAGTTTCGTGACTTTGCTGTGCAAATCCGTTGTGCATCACATAATATCACACGACAAAAAAAAAACGCGCACACACACACAGACACTTGCACCATGTGGCAGCACCGATGATTCAACACTTCACTTTGACGCTTGATGTAAATGAAGCACACAATTAAAAATGGTAATATCACGCCGCCCTTTGTTGCAATGATTAGAGTGCACACTGATCTATTCTCGTGACGATTTGAAGGTGGCCGTTAAGCAAAATAGGCCCTCTCACATCTGCAGTTGCGGTTTCCAAGATTGATTTTCTGTGTTCCTGGGAAATGATTTTTGTTGTCGTGAAGAAATAATTGTGAACGTCGACTGCTGGGAGAGTGGGACACATTCAATTCCGCTGCTGCTATAGTTGATTCCGTCCGTCGCTACCTTCCGTCCTTTTTGACCGTTCATTCCCAATTCAGTCAGTTCCTTTCCGTTTGCAAACCATCTATCTACCCTGCCTGAGTACGCAGTTCAAATATGCCACTCGCAGGTTTCGTTTCCATTTTTTTATCGAGTTGCGACCGCCAGCCCTGAGATTAATTTTCTCGGCCGAGCGAAATCAGACGTGCTTTTACCTTAAGCGTATATCGGCAACTCAACATTTCGCCTGTATATTTGTTAGGTATCGAAGCCACCGCTCTTACGCTCATATTTTTCTTTCGCCATGTTTTCATCCCCGTCGCACTTACACGTAGTGGCTTCGCTGCTTACGTGACCACACACACGCACACATGGGGCCTCGCTTCGCCCCGTAAGACAAGCGCATCTCTTCACTTCCTCCACAGTAGGGGATGAATGGGGGTGACGATTCCACACTGCAGTGGTTGGCATCCGAACCCGACTTTGCATGGCTTCGCTTCTCATTGGAATGACCACTGTCCACTCGCAGACTTCTTAATTCCCCTGTAACTTGGCTTTCATTAGGCCAAACAGTCGCTGATTTCCATTACGCTCCAGCCTAGAAATTTCTGCGTTATCCCGCGGATTTAGGCATTCTGCTGTCTTTATGGCAAACTGGCATCTCCAGCTGCCTCGAGTTGTCTCCATTTCTTACCAAATGCGGGGAGGTTTGCTGCTTCATTTTCCCCAATTCATTTTGCTGCAGATCCAAGGCATCCAGCCTTTCACATCGGAGAGCGCACAGACAACTAACTTTCTTCCTTATGTTCATGCCAAGTGCGAAATCTTATTTTTCTGCACGGACCACACAGAGAGCAATTGTTCTCGAAAATGCCCCAAACAATCGACGAATTTACGATTATTCGCTAAACCTTTTGTCCCCATCTTCATTCATTTACTCAAGTGGCTCATTCGATACGTATTCCTCTTTCCCTTTCCGTGTTGCATAGGCTGCCCGTCAGCTGCGCCCTGATATTTATGACCTAACAGAGCTATTCTGAGACCACCCAGCCAGAGAGAGAATTCTTCGCCTCTTTTCTTTTCCAAACCCCAGATAAAACTTTATCTGCTGTTTACACTTTTAAACTCCAATCAAGCCTCGAACATAATTAATACTTAATTAATTTCACACATCAACCACGCCCATTAATTACTAAATTAATGGCGGGGGTGGGTCGTAACATCGGCCCCTCCTCAAGAAATCCAGAAGTCCTCTTCTGTGCCTATCGCTTTGCTCTTATCAATTTCCAGAGTAACCATTGAGTGCTAACTTTTCCCACAGATAGAAACAATTCAAAATGGCAAAAATATTGCGTTTCTTGCCTTCAAGAGCATTGAGCGACTTCCTAATTATCCCGCAATTTTGTTAATTAATTCAGAGAACATCCGAAAGAAAAAACAACGTAAATGAGAAATAAATAAAACAACTGAACTGTAAAAAAAACATGTGAGCCTGCCGAACTGTGATTCCTAGCTGCCTCATACCATACGAGACATGGCGGACAAATTTTAGAGTTTTCTTCAGGTTTTAGGATGGGGGGGGGGTTTCCACTGTAACAATAGGTATGCTTTTAATTTTTTCTTATAGAGGTTAAAGTTATTAATCAATGTCAGTTCTCTGGGCAATGAATTCCAAAACGCCAGCCCACAATAATTTAAACTTTGTTTCATAGTTAAAGTTTTAGGGAGCACTGGTATAAGTGCCTGTTGATTTCTTGTATTATCATCATCATCATCATTGTCAACCATTATCAATCCACTGCTGGACGAAGGTCTCCCCAAGTTTCCTCCACAACGGTCTGTCTTGTGCCAGTCTCCTCCATGTCACTCCCGCATATTTTCGAATTTCATCCACCCATCTCCCATGTGGTCTTCTTCTGGGTCTTTTCCTGTCCCTTGGAATCCAATCTAAAATTTCGGCTGTCCATCGATGGTCTGTCCTTCTGGCAGTATGTCCATTTCAGGGATTTAACTCTGATCATGATGTCTTCCACTCTTGTCATTTTTCGGATCCACGAGTTCCTCTTCTTATATCTCCTGGTTACACCAAGCATGCACCTCTCCATGCTGCTTTGAGTTGTCTGCAGCCTTTGTATGTCTCTTTTAGTTAAGGTCCACGTCTCTGCACCATACGTAAGCACTGGAAGGATGCATTGATCAAACACTTTTCTTTTGAGACATAATGGCATATTGCTCTTGAAAATTATGCTGTTTCTTCCAAAAACTATCCAGGCAAGTTTTGTACGCCGATTAATTTCTTCATCAATGTGACCCTCACTTGATATCTGCTGTCCAAGATAAACATACGTATCTGTTATCTCCAGTTTTTCTCCATCAATCGATAAATCTTCATTTCTTGTAAAAGCATTGAACATCACTTTTGTCTTCTGAAAGTTCATTTTTAATCCCACTTCTTTACTCTTGTCAGCAAGTTTCTGGATCATACTCTGCAGCTCTGATGGGGTAGTTGCAAAAATGACTACGTCATCAGCAAAACGAAGGTGGGTTTGATAATCTCCATTAATCTTTATCCCTTTGTTTTCCCAGTTTAGTGATTGAAAGACATTTTCCAATGTGGCATTAAGAAGCTTCGGAGATATGGTGTCACCTTGTCTCACTCCTTTTCCAATTTTTATGTGTGTTGTATTTTCAAACAGCCGAATCTTTGCACTTGCATTTTCATAGATGTTATTAATAATATTAATGTATGCATCTTCAATACCGCAGGATTTCAGAGCCATTGTAACTGCTGATGGTTTCACCGAATCAAAGGCTTTTTCATAATCGATAAAAGCCATGCACAATGGAAGTTCATCTTGTATTATATTGATGCGTATATGTAGATATTTTAATTAATTCCTGCTCTATGTTATTTTTTATTCTTTTGTACATGATTTTACCCAAGTTAAAATTATATAGTTGTTTAATAGTCATTATGTTATATTTGTTAGGGTCAACTCTTGTATATGTATGTATACATGATTGAGAAAAAATAACATTATTACAACTATATTTTAAATCTAATAATCTAATATACTTGTTTTGAAGTATTTGTAATTGTTTTATATTAGATTGAGTTGTTTGACCCCATGTTAATATACGGTAGTTAAGGTGTGTATGAACTAAAGTAAAATATATTAATTTTAATGTTTTAACAGTAAGATTTGTCAGAACATGACTTACAATTCCTATATTTTTTGATAATTTATTCAAGAGATTATCAATGTGTTTATTCCATTTTAAATCATTATTAAGTTTAATACCTAAGTACGTAAACTCATTTGCTATTTCAATTGATTTGTTGTCGAGAAGTAATGGTATATTAATAAGTTGACTTGTTTGTTGTCTTGAAAAAAACGGTAAGTAATGTAATAACAATAACAGTGAGGGAGAGAGATGGCAGGAGTTAACCCCTTACGTTTAATGATTTTTTTTTCCAAGTTGTACACAAAAAAGTTTCATACATAAGTACATATCCCTAAGCTGTTCTCTGAGATTCAGAGGTTAGCTCCACAAAGAAATACAAACCACCAGATAAATTTTTAACTGATTATTTACTTACTGTTGCCATATCAAACTTCTCCATTTACAGCGATCTTGAAACACAACTCGGGCTTCACTGACATCCATCACACGACGCACACAAGACCATCTATACTTCATACTTATAATCTTTTTGTCATGCAGACACTCCTCAATCTGATCCTCCCATGACTTCCTTGACCTTCCTCTGCCTTTCTTTCCTGCCACTTGGGCTAAAAAAAATCTGGACTTAGTGAAAGATGGGTTTGTCTCCTCGGGGGACTCCGTGAGCAACAATGGTACACAGGACAGCAACAAGGGCCTCTGTTAATCTTGGAGAGGTACCAGCTAGTTCTGTGTGACATTGGCGAAAAGACCCCAACTCACTGGGTTTCGTCCCAGAATCCTCAGGTTGAATGACCAACTGGAACAGTCAGCTGTTTGCTAATCCCCAAACACTGGGGTACTTTCCTGATTAAAAAGACGCAAAGAAAAGTAAAAAAGTTTCATTAAAGTAAATAATGTATCTCTGCACAACCTTTGTACAGCTATACGTCATGAATAAAAGGTAACATACTACACTGCCGGACAATTGCTAAGGACGGATGACAATAGCAACGATAGCAACCATAAAATGGAAGGCAGGAAAATGTGGAAATTAGCAAGACGTGTTGTGCGTATGCAAATTTTGGATTGCCGAACTTGTTCGTGACGTCATAGCGCTGATAAGAGATATAAAGGATTTGACACGTATTGACCGTTGTTGTTCAAACGCAAAGTTGAAAGGGAAAGAATCAATTGACGAACTTGCAATTTTCAGTATGTCTTCCGGACATCACCTAGATGATTTTACGCGTGGCCGTATTATTGGCAAGATTGAAGAAGGGCGACAAAATAACAGATGTTGCCAGGGAGTTCGACGTCAGACACAGTGTTGTTTCAAGGCTTTGGAAGCCATTTCAAACAAATGGAGAGTGTAGCAAACGTCACGGGTGCGGTCGTGTTCGCAGTACAACACCTGCAGAAGATCGGTACATAGTGCTATCAACAAAAAGACACCGGCGCAGCACAGCTAGTGAGGTAGCAAATCATTTTATGGCTGCTACTGGCAAGCGGATCTCCCGAAAAACTGTCGCCAGACGTTTGCATGAAGGAGGACTATACGCCCGCCGTCCTGTTGTGTGCGCATCCCATTGTCCAGACGTCACCGTACCGCCCGTTTGCAATGGTGCCATCAACATCGCAATTGGACTGATAACGACTGGTCTGCTGTCCTCTTCTCAGATGAGAGTAGATACAGTCTATCGTCTGATTGTCGACGACAACTGATCTGGCGTGATAGTGGTTCTGCATATTGTCCAGCAAACATACAGGAAAGGGACCGATATCCGACATGTAGTGTCATGGTATGGGCTGGCATCATGATCAATGGCCGTACGTCCCTCTATGCGCTTCCAACTGGGACTATGACTGGCCAACGATACATTAATGATGTTCTGCTACCTCATGTTCCCATGTTCCGTGGTGCTGTCGGTGATAGATTCATTTTCTTGGACGACAACGCAACATGCTATCGAACAGTCGCTGTCCAGGAGTGTCTTGAGAGCGAGGATATTCAACGCCTCGTATGGCCAGCACGTTCTCCAGATCTGAATCCCATTGAAAATGTGTGGGATGCTTTGGGGAGGAGTCTTGCTGGTCGCCAATGCCCTCCAATAAACAAGGACACCCTCATCCGTGCATTGACATAGGAATGGGATAAATGACCCCAATAGCTGCTTGATAATGTTGTGCAAAGCATGACACGACGTGTGGAATCTTGCATCGCCCTCCATGGTGGCCATATCCCGTATTGACATCTTACGCCGGAACGCCTGCGGACGGTAATTGCATTTTTTCACGTTTACATATTCTGCACAAAATGGCTTGTTTGTCACTTGAACACATTCCAAAGCCTTCTGGATTTCAGAGCACAATAAATTGTCTTTCTTGTAATGTTCTGGCATTCTGGCATTATTTTATTTCACTTGGCATCCAACCGCAGTTACTTTTTTATGCGCTATATAGCCGTTTATGATCCGTCCTTAGCAATTGTCCAGCAGTGTATATCGTGAACAAGAAATCGGGAACAAGTTTCAACTTAATGAAAGACAGATGATTCGTGGTTTTAGAGAATACCTACAACTTCAAAGGAAAGAAGTATCTAAGCAACTTTTACAGGTGTAGTTAACTTTGCAAACCGTTGCTGTATCTTCTAACGAATGTGAAAGGAAATTTTCTAAGACGAATTTGGTAATCACCCCAATTATTTCTTCTCTTTTATTCATAGCAATAACCTCATAGTTATTCATAAAAATTGTTCGGCCTCGGTTAACCCAGTTTGATCCCACAAAATATGTCCGATCATCGCACTTCCGAGGATATCATTCAGCAGTAGATAGGAAAAGCAAGGAGCAGACGACAATGGTAGAAACCAGAGTTGGAGACGGGTCAAAAATTGTTGAACCGGACCCGACCGTCACATATTTGGACCCAACCCGGACAAATATGCTTTGAGCTATAAACTCGAATATATCACCATCATCATCATTGACAATAATTATAAATCCACTGCTGAATGAAGGTATCCCTACGTTTCTTCCACAAAGGTCTGTCTTGGGCCAGTCTCCTCCATGTCATTACTGCATGCTTTCGAATTTCACCAACCCATATCCCACGTGGTTTTCTTCTGGGTTTTCTCCTGTCCCTTGGAATCCAGTCTAAAATTTCGGTTGTTCATCGGTGGTCCATTCTCTTGGCAATATATCTAGCCCATTGCCATTTCAGGGATTTTACTCTGATCATGATGTCTTCCACTCTTGTCATTTTCCTTATCCGCGAGTTCCTCTTTGTATCTTTACTGGTTACAACAAGCATGCATCTATCTCTCCATGGTTCTTTCAGTTGGCTGCAGTATGTCCTTTTTAGTTAAGGTCCACGTCTCTGCTCTGTAAGTGGGCACTGAAAGGATGCATTAATTAAACACTTTCTTTTAAGATAAAATGGCATATTGCTTTTAAAAATTGTACTGTTTCTTCCAAAAACTCTCCAACTAAGTTTTATACGGCAACTAATTTCTTCATCAACATGATCCTCGCTTGATATCTGCTGCCCAAGGCAAATGTAGTAATTGGTTATCTCCAGCTTTCCCCCATCAAATGATAAATCTTCATTCCTTGTAAAAGTATTGTACAGCAGTTTTGTCTTCTGAAAGTTCATTTTTAATCCCCATTTCTTTACTCTTCTCAGCAAGTTCCTGGATCATACTCTGCAGCTCTGAAGTACTATTTCAAAGACCTTGTGACGTACCTGCCAGCAGGACGCACACGACATAAAGGCAGATAGGAATCAGAATAATCGTCTGCGTAGCTCAGTTGGTAGAGCGACTTGTTCCGGAATAAGCGGCCTCGGGTTCGAATCCCGGCGTAGACCAAAAATGACGGAAAAATTCACTTCGTTATAATGGCGCCCGAACTATCCGGATGACCCGACCGTTCAAAATCTCGCATTGGTGTGATGTTATTTCCACACCGCGAGACAGGAAAAATCAGAGAATCCCTTCTCCAGCGCTTCGAAAAATAAAAAATGTGTGATGTTGCATTCCACACAGCAGATTGACTAGGAGTTCTCAAGTGCACGTTCTACAGTGGATGGCTGCCTGCAACGATTCATGGTCACGGCTGACCCGTGGGCCATGCCCCCGACCCTCTTTCGGGGGGGGGGGAGATGTGACGTACCTGCCAGCAGGACGCACACGACATAAAGGCAGATAGGAATCAGAATAATCGTCTGCGTAGCTCAGTTGGTAGAGCGACTTGTTCCGGAATAAGCGGCCTCGGGTTCGAATCCCGGCGTAGACCAAAAATGACCGAGAAATTTACTTCGTTATAACCTCTGAAGGGTTCTTTGAAAAAAAAATTGCATTCAAGAATAAAACGGAAATAAAACCGGGTCGAAATTGGGTCAGGAACACTTTCACCCGACCCATTTGACCTGCAAGAAATTGTCGACCCGGTGACTCGTTGACCCCGTGACCCGTTTCCATCTCTAGTAGAAACACACACTGTATGATCAAAAGTATCCGGGCACCCCTTTTGAGAAGTGGATTTGCCCATATACAGTATATCATAGCCATGGCCCATACAGGCATGGAATGACGCACATGGCCTGGCAAACACCATAGATAAGCATTAACAGCAGAATGGGCGTACAACAGAACTCAGTGACTTTAAACATGGCGTAGTCACGCTATGCCATCTTTTCTTTTTTTTTTTTTTGATTGGAGGTTTAACGACCACTATGAGCAACTCAATGGGCTATAAGCAGTCGCCCGTCCCTAATGTAGGGTCACTGGTTCCAGGGAAGGGAGAAAACCAGTGCCGTAAGACAAACACAACATCCATGCCTCACCGGGATTCGAACACGGACCCCTTTTGGACGAATGATCAGAGGCCATCGCTTAGACCACTGAGCCACCGGGGCGGCTATGCCATCTTAGCAGCTGCCCTAATCAACTGTAAGTGAAGTTATTGTAAAGTGAGAACTCCTGGGAGCAACAACAGTTCGATCGCAACCTGGTAAGCCACGTACAATGACAGAGTGATGCAAAACAAATGCATATCCCCGGTTGCAACAGTTAGCACCGAGTTCTAAAATGCCCCTGGAAGTAACTCCAGTACCATAACTGTTCGTCGAGGGCTGAAGGGAATGGGTTTCCATGACCAAGCAGCCGCACACAAGCCTAAGATCAGTGAGATAAACGTCAAGCGCCGGTTGAAGTGGTGTAAAGCTCGGCGCTAGTGGACTCTGGAGCAGTGACAATGCATTCTCTGGAGGGTTGAATCACGCTTTACGATCTGTAAATCCGAAGGATGAGTCTGGGTGTATAGAATGAATGCCAGGTGAACGCTTTCTGACAGACTGTGTTGTCCCAACTGTGAAGTTTGGTGGGGAAGGTACACCGATGTACAGTGCCTAGAAGAATTAGTGTGACGAGCTCCCTAAGATGTCCCTCACGGTTTTGTGACCAGTCGTCATGAATTGACAGAGGGCGCTAGCATCGGAAGTTACGTTAGGATGCTTCATCGGCTTCATGCTTTTCAATGGTGGGAAGTTTGTTTGCCTTACGAAACTTCAAATTTTCACAAAACAAAGGTTAGTGGAGGGAATTCTTTTTGACAGTATTTTTGCTAATTCGTTGTAGCTCGATCATAACAGTAATGCACTAGGTAATTCAACAGTTGATCACTAAAACGGAATAGGTTTATTCGGGTGTTAGTATGCTAGTTTTATTCAACTGTGGATTGTTTATAACGAAATTTATTTCCGAAATTAGTAACTTTTCATTCGTGAAGATGTAGAAGTTGATCAAGTATTGGCTGTCACGCGTTAAACCTACTGTGTGGTTAAACTTAAGTGCAGTACTGAAATCGACTGCAACAGTTATAAGATCATAGGGAAATAATGTCAGCTATGAAAGGACTGAGAAATTCTGCATTAGCAAATAATAAAAAACATAGAAAACGGAAAAGGCAAAGCAGCTATTTTGTGCCAGGATGTAATACTGGCTATAAATCCTGCAAAAATAAAATATCACTCTTTGCTGCCCCCAAAATTCCTGATATGTTGAGCAAATGTGATAAGGCAATTCCCAGAGCTGATAAAAAAACTTGATGAAAGTTGCATTGTATGTGCCTTGCACTTTGAATCTAAATTCATGGAGATGCATTATCGTTCCACTATTCAAGGTAAGGAAGTTATAACATGCAGAGACAAACCATTACTCAAGCCTGACGCCATACCTACTATTTTCCAAAATTTAAAATACATTTAAAAACGAACGACTAATTAGTTTTTCCAATTTTTAAGGGGAGGGAGGCGCATGCCCTACTGTGCCTTCCCCACGTTACGCCTGTGTGTATGCTACATTAATAATTTCCTTATTTTTAAGGGTAAAAATAGTTTACAGGAACTGCATAGAATTATCCCATTTAGACAGACTCCATGAACACCCACTTCTTAATTTTTACCTTATTAAACTTTTTACTTGAGGTGGAAAGGAATTTTCCTCTCTTCACTGCAAACCCATTTGGATAACAAATTTAATCACATAATTATTATAAGGTGAAGAAAAGTAAAGAAAAAATGTTATAATTATTTTTCTTTAAAAGAATGTCATCATATACATTCAGTTTTTGTATATTTACTTCTGTCCAGTATGATTAATTTTGTTTATCGTATCACAGGCAAAGTTTTTTTAGGAATGATTTTTATAAATGTATTACAGTTAGTATATTATTAGAAAATAGACCAATTTTAAAAATAGTAACCGCATTTTTTATATTCCATTTTAAACTCATTAAAAGGCTTCTTTTCAAAGTCAACTAAATGGAAAGTTTCAATATTTATTTTGATCTCATGTTCTTACCAAGAAATTTAGTCACTCATTGCTGAAATATGAAGTACATTATTAAATAATTTATAAAGTTGTTATGTTACTGAATTTTAAGACTATTGGAATGCAAATTATAAAGCCGATGTCTCATTGAGAAAATATTTCCCCCTTTTTTTTCGGTAAGGTTTTGAGGGGCAAAACATTTTTAATTTTTAATTTTTACTTTATACTGTAAGTTGATGTTTCAGTGATTGTAAACTGCATATTGGTGTCCAGTGTTTTTGCATAATGTAACCCATGTATGACTCTAAAACGTCCAAAATATCTAACATTAATGTTGACGTTAGCACAATGAAAAGCTTAACTTAACCTACGATACCCTTCTTAATGAATCTTGAGCACCCCGTTCGTTCTTCTTTGGGGGGGGGGGGTGGTAAGAGAGGTGTGTCGATTATTTCGTATATACTTAAGTTATCTGCTTTATAAAATATCGTTCAAGTAGCACACATAATACTGACGAGCTCTGGGTGTGTGTCATAGAAAGATGTGCATTTTCGTTGTCCTTCCTCCCTGAAAAGCGATGTGACATCCGATGGCAGCGCCATCTACCGCTTTCATGATTGCAGGCAGCAACTTTTTCTGCGAGCACGACACACTAATTCTTCTAGGCACTGTAACCGATGAGCCATTACATTATGACCACCCCCAGCCTAGAGCAATGAGCGCACGCACCTGGAGACCGAATGGTGGCACAGGGAAAGTTCACAGAGCAGTATATACTGTATACAACACGAGGACCGGCTTTCGGTTCATAGAGTGTTCCGAGTCAGAATGGGAAAAGCTTCCGATTTATTGGAGTTTGATAAAGGACAAATTGTGGTGGCACGGCGCCTCGAACCCACGATCTCAGAAACGGCGCGGCTTGTGAGTTGTTCACGTGCCGCTGAAGCGAGTAAGTTTCAAAAATGAAAAATGGTGCACAGATGGCCAAACGAGGAACCATCGTCCAGCCGTGTGTTGTACGCAGTTCACTGATGCCAGAGGGGAGCGGAAACTGTCGCGCATTGTTCACGGCGACCGCAGGGCCACAGTGCCACAAATCACTCGAAGATACAACACTGATGATCAGGGCAATGCGTCGCAGAACACAGTTCATCGCAGCCTTCTGCCAATGAGCCTGCTTAGCCGAAGACATTTCAGGGTCCCCATGCTCACTGTGGATGTTTGGAAGAAAGTGGCCTGGTCTGACGAATCAAGATTCCTGGTGCATCACGTAGAGTGCCAAGCGCGGATACGCTGATTACTAAACGATTCTATGGCACCTGGATGCTCTGTTGAGCGGAAATAGGCCGGCGGCGGGGGTGTTATGCTGTGGGCGATGTTTTCTTGGGACACTTTAGGCCCCATTATCCCAATAGCACAATCCCTGACAGCTGTCAGGTATCTGAACATCGCTGCAAACCAAGTTCCCCCATTCATGGCAACTGTGTTCCCTGTTGGTGATGGGCATTACCAACAGGATAATGCACCATGCCACACTGCCAGAACAACCGAAGGAGTGGTTCGCGGAACATACTGGTGACTTTCTGTTAATTCCATGGCCTCCAAATTCACCTGACATGAACCCAATCGAACATTTGTGGTTCGACTTGGAAAAGCGGGTTCGCGCTAAATCACCACTACCCCGAAATGTACAGGAACTGGAGGACTTGCTGTTGACATTATGGTACCAGATACCCAAGGATACCTAACGCCCACTCATTGAATCGATGCCTCGCCGAGTGGCCGCTGTTTTGCGGGCTAAACGGGATCCTACAGCTTATTAGGATGGTGGTCATAATGTAATCACTCATCGGTGTATAAAATGCTCTGGGGTTGTTTTTCATTGTTTGGGCAGAGCCCTCTGGTTCCAGTGCTCGGGAATCATAACTCTGCAGCCGACAATGACACTCCCTACAGTTCTATGCCCCCAACATCAATGATAGCAGTTCAGTGAAGGCCCTTTCGTTTAGCAACAGTACAATGTCCCAGTCCACAATGGGAGGTCAGTACAGGAAACGTTTGATGAAGTAGGTGAGGAAGAACTTGACTGACCTGCACAGAGACCCGATATCAACCCCATGGAACAGCTTTGGGATGAATTGGAACGCCGACTGCGAACCAAGCCAAACCGCCTGATATCGGTGACCAACCTGACTAATGCTCTTGTGTCAGAATAGAAAGCAATTCCCGCAGCAACGTACCAAAATCTAGTGGAAAACCTTCCCAGCAGAGTGGAGGCTGTGATAGTAGCAAAAGGTGGACTCGATAAAAATTCCTTTCCTATTACAGGGAGTTTGTGGATAGGCAAGTATCCCGACACTTTTGAATAGATTGTGCATCTCAAGAGTTGAAAATAATTTGAACTGTAGTTTAGGAACAAAATGCAGTTCTCGTCTATTCCTCAATGTACACTGAAGAGCAACTGAATTAGAGACAGCTGGCGTTATGCAAATGTGGCGCTGTGGGCTGCCCTGTAAACGGAAACGACATGACGTATGCAGCGATCCGACAATATAAGGAGTGATGCGAAGGTAATCCGTAACAGTTGGACGCAGTATGGGTAAGACGAAGGATCTAAGCACATTTGATCGTGGGCAAATTGTCGGGGCCCGACGAATGGGAGTCGTGCAGGCGCTGGGATTTTCACGAGCCACTGTGTCACGGGTGCACCGTGAGTGCATCGAATCCGGTAAAATCATCCCTGCAAGGGCCAACTGCCGTGGACAACAGCGTGTGGATGAGCGGGGTCATCGTCGGCTAGCTCGCATTGTAACAGCGGATAGACGGGCCACAGTGCAAGAAATCACTCAGCAATTTAACGCTGGAGCACAAAAACGTGTAAGCCGCCACACCATCCAGAACCATCTCCTCGCTATGGGGTACAGAAGCCATTGTCCCACGAGGGTACCGCTGCTGACCGTACATCACAGGGTGCAAAGATTAGCATGGGCGCGGGAACATCGCCACTGGACCCTAGACATGTGGAAAAATGTTGCCTGGACTGATGAGTCGAGATTCACGTTGGTACATGCGGATGGAAGGACCACATGAAGCGATGGATCCTTCTTGCCAGCAGGGTACTCTTCAAGCTGGTGGGGGTGGCATTCTCGTCTGGGGACTGTTTACGTGGACTGAAATGGGACCCCTGGTGCGTGTGACATCGTCCCTCACAGGTCAACGTTACCGGGATATCCTGGACGACCCTTTGCTCCCGTTTGTGCGTCTTCAACATCCCACTGGGGACCTCATCCTGCAACAAGACAATGCACCGTGCCATCGCTCTCGAATTGTATCCGAATGGTTGGATGAACACTCAACCGACGTGACCTCGCTTCCTTGGCCAGTTAGGTCACCTGACCTCAATCCCATCTAGCACATCTGTGATGCCATCGAGAGAGATGACCCCTCCATCAAATCTTCGTGAACTGTGGGAGCTTGTTCAGGGGTCGCGGATCCGTATGGCTTCCAAACGCTTCCGGTGTCTTGTCGAGTCCATGCCGAGACGAATCGCCGCCGTCATCAGGGCGAAAGGTGGTGCTACACGTTACTAGACAGGTATCTCAAATTCAATTGCTCTTGATTGTATATACCCCCCGTCAATTTTATATTGTGGAAGCCAAAACGATGCTTGAAACGATCACGATGAAACCAACCTGAACTGGCTGAGAAAGCTGTTTGATCGTCCTCTTTTTCGTCAGATCCCCATATAAACTCTTGGCTTTAGCTTGAATAGCTGCTCCATTAAGAGACATGTGCTGCTGGTCATGATGCTCAATCCAATGGCTTAGCATCTTCTCCATTTTTTCAGTCCCCTTCGAACGAGATTTGGGCACTCTATATAGTTACACTCAAGTTGGTTGAGCACTTTTTCGAATTGATTCCGCATTGTCACAAATAGTTCTCACATTGGATTCACTACATCCCAAAGCACGATGAATGTTAACAATACGCTCACCGTTCTCACAGCGATCCAGAACTTTTGACTTTATTTCTAACGAATACGACCTTCGGACACACTTCTTCCCCTCGAAAGACACACTTTCTTTCCTTTTGCCTGACATCGTATATCCTCTCACACGCAGCTTTACAGCTCTACTGATATGATCCAAAGAATATAAAGCTTGAAGAACGCCAACTCTCAGAGATAACGTAAAACAGGCGACAACAGCGACAACACATCTTAAGAGGTAATAATGCTCTGCGGGAAAGTTAACATTCAGGAGTAAAACACGTTAGGGGGACTACGGCAATGAAGCTTTTCTTTGATCCATGATGGTTTCCTTCGATCTGATGACTATTAGCTTATTTGCTTAGAGCATTTGATTTTTTTTTTTTTTTTTTTGGTTGTTGCTGTTTTCTGGTATCCCGCCCATCCCTTATTTTGGTGAGGAAAATATTAAATAACATTAGTATTACTATTTAAATAAAATTTTAGCAAATATTATAATCAGGCCTAAGGATCCGTACAAAATGCAGACATTCCCTAGTATTTGGCATTACTGAAAATGTTTCTGAAAAACTGAAGAACAAACTAAAGCCTTAACTAACCCGATTGACATAACAAAACTAATATATCCGATCTGCGAAGTGATTATGCTACCCAGGGTCGGCTGGACCATAGGGGCAACTGGGGCGGTTGCCCCGGGCCCCGCGCCTTTAGGGGGCCCCGCAGTTTAGAAAACAAAATAGTTTTCGGAAAAAAAAATTAACTACATTTTTTTTTGTAACTTTTGGGGCGCAAGGCCCTTAAAATTATATTTTTGAAGTTTTTTGTTTGTTTCCAATCTCCCCAATTTTGAATACGTTATCCACCCTGTTCGTCGTACGGACACTGAGATTTGCAGATTCGAAATGGTTTTTGTAACCACCTTAATCTTTTCCGCATTCATGAAATAGCAAATTAAATTTCATCATTTTGTGGTACCCTACTTTTATATATCCAAAAATTTGTGTGAAAACCTGATACTTAAATTTAAGGAAATGAAAAGAACAATATCCAAGTTACTTTCGGACTACATATGGAGGCCACTTTTACAACATTACAAGAAATTGAAAAAAAAAAAAAAAAAAAAAAAGGCAACTTTCATTTATGAACGCGTATAAAACTTTAGAATGTCACTAATTTGTCAGTTAACTCACTGTGCATTAAAAATCAATCACTAAACATTTATCAGGAGAAAAAACTGTTTAAACCAATTTATTTTAGAGGGATCCTTATTATATTTCCTATACAAAAATATTCGCAATGAGAAAATATTCGCTAAGCAGGTATCTTTTTATCATTTTGTGAATAAGCTGTTATAAGAGTCACAATGCAACCTAAATCTCTTCTCCCGGGAAAGAAAATCGTTGATTTTGACACTTTTTATACATACATACACACACACACACACACACACACACACACACACACACACACACACACACACACACACACACACACACTCACTCACTCACTCACTCACTCACTCACTCACTCACTCACTCACTCACTCACTCACTCTCTCTTTCTTTCTCTCTTTCCCTCTCTTTTTCTCTCTTCCTCTCTTTTTTTCTCTCTCTCCCTCTCATTTTCTCTCTATCTCCTTCCCTCTATCTCTTTCTCTCTCTCTCTCTTTTATTTCTTTCTATCTCTCTCTCTCTCTCTATTTCTCTCTCTCTTTCTCTCTCTCTCTGTCTGAACTTTCAGTCCGTATTATGGTCTTTTTCTTAAGCTTAGGCAAATACTTCTTTGAGATAATCGTTTTGTATTTACGGCAGTGTTCGTGTGTCTTCCTCACGAACGATAATTTTTAGAAACGACTTTATTAAAATATGAGATTTATTTTTTAGTGCCCACAATGAAATTTTGCTCTGGGCCCCGCAATGAAATTTTGCCCAGGGCCCCGCAAGAGCTCCATCCGGCCCTGATGCTACCGAGAAGGTAACAATCACGTCCTGTGAGTAGCTCGGCCAAGAGCTCGACTGACTGTTCTTTACCCAAAGAATTGTAGTAAACAGAAATACGCATGCGCAGTCTGCTTCGGCATCAGCCTGTATGTTGGCTTCTGTGCACTGCATTTTAACTCTTAAGATATGGCGGCGTTAGTAACGTCTCGCCGAGCATTAACTTCTTCTCAGTTAGGTATTCTTTGTCTGATCTGAGCGAGCGCTCGCGTCTTGACAAAAACATCGAAAGATGCGCGTCAAGATGCGCAAACCCATTATTGTAATTATTGTTTCCTCGTAAACACATGGTACCACCAAGGAGGGTAGAATAAGGGGAGGGAGCATAACAAGCAAGCCCTGCGTAAAGCTCTGAAGCAGACGCTCTGAGCGGTAGCCATCTTATGTTACCCTTCTGATTGCGTTCCCATCGAATTACGTACCTAACAATATAGGCAGGCTAACACTTTTAAAGCCTTCTTGCGAAAAGGAAAAATACCATGTACATTTATGGATGTAGTCTATAATATCACCACTGTTTTCTTTTCTTTTCTTTCAAAGCACTGCTAAGTCACGTTTTACTGCTGCGTACGACAAAAATCCCTTTAACTCGTCACACGAAAAAGTACATGCTGTTTAAAGTAATGCATGAAGACGTTCACAAACTCTAAAGTGATGAAGAAAACCCTGATTTATTTCATATGATCGAGTGAATGTTTCTGAAGACAGAAACGCAACGAAATGTTACCTTAGAAACAATAGTACGTGCTAAACTTTGATAATTTACAAAATGTTAACGATGAGTACACGGAATATGCAAATTGAAAAACGTTTGTAGCGCACAATAAAATCCATTAGCGTTGATAGATTACTATGTACTAATAAGAAATGCGATAATTTACGAATTTAAAATAACAAAAAAAAAAAAAAAAAACACGGATTTTATTGTGCGCGAGAAACGAATGCTTTTTACAAAGTTTTAATAAAACGTTTTCGGGAATGTGATCTTTGACCAGGAGTTATTGAAAACTGGAGATATTTCTAATTCGTACTGGAAATGTTTAGCTATTCCATCACAAGTTTTTGATCCGCAAATACAATAGATCTCTCTTCAGCTTTTAATGTTAGTTGAACTTCAAAATGAACAATTCCATAAATCAGTCATAAGCAAAAGCCCTTCTCACAGGAAATAAAAAACTGAAATCTTCCTTAACTTACAAAGCAAGAATGAGCAACTAATGGTAATGTAACATGGAGGCCACGCACTTAGCTGGCTTCATTGGTGAGAGCACATGCGCTCTCCCCTTATTCTATACTCCTTGGGTACCACTGAGTCACATAAATCCGAAAACGCGGATAACCAAACCGCGTATACCGAGATCTACCTGTATATGTCTATCAAAACGAAATAAACTAAATGGAAAAGAAATAGCGGAAGTTACAAGTGGGGAACCTTTCTTAAGGTGGACGTCAAGTGAACATGCACCGCTATACTTGCAAATGGTTAAAATTGAATTACATAAATTTACTTACAAAAAACGATTCTTGACTCGTGAACATAAAACAAAAATCATAGGGAATATTTTAAAATTAAATTTCCACGTGTCGGGTTGCATATCGTTAATAGATGGCGCTCAACGTACCTCAAGTACTTGAAACGTGGCACTTCTTTATCTTTTTTTTTTAATATTAAAAGTTTTCATAAAAATGAAAACAACTGAGCGGTTATAGACTTGTGTAGGATGTCAGTAATTTTTTTAGACACTTACATTACAGTTTATTGTATTTTCTATACCCGCAAACTTACAAAAGGTGGGTCGAAAGTTTTGCAATATTTGCCTAAACGCATGTGCTGCGGCGGGTATGCCACGTGTTTAAACTGGTTCAAGTCGCGCACTGCAGTCAGTCGAACGGGATATAAAGTGGAAGGCGTTGCTGTGAGCAAACAGCACAGCATGTCGTCGTTCTGGCTGTGGTTAGGACGCCTAAAAGATGAACAGCCACAACCGGCTAATTAAGGAACTTTTGCTTTACGAGTTTGAACACGGCCATAACGCTGCTCAAGCAAAATGAAATGCGAAAGGAAGTGGTTCGTGGATCACAGCACTGCAACCAGATGGTTCAAAAAATTTCGCTCAGGTGACAGAAACCTCGACGATCAGCCAAGGTCAGGTAGGCGACGCACCGTAGATTCGGAGGCAGTGTGCCAGGCCGTAGATGCGAATTCGACACCCCGCACTCGAAGACTATCTAGCGAGCTGGGCATATCACATGCCACCGTGGTTCTTCACCTTCAGGACCTCGGCAAGACCTACAGGAGCTGCCGCATTGTCTATCACGAACTGACGCCAGCTGAAGCAAACTGCCGAGTGGAAAGTGTGCAAGAAACTCCTAGAAAACCCGCGGCATGTACGTTTCAACAAAAGAATTGTTACGTGCGATGAAAAGTGGGTCTATTTCCGTAATCCTAACGCACAACGGCAGTGGTTGAGCTCTGGCCAGCTTTCAAAATCTGTTGACAAACGTGGGCGCCTTGAGCGCAAGGGGATGCTGTACGTCTGGTGGAATTTCGAGGGGATAATCCATTACGAATTTGTTCCAGATGGTCGGACCATCAACGCCAATCTTTACTCTGAACAGCTGGAGCGGATGTATGCCATTTTGGAGGAGATGTACCCGGCACTGGTCAACAGAAAGCGCGCACTCCTACAGCAGAACAACGCTGGGCCTCACACCCCGCGAACGACCCGGGCAAAACTCCAGGAACTTGAGGGCATCGAACTGATGCCACACCCAGCATATAGTCCGGACCTTGCCCCGTCGGATTATTACTTGTTCCGGTCCATGCCCCACTTCCTTCGCGGACGGCACTTCAACAACCAAGAGGAGGTGGCAGCTGGATTGAAGGAGTTCTTCACCTCGAAGGACAAGATGATGCTGTACGTCTGGTGGAATGTACAGCATCCTCTTGTAATGTAAGAAAGGAACTCAGGACCCACAGCACCTCTACCGCCGCAGAATCGTAGAACTGGCAGACAAATAGCCAAAGACGGTGTAACACGATGGCCTATACTTTGAATGCTAGTCAGCTTTCGTCGTAAAGGTACGTATGAAGGCATAAAGTGATCCATATATTACAAAACTTTCGACTCACCCTCTGTATGTAAATCAGAAATCAGATGCCGGTAATTTAAGATGTCGACAAAAGATTTTTCAGAAATCACTATCTGATAAGGGAAAGACCACGAAATTCATTCACAAAACTAAGACCTCCACAAGAAGGGGTAACAAAATCAGTTCGAATTTCAGCTTCATCTACACTGGCGTGCAAAAATTAAGGACGAGACGGTTTTTCGAATGTAACGTCGTGCAGAAGTGCTCCACGTCGACTCAAATCATACCATAAGATCCCCAAGATGTAAGAATATGGGACAAGTGAGCAAAACCGTCCAAACAAGGAATCCAAAGGATACAAAGGCACTTTATTGAAAAGGTAGCTTCGACCACAACTGGACAGATGACAGAAACGTCCATGTGACAGGCGGCTGCCAAGAAAAATCCAGTCTTTAGTAGAGGATATGATCACCCCTGACTGCGTTGCAGGATTTACAACGTCTTTCCATGCTGAGGACGAGGTTGTCAAGGAGCTGTTGAGGCATCGCGGCCCATTTCTCTGTAGCGCCAATCGTAGCTGCGGAATCGTTGCTGGCGGCTGGTGACGTTCTGCCAAGCGTCTCCCGAGAAGGTCCCACACGTGTTCGATTGGATTTAGGTCCGGGGACCTTGCGGGCCAATCCATGCGTTGAATATCTTCACTCTCCAACAGCTCTGCTACAGCCACTGTACGATGAGGTGCAGCGTTGTCGTCCATGAAGAGGAACTCAGGACCCACAGCACCTCTAAATAAACGTACGTGAGGCAGGAGAACTTCGGTGCAATAGTGACTGAACCTCCTTGGAAGATGTGGAGGTCAGTACGGATACCAAGCATGATACCGCCCCAAACGACAACTCCGCCACCTCCAAACCGGTCCCTTTCGATTATGTTGGAGGTGTGATTGCGTGTTCCCTGCTCTCTCCAGATGTGTATACGTCCAGAATCGCTCGTCAGACTAAATCGGCTCACATCCGTAAATAGCACTCAACCCGATTGCTGATGTGTCCAGTTCTTGTGTTCCTGGTACCACAGAAACCGCCGTCTCCTTTGAGCCGGCGTTAATGGCACACACCGCACTGGTCGTCGTGTAAATAGACCACTTTTGTGCAGCCTCCTGGCCAAGGTAAAGCACGATAATGGACGTCCAGTTGTCTGTTTCATGTGCCTTGCGATTTCTCCCGCTGTCTGTCGTCTGTCTCTTCTCGCCTGTTGGACAATATACCGGTCGTCCGCCGCCGTGGTTGCTCGTGGACGACCACTGCTAAACTCTCGGACAGCCATTCCTGTCGTTTGAAATGCTCTCCAAGCTCGTGAAACGATGCTGTGAGCGATCCCGAACTCCTCGGCCACACTAGTCACACTTCGACCTTCTTCCAACTTCCCAATGACGCGACCTCGGGTAAAGTCATCCAGATGTCATCTACTGGATTCCCTGTTGGCCATATCCTACGGTGACAGCAACTCGACGACGTTCAAACCGATGTACACCGTTTAACAGCTTTCACCGAATTACTGAGCGTACACCGACCGTTTGCTTCATACCCTTCCGACATTCTCCCTCCCTTCCCCCTACGTCATGCTGCATATATGCGCATGCCCTACCGTGCCGGACCCTAGTCTATCTCCTGAGTGGTCTTTCGGTCCGTTCTGCCTGCTCGTTCCGCTGTTATGCTAATTTCTCCTCTTCGTCCTTAATTTTTGCACACCAGTTTATGAGTAGAAGATTGCATTGGATATGCCTTTATCTCAACCTTAAGGAAGAAAAGTCTTATATGGAGGGACACTGAAGCACAGTACTAACATTTAACATGTTACGTACGGTTATTTTACGCTACTGCTGTAATTGACATTAATGCCACATGCGGTGTGGGATCTGCTGTCGCATATCATCAGATCAACCCCCCCCCACACACACACACCCCTCCACTCACAGTTTCCACAATGAACTCGAATATGGGTGAAACCTATTCCCGTGTCTCGTAAAATCAGATTTCCCAATGTCATTTCACTCATACGGTAACGGACTTGTGATTGCCACTTAGACTGGACTGAATGAGGTAAAAGGAATTTCAAGGGAAAGATGGGCAGTCATATTAAATGCTACATTAAAGAGAAAAACGTTCATGACATTCTAAGAAAATTGGCCAGAAATAACACTCTAATTTCTGAGCTCAATTCTAGAGTAGTATGAAGTAATGTTAATCTCAATGATTTCTAGTGAGCCTGAATTTAAGCTAGTAAATTCATGCTTTTAGGTGACATTTTTCAAGATTGGGCGAAATCATACTCCCAAATGTAGAACAGCGAATTATTTCTAGCTCTGTGCTTTTAGTTTTCTTTTTGGAGAAGCAAATTAAAAAAAAAAAGACAAAAAAAAATTGTTACTTTTGAGGATTGTCTATGAATGCGTCCTTATGTAATGTCCTAGATTTTTTTTTAAACTCATTCGTTGCTCTTAAACTTACCATAAAGCAGTCACTTGAATTCTGATGAGCACTTAAATACAACTACCGTTCCATAAAACAGAGTAAAATCACACAAAACGAAGAAATATACACTGGCGGAAAGTGAAAAAAGAACACCAAGAAGGAATTGGCGGACGATCATGAAATTTACATATGTTAATGGGGTCGAGTTTACGTAGGTGTGATGTTAATTTCGGGACCAACCGGTGAGCGCTTACGCCACAGCACGGCATAATATGCAAATTATCGTCGGTGGTATTTAAGGAGTACGGTGAAGTGAATGTAATCAGTCGTCGGCGTACGGACACGTGCGAAGGCCCCCAAAGAAGACGGTGTACTTATGTATTTTCGGTCTCGTGCAGTAGTGAATAGCAAAGTACGTGGGAGAAATCCCTTTCATTATTTAGCTGCATGGAGTTGAGTTGCTTCATCACTGAGTAATTCTCATATAGTTTGTCGTCGTCAAGGATTTGACTGTGAGTTGTTTTTATTTCTTGTTCTTTAAACTTCAAGTTAGAAGCTTTATTTTTGTTTTCCGGTTCCAGGCCAACCGGGGCTCCGTGCCTCCGGAATGGCGAACTTTCTGAACCGACCTGAAACCATTCAGGTTACTCATAATGGGAAGTATCCCAATGTTAATATTCTTAAGGAATTAGTCGACAAACTTGACTATCCGGAACATTTGCACACAGTCCAGCGACTTAACAATGGACTTTTCACAGTGCGTTTCCAAACTGCTGCACAAGCACCGCACTACCTTGAGCACCCCTTGACAGCCTACAAGGACGTTGCGGTGGACATTTCGCCAGTAGATGACGGCATTCGTACCGTCTATGTGAAACTCGTGCCCATTGACATACCTAATGAGAAGATCTCTGCGGCACTTACTGGATATGGGGAGATTGTCACCCCCATTCAGAATGAGCGGCACACACTCAAAGGTCTGGAACATGTTTATACAGGCACAAGAATTGTTCGCCTGCGTATGACAAAGCCAGTACCCAATTTCCTTCAAGTGGGCCGTTGGAAGGCCATGGTCACATATGCTGGCATGATACGCACATGCTGCAGATGCGGTAATGCTGGCCACATTGCTCCTCAGTGCCCATCCCGAGCTTGCCCCAACTGTAGTACGGTGGGGCACTTAGAGATCTCGTGCGAGCAAGCCTGCTCCAAGTGCGGTGCGGATTCTCACACCAAATCCAGACGCACCCAGTCATCCTTCGCAGATGTTGTAGCTAGGCCTTCAACAGCTCCCCTTGTTTTCAATGAGGAGTTTCCAGAGCTACCCTCCACCAGTACTATTGTTGTTCACGGGGACTCTGGTGTTCCTGATGCAGTTGTTACCATGGACCCGGAACATGTTGCTTCTTTGAAATTACCGTTTGTCTTACCTGTCGATCCGCCTTCCGAGAATGTCGTGACTTCTGTTAATCAAGAGTCCTTGGTTGTTGACTGCCGCGTCGAGCCTGGAGCTTCTTCTGCTGTTTCACCAGTGCAAGATCTTGAGGTTCTTGAAATGCCGTCTACAGAGGTCACCTCATTGCCTCTTGCCGTTGAATCGGCTGTTGTTATTAAGTCTGAGCCTCCCACGGACGCCGACGTATGTGCCGAGGTCCCTGAGCCTCATTCACCTGATTCTCCTGACGCCCAAGTCGGACTTGTTACCACTGTTGCATTTACAGAGGTTATTTCGGATGATGACAACATTTACATAGATGCCGTTGATGATGTTGCTTTCACCTCTCCTGTCGGAACTGTCTCCCTCCCTTTCACCTCCGGGGACAAAGTTGTACCCGTCATCCATTCCAGCAGGCCGCCGGAACGTGTTCCTGTTACCATCCACACTGTTACTCCTTCCAGTGAGACTCGTCCTGCTGACCATTCCTACCGTCGACAACGACAGTCCTCTACATCTTCGGAGGGCAGGACTCGCGGCAGCCGTTCGGCAAGTGTTCATCCTGGCCGTCGGGAAAGATCTGCCGTCCAACTGGAGAAGGGAACTTCCCCAAGTAGCCGCCGACGGAACCGTCGCCGGAATCACAACCGCTCCACCTCTGGAGATTGGCATCGTCAGTTCTAAGTGCCGGTCCACGTTTCTAAAACGGATGGGCTAATTTGAACCTACCCTCCTTACTGACCTTTGTTTTGTGTATTTTTGTATTTCAATTATCTGCTTAACCTTCAACCTTAAAGTTTTAACATTAAATATTCAGGGACTTCGATCGCGGTCAGTAAGGCGTTGGCTCATCGGCTGGATTATGACCCAGGATATTGATATCCTGTGTGTCCAGGAAACATTTTTTAACAATTTTAGGCATGTTTCGGATTTTCGTCATTACACTAATGCCCCGTGCTGGTTTAGTCTTTCTCCGACTAGTCGCAGGGGCGTCGGAATTATTGTCAACCCTAACTTCAAGGGTCGACAACTGAAATTTCAATATGATGACGAGGGTCGAGTGGCTGCTGTCAGCTTCGCCCTCGCTGAGTTTAAAATTCGCGTTATTTCGGCCTATGCGCCATTGGAACCCGCCCAACGGGGTAGATTCCTCAGGAGTCTTCCTTTATTTTTGGGGGTGGTGAAGACTTCCTAATTTTGGGGGGTGACTATAATCTTGTAACGGAGCCTCTTGATAAACAGGGGGTACCTGGCAGACGGGCTCGTCCCGGGCTGTCTTCTCCGGGTTCATGTCGGGGGCGGGGCTGGTGGACGCCTGGCGTTCTACTCACCCTGGGGTCTTCGACTGGACTTGGACGGATGGCTCGGTTCGGGCCCGCCTGGACAGGATTCTTGTAGGGGGCCCTGGTGATTGTGACCTTGTGTCTTTTGTTCATTGTGATGTTAATTCTGTGTTTCTCTGTGTGAGTGACCATCGTGCCGTTCTGGGGCCCGGACACGAACTAAGGGCCCGTGGAGGATGAATCTGAATCTTCTCGAAGATGACGACATCCTTCAGGGCCTTGAGAGGTTGCTTCGGGGTGAAATTCAGTCTGAGACTCATCACACTGGTGAGTGGTGGGAGGGGGTTAAACTTAAAGTGAAGTCTTATTTACAACTTCAGGGGAAACTTTCGGCTCGTCAGCGGCTTTTAGAGCGAACTCGCCTTGTCTGTATGTTGCGTGCATGCAAAGCCGGGCAGCAAATGGGAGCGCAGAATGCTGGTATGATTGCTGAACTTCAAGCTCAATTGACAGATTTATATTGTAAAACCGGCCAAAGATGCACACAGGACTCTATTTCACGAAATTTGGAAAACGAGATTTCACTTGCAAGTTTTTTTGCGAAATCTCGCAGAACCAAAATTATTTCCCAGGTAATTCCTGGCTTGCAGCATGAGTCACGCTTCGTGACCTCTCAACCAGAAATTCACAATTTGGTTTTCTCGCATTTCAGAGACCTGTTTGCATCTGATGAAGTGCAGCAGTCGTCCGTCGACTCTTGGGTCGCTGACGTGACCCAACTCGACGCCGCGGCTTCTGTGCTTACATCGGGCCCTGTCCGTATTTCTGAGGTGAGGCAAGCCATTGCCGGCTTGCGTAATGGTCGCAGTCCGGGTACTGATAGCATCCGTGTCGAATTTTATAAACGTTTTGTTGATTTGCTTGCTGAACCTCTATGTGATGGTTTTAATCATGTTTTGTCAACTGGGCAGTTAAACACGACGATGAGGCTTGGTCCGATCGTTTTGGTTAACAAGAGGCGTGATGGTCCTGGTCGTCATTTGGGAGAGTGGAGACCCATCACTCTTCTCAATTACGATTATAAGATTTTGGCTAAAGTCCTTGCTAACCGACTGATTAGGGTTATTTCTGGCCTAGTAGGCGTGTGCCAGGTTTCTGGAATCCCGGGGAGGAGAATTTTTCAAAATTTAGTCCTCGTGCGGGACGGTATTCACTACCTCGACCGCAAGAGGTTGAAGTGCTGTATCCTTTCTTTGGATCAGAGCAAAGCCTTTGACAGGGTCTCTCACAAGTACCTTGTGACCCTGCTGGAGGCTTGTAACTTTAGCCAAGATTTTGTACACATGGTGAAGGTCTTGTATACTGATATCTTTAGTTTTATCCGAGTCAACGGTCAGCCTACGGACTGCTTTCCCATCTGGAGAGGGGTCCGCCAAGGCTGTCCGTTGTCTGCTGTACTGTTCGTACTGAGCATTGAAACTCTCCTTAAGAAGATTCAATCTGCACCGAATATCTCTGGCATCCCAGTTCCGGGTTCGAGCTTTACAACAGCTGAGCTCAAATACCTTGCGTATGCAGATGATGTTGTTCTCTTCCTTCGGGATGAGATTTCCTTGAGAAATTTGTTTCATGTTTATGATGTTTATGCGGACAGTGCAGGCGCTGCATTGAATGTGGATAAAACTAAAGCCTTGTGTTTTGGGGATTGGTCACCTGACGTTTTGCAGTTTGTAGGCTCAACCGATGATCCCATAAGGATCCTCGGTGTTTACTTTGATAAAAAAGGGGGTTCACCGCAAGACGTGGTGCTCTGTTCCACAGAAGCTCACGTCGGAATGTGCTTGGTGGGAGTGCTGCCAAATTTCTTTTTTTAATAGGGCTAAATTGGCTAACAGTCTCTTGGTTTCCAAAATTTCTTTTTGCGGTACCCTACAACCCCCAACGTACAGGGTCCTTTTGGCTCTAAATTCTCTAGTTTTTCGATTTGTTTGGGGAACTAGAGCTGTCCTTTTCGGGATTGCCTGGTTCAACCAGTCCATCAGGGGGGACTGGGTGTTCGGCACATTCTTGCGTGGTGTCGCGCGTTGTTGGTTTCTAATGTGGCCTACATCCTGAAAAGCGATTCTCATCCTAGCTTTAACTTCGCGTGTTATTTCATTTCGTATAATCTTAGGTTATTTTCTTTCGCTTGTAACTACCTTAGGCCTAGAGCTCCGAGGCCCGGCGGACCACATGGCACTACCATTTGTGAGACTAGATTGTTAACTAGCCAGAACATCAGGTGTTCCTCTTGGCATGAACCCGATGCCCTTTATAATGTATTCTTGCCATCCTTTGCTCCTCACATTCAGCGCAGGTTTCCCGCCTTGGGGATGAACTGGAGGGTCGCATGGGCCAATGTTGCGTTTGCGGGTGTGGAAGGTCTTGTGCGTGACCTGCAGTGGCGCTTGGCCCATGGGGTGATTTTCACCCGTGATTCCCTTTTTCGTTGGGGAGTCACCGACTCCCCGGACTGTCCCCACTGCAGACAGCCGGAGTCTTTATTCCGCCGTTTTGTGGAATGTAATTTTGTTCGAAAAGTTTGGCAACTTTTGTCTAGATGGATTTCTGTTAATATGTGTAATTTTAAACTTATTGTTTTTAAGTACCCGCTACCTGTTTCCGGTCAGCGTGCTTATGGTTTAAAGGTGATCCTTGCTACTGCTTGTACTGTGTTACATGATACTGTTCTGTCTGACCACGTTAGGCTCTATTCGAATAGGCCTGATGTGGTCGCTCTCTTTGTCAAGATCAGATTGCGTGAGAGGGTGATTTCCGACTTTCACCACTGGCTTGAAGACGTTTTTCGCGTCCGATGGCTTTGTTGGTCTCGGCTGGTTTCTCTACGCAATAATGTACTCTGCTTTCGGTTCTGAATGTGTTTTCTGTTGGAGCATGTCGCATGCCTGACGATCGCTGCTCTTTTTACTTGCTTGTCTAGATCCTGTGCTTGCATCATGAATTGTATTTACATGCTTTTCTACTGTGTATATATTGTCTTTGTCTGTATTTGTCTATGCTTGGCCCGCGCTTTGTTCTGTCTGTTGTCTGTGGCAGGTGTTGTGCCTCTCGGACGAAAGTTCAGACCACTTCCTACGTCTTTGTCATGCCTCTCGTGAGGGGAGGGGTGTGACAAATGACTTTTCATGTTTTTGTTTTGGTTGGAGGTGCTTAGATGTGGGTTCACTTTTTCTCTAAGCACGTCCACCCTGTTTTCAGAGATACTTCTTCCCTGGAAGTGTTATTGCTTGTGTTTCGTCTTCCGTGTTTAGTAAGTAAGGTAAGTAGTTTCTTTTCCTTTCTTTTCTTTTTAGTGTGTGTGTGTGTGTGTGTGTGTGTGTGTGTGTGTGTGTGTGTGTGTGTGTTTCACCTCGATGATGATAGTGCCTTGGCTGACCCATAATATGGGTTTCAGCATAACAGTGTACAGCTTTGTGCTGTACCCCAGTTCACTAACTGAGAGGAAGAAGCTGCAATGCCTGGACATGGAAGACGTGTACGATTTCAGCAGTTATCGGACTTTGTGCGAGGTCGTCTAGTCAGACTCCGCGAGGCCGGGTGGTCGTATCGTCGTATTGCGGAGCGAATTGGACGGGAAGTATCGGTGGTGGTACGATGGTGGCGTAGATGGTCCGAGGAACATTCCCACACGAGAAGACGTGGAACCGGGAGTCACAGACGGAATGATGAGCGGACCGATCGACGCATAAGAAGAGCGGCGTTGTCAAGCAGAACATCCACTGCGGGGCAAATCCGAGCTGCCGTTGCACCTGAGGTGACTGTGCGAACGATCCGCAACCGTGTACTGGATGCAGGACTACGTGCACGAGTGCCTCTGGCATGTGTACCTCTGACTCCAGCCCACCGTCAGGAACGGCTGCAGTGGTGTCGCCAACATCTGCACTGGAGAACGCAATGGCGATCTGTCGTGTAAAGCGATGAAAGCAGATTATGATTGGGAGCCTCCGATGGCTGTATGCGTGTTCGCAGATGCACAGGGGAGCGTCTCCACCCTTCTTTCATCCGCCAGCGACACACAGGGCCTACACCTGGTCTCCTGGTGTGGGGAGTGATCAGCTATTGCTCTCGTAGACAACTAGTGTTTGTACCGGGTACGTTAAACAGCACTTCCTACATCAACAACATCATTCAGCCCGTTGTTGTGCTATATGTAAGGTCGGTTCATCGTGGTGTTTTCCAGCAAGATAACGCACGCCCATACACGGCACGTGCAACTCAACATGCACTTCAGGGTGTGAGACAACTTCCATGGCCTGCACGTTCACCGGATTTGTCCCCCATTAAACGCGTGTGGGATTTTATGGGACAACGACTTATGCGGTCTCCACGGCCAGCCACGACCATCCCCGATTTACGCGTCCAGGTTGAGGATGCTTTTAACTCAGTACCCCAAACTTACACATCCAACATCTGTAGGACAGACTCTATGCCAGAATTGCACAATGTGACGCAGTTCATGGCGGTTCAACCTCGTACTAAACATGTTACATGGAAATGTTATTTTTCAGTTTACCAGCAAATACAGCTGTATTTTGCCATAATGTTTTGATTACGTTATCCTCTGTATTCCGTTATTATGCTGTATAAATTTCGTTGGTATCAGACGTCTTCTTCTTCGTGTTCTTTTTGCACTTTCCGCCAGTGTAGGTACGGAAAAATACATGTTTTTCTCTCTCAAAGCATCTTCCCTCGGATATTATGCAACAGTCCCATTGTTCAGTCCACTTTTCAAAGCATGTGGCGAAAGCATTTTGTAGAAGCTGCTTTAGCGACCCCTGTACAGCTTCAATAACGTCAGCATCCCTGTTAAATGTTGCGCCACGGAACTTCTCATTCATTGTTGGAAACAGCCAGAAATCGCACAGGGCGAGGTCAGGACTGTAGACTGGCTGTGGCATGATTTCAATACTGCATTTCGTAAGAAATCGTTGAACACAAGCAGCCACAAGTGGGTGGGCGTTATCATGGTGTAGGGTCCACTTGCCCACCAGTTCTGGTAGCTTAATCGGTATGTGTCGCCGCAGACGCTTCAAGATTGAAATGTAATACTCAGTATTGACCGTAATTTGTGGAGAAACGGCATGCTGGTAGACTACACCTTTATGATCAAAGAAAATTATCATCATCACCTTCCCAGCTCATTTGGTTTGACGGACTTTTTTCGGAGGAGGCGAACGTGTGTGTTTCCAGACACTCGTTCTGCGCTTCGTGAGCGGGTCGAAATAGTGGACCCATGTTTCATCGGCAGTTATTCCGATGTTTAGAAAGTTTGGATCCTTTGCAATCATTTGTTTCCACTCATGAAACACCTGAACTCTGGCTAAGAATTGTTCTCTCGTCAGGTGATCAAGTACTCATCTGGAACACATAGGATGCAGCAGTAGTTTGTCGCGTAGAATGCGGAATACCGACATTTTTGAAATATTAGTTGATGCCGCTATATCTTTACTCATCATTCGTCGATCTTCTTACAGGAACCCCTAAACAGTGTTAACAAGACGCTCCGTAACAGCACTTTCAGGTCGACCAGGCCTAGGAGCGAGTTCTACTGACAAACGCCCTTTTCTGAAATGATGGTGCCATCTAAAAATCGTTGACTCACCCAAACATTTATTTTCATAAAATCAACTGTTTCTGGAGCCGTGTTATCTAAACGATAGCAAAATTTTGTCGTACAACGAATTTTACTTCATAGCTCTGAATCAGTCACCTCCATAGCTGTATGGCGAAATGCAGACGTACCTTAAACAACTGCGCAATAGCAAAACCAGAATCGTCTGCCACGGCTAATAACTGTTGTCATAGATATTTCCTTAATTGAGGTAGTCCTCTGCGTGGTTATGTTTTCTCTTCGTACTTTCGTCACACAACCCCCCCCCCCCCGAAAAAAATTGCTCTCAGTTTTTATGTAACTGCCTTTGTACTAATACACTGCTGGACAATTGCTAAGGACGGATCATAAACGGCTATATAGCGCATAAAAAAGTAAGTGTGCTTGGATGCCAAGTGAAATAAAATAATGTCAGAATGCCAGGACATTACAAGAAAGACAATTTATTGTGCTCTGAAATCCAGAAGGCTTTGGAACGTGTTCAAGGGACAAACAGGCCATTTTGTGCAGAATATGTAAACGTGAAAAAAATGCAATTACCGTTCGTAGGCGTTCCGGCGTAAGATGTCAATACGGGATATGGCCACCATGGAGGGCGATGCAAGATTCCACGCGTCGTGTCATGCTTTGCACAACATTATCAAGCAGCTGTTGGGGTCATTTATCCCATTCCTCTGTCAGTGCACGGATGAGGGTGTTCTTGTTTATTGGAGGGCATTGGCGACCAGCAAGACTCCTCCCCAAAGCATCCCACACATTTTCAATGGGATTCAGATCTAGAGAACATGCTGGCCATACGAGGCGTTGAATATCCTCGCTCTCAAGACACTCCTGGACAGCGACTGTTCGATGACATGTTGCGTTGTCGTCCATGAAAATGAATCTATCACCGACAGCACCACGGAACATGCGAACATGAGGTAGCAGAACATCATTAATGTATCGTTGGCCAGTCATAGTCCCAGTTGGAAGCACATAGAGGGACGTACGGCCATTGATCATGATGCCAGCCCATACCATGACACTACACGTCGGATATCGGTCCCTTTCCTGTATGTTTGCTGGACAATATGCAGTACCACTATCACGCCAGATCAGTTGTCGTCGACAATCAGACGATAGACTGTATCTACTCTCATCTGAGAAGAGGACAGCAGACCAGTCGTTATCAGTCCAATTGCGATGTTGATGGCACCATTGCAAACGGGCGGTACGGTGACGTCTGGACAATGGGATGCACACAACAGGACGGCGGGCGTATAATCCTCCTTCATGCAAACATCTGGCGACAGTTTTTCAGGAGATCCGCTTGCCAGTAGCAGCCATAAACTGATTTGCTACCTCACTAGCTGTGCTGCGCCGGTGTCTTTTTGTTGATAGCACTACGTACCGATCTTCTGCAGGTGTCGTACTGCGAACACGACCTCCCCGTGACGTTTGCTACACTCTCCATTTGTTTGAAATGATTTCCAAAGCCTTGAAACAGCACTGTGTCTGACGTCGAACTCCCTGGCAACATCTGTTATTTTTCGCCCTTCTTCAATCTTGCCAATAATACGGCCACGCGTAAAATCATCTAGGTGATGTCGGGAAGACACACTGAAAATTGCAAGTTCGTCAATTGATTCTTTACCTTTCCACTTTGCGTTTGAACAACAACGGTCAATATGCGTCAAATCCTTTATATCTCTTATCAGCGCTATGACGTCACGAACAAGTTCGGCAATCCAAAATTTGCATACGCACACGTCCTACTGTATCCCGCACTTATGCTAATTTCCACATTTTCCTGCCTTCCATTTTATGGTTGCTATTGTCATCCGTCCTTAGCAATTGTCCGGCAGTGTACAAGTACAAATCAGTCCAAAATGTAGTCGCCATCGTCTGCGCAGCTGTTGCATACCGTGCCTGTAGAACTGTGGCGGCTCGGACGTAAAGGAGTACGAGTAAGTGCGAGTTTGACATCGTCCCGGTTGGTGAAACGCTGTCCGTCCTGGAAATGCTGCAACGACCGGAAAAGGTGGTAGTCGCTTGGGCCAATATCCGAGGAATGGGCTGCTTGGGGCAGCAGTTTCCAGCCCAAGCCCATGATCTTGGAACAGGTCACCCGTGCTGTGTGAGGTCTCGCTCCATCCTGCTGTAGAAGGACGCTCTTGCGGTTCAGCAGTGCTGGTCGTTTCGACGTGAGAGATGCGTGCAGATCGTCGAGGTGACGGCAGTGCACAACGACGGCGATAGTGGTGTTCTCAGGCAGCAGCTCAAAAACACCACAGGTGCATATCCCACCAAACAGACATCAGGACCATACGTGGGTGTAAGCTGGCTTTGGGGATCGGCATGGACTTTTGTTTTGGGTACAAACACTGTTTCTGGGCGCTTGACATTGTCATACAGGACCCATTTCTCGTCACCTGTTATATTCCGGGTCAAAAACGGTTCAACGTGGTCACGTGCAAGCAGGGAAACGCATGCACTCATGCGATTTGCTTTCTGCTCAACTGTGAGTTGGTGAGTTACTGAAACTCCCCTGTTGTGCACCTTCCCAAATTAATGCAGGTGCGTGATAATGCTCATGTGGGTAGTCCCCAGCTGTTCGACCAACCCCCGCGCGTTGTCTCACGTGGGTCGATCTCCACTAAGGTCTTCCGCATGTCCATATCCACTTTTGCGGGTCTTCTGACTTTGGGACTGTCTGCCAGGTCAAAATTTCACTGTCGAAACCGTTCGAACCAACGACAGCACTGACGGTGTGATATGGCATTGGAGTACACCCAGGTAATGTTCCTTACAGTACTTGCGGGGGTGCTATCGCGACGAAACTCATACAGCATTCAATGGTGGATGTGCTCCTTGTCTACTTCCATGTTGGCTGGCGCTTACACTCTTCTCCTTCTAAATGCTAACTGCCACTGATTTAACCCTTTATCCGGCTGGAACGAGATAACTCGGAATTATAGAAATGGGCTAAAATCAGCTCGAACGAATATATTCACTGTCTAAGAAGTGGGCGGAACGCGGTTGGGAGTGAACCTGCGCACCCGAAAGCGTTTCTTTCCTCCTAGCATTCTTATCTAAAGTGGTCATTCATGGGAATGATTGACACTAATCCTTTCGGAGTGATTACCTGCTGAAAAAGGCTGTAATAATTGCTACGGTCCTAAGAAAGGAAAGAGATAAAAAAACTGAGTCACTTCTGTCGACGCGGTGGCATGATGTTCGTGTCAGGAGCACTTGCCATTTTCCCATCATGCCTTGGGTCATGGATCAGAGAACAAAGGACTAGAAGGGAACTCATAGCACTGGGTTTATGGAGGCACTGGTTGGTTGCGACCGGTATATGGTCGTTACTGTTGAGATGAGGGGGAAGGAATGCTTTCCTAAAACCCGGCTGAACCTTTCTCTTTGGGGAGCGCAGAAAGTGAGGGGAATCATTTATTTCTGGTGCATTTGCCGCTTAAAGGGTTAAGACAATCTACCTGCTGATGTCATGCTGGTGTGCTGCGCCATTTCAATGGACGAAGCTTTGACTTCAGGTACATCGTCATCTGACATTACTTTCTTTCCAACCCAATAAAAGCACTCGTGGGGAGAAGATAATTCCATCTTCTGTATCTTCATGAGTGTGATGTATCTAAGAGTTGAGTCGTCAAGAAAGTATAAACAATTTCTCCTGGTTCTTGTCAGGTGTGCTGTAACTGCTTGGGAAACCACGGGCTGCTAATGTGCTATAGTAAGCGTGATTTTTTTCCTTTGGAGGTTTAACGGTCACCGTGAGTAACTCGATGAGCTATTATAAGCAGATGTCCGTCCTAAATGTGGGTCCACTGGCTCCAAGAAAGTGAAAAAGCCAGTGCCGTAAGCTAAACACAACATCCATGCCTCACCTGGATCCATCTCGGACGAATAGTTAGAAGCCCAACGCTTCATACCTCTCGGTCACGTGCGACCGGGATCCCCCCCCCCCTCCATAATATAACTTTAAGTGTTATGTAATGACAAAAGAACGCCTTTCTTCGAAATTGCAAGGAATATTAAAGAAAATATTATTTGCAGGGATATCGAGGCCCTTTCTGTTTGGTGGTAAACGGTAAAAATACCCCCGGGAAAAAATACCCCCGGAGAAAATACCCCCGAGAACTGAAAAGCGGAAAAAATGCCCCCGGAAGAAATACCCCCAGAACAAACGGTTCACTGTAAAGTGCCACACAGGAACACTGATGTGTGGCAGTGTTCCGGTGTGGCAATTTACCGGCAACCCTGCCACACATCTTCAGCAACTTGGCTACAAAAGTTCAAGGGGGGGGTATAAAGATTGCCGTTTCTGGGCCTACATTGATAACTGAATTGCGAAACGAATTTCGCGAAAACTTTCAATGTAAGCCAAGCGAGAATTGTACTTTAATTTGAAGAAATAAATTGCCGAGAATTCGAGGTACACTTGGGGGGGGGGCTCAACCCCCAACTTCCGTAGTATTAGATTCTGGGCCGCTGGAGTCTGTCAGTGTATCCAGGCTGTTCCCCTTGAAGCGCCCGCGAGGTCCGTGAGCTTTGGGGGGGGGGGGTCCCCAAAATGTTGAAATGGCCGTAGAGCTGTAAACATTAGAAGCATGCTTTACATAATGATTCTCTACACGACCAAGAATTTTCAGGAGAGTGGGGTGCAAGTTTCTAAGAGCGCAGACAAGTGTTCAAGGTAAGGGATTTGCTCGCAATTTCTATGTTTCATGTTGTGTTTAATGGCAAACTATGTATGCCCTTCCCCCTCCCCCAGAAATTTGGTGAAGCCTGTGAGAGGGATACGAGGTGCTTGGTTTGGAGGGCTCTACCCCCAACTTCCGTAATTTTATATTCTGGACCTCTAGAGTCGGTCAGTGTATCCTCGATTTTACCCCTGAATAGCTCTTAGAAACGGGGGGGTACCCCACCCTCCTGAAAATTCGTGGTCGTGTACAGAATCATTATATAAAACATGGTACTAATGTTTACAGCTCTACGTGCATTTTAACATTTTGGGGGAAAGCCACCCCCAAGCTCATGGACTACGCGGACACTTCAAGGGGAACTTCCTGGATACACTGACAGACTCCAGCGACCCAGAATATAATATTACGAAAGTTCGGGGCAGAGCCCCCATCCCCTCACCACCAAGTGTATCTCGGATCCTCGGCAATTTATTTCTTCAAATTAAAGTACAATTCTCGCTTGGCTTACATGGAACGTTTTCGCGAAATTCGTTTGGAGTTCTCAATTCAGTTATCAATGTAGGCCCAGAAACGGCAATCTTTATAGGACACCCCTTCCCCCCACCTTTGAACTTTTGTAGCCAAGTTGCTGAAGATGTGTGGCAGTGTTCCGGTGTGGCAGTTTACAGTGAACCGTTTGTTCTGGGGGTATTTCTTCCGGGGTATTTTTTCCGGGGCATTTTTTCCGCTTTTCAATTTTCGGGGGTATTTTCTCCGGGGGTATTTTTTCCTGGGGGTGTTTTTACCTACATCCCTGTTTGGTACGCTGCTTCACTGGTACGAATATGCTTGCATATAAAACACAGTTTTCCCTATTTTTGCAAACCTGATAAACTAAAAAAAATTCTTTCTCCCACCTTCTCTCATCTAACCAAGAAAAGTGCCTTAGTTCCACTATGCCTAGAAACTAAACTGCCTTAGGGCTTCAAAGGGCCTTTTACATCACTGGTTTAAGAACTGTATGTTTTTCATTTCTTTGCTTGGCGGAAATATCTCCACTAGCGTCGATTGAGGCCGACCCCGGCAGTTCTGTGTGAAAGCAGGCCATCGCGTTGTCTGCAGCAGCCACCACTGGAATGTTGATTGCTGCTTCCACATTCGCGTGGTAAGAACAGGTCGCCCAAACCAGATTTCTTAAGTGCCAAGGTCAAACTGCAGTATCTATCTAGACTACTACGTCATAAATCCCTGCATTATCCTCCACCTCACTTCTTGAAATCCAAGCTGTATTTCGGAAACTGGTTCTTCTGAAAGATCTTGACATGACCCTCAATACTTAAGACGTAAAAGAAGGGCTCACACAGGAATTTAATACTCTGTTTGTTTACCAACGTTCTGTTGGACATCTTATCTCTTAAAATACTCATTTCGTTGCTCTTTCCGGCATATTTGCATAAATCCCAAGGAGCGTTTTCAAGTCGTGGCGTAGTATGTATTATAAATGAAGTACGACTAGATGGGTATCACACAATATTTTTTACTACAGTCTAACCATTCTGTATTGCGCAGTCAACGCGGCACTGTCGTGACCGTGGAATTTGAACCAGAGCATTTATTACTTCCAGAATCGGAAGAATGAAGTAGAAATTCGTTCTATTTGCAGTTTTTCGTTTTTCTACGATTTCCGTCGGTGAGAACGTTGGAGCAAAAAATTAAGGAATAATCAGAGGCGACTTTAGATCATTTGGGGCCCTAGGCGCTAAAAGTTTAAGGGGGCCCTCCTCCCCCTCCTATCGCCTCAGAAATTTCCATACGTCAGATTAACAAAAAAAAAAAAAAAAAAAAAAAAAAGAAGGTAAAGTCAAGAAAAAGGTTTTTCCTGTTTTTAAAATGCCATTCTATCTTCCTATTATTAGAACGTTTTGTGAGAAACAATGCTCGTGTAATCACTTTGTCTGCCCGTGCACATCAAGCGTTTTGTTTTTAGAGATATTTCAAAAATTACTTTTGCGGCTAATAAGATATCAAAAGGGCGTTAAGTTTGGCACTTTAAATATCCGTATACTTCATGAATTTACCGCTAACGGCTGTCAAAGTCTAAGGCAAAACAGATAACTTTAGCACCTTTCCATTTGCAAGTTGATAAGCAAATTTAACGCTAAGAGCGCTGAAAATGGAATTTCCATAAATTTATCAATATGTTGCGTGTAAATAAATTGCCATAAAACTGGAATGTGTTTCAATTACAAAACGTGCTTTTTCTATTGCTTCAACTTTGGAAAATCATCTTGTTTTTCACGTTATGAGCAAATTAGTAGGCAACAACCATGGTATCAAGCAAAATTAAATACTTAAAGACATGGGCAACCAGAAAAGTCCTCCACATTAGAAAAATCGTGTAAAATGCAATTTCTGTTCACAGTATTTGATGCTGACCTTGGCTACCTATAACGGACGCTCCCTATCTTCTGATTCAAGGCTTCTTGAATTGGAAGAGGAACTACAAAGGATCAAGTGGGACATCGTCGGGCTAAGTGAGGTAAGGAGAAAAGGAGAAGATCTCATCGAACTGAAAAGTGGACATCTCTTCTATTATCGTGGGACAGATACTGGCAGAACTAGTGGTGTTGGATTTACACTGCCGGACAATTGCTAAGGACGGATGACAATAGCAACGATAGCAACCATAAAATGGAAGGCAGGAAAATGTGGAAATTATCATAAGTGCGGAATACAGTAAGACGTGTTGTGCGTATGCAAATTTTAGATTGCCGAACTTGTTCGTGACGTCATAACGCTGATATGAGATATAAAGGATTTGACGCGTATTGACCGTTGTTGTTCAAACGCAAAGTTGAAAGGGAAAGAATCAATTGACGAACTTGCAATTTTCAGTATGTCTTCCCGACATCACCTAGATGATTTTACGCGTGGCCGTATTATTGGCAAGATTGAAGAAGGGCAAAAAATAACAGATGTTGCCAGGGAGTTCGACGTCAGCCACAGTATTGTTTCAAGGCTTTGGAAATCATTTCAATCAAATGGAGAGTGTAGCAAACGTCACGGGGGAGGTCGTGTTCGCAGTACGACACCTGCAGAAGATCGGTACATAGTGCTATCAACAAAATGACACCGGCGCAGCACAGCTAGTGAGGTAGCAAATCAGGTTATGGCTGCTACTGGCAAGCGGATCTCCCGAAAAACTGTCGCCAGACGTTTGCATGATGGAGGACTATATGCCTGCCGTCCTCTTGTGTGCATCCCATTGTCCAGACGTCACCGTACCGCCTGTTTGCAATGGTGCCATCAACATCGCAATTGGACTGATAACGACTGGTCTGCTGTCCTCTTCTCAGATGAGAGTAGATACAGTCTATCGTCTGATTGTCGACGACAACTGATCTGGCGTGATAGTGGTACTGCATATTGTCCAGCAAACATACAGGAAAGGGACCGATGTCCGACATGTAGTATCATGGTATGGGCTGGCATCATGATCAATGGCCGTACGTCCCTCTATGTGCTTCCAACTGGGACTATGACTGGCCAACGATACATTAATGATGTTCTGCTACCTCATGTTCGCATGCTCCGTGGTGCTGTCGGTGATAGATTCATTTTCATGGACGAGAACGCAACATGTCATCGAACAGTCGCTGTCCAGGAGTGTCTTGAGAGCGAGGATATTTAACGCCTCGTATGGCCAGCACGTTCTCCAGATCTGAATCCCATTGAAAATGTGTGGGATGCTTTGGGGAGGAGTCTTGCTGGTCGCCAATGCCCTCCAATAAACAAGGGCACCCTCATCCGTGCACTGACAGAGGACTGGGATAAATTACCCCAACAGCTGCTTGATAATGTTGTGCAAAGCATGACACGACGTGTGGAATCTTGCATCGCCCTCCATGATGGCCTTATCCCGTATTGACATATTACGCCGGAACGCCTGCGGACGGTAATTGCATTTTTTTCACGTTTACGTATTCTGCACAAAATGGCCGGTTTGTCCCTTGAACACGTTCCAAAGCCTTCTGGATTTCAGAGCACAATAAATTGTCTTTCTTGTAATGCCCTGGCATTCTGACATTATTTTATTTCACTTGGCATTCAACCACACTTACTTTTTTATGCACTATATAGCCGTTTATGATCCGTCCTTAGCAATTGTCCAGCAGTGTATAATAAACAAGAAACTGAAGGATAAAGTGGTAGAAGTTGAAAGTTCCTCTGACAGAGCTGCACGACTCGTTATCCAACTATCGAGAAGATACCAGGCTCAGATTATTCAAACTTATGCACCCACCACAAGTCATCCTGAAGAAGAAAGTGAAGAATTTTATGAGGAAATTCGTCATCTAAATAATAAAGGTAAGCAGCACTTGAAGATAATTATGGGAGATTTCAATGCAAAAATAGGGCAACGGCAACAGAATGAAACTTCAGTAGGTAAATTCGGTCACGGCAACAGAAACCAGCGTGGAAATACTCTCGTTGAGTTTGCAGAGGCAGAAGGATTTTTCATCTTGAACTCCTTTTTCAAGAAAAAGCCACACAGGAAATGGACATGGAGACATCCAATTGGGACGACAAGTGAAATTGATTTTATTATGTGTAACAAAAAATTCGTCATCGAAGACTGCAGTGTGCTAAACAAGTTCAACACAGGTAGTGACCATAGATTGGTGAGATGTAAGATGCACCTCAACACTAAACTGGAACGTGGCAAGCTCATAAGACAAACAAAATGTATTGACATAACCAACCTTAAAAAACACCATAATACTTTCAAGTTGGAACTGAAGAACAGATTCTCTACTTTAGAAGGCCTAACATCGGAAGAAGTGGATATTTCGGAAGTTAACAGAAAAATAACCAAAGCTCTAATGGAAACAGCAACAAAATTAGCTGGGTCTAAGAACAAGTTGCATGTGAACAAATTATCAGGAAAAACCAAAATGTTGATGCAAAAAAGAAGAGAGATGAGGACAACTAAAGAAGATGTGACTTCCAAAGTGGAATATATAGAGCTATGCAAGACAGTAAGAAAAAGTATCACTGAAGACGTAAGGAAATTCAACTGTGAACTAGTGAGGAAAGCAATTGAAAACAACCAAAGCCTAAAGATAGCAAAGGGACATCTCAGTAAGGGAAGAAAACAGATTATGGCTCTGAGAAAAGAAGATGGTTCTATAACAAGAAATAGAGGCAGAAATTTTGACAAGAGTGAAAGATTTCTACTCCAAATTATATGAAAGGGATGATACATGTACTCCAGACATCATGAAAGGTACCAGAGTTCTTCCAGTCCTCCCAGCAGAAGTTGCTCATGCAATCAAGAACATGAAGCGGGGGAAAGCTCCAGGAGAAGATGGAATTACTATAGACATCATACAAGAAGCAAGTGGAGAAATTGAAACAGTACTCGCCCAAATTTTCACTCGATGCCTTAATGAAGGGAAGATTCCTGAGGATTGGAACAATGCTACAATGATCCTGCTACATAAAAAAGGTGACATTGAGGATCTCAGGAACTACAGACCTATCAGCCTCCTATCAGTGGTTTATAAAATCTTCACTAAAGTTCTTTCACACCGCTTGAAGGTAACACTGGACATGGCTCAACCGAGAGAACAAGCTGGATTCAGGAGTGGCTACAGCACAATAGATCATATCCACGTACTGAGAGAACTGATTGAAAGAGCGAGGGAATATGAACTTCCATTGTGCATGGCTTTTATCGATTATGAAAAAGCCTTTGATTCGGTGAAACCATCAGCAGTTACCACGGCTCTGAAATCCTGCGGTATTGAAGATGCATACATTAATATTATTAATAACATCTATGAAAATGCAAGTGCCAAGATTCGGCTGTTTGAAAATACAACACACATAAAAATTGGAAAGGGAGTGAGACAAGGTGACACCATATCTCCGAAGCTCTTTAATGCCACATTGGAAAATGTCTTTCAATCACTGAACTGGGAAAACAAAGGGATAAAGATTAATGGAGATTATCTAACCCACCTTCGTTTTGCTGATGATGTAGTCATTTTTGCAACTACCCCATCAGAGCTGCAGAGTATGATCCAGGAACTTGCTGACAAGAGTAAAGAAGTGGGATTAAAAATGAACTTTCAGAAGACAAAAGTGATGTTCAATGCTTTTACAAGAAATGAAGATTTATCGATTGATGGAGAAAAACTGGAGATAGCAGATACGTATGTTTATCTTGGACAGCAGATATCAAGTGAGGGTCACATTGATGAAGAAATTAATCGGCGTACAAAACTTGCCTGGAGAGCTTTTGGAAGAAACAGCATAATTTTCAAGAGCAATATGCCATTATGTCTTAAAATAAAAGTGTTTGATCAATGCATCCTTCCAGTGCTTACGTATGGTGCAGAGACGTGGACCTTAACTAAAAGAGACATACAAAGGCTGCAGACAACTCAAAGAAGCATGGAGAGGTGCATGCTTGGTATAACCAGGAGAGATAAGAAGAGGAACTCGTGGATCCGAAAAATGACGAGAGTGGAAGACATCATGATCAGAGTTAAATCCCTGAAATGGCAATGGGCTGGACATACTGCCAGAAGGACAGACCATAGATGGACAGCCGAAATTTTAGATTGGATTCCAAGGGACAGGAAAAGACCCAGAAAAAGACCACATGGGAGATGGGTGGATGAAATTCGTAAATATGCGGGAGTGACATGGAGGAGACTGGCACAAGACAGACCGTTGTGGAGGAAACTTGGGGAGACCTTCGTCCAGCAGTGGATTGATAATGGTTGACAATGATGATGATGATGATGACTTCACTTGAAAAAGGTGAATGACTTTTCGTGGAGGAATTTTCCTGTGGCGAACAATTCCCTAAATGGAAGAGATTCAGTCGTCTATGGCATAGACGAATGCCATGGAACAAGAAAGCTGGATGGTAAGAATTTCATCAGTTACTGCAGGAAAGCGAAAATGTGAAGAGTTTCTTGAAAGCATTTTTTCTTATTATTTTCATCGGAAAATTGAGGCCTGCATTTTATTTTTTCTGTCAAAGAGATGCGTGATTTTTTTTTTTATACCTACACTGCAGTTAACAGAAACATAAGGATTAAATGCTAAAGATCCGGTTTGAAACTGGAAAAGTAGAAACCACAGCCTTTCGAGTAAGAGTGTTATTGAATCTTTTTTATTTCTTTTTATAAAGTTAGTTTTATCTCGATTTAAGGATAGAAACGCTGAGAATACTTGATAATTAACAGTATTAAACCAGTGAAGGAAAAAGTAATTAGAAAATATTGTAGGAATACAATATAAATTTAACACTATTAAATAAGAAAACGATAGTGTGATATTCGCGAATTTCTTTATTTTTTGAGCCTAAATATTAATTTTTTTGGGTTTAGGGGGATTAGGCTGAGACAGAACTTGATTATCCTACCACAAAAGAAAAGAAAAAAAAAAAAAAAACAGCGAACACCCCCAATCATCAGGAGAGTTTGTACAAGCACTCCTCATTACAACTCTAGGGGAAAAGGGGAAAGAATCCAACACAAATGTTTTTCCTTGGCTGGAAGTAGCGTGAAAGCATTTTACAGCACAGCATTCCAGTAAGAATTCGCGGTAAACAATGAAAAATATGGGAAGCGTGGATACTTTCTTCCCCTACTATTAAAAGGAAGGCTAAATTATTTTAACCGCTCCTTTCAAAATAAGTACATTGATAACAACTCGAAAATTCGAACTATCAGCAGCAGCAAGAAAAAAATATATTTTACTAATATATGAGAAAGTAAAATGCCAATGGATAATACAAACAAAGTGAAAATGGACGATGTCATCGCTCTGTCCACGTTATTTTATAAACAACGCATAGCGACTGAAAAATTGTGTTCCGACACCGCCCCCAGGTCTCTCGATAACTAGTCGAGTTCGTTCGCATTTACGCTACGGCGTCAACAATTCTCAGCGCCACGCGTGGTTTATCAGTCAGCATCTGACTACACGATGTCGGAACACAATTTTTCAGTCGCTATGCGTTGTTTATAAAATAACGTGGACAGAGCGATGACATCGTCCATTTTCATTATCTCCACGTATTTGATTATATATTTACAAACAAAGTGGTCGCTTTAAGGATTGATTTGTTTCGATCCGTGAAAACCGAAACAAAACTGGCAATTCATTTATAGGTTTTCGGGGCCGCTCAGGCCCAAGTCGGAAATCCGCCTGACCCCTGAAGTCGGAAATTCATACTTGGGAATAATTCACCCACAAATACTGCCTGGATGCAGCCAAATTCTCGTAGACACATTAAAAGTCAATTATAACAAGTTAGTAAAATCATGCAATGCATTGATTATAATACGCTTTCCAACACACCAGAAATCATTACTCAAGTTATCACTCAAGTTATGAGGATAATGGCTGTGGAATAAATATCGGTCCTGTGACCTGACCTTTCATCCCATTTCGATGATATTCTACAGAACCGGTTTAGTATACCTCCGAAATAAGATGATAAAGTTTTGTTGCAATCGAAGCAGTTTTAAGTAAGTTATGATGCATAGGGGCTATGGAAGAGATTCCGCTCCTGTGTCCTAACCTTTGACCCCATTTCGCCCATTTTATAGGCAGGCCCCTACAACATACTAACATTTCATCCAAATCGAAGAATTTTTACGTAAGTTATGACGCATAATGGCGATGGAAGTGATTCCGCTCCTATGTCCTGACCTTTGACCCCATTTTGCCCATTTTCAATAAGGTTTGTCCCCAGTTGGTCCCCTACCACATACTAAAATTTCATCGAAATCGAACCTTTTTTACGTTAGTTATGACGCATAAAAGCAATGGAATGGATCTCGCTCCTATGTCCTAACCTTTGACCCCATTTCGTTCTTTTTCAAAAGGGTTCCTTCCCAGGTGATCCCTTTCCACATACTAAAAGTTCATCGAAATCGAACGATATTTACGCGAGTTATCGTGCGGCCGGACATACGCACACAACGCGTGACGTAATGAGGCAGATAGAAATCGCGACCATCTACTCGAAAGAGTGTGACGTTTTTTTTTTTTAGATTGGAGGTTTAACGACCACCGTGAGCAACTCAATGGGCTATAAGCAGTCGCCCGTCCCTAATTTAGGGTCACTAGTTCCAGGGAAGGGAAAGAACCAGTGCCGTAAGACAAACACAACATCCATGCCTCACCGGGATTCGAACCCGGACCCCGTTCGGACGAATGATCAGAGGCCATCGCTTAGACCACTGCGCCACCGGGGCGGCAGAGTGTGACGTCATGAAACTTTTTTTTTTTTTTTTTTTTATTGCAGGTTTAACGACCACCGTGAGCAACTCAATGGGCTATAAGCAGTCGCCCGTCCCTAATTTAGGGTCACTGGTTCCAGGGAAGGGAGAGAGCCAGTGCCGTAAGACAAACACAACATCCATGCCCGAGCGGGATTCGAACCCGGACCCCTTACGGACGAATGATCAGAGGCCAGCGCCTTAGACCACTGAGCCACCAGGGCGGCCATGAAACTTTAATAGGATCCACACACAACGCGTAACGTAATGAGACAGAAGGCGTGACCGCGCGCCAACATCTCAAGCGCGATATTGTGACGTCATAAGATTTCTAAGCATGGGCAACATTAATGGGACGACGCAATGACAGTAAAAACGTGGTGATTCGGGGCGGTTTTTTAACCTACTAAACGAATTCTCCTAAAGTCGAGATCAAGCTAAATCGATTTCTAGTACCAGAAAACGGTACGTTAACAACTTTCATCAAAATCCTTAGAGCCGTTTTCAAAATAAAATTTACATACATAGAAGAATTGTTCCTTTAATACTATGGGATAAGGGCGATGGAATGGATCCCGATCCTATGCCCTGAGCTTTGACCCATTTCGTCCATTTTAAATAGGGGTCGTCCCCAGGTGGTCCCCTACCTTATACTAAAATTTCATCGACATCGAACCATATTTACGCAAGTTATGACGCATAAGGGCAATGGAATGCATCCCACTCCTATGTCCTGACCTTTGACCCCACTTCACCCATTTTCAATAGGGTTCATTCCCAGGTGGTCCCCTACAATATACTAAAATTTCATCGACATCGAACCATATTTACGCAAGTTATGACGCATAAGGGCAATGGAATGGGTCCCGCTCCTATGCCGTGACCTTTGATCCCATTTCTTCCATTTTCAATAGGGTTCGTCCCCAGGTAGTCCCTTACGACATACTAAAATTTCATCAAAATCGAACCATTTTTACGCGAGGTATTGTGCCGACAGACGGACGGACAAAGCTGGAGCATGTACGCTTCTTCAACCTATGGTTGGAAAGCGTAAAAAAGAAGCAATTCCCAACAGGGGCGCACAGTCTTAGAAAGAGGGGGGGGGGCACCGGGCTGGACAACTCTGCTTTCAAGAATGCCTTTGTCTCCATCACACATCAGATGACGGAAACAAATGATGTTCCTTTAAAATACATTATTCAGACAACGGTTAGATTAAGAGAAAATCTTTCTGCACATGATTTTATAATTTTAATATTTTCATTTTGATCGATTATTCTTTTGTACGTCTTGGTTCTACAAAGGATGAGTCGAAAGTTTTGCAATATTCGGATCACTTTATGTCTCCATACGTACCTTTACGACAAAAGCTGACTAGCATTCAAAGTATAGGCCATCGTGCTGCACCGTCTTTAGACATCTGTCTGACAGTTCTTCGATTCCGCGGCGGTACCAGTTCTTGTCCTTCAAGGCGAAGAACTCCTTCACCCCAGCTGCCACCTTCTCCTGGTTGTTGAAGTGCCGCCCGCTAAGGAAGTGGGTCATGGACCGAAACAAGTAACAATCCGACGGGGCAAGGTCCGGACTATATGCTGGCTGTGGCATCAGTTCTATACCCTCAAGTTCCTGGAGTTTTGCTTGGGTCGTTCGCGCGGAATGAGGTAGAGGTTGTCCTGTTCTAAGAGAGCGCGTTTTCTGTTCACCAGTACCGGGTACTTCTCCTCCAAAACCGCATACATCCGCTCCATCTGTTCAGAGTAGAGGTTGGCGTTGATGGTCCGACCGTCTGGAACAAATTCGTAATGGATTATCCCCTCGAAATTGCACCAGACGCAGAGCATCACCTTGTGCTCGAAGCGCCCACGTGTGGCAACAGGTTCTGGAAGCTGTCCCGGGCTCAACCACTGTCATTGTGTGTTAGGATTACTGAAATAGACCCACCTTTCATCGCGCGTAACAATTCTCTTGCTGAAACGTACATTGCGCGGGTTTTAGGAGTTTCGTGCACACTTCCACTCAGCGGTTTGCTTCAGCTGGCGTCAGTTCGTGATGGACAATGCGGCAGGCTCCTGTAGAACTTGCCGTGGTCCTGAAGGTGACCAACCACGGTGGTCTGTGATATGCCCAGCTCGCCTGATAATCTCAGAGTGCTGGTTGTCGGATTTGCCTCTACGGCCTGGCGCACGGCCTCCGAATCAAACGGTTTGCAGCCTACCTGACCTTGGCTGATCGTCGAGGTTTCTGTCACCTGAGCAGAATTTCTTGAACCATCTGGTTGCAGTGCTGTGGTCCACGGAACCTTCCCCTTTCGCATGACAAATGTTTCGTGTTGTTTGTGCAGCGTTATTGCCGAGTTCAATCTCGTAAAGCAAAAGTTTCCTAATCAGCCGGTTGTGGCTGTTCATCTTTTAGGCGTCCCAACCACAGACAGAACAACGACTACCACTTTACATCCCTTTCGACTGACTGCAGTGCGCGACTTGAATTAGTTTAAACACGTGACATGCCCGCCGTAGCACATGTGTTAATGCAAATATTGCAAAAACCTTCGACTCACCCTCTCTAGTTTTAGCAATGATCTTTATTTTTCAGTACTTCTTACGGTCCTACAATGAACATCACATTTTTCTTGCTTATTCAAAACAGTAAATTACACACACACCCAAAATTAAAGTCCAGAAGGCATTTTCAGGGATAAAAGGGAAAGCACGTAACAGTAGGGTGGGATGTTTGATATGTAAAGACACACAATCATAAAAGGTAATATACATTTTATAACAACACACAAGTATGTACACATTTTACGTATGCAGGATCACATCCGCAAATGCCACTCAGGCGAGATGCAACAATGTAGACTAAAAATATCTGAATAAGAAATGTGATCACATCGTACTGTCAGACAACTCTCACAACGACGATACATACTCATCACTAGGTAGTTGATGAACTCTGGATCCAAAGAATTCAGTTCCTCGATGAGGGTAATGCGTATAGCTCGGGAAGAGTTCTGGGAGAGGGCTGACGAACTGCTGCGTGTCTTCCCCGAGCATCCCAGGTATGATCTTCAGGGTTCAGGTACGGAGACCTGGCTGGCCAATCCATACGCCGAATATTCTCGCTCTGCAGGAAATCATCGACAAGCTGAGCCCTGTACGGGCTAGTGTTATCATCCATTAAAAGGAACTGATGGTTAAAAGCTTCCCCAAAAAGTCTGACACTGGGCTATAGGAGCTCGTTCCTACAGCTCTCAGCATTCACCTTACCTCCTGCGAACACGTGGATCTGTATGCGGCCGTTGAACATAATGAAACGTCACACGAACAGACCACAACCTCCGAAGGAGTCTCGTTCGCGGACATTTGCAGGATCATTACAGGTTCCCTGTTCCCTCCAAATGAAATGCCGACGAGAATCGGTTTGTAGACTGAATCTAGACTCGTCTGTAAACAGAACACTGGTCCACTCGTCTGGGTCTCAGGAACGATGTTGCATGCACCGATTCAGGCGAGCACTCCTGTGAGATGCGGTTAGCAGGACACAAACCATGGGTTTCCTGAAATAAAGGCCAACTGCATTAAGCCTTCGTTATATCGTTTGTCATGATACCGTAGTCCCAGTGCCAGCGCAGATCTCTGAAGGCAATTGCCGGGCTGTATAAGACCTATTACACAGTGCTGTTAAAGCGACATAACTGTCCTCACGAGATGTCGTACACCTTGGACGACCTCGGCTAGTACTTCGTGACAACCCATCGGTGTTGTTGAATTGAACCGCGGAACCACTCTGGGGTGGATATTCAGGCCCAGGGGACTTGGGCCTGAGACTGGCCTGCTCAAGTCGTCCTATTGCATGTCACCGTACAGCTTCTGATACACGTGTATGAGACAGAAGGAAAGCATTAGTATACATGTCTTCTGAGACGCGCTGTCAACAAGAAATGTCACTGCCGTCCCTTGTTGGCTTTAAGTATGTAATTAACAAACTGAACAGCATTTTGCTCACTGATATGAAAATTTCACTGCGGGCATGTGTCCTGTGAACATCGCAATATTTCATCGAGCGCTTGGGATTGTTTGCCTGTTACGGCTTTTTTTAGCACGTCTTTTGAAAAAGATCGTGCTTATGTTACCGGTTTGTCCGACCGTCCGTATTAGTCCGATTTGAAAAATTCTTTTTGCAATGGGAAGCTTGAAATGTGCGAATGATGCTGCTTCATTTAGTTTATTATTATTTTTTCTTACGATGCACAATTTTGCCGCTAAAGGGCGTAAATGCTGATGATATCAAATCGAATTAAAAATATATCTTTTATTTCATATATTTGCTTTCAAACATCCGATTGAAAAAAAAAAAAATTACCTTTCGATTTCATTTATGTGGAAGACTATTTTAGGTTTAGCCACTTTTTCAAGTTACGCATAGATTTTCCGCTAGGGGGCGTAACAGTAAATTCGATATCTCTGCTTCTAAAACTCCGATTTGAAAAATTCTTTCTTTAGCGGATACAGCTTTGGATGGGAAATCTTTTATATGTAATTCCTGATTTTTGGTAAACATGCTTTGGCCACCAGAGGGCTTAAATGTTAATTTCTGCTTCTGATGTATTTACAGCAAAATCTGCGCTTCTAAAATCTCGAATGAAAAACTTCTTTCGTGGACCGATGCCAATTACGGCGATAAACCTTTTCGGAATTATTTTTTTCATAAAATATCGCATGGTTTCTCCGCCAGGGGACGTAGATGTATATCTTATTTTTGTCAATATCTCTGCTTTTTTTTTTTTTTTTTTTGATTGGAGGTTTAACGACCACCGTGAGCAACTCAATGGGCTATAAGCAGTCGCCCGTCCCTAATTTAGGGTCACTGGTTCCAGGGAAGGGAGAGAGCCAGTGCCGTAAGACAAACACAACATCCGTGCCTAACCAGGATTCGAACCCGGACCCCTTGCGGACGAATGATCAGAGGCCATCGCTTAGACCACTGCGCCACCGAGGCGGCATCTCTGCTTCTGATAGTCCGATTTGAAAAATTGCTTCTTCGTTGGATAGTTTCCGGTGCGACATGTTTTTCATATAATTTCAAAGCTTTCAAGTAATTCATAGACTTTCCGCTAGGAGGCGTATAAGTAAATTACGTTTTCCCCGACATCTCTGCTTCTAAAACTCAAATTTGAAAAATTCTTCCTGTACCGCATACAGTTCCTGATAGGAAATGGGTTTCCTGAAATAAATATTTCCCCTAATATTTGGTAGTGAAAGGTTTCGTCACCAGGGGGAGGGGTAAGTGTTAATTTCTGCTTCTGATGTATTTGCAACAAAATATGAGCTCCTGATAACTTGATTGAAAAAATTATTTCGTGGACCGATACCGCTCACATCGAAAAACTTTTACAGGACACTTTCTTCTTAAAATAATGCATGGTTTTTCCGCCAGAGGGCGTAGATGCGTATTTCATATTTGTCGATATCTCTGCTCCTAAGAGTTCGATTTGAAAATTTTTTCTGTGTTGGAGAGCGTTTCCGCTGCTAAATGTTTCTCATACAATTTCAAGTTTTTATTTACTGACAAGTCTGCCACCAGAGGGCGTAAGTTCATGTTACCGTTTATAGTAATATCTGCGGGATTAAAAACCCGACTGAAAAACTCCTTTCTTCGGTCAGATACTAATGTTTTCTATACCGGTTCCATTGACTTTGAATAGCTTTCATAAATTTACTTCGCGTCAGAACGGATTCAAAGCACGCGCTCATTACAACCGAAAATTCGGTGTCATCTATCTTGGTTGTTTTTTTTTCCTTTTTTATTGTTGGTTTAACAACCGCCATGAGCAACTTAATGGGCTGTAAGCAGTCACCCGTCCCTAACTTAAAGTCACTGGTTCCAGGGAAGGGAGATAGCCACTGCAGTAAGATAAACACAACACCTATGCTTCACGGGATCCGAACCCGGACCCATCTCGGACGAATGGTCATAAGCCAGCGCTTAGACCTCTGAGCCACCTGGGCTGCGAGGAGTGATTCAGAGTCCCTATTAAACACAATTCTTTGATTGGAGACGCATATCCGTCATTTTGGATTGTTGGCTGCATGGACGGGAGAAAATAAAATTCGCTGAGCAAGGGCAAACATCTGTACCTCCCACATATCTACACTGTTGCAAATATTTTAGTAGATTGCACCAAAAAGTGGTGCTATACCAGACGCACCACTTTTGGGGAAAAGGTAAACCATTGTGTGATGCATGAAATACACAAAAACGGATGTAATTATGCACCACGATATTGTATTCAACCTGAATGTGTGAAGTTGCACCCATTGTACCATGTTTATGTATGCTTCATGCAACACACAATGGTATACCTTTGCCCCAAAAATGGTGCAGCTGGTGCAGCACCACTTTTTGGTGCAATCTACTACAAAATTTTTAGCAGTGTAGAACCGTGACTCTCTCTCTCTCTAAAAGCTAGGATCGGTTCTTGTCATTTTTTTTATTGGGGGCTTAATGGGTTACAAGCAGTCGCCTGTCGTTAATTTAGGACCACTGACTCCAGGAAAGTGAGAGAGCAAGTGCCGTAACAGAAACACAACATCCATGCTTCAACCAAACCGGTCTCCGACGAATGATCAGAACTTCAAAAGAGCATTTATTTACAAAAAAAGACAACATACAAACACAAATTTTCGCCGGGAAAAAAATTGCACAATAACTCACCGGCAACGACAATAACAACACACAATCAATATCGCAATAAACAGAGTACTCTACAGGAAGAAGCAGACGACATCAGAGCAAGTTGAAGAATAACACACGGCAAGATAAAAAAGAAAACAGTTGCACAACAAACAATACATACAGGACAGACCACTAATGAAGCAAGGCGGTAAAGAAAAGTCTGCCGAGTTTGTCAAAACTGTCAAGGGAAAAAAAAACAAACACACACACGGTCCGACAACAAGCTGCAGCCGAAAAAAAACAAAACCTGGTAGTTCGGAGAAATGCGTTGACAAATGGCTGTAAGCCGACGAACAACAAAAATTTACATTTAAAGCGTATCTCGGTCAGTAAGACCGACAGCAACACAGAGAAAAAACAACCACTAGAAACTAACACCCGTACCATTAACACAACACACAAAGCACAATATTCAAATATCACCAAGAAATTAACACACAATGCACAATATACAAATAGCACCATGAACACAATAAAGAATGCACAATACACAAATAACACCATGAAAACTTTGTGAAAAAGAACACAGGAGTTAAACTTGCAGACAAGCATCACTACCAAATAAATTCGGGTCGAAACAGTGAATTCGCACTGTATGCACAGCACTAACCACTAAAATAAACACCGATTACACAAACAAAATCCAAGAAACACGTCGGTAAGGTTCAGAACCAACACACAAAAAAACCCTCGGTACCACGCGCCAGCAGTACCCGTTCAGCACAAGAAAAAAAGTTAAAACAAAAAAATAAAAACAACCACAACATTAAACACAAAACCGTGCGACAGTAAACTGTGTGAAACCGACGAGTAATAAATATAAAATAGGTGAACGACACCAAAGCAAACTAGAAAAAAAGCCGACACTTGAGCAACAAAAAACAAAACAAAAACACATTAGACAATGTGCATGCCACAGCAAAAATGCAATCAACATCAACAAAACAACATAAAACACCTTGGTAATAGTAAACAATAAACAGAAAATACCAAAACGCTTAGCCGGCACACAAAAAAGTTTGTCGACCAACGGCTTGAGGCCGACGGAAAATAAAATAAAAGAAAAGAAAAGTCAGTAAACGCTACCGACAACAAATTAACGGGAATGTGTGTGCACGGAAAGCAACAAGAAGATAAACTAAAGGAGACACTAACCCACTGACACAGATCTACGGTATGTACAAAAATTATGCACTAAACAAAAAAAACACCAATAAAAAATAAATAAATATAAATATAATAAACTCTGGCTATGGGAGAGAGCAATAATGCCTGCAGAAACATGAAACCATGACAAATATGGAGACCAGAGAGAAAAAGGCAGGCACATCCTGCCGAACCCGCGCCATGTCATACTCAAGTTGGAGGACCGATCTGATGGATGATCGGTACCTCCTGCACAAAAACACCCGGGCCGGATGATAACGCCGGAGAGAAGCTCGATCCACGCTTGAGTGGTAAAACAAATAAATCGTCAACTTCGCTTGGAGAATGATGAATGCACAAACAGAACTGTGGACATCTACAGGGGAGAATGGCGTCGGAGGAAATAAAAATGGAACATTGTATGAGGACAAGGGCAAACTTTGGAAAGAAGGGAAAACATAATCGAAAACAAGGGCTGCAACACCAGACAAGAATCATAGGAATGTGACACATCACCAAGTGTAGAACAAAAGAAGCAAAGCGGGGAAGCCAAATGACGAAAACGATGAAGGGTACGCGGAGTGAGCAACCGACGGTGTAGGTGCAGCCAATGAATGTCCCGGGCTTTCGGGAAGCCAGTGAAGTCGATGGATCACTCCATGTACCTGGAAGATCTGTAGCTGAAACAGAAAGAATTGCTAATGGAGCTGTGAAATTGGTAAGAAAATGCGAATAAAGAAGCTTGGTTGTAACTTGATGGGGTAAAAATGGAGAATCGTTTAAGTAGAGAAGAAAGGGAAGACTGAGCGACGGGGCGGAAGACTGAATGAGGCCAATAGAATTGACAAGTAAAGGATAAAGACGAATAAGACAGGATTGAATAAGACAGAACTGTGCACGATGCTGAGGGGTATCAAGTAACAGAGGGGAAAGGCGATCAAAAGATTTCCAGTGAAGAGAAGAATCAAAAAGTTGAGAAACCTGAACGACGCCACTTGCAAACCAAGTGGAGAAGTTCAGGTACTGAGAATTTGGAGAACGAAGGGCAGAGGAGAAGAAAAGTGGTTCCGCAAGGAGATCGTTAGTCGAAGTTGGGGGGAGGCGGACTGGACATAAGGAGTGCCAGAGGGAGAAAACGGTACGGTAAGTAGCGGGAAAGTGATTGGGAATGAGTGGAAAGAGGTCCATGCGGATAAAAGTAGCTAGAGAGAAAGAAAGGACTTCGTGGAAAGAGCAAAGTGTCAATTATAGTAATCGAAGAACCGCAAGGAAGGAAAAAAATCCTCAAAAAATGTTGGAGATGGAAAGCGTTCGATTTAAGGGACAAATCCGGAAGGGCAAGACCACCAAAAGAAACCGGAAGGACAAGCGTGGATCGATGAACCCAATGTACGACATCCCAAATAAAATTTGTAAAAAGACATTGAACGTGACGAAGAAGAGGGGAGGAGGGAAATGAGCAAACCAAGTATGAGAAAGGGCCGGAAGAAGAAAAGCGGAAAGAAGATGCGACCTGCTAAAAAAGAAAGAAACTGTTTCAAACGGCGAAAAGGGGCAAGGCGTCGATTCATGTCCTGCACCAAAGGGGACCAAGTGGCGGCAGCAACCGCCACCGGGTTCCCGATGAACACTCCAAGAAGTTTGATGAAGCCGTGGTCGACCACCGGGCACCCCAAGGGCGGTCGCCGCGGGACGACCACGAGCCAGCCCACAAGCCAACAGATTTAGAGGTATTAAGGGCCGCACCTGAAATTGAAGCATACTCAGTATAGGTAGATAAAACAACACCAAAAGCCTGTTGGGAACGTAAAAAAAGAGTAAGGTCGTCCGCATAGGCCGACAAAACCACGCGATGGTGCCGTGTGGAGGCCACACCACGCGGAATGCCTGCCAGCAAACGAGATCGAAGGGAAATAAGAAGTGGTTCAAACGTGAGGGCAAACAGTTGACCCGACGGGGACAACCCTGCCGGATACCGCTTGCAAAAGGAATAGCAGCCGTCATAAAAGAAGAGGTCCGAACACGAAAGTAAGAATGGGAATATAGATTGGAAAGTGCCTGACAGAAAAGAGAAGGAAAGCCAAAGTGACGAAGAACAGAGAAAAGATAAGAATGATGGACAGAATCGAATGCTTGTTTCTGATCTAGGTTAAAAATAGCAAAGAGGTTCAGAAAAGACGGGAAGCAAGAGAGTGTAAATCACGGATGGTAGTGATGTTAGTTGCAATCGAACGGGAAGGGATCGTATAAGTTTGGTCAGGATGAATAATAAATTGTAGAACAGGGTTAAGGCGAAGAGCCAGAATTTTTGCAAAGATCTTGTAGTCGGTGTTAAGAATCGAGATGGGGCGCCAGTTAGATAGAAGACCAAGATTACCAGTTTTAGGAATTAGGCGGAGAAGAGCAAAAGCAAAGTCAGAAGAAACGAAAGTCGAAGAAGAAAAGATCGAGTTGAAACAAGCAACGAGAAGAGGAAGCAGAGCAGGAAGAAAGGTTTTATAAAAAGAAAGTGGAAGACCGTCAGCCCCAGGGGCGGAGCGGTCATTCAGACTAGAAATGGCAAAACGAACCTCCGAGGGAGAGATCGGTGAAACCAAGGAGGGGGAAAAAAAAGACGGGACCTGAGGAAGATGTGATAATAATGGAGAATTCTCTGCAGGCGGCAGGACCCGCAATCGAAACCGATCAGTGAAGTACTGAAAAGTTCGATCACAGATCTGCACTGGATCAGAAACAGTTGAGCCATCTGGAAGCGAGAGAAAAGAAATGTTGGAACTCAGAGCACGGTGGGATTCAAGATGTCGAAGGTGTTGAAACGGGTCATCATGAAAATGTAACTTGGAAAACTTTAACCGGGTAAGAGACGAAGAAGCAAAGGAAGATAGAATGCTATGAAGTTGTGATTGAAGAGCTGCAAACGATGGATCTGAAGGAGAAAGGAACTGTAGTTTACGGTGAAGAATAGTTAAATCATGAAAGCGGTGAAAACGGGACGAAAAAGAGAACTGACGTGCAAACGATAGGATAGAAAGTTTGGTGGAAAGCCACAGAGCTGCTGGGTCAACCGTGAGAGGAAGTTCAGAAATGGATGAAGAAATAATCGAACGAACTTCGGCCTGAAACGTGGGATCGGAAAGGAGAAAATCATCGAGAGACCAAACCGGGGAGGGGGGACAGAGAAAGAGGACAAAAATATTTCCAGAAGAACAGGACGATGGTCGGAGGAAACAGAAGGATGATGGGTTACTTCAACAAGGGAGGAGTGGAGGAAACTAGAAACATAAAACCGGTCGAGACGAGCCGCAGCATGCGCTAAGGCGGCCGGAGGAAACCATGTGAATTCACGGGACAGAGGGTGGATGGTACGAAATGCGTCAATGAGACAAAAATTACTAACTAGTTGAGACAGTTGGGAGGAAAGGTTAAGGCGACTCTCCCCGGAACCATCACGGTCAAGACCCGGTTGGAGAGTGCAGTTGAAGTCACCACCAATAAGAACGATTTCAGAAGGAGGAATTTGGGAAAGAAGGGAAATCAAATGCGAAAGAAGAGCATCAGCATCAACCGATGATTGTGGCATATGCAAATTGAAAACATGAAAACGACGGGAAAGATAACTAAAGGAGATACCTTGAAAGGAGCCCAGCAGACTCTGTGACTCAACGATATCTGAAAGAAGAGAATGAAACCGAGTACGGAATGCAATCGCTGTACCGGACCCAATGTGCGTCCGGTAGTTGTGATAAAAAGCGTAGGGCCAGCGTCTCCAGCAGGAATACCCGGTCGCCAAGGAACAGTTCGTCTCCTGGAAGAGGAGGATATCTGTCCTCAGGAAATGAACGTCCTCGAAGACCAAAGCATTCGCGGCTGAAGACGCAAGGCCTCTACAGTTAAAGCAGAGCACATTTAGGAAGGCATCACTGGGGCGGCTGCATCCAACCTTCCAGTTCTGCCTTCAAAACTTTAAGTAAATACGCCAACCGGCGAGCGTACTGCTCTGTCCCGGATGGCAGATCAACATTTAATAAGAACTCATGCAGGAACGTCAGTTGGGTTAGCATCTCCGGAAGGTGAGAGAGTTTACTTGCTATACAAGGAAGAGTAATCAATTTCGCCCGTCTGGGGCGAGCAATCAAGGCATACAGATCTGTGAATGAGAGGGGAGTTAAGGGCACCTCAATGTCAGCAAACATAGAGGTGATGTCAACCAGAGAGGGCAGGAGAGTCGTCATCAGATTCAGCAAATAAAGTTTCTTCAGAATCGGGATCGGTAACGTCCATGGAATCATCGTTCGGCAAACAGGTAAAACGGTTGTAGATGGAAACTGAAGAAGTAACAGGAGCCGGTCCAGGTGAAGAGGATGTAGCCGTCTTCCTGGATTTCTGGCGGTCCGAGGAACTCGCACGACGGTTCGCTGAGCCAGGGGAGTTTTGCCTCTTGGTCCGCTGAACCTTGGGGTTGGAGGCCCCTTCAGACGCTGGCAACGGGGGAAATTCCTGCAGGTCAGTGGATGCCGAAGCAACACGGACCACTGGAGGTGATACGACAGAGGTGGAACCAGGATCGGCAGCTGGAACAGATTGAGTGGGGAGGGTGGGGGAAGAATCCGGAGCGGTGGGCAGAGTCCCCGCTGGAACAGCAGCATCAAGTGATTGAGTTGGAACAGTAGCAGCTGTGGAATGTGGGCATGCCGATGCAAGGTGACCTTCACCCTTGCATCGGAAGCACTGAACGCCAGCAAACAGATTGAAAATGTAGGTCCGGGTTTCAGTTATGAGTTCCAGGGTGGTTGGCCGGTTAACTATTGCTTGTGGGGTTGGAAAGATGACTCTGTATTGACGACGACCGCCCTGAACATGTTTCGGGGGGAGTCGCGAGCAGCAGCTGGGAGGTACTTTGTGGTACCAACCACTCGCCCCATGGTGTTAAGGGCATCAATTAATACCGAGTCAGGCACAGCTGTGGGTACTGGAGACAAGGTGACAGTCACTGGTCTTTGAGCTGCTGCAACTGGTTGGAGATGTACGGAACCAATGTCCAAGCCAAAAGCAAGGATTTTGTCCACTGCCTGTTGATGAGTGAAGTGCACGACAACACCCCTCCCAAGCGGATAATAGACACAATGCTTTCTCCGGGTACAACTTTAGAAATAGCATTTAAATATTGGGGGAGGGGGGTGTCGCGCAGAGCAGGAACAAATACACTTAAAAGTAAGGCAGACGAAAGTTCCTTACCTTGAGGAGAGTCGAGTGGTAATGTTATCCTTAAAGCGGAAGCAACACGTGTAAACTCTGGTCGCGAAGACACAGAAGCACTATGTAAAGTAGAAGTGGCACTCACAGCCGCGGCGAACGAACGAGACACAGGAATAGAAGAGCTGGGTACCTCTGACCCAGCCTCCGGCAAATTTGTAACCAGCGGTACAGTTGGCGACGAAACCACAACACTATTTGACTGAACACCATTCATGGTGGTCACGGAAGATACAGACGACGAAGAAAGCGCAGAGGAAGGAGATATAGACGGGTATATGGCACTCATGCTGGTGGAGGTAGTAGCCAGCCCGGCTACTAACCCTCGCGGCTCGAGCGTTGCAGCTTGCAACACTCAAGAACAGGCAAAAAACGAAAAAATAAGCACGTACAGCTTGTACGCCTCACTACTTGCGAGGAAGGAACTCAGGTAATAACACACGAACTGTCAAAGAACAAACGCAAAAAAAAAACCACAAACTTCACACGAAACTTCTAATACTGGCAGGAGCTCGAAAAAATGCGACTGATCAGTCAGAAGCCATCGTTTAGACCACCGCGCCACCGGGGCGGCTCGGTTCTTGTGGGTCACTACTCTTGTCCCATGCTATAATGCAGGAAACTACCAAAAAATGAAACGCTTCTGGTTTTTTTTTTTCGGTTGAAGGTTTAGCGACCACCGTGAGCAATTCGATGGGCAGTCTCCGTCCCTAATTTACGGCCATTGGATACAGGGAAGGGAGAGAATCAGCGCCGTAAGACAGACAAACACAACATCCATGCCTCACCTGGATTCGCACTCAGACCCATCTCGGACGAATGATCAGAAGCCATCGCTTAGACCACTGTGCTACTGGAGCGGCAACGCTCCTATTAAAAAAGCAATTTTTTTTTTTTTGATTGGAGGTTTAACGACCACCGTGATCAACTCAATGGGCTATAAGCAGTCGCCCGTCCCTAATTTAGGGTCACTGGTTCCAGGGAAGGGATACAGCCAGTGCCGTAAGACAAACACAACATCCATGCCTCACCGGGATTCGAACCCGGACCCCTTTCGGACGAATAATCAGAGGCCATCGCTTAGACCACTGCGCCACCCGGGCGGCGAAGCAATTTCATGTAGTTAAACGTTTGTGATGTACTACAGAGGTGCAGCGATACATTCGGTCTGTACAGCTTAGTTGGGAGAGCAACTTACTCCGGAGTGAGGGGAAGCGGACAAATTTTTGTTTTCACATTGGCGCCCGATTGTGGAAAATGGATCTACTGGCTGTTGGGTTCTTCGAAAAATGCGTGATGTTTGCTCCACACATTGTTTGGAATTAACAAAAAATTCATACTTCGCTTCAAAGAAAAAAAGAGGGAGTTGATGTGACGTACTACAGAGGTGAAAACATGTGTGAAGACGATGAATCTGCAGCGAGACATTCTGTCCGCGTAGCTCAGTTGGGAGAGCGACTTACTCCGGAGTGAGGGGACACGAATTCGAGGTCCGCCGCGGACAAACTTGTGTTTTCGCACATTCTTCGGTTGGAGACGAATAATTTATTTTTTATTTTTGAGTGGATATACATTCACAGACAATGAAATTTGCGCACCAAGAAGGAAACATCGGATTGAACCCAAATTTTATGGACGTAATGATACAGATGAATGATACACATGATGGCAAAAACACAGCTGCAAGACAATTACAGAGGGAACTGTGGCACGCAGTCAGGTCAATGCAATACGGTCCGGCATGGAGGCGAACAGACGCTTGATGTTGTATTGCGGCAGCCTGGCCCACACATGATGGACGGTGTGCTCCAAATCCCGGATAGTGCTGCACGGCGGCAGCCAGCGTTTAAACTGGTTCCACACATGCTCGATAGGGGACATGTGCGGGGAGCGGGCAGGCCATGGAAATGTCTGGACATGACGTAGGCAGTCCTGGGCAACCCGAGCCATGGGGCCGTAGGATTACATCCATATATCGCTGGCCCGTCAATGATCCACGTACCACTACTAGAGCTGATCGGCTATCGTAGGCAATGACTCCACAGACCATAATGCATGCAGTGGGGGAGGTGTGGCGCTGGATAGCGAGGTTGGGATTGTGCCGTTGAGCCGGGAACCTCCACACCCGGACACGATGATCATCTGTCTCCAAAACGAAGAGGCACTCATCGCTAAACACCACATGTCGCCAGTCTACGGCGTTCCACATAGCTCTGGCCTGGCACCACTGCACACGGAGTGTGCGATGTTCCGGTGTTAATGACAGCACACGTAAGGGGCGCTGGGATCGCAAATTCGCTTCCGCGAGGCGTCGGGAAATGGTTTCTGGGTACACAGGAGCCACTGCATCTGCCTGTATAGTGGACCGGGTCCCCGTGGGATCCGTTCGTGCCTGACGCACCTCCTGGTCCTTCCGGAGCAGCTCCACCGTTTGGCAGTGCCGTCACGTGTCTACTGCTCCCAACACAGTCAGACGGTATGGTCAGAACGATACACGTGGCAAGCTATACGGCACGCCAACCACCCTGCGGTTTTCAGCCCGATGATTAAGCCTCTCTCAAAGTCCGTAAGGTGCGTAAATCGACGTCTCTGGCATTTACCCGGCATTCTTGTCACTCTGTACTCTTGCCTGCGTCGGCCGGTGCTTTTCGCTTTCATGGGGCATCGACTACACGCCGGTTTATAAGGCTGTCGGTTTGTGCTTGCAGCGCCACCACAGGGTGCGCGGTCATGCGCAATCGCATCAAACGTGGAACATTTGCATACTAACACGCACTCTAGCTATTGGCAAAGTTTCGCGTTTGTAGCATGATTTCTTCTAGGTGCGCAAATTTCATTGTCCGTGAGTGTATAACGTATACATTTTTTTTTATTATTAAAACACTCGCAATGCCTAGTTAATAATATGAAAGTTAAAATTTTGAGTAATTGAAAGCTAATGGATTTTCACAAAAGAGCCTCGAAAACATTTTTGCGGGGGCTAGAGTTTTTCCGGTACGCCACTGGGAAATGTAATTGCTATACTGAATGTCAGTTTCTTTTCTAGATGTAATTAGGCGTTCACATATGACTAACTTTCCGGTCTCCACGCTTGTTAGCTCCAATAAACACGCGAAATTTTCAGACACGCTTTTGTACGCTATCGAACCGTAAGTTTTTTTTTTGTTTTTTTTTTGTTTTTTATGATTGGAGGTTTAACGACCACCGTGAGCAACTCAATGGGCTATAAGCAGTCGCCCGTCCCTAATTTAGGGTCACTGGTTCCAAGGATGGGAGAGAGACAGTGCCGTAAGACAAACACAACATCCATGCCTCACCGGGATTCGAACCCGGACCCCTTGCGGACGAATGATCAGAGGCCATCGCTTAGACCACTGCGCCACCGGGGCGGCAAACCGTAGGTTGAATAAGCCTATATGCTCCAGCTTTGTCAGTCTGTCTGTCGGCACGATAACTCGCGTAAAAATGGTTCAATTTCGATGAAATTTTAGTATGTGGTAGGGGACCACCTGGGTACGAACTCTATTGAAAATGGACGAAATGGGGTCAAAGGTCACGCCATAGGAGCGGAATCCATTCCATTGCCCTTATGCGTCATAACTTGCGTAAATATGGTTTGATGTCGATGAAATTTTAGTATATTATAGGGGACCACCTGGGAATAAACGCTATTAAAAATGGGTAAAGTGGAGTCAAAGGTCAGGACATAGGAGCGGGATGCATTCCATTGCCCTTATGCGTCATAACGTGCGTAAAAATGGTTCGATTTCGATGAAATTTTAGTTGTGGTAGGGGTCCAACTGGGGACGAACCGTATTGAAAATGGACGAAATGGGGTCAAAGGTCAGGATATAGGATCGAGATCCATTCCATCGCCCTTATCCCATACTATTAAAGGAGCAATTCTTGTATGTATGTAAATTTTATTTTGAAAAAGGCTCTAAGGATTTTGATGAAAGTCATTAACCTACCGTTTTCTGGTACTAGAAATCGATTTAGCTTGATCTCGACTTTAGGAAAATTCGTTTAGTGCGTGAAATAACCACCCCATATCACCACATTTTTAGTGTCATGGCGTCGTCCCATTAATGTTGCTCATGCTTAGAAATCTTATGACGTCACAATCTCGAGTTTGAGATGTTGGCGCGTGGTCACGCGGTCTGTCTCATTACGTCATGCGTTGTGTGTGGATCCTATTAAAGTTTCATGACGTCACACTCTTTCGAGCAGATGGTCGCGATTCCCATCTGCCTTATTACGTCACGCGTTGTGTGCGTATGCCCGTCAGCACGATAACTCGCGTAAAAATCGTTTGACTTCGATGAACTTTTAGTATGTGGAAGGGAAACACCTGGGAAGGAACCCTATTGAAAGTGAACAAAATGGGGTCAAAGGTCAGGACATAGGAGTGAGGATCCATTTCACTGCTCTTATGCGTCATAACTAACGTAAAAAAGGTTCGATTTCGATGAAATTTTAGTATGTGGTAGGGGACCACCTGGGTACAAACTCTATTGAAAATGGGTGAAATGGGGTCAAAGGTCAGGACATAGGAGCTCAATAACGTTCATCGCCATTATGCGTCATAACTTACGTAAAAAATCTTTTTTTTGGATGAAATGTTAGTATGTTGTAGGGGGCCTGCCTGGGGACGAATCCTATTGAAAATGGGTGAAATGGGGTGAAAGGTTAGGACACAGGAGCGGGATCTATTCCATAGCCCTTATGCAACAAAACTTACGTAAAAATGCTTCCATTGCGACAAAACATATGTTTTTCTGGAGGTATACTGAACCGGTTCTGTTGAATATCATCGAAATGGGATCAAAGGTCAGGGCACAGGACCAAGATTTATTCCACAGACATTATCCTCATAACTTGAGTGATAAGTTGAGTAATGATTTCTGGTATGTTGGAAAGCGTATTATAATCAATGCATTGCATGATTTTACTAACTTGTTAATTTATATATGAGTCTTACGACGGTCGGAGGACGAAAGGATTTCGGCGTGCTTTTCGACGTGAAATGTTTCGTACTTTGCAGGGTGAAAAGGGAAGGAATTTTCCGTTCACAGCATCTCTTTAAATCTTTAAAGACATGATTTAAAGATTTAAAGAGATGCTGAGTCCGGCGCCTGCAATTTAATAGGCATATGCTACAAGACAACTAACTCGCTTTGGAATGCACTGTCTTCTGAATATTAGTTAACAGGTGATAACACCTTTCCAGCTGCTCCCAACATTTTCTAATATTAGTTTTCAGTCTAGCTGTTCAGGTTGGGTATGGAGTTTGTTGGAAAATAAAAAGATCTATTAATATTTTGGACCTTTTTTTTTTTTTTTTTTTTTTTTTTAAATGTCCACAAACCTGGAACTGATGAAAACGGATGCTGAGGGATGCAAAATAACGTTTGTCAGTTTGAACGTATTCCTTATTTTCTTTCATATCTACGCATTACTACCTATGAGAATTTTATTTTTTTGATAGAGGCTTTATACACGCTAACGCATGCTTATGAGAATTTTTTTTTTTTTTTTGATACAGGCTTTATACACACTAACGCGTGTGTATGAAATAAACAGGCAGAAGTATTGAAGCAATGCATTGTTTGACAAATCCTTTTAGTATAATTTCGTAAAAAATAACTGAAGCCTGTAGTCAGTGATGTAGGTCTAATAAAAAACAAGAAAGATGACCCCGAATTTTCGGGTGTAATAAGCACGTCTTTTGAATCCGTTCTGACGCAAATTAAATTTATCAAAGCTATTCAAAGTCAATGGAACCGGTATGGAAAACAATAGTATCTGACGGAAGAAAGAAGTTTTTCAATCGGGTCTTTAATCCCTCAGATATTGGTGTAAACGGAATCTTGAGCTTACGAACTCTTAGAAACAGAGTTATCGACAAAAATAAGATGTGACCTTACGTCCCCTGGTGGGAAAACCATGTATTATTTTAGGAAGAAAGTATTCTCAAAAGGTTTATCCATATTAGTGGTATCGGTCCAAGAAAAAAAAGTTTAGTCGAGTTTTCAGGAGCCCAGATTTTGCTACAAATATATCAGAAGCAGAAATTAACACTAATGACCCCTGGTGGCCAAACCATTCTTTACAAAACATTAGAAATTATGTGAAAAATATTTTCCATCAGGTCTTGTATGCGATACAGGAAGAATTTTTCAAATCGGAGTTTTAGGAGCAGAAAACGCAATTTATCTTTACGCCCCCTAGCGGAAAGTCTATGAATTACTCAAAAATTTTGAATTTTTAGGAAAAACATGTCACACTAGAAACACTATCCAACAAAGAAGGATTTTTTAAATCGGACTCCTAGAAGTCGAGATATTGACAAAAATAAGATATACGTCTACGCCCCTGGCGCAGAAATCATGCACTATTTTAAGAAGAAAATGTTTCTAAAAGGTTTGTCGACACGAGTAGTTCGGTCTACAAACGAAGTTTTTTTCAATAGAGAATTTAGAAGCTCATATTTTGCTGCAAATACATCAGAAGCGGAAATTAAGGTTTACGCCCCCTGGTGGCCAAACCATTTTTTTTTTACAAAAATTACAAATTATGTGCAAACGATTTCCCATCAGGAGCTGTAACCGGTGCAGAAAGAATTTTTCAAATCGGAGATTTAGAAGCAGAGATATAGGGAGAAACGCAATTTAGCTTTACGCCCCCTAGCGGAAAGTCTATGAATTACTTGAAATTTTTGAAATTATATGAAGCACATATCATACTGGAAACACTCTCTAACAAAAAAGGAATTTTTCAAATCGAACCCCTAGAAGTAGAGATATTGACAAAAATAAGATATACATCTACGCCCCCTGGCGTAGAAACCATGCACTATTTTAAAAAGAAAATGTTCTTAAAAGGTTTGTCGACATGAGTAGTATCGGTCTCCAAACGACGTTCTTTTTAATCGAGAATTTAGAAGCTTATATTTTGCTGCAAATACATCAGAAGCGGAAATTAAGATTTACGCCCCCTGGTGGCCAAACCATTTTTTTACAAAAATTAGAAATTATGTGCAAACGATTTCCCATCAGGAGCTGTATCCGGTGCAGAAAGAATTTTTCAAATCGGAGATTTAGAAGCAGAGATGTAGGGCGAAACGCAATTTACCTTTACGCCCCCTAGCGGAAAGTCTATGAATTACTTGAAAATCGTGAAATTATATGAAAAACATGTCACACGGAAAACACTGTCCAACAAAGAAGGAATTTTTCAAATCGGACTCCTAGAAGTAGAGATATTGACAAAAATAAGATATACATCTACGCCCCCTGGCGGAGAAACTGTGATATTTTAGGAAGAAAGTATTCCGAAAAGGTTTATCGATGTGAGTGCATCAGTCCACGAAAGAATTTTTTCAATCGATATTTTAGAAGCTCAGATTTTATGGCAAATACATGAGAAGCAAAAATTAACACTTACACCCTCTGGTGGCCAAAGTATTCTTTACCAAAAATTCGAAATTATATGCAAATGATTTTCCATTAGGAGATGTATCTGCTGAAAAAAAGATTTTTGAAATCGGAGTTTTAGGAGAAGAGTTATCGGCAAAAATGTAATTTACTTTTACGCCCCTAGCGGAAATTCTATGCGTAATTTCAAAATGAAACTATATCGAAAACACTCTTCGACATAAATGGAATTGAAAGATAAAAGAAATTTTTCAATCGGATGTTTAGAAGCAAATATGTGGATTAAAACGTAATTTTGAATTCGACATCATCTGCACTTACGCCCCCTAGCGGCAAAATTGTGCATCGTAAAAAAAAAACGAAATGAAGGATCATCATTTGCATATTTCAAGCTTCCGAATGCAAAAAGAATTTTTCAAATCGGACTAATAGTTGCAGAGATTCCGTGGGTACAGACGGACGGACGGACAAACCGATAACAGACGCACGATCTTTTTTTACAAAAGACGTGCTAAAAATACCATAGCGGTAAAGGAATCAGTTAAGTACATGGATCTTTCTGGAAAAGTTCAAAATACTAATTTTGTATTTTTTATTATTAATTTTATTAAATCTTATCATTAATAATCTTTACAAATTTTAATTAAAATTGCTTAATTTTAGCAATTTTCAATAATATAAAATTTGTGAACGAGGATTCCCACTTGTGTTTGGCCAGTTTCAATTGAAATCTAAGTACATACGAATGACATGGAAACCTTCAATATGAAATTTCAAGTCAGTCAGTTTAGATTTTGAATAATTGTGACACAAAGCACAGACAGACAAGTAGATACAAGCGCACCCGCAAAGACATAAAAGAAGTTTGTGATGTGAAATGTTTGGACGTAGTTCATTTTCATCAAAATGCATTCCTTTGAAAGGAACTGAAATTTGATATTTCAGATTAATTTTAATTTTGGCTTAACTTTAATTTTTTACTTTACAGATTTATATATTTTCTCACTCTTTTAAAATAACCTGTTGGTTGAATTTTTAGCCCAAAGCATTCACTCGAAATGAACCAAAATAGAGTACATAGGCTTAATGTTTCGCCTGACTTTGATCAGAAGATAGATCAAACAAAGCTAAATCATCTAGAAGAGATTTAGCTTTCAAATTAGCGCATGATGTTCTGCCAACTGGAGAAAGACAACATCGGTGGAATTGTGGTAACTCGCCATACTGTTGGTACTGTATTAAAATTTAGAACCGAGTCCACCTCTCTGCGGAATGTGTATTTGCTAAAAATCTTTGGAAAGGTGAAGAGCAGAAGAGCAGTGGGCGAGATTTGGTCCGGTTGTAACATTTCAGGTTATTCTACTGCATCCAAGTTCTAAAAAGAAAAATTCCGTATATTTGTCTTTGTTGAAACATCTTACCAAATTTGGCGTGAAAGGAAAAGGTATTCACTGTCAATCGAATAAAAGAGATCACAGGGCGACTCTCTGGGCAGTAAAGAGAAATATCAGAAATCGTATGTTGTTGAACTGGAAAATGTAAGACAGGAGAAGTTCGCCCAGACCTGGATGCCATGGCCTTTTGTTCAGGGCACTCCAGAGGATCCCATTTTTAAATGGTTCTAAATTCAAAATTAAAGAGTGACTTTCATTGGCTATAGATTTCACTTAGAGATATCATTTGAGATCTTTCCTTCTGGGGAAAGTTTTTTCTTTTTGTTGTTGTTTGGGGGACAGGAATATGACTTGTCTTTCCTAGTGAATGAACATGTTTTCTTTTTCTTCCCCCCCCCCCTTTGAACCATTTTTGAAGCTTGGTTTACTTTCAGGTCCTCTCCTTGGAGAGAGAAAGTGTGAGAATGAGTATGAAAGAGAGAGAAAGTGTGAGAATGAGTTTTTACTTAGTTTTCCTTGGTTTTGTATACGATCAGCTATGCTGAATGATTATTTAAGGAAGAGCAACCGGATCCTCTTATTTGTGTGAAAGTGGAAAAGTGTATTAAGTAGTGACTGATTTTCGAGACCGTTCGTAACTGTTGAATGGTTGAGAAAGTTTCCTTTTTCAATTCACTGTAGTAATCTGTGTTCCCCTTGCCTTCGGGGGAGAGGGATACAGGGACTTCTGAGACCCCAATCGAGACACACTTCTGTAGTGTGCCTTACTGAGGAGCATTGAATTTCAGAACACAAGGCTTAATCTGCATTTTCTGCGTCTTTTATTGCACGTTTTCACTCAAGTTTTCACTATATACCTCAGTCAATGGAAGATGCCTGATGAATGCAACAACGCTACCGTGATCTTGCTACTAAAAGAGGGAGCGTTTGGGACCTCAGGAACTGTCATTGACCTCCTGTGAGTTGTCCCCAAAATCTTCACTGAGGTGCTGTCGCGTCGCTTGAAGGAAACATTGCGCTTGGCTCAATCAAGTAAGCAAGCTGGCTTCAGGAGTGACTACAGCACTATAAGATCATATCCATAACTGAAAGAACGAATAAATACTTACTACCACTAGGTATGACTTTTATTGATTATGAAAAGGCTTTTCATTCTGTAAAACCATGAGCAAGTTTAGCGTCTTTGAAATACTGCAGTATTGCATATGCGTACATCAATATTATTAACAGCATATATGAAAATGCAAGCGCAAAGGTTCGACTGTTCGAGGACAGCGGACTTATAAAAATTGTAAACGGTGAGATAAGGTCACGTTGTATCTTCCAAGCTCTTCAATGCCACATTGTAGAATATATTTCAATAAATAAACTAGAAAGACAAAGCTGTGAACTTTGATGGAAATTATTTAACCAATTTTTTATTTTTCTGGTGAAAATTATATTTAAGGTACCTCTTAAGAGCTGTTCATCATTTAGAAACTTGCTGACAAGAGCAAAAAAGTGTGCTAAAAAATGAACTCAGAGAAAACAAAATTGATGTAAAATGCTTTTAAAAAATCTAAAGATTTGGAAGTTGATGGGGCAGATATAGATGTAACCGAAGTTTACGTTTTCTTGAACAACAAATATCAAGCAAGAGCTACATAGAAGAAGAAATAAATAGGAGTATAAGGCTCAGTTGGAGGGCATTTTGAAGAAACAGTACAATTTTCAAGAGCAATTTACCATTACGTCTTAAAAGAAAACTGCTTAACAAATTCATATTTCTAGTTCTTACTTATGAATAAGAGACATGGACGGTAACGAAAAACGACATACAGAGGATGCAACATCTCAAAGAACCATAGGAATGTTCATGCTTTGTATAATCAGGAAAGGTAGGAAAAGGCGCACATGGATTAGAGGAATGATAAAGAGTTTATGATATCACGATCAAAGTGAAGACCCTCAAGTGGCAATAGACTGGCCATATTGCTATGTGAACTGACTGACCACCCTTGAACAACTGAAATTTTTGATTGGATACCAACGGACAGGGAAAGACCCACAAGAATACCGCGTGTGTGATGAGTGAATGAAAATGCTAGAGTGATTATGGACAAGATGAGCTCAATACAGACAGTTGTGGAAAACACTTGGGGAAACCTTCATCCAGCAATGGATTGATAATGGCTGCTGCTGCTGATGATGATGATGAAATGAACGAGCTTATACAGTATATGTCTCTCTCTCTCTCTCTCTCTCTCTCTCTCTCTCTCTCTTTTATTTATTTATTATGCTTTTGTTGTTTTTAGCTCTCGGAGAAGTTGGACCCTGGACCCCTTCGGAAATTATTAATACAGTGGATAGATTATTTTTGTTAATGTACATGTAGTTTATTTGGTTCAGTGTCTGACTTGTGAGACACTGTCGAACTTCTTCCCCGTTTAGTGGAAAATGACGTCTGTCTTTGACGTCATAATTCTGAGGATTCCGGGTACGTAGTCTTACAAATTGCGTCATTTCACCCAGTGGTGGAAAGAAGGGAAGTTTTGTCTGCATTCCTGCGATACAGTCTGCCACCGACAAATTTCATCTAGCTGATCGACACCAATTCGGAAGGATGAAAATGAAATTTTTGGTAAGTACATTTTCTGTCACAGTAACATAATGCCTAAACGTAAAACGGTTTTTATTTCACTGTATTGTTAAACGATGAATAACTTTTGTCTTAAGCAACTGTGTTCCTTCCCGGATGCGTAAGGTGATATGTTTCGTCCGTCACTTATGTTCTTGTTCAAGCGAGAACAATTTATATTTGACTATGGTTTACAGGTAAAGTCCTATTCGTCATACTTACATGCTTCTCAGACGCATGCAAGATCTTGATTTTTTTGTTGAAATCATACGTAAACCACGAAAACGTCAATGTAACTCTGACTAATACTTCATTCAAAAGGCCAAATGTTTTGAGAAGCTTTTGGTTATTCGCATTTGAAGAAATGTTATCACTTTTTCGTGCCCTATAGACTCTACATGAAATACAAGAACCCAGTTTTGGATGATTAGCTTGTTCTGTGGTGTTGTTTCGTAGGAGATGAGAACTGGCTTCTAGCTATTTGTATCCCACAGCCAGGGTCCGAATCATATGTAAGACAAAATGGTGCTCACTCGTACATCATTGTTTTTTATAGGGCAAGTGGCCCTAAATTAGGGATAGGAGACTCCTTTTGGACGAAGACTCGTGTAGATTTCGTTGAAACGTTTAAAAAAATTATCCAGAAACTAGTATTCCTTGATTTCGATATATGGGCGATTCATAATAGTGGAAACTGTCATGGAGGCAGTTAAATTGATACCTCCTAATAAAGTGGCCATAATGATAAGCAGAAAAATCAATAATATTTTGAATAATAATAATGAATCATGTATACCCGTTTAATCTTGTAGTGGTTGTTTCATGGTATAAGTTTATGTTAGAACGTTTTCTTGTTCACAGCAGGAGATAATATTCCATGCATCATGGTCGAAGGGTGGTTGCAGAGCGTAGTATAAATGAGTTCGGAAAGAAGAACTGTCATGGCGTTCGGCCAGAAAGCTCAAGCAATACAACAGTGGAGTCTAGATGAAGAAAAATCTATGTCTCCGTTCCATACATGGTTTCCCAGAAAACATTTTAGTATTCTATCTTAAAGTTACTTACAAAACACGCCATCATATCACAAAATAAATCGAGTTTGTTCCAATGCTTTCACTGTAGATAGAAGAGCTTCATATAATCCGGGCAATATTTCTTCCTTTAACCTGGCACCTGATCCAAACCTTGCCGAACTTCAGAGACAGATAAGTGATTTATTTCTATAACTGAAGCGACTAACCGTGTAAGAAATAGCTGCATCCGAATAGTTTATTTTATACGCGACTCAAAATAATAGTGATTTTACCGCTTGAACAACATAAAAACAATATAATTATCCTAAAGAAAAATCTTTATTTCCTACGCTGGTAATTCATAAACTCCTCAAACTTTATTACACTTGGAAGTTCTGTTACTGCTTTTCTAGACTTCAATAAGATCTGTAAAATTGCTTGTGACGTCGTACGTGCAATGCATTTGCAGAACTTAACAAGAAGGATGGCACCGAATTTTTTATTGTAATGAGCACGTCCTTTGAATCAATTCCAAAACAAAGTCAATGGAACCGGTTAAGAAAAAATCTACCGGATTTCTACAATCGATAAAAACCCAGAAATAGAAACAGCTACTTACTACCACCAGCGGCTAAAAAGTATGTCACGAAAATTAAGAAATGGTGCACAAAAAGTTTCGCATAGCAGAAGGAAGATATCAGAGAAAAAAATTCAAGTTAAAAAAAGAAATATCCCAGCAAAAACACAAGTGCTGGGAAACTGCTGGCCACCAGCTGGCAGTGATGGGTCACTGCTGGCTGAAATCTGCCGCTCACGGCCCGGTAGTGGTCCGTTGGTGGCAGCGCTAGCAGTTGGCGAGCCATTGATGGCCCTGCAGCATCGCCGTGAATTGTGGGCCTCCAAGCAAGTGTCACTAGTGGCCCGTTGCTGGCAACCAATGCAACCCCCAACAGCAGGTGGAAGCATCGGGACTGCGCATGCGCAGAAGCACTCTCATGGTACCAGTTAGTTGAACACGACGCTATCGCCATCGTGTTACTTTAGTGGATGTTAAGAAAAAAATCTATATGTGGAGAGGCGAATTAATTTCCTAATGAAATTTTACGTCGACGAAGATATCAGATTAAGCCGCGAAATACTAGATTACAGCCATGAAATACACCCACTCCGTTCCCATGAATAACAATTCATGGAATGGAGTGGATGAATAACAAGAAAAAAATTGAAACCGCTTGAAACACATATCCTGGAAAACTATTAAAACAGCGTTTGTTGGAAAAAAAAAAAAAGAATTATACGCGTACAAAATTTATTAATTATTTGAAAAAAAAAAAAAAAAGCAACGCTATGTGGTGTACTCATCCATGGTTTGAATACACAAGACTGGGAGGAATTCGCTTCTAAAAATAACGAGAAGTAAAATAAAATATCTTTTACTCTTTAAAACAAATGTAGCTTTGGACAACGGAATGGAAAGACACAACGTTAAAAATGTAACAGAATGTGACATGAACCCGGGTAAATATATATTTATTCAACAATCTCTTTTGAAGACGGCAAGGACAGTACAAAACTTTGGAAAGCGACTATAAGTATGTACACGCCTTGAAAATCAGTGAAGTTCCCTTAAGGTAAAAAAACTATCGTTAAGTTGAAAAAATTAATTTATCAATTATATGAAACTGACTTTTATGAAAAACACCTCTCAATATTGTAAAATGAAAGAGGAAAGCATTCGATTACAAATTGCATACCAAACAGATAGCTTCCAGCAGATGTCCGAGCGTAGTGGATTAGTCCGGTCGGTAGCGAGTGCGGCTTCCACGCGAACGGCCCAGGATCAAATCTAGTCAGATGCAGACAAGCGTTTTTCCGGTCACGCAGTGCGTTAGTTTATAAGCTTCATAAAGGTAGAAAAAAAAAATTGTAGCTTTAGGAAACTGCGGTTATCCTTGCTTTTTTTTTTATTATTATTACTATTATGGCTACTACTGGGAAATTGGCGGACAAGATTCGGCAAGCCACCAGTTACGTCACGTGGTTGCTGGCTGCCACTAGCGGACCACATTAGGCTAGCCATCATTTCTGGCACGTGCTTGCAGGGCCGCTGAAGGGCCACTTGTGGCAGCTACTGCCTGTGATGGACCACTGATGGCCCTGTTGTGGCTAATGACAACTGATGGGGTGCCAACTGTTGGCCTGAACTTCTGGCCCTTCTGTTGGCCGCCCGGACATTCTATTGACGGTTCGGCAGCGGCAACATAGTGCTGGGCCATTGCTGGCAGTGCTGGCCCAGCAAGACTGTTTTTGCTGGGATAGAAGGAAAAATGATGCAACTCTACGTCTGCTAGCGAAAGAATTTCGCATAATGGAAAAATTGAAAATAGGCGAAAAATATTCATGAAAAAAGCTATGCTAAAAACAAAAAGAACTTTTCCAAAACGTCTGCCGAATGCAGAGCTAGCGAGAAAAAGGTTTTGATCTTTTCGTCCCCTAGCAAGAAAGCTGTGCATTATTTAAAGAGGGTAATGCATTTCTCAACATGGTTTTTAGAAGCGAAGATACAGCTACAAACAGAGCTACACAAGCACCACCTAGCGACAGAACTGTGAACAACAGAACTCCTCAAATGCAAGCCTAAATTTTTCTACAAGGTAAATAGCATCCGATGTTGAAAGAATTTTTTGAATCGCACACCTAGAAGCAGAGATATTGAGAAAAAAAAACCAGATTAAATATTTGCGCCCCCTAGCTGCGAATTCATGCGTTATTTTGGGAGGAAAATAAACACAGAGTTTTCACAGTTAGTAGTATCTGATCGAAAAATAATTTTTACGATGGGGTTTTTAGTCCTGCAGATATTGCTATGAAAGGAAACGTAAGCTCACGCCCTCTAGTAGCACACTTGTTCGTTACAAAATATTTGAAGTTATACGAAAAACATTTCGCACGAAAATGCTCTCCAACAAAGAAAGAATTTTTCGAATCGGACTCTTAGAAGCAGAGATATATAAAAAAAATAAAATAAGATATACATCTACGCCCCTGGCGGAAAAACTATGCACTATATTAAGGAGGAGGGGTTTTCAAGTGGTTTTCCGAGGTGAGCGGAATCGGTCCACGAAAGAATTTTTTTAGGCGAGTTTTCAGAAGCTCAAATTTTGCTGCAAATACATCAGAAGCAGAAATAGTTGATCAAATAGAAAATAGTAGTTAATCAAACACAAAATAGTATTATTTTAGGAATTTTAAATGGCAAGAAATGCAAAAGAAGTACCAAATACAGTATAATATTTATCTGATTGATTTCCGTCTACGGACGTAATTAAAAAGGCCGAAAAGTGAAAGGGCAAATGTGATGCATCGCCCCTGCACACAAATTTGTAAGGGGGCAACTGCCCCCGCTGCGCCACTGTTCAGACGCCACTGGTCCGTCCCTATTTCTATCAACATCGAGGCACAGAAGTAGAAGTACAGTAGCTTCTAGACGAAGAGGTAGATGTCCGAGGAAACAAGAAACAAGTCAAAATAGGTAAAAATCGAGTTATTTCAAATGTTTTTCGATTGATTGGAGTACCATATTATTAAAAAAAAAGGGTCTTTTTAAGGGCTACCTCAGGTATATCAAAAAGGGATTCCAATCTAATAAACGAAAAGATAGAACATCCCACAAAAACAATGAATTGAATGAATCCCTAAAGCAAAAGCACCAGTCACGAGCACACGCAAAGATGAAAACAAGAACCAAAAGCAACACTTTTCCTGCACACTTACAAAAGAAAACAGCACGTGGAAGGGAGGTGGATTTGAATTGTAAAATTTCACATTTTCTTAGCCGTAAAAGGCATACCTTCTAAAAACACTACATAATTTTCAGTTTTCCATCATTCTTTCCTTTCAGGGCAACTGACCCACTCCTAACTCTCATTACCAGTGGCCTACGTTGTCATGGTGATTTCGCCGGCTGTCATGTCTCACATGAGAATTCTTATAGTCTACTAAACCTGCTAAGGAGCACGAAATCCGTCCCTATTTTAAGGACGACGGTTCCAGGGAAGGCATAAAACCAGTGCCGTAAGACAAACATCACCCATGCTTCATTCTGGATACTCACTCAGATGAACTGTCAAAGACAAGCGCTTAAACGACTGCGCCACCGGGCCGACTTAAGTGTCTTCTAAAATGTCCTTACTATTTAAGATATAGTTTATTTTATGATTTTCATTTAATCATTTTGTATGTCTTAGCATAAATAGTTCAATACGTATTCTTTACAAACCCATTAAAATGAGTTATGTCTTATTTTTTTAAGCTTGTAGCCATCTTTGTCCTTTTCGGGGTGATGATGGCGATGCCAGTGGACATGCCCATAATTGTGTGCAATCCGAAAGCCTGTGCTGATGCGAAATGCAAGACAACTATTTGTCCTCCTGGTTCCACTTTAGTGCCCAAGGGAGGAGTGTGTGGGTGCTGTGATATTTGCGCGGAGTTCCAAGGTACAGTGCACACCTCTTTAATGTTTCTCAGTTTTCTAACTTCTCCTTTCGCCTATACAGTTGCTTTTTAGCAGTATCAAGTTGCTGTCCCGTAAAATATGAAGTACAGAATTCAAGCGATATTATAATGAATAATTTCGTCTATCGAAAATCAACTCAACTCCTCTTAGCAGTTTTCTCATTAGCAGGTCTTTTGAAAAAAAAAGTACGCGCTTATATAGTAATCAGTATGTTTGTTCGTCCGTCAATCTGTAGAAAACATGTCTGTGCAAGTATTAGTCCGATTTGAAAAATTAGTCTGACTTAAAAAATTGTTTTTGAAGTCGATAAGCTTGAACTGTTAGAACGACGATCCAAGCATTTTGGTCTTTTTCCGATGCATAACCTCGCCGCTAGGGGACGTACATGCACATTCTATTAAATTCAAAATATATTTTACTCTATACAACTGCTTAAAAAAAGATTCAAAAAGTGCTTTTTACCTTTCAATTCCTTTTATCATGAAGGCCATTTTACGTATTGTTTCTATTTCAAGCAATGCATAGTGTCACCGCTAGAGGGCGTAAACATCTATTGTATTTTACCCAAAATCTCTGCCTCTAAAAATCTTATTTTAAACATTTTTCCTGCGTTAGGTAGATGTCACTATTTTGCCTGCATTTTACAATATTTTGTGACAAAATTCTTTGCCACTAGGTGCATATTTCTGTTATAACAAGTTTGCAATCACATTCTAAATATCTAATTGAAAAAAATATTTCACCTGTATAGATGCCACTCATCGCGAAGAACTTTTGTGTGTATTTTGTGTTTCAGATGAAGCTCTATATTTTCTATATGTTCCAGCCTTCGAATATGAAGTTGAATTTAATGCTTCCTAGCTGCGATCAAAGCGGGCTTGCAGAATTTACAAAATGTGATATTTCCGTCTGTAAAGAAATCGTTGTAATCATGCAGATCTTAATTGTTTCGCGAAACGATCTCTTCTTCTTAGACATTGTGGATTATGAAGACTTGTTGTGTAATGCTAAATCTCGCTGTAAGATGTATTTTCCCACAACTGCATCATGACTTCGACTGAAGAAAAATAGGGTGTAAAATGTCAGTGTAGAAAAAGTATAGTTAGGACACACTACGTGGAGCAGAATGTTTTAGGCTATGACCTAGGTGTAATCGTTGTGAGATGAATAATCAGCTATATCACTTGAGTTTTGAGAACATAGTACTGCTAAAGGCCAGCTTTCTGCGGAGCTAGCATGGGAATGATGCTAGCCAGGATGCCTTTCCTATCCGTCGTTAAGTGTGATAATATGGTGACCCTTCTCTCTGTAGGACTATATATATTTTTCGAAACAAGCCTGAAGATGAGAAATAATCTCATCTTTGCTTGCTTCTGTTTGTGTACACAGAAGACAAGACAACTAGTCAAAAATTTGGCAAACCCTGTTCATCTAATCGCATGCTGCTTGACTTCTGTTGGTAGAATGGTTCGTAAAGAGGTGAGGAACTGCAAGAATAATTCTCTGTGTAATCCAATGCAATTTTGAGCAATCATAATAATTTGTGAGTTTAGGTAATTATTATTATATTAAAAATAATATACTCTTGTTCTGAATCATACTCAGGCATATTGCGTGCAGGTCTAAAAACTCTCCTTCTTTACGCTTTCCAACCGTATTTTGAAAAAGCGTATATGCTCCAGCTTTGTCGAAAGGACGTCTGTTCGTCCTTCCGCACGACAACTCGCGTAAAAATGGTTCGATCTTGATGAAATTTTAGTATTTGGTAGGGGACCACCTGGGGACGAATCCTATTGAAAAATGGACGAAATGGGATCAAAGGTCAGGACATAGAAGCGGGATCCATTCCATTGCACTTATGCGTCATAAACTTAACTAAAAATGCTTCTATTGCGACTAAACTTTAGTATGTTGTTCCAGAGTTATACTGAACCAATTTTGATTAAGATAATAGGAATGGGATCAAAGGTCAGGACACAGGAGCGAGATTTATTCCACAGCCATTATCCTCATAACTTGAGTAATGATTTCTGGTACGTTGGAAAGAGTATCATAATCAATGCATTGCATGATTTTACTAACTTCTTTTGCTCCCAAAGCTATTAGATTTCGGTAATTGCACGTAAGATGCCAAGTTTACCGAAATGTGCATTATCGATTGAGAATCACAAGATATGCACGATCGTGAATACGTAAAATGCACAAATATCAGAAGTTAAGTTATCCCAATGGAAAATCTTCAACGGTAGCAGTTTTACTTTACCATCAGGCTCCTCACCTGCAGTGGGAAAACTGAAAAAAAAACTGGTGTTAAATTATTAGTTATTTCTATCTGCGCAGTTATTAGTGATTATCATCGTCAACAATTATCAATCGACTGCTGGATGAAGGTTTCCCCAAGTTTTTATCACAACTGTCTGTCTTGATCCAGTCTCCTCCATGTCACTCCAGTATGCTTTCGAATTTCATCCATCCATCTCCCACATGGACTTCTCCTGCCCCTTGGTATCCAGTCTAATATTTGAGTTGTACATCGGTGATCAGTTCTTCTACCAATATGTTCATTGCCATTTCAGGGATTTTATTTTGATTGTTATGTTTTCCACTCTTGTCATTTTCCTGATCCACGAGTTCCTCTTCTTATCTCGTTTATTAGGAAAATGATAAGAGTGAAAGACATCATGATCAAAATGAAATCCCTGAAATGGCAATGGACATACTGTATTAGTAGAACTGACCACAGATGTACAACTGAATTATTAGACTGGATACCAAGGGACAGAAAAAAGAACTATCTGCAATTGCCATTTGCTTTTCTTTATACAAACTAGTGCAAATATTGACACTATTTGCCTCTGTCTAGATGGAAAAAATAACTAATAAGCTGACTATAGGTGAAACTAGAGAGTCTACAAACACAATTGTAATTTGTAAGAAGATGTCGGCACTGTTTTTTAAACACAGTATGTGCAAATTAAAAAAAAAACATGTTCCAATTTTTTTTACATGATGTGTGTGCCCGTGTATATGCGTGTAAACGTATTATGCAAAAAGATAATTTCGTTTGGTGTGAAGATAAAAAATGTATAAATGTCCAGTTTACGATTAAGTAGATGCCAGTTCAGTGGTGCTTTACGATAAATGCCAGTTTCGATCTTTCAGTAAAAATTCACTTCATTGTACTAATACATACCTTTTGAAAGACACATGGATAACCTTCTACGCGTTACAGTACTAATTTTAAACATGTTCAGTAATTTATGAGCACACATAATTAATTTCAGCTAAGATTAAAAAGACTGTGTTCATACTGCATCTACGAATTTAATATTTAAATTGAAACTATTAAATTCAACTACATAATATGGGCAGGCAAGTGTTTCCTGTTTCACTGTATATTTATTGACTGATTGATAAAGTATATTTTAACAATCTTCCATGAGTATTTTTAATTTTTTTCCCTTAACACCATCAAGGAACTTCATGGTAAAAAAATGTGGGATCCCCAAATTTTAGTAGAACTGACTAAATTTAAAAAAAAAGTTGTTTTGGCAACATAATTCTACCTTTCATTTTGGTAATAATAAACATTTGGGATCTCCAAATTTTAGCAGAACTGACTACATTTAAAAAAAGCTGTTTTGACAACATACCTTTCATTTTGGTAATAAACATTTGGGATCCCCAAATTTTAGTAGAACTGACCACCGTTTTAGTAAAACTGATTACATTTAAAAAAAGCTGTTTTGGCAACATAACTCTACCTTTTCGTTTTGGTACTAAAAAATTGGGATCCCCAAATTTTAGTAGAACTAACTACATTAATAAAAAGCTGTTTTGGCAACCTTTCATTTTGGTAATAAACATTTGGGATCCCCAAATTTTAGTAGAACTGACCACTGTTTTAGTTAAACTGATTACATTTAAAAAAAGCTGTTTTGGCAACATAACTCTACCTTTCGTTTTGGTACTAAAAAATTGGGATCCCCAAATTTTAGTAGAACTAACTACATTAATAAAAAGCTGTTTTGGCAACCTTTCATTTTGGTAATAAACATTTGGGATCCCCAAATTTTAGTAGAACTGACCACCGTTTTAGTAAAACTGATTACATTTAAAAAAAGCTGTTTTGGCAACATAACTCTACCTTTCGTTTTGGTACTAAAAAATTGGGATCCCCAAATTTCAGTAGAACTAACTACATTAATAAAAAGCTTGGAAACATAACTCTACCTTTCGTTTTGGTACTAAAAAATTGGGATCCCCAAATTTCAGTAGAACTAACTACATTAATAAAAAGCTGTTTTGGCAACATAACTCTACCTTTCGTTTTGGTACTAAAAAATTGGGATCTCCAAATTTTAGTAGAACTAACTACATTAATAAAAAGCTTGGAAACATAACTCTACCTTTCGTTTTGGTACTAAAAAATTGGGATCCCCAAATTTCAGTAGAACTAACTACATTAATAAAAAGCTTGGAAACATAACTCTACCTTTCGTTTTGGTACTAAAAAATTGGGATCCCCAAATTTCAGTAGAACTAACTACATTAATAAAAAGCTTGGAAACATAACTCTACCTTTCGTTTAGGTACTAAAAAATTGGGATCCCCAAATTTCAGTAGAACTAACTACATTAATAAAAAGCTGTTTTGGCAACCTTTCATTTTGGTAATAAAAATTTGGGATCCCCAAATTTTAGTAGAACGGACTACATTTTTAAAAAAAGCTGTTTTGGCAATATAACTCTACCTTTCATTTTGGTAATAAAAATTTGGTAGCCCCAAATATTTTACCATGAAGTTCCTTGATGATATTAAGAAAAAGAAATTAAAAATACTTATAGAAGATTGTTAAAATATACTTTATCAATCAATCAATAAATAAATACAGATCTTTATTATATCTAAGAAAAGTTCATTATTGAAAATTCTACATTTTAAAAAAACCCGCTGTTTTGCCAATAATTCCTATGTATTATATGAGGAACGCTCAATAATCTCTAAACCAAACATAACTCTACCTTTCATTTTGGTAATACCGCAATTTTACCTTCAAAGGTAGTAACTTAATTGCATTAAGCACACTTAAGTACTGTTCCATCACTTGAAGGAAACAATGAACATGGCTCAACCAAGAGAACAAGCTGGATTCTGGAGAGGCTGCAACACTATAGCTGATATCAGTGTACTGAAAGAACTGATTCAAACAACGAATGAATGAAGACGCTCACTATTAATGAAAAGGCTTTTGATTCAGTGAAGCCATCAGCAATTTTGTTTTTACATCTTTGAAATCCTGCGGTCCTAAAGATGCATATATCAACATTATTAATAACATCTATGAAAACTGTGGATCAGAAACATAGATCTTAACTATAAACAAAAAACATGCCGAGACTGCTGACAATTCAAAGCAGCACGAAGAGATGCATGCATGGTATAACCAGGAGAGATAAAAGGAAAATGTGGATCAAGGGTTTGACAAGAATTGATGACATCATGATCAAAGTAAAGAGGTGTAAGTGACAATGAGCTGAACATACTGCTAGAATAACAGACAACCATTCGACAACTGAAATACTAGACTAGATAATAAGAGACAGGAGAAGAACAAAAAGATCACGTGGGAGATGGGTGGATGAAATTCGAAAGCATGCCGGAGTGGCATGGAACATAATTGTTCGAGACAGAGCTGTGGAAGACGTGAGGAGATCTTCATTAAGCAGCGGATTGAGAATGGTTGAAGATAATATATATAAAAAATTCATTATTATATATTATATGATACAATTATACGATGGATGTAAATGTAAGGACAGACAACCGTTCGATATCTGAAATATTGTACTGGATACCAAGGGACAGGAAAAGACCCAAAAGAAGATTACGTGGAAGATGGGTGTAAGAAATTCGAAGGAGTGACGTGGAAGATAATGGCGCAAGACTTAGAGTTGTGAAAGACTTGAATTTTGGGATTTTGAATGGTAAATAATAAAATATATATATATATACTTTTCCAATTTTTATACGTGTTGAGGATACAGCACGAATAAAAATTGAAAAAGGAGTGGAGTGAGACAAGATGACACCATATCTCCCAAACTCTTTCATGCCACATTACAAAATGTCTTTCAATCATTGAACTGGGAAGAAGAGATAAATGTTATAGGGTGCAGCCTAACTTGTGGAAAATTTTTTATATTTCATTTATGCGGTAAATTTGTGTTTCGATGTAACTGCAAGGCAGCACTCATAGTTATAATTAATTACGGTAATTGATCCTCTAATTTGTTCATCACTGCCATTGTTAAAATTTGTTCAGTATTTGATAAGTGCATAATTCGTAGCCTTCTGGCAAACGAGAATTGTGAAAGGCCACATGGCAACAGACCATCTCTATTTCGGACTCATAGCAACAGTCGTGTGCATTTTCAACTAACGAAAGACTGCAAAACTCACCCCCCAAAAGTCTCTCTGCAAGCCAAGAGACATTCGGTGGTTGCAGTTTTTCTCCGAAGTGAACGGGATAAGGGGGAACCGACTATCACCCACAGTTGAAAACAAGGTGATAAATCCCTTTTCAAGTGGCTAAGAGAAGCCCTGTGACAGGACAAAGAGGAGAGAAACGAGCAGAAGAGAAAAACAAGCGGCGGGGCATTCTCAGGACGGTGGCAAAGCCAGACACACGCACGAGAACAGCACCAGCGAGCTGCATGGAACCTAGGCCTGAGAGCTGACCGCTGGGAGAGCTCGGAAAAAGAAGCAGAGAAGCACGTAAGGAGGGCTATGAATGATCCCCTCTTAAACGAGGACATCTCAGTCCTTTGGACTTCTCGACCGATACTAGGTCGACATTAGTGCACTTTTGCCTAGGCGGTCTACATAGACAAAAAGGCAGGACATTTCTTGCCACTTCTCTGCGCTGAGGACCTCAGACAACGGTTGCCAAGGTATGTGTTCTTTATACGAACTTTTGCTCACGACGTACAAGTGCCGTCGGACAGTGAACAGCATATAGAACTCTGTCCCCTGTAAAAATGAATACGCACGACAGCGGAGGCCTCCAACACATTTTATTCGTGATTTTTATTTGTGTTATGGCCATAAGTTTAAGAGCTCTTCCCTGCTAATTTGGCATCAAGCCTATGCAGGTGTGTGTAATGGTATAATTATATATAGCTTATAATTAAACTGCGGCAGTCATGATAATTACGGTATCATTTTAATTGCTGGTACCCACGCTCGTACTCAATTATCATTTTTTAAAGCGTGTATTCAAATGTTTTGGGTAATCTCTCATATGTTTCCTTCGCTCTATTTGTTTATTGTGCATACTAGAATTTAATCAGTGACCAGTGTTTGAATCAGTGTTAATTGTTAAATCAGAGTTAGTTGAATCAGTATTATCGTTTAATCAGTGATAAAGTGTTTAAATCATTGTGCATAATTAAGCTGCCGATAGAGCAGCCCACCATACATTCATCTCAGCAGATTTTTGTGCCACTTCATGGATAAAGGTGGCAGTGTATATAATATAACGTTGGATATTAAATGTCAAGCGTACGTGAAATGAGCGTTGGGTATCTTTTCGAGTGTGTGTGTGCGTTGCTATGATTTTCGGTAGATTGGGACGTGCTGGAGTTAAATCCAGGCATCCACGCCCAATCGCGGTACGGGTTTTGCGGGAAGTTCATAATTAATTTGTTATACTTAATTATGGGAGGTCATTATTAATTATTGGAATCAGATAATTAATTTGTTGTTGCAGAATTTTCGGTTGTCAACGCAAGTAGGAAAACTCCCTTGCTAGCCCCTAGCAGCAGAGGAGGAGAGCAAAATTTTTGACAAAATTTTCTTTAGTGTTTTTTTTATTTTTATTTAGATGTTATTTTTTTTCGGTGGAGATATCGGGTGCTTCACTGCAGGCGATACTTCACCTGGTGCCGCGGCCACATCAGCCTGTAAAGGTAAGATCCAACAATTGGTTCCGATGACCAGGATTCTTACTTGTTTGTACCTCCAAAGCAGAGCAACACACACAAACGTTCGGAATATTGCGAATTGACTGCCATATCAAGTTTATTTCAGTACGAGCATAGTTTAGCATATCATAAGTATTGTAAGCCTTAAGCATTTTGTGTAAAAGACTGCCTTAGGTTAAGTGTATTTAAATATGGCAAATAAAGGAGAGAAGCCGAACACCAAACCTACTGACTCAGATGATTCTGATCATCATGATGGGGAGGAACATAGCATTCCCACAGGAGAATCAACCGATCTGGTAACTAGTAATTCAGTAACAAGTATCGCAGGAGTGTCAGAGACTAGAAGGACAGCTCCAGGTATGTTAATGTACGGCGGTGAACAGATAGCAGGATGCATTAATATGCTCAGATATTTTACAGGCACAGATCCTCTATATCGTGCCAAACATTTTTTTCAAGATGTAGAAAATGTAGCTACAGTAGGGAGATGGAGCGAACAAACAAAATTGGCAGTAGTAAAGTCGAAATTCAGGGAAAGGGCTGCAGAATTTTTGTCAGATAGTGATGAGCTGAGATTAGAAGGAAATTATGAAAATTTTAAACGTCTAGTGATCGATCGTTTCCAAGCGGAAGAACCTCTTATTACCCGTATGAAACAATTCATGAGTTGTGTTCAAATGCCGGGACAAGATGTAAGACAGTATGCAACGCGACTCAAAAGTGCAGCGGCAAAATATTTTGGTCATACAACTGATATGTCAGAAGACATCAGGCAGCATAGGGATCAGACAGTGATGTGTCAGTTTGTATCTGGTTTATCCGAATCTATCAGGCGCTGGGTTTTAACGAAGTGCCCAGAAACTCTAGAAGCTGCTATTCTCACAGCAATTCAGGAAGAAGATAATTTGGCGCTCATGAGTAAGAAAGCATCAGTAAATGCAGTAGAGAGATCGGAAACAAACCCAGGATCTAATTTATTAGCGCGTACTTTGGAAGAGATGATAGCACGAATGGAAGCGACGGAAAGATCAGTGGGTCAGTTAGCCGTAAATTTTCAGGAAAGCGAAAATCGGAGACGTGAAAGAAACTTCAGAGAGGAAGAAAGTTTGGAGTTACCCAGGTTTCAGTCATCTGGACTCGAACTCGTTCGACAGTATGGGGCAAATAATAATGAACGCAGAGGATCGGGTACTCGAAATCGCTCGCGTGCTGAGAACCAGCAAGCGCAGTACAGGAGCAACAGGATTGTGTGCTACGGATGCAGACAGGAAGGTCATGTGATCAGGCTATGCCCGAATAACGGTCGAAATAGGGATAGGGCAGAAACAACACCGAAACAGAGGTTTAGGAATAACAACGACAGAGATACTCATTATCAATCAACGGGAAAGTTTAGTGCTCAAGGACTCGAGCGTAAGAACAAACAGTTAAACTGAATCGGAGTCGAACTGTGAGAGGTAGTGCGGCTCAGAAATATTTAAAACCCTCTAAAGTGCGGTACGTGTCTATGAAAAATGGGAATGATTTACCAATCATTAATGCGGATCTGGATGGGGATAAAATTAAAGTGCTAATTGACACAGGGTCATCAGTCACTTTATTAGCTAACGATGCTTATCGTAGATTAAAATTTCGCAGAAAGTTAAAATCTGTTGATTTAAATGTAAAAATCAAAAGCATCACAGGTGAAGTGATTCAAACGCTGGGTTGCTACGAGGTAAATCTGCGAATTAAGGGAAGAGACATATGGGTCAAGGCATTTGTGACAAAAAATCCCCTGAGTCAAAATTACTCAGCTTTGTTGGGAATAGATGCTTTACGAAACCACCGTCTTACGTTCGAAGCAGATACAAACCAGCTTCACTTCCCTGACCCCATCTCAGCCACCCACCCCACAGGAGCGGAGAGGTAATGATGTTTCCAACAGACACCCCAGGATAGCAGCACTGACTAGTAAAACTTGCATTCCCCCAACAGCGAAACTTTTCTCCAAGTGGCGCTTAGTAAACCCTCAGTGGGGAAAACAGAAGGAAGTATTTTGTTCGAGCCATTACCGAGAGCACGCAGAAATAGGTTACTCTTAGCACGGTCAGTTAATAATGTTTCGGCAAGCGGACTGTATGATGTAAGAGCGGCTAACCACAGTGATTCACCAATTTGGTTAAATAAACATACGAAACTCTTTCAGGTAGAACCAGTGGAAATTAAACGTTGTTCGCGAGGAACATCCCGAAAATCTCAACCAATCTCTGTGGAAGATTTTAAATTAGACCACCTGGAATTTAGCGAACGAGAGAAAATGCTAAATTTATTGCAGAAATATTCTGATGTTTTTGCACGGAATTCTTTAGACTTAGAAGGTACGGATCTTACAGAGCAGGAAATTCATCTCACGGATGATAAACCTATTAAGTTGCGTCAGTATACTGTACCACATGCCCTAAGACCCGAAGTAAAAGCTCAGGTAAACGAATTACTTGACGCAGGAATCATATCAAAATCAGATAGTCCCTACAGCTTTCCTATTGTTCTCGTGAGACGCGGGAAACTCTTATCGTTTCTGTATAGATTTTCGAAAATTAAATGAAATTACCCGAAAGGATAGCTACCCTGTTCCCCGAATCCAGCAAACTTTATCCTTACTACATGGATGCAAGTATTTTTCAAAAATTGACCTTTTGGCTGGTTATCACCAAATTAAAGTTAGAGAACAGGATAGGCATAAAACTGCTTTCTCATGCGAATTCGGACATTTCCAGTGGAATCGCTTGCCTTTTGGACTTTGCAACAGTCCGGCAACATTTGAAAGAGCACTGATTCTCTATTTATGGACAAAAGAGATGATGGCATTTTGGTATATGTGGATGACATCTTGTGTGCCTCCAGGACATTATCTGAACACCTTGAGAAATTGGAATTAATTTTTCAGAGATTAAGGAAGCACCATCTAAAAATTAAGCCCAGTAAGTGTGAATTTTTGGCGGAAGAAGTGACATACCTAGGGCACCTTTTAGATCGTCAGGGCATTAGACCTAACCCACAGAACGTGGAAGCTGTTCGGGAATTTCCTACTCCACGGAAAGTGAAACAGGTTCGAGCATTCCTTGGAATGGCAGGATATTATAGGCGCCACATCAAAGATTTTTCGTCCATTGCCTTACCGCTAACAAACCTTACTAGGAGAAACGTGAAATTCATTTGGGACGAACACTGCGAGAAATCTTTTCAAGAGCTGAAACATGCACTAGTGAGTGAGCCACTATTAATATTTCCTGATTTCAGCAAGAAATTTTTCGTCACCACAGACGCCTCCAAAGTAGCGATTGCCGGTATTCTCGAGCAGGAGGATGACGGACACAGACATCCCATCGCTTACTTTAGCAGGAAACGTAATCCAGCTGAGAAAAATTACAGCACGACAGAACAGGAAGCACTGGCAATAGTATCATCCATCACCCATTGGCGCGAATATTTGGTAGGTCAGCAGTTTACGGTTATTACCGACCATAGACCTCTAAAGTGGCTTATGAATTTGAAAACTCTAATTCTAGACTGGTCAGATGGAATCTTAGTCTGTCGGAGTATAACTTCGATGTGCAATATCGACCAGGAAAGAAAAACACAAACGCCGACGTTCTATCTAGGCACATTGCAGCAGTGGAAGCCAATGATACAGTCGCAGTTGTACCACTTAATAACAAAACTCTGAAATCAGCACAAAGAACAGATCCTAAATTAGCCGAAGTAATTGATTGTCTTGAAGGGCGGGATTATTCAGCAGTCGACAAAATTACTGACACCTATTTTATGAGGGACGACCTTTTTATTTCATTTTGCCTTACCAGCAAAAAACAGCCCACGGAAATTGATCGCAGAACAGTTAGTGATACCTGATAAGTTAAAATCAGAAGTGATGAAATCAGAACATGACGGACTATGCGCCGGTCACTTCGGTTTTGAAAAGACCCTTGGGAGAATTAAACAGAAATACTTTTGGATTAACATGTTCTCAGACATCAAGAACTACACGGCGAGTTGCGAACAATGCCTGAAACGTCGTGGTTTCAAAAAGAAGCAAAAAGCGGGTCTAATTACCCCGGAAATTGTATCTGTCCCATGGTCCAAAATTTCGATGGATATCGCTGGACCTCTTCCACTGACAGAGGATGGAAATAAATATTTATTGGTTGTCACCGACTCATTCACTAAGTACATCGAGCTGATTCCATTAAAGACTATGCGATCTGCAGAAATTGCCGAAAAATTTGCTTCTAACGTGATAGCGCGTCACGGTGTCCCACATCTGTTACTCACGGACAGAGGAACAAATTTTTTTGTCCGATTTAATGACCGAGTTGTACCGTAAGTTTGGCATCAAAAAACTGAATACATCTCCACACCATGCACAGGCAGACGGACAAGCCGAAAGACAAATTCAGACAATAATGCACTCTTTAGCAATTTATTGTTCCCCTAAGGGAAAGGATTGGGACAAGTATACAGAATTTGTGGCCATGTCCTACAGAAGCGCGACACACAGTGCGACTAAAGAAACACCCAACTTTCTCATGTTCGGAAGAGATCTGAACATGCCAGGACAGTTGTTGAATGAGGAAATCCCTTTTAACTACGCTGAATCCCAGAGCTACGCCGTGAGCTTAGTCACGAGGATGCAAGAAGCGTATAAAATTGTCAAGGATAATCTGGAAGAGGCAGCCCAAACTTCCAGGGAATATCGAGCAAAGTCGGCTGTAGACAAACAGATCAAGATCGGGGACATAGTGTACCAGCACGACCCATCAGCATCCAAAACAAGGTCGCGAAAGTTGGCAAAACCTTCTATAGGACCTTTCAGAGTAATTGAGAAAACATCCCCAGTGAACTTTAAAATCGCCCCAGTAAATGATATGAGACGAACTCGACTCACACACGTAGACAGGATTTTCAAACCACCACAGAGAAGGGTGTTTGACACAGGGCAATTCCGAGATGAAAAGGGGGATGAAGAAATTTCGTTGAGCATAGGTATGCCAACCGCAGACGAAAGGCATCATGAAGAAGAGTTCTCAGAGCAGGATGAGGACTGGGTGACGCCCGTTTGGCCGGTGATCACAAGGGATATGCGCTGTTTTCAGCCGCATGAATCGGAAACACGTCAGGGGTTGGAAGAGACCGGGACAGCGGCCCAGCCTGCTCCCATGTTGAAGGACGCGGTAGCTCACGGAGGAAACGCAGAGGGGAGCAAAGAAAAAAGTCCCCCCATCATAACGAGAGCGTCGTTGAGACCCCGAGATGAGCACGGGAGAGTGGGGAAACCTCTCAGCTTTGGACATCAGGCTGAAGAGGAAAAATCCAGCGAAGAAATGGTTGCAGACGAGGAGGATAGTGATAGCACAGAAATATACAGTTGTGAGGAGGAAGAAGATTTCGCGAGCCAAACTCAGGACCGCGTAGAAGTGCAGACTTAGATAAGAGGAAAGGCACGTTGAGTCCAAAAGGGTTTTGGTCGGACGCACATTGGCTCTCACCTGTGTAACTTATGTTTATATTCTTTTCTTGTTATGGGCAATGATGAATGGATCAGAGATGTTATCGATACTTTCCCATTACCCTTGATGTGTCTAAAATCCGGAATTAGACATGTCATGGAATATAGGAAAGAGGGAGATATCCATATTCAAAATTTTCCATTCTTCAATGAGAAAAAAAAATACATTCATATTTTTTTTTCTTTTGGAAGGTAGAAGGATTGTTATAGGGTGCAGCCTAACTTGTGGAAAATTTTTATATTTCATTTATGCGGTAAATTTGTGTTTCGATGTAACTGCAAGGCAGCACTCATAGTTATAATTAATTACGGTAATTGATCCTCTAATTTGTTCATCACTGCCATTGTTAAAATTTGTTCAGTATTTGATAAGTGCATAATTCGTAGCCTTCTGGCAAACGAGAATTGTGAAAGGCCACATGGCAACAGACCATCTCTATTTCGGACTCATAGCAACAGTCGTGTGCATTTTCAACTAACGAAAGACTGCAAAACTCACTCCCCAAAAGTCTCTCTGCAAGCCAAGAGACATTCGGTGGTTGCAGTTTTTCTCCGAAGTGAACGGGATAAGGGGGAACCGACTATCACCCACAGTTGAAAACAAGGTGATAAATCCCTTTTCAAGTGGCTAAGAGAAGCCCTGTGACAGGACAAAGAGGAGAGAAACGAGCAGAAGAGAAAAACAAGCGGCGGGGCATTCTCAGGACGGTGGCAAAGCCAGACACACGCACGAGAACAGCACCAGCGAGCTGCATGGAACCTAGGCCTGAGAGCTGACCGCTGGGAGAGCTCGGAAAAGAAGCAGAGAAGCACGTAAGGAGGGCTATGAATGATCCCCTCTTAAACGAGGACATCTCAGTCCTTTGGACTTCTCGACCGATACTAGGTCGACATTAGTGCACTTTTGCCTAGGCGGTCTACATAGACAAAAAGGCAGGACATTTCTTGCCACTTCTCTGCGCTGAGGACCTCAGACAACGGTTGCCAAGGTATGTGTTCTTTATACGAACTTTTGCTCACGACGTACAGGTGCCGTCGGACAGTGAACAGCATATAGAACTCTGTCCCCTGTAAAAATGAATACGCACGACAGCGGAGGCCTCCAACACATTTTATTCGTGATTTTTATTTGTGTTATGGCCATAAGTTTAAGAGCTCTTCCCTGCTAATTTGGCATCAAGCCTATGCAGGTGTGTGTAATGGTATAATTATATATAGCTTATAATTAAACTGCGGCAGTCATGATAATTACGGTATCATTTTAATTGCTGGTACCCACGCTCGTACTCAATTATCATTTTTTAAAGCGTGTATTCAAATGTTTTGGGTAATCTCTCATATGTTTCCTTCGCTCTATTTGTTTATTGTGCATACTAGAATTTAATCAGTGACCAGTGTTTGAATCAGTGTTAATTGTTAAATCAGAGTTAGTTGAATCAGTATTATCGTTTAATCAGTGATAAAGTGTTTAAATCATTGTGCATAATTAAGCTGCCGATAGAGCAGCCCACCATACATTCATCTCAGCAGATTTTTGTGCCACTTCATGGATAAAGGTGGCAGTGTATATAATATAACGTTGGATATTAAATGTCAAGCGTACGTGAAATGAGCGTTGGGTATCTTTTCGAGTGTGTGTGTGCGTTGCTATGATTTTCGGTAGATTGGGACGTGCTGGAGTTAAATCCAGGCATCCACGCCCAATCGCGGTACGGGTTTTTGCGGGAAGTTCATAATTAATTTGTTATACTTAATTATGGGAGGTCATTATTAATTATTGGAATCAGATAATTAATTTGTTGTTGCAGAATTTTCGGTTGTCAACGCAAGTAGGAAAACTCCTTGCTAGCCCCTAGCAGCAGAGGAGGAGAGCAAAATTTTTGACAAAATTTTCTTTAGTGTTTTTTTTATTTTTATTTAGATGTTATTTTTTTTCGGTGGAGATATCGGGTGCTTCACTGCAGGCGATACTTCACCTGGTGCCGCGGCCACATCAGCCTGTAAAGGTAAGATCCAACATAAAGATGAATGGAGATTATTTAACTCACCTTTGTTTTGCCGATGACGTAGTCATTTTTGCAACTACCCCTTCAAAGCTGCGGAGTAGGATCCAGGAACATGCTGACAAGAGTAAGAAAGTGGGATTAAAGATGAACTTCTAGAAGACAGAACTGATGTACAATGCTTTTACAAGAAATGAAGATTTATCGATCGATGGGGAAAAGCTGGAGATAACCGATATCTACATTTACCTTGGGCAGCAAATATCAAGCAAAAATCACACTGATGAAGAAATTAATCGTCGTATAAAACTTGGTTGGAGAGCTTTTGGAAAAAACAGTGCAATTTTTAAGAGCAATACGCCATTATGTCTTAAAACAAAAAGTGGTTAATCAATGCACATACATCCTTCCAGTTCCTCCATACGGCGCAGAGTCATCGACCTTAACTACAAAAAATACAGGGCTGCAGACAACTGAATGAAGTATGTGGGCCGCTGATGGCCTAGTGGTCAACGTTCGTGACTGCCACGGAGGCACCTGAGGTTCGATCCCAGGCAGGTACGAACGTGCGAGCCACTAAATATCCGCCGTGCGTCGGATAGGCATGTTAAGTCGTTGGACCCAGGGTACTGGTCCCCGGTAATAAATAAGGGCGTCTTCCTCCCCCTTTCTACCTCGCTTCCGTGTCACTTTCCTACCGGTCACACTAGCCCAAATCTCCTAGATTCCTATTTCTAAGGGTTGTTTAAGAATTGGGGTCAGATACTCCCTTCCTAAAATCCTCTACATCTGATCTGATCTGAATGAAGCATGGTGAGTTGCATCCTTGGTGTAACCAGGAAAGGTAAGAAGAGGAACTCGTGGATAAGGAAAATGACAAGAGTGAAAGACATCACGATCGGAGTAAAATGCCTGGAAGACAATGGACTGGACATTTTCTAGGAGAACGGACCACCGATGGACAGCCGAAATAATGGACTAGATACCAAGGGAGAGAGAATGAACCCAAGAAGACCGGATAAATTCGAAAGTATGCCAAAGTGACATGGAGGTGACTGCCTCAAGACAGACCACTGTGGAAGAAACTTGGGACGACCTTCATCCAGCAGTGGATTTACAATGGTTTAATGATGATGATGATGATGATATATCTATTATGAGAAATAACATATATTGAGAGAAATGGCAAACACATCTAGCTCAATAAAAGTAAATTAAACCAAAACTAAATCAGATAGGTTGCGCACTGTCTTCAAACCCAATTGATTAGCAAAGTAGCCATAAATATAATATATGAATAAATAACTAATGAAAAACCAACAATAAAAGCAAAACCCACCATAGGAAAATAGACAAGCTGAAAAAAGAAAGAAAAAAAATAGCCGAGCTGAGAAAAACAAAGAGAATGGTAATACCATTCTTTGTTTTTTCAGCTTGTCTATTCCCCTATGGTGGGCTTCCTCTTATTGTTGGTTTTTTCATTAGTTATTTATTCATTTTTGACATTTTATTTTTTTTGTATTGAAGGTTTAGCGACCACCGTTAGCAGCTCAGTGGGGTACTAATTTAGGGCCACTGGTTCCAGGGAAGGAGAGAGCCAGTGCCGTAAGACAAACACCAAATCCATGCCTCACCAGGATTCGAACCCAGTCCCAATTCGGACAAATGATCAGATGTATATATATCATCATCATCATCATTGTCAACCATTATCAATCCACTGCTGGACGAAGGTCTCCCAAAGTTTCCTCCACAACGGTCTGTCTTGTGCCAGTCTCCTCCATGTCACCCCTGCATACTTTCGAATTTCATCCACCCATCTCCCATGTGGTCTTCTTCTGGGTCTTTTCCTGTCCCTTGGAATCCAATCTAAAATTTCGGCTGTCCATCGATGATCTGTCCTTCTGGCAGTATGTCCAGCCCATTGCCATTTCAGGGATTTAACTCTGATCATGATGTCTTCCACTCTTGTCATTTTTCGGATCCACGAGTTCCTCTTCTTATCTCTCCTGGTTACACCAAGCATGCACCTCTCCATGCAACTTTGAGTTGTCTGCAGCCTTTGTATGTCTCTTTTAGTTAAGGTCCACGTCTCTGCACCATACGTAAGCACTGGAAGGATGCATTGATCAAACACTTTTCTTTTAAGACATAATGGCATATTGCTCTTGAAAATTATGCTGTTTCTTCCAAAAGCTCTCCAGGCAAGTTTTGTACGCCGATTAATTTCTTCATCAATGTGACCCTCACTTGATATCTGTTGTCCAAGATAAACGTATGTGTCTGTTATCTCCAGCTTTTCTCCATCAATCGATAAATCTTCATTTCTTGTAAAAGCATTGAACATCACTTTTGTCTTCTGAAAGTTCATTTTTAATCCCACTTCTTTACTCTTGTCAGCAAGTTCCTGGATCATACTCTGCAGCTCTGATGGGGTAGTTGCAAAAATGACTACGTCATCAGCAAAACGAAGGTGGGTTAGATAATCTCCATTAATCTTTATCCCCGTGTTTTCCCAGCTCAGCGACTGAAAAACACCCTCCAATGTGGCATTAAAGAGCTTCGGAGATATGGTGTCACCTTGTCTCACTCCCTTTCCAATTTTTACGTGTGTTGTATTTTCAAACAGCCTAATCTTTGCACTTGCATTTTCATAGATGTTATTAATAATATTAATGTATGCATCTTCAATACCGCAGGTTTTCAGAGCCATTGTAACTGCTGATGGTTTCACCGAATCAAAGGCTTTTTCATAATCGATAAAAGCCATGCACAATGGAAGTTCATATTCCCTCGCTCTTTCAATTAGTTCTCTCAGCACGTGGATATGATCTATTGTGCTGTAGCCACTCCTGAATCCAGCTTGTTCTCTCGGTTGAGCCATGTCTAGTGCTACCTTCAAGCGGTGTGAAAGAACTTTAGTGAAGATTTTATAAACTACTGATAGGAGGCTGATAGGTCTGTAGTTTCCGAGATCCTCAATGTCACCTTTCTTATGTAGCAGGATCATTGTAGCGGTGTTCCAATCCTCAGGAATCTTTCCTTCATTAAGGCATCGAGTGAAAATTTGGGCGAGTACTGTTTCGATTTCTCCACTTGCTTCTTGTATGATGTCTACAGTAATTCCATCTTCTCCTGGAGCTTTTCCTCGCTTCATGTTCTTGATTGCATGTGCAACTTCTGCTGGAAGGACTGGAGGAACTCTGGTACTGGTATCTTTCATGATGTCTGGAGTGCATATATCATCCCTTTCATATAATTTGGAGTAGAAATCTTTCACTCTTGTCAAGATTTCGCCTCTATTTCTTGTTACAGAACCATCTTCTTTTCTCAGTGCCATAATCTGTTTTCTTCCCTTACTGAGATGTCCCTTTGCTATCTTTAGGCTTTGGTTGTTTTCAATTGCTTTCCTCACTAGTTCACAGTTGAATTTCCTTACGTCTTCAGTGATACTTTTTCTTACTGTCTTGCATAGCTCTATATATTCCACTTTGGAAGTCACATCTTCTTTATTTGTCCTCATCTCTCTTCTTTTTTGCATCAACATTTTGGTTTTTCCTGATAATTTGTTCACATGCAACTTGTTCTTAGACCCAGCTAATTTTGTTGCTGTTTCCATAAGAGCTTTGGTTATTTTTCTGTTAACTTCAGAGATGTCCACTTCTTCCGATGTTAGGCCTTCTAAAGCAGAGAACCTGTTCTTCAGTTCTAACTTGAAGGTATTATGGTGTTTTTTAAGGTTGGTTATGTCAATAGATTTTGTTTGTCTTATGAGCTTGCCACGTTCAAGTTTGGTGTTGAGGTGCATCTTACATCTCACCAATCTATGGTCACTACCTGTGTTGAACTTGTTTAGCACACTGCAGTCTTCTATGACGAATTTTTTGTTACACATAATAAAATCAATTTCACTTGTCGTCCCATTTGGATGTCTCCATGTCCATTTCCTGTGTGGCTTTTTCTTGAAGAAGGAGTTCAAGATGAAAAACCCTTCTGCCTCTGCAAACTCAACGAGAGTATTTCCACGCTGGTTTCTGTTGCCATGACCGAATTTACCTACTGAAGTTTCATTCTGTTGCCGTTGCCCTATTTTTGCATTGAAATCTCCCATAATTATTTTCAAGTGCTGCTTACCTTTATTATTTAGATGACAAATTTCCTCATAAAATTCTTCAATTTCTTCTTCAGGATGACTTGTGGTGGGTGCATAAGTTTGAATAATCTGAGCCTGGTATCTTTTCGAGAGTTGGATAACAAGTCGTGCAGCTCTGTCAGAGGAACTTTCAACTTCTACAACTTTATCCTTCAGTTTCTTGTTTATTATAAATCCAACACCACTAGTTCTGCCAGTATCTGTCCCACGATAGTAGAAGAGATGTCCACTTTTCAGTTCGATGAGATCTTCTCCTTTTCTCCTTACCTCACTTAGCCCCACGATGTCCCACTTGATCCTTTGTAGTTCCTCTTCCAATTCAAGAAGCCTTGAATCAGAAGATAGGGAGCGTCCATTGTAAGTAGCCAAGGTCAGCATCAGATGGCAGCCTAGTCCGGTCCTCCGGGGATTCTTAGCACCCTCTGCCTTCATGTCGCACTGGCCGCTGCCTTGGCCAGGTACATTCCAGCTGCCGGAGACTGAGGGCCAAGATTTAAGTTGTGGAATCATTTTGGAGGGGTTTGGCCATAACTCACCACGCTGGCCAAGCGGGTTGGTGAGTGTGGGATAGAATTTCCTCTGATCCCTATGGTATAGTTATACCGCTATGGGCGGTCGTCAGAGCCCCTTTAGTGGGAACAGGATGCACCACGAGAAGGCGGGGTTGACATTTGTCAAGGAGAGGCTATGATGTTACGCATCACCTGACCTTACATCCCGTATATATATATATATATATATATATATATATATATATAAACAGTGTTTATTTTGAGCAGTTTTGTTGATATTTCAGATAAGTGTATTTACAAGGAACCGAAAAAAATCATTTAAAAGCTAAGAAGTATACCAAATGAAACTGATTTTACGTGGAAACATAAACATTAAAATTATTATTCGACATGGGAATTTTATCGTTGAAACCTCATAATTTTGATTACGCAAAAAAAAAAAAAAGTCGGTGAAGTTGAATATTTTGAAAATCTATGACAACTTGTATAAATTGAATCGTTTGCCTTTTTCGCGGTATTTTTTAGACGATGAGTGAGGCACTCATCCACTTATTGTCTAAAGAACTGCGAAGGGAAGAGTTAGTAAGGATTTATGATCTGCCCATGGCACATGGGCAGTGTTGGATTCAGAGAGTTTTTTCCTGGGGAGGGGGGGGCAATTACGAATTCCGAGGGGCTAAAATTTGTTGACTGATTATATGCATATAATCACAGTTTTGTTATTTATATAAATATTAATACATATAAAAATTTTAAATATAGTACAAACATTTTCTTATGCTCTTATATCGCAAATGCAGATTCCAAGAAATCTACACATACAAGTGATTAATAAAAAATGTAAAAATGTTATACCTTTGCTTTAATTCAGTAATGAACTACGGATTTAACCATGGGGTGGTGTAAAATATTAAGGACGTTAGTAAAGGTAAGTCTGTGATGGAGAAAATCTCCCCAAGACATTAGGAGTGGTAGAAATGCCCTCGCCTTACAACAAGCGTGTTTCTGATTATTAAGGAATCATTACAGTGTTACCTGAAAACGTATGGTGTAAGCCATTTCCCTGCCACTTGGTTTCAGCCTCTTTAGATTATTTAGATTAGCAAGTAGTAGTAAAAAAAAACAAAAACTAACTAACCATTTCGATGCCAGTTTGAGGTGACTCGATTCTTTTTTTTTTTTTTTTTTTTTTTGTTACAGAGTGTACACCACCACCGCCAGAAAAAAAGCAACCTTATTATGGGAACAATCTCAAATAATTTGCTATTGGTGAAAATTAGATAGCAAATATTTTGTTGTATTGGAAGCACTAACGTCACGTTAGCTACACTGAGTCTTAACCGTATACATAGAAACTCGGCGTCCACAAGACTGGAAAAAAACTGAATGACAGCTTCCAAAATATGATGCTGCATCTCTACTGTGTGGACTTAGGTTTTTATTGCGGAAGTAATCAGAGTTGTCAGTGCTTGAAAATTTGCCCCTTCAGCGAGGACTGTTTAATGTTTTATTGAAGGATGATAGAAATTTCAGATTAAAGTTCATGTGGGTGTTTTTTAATTATTATAGTATTTTCCCTCATTTTCTTATTTTTTTTAAATTAATTTCCCTAAATATTCAGTTATAAACGAACACAATTGGACAAAATATAAGGGGAGATCGCCCCAAAACTTACGGGAGGGCATTCATAGAATGTTTTTGGGGGAGGCTAAGCACCCCCGAGAAGATGCCTGAATACAACACTGCGCATGGGTACTCCAAATCAATTGTCGACAGATTGTTACAGAAACTACTGAGAGTGACTTGTTCTACATTGCAGTGTGTTAATCAGCAACGCAAGTTCGTAGGGTCCATGGATTTCGTTCTTGACCTTAACAGTACCATTAAGAACTTATGCAACAGAAATCATTTGAGTATCGGTATCCGAACGACTAACATATTGACTACGGTAAAAAGTGACAGAGATCCTACGCCAGATGGTAATAAGTATGGGGGTGTACATGATTCCATTGTGCTCACTGGATATTGCACGGAATCCGAAGATTTATGTGGGTTCTACCAAGAGGACATTGAATACCCGTGTTAAAAAACATAAGTACGATGTCAAAACAGGATCCAAAACAACGGCTCTGGCCAGATTGGTGAATAAGGGAGCATATCCAGAGTGGTCGGGGACCACAATAATTGCGGCGCCACAGACAGGATGTAACATCCGATTCATGGAGAGCCTACACATTTACAGCTCGGGAACTGAGTGCTGCAGAGCCGCGGATGGCTTGGTGGTTAGCGAGTCAGACTATCAATGCAAGGTCCTCAAGTTCGAACCTGGGCTGATCTTTCAGAAATGGTGTGATTTATTAACAATCGCTGAATATCGGACGAGCACGTTAAGTGACGGCCCCAGACTGGACCCACTGGTTAAATGGGTATCCTTTCCTATGCCCCCCCCTGAAATTCTCTCACCCCTCTATGTGCAACTTGTATGGTGGCGCCATCTACTGTACTCTAATCTCACTATAAACTGTTCTGTCAAAGTCGCTAGACTTGCTCTCATTCCTTCCGTTTCTGTGTCCTGCCCAAAAGGCGATCTCGCTGTAGGTGGCTGGGACCTAAACTCTACTCACTGTGGACGGAAGTCCAACAAGAAAATGACAAATACTTAGTGCTGCAATGATGGCTTACCGTGTGTTATCCCGCTACCCTGGAGACAGGTTCTGAAGAAAGATTGGTAAGGGAACTTTGTTAGCTGTCTTTTGTAACTTTACACTTTCATTTGGCCAGACTATCCTTTGTGATTTAGTCCTTGTGTACTTGTTGTTGGTTGTGGTGGGGGGGGGACTTTGATCAGTTGTGTTGGGGGTTAGACTGAAGAAGAAAGAAAAGGGGGGGGGGGTGCTTCTACAGTTTGGGTGTGACTACGGAGACGAACAGGCACAGCGCAGGATTTTTGCGCATCATGCTCCGTTGAGGACTGTTACATAACTAAGGACAGTGGCTATGAATTGGGTTTTAATGTCATTACATCTGAAGATGGGATCCGTTGCGGATCCCGAAAGTCTTATGTATCTTAATTTGGAAGTGCTTTTAACAGAGTGATTGATAATTGAAGTTGCTAATTTGTCGGTAGCTTGATTTTCCACTTGATTACCATCGTGCAATGTCAGTTAATCTTTTATTCACTTATTACTATTATTTCATTTTCGCAGTTTTTTTTTCTTTTTTGTTGCCCTATGTGACAAAAAAGAAAAAAAAATAAGACTGCCTTGATGTACAGAGATAATACGATGTCTTATTTTGATTTTCTTTTAGACCTAAATGAAACCTGTACTGAATTTGAATTATGTGAAATAGGGAAGGAACCGCTCCCTATGAAGACGTGTTTCCGTCATTTTATTTGTTTCCAACGTCATTGTCAACCCCGGAATCCATGAAGCATTTTTTCTATGTTTACTGTAGTATTTCTCAAAAAAAAAAAAAAAAAAAGGAGAAGAAAAATAAAAAAAAAATGTTGTAGTCACCTATGTTTTGTGAAAATTTTCTTTGTAAAGACGGAAGCACACACGCAACATCTAATAAAACGTAGTTAATTTCCGTTGCATTTTGATCAAATTGTTCTTTAGGAGGGGCTGGAACAGCAAACTTATAAAATGCTCATTTACCGTTCTGTGGTGAAATTATATACGTACAGTCGAATCCCGTTAAATTGCCGTATTTTGTTTACACTGTAGAAGTGGCGTTAAGCGAGGGTGGCTGTGTGAAGAGGTTCATATAAAAATATGGGTAAAATTAATTGAATGACAGTAAAAGGAAGAAATTTAACAAATATAAGTTCTTATGTATCGGATCTCTAATTCTGAAAACGCAGGAATTGAAAGCACAGTGACTAAGTAAAGTTCACGACCGTAGTTTTTCATCTAGGAGGGCGAGACTTGAAATTACGCCCCTCTCACGCTGCATTATAGAAAAGTATTATAATCGTTCAAAACTCGCACTTCTGGCTTTTGACACAATTTTATTAAAAATGTAAAAACTAAGTAAATACTCAAGAACCACAGGTTATAAATACCAAGTAAAGCGCAAACGTTGTGTGAACGCCGACAACACAATACTCCACAGAAATGCAGAACGAAGAACAAACCAGGGCTGAACGAATGAGTATCGGATAAAATTGTAACAATACGAAGAAACTTTTGGGGTAGGGGTTGGAAAAATTCCGTTCAAGGTTAAACACTTATAACTTTCTGCGACAGATCACAAATGATTAATTTGATCTTCATCCCAACGACATGTTCGGAAAAGTCATGGAAGATAGACATATCAGCATATTGTTTTCCTATGCCTCCATTCATTGTTTTGGAAAATTCCCTTCATGGATATGAGATGTTTGCACTTCATAGTCTATGTTGCTCTGTACCCTGGCTAACTGCATGGAATACTATGTATGAGACCAGCTAAAGTCTTTAAAAGAAAATTCTCAAGGGTGTAACTTCCTTTTTTAAGTTACAACTTCTATTTTTTGCATTCCTCAGAGTATGAATGCAGGGCACCATTCTGGGTGGTTGCCCCCGCAGGGGCAACCGCCCAGAATGGTGCTACGGCGCTGGTCAAGTTCATGACGAAAATTCTTAAACTCTATAAACTAGTAACTCCATGGAAAGCAGGGTTCGCCGCCCCGGTGGCGCAGTGGTCTAAGCGATGGCCTCTGATCATTCGTCGGAACGGGGTCCGGGTTCGAATCCCGGTGAGGCATGGGTGTTGTGTTTGTCTTACGGCACTGGCTCTCTCCCTTCCCTGGAACCAGTGACCCTAAATTAGGGACGGGCGACTGCTTATAGCCCATTGAGTTGCTCACGGTGGTCGTTAAACCTCCAATCAAAAAAAAAAAAAAAAAAAAAAAAAAAAGAAAGCAGGGTTTGCTGAGTAAAGGAAACCCGACGAGCGACTGCATGGAATTTTTTTATGCATGGAATTTGTTCTTGGTAGCTAGCCAGAGTGAAATGGGATAATTGGTAGATGAAAGTGGTTGAAAGGTGTCCTGTAAGATGTGAAATACCTGAGACTAAAAATCATGGTCATAAAGAGCGATGCCGCGAACAGTCCAAACCCAGGAGGAAATCCCCGAGTACACTGTTAAAACTTTTGTGGTAGCTTGCACCAAAAAGTGGTGCTGCACTAGCTGTTCCATTTTATGATTAAAGATACACAATTGTGTGAAGCAAACAAAAGCAAACAACATGATGCTACCTTGTACTGTGACGAGGTGCAAATTTGCACTATGTTGTTTGGTTTTGTTTGTTCCTCACAATGGTGTATTATTTACCAAAAAGTGTTGCAGCTATTGTAGGACCACTTTTTGGTGCAACATACCACAAAATTTTCGCACCAAAAAGTGGTGCTACACTAGCTGTTCCATTTTATGATTAAAGATACACAATTGTGTGGAGCAAACAAAAGCAAACAACATGATGCTACCTTGTACTGTGACGAGGTGCAAATTTGCACTATGTTGTTTGGGTTTGTTTGTTCCTCACAATGGTGTATGATTTACCAAAAAGTTGTGCAGCTATTGTAGGACCCCTTTTTGGTGCAACATACCACAAAATTTTTGCACCGAAAAGTGGTGCTACACTAGCTGTTCCATTTTATGATTAAAGATACACAATTGTGTGGAGCAAACAAAAGCAAACAACAATGATGCTACCTTGTACTGTGACGAGGTGCAAATTTGCACTATGTTGTTTGGTTTTGTTTGTTCCTCACAATGGTGTATGATTTACCAAAAAGTGGTGCAGCTATTGTAGGACCACTTTTTGGTGCAACATACCACAAAATTTTTAAGAGTGTAAGGAATGGAACTGAGTTGCGTTGGAACAATGTACACCGATGAGTCATTAAATTATGGCCACCTATACCTAATAAGCTATAGGACCCCCTTTAGCCAGCAAAACAGCGCCCACTCGGCGAGGCATCGATTCAATGAGATGGCGATAGGTATCCTGAGGTATCTGGTACCATAATGTCAACAGTAGGTTCGGGGTGGTGGTGAATTTAGCGCGAACCCGCTTTTCCAAGTCGAACTGCAAATGTTCGATTAGGTTCATGTCAGGTGAATTTGGAGGCCAGGGCATTAACAGAAAGTCACCAGCATGTTCCTCGAACCACTCCTTGACGGTTCTGGCAGTGTGGCATCCCACATTATCCTGTTGGTAATGGCCATCACCAGCAGTGAACACAGTTGCCATGAATGGGTGAACTTGCGATGATCGGATACCTAACAGCTGTCAGGGAGTGTGCTATTGGAATAATGGGGCCTAAAGTGTCCCACAGAAACCTCGCCCACTGCATAACACCGCCGAAGCCGGCTTGTTTCCTACCAACAGTGCGTTCAAGTGCCACAACTTTCGTTGATAATCGGCGTATCAGTGCTTGGTCGTCTACGTGATGCACCAGGAATCTTGATTCGTCAGACCAGGCCACTTTCTTCCAATGCCTGAATGTACGGAAAGTGCAATCTCGATGATCCTGGGCCCAATTCATGCGTTGTTGGTGATGACGTGCAGTGAACATGGGGACCCGGTTGGATTTTCGGCTACGCAGACCTATACGCACAAGGATGCGATGAACTGTGTGCTGTGACACATTGCCCTGATCACCACTGTTGTAGCTGCTGAGGATTTGTCGCACTGTGGCCCTGCGGTCGCTGTGAACAATACGCGACAGTCTCAGCTTTCCTCTGTCATCAATGAGCTGCGGACGACACACGGCTGGACGACGGTTCCTCGTTTGGCCATCTGTGCACCACTTCTGATACGTACCCACTACAGCGGCACGTGAACAACCCACAAGCCGCGCCGTTTCCGAGATCGTAGCTCCGAGGCGCCGTGCCATCCCAATTTGTCCTTTATCAAACTCCGATAAATCGGCATCTTTTCCCATTCTGACTCCGAACACTCTACTAACAGAAAGCCGGTCCTCGGGTTGTATATATACTGCTCTGTGAATTTAAGACCGTTTCCGAGATCGTAGTTCCGAGGCGCAGTGCCATCCCAATTTGTCCTTTATCAAACTCCGATAAATCGGCATCTTTTCCCATTCTGACTCCGAACACTCTACTAACAGAAAGCCGGTCCTCGGGTTGTATATATACTGCTCTGTGAATTTAAGACCGTTTCCGAGATCGTAGTTCCGAGGCGCAGTGCCATCCCAATTTGTCCTTTATCAAACTCCGATAAATCGGCATCTTTTCCCATTCTGATTCCGAACACTCTACTAACAGAAAGCCGGTCCTCGGGTTGTATATATACTGCTCTGTGAATTTAAGACCGTTTCCGAGATCGTAGTTCCGAGGCGCAGTGCCATCCCAATTTGTCCTTTATCAAACTCCGATAAATCGGCATCTTTTCCCATTCTGATTCCGAACACTCTACTAACAGAAAGCCGGTCCTCGGGTTGTATATATACTGCTCTGTGAATTTAAGACCGTTTCCGAGATCGTAGTTCCGAGGCGCAGTGCCATCCCAATTTGTCCTTTATCAAACTCCGATAAATCGGCATCTTTTCCCATTCTGATTCCGAACACTCTACTAACAGAAAGCCGGTCCTCGGGATGTATATATACTGCTCTGTGAATTTAAGACCGTTTCCGAGATCGTAGTTCCGAGGCGCCGTGCCATCCCAATTTGTCCTTTATCAAACTCCGATAAATCGGCATCTTTTCCCATTCTGATTCCGAACACTCTACTAACAGAAAGCCGGTCCTCGGGTTGTATATATACTGCTCTGTGAACTTCACCTGCGCCACCGTTTGGTCTCCAGGCGCACCCATTTCTCTAGGCTGGGGGTGGTCATAATGGAATGGCGCATCGGTTTAATGGTCGGATGATACAGTACAGGAATAGTGAACTGTGTGCAATCGCGGATGGAGATGATTCGAAATATAAAAACGATAAAGTCGGACTACCGTATTCGAGGTACGTACAGTCGCACTCTAAGAGAGTGCGACAGTACGTACCTCGAATCCCGGTGCTCGACTGAAGTTAAACGGTCAAGATCTGGCTGAAGGGCACGGCACTATATTACAACATCTGTGAGAGAAATAGATTGCAAAGCATCCTGAATGGTGATAAAAACATGCAAAGAGCTACTGTGGTGCTTTTAGGGAAGTGAACATTTATGAGACGAATTTTTTCTGCAAGGAGATCGAAAACAACATGTTGCAATTTACCAAGAAATAAATCTGTAGATATGATTTTAGAAATATATCGTGTTGAATGCGATGGTGGAAGGCAACAGCAATGCCTGAACGTACGGAAATACCATAGCAATGAAAGAAAATATAAGGCCACTGCCTCCAGAGGGAATATTGGGTAGCGGGACTGCAATTCGTTTCCTGTAAACTAAGACGTCTACGTGTAACCGTGGCACATCCTCAAAAGTAAGGGAGGTTGTCCACGGAGTGTAAAACCCCCTACAATTGAAGGTGGCAAAGTTATAGGTGAACACAGTCATCAGCCTGCTGCTCCATTCCATCCTCAGCGGAGTGAGAGGTGCTAGCATACTGACAGAGACGTCTGACTAATGTGCGCTGCAGCTGATCCGTGAATTTATCAAACAGGAGTTGATGTACAGTTTGTAATTAGTTGAAAAGAAGCGAAGAGTTATTGATATACTTAAAAAAATCGGTAATGACCTAAATCTCGTATAAGGTGGCAGGGTAAGAATGTAACTTATATTATCATAAGAACACGCTATAGAAGGGAAATCAATTGAAGACAGAATTTCCTTTTCCTCTTCAGAAATTAGAGTCGAGTGATCATATTCGGTTGTTAGTGCAGTATGTTCCAGAAGTTCTGACATAGAAGAAAAATCAGCTTGCAGCACTGTGTCAACGTACGTAGTTAGGTGGGTGTTTCCTGTGGAGAAGACTTGGGGGTGGGAGTCTCCCTTTCGGAAGACTTACGGAAAGGAGGATTAGATATTTTTGAGCATTTTTTTTTATTTTTTGGTGTTAGTAGGCGCAAATTGTTTGTGGGACGCGCGTTTCACTGGAGCACGAGCTTCCTGGAACTCTATAGAGATATCTAATGGAGCATCTTCTTCAGCATTGCTGGTGGCATCGAAGGTATCCTAACTGTCGTCTGAAGATTCACCATGAAGTAGAGCTAAACGATTGGTAGACACTTGATCAGAAAAAACAATGGAAGATTTGGGTGGAGGGGTAGAAACGTGAGTGTGAACTGGAGTGATGAGGGATTCAGTAGCGTTGATTTTGCTGAAGGGATTTGAGAGGTAGGAGAAACAATGACCTTGTTTGGATTAGCAAAAGGTGAAAATTTCGAACCGTCAGGAGCGATAGCAGTATTCGACTATCCTCCATACCCGTAGAGTGAACAGCAAAAGTTAGTGGTCTGGAAGCAGTAAAAGTTTGACGATGAGGGCTCGCAGAAAATACGTGTGCCGCCCCGGTGGCGCAGTGGTCTAAGCGATGGCCTCTGATCATTCGTCCGAAAGGGGTCCGGGTTCGAATCCCGGTGAGGCATGGATGTTGTGTTTGTCTTACGGCACTGGTTCTCTCCCTTCCCTGGAACCAGTGACCCTAAATTAGGGACGGGCGACTGCTTATAGCCCATTGAATTGCTCACGGTGGTCGTTAAACCTCCAATCAAAAAAAAAAAAAAAAAAAAGAAAATACGTGTCCCTCATTTAAACAATGAAAACACTGTACACCAATGTAGGTGTATGAATGAGTTTCAGACATGAGTGTGAATGTTTCGGAGAGGGACTATAGGGACATCAGGCGGAAAAAATTACTCTATGTAGTCTCCTAAAACTTTTGACGTGAGCAAATGGGTGATTTAAGGGCGCTGCGAGGAGTTATTTAGTTGTTCAGACCACCTTCCAGATGGCTGAGAGGGCAATTAATAAGAAGTTATTCAGGTATTTCAGTGGGAACTGGGGAAAGCGTGTCTGCAAGAGGTTGTTGGGCATCGGAGTAATATTGATACGAGTTATTTCGACATTAATATCATGTGCAAGAATAGCATCAACCATTTCTGTAGTAGTAAAATAAAAAAAAAAATATCCCACGTTTAAAGCGGGTAATGGAAATATTAGTAATATATAGAATAGAAGTAATGGAAATAGAAGGTATTACCTGTTGTAATCCTGCAGTGTAAAAATCGCTGTGTGTATCCTTGAGGGCTGAGAAAAACAAGCCTAACGTCATTTCATCCACAAGTATTTGTGCAAGTTGAGAATCATAATGAAACTGAATACAGATGTTATCATTAATACGGATTATATCCGGGAGGCTGATCAGAAGAGGAGAGAAAGGCACAGTAGAAATCGTCTTCGGAATCTGTGCAGTAAACGTGGCTACGTAGTTGAGATGAGAAGCTGGGTGAGTCGATGTAGAATTTGAGCTAAGTGTGGAAACTTTTCTTGAGTAAGCGAAGTAGACACAATTCCTTCAGATGAGGATGACTTGCGAGAATCAATAACAGTCTTAGAAACAGTAGAAAGATAAGCAACAGCTGAAGCGCTCTCCTCAACCTGGTTCTTGAGACTAGTGACGCTGCCGGAAGACGCCATCTTGTCCCCGGTGTAAAAGGTAAACAAGTACGGCGATGAACTTAAAACACGGGCAACACAAAAATTATAAGCACAGGACACTGTAAGGTGGCAATAAATGAATAACTAAAACTTTATCAATACAAACTAAAGAAAAGGCCACAAAAACGCTCAAGTTACTCCCAAAATTTCACGCTGACTCAGGAGCTCAAACTTGTGCGACCACTTTCATGTGATTTTACTATGGATTTTTCGGAAAACTGCATTCTTTCCAGAGTGTTTCATTCAATCGACGTTATAGTGCAGACTTAACGGTATAGTTTGTTGCCAAAGTTAATTCTACAAAGGCTGAAGTTTTCCAGGGTCACGTCAATTATTTATTGCTTTTCAAGTTGCAAATGTGCAGTTAAGCTGGGTTCTGGTAGTTTCACGAATCTTCCGCGAAGCCCAAGAAAATGGCGTATGTAATTTCTCGCTCTGTTTTTCAGCCCTATGTTCACAACCTCAACAACAGCTAAAATCCCCTTGTGTAGTGAGTCAAGTTCCTGAGTGTAAAATATAGCGTTCTAATAGGTATCCGTACATTAAGAAGCATATCTTTTGGTCCACTGTCCCTGCTATACTGCACCACTGGTTTTATTACTTCTCGGGAAGGGAGAGTAGCTTAGCAGTTTTTCCGAATAATGCCATTTCCCATTTACTTCTTCATTTTTAGTTTGTTTGTTTGATGACCATCGTGAAAAACTCGATGGGCTATAAGCAGGCGCCCGTCCCTAATTTAGGGTGACTGGTTCCAGGGAAAGGAGAGAGCCAGTCCGTAAGACAAACACAACATCTATACCTCACCGAGATCCGAGCCCGAACCCATCTCGGAAGAATGGGCAGAAGCCAGTGCTTAGACAACTACGCCACCGTGGCTTTAGCTCTTCAGGGGCATGAACACAAGGAAATCGTTTTTATTTTTTATTTTTGTTTTACTTTGTGGAGCTTAGGTAGACAGTGTTAATACGTTTTCCAACATTGAGAGACAAGAGCAGTACTGACCATTTCTTAAGCTTGCTTTGTATGAAAGAATATGTATATACCGCATATACAGTTTAACCTCGCTTGTACATTTTTCAAGGAAGCAAGTAAAATCAACGCATATCTGAAAAAAAAAAAGTATAAAAGAAACAGGGAAATATTAACATTAAGTGCTATTCAGAATTTTGGGATCGGCGACGTTTTACGTATAAATGAGGAAATGAGAAAAACATATAAACACAAGGTTCTACTATGTATATACACCATATTGACAAAAGTCACCGGACATCCCTTCAAAATCAAATGAACGGATCCGCTGCGTTGTTAAGATGCGCGGTACAGCTGCAAACGGTATAAAAACAAGCCTGCAGCTGACCGCGATCATATCGCACTGTGAGGTTGAGTGAAAATGTCGCGGCGAGAGAGAACTGACTTTGAGAAAGGAAGGATTATTGGGTGTTATATTAGTGGGTTGTCCATAAGAGAAACCGAGAGGCGTTTAAACATAACCAAGTCAACTGTTTTGGATGTTCTGAATAAGTGGAAGACACATGTCGTGCCTGAAGCACCAAAACGTACTGTCAGACCAAAGAAAGTCAGTGACAGAGGACGTCGAAGCCTCAGGAGAGTCGTTACAGCTAATCGACGGAGTACTGCACAAGACCTCAGTGCACAGGTGAGTAAATATGCTGGAACCTGGATATGTACAAGTATCATTCGCACAGAACTTCATTCCATGGGTTACCGTGCGGCTGCTCATAAGCCTTTTATCTCTACTCGGAATGCTACTCGTCGTTTAGAATGGTGTAAAGAACATTTACTGTGGACCGTAGATCAATGGAAGCGGGTCCTATGGACTGATGAATCCAGATACACGATCCATCAGTCTTATGGCCGTGTGTGGGTATGGCGACAGCCGGGGGAACCCTATTTACCACATTGTACTGTTCCTACGGTCAAGTTTGGAGCAGGCAGTGTACTCATGTGGGGGTGTTTTTCGTGGTATGGTCCCGGCCCATTGGTTATCGTGAACAAACCTGTTAACCAGCACGTCTACCTCGATATTTTGGACAATTATGCCCTACCAACTATGTGGCAATACTATGGAACCGAGCCTTGTTGGTACCAGCAGGATAATGTACCGAGTCATGAAGTAAGGACTGTTACGGCGTGTAATTCCGTATCGTGTGTGAACTGGCCAGCGCACAAGCTCTGATCTTAATCCCATAGAGCACCTATGGGATGAATTAGAACGCCGCATAAGAAGTTTGGAACGAAGGCCTACTACTAAGCAACAGTTAGCTGCAGCATTATGTACTGAATGGAAGTGCATTTCTATCGCTTTGTTTTAAAACCTTGTCGAAAGCATGTCTCGAAGGGTCAGTGCATGCATTAAGGCCAATGGTGGACCGACAGTGTACTAATGTATGTCGAGAAATGCTATGTTGTGTTAAGGGCAAGCTGTGGTCGACCACATGCCAATGATGACCAGGGTTAATGCAGACTATCCAGGCTCTTATAGATCGACCGCTTGGCAACAGCGGCCCAAATCACATCCAGGCTAAATGTCGGAAGCCCAAGCAGTGTCAGTGAGTGAATGGTATGGCGCACAATGCATACCATTGGCTACGGGAGACGACACCCTACTCGTGTGCCACTGTTGACTGATCGTCATCGGACATTACATCTCACCTCGTGCCGGGAACACCAAAAATGGACCTCTGGAAAGTGGCGTCGCATCGTGGGTCAGATGAATCCCGTTTTCAGCTGCACCGAGCTGACGGGAGGATGCGGGTGTGGTGTCGACTGCATGGGGCCATGGTCCCGTCATGACAGGTTGGCTCTGTTAAAGGCAGTGTTGGCTGTCTGACGGTTTACGGCGCTTTCTCATATGGGACACATTAGGTCCCTTAGTGTGTCTGGAGAGGTCTTTAACTACTACGTGCTAGTAGCATGTTCTGGGTGATAACTTACACGCTTTCATGGCCTTAGCGCATCCTGCGGCCGATGGTCTGCCTCAGAAGGACAATGCGCTACCCCACCGGGCCACAACCATCCAGGCATGGCTCAAGGAACACTCATCTGAATTTGGAACCATCCAGTGGATCACAAAGTCCCCGGATTTAAATTCTATGGAAACTCTCTGGAATGTCGTGAAGCGGAACATCGGACCCATGGATCCTGGACCGACGTCGTGGGGGTAGTTGTGGACAATGCTGCAACAGGCATGACTGGCATTACACCGGAAAACCTCCGGCATCTGGCGCAGTCGATATCTCGGCGTTTACAGTCTAGGCTGTTACTCGTGCTACAGGAGGATCAACACACTATTAGGTATTGGTATCTCTAGTGTTTTGTCCATTGAGTGTATTATGATTGTTCAAATACCGTACTTCCTGTTTTTGACATAATTTTATTAAAAATGTTTAAACTAGATAAATACCCAAAAGCCAACGGCTATAAATATCAAGTAAAAATTTAAATGTCGACAACACTGCGCTTCGCGGAAATGAAAAATGAAAAACGAACCAGCACAAAACGAATGAGTATCAGATAGTGAACGCAACAGGAAGATGCTTTCGGGGTAGAGCTTGTTGAAGTTCGCTTCAGGGTTAAACGCTGAGAGGCAGAGGCTTTCTGCGACAGAGCACAGCTCTTCATTTTCCATATTCTTTTTTGATTGGAGGTTTATCGGCCACCGTGAGCAACTCAATGGGCTATAAGCAGTCGCCCGTCCCTAATTTAGGGTAACTGGTTCCAGGGAAGGAAGAGAGCCAGTGCCGTAAGACAAACACAACATCCATGCCTCACGGGGATTCGAACCCGGACCCCTTTCGGACGAATGATCAGAGACCATCGCTTAGACCATTGCGCCACCCATGTTCAGAAAGGCCGCGGAGGTTAGGCATATCAGTGGCGTATCTTGTGTCCGAGACCTGGGCTATCTCATCCCCCCCCCCCCCCCCACAGTACTGTTTTTTAAAACTTACGATGTTCATTTTTCAATTGTTAAGTAATAGAAGTAAAAAAAAAATTCTAAATTTTAGGTACATGCTATTGCTAACATGATACCAAATAATTATGAGGATTAGGATTTGAAGACTTATTTGTACACGAACTCCATTCTTCTTTCCTCTTGTGTGAACTTGAGTGTTACGTTTTCACAAAAATGTTTCTTCCGAGTACTTTTTCATTTTAAAAATAATGTTTTTCTCTATTAACAAACCAGCCGAGTTGCTCGAATGTGCATGTCCTTGTGTGGTTCTAAGATATTTCTTGATTCTTTTTAATACGGAAAAACTTCTTTCGGCAGTTGCAGTTGTTGATGAACAGTTTAATATTGATCTGCTAATTTGTACACCTCAATAAACACTATATCCAATTATTCAACTTTATGTAACAAGTAATGTTTCTTACTGATTTGTTTTGTATTCATCAAGGGAATTAAACATCTTCAGTTCATTTTTTTAATCTAGCTGTATCAAAATTTGAAGCATAGTTCTTTAAGCTCTGATAGTAGATGTTCAGGGAAGATTTCACAAAATTTATCAAAACAGTTCGAATCTAACAAAGCCACAAATTTAAGATATAATATCACTGATTTTAATTCATTGACACTTCACACAAACTGAATCAACTCTCGCGAAACACGCGCTGTTAAAGGCGGAAGCATGGAGGGACTGAGGTAGTCCGAAGTCTTCGTTTTTTCGGAGCGAACCCTTGGTCAAAGCAATGGCCACTCACGAGCTCCGTAGCTCATTCATGTTGTCATGGAAACGCTAGCAGAAGATAGTATTGAAGCTCTTCGCATCAGAACAGCAAAGTCTCTCGAAGACCTATTTGCGTTAGAGGTCTCACGGGCCTTAATTTGGAAAGCCCGGTCCGGCCCAAGACCGCACGTCCAAGACCTGGCCCGTACCCGGCCGTTTCAATTTTTTAAATTAAAGCCCGGTTTGACCCGTACCCGGCCGTTTCAAATTTTTTAATTAAAGCCCGGCCCGGCCCGGCCCGTATATTTCTCCTGTTTCCAAGGCCCGGGCCGGCCCGTAAAATTTCAACAATTACCAAAACACCAATTTGACACCTAGTGCACTCGGTCATTCGACTCCTGAAGAGTTTTCGTTTTCTTAATTCCTACACGCATTCTATTACAATAAACGTTAATTCAGAATATTTCTGAGACTTTGTATAAGTTACGTGACGTCCGAGGAGGGGGTTGGCTTGTATACTCAAAAATATTGCATGAAAAGAACAATTTCCATGCCTTTCAAATTTTCTGGGTTTTCCAATTATCATTCCCTACTGCCGGACCCGGGAATATCCTTGGGGATAAGGAGGGAGGGGGGGGTTAATTCGAAAAGTACGAAATATCCAAAATTATGAGTCCGATCGTTTTACTGGGAGAAGATTTTATGGCTTTATAAACTGCACCTATCTCTACTGGCATATCATATCGCTGGAACCCAATATGTCTCTCGTGTGTGTGTGGGGAACACATTTGTCCCGCTTAAGATGCGATGTTCCAGACTTTGTGCTATCGTAACTCAAAAAGTTTTTGCATTTAGTGTACTGCACAACGTTTACCGGCCGACTTGTTTCAGAACGGGACAGTAATTTAAAATATTTCCAAATAGCGCATTTCCTTTTTACCTTGTCTACAAGCACATGTTCTCCGGAAGCGATTTTTTCGCGAAAATCTTTCGCTTTCTTAAACTCCATAATAAGTATGGAAAAGTATTTATTGGCAACACTGAACTGAGCATATGCTAAGGGAAAACAACGACAGACTGCCCAGCTAATCAGTGTCACAGCAGTTTTGAAAACGGCTGCCTGATAGTAAAAATGGGGAAAATAGGGCACAGATTTATACGCAGAAGTAAGTTTCTCCCAGCCCCGTTTCTCTTGTGCCATTTAAGACAACTTAAAAGCTTTTCACACATCCAGAATAATAAAAAAGATCGTGTGCGACAGCCTTGGTTTGCGAGCGGGTGGCTTTGTTTAGAAATGCTGCAGTTAATCAGAGCTCTGGCAGTTAATAGCCCACCCCTGAAGCATGAGAGGAGGATGAAAGTTAGGGAGAGAGAGAGAGAAAGGGACCACATTTAAATTGAAAAACTAAGGGAGCTGACCCACTCCAATTGTTTTGTAGGAGGGGAGGATGTCGTAAAACTTCTATTTTCTTCATCAGCGCAAATTATTCAATCTTATCCTGCTGCTGTATGTTGCGAGTTTTCCAAACGAGAAAGGCATCGTACAGCGATTGTTTTGCTCATTAAAAAAAAAAAAAAACCTGCTCGGCCCGTGTCTGTTTTATATTAAATATTGAAGGCCCGGTCCGTTTTCCCAACTCAGAAATGAGCAAAAACCCGACCTGGCCTTGCGGGCCGGTCTGGGCCCATGCAGACCTCTAATTTGCGTTACGTTGATGCCGTTGATCATCGCTCGCCAGACTGATTCTCATAATCGAAAGAAGCTAATCCGCTCGTGTTTTTTTCGCACCGAAAGCATCGACATATCTTAATACCGTTGATAATTTACTTTTATTTAATTAACTCTTATTTGCGCATTTTCTGGGCTTCGCAGCTAGCCTAGCTAGCCTCGAATATACGCCACTGCTGCATATTGTTTCATATGCCTCTTTCCGTTGTTCCGCACACTTCCGTTAATGCGTATGAGGGTTCTACATCTCACAGAGTAGCTTACTCTGTCCCTGGTTATCCACATGGAATACTATAAGCAGATATCTAAAGTCTTCAGAAAAAAGTGTATTACTTTCCTCTTGTGTTGCAATGTTCAGTAAATTTATTCATGTGTTGCACATGTAGGGACGTCACTAGACTTTGAAATCAGGGTGACGACGGACGCATGAGTTTTTTTTTTTTTTTTTTTTTTTGCTGGGGCAAGTTTGATGGAAAATTTATTTTCGAAACATTGAAAGAAAGTATTTTTAATACTTTTTACTGCAGGTTGCAAAGAATTCGTGCGATTCCCCCTCCGCCCGGATACATATTTATTAATTTGGGAACTGTCTTGAGGTTTTTGCACGTTTTGGAATACAAAAGAATACAAAGTTTGGGTCTTTTTTTGTTAATGTTCTGTCCACCCATTTTTTAATAAAATTAGTAAAATCTGAAGAGTTACATATCCGTATAACAAACATGACACACTACCACCAGCACCAGCAGCACGCGTTTATTAAAATTAAAATTTTATGGCTAGGAGGAAGGTCTGAAGGCAAAGCAAATCTTTTCGTGAATTAGCGTTAAAGAGAAACAAGGAGAGGTAGACAATACCTTGATCCTGCTTTACTCCCTTCCTTCAAGCCAACAACCTTGTAGTACACTCATCTGTTCCAAAGCAGACGTCATCCACGTCGTGCTGCCTCACTTCCAGGGGCTGATTGGCGGTCTCAAAAGAGCCCGGGAAAATTATTTGCAAATGGGCCCGTTCAGTTCTAGTTCTGCGGTACTATTGTATCACAACTGAAAATCACTTTTTCTATTTAAGAAACAAAACAAAAAGTACAGTTGCTCTGGAAACAGTGGCAAGCATAGAACGGGGGGGGGGGGTAAAAAGTACACCCGTCATCCTTAAATTGAAGTGGGTGTTGCGGAAACATTTTCATCGGCCCATGCCAAGATTTTACTGCAGAAAAATTGTACTGCAATTTTTCTGTTGTGGACAATCACAGTTAGAAATTTCAAGATATTTAAATATCGTGGCCAACTCACTTAATCGACGTGGAAAAAGCGAGTAACCAGACTTAAATCATTAGTTTATGTATGTAATTGCGATGGAGAAGCTTCTAATTTTGGTCACACACAATATTTACATTTGTTTAAAATTTTCTCATAAAGATGCTTAAGTAAGAACATTAAATATTTTTTTAAATTACTTATATAGCCTTTTCATGTTTGACAGATCGTAAAATAATCTTGATTTTCATACACTTGAGCTTCCAGTTCTTAAGTTTTCAACGAAGTGGGCTGAAATTCCAGCAAATATTTGAGATAGAGAGAGAGAGAGAGAACTGCTACTACCAAGATTATGTGGAGTTGTACCAAAAATACTTTCGCATAAGACATGATTTTTGAATTTAAATAAATGAAAAAAAAAAAATACAAAACTTTTACACTGTAAAATTTTCTATTTGTACTGCAATTTTTGTAATTTTTCTATTGTGGACAATTACAGTTAGAAATTCAAAGTTTTTTAAATATCGTAGCGAACAGATTCTTCATTTAGTGATCATATATTCGTATGTGTTTCAATTATAAAACGTGCTTTTATGCTGCGGTTGTGTATTGTAAAGACACCTTACTAAATAACATAAGCAAAACATTTTGCAACTTCATGTTGAAATGATATTTCCGTAAATGCCTTCATCTGCAGCGTTTGTCAGATATCAAGAGGAGCGTAGGCTGCGTAGGTAGAACATTTTGAGGGAAAGGAATCGTATATGAACCCCCCCGCAAATAACCTTACAGTTATTTCAAAATAAGTTCTTGATATTATTAGATATTACTCTGAATTCTGTGTTGTCATATAATGGATAGTACATTCCATAACGACCATTATCTAGCATTGTTCTGCAACTTTATCAAACATGGGTGAGTATTTTCACTACTTTAACTAAAGCAGTAAAATTTTTTTAGGTCTGTTCAGCCCTCACCCCAATGCTGTTAACATACGTGGATTGTTGTGCCTCCCGATTTTTCCTGATGCCGGTGCCCCTCGAAACGTTTCAGGAGGAAATGAATGGTCAAAGAAACTATAGAAAATAGATAGACATTCCTTCCCCACTCCGCAGTTGAGAAAGGAATCGGTTAATTGCAAGGGGAGGAAGGAGTGGAAGTTTGGAAAAAGGTATTTTTTTTTAATGCCTAAACAGATTAATCATAGTTTTCGGGCTTGTTCGGGCCCGGGCTCTATCTTGCAATATAAAGTTTGGGCTCACCGCTCAGACAGGCTATAGGGCTGACATATTTCGGGCTCGGGCTCTTAAAATTGAGCCCGAACTCAGCTCTTATGAGCACAACACTAATGCCTCCTACAACCAATGTGAGTAAAATCAACTCTCCCCTCCCTTCCTTGGGGAATATATAGAACATCTTGTACACACCCCCGCCCTCTCGCAACATACAGTACACACATTCTCGTTCCTCAGCTACTAGGTGAACCCAGAAGTTCACAAACACACATGGCCCATCTATTGTAGTTGGGATTCTAGCAGTTGTCTGGTGAGGGGCAAAGCTTTGGTGAGGGGATTTTTTTCCCTAATTCAAAATAGAAGTGTTTTTTCCCTGCCTGTTACAATATTTCTTGTTTATATTTCGTTTATAAAAAAAGTGTTGTGGTTCATTTGTGTGCTTAAAACAACTGAACTGAAAACATTTAAAAAAAAGTATGAAAGAAAGAGACAAAATATGCGGAAGGGGCCCACCGGGAAAAATCCCGGTGTCCCGGTGGGCCAATCCGCCCCTGCTCACTGCACCGGGGCAGACAAGAACAGTAGCATAACTGTAGACTCCACATTCCGTGTTGGAATCTCCTATTTAGTAGCACAAACGAACAACAGAGAAAGTAGTAATGCCCTCCCCCATTGAATTCTTATTCACGGCCGTATATTTTCGGACAATGAAGACATTGGTCCCTGGCCATACTAACACGAGAAAGGGCTTAAGCTAAGCATTTGAAGAGTACAGAACAACAGAATTTTTTGTCCCTGCGGTTGCTATTTTGATAATCTTTCTACGGAGAAGTAAACAACGCACTCTTCTTAGCGGGAAATAGGTAGAGCTACATAATGAAAAACGCGAGACTAATTATTTTTTGTCCAAATTATACAGTATTTTCAAGTTAAAATAATTGAAAAAAGGCACATCTTGAACTGAGTGGGCGGTAGGGTGGGCAAGAAAAATTATCCCATCCTCGCACCCTCTTGGCGACGTCCCTGTGTACATTTCTATTTTTTATTCCCCACAGAGCATGAATTTACGCCCCTGGTATGAATAGGGGCCATTTTGCCGTTGGTATGACCATTTTGGGAGGACCACCGCCCCTCCTGCTTCCTGGTAGCTGCAGCCCCGACCATGATTAATAAGAGGAAAATGTTTTTTAAATTGTTTGATAACACGCGCCCCTCTAACGTAATTTATCGCTACGCCTCTGAATGCTAGGTTATAAATTTAATTTCCTACTATGCTTTTCATTTACTAGAGCCTTTAATTTCTTGAATTCGTCAGTAAATGTGTTTAAAGTGGGCACAGGGGAGTTAATTTATCTGTTCCAGAATGTACGTGATTTCATTTTGAAAGTCATTAGATTACTAGTGGTTTTAAAGAAAAAAAAAAGGAATGCGAACTAACTCATAGCTCAGGACCTTTTGAGGGGACAGTGAGTAGAATGTGACCGCGGATGTGCCAGAAATGAGGTACATTTCGCCAGCACCCCCCACCCCGGCAAATTCAAAAGTCAACAGTGCCATTCGTTTGTGCTACGTTTGTGCTGGTTTGTGCCGCAAACCGTGTCGTTTGTGCTAGCTTAGTTTTTGAGATATTCAAAATATAAATGGGGGGGGGCTGGTGAAATGGTCAGCCCTCCACCCCGGCAAATTCAAAATTCAACAGTGCCATTCGTTTGTGCTACGGTTGTGCTGGTTTGTGCCGCAAACCGTGTCGTTTGTGCTAGCATAGTTTTTGAGATATTCAAAATATAAATTGGGGGGGGGGGATGGTCAGCCCCCACCCCGGCAAATTCAAAATTCAACAGTGCCAATCGTTTGTGCTACGTTTGTGCTGGGTTGTGCCGCAAACCGTGTCGTTTGTGCTAGCATAGTTTTTGAGTTATTCAAAATATAATTTGGGGGGAGGGGACTGGGGAATGGTCAGCCCCCCACCCCGGAAAATTCAAAATTTAACAATTTCATTCGTTTGTGCTACCTTTGTGCTGGTTTGTGCTGGTTTGTGCCGCAAACCATGTCGTTTGTACTAGCATAGTTTTTGAGATATTCAAAATATAAATTGGGGGGATGGGGAAATTTGTGAGGCCCCCACCCCGGCAAATTCAAAATCCAACAGTGCCATTCGTTTGTGCTACGTTTGTGCCGGTTTGTGCCACAAACGTGTCGTTTGTGCTAGCTTAGTTTTTGACATAATAAAAATATAAATTGGGGGGCGATGCTCAGCCCCCCACTCCCGCAAATTCAAAATTCAACAGTGCCATTCGTTTGTGCTACGTTTGTGCTGGTTTGTGCCGCAAACCGTGTTGTTTGAGCTAGCATAGTTTTTGAGATATTTAAAATATAATTTTGGTTGGCTGGGGAAATGCTCAGCCCTCCACTCCCGCAAATTCAAAATTCAACAGCGTCATTCGTTTGTGCTGGTTTGTGCCACAAACCGTGACGTTTGTGCTAGCTTAGTTTTCGAGATATTAAGTACCTAAATTTTGTTGTAAACCATTTCCTCAGCCCCGCCCTTCCCCCACCCTACTCGCAAATTCAAAATTTAGCATAGCCATTCGTTTGTGCTGGTTTGTGCCGGAAACCCTGTCGTTTGTGCTAGCTTAGCTTCCGAGTTATTAAATACCCAAATTTCGGTGTGCACCATATCCCCAGCCTGTTTTGAATATAACATAAATTTGGCGGGTTGGGGGAATGCCCCTCTCCCATTCCACAAGTTTAAAATTCAACACAGCCATTCGTTTGTGCTGGTTTGTGGTAGCTTAGTCTTCGAGATCAAAATTCAACAGCGTCATTCGTTTGTGCTGGTTTGTGCCACAAACCGTGACGTTTGTGCTAGCTTAGTTTTCGAGATATTAAGTACCTAAATTTTGTTGTAAACCATTTCCTCAGCCCCGCCCTTCCCCCACCCTACTCGCAAATTCAAAATTTAGCATAGCCATTCGTTTGTGCTGGTTTGTGCCGGAAACCCTGTCGTTTGTGCTAGCTTAGCTTCCGGAGTTATTAAATATCCAAATTTCGGTGTGGACCATTTCCCCAGCCTGTTTTGAATATAACATAAATTTGGCGGGTTGGGGGAATGCCCCTCTCCCATTCCACAAGTTTAAAATTCAACACAGCCATTCGTTTGTGCTGGTTTGTGGTAGCTTAGTCTTCGAGATATTTCTGCGAACAAGCCTTTCTTGAATAACAAACAGATCATGATTCTACAGTGAGCACGAGGTCATAAATGATGCACTGTGAATCAATGGCATTAGATCATCTGGAGTGACGAAAGAATTTGATTCATAACAAAAGGAGGACATTTGTACGTATGACGCTGACAACATGATCCGAACCCTACTGTACCTACATTCAAACAGTAAAACATCCTACTGCCGTTATGATGTGGGGTTGCATCTCAGCTCATGGAGTGGGTAGACTGCGTAACAATGAAGGTAACATGAATGCTGCCCATTATATACAAGTACTGGAGAGGGACAATGCTTCCTTCATCTGTTAACGTTTCCAAATAGTGATATCATCTTTCAGGACGACAACGTGCCCTGCCATCGGACACGAGTAGTGGACAGGTGGTTGGTTTCTAAATCTGTCGGGAGGTTGCAATGTCCTACACAATAGCCGAATCTTAATCCGATCGAATACTTTGGATGAAACTGAAACAGGTGAGTGCGAGAAATCCCACAAATTAAGTAAAGTTACTTGAAGCTATGATTTCATGTTGGTATCATCTAACATCAAAGATGAAATTGAACACCTTTTGAGTAGTATGCCCAGGAGATGTGTCTTAGCAATTAAAAACAAAGGCAACCCCAATAATTAGTAGACAATTTTATGTATGTGTACATCCGTCGATCCTCTCTATCGGTCGTCCTGCTGGTCCGTCAAGAGCCACTCCGCCGTGTGGCAGTGCCGTCACGTGTCCGCTGCTCCTAAAATAAGTGGGATGGTAGGGTCAGAACGATCAACGTGGCGAGCTACACGGCACGCCAACCACCCTGCGGTTTTCAGCCCGATGATCAGGCCTCTCTCCAAGTCCGTACGTTGCGTAAATCGACGTATCTGGAGTCTACCCGGCATTCTTGTCACTCTGCACTCTTGCTTGCGTCGGCCGGTGTTTTTCGTTTACATGGGGCATTGACTACACGCCGGTTGCCGATTCGTTTTTGCAGCGCCACCACAGGGTGTGTGGTCATGCTCAATCGCACCAAACGTGGACCGTTTGCATACCAGTACGTACTCTAGCTATTTGCAAAGTTTCATGGTTGTATCATGTTTTCTTCTAGGTGTGCAAATTTCATTGTCTCTGATAGTATATATTGCTCAGCATGTAATGATATGATCAGCTACAAATTACTTTTATTTGCAAACACGTTAATATCGCCATAGCATGTAAGCGTAAATAAATCAACAGGTATGTTTTCAGCTCGTCTTTTGTAAAAATGATCCTGCTAATGTTTCCGGTTTGCCCGTCAGTCTGTGGACACCCTATCTCTGCAACTACAAGTATTAGTCCGATTTTAAAATTATTTTCTTCTTTTTTGCGTTGGAAAGCTTGAAACGTGTGAATGATGATCCTTCATTTTTTTTCTTTACGATGCACAATTTCGCAGTGTGAGATTTTTACGATTTTTACGTAAATGCAGATGATATCGAATTCTAAATATATTTTACTTCATATATTTGCTTCTAAACTTTAGATTGAAAATAAGGTTTTACCTTTCGATTCCATTTATGTTAAAAACTATTTTAAGTATAGCCACTTTTTACACGTTACGTATAGATTTTACGCTACGGGCGTAAAACTAAACTTCGTTTTTCCCGATATCTCTGCTTCTAAATCTCACATTCGAAAAATTCTTTCTACAGGGATATAGCTCCTGATGAGAAATCTTTTGCATGTCATTTCTGATTTTTGGTAAGAATAGTTTGGCCACCAGGGGCGGTAGCGCTAATTTCTACTTCTGCCGAATTTACAGCAAATCTGAGCTTCTAAAATCTCGATTGAAAAAAGTCGTTCGTGAACCGATACTACTCACGTAGATAAACATTTTAGGGATATTTTCTTCATAGAATAATGCATTGTTTCTCCACCAGGGGTGTAGATATATATCTTATTTTTGTCAACATACCTGCTTTTAGGAGTCCCATTTAAAAAGTTTTCTTTGTTTCATATCGTTTCTAGGGCAGAATGTTTTTCATACATTTCAAAATTTTCAAGAAATTCATAGACTTTTCGTTAGGGGTCGTTCAGGTAAACTACGTTTTTCCCTACATCTCTGCTTCGAACACTCCGATTTCAAAAATTCTTCCTGTATCGCATACAGCTCCTCATGGGGAATGCTTTAAAAATAATATCTAATATTTGGCAAAGAATGTTTTGGCCACTAGGGGGCGTAAGGGCTAATTTCTGCTTCTGATGTATTTGCAGCAAAATCTGAGCTCCTGAAAACCTGACTGAAAAAATTATTTCGTGAACCGATACCTCTCGCATCAAAACACTTTTTGAGAATACTTTCTTCTTAAAATAATGCATGGTTTTCCCGCGGGGGGGGCGTAATTTCGTATCTTATATTGGTCAATGTCTCTGCTTCTAAAAGTCTGATTTTAAATGTTCTTTCTTTGTTGGAGAGCGCTTCTGCTGCTAACTGTTTCTCATATAATTTTTCCTGACGCACTAGTTAGCCACCAGAGGGCGTAATTTCACGTTTCCGTTTACAGCAATATCTGCGGGATTAAATACCCCATTGAAAAACTTCTTTCTTCGGTCAGATACTACTGTTTTTCATACCGGTTCCATTGACTTAAATACCGGTTCCATTGAATAGCTTTGATAAATTAAATTCGTGTCAGAACGGTTTCAAAAGACGCGCTCATTAAAACCAAAAATTGTGTCATCTTTCTTGTTTTAATCTCAATGTAAAAGGATGTAAATTTGAGCATGAATTTTCTCAATAACTCATCTCAGTGGCTTCTAAAGAAATGTTAGACCAAACAGTAATTTTTCATCAGTTATATGTCATTAGATGCAAAATTCAATGGAAATTTCAAAAATGTCCTAGTTTTTCCTGTAGCTACTTCTGTTCTTAAGATATGACATAAAATATGGGGTCTGCAAAATACATTGAAATTCATGTTAGCTGCGTATCAGTTGTTACTGCCAATCATAGACATTATTTTACCTGTTTGACTGCTTCCTAATGCTCTCCTAATCCCACTCCAGCCTTTATAAGGGTTGACGCAGGGTTAGTAGATCATTTCCCGGGTACTGTCCCCCCCCCCGGTAATAAATAAGGGCGTCTTTCTCCCCTTTCTTCCTCACTTCCGTGTCACTTTCCTACCGGGCACTCTAGCCCAAATCTCCAAGCTTCCTGTTTCTAAGGGTTGTTTAAGACCTGGGATCAGACACTCCCTTCGTAAAATACTCTACATATGATCTGATCTGATCTACTAGATCATTGACAGCTTCCACACGAAAAGGGCTGACGCAGAACTACTAGATCATTTCCAGCTACCACACGAATAAAGCTAGACAATGACTTAAGCAGCTAGCTCCACTACTCCACCGGAGAAGCTTCCTTATATCACGGCACAAAGCACTGCTCTACAAGACGGTCGTCAGGTCGGTGCTTACCTTTGCCTCCCCCATCTGGTTAGGTATTAGTATTAATCAGCGAGAGAGAATCGAGAGGGTGAAGAGCCGAGCACTTCGTATGATCACTGGGGCTCCCCTTTGGACCCCACTTCGGAACCTGAGGAACACACTTGGAATTGAGAAGGTACATGAGTTTTCCACCAGACTCTCCAAGAAGTTCTTCAAGAAAGCGGAAACCCACCTTAATGAACTTATTAGGGACACCGTTGATTACAATCCAAGCGAATTCCTTAAGTATCCCAGAACTAAGGCGATTATTTTTGACCCCCTTGACAGAGAGAGTAAGTATGTGATCAATGGTGAGTGTTAGACAACTTCCCCACCCTGCTTTTTCAGATTGGCATCGAGATGATGAGAATTCATTGCTGCCCGGCACTTGGATTTGGTCTCGGTAAGTTTCACTCACTCCCTGGTGCGCCGGCGGCCGGTTGGAGTTGTGGTTCTCTGTGATGTTGTACGGAGCTTGGTTTTCCTTCCACTTCCCCTTGCCCCCTTCCCCCCGGACTGCTGTAACGGTTCACTGTTTGAAAGATATGTCACCCTGTACTTTTTACTCAATTTTCTCTTTATTTTTCCTATTGAGTTCACTTACTCAGATCTCCTGGCTTCCTATTTCTAAGGGTAGTTTTAGAATTGGGGTGAGACACTCCCTTCCTAAAAATTCTTGAAATATCTTATCGTAGCGTACTACATCATTTTCAGGGCCACGGATGGCCTGGTGGTCAACTTTCGTGTCTGCCACGGAGGAACCTCAGGTTCGATCATGGGCAGGTACGAACGCTCGAACTACTAAATATCCGCCGTGCGTATGATGGGCATGTTAAGTCGTCGGACCCCGAGGGATACTTGTCCCCCGGCAATAAATAAGAGCATCTCTCTCCCCCTTTCTACCTCGCTTTTATGTCACTTTCCCATCGGGCACTCCAGCCCAACTCCTAGCTTCCTATTTCTAAGGGTTGTTTAAGACCTGGAGTCAGGCTTCCCCTTCTGAAAATTCTCTACACATGATGATGATCTACGCGAGTTTTATAATAGTCGCTTCTTGTTGTTATTAGAATAGAATTTGTGTACATTCTCAATAACGGTTAAAACTGCGAAATTGTCATCAGCGGACAGAGTAAAAGTAGTTGTTCTGCATGCAGAGGAGTATTCTTCGAGACAAATCGCTGAAAGAGTGGGCTGTAATTAATCTACAGTTATTAGGCTACTGAAGAAAGTAAAATACACTGCTGATATTAAAAATATGCATCGCAGTGGAAGTCCCAGATTCACTACTATAACCAGGCAGGACAGTGTGCTCAGAAAGCTAAGTTTGCCAGACAGGAAGCTCAATTCACCTTAATTACTTTAAAGATGGTATGAGCCGCCCCGGTGGCGTAGTGGTCTAAGCGATGGCCTCTGATCATTCGTCCGAAAGGGGTCCGGGTTCGAATCCCGTGAGGCATGGATGTTGTGTTTGTCTTACGGCACTGGATCTCTCCCATCCCTGGAACCAGTGACCCTAAATTAGGGACGGGCGACTGCTTATAGCCCATTGAGTTGCTCACGGTGGTCGTTAAACCTCCAATCAAAAGAAAAAAGATGGTATGAAGGGACTGATGTTACTGTTAGTACATCTACTGGTAGGTGGAGTCTGCTTCATTATCGCTTACATGGCTGTAAAAGCAAGCGTAAACCACTGTTAACTGCAGAATAAAGACAACATAGACTTCAGTGGGCAAAATAGCATGTATCATGAACAACTAAGCCATATGAAAATGCTCTTTTCAATGATGAATCAGAATTTTGCCTTAATGGGAATCCGAGTAGTGCCTATGTAAGGAGATTCAAGCACGAAGAATTCCATCCAAGTTGCTTAGTGATGCCAGTGTTAAGCATCCGGTGAAGGTCATGGTTTGGAGCTGCATGTGAGAACATTGCGATGCGAACCTCCATATTGTCGATGGTACACCAAATGCCGAGAAATACATCTGGATATTAGAAAACAAGATGCTGTCATCACCTAAAAGACTTTATGATAGTAATTTTATTTTTCAAGAGGACAATGCACCTTGTCATCATGCAAAACTAGTGAAAAACTGGTTTCAGGAAAAAAATGCTCAGCATCTTGATTGGCCACCACACTAACCGGACTTAAACCCGATCGAAAATGTTTGGTTCAAAGTGCCGTATGAACTATCAAAAAAGAAACCAACAACCAAAATTCATTGAATATGTAATTCAAATATGGAATATTATTGTTCAACCCAATCTTTTACAAAACCTTGTTCACAGTATGCAATCAAGATGCAAACCTGTGATTAAAGCTAAAGTTTGGGCAACAAAATATTAGGTACACTTTATCATTTTGCTGCATTATATGTATTTCTGTATTTAAATGTCATTTCCTTCCTTATGAATTACAAAAACAATTTTTTGCTGTATACCTAAGTATTAGATAAACGATTCAATTTTTTAAATAATTTCGACTCGGTCATGTTTTTTGAAATGTATCTTAAAAACAGAAGTAGCTACAGGAAAAGCAAAACCATTTTTTTGAAATCTCCGCTAAATTTTCCACCTAATGACATATAAATGATGAAATTGCAATAAAAATTAGATAGTTAAAAAAGTCAAACTTAAAAATTCACTGCCTTTGCAGGTGATGCAATACTTTTCACACCACTGAAAAAGGATTAAATTAACATTTCTGAGCTTACCCAAATTAAAAGGTTTAAAACTGCCATTCAGCAGTAGTTGAAGGTTTTTCCAGGGGCAGGACGAAAGTTTTAGCTGCTTAAAGAAGTATCTGTACATTTACATATTTACGAAGACATACTTACAACTTTTCAAAATAATCTCCATGAACATCTATAAAATTTTGTGTTCCATTTTACCCAATTCGCAAAATAATCCCTAGCGCTTCAAATTATATTTTGAATATCTCAAAAACTAAGCTATCACAAACGACACGGTTTGCCTCACAAAACAACACAAACGTAGCAAAAACGAATGGCACTGTTGATTTTAAATTTGCGAGGGTGGGGGGCTGGGCGTTTCCCCAACTTCCCAAAATTATATTTTGAATATCTCAAAAACTATGCTAGCACAAACGACACGGTTTGCGGCACAAAACAGCACAAACGTAGCACAAACGAACGGCACTGTTGAATTTTGAATTTCCCGGGGGGGGAAGGCTAGGCAAATGGTTCACCCCCAAATTTGGGTGTTTAATATCTCGAAAACTAAGCTAGCATAAACGTCACGGTTTGTGGCACAAACGTAGCACAAACGAATGACACTGTTGAATTTTAAATTTGCGGGAGTGGGGGGCTGAGCATTTCCCCATCCCCACAAAATTAAATTTTAAATATCTCCAAAGCTATACTAGCACAAACGTGGCACAAGCGAATGGCACTGTTGAATTTTGAGTGTGCAGGGGTGGGGGGCCGGGCAAATGGTCCACTCCCAAATTTGGATATTTAATATCGCGAAAAATAAGCTAGCACAAACGACACGGTTTGCGACACAAACCAGCATAAACGAAGCGCAAACGAATGGCAATGTTGAATTTCGAATTTGCCGGCGTCGGGGGCTGACCGTTTCCCCAGCTCCACCAATTTATATTTTTAATATCTCAAAAACTAAGCTAGCACAAACGACACGGTTTGTGGCACAAAGGAATGGCACTGTTGAATTTTGAATTTTCCAGCGTGGGGAGCTGACCATTTCCCCAGGCCCCCAATTTATATTTTGAATATCTCAAAAACTAAGCTAGCACAAACGACACGGTTTGCGGCACAAACCAGCACAAACGTAAGACAAACGAATGGCACTGTTGAATTTTGAATTTGCCGGCGTGAGGGGCTGAGCACCCCCCCCCCCCCAAATTTATATTTTTAATATCTCAAAAACTAAGCTTGCACAAACGTAGCACAAACGAATGGCATTGTTGAATTTTGAATTTGCCCGGGTGGGGGCCTGACCATCCCCCCCCAATTTATGTTTTGAATATCTCAAAAACTATACTAGCACAAACGACACGGTTTGCGGCACAAACCAGCAGAAACGTGGCACAAACGGATGGCACTGTTGGATTTTGAATTTGCTGGGGTGGGGAGCTGACCATTTCCCCAGCCCCCCCCCCCCCCCAATTTATATTTTGAATATCTCAAAAACTAAGCTAGCACAAACTACACGGTTTGCGGCACAAACCAGCACAAACGTAAGAAAAACGAATGGCATTGTTGAATTTTGAATTTGCCGGGGTGGGGGCCTGACCTCCCCCCAATTTATGTTTTGAATAACTCAAAAACTATACTAGCACAAACTACACGGTTTGCGACACAAACGGATGGCACTGTTGGATTTTGAATTTGCCGGGGTGGGGGCCACACAAATTTCCCCAGCCCCCCCCCCGAAATTATATTTTGAATATCTCAAAAGCTATGCTAGCAAAAACGACACGGTTTGCGCCACAAACCAGCACAAAGGTAGCACAAACGAATGGCATTGTTGAATTTTGAATTTACTGGGGTGGGGGCTGATCATTTCCCCAGCCCCCAATTTATATTTTGAATATCTCAAAAACTAAGCTAGCAAAAACGACACGGTTTGCGGCACAAACCAGCACAAACGTAGCACAAACGAATGGCACTGTTGAATTTTGAATTAGCCGGGGTGGGGGGCTGACCATCCCCCCCAATTTATATTTTGAATATCTCAAAAACTATGCTAGCACAAACGACATGGTTTGCGGCACAAACCAGCACAAACGTAGCACAAACGAATGCCATTGTTGAATTTTGAATTTGCCGGGGTGGGGGGCTGACCATTTCCCCAGCCCCCAATTTATATTTTGAATATCTCAAAAACTAAGCTAGCACAAACGACACGGTTTGCGGCAAAACCAGCACCAACGTAGCACAAACGAATGTCACTGTTGAATTTTGAATTTGCCGGGGTGGGGGCTGACCCCCAATTTATATTTTGAATATCTCAAAAACTATGCTAGCACAAACGACATGGTTTGCGGCACAAACCAGCACAAACGTGACACAAACGATTGGCACTGTTGAATTTTGAATTTGCCGGGATGGGGGGCTGACCATTTCCCCAGCCCCCCCCCCCCCAATTTATATTTTGAATATCTCAAAAACTATGCTAGCACAAACGACACGATTTGCGGCACAAACCAGCACAAACGTAGCACAAACGAATGGCATTGTTGAATTTTGAATTTGCCGGGGTGGGGGGGGCTGGCGAAATGTACCTCCAGAAATGTTATTCATTTGGTAAGCTCTTTATTCCTGTAAACTCTCAAACGGGAAACGAAATTTGGAAAAGCTGTGCCTTGAAAAAGGAGAAATGCAGTGGCGTCACCTAATGTGAAAATTATTTAGGAGAAATGGTTAGAGATTAATGCTAAAATATCAGAATATTGCCTGCATCCGATTTAAAAAAAATAATGCTTTCGTTTAAATATTTCCAAGAATACCCCGATATTTAGACATTGAAGAGAAAAGGATATGCATTTCTGTTTTACTCTAGGTGTAACTAAATTTTATAATTGTAATGAGTTTAATTTTAATAGAAACTCCTTACCCGAAGTAAGGAATCCAAGCTGTAAATAAAAGACGAACGCGCCAATTATTTTTTGAATTATCTTAATCAAGGTAGAAGTAATCCAAGGTTAGTAGATCCTCCAGCGAGAGATCATTTGAGGGATCCTGCGAGGGAACGATTTTTCGATCACACGAAAAGTATTTCGAGAACCTTCGGAACCTCTCGAGAAGAGATGAGAGATTTTGCACACAAGAATTCGAACACGGACTGGCGGATTTTTTTCTTACCTTTGGAATGCACTCATTGGATCGAGACAGCATAATATCAAGCGAGAGTTTTCTCGAGAGATTTTTTTTCATTCGAATGATTTTGACGTAATCGAATGTTTTGGGAGATTTCCATAATCAAATGAACCGATTATTTCTACTCGATTATGCCCATCACTAGTTCGAGGTCCAGAGTACCGGTATTTGACTGAAAAGGAATTTTTTCAAAGCAGTTTTTAGACGAGCAGATATTGCTACAAATATGTTTCAAACGCCGCAGCCCCTGACGCAGTGGTCTAAGCGATGGCCTCTAATCATTCGTCCAAAAGGGGTCCGGGTTCGAATCCCAGTGAGGCATGTATGTCGTGTTTGTCTTACGGCAGTGACTCTCTCCCTTCCCCGGAACTAGTGACCCTAAATTAGGCACGGGCGACTGCTTATAGCCCATTAAGTTGCTCACGGTGGTCGTTAAACCTCCACTTAAAAGAAAAAAATACGCCCTCTAGTAGCAAATTATACGTTACCAAAAATCAAGGCAAAACATTCCTCACCAGAAGCGTTGTCCGACAAAGCAAGAATTTTGCAAATCGGATTGTTAGAAGCAAAAATATGGAGGAAAATACAGCTTATATCTACGCCCCCTGGCGGAAAAACTGTATTTTTATGAGTACAGTATTTTTTTCCCGAGTGAAGGTGTAACGACCACCGTGATGAGCTATAAGCAGTCGGCCGTCCCTAATTTAGAGCCATTGATTCCAGGGAAGGGAGAGAGCCAATGCTGTAAGACAAACACAACATCCATGCCTCACTGGGATTTGAACGCGGACCCTTTCTCGGAAGAACGTCATAAGCCAGCGCTTAGACCACTGCGCCACCGGGGGGGGGGTGGTCTATAAGTATAAAATATGCGCAAAATGGTTTTCCTTAGTGAGTGGTACCTGACAGAAAAATAGTTTGTTTTTTTTTTTTTCAAGAAAGTTTTCCGAAACGCAGGTATTGCTGCAAATACATCGGAAAGAGAAATATGTACTTACGCCACCCACCCCGGAAGAACTGCTCCTTACAGCACGTTAGAAATTATATGCAGAATATTCATCAGGAAGAAGCAAAAAGAAATTTTCCAACTCGAACTTTCAAACGCAGAGATATTAGAGGAAACGGGATTTGCCGCCCCGGTGGCGCAGTGGTCGTTGAACAGACAAGTCGCATATTTTTTCGGCTCCTGCGTAGAAGTCAGCGTTCGTTAGTTTACTTGTTCTTTTTGTGGTATTTCGTCGTTTTGTGTTTTGGTTGCAGTGTTTCGTACCCTCGCTTCACGAGCAGTGAAGCTGAGTGCCGAGTGGGTGCTCATTTTTTGTTTTTGTTTTCATTTTCGTGTGTCGTCAGTTACGACGCATGAGTTTTGGTGGGCCAGTGGTCGAGAATGTCCACTACCACTGTGAATAAGTCACCGTCGTCTACAGCTGCTTCGTCGATTGCTGATATGTCTTCGCTTCTTAGTTCTGTGCCTTCTTCGGGGAATGTTGCGTCGACTAGTGTTGCTGGACTTCCAGAAACTGTGCTTCTGGCCACCCGTGTACCGGCTGCGTCTAATATTCCTGGTTCTGCTAGTTCTACTTCAACGTCGTTCGCACAAGCTGTGGGAAGTACCTCATATATTTCTAGTGATTCTGCACCACATTTTAAACGTGTAGCTTCGGCGTTGAAAATTATTCTTCCAAGTGATTCGCCGCAAGGTAAGCAGTTGTCGTCTGCCTTATTATTAAGTGTTTTCATTCCTGCTTTGCGTGACACCCCCTCCCCCAGTATCTGCATGCTGTGTCGAAGGTCGTTCCAGCCGAAAGCATTGTGTCCATTATTCGCTTGGGTGGAGGGGTGGTTGTTCACTTCACCCACCAGCAAGCAGTAGATTTAATTATATTTCATGGGGTTGATATTGGGTCCTTTCATCTACAACCTGTCGCTGCAGCCCAAAGACCAGTTACGGTGACCCTCTCTCCTGTACCAACGGCTGTTCCTGATTCTCTGTTGATTGATGCCCTCAACACGATGGGTCGTGTTGTGGGAGTGACCAAGATTCTTCCAGCTACATCCCGTGATTCCCCCCTGAAACATGTGCAGGGTGGACGCCGCCAGTACCGGGTTATTTTTCCAACTTCTCAGTCAATAGCGGAACGCCCTGCAACTCTGGAATTAGTCACTGATACCCGGACGTACATTTTTAATCTTTTTGCAGGGGTTCAGTGCTTCCGCTGTAAAGGGGAAGGCCATCTCGCTTCTGCTTGTCCTCATGCTACTCCTGGTGCTAGATCTGATTCTTCATTAGCTACTACAGTTCAGGTGGCCGCTGCCCCTGCGGATGTTGTGCAGGCCGCTGAGGCACCTGCTCACATTCTACCTTCATCAATTTTGCCGGCTGTTTCTCCAGTCGTTCCTTCCCTCCCGGTTCCTGTCGTCGTACTGAATGGTTTGGAACCCTCCAATGAGGATTTTCCATCGCTGGAAGTGTCTGCACCTAAATCACAACGTAAACGCCCCAGCTTACCTGGTGTTCCTACTCGCTCTTCTCGTTCGTCTCAACGTCTTCGGTCCAAGAAACCAGCCCATTCTACCTCGGGTTCACCTAGCCATCATGAGCCAAATTCTGAATTACTAGTTTCGAACCGATTCGCATGTCTCCAGGATGATGATGTTATGGACACGGTTGCCCCTGATCCTGATGACACTGCAATGGTTGACTCTGACGATGATTCTCCTTCTCCTACACTTCTTGACATTTCTACTATGTTTGAAGAACTTGCGGTGCCTTTGCACCCTCTTACCTTAACTGATCTGTATGCATTGACCACTCGCCCGCGTAAGGCGAAGTTGATCACACTGCCTTGCATTAAGAGTAAGCTTCACTTGCTGCCTGAAATGATTGCACAGCTAAACCAGTTCCATGCATTTATAACTAATGTTACTTTGCCTGGCGGGACTGAGCAATATGCTCGCCGTCTGGGATACTTACTCAAGATTTTGAGGGCTGAATTGGAAGGCTGGATGCAACCTACCAGTGATGTCCTTGTTAACACTACTTAGCTTTAATTGTAGAGGGCTTGCGTCTTCTGCGGCGAATGCTTTGGTTTACGAGGACGTTCGTTACCTGGGGGCTAATATCCTCCTTCTCCAGGAGACGAACTGTTCCTTGGATGCCGGGTGTTCCCGCTGGAGACGCTGGCCGTACATTTTTTATCATAATTACCGGACCCATCTCAGGTCTGGTACCGCTATAGCGTTTCATGTGCGTTTTCATTCTTCCCTTTCTGATCTTGTTGAGTCACAGAGTCTGCTGGGTTCTTTTCAACATATTTCTTTTTGTTTTTGTTCTAAACGTATTCATGTTTTCAATATCCATATTCCGCAATCTGCTACGGATGCAGAAACTCTCCTCCAACATCTTTCTTCTATCCTTTCGACCCTCCATCCAAATGATAGTCATTGTTGCAGGCGATTTCAATTGCACTTTGCAACCCGGTTTTGACCGAGATGGTTCAACCGAAAGCCGTTCCGACCTTGTTTCCAATCTCACTCAACTCGTTGTTAATTTTGATTTGATTGATGCATTCCGTTCCCTCCATCCCCGGTCCAAGGAATTTTCCTGGTTCCCCCGGCTGCTTCACGCTGTGTCGCAGCACGCCTAGATAGATTCTATGTTTCCAGTTTTCTCCATTCCTCTCTAGTTGAAATTACTCATCATCCTTCCGTTTCGTCAGATCATCGCCCCGTTCTTTTAAAACTTTTTTTGCATTCTTCCTCTGTTCCCCTTTCCCCAGTCTGGTCGCTCGACGATTCAGTTTTAACTGATCCTGTTTTCTGTGCTGAAATTCGCTCTATGATCTCGTCTTCTGTGCAACAACTTTCTTCGTCTGACGACCCAGTGGCTCTGTGGCTTTCCACGAAAATTTCGATTATTTCTTTCGCACGTCAGTTTTCTTTCTCTTCCCGTACTTCTCGCTTTCAAGATATTGATGTTCTCCGTCGTAAATTGCAGACTATTTCTCCTTCTGATCCTTCTTTTCCCGTGTTTCAAGCTCAACTTCGTCGTATTCTGTTTACTTTTGCTTCAACAGCCATTACTGGTCTGAAATTCACTCACTTGCGGTTTCACGACGACCCCTTTTCTAGTTTGAAGTCCCTTGAGGAGTATCATGTTAAAAACAACACAATTTCCTTCCTTTCTTTCACTACCTGACGGATCTACAGTTACCGACCCTTATCGTATCTGTGAACTTACTTTTTCCCATTATTCGGATCGTTTTCAACACCGACACCTTTCTCCTGCAGATACCTCCCCTCTTCTTCATGTCCTCCCTCAGGTTCCACATTGTTTTTTTTATTCTCTTGTTTCTCCTATCTCTCCTTCTGAAGTCCGCTCTGCAATTTCCAGTCTGAATGACCGTTCTTCCCCTGGCGCGGACGGTCTTCCGCTCTCATTTTATAAGAAGTTTCTTCCTTCTCTCCTCCCGCTTCTGGTTGCTTGTTTTAATGCCGTTTTTACTTCTTCAAATTTTCAGTCTTCTGATTTCACTTTTGCTCTTCTCCGTCTCATCCCCAAAACCGGAAACCTTGGTCTTTTTTCTAACTGGCGTCCTATCTCTATTCTTAATACTGACTACAAAACCTTTGCTAAAATTCTCGCTTTTCGCCTCAATCCCGTCTTGCAGCATTTAATCCACCCCGATCAAACTTACACTATTCCCTCCCGTTCGATTACTACCAACATTTCCACCATTCGCAACTTATATTTTCTTGCTTCCCAACTTTCCGAACCTCTCGCAATTTTTAATATTGATCAGAAACAAGCTTTTGACTCCATTAATCACTCTTATCTCTTTGCTGTTCTTCGTCAATTTGGCTTTCCTACTCTTTTCTGTCAAGCTCTTATTAATCTTTACTCTCACTCTTCTTTCCGTATTCGCACTTCCACATTCATGACAGCTACCATCCCCTTTGACAACGGAATCCGGCAGGGTTGTCCCCTTTCGGGTCAACTTTTTACGCTTGCATTTGAACCTCTCTTAATTTGTCTGCGTTCTCGTTTGTTTTCTGTGATTCCTCGCAGTATTGCTCCTACTCGTCACCACCGCATAGTGTTGTCAGCGTATGCTGATGACCTCACTCTCTTTCTTCGCACTGAACGTTCTTTCGGTGTTGTCCTTTCTGCTTATCGTGAGTATGCTTCAATTTCCGGTTCCGAACTTAATATGTCTAAATCTGTCGGTCTGTGGGCCGGATCGTGGGTGGCACACGGTGATCGCCGTTGGGGTGCCCGTTGGTCATCCTCGGTCATTAAACTTCTTGGTGTGTACGTTGGAAATCCCGTGGCTGTTGCTGATGCCACATGGATTCCTCTGGTTCAGCAGCTCAATCGCCGTCTTGCTCCTTTTTGCCGGTTCAAACCTTTTTTGTCCTTTTTTAGCAGAGCACATCTGGTTTCTTCCTTTCTTCTTCCCATTTTGACACATTCGTGGTTCGCTTATTTTCCCTCGCCCATTTTTCTCCAATCCGCTCAACGTTTGATTACTGATTTCATCTGGAATAAAGTTCACTGGGTTCATCGTTCTACTCTCGTCCTTCCTCTGTCCTTTGGAGGTCTTGCCCTCCCAGATCTTTTTCAAAAATCTAATGCTATTCATCTTCAGACCTTTCTCCGTTCTTTTTCTCATCCTCAGATTTCATCGCTTACTATTGTTGATACTTTATTTTTCCCTCGCAGTCCGTTTCTCACTCTCGCTACTTTCCTCCGTATGGATCTGTTCCCCCTCATTCCAGATCACTTTCCCGATACTTATCGCACCGTTTTTTCCCTCTGGCATTCCTTATGTCCTGTCCGTCTCCCACCTACCTCAACTAATGATCTGCTTGCGGAACCTCTCTTTTACTCTTCTGCACTCCGTTCTCCCTCTTCACCGTACTTGTGCTTCTCCACCTGGTTCGCCAGTGGCGTGGTACAGGTATCCCAACTTGTAGATTCTTCACTCCGCCGGAAGTCTCTTTCCCAAATCGACCCCCCTCTTGCTGACACTCCCTTACATCGCGCCCAACTCCGGTTGCTTCATTTTCAGCTTCAACGCCTTTACCCGTCCCTCGTGAATTCTCTTGGGTTAATTGTTTCTTCTTCGGCGTCCCCTTGCCTTCCTTTTCTGGTTTATTTGAATGATGTTCCCTTTCTGGTGCATCAAGTTACTGCAAAACTCGTGTACCGCCACTTTCTTACTTATTTTCGAGCACCTCTCGCTATTCCTTTTGTGCCTCCTGATGAAACCTCTCAGACATGGGTCGATTCACACATTTCTCTGGCTTCCCCAAAAGCAACTGATATTCATTGGCTACATCTTCATCGCCGCTTGCTCACACCACGAACTCTTTCATCGTTTTGGTCGCCTGTCTTCTCCCTTGTGTTTTTTCTGTTCAACGCTCGGTGATGTTCATCACGCATATGACTCCTGTTTAGTTTTACAGCCTCTTTTTTCCTTGATGTTTGCTCTTCTCTCCAAGGTTTGTCCTTCCTTTCACTCTGTTTCACATTACTATTTTCTTCGCCGCCGTCATCCTTCCGCTGCTGTTCACAATCCAGTTTGCACGTTTTTAATTTTGCAGGCCAAACTGACTATTTATTTATACTATCATATCAGTGTTGATCGGCCTGCTCTTCGTCGATATTATTCTGCGAGAGTTTTTCTGTGCCGTAGGTTTCGTTCCTCGATCAAGTCCGTCATCCAACTTGAGTACGAGGTAGCTCTGGCCCGGCAGGCAGTTCCTGCTTTCTTCTCGATCTAGTCCACCCACCTCCCCTGGTTTCATGTTGAGCATGGGTTGATTCAATTCGTTTGATCAGTTGTTTTTTCTTGTTTTTGTTATGGTGTACTGGTTTCTTCACTTTGTTTGTTTTTGCTTTTCCGGGTTGTTGTCTTGTTCTGTTTTTGATTGAGCTGCAGGTTTTTTTTTTTGCCTTGTATTCATTCTTTTCTTCTAATCCTGTTGTTTTTCCTTTTTTTTTTACCGTTTTCCTTTTCTTGTTTTTATGATGGTCCTCTGGTAATGTTGTACTGTTTTGCTTCCTTGAGATTCCGGTCTTTTTGTTGTTTTCTCCTCTGTGCTTTGTTAGCTCATTCTACTGGTCGGTATATTCTTTCTTGGATAGTGCTTTTCTACACTTTTCCTCTTACTAGCGGCCTCTGCCTCTTTGTCTGAATTTTCTTGTCGTTTTGCGCTGTGATTGGATGTTTTACAGCTAGTTGCTTTGACTTTTTTTCTGTCCGGAGTCCGTGGGCATTTGTGTTCCTGTGTTCTGTGTGTATTTTTTTCTGGTTCTTGGTGGTGCTGTGCAATCGGTTATTGTTTTTTGTGTCGGTATTTTTGTTGAGTTGTTTGTCTATGTATTATTGTGTGCTTGCTTTCTATGTTTTCGTCGGCCACAGTTGTTGGTCGACGCATTTCTTGTTGTGGTGTTTTGTTGTACTAGTTGGCCACCAATTGTTTGTGATCACTGTTATTGTTTGGTATTAGTGTGATGCTTGTTGGGTGTTGTTGTTTTCCGTTGGGCTAGTCTGTGTTGTCTAGTTTTGCTAAAAAATTTTGTCGTGTTGTTTCTTTTGTGCTTGTTTGTTTGTTGTTGTTGTTCCTGATCTTCTTTTTTGTACTGTGTTTCCTTAATGTGGTATTACCGTGTTTTTGTAATTGCTCTTGCTTTTTGCAAGCGTTGTGTTTAGTTGTTCGGATGGCGGCTGTCCTACTCGCTCTGCTCCTGTGTGAGTTTTTATAATACTGTGATTGTATTTTACCTATACTGCTAATGTGATAATCTTGTTTTTTACTTGTTTGTGTATGTTCTACTTTCGTGTTTCTGTTGGCTCCGCAGTTTAGGGAGCCTTTTTTTCTCATGCCTTGTGTTTCATGTTCACTTGTTTTGTCTATTGGGTTACGTTGATCCAAGGAGTTGGTCAACGCTCTATTTGCCTTGTACTTTTTTTTGCTGTGCCTCTTGTGTTTTTTTTTCTTGACTGTATGTGACTACATGTGTAGTGAAGTAGTCAGTTGAGGCAGTTTTGTCTTTGATTATGTTTTAAGTGCACTTTTTGTGTTTTCGTTTTTGTGTTTCTTTGCACTCAAGCTAGGGTTCTACGTCTTGCTTCGTGCTTCTCCTGTCCGGGTTTTTCCTGTAATATTGTTTTTTTTCTCAGCACAGCCTTCTGTTGCCGTGCACGACTGGACGTACTTTGTGTTGTTTTCAATGTATTATGATGCTATGCGATCTTGTTTCCGCGTGATTCTCTCTATAGCGCCACGTCGGCTTCTGGGGTTTGTCAACGCGCGTCTTCTTGTTTTGAGTATGAAATTTGAATTGAGTGCGATTTTTTTTTGTGAACCCCGTGTGCCTGTTTGGCTACATTTATTTTGTGTGATGCAGCGGTTTTTCCCCTTATTATCATGTATTCTTCTGTACAGTGTTCCTCCTGACTAACATGCGTCACTTCGTATTTCGTTTTTAGTTATAGCGGTTGGTTAACACCCCTCTTTATGTGCACGGTTTTTTTTGTTTTTTATGTTCTTCTTGTACTAATGTTTTGACCGCTGCTGCATGTTTTCAGAAGTACAGTTTTGTTTCTCCTGTCGCTGTCTTGCAGTGTCAGTCAATTTGTGTTGTATTGTTGTTGTGTTTTTTACCTGTCACCTTTGTGTTCGCGCTGCTATGTACTAGTTTTTGCAATGTGTTTTTCTTCCCTCACTCTGGGGTTTGGGTTTTGTAATGTGTGTGTTTTTCATTTTTTTGTTTTCTGTGTTCCTTTTTTATCTGTATATATTTTAATCTTGTTCTGATGTTACCAGTTTTCTTTCCTCCTTTCTTTTGTGTTGAGACTTCTTGGCCTCGTCTCTTTTAATACAGTCTCATGTGACTGAAGCGTATCACATGTAACTTGCTTTTAGACTAATAAAGGTTTATTTTGAAGGCAGTGGTCTAAAGGCGCTGGCCTCTGATCATTCGCCCGTAAGGGGTGCGGGTTCGAATCCCGGTGAGGCATGGATGTTGTGTTTGTCTTACGGCACTGGCTCTCTCCCTTCCCTGGAACCAGTGACCCTAAATTAGGGACGGGCGACTGTTTATAGCCCATTGAGTTGCTCACGGTAGTCGTTAAACCTCCAATAAAAAAAAAAAAAAAAAAAAAAGAAACTATTTACATTTACGCTTCCTAGTCAACAAAAAGGTCATTTTTTTCAGAAGGCGTTCTAAAAATGTGTCAAAATATTTCCTCTCAGTTGGACTGTATTCTTTAACTTTTTGCGTATTAATATCATATGCAAGATAATTACAAAACAAACCTGTGTAACCGTGGTTTATGTGCGGCTTACTACAAACAGAAGGTTTGGTAGCAACCAACCTATATACATACATACATACATACATATCACTAAGCTGTTCTGAGATTCAGAGGTTAGCTCCAAAAAGAAATACAAACTTCCAGATATTTTTACCTATTGTTGTCGTATCAAACTTCTCCATTTACATCGATCTTGACACACAACTCGTGCTTCACTGATATCCATTACACGCCGCACACAAGATCTTTTATACTTCATACTCATAATCCTTTTCTCATGCAGACACTCCTGAATCTGATCCACCCATGTCTTCCTTGGCCTTCCTCTGCCTTTCCTTCCTGCCACTTGGGCTGAAAAGATTTTCTTAGTAAGCATTTCATCACTCATTCTTTCAACATGGCCGAACCACCGAAGCATATTGGTCTCCACCTTGCTAACAACATTTTGCTTCACACCACACAACTGCAATACATCTTCATTCCTCACACAATCAGATCGTGTCTTGCCACAAACCCTACGTAAGTAACGCATTTCTCCAGCACACAAACGACTCCTATGTTTCTTCTGCAGTACCCAGGTTTCACTGCCATACATCAGAGTAGGAACAATTACAGTTTCATACACAGCCATGCGGGACTCTCTAGAGAACCCATCATTCCTGTGAAAACCTCCCAGAGCAGCTATGACTTTCAAAGAAGAATTCACTCGCCTACTGATTTCACCATCCAACTTGTTCTCTCTGTCAAACATACTTCCTAAATACACAAACTCACTCACCTGGTCAATCACAGTGCCATTTATACTTACATTACATTCAGTGCTACCAGTTCCTCTCTCAAACACCATAACTTTGGTTTTTCCCTTATTTATACTCAGTTTGAATTTCATGCAAACTTCGTGCATCCGAGTCAACATACTCTGCAACTCACTTTTGCTCTCTGCCAACAGGACAGTGTCATCAGCATACAGCAATCTGCACACACGGATATCACCAAGACATAAACCACTATTATCTATTTTGGCATCACGCATGCATGCGTCCATAAATATATTAAACAGCCATGGTGACATTACACAACCTTGTCTAACTCCTGCACCAATGGAAAACCATTTTGATAAAACACCATTCACTCGTACACAAGCTCTACTACCAGCATACATGGCTTTTACACTATTAAGTTGATTCCCAGTAACACCATATTCATTCAATATCTTCCACAAAAGTGTCCTATTCACTCGGTCGTAAGCTTTCTCTAAATCTATGAAGGCAGTAAAAACTTTCTTCCCAACAGCCAGATACTTTTCAATCATCGTGGTAGCAACCTCATTTCAATAAATTTAGCCTATAAATTCGTGCAAGCTTATTCCTTCAATTGATTGGTAAAGATGTACGTTGTACAAGAAGCTGGCATACAATGCTATGTTTTTGGAAAAACTACGGCACTGTAATTGAAATCAATGTGAAAAATCCACACGGATGCCCATCTTAGAGATGGCGCCAGGGTGCTCAAAATCCGTCAGCTGGACCTCAGCCAATAGAAAGAACACTATTATTTTCTATCTCGTTGATTTCACGATTGCTTAAAAAGGGAGCGAAAGTTTGTATGTTCCCGATTGTGAAAAGCAAAGCGGGTTATTCTGTTTGGAGTTCGATTGAACAAGTCTTATATTGATTTGAAGCCTTATAAGGTTCTGGCTAAAAAAACTACGCAACTTGAATAGTGCGCTGGTTGAGAATAAACGAATTGGATGTGTAAGTAAATCTGTTTGGCTTTAAACCCTTCGCCGTATTGTTGTGTTAATGTAGTTAGTATTTATGATTGCCGCTCCTGTAACACAGTGGTCTAAGCCCTGTCTTCTGACCATCCGTCAGAGATGGGTCTGGGTTCGGATCCCGTGGAGCATGGATGTCATGCTTGTCTTACGGCACTGGTTCGACTTCTCTGGAACTAGTGTCCCTAAATTATGGACGCCTCCCCGGTGGCGCAGTGGTCTAAGCGCTGGCTCATGATCATTCGTCCGTGAAGGGGTCCGGGTTCGAATCCCGGTGAGGCATGGATGTTGTGTTTGTCTTACGGCACTGGCTCTCTCCCTTCCTTGGAACCAGTGATCCTAAATTAGGGACGGGCGACTGCTTATAGCCCTTTGAGTTGCTCACGGTGGTCGTTAAACCTTCAATAAAATAAAAAAAATGGACGGGCGACTGCTTAAGCCGATCGAGTTGCACACGGTGGTCCTACCTCCTCTCCAAATAATTAAGATTTTCGGGTTCTGCGACTGAGCAAAAATCCGAGGTGTCAGAGTGAAGCCAATTTACTATGCCATGTTAAGCCTTACGTGAACTTAACGCTTTTGGGTGTGTTACAGCAAAGCTAACCTAAAAATAATGTTCCGATATAGTATGACTATGCTAACGATCCGAATTTCTTGGCGTAGATTTCTATTCTACGCCAAGAAATTCGGATCATTAGTACAGTTATACTATTTTGAGTATAATTGGTGTACAGTTTCTATTTATTAATTAATGTTCCACTTTCAACAGTTCAAATTAAACCGTAACATTACAGTGGCGTCCGAATTATTGTAAACAATGAGTCAACAAGGTGCTAGACGATTTGCTAATTCCTTTGAACCGGAGTGCAATACGGCGCTGGCCGCCCCGGTTGCGCAGTGGTCTAAGCGCTGGATTGTGATCATTCGTCTGAGATGGGTCCGGGTCAGAGTTGGAAACTGGTCAAAAAATCTGGACCCTGACAAATCTGCTTTGAGCTAATAAACTCTAATACATCCTCAGTATCATTGGCAATCATTATCAATCCACTGCTGGATGAAGGTCTCTCCACGTTTCTTGCAGAACGGACTGTCTTTGACCAGTCTCCTCCATCCACCGATCTCCCACGTGGTCTTCTTCTGGATCTTTTCCTGTCCCTTGGAATCCAGTCTAAAATTTCGGTTGTTTATCGGTAATCCATTCTCTTGGCAATATGTCTAGCACAATGCCATTTCAGGGATTTTACTTTGATCTTAATGTCTTCCACTCTTGTCATTTTCGTTATCCATGAGTTCCCCTTTTCATCTCTCTTGGTTACACCAAGCATGCATCTCTCCATGCTCATTTCAGTTGTCTGCAGTCTTTGTATGTCATTTTTAGTTAAGGTCCACGTCTCTGCTGCGTACGTAAGCACTGGATGGATGCATTGATTAAACGCTTTTCTTATAAGACATATAATGACTCATTGCCCTTAAAAATTGTACTATTTCTTCCAAAAGCTCTCAAATTGCTTTACGGCAATTAATTTCTTCGTCAATGTGACCTTTGCTTGATATCTGCTGCCCAAGGTAAATGTAGGAATTTGTTATCTCCAGCTTTTCCCCATCAATTGATAAATCTTCGTTCCTTGTAAAAGCATTGTACATCAGTTTTGTCTTCTGAAAGTTCATTTTTAATCCCCATTTCTTTACTCTTCTCAGCAAGTTCTTTGATCATACACTGAAGCTCTGAAATATTATTTCAAAGACCTCTGAAGGGTTCTTTGAAATATTTATTTTCTATTCAAAAATAAAACTGAAATAAAAACCGGGTAGAAATTGGGTCAGGAACACATTGACCCGACCCGTTTGCTCCGCAAGGAATTGTCTACCCGTTGGCCAGTTTCCATCTCTGATCCGGGATCGAATCGGGGTGAGAAATGGATGTTGTGTTTATCTTATGGCACTGGCCTCTTCCCTTCCCTGGAACCAGTGGCCCTAAATTAAGACCCGGCGACTGCTTTATATAGCCCATAGAATTGCTCACGGTAGTCCTTAAACCTCCAAACGAGAGAAAAAAAAATTACGGGGCTGCTTGATTGACCTACTAGTATGAGAAGTATTGCAGCTCTGAGTTCTCTGAAGGAATTTGCCGACTTTAATAACCAGAATCTCAACCGCATTATCTTGTTTCGACTATGCTATGTTGTACAAGAACTCAGCAATCTTGTTTTGATGATGCTTCAGCGATCTTCTGTGCACTAAGTATATTTGTGGAAACAGCGAGCAGTATCTATATGGTACGGAAGATTGTGATATAATCGGAGGATGATTGACTGACTACCAATTGTTGATGGTGATTATCTGACGTGCTGAAAGGCTGTTGAATAAAAAAGTTGAAACGGTAAGTTATGTTGATTCATTTAGGATCCCTGGCCTTTTATTCCAGAAGTTTTTAATTGTGCCTAATTAAGTTTTCAGCTTCCAACACTGAGATTCATTCGGGAAAGCAACCTTTTAATTAATGAAACTATTTGAGTCTTCAGTGAGGCATTTAAGTGAAGCTGAAGTTAGCGTAATAGTTAGACATTTCCAAAAAAAGTATCCCGACTGGTTGCATAAGTTCGAAATCGCCGGACACAGCAGGTAACAGTTTGGCACAGATTGACCTTGAAAGCTACTACGTGTGTTCCGTGAGTCACGTCTTCCCTGTTCATCCGGTATTTTTACAGTAGTGCTTTGTTCTTACGCTTGTAAAGCTGTTCGTTGCATTTGTCATGTCGGAAAAATTTGACCAACAAATTTGCATCAGATTTTGTCAAAAACTTAGCGAACCTAACAGAGACACATACTTAAAAGTTATAGAATGTCTATGGGGAGGATTGTATGAGTCGTGCAGAAGTTTGAGTGGTTAATCGTTTTAAAGATGGTCGTAAAAGTGTTGAGAGTGATGAACGGTCTGGGAGGCCCGCAACCAGCAAAAGTGAAAACAATGTCGAACTTGTACGTACAGCTTTGCGGGAAAATCGCCAAATCACTATTTGTGAGTTATCTGATGACTTCAACATCAGTTTGCTTCCCCGGTGGCGCAGTGGTCTGAGCGTTGGCCTCTGATCATTCGTCCGAAAGGGGTCCGGGTTCGAATCCCGGTGAGGCATGGATGTTGTGTTTGTCTTACGGCACTGGCTCTCTCCCTTCCCTGGAGCCAGTGACCCTAAATTAGGGACGGCTGACTGCTTATAGCCCATTGAGTTGCTCACGGTGGTCGTTAAACCTCCAACCAAAAAAAACAAAAAAACATTAGTTTTGGTTCAGTTCAGTAGATTCTTAAGGACGATTTGGATATGAGATGAGTCTCAGTCAAATTTGTGTCAAAATTGCTCTGAGCTGGGCAAAAACAGGCCCCTGTTTCAGCTGCTGGTGACCTGCTTGAGGGCATTAAAAACGACGAAAACTTTTTAAGAACTATCATAACTGGTGATGAATCGTGGGTTTATGCGTATGACCCCGAAACTAAGGCCCAGTCTTCACAGTGGAAGCCCCCAAGCTCTCCCAGACAACAAAACGCACGACAGCACCGGAGCAATGTCAAGACAATGCTGACTGTTTTGTTTTTCGATCGTGAGGGAATTGTGTACCATGAATAAGCTCCATGAGGTCAGACAATCAACAAGGAGTACTACTGGTCAAGCTTTGCGGCGTTTGAGGGACGCAGTTCATCACAAAAGGCAGACATTGTGCGAGAGTGGCATGACTACGCGACTGCCCATGCATCGCAACTTATGCAGCAGTTTCTTGCTGAGCACCACACTGCACAAGTCCGACAGCCACCCTATTTGCCAGATCTTGCTTCCTGCTACTTTTTTCATACATACATACATATCACTAAGCTGTTCTCTGAGATTCAGAGGTTAGCTCCAGAAAAAAATACAAACTACTAGATATTTTTACTTACTGTTGCTGTATCAAACTTCTACATTTACAGCGATTTTGACATACAACTCGGTCTTCACTGATATCCATTACACACCGTACACAAGATCTTTTGTACTTCATACTCATAATCTTTTTCTCATGCAGACACTCCTGAATCTGATCCACCCATGTCTTCCTTGGCCTTCCTCTGCCTTTCCTTCCTGCCACTTGGGCTAAAAAGATTTTCTTAGTAAGCATCTCATCACTCATTCTTTCAACATGGCCAAACCACCGAAGCATATTGGTCTCCACCTTGCTAACAACATTTTGCTTCACATCTTCACAACACATCTTCATTCCTCACACAATCAGACCGTGTCTGGCCACAAACCCCACGTAAGTAACTCATTTCTCCAGCACACAAACGACTGTTTCTTCTGCAGTATCCAGGTTTCACTGCCATACATTAGAGTAGGAACAATTACACTTCCATACACAGCCATGCGGGACTCTCTAGAGAACCCATCATTCCTGTGAAAACCTCCCAGAGCAGCTATGACTTTCAATGAAGAATTCACTCTCCTACTAGTTTCACCATCCAATTTGTTCTCTCTGTCAAACATGCTTCCTAAATACACAAACTCGCTCACCTGTGTAAGTGAAACTAAAAAGAAAAAAATTCGGGTAGAAGAAGTGAATGGCACGGTGAGTGTGTGGTCTGGAGTATTGGATACTTTTTTTCTCTTCCCCTAAATCAAATACCACTTGAAAGGAAAAAGTTATTGAGGAGATACAGCAGACTGTAATGAAGCAGCTGTTCCCTATTTCAGAAGATGACTTCAAAAAATGATTTAAGCAGCGGAAACAACACTGGGCTAAGTGTGTGGCTTCGAAAGGAGACTGCTTTGAAGGCGATTAAGTTTCAAATCTGTAAGTGTTGTCTTTTTTTACCCTTTACAACCGTAGGTTGAAGAAGCGTATATGCTCCAGCTTTGTCCGTCCGCACGATTACTCGCGTAAAAACGGTTCGATTTCGATGAAATTTTAGTATGTGGTAGGGGACAACCTGGGGACGAATCCTATTGAAAATGGACGAAATGGAGTCAGAGGTCAGGACATAGGAGTGGGATCCATTCCATTTCCTTTATGCGTCATAACTTACGTAAAAATGCTTCGATTGCGACAAAACTTTAATGTTGTTCCGGAGGTATACTAAACCGGTTCTGTTGAATATCATCGAAATGGGATCAAAGGTCAGGACACAGGAGCGAGACTTATTCCACAGCCATTATCTTCATAACTTGAGTAATGATTTCTGGTATGTTGGAAAGCGTATCATAATCAATGCGTTGCATGATTTTACTAACTTGTTTTTAATAAATCCAGTTTGTGTTTTTTGATCACACCTTGTATTTAACTAAAATATTATAGAGCAGACTCCACCAGTTTCTTGAAAGTGCACTGAGAAAAACGTTTTGTTAATTCAGTAAAAAAATTGTTGAATCAACCAAAAAGTTTTGTTGATATGCAACAAAAATGTTTGTTAAATTTACAAATGTATTTTGCAGAAAAATATTGTTGATTCTACAAACTTTATTGTTACCATGACAAAACGTTTTTTTCATTTAACAAAATACCTATGTCGATTTTTGGGAATTTGTTTGATTCAACAATATGTATTGTTATCGTGATAAAACGTTTAGTGGAATTAACAAAATATAGCCAACGAAATAATTTGTGTTGCCAACAAAACAATTCCGATGGAGTTTGGCTAAAGCAACGAAATAAATCGACAAAACAGCTCAACAAATCAATTTTGTTGTTTCAAACAAACTGTTTTTCTCCGTGTGGTATAGGAAATGCTTACAGAACCAAACTCATGGCCCTGAACTTCCAAGAAATGTAGTTTCACTGAAGAAAGACTGGTTTTACCATTTTTGTCAGTCTTTCCAATATTTCCTTCAAAGTTGGCCTATTTTCCTTTTGCTTTCAAGACATTTACTTACCTTCCAGTAGGATCTTTCCAGATCAATAGCAGAATATCGTTTGGATCGATGTGAGTGGTTAAGACTACAATCGACATGTAGCCGTAGATGATAATCTTTCGTAGGGTCGTTCGTTACTGCTGCATATTAATAATATTCAAGACATGTCATATGTATCGTATTAGAAAGTAAAAAAAAGGCGTGCGCTTTAAACATTTATTTCAAATTTCAGTACAAAAGTTTTGAATGATAACAGGAAAGTGCTTAATTTTGATTTAATTTTTTAAAGTGCCTGTTAAAGCTCAGCTGTGGACAATTTGTCATTATAATTTACACAACACTGAAATTGTTTAACATTAAAATTGGGTGGCACTGGCCTAAAAGGCATTTTTAAAAGGAAACATCAGACCAAAGGTTTTACACCATTAGTTTTGTGCACTTTAAGGTTTCTGGGTTGCAGATTAAACCTTCTGCGCAGACAGCTGTCGGAATAAAATTCAGGAGCTGTTCAGTAGGGAAGCAGTGATCGCCTTCGGCTAGAAAAATCAAAATAAAAACTGTGTCATGAGTATATATTTTTCAGAAGCAACATATGTAAGAACTGAGAAAGAGACATATTTAAGTTATCTGAAAAAGGAATGGATGATTTAACATTACTTGTGCTGTTGCGTAAATGTACATTTTGAGGTACACTGTTAAAAAATTTTGTGTGAGGTTGCACCAAAATCTGGTGCTACACCAGCTGCACCACTTTCTGAGAAAAGATACACCATCGTGTTTTGCAAACAAAACCCAACAACGCGGTCAACTTTTCACCACGTTATGGTACAAAATTTCAGGCAAGGTTGCACCATGTTTTTGAGTTTATTTTGCACCATGGAATGGTGTATCTTTTTTAAAAAAGTGGTGCAGCTGATGTAGCACCACTTTTTGGTGTAACCTCCCACAAAATTTTTTAAGAGTGTACATTGACGAAATTGTCGACAGCGGGGGCTCAGAAATTCTCAGATAATTTATTGGTTTGGCCATAAATTAATTGCTTTTTTTTCTGTGTAAATGAAAGGCGAATTTTGAATGGGAAACAAAAACTTGAGCCAACAATATATTGTCCATTTGGTTCGATGCCTTTTTGCCATATCGCAGGCAAGTTCATGATTCCGTGCTCAATTTTTTTTTTTTGCTTTTTTCGGCAAAAAAAAAACAGTTCCGAGAACTATTTGATAGCCTCATCAGCAGTGAAGATTTTACCATTCAAGACGTTTTGCAACGAACGAAACAAATGATAGTCTGATGGTACCAGGTCTGGCGAATATGGTAACACATCCCATCCAAGCTGCAACAATTTTTGACGAGTGACCAAACTTGTATGTGGTCTTGCGTTATCATGGTGAAACACAACGCCTTTACGATTCACCAATTCTGAACGCTTCTGTTTGACTAACTACATCACTGAATTTATCCAGCTGACGACAGTATACGTCCTAATTAGGGACTTGATTCCTTAGAAGCAATTGAAAATACACAGTACCTTTGAAATCCCACCAGACGGACAGCATATAACCTTCCTTTAGTGCATATCTGCTTTTGAAATGCTTTGAGCAGGTTCATCACGCTTCTCCACGATCTTTTTCGTTCGACGCTGTTGTGGACGATCCATTTTTCATCGCCTGTTATCATGCGTGGATTGTTTTTATCACGCTTCAAGAGCGAATCGCAGATGTCAACGCGCTTAGTGAGATGAATTTCTATGAGCTCATGTGGTACCCACATATCGAGCTTACTAACGTATCCCAGTTGCTTTAAATGGTTTTCAACGCTCGATTTCGATATGTTCAGATTTTTAGCAATCTCTCGTGTCTTTAAACGCAGATTGAATTCGATCAATGCCTTTATTTTGTCATCAACTTCGATTGGCCTTCCTGACCGTGGTGCATCTTTCACATCAAAATCTCCAGACCGAAATTCTGCAAATCAATTCTGACACTTCCGTAGTTTTAAGGCATCTTCACCATACACATCACACAACTTCTTTTTATGAGCTTGCACGGCATTTTTTCCTTTACGGAAGTAATACAGCAAAACATGACGGAAACGTTCCTTTTGATTGTCCGTTTTGAAATCGATGCCAGACAAACACTTGTTAACGAACTCGTGCACTTTCTATTCCTAAAACAAACTTCAGCTGCCACGTTACATAATGAACTTCCGGTTTCAAGTGACGTTAGTTACATTTCAAGACACTTTTCGCCATCTATGTGTAAAAAAAAAAAACGCTATGACTTTTTGGCCAACCCAATAGTTTGCACACCAGTCAGAGATTGATATGATAGACTCCGCAATATTCAAATTTACAAACCTTTTGCCACAAAACGAAATTGACGCCCATATGAACGTTAGTGTTCTTTGACGTTAGTTACATACAAATATTTTTTTGCAATTCAAAACAATTCTAAAAATTCAAAGCTTTTAAGAGTTGGAGGCACAGTACTAACGGTATTCGAGGTTTCGAATAACAGTGTGGACAATGCTAGGTGTCCAGTTTATGCGTGAATTAAAATCCATCAACAAATAACGTTATTGAAACTACGTGTGTACGAGAAACAGCTTCGCCATTAGTAAGCCTTAGAGATTGACATATTTTATGGGCACATAGACTCTCATTTTATTTCACTGCGTCTACCTTTCACATTGGGCACCCTAAATTTTGAAGAAGGCACAGAAGAAGCGAGTGGCCTAGTCGTTAGAGCAAGTACCTCTCAACGGGATGATTCGGCGATCGATCCCAGGTAGGTTGAGTTACTCTGAACAACTGTATAAACTCCGCGCGTCTGATGGGCACGTTAAGTCGTCTGCCCCGGGGTATTGGACCCCATTGCAAATAAGGCCATCTGATCCTACCACGCGCCATTGTCATTTCTCCCTAGAAGCTCTCCTTGTGACGTCATAGTCTGGCACTCCCAACTGTCTCGACTCGCACTTTCAATCTGCCACAGCGACTTCTCTGATCTGTTTACTCTCTGTCGTTTCTGAGCCTTTAAGTTCAGTCTAATGTAACTCCGCTTCTGATACGCAACACAAAATTCCCATGAGACACAGGTAACTGCGTCTAAATCATACCAGTGTGTGAAAACCCTACTAGAAATTGCTGGGAGGATTTGCAGAAAGCACATCGAGCAATATGTTTTTGTCCGACAGAATGTACTTGGAGGCAAAGGAAATGAGGCTCAGGCTTGTAGGTCCGTATATAAACTAGGCTCTCACAGTAATGGGGAATGAAATGCCAAAATTCGAAACGCGAACTGATGCAGGTAATGTAGGCATGAACAGTAGCTTATGATAACAAGTTGGTAAAATCGTGCAATGCATTGATTATGATACGCTTTCCAACATACCAGAAATCATTGCTCAAGTTATGAAGATAATGGTTGTGAAATAAATCTCGCTTCTGTGCCCTGACCTTTGAACACATTTCGATGATATTAAACACAACCGGTTCAGTATACCTCTGGAACAACATGAAGTTTTGTCGCAATCGAAACATTTTTTCGTAAGTCATGACGCATAAGCGCGATGGAATGGATCCCCTCCTATGTCCTGACCTTTGACCCTACTTCGCCCATTTTCAATGGGGTTCCTTCCCAGGTTGTCCCCTACCACATACTAAAATTTCATCGCAATCGAACCATTTCTACGCGAGTTATCGTGCGGACAGACAGACTGACAAAGCTGGGGCATATATGCTTCTTCAACCTACGGTTGGAAAGCGTAAAAAATGCTGCTTACTTATGGACCTACAGGAGTTTATCAAAATAATAGACACGCTGACTGCTACTTGAGTGCACACAACGTATGCAAATATCAGGGACGATGTCACCCGCGATGTCAGGTATATAATGTGGTGCAGTACGATGTGGGCTATCACGTATCAAACAGCTATTGTGGAATAATTGTCGACAATGTCAGATCTCGACCTCAAAAAAGGCTTGATCATTGGAACGCATCTTGCAGGATTTTCAGTAACTGGAACGGCAGAAATAATAGGTGCAATACGAGGAACTGTATCGAAGATTATGATTACCTATGAAAAAGGACACGGAGTTGACTCCAAACGTGCAAATTGTGGATGGCATACGAAGATGTCAGATAGGGACAGGAGAACGTATGCACGGATTGTACAACGGAAGCAGAAGACCACGGCACTGCAAATAGCAGCACCAATCGACATGACCCCGTTTCTGTCATAAGAGTTCGTCGGGAACTCCATCGTGCCGGTATTGATTGTCGTGATGCAATCCGCATACTTTTGTTTACCAATGCAACAAAGCCTGTAAGGTGGTAAAGAGCACATAAAATCTGAGATCCTAAAGACTGGCAACGTATCACCTAGTCTGATGAATTGTGTTTCACATTGTTTCCCACAACTGATAGTGTATGTCTGGCGAAAACCTGCAGAAGCGTACTACCAAGACAGTTTGGTTCCTCCTGTGAAGCATGAAGGTGGATCTCTGATGGTGTAGAATACAATGTCATGGAATTCCTTATGGGCCATTAGTCATTCTACAGGGTCGTGTCACATCTGCGACGTACGAATCCATTCTTGGTGACAACCAGCATCCATAGTTTCAGGCATTGTTCCCTAATGACAGTACTTGGTTTCAAGTAGACAATGCACCGGTGCATTGTGCAAAATGGGTCAAGTTGTGGTTCGCAGAGCATGGCCACCTCAATCTCCAGAGCTACCCTGGCCACCTCAATCTCCAGAGCTACCCTGGCCACCTCAATCTCCAGACATTAGTATTATTGAGCTTTTGTAGGAACATAACATCTGGAGGGAAAGGTCATATCACACTTTCGCCCTCCAACATCACTGGTGCAGTTAGGACATGTTTTACAGCAAGAATGGACCCAAATTCCATTATCGTATAAACATGACTTATGCAAATCTATTCTAAGTTGAACTTCTTCTGTTATGAAAGCCCGAATTGAGCCTACAGCTTATTAATGAAAAGTTATCCGCAAGCAGTTAGTGTTTCCAATATTTTAATAACTCCCTGTACGTCAAAGAGGGCAGATGGCTACGTTTTTTCTGGGAATATTAAGCAGAAGCGTCGTTAGACCATCTCAGGGGAGGCTGAAGCCCCCTCCCCCAGTGATCTTAGAATAATCTTGAAATGAGTTTTTCATTTAAGTCAAAAAAACTAAATTTCTAAACCTTTACTAAGATTGAAATATTATCTTTTTTTAATCAATGATTTGTCATAAAAGAAAACAAAATGAAGACAAAAAGATTCATGATAAATTTAGATTTGACTATTATGCGCTATCGAAGGACTCTTAAGGACACCCCAAAGCATTAAGAACACACCCGAAAGATCGTCGGGTGTGTAATGCGGTTTGTAATAGTTTTTTTACTTTTTATCCATAGGTTCTTTTCAAGATTTGGCAAAATTTTATGAGCTTGGTGGACGGGGACATCAATTGGACGCTCACAAATTTTTGGTCTAGTAAGCTGAATTTGGTGCAATAGTTTTCTTGCCCTGCTGTGAATTTCTCTATTGCTTTTAATTGACCTTAAATAGGGTGCTGTGTCTCCAAAACTTGGTACCCCGTGGTATCTCCACCCCAATAAACCATACCAACAGCTAGCATGTAGAGAACACATAGGATCCACTATTCGCTCTGTCCCTTGTGTAAATTGTGGGGGCTCTAAAACTGAAAGTTTGACTTCCATACTCTTTGCATGTGAAATCTGTTGCTCGACCTAACAAAGGCCACAAATAAAAAATCTTTCTAAAGCGAAAAAGGCGAGCGGTCTTCAACACTGCTCAATACTTCTCACCACAGCAAAGAAAGTGGGGGTCATCTCCATATTCTCATAACCCACTGAATATGGGGGAAATATAAACATTGAAGTAATGTTAATGCTGCATTAAAATTGTTATAATAAAGCTGAAGATCTCCAGGTTACATTGGTTGTAAATGAAATTTTATTAGTTAACTCAGTTGTTTTTCTAAATTTAAAACTCAATTGAATTAAACGTGACGACTAACAATTTTTAAACCTCTGCAATTTTACTTTTTGCTCTTTACGGGGAAAGGGGATAGGGTGAGTACGAGAAATTAAATAAAATTAAGCCCCATTCAGCCCTCTCCCTCAACATTCTTAATCTGGCAACGTCCCTGATGTTAAGAATGACCAGAAATAAACACCTTTGTGACAGACTGAAGGAATCTGGAAATAATCATCAAAATAGAGCTTGAGGCTGTTTTTCGAGCTTAAACTTACATATGGTAGAAACAGAAATTCGCCGCCCAGGTGGCGCAGTGGTATAAGCGTTGGCTTATTATGACCATTCGTCCGAGATGGGTCTGGGTTCTAATCCTGATGAAACATGGATGTTGAATTTTTCTTATGGCACTGGCTCTCTCCCTACCCTGGAGCCAGTGACCGTAAATTAGGGACGAGCGATTGCTTATAACTAATAGAGTTGCTCACTGTGGTCGTTAAATCTCCAAACCAAAAAGAAACGGAAATTCACATTCTGGAGTAAAACAAATGAATCAAAAATTTAAAAAATTAGTGACACGATAAGAAATGCACTGAAGTTGTTTTACGTATGGCGAAGAATTAGTGCATATTTATAATTTTAATTTAAAAGTATGTTGTCACGCGATAGGATTCAAAACACTGCACGTTTTCTCCGAGCAGTTGAGCACTGTTGGAAATTGTTCATTGCTGTTTTGAGACTGCCGAAAAGTTAAACCTTACTTAGGAGCTTCTAAATTTCTGCTTATCCTTTCTCTTTTGCAACAGTTCTGTAACTTTCTGATTGACCCTCAATGTTCGACGGTAAAACTACTTACGTATTTGTGCTACGCAGATGTCACAGCAACCGCAGTAACTTCCTTTGTGGTGTACTTTTCCATTCTGTTTTTCGCAGTTTTCAAGGTTTTCGCAAAGGACGCTCTTGCAGAAATCCTCTTGGCATACGAAAGCTGTAGCCGCTGCTATTAAGCCCAGCAATACAAACAGAAGACAGTATGACCGCATCTGCAGAACGAGAAATTAACACAATTATTAATTTACTCGGAACTGTGTTTGAATAAAAGAAACGGCGATGACCGTTGCACAGGATGTACAATGTCAGTTAATAGTAAGTAAGTACAAATTGGAAAGGTCATACCATTATAAAATATATAAACATTCAAATAAAAATATAGCTGCATTTCTACATATAATAAATTGGATTTTCAGGAAACATGCACAAAAAGGGAAATAAAAGCATCACATATATAATTTGTCCAGCTAAAGAAGAGCTACCGATGTAGCTGATGTTACTGGTTCTGAGGGGCAAGGCCAGAACCATATGGGCAACCGGAAGGTTCGCCCCGGGTCCGCGCCTTCACAGGCACGCGCACTTTCATTTCATTTATTTTTCGTTGTGAGGTTACATTTGACCATGTTAAATTTAAAAATTAGTTTTATAACATATAATATTAAGAAAAAAGAACATATATGAAAACCTATGTACAGGGTAACCACAGAACAGGAAATTGAGTAAAAGGCTGTATGTATATAACCTGAGTGAATCCCAATTCCCCTAAAGTACGTAGTCAAGCCAAACGTCCTGCACATATGAAATTTACGCAAATGTGGTCTGATTAATAAATTTTACTATTAAATTCTACATTTTAGTTTGTTAGCAAATATCTTTTTTAAATTATCGAAGACTTTACACCGTTTATAAACTAAAACACTTCCTTTTAATGGCGTAAAACTAATACACAATTTAAGCCGAGCTTTCGCGCCGCACCGGGAGGCTTCGTCTGGGCTAAGCTTTCAAAGCCTTCTTAGAGATAGCAACTTACAATATTGTTAGAATTAAAAAAAAAAAGCATCACATATGTGTCCATTATAGTAGTACAAAAGTCTACTATAAACCCACGTCCGTCCCCAACCTGATGCTCCGCAGCTCTTTCTGTCCCGCAGAATACAAAACAGCTATCTTCCATTCTCGAATTCGAAGAGCCTTCGCAGTTTCCTCAGATACCCATTCTAGACAACACGAAATTGAAAGCGTCATCACGTTGGCACTCATGCAGGATATTCATTGAATCAGATACGTAACTTTATCCAAAAAAGCCAGGGTCAAACATTCTAATCTTCCAGTGCCGCAGCTACGTTTAGGCTCAATTCCTTACATACCAAATGTGTCTTACAAACTCAAAAACGCCTTCAAGAAGATGAACTACGGCGTCGGCATTAGGCCTCCTGCATCTTTATATACTATGCTAAAGGGAAAAAAAAATGAAAAACCACGTCTCTCCTGCGAAACAGGTCTTTATGCGATCCCCCTACAGTTATCCGGACGGCTCTAAACGATACTACATTGAAATGACCAATCGTTAGTTGGAATCGGAGTCAACGAACATAAAAGGGACACAAAATACGGTAAAGTAGCCACGGCACTATCCAGAGAAGTCAAATTCAAGTCCGCTACTACTATGTGGGGATGATATAAAGAAACTAGCTACCTACTCTACTCCTACATGTACAACCATTTGGGAAACCTTGGAGATCATTACCAACAGCGATACTTGCAATGATTGCGTCTCACTCGAGTTGCCACGAATTTCGAACCAATTCTTTAAGTAACTCCTTCTCCCTACTAGGATACTGCGTGCGCAACCAACGTGATGCCTCGTATCTTTAAATTAATATAACGTCGTATCAATTTATTGTCAAGTTCCCGCGTTCAGATTGTTAATGCGTTCTATTATTCAGTTTGCAGTTTCTGTCTAACTTCTTTGAAAAAGCCATCTGGTTGATGTGCGAAAGCTTGGAAACGCTTATGTGTCTATTTCCAACGCCAATAAATCGGATCACTAGTATAGTGTTACTATTTAACAGCAGTTCCATTTTACGTTGAGGTCCGTGTTTAGACATACTCACGTGTGGAGTCCGTGTTTTAAACGTGATCATGCGGCATGGAGAGGAATTACCTGTTTCCTTGATGCTTGTTCAGGAGATTTCCCCAGGCATCTGATATCTCATAAGACAAGTTTTCGTTGCATGGGTGTCTATAATATATTTTGAATTGTAACAATATTGTAAGTTGCTATCTCTGAGGGCTTTGAAAGCTTAGTAAAGACGAAGCCTCCCGGTGAAGCGCGAAAGCTAGGCTTAAATTGTGTAATAGTTTTACGCAATTAAAAGAAAGTGTTTTAGTAAATATTTTTTAATAGCTTTCGAAAATAATTATTAATATGTGTTAGTTGACAAGGTAGGTTATTCCATAATATCAATCCCTGGTAATCAATAAATCTTTGTTCGGTTAAAGTGTTAGGCATTAGTAATAAAAATGCATTTGTCTCTTGTTTGATAGTCGTGACCCACAGTGTTCAGCTGAATTAAATGTTTACACCTATTCTCTTTTATACATAAATCCTAATAACCTATATTGCCATAATTTCTCAATATCTAAAAAATCCATAAATATTAATCAGTACCCCCATATTCAAATTAATTCTAAGATTATTTAAAATTTTTGACCGCTGTTATGTAACGATTGTAATTTATATAAATTAATCTTAGCAGTTTGACCCCATACTAATAAACAATAAGTCAAACATGGATAAATCAGACTGTAATACAGCATTTTTAATACCGATTTCAGCATTTATTTTTAGTGTGAAGGTAGGCGATAGTTTCAATTTCTAGACTCTGGACAGTCTAGTGAAAGAGAAAAAGCTGTGCTGAAAGTAACATCTCTCATCCATCAAGTAGCCTTTTGTCCCGGAAAGAGAAGTTGGTACAGCGTGGAAGTGTCATGTTCCTTACCACACAACTCAGAAAGGGAACTATCAAAGGTTCATGGTTTTCCTTAGTTGGACGGACTACGTAAGTAGTGTAGTAGATTTACAGTTATTTTTGAAGTTAAAGTGTCCCATGAGAATGGAAAGACGGGAGGAGCCTCTGATTTTTAAGTATTTCATTACTGAGCCTCGGGAACTAAACCCAAAAAAGCAAGCATAATATCGATCTCATAGCTGGGATTCAAACGCACAACGTCTCACTGAGAAACAAATCACTCGTCCACAGGGCAAAACTGTTTTCGATTTTACTCATGTTTCCAAATTCCTATTTTCTTCACTTAAACCCTTGCTTTCCCGGTTATCCGGTAAGAACTCTCCTACACCTGAGCTGTCTCTGTAATCAGAGCTTCTTATCCGTTTTTTTTTTTTTTTTGGTGTAAATATGACAAGGTCAGATAATATCCAAAAACTTGAAAATTTCTTCGTACTGGAGCGGGAATCGAAACCGCGTCTCCCAGATAGCGCCCGGGTATGCTAACCACTACACCACTCAGAACGACCAAGTCTCAAGTTTTCGATTAATTTGAATATCGGATTATATTCAAATTAATCGGAAACTTGAGACCTGGTCGTTCTGGGTGGTTTAGTGGTTAGAATACCTGGGCGCTATCTGGGAGATACTGGTTCGATTCCCGCTCCATGACGACGGACCACCCTTGTCATATTTACACACACACACACACACACACACAAAAAAAACGGATTGTCATCTTCAAAATAACGCTTATTAAACTGCGCACTACCGACGACGTATGCGTGATAAACAGGTGTGGCCGGTGGCTACGATTATTGCAACGACTACAATTTATTCGAGACTCGTGCCAAAGTCGAACGCAGTATTGCACATTTTCATAAAGACATTCTCAGTTATGTCCTGTTCCTTGTATTTTTCTGGTGGTATCTAATTCTCGAGCTGTTAAAAAAACGTTAATCAACTTCCCTCTCTTAGAGTGTGCTGCATTTTTCTTTGCGGAGCTTTAAGGTTAAAGTGCAAACTGTGCTGTTGAAGAGCCTTAGTGGCGCTAAGGCATTATTTTTCAGGCTTGATGACGCTAAGTAACTTCTCGTGGTTAGGTAGTTACACAAACTGGACAAAGGAATTCTTTTGGATGATCAGATGTTCGACAAAAAATAAGGAATAATGTGTTTCATACGTAAGCATACTCCTATCTTTAACCGAATATTTGCACTGCAATGATGAGACTTTTAACCTACTACGTGACATGATTTACATCATGTCACGTAGGTAACGCATGATAACACTATGTAGGTAACACTAAGGCAGCGCATGAGTCAAATGTACAATGAAGCAACGATAAGCCTGCCGTCGTAGTTCAACTGGAAGATCAGCTTCTCCGGAGTAGGGAGATAGGGTTTCCAAATTCACCACAGGCAAAAGATTACAGACTAAACAGTTTGATCTCGCAGTAGGGCTCCTCGTGCACATCATAAGGATTCTGGTATAGATTGGGTGAAATACTGCCGTCTCAACACGATATTACTAGGTTAAAACACTTTAATGTAAAAGCACCATAGTTAAAACTTTACATAAAAGTACACAAGAACTTTCGAGTCCACATCGGACTTTTCATCAGGTGTGGTTCATATTATGCGAGTAGTGGGTTAAATACATCTAAAGGAGAGATATGACGTATGTTGTCATGAAGGGCATGCGCATGCACTATTGGTGAATCACCGTAACACAATTCAGAGCAATATGATAGCATTTGTTATCAATTAATGTCAATATTTGGTATGTCACTCTGAAGTAAATATTTCCAAGGGTTTGGCACGACACGCGGGAAATCGCCATTGCAATACTGTTGCTGATGGGCAAAGATTTGCAGGCTTTCAGTAAAGAGAGTTAAGTTTTTTGACTTTGGAGTAGTTAGTATGGATGTTTTGTCCCACAAAGGTTGATACGCTTTTTCACGGCGCGACATTGCTGTGGTTGTGGACTGGTTTTTATGTCATTTATGGTGCATCATGCGAGTCTTCATATTACGGGTCGTCGGGCCTTATATACTGTATATTTGGTCTTTCTTCCCGGGTTCAATCGCTTTCAGTGGGATTACATAAACTCCATGTCGGTCCTGCATCTGAATAGGACCCCTGTCATTTTTGACAGAAGACCATATGTTGTGGGTCTTTATCCCAAAGTTCAGACCATAAGGTCTACAAATGTTTTTCAAGATATTAGTTATTGGCGGGACGTAGCGTACAGATCCCACAGAAATTTAAGTTGATCTGTAATTTCTGTCTAAGGCACAAGACGTTCGCTCTTGCATTTGTTGGAGTACTTTGTTCACTAAGGGTCTGGAGTAGCCGAAGGCAGCAGCAGAGTCCTTTATTTTTGCTATTTCACTATTGTATAAATCTGATTCTAGTAAAATGTCAACTTCTTTTGCAGACAGCAGTCCTCAAAATAAAGTTATAGGAAGTAGCTCCTGCGTGGGTTATAAGATAGCATCGCTAAGGGGAAAGCAGCGAAAAAAAATTATACAGGTATGAAAGCTAAGTAACAAGAGTTTTATAGTTTCGAAGGGTGTTTATACAAAAAACCACGCCACCGGCTCCGATAAAAGTAATTCCCGTAGCTCAATCTTTGATTCTTTATAGACAATTCAAAAATAATTTCCTATATAACTTGTCCCTAAACAACTAAGAATGTCTTTATAAAAATATGCAATACTGCGTTCGACTTTGACACGAGTCTCGAATAAATTGTAGTCGTTGCAGTAATCGTAGCCACGGGCCACACCTATTTATCACGCATACGTCGTCGGTAGTGCGCAGTTTAATAAGCGTTATTTTGAAGATGACAATCCGTTTTTTTTTTTTTGTGTAAATATGACAAGGATGGTCCGTCGTCATGGAGCGGGAATCGAACCTGTGTCTCCGAGATAGCGCCCAGGTATTCTAACCACTACACCACCCAGAACGACCAAGTCTCAAGTTTCCGATTAATTTGAATATAAGTTGATTAATTTGGATATAAGTTTCCGATATTCAAATTAATCGAAAACTTGAGACTTGGTAGTTCTGAGTGGTGTAGTGGTTAGCATACCTGGGCGCTATCTGGGAGACGCGAATTTGATTCCCACTCCAGGACGAAGAAATTTTCAAGTTTTCGGATATTATCTTGTCATACTGTATTTACACCAAAAAAAAAAAACCGGATTCACATCTTCAAAATTTGTATTGTATGATGCAATCCCGTATTCCATTCAAAATTAATAAGCGCTGTTTTGTGAACCCTTAACAAGCGCTTTCGCGATGTGATTTTTCGAAAAAATGGATGTGAAAGAGGTACCCATGTGGAACACACACGATGCAGCAGTAATTTGTCGCGTAGGATGCGGAATGCTGACGTTTTTGAAATATTAGTTGACGCCGCTATGTCTTCACACGTGATTCGTTGATCTTCTTGCACGATTGACCAAACAGTGTTACCAATACGCTGCGTAACAACACTTTCAGGTCGACCAGGCCTAGGAGCGAGTTCTGCCGATAAACGCCCTTTTTTGAAATCACGGTGCCATCTAAAAATCGTTGACTCACCCAAACATTTATCTTTGTAAGCTTTTTTCATTAAATAAACTGTTTCCGGAGCTGTTTTACCCAAACGATCGCACAACGCATTTCACTTCTCAACTCTGAATCATTCACTTCCACATCTGTAAGACAAAATGCAGACGTACCTTAAACAACTGGGCAATAACAAAACCAGGATCGTCTGCCACGGCTAATAATTGTTGCCATAGATACTTCCTTAATTCAGTTAGTGGTCTGAGTATTATTTTTCCCCTTTGCACTGTTGCCAACTCGAAAAAAATTACTCTTAGTATTTATGGAACCGCCTTTGTATTTACGTATAACTTTGGATATCCTTGCTTCCTCGGTGCCATATATACAGAGTATTTCAAGAACAGTGGCGCCGCGTGCCGCTCAGAACTGAGTGGGCTATTAGGGATGGCTAAGCATGAACGGAGGGGGAGGGGGCATAAGGCAAAAATTCCGTTCATGCGGATTTTACCCGATGCTTATAATGTTATCTCTAGTCTAAAAAAGTTTTGGCGCATACTGTACGTAGTATTTATTTTTATTCAACGTATGTGGTATGGAAATCATGGATACGGATCTCTATGGCAAGTTACTATTTCCTCGCAATTTTAGCTTACTTACGTCGCTTTTTTTTTATGCTTTCATAAGGCTGTTTATGAATTTTGGTTTGTAGCCTGACAAGGAATCTCTCTCTCTCTTCCCCCCCCATCTTTTAAACTATAGTTATAAAAGATGGTGTGTATCTACTACTCTCTTAATTCACAATTCACTTAGAGGATTCCCCTCCATTTCCCAGAACCACAAACATTAAATCTAACAAAAAAAATTATATGTATAACAAAATTCCTCTGAATTCGGAAAATTCAGGCACGTTTATCCAAGTTCCCTAAAATCTTCAACTGTTGCACCAGCCATATGTTCTAACAGCTTTAATATTTGGGGAGGGGGCTAAAGGGTGGGTTCCAAAAAAAGTTGTGTGTTCTGAAGCTCACCCGTAGCATCCCGCCGCGCCTGTTCTAAAAGACTGTCCGCAAGGAATAGGAAAGTAATGGTTGCTTGTAGCTCAGCAAGCGGAGGACAGCTCAGCTATGATATATGCACCCCCTCCCCCATGGATAATTTCCGAAAAATACGAAAATTAAATATTTATGCGCCCTCCCTTCCCTTCACGTAAATCAAAGTCAATAATTAATAAAAAAAAAAAAAAAAAAACGCGCCACGCCGAATTAGGGAGAAAGAAATTTACCCGGACGCTTTAGAGGAATATTTTTCTGAAATACGCACATTAGTGTGTTCGATATTTGCCGTTCGATTGTATGGGACCAGCAATATGACTGAAACGTACGTGGTGGCTAAAGGGTTAGAACACCCATGCATTCAGTGTATGCAAATTCAGTGCGAACGCTCAATGTGTTATACAAATTTGGGAGGGTAGTAAATTTGCGATGTTCTCGTTGTACAAACGTTGTGTCCTGTTTGTGATAAAGTAAATATAACGCATAACATGTGCATTGTCTGTCTCAGAATCACATCGAATGCCTCTGTCTGAACAGACATGTCGGTTGTCCTCTTGTAAATGGATTTGCAGATGTCTCGCACATGTACTGTTCGCGAACATTAACGCTGCACATGTTCACTGCAGGTAAGCTGGCATACGTCCAGAATTTCAATTATCGATATCTCAGTGAAATATTCCTCTAAAGCGTCCGGGTAAATTTATTTCCCCTAATTCGTCGCCCCGCGTTTTTTTACTAATTGATTTTGGTTTTCGTGGGGGGCCATATAAACATTTAATTTTCGTACCTTTCGGAAATTTCCCATTCCGCGGGGTGCAATTATTATAGCTGAATTGTCCTCTGTTTGCTGCGCATTTTTGCATTTTTCCCTTGACTGCTACGACAAACCTTTACTTTCCTATTACCTTCGCACAATCTTCGTGAAACGCCCTGTATATATATAGTTAGTTGTTATTTAAAACACTCGGATGTTTTTGAGTCACGAAATGCACGCAAAACACGCAATAAACAATTAAGATTTTTAGGCAAAGAACGAAAGAGAGACTATAGCCTAACCATTCAGTTGTGCGTTTTCCACGGCATTTATTAATGCGTTAGCAATGTTAAATAAAATTACTTAAAGTGAAAGGAAAAATTAATTTGAACCCGGGCACGTAGTCAAAGATTTAATATAAGAGCAACCCGGTGACGGCCCGGATCCGTTTCCGGGCATTTTGTCATATCCCGGGCCCGTGCTCATCTCTAATGCAGATCGCCAAGTGGTTAGACCACGAACTTCTTATATAAGGGCACAAAAAGCTAAAGGGGTACGGCTGAGTAAAAGAAACAATTTTACAAGAGACAACTTCCATGAATGTGGTCTCAAGAATGTTAGCAGCAAATCTGAATACAAACTATTTGGATTAGGCATAATTTTCTGTTTCATGTATGACATGATAAAAGCTAATACGCGGTCGAGTCACATTATTGTGACCACCAGCTAATATCCAGAGCAACCGCCATGTGCAGCGCGGACAGCAGCTAGACTGGCTGGGAGTGACTCAATAAGGTGCTGGTAGGTGTTCACAGGTATGTGGAGCCATGCTGACTGCAGTGCATCTGAGAGCTGCTGGATTGTGCGCGGTGCAGGATCCATAGGGCGAACAACACGATCGAGGTGGTCCCACAGATGCTCAATTGGGTTTAAGTCTGGGAAATTAAGGGGCCAGGGAAGTACATTGAAGTCTTCATTGTACTCTTTCAACAACTCTTTGACATTTTCGGCTGTGTGACACGTCGCATTGTTGTGTTGGAAGATCCAATCTGCCCCAGGGAAGACAATCAGCATGTATGGGTGTACGTGATCTGCAAGAATGGATTCATAACGAATTCGGTACATAGTGCCTTCCACAGGTACGAGCAGACCCAGGGAATGCCACGAAAACATTCCCGAGACCATAACGCTGCCCTCACTAGCTTGTGTTCTTCCAGCAATGGTTGAAGAGTGTTTGTTCTCCAATGTTTGTCGCCTTATGCGCAAATGTCCATCCGTTCGATGAAGCAGAAAACGTGACTCATTGGAGAAAGCAATCCTTTGCCAATCAGGAGAGGTCAAATTCCGATACTGCTGTGCAAATGTAAGCATTTTAGACACACTTCCGGTAGCCCCCTGGTTCATTCGGCCAATGAGTTGCTCCACGGTAGCATGTCGATCGGCCCTCACCCACCTTCGCAGCAGATGGGTTGCGAAGGTGCGTCAATAGCACGCGGTGGTCCAGTCTCCACGTCGCTTATTCGCAATGGTGCCATTTCTCCAATCACGATACACTTTAGCCACAGCAGCACGCGAACAGTTCACAAACTGCGCTGTTTCAGAAAACGTGCCACCCTTGGCGCGAAAGCCGATAACTATCCCTTTTTTGCAAATCTGATAAATCACTCCTTTTATCCATGACAGCAACGAGTGATATGTTTTCAGAATGCCTACATCACACCTTTATATACCCTCCAAGGCAGCTCACGACACGTGCCTTCTTTCATTGGCTACACGCTGTTGACGTCAAAAGTAGGAGGTGGTCACAATAATGTGACTCGACTGTGTATTTATACTACTATGAACACTGAGGTCTGGAAACAAAACAAGAAAACATACAATGAAAGCAGGAGGGATGTTCTCCAAACAGCAAGCTGTAGGTTCAGCAAAATCAGCTAATGAAGTCATGGCAACGATATTTTGAGACATTTTCGGACTAATTGTGTATCACGTGGGACTGCTGTTATGAGCAAACATTCTGCTAATCTGTTAAGACGGGCAATTTAGGAAAGCTTTGTGTATATATATCTTTGCCATACGAAAATTTGACACCCTCATTTACAATACCACGCTGTCTGTTCCCAGTTCGTCTGTATCTGGACACATCACCGTTATAACGAAGTAAATTTCTCCGTCATTTTGGTCCACGCCGGGAATCGAACCAGAGTCCACTTATTCCGGAACAAGTCGCTCTACCAACTGAGCTACGCAGACGTTCGTTCTCGCTGCTATCTGCCTTTATGTCGTGTGCGTCCTGCGGGGCAGGCACGTCACACATTATCTAAAAGTCGGGAACGAAAAATTTTCTTTGTATCAGTTAACTGGGAACATGACTGAGATTAAGCCCATATTGACTAGGAAATATTAACTTAGTAAATAAAAATCTACTTGTGACACACTTTTGAGATGCTAACCGTTTGGAGTTTTGATAAAAGCCGCACTCATGATGCTTGAGAATTCCGTGGTGTACTTTTATTTGATGCACAGTGGGCGTCCAAAGTTTTTTGCCAGAGTATGGCGCAATAAAGCATGGGTGTTAACAATGCTTTCCAGCGTAGTATCCATCTTTGGCACAATAAAACTGACGAGGGAACCATTGAACGGCTTGCACGGTGGCCGAACCGTCTCAGGCGCTGGTTCGGATCATTCATCCGTGATGGGCCCGGGTTAGAGTCCTGGGTGAGGCGTGGATGGTTTGTTGGTCCAATAGCGCTGACTCTCTCCCTTCCCTGGACCCAATGGCCTCAAATTAGGGACTGGAAACTGCTTATGGCACACAGAGTTGCTCATGCTGGTCGTTAAACCGCAACAAAATAAACCGAATAAGCCTTTCTACTAAACACCTCTCCGTCGGCAATCTGTTCTAATAAAAGTAATTATCTGAGCTCCTTCTCTGGTTCTTTAAAGGTAACTCACATGCTCACAGAGCCACCTCAGTAGCTGAATGGTCTAAGACCCTGAATTTAGATCCAAAGATCAAGATGGGTCGAAGTCCTGGATGAAGCATGGATGATGTTTTTATCTTGTGGACCTAGCTGTCTGCTTTCCCAAGAACCAGTCCCCTAAATTAGAGATTTATGTAGAGGATTTTAGAAAGGGAGTGTCTGACCCCAGGTCTTAAACAGCCCTTAGAAGTAGGAAGCTACAGTCCGTCCCACAATTATAAGGAAAGGTGTAAAAACAGAGTAAATGTACGCAACCCATTAATACAGTGGTGAAAATAAACCACAGTCTTTGCAGACATATGTTGCGGATGAGAAAATAATAATTTCGGATATGTATTAAACGTTTTAAACATGCAGTGTACTTAAACTCTCCCACAATTATTCACACAAACGCGCGAACACTAACACGCATTGCCATGCAAATTAGCCTGGCTCAGAGCAGGGTAAATAGTCTGTAAACGTGATGAGGCTGATTCAGTTTTTAACAATGCCACGTGAGAAAGAGCCGTCAGCGGAGGAGATAATTCACGTTCGGAAGTTGCACGGTCAAGGAATGGATGTAAGTGCGAATTCAAACAAATTAAAATGATCCAAATCTTCTATTTATAACGTTTTAAGAGGTAGCAAAAAATATCCAGCTCAGAAACGAACTGGACGGCATAATGTTTCGCCTCGAATGAAACTAAATATCTGAAAGCTCGCTGTGCATGATAATAAATCTGTAGGGAATATACCGTAAGTCAACATGGAAACGTGAAAATGTCGAAAAGTACTGTTCGCACAATGTTACAGTAGACACTCCTCGTGAAATCTGCAAGACTGTTAAAGAAACCACCTTTAACAGCACAGCACACACAAGCTCTATTAAACTGGGCCAACGACCTTATGTCATGGAAGGACGAATGGCTCTAAGTATTATTTAGTGGTGAAAAGAAATTTAACTTAGATGGCCCAGACGGTGCGAAATATTATTGGCATGAAAACGGAGAAACGCCAAATATTCAGCAGACAATACGGAGAAGGTTCCGGAATGGTATGGGCCTTTTTTGGATTTAATGGGCCAGGTAATATCTGAGTTTCGTCAGGACTTCGAAATGCCGTAACATACCAGGAACTTTTAAAAGACGGTTTGCTCCCAGCTGCTGCTGAAATAGGTGGGTTTTCCAGCAGGACAACGCAAGCATTCACACAGTAACCTCTACGATGGCCTGGTTGAGATCAAACAATGTCAAATTACTGCCGTGGCCAGCTCGCAGCCAGAATCTCAAGCCAATTGAAAATCTTTGGGGAATTTTGGTTCGAAGTGTTTATGCCAACCATCGGCAATTTCCAAGCGTTAAAGATGAGGAAGCCGAAATCCTGAACTGTTGGTATAATATTGACTGTACAATTATGCATAATTTAATATACAGTATGCCGGAACGCATATTTCAGCTTATCGCGCTTGGAGGAAAGTAAATTAGTTATTAATTGTATTTACCATTTAAATATTCTGTTTTTTTGTTGTTTTTTTTTTGTTTCCATATAATTCAGGGACACTGTTACATAGTTTGATTTTATAAAGCTAGAATATTAAGTATATGTTGTCAACAGCGTTTGACGTGTGTATATTATGTTGCTGGTCATAAAACATAATGTTTCACTAGAATCTTTATTTTCTGCATGCAACTGTTTTCGTTTACAAAATTATGTTTCCATATATATCTAAATCTACAAGAAATGAAGATTAATCGATTGATGGAGAAAAGCTGGAGATAACAGACACGTACGTTTATCTTGGACAGCAGATATCAAGTGAGGGTCACATTGATGAAGAAATTAATTGGCGTACAAAACTTGCCTGGAGAGCTTTTGGAAGAAACAGCATAATTTTCAAGAGCAATATGCCATTATGTCTTAAAAGAAAAGTGTTTGATCAATGCATCCTTCCAGTGCTTACGTATGGTGCAGAGACGTGGACCTTAACTAAAAGAGACATACAAAGGCTGCAGACAACTCAAAGCAGCATGGAGAGGTGCATGCTTGGTGTAACCAGGAGAGATAAGAAGAGGAACTCGTGGATCCGAAAAATGACAAGAGTGGAAGACATCATGATCAGAGTTAAATCCCTGAAATGGCAATGGGCTGGACATACTGCCAGGACAGACCATCGATGGACAGTCGAAATTTTAGATTGGATTCCAAGGGACAGGAAAAGACCTAGAACAAGACCACATGGGAGATGGGTGGATGAAATTCGAAAGTATGCGGGAGTAACATGGAGGAGACTGGCACAAGACAGACCGTTGTGGAAGAGGCTTGGAGAGGCCTTCGTCCAGCAGTGGATTGATAATGGTTGACAATGATGATGATGATGATGATATGAGTGCCGGACAGAAAGTCACACGGAAGTGAAGTAGAAAGGGGAAGGAAGAAGTCCTTTTTCATATCAACCATGAGGCCAGTGCACTGGGTCCGACGGCTTAGCGTGCCTATCCGAAGCACGGCGCATATTTTGTATTTCGAGCGTTCGTACCTGCCTGGGATTGATCCTGAGACTTATCCGTGCCCCCAAATTAGGGACAAGCGACTGCTTATATCCCCAAGGGCTGCTTGTGGTGATAGTTAACACTCCCATCACCAAAGAACACACGTAGAGAAAAAACATCCACTCATGGTTTTAGGAAACACAATGCATCCAGTCACACTGGGTACATGTAACTATATTACATCTATTTATCGTGACTAATATGTACTATCCACACCGAACATTTGGAATTGTGTGCAATGAGAGAACAGTATTTGAAGAAAAACTTAATATCGTTAGGATATAACGCACACTTAGCATTCTTTCTAAAATTGCTCGAATTTAGCAATTTGAATGAAATTTGATAAAAGTAAAAGCAACAACGATTTAATATGAAATATTAAATAACATAAAAACAAGTCGAATTTCATATTGCTCTTGAAGATTTCGAGGGTCTTCTTTCAGGGTTGTTTTACGGCAATTAATTCCCCACTAAGGCACTATTTTTTTATTTAGAACTACATCACTGAATTATGTTGCGGAAAATGATATCTACTTCAATTTAACGTTTACTAAATGTTGAATACCTTGCTAAGAAAAATCCCGTTAAATTACTGAGAAAGAGAATGAATATTTTGAATTCTTAACGATTCAAGAGCAACACCGATCTCTTGTTTAAGAACGTATTGAGCACACATTTAATTTTTAATGGGCATAAAACTACATCATGTACTGATTTTAAAACAGCAGAAAAAGAGCATTAAAACTGACCTTTGTTTTTCGAAGCTGACCTCTTGCAAAAAGTAGACAGAGAAGAATGTCAAGCTCGTTCGTATTTTATAGGCGACTGGTGAAACCCATTGTCAAAGATATGCCGAACAAACATATGGGGTTTCCCTGTCTCATCAGAACTAGCCATCTGTCACATTACACATGGAGTTATTTTTATCTGACATGTTTTATCTTCGCACATAGAGTGATCTCAAACAGCTGTTTGCTCTCACACTTTGATGGATCATAAGTGCTGTTTCTGAGAGAAAACATTGAGAGTCCGTGGTCAGAATACGATATTCACGATAGCGTCCAGTTCAACCCCGAAAAGGCAGTATATTCAAATCGAATTTTTTATTCCTGCTGGGTTGTTTCTCACTGAACGCGAGTAGCGGTTGAAATCAATATGAAGATCACAACAAGATTACCGTGAAATTAAGGAATCAGTAGATATTGAAAAATGCTCGACTGAATATGAACGATTCTGTAGATTTGTACACTCATCATGCATCGTAAAGCGGTACAATCTCATTAGACAATACTTGTACAATCACTGAATAAAAAGAGATGCTTTAGTTCCTTAAGCTGCTAACACACACAAAAAAAAGACTAATTCAAGTTTATTCAAAGAATCTCAAATGGATATTTCTATAGTAACTTTAATTCGTTAGAAATTTAACGAGCACTATGCTTGAAAGTTAACGTGAAACCTCTCTATTCTTTCTTATTTATTTCAATATTTATGCTGTTACACTATGACATCAAATCAGGGATATTTATGTGCAATTAAAAAGTAATAGCAGCAAAGGGAAACAGGGAAAAGGTCTCGCAGAGACCTGACGTGCCCTGAATCCCCAAAACAGAACAAATGAGTCAAGCACCGGCCATAACAACACAGTAAAGGAAAGTTGTGTATGTTAGTCTCTTTTTTTAGTTAAGGAAGCATATTTTTAATATTTTTTAAAATGTTAGATTATTAATATCAAAACTCCACAGGTAAACCATTCCAGTACTCAGGACCAATGTAGTTAATACCTTGCCATGAAATTTAAATATATTACAGTGGAAAACAAATTATTTTTTATCCTTTTAAACAACAATTTACCAATGTTAAAATGAAATAGTTGTTCAATCTACAGAATTCCATACCTATTTGGGTCAACACTAGTATGAATATAGCGAAATAACTGTAAGTTAAGAGTAGAGGGGAGATCTTTAAATCCAATAATCTGATAAACTTATTCTGTAAAATTTGTAACCTATTTATATTAGTTTGCAACCATTACTCTATGGCAAACATTAATTTATTAATTGTTGAAATTATTTATTAATTTGCAACCATTATTTCTATGGCGGGATATTCGTATTTTATTTGTGCAACATTATTTGCATAAAGCATATGCACAACCAAATTTATTAAATTTCAATCGAGAACTTTTCAAATTTATTTCTTGTTTTTTCACTCCAAAACATTTACGAGAAAATACTGTGAGAGCAAAAAATACTTACCGTCAAATTTCCACTAAATGCTGAATTTTTTCATACGTCTTGACAGTGAAAATGCTGGAATTTTTCAAAGGGAATTATGTTTTTAGTAAATAAGAAAATTGTATGTATCAAAATGATAAATCGTCAACCATTATCAATGGACTGCTGGATAAAGGATGATGATATAAGTTTCTTTCACAACTTTGTGTTGAATCCGTATAATATTTCAATGGACCTTATGTGACGTCAGAAGTGGATTTCAGCGGACCAACATGGCTGCTGATTCAATGTTGTCAGTATTTGATTATCCTTTACTGTTGGACAATTTTTACATTCTTAACGTCATAGAGTACGCCAATGAATTAATAGAGCTACAGGGCGAAACAGAAGAAATTATTTTCTTAGAAGAACAAATCAAGGTTGAGAGAATATACCAAGACAATTTTGTGTTCGATGTTTATTTAGCATGATGCAGGAGAAAATCGCCATTAGTCATCATGAAGTTCTTAATGAAACATTTCTCGTACACAGTATATTAAATTTTCATGTTCTTATTGTCAGACATTGGCGAAACATCTGAAACATAAACTTGGGAACCTTTTTTTTTTTTTTTTTTTTTTTTTTGAAAATCAAAACATTTATTGAAACCCAGACAAATACGTAATATGGAAACAACATATGGTACGCACGCAAGGCCATCTGCTCATAAATTAAATGAATGCGTAACATGAAATAAAAGAAAAATTATGTATATTTGTTTCGTTCTTTTGGGAAAGAACGTAGAACTTATTCGTAATTTACCGATCCAAATATATCATTACGTCGTTTCACCTACTACCCTTTTTTTTTTTTTTTGAAATTGAAATTCGAAGAAACATTACGAGGTTTCAGTTGCCTTTGATTCGTACTGTCATAATATCCAAAATCTTTTTCGTTAAAGTGGAAAGAACACATTTGAATATGAACATTGGGATGGAAATGACCGCGTTTCGTTTTACAAAACCATTCCTTCAACAATTTCTTCCTTTTTAGAGGAAAATTATAGTTATTCCTTCCTCTATACAATTTAGGTGCCAGAATTTATTAGCACAACCATACGATGAGCAAAAGTTAGACATGCCGTTAATAAATTTACGAAAATCACGATTTTCCTGAACCGCTGTAATGTGATGACATGTTAATCAATGGGAAAACTCTAGTAAACAAACTATTGTTAGTCCGCGGACACGGAAAAGCTTTCCCATGATGCAATGCGAGGTGAATAAGGTCCATTGTCCAACGATGCATTGTAAAACTTTTTTCTAAAATTCACGAGCCACTTTCCGTGATTCCTTTTGTGAATTAACGAAGTATATTTCTGATACACCCTTTCCTGTGAAATGACTGAAAGGAACCTAAATTTCACGGATTTTTTGTACGCCAGGAAAACTCAGAATTTTCAGAAACCTTTCCGCAAGTCCTTTCTGATATTGACGGTAAATTGCCGTTTTTAAGATGTGTTAACGGAAAATTCTGAATTTTCAAAAACCTTTCCACAATTCCTTTCGTATACTAACAGAAAAATTCCGTTCTCACTTTTTCCCTATCCACATGGCGAAAACATTCCGATAATAGGAGAGATTCGCGGGAATACTTGAGGTTTGATTAATTGTTAAATTTCAGTCTTCTATCAAAGGAACTGATTTTGAAGTTCTGTAACGGGATCGGATATTGTGAATAGCATATCGTGAGAATATATTGTGGCACAGGATATTTCTTCTCACCCGCATTTTGTGCACCAGCTATTATATATTATGCTACCGTAAAGGACCTGGTATTTAAATTATTGTACAGGTGATTGCATGATGTCTATGTATCAGTCTATGGAATCCTTAAAACAAAAGCTATTATAGCTATCAAGAGTAAATTTTATATTTAGAAGTTTTGTGAAATAATGCTATAAAACAGTACATTTCACCTTTTCTTAAGGTGGTCGTCAAGTAACTTTGCTTCCTATATACTTCCAATGGAAAAACTTCTGTACACATTTTCTTCACAATTAATGCGTTCCCAAGGTTAAACAGTTGAACATCGATTAAAATAGCTTCATTTTATAACTTGGAATACTTAATATTTTCTAAAAGATAGCCGTAATTATACAATCCAACATTTGTCTATTGACGTCATCAAAGTACAAGTCGCGTCGTCTTTTTTCTGGATTCAACACCACCAAAGGAAAAGTTATTGATTTTTAATATAATTATGGTTATGTTTTAGAAAATATTAAATATTCCAAGTTATAAAATGAAGCTATTTTAATCGATGTTCAAATTTTCACCTGCCGCCCCGGTGGCGCAGTGGTCTAAGCGATGGCCTCTGATCATTCGTCCGAACGGGGTCCGGGTTCGAATCCCGGTGAGGCATGGATGTTGTGTTTGTCTTACGGCACTGGCTCTCTCACTTCCCTGGAACCAGTGACCCTAAATTAGGGACGGGCGACTGCTTATAGCCCATTGTGTTGCTCACGGTGGTCGTTAAACCTCCAATCAAAAAAAAAAAAAAAAAAAATTTTCACCCTTGGGAATGCATTGTGAAGAAAATGTGTACAGAAGTTTTTCCATTGGAAGTATTGGAAGCAAAATTCTTTGACGTCCACCTTAAAGATAATTGAAAGTCATTGTCAGTTTAAAAAAAAAAAAAAATCTCAAGTTCCAAAGCATTCTGTTGCTTCGAAATATCACGTTGAAAAAAATACTTCATTTCTGATAAGTCCTCCTACAGAAAAAATAAAATTATTACAAACGCATTAAAAAAATTAGCTCCAACAAAAAATGATTAAATCACTCTCATTAATGAAGGAAAAAAAGAAATTTATCATTGTGTAATTAATTTTGCTTTGAACATGTGTGCGACTCCTAAAGACTTCTTGGCTCAGTGGTTAAGACTCTTGTCTTGTGTATAGCCGCCCCGGTGGCGCAGTGGTCTAAGGCGTTGGCCTCTGATCATTCGTCCGTAAGGGGTCCGGGTTCGAATCCCGGTCAGGCATGGATGTTGTGTTTGTCTTACGGCACTGGCTCTCTCCCTTCCCTGGAACCAGTGACCCTAAATTAGGGACGGGCGACTGCTTATAGCCCATTGAGTTGCTCACGGTGGTCGTTAAACCTCCAATCAAAAAAAAAAAAAAAAAAAAAATTGTCTTGTGTAGACCCAAGCCAATCGACCTTGGTTCGATCTCCGCTACCGGAACGTCCGGATCATCTGAAGCAATGGCCGAAAAAATTCAGTGTTTACGATTTTGTGAAATTTCTGTGTAAATACGGAAGAACTTGAAACTGACTTTTCTGAAATTAACAGAATGACTGACTACGGAAAATCTGTAAAAATACGGGAGTTAAAAACAAACAAACAAAAGAAACGGGCACTTTTAGAAACTGAAATTTCATTAAAAGACTGACACTTACGGGCAAATTTGCTGCACGTTATCCTCAGAAATGTTCCGCGAATTCACACCACTTACCCCGATGAGCCATTACATTCTGACCACCCCCAGCCTAGAGAAATGAACGCCCCTGGAGACCGAACGGTGGCGCAGGTGAAGTTCACAGAGCAGTATACATACAACCCGAGGGCCGGCGCTCGGTTAACAGTGTTCGGAGTCAGAATGGAAAAAGCTGCCGATTTATCGGAGTTTGATAAACGACAAATTGTGATGGCACGGCGCTGCTTGTGAGTTGTTCACGTGCCGATGTAGTGAATACGTATCAAAACTGGTGCACAGAGGCCAAACGACGAACCGTCATCCAGCCGTGTATTGTCCGCAGCTCATTGACGACAGAGGAAAGCTGAGACTGTCGCGTATTGTTCACAGCTACCGCAGTGCTACAACTCATCCTCAGATACAACAGTGGTGAACAAGGCAATGTGTCACAGCACACAGTTCATCGCAGCCTTCTGCGCATGGGCCTGCGTAGCCGAAGACCCATCCGGGTCCTCATGCTCACTTCACGTCATCGCCAACAACGCATGAAATGGGCCCAAGATCATTGAGATTGGACTGTGGATGATTGGAAGAAAGGGGTCTGGTCTGACGAATCAAGATTCATGGTGCATCACATGACGGCCGACAGCGGGTACGCCGATTACCAACGGAGGCCATAACACCTGGATGCACTGTTAGGCGGAAATAGGCCGGCCACGACGGTGTTATGCTGTTGGCGATGTTTTTTGGGACACTTCTGACCCCATATCAATATCATAATCGCTCACAGCTGTCAGGTAGCTGAACATCGTTGTGGACCAAGTTCACCCATTCATGGCAACTGTGTTCCCTGCTGGTGATGGCTATTACTGTCATGGCGAAAATTTTAACCTCTGGTTAATTTCAGAGAGACCTGATCAATCTTTCTGTTGGTTTATCAGGGATTAATTAATGCAAAATTTTCTCACCAAAACAATTGGTGCCGAGACCATAGGATGCATAACCTGTGATGAAATTCAACTTCACTGCACAGAAAAATTAAAGAAAAATCTTAAAGTTCATTTGATACAAATAGTAGGCTGATGAATAAAGAAATGTATGTGTTTATATGATAACTTACTTTGAGTTTAGGTAAATTCTAAAGTGGATGCAGTTTTGTCAGTGAATTTTTTTTTCTCGTAGCTCTCTCTCTCAGTGATAACATAGTAAAAGTGTTAAAAGTTGTGTTTTTCTCGGTGGTGAAATTTTTCTGGGTTCCAGATGTTCTCTCAGTGGTTTAAGTTAGTGAAAGTTAAAATTAATTTGTGTTTACTCTCAGTGGTTTAATAAGTGAAAGTGCAGATGATAATTCTAGTATTTTGCCGTTTATAATTTTTGGATCAATTTTCATACGTAACATTGTCTAATTGAATAGTGTATAATTTCAGTGTATGAGTGTGGTGTATATATTGTATTTGGCGGATAATGCCAATAATTTCACGAGTATATTTACACATACAAATAATTTTGTGCTTTACATACAAGCAATTTTGGATTTCACACACTACTCTCTACAAATAATTTCTTAATTGCACTTACATTGCATTGTGTCATACATAAGTAATTTTGTGTTTACATATCATCTCAAGTGTATTTGTCATGTGCTACATTCAAGCAAAATTGATAATTTAAAAATGAGGTTAGGAAAGTGTTAATTTTGACATCCAAACATGCTTGTGGTAATGTAAAATTTGTAAAAAAAAACATACAGCGAAAATTGTAAGAAGTGTAAATTCTCTCCTCTCCTCAGATTGAATAATTTAGTGTTAGGGACAGCTGTTTATTTAAGGTTAGGCTATTGCTTATTTTCTAGTGTGGTATAAAATCAGTGTTAGATGAGATTATTACTTCAGTGATAGTTAAGTTAAGAAGTGATAATAATCAGTTCAATTTAAAAAAAAAAAAAATAATTTTCTCAGATTAGGTAATAGGTTAGTAGTTGTGAATCGTCGCAGAGATAAATTTTCTTCGTTCCGCGAAATTTTTGGCTTGTAAAAAAATTCTTTTACCTCTAAAATTAAGGTCAGGTGATAAGTAGCTTCGCTTCGGAACATTTGTTTTCCTAGTTCAGTGGTAGCCATGTTGTGGCGGAAGTCAGCTCACCGGAGGTAGGTGGCGCTGCAGGTTTGTTTACATTCATCGGTTTGTTGACATGGTCAGAGCACGTGTGTGTGTTGGGTAGTAGGTAAAAGCGAATTTTCTGAGATTTTATTTTATGTTTCGACTCGCTTTGCTCGTCTTTTTCGCAGGGGGAATGTATTTGTCATGGCGAAAATTTTAACCTCTGGTGAATTTCAGAGAGACCTGATCAATCTTTCTGTTGGTTTATCAGGGATTAATTAATGCAAAATTTTCTCACCATAACATTACCAACAGGATAATGTGCCATGCCACACTGCCAAAATCGTCAAAGAGTGGTTCGAGGAACAGGCTGGTGACTTTCTGTTAATGCCCTGGCCTCCGAATTCACCTGACATGAACCCAATCTAACAGTTGTGGTTAGACTTGGAAAAGCGGTTTCACGCTAAATCACCAACAGCCCGAAATGTACGGGGAAAACCCATATCTCAGCGAGCTATGAGCAAGAAATTAAAGAGGATCGGTACTGGCAGTCTCGCCCCTCCCCCTATATTATGATGTTAGTTACGTATATTATGATGTTAGGACGGAGACGGGGACACTCTCTCCATAAACAGAGAATTGGACAGTCACGCGTAATGAGAGACCGAGACGGTCAGGCTCGGAGCAAGGACTAAGAGCATGCATGGAAAAGCTCCCGGAGTAGCGAAACGAGGAATTGTGGACAGTGCCAGGGAATGGCCTAGCCAAATGTACGCAGCTTGAGACAGAGTTTGCCGGACACTTGTTTTCTTCTCTATCAAGAACAGCCAGATGGAAGTTCAATTGACTTTGTAACACAGCTCATGTTAAGTTTTCAGAATCCTGATGGCTCATTTATAGCTGTTATATTGATGAACGAAACTCCATGACTATCAGATGCAGGTATAGTGAAGATGAGACAGCGGCTCCCTTATTGAAAGATACACTGCTGGCCACCCAAAATGCAACACCAAGAAGGAAGCATCCGATTGGCCTGAAATTCGCAGCATGCGTCGCCCGCGAGAGGACATGCAAACGATTAGCATTGCAGAGCATATGCAAATCATGTGCGCTCTGCACGCCACCAAGAAGCACTACAAGAATAGTGCACAGAAGGCGGGGTGTAAGTAGTGGAAGTGTGTTGTGCTGCCGGACCTGTGCGTGGAAAGCTTCCTCATGCCTCGTCGCAGAATACGGCAGTCATTCCAGCACGTTTCGGAGCTCTACAGAGGACGAATAGTGGCTTATCGCGACAGCGGTTTATCGTACAGAGACATCGGCGCCCGTGTGGGACGACATCCAGCCACAGTGAGGCGAGTATGTGGGGGCAGGAGGAACGGACTGACAGACGTGAGCGATTGCCGCAGCCGCGGCACACCACCGAACGAGAGGACCGGCATGTTGTGCAGCGGGCATTGACGGCTCGCATCGCCACGTCACGAACGTTAGCGCAGGAATTAGGGTGTGTTGTGCAACAGCCTGTGTCAGCACGTACCGTTCCACGTCGTCTGCAGGAGCGGGGACTTGTCGCACGGCGCCCATTGCTCTGATTACTTTTGACGTTACACCACCGGTGAGTGCGGCGGCAGTGGGACGTTGAACGCAGCACTTGGACTACGGAATGGCAGGACATTGTCTTCTCCGACGAATCCCGCTTCTGCCTGCAACACCACGATGGTCGGATCCTCATGTGGCGGCACCGCGGCGAGAGACTGTATGACGCCTGCATTATGCATCGCCATACCGGTCCGTCGCCTGGCGTTATGGTTTGGGGCGCAATTAGAAATGACACCCGCATCGCTCTGGTACGCATCGCCGGTACACTCAACAGCCACTGCTACATCTCCGACGTTTGGAGTCTGTAGTCCTCCCGTACCTGCAGGACCTGACAGCGACCACGTTTCAACAGGACAATGCGCGCAACAATTCTTCACGGCCCACTAGGTGTTACTGCTGCCGTGGCTCGCCTGTTCTCCCGATATGTCGCCTATCTAACACGTCTGGTCGCTGATCGGCAGCCGAGTGTCCCGGCAAGCACCACCCGCTGCTACGCCTGATGAACTGTGGCAACGTGTGGAAGCAACCTGGACCGACATACCCCAAGCCCACATACAAAACCTCTTCCGTTCGATGTTGCGGCGTGTAGCGGTCGTTATTGCCAACCATGGGGGCACACGAACTATTGATGTCGGCGTGTTCCGCAAGTAGCACGGGTCTGTAGGCTCAATCGTTTCATCTCTGTATCTGTTATGTGTCCAGTAAATCTGGCTTTGCTATATCTCGTGTCTTTCTTGGTGTTGCATTTTGGGTGGCCAGCAGTGTATGTGATAATTTTAATTAAAATCACCAGTTATTGCTCACCTAGGTATCCTCAAAATAAGTAGGGCCGCGGTGGCCCGGTAGCAACGTTCTCGCCTTGAGTTCGACTGGATCACCAAATATCCGCCGAGGTTCGGAAGTCTCATTAAGCAGTTGGTGCCGCATGCCGGGGTAAAGAGACCTCGTTATGAACAATTCTACCCCCCCCCATCTCATGAGATTCGGCCCGGGCTATTTAGCCCTCAGTCTCCGTGTAGCACATGGAATCAGTTAGGGGTTGGTTGGTTAAAAACCAACCAACTCCAAAATGAGGTTTGCAGGCCCATATACTAAACAAAAATCCACAAGTGTTTTATGTTTCTTACTCTGCTCACACGATCAGTTTGGGAGTTTATGATGCCGCAAAAGTAAATTATCGGATATTTGATTTCTTTTCTGTCATTCAACGTCTGTTCACATACTTCTCTTGCTCCACTAAGAGGTGGGGAATTTTAACCAAAAATGTGTTTCAGTTTACCCCGAAAGCAGTTGCAGACACTCTATGCGAAAGTGGAGTTAAAGCAGTAAAACCTTTGCGATTCGGCTTATCAGAAATTATCGATAAAGAAAAAAGTGAGCTACCCGCCAAGCATGACGCCCAATGTTTGTTAGATAAATTGGAATCTTTCCGTTTATACACAGTCGAGTCACATTGGTGACCACGTTCTACTTTTAACGTCAACAGCGCGTAGCCAATGAAAGAAGGCACGTGTAGTGAGCTGGCTTGGAATGTATATAAGGTGTGCTGTAGGCATTCTGAAAACATATCACTTGTTGCTGTCATGGATAAAAGGAGTGATTTATCAGATTTTTCAAGAAGGAATTATCGGCTTTCGGGCCAAGGGTGGCAGTATTTCTGAAACAGCGCAGTTTGTGAACTGTTCGCGTGCTGCTGTGGTTAAACTGTACCGTGATTGGAGAAATGGTACCATTGCGAATAAGCGAGTGGAAACTGCGGAGCACCACGTGCCATTGATGTGAGAGGTGAACATCTGCTGCGAAGGTGCGTGAAGGCCGAACGACACGCTACAGTGGAGCAACTCTCTGGCCGAATGAACCAGGGGGTTACCTGAAGTGTGTCTAAAACGACAGTTCAGAGATCCCTGCTGCGTATGGTCACTGCACCTATGTTAGCGGAGGTGTATCGGCAGAAAAGACATACATTTGCAAGGCAGTATCGGAATTGGATCTCCGCTGATTAGCAAAGGATTGCCTTGCTAATGGACGTTGGCGTATAAGGCGAGAAACATCGGACAACAAACACTCTTCAATCATTGCTGGAATAATACAAACTGGTAGGGGGCAGCGTTATGGTCTGGGGACTGTTTTGGTAACATTCCCTGGGTCCAATTATACCTGTGGAACGCACTATGGACCGAATCCGTTATGAATTCATCCTTGCAGACCACGTAGGCCCATACATGCTGATGCTGATTGTCTTGCCTGGAGCGGATGGAATCTTCCAGAATGACAATGCGACGTGTCACACAGTTAAAAATGTCCGAGAGTGGTTGGAAGAGCACGATGACGACTTTAAAGTACTTCCCTGGCCACCAATTTCCCCAGACTTAAACCCAATTGAGCATATGTGGGAACACCTTAATCGTATTGCTCGCTCTACGGATCCTCCACCACCCTCCAGCAGCTGTCAGATGCACAGCAGTCAGCATGGCTCCACATATCTCTGAACATCTTCCAGTACCTTATTGAGTCACTCCCAGCCCGTCAAGCTGCTGTCCGCGCTGCACACGGCGGTTACTCTGGATATTAGCTGGTGGTCACAATAATGTGACTCGACCGTGTATGTTCCATAGTTATATGGTATGAGGTGTTATCGAGAGTAAACGTTGTTTCCAAAATGATGCAAAATCGAAACACAGATTTATCATCTTACATTGAACATTTAGACCTCCTTCAAAAAAGTCTCTCACACTACCGAGATAAATTTGAACACATGACACATACTGCGTCTGAACTTGAACCACACTTTGCTTCTCAGCAGTTTCGCAGGAGAAGAAAGAAAGTAATGTTCGAATATGAACACGAAGATGAAACTATGACCAACCCTAAAGATAATTACTACATAGATTTTTTTATGTTATTATTGACACGGCTGTTAGATCAATCGACGAAAGATTTGATTTGCTTCAAAATCACAGTGAAGTGTTCAGTTTTTTGTAAGGTTTTGAGAAAATGTCAGAACTGAGTAAACAACAACTGTTGAAACATTGCATGGATCTTGAAATAAAGCTATCCGACCAACTGATGAAAACTGCCCGAAGGACATAAGAGCTAGGGAACTTCCAGATGAACTTAGTAACATTACGAGTTTTCTAAAAACCGAAACTTCACCAAAAGATGTCTTGCAGTACATTTAAAAGAATACACTGATGGGTACTTTCCCAAACATTAGAACAGCATTACGGATTTTATTAACGCTCCCTGTGACAGTTGCTTCTGGAGAGAAGTCCTCGAAATTAAAACTGATAAAAAAAAAAAAAAAGCTGTTTGAGATCAACAATGCCGCAACGAAGACTTGCCGACTTAGCTCTGATATCTATTGAAAGTGAGATATTCGAGATAATTGATTTGAAAAATGTTTTGGAAAATTTTGCTAGCTTGAAGGCTAAAAAGGTGAAATTCCTTTTGCTTATCTGTGGATTATAAAATGACCTACTTTTGATGTAGAAAATAAATTTCATTGCTTTAAGTTAGAAAATCCGTGACTGTAATCTTTTCTGTATCCTCTGAGCGTCCATGAACGAGTTAACTGGTCCTCTGTGAGTGTTCCTCAAAGTGGTAGAGACAACATTTTTCGTCTTTATAACGAAGTAAATTTCTCCGTCATTTTTGTCCACGCCGGGGCTCGAACCCGGGTCCCCTCACTCCGCAATGAGTCACTCTACCAATTGAGCTACGCAGACGTTTCGTTCTGACTGCTATCTGCCTTTATGTCGTGTGCGTGCTGCGGGGCAGGCAGTGAGGTGCAAACGATATTTGTTGTTTATTTATATATGTACTGTATATGTGAATATAGAGTGAGTTGCAAACGATACTTGTTGTTTATTTAACTATAATGAAGGTTAAAAAATCATGGAACATATTGTTATATGTGTTGGTCATAAGCCATTTCCTGTTTTATTCACAAATTAACCTGGCAATGTGCTGGTTTGTCTTTTTTTTTTGTTAAGCTTCATGTTGTTTTTTTTTATATTCTAGGAAGAGGATGGCTATGTCAGGCCTACGGCCTTTTCCCTCCTTTTCCTAGTTGCTCCAGTACATATATTGTTTACAGATAAAGCATTATGTGTAAGAAAATGTGGCAACTGAAGGAATAAATAAATGAAATGAAATGCTGATTTTTTTTTTTTTTTTTTTTGTAAGTTCCTTACATTCAGTATTCTTATGAACTGGATTCGCATGATATCATTCCACTATACAATACTTTATTTCACAGCATGCGTACAAGTACCGAGTTATTAAGTTAATAATTAAATATATTTGCCTTTAACGAGAAGCACGATCGCATTTACAGGCAGCTAACACAAAGTATATAAAACACAATATGCAGTTGATATATATGTGTTTCAATTGTATTCGCTAACTTGCATATACAGTTGGTTTACCAAAATTTGAATTTCGGTACCACGTTCTTCTCGTGGGAATACTGTAAACAATGCGTTGCATGCATATTTTTTAGAGTGATGTGACCCACAATTCTAAATAACTTTCCATTTGAGTTTCTGTTTTCTTATGTAAAAAAAAAAAAAATTGCTTCCCCGAAGAGCTTTTTCTATTTGTAAAATCTGACAGTTCGTCACAGAGCGACAAAAACAAACATATTGAATGTAGTAATTTGCAGATTGTATGAAGCGAAGGTGGTAGATATTGATTAAGCAGATCGTTTTTTTTTTTTTTTTTTTTTTTTTTGATTGGAGGTTTAACGACCACCGTGAGCAACTCAACGGGCTATAAGCAGTCGCCCGTCCCTAATTTAGGGTCACTGGTTCCAGGGAAGGGAGAGAACCAGTACCGTAAGACAAACACATCCATGCCATAACCGGGATTCGAACCCGGACCCCGTTCGGACGAATGATCAGAGGCCATCGCTTAGACCACTGCGCCACCGGGGCCGGCTCAGATCATATTAAGAGCAGATTGTAGAGTTGTTTTTTGACTGTAGGTTTAGGGGAGGGTTGGAGGCTTAACGACCACAGTGAGCAACTCAATGGGCTATAAGCAGTCGCCCGTCCCTAATTTAGGGTCACTGGTTCCAGGGAAGGGTGAGAGCCAGGGCCGTAAGACAAACAAAATATCCATGCCTCACCGGGATTCGAACCCGGACCCATCTCGGACGAATGATGAGAGGCCATCACTTAGACCACTGCGCCACCGGGGATTGTAAAGTTGTCGGGATCTATTACGTGGAGTTGTAGTGATTACGAGTTAAATGTTGAGATTGTGAAGCGCTTATAGGAGAAGGAGGATTAACGACCACCGTGATCAACTCGATGGGGATATAAGCAGTCGCCCATCCCTAATTTAGGACCACTGGTTTTTTAGGTAAGGGAAAGAAAACCATTGCCATAAGACAAACACAACATTCAAGCCTCACTGGATTCGAACCCGGGCCCATCTCGGATCTCGGACAAATGATTAGGAGCCAGTGCGCCTGCAAGTTGAATTAAACACATCAAGTAAACTTTCATAATGGAAACAGATCTACCGCCAGGGGACATCGGCGTGTATGTATTATACATTTGAAATTCTAATTCCGATTTCAAAAATCCCCTGGGGAAAATTTTTCCTTGGTAGATATTCTGCATTGTGAAGAAAGTTTGCACCCATTTTCTTCGTCGCCACTCCACTGGCGCAGTGGTCTAAGCGTTGGCTTCTGACCATTCGTCCGAGATGCGTCCAGGTTCCAATCTCGGGGTGGCATGGATGTTTGTTTTTCTTACGGCATTGGCTCTCTCCCTTCCCTGGAACCAGTTGACCTAAATTAGGGACGGGCGACTGCTTATGACCCATTGAGTTGCTCACAGTGGTCGTTAACCACCCCTCCCCCCCCTAAAAGTTTTTTTTCTAGCTTTTTCTTATGTTTTGCGAAACTTGTGATTTTTTATAATATATAAATCTGCCGCTAGTGGTGGTAAGCAGTTATTTCGATATGTGGATATTTTACGAATGGTAGTATTCCGGTTGAACTTTTTAAAATTGTAACTGGTTCCATTCTCAGTGAAGAACTGTGCTCAAATTTCATATCTTAAATAATGCGCAGATTTTTCCACTTTCCTCTTTCGCTGTTTTTTTTTTTTTTTCTTCTAAAAATCCCCTTTGAAAAAAATTCTTTCCGACGCGAAAAGAATTCAAGACATATTTTTTTCACAGGAGAATTTAATGTAATCTTTCTTGTTTTTGTCATGCTGTGATATGCCAGCTTGAACAATAAGAAAGTGTCAAACACAAGACATTAACCCATAAACCTTGTACTGTAAAAATGCATCTGAGAAATAGAAGTTTACTGTCATTTTTGTTTAAACGGTTTTAAGTCTGTATTATGTCAGTTTTATCGATTATAAAACTACATTTTTCGCACTATTTCTTAAAAAGAACGTGCTGATAGTACCACTTTGTTTTTCCGTCCGTCTGTATTTGGGGACCACATCTACGCAAGAAATAGTCCTTTTTGAAAAATTCTTTTTACGACGGAAACTTGAATTATGAAAACTATTCTATATACACTCATAGTCAAAAAAATTGTTCCACCCAGAAGGAAGCAACCGACACTAATAAAACTGGGTGGATAGGTTTGACATCGTGAGACATGCAAATGTTTAAGTATAACGCTCGGCCACGCATGTGACGCCAGCAAGCAGGGGTCGGAGCGCTGTGCCTGACCCGCGTAACCTCACTTCCCCTAATCCGTTTCCCCTAATCACGTTTACCACAATCGCGTTTCCCCGAAATCGCTTTTACCCGAATTCCCATTTCCCCTAATCTCGTTTGCCCCTAGATCTCGTTTCCCTTAATTCACATTTGCCCTAAACACGTTTACCCCAATTGCGTTTCCCCGAAAGCGCATTTCCCCTAATTTCGTTTCCCCTAATTTCGTTTGCCCTAGATCTCGTTTCCCCTAATTTCGTTTGCCCTAGATCTCGTTTCCCCTAATTCACATTTGCCCTAAACCCGTTTACCACAATTGCGTTTCCCCGAAAGCGCTTTTACCCGAATTCCCATTTCCCCTAATTTCGTTTGCCCCTAGATCTCGTTTGCCCTAAACACGTTTACCCCGATCGCGTTTCCCCGAAATCGCTTTTACCCGAATTCCCATTTCCCTTAATTTCGTTTGCCCTAATTCCCGTTTACCGCAATCGCGTTTCCCCGAAATCGCTTTTACCCGAATTCTCATTTGCCCTAATTCACATTTGCCCTAAACACGTTTACCCCAACTGCGTTTCCCCGAAAGCGCTTTTACCCGAATTCTCATTTCCCCTAATCTCGTTTGCCCTAGCTCTCGTTTGCCCTAAATTACATTTGCCCTAAACACGTTTACCCCAATTGCTTTTACCCGAATTCCCATTTCCCCTAATTTCGTTTGCCCTAAATCTCGTTTCCCCTAATTCTCGTTTGCCCTAAACACATTTACCCCGATCGCGTTTACCCGAAATCGCTTTTACCCGAATTCCCATTTTCCCTAATCTCATTTGCCCTAATCTCGTTTCCCCTAAATCTCATTTCCCTAATCACGTTTGCTCGAATCAAGTTTTCCGTAACTCGCGTTTTCTAATTTCGCGTTTGCCTAATTTTTTTTGTTAACCGAAATAAAACGGTGGGTCTTTATATATAACTCAAGAGAATTATTCTTTCCCTTCCTGTTGATGTCTACCACTACGCCAGCAAAAGTGTAAAGAAGTGCACGTGGTTATCTATATATTAATTCTATAAGGTTTTTTACTGTAAGACCAGTTAAGAGAGTACGGCTGAACGTAAACATGTGGTTGAGGTATCAAAATAAAGGTCTTACCATGTAGATGTGCCAATCGGAAAGAAAAATGAGACTGGAGCAACGGTTCGGGCGTTGTGGGGCGGCAAATTTCACATGCAAAGTCTGTTGAAGCGTGCGGTTGACATTCGATCGGCTGCGGTTGACTCACACGCTGTTGAAGGCGGATGTATGGAGGGGCTCATGTAGACCAAAGTCCGAAGTCTCTCTTCTCAGCGAGCCGTTGTGCTAAACAACGCTAGCAGGAATTTGTTTGAAAGTTCTTATCGGAAGAGCGAACACTCGAAGACCTGATTGCGTTGTGTCATTTGACTGTGTGATGTACACATACAATTTAACATTCATTCGATCCAGTTTATTCACGCATGTAAGAAGTTTCCCATTATGTAAAGATGTAAATAAACTTTTCATATGAGTTTATTCTTTTCAAAAAAAAAAAAAATAATTGTCGATTTTGACGGGTTTCCTCTACCGGGGGAAAAAAAAACTATTCGGAGATTCCGACGGGTTTCGTCTACCGGGTTCGAATCCCGGTGAAGCATGGATGTTGTTTGTCTTACGGCACTGGCTCTCTCACTTCCCTGAAACCAGTGACCCTAAATTAGGGACGGGCGACTGCTTTTAGCCCAAGCGTTGGCTTATGATCATTCGCTCGTGAAGGGTCCGGGTTCGAATCCCGGTGAGGCATGGATGTTGTTTGTCTTACGCCACTGGCTCTCTCCCGTCCCTGGAACCAGTGACCCTAAATAAGGGACGGGCGACTGCTTATAGCCCATTGATTTGCTCACGGTGGTCGTTAAATCTTCAGTCAAAAAAAAAAATATCAGGAACCTGGACTATTGTCTTTACTGAAGTCGTTGAATAAATTTGTCAATCAAATAAAGTTTACATTTGTTGTTTCATGTGAGTTTATTATTTTCAAAAAAAAAAAAAAAAAAAAAAAAATTACAGTAGATTCCGACGGCTTTCGTCTAGTTATCATTATTCGGATAGTCCGTAACGCAGCCATTGTATTCGTCACCCCCACCCCCTCACAGATAAAGTACTACATCGCGCTAAGCCTTTATTATAGCAAGAAATAGTATTCTAATGCATTCGCTGGAATTGTGAACGCAGAAGGCCCACTTATTAAGAGTTCTTAGCGTGTCAGACCCCCCCTCCGTACGAGACTTTTATTTTTGATTGGTTTAACGACCACCGTGAGCAACTCAATGGGCTATAAGCAGTCGCCCGTCCCTAATTTAGGGTCACGCCACCCCGATGGCGCAGTGGTCTAAGCGATGGCCTCTGATCATTCGTCCGTAAGGGGTCCGGGTTCGAATCCCGGTGAGGCATGGATGTTGTGTTTGTCTTACGGCACTGGCTCTCTCCCTTCCCTGGAACCAGTGACCCTAAATTAGGGACGGGCGACTGCTTATAGCCCATTGAGTTGCTCATGGTAGTGGTTAAACCTCCAATCAAAAAAAAAAAAAAAAAAAATTAGGGTCACTGGTTCCAGGGAAAGGAGAGAGCCAGTGCCGTAAGACAAACACAACATCCATGCCTCACCGGGATTCAAACCCGGACCCCTTTCGGACGAATGATCAGAGGCCATCGCTTAGACCACTGCGCCACCGGGGCGGCCCGTACGAGACTAAACATAAACCGTGGAAATGCCTTTCGCTAATTCAGTTCCGCCTTAATACAGTAGTAGAGGTCAGTCTGTCCCGCTTGAATGTTTCCCACTTACCATCATCACTGTTTGGGTGAAAGAGAACTGGCCCCAAAAATTTTGAAGGGCCGTATAAAAGCTGCGTTTTCGACCGCGTTGGCTTCGTGGCCTAGTCCCCAGAGGTTGGTTATCTGAATCACATAAAGTTTTCGTAATGTCGTATTTTCTTAACTGCGATATTTAATGTAATTCTTTATAAAAAAATGTTTATAATCTGCGCAACTCAACACAAGAATTTCACGGTTTAAAAACTACAGCTCAATATATTCTCTGCAAACGCAGGAAGTATGTCGGGAGGGCAGGGGGCTATACCAATAATATAAAGAATTTCTGGTCCGATCCGAAGATTTTCAACGTTTGCAAACTGCAGCTCTACAAATTATCTGATGAGGACACCTGCAAACGCAGGAGACCTGTCGGTGGAGGAGGGGGTGGGGGTCTACATACAGAAAAAATGAAATGTGAAGAGTTTGTAGCATAAAATATAAGCAGGCCAATTGGGAGATTTTCGGCGTTTACACAATACAGCTCAACAAATTATCTCCGAACATGTGATAACGCAAGAAACCTGTGTGTGTGGGGGGGGGTTGACAGGTTTCCTGCCTTTGCACGTGCCCTCAGATAATTTGTTGAGCTGAAGTTTGTAAACACTGAAAATCTCCCGATTGGAAGAGAGATTCTTTACATTTTATGTTTTCGGCATTACCCCCTCCCACCCCTTCCGACAGACAGATTTCCTGCGGTAGCAGAAGCCCGCTGAATTTTGTAGAGTTGTAGTTCGTAAAAGCTGAAAATCTCCGAATCAGACCAGAAATGCTTTATATTTTATATTTTCGGCATTACCCCCTCCCCCGACAGTTTTCCTGCGTTTAGTTTGATAACGACTGGAAACGGGACAAAGATGCGCATTATGAATTATTTTCAAAAAATAAGAATTATGTACTTAAATTCATGTAAAAATTGATTATAATTTTCTTTTATGTGAAAAACTAACTGCCGACCAATTAATCTTTCGGCCAATTTCCTCCATCAGTTGCTGTGAAATTCAACTACAGTTCTTATGGATGGATCGGATAACACGTGTTATCATAGCCCTGTTTTTCAGTGATATCTTCACCGCGAGCGAAGCCGTGGGCACAGCTAGCATATATATGTAACAATTGTCTCCTCCAAGAAAGAAGCTGTAATATGTCTATAATCGTACATGACAAAACCTTTTTTTGCCGGTAAAGCGGACTTGTGTAAATTAACAGAGAGGAAGCTGGCTTGGATTATTCAAAGCGTCAACTGAACTAGTGCTTTACAGATTTTTTTTTCTTTTAGTTTTATATGAGACTTGTGTTCTATGAAAACTTTAATTTACGGGAAAGAGAAAATGATGTTGCTAAAGGTATTAATTTCATGTAAAAATGAATAAAAATTAAAAAAACATTCTCATACAAGGGGCGGCAAATGCCCTTGGCGCGCCCCTGTTTGGATGGAGAACTTTTGGAAAAAACAATACAATTTTCAAGAGCAATATGCCATTATGTCTCAAAAAGAAAAGTGTTTAATCAATTCATTCTTCCAGTGATTACATACGGAGCAGAGACGTGGACCTTAACTAAAAAAGACATACACAGACTGCAGATAACTGAAAAAGCATGGAGAGATGCATGCTTGGTGTAACCAGGAGAGGTGAGGAGAGAAACTCATGGATAAAGAAAATGACAAGAGTGGAGGATATCATGATCAGAGTGAAATCCCTGAAAAGGCAATCGGATGGACATGTTGCCAGAGGAACTGACCACCGATGGACAACCGAAATTTTAGACTGGATTCCAAGGGACAGAAAAAAAAAACGCAGAAGACCACAAGGGAGATGGGTGGATGAAATTCGAAAGCGTACGGTATTAATGTGGAAGAGACTGGGTCAAGACACACAGTTGTGGAAGAAACTTGGTGAGATCTTCATCCAGCAGTATATTGATAATGGTTGATGATGATGATTAAATATGCATATATTTTCCTGGATTTGACGATAAAAGAAACGTTTTATTTCGCTTAACGAGAATCAGGACAAACATGAATTAGGGAAAACATAAATTTAGGAAAACGCGAATCAAGGCAAAGGAGAATTAGAGCAAACCTGATACAGGAAACGTTTCTAAGGGAAACTTTGATACGGACAAACATGTTTAGGGGAAACGAGATTTAGAGCAAACGAAATTAGGGGAAATGGGAATTCGGGTAAAAGCGATTTCGGGGAAATGCGATTGGGGTAAACGTGTTTAGGGCAAACGGGAATTAGGGGAAACGAGATTAGGGGAAATGGGAATTCGGGTAAAAGTGATTTCGGGGAAACGCAATTGGGGTAAACGTGTTTAGTGCAAACGGGAATTAGGGGAAACGAGATATAGGGGAAACGATATTAGGGCAAACGAAATTAGGGGAAATGGGAATTCGGGTAAAAGCGATTTCAGGGAAACGCAATTGGGGTAAACGTGTTTAGGGCAAACGGGAATTAGGGGAAACGGGTGTAACCGCTTGACCGGCTATATAAGGTCGTCCCGTTACACGTGCTTGCCATTCTGACTCGTGCTGTTGTGTTGGTTGCATCCTTTGCAAGTGAAGAATGCCTCGGAGGAAAGTTCGGAAGCAATTCGAGTAGTTAGAGTAGTTTGAGAGGAAACGCGTCATCGGGTTCCTGGAAGCGGGATGGTCTTCTCGCCGTTTTGCGCGCCATACCGGTCATGCGGATATCGCCATAGCATGCTGTTGACTGCAGGGGATATAACAAGGCACGCAGCAGCGACATGAAAGGTCTGGGAGACTTAGACGAACCACGAAGAGAGAGGACCGACGGGTTGTCCGACATGCGCGGAGTGACCGCAGAGTGACCCAACAGCCACGATTGCGGATATTCAGTGTGCAGTGGTGCCCTCCATCTATCGTCCGATTAGTGCCAGCACCATTGGCAGACAGCTGCACAACGTAGGACTACACGCAAGCAGACCGTTACGACAACTGCCCTTAACATCATTGCGTTGTCGCAAAAGACTGCAATGGTGTCGTGCCAGACTGTCGTGCAACCACTCAGAATGGCAGCGGGTGATCTTCAGTGACGAGTCCCTCTTTTGTCTTGGAGGAGACGACCACCGAATCAGTGTGTGAAAGCACCGTGCCAAGAAGAACGGTTCGTTGTCGAGCTTCACGCGTCCAGAAGGCCTGGTGTCATGATATGGGGTTCAATTGTCTACGATACCAGATCACCTTTGGTGTTCATTACAGACACTTTGATAGCCCAACGTTACGGTAATGAAGTCCTGCAACCAGTGGCCCTAGCTCTTCTGAACGCTAACTCCGGTGTGATTTTCCAATAGGAGAACGCTCGTCCGCATACTGCTGCTGTCTTGAGAGCTTGCTTTCAAGGCACTGACACTCTGCCATGGCCAACCGCATCGCCAGACTTATAGCCGATTGAAAATGTGTGGGATGCTATTGGACGCGCAATCCACACTTCATCCCTATCGCACAATCTGCAAGAACTGCGTGAGAAGGTTCAAGCTGCATGGGATGGCTTATCGCAAGACACTATTAGGAACCTGTACAACTCCATGATGCCGCCCCGGTGGCGCAGTGGTCTAAGGCGTTGGCCTCTGATCATTCGTCCGAAGGGGTCCGGGTTCGAATCCCGGTGAGGCATGGATGTTGTGTTTGTCTTACGGCACTGGCTCTCTCCCTTCCCTGGAACCAGTGACCCTAAATTAGGGACGGGCGACTGCTTATAGCCCATTGAGTTGCTCACGGTGGTCGTTAAACCTCCAATCAAAAAAAAAAAAAAAAAACAACAACTCCATGATGAGACGTCTGGCATGCTGTGTGAGCAAACATGAAAGCCTGACGCCATACTGAGAGACACTACTTATTGGCGTGCAGCTGAGTAACTATTGCCCTTATCAGTCTCAATGTTTAATCATTTATTGTTCCTGGTAACATTTACCTTGCTCCCAAATAGCATTGCAATTCGACACGTCCTTCCGGGTGCAAGTATTTTTTTTGACGATGAGTGTATATCATTTCGTCTTTTTCGTAAGCAAAATTTGGCCGCTAGGTGTTGCTAATGAAAATGCATTCGACTTTGCTGTTTTTTATATTCCATACCCTTGATTCCAAAATCCAACTAAAACAAAATTTTTAGCCAAATATCTGTTGCCATGAAGAGAATTTTTCACATGCTTTTCACGTCTTGCTAGTTAGCGTTCAAGTACATTTTATTTTCCTCGCTATCATTGCTTCTAAAATACAGATCTAAAGAAAATTATTTCTGTGTCGTTTAGAATCTACCATCTGGAGCATTTTGAGTATGCTTCCAACTTTTTCATAAATAGAAGTTTTGCCGCTGGGGGACATAAGAACATATAGTGGAACTATGGTTATACGTTTTTCTAAGGAGGTGGACTTAAAAAACGTATAAAAGAAATTTCAAATTTTTATTGGAGGTTTAACTACCACCGTGAGCAACGCCATGGACTGTAAGCAGTCTCCCGTCCCTAATTTAGAGCCACTGTTTCCAGGGAAGGGAGAGAACCAGTGCCTTAACACAAGCACAACATCCACTCCTATACATACACAGTCGAGTCACATTATTGTGACCACCTCCTACTTTTGACGCCAAAAGCGCGTAGCCAATGAAACTAGGCACATGTCGTCAACTGGCTTGGAGGGTATATAAGGTGTACTGTATGCATTCTGAAAACAAAAGGGCCGCTGGTGGCCTAGTGGGCAACGTTCGTGGCTGCCGCGGAAAGGACCTCTGGTTCGGTCCCAGGCAGGTACGAACGCTCGATCCACTAAATACCAGCCGTGCGTCGGATTGGCACGTTAAGCCCCCGGTAATAAATAAGGGCGTCTTCCTCTCCCTTTCTACTTCGGTTCCGTGTCACTTTCCTATCGGGCACTCGAGCCCAAATCTCCTAGCTTCTTATTTCTAAGGGTTGTTTAAGACCTGGGGTCAGACACTCCCTTCCTAAAATCCTCTACATATGATCATTCTGAAAACACATCACTCGTTGTTGTCATGGATAAAAGAAGCGATTTATCAGATTTGCAAAAAGGAATGACTATCTGCTTTCGGGCCAAGGGTGGCACGTTTTTTGAAACAGCGCAGTTTGTGAACTGTTCGCGTGCTGCTCCGGTTAAAGTGTATCACGATTGGAGTAATGGCACCATTGCGAATAAGCAACGTGAAAACTGCTATGCTATTGACGTTGCTATTGATGTGAGAGATGAACGTCGACTTCGAAGGTCCTTGAGGGCCGATCGACACGCTACAGTGGAGAAACTCAATGGCCGTATGAACCAGTGGGGGGGGGGCAGTCGAATTCAACGAAAACAACTTTATCGAACGAACATTTACCGAAAGGCGATTTTTTCAAAAAAAATTAAACGAATTCATTCAAATGGAGCTTAAGACAACTGGCCACTAAACAGCTGGCCAAACGGACAAGTGAGGACACCCAATTCAGGGGCCGTATAAAAATTGCATTTTCTTGGTTTTAGACGTACGCAACGCTTAATACTGGTCTTTGTGTCTAAACCTTATGAAGCTGAGCACGACGCAATATATTCATAACGTTTACATAATAAATCAGGCTAACAATGCTGCGCCTTTACTTAAGCATCAAATATTAATAAACAGGCCTAGGCCTTTTTAACAGTTTTTATTCCGTCCTGCTGATATTCATAAGGTTTAGGAACCACGTCATGTCAGTATTATTGTCCTTTTACTTTGGCATTAAATATTAACACATAGGCTTAGGCCTCGGCCTTTTTAACAGTTTTTATTGCATCGTGTTCATACTCACAAAGTTTAGACGTCAAGTCAGTATTATTGTGCGTTTACTTAGGCATTAAATATTAATACCTTGGCCTAGGCCTTTTTAACAGTTTTTATTCGATTGTACTTGAATTCATAAGGTTTAGACACAAGGTCAAGTTTGTATTATCGCACTTTTACTTAGACATCAAATATTAATACATAAAGCCTAGGCATTTTTAGCAGTTTTTATTAGATTGTGTTCATATCCATAAGGTTTAGACACAAGGTCTAGTTAGTTTTTTTTTAATTGGAGGTTCAACAATCAGTGAGCAACTGAATAAGCTATAAGCAGTCGTTCGTCCCTAATTTAGGGCCACTGGTTCCAGGGAATGGATAGAGCTAGCGCCGTAAGACAAACACAACATCCACGACTCATCGGGATTCAAACCCGGACCCATCTCGGACGAATGATCAGAACCCATAGCTTAAACCACTGCACAACCGGGGAGACCTAGTTAGTATTATTGCGCTTTTACTTAGGCATTAAATGTCAATACCTTGGCCTAGGCCTTTTCAACAGTTTTAATTCCATTGTGTTTATACACGGTCGAGTCACGTTATTGTGACCACCAGCTAATATCCAGAGTAACCGCCGTGTGCGGCGCGGACAGCAGCGAGACGGGATGGGAGTGACCCAGTAAGGTTCTGGAAGGAGTTCACAGGTATGTAGAGCCATGCTGACTGCAGTGCATCTGAGAGCTGCTGGAGGGTGCGCGGTGGAGGATCCATAGAGCGAACAATACGATCGAGGTGGTCCCACAGATGCTCAATTGGGTTTAAGTCTGAGGAATTAGGGGCCAGAGAAGTACTTTGAAGTCTTCATCATGCTCTTCCAACCACTCTGACATTTCTAGCTGTGTGACACGTCGTATTGTCGTGATGGAAGATCCCATCCGCCCCAGGGAAGACAATTAGCATGTATGGGTGTACGTGGTCTGCAAGGATGGATTCATAACGAATTCGGTCCATAGTAACTTCCACAGGTATGAGTGGACCTAGAGAATACCACGAAAAGATTCCCCAGACCATAACGCTGCCCCCACCAGCTTGTGTTCTTCCAGCAATGGTTGAAGAGTGTTTGTTCTCCGATGTTTCTCGCCTTATACGCCAACGTCCATTCGTTCGATGAAGCAGAAAGCGTGACTCATTGGAGAAGAAGGTAATCATTTTCCAATCAGGGGAGGTCCAATTCCGATACTGCCGTGCAAATGTAAGCCTTTTCTGCCGATGCACCTTCGTTACCATAGGTGCAGTGACCATCCGCCTGCATCGGAGCCCTATACGCAGCATGGTTGGCTGAACTGTCGTTTTAGGTACACTTCCGGTAGCCCCCTGGTTCATTCGGCCAGTGAGTTGCTCCACTGTAGCGTGTCGATCGGCCTTAACGCACCTTCGCAGCAGACGTTTACGTCTCACATCAATGCCAAGCAGTGCTCCGCAGTTGACTGCTTATAGCCCATTGAGTTGCTCACGGTGGTCGGTAAATCTCCAATAAAAAAAAAAAAAAAGTGTTCTGCAGTTTCCACCCGCTTATTCGCAATGGAGCCATTTCTCCAATCACGATACACTTTAACCATAGAAGCACGCGAACAGCTCACAAACCGAGCTGTTTCAAATATACTGCCACCCTTGGCCCGAAAGCCTCCTTTTTTGCAAATCTGATAAAGCGCTCCTTTTATCAATGACAACAACGAGTGATGTGTTTTCAGAATGCCTACAGCACACCTTTATATACCTTACAAGCCAGCTCACGACACGTGCCTTCTTTCATTGGCTACGCGCTGTTAAGTCAAAAGTAGGATGTTGTCACAATAATATGACTCTACTGTGCATTAATAAGGTTTAAACACCAAGTCAAGTTAGTATTATTGCGCTTTTACTTAGGCATTAAATATGAATGCCTAAGCCTAGGCATTTTAAAGTTCTTATTCGATTGTGCTCATATTCATAATGTTTAGACACAAGGTCAAGTTAGTATCATTACACTTTTACTTAGGCATTAAGTATTAATACATAAGATTAGGCAGACCTTTTTCGCAGTTTATTCCGTCGTGCTCAAATTTATAAGCTTTGCATCAAGTCAAATTAGTAATATTGCGCTTTTACTTAAGAATAAATATTTCATACACTTGAACAAAATCTTTCAGAAAGGCCTGGACCAAAGGCCTATTGATTAACATTTGATGCCTAAGTAAAAGCACAATGTTACTAATTGGACTTCATGTCCAAACCTTACGAAAATGAGCATGACTGAATGAAATGTGTGAAAAAGGCCAAGGCCTATTTATTAATATTTAATGCCTAAGTAAAAGTGCAATAATACTGATTTGACTTGGTATCCAAACCTTATGAATACCAGCCCAACAGAATAAAAACTGTTAAAAAGGCCTGGGCCTAAGACCTGTTTATTAATAGTTACTGTTTAAGTAAAAGCACAATATTATTTAAATCGCTTGGTGTCTAAACCTTATGAATATGAGCACGATGGAATGAAAAGTGTTAAAAAGGTCTAGGCCTAAAGATTATTTAATAACAGCTAATGCCTAAGTAAAAGCGCAATAATACTAACTTGACTTGGTGTCTAAATCTTATTACTTGTAATATGAGCACGACTGAATGAAAACTGTTAAAAATGCCTAGGGACTATTTACTAATATCACTGAACAACAAATTTGAACATTTTTTTCTTGCTCCTAAACAAAAGTGGGTGATTTGACTAATTATAATGCCGTGATTCCGAATCTGTAATCCAAAATGCTGTATCACCTACCAATCTTTTGGGGATTCAAGTTAAAAAATTTGAGGAAGTATTTAGAAATTATATAAAATTACAATTGTCTTGCATTTTTTCCCCACAAAATGTTACCATATTAAGGGTCAAAAATTAGTTATTCCATCTAAGAAAGACACACTGATCCAAAAATGAGGTCAGAAAAGTTTTATAAATACAAGAGATTGCTACAAACATGCCAAAAATATAAACAAATTAAGTGATTAACTCACATTTTTAAAACGTTTTCCTGGAAGACTTACGCTTGTAGTAACTGGACTCGGGAACGTCTGCAATTAGAAACCAGCAATAGTCCGCAAGCATGTGTGGTGACCTCCTCCCCATATATCGCCATTCCATTTTAGATATGTCCTGGTGGAATCTTTCTCCATGGTCGTCGCTCACGGCACCTTAGGTTAGGCGGAAAAAAGCCCAGGTTCTAGTGGAGAAAGTGAATTTTCAGGGACATATTGCACCCCATATCCTTGTATGCCTTTAGCATAGCTTCCACTAGTTTTCCGCCCTAACATTTCCCAGAAAGTTCGTGCAAACAGCTTTGAATGCTAACCACGCTGCTTTTTCGATTTCAGTGAGTTTGGTCATGGACACAGGGTCCTCCATTACTATCCGGATTTGTGGTCCAATGAAAATGCCTTCTTTTTAATTTTGCGTCGCTCAATCTAGGAAACTTTTCTTTCAAATACTGAAATCCAATGCCTCCTTTATCCATAGCTTTGACAAAATTGTTCATCAAACCTAACTTGATGTGGAGTGGGGGTAATGAAATTTTGTCGGAAGCAACGAGCGATTGGTATTTCACTCTTTTTCCCCAAGCACTAAACGTTCTCTCAAAGGCCACTCTTTGACCTCATAATGTTGTTCCCTTGTCCAACTGTCTCACTCACACAAAAAATAACAAAATTTAGTATACCCTTCTTGCATTCCTGTTAGTAGTCCAATAACTTTTAGGTCGCCACATATTTGCCACATATGTTCGGCGTAATTGACAGATTTAAAGAGACGATCCATATTCTGGTGAGTTTCTTTCATGTGCGCAGCATAGGCCAGTAGCACCGACAGGTAAATGTTTCCATTATGTAATAACACCGCCTTTAAACTTAGTTTGGAAGAATCAATGAAGAGACGCCATTCTTCAGGACTGTGGTCCCTCCCAAACTCGGCAAACAATCCATTAGTATCACTGTAAAAAACAAGATCACCAATCTTGGAGAAATAGGACGACAGACACTCATGACGTTTTCTATAGGTTGTGACTTTAGTGCCAGGCTGAAGATGCCATCCTTTTATCCGAGATGTGGAGTGGAGGGAATAGTTCAGCTTAGTTTTTCTTGAGGTTCAGGTATCTTACGAGGTCGTTCAGTTCGTACTGTGAAATTAAATGAGGTTCTTCTGATGCACGCTGGTATTTGTGATCAGTAGTTCATCTTCAGAGGAGGAGTTTGATGTTTTGTCATCCAGGGTCCATTTTTCCGGCAGTTTGGGAATTGGTAGGGAATCATCGTGCTTAACAGGTCTCATGGCTGAAGGTAAATTCGGGTAAACTATGGTATGTTTATTTTTCAAGGAAAAGCCAAATACCTTTGTTAAACAGAAGTAGCAGTCAAAAACATGGTAATTTTGTTCTCTCCGAATCATTGGGATAGCAAAAGGCATTTGAAGGGTGCGAGCCGTTTAACCAACCTCTTAAATATCGCGAACATTTGCTGCAACATACATGAGGCACCCAAATTTTACCTAAATCACCAAGTGGGCAAGCAAAATAACACTCATGTCTTCTTAATCACCGGAGTAATTGCTTTACTTTGGAATTTCGGTGTAAATTCACTGCACATGTAACAAAACAGATTCGTTGCGTTTACACATTGCCGCTGCCGCGACATTCTAACTACGTAGTACTAGTAGTGCGTAAGTGATGCGAACAGCTGCACAAAATGGAAAGAACTGCTTCCAATCCTCACAAACAAAACAGGTGAGAGCTCTGACCAGTTTTTGAGTCATAGAATGGGAGGAGAGCATTCGACCTTGACCTAAATATCCGTGGTTTGAACCACACGCGCTCGCCTGATGTTCCTGTTTCGCAAATGACGACACGCAGCGTATCATAAAAGCGTTAGGTGATACAAAAAAACTGCATTCATTTTCGGATTTAGTACCTCCTAAAACGTAATATTTGCTATGTTTTCAGTCTGGCAAATTTGTGTTTTTCAGTGATATTTAATGCTTAAGTAAAAGAGCAATAATACTAACTTGGTTTGGTGTCTAAATTTTATGTATATGAACACAATCGAACGAAAACTTAAAAAGGCCAAGGTATTAATATTTAATACCTAAGTAAACGCGCAATAATACTAAAATGACTTGGTGTCTAAATCTTATAAATATGAACACGATGGAAGAAAAACTGTTAAAAAAAAAAAAAAAAAAAAAAGCCTAGGAAAGCCTAGTATTAATATTTAATGCCTAAGTAAAAGTGCAATAATACTGACTTGTCTTGGTGTCTAAACTTCATGAATATGAGCACGATCGAACAAAAACTGTTAAAAAGGCCTAAGCTTAGGCCTAGGCATATTAATTTATTTTAGTGCCAAAGAAAAAGCGTAGTATTACTAACCCGTCTGGGTGCCCGAACCTTATAAATATGATCACGGCGGAATAAAAACTGTTGAAAAGGCCACTGCCTAGGCCGCAGTACGGGGAAAGTAGACACGATGAAATCAAAAGTCTGATTCTTGTTAGATTCCCTAACGGTTTCGTGGTCACTTAGCCATATTCCAATTATAGTCAAAGTTTTCGACAAAAGCTTACCATACCCATACCATATTGGAAAATTTTCCAATGTGGCCACATTGCCACATTGGAAAATGTCTTTCAATCACTGAACTGGGAAAGCAAAGGGATAAAGATTAATGGAGATTATCTAACCCACCTTCGTTTTGCTGATGACGTAGTCATTTTTGCAACTACCCCATCAGAGCTGCAGAGTATGATCCAGGAACTTGCTGACAAGAATAAAGAAGTGGGATTAAAAATGAACTTTCAGAAGACAAAAGTGATGTTCAATGCTTTTACAAGAAATGAAGATTTATCGATTGATGGAGAAAAGCTGGAGATAACAGACACGTACGTTTACCTTGGACAGCAGATATCAAGTGAGGGTCACATTGATGAAGAAATTAATCGGCGTACAAAACTTGCCTGGAGAGCTTTTGGAAGAAACGGCATAATTTTCAAGAGCAATATGCCATTATGTCTTAAAAGAAAAGTGTTTGATCAATGCATCCTTCCAGTGCTTACGTATGGTGCAGAGACGTGGACCTTAATTAAAAGAGACATACAAAGGCTGCAGACAACTCAAAGCAGCATGGAGAGGTGCATGCGCCGCCCCGGTGGCTCAGTGGTCTAAGGCGCTGGCCTCTGATCATTCGTCCGTGAGGGGTCCGGGTTTGAATCCCGGTCAGGCATGGATGTTGTGTTTGTCTTACGGCACTGTCTCTCTCCCTTCCCTGGAACCAGTGACCCTAAATTAGGGACGGGCGACTGCTTATAGCCCATTGAGTTGCTCACGGTGGTCGTTAAACCTCCAATCAAAAAAAAAAAAAAAAAAAAAAGAGGTGCATGCTTGGTGTAACCAGGAGAGATAAGAAGAGGAACTCGTGGATCCGAAAAATGACGAGAGTGGAAGACATCATGATCAGAGTTAAATCCCTGAAATGGACATACTGCCAGAAGGACAGACCATCGATGGACAGCCGAAATTTTAGACTGGATTCCAAGGGACAGGAAAAGACCCAGAAGAAGACCTCATGGGAGATGGGTGGATGAAATTCGAAAGTATGCGGGAGTGACATGGAGGAGACTGGCACAAGACAGACCGTTGTGGAGGAAACTTGGGGAGACCTTCGTCCAGCAGTGGATTGATAATGGTTGACAATGATGATGACCATACCATACTGTATCTTTCGGTGATTTCGCTTTCGATGAATTCGTTTTCGATTAATTCACCTGAAGACCTGATTTTCGAAGAATTTGCTTTTCGATGAACCCGTTTCGATTAATCCGTTTTCGACGAATTCGGTTTCGATTAATTCACCTGGTGTCCCAGGGGACTACCGAAAGTATGTCTAAAACGACAGTTCAGCGAACCCTGCTGCGTATGAGGATACGATGCAGACGGATGGTCACTGCACCTATGCTAACGAAAGTGCATCGACAGAAAATGCTTACATTTATTTGCAGGGAAGTATCGGAATTGGACCTCCGCTGATTGACAACGCATTGCCTTCTCCAATGAGTCACGTTTTCTGCTTCATCGAACGGATGGACGTTGGCGTATAAGGCGAGAAACATCGGAGAACAAACACTCTTCAACCATATCTGGAAGAACACAAGCTGGTAGGGGCAGCGTTATGATATGAGGAATATTTTCGTGGCATTCTGTGGGTCTAGTCATACCTGTGGAAGGCACTATGGAACGAATTCGTTATGAATTCATCCCTGCAGACCACGTACACCCATACATGCTAATTGTCTTCTCTGGGGCGGATGGGATCTTCCAGCACGACAATACGACGTGTCACACAGCTAGAAATGTCAGAGTGGTTGGAAGAGCATGATGACTTCAAAGTACTTCCCTGGCGCTCTAATTTCCCAGACTTAAACCCAATTAAGAATCTGTGGGACCACCTCGATCGTGCTGTTCGCTCTGTGGATCCTCCACCGCGTACCTTCCAGCAGCTGTCAGATGCACTGCAGTCAGCATGGCTCCACATACCTGTGAACACCTTCCAGAACCTTGTTGAGTCATCCCATCCCGTCTAGCTTCTGTCCGGGCTGCACACGGCTGTTACTCTGGATATTAGCTAGTGGTCAAAATAATGTGACTCAACCGTGTTATCGTAGGTTAAATAGAAATCATACAAATGTATTACGGGAATGCATGTATAATTTACTCACTTACATAAAGAAGTCTTGAAACTGTCGTCTTTCACATAACCAATCTGTCTTACACATGTTTACAAACATATCTACGAGAGGCAAAAAGTCCCTTTGCAGTAATGCTAAGGCTGTTCCACTTAAAATTTGATGATGCCACAGTCATCTCGGCCGAATGATCACCTTGACCCGACCAGTCAAAATTTTTGAATTAAGTAACTTGTATGTTTAATTTCAGTTTTTGCTGTTTTTCTTGATTACACATCAAGCTTCAAAATGTTTCACAGCAGCACCGGCTTTCATCAGATTCTAATGAGTTGAATGTTTCCAAAATGTGGATGTTGATTTGATCATTGCCCATCAGAAGGAAGGAACAGTCATGAAATCAACATTCATATTTTGGAAACTTTGAACTCGCCACAAGCTTGTGAAAATTGATGTCACTGTGAAACATATTCTGGTTTCTTAATAAGACGGAGCGACTTCCAGCATTCACTCTTCCCCTTTTATTTTTCAACAAGCGCGTAATTTGTTGGCCTCGACTCCTTTTTTAGTCGCCTTGATATTAAACTCATCCATATTGACAAATAAGGCATTAATTCCGACACGACATGGAATGGAATGGAATGGGATATTAGAACTTCAAATGAAAGCCTCAGAATTCTCAATGCAAAAGATGCGATGTGAAAAATAACTCTGTCTTACAATGTGACACGCAGGGGCAGGGTGGGCGAGAGTGAATCACCGGCGAAGCAGGCTACAGGCGTTTGCCTATATCTTGCTACGGACAATTGCACTGAAAACGAACGCAAAGGAAGTATCGTTTTACTATACGGTACAGATGAGTCTAGAGTCTGCGCCGTATCGTCAGTCAGTGGAAATCTTCGTAGCTTTAGGAAAGAAACTGCGATGTGTTTGTATGACAAATCATATTTCACTCCTCTGGCACCAGTATCGAGCACAAAATTCCACAGTACGCATTTTTCTTTGAAATATTTTTTTCCTTTTAAAAAATAAAACTTAAATGAAATCGGGTCAGGAACACCTTGACCCGACCCGTTTAGTCGACCCGTTGACCCGTTTCCATCTCTGATTCAAACCTAGACCCATATCGGACGAATGGTCATAAACCAGCGCTTAGACCACTGTGCCAGTGCCGCCGGGGCTGCTTTAAAATGTTACAGAGGGTAAGTCGAAAGCTTTGCAATATTTGGATCACTTTATGTCTTCATACGTACCTTTACGACGAAAGCTGACTAGCATTCAAAGAATAGGTCATCGTGTTGCACTGTCTTTAGCCATCTGTCTGCCAGTTCGTCGATTCCGCCGCGGTACCAGTTCTTGTCCTTAGAGTCGAAGAACTCCTTTACCCCAGCTGCTACCTCTTCCTGGTTGTTGAAGTTCCGCCCGCGAAGGAAGTGGGCCATGGACCGGAACAAGTAATAATCCGACGGGGCAAATTCCGGACTATATGCTGGGTGTGGCATCAGTTCGATACCCTCAAGTTCCTGGAGTTTTGCCCGGGTCGTACGCGCGGCATGAGGCCGAGCGTTGTCCTGCTGCTAGAGTGCGCGCTTTCTGTTCACCAATGCCAGGTACTTCTCCCCCAAAACGGCATACATCTGCTCCAGCCGTTCAGAGTAGAAGTTGGCGTTGATGGTCCGACCGTCTGGAACAAATTCGCAATGGATTATCCCCTCGAAATTCCACCATCCGCAGAGCATTACCATGTGCTCGAAGCGTACACGTTTGGCAACAGGTTTGGGAAGCTGGCCCTGGCTCAACCACTGCCGTTGTGTATTTAGTACACTGGCGTGCAAAACTCAAGGACGGACATTAGTGCCGCAGGTTATAGCCACACAGTGAAACACACAAGCTTGAGGCGATTTGCATAACTCAAGCGGATCAGTAGAAATACGATGCGTATACATATTTCCGAAATGTGATGTCGCAGGTCACATGACAACGCTGAAATGGATATAAGGAGCATCTCGCAGCAAGGCAGGAAACTGAAAGCGAAAGTGCGCTGCGTTGTAAAGAGGTTTGAGTGGTTTGTTAGTGTGTTGCAGACAAGAAAATGTCCACACGGAGACATTTAGATGACTTTACACGTGGTCGAATAATCGGAAAGTGCGTGGAAGACCTTCCAAACGACAGGAACAGCTGTTAGAAAGATCGGTGGTGGTGGTGGTCGGCCACGGAAAACAACAGCAAGTGATGACCGATATATGGTCTTACAGGCCAAACTTGATCGACGCCAGACAGCGGGCGATATCGCAAAGCAACTAGAGATGACCACACTCCGCGCTATATCGCGGTTCACCGTTGCCAGACGTCTACGTAAAGGTGGACTATTTGCGCGACGACCTGAACGTTGCGTCCCATTAAAGTTTACCCATCGGAGACATCGATTACAATGGTGTAAGGACCACAAGGATTGGACCATAGAGCAATGGGGTACGGTACTCTTCACAGATGAGTCGTTTCAGTACCACGAGCGATTCTGGATGTCAGCTGATCTGGAGAGAGGTGGGAACACGTTATCGACCGGCTAATATTACCGAAGGAGATCGGTACGGCGGTGTTGGTGTGCTGGTCTGGGGAGGCATTACACTGAATGCTCGCACTGAACTCCACATTTTCGAAGGAAGTTCCGCAAACCGATACTGCGATGAGGTGCTCCTTCCCCATGTACGCCTATTCCGAGGTGCCATTGGTTCAGAGTTCGTGTTTATGGACGATAACGCGAGATCCCATCGTACACGTGCAGTAGATGAGCTGTTGGAAAGTGAGTATATCACTCGTATGGATTAACCTGCGTACTCCCCGGATCTAAATCCCATAGAACATGCGTGGGATGCTCTGGAGAGACGTCTTGCGGCACGCCCACATCCGCTGGAAAATGTCCATCAGTTCAAACTTGCACTACGAGAGAAATGGATAAAGTTGCCCCAAGAACTAATCTACATCCTCGTGTTAAGTATGGCCAGACGCTGCATTGCAGCCATTGCTGTTAGGGGACATCATATTCCTTACTGACGACCACCTTTTTGCTGTAATCCATCTGTGGAAACGATGGCTCTGTACCGTGGAGTGTCATTTCTTAGTAAAGTCTCAGTGTACACTTTTGTATTAATTTTTGCACATGTGTTTGTTCATTCCCCCGTTTGGTACATACTGAGGTCTCTGTGGTATGACATTCATCTATCCAGGCTGCTTCATTGCGAAGCTACGGCAAAAAAAAAAAACCGAACGGTCCTTAAGTTTAGCACGCCAGTGTATTAAATTATGTTTCGTGAAAAAAAGCTTTTAACAATCTGCCCTTATCACATGTAATCTTTTAGCGAAAAAGCAGCCTGTCACCAATGATTTCTGAGGAGGAAACCTAAGTCAGGGGCGCGCCAAGGTTTGCCGCCAGGGTGCAAGCCCAGATTTGCCGTCCCTTGTACGAGAATATTTTTCAATTTTTATTCATTTTTAGAGGGAAAAAAATATCTTTAGCAACATTTTCTGTTTCCCGTAAACTAACTTTTTTCATAAAACGCAATGGTCTCCTATAAAACTGAAGGAAAAGAAATACGTAAAACACTAGTTCAGATGACGCTACGAATAATCCAAGAAGTCAGCTTCCCCTCTTTCTCTGTCAATTTACACAAACGTCTGCTTTACCTGTAAAAAAAACGTTTTGTCATGTACGATGATAAACATGTTGCAGCTTACCGATGATGGCGGGAGCACACACACACACACAACCAAGCAATATAAGAAGAGGAACTCGTGGAGAAGGAAAATGACAAGAGTGGAATTCATCATAATCAGAGCATAATCCCTGAAATAGCAATGGGCTGGACATTGCCAGGAAAACGGACGACCGATGGACAACCGAAATTTTAGACTAGATTCCAAGGGACATGAAAAGCCCCAAATGCAGGATACTAAAGAGACTCAAGGCCCTTGCGCCATAAAAATCAATCAACCAAAGAGACTCAAATAGCGTACTAAATCCGTTTATTTTTGCGGCGTAGTAAGTGCAAAGATTCGCCAAGCTTTTGCACTCCACTGTGAGGCTTTCTCAAGGCAATGGTAGACATAACAATGCAGGGAATTAGAACACGTAAGGAACAAAGACGATTTTTGAAATAACGCGGGTGACATCACGAGCGTATTGCACGAATTTTCATTACGCAATTATACGGTGTGTAGCGATGTGTTTCCATCTTTTAATAATGCATGCCAAGCTCTTGGTAGTTCAGTAGAAACTATATCATTGCGCGCTAGTTTGCTGGATAGGATTTAGACTGTTTCCCTGATGGCAGTCTCTTTAAAATTCGTGATGGGGCAATTCTTCTAATATTATTCCATTGAGGAGCAACCGAGGAATGCATGACTTCTCTGGCGAGGACTGTATTCTGCATGTCCTGGTTGACACTTCGCACGTGCTCTTTACACCTAGTGTCCAAGGATCGCTTTGTCATTTCGATATATACCTTTTCCGTGTTGTCAGGATATACTAACGGTATAGCGTACACTCCTGCCTTGTAAGGGGTCCGGGTTCAAATCCCGGTCAGGCATGGATGTTGTGTTTGTCTTACGGCACTGGCTCTCTCCCTTCCCTGGAACCAGTGACCCTAGATTAGGGACGGGCGACTGCTTATAGCCCATTGAGTTGCTCACGGTGGTCGTTAAACCTCCAATCAAAAAAAAAAAAAAAAAAAAAAAAAAAACACTCCTGCCTTTTCTTTCTCACACTGTATATCCTTGCAACTTGAAATCATATGTGATAACGGAGTCGGGGACTTCAGTGCTATCAATATGTTGTATTTACGTAATAAATTATTTAACCAATATGTAAAGCCTGGAACATATGTGATGGATCCTGTGAATCTCATCGTCTTACTAGGCGATTTTGTTATTGCTGACATTACAAGACTTCTTACAGTTCTATGTATTCTGTCTATGTCATCTTTCTTATATCCAGCCTTTAGACCTTTGCTATAAATACACATTATAAATTCCCTTATTATTTAGGTAGTCGGGTTTGCATACCTTATATGCTCTATAGAGCCATGCTCTAAACGCAGAAAGTTTGTACTCTTTTGGGCAGTGCGAATCAGGAGGAACAAGGTTCGGTACTGCGGTCGGTTTATAATAAACCTCAAAATCGAAGCTGGATGTTCTGTTTCTTCTGAGCGTAAGATAATTCAACGCTCATTCTACTTCAAGCTCCATGGTGAACTTTATCGTTTTGTGTAGTTTGTTTATCTTTTGCATGAAATCATTTAATTCACCTGCTCCGTGTTCCCATATGAAGAATATGTCGTCAGCATAACCGATCCACACTCGGGGTTTCTTGATAGAATTTAGAAAGATCAAATCTACTAGCGGTCTAAGTACTGCTTCGGCAAGGACTGAAGATAGAGGTGAACCCATCGGTGCTCCTTTTATTTGTTTGTAGTTTGTAGATGCTTCCATCCAACTTGAAATAGTTGTGGTTAGTAACCAAATTTAAGGCACCAACAATTTTCTTTGTTTGAGTTGGTGTGAAATCACGGGAGGTGTCTATTATTTTCTCTAGGTTTGCAACGGCCTCTGGTATAGGTATAGATGGATATAAAGACACTATGTCGAAACTTCCCATTATATCAATATCAAGCATATTCAAGTTTCTTGCGCGCTCCACAAATTCTTTTGTTGACTTGATTACGTAATCGGAGTTTTTTAACCGTTTAGATAAGAATTTGGGCTAGTGATTTTTCTAATATGTACGTAGGAGATTTATTCTTTGCTACAATAGATCGAAGGGCAGATCCAGGTTTATGGTTGTTTAGGTCCAAAGAGTGGTGGAATTGTAGGGCCCGGAGAAAGCTTCGCTGATATCCTAAAAGACTCCGCTAGATCTTTGTCCCTGGCTAGAGCATGAACTTTCCGTGTGTAGAAGATTCCTCGACTGCAGAATTGAGTCTGATTGATCCGCAAATTCTTTAAGTTTACTAATATAATCAGACCTGTTCATAATGGCAATCTGATTAAACTTTTCGGTTAGGGTAATCGATATTCTAAGATCATTACGCAGGTTCTCTAAAATTTTCGTAATCTGAGTGTTACTTTTTTCTTAATGTTCCCTTCCGCAATATTTCTCCTCTTAAAATTCACAACACTGGCTTTTAATTTTGATATCGCTAAACATCTGGTCATATCACGATCTTCTGCTGGAACTTGGAAAATTATGCTTTCTACTTCCGATATAGGCCACGCGGGAGATGGGTGAATGAAATTCGAAAATATGCGGGAGTGACGTGGAGGAGACTGGCGCACGATAGACCGTTGTGTAAGAAACTTGGAGACTTTCATCCAGCAGAGAATTGTTAATGGTTGACGACGACGGTGATGATTATATACAACATTGAACATGACGGGGGTCTCTTTAACTATTCTAAGAAAAAATTAATACAATATCGTGGATTACATCGAAATTGCAACCCAGTCCTGGTTACCCTTTTTTAATCGATCCTATTTTCCCACCTCGTTTCAGAGTACGGTTTTACGGTCAACGCTGGAAGCTTTCTTTAAAATTTGCCATCGGTCAGGTAATTCAGAAAAGAAAGCACATATTTCTTGAACAATGCTGAAAATGTTCACAATCTGTAGAGAAATTATTTCATCGTTATTTACGAAAAGTATGACCCGCTCAAAGTACATAAAATGCAGAAGGGTCTTAAGTCGAAAAATTAGGTTTTTTGAAGTCCATTGTGTTTTTCTCTCATATTGACCCCATTGTCATAGCGCTGGTCACGCATATCCCGAATGCTGAAATCTTCAAGATTTAAAAAAAAATTCAGAAAAAGAATTTTCAATCCTTTGCCCGCTGTATCTGTTACTGAACAAAACAGTAGAAAGTAATTATTCTCTGATTTCGAGACGTTTTCTCTTGAATTATAAAGGAATTATTTTTACTAAAAAAATAAACGTGCCATTTAGCATTACGATTTTTCACAGTAAAACGGTTTTCTTAACTTTCCCCACGTCACTGATATTAATTTATCAACCAAAAAATTTGATTTGATTGAGGCGTCCTGCCGCCCCCGAAACCGGGCGCCCGGGTGCTTCGCACCCGTTGAACCCCGCTTGGCGCGTCCCTGACCTAAATTATCTTTTTGTAATTATGTATATATATTGTAATTGGAACTTATGGAATAAGATGTTTCCATCAATTATTAAAAATTAAAATCACTCTAAATGTTCGACTCACTCTTTCCGAGATGGTTATAGCCTAGTTAAGTCCGTTTATTCACTGGTGTAATACGTATAAAATTTCGCCAAGCTTTCGCACTCCACTGGGAGGCTTTTTCAAGTCAATAGTATACATAAATATGCAACCATTGGATTTTTAAATGTCTACCATTGCCTTGAAAAAGCCTCCCAGTGGAATGCGAAAGCTTGGCGAAATTTTGTGCGTAATAAATCAGTGAACAAGCGGACTTACTACGTTACAAGCGTTTCTTGAATGTGCACAGTCTGGAGTAGTTTGAAATAATGCTTTCGAAATGGTGTGTGTTGCATATATTATTTTAGTATAAATAAATTGTAAAATGTTGTATCTGTTATAATTTTATGAGATGAATTCAATACTACAAACATTTTTCAAATCTACTGAGAAATTGAACAGGGATTAAGAAAAATGTGAAGGAAAGCGAGAACATTTTCTGTTCGTGCAGTACAAGAAATTAGTATTGAACAAAAACAAAAAAAAAAGGTGAAAATTGAACAAGAAAGATGACATCGAGTTTTCGGATGTAATAAGAACGTCTTTTGAATCCGTTCTGATGCGAGTTAAATTTATCAAAACTATGAAACCGGTTTGGAACAATCAATCAGCTCCAACATTCGCTAAAACATCCAGAAATAAAAATATCTACTTAGTTCCACCAACGACTAAAAAACATCTTACGAAGATTAACAAATGGCGGACAAAAGTTTCTCATAGTACAAGGAAGGTACCAGAGACAAAGAGATTTTCAAATCGAACAGTTAAAAGGAGAAATATAGAAAGAAACACAATATAAGTCTAAGTCTGCTAGCGGAAAAAAATTGCATAAGGAAAAAAATGAAAATTGGCGAAAATTATTCTTCATGAAAAAAGCCATGCAAATTGAAAAGAACTTTTCATATAAGTCTCCCGGAAGCAGAGATAACAAAAAAGAGAGTTCCGACCTTTACGTTCCCTAGCGGGAAATCTGCGCATTATTTAAAGAGGATATTGCTCCACATCTCTGTTGTAGCGAATGGCATACAGTGAAGAAATTTCTCAATAGCGTTTTTAGAAGCGGTGATACAGCTGCAAATTGAAGTACACAAACGCCACCTACCGACAGAACTGTGAACTCCAACATTCCTCATATACTAGCCTAAACTGTTCTACAACTCTACAAGGTATTCAGTGTTGAAAGAATTTTTTAAATCGCACATGTAAAAGGAGTGATATTGAGAAAGCCGCCGGCGCAGTGGTCTAAGCGATGGCTTCTGATCATTCGTCAGAAAGGGGTCCGGGTTCGAATCCCGTGAGGCATGGATGTCGTGTTTGGCTTACGGCCCTGCTCTCTCCTCCCTGGAACCAGTGGCCCTAAATTAGGGACGGGCGACTGCTTATTATAGCCCCATTGAGTTGCTCACGGTAGTCATTAAACCTCCAATAATAAAAAATATTGAGAAAAACAAATTAAGCATTTGCGCCCCCTAGCTTCGACATTGTGCACTATTGTGGAAAGAAGATACACACAGTTCTTTTTTTTAATTGAAGGTTTAACGACCACCGGGAGCAACTCAATGGGCTATAAGCAGTCGCCCGTCCCTAATTTAGAGTCACTGGTTCCAGGGAAGGGAGAAAGCCAGTGCCGTAAGGCAAACACAACATCCATACCTCACTGGGATTTCAACCCGGACCCCTTTTGGATGAATGATCAGAGGCTATCGCTTAGACCACTGCGCCACCGGGGCGGCACACACAGTTTGCATAGTTAGTAGTATCTGACCGAAAAAAGGTTTTTAAACCTGAGTTTTAGTCCCGCAGATATTGCTGTAAACGGAAACGTGAACTTGCGCTCTCTGGTGATAGCCTTGTGCGCTAAGAAACATTTAAAATTAAATGACAAACATTTCCCAGCGGAAACGCTCTCCAACAAAGAAAGTTTTTCTAATCGGACTCTTAGACAGAGCTACGTACAAAATTAGGATATGCGTTTACGCCCCCTGGCGGAAAAACATGCATTATTTTAAGAAGAAAGTATTCTCAAAAGGTTTTTCGATGTGAGCAGTATCTGTCCACGGAAGAATTTTTTCAATCAAGTTTTCAGGAGCTCAGATTTTGCTGCAAATACATCGGACGCAGAAATTAACCATTACGCCCCCTGGTGGCCAAACCATTCTTCATCAAATATTAGAAATTGTATGCAATTTCCCATCAGGAGCTGTATCCGGTGCAGGAAGAATTTTTTATATTGGAGTTTTAGAAGCAGAGATATCGGGGGGAACGCAGTTTACCTTTACGCCCTCCAGCAGAAAGTCTATGCATTACTTCAAAATTTTGAAATTATATGAGAAACATTTAACACCGGAAATGCTATGTAACAAAGAAGGAATTTTTCAAATCAGATTCTTAGAAGCAGAGATATTGACAAAAATCAGATATACATCTATGCCCTGGCGGAGAAACCATGCATTATTTTAAGAAGAAAATATGCCGAAAAGATTTATCGGCGTGTGTAGTATCGGTGCACGAAAGAATTTTTTCAATCGAGACTTTAGAAGCACAGATTTTGCTGCAGGTACATCAGAAGCAGAAATTAACTCTTACGCCCCCTGGTGGCCAATCCATTTTTTGCCAAAAATTAGAAATCATACGCTAAATATTTCCCATCAGGAGCTGTATCCGCTGCAGAAAGATGTTGTTAAATCGTAATTTTAGAAGCAGATATATCCGGGGAGGGATTACTTTTACGCCCCCTATCGGAGAATCTATGCGTAGCTTGGAAAAGTGATTATACCTAAAATAATCTTAGACATGAATGGAATAGAAAGGTAAAAGAATTTTTTTATTGGATGTTTAGAAGCAAATATATGGAATAAAATGCAGGATTTTTGCCGCATCGGTGGCGCCGTGGTCTAAGCGATGGCTTCTGATTGTTCGTCCGAAAGGGGGCCGGGTTCGAATCCCCGTGAGGCATGGATGTTGTGTTTGTCTTACGGCACTGGCTCTCTTCCTTCCCTGGTACCAGTGACCCTAAATTAGGGAAGGGTTACTGCTCATAGCCCATTGAGTTGCTCAAGGTGGTCGTTAAATCTTCAATCAACAAAAAAAAAGAAAAAAATTTTTCAAATCGGACTATGAGTTGCAGAGATATGGTGTGTACAGATGGACGGACGGACAAATCGATAACAGAAGCACGATCATTTTTTTTTTCTTCAAAAGACGTGCTAAAAAGGGAAGAAATACTAAAGACGTGCTAAAAAGGGGAAAAATACTAAAGACGTACTAAAAAGGAAGAAACTTGCGTAAAACGAAACGTGAAAACATTTGTTCTACATTGTGGTCGACAGATGGCAGTAGAAGACAGGAATCGCACTCTGTCTGGGCCTGCAATGTTCGAAGGACATGCGCAAAAGAGATTGCCCGGAAGCGTCACCACCTTGAGCTCACTGCGCGGAAAAGTGTTCTTTGTACTTTCGTTTGGTGGTGAGGTGGTTTTATTTTCGCTTTCGAATCAATCATGGCTATTAAAAAGGTTGTGAAATTTAGCCAGAAGGACAAGTTGTATACTACATTTGCATCTCTTCACGAAATGAGGGAAAGAGGATTACTGAATGATGTGAAAATTACAATTGGAGAAAGTGTTATTTCTGCACATCGGGTTGTTCTCGCCGCTTCCATACCGTATTTTGAATCTTTGTTGGTGGATAGCATGGCAGAGGAGCACCAGATAGAAATCACAATAAACGAACTTGATCCAGTGGCCGTGGATTCCCTGATTAATTTTGCTTACACCAATGACATAACTATCACCAATGAAAATGCCCATCAGGTTCTTATAGCTGCACAAGTCTTACAGCTTGTAGACATAAGAGATACCTGTTGTGATTTCCTGGCGGAAAATCTTCATTTCAGCAACGTGCTGAACATTCTGAATATGGCAGTTCGTTTTAATTTAAGTAAGTTGGTTGAAGATGCTCACCTGTTTATTCGACAGAATTTCGAATCCTTCAGTCAAACGGAAGACTTTGAGAAACTTAGTTTTGAGTTTCTGAATGGTATAGTGGTAAGAGATGACTTACTGGTATCTAAGGAAGAAAATGTTTTCGAGGCCGTCCTAAAATGGGTAAAAAGTGGTTCCAGCCGCCATGGCAAGCTGCCGGGGCTTCTGACTGCTGTGAGAATGTCACTTTTATCACCTAGATTTTTAGTGAAGCGAGCAGCCACAGATGAGCTCGTTATGGGATCGCCTCTCTGCAGAGAATTGTTAGATGAAGCTAAAAATTGTCAGCTGTTACCAGAAGAGGAAGCTTCAGGCCCTTTCGTGAAGAGGTTGTGTAAGAGTTATCAAAGGCAGCCTAGCTTGTATGTGCTTTGTAGTGGTGATTCTGGCTTCTGTGTACTGAAGTACACCAGTGAAAGCAGAATATTTGAACCAGTTGTGATGGATGAAAAGTACAGGAGTTTGGACCAGGTGATGGCATTAGGAAGTGACATTTACATTTTGAACAGGTATTTGTTAGAGAAATTTGATAGTTGCACCATACAGTGGGTGTCTTTTAAAGAGCTGCAGACATCACTTCCCCAAAGGTATGCTGTACCGTACAATGGCAAAATCTATTGGTTTACAAATACTGAGATTTTGTCTGATGATGTGCTGGTTTTCATTCCAGAACAAGCTAAGTGGCTTGTTCAGTATCAAAATATCAAGTTTTTGGATGCACAGCTTTTGCCAACTGGCAGAGGTATTTTCATCTTTCCTTTCAATCCAGGAAATGGCAAGAGTCATAACAGTGTATTGTTATACCAACCTGAGACTGGAATCATATCAAATATTCCAGCTATGCATACCGGACTGTTTCGATTTAGATGTGCTTTCCTTAATGACCAAGTATATGTGGCAGGCGGACAAAGTATGGGATGCCAGTTTAGATGTAATGCTCGTCTTGGCAAAGAGCACTTTACCAATACCGTTGAAGTCTATGACATGCATAAAATGCAGTGGCATTTTGCTCCACCTATGCCTACCTCCAGAAAAGACTTCTCCTTAGTTCCATATGAGAATAAGCTATATGCTATTGGAGGAATGTCCAAGTCTGGAGCAGACACAAGTGTTGCCTGTTTTGATCCAGAAACCAATTTATGGACAACAATAGGAAGCTTAAGCCCTGGATATAGGAACATTAAAGCTATAGTGATTCCAGCTGGAAAACCTGAAGGTAATTTTTTTTTTTTGCTTTTGTACTATACCTCTTTTAAATTAAGATTTTTGTAAGTTCAGCATTTGTTTAACTTGCTTGTTTTTTATAGAGATGTTTGGGATGGCATATATGCAAACAACTGAAAAAAGTTTTGTACTTCAGTGTTAAAAATTAGGGAAGGCCAGGGCTTTAGTGGGCACACTTGGCTTTCCGATTTTTATAATTTTTTCAAATAAAATTATGGAAATTTTACTGTTGCCATTTTGTAATATACAGTGTTGGCTATCAAAGGATAATTCTGTTTAACTTTGAGTAGTTATACAAGTTACAGTGCTGAAATCGTGACCTCAGTGCATGTGTCAACTTGCCCCCTTTTTTTTTTAAATGCTGGCACACATTTAAAAGATCAACTGCACAGTTTATATATACAAAAAACATTGGTATTTGATATCTGCTTTATTTTTTTTAGATAAGTATATTGTAACAATAGCAGTGGACATCAAAAGTAATCTTAATAGCAAAAAAAATTAAAAATTAAATACAGGAAATCAGGAAATAAATTAGTATCCAGTTTGAACAAAGAATAGGCCTACAATTTATTGTAAAAATCCAATTTATAGGAACTGCCTGATCTTTTGTAGCCAATGTTAAATAAGAGGAGATGCTCGTGGAGACATCAATTCCTCGTTTCATCTTGCTGCTGTACCTGGTTGTGAACGAAAATCAATATTGAAGTCTTTGGGTGTACTTTGAATGAATATTCAGTTTAACAGCTCTCAATATTACATTCTTGGGAATTTAGGCTCTATTTCTTTTGTTTGTCTGCATATGAAAGATTTTATATGCCTGGGACTGGAAATTTAGAAAAAAAAAAATGTTTAGATTATACATGTATGCAAATATATATTTGCTAAGTTATATATATATTTATGTATCTATATGTAATTAAATCCAATAAAAATTTTTAAGTACAAAAATTTGGTCATGCAAAGGTGGCTCAGTGTGCCAAGCAGACCTTGATTTTTTTTTTTTTTAGAATGGCAACACTTGCTAGTGGTCTTATTTTTTACTAGCAAATTGCATTACCTACTAGCAAAAGTTTATTAACATTATGCAAAAGAAACTTTAACATGTCCCTCTCCATTAGTAAATCATGAAAAATTTTGATTTCACCCCTGTAACTGTCCACATTGTAATGATGAAAAGATTACAAATGTTTAGATATAACTCACCTTTTCATGGCCTGAGAGATTAATTCTGACAATTTAATTCTCGAATGCAAATATTTAAAAAATATTTTTTTTATTTAACTTTATTCACAGAATTCAAGAACACTATTCAAAATCTTAAGTTATTTTCCCTATGGTTTACTATCTGGGTTTCGGGTCTTTTCATCATACCACTTTACAACAGCAGGCCAGGGGTTAAACTTGTCTTCGGACGGACCTTCAACCTCAATACTCGTCAGAGTATTCAATGTTTCAAAGTTTAAACTGCCCCTCCAATCACCCTGGATTCTCTTCATGAAACTGAACCCAACCTCACACGCGAAGTAGATAAAGGAAATATACTGGATATCTCTACTAGTGCCAAAATGTTTCTATAATGTCTGTACTTTTCAAGAAACGTTGGTTTCCAGAAAGCAGTTGTTCCTTTTTGTACGTGTCTAAAATATTTCACAAGCACAATGCAGTGACGCTTTACAGTCACACTAAAACATTCAAATTTTTTCCACTAGCAACTTTTGCGAAAACCACTTTTTATCACTAGCAAAATTTATTTGCTAGCTAGTAATTTGCTACTAACTACTGGTCGAAATTGAGCCCTGGTGCCAAGTCACCATTTTTTAACTTTTTACATACAAGTAACAACAGCCTACCAAAAATAGTTTAAATGCTAAAATTCCTAACTTCTTGCAGCTATGGATGTATACACTTATTATACCATAACAGTTTTAGAAACAACCACATATACTTAAAGAAACTCGTCAATTTAATGAATTTTAAGATATTTACTTGCCAAAGACAATTGTAGGAAAAGCATTACCATTCCTGTAGCAATCAACATTGGCAGCCAAAACTTCTAGCAAGGCATTGTAACGTGGAGCTGCCTAGCATGCACAGCGTACCTGTTGAAATGCATGCAAGGAATAACCAGTGTGCTGACTTGCCCCTGTAGCCAACTAGCCTTGGCTTCCTTCTGTACTGTTCCCAAGTTGGATTTACATTTGCTTGGCTATGCTGAACTGTCAAATGTGCTGTTGCGAGCATTTTGCATCCACACTGACATATCCCCATATTATTTTTTTGTATTTTAATAGAAATGAAATGCTCCTGAACATCCATTACCCAAGGCATCAATTTTAGAAAGGGTCATCCATACCATATGCAAAATTAACTGATTTTATGTTGAATAAAAATTAAGAAAAAGATTTAGTAAGGAGTTTATTTTTCAATCATGAAAATAAGGATGTACTTTATTATGCCTCATGATGATAAAAAATGACAAGCAAAGAATAGAAAAAAGAAATTTATGTTGAAGAAATGGGTGAGATATAATACAAATTTTGAAGATGACAATCCGATTTTTGGCGTAAATGTGACAAGGATGGTAAGTCAGATAATATTTGAAAACTTGAAAATTTTCATCGTCCTGGAGCGGGACTCGAACCCGCGTCTCAGAAACGCCTAGGTATGCTAACCACTACACCACCCAGAACGACCAAGTTTCAAGTTTCCGATCAATTTGAATTTAACCATCACAGGATTCGCTAGTCGAAGCAACCGGCATTCATGTTTAGCGAATCTGGAGGTTAAGAATCTTATCCCGTGTTTGCCCGGAGAAGCAGATAAATCATGGAAGAAATACGGGATTACGCCATATAATACAAATTTTGAAGATGACAATCCGATTTTTGGCGTAAATGTGACAAGGATGGTAAGTCAGATAATATTTGAAAACTTGAAAAAATTTCTTCCATGATTTATCTGCTTCTCCGGGCAAACACGGGATAAGATTCTTAACCTCCAGATTCGCTAAACACGAATGCCGGTTGCTTCGACTAGCGAATCCTGTGATGGTTAAATTCAAATTGATCGGAAACTTGAAACTTGGTCGTTCTGGGTGGTGTAGTGGTTAGCATACCTAGGCGTTTTCTGGGAGACGCGGGTTCGAGTCCCGCTCCAGGACGATGAAAATTTTCAAGTTTTCAAATATTATCTGACTTACCATCCTTGTCACATTTACGCCAAAAAATCGGATTGTCATCTTCAAAAAGAAATTTATGTTGCTGCAATGGGTGAGATATAAATAAAGCTCTGTAAAGTTTTCTCTCTAAAGCAGACTTTTAATGGACAGTTTCCTCATTTCAAGAATTCATAAACATAGCTAGAGAATGTACTTTTGATGTACTGTCTCGCATGCAGGGGCCAATCCAGAAGCATACCTTGAAGGGGTGCGGGGGGCAGATTGGCACACCGGGACATTTCCTGATGGACCACCCAAGCAATGGCACACATTCTTGCATTCTTTTTTCCAGATTTTCTTTGAACAAAAAAAAAATATATATATATAATAAATCTGGACAAAATGAATTTGGTATTTAAGAGCAATAATCTTTAATTTTATTTGACCTTTATTTCTGCCACCAAAAAATTTATTTCCTTACAAAAAAAAAGTTTCCTTCTGTGTTGTACATTTGTTCTGAAATTACACAGAAAATTGTTTTGTACTTGAGTGAGAAAAGTGCCTCTGGATTAAGGACATCATTATAAACTGATTAAACTAAAGGTAACAAGCCATTGGACTTACAACCCAGAGTTATTGATATGCCCAACTTTCCTTTTAGCCTACTTCCATTTCAAATCGGATAAAGGCCTGCCAGGTCCGCTAACAGCATGACTTTTATAATTTTTCCTGGAAAAAATATATATTTAAAAGTCATGTAATAACAGAAAATATCACTTATTTCTAAAAAAAAAAAAATGTGACCAAATTTGGACATTTTAAAATTGTGCACTGCAGTGAAGCCTTTGCAGAAGGAAATTTCTGGTTTTTAGAGATCTCTTAAAATTCAAAAGTTACAGCTGAAATTTTTTTCCTTTAGGAAGCACTTCGTGTGGGGTCTTTAATATATGCTGTTACTTTTAGTATGGTGGTGCCTTATTTTCATGTAAAAAAAAAAAAAAAAAAAAAATAGCAGAATGTAAGAACATTCCCAAAATGATATCTTTAACTTTTTTTTTATTTTTTTTTTATGAAATTATAGACCCTTTCCATCTCAATTCAGGCAGGGGGTGTCAGTTGACCACCTAATTTTTTGAAAAAAATTGTGGTAGCTACTCCTAATAGAGGTATCAAGTACTGCAAAAGGATTTTTCATAAAAAAAATTTTTGGTCAAGCTACAGCATTTTGAAAATAGGCAAAAAATACACCCGTGATGAAAATCGTGGAAACGCCAAATTCTTACATGTACACTGCTCCTGTACTATAACAGGTAGAGACTCGAATTTTTTTTTATTTTAAAGCTATTGAACTGGCCTTTCTTTATATTCACAGAAATTTATCAAAAGAATGTTGCTAGATGGCAAAAAAGTCTCTATTTATTACAAAAATTTAATTTTCCACAAATTTAGGATTTTTTTAAAAGGAAAAGACTTATCAGGTGGGTAAGTGTGCCAACCTGCACCCCTACTAGGGTTGTCTTAGCAGTAATTTTATTTTTATCCTGTGATGCATGCAACTCATAAAATTAATTTTTAAAATATAAAAAATTTCAAAAAATCAACATTTTTGAATTGCAATATATCAAAACCCCCATTTTTAAAAATTCTGAAATTTTGTCCAAATGTCCTAATGGTATGTAGTTAACTGGGAGAATCAGGTTTCTGGATTTTTGCCTTGAAATTTTCCTAAAAATATTTGAAAATGCGCTTCTCTCCTGCTCAAACCTCACGGTTGGGCTATTATTAAAAAAAAAAACTTCGAAAGATATTTCTGAAAAGTTTACCTGAGTATATATTCCAAATTGCGGTATCAATCTATATTTTAAAGTCATTTTTATGATTTTGAATAATTGTCACCTATGTACATGTTTAATTTTTTTTAACCATAGTAGTCTATACATGTACAATACATTATCTCAGTTGCAGTTAAGATTCAATTTCTATTTAAATAAGAAAAAAGGCCTCAAAAAAAAAATTATGAGCTTACCATCGTAACTACAAATTATTCAAACTGAGAAAAGTTGCTTGATTTTATTGATTTCCTTCTCATCAAAAGTATGAAGTCGTGCAGAACGTCCAACAGTTGCCACATTCGTCTGGCCACCCAAAACCTCTGGCTGGTCCGTGAGGGTGCATGAAAGTTACTGTTATGTCCTCGAATTCTCTAGATATGTTTGTAATCTGTCCCATTCACCAGTTATCATCATAAACGCATCCTATAAATTCTCTTATTTGAAAATCATTCACAGAAAATGGTTTTTTTTTTTTTTTTTGTTGGCTTGAAAATTTCACTGCTTTATGTGGGTGCTGGACTGGCCATTGATGGTTTATTTCCTTGTACTAACCAGGAATGCTGTGTCTGTATCCCAACAACAGATTTTACTGTATCCCACTCTTCTACTTTACTGGTTTGGTAGGATTGTTCTGGACATTTTTTGCCAGTGGTAACTTTGCACTTCATCAAGTAGAATTATAGACCAATGCTGAGCAAAGTCAAAGTGCAGTTGTGATGAGTAGAAGTTTAGTCTTTGGAATCAAGGAAGAGACAGTTTCAACAAATGAAGGTGCATTTCTTATAGATTGTGAAGCTTCTTTCTGTAAGTTGAATTTAGTAGCAAAATGTTTGCACAGGCCACCCACACCATCACATGCACTCTTGCATTGGCCTGTGGCTGAGAAGATCCACTTCCTTGTTACATTTGGGTCCCCCTTCATAAGTTCACGGAACTGTTGTTTGTTTTTGAAGTGCCCTGCTGCTCCATCTGAGATGCAAACAGTTGTTTTAAATTCTGCCAAAGGGAAAGTCTTAGCAATTTCACTTTTTATGAGCAGAATGGCACACAGAGCATGTGCTGTGTCATGGTCGTCATTGCATGCTACCACAAAAGACTTAGTCTCATTTGGAAAGTATACAATGCATGTAAAGTGTGAGTGAGATCTGGACATTGTTTGCCAGTAGTAACTTTGCTCTTCATCGGGTAGAATTACAGATCAGTTCTGAGCAAAGTCAAGGTGCAACACCAACACTGGACTATGTGCTGCGGACTGTTTAACCTTTGCTATCCCATTTCTCTAGATCCACTCATTAGAAATTACGGAAGAGTTTCTTTTTTCTCAATATCCCCCACCTTCAGTAGCTCTTATTTTCATTGACTCTCCCAATGACTCTCAAGCAGCCTTGATAGGTGTTTCACAGTACTCCATAAAAATTGTACTGGGCAGTACCATTTTCAGTGCCACAGCTTTGGAAAATCAAACTTTGAAATCATATCAGCTGCAGTTTAGCCCAAAAACCACTGCAAATTGCAGTTTACCCATGAGTCAAAAATTGTCCAAGTTTCATAAAATCATTCACCACCATTTTCACTGTTACTAATTTGTTCTTGCCATTTTCGGATTTAGTCATATTTAGCTACTTGGTGAATGCTTAGTGCGAGCCCTGCTGGGAATTGTGTTCTCCTGCTATTAAAAATTTACTAAATAATGCTTACAGTTCTCTTTTTTTCTCTGAATTCAAGAATTTGAAAAAAAAAGTGCTATTTTTCAAAAATATGTAGGAAAATTTCAAGGCAAAAATCCAGTAACCTGATTCCCCCAGTAAACTACCTACCATTAGGACATTTAGACAAAATTTCAGAATTTAAAAAAATGGGGTTTTTGAGAAATTGCAATTCAAAATGTTGATTTTTTAAAATTTGATATATTTCAAAAATCAATTTTATGAGTTACATGCATCACAGGATAAAAATAAAATTACTGCTAAGACAACCTTAGTAGGGGTGCAGGTTGGCACACTTACCCACCCGATAAGTCTTCTTAAAAAGAAAATCCTAAATTTGTGCAAGAATAAAATTTTTTGTAATAAATATAATTCTTTTTGCCATCGGGTAACATTTGTTTGATCCATTTCTGTAAATTTGAAGAAAGGCCAATTCAATAGTTTCAAAATAAAAAAAAAATTAGAGTGTCTATCTGTTATAGTTCAGGAGCAGTATGCACTTAAAAATTTGGCGTTTCACATGTTTTTTGCCACGGGTGTATTTTTTCCTATTTTCAAAATGCTGTAGCTCTACCCAAAATTTTTTTTATGAAAAATCCTTTTGCAGTACTTTATATACCTCTATTAGGAGTAGCTACCATAATTTTTTCAAAAAAATGGAGGTGGTCAACTGACACATGTATGTTGGTCACACCTGCCTGGATTGAGATGGAAATGGTTTTATTATACAGTTGTTTCACCTTGGAAATTCATGCACAGGCTTTTCCTCCCTTTACTCATCATGTTTGTTAAAACAAAAATACTTTGTCTGCATTCCAATTTTACTTTTCCAGTGATAAACCTCCAAATCCCAAATAAATGAAAGATAAGAAAAAGTGTCATTAAAAAAAATGATATTTAAGAAAAGGTTTTTTTTTTTAAAAACTGAAACTTTGGTAGATAATAGTCATTATATGCTAGTATAAGGTAAAGTAATAAAAAAAAAAAAGGTAGTATTTCAGTTTTAATTTTTTTATAAACAGCCTAACATATAGCATATACTGTCAATTATAACAATACATGAAAAAATTCATATTTGATAGAAAGGTTTATTTTGTCAAAATGTTCTTGATGAAATAAAAGAAAAATAACTATCTCTAAGAAAAGATGTCCCATTGGAAAAATTACATTCTGAAGAACAAAAGTGGATACTTTTTAAAAGTATTACTTATAGTTGGTTACATTCATAAACTTCAGAGATATGGCATTTCAGAAGATAAATTGATATTTTTCTTCTGGTTGAGCCTATCATCTAGCAGGCTATCAAATTTCATCCACCCATCTCCCATGTGGTCTTCTTTTGGGTCTTTTCCTGTCCCTTAGTATGCAGCCTAGTATTTCAGTTGCCCAATGCTGGTCAGTTCTAGTAATTATATCTAGATCATTGCCGCTTGAAGGTCGGCACTTTATCGAGACGTCATCATCTCTTGTCATTTTTTGAATTCATGCATTCCTCTTCCTAGCTTTTCTGGTTAAAACAAGCCTCTCTCTCTCTCTCTCTCTCTCTCTCTCTCCAAATTTAGCATTGTGGAACAATTGAGTAATTATTGTAGTTAATCGTAGATTACTAGGATATAAGTTTTCACTTTGTCAAATTTTCGGGTTGTACCTCAACCCTTCTTCAGGACTGACTAAGATAGAAGGTGCTACCGTTCAAGTGGTAATGTCATACCGCTATGTTCGTTAATCGTGGAACCTCTTCTTCTCTCGATGTGTAGACTTTCTTCAAGTTTCCGTTTTAGATAGTGTTGTTGGTGTGCAAGAATTTTTAAAGATTCCCAGTTCATTGAATGTCCAGTACTTTGTATATGCTTATTAGCTAGCCCTGTTTTGCTTGTAATGTTCCTAATTGCAGCTTTGTGTTCAGCTACACAGGTGCAGAGTTGTCTTCCAGTTTCTTCCTACATATGTTACCACAATTGCAGTTTACACTGTAGACAACTCCTTCTTGTAGTAGCATGTTATTTTCTTTTTGTTTAAACTGAGGGAAATATTTTTTTATTTTATTGTGTAAGTGAGGAGCAAGACGAATATGGAAGTTAAGGCTAATTCTCTGCAGCCTTTCAAACAACCCTTTATGGTAAGTTATTTTTCTAGTGAGTTTAATGTTTTTATCAGATTGTTTATGGCTTGACTTAGCTTTTTTCTCTTTAAGATTTTTTTCTATCCAATTTTCCAGCTAATTGTTTATCTGTCAGCGTCGTCTTTAATTCTTTTTTATGGATTTCTTTGGAAGTTATTGCAGAATCTAAAGTTTCTATTTTTTCTAGGAACTGTGCGGCTACATTATATTTAATGTAGGATGGATGGTATGATTGGTAGTTTAGCATTTTTTGAGTATTAGTAGGCTTTTTATAGAGTGATGTAGATATTTTTCCTTCTACGGCAGAGAGTGTCAGATCTAGGAAATTGGGGCTATTTTCTTGCTGCTCTTCCAGGGTGAATTTAAGAGTCATCTAAGGTGTTGAATAGGTTAAGTATGCCTATTAGCAGAGATTTTTCTTCTTGGGCTACTATTATCAGGATGTCATCCATATATCTAACATAAAGGCAGAACAATGATGGCTGTGGGAGTATTATTCTTTCTTCTAGCTTGCCCAAATAATAGTTAACTAGAAAATGAGATAGCAGTGAACCCATAGCCAAGCCAGAAGTTTGTTTGTAGTATTTCTCTTGAAATTGAAAGAAGTTATGTTTGAAAGAAAATAACAGCAGTTCATTAAGTCCTATGAACTTTTCTTTATGATGATCTAGGAACACTATCTTTTCTGCCAAGTCATCTGCTAGAAATTCTATCAGAAGGTCCATGTTAATATTTGTATACATTGAAATTGCATCAAGACTTGCAAGTAATGGATGCTCTATTATTGGGAGTTCTCTCAATTTTTTGACCAGCTCTATTGAATTCTTAATAAGTGCTTGAGGTGGGGAAAATAGCTTATTCAGGTGTTAGAGGTTAGACAAGGGGGAAAACTTAGTGTCCACTATAGGACGTAAAGAGGTTCCTGGCTTATGAATCTTGACAGTACCATATAACTGAGGGACTCTAAAGTGCAATTTTGCAAATTTTTTGTAATTATCAAAAAGTTGATCATTTTTTTTCAAAGTTTTTTGTAATTTAGTAAAGTTTTTTTATAGTGCTGTCTACTGGGTTAGCTTTTATTTCGTCATATAACTGCTTCTGCAATTCTTCAAGCATTTTTTCTAAGTATTTTTCTTTTTCTAGTAGCACTAATGCTCTGCTCTTATCTGCTTTCAAGGCCAAAATTTCCTCATTATTTTTCTTTTAATAATTTTAGTTCTCTACTTGAATTCTTAGTAGTTCACTTCTTAACTAATTTTTTAAAATAACTTGTAACACAGCTGGAGTATTCACTCCTCAGCTCACTTGCTGTTATAGGATCTTGACTTTCTATTGAATTACATACATTTTCTAATTCAATAATTAATTGCTGTTTATTCAGCTGGGTTGGCGATAGGTTGAAATTGCTACCTTTATTAAGGATGATTTTTAGTTCTTCATTGACTCCTGCTTCTGTAGATCTATTACATGTCTAATGGGGGAATTTTTTTCTATTGAGATGTAAAAATATTTGAATTCAGCATAAAATTTCCTTTAAAATGATGTATAATATGTATTCCTGACTTTACCATTGCACTGTATAAGTTGACTTCAAACATCAAAAATTGACCTTCAATCTACTGGTGCAGAACTTTTGGTCATGATTGTATATTACCAATCATACATATTTTAAGGCAAAAATTCAAATTTTAAGCTGCCATAACTACTGAAACTGGCGGAGCGGAGCATATTTCAAGCAAATTCTGTAAATGGATAAGTGACAAAGCATAGAGCTAAAAAACTGTACCAAACGCTTCAGTTCCAGTTTTAGTCAGATGGCAAGCAATGGTTTTTGTTCCCTAATCTAGAGCTGTGCTTGATGCAGTCAGCCCGCCTGCCCTGCCCTCATTATGTGTCTGATTTATTATTTCGCAATGCATCATTCCCACTACATTTTGAAAGGAACTTCATTTACTTCACTTCATGAAGTCATTCCTGTGTGATTCCTTGTCTTACTGGTGAATTTCTCTTGAGAAAGTTTGTGGACATATATTACATTAAACAAAGCTCACCCATTGCTTTTTGTGAACAGTCAAAATCTCCTTTACATTCTGCTCTCAGCTTCTCATGTTCCTGATACTAGTTTCTCTCTCACAAACTCACTCACTCTCTCTCACTGAAGCTAGAACAGAACATTTTAATCTTCAAATTCATAGCAAATTTAATTGTTATAAAAACTTTTAAAGGAAAACCTGTGCATTTATTACTATAATTTTACAAACTAAATTCATTAATTGATTTATGATCTTGGCCAATTAAAAAGGAAAAGCCTGTTTTAGTGGGAAAGTTGCCCCTGCTGGATCCACTATTCCTTGCAGGAAGCATAGGTCTTGCCACTTGGGTGACTAGTTGCAGGGTTCACGCAGGACCTGGAAAGTCCTGAAAACTGAAAATTTTAATATCCAGGCCTGGAAATCCTTGAAAGCTGTAGATTTGCCTTATGGAGTTTTGGAAAATTGTAGTTTTTAGCATAAAGTCTTAGAAATCAGGAAACTATTTTAAAATGCAGATTTTTTTCTTCTGTAAAACTGAATAGATGGCTTTTGATCGTTCGTCCGAGATAGGGTTCAAATCCCAGTGAAACATGGATGTTGTGTTTGTCTTACGACACTGGTTCTCTCCCTTCCCTGGAATCAGTGGCCCTAAATTAAAGACGGGCTGCTTCTTATAGCCCACTGAGTTGCTCACGGTGGGCGTTAAACTCCCAATAATAATAAATATATATATGTGTCTAAGTTTTCTTTATTTTTTTACGGACCAGTAAGCATTTTGGTGGACCAGTCAGTGGTTTACAAATTCTAGTGATCCGCTGGACCAGTAAAAGATTTATTTCTAATTCTAACACTGCTGTGGCACGTGTCTTGAGAAATGCTTACAGGCTACACTAGTCGTTAGGTATTTCCATCTTTGCCTAAGTCCCATTTTTTTCATTGTTTGTTATGTTTTCCATTGCTTGCATTTGTTCATTCAAATGACAAGGTTCTGGTTTGTTGTTCGTTCACTGGTTATGGATTATTTTATTCCTTCTTTTAGAGTATGGCCGGAAAATGTGTATTCCAAGAAGGTTTGGTTAGAGAATAGTTTATTTTCAGGTTGGCTGTTACCTGATACAAGTAACAAATCTGGAGCTCCCCAGAGCAGAATCTTTTTCAGAAGCCTGCAATGCAAAAAGGAAAACCTAAAAATTATCTGCAAGGTGAAGGGATGCCTAAATGTTGATTTTGCCATAAAATTTATAGTTCTGCACTGTGACAAAGCAAAGTTTAAAAAAATGAGTCAATTTGAGATTTTCATAATACTAAAAATCAGTATTTAGCTGAAACAGTCAAAGTAGCTTTTCCCTGATAAGAAATGCAGTAGGAACTAGAACTATTTTATTTCATTCAGAACTTAAACATCATTCTTTAAAAACTTTTGGATTTTTAAAAAGAATGGTCAAAAAGCATATCATCATCATCATCATTGTCAACCATTATCAGTCCACTGCTGGACGAAGGTCTCTCCAAGCCTCTTCCACAATGGTCTGTCTTGTGTCAGTCTCCTCCATGTTACTCCCGCATACTTTCGAATTTCATCCACCCATCTCTCATGTGGTCTTCTTCTGGGTCTTTTTCTGTCCCTTGGAATCCAATCTAAAATTTCGACTGTCCATCGATGGTCTGTTCTTCTGGCAGTATGTCCAGCCCATTGCTATTTCAGCCGAAACTTTAGATTGGATTCCAAGGGACAGGAAAAGACCCAGAAGAAGACCACATGGGAGATGGGTGGATGAAATTCGAAAGTATGCAGGGGTGACATGGAGGAGACTGGCACAAGACAGACCGTTGTGGAGGAAACTTGGGGAGACCTTCGTCCAGCAGTGGATTGATAATGGTTGACAATGATGATGATGATGATATATATGTGTGTCTAAGTTTTCTTTATTTTTTTACGGACCAGTAAGCATTTTGGTGGACCAGTCAGTGGTTTACAAATTCTAGTGATCCGCTGGACCAGTAAAAGATTTATTTCTAATTCTAACACTGCTATGGCACGTGTCCTGAGAAATGCTTACAGGCTACACTAGTCGTTAGGTATTTCCATCTTTGCCTAAGCCCCATTTTTTTCATTGTTTGTTATGTTTTCCATTGCTTGCATTTGTTCATTCAAATGACAAGGTTCTGGTTTGTTGTTCGTTCACTGGTTATGGATTATTTTATTCCTTCTTTTAGAGTATGGCCGGAAAATGTGTATTCCAAGAAGGTTTGGTTAGAGAATAGTTTATTTTCAGGTTGGCTGTTACCTGATACAAGTAACAAATCTGGAGCTCTCCAGAGCAGAATCTTTTTCAGAAGCCTGCAATGCAAAAAGGAAAACCTAAAAATTATCTGCAAGGTGAAGGGATGCCTAAATGTTGATTTTGCCATAAAATTTATAGTTCTGCACTGTGACAAAGCAAAGTTTAAAAAAATGAGTCAATTTGAGATTTTCATAATACTAAAAATCAGTATTTAGCTGAAACAGTCAAAGTAGCTTTTCCCTGATAAGAAATGCAGTAGGAACTAGAACTATTTTATTTCATTCAGAACTTAAACATCATTCTTTAAAAACTTTTGGATTTTTAAAAAGAATGGTCAAAAAGCATATCATCATCATCATCATTGTCAACCATTATCAGTCCACTGCTGGACGAAGGTCTCTCCAAGCCTCTTCCACAATGGTCTGTCTTGTGTCAGTCTCCTCCATGTTACTCCTGCATACTTTCGAATTTCATCCACCCATCTCCCATGTGGTCTTCTTCTGGGTCTTTTTCTGTCCCTTGGAATCCAATCTAAAATTTCGACTGTCCATCGATGGTCTGTTCTTCTGGCAGTATGTCCAGCCCATTGCTATTTCAGGGATTTTACTCTGATCATGAATCTTCCACTCTTGTCACTTTACTGATCCACGAGTTTCTCTTATCTCTCCTGGTTACACCAAGCATGCACCTCTCCATGCTGCTTTGAGTTGTCTGCAGCCTTTGTAGGTCTCTTTTATTTAAGATCCCACGTCTCTGCACCATACGTAAGCACTGGAAGGATGCATTGATCAAACACTTTTCTTTTAAGGCATAATGGCATATTGCTCTTGAAAATTATGCTGTTCCTTCCAAAAGCTCTCCAGGCAAGTTTTATATACCGATTAATTTCTTCATCAATGTGACCCACACTTGATATCTGCTGATATCTGTTTATCTTCGATAAACATACGCATCTGTTATCTCCAGCTTTCCTCCATCAATCGATAAATCTTCATTTCTTGTAAAAGCATTATGCATCACTTTTGTCTTCTGAAAGTTCATTTTTAATCCCACTTCTTTACTCTTGTCAGCAAGTTCCTAGATGATACTCTGCAGCTCTGATGGGGTAGTTGCAAAAATGACTGTCATCAGCAAAACGAAGGTGAGTTACATAATCTCCATTAATCTTTATCGCTTTGTTTTTCCAGTTCAGTGATTGAAAGACATTTTCCAATGTGGCATTAAAGAGTTTGGGAGATGAGGTGTCACCTTGTTTCACTCCCTTTCCAACTTTTATGTGTGCTGTATTCTCAAACAGCCAAATCTTTGCACTTGCATTTTCATAGATGTTATTAATAATATTAATGTATGCATCTTCAATACCGCAGGATTTCAAAGCCATTGTATTGTAACTGCTGTTGGTTTCACTGAATCAAAGGCCTTTTCATAATCTATAAAAACCATGCACAATGGAAGTTCATATTCCCTTGCTCTTTCAATTAGTTCTCTCAGTATGTGGATATGATCTATAAGTGCTGTAGCCACTCCTGATATATAAGGAATAATAAATAATTTAAAATATATATATATATTTTATTTTGCCTTTAATTAACTGATTAAACTTTTTAAAAACTCCATCCTTTGAAGGATGTTTTGTCTGATAGACAAAACTGCTCTTACTATTTCCTGCAGAAATTATGTTGTACTAGGGGCCTACCAGGTAATTATTGGGTGACTGTGGGGGGGGGGGATCATATCAATTTCGGAAACTAATTTTGCCTCATTTAACTTGATTTGTAAAACATTGGTCCATATATGATCTTTGTTTGAAACCCAATTTGTGAATTGACCACAGTTTTTAGTGAATTTGTGAAAATCTGATGGGATCATTTTCAGTGATATAATTAAACCCCATAAAGTGAGAAAAATGGCAATGGTTCTTGTAAAGCAAAAATCTGTTTATCTCATCAATCTGAGATGAAACTATCTAGGAGAAAAAAATAATTTAAAAAAAATTGCTACTACCTGCTTCTGTAACACAGCGTAATTATGGACTTGGAAATGAAGCAAGGGGCATTAAAAATGTGTAGAAATATGGTTTTAGTAAGAATCTGAGATAAAGCTATGTGGAAGTAAATAAAAAAAAAAAAAAATAAAGTGTGATCTTCAACTTCTGCAATGCTGCGTGGCTGCAGAAACAGAAGGGAATGTTCCAAACGCTTAACAAACATGGATTTGCAAAAAAAAAAAAAAAAATCAGCATTAATCTAACTCAAATGAAGGTAATCTAGAATAAAAAAAAAAAAAAAAGAGGCAAAATTGGGAACGTTAGCTTCCGAAATGCCTCATAATGCTACCGTGGAAACAGAAGATAGACAATAAAAATGTGTACAAATATATGGTTTTTGAAAAAAAAAAAAAAAAAAAAAAAAAACACCTTAGCAATTTAACTGGAGTGAAGCTATCAGAAAGCAAAAAGGAAAAGAAAATTGCAATGTCAACTTACGGAATGCCGATGGTCGTGGAAACAGAAAACGCTTTGAAATATGGCTCTTGTAAAAAAAAAAAATCTCCTTACTCTAACTTTCAGTTAGATGAGATTCAAAGCTGAAAAAAAGCAATTATATCTCATGAAGTTGAAGTTATCTGTTTGAAAAATACAGAAGAATGAAAGCTATAATAAAATGGGGGGGGGGGGGAGCGATTGCGTGCATGATTGATCAATTACAGCTTTATGTCTGAAATGCGAGCCAACGTTAAAAATGCATGAAAATTTCCCTTTTGTTTTAAAATTTAAAGATATCTTAAAAACAATGTTAAGAAAAAGAAAAATAGTCTGCACACCTTTCAGAGAGTCTGCAATGGGTGTCTCCTCATCACGCTGTTTCTGCTCCCAGGCAGTGGAGCTTACTACAAATTGTGCATGAAAAACTTTGATCTCTCCAACACGAGGGTATCTGGACTGAAAAGCCACATGATGAGACATAATAAATCTAAAGTGTTAACTAAAAGTCATTTGGCCGCCCCGGTGGCGCAGTGGTCTAAGGCGCTAGCCTCTGATCGTTTGTCCGTAAGGGGTCCGGGTTCGAATCCCGGTCAGGCATGGATGTTGTGTTTGTCTTAACGGCACTGGCTCTCTCCCTTCCCTGGAACCAGTGACCCTAAATTAGGGACGGGCGACTGCTTATAGCCCATTGAGTTGCTCACGGTGGTCGTTAAACCTCCAATCAAAAAAAAAAAAAAAAAAAGTCATTTGACATAACCAGGGCCGGATTAAGGCCTTAGTGCGGCCCTAGGCTAAGGCATCTGAGTGAGCCCTCAAAGAACTTATGATGCAGAACTATTATGAAGTCCATTAAAACACAAAACTAACTACTAAATTATCTGCAAAGTTTTCATAATATGTCACTGTATTTTTCATTATTCTCAAAAGAACATGAGTTAAAAGTTTAAGATTCCTAGATTTTGTCTTGGATTTTCTACTGATTTACCATTGCATACCTTTCTTAGTTCATCTTACGGTGATTAAAAAAAAAATGCAACCTGGAAAATGATGTATAGTCCTGGAAAAAGTTTTGGACCCTGCTGTACGAACCCTGTAGTTATGTCATCTCATTCATTTATCCAATAAATGGCCTACCTGGGAAGATAAATTGTTGCTGCAGAAGGTGAAGTCATGTCTGGTGTCAGCTGTAAGAGACTGTTACTCTCTCTGAACCATTGTACTACTCCTCACAAGCATGCATTTCGTAAACTTTCATCATATAGGTTATGTCTGATTACGCTTTTTGTATAGTATTGATGTAAAAACAGAGTTTGTCATGCCCAGTACTTATTTATAATCAGAGAATAAAGTCCTGTGTGCCTAAAATCATAATATAGTGAGTTCAGCAGTTGATTGGTAAGTGCGGCAAAAAGTGTCTTATTTGCTCTTACTCGATAGTTCTGGATAAAGTGTGCCAGTGGCACATGCAGTGGGGGTTATTATTATTGGTTGTTTACTTTTATTATAGGTATGTTTTTAAATGTATATTTTACAAATAATTGGAAATGCACTTCAGTGTGGTGAAAATATTTTTGTTTCCCAATATTTTGGAAGATATTTTTACCAGTTTATTTTAATTTGCATTTTCAATGTTTTGAGCCACACCCATAAAGAAATCCTGTGTACCCCAATGATGCTTACATTACTCGTGTACTATGCCAAATACTATACACACACCAGTCACTGAATTGAAATCCTTTATTCAATACCAGGTTGGACCTCCTTTAGCAGCTGAATTACAGCATGTATGTGGTTTGGCATAGATTCCACCTGGTGTTGGAAGTGCATCTATGTCTACAGCATACCAGGCTTTCACCAGACAGTGAAGACTGTTAGATGCACAATAACTCTTATGAAGTCATCTGTTGTTAGGCTAGGCTCAGATTTGACAGACTTTGCTCCTGGATCTGTTTTTCTAACTTGTCCCATACATTCTCAATGGGGCTATGATCTGGGCTTTGTGGTGGCCATAGGGAAAATGGTTGAAGGTGCTGTCATTCTCACTGAACCATTGCTGAACACATCTTGCAAAAATGACAGTAGCATTGACATCCATGAAACAGCCACCACTTGCTGGGAAAAAAAAGTTAACATTGCAGTATGGACTTGACCAGCATTGATGTTCAGATAATCCATGGAGGACACTCAACCTTACAGGAACATCGGGACGCATTCCATACTAACAGAATGTGCATCACACCATGACACCACCTCCAGTACTTTGAGTTGTGTTTACAAGGCAGGCTGGGTCCATTGCTTTATGGGACTCCTGCCCAAACTCTCAGCCTACCATCGGTATGGAACAAGGTGTATCGCGGCTTGTTGAACCACATTCCTTTATCCCAGTGTCCAATCATGGTGTTTCTCGCACTCCTTTACAAACTTTCTGGTTCTTTGCAGAAATCAGTGGTTTCTGTGTATAGGCATGCAACTGCTAATACTGATAGTCTTCAATTCTCTGTGTATAGTTCACTGAGATATGGGTTGGGAATAGCCTTTATTGAATGCTTCAGTCAGTTGCTGCACACACTGTGTCCTGTTCCTCTGTATAAGCCTTCTCAGATGATGGCTCATTCCTGACAGATTGGCTTTGTTCCATAGTTGAGCCTCTGAGACAAGCAATGTGAGTTATTTTCCCACCGATTAAAGACCTAGGATATACCACCTTTTGCAAAACCAGTCAGCATTGCTGTTTTGAAAATCATCGCTCCAACTAGATGGGCTCCCACAAGTAAAAACCCCCTGCTGCTCATCGGTAGTGTTGATCATTGTGTGATCAACACTACCGATGAGCAGCAGGGGACCATCATTGCTTAGATCACATGGCGACACACATTACCACGTATTTGGCATATATGCTGTGTTAAGTGACATTTATGTACATCTGCATAAAGGTTTCTAATTCACTGGCTGGTCTCTGTAGTATGGGTGATCTGGGTAGCAACCTAAGCAGTAGCCCTAGAGTCGGGGCTTTTTTTTTTAAAGTGGCTGGGAGCGGAATCTTTTCAGAAGTCTACAATGTAGAAAGGAAAACCTAAAAACTGTCTGCAAAGTAAAGGGATGTCTAAATGTTAATTCTGCCATAAAATTTATTGTTCTGCATTGCGACAAAGTGAAGTTTTAAAAAGTGAGTCAATTTGAGATTTTCATAATAGTAAAAATCAGTATTTAGCTGAAGTAATCAAACTAGCTTTTCCCTGATACGAAATGCAGAAAAAACTAGAACTATTTTATTTCATTCAGAACTTAAACATCATTCTCTAAATGCATTTGGATTTTTAAAAATGGTCAAAATATAGTGAATAATAAATAATTTGAAATTCAAGTTTTTTTATTCTGCATTTAGTTAATTGATTAAACTTTAACTCCTCCTTCAAAGGATGTTTTGCTTGATAGACATTCTGCTCTTACTATTTTCTGCAGTAATTATGTTGTACTAGCTAGTACTTACTATGTGATTATTTAGGTGACTGTGTTGAGGGGAGGGGGGGGGGGCTTGTCAACTTTGGAAACAACAGTAATTTTGTCACATTTAACTTGATTTGTAAATCAGGGGACCATGTAAGATTTTTGTTTGAAACCCAATTTGTGAATTGACCTCAGTTTTAAGAAAAATGTAGTAAATTCGTGGAAATGTGATGGGAGGCATTTTCGTTGATATAGTTAAACCTCATAAAATTAACAAAAAAAAAGACAGCATTAATCTAACTGAAATGAAGTTATTGGAAGCCAAAAACCGCAAAATTGTAAACATCAGATTCCTGAATGTCTCAGAATGTGCCCGTGGAAAGCAGAAGACATACAATAAAAATGTATAAAAATATGGTTTTTGAACAAAACACAAAAAAAGAGCAGGAAGAAAAAAAAAACACCTTATTAATCTAACTGAAGTGAAGCTATCTGGAAGCAAAAAGAAAAAGAAGTTGGGACGTCAACTTACAGAATGCTGATGACCGCAGAAACAGAGAAAAGGCTTTAAAAATATGGCACTTGTAAAAAATAAAAAAAAATTCCCTCAATCTAACTTTCAGTTTATGTAAGTTTAGTCTTCCATGCCAAAATAATAAAAAAAAAAGGAAAAATTGAGACTATTAGCTTCCGAAATGCTATGCCCAAACGTGCATGGTGTGTAAAAGTGCACAAAAATATCACTTCATAAATTCAAAGCTGAAAAAAAAAAAAAGCAATAATATGTGTCTCATCAAATCAAAGTTATCTGAAAAATATGGAAGAATGAAAGCTAAAATAAAATGAGTTGGTGGGAGAATGGTTACCTGCATGATCTATCGGTTACAACTTTGCATCTGGAATGGGAACCAACGTTAAAAGTGCGTAAAAATTTCCTTTCGTTTTAAAATTACAAGATATCTTAAAAACAATTAATGTTGAGAAAACAGTGTGTTCACCTCTCCGAGAATCTGCGACAGGTGTCTCCTGTTTCTGCTCCCGGGTTCAAGTGTGGAAATTATTTTCGTTCCTGCTCCATGTGCATAACATTTCTTATTCTGGCTGCACTACTACAGATTTTGACATAGCTTTTGCACATGTTTGTACCTATGCTTTAATGTTGGTTGTTGTGGGAGCAGCTACTATTTTTGTCAGCTGCTCCGATGTAACAACGCAGTGATTTTTGTTGATGCACCATTGGTGATTATCATGATCCTTGACCTTACTTCCGACGAAAGTTGGTGTATTTATTTTGTAGAGGTTTCGTTATTTGTGTAACCTCCTTTATACATGTATTTGTATTTCTGAATTTCTTACTGGGACTTTTAGTTGTTTTTTTTTCTCAGGTTAGATGTTTCTGGAGAAACAGGCTTCTTTCTGTAAAATTCTGTGTAGATTTGTTTCTGAATGAGTGAGTTTTGGACATTGACAAAGGACAAAACAGCTGGTTCATTTTGGTATTAAATGTTGGGCTTTCCGATTTAGCAAAAGTTGTTAATGGAAAAACTTTGATTGTTTTAGTGTGAACTGTAAAGCACCATGCATTTGCGTGTGTGGAATATTTTAGACACAAACAAAAAAGGAACAACTGCTTTCTGGAAACCAATGTTTCTTGAAAAGTACAAACATTATAAAAACATTTTGGCACTAGTAGAAATTCCAGTATATTTCCCTGATCTACTTTTTTTTTTTTTTTTTAATTTTTTGATTGGAGGTTTAATGACCATCGTGAGCAACTCAATGGGCTATAAGCAGTTGCCCGTCCTTAATTTAGAGTCACTTTTTATCACTAGCAAAATGCATTTGCTTGTTAGCAATTTGCTACTAACTACCGGTAGAAATCAAGCCTTGGTGTGAATGGACTTTTATGGCAAAATATTGAAATATTTGTCAATGAACCTCATGAAAACAAGACTAATTAAAGGAAGTTTTTATATCTGGAAAAACAGTTCCATCAATGAAACTTCAAAATTGGAAATAGCATTTTCAACAACTTAATTGAAAAATAGTAGACTTTCAAAATACATAAGGAAAAAAATGTAATTTAAAATAACTGGCAACTGCAAGAGGAACTTACCAACAAAATTTAAATTCTTTCTGAGTAAATAAAACTTTTGATATAATTTATATACATTGAAAACAGGATGTGATACAAATCTAGAGGCCAGAAATGTCTGTTAAAAACAAAAGGACTCAGAAGATGTGAAAAATAATTGAAAGTTCTTCAAGTTAAAGTAGAATTAAGTATATTTATCTAAGTAAAGCCTTGTGAAAGTGTTTTAATTCCTGTAAATAACACTATTTTTTAGCACTTCTTTTGTAAAAAATGATCGTGCTTCTGTTATTGGTCCGTCCGTCAGTCAGTCCGTCCATCAGTCTGTACCCACGATATCTCAGCAACTACACTGACGGAAAAAAAAAATCCCAACACCAAGAAGGGGTTGTGTTAGATAAACGACAGTTGGTAGGCGGTGAGAGTACATCTGTAAGATGACGTCTATGCAAATTTCGCGCTCGGCGCATATGTGTGGCGTTAGTAGCGCCCTCGGAACATGCAAAGCAGGTTTGCTGTAAATACGTGCTGTAACGTTCGTGAGCGTTAGTTATCGTTGAGATTCGATGTAGTGTGTTGATGTTAGTCAAGAATGCCTTTAAGAAGACGAAGAAGCCATTATCAACAGCTCACGGAGTTTGAACGAGGTCGTGTAATAGGGCTACGAGAAGGTGGATTTTCTTTGCTCAATATTGCAGAATGAATTGGCAGGAATGTAGCCACTGTACATGATTGTTGGCAGCGGTGGTCAAGGGAAGGTACTGCCTCAAGAAGACCGGGTTCCGGCCGGCCACGTGACACTACTAAGATGGAAGACCGCCGTGTACAGCGTGTGGCCGTGGCGCATCGTACTGCGTCTGTGGCAGCAATTCGAGCTGCAGTTGCCAACACAGTGACACAATGAACTGTTACAAATCGGTTACTTGAAGGACAGCTCCGAGCCAGACTCCCTGTAGCGTGCATTCCATTTACTTCAAACCACTGCCGTTTACGACGTCAGTGGTGTTAAGCTGGAGCTCATTGGAGGATGGAGTGGAGATCTGTAGTGTTTTCTGATGAAAGCCGGTTCTGTCTGGGTGCCAGTGATGGCTGTGTGTTGGTTAAAAGGAGGCCAGGTGAGCGCCTACAACCAACCTGTCTGCGCCCGAGACACACTGGACCTACACCTGGAGTTATGGTCTGGGGAGCAATTTCCTATGACAGCAGGAGCACTCTCGTGGTTATCCCACGCACCCTGATGGCACAGTTATACGTCGGTCTGGTGATTCAACCTGTTGTGCTGCCATTCATGAACACCATTCCAGAGGGTGTTTTCCAACAGGATAACGCTCGCCCGCATACCGCTGTTGTAACCCAACATGCTCTACAGAGTGTCGACATGTTGCCCTGGCCTGCTAGATCACCAGATCTTTCTCCAATCGAGCACGTATGGGATATCATTGGACGACAACTCCAGCGTCATCCCCAACCAGCATTAACCGTCCCTGTATTGACCGACCGAGTACAACAGGCATGGAACTCCATCCCACAAACTGACATCCAGCACCTGTACGACACAATGCATGAACGTTCGCATGCTTGCATTCAACATTCCGGCAGTTACACCGGTTATTAATGTACCAGCATTTCACATTTAAAATGGCTCTTCTCACGCTTACATTAAGCTGTGATCTTGAAACCTTAATCGATTACATATGTTACCTATACAAATGTATTGCCGCCATTTCATTCCTCTACAACTATTTTTTCATGGTGATGGGATTTTTTTCAGTCAGTGTATTAGTCCGATTTGAAAAATTCTTTTTGCATCGGGAAGTTTGAAATATGCAAATGATGATCCTTTATTTCGTTTTTTTTACGATGTACAATTTCGCCGGTAGAGAGCGTAAATGCAGATGTCGAATTCAAAAATAACTTTTATTCCACATATTTGCTTCTAAACTTCCGATTAAATTTTTTTTTATCTTTTGATTGCATTTATGTCGAAGAGTATTTTAGATATAGTTTGCATTTATGTCGAAGAGTATTTTAGATATAGTTACTTTTTTAAATTACGCATAGATTTTCCGCTAGGGGCGTAAAAGTAAATTACAGTTTCCCCGATAACTCTTCTTCTAAAACTCAGATTTGAAAATTTTTTTCTTCAGCGGATACATCTCCTTATGAAAACTCTTTTGCATATAATTTCAAATTTTTGGTAAAGAATACTTTGGCCACCAGGGGCGTAAGTGTTAATTTTTGCTTCTGATGTATTTGCCATAAAATTGTAGCTTCTAAAATATCGATTAAAAAAATTCTTTCGTGGACTGATGCCACTCTCATCGATAAACCTTTTCGGAATATTTTCTTAAAATATTCCACAGTTTCTCCGCCAGGGGGCGTAGATGTACATCTTATTTTTGTCAATATCTCTACTTCTAGGAGTCTGATTTGAAAAATTCCTTCTTTGTTGGATAGTGTTTTCTGTGCAACATGTTTTTCATATAATTTCAAAATTTTCAAGTAATTCATAGACTTTCCGCTAGGGGGCGTTGCGGTAAATTGTGTTTCCCCCTATATCTCTGCTTCTAAATCTCAGATTTGAAAAAATCTTTCTGCACCGGATACAGCTCCCGATAGGAAATCGTTTGCACATAATTTCTAATTTTTGTAAAAAAATAGTTCGGCCACCAGGGGGCGTAAATCTTAATTTCCGCTTCTGTTGTATTTGCAGCAAAATATGAGCTTCTAAATTCTCGATTGAAAAAAACGGACGTTTTTTGACCGATACTACTCATGTCGACAAACCTTTTAGGAAAATTTTCTTCTTGAAAAAATGCATAGTTTCTACGCCAGGAGGCGTAGATGCATATCTCATTTTTGTCAATATCTCTACTTCTAAGAGTACGATTTGAAAAATTCCTTCTTTGTTGGATAGTGTTTCCGATGCGAACTGTTTTTCCTATAAATTCAAAATTTTCAAGTAAATCATACACTTTCCACTAGGGGGCACAAAGGTAAATTACGTTTTCTGCGTTATTTCTGCTCCTAAAGCTCTGATTTGAAAAATTCTTCCTGTATCGCATACAAGACCTGATGGAAAATATTTTTCACATAATTTCTAATGTTTGGTAAAGAATGGTTTAGCCACCAGGGGTCATATGTGTTAATTTCTGCTTCTGAAGTATTTGTTGCAAAATCTGGGCTCCTGAAAACTTGACTGATTTTTTTTTTTTTTTTTTTTTTTCAACCGACATCGCTTATACAGATAAACCTTTTGAGAATACTTTCTTCCTAAAATAATGCATGGTTTTCCCACCAGGGGACGTAAAGTCACATCTTATTTTTGTCGATATCTCTGTTTTTAAGAGTTCGTAAGCTCACGATTCCGTTTACAGCAATATCTGAGGGATTAAAAACCCGATTGAAAATCTTCTTTCTTTGGTCAGATCTATTGTTTTCCATACCGGTTCCATTGACTTTGAATAGCTTTGATAAATTTAATTTGCGTCAGAACAGATTCAAAAGACGTGCTTATTACACCCGAAAATTCGGTGTCAACTTTCTTGTTTAATCTACAAGCAAAAACTATTTGCAAAATCTTCTAATAAACTGGAAACTATCTGCATACACACATATACAGCTACATTATGCAACTCTGGTGAGAATACGTCATTCTCCCCGAGGTCAGAATTGTAAGGTTTGTGCATTTATTTGTTTTTAATGAAGAACCAGTGAGAAAAAGAGATTTCAATTGGTGATATTTGTACTATGCATGCTTTTTGTGTATGTGTTATAGTGAAAGTTTAGGTTATTTTTGTCATACATGTTGCAATATTTATTATATGTGACCTGGACTACAAAAAAGTGGCTAATGTATCAAGATGTCGATTTTTATGTTTTAGGTGATTTTTGTAGAGAAAAAGGTATGCTCTTTCCAATAAAACTTATTCCAGGTCTTTAGCTCTATTTGCTACTTCACAGTTCGTACCTAATGATGGGAAATAAAAACTGAAGACATGAAAAATTAAACGTATGCACTTTTTATTGTCAAAAGATATAAAATAAAATTACCAAGTTTAAGGACAAATGGCACACATTTATGTGGGACTGTCACCCTCTTCCTTTTCAATCATTTCTTTGGTTTTGGAGCCACTTCACCTGCTTTGGAAAAATCTGTTACTAGGCTTTTGATGTTGTTATACAAGTACCACTGGCTATCTAGTGACAGTCCTCCTGGTTCGATTACCTTTGTCATCTTCCCATCCAGTAGTGTTATTGGAAGAGGGAATTCATCAATTTCCTTACTATCAGCGTATTTCCTTGCCTCCACTAATTCACTAAGGCAAATCATGAAGTGATGGTATTTAATAGTCCCAACTAACTGTTTGAAAAACTGCTTCAAGTATACATCCCATTCACACCAAGTCACTTGTTTGTTTGGCAGAGACAGCTTTATACTGTATATGACCACCAGGAGAGGAGGTAATAACACAATTTATCAAGTCATTGTGGGTGTCGATATTACTAATAGCATACTTTGTTTTAAAGGTTTCAAACATCTTATCACAATTTAATGGCTGTTAACTAGAAGACTTATTTTTGCATGTTAACTGCCTTCTCGTAGGCCAGGTCACACAAATCCAGTGGAAAATGTGCAATATGCATTTATGCTTGTCAGTATAACCTAGCAACTCAATGAAATGTGAACAAACTATCCCCAATTTCATGATTACCTGCATGTAAATTTAAATTTCTGTGTGTTGTTAAAAGTTCGCTTGATTAAATTATAGTAATACTTCGTGCGTTGGAATTATTTAAACAAATTATACACTGATTTATGTGTTTTTATGACCATTGAAAACACTCAAATTTTTAGCTAACGGGTCGTCTAAAGTTCGTCCGAGATTACAGGGGGAGGGGGGTTCCTGACAACCAAATGCGAATAGGAGAGGTGAGAGGTTTAGTAATTCGAACATCCACTGTCAAAAATATAGTGGATGGTATTTCTTCATTTTGTTTTCTCTTTTTTTTTCTTCTTTTAATAATTAAAAAACAGTATGAAATATTTCTGATGATATTTAGCTAAATCAGAATATTAATGTTATTAAGTTCTCGTATTTATACTACCAAATCTATCGTGTTTTGTAGATGGTGTGATCAGGAGTGTTGCAACCTTGAATGCGTGCATTTATTTGTAGATCTTTATTTAAGAATGACAAAGTTCGGGTAGCATTTAGGAATAAATTAATGCCTAAATAATCAATATTTTCTGAAGAAAAAGTGTAAATATATGGAGGATTCCTTTAAATAATTACATGTTTTCTTTCAGTTTCTCAATGGACTTTTAAAAGCAGTTGTCAAAAATAAAGGGGGTTGCAGGAATTAGGACGTACCTTTTAGGGGAGGAGGTGTCAACAATCAGACAAAATGTAAAATGGGGGAGGGGGTAGTCTAAAATTAGTAAAAAATCACGGACATACTTTACGGATGGCCCCCTAAGAATCTAAAAATTGGTGTAACTTTTTATATGCAGGTAAGAGGAAAAACTTGGTTTAACTTTTTTAAACGCCAAATTGTAGTGCACAAAAATATCTGTATAAAATAAATGTATGTGTACCTGCAATTTTGCTAAGGGTCATTCCATACATACATACATACATATCACTAAGCTGTTCTCTGATATTCAGAGGTTAGTTCCACAAAGAAATACAAACTACCAGATAATTTTTACATACTGTTGCTGTATCAAACTTCTCCATTTACAGCGATCTTGACATACAACTCGGGCTTCGCTCACATCCATCACACGCCGTACACAAGATCTTTTGTACTTCATACTCATAATCTTTTTCTCATGCAGACACTCCTGAATCTGATCCTCCCATAACTTCCTTCCTGCCACTTGGGCTAAAAAGATTTTCTCAGTAAGCATCTCATTTCTCATCATTCATTCTTTCAACATGGCCAAACTACCAAAGCATATTACTCTCCACCTTGCTCACAACATTTTGCTTCACATTACATAACTGCAACACATCTTCATTCCTCACACAATCAAAATGTGTCTTGCCACAAACCCCCGGTAAGTAATGCATTTCTCCAGCACACAAACGACTGGTATGTTTCTTCTGTAACACCCAGATTTCCCTGTCATACAAACCAAAACTTTAGTTTTTTCCTTATTTATATTCAGTTTGAATTTCATGCAAACTGCGTACATCTGAGACAACATACTCTGCAACTCACTTTTGCTCTCTGCCAACAGGACAGTGTCATCAGCATATAGCAATCTGCACATGCAGATGTCACCAAGACATAAACCAGTATTATCTATTTTGGCATCACGCATGCACACATCCATAAATATATTAAACAGCCATGGTGACATTACACAACCCTGGCCTATCTGACTCCTGCACCAATAGAAAACCATTTTGATAAAACGCCATTTACTCATACACAAGCTCTACTGCCAGCATACTTTACACTGTTAAGTAAATTCCCAGTAACACCATATTTATTCAATACCTTCCACAAAAGTGTCCTATTTACTCAGTCGTAAGCTTTCTCTAAATCTATGAAGGCAGTAGAAACTTTCTTACTCATTCCATGTCATGTCAAACCAATCAGTGCATCAGACAGTTTTGACGTGGATGTCATAGATTTAATTTGTTTGGATTACATTTAAGGCCTAAACAGAGATTTTAGGGTAAAGTTTCATTTATGAACAGTTGATTTTTGTATTTTTAAGCTTAAAAAATAGAATGAAGGACCTTGAATGACAGGCAAATTTTTTCCCTGTTACCCTTGTGTATGAGTAGTATGTGCAGAAAAAAATTGTGCTGTTACCGGTAGCACTTAACCAATAAAAAATTGCTTGAACTTTGAAAATTTTTAAAAATGTGTTTTTTCAAAGCTCAGTCATGTGGGTCAGGTGATAAAAATTTGAAAAGCCGTTATAGTGTACTTTAAAATGAAGTAAATATCATTTTGTTACTCCAAGGGGTATTGGAGAAACAAGTCTTTGAAGTAAAAAAAAAAAAAATTGCTACTGAAAATCAGGTAAGCAGACCAAATAATTGCCAACAAAATTTACTTAAAAGTACATAGGGTTTATCAGATACTGCTTAAAAGAATTATATTATACATTGAAATTACACTGATGAGCAATTATATTATGAACACTTACCTAATAAGCTGTATGACCCCCTTTAGCCCACAAATCAGCAGCCACTGAGAGAGGCATCAATTCAATGAGGTGGCAATACGTATCCTGGGGTATCTGGTACCATAATGTCAACAGCAGGTCCTGCAGTTCCCGTATGTTTCAGGGTGGCGGTGATTAAGCACGAAACCGCTTTTTCAAGTTGAACCACAGATGTTAGATAGCGTTCATGTCAGGTGAATTGAGGCTAGGGCATTAACAGAAAGTCACCAACATGTTCTTCGAACCATTCCTTGACGATTCTGGCAGTGTGGCATGGCGCATTATCCTGTTGGTAATGGCCATCACCAGCAGAGAACACATCTGCCATGAATGGGTGAACTTGGTCGGCAACGATGTTCAGATACCTGACAGCTGTCAGGGATTGTGCTATTGGGATAATGGGTCCTAAAGTGTCCCAAGAAAACATCTCCCACAGCATAACGCCGCCGCCGCCGGCCTGTTTCTGCCCAACAGTGCATCTAAGTGCCATAGCCTTTGTTGGTAGTCAGTGTATCCGCACTCGGCCATCTACGTGATGTACTAGGAATCTTGATTCGTCAGATCAGGCCACTTTCTTCCAATCATCGAAGGTCCAATCTAAATGATCTTGGGCCCATTTCATGCGCTGTTGGCGATGAGGAGCAGTTAGCATGGGGACCCGGCTGGGTCTTCGTCTACATAGGCCATTCGCTGAAGGCTGCCATGAAACTGCATGCTGTGACACATTGCCCTGATCACCACTGTCGTAGCTGCGGGTGATTTGTTGCACTGTGGTTGCTGTGAACAATGCGCAACAGTCTTCCGCTTCCCTCTGGGATCAGTGATCTGCCAACGAAACACCGCTGGATGATGGTTCATCGTTTGGCCATCTGTGCACCAGTTTTGATACTTACTCACTACAGCGGCACATGAACAGGCCACGCCATTTCCGAGATCGTAGTTCCGAGGTGCAGTGCCATCACAATTTGTCCTTTATCAAACTCTGATAAATCGGCAGCTTTTCCCATTCTGACTATGAACACTACTAACCGAAAGCCGGTCCTTGGGTTGTATACATACTGCTCTGTGATCTTAACCTGCACCACTGCTCAGTCTCCAGATGCACTCATTTCTCTAGGTGGGGGATGGTCATAATGCAATGGCCCATTGGTGTATATGTTTATTGTTAACACATAATTTATAATTTTTTATATTAAATCTGGTACAATACATACAGTATAATACTGTCTTAAATTTAGTCTTTTTAAATAGTATTCCAACTGCATAATTTTGTTTATTTTTTATGGACATATTTTTTATTTTTTATTTATTTTTTATTATACAGTATCTTATTTATATTATATTTTTATTTGTTATGGACCTTAGAGTAAAAGTTAACATTCAGAAAAGGTTAAGCTGATGTAACCTTAAATAGCTTTACTCAGCTTTTAAAAAAATACCCACTCATGAAAATACGACTTTCAAAGTTTTCCGACCTTATACCCAAATTCTGTCTTAACCGGTATGTCGGGTACTCATTCTGTCTGCGTGTGCATCATATGCCAAAATGTAAAACTGATGCTTGCAGGCATGAAAGTAGGCATGGACTATAAATATGTCCTTACTGTGTGGTCTGCAGAATTGAATAATGAGCCATGTATGCTGTCAATGTGTCAAAAGTGTAGTGAATGCCCAGGGAGTTATGGGCTGGTCTCAGTACCTGAAGGTTTCGAAAACGCTGAGACGAAAACCCATTGTTTGAATTTAATTTTTTAACAGACCATTGTGAACTGTCTGTCCACTTTTGTTCTTACATTCGAAGAGTGCTTGGAGAGGCTAGTGGGAAAATTTTATCAGCTTGAAGTCCATTTTATTGCAAAGAAACAAGCAAAATTCCTTAACACCAAAAAGGCAAATCTGCAAGAGGGTGAATGCATGCTTTTGGAGGACTTCTCTGAAAATTTTTCTTTTCTTGTACAAAATGAGATACAATCACACCATTGGTCAAGTAACCAGGCAAAAGTACACCCCTTTGTGTTGTACTTCAGAGAAAATGGAGAATATTAAGAAACTTGCTTTTGTGTAATCAACGATTCGTTGGATCACACCACCACAACTGTGTTTGCCTTTCAAAAATTATGATACCTGTTAGCAGTTTAAAATAATCTCTTCCTCAACTAAAAAATGTGATTTACTTTTCTGATGGGTCAGCTGTCCAATACAAAACAACAAAAAAAAAAAAAAACCCTCATATATCTATCATTCTATGTTGTCATGAACGAGATTTTACAGTTCAGTGTTGAGTGGCATTTTTTTGCCACATACCATGGAAAAGGGCTATGTGATGGAATTGGTGGAATAGTAAAAGAATAGTCAGAAAGGCAAATCCTCAGAGGCCAGTAGAAAATCATATCACTTTTCTATACATGTTGAAGTATTGCACAGAAAATATAAAAAAGTTTTTCTTTGGTTTAAGCCAAGACAAAGAGGTTGGACAATTGCAGACAAGGCAAAGACTTGCCATTCCTGTGCCACATAACTAAAACATTAATAGGCATTTGTACTCCTGTCAGCATAACTGTTAAAGTCCATGAAACATTCCTTTTAAAGAAATTCAGGATAGTTAGTCAATAAGGAAGTTCAGGTTCAACACCAGACTGGACTATAGCTAAATATAAGAGATTGTATTTGCTGTGTGTATAATAACATACCTTCCAACTACTACGGATTTAGTTGTCTGACTACAGAACTCGCTGCCGAAACTACGGATTCTACAAATTTTCATTAAACTATTTTTCTTTTTGCTATTATTTTATGATATACACGAGATTCTTAGCGGATTCGTAGAATTCCGTTTTTTTTCCCATCATTTTGATTATTCTCAAAACCGATGCAAAACTGAAGAGAATTTGGGGGGGGGGGTTCCCATCTGGGGAAGGTATTTCATGTTTCAAAACTTTTGAAAACGCTAGTTAAACGGCGAATTTTGTTTTTTGTCGTAATCGTTATTTTTTTCTTCCGATGTTGCCTTTGTGTCCAGTATTCTTGTTAAATATCATTTTATTGTATAAATGTTTGTATTTCAGCTTGAAACTGTGGGCAACAATTTGCAAAAACGGAAGTTGGATACCACAAAAAGTTCCCCGTAATCTTCAGGCTTAAGATTCTTCTGCGAATTTGAGGAATTCCACCTTTTTCATTATTATTTTGGTAATTCACGTGCCAACGCCCAAGTGAACGGAAATTAGGGGGGTGAGGGCTGGTGGTGACGGGGGAGGATGTTCCGAGGAGGGAATTCCATCTTTACGAAACTTTCGAAAACCAAAGGTCGACGGAGTTCAGATTTTTTCCTAATCGTAATTTCTTTTTTCTTGTGATGTTACTTCTGTCCAGTATTATTCTTAAATAACATTTTACTGCATAAGTATTTTTATTTCAGCTTGAAAATACGGGGAAAATTTAAAAAACTGGAAGTCGGACGAAGCAAAGATTTCTCCTGTAATCGCCTCCTACGATGTTCCCACTCTCCTGCATCTATGTATGCAGCGCAATAATACTAGTTACTACTGGCAAGGCTCTTGCCAATGTTGGCTGGTATGATAATAAGGATTGGTAATGGCTGAGTCAGGTTCTTGCACTCCAAGTTCATGATAATGCAAATGAATATCAGATTCACTGTTTCCATCCTCGAGGTCCTGACACGTCCTTTAAAAAGTAATCCAGGGACCACAACACCTCCAGGGGAAAAAACATTTTGAGGATTCAAATACCTTTTTGGTTGTTCTTGGCAGCTACTAGGAGAAGACACAACTTCACACCCCAAATGAATAAGCACCTGTCAATGTTGCTGAATGAGCACATGTCAACTTTGCTGAATCAGAAAGATGACAACATGATAAGCTTTAAGATACTAAAGGAAGCCTTAAAAAAAGTAAGCTTTGTTACTTTTTGATCTTAAATAATTTTTGTAAAATCATCATCATCATCATCATTGTCAACCATTATCAATCCACTGCTGGACGAAGGTCTCCCCAAGTTTCCTCCACAACGGTCTGTCTTGTGCCAGTCTCCTCCATGTCACCCCTGCATACTTTCGAATTTCATCCACCCATCTCCTATGTGGTCTTCTTCTGGGTCTTTTCCTGTCCCTTGGAATCCAATCTAAAATTTCGGCTGTCCATCGATGATCTGTCCTTCTGGCAGTATGTCCAGCCCATTGCCATTTCAGGGATTTAACTCTGATCATGATGTCTTCCACTCTTGTCATTTTTCGGATCCACGAGTTCCTCTTCTTATCTCTCCTGGTTACACCAAGCATGCACCTCTCCATGCTTCTTTGAGTTGTCTGCAGCCTTTGTATGTCTCTTTTAGTTAAGGTCCACGTCTCTGCACCATACGTAAGCACTGGAAGGATGCATTGATCAAACACTTTTCTTTTAAGACATAATGGCATATTGCTCTTGAAAATTATGCTGTTTCTTCCAAAAGCTCTCCAGGCAAGTTTTGTACGCCGATTAATTTCTTCATCAATGTGACCCTCACTTGATATCTGCTGTCCAAGATAAACGTACGTGTCTGTTATCTCCAGCTTTTCTCCATCAATCGATAAATCTTCATTTCTTGTAAAAGCATTGAACATCACTTTTGTCTTCTGAAAGTTCATTTTTAATCCCACTTCTTTACTCTTGTCAGCAAGTTCCTGGATCATACTCTGCAGCTCTGATGGGGTAGTTGCAAAAATGACTACGTCATCAGCAAAACGAAGGTGGGTTAGATAATCTCCATTAATCTTTATCCCCTTGTTTTCCCAGCTCAGCGACTGAAAAACACCCTCCAATGTGGCATTAAAGAGCTTCGGAGATATGGTGTCACCTTGTCTCACTCCCTTTCCAATTTTTACGTGTGTTGTATTTTCAAACAGCCTAATCTTTGCACTTGCATTTTCATAGATGTTATTAATAATATTAATGTATGCATCTTCAATACCGCAGGTTTTCAGGGCCATTGTAACTGCTGATGGTTTCACCGAATCAAAGGCTTTTTCATAATCGATAAAAGCCATGCACAATGGAAGTTCATATTCCCTCGCTCTTTCAATTAGTTCTCTCAGCACGTGGATATGATCTATTGTGCTGTAGCCACTCCTGAATCCAGCTTGTTCTCTCGGTTGAGCCATGTCTAGTGCTACCTTCAAGCGGTGTGAAAGAACTTTAGTGAAGATTTTATAAACTACTGATAGGAGGCTGATAGGTCTGTAGTTTCCGAGATCCTCAATGTCACCTTTCTTATGTAGCAGGATCATTGTAGCGGTGTTCCAATCCTCAGGAATCTTTCCTTCATTAAGGCATCGAGTGAAAATTTGGGCGAGTACTGTTTCGATTTCTCCACTTGCTTCTTGTATGATGTCTACAGTAATTCCATCTTCTCCTGGAGCTTTTCCTCGCTTCATGTTCTTGATTGCATGTGCAACTTCTGCTGGAAGGACTGGAGGAACTCTGGTACTGGTATCTTTCATGATGTCTGGAGTGCATATATCATCCCTTTCATATAATTTGGAGTAGAAATCTTTCACTCTTGTCAAAATTTCGCCTCTATTTCTTGTTACAGAACCATCTTCTTTTCTCAGTGCCATAATCTGTTTTCTTCCCTTACTGAGATGTCCCTTTGCTATCTTTAGGCTTTGGTTGTTTTCAATTGCTTTCCTCACTAGTTCACAGTTGAATTTCCTTACGTCTTCAGTGATACTTTTTCTTACTGTCTTGCATAGCTCTATATATTCCACTTTGGAAGTCACATCTTCTTTAGTTGTCCTCATCTCTCTTCTTTTTTGCATCAACATTTTGGTTTTTCCTGATAATTTGTTCACATGCAACTTGTTCTTAGACAAATAATTGACTAAAATAAATTTATCAACCTAATATAGAATTTCAGCTGCCAATTATCCTGTCTCCTTAGCCTTATTTTCAGTAGTGATCAAGTGTTGTTTTCTTGTTACTTCAAACGCTTGTTCCTCTGGAACTCCATGTAATAACGATGATTTTTGTTTCATTTTTAAGTACACTACGAGGGCTTTTCATCCAGGAATTTTAAAATTTTTATCGCCTGACCCACGTGACTTTTTAGAGCTCTGAAAAAAAAAAACATTTATGAAAATTTTTGAAGTTCAAATAATATTTTCATGGTGAAGGACTACCAGTAATAGCTCATTTTTTTCCTTGCAAATACTACTCATACACAAGTGTAACAGGAACAAAAATGGCCTGTTATTCAAGGTCCTTAATTGTATTTTTTAAACTTTAAAATACTAAAATTAACTGTTTATAAATAAAAATTTAAGCTCCAAAATCTCTGTTTAAGCCTTAACTGAAATGTAATTCAAACTATACAAATAAAAGTGTGTTCATTGAGCTTTCCAATGAGCTCTGCCTGACCTTTCTGCTGTTTCAAATAAAAATTCTGCAGCCTTCTAAAAATAAGCCTAAAATGGCATTTTCCACCTGCCCATGTAGTAAACAACTGCCTATATCTCAGGAGAGAATTTTTTTTAAAATATATAAAAAAAAAACTGTTTTGTGATCCAGAAGATTGGTACATTTCACCTACCAAATTTCATTAAAATTAAAACTGGCGAGGCAAAATATTTCCTTAAATTTGTTGATTTAACATGGAATGGACCCTCCAGTTAATTCTCTCATGTAACAAGTTTAATGAGAAATATGAAATTTCACTGTTAATTCAATACAGGTGAATGTTGTTCATGTAAATTGTGTGTGAGGCTTTTATTTAATATAAACCAAGCCTTTTAGTGTCAAGGAAATCTGGCAACTCTGGTCTGAGGTTTTACTTGAAGTCAACAAAGTGATGTAAAGCACAAAGCTAGTCACATTTATCAGAGAAGTGCCTTTCATCTTGCAATTGCCTGACCCTGTTTAACTTCCTCAAAAGCTGCCTGCAAAGGGTGTTCCATAGGATGGTTCAACAAAGTGGCTTTGTGCTGAAGTACATTACTTGGATTTAAATTATGGATTAATGTAGGGGCAATGTATTCAAATTTTGTAGGTATGTTAAAGTAAAAAAAAAAAAATGCAAGAACGTTTGGGTTTTTTTTCTTCTGTATGTGGATCACTAAAATTTTTGCTGTTATTTGTACATGACTGCTTTACTGAATTAAGTAAAAATATTAAGAATTATATACTACACATCGTTACTTATTTTGTATAAAAAAACAAATGACAAAGTTGCTGAGAGAGTTCTAAACCAAACTGAATTTTGATTAACACAGAGCTTCTTTAGCCTTTCCTTGTAAGATATTTTTTAATGTGGCAAACACAAAATCATGAATAATGCTAAATCCACACGGCAGAGTTGAATGACAGTTGGCATGAACATACATATATTAATAATGCAGTAAATATACAACAGGAAAGGAATGCCATCACCACATGAGGTAGGAAGCATGTGCATGGCAGTCCAAGTGTCTTGCAGTAAGTGACACTGGTTTTGAGGGGCAAATAGGGAGTTTGTTGCTCCAAATAAGTGATACAGCTTGCACAGCAAACTCAGGATGTTGACAAGGCTGTGAATGATAATTTGGGGCAATAAATGCCACTCCTCCACCAAGGCACATCGGAGTTCAGGGATGGGGCTGCAGACTTGTGCAATTGCTCTTCCCTGGGCATCCCAGACATGCTACTATAGGATTCAGTTCCAGAGATCTTGCAGGGTGAATTTTAATATTCACCGTAATGTCCAATATAAACATTCTTTTCATTTAACACTTAATCCAACATCTAATATGGGTTTTTTTCTTCTAGGAAATATTTTATTTAAAAACACATTTAGGGAGAAAACTCTTCTTCAGGCAGTCATGTTGTCACTCTTTCTTCATCACTATCGCGGCTGCGGTTAACCCCTACAATTACAGTTATTTTTCACCAAATCTTACCAGATGTTGGACGGGGTCAAACCTCTGCTGTCACTAATGATGGAATTCAGATTTTTCAATTTCTAATCCTTTTTTTTTTTTTTTGTGAAAGTGTGAGATGAAGAACAAAGGAAAGACTTTGGGTGGTATCATTTCAGTTTCAGAAGCATAACTTTTCCATTCCTTTGTTAGGAGCAGAGGGACACTAAGTCTGAAGTCTGTATGAAACAATAAAAAGGGTACATCGAACATTTTGCTCTTGGCACATGCAAGAATTAAAAACTCTTTGTGGCCCAGATTGGAACGAGCTATTAGTGTTGATGGTGTTGCCGCACATTGTTTAACATCAGGTCAGTGCCAGTCTGTCGGCCAAAAGAAGACACTCCTATTGTGGTATATACACTGACGGGGAAAAAAATCCCAACACCAAGAAGGGGTTGTGTTAGATAAACGACAGTTGATAGGCGGTGAGAGTACATCTGTAAGGTGACGTCTATGCAAATTTCGCGCTCGGCGCATACGTGTGGCGCTAGTAGCGCCCCTCGGAACATGCAAAGCAGGTTTGCTGTAAATACGTGCTGTAACGTTCGTGGAGCGTTAGTTATCGTTGAGATTCGACGTAGTGTGTTGATGTTAGTCAAGAATGCCTTTAAGAAGACGAAGAAGCCATTATCAACAGCTCACGGAGTTTGAACGAGGTCGTGTAATAGGGCTACGAGAAGGTGGATTTTCTTTGCTCAATATTGCAGAATGAATTGGCAGGAATGTAGCCACTGTACATGATTGTTGGCAGCGGTGGCCAAGGGAAGGTACTGCCTCAAGAAGACAGGGTTCCGGCCGGCCACGTGGCACTACTGAGAGGGAAGACCGCCGTGTATGGCGTATGGCCATGGCGCATCGTACTGCGTCTGCAGCAGCAATTCGAGCTGCAGTTGCCACCACAGTAACACAACGAACTGTTACAAATCGGTTACTTGAAGGACAGCTCCGAGCCAGACACCCTGTAGCGTGCATTCCACTTACTCCAAACCACTGCCGTTTGCGACGTCAGTGGTGTCGAGCTAGAGCTCATTGGAGGACGGAGTGGAGATCTGTTGTGTTTTCTGATGAAAGCCGGTTCTGCCTGGGTGCCAGTGATGGCCATGTGTTGGGTTAGAAGGGAGGCCAGGTGAGCGCCTGTAACCAACCTGTCTGCGACCGAGACACACTGGACCTACAGCTGGAGTTATGGTCTGGGGAGCAATTTCCTATGACAGCAGGAGCACTCTGGTGGTTATCCCACGCACCCTGACGGCACAGTTGTACGTCGGTCTGGTGATTCAACCTGTTGTGCTGCCATTCATGAACAGCATTTCAGGGGGTGTTTTCCAACAGGATAACGCTCGCCCGCATACCGCTGTTGTAACCCAACATGCTCTACAGAGTGTCGACATGTTGCCGTGGCCTGCTAGATCACCAGATCTTTCTCCAATCGAGCACGTATGGGACATCATTGGACGACAACTCCAGCGTCATCCCCAACCAGCATTAACCGTCCCTGTATTGACCGACCGAGTACAACAGGCATAGAACTCCATCCCACAAACTGACATCCAGCACCTGTACGACACAATGCATGAATGTTTGCGTGCTTGCATTCAACATTCTGGCGGTTACACCGGTTATTAATGTACCAGCATTTCACATTTAAAATGGCTCTTCTCGCGCTTACAATAAGCTGTGATCTTGAAACCTTAATCGATTAAATATATTACCTATACAAATGTATTGCCGCCATTTCATTCCTCTACAACTATTTTTTCGTGGTGTTGGGATTTTTTTCAGTCAGTGTATATGCTTTTTGAGTTGTAAATGTAATTGTATTTCTTAAGCTGTCTTGTGTCCGTGTAGCGGCAAAGTTATTTAGGGATTAAATTCTAAAGGGGACTGCGGGAAGCTATTGTGGTATAGTTGTGGCCAAGTGCTGTGACTTTTAGGCTGGTTACAGAGGCGAGGAGTCATATCAGGCTCTCTCTCGTTCGATGCAAAGAGGAGTGGATGCGCCTATGGCGTATACCAGGGAGTAATTGAATTTCCACTTGGGGCTATGAAGGAGGATTTTCACGTAACCAGAAAGGAAGAGGGCACTTCGATTTTGAAAGCGCATATGATATGTCGCTGTAGGGAGCTTTCTTTCTAGAGAAGAACTCCGGAGGGTTTTTCCATTGTGGAACGAAGGTTGAAGGTTGCCTTAAGCGACACAAGCCAGGATGGCTGTTGCAGACGCGTGGAGTTTCTGTACCATTGAGTGGTTAGACTCCAGCTGGTAGAATTCCTTCAATGGCGGAGCATACAGCAAAGCTTGCTGGCCTATGATAAGTATGGAGTGCGTAACTTATGCAGAAGTTAGGATCCCCAAAGAACAAAATCCATGACACAGACAGTATTGACTTTCCTGAAATGCATAAATGCTGTTTGTTTTAAGAATGAGTTGATTCAGTTTGCTGTATGTGATGTCGATAAATCCTTCACTCCCCCTCTCTCAATTAACAGATCAGTAATAGTAACGCTGAGGGAGCAGAGCGCCTGTTAACCAGTATAGGTTGTTTTAATTATACGAACCTTAATATACTGTATTGGTTAGGTACGCCCGTAGGTTGAATAAAAAGCCTTGCAGGTAGATGATCACATAGTTTAGGTGGAGCACTATTTTCACTCCTACACAAACCTTTCTTGTGGAGTCTTCTGCAGTTCCATTATTGTAGTTCCCGTAGCAGATGAGAGTTCCTGCAAAATTTGCCTGGCTGTCAATTCTCTATGGTGGTGAGCTGTTCGAGACAAATACCGATTGTCTTGATTTGTTGTGGCTTAGCATTTACCCTTGCATGTCTAAAAAATCTGTACAATCAGTAGTCTCATTTTGGGTGTATTCTCAAATTTATATTTGTCACGTTAATTTTGCACACTAGTTCAGTAGGCGTTAAAACGTGTCAGTGAAACAATTCCAATTAGTAGTTCTAATTCTGACTATTATATAGCTCTAATCATTCTACTATTTTCTTTTACGTGCGATATTTCAAAGTAACTTGTACAAAATTCTAGCGGATAATGCTTACCTTGGCATTCCTTTCTAGCGATGGGAACATTTCACGCACGTGTTTTCCTGTCTTTGTTGATGTTATTGTCCTAAAGTCCGTTGTATGCGATGACTGACTTTACTTCTCACACTTTTCGCTGGGTATACTCATTGGATTTTTGCCTTAGGATTCAAACACATCAATTTTTACCGTTCTTTATACTCGAAATTTTCGCCCATACTCTGGGCATCCTCAGGAGTGTGGAGTCTTTACCACCGATGTTCGTGGTTAACTTCGCGCTAATGGAGTCCGATACTCCATGTTGCCATTCGTCGGATATACTTTCCTGGATATATTTAGTTATCAAGCCCGGCTGGCGCCATCTATGTTTCATTAAAACAACTTTTTTTTTAATTTTTTTATTTTCTTCTCCTATCCTGGTTTTCTTGTCTTTTTTGCCAGTTTTTCTTTTGTTGTTGTTTTTCTTGTCTTATTAGTTCTTTCCACAAGCCCGATAATGTGCTAGGGTCGCTCTGGTTACATACCCTTGCTTTATTTTTATGGATTAATATTGCTTCTTCCCTCCTCATTTACCTTTCCGATTTTTTATTCTTTTTTAGCATTTTAATTTCATCGAATTTTGGGAATGTCCGGTTTTCCATGCAGAATTGCACTAAAGCAGTTTTGGCTTCTTTTTTTTGCCAGTTAGATATGTGTTGTTTAAGTCTTTTTTTTTTTATCTGTTTTTCGTACTTCCAATGTACGATATTGGGGGTATGTATGCAGTTGGAATTTCGTAGGTTCCTGATTCTTCTAGCATTTTTCCCTCTGTTTTTTTTGTTGACAGTCATACTTTTCACGGTGTGCACTGAGCTTCCTAGTTGTAAGTCATATTTAGCACAGTGCCTATTGATTTCTTTACTCACTCCTTCCAAGTATGGGAAAGCTCCAATGTATTTCAATTTTTTATTCCTCATCTTCCTTTGGTTGTGCACTTCTTGGCCTTCTTTACTCTAAGTCATATGCTTTTTACTCTCATGTATCCATTTATTAATTAGCTTGCTCGGGTACCCATACTCTTGTGATATTTTCGAGATAAACTCTAGCTCTTGATTTTTTAGCCTGTTGTTAGATGTGTATGTGTACGCTCGCCGTATCAAGTTTACTATGCTGTTTTTTTTATATATCACTGGATGGTGCGATGAGTATGGTATCAGTACAGGTATGCAAGTTGCTTTTCTGAACACAGAGTATTCAAAGCTATTTTTGTTTTTCTTTAGTTGAATGTCCAGGAAGGATAGGCAATTATCCTCTTCAAACTCAATAGTTAGCTCTATGGTGTTAAAATTTTGCTAAACTGCTGTGCTAGATCTTGTAGCTCTGCTTTGTTAAGTTTAGACATTATAATAATGTCTTCTACATATCGAGCACAAAGTATTGGTTTTTCAGGTAGATTTTGAATAATTTCTTTTTCGAGGTATGCCATAACCACTTCTGCATATAATGCCAATAATGAGGATCCCATAGGGCCACCTTGCATTTGTTTAAATATATTTCCTTCAAAATGGAAGATGTTGTTTTCATTGATGAAATATAAGGTATTCTTTAGCTCTTTCAGTTGTGACAAGTTTAGTTCTTTGTTGATGCTTAGTTGTTGCATAATCAATTCGATAGCTAGCTCGACAGGAGTGTTTGGGTATAACGCCTTAACGTCCATGGAGGCCATAGTTATTTGCTCTAGGTCTTGATTAAAACCACAGCACGTTACCAACTTGCCAGATGGTGATTAACTGAAAACTTTGGCAATTACATTTTGTATTTTAGTGGTCGCCAGTTTGGCAACTTGTCATTTTTAGTGCCAATTTACAAAGGTATAATAATTCAGAAGTAAACAGACGTGAAACCAATCCTAACTTAGGGATGGGCCAAAAAGTGCAATGTTCTTGAACGTCAAAGTTTTGCCACTGATGATAGATTTTGCAGAAGCCAATAAATCGTGAAAACATCAGGGTTTCGTGACCAATGTTTGAAACTGGTAAAGAATATTTTCTACGTAAAGTAAATAAATTCCTTTTTGTTGCATTCTTGTAAAGAGGAAAGGAATATCATCTTTCTATGTTGTGTATTGGCTGGTTTGGTCGATGTTTCGGCAGCGAAATAGTTCTTTTCCTTGATGCTATAGGAAACAATACATCGAAAAAATATTGAGGTTCCCACCCATATATGGAGCATTTTGACCAATATTGGTTACTCCGTTTGTGAATTGGTGAGTAATCACCATTATATGAAGCAGGGATTTTACCCACCAATGTGCCCATTTACTGCTGCAGATAGAAAAGTACGAATTCTTCGACTTATTGGCAAAAACGTGAAAACGTAGAGATTCACCTATACTATCAATTTTTGCATCTAAATATGTTTTTAATCCTATAATCAGTTCTATACTTGTATAATATCCCATTTCATGATAGAAAATATAATAAAATTACTAACAGCTTCTGTTGAGAATGTAGTGTTTCTCAAGGAGGGGGAGGGATAAAAAATTTGCAAAATGGTTTTTATTTTGTGTAGTGAATGGCTTCTTTTATGTTTTGATAAAGCCATCCATGTAAATAATAGCAATTACATTAAAGTTCCAATTAGTCCGCCAAAAATGGAAGGGGAGCCTTTCCATTTTTCCCCCACTAACTTTTGTTGACTTACTAGCCACTTAGCTAAAATTCCAGTCTGCACCTATAGTAGAGCTTGTGTGCGAGTGAATGGTGTTTTATCAAAATGGTTTTCTATTGGTGCAGGAGTCAGACAGGGTTGTGTAATGTCACCATGGCTATTTAATATATTTATTGATGTGTGCATCCGTTATGCCAAAATAGATAATTGTGGTTTATGTCTTGGTGGTATCCATGTGTGCAGATTGCTGTATGCTGATGACAATGTCCTGTTGGCAGAGAGCAAAAGTGAGTTGCAGAGTATGTTGTTCCGGATGTACAAGTTTGCACGAAATTCAAACTGAGTATAAATAAGGGAAAACCCAAAGTTATGGTTTTTGAGAGTGGAACTGGTAGCACTGAATGTAATGTAAGTATAAATGGCAAAGTGATTGACCTGGTGAGTGAGTTTGTGTATTTAGGAAGCATGATTGACTGAGAGAACAAATTGGATGATAAAATTAGTAGGCAAGTGAATTCTTCATTAAAAGTCATAGCTGCTCTGGGAAGTTTTTACAGGAATGACGGGTTCTCTAGAGTCCTGCATAGCTGTGTATGAAAGTGTAATTGTTCCTACTCTGATGTATGGTAGTGAAACCTGAGTACTACAGAAGAAACATAGAAGTCGTTTGTGTGCTGGAGAAATGCGTTACTTACGGGGGGTTTGTGGAAAGACACTGTCTGATTGTGTGAGGAATGAAGATGTGTTGCAGTTGTGTGATGTGAAGCAAAATGTTGTTAGCAAGGTGGAGACTAATATGCTTCGGTGGTTTGGCCATGTTGAAAAAATGAGTGAGATGCTTACTAAGAAAATCTTTTTAGCCCAAGTGGCAGGTAGGAAAGGCAGAAGAAGGCCAAAGAAGACATGGGTGGATCAGATTCAGGAGTGTCTGCATGAGAAAAAGATTATGAGTATGAAGTATAAGAGATTTTGTGTACGGTATGTAATGGATATCAGTGAAGCCCGAGTTGTATGTCAAAATCGCTGCAAATGGAGAAGTTGATACCACAAAAGTAAGTAAAAATATCTGGTGTTTTGTATTTCTTTTTGAAGCTAACCTCTGAATCTTGGAGAACAGCTTGGTGATATGTATGTATGTATAGTACACAACCTTGATTAAGAGCCACTGGCATATACATGCTAAAACATGTTTTTCATTCTAGTTTAAGTGATGAGTGGAAGCAATCTATTTAGGCAAAAGCATGCAAAATAAAAGTTGAAATTCCAGTGTGTATGTGAATTGATTGTATGTATTTTGAGGAAAATGGCTAGATTTTGTTTAACTCAAGTCTGATATATCACCTTAGTAATTTTTCTCCTGAATTTTCTTAATTGCGATATTAGTACTATATTGAGCTCAACAAATAAACATCGAACTTCACTGCTTTAGAAGATGATGGCAAGCTGAGCTCTTTTGTGATATTTAGCATGTTATTTATGCTGACCTATTTTTAATACAAAAATGAAATTTTCAGTTTTATACCTATTTGAACCATGGTATGTAGTACTTAAATATATAAAAAATCTGCTGGTGGAGAAGAATCTCGTATGGAGGTAATTTAAAGCTTTCTGAAAATATGTTCATAAAGATCTGTTAATAATTATATTTGCTATTTTTGGTTGACCACAATTAGTTGCTACAAGAGCACCAAAACTAGATTTGTCAAGAAAAGTGAAAGCAAAAATAACACCAGGAAAGTACGGAAAAGGATGGCACATGTGATCCATTAGAGTGGTCATTAAATAGATGACCAAGGGTTGCTGTGTTATGGCATTGTTAAACCACGAAATGGGCACATTCAGAACAAAAACCAGGGACACAGGAGAGGAGCATGGAAGTAGTGAATTGCATGTCCAAGGTATAAAGTGATTGGTTGGTTATTAAGAGTTGATTGGCACAAGAACCTTGCATGACAAGAGTGCAAACCACGTCTAATTGAGAAAAAAGCGTTAAATCAAACTGTACAAAGCGTAATCACAATACAGAGTATTAACATTAAGCAGTGTATTGGTCCAACACACATATATGACTGACCCAAATAAACTGAAATTGACTAATACAGCAGAAAAGAATAGGAGAGTGTAAACAACATATCCTAACATCGATGTACTGGCCATATAAACATCCATTGCCATCATTAGACTGGGCAGACTGTGGCTCCTTCTTTTGAAGGTTGATTTCTCAACAATTGTTTAAATAAAATTAAATTAACAATCATATTTCTTCATAAATTTTTCATAAAAGCTGGCTTTTGAAAATGAAAGTATCAATAAGTATTATAACCTATAGAAAGACACTGTAAAGAATATTAACTAGTTCAATGAAAATTATCTTAATGAATGCATATGTTAACACCAAGCCTGACTTCAGGGTGGTGCCATTGCACTGGTTAGCTGAACTATTTTTTTCTTCTTTGTGAAACATATTAAAAAAAAACAGCTAGTATTAGAATCTGAGTGATGATGATTGGAGTTGATGAAAGGTCCTACTGTCAGTAAAACAATACACATTATCACAGTACAGTATTGTTCAAATTAAGCAAGAAAAGGAACATTATTCAGCGTTCGAATTACCCAGTGGTCTGCTGGCCATTGGCCAGTAAAACTTCTGTTGAACCACTGAATTATTGATTCTACTGTCCCAGATCGCTAGTAAGTTTTTTTATAAGTTGTCACAAGTTAAAAAATAAATTTCTATTAATAATCTAAAGCAACTTATGGGAATTTACTAGGAAATTTTTTCATTTATAGCAAATTTTCGGAGAAAACTCTTCTCCTTCTTCAGGCTCTCTTGTTGTTGTCACTTTTTGCTTGTCACTATCATGGTTACGGTTTACCTTTACGGTTACGGTTAACCTTGACGGTTTAGGTTATTTTTCACCAAATCCTGCCAGATGTTAGGCAGGGAAAATCCTTTGCAGTCATTGATGATGGAATTTTGATTTTTCTCAATCTCTATTCCTTCTTTCAGTTTTCTTTTTGGAAATTGCTTTGGAAACTGATTACTTTAAGGGAATTCCAATCCATGCTGTGCCCAGTTTCTCTAACATGTCTATCTAATCCAGTCTTGTTGGAGCAATTTTTTATAGCTGCTTTATGCTCAGCTATACGAGTTTCTAGTCTGCGACCTGTTTCACCTATGTAAGATAGTCCACAACTACAATTTACTTCATAAACTACTCCTTGCATTTTTAAAATATCTTCTTCTCTTTGAACTATTTTAGGGAAAAATTTTTTAACTTTGTTCTCTAAACTTGGAGCTAGCCTAATATTGTATTTTTTTTTTTTATAGAAAAAAAAGTTTTTAGAAAAAATTAATAAAATAGTTTCTACTGCAGATAAAAAGAAGCACATAAAGAAGAGCTTAAAGTCATACTTGCAGAAAATAACTATCCTAAAGAAGAAATTGAGAAGCTTCTGAATTTTAATGGTACGAAGAACCCACAAAAGCAAGAAGTAAAATTCACTAGAAAAATTTCTTATCACAAAGGTTTATTTGAGGCTTTAAAGAGAATTAGTAAAAAATACAATATTAGGCTAGCTCCAAGTTTAGAGAACAAAGTTAAAAAATTTTTCCCTAAAATAGTTCAAAGAGAAGAAGATATTTTAAAAATGCAAGGAGTAGTTTATGAAGTAAATTGTAGTTGTGGACTATCTTACATAGGTGAAACAGGTCGCAGACTAGAAACTCGTATAGCTGAGCATAAAGCAGCTATAAAAAATTGCTCCAACAAGACTGGATTAGATAGGCATGTTAGAGAAACTGGGCACAGCATGGATTGGAATTCCTTAAAGTAATCAGTTTCCAAAGCAATTTCCAAAAAGAAAACTGAAAGAAGGAATAGAGATTGAGAAAAATCAAAATTCCATCATCAATGACTGCAAAGGATTTTCCCTGCCTAACATCTGGCAGGATTTGGTGAAAAATAACCTAAACCGTCAAGGTTAACCGTAACCGTAAAGGTAAACCGTAACCATGATAGTGACAAGCAAAAAGTGACAACAACAAGAGAGCCTGAAGAAGAAGAGTTTTCTCCGAAAATTTGCTATAAATGAAAAAATTTCCTAGTAAATTCCCATAAGTTGCTTTAGATTATTAATTCAATTAAACTAGGAAGCCATTTCTCAATATGAGCTTTATTCAATAAATTTCTATTTCTCTTACCTCGCTGTACGGTTTTCTTTTCAGGCTGCAAACTAGTGATAGTTTCATGAAATGCTACTGGACAACAGCTTTTTTTTTTTTTAATTTTTTTTTTTTTTTTTTATCATCCCTCATGATTTGTAAAGAGTGGAAGAAATAGCTAATACAGAAAGGCAGTTTCCCAGTCTTTGTCTTGTAATGGCTACAGCCGTTTTTCATTACCCTCACCTACCCTAGTGGATGTAGCAGATACTGACACCAGACACAAGCCAGCTTTTGTTACTGGCCCAAGAAAACACACTAGCACAGAAAATTGGATGTGTAAAGGTAATTTTTGTAAAAGAGCAATTCATATGAAACAGTTTTAAATGGGGGACTAAAACTAACTTCATGGAAAAGTAGCAGTGATGAGCAATAAGACTAAAAATAAGGAAAGGAAGCTAAATTCTAAACATATAAAAAATGCTACTAATGTATAAGAACTTTTTTGTACCCTTGGAGTCTCCTTGTTCCTTCTTACTTAAAAACAGATCAAGAATGCACTCTTACTCTGTTATATCACCCATCCATCGGGATTGTATTCTGGAAAATCCTTTGTCCTGTCAGTTGCACTTTTAAATGAGATGTTTTAAAAACAAATGTTGGAGATAATTCCAGTAAAATGACATTGTTTTCTACATATATTGTAAATGTCTTCATTTTTAAAAAAATTTATGGGCCAGTGGGCATTTTGGTGGACCAGTGGTTTACAAATTCTAGTGGTCCATCAGACCAGTAGATTTATTTGTAATTCTAACACTGTGTTTGGTGTTGACCTTGGGATCAGAGCATGCTTCTGCCACCCTTCCAGAAATTTTGTCTCTCAGGTTTCAGCCTATAGAACTCTAGCAGACTTCTGACTTCAAATGTGCACGAGACTTCTCAAAAGTTCTGCGGAAAATAGCAAATATAAAAGACAGCCATCATTTGCAGGGTTAGAAGTAGTCAAGTGCAACTGCCCTCCATGGGATCGACCCCCCCCCCCATATGCAACACACTGGATGGGACTCTCCGCCTCAAACAAGGTCATCTGCCCTTCTGTAGACCGCAATTCCGTTGCACCCGAGCCCCTAGGATCAATCTAGAGAAGTTTCCTTCTGATATGCAGCACAAAAGTGCCATGAAACAGTCTTCCTCCAGTGGCACAAACCCTACTAGAAACTGCTGGGTGCCACAAGAGTGGAGGCAGGCAGTGAGCTAGCTATATTGACATTTTGTACTATATATAAATCGATAATTTGAGAAATTTTGGCGCCAGGAAGCTGATAATGGTTCAAATAATAATATATTTACCTAAGGCAGAAATCTTACTTTTCTAGCTGATATCTGGAAAGGTAACAACTAGGAAGAATTAATACAAAAAGTTATCAGAAGCACAAAACAGGAAAAGAAAAGCAGAAAGAGAGCAAGAACAACAAAAATAAAAAAGCTGTCATATATATATATGATTCCACAACTTAAATCTTGGCCCTCAGTCTCCGGCAGCTGGAATGTACCTGGCCAAGGCAGCGGCCAGTGCGACATGAAGGCAGAGGTTGCTAAGAATCCCCGGAGGACCGGACTAGGCTGCCATCTGATGCTGACCTTGGCTACATATAATGGACGCTCCCTATCTTCTGATTCAAGGCTTCTTGAATTGGAACAGGAACTACAAAGGATCAAGTGGGACATCGTCGGGCTAAGTGAGGTAAGGAGAAAAGGAGAAGATCTCATTGAACTGAAAAGTGGACATCTCTTCTACTATCGTGGGACAGATACTGGCAGAACTAGTGGTGTTGGATTTATAATAAACAAGAAACTGAAGGATAAAGTTGTAGAAGTTGAAAGTTCCTCTGACAGAGCTGCACGACTTGTTATCCGACTCTCGAAAAGATACCAGGCTCAGATTATTCAAACTTATGCACCCACCACAAGTCATCCTGAAGAAGAAATTGAAGAATTTTATGAGGAAATTTGTCATCTAAATAATAAAGGTAAGCAGCACTTGAAAATAATTATGGGAGATTTCAATGCAAAAATAAGGCAACGGCAACAGAATGAAACTTCAGTAGGTAAATTCGGTCACGGCAACAGAAACCAGCGTGGAAATACTCTCGTTGAGTTTGCAGAGGCAGAAGGGTTTTTCATCTTGAACTCCTTCAAGAAAAAGCCACACAGGAAATGGACATGGAGACATCCAAATGGGACGACAAGTGAAATTGATTTTATTATGTGTAACAAAAAATTCATCATAGAAGACTGCAGTGTGCTAAACAAGTTCAACACAGGTAGTGACCATAGATTGGTGAGATGTAAGATGCACCTCAACACTAAACTTGAACGTGGCAAGCTCATAAGACAAACAAAATCTATTGACATAACCAACCTTAAAAAACACCATAATACCTTCAAGTTGGAACTGAAGAACAGGTTCTCTGCTTTAGAAGGCCTAACATCGGAAGAAGTGGACATCTCTGAAGTTAACAGAAAAGTAACCAAAGCTCTTATGGAAACAGCAACAAAATTAGCTGGGTCTAAGAACAAGTTGCATGTAAACAAATTATCAGGAAAAACGAAAATGTTGATGCAAAAAAGAAGAGAGATGAGGACAACTAAAGAAGATGTGACTTCCAAAGTGGAATATATAGAGCTATGCAAGACAGTAAGAAAAAGTATCACTGAAGACGTAAGAAAATTCAACTGTGAACTAGTGAGGAAAGCAATTGAAAACAACCAAAGCCTAAAGATAGCAAAGGGACATCTCAGTAAGGGAAGAAAACAGATTATGGCACTGAGAAAAGAAGATGGTTCTGTAACAAGAAATAGGCAAAATTTTGACAAGAGTGAAAGATTTCTACTCCAAATTATATTAAAGGGATGATACATGTACTCCAGACATCATGAAAGGTACCAGTACCAGAGTCCTTCCAGCAGAAGTTGCACATGCAATCAAGAACATGAAGCGGGGAAAAGCTCCAGGAGAAGATGGAATTACTGTAGACATCATACAAGAAGCAAGTGGAGAAATCGAAACAGTACTCGCCCAAATTTTCACTCGATGCCTTAATGAAGGGAAAATTCCTGAGGATTGGAACAACGCTACAATGATCTTGCTACATAAAAAAGGTGACATTGAGGATCTCAGGAACTACGGACCTATCAGCCTCCTATCAGTAGTTTATAAAATCTTCACTAAAGTTCTTTCACACCGCTTGAAGGTGACACTGGACATGGCTCAACCGAGAGAACAAGCTGGATTCAGGAGTGGCTACAGCACAATAGATCATATCCACGTACTGAGAGAACTAATTGAAAGAGCGAGGGAATATGAACTTCCATTGTGCATGGCTTTTATCGATTATGAAAAAGCCTTTGATTCGGTGAAACCATCAGCAGTTGCAATGGCTCTGAAATCCTGCGGTATTGAAGATGCATACATTAATATTATTAATAACATCTATGAAAATGCAAGTGCAAAGATTCGGCTGTTTGAAAATACAACACACATAAAAATTGGAAAAGGAGTGAGACAAGGTGACACCATATCTCCGAAGCTCTTTAATGCCACATTGGAAAATGTCTTTCAATCACTGAACTGGGAAAATAAAGGGATAAAGATTAATGGAGATTATCTAACCCACCTTCGTTTTGCTGATGACGTAGTCATTTTTGCAACTACCCCATCAGAGCTGCAGAGTATGATCCAGGAACTTGCTGACAAGAGTAAAGAAGTGGGATTAAAAATGAACTTTCAGAAGACAAAAGTGATGTTCAATGCTTTTACAAGAAATGAAGATTTATCGATTGATGGAGAAAAGCTGGAGATAACAGACACGTACGTTTATCTTGGACAGCAGATATCAAGTGAGGGTCACATTGATGAAGAAATTAATCGGCGTACAAATCTTGCCTGGAGAGCTTTTGGAAGAAACAGTATAATTTTCAAGAGCAATATGCCATTATGTCTTAAAAGAAAAGTGTTTGATCAATGCATCCTTCCAGTGCTTACGTATGGTGCAGAGACGTGGACCTTAACTAAAAGAGACATACAAAGGCTGCAGACAACTTAAAGAAGCATGGAGAGGTGCAGACTTGGTGTAACCAGGAGAGATAAGAAGAGGAACTCGTGGATCCGAAAAATGACAAGAGTGGAAGACATCATGATCAGAGTTAAATCCCTGAAATGGCAATGGGCTGGACATACTGCCAGAAGGACAGATCATCGATGGACAGCCGAAATTTTAGACTGGATTCCAAGGGACAGGAAAAGACCCAGAAGAAGACCACATGGGAGATGGGTGGATAAAATTTGAAAGTATGCAGGGGTGACATGGAGGAGACTGGCACAAGACAGACCGTTGTGGAGGAAACTTGGGGAGACCTTCGTCCAGCAGTGGATTGATAATGGTTGACAATGATGATGATGATATATATATATATATATAAAGAAACGAGAGGCCATTATTGTATCAATCTCAGGATTCCCCAAATTTTGAATTAGAATCATCTTTGGCTTCAATTGACAAAAAAATTGAAGACAATTCACCTGCTGCTCCAAAAAATCAAAATGATGCAGTAGTACATATTGTGTTGATCATTATATCTAGTCTCCGGCACTGTAGCAAATAAATAAATAATTTTTTTTATTTATTTATTTATTTGCTATGTGGGATGAGCGATGTATTTATTTGTTCAACTGACGCCACATATTTAGAGGATTTTCTACATTTATAAACAGAGTAGCAAAATATAGACATGCAGATAGTTTACAAATTATTAGCAATTTTGCAGATAGTTTTTGCTTATAGATTAAAAAATGTTATTTACAGCAATTATAACACTTACTCAAGGCTGTACTCAGATTAATATATTTAATTCAATTTTAACTTTAAATTATTTTTCCCATCATTTGAGTTCTTTTGTTTTTTACAGACATTTCTGACCTCCAGATTTTATCAAGTATAGGAACTATATCAAAAGTTTCATTTACACAAAAAACTTAAATTTTATTGGCAGGTTCCTCTTGCAGTTGCCAGTTACTAAATTGAAATCTTTTCCTTATTTTTTGTAAGTCTACTATTTTTTAATTACTTGTTGAAAATGCTATTTATAAACTTTAAAGGTTCATTAATGGAACTGTTTTTCTGGTTAAAAACCTTCTTTAATTTAATTCTTGTTTTTATGAGGTTCATAGTCCCATATTTTAATATTTTGCCATAAAGATCCATTCCACACATATTCCTGCACATTGAATTGTAATGTACTTATTTTGTTCTCATTGGAATTTGTAATGTTCTAATAATTATTTGTTTTATTAATTTTTTTTATAAATTATCTCATTCTAATGCTGTTTCTTCCGTTTCAGTGGTTGTGTATGCAGATGCATTTTATTTTTATACAACTCTGTTTATAGATAAATGCTGCAATTTCTGGACCCCATAAAATTTTCTTGATATAAGAATGTAACTAAAAAAAATGTGAGATGAGGACACTGGAGAGAGAGAGAGAGAATAATGAAGAAGAAAAAGTGCATGTGACTGGTTTACTCAAAAGCTTCTGCGTATATTGCAGAGATACCAACTTTTACTGATTTTCCGTAGTTTGCATGGATTTTCACTCCATCTTACGGTTTTACGGAAGTCATCCAAGAAACTACGGAAAAGACCACGCAAGATCCCTGCATGCAATTTTCTATTTTTTTACAGTCTCTTGGTAAAAAAAACCAACCAAAACACACTTTACAGATACCAAAAGTGTAAAATATGAAAAATTCCTCGTCCGATCGGGAGATTTTTGGCATTTACAAGCTACAACTCGACACATTATTTGAAGGCATGTGCCTACTCAGCAATCCTGTGTATGTGAAGGGGGTGGGGGTGGATACCAAAAGTGTAAAATATGCAGACTTTCTCGTCCGATCGGGAGATTTTCAGTATTTACAAGCTGCAGCTCGACAAATTTTCTGTTCTGAGCGCATGTTCCTACGCAGCAAACCCGTTCGGGGGGGGGGATTTCAAAAGTGTAAAATATGAAGTATTTCTCATCCGCTCAGCAGATTTTTGGCATTTACAACTGGACACATTATTTGAGGGTATGTGCCTACTCAGCAAACCTCTCTGTGTGTGTGGGGGGGGGGCATACCAAAAGTGTAAAATATGATGAATTTCTCATCCGATTGGGAGATTTTCAGCATTTAGCAGCTACAACTTGACATATTATCTGAAGGCATGTGAATGATGAAAATCTCTGGGTAGGAAAAGAAATTCTTCATATTTTACACTTTTGGCAATTCCCCCCCCCCCCCGCCAGGTTTGTTGAGTAAGCACATGCCTTCTAATGTGTCTAGTTGTAGTGCTGAAAATCTCCCGACTGAACGAGAAATTTTTTTCATGTTTTACACTTTTGGTATTGACTCCCCCCCCCCATTGGGTTTTGGGTTTACTGAGTAAGCACATGCCCTCAGTTAATTTCTCCAGTTGTAGTTTGTAAATGATGAAAATCTCCCAGTCGGAAGAGAAATTCTTCATATTTTGCACTTTTGGCAGTCCCCCCCCCCCCGACAGGTTTGCTGAGTAGGCACGTGCCCGTAAATATTTAGTGCCTAAGTAACTTACGGCGAACATTTTCTCGGTCAAACTCTTACTATTGGGCCAAGAAACGGCAATTGTTATACGGCCCCTTAAACATTTGTGCCCAAATGTCCGGTGCCCAAATATTCGCCCCGCCTTTCAGACAGAAAATCGTAAATATGTCTCAATTTCTTAATGATTATGAGATATAAGTGAAATTTTTTGTGTGCCCACCACTTGCTCAAGTAGGGAGAAATATAGGAACACTATAATTTTTAATGCAGCGCAATTTTATTGCTTTAAAAGGGAATGTGTACCAAATGTCCGGTGCCCGAATGTCCGGTGCTCAAATGTCCGAACCCTGTGTCACTCGCCACACCGATAACGTCCCTATAGCTGCATGGCAGGGCTCGCAAGACATTTCTTTTTCACTGAATAGAGAAAAAGAAACGTTGTCGTGCTTCACCCGTCATGCGAATGATGCCTCTATAGCTCACATATCGCTGCTCACAAAGAATTTCTTTTTCGCCGAATAGCTCGGGTGTCATCCACCGCGCCCAGTACACCTCTATAGCTCGTGTGTCGGGGCTTGCAAGACATCTCTTTTTCGCGGAATATGTCGGGTGTCACCCTCCATGCTGATGACGCCTCTAGAATAGCTCGCATGTCGGCGCTCAAGAGACATTTCTTTGTCGCCAAATAGCTTGTGTGTCGGGTGTCATCCGCCACGCCCGTATGACGCCTCTATAGCTCGTGTGTCAGGCTTGCAAGAAATTTCCTTTTCGCCGAATAACGTGCGTGTTGGGGCTGGCAAGCCAAAGCGGAGCTTTTGCTGCTAAGTTGTGGCCTCTACTGCAGAAAATAAAAAAAACAAAGCCAAAAATAAAACGAATGCTGGGTGTGTATGGGAATGCTGTGAGTACAAGTCACTCTGTCTCCATAACACGGGGACAACAACCTACTTCAATGAACTTACCTGTTCGTACTCAGCCATTGATCTGTCGCTGAGTTCACGATCTTTATATCCTGACTTGTCCTGTAGTGTGTCTGGTGATCTGATTGGCAGTGATCATTTTCCAATTTTCCTTCTGCCAGCAGGTGACAGATACTGCCATCCCACTAGGTGGGATATCGATTGAACCAAGTGGGATGTATTCACTGCTTCGGAGACTATTGCTCCTAAATGGTGACCTCGGGTATGATCAATGATGCTGTTGCAGTGGTAACGGATTCTCCATTCTGACTATTTCGACTAATCTCCCATGTTGTCCGAAGACTTTGTGGAATTCCGACTGTAAGGCAGCACTTCAGGCTCAGCATAAGGCTTGGGGTCGGTTTCGTTGCTATCCCACTCCCACCAATGCTAACCTCATTGCTTTCAAGAAAGCCAAAGCCTATGCGTGACTGGTTCGTCGTAGTCATCATAAACGCAAGTCCTGGATCCAGTATGTTTCCAGGATCAACACCTCTACTAGCTCTAAGATACTTTGGGACAGGATTTGCAAGGTTTGGGGAAAGTACCGATCAGGGGAGATCTCCCTTCTTGAGAGTGATGTACGAACGGTTGCTGACTCTCTTTGCACTGCATTTTCTTCATTATCCAGCAGCAGCAGCAGTTATCCTTCTTTGTTCCAGCAGCTTGAGAGGAAAAGAATATCCTTCGGACCATTTTCCTCGGAGGACTGTAACAGCCCGCTGACTGCATTGGGAAGATTGTTTTTAAATCGGTCTAGCTGAACATCTGTCAAACTGGATAACATCCACTACGACATGCTGACGAAGCACCTCTGTCCATCATCTCTGGACTGTCTGCTAATTCTGTTTAAGACCCTTTCCATCTCAATTCAGGCAGGGGGTGTCAGTTGACCACCTTCAATTTTTTTGAAAAAATTATGGTAGCTACTCCTAATAGAGATATAAAGTACTGCAAAAGGATTTTTCATAAAAACATTTTTTGGTCGAGCTACAGCATTTTGAAAATAGGCAAAAATTACACTCTTGATGAAAATCATGTGAAACGCCAAGTTTTAAAATGCACACTGCTCCTGAACTATAACAAGTGTAGAGACTCTATTTTTATTTTATTTTTATTTTGAAGCTATTGAATTGGCCTTTCTTCAAATTCACAGAAATTGGTCAAACAAATGTTACCAGATGGCAAAAAAAAAAATTATAAAAATTATATTACAAAAAAATTTTACTTTTCTACAAATTTAGGATTTTATTTTTTTTAAGAATAAGACTTATCAGGTGGGTAAGTGTGCCAACCTGCACCCCTACTAGGGTTGTTGTAGCAGTAATTTTATTTTTATCCTGTGATGCTTGTAACTCATAAAAATAATTTTTAAAATATACCAAAAATCAACATTTTTGAATTGCAATATTTCAAAAACCCCATTTTTTTTTAATTTTGAAATTTTGTCCAAACAATGTCCTAATGGTAGGTAGTTAACTGGGGGAATCAGGTTACTGGAATTTTGCCTTGAAATTTTCCTACAAATTTTTGAAAATGCACTTCTCTCCTGCTCGAACCTCACGGTTGGGCTATTATTAAAAAAAAACAAAAAAACTTTGAAAGATATTTCTGAAAAGTTTACCTGAGTATATATTCCAAATTGCAGTGTCAATCTATATTTTAGTCATTTTTATGATTTTCAATAATTGTCACCTATGTACATGTTTATTTTTTTTTAATCCATAGTCTTTACACATACAATACTTTATCTCAGTTGCAGTTAAGATTCAATTTCTATTTACATAAGAAAAAAAGCCTCAAACAAAATAAAATTATGAGCTTACCATCATAATTACAAATTATTCAAACTGAGAAAAGCTGCTGGATTTTATCGATTCCCTTCTCATCAAAGGTATGAAGTCATGCAGAACATCCAACAGGAGTTGAGGCATTCACCTTTAGAAGTACATTTTTTAAGGGCACTGGACACTTGACCTGTTTTCTTGCCGCATTCTTCTGGCCACCAAAAACCTCTGGCTGGTCCATGAAAGATACTGTTATGTCCTCGAATTCTTTAGATATGTTTGCAATCTGTCCCATCCATCCACCAGTTATCGTCATAAATGCATTTTATAAATTCTCCTATTTGAAAATCATTCACAGAAAATGGGTTATTTTTTTTTTTTTTTTTTTTGTAGGCTTGAAAATTGCACTGCTTTATCTGGGTGCCAGACTGTTCTGGCCATTGATGGTTTATTTCCTTGTACTAACCAGGAATGCTGCGACTGTATTTCAACAACAGATTTTACTGTATCCCACTCTTCTACTTTGTTGGTTTGACAATATTGAACTTCACAAGTTGTGAGGAGTAGAAGTTTAGTCTTTGGGATCAAGGGGGAGACAGTTTCAACAAATGAAAGTGCATCTCTTATAGCTTGTGAAGCTTCTTTTTGTAAGTTGAATTTAGTAGCAAAATGTTTGCACAGGCCACCCACACCATCACATGTACTCTTGCATTGGCCTGTGGCTGAGAAGATCCACTTCCTTGTTACATTTGGGTCCCCCTTCATAAGTTCATAGAATTGATATTTGTTTTTGAAGTGAAGTGCCCAGCTGCTCCATCTGAGATGTAAACAATTGTTTTAAATTCTTCCAAAGGACAAGTCTTAGCAATTTCACTTTTTATGAGCAGAATGGCACACAGAGCATGTGCTGTGTCATGGTCATCATTGCATGCTACCACAAAAGTCTTAGTCTCATTTGGAAAGTATACAATGCATGTAAAGAGTGAGTGAGATCTGGACATTGTTTGCCAGTAGTAACTTTGCACTTCATCAGGTAGAATTACAGATCAGTTTTGAGCAAAGTCAAAGTGCAACACCAACACTGGGCTATGTGCTGCGGACTGTTTAACCTCTGCTATCCCATTTCTCTAGATCCGCTCATTAGAAATTACGGAAGAGTTTCTTTTTCTCGATATCCCCCACCTTCAGTAGCTCTTATTTTCATTGACTCCCCCAATGACTCTCAAGCAGCCTTTAATAGGTGTTTCACAGTACTCCATAAAAATTGTACTGGGCAGTACCATTTTCAGTGCTACAGCTTTGGAAAATCAAATTTTGAAATCATATCAGCTGCAGTTTAGCCCAAAAATCACTGCAAATTGCAGTTTACCCATGAGTCAAAAACTATCCAAGTTTCATAAAATCATTCACCACCATTTTCACTGTTACTAATTTGTTCTTGCCATTTTCGGATTTAGTCACATTTGGCTACTTGGTGAATGCTTAGTGCGAGCCCTACCAGGAATTGTGTTCTCCTGCTATTAAAAATTTACTAATTAATGTTTACAGTTCTGATTTTTTCACTTAATTCAAAAATTTGAAAAAAAAGTGCCATTTTTCAAAAATTGGAAGAAAAAAGAAATTGAAAAAAAAAGTGTCATTTTCAAAAATATGTAAGAAATTTTCAAGGTATAAATCCAGTAACCTGACTACCCCAGTAAACTACCTACCATTAGGACATTGTTCGGACAACATTTCAGAATTTAAAAAATGGGGTTTTTGAGATATTGCAATTCAAAAATGTTGATTTTTTTTAATTTTGTATATTTTAAAAATTAATTTTATGAGTTACAAGCATCACAGGATAAAAATAAAATTACTGCTAAGACAACCCTAGTAGGGCTGCAGGTTGGCACACTTACCCACCTGATAAGTCTTTTTCTTAAAAAAAAAAATCCTAAATTTGTGGAAAATTAATTTTTTTGTAATAAATATAATTTTTTTGCCATTCGATAACATTCGTTTGACAAATTTCTGTGAATTTAAAGAAAGGCCAATTCAATAGCTTCAAAAGAAAAAAAATTCGAGTCTCTACCTGTTATAGTTCAGGAGCAGTCAGTGTGTACTTAAAAATTTGGCGTTTCACATGATTTTCGTCACGAGTGTATTTTTTGCCTATTTTCAAAATGCTGTAGCTTGACCAAATTTTTTTTTTTATGAAAAATCCTTTTGCAGTACTTTATATCTCTATCGACACATGAGGCAGCAGTCATACAGTTGCCTACATCACATGATGATGGTTGCGACCACATACAAGGTGGGATAAAAAAGTATCGAGACTGGATTTATTAAAAAAAGGACAAGACTTACACAGATTTAAAACTTAATCACCTTCAAAGCAGTCCCCTTTCATAGCCACACTAGCACAGTGCTGTTTCCACTGCTTGAAGCATTTTTTGAAGACATCTTCTGAAATAGGGAACAGCTACTTCGTTGCATTCTGTTGTACATCTCCTCTATCTTTTCCCTTTCAAGTGGTATTTGACTTTTGAGAAGAGATTAAAGTTACAGGGAGCAATATGTGGCGAATAGGGTGGCTGTTGGAGCTGTGCAATGTGGTGCTTAACAGGAAACTGCTGCACAAGTTGCGATGCACGGTCAGGCGCATTGTCATGGTAGAGTTGCCACTCTCGTGCAATGCCGGCCTTTTGCGACAAACTGCATCCCTCAAACACTGCAGAACTTGACAGTAGTACTCCTTGTTGATTGTGTGGCCTGGTGGAGCGTATTCATGATGCACAATTCCCTCATGATTGAATAAGCAATCAGCATCGTCTGGACATTGCTGTAATTCTGGCGTGCTTGTTTGGCTTCCACTGTGAAGACTGGGCATTAGTTTCAAGGTCATAATCATAAACCCATGATTCATCATCAGTTATGATAGTTTTTAAAAAGTTTTCAACTCACTCAAGCAGGTCACTAACAGCTGAAACACTAGCTAGGATTTTTCTACGCTGAGAGCAATTTTGGCACAAATTTCGCTGAGACTTGTCTTATACCCAAATCATCCATAAGAAGTAACTTACCTGAGCCAAAACTAATGTTGAAGTCTTCAGGTAACTCGCAAATAGCGATTCGGTGATTTTCTCGCACAGCTGTGCTCATAAATTGGACATTGTTTTCACTCTTGCTGGTTGCGGGCCTCCCATACTGTTCATCACTCTCAACATTTCCACGGCCGTCTTAAAATGTTTATAACACCCATAAACTTGTGCTTGACTTATACAATCCTCCCCATAGATTTTCTGTAACTTTAAGTATGTGTCTTTGCAAGTTTCACCAAGTTTTTGACAAAGTGTGATGTAAATTTGTTGATCATTTTTTTCCGACAAGACAAATGTGATGAATAGCTTCACATGCATAAGAACAAAGTATTACTGTTAAAAAAAAAAAAAAAAAACTGGACGAGCAAGGAAGATGCGACTTATGGTACATGTGTATTAGGTTCCAAGATCAGCCTGTGCCAAACCACTTCCTGTTGTGTCGCACGATTTTGAACTTATGCAGGCAGTCTGGATCCTTTTTGATCATGCCTCGCATTTTGGATATACACTGCATAAGTGATATTTATATACATATGAGTAATGGCTTTTATTTCGGTGGCCAGTGTGTGTATGTCGTCATAGTACCCCCTTGATGCTGGCTTACGTTTGGCAAAGGAATGGAGGCCCAACATTATGTAAAGCTCAAAACGGGATGAACTTTTGATTCACCCTGGTGGATGTCCCAGTTGTGGCTTACCTTTGGACTTCTTGAACCAAGCTGAGGCAGCGCAAATGGAGACTGGTTCAGTCTTCATTATATTAAATTTATATCTTTCTTGGGTTGCATCAGTACCTTTTTTTTTTTTCCTTTTTTCCTGTAATAATATAACTTAGGGCATATAATTGCACAAATTTCAACATTTACTCTCTTATTGTAATGTATTTTGAGCTCTGGATACCACTAATCAGGTACTTGTAGTAGGCATAGTAGACTTTGTACTTCAGCTTTGTTTTATATGAAGAGGTATGCAAATTCAACATGATGCGTCAATGCACAAACTTTACATAGCCAAAAATTGACATACGTGAATTGCTGTAGCAACTTTTTTATTATTACACATATCATTATTTCATTGCATTTAATATTTTTCTCTTCAGCATATGTCAAGATTGGAAGCATATACTGATTGAGATTCTTGTTTTGAGAGAAATGGGATTTTTTCTTTAACTTAGTCCTGCAGGTGTAGGTGAGGCATTCAGTGAACTTGTCTGTCTGTAGGTAGATACCTACTGATCAAATAATGGAGAGATAGAGAGAGGTTTTGTTGCATTAAATTTAGTGCTGTGTGTGTATGGAATTCATAAAATCAAACATTCAGGGTGATAAAATTGTGAAATGTCATTTTCCATAGCTTTGTTTACAAATAAAATAAATCTGTGGAACTGTTTTTGCTTCAAGTTTAGGACTTTTTTCTCCCCCACTACATTCTAGGGTCTAGGCAGCAGCCCCCTCCTAATTCCAGTTCCCAATCACCAAAAGAGAGCTGCAGCTCTAGCAAGCCTCTTCAGTCTTTTGAAAATAGTAAGTTTTATTAACCTTATTCATGTTTTTCTTTATTTTTCTGTTTAATATCAAAATGTGCTTTTTTGGTTTGGATTGGCTGAGATTTAACCACTGCAAATAAGCATCTGAGATCAAGATCATTTCCATAATTTTACCAACATGTCTGTGATGCCAATAAAAAACAAGTAATTGAACAGAAAATTGGTACTGAATGGCATTTGGGCAAAGCATTTAGTTTTACTCATCATATGTTCAAGTATTGATCTTCTTTTCAGTTAACTTGGTTTATTCAATATTTCATAGGTAATTTGGTATTCAAAATGATATACTTCTCAACCACCTATCATCTGCCACAGAATGAAAAAGTTCAATAATGTGCTCAAAGCAATTTCACAGCATAGGGGACTTTGATTTTTTTTTAATCATGAATCAAATTGCAAGAGAACACTTTATAAAAGAAAGGCAGAAAGTGCCTTCATCTCTGAAAAAATAGCACTATACTGGAAAAGTTTTTTTTTTTTTGAACCATCATGATGATTAAATCAATGCAACTGAACCACATTTGCTTAAATTTGCATAAAAAGCAGTTCAGTGGCATAACTGTGGAGGAGCAAAATTAAATGGAATTGTTGCAGTGGCAGAATATATTCTTGATTTGTAGTAAATCAAATGAAAAGTTATTGCTATGTCAAAGACAATGAGGGTCAGGTATTTATCACACCTTTACAGATACAGGGAGGGTTCCAGGCAGCATTTGATACCATTGGGCGGTATTTTCACAAAAATAATTTTAGCTCAAATGTTATCTTCAAAAATATATTTTAACCTGTGAGGGTATCTTCACTTTCAGTAAAATTTTATCTTAACAAGAGTATTTTAGTGTAAGAGGCATCTTCAATATCGTTGGGTTTAATGAATGCGCTTTTCTTTTGTTTTCATTGTTATGAAATATAATCAGTAAAACAGTCTCTGGCAGATGCCTATCAGTTACTTCATCATCACTACCTGCTGCGCCAGCAACTAAGCTGATGCTCGCCGAAAGGAACCCCAAAGCATTATGGGGGCATTTTTTCCCACTGGCAGCCTCACTTGGCATGCATTTTCCAGGGCTAACTTAGGAGTAGTGATGGGAACATTGGTGAGAAGCATTAGTGTTGGACATCGGTGAATACTAGTGTCCCAACATCCATCCATCAGTAGTATTGGTGGAAATTTTTGTTGTGACAGTGAAAAACCTTCAGGTTTCTCCAAAAAGTTTAAGAATTAACATCTTTTCCATCTGCAGCAGTGCTGGGCACATCGATGGGTAAAATCGCTGCTCCAATTCAACATCGAATAACCAATATTTGTTAACCCACACTTGATGTATTGGTGGAAATCTCCATGTTTCTTCGATGTGTAGGCTCCTGTAACATCGAGGATAAGAACGCGATTTTCGGCGACGAAACATCAAACAAAACAGTGAAAAAATCGCTAATTCACGGCATAAGAATATTATATTCCTTCTTTAAAAGAAGGCAACAAAAAAATTTGTTTGCTTCACGTAGAAAATATTCTATTGTGATTTCAAGCATCGATTAAAACTTGCAAAACATTTTTTTTTACCATCTGTATTCAGATTCGTCTTTGTCATATCGGGCACCAGCCTGGGTTCCAGGACGCATATTTACAATTATGAGAAGAGGAGCATGATGTAAAAGTGCTGACCGTATGCTCTATGAGGGATCTGTTGTGGCATACAACTTTTTTTTTTTTGATGTTTTAGTTAGGAGTTATTTCTTTTCCTTCAGCACTGAAAAATTTTGACCTTTGATGACTTCCTCGTTTAATACAACCTGGAGTGTTATTATTTTCCTTCTGAGATCTCATCTGGAGTATAATCACAAAGTTGTATTTAAAAAAAAATTGTATCTGCCTACACAGTCATTGGAATAGAAAACTTGTTGCAAATATTGAATGCGTGAACCATGTTTAGAAATAATAATAAAACATAACTGAATACATAATAAAACCATATTACTGCCCGAATAATGATTACACAGATGCCAACTTTTACGGATTTTCACTTCGTTTTACGGAAGTCACCCAAAAAAAGAAAAAAAAATACAGAAAAGCCCATGCAAGCTCCCTGCACGCAATTTTCTATTTTTACCATCTTTTAATAAAAAAAAATTCCCTTTGTCCCTATACACCTTCGATGTTCTGGCTTCCCCCGCCAAGGGGGTGGAGCTTCTTCTCGTACAGTGTTTGTCACGCGATTCCCTTACAACTGTTTGAGAGTGCCATGCGCAAAAGCAGAGAGGAACCTCAGCTCACCACCTTTTGTGAACTCTTTAGATTGATTACATGTGGCTTTGTGCTTGTGAAAATTTCGGTGCAAACGTTTTAATTTAGATTAAAACGAAATGAAACGTAGCAGTAAAACAGCTGTGACAACAAAAAGAACGAGAAGTTAGATAAAACTTATCATCAAGTGTATCACAATATATATAGTAAAGAATGGTGTTTTTATGAAGCATCTAAAGTTTTGATAAAACACCATTCACTCCTACACAAGCTCTACTGCCAGCATACATGGCTTTTACACTATTAAGTAGATTCCCAGTAACACCATATTCATTCAATACCTTCTACAAAAGTGTCCACACACAAGTGTTCTCTATTGGTGCAGGAGTCAGACAAGGTCGTGTAATGTCACCATGGCTGTTCAATATATTTATGGATGCGTGCATGCGTTATGCCAAAATAGATAATACTAGTTTATGTTTTGGTGATATCCGTGTGTGCAGGTTGCTGTATGCTGATGACACTGTCCTGTTGGCAGAGAGCAAAAGTGAGTTGCAGAGTATGTTGTCCCAGATGTACAAGTTTGCATGAAATTCAAACAGTATAAATAAGGGAAAAACCAAAGTTATAGTTTTTGAGAGAGGAACTGGTAGCACTGAATGTAATGTAAGTATAAATGGCAAAGTGATTGACCAGGTGAGTGAGTTAGTGTATTTAGGAAGCATGTTTGACTGAGAGAACAAACTGGATGGTGAAATTAGTAGGTAAGTGAATTCCACATTGAAAGTCATGGCTGCTCTGGGAGGTTTTCACAGGAGAATGATGAGTTCTCAAGAGAGTCCCACATGGCTGTGTATGAAAGTGTAATTGTTTCTACTCTGATGTATGGCAGTGAAACCTGGGTGCTACAGAAGAAACATAGAAGTCGTTTGTGTGCTGGAGAAATGCATTACTTACGGGGGTTTGTGGCAAGACATGTTCTGATTGTGTGAGGAATGAAGATGTGTTGCAGTTGTGTAATGTGAAGCAAAATGTTGTTAGCAAGGTGGAGACCAATATGCTTCGGTGGTTTAGCCATGTTGAAAGAATGAGTGATGAGATGCTTACTAAGAAAATATTTTTAGCCCAAAGTGGCAGGAAGGAAAGGCAGAGGAAGGCCAAGGAAGTCATGGGGAGATCAGATTCAGGAGTGTCTGCATGAGAAAAAGACTAGTAGTATGAAGTATAGAAGATCTTGTGTATGGCATGTAATGGATGTGAGTGAAGCCCGAGTTGTATGTCATGATCGCTGTAAATGGAGAAGTTTGATATGGCAACAGTAGGTAAAAATTATCTGGTAGTTTGCATTTCTTTTTGGAGCTAACCTGTGAATCACAGATAACAGCTTGGTGATATGTATGTATGTATCTAAAGTTTTGCTTAATCACATGTTTTGTGAGACATTTGACTACGATTTTAGCATAGCTCATGGCAGCGCGATGATTGTGGGGGCGTGCAGTGAGCAAGAAGCATAAATATGATATGAACCTGAAATCCCAGTCTTTGGAGAACAATTTTCTATGAAAACCACTGATTCTATTGAAGCAGAACTCTTATTTACATCGTTCATCATTGAACACAACTTGCCTGTCATAGCGGCCGACTATACCAAAGATCTGTTTCATAGGATGTTTCCGGATTCAGAAATTGCAAAAACTTATGCATGTTCTTAAAACAAAAACATCAGCACACATCCATTGTTTAGCTGATTCAACCAAATAAAAAATATTGCCTGTTATTAAAGAGCAAGCATTTTCTTTCGCAACTGACTGAACTAATGATAAAAAAAATTATCCACTTGTTTTAACATACTCTACTTTGATGAAGCAGCTGCAATAAAACAGTTATGCTTTCATTGATGGAAATATCAGACAACACAGTTGAAAGAATTCACTGCCATTGATAGTGAACTGAAAAAACCCAACATATCTTGGTAAAATGTGTAGCAATTTCATGCGACAATGCAAGTACGATGGTGGGCAGTATATAAAAGGTGTGGCAACTCTAATCAAAGAGATTCAGGGCCACAGGTGGCAGAGTGGGCAACGTTCGTGACTGCCACGGAAAGGACCTCAGGTTCGATCCCAGGCAGGTACGAACGCTCGATCCACTAAATATCCGCCGTGCGTCGGATGGGTACGTTAAGCCGTCGGACCTCGGGTACTAGCCCCGGTAATAAATAAGGGCGTCTTCCTCCCCTTTCTACTTCGCTTCAGTGTCACTTTCCTATTGGGCACTCTAGCCCAAATCTCCTAGCCTCCTATTTCTAAGGGTTGTTTAAGACCTGGGGTCAGACACTCCCTTCCTAAAATCCTCTATATATGATCATGATCATCAAAGAGATTCAAACTTCTATCATCATATCCCCTTGCACTTGTCATCTTATTCATTTGGCTGTAAAAAAAACTTCCTCGAAGCTTAAAAATTATGATGAGGAGCAATTTGTAGTTTAGTTATTTTTCTATTTAGATAAAAGCTCAAGAAGAGAAAATGCATTAAAATTAAGTCAAGTAATCTGCAATTCAAATCCACACAAGATATTGAAGTACATAAGTACCTGATGGCTAACACTTCTTAAAAGTGTTAATAGAATTTTAGAACAATGGGAAGCTCTTGAAATTTTTTTTGATGCTGATGAAGATCATGGACAGTTTAAAAACTTGCAGTCTTAATAAGGAACCCATTATCCGAGTTGAACTGTTTGTTCCTATCTTCAACACTTCCAGTTTTTACTGCTATTAATCAAGAATTGCAGCATGAAAAACCATTGGTATTTAAGCTTAGAGGTAAGGTGAACAATTTATTAATGAGTTTAATTTCAAGGTTTATCAAACTTCATGATTTTGACACTATAAAAATGTTAAACTTATAAAACATGACAAGGTTAAAAACCAGAAAGCTGATAATTATTTGGTGATGGTAGCAAAAAGATGATGTTGGATCATTTTATTATCATGTGAGAGAATTTTATGCTGCTGCATGTTGTTATATCATAAAAAAAAATTCCCTCAAATAATGAGTTTTTATCACATGCTGTAGTTGTTATCAGTTTGCAAAAAGAAGTTTCTTCTTCATCAATACAATTTTTATCATTCATCTTTAATTTCTTCACTAATGAAATGGATAACTTAGAAATAGAATTTGCTAACTATCAAAATGAAACTTTTGATTTTGATAAATTAAATAGTAGAATGGATAAAGTGTGGCATGAAATTTCTGTAATGAAAGATGATAATGGGAAGACAAAATATGAAAATTTAAGTAAATTGATGAAAAATATTTTAATTCTTCATAGCAATGCTGCAAGTGAGAGTTTTCTCTTTGGTGTGAAAAAATGCCACCAATTTCCGACTCAACTTGTCAACATGAACAATTAAGTGCGTTGATAGTTGAGAAGACTTTGAACATTGCAAAATCTGAACTTTGCTATGAGAAAAAGTTTACAAAAGAAGTGAACAGAACTTTAAAAAAAAAAAAAAAAAAAGCAACTAAATTTAGTCTTAATGCCAATTAATCATTTATGGAATTTTAACATAAATTTTGTATTGTAAAAGATTCTGTTTTATGCCTGAAATAAATATATATAACATATAATTTTTAAATAAAAGTACATTTTGGAACTTATTCATTTTATTAAAAAGTGTTATAAACGGTTCTGAGGTTTTGAAATAACTATTTTGATATACTGAAAATCTTACTGAAGGTCGAATCGGTTTCACTGAAAACTACTGCAAACTTCGGATTATTTTACTGATGACCCCTTTCTCAGGTTGGCATCTCTGATATTGTTTTTGCTGTAAACTTGATCCAACCAAAAAATAGCAAACTTCTCTAGGAAGTACAGGTGTTTGCAAATGGAAACACATAAGCTTTTGTTTGAGGGAACACAAAAAGTTTTCAAATCACATGATATATTGTGTTTAGATGGAAACAGAGGCAAGACCGGTTTTAAAGTTTTGGACACTTCACAACAGCAGATAATAAACTAAGAAATTATAGATCAGAGAGGTTTTCTACAAAGACTGTCAATATTTTTATTGAAGCACAGTTTAACCTTAAGGGGTCGTCTGATAATCTGTTTATAGCAAATGGAAATGTCTTGGGATTAGTAGAACTATTGAGCAAGTTTAATGATGTGATCTAAGAAGTATTTGTGCCAAGAAGAATAGTGATCACATTATCTTGAGGGGGAAACATACAGAAAGAAGTCTTTTAGTAAACCAAAAGCTTAATGATATTATACACTGCTGGACAATTGCTAAGGACGGATCATAAACGGCTATATAGCCATAAAAAAGTAAGTGTGGTTGGATGCCAAGTGAAATAAAATGTCAGAATGCCAGGACATTACAAGAAAGACAATTTATGGTGCTCTGAAATCCAGAAGGCTTTGGAACGTGTTCAAGGGACAAACAGGCCATTTTGTGCAGAATACGTAAACGTGAAAAATGCAATTACCGTCCGCAGGCATTCCGGCGTAAGATGTCAATACGGGATATGGCCACCATGGAGGGCGATGCAAGATTCCACACGTCGTGTCATGTTTTGCACAACATTATCAAGCGACTGTTGGGGTAATTTATCCCATTCCTCTGTCAGTGCACGGATGAGGGTGTCCTTGTTTATTGGAGAGACCCTCTGCCTTCATGTTTCACTGGCCGCGCTGCCTTGGCCAGGTACATTCCATCTGCAAGAGACAGGGCCAAGTTTTAAGTTATGGAATCATTTGGGGGGGGGGGGCATTGTACGTAACTTACCATGCTGGCCAAATGGGTTGCTGAGTGTGGGACAACATTTCCTCTAATCCTGGTAATATAGTTATACAGTTATTTAAATTAGTTATAATATGATAAGTTTTATTTTAGTTATAAATCTGTAGTTCTTAATGCTGCATTTAATTAAGGTTTTGTAACCATTTTCCAACTGTCATTCATTATGTATTTTTAAAATCCCTCTTTGTGAGTTGTTTGTGACAGAGATTGAGCTATAAATGCTGAATATTTGTTGATTATTAGTGTCTGAATGTTAGTCCTGCAAATGAAATGAAGTCTCATAGCTGATCTGCAACACAGCCCTTGAAGAAGAAAAAAAAAAAAAAAGCCATTTTACCAAAGAGCACATTGCCTGGCCAGCTCTTTCTTTCTTTAAACATTGTAACAGTGTTAGTTATAGGAAAAGATTTGTAACAATATTAGTTATAAACAAAGAAAAATTTATATTTTATTACACAAAACATAAAATATGATTTTTTTCAGCCTCATCACTAGTATAAAATAAAAAATATCAGGACTGGTAAAGTTTATAATAGCCAGGTTGATTTGATAGTTGTGATCCATCCATGCACCCAGTTATTTAAAAGATGACCCAGGGTTTCTGACTTGCCTTGTGTGAAGTCAGTACAACCATATGAAAAATAAATATGACATTCTTACATACTGTATTGTGAAACCTTTTTATTTGATGAATCAATGGCTTGTTATGAATTTTCCAGTTATGTTTTTATGGGAATCAAGGAAGAAATATTCCAAATACCAGGGTGAGTCATAAGTTTGTAGTGTTTTGCGGTACAGATGGAGAAGCTCCGCTGAACAGGTGGGAGATGCACAGTAAGGTGGGATGTGTCCCACACCAGACTGGGTGACATGCTCAGACAGGTAGGCATGTGCAGGGTCCAACATGTGTGTGTCGCTCATACAAGACAAGAATGTCGTAGGAGAGACTTGTTGTTCATGTGCTCCTACGCCATTATTGGAAAAAAGGGTTGAACACGACAGCTGCCGCAAAGGAAATTTGTAGTGTAGGAGGTGAGGGGACAGTGCACCCTGCAACAGCAAGAAAATGGTTTAAACTCTTCCAGTCTGGAGACATAGCTCCTTGATAAATTGAGGTGTGGAATACCTGTCAACACCAAAGCCCTGCGTCTAGCTGTTGTACAGCACCCAGGAACCAGCACCCGACGATTAGCAGAGGAGGTCCATGCATCACAAACCACTATCGTTCGTCACCTATACCAGCTCGGCTTTCACTCCAGACGTCTGCGAGTGGTTCCCCCATTAGTTGAGCCAATAGCGAGCTAAGGAGCGTGCCACTCTGTGGCGAGAATTGCTGCAAAATCCACATGACCGGTTTTGGTGGATAATTATAACGAATGATGAGAAGTGGGTTTTCCTATGTTATTCTGATACCGGAAACCAATGCTGCAGCCATGGGATGAGACTCAAGCAGTGGTTCAAAGAGGGCATTTTAAAGTGAAGACTATGTTGTGTGTATGGTGGAATTTCAAGGGTCCTGTCCACTGGGAGCTTATACAACATGGTCGGGCTGCAATGGAAACTTGTATGCCGGCTAGCTGCAACACATACAACGTTCTACACTAGCGCTACCCTGTAATGGTAAACCGAAAGAAGGTTCTCCGGCAATTCGACAACACCCCATGTCATACGTCACGAATTGTCCGCCAGAAAATTCAGGATTTGAATGTCGTCAAAGTCCTACTACACCCAGCCTTTAGCCCAGATCTTGCCCCCTTGGATTTTCACCTGTTTTGTTCCATGGTGCACTTCTTGGCCAGCAGACAATTCCATTTCTTGGAGGCTGTGAAAGATGGCATCAGGGAGTTTTTTGAATTGAAGCCAGCCACTTATTATCGCAACGACATTGTACAGGGTGGCGACAGAACCTGGAAATTGGGGATTTCTCAGGGGGAACTGATTTTCTGGAAATCTCAGGAAAAACTCGGGGAAATTCTTCTTTTTTAAGAAGAGTAAAATCTGGGAAAAATATAATTGTTCGAGTAATGACCATTTGCAAAAACCACTGTGGGAATTTATTCAATGAAAAACCGCATTTAGATATTGGATTTAGCTTAGCCATCTAATTCGTGCCGTGCAGGCAAAAGTGCAGCGGCAAAGTGCACCCTTCAGCTTCAACACAGCAGTCGCTTACATCTTGAGTGAATAGGAAGACCATTTGGAGGTCATGGTGGCACATTAATGTAAACTCCCAACTGGGTTGTCTGGTGGAGCAGTTCCCTCACCTGCAGTGCGTTCAAGCCTATTGGCAGTTGTTGACGTGGTCCTCTCCTGCTGGCGCAGCCATTGCAGGTTTTTTTCTCTCCCTCTTCTAAAAGGTCACGTGTTGCAACATTCGTCACAGAAAAGGAAAGTTATGTACTCCCCTGTGATGGTCATCCTCGTTTACTCCAAAGATCGAGGACGATTGTATTCCGTAAATTTTTACTTTGTTAGTTTTTGCACATATTCGTGTGAAAGCTTAGCATATATTATAATTGAGATTTGGATTTTCACTTCATTTATTCTTTCAACTAAATTGAGATTTTGAATTAATATTTTGAATTTCTTCCATTGCCCTCGTCTGTCCAGGGACCTAAAAACATAAAAAAATAGCGCACGTGGCCTCTTAGGGCCCAGAGTTGTAGGTGTTTATCGTTATTATCTATTATCCAAATATTTAATTTCGAATTAAAAATTTGTTTGATCTAAAATTTTCAATAAAATTTCGGTTTTTCTGCGTGTGTGTAAGGAGTCGAAAAATTTGACGCTTTCCATTGTTCTCGCTTGGGAATTGTGTTAATATTGGGAGATGATAGTGACATCTTCCGTAGCCCTTATACAAGTTTAGCCATAACTTTTGACGAATAATGTCATTGATTAAACTTACATATTTTTACTGTTTTGCAAAAGTTATTGTATTAAAAAAATGTTAAATGTAAAATTAGCCTACAGCTCAGGAGTTTCTTGAACCCATGGATGGCCTCTGTATTTGTTCTTATTTAATATTCTGCATATTTAGTATTTAAAGATATTGTAATTACTATTTTTTTTTACCATGAGTTGTACATGGTATGCCACCATATATATCTCTTGCTACAGTTTCGCAGGGAAAATGGTGGGATCCAATTTAGTGGCACCCCCACGGGTCGAAGTTTTCCTGAAATTCCTAAAGTTTCTGATTTTTTTTTGTCCTGAAATGTCTTTATTTTTGTTCTATATCCTGAAAATTTGAGTGTAATCCTGAAATTTTAAGAGTAAATGATGAACTATATATAGTGATTAATCATCTAGCATTTACAAGTGCGCCGCCCCAGTGGCGCAGTGGTCTAAGGCGTTGGCCTCTGATCATTCGTCCGGAAGGGGTCCGGGTTCGAATCCTGGTCAGGCATGGATGTTGTGTTTGTCTTACGGCACTGTCTATTTCCCTTCCCTGGAACCAGTGACCCTAAATTCGGGACGGGCAACTGCTTATAGCCCATTGAGTTGCTCACAATGGTCGTTAAACCTACAATCAAAAAAAAAAAAAAAAATTTACAAGTGCCACGTAAATAAAAAAAAAAAAAAAATGGGACGACAGAAAAAGAGTATCGTTGTGACGTTATCGCCAAGAACTCTTTAATTTGTGATGTACGCGACTGCATTCCCGCTTATGTGAGATCGTTCAAGAATCGAAACTGCTGTGAAGCCGCTTCCTACGGAAGACGCACAGAGATGCCAACCCTTACGAAATCTCCATAATTATTACGAAATTACGGATGACTAATGAAAAATTAAGGATATTCAGATTTTCGCTGTTATTAAGTTTTACTGGCTTCGTAATTAATCAACGTAAAAGCCTCTGAACAAAATTCGTAACAGAGCTTTTTTTTTCTTTTTTTTTTTCTTCTTCTGAGGAAAAATTTGTTTCGCATGTTTGAAAGAGTGAAAAAAATAAATAAAAAATAAAGCACAGCGCTGGGCCAGGATTACGTCGGCCGGCATGCTTCTTTCGCTGTTGCCCTGGATTACGTCTGCCCGAAGCCTCTGAATAAAGTTCGGGATGCAGCTCCTTGTCTCTTTTCTTTCTTTCTTTCTTCTTTTTTTTTTTTTACAAGGAAGAAGGAATTTGTTTTGCTTTTTTGAAAGCTAAGTGGAAAGTAAGCACTACGACGGGCCGGTATTACGTTGGCCTGGATGTGCTTTTTCGCTGAGGCCCGGGATTGCGTTGGCCTGGGCGTGCTTCTTTTGCTGTGGCCGGGATTGTGTCTGCCTGATGTCTCTGAACCAAGTTCGTGACTCACCTCTTTGTTTCCTTTTTCTTTCTTTCTTTCCCCTGAGGAGGAGGAGGAGGAGGAATGTGTTTTGCTTGTTTGAAAACTAAATGGAAAGAAAGGACGGCTTCGGGCCAGCATTACATCGGCGCGTAGCCTCTGAACAAAGTTTGTGTCACCTCAGCTTTCTGTTTCTTTCTTCTTATTTTTTTTTCTTTCTTTCTGAGGAGGAATTTGTTTTGCTTGTTTGAAAGCTAAGTGTAAATAAACCACGTCGCCGGGCCCCGAGATTACGTCAGCCATTATCATTTGGGGCTTTCTCGTGATTCGTGCACAAACTTAGCAGAAATCTTGGGGGAGCGGGGTTTGTTTTCCATTTAAGGACGGAATTCCATCTTCTGGAAATGAAAGTTCATCGGAGTGAAGATTTCTCCCGTAATCGTAATATTTTCTCGCGATGTTCTTTCTGCCCAATATTTTTCTTAAATATCCATTTATTCCATAAATACTTACATTAAAAATCAGGGCTTGAAAAATACCATGCCCGAGACATGTAAATTATTGGCTTCGGCAAGTGAAAGAACAAATCTAGTTGCCTGGTCAGGTAACTTAATTTTAGAGAAAAAAGTTTGGAATGGAGAGTTTTTTCCTAAAAGAAAAAGACTGTCGTTGCATATCATCCTTCATTTCACTGCAAATCACCGGAAGTTGTATTGTTATACGGAGTGCCAAGAACAGGAGAACATCATTTCTTTAATTATATTATGCTGTAGGTCCAGAAATTGGGAACATTGTCATTTTGCTCCAAATTTTAATATTTAATGATGGGGGAGGGGCGGGGGGTGACAACGGGATATTGCACAGCCCCTGGTATAATTTGAGCGAGGGAGCCAAGATGCATGCTTTTGCGCAGTGAATATTTGGAATACAGACCCTCAAAATGGTAACCCAAAAGATGATGAATGAGAAGCTTATCATATTTTTTAACTTAAAAGAAATGTGGCTTCTATTTAATTTGTTAATTTAAAAGGTAAATTTTCCTGGGCATTCAAATTTAACTACCTAGGCAGGTAAATAATTTCTGCACATGCCCAGTCGGGCATGTAACTTTTCAGATATTTTTCAAACCCTGAAAATGGAGGAAAGAGTTTCCCAAAATGGAAGATGGTCAAAGCGAAGATTTCTCCTGTAATCATATTTTTTTCTTCCCGCGATATTCTCATTACATGCGACTATATTTTGAAGAAATTCTGAGTGAAAAGTAAATTTCTGCTGCATGCAGTGCAGAAGTTGCTGATATAGGAATTAGGATGGAACAAGCCTTCTTTTCTTCAGTAATGTACTTGGCAAATATTTTCCCAGCTGCTGTTGTTAGTGACAGTGATGGACAGGTTCGAATTGGTGTTTGCCTTATATCAAATTAATGAATTGGAAGATGGTGCTTCAAATAGTCCTACAATGAAGTTTCACCACACCTAATACATGCTATTCTTGTTGTGCCACACAGTAATGCAACTGGTGAAAGAATTTTTAGCATTGTTCATAAGAGTCGCACAGAATGTAGGCCAGACCTAGCCACCGAAACTTTAGGGGCGTTGTTAGCCTTAAAAGTGAAAAAATTCCTGCGAACAACTGGGCCATAATTTAGATAGCTTTTTAGTGAAAGAATAGCATTTCTGCATTTGTACCAATATTTAATTTAATTTACCTGCCAGGTCTGACAAAAATATGTCCTGAAATTGTCCTGAAATTTAAGAAAAATTGTGTCCTGATTTTTTTTTTTTTTTTTTGTATCACTTTTACCCCTGCACCTCAAAACCCTTTCTCGTAACCAGGGTTGCCAAGGTAATTTACTCGTTACGTATTTTGCGTAAATTACACATGATATACAAGTAATTTACTTGGTGTAGAAAGCCAGTATCGTACGCAGATGTAAAAAACTAATTTTCTTTCATGTATAAATAATATAATATAAAAATCACTGTAATTATATTACATTTTAAACTGAAATAGTGGAAAGAGTCTTCAGTCAATTAGAATGTTGAGCCTCCCTCAACGACTGGTGAAAATGGTAAAAAACGGTGTTTAATAAGAATGGTGTCAGCTTTGAACTGAAGCCAAGAGTAAAACCTACTGCATTTAAATAACAGAGAACACGTGTAGTTCACATATTTGTTATAGTTTCACCGCCGAGTCGAAAAAGGTCACATGTTGCGACTTTCATCACAGCCGACGCCGTTGAACTCTGCATCTGCCCGGTGACAATTCTGCCACATGAACAGTTTACAGCAGCGCTCTCACGCCTTTAGGTGTTTCTCATCCTTTCATTTTTTCTCCATCAGGGAGGGGGAAAGGGTGATTGGATCTCGCGTTTGCTGGTCGACAAAGATCATGGGTCCCTTCCTTCCGCTGTAGATCAGTTTTAAAAGGTGGGTGCTTTCTCCATGCTGTATCTGTGTTGTAACTAGCTTTGTCAGCACTAGAGCACGTTATGTTTCTATTTATTTGCACTGCGCATTCATCAGACATTTATTCATTTTTCCAAGTGCGTGAAAAATCCTTGTTTTACTGGATTTCTTTCTTTAGTTATTGTACTTACTTCTACAATACAAAGAATCCCATTTTTAAGTGCTCATTTCAGACTGATTGGAAGACAGTATTCATGGATTTCTGAAGTGCCATTCGATAAGAGCATGTCGCACTGCTAACTAGACGTCAGTCAAAGTTTAGTTTGAGTAATATGGGTTTATGAGCAGTGACAATGGGGGAAAAAACGTAAAAGAAAAAAAGTGCTTTAACATCAAAAAGTGTTGGGAGCGTTTTTTCATCATCGTCTAAAAAATAGACTTCATCTGATTCTACGGATATAGTGGGAACTGCACGAACAAATCCCAGGTTGTGGGTAGTGAACCCGCAATTGCCCCATCAACTTCACTTGAGTATCAACAGAATAAGGAGCCGTGCAGCATGACCAAATTTCTTTTAAAAGAAAGTGTCACAGAAGCAGAGATAAAGTGGTGCTTGCAATCTGTAATGACACACAAATCATTACGGTCTGCAGAGAAAGATGTACACTGTTTCACTAGAATGTTCCCGTATTCTTATATAGCAAAAAATACGAAATTGGGCAGGGATAAGATGGCATACATAATTGTTCGTGGTATCTCACCGTTATTTGAGAAAGCCTTTCTAGAGTAAATTCTTGCTTCTGACCATTTTGTCGTAGGATTTGATGAATCCCTTAACAAAATATCTCCGAAACAGCAGATGGACCTGAATGTGCGGTTTTGGAATGCAGATGAAGGTGAGGTCCAAACTCATTATTTCACATCCGTGTTCTTTCAGCGGACTCATGCTTTCGATTTATTAACAACATTTAATGATGTTGCACAATCTTTGGATATAAAACAAGCTTTTGCAGTTATCGATTTAGGGGTTTGTGATGCTAACAAGAATTTTTTTAAAGACTTCCACGATGACTTAAAAGTTGGAAATGACCCAGATGGACCAGAACTTCTTAACACTGGATGTTGTGGGTTGCATGCGCTAAATGATACCTTTAAAATGAGAACTGTGACTACTGGATGGAAAATTCTAGAATTCCATAGGGTATTGTACTATTTGTTTAAAGATTCACCAGCAAGAAAGGCACTGTATACATTGTACTCAAACTCTACTTTATTTCCCCAAAAATTTTGTTCAGTTTGGGTGGCTGGGGAATTCTGAAGTTGCCCAAAGAGCAATGGATATAATTCCTTACCTGAAGAGTTTCATTGATGGAGTTGAGAATGGTCAAGCCCCTACCAGCAAAAGCTACCAGGTTGTGAGAGACTTTATGCAGGATAAAGTATTTCCAGCAAAGCTGTCTTTCTTCAGGACAATAGCTAGTGAAATGGAGGGTTTCTTGTGTGAGTATCAAATTGATGTCCCAATGATGCCCTTTCTACACTGCTGGCCACCCAAAATGCAACACCAAGAAGGACACGAGATAGCAAAGCCAGATTTACTGGACACATAACAACAGATACAAAGATGAAACGATTGAGCTTACAGGCCCGTGCGACTTGCGGAACACAGACATCAATAGTTCGTGTGACGCCCATGGCTGGCAATAACGGCCACTTCACTGCGCGGCATCGAACGAAAGAGGCTTTGGATGTGGGCTTGGGGTATGTCCGTCCAGGCTGCTTCCACACGTTGCCACGGTTCATCAGGCGTAGCAGCGGGTGGTGCTTGCCGGGCCACTCGGTTGCTGATCAGCAACCAGACGTGTTCGATGGGCGACATATCGGGAGAACAGGCGGGCCACAGCAGCAGTGACACCTGTTGGGCTGTAAAGAATTGTTGCACAATGCGCGCCACGTGCGGCCGCGCATTGTCCTATTGAAACGTGACCACTGGCAGGTCCTGCAGGTAAGGGAGGACTACAGGCTCCAAAACATCGGAGATGTAGCGGTGGCTGTTGAGTGTACCGGCGATGCATACCAGAGGGGTGCGGGTGTGATATCCAATTGCGCCCCAAACCATAACGTCAAGTGCCAGACCGGTATGGGGATGCATAATGCAGGCGTCATACAGTCTCTCGCCGCGAATCCGACCATTGTGGTGTTGCAGGCAGAAGCGGGATTCGTTAGAGAAGACAATGTCGTGCCATTCCGTAGTCCAGGTGTGGCGTTCAACTGCCCACTGCCGCCACACTCGCCTGTGGTGTAACGTCAATGGTAATCGGAGCAATGGGCGCCGTGCGACAAGTCCCCGTTCTTGCAGACGGCGTCGAGCGGTACGTGCTAACACAGGTTGTTGCGCAACACACCCTAATTCCTGCACTAACGTTCGTGATGTGGCAGTGTGAGCAGTCAATGCCCGCCGCACAGCATGTCGGTCCTCTTGTTCAGTGGTGTGCCGTGGCTGCGGTAATCGCTCACGTCGGTCCGCCCGTCTCTCCTGCACCCACTGAATCCATACTCGCCTCACTGGCTGGATGTCGTCCCACACGGGCGCTGATGTCTCGGTATGATAAGCCACTATTCGTCCTCTGTCGAACTCCGAAACGTGCTGGAACGACTGCCGTATTTTGCAACGAGGCATCAGGAAGCTTCCCATGCACAGGTCCGGCAGCACAACACACTTCCGCTACTTACACCCCGCCTTCTGTGCACCCTTCTTATAGTGCTTCTCGGTGGCGTGCCGGGCGCACATGATTTGCATATGCCCAGCGATGCTAATCGTTTGCATGTCCTCTCGCGGGCGACGCATGCTGCGAATTTCAGGCCAATCGGATGCTTCCTTCTTGGTGTTGCATTTTGGGTGGCCAACAGTGTATATACTGATCTCTCCATTCTGATGTGAGGTCTTATGGAGAGGTTTGTAGAAGATGAGAAATTATCAAACATTGACATCATGAATATTGATTTAAATGATGCCGCAAATATACATCCAGCAAAGCGAGTCGATGTGGGAATAGCCACACAGTGTTCTTTCAGAAAATCAAATTTGTCAGAGAAGGACCTTATTCAAGAATGAGTGTAGAAAATTCTTACTGAAATCTATTTCCAAGATGAAAGAGCACTCACCGTCAGCTTATACTTTGACGAAGTCAGTGTCTTGTTTTGACCCAGCAGTTGTGTTAATGGAGAAAGTATTTACCAAACATCTCACACAACTGTTCCTCATTTTGTCTCAGAAAAATTGGATTGGAGGCTTGGCAGCAGATAAATCCAAAAAACAGATGAAAAACATCCGCAGTAGGCCTCATGTAATAAAGTGCTTCCAACAATATAAAAGATCTGAAAGGATTGATAAATTCTGATCTGCTGTTTTTGATGCAGAAGGTAGCTGTGGAGATGTAGTAAGGGTGATGAAAATGGTTATGATCCTGTCGCATGGGAAGGCCAATCTTGGAACTAGGGTTTTCGATAAACAGTGACTGTGGGAGAACATGAGCGAATTTGTCACTGGTGGCCAGAAGAAGAGTCATGTTATTTCTAAGGGTGGCCTTGCTGGTCTGGCTATTACGAAACAGATGGTCCATTATGCTCGAAATGCAAGAGCAAGGTTTGATGAATAAAAAAAAAAAAACAGCAACTCAAAGAACAGCTGAAAAAAAAAGTCTGCTCTAAAAAGGAAAATGGAAGCAGCATCACAACTGAAAGAGTTGGCGCCTAAAAAGGCAGAGGAAAAGCACAGAAAAAGTGATATAGAACAGCAGATGGAAGCTCTTCGAATGCAGTAAAAAAGTTAAAAAAATGTTTGCAGTATTATTTTTAAATGTATTTTACCTCTATTCAATAAAAATGTTCTATACATTGAAACCATTACGGACACCTCTCGGTACTAACAGTTTGAATTCCCCATCCGAAATATTATCAAACTAATGGACTTTTATGGATATGGACACTTTTTACAGAATTCCTGAAATTGGAATAAGACTTCTGCAGTGCTGGCGCTTCTCCAAAAGTCTGATGTAGAAATATTTCAAAACTCTCAACGAGGATGCATACAGCTGAGAAACTGCAAGTTCTTCCATCTCAATATATTGTGTTTCAATTGAAAAAAAATGCCTTCATCCAGATAAAACTCGCTAGATGTGTAGTTATTGTGTTTTGAAGTTATTGCATTTGTGGTTGATATTTTTCTAGTAATGTCATTCTCAACACTTTTCTGGGATTTTGAGGGCATTCTTTTTGATGAAATTCCTGTAAATGTAAATAACAAAGCTTTACAAATCAGAAATGAGAATTGAAGACCCTTTCAGTTTTGAAATGATGGCAGGAAAGTAGTATGAAATCTGGATACGTAAGTTCATTTCTTTTTGAACTAATTATGCTCATTAAATATATTAAACATTTTTCACTTAGATTCTAATCAGATGCATCATTTAAACTTATCTGAAACTTCATTTTAAGTCGCAGCAAAATCTTTGTGAAGTTATGGTGTTTAAATTTTAACCTCTAAAGGGAGTCTCCCATTTATGGACAAAAGTTTGTGGCCCATGAGCGTACGTACAGGAGCAGAGGTTTCACTGTACTTTTTACCTCTTTGTAACATTTTACCTCTTTGTAGCATTTACCTCTTTGTAACATCTTAGTCATTCTAGTGTAAAGTTTGACATTCTGGTTGGAAAATTCTACTGGGAATGGATGGAGATGATCAGGGAAATTTCGTGATATATGTTCTGGAAATCAGGTCACTACTTTCTGTAGTCACCCTGTTGTATGTTTGGCTGAACGTCGCCAAAGGACCATAGACTCTGATGGACTGTATTTTGCCGAATAGCCATATATGGTCAACATGTGGTACTAAATTGAACATTGTACCCCAAAACACTACAAATTTATGACTCACCCTGGTAAATACAAGAGATATTCACATATAGTTTTCTTCATAGATTTATTTTTACTGCTGGGTGGTACTTTAATGACCCCTTCCCCAATTGAGAAAAAAAAGGATGTTTTGCCAAAAAAAAAAAAAAAATTATTGTACTTATTAAATATTTACTAATAAATCATGTTCAACACAGATTTCAGTCAGTTTTCACCAATATTTATGGTGTATGTTGGAATAAATTTTCCACTCTTACTATTATGTGCATTGTGAAAATGTTCATTAAAGGAAAATTAGCTGGGCAGGCCACCCAGTAAAAAAAGGCTCTAGGGAGAAAACTACATATAGTTATTGAAGCTACAGTGAGAATATGACTCTGAACAGAAAACTTGAAATACATCACCCTTGAGTGAGAATCTTTAGATTCCAAAGCAGTGCAATTTATCTAGCTTTATGATATGATGTTATATGCTGAACAGTGAACTTGATCAATTCAGATTCATATTCTGATAGCTGCTTTAATAACCAGTTCTGTTTATTTGTCAATAGAACCTATTGAACCCTTTATGCTGTAGTGGATTTATTATGATGTGCATGCCTAGGATGTTTTCACATGTTCACTGCCATTAGTTTTTTTTTTTTTTTTTAATGTAGGAAAGAAATCTGCAAACAGAGTCTAGTGATGAAGATGATGATGAAACAGAAATTAATTCGTCGAAGTACCTCATGTGCAGACATTCATTTTCAAAGAAAGGTGGCTTGATCACGCTAGTTACGTTAACTAAAACTTTTACAAAAAGTTCGTAAGTTGGAAGCTTTCGACCTTATCTTAGGTCTTCATCACGCCAATGGAGGACTAAGATTGTTGCCAGATTCTACATTTGAATTTTTCCTATTTTTGTTGCCAAAACTTAGAATTGATCTCCAGATTAACGGAATGTAGGGAGGAGATTCGGAGTTGCAAGTCATTGAGTTGAAAATAATTTCTATGCTTTCACGGTAACGGAGGGCAAAACGATTGTCAAACGAAGCAATTCGTTTTGCTTCGTTCCAGTGGGGAACTGCAGATGTGTCTTCCATTGTCAAAATAGACAAGGCAGTGTTGGGATTGCCTGAAACATCTTTTCTGTGTTCTAAAATTCTATGGCTTATGTCCTGTATGTGCTTCCAATGTATAAGTTATCCCCAGTAGAAGAAGAGATAGGAATGCAGTAAACTCCTGGGAGGTTCAGGCTTTCAACTTTGTCCCTATCCCTTTGTAGAAGTTTCAAGATGTTTGGGGTAGATTTAATGGCAAGATGGTAACCAAAACTTCTAAAAGAATCTGTAACTTATAAGCATAGGAAGGATGGTAAGGAACAGAACCACAGAATTAAGGATCCTTACCATCCTTCCTATGCTTATAAGTTACAGATTCTTTTTAGAAGTTTTGGTTACCATCTTGCCATTAAATCTACCCCAAACATCTTGAAACTTCTACAAAGGGATAGGGACAAAGTTGAAAGCCTGAACCTCCCAGGAGTTTACTGCATTCCTATCTCTTCTTCTACTGGGGATAACTTATACATTGGAAGCACATACAGGAGCATAAGCCATAGAATTTTAGAACACAGAAAAGATGTTTCGAAAGGCAATCCCAACACTGCCTTGTCTATTTTGACAATGGAAGACACATCTGCAGTTCCCCACTGGAACGAAGCAAAACGAATTGCTTCGTTTGACAATCGTTTTGCCCTCCGTTACCGTGAAAGCATAGAAATTATTTTCAACTCAATGACTTGCAACTCCGAATCTCCTCTCTACATTCCGTTAATCTGGAGATCAATTCTAAGTTTTGGCAACAAAAATAGGAAAAATTCAAATGTAGAATCTGGCAACAATCTTAGTCCTCCATTGGCGTGATGAAGACCTAAGATAAGGTCGAAAGCTTCCAACTTACGAACTTTTTGTAAAAGTTTTAGTTAACGTAACTAGCGTGATCAAGCCATCTTTCTTTGTTAATATTGTTACGTGTTTTGCCCATAATCGTCACATTCATTTTTGTTGCATAATTCATCATGTCCAACATCTGGTTTTGTTTCCTGTTCATAGTTGCATATAAGATGATAATTCAACATGACTTGGGGGGGTCAGAAAATTTCACCATGTGTATCATTCTTCAAAATAAAGATGTTTCTATTATGGCATTTTTTCTATGAAATATTTGTGTTTCACTCACGATCATCGTAATTTTAAAAATAGTGTTAGAATATTATCTTGTTTGTCATGCAGTGTGTAGCCCAGGAATTTGGGAATCCTCAATTATATCATTTCTGAAAATGCTATCAAGTGGTAATTAATTAAAAGTGCCTTTCCAGATTTAAAACTGTTGTACATGCTGAAAGGAAGGCTACTTTTATCATTTTGGCAGCTTTATCTATATCAAATTATTTATTGTTACATAAGATCCAATGAACTAATTGCAGAATTGACAGAAATCACTGTAGGATGTTATGGCAGCAGGACTTATAAATAAGCCTCCAGTTTGCCTAAATGTTCTGAAGTGCAAAACTTGAACTTCATAAAGGCAAGTTTTAAGGTTTCCAACACCACTAACATAACATAAATTTAGAGAGATTTGTAACATATTGGGTTGGTACATAAAAAGGAGCAAAGTAAAATTTTACTGGCATTAGTAGTTATTAATTTGTTGTGTAACTTGTTAATATAATGTGTGTGTAATGTGTAAACAATGTGTACCAGCATTTACATTACAATATAATATATAAATAATTGTCACAGTGCTATTTTAACTCTCTCTTAAATTACTGAAATGGGTTTAAATCAGAAGATTACAAGGTTCCTTGAGCACTGTAAACATCAATAGAGTTAATAGATCATTTCAGCAGAAGCGATTTGACGTTTGATGAAATCCTTTATTTTTGTGATTTTGCTTAATTTATGATTACTCTGGGTCACCGTGAGATGTCCTAACTCCCCGCTGCATTCATGCTTACCACTCGTACGCGGAGACAACCTCCCCTCCTCGAAATTACTCCTTTAAAAATCCCCCAACCTCTGTCCTTCTCTGTCACATACTCGCCAAAGACATGTCGTCATCCTTCCTTCAGAAGACACTTTCCTATTGTAAGAAGCTTCCCACGATTACTTTTCAAACATTTGAAAACTGCAAGGATTCTTAATTATTTACATATGATTAAATTCAACAATTAAAAGATATTTACATGACATGGCATTACATTTCCTAAAAGAAATATTCCCGTTCCATTACATTATTATTAGAAGATTATTTACATTACCACTATTACATAATATCCATTCTTTATATATGTAGCATTGAGGTCAGGGTTTTTTTTTGTTTTTTGTTTCATCTCACAATTAATTACCCCCTGTTGTAGGTCAAGTACTTACACAACTTCAGTGATGTGAAAACATTTAATACCATCCTTATGTAGTTCTATTGTGGCTACTGCAGAAGGGCCTACACAAATTTTTTGTGAGACAACCTTTTCACTGTATAGTTTAGTCTTTGAGGAGATGAAACCCTAAATTGGGCTATTTTTTTTCCAAAACTTGAGAGGACTTTAAGAACTACATGATGAATGGCCTCTCCCATTTTCTTTAGAGCTGCTGGCTCCAGCAGTGAAAATGAACCAGGACAAATCTTGTACTGCTTCAGTTAATCTTACACCTTGTAACTAACATATCTCTGAGCTATATATTCATATCTCTGTATATATATACTATCTACCAACAAGTAATTTGACACCTGTGATAACAAAGGAAAACGAAGTTTATTCACCATCAATAGTTGGTGGAGCCTCCACGAGCGGCGATTACAGCTGCGACCCTCCGGGGCATACTCTCAACCAGGCGTTGTACGACAGCTAGCGGTAATTTCTTCCACTCGGCTTGGAGAAGACAGGTCAGTTCCTTTTCCGATTTCGGACTGTGGGGGGCACCCCTTAAGTCAACGCTCCAACTCGTCCCAGAGGTGCTCGATAGGGTTAAGTTCCGGGCTCTGCGCAGGCCAGTCCATTCGATTAAGCCCATTGTCACCATACCAAGCCATGGTGGACCTCGCAACATGACAGGTGGCATTGCCATCCTGAAAGTAACATGGGTCCACCCCGTAAAACTGCCACAACGTAGGAAGCACATGTTCATCCAAAATGGTGCAGTACGTCTCAGAGTTGAGTTTACCAGGAATTGCGACCAAGGGTCCCGTGCCATACCAACAGAAACACCCCCATAGCATAATTCCACCGCCGCCGAACTTCACAGTTGGCACAATACATTCCGGAAGGAGGCGTTCTCCAGGCAGACGCCAAACCCAGACCCTGCCATCCGAACGGTAGAGGGTGAACCTTATTCGTCGCTCCAGAGAACCTGTTTCCACTGTTCAACGGTCCACTGTCGACATTCTTTGCTCCATGTTAGCCGAGCAGCGTTATTGGACTTGGTGATCAAAGGCTTGTGGGTGGCAGCACGTCCATGATAACTGAGCAGATGGGCTTCCTTACGGATGGTATTCATCGAAAGAACACTCCCGGATACCTGTTGAAACTCCTCGCGGATGTGGCCCATCGATTTAGTGCGGTTCTTCCGAATTTCTCTGGCCAGCACCCGTCGGTCTCTAACTCCCAGTTGTTTTGTGGGTCTGCTGGGTCGGGGCACATTCTGACCGTCACCTCTCATATTCCACTTGCCAATCACGTAGGCCACTGTCGATTTTGGGTACTTCAACCCGCTGGATATGTCCCGTATGGATCGGTTATTTTTGCGATACCCGACGATTACACCTTTCTCGAAATCAGAGCTCTGAACTGCATGGCATCTTGCATGCGACTGGTTGCGTTGTTGTTTCCCACACGATATTTAATGGCGACGGCCGTGACGTGTATCAGGACCCCAGATATCGTCGATTGCAGGGGTGTTCAATTACTTGTTGGTAGATAGTGTAGTAGGTTGACAGAAAAACCGAAGGAAATGCAAGAAACACATGAATATATCTGAGAAAATAAATTCTGAAAAAATAAATCTAACTAATAAACGAGGTCAATATCTCGGTTGTGCAGTATGCACCATGGCGAAGGAATTGGTGATAATATGGAATAGTGAAGAAATAACTAGGAAAAATGAAATTTAAAATGCAGACTTTTGTAAGAATGTGAATAGAAGAACGCAGAAATAAGATAAAAAACCAGGCTGCCATCATCAGGAGAGCATCAGCCTGGGGGAGTGTGTTTTTTAGGTATCAGTAAACAACTAGGAATAAACCAATAGTCGACTGACCATGCTCCCTAAGCCACAGAAACCTAAAAAGGAATAGCATAAGAAACACCCAAATGACAAAACTAATAAATTTAGATAACAGAGACTTACTAAATGGCAGGTGAGTCCGTTAGCTGGACTTAATAAGTAAGGTATCTAAAAATCGAGAGACTAAAATATAAACGGAAGGAACGCAAGTAACACGTTTATATTTCAGTCATTCAATTTTTAGATGCATTGCTAAGTCCAGCTGTAGGATTCAGCTGCCATTTGGTAAGTCTCTGTTCCCTAAATTTATTACAGTTTTGTCATTTGGGTGTTTCTTATTCTATTCCTTTTTTAGGTTTCTGTGGCTCAGGGAGCATGGTCAGTTGACTATTGGTTTATTCCTAGTTGTTTACTGATACTTGAAAAGCCACACTCTCCCAGGCTGATGCTCTCCTGATGATGGCAGCCTGTTTTTCTATTTTATTTCTTCATTCTTCTATTCATATTTTTATATATGTTGGCATTTAAAATTTCATTTTTCTTAGTTAATTCTTCTCTATTCCATGGGGCAGGTATATCATGAATGTATTGCTAAATTCTTAATTTTTAGCTTTCGGTGGCTTAGAATTTTTTTTTTTTTTTTTTTTTTTGTGGGGTCATTTGCCCGAAATACATTTATGACATAGCAGAAACCCATATTCAACTAGGTCTTTGTAGAGATGAGTTAATGCTGTGTTTTGCTGGACCTTGATAAAGCCAAAGCTTAGCATTTTCAATACTTTCTGCATTCTTGCATGTTTTTCGGCTTCTGTTGAAATTGCTTCTTCTTGTTGTGAGTGTTATTTCTGAGAATTCTTCTCTGCTGCTTTTGCGCATTTAGGTAATTTTTTTTTTTTTAATTTTTTGTTCATTCCTGAAGTTTGGTTAAAATTATGTATATAAATAAGATTTTTTAAGAACTTTCAGAGATATAAGGAAATTATTTACATGCAGGGCTTTATCTCTAATTTGAACCACTTGTCAACAGGGCAGGTTCAACTCAGGGTGGGCACCAAGATTTTAGAGTTGATACAACCAAATAAGTAAAAGTAAATGATAAAAACGAAGACAAATTTATTTTCTGTTGTTCTTTTGACATAACTTGCAAATTCTCATTCCTTGAGTAAGCAAGAAACAGGGACCTGTACTTATAAGATTGCGTAAGTCTGCTTGCAGTAAATCTGATGTGAAAGTGTGCATGAGTCGAAGAACTGCGACATCTGTATGCAGCAGGCAAGTCAGGTGGCACAAGATTTTTAAAGAAAATGGATTAAGTGGTGTTATCTGGCTTTCTTGGAAATTACACTGTTCATTTCTAGCATAAATAGTGGTAATGCTCAAAGGTTATAAACTGTCACCCCTCAGACTAATTTCTGATGAGAACAGGGGTGATAGGAAGAGTACCACTATATTAATTCTGCTGGGTCCTCCCCGGTGTATTGGGGGTTCCAGGAAAGAAACTTGTTATCGATTAAGAAATAAATTGCATGTGACAGAGATTTGAAGACATTTGTTAGTAATTTTGGGAATAATAAAGCACCCAAACTGAAAATTTAATTTTGATTTACATTGGATGACCAGCCAGTAAACAGATGTAGTAAAGTTTCCATTAGTTTCTTCCTATTTAGTTTACACTGTATTATTGTAGCTTGAAATATTTGAATAAATGTAATATGTTTGTTTAGCTACACAAATGAATAACATACATTTAGGGGACACAAAACTGATGGCTTGCATAGGGCATGTAGTACTGGTTCTGGCTGTCAATATAACTGCACCATAACCATTTCAGCAGAAAAGAAATAGGAAAATGAAACAGTGTGTTGCATTTTGTCCTTGCCTATTATTTGTCCAAGAAGGAACAGATGAATTTTGATTGTGTAAACACCATTGAGGCTGGTGCTTTCCTCCATTCAGTAGTATAACAACTTTCTAATAAACTGAGTGAAAAAATTAATATACGGTATTCATCTACCTCATAACACGTGACTGCAAAAAGGTGGACCAACAAGAACAGCTGGACTTCTTGGTAACGACTCAAAGAGCAAGGCTGTAGTTTGGGAGCTGCTAGAGAAGGCTCAGCCTCCACTACAAAAAACATGAACATAATAATTCCCATATGCTTTACTTAGAAAAACTTAAAAAACATCAGTATCACACTTAAGCACTATATATCGATCTGACCGAGAGAAAAACCTTGTAAATCAGCTGATTTAAGATTGTATCTGTCAAGACATCAATATAGAAATTCCAAGTTTTAAAAAACAAGTGTTTTTACAAAAAACTTGTTTAAGACAGCAATACAGTTCGTAGAGAAATTTGTCACTCTGACTTCCATGATAAACTGTTGTAATTGTAAACTGCATACCCGTCTTTGCATTTAGTGAGGTCCATCGCAAAAGTTTAGGCACACAAGAACAGCTGGACTTCTTGGTAACGACTCAAAGAGCAAGGCTGTAGTACTCAAAAGTTTAGGCACAAGTAAATATCAATGTTAAAACAAAGGAGCACCAGTGAAACACTTCAAACTGTGTTGCATTATGTAATAGGAAACCAATACATATGATGGGTATAATTATACATAGTTATGGCATGAAAGGATGAGAATCTGCAAGTCTCAAAAGTTCAACAGAAACATATTGCAAAAGAGACCATTATTAGACATATATTTCCAGACACCTGTATCAATTCAGAAAGATGTTTCTCCATGGAATAAATTAAATTGTGTAGCTTCCTGTCAATACAATGTTAATAGTTAATTAACTCTTCATCTTATAAAAATTAATCACTATGTGGCTTCAGTCTTCCTTGAATGATTTTCCTTCAGAGTTTACAAAAAACATTTTGTCTGGGTTTTTTTTTATGATTGCCTAGACTAGAGGAAAAGAACAACCATGCCACATTATATGAGGGGTTGTACCTAAAGTAAGGCAAAAGTGGGTATAACTTTTTAATTAACTGACAGAGGTCGTTCAAATTGCACATTTTGGTAGAGTAACTCTTACTCTATAGTAACCTTTCGTCATTGCAGGTAAATAATGGATTCCAAGCAGAAGTAACATGCCGCCATTGAGTTCTTGATTAAGGAAGGGAGCAGGCTATCCAACATCCACAAAAGGCTACAGAATGTTTAAGGAGATGGACACCATTGAAAAGAGCAATGTGCACAAATGAATGAACAAGAATAAAGAAGGGGAAACCAGCTTTGAAGATAAAACCATGCAGTGGGAGACCATCATCTGCAACCACTGACACAAATTGTCAGCAAGTGGATGAATTGTCTTGATTTGCGCAGAGAGAAGAGTCACAATCCATAAGCTTGTTGAACAGCTGGACTGTGGTCACAATGTCATACAGAAAATGGTGGAAGACTTGCGGTATCTGAAAGTGTGTGCAAAGTGCGTACCTCTGTAATTGACACCCGATTTGGAGGAGAGAAGGGTGGAAGTTTGCTTTGATCTGCTGGAAGCATTTGAGGAGAATAAAGACACATTTTTTTCCGATCTGGTGATGGGATGAAACGTGGGCGTATCTTTATGATCCGGGAATGAAGAATGAATGCATGGAATGGCATCACTCCTCTTCACCAAGGCGTAAGAAGTTGAAGAGCCAGAAATCAGCACAGAAAGTCATGGTGGCTGTTTTTTGGGGGGATGACAGGGGTGTCATTTTCTGTGATTTCCTGCAACGTGGCCATACAGTGACCAGCGAACAGTATATTGAGACACTCTAGAAGCTTTAGAGAAGCCATAAAAAGGAAGAGATTGATCAAGAATCTCAATGGAATCCACATTCACCGTGACAGTGCGAGACCACACACATCTTTGGAAACAAATCAGGCGATCAGCAAATTAGTCTGGTTGGTGGTCCCCCGTCCACTGTACAGCCCAGTTCTGGTGCCCTCTGACTTCCACATGTGCTGTCCAATGAATGACAGTCTCCGGAGAGAACGATTTGATGACACAGATGAGGTGAAAGTGGCTGTGAAGAAGTGGGCACAACAGTCCACACCCAAATTTTTTCAAAGAGAATTCAAGAAGTTGGGTTCAACTATTGCGCAAATGCATCGCTTGTGATGGAGACCATGTTGAGTAGTACCTTTGCATAGAGAAAGAGTTACTCTACCAACATGTGCAATTTGAATGACCTTTGTCAGTTAGTAAAAAAGTTATGCCCACTTTTGCATTATTTTTGGTACAATCATCGTATAAAGGCTACTTTTGTCGAATTTCAACTGGCTGTAAACAGTTTTTTAGAAACAAAGCTTGAAAATTTCAAAATTTCATTTTGTTTGGTTAAACAGTTTTGAGTCATTTCATTCTGGAATAAAATTTAAGCAAAACATTCCAAGTGCCTTTTGATTTGGTGCCATTAAGAATACCAAAACAGAAGGTGTTCTCGGGGTAAATAAATAAATAAATATCATCATCATCATCATTGTCAACCATTATCAATCCACTGCTGGACGAAGGTCTCCCCAAGTTTCCTCCACAACGGTCTGTCTTGTGCAAGTCTCCTCCATGTCACTCCCGCATACTTTCGAATTTCATCCACCCATCTTCCATGTGGGAGTTTTGTAACATTTCACAGTGTCTTGGTACATGTGTCTGATGTGGGAATCCCAACAGTTCAGTAGTTGCAGTGATTGAAGAACTGGCTTTCTTCACACTAAATAACGCCACAGTTGAACTCGCGTTGCTGCCTTTAGCTATTGTTACTTTTCCATGACTGGTTTCCAGTGAGTAGAGACTGGAGATGCAGATAGGTATTGCCAGTTTCAGTGCATCATGTTACTGAAACTGAATGCGATACTTCTCCTTTACACATTGTTATCAGGGTGTATATACACCGATTAGCCATTATATTATGACCACCTGCTTAATAAGCTACAGAACCCCCCTTTTGCACACAAAACAGCCGCCACTCAGCGAGCCATCAGTTCAGTGAGGTGGCGATAGGCATCCTTGGATGTCTGGTATCATAATTTCAACCATAGGTCCTCCACTTCCCGTACATTTCGGGGTGGTGATTTAGCGCGAACTCGCTTTTCCAAGTCTAACCACAAATGTTCGATTGGGTTCATATCAGGTGAATTTGGAGGCCAGAGCATTAACAGAAAGTCATCAGCATGTTCCTCGAACCACTTTATAATTCTGGCAGTGTGGCGCGGCGCATTATCTTCTTTGTAAAAGCCATCACCAGCAAGGAACAAGTTGCCATGAATGGGTGAACTTAGTCCGTAACGATGTTCAAATACCAGATAACTGTCAGGGATTGGGATAATGGGGCCTAAAGTATCACAATAAAACATCGTCCACAGCATAACACCACCGCCGCCGGCCTGTTTCCGCCCAACAGTGCATCCAGGTGCCATAACCTTCCTTGGCAATCGGCTTATCCGCGCTCGGCCGTCTACGTGTTTCACCAGGAATCTTCATTCGTCAGACCAGGCCACTTTCTTCCAATCTCGAGGATCTTGGGCCCATTTCATGCGTTGCTGGCGATGACGTGCAGTGAGCATGGGGACCCTGCTGGGTTTTCGGGTACGCATGCGCAGAAGGCTGCGATGAACTGTGTGCTGTGACACATTGTCCTGATCACCACTGTTGTTGCTGCGGGTGATTTGTCGCTGTGAACAACGCACGACAGTCTCCGCTCCCCTTTGGCATCAATGAGCAGCGGACGACCCATCGGTCCGTCGTTTGGCCATCTGTGCACCACTTTTGATACGTACTCATTACAGCGGCACGTGAACAAGCTGCGTGTTTTCCAAGATCATAGTTCTGAGGCGTCATGCCATCACAATTTGTCCTTCATCAAACTCCGATAAATCGGCAGCTTTTCCCCATCTGACTCCGAAAGCCAGTTTTCGGGTTGTTTATATACTGCTGTGTGAACTGCGCCACCGTTCGGTCTCCAGGCGCGCTCATTTCTTAAGGCTGGGGGTGGTCATGATATAATGGCTCATCAGTGTAATTGTCCATTTAAAGCAGTTACGTTCCTTCAGGTTTAGCATTGTTGCTTTTTAATGAAACCACACAGCCTCTATCATTTTCACTTCAAACAAATTGATCTACATTTTGCACTGCAGTACTGACAAAAATGCTCAATGAAAAGTTATTTGGCTGTAAAATTTTAACATTAATGACTAAAACATATATAAACAAGCATTTCTGCAATACTCATTACCAAGTTAACATATTTTAACTTTCCCGTCTTTTATGAGAGAATAACATCCATTCAAAATCAAACTGCCAAAGACGATATGAGTAACACTTGAATATAACTGTTTAATACTCACGCGCATACCGATTCGGTTTGTTACTGGTATTTTAGTTCGAAGTCATAATACACGAGGAAGAGAACGTATCCCACTATCCATGTTCTAAAATTCTTTCCCAATAATGCTGAAAAATATGCTGAGCGAAAAAATTGCGTGTTTCGCGATTTTAATATCGTGAACACGTATTCGCCGCCCCGGTGGCGCAGTGGTCTAAGGCGTTGGCCTCTGATCATTCGTCCGTAAGGGGTCCGGGTTCGAATCCCGGTCAGGCATGAATGTTGTGTTTGTCTTACGGCACTGGCTCTTTCCCTTCCCTGGAACCAGTGACCCCAAATTAGGGACGGGCGACTGCTTATAGCCCATTTGAGTTGCTCACGGTGGTCGTTAAACCTCCAATCAAAAAAAAAAAAAAAAAAAAACCGTATTCACGTAAGTCTTGAAAAAGATTTCATGATGATCTTTAACTCAATGAAAACGTAGAGTTAAAGATCACCCATGCATGACCTGTCGATGGTATAAAAGAATATCTAGTAAGAGTGCTTCGAACAATGCAAAGTATAAAATCGGATGGGATAGCGATCTAGCCACTTGGATGAAGAAGATACCGGAGAAAGTAAAGAGCACAATTACTTTTTGAATAAATTTTCTTTATTTTGTAAATGGAGAACTTCATGCATATGTTCTTAAATTAAGGAAACAAAAATATCTTTCTCGTACGTGTACGACGATTTTTTCTCGTACGTATACGACGATACAGTTGAAATTGGACAGCGCCAGTAGTTCAGTGTCCTAGTGCTGGCCACTGACCGTTCGTACAAGTGGGTACGGGTTCGAGTTCCGACTGAGACATGGATGGTGTGTTTGTCTTACAGCACTTGCTCTCTCCATTCCCTAGAACGAATTACTCCAAATTAGAGACAGGTGACTGCTTATAGTCCTTAGAGGTGCTCGCGGTGGTCGCTAAACTGGGAAAGAAGAAAAACAAAAAGTCAAAATTTGTTTTCACAAGAAGCATGTCGGAAAATTAGTAAAACGAACACTACTTTTTTTTTTTTTTTTTTTATATTGGAGGTTTAACGACCACCGTGAGCAACTCAATGGGCTATAAGCAGTCGCCCGTCCCTAATTTAGGGTCACTGGTTCCAGGGAAGGGAGAGAGCCAGTGCCGTAAGACAAACACAACATCCATGCCTGACCGGGATTCGAACCCGGACACCTTACGGACAAATGATCAGAGGCCAGCGCCTTAGACCACTGCGCCACCGGGGCGGCAAACTACTTTTAAGAACATTTTTCATTAGAAATCTAACTAGCTAATGAGGAAGTGTAAATTCGAGGACATTTGAGGACAATTTGCGTCCCCAAAGGCATCGGACATTTTTGGGGACAGTAAACTAAATTCGAGGACTGTCCTCAAGAATTGGGGACTTCTGGTCAGCTTATTCTACATCCCTGTCCGTCCGTAATTTAGGGCCACTGGCTCCAGGGAAAGGAGAGAGCCAGTGCCGTAAAACAAAAACAAAATCCAAGCCTCCCTAGGATTCGAACCGGGAACCATCTCGGACGAATAGTCAAAAGCCATCGCTTAGGCCACTGCGCCACCAAGGTGGCACTTGCCTATTTTTACGGAGTGTCCATGGCCTATAACTTGATTTTTACTGCCATCAAGACAAAGGAGTTCCACATGCTGTCTTTGCATTAGAACCCTTATGACTCTTGAGACGCCTGCGTCATCCCAGTGCATCGTCTTATCTTTACACTATGTAAATTCGTTAAATTTAGTTTTTGGATTTAACGACCACACCGTGAGTAACTTGTAGGACTATACGCAGCCGCCCTTCGCTAGTTTCGGGACACTGGCTCCAGGGAAGGGGCAGATGCTGCACTATCAGACAAACATACCATTTATACCTCAAGACGGGGCCAAGCTCGGACAAAAGATCAGAGCACAGCGCCTCAGACCATTCGACCACCTGGCCGGCCGTCTCTGCTGTATAAACACTCGGTTAAGGTACTGGTATGCTTGCATACAGAATACAGTTCTCTATTTTTGCATACCTAATCATCAAAATAATGACTACTTTTTCTTTCCAGCTAGCCACGAAAAGTACTTTAGCGCCACTAAGCTTAGTAAAATAGTGCCTTAGCACCGCTAAGACGCTCTAAGCCCCTTCTACATCACTGGCAATGACAGTCAAGTCAAGACAGTGTCGTCGGCATGTTTACAAAACCTGCAAAGAAACTCTTCAGAGGGTGCTCAACGTTCAGTGATGGGCTTATGTAATCACGTGACACTCTACGTAGGAGAAACGGACGAGAAAAGACAAGCTGCGCCAGTGATCAATACTAACATGGATTACAATGTTACGATAATAACATCGAGTTTTCTCGAAAATTATGCCTACAGCACCGTGGGCAACTCAGTGGGCTATAAGCAGTCGCCCGTCCCTAATTTAGGGCTACTGGTTCCAAGGAAGGGAGACAGCCAGCGCCGTATGACAAACACAACATCCATGCCTCACCGGTTTTCGAACCCGGACCTATCTCGGACGAATAATCAGAAGCCATCGCTTAGACCACTGCGCCAACGGGGCGGCCAACAATAGTTTGTTTACATGAGTTTTCCCATTGCTTAACACGGCGTTAAGTTGCAGGAGTTCAGGAAAATCGCTATTTTCGTGAATTTAACGACATGTGTAACTTTTGTTCATCGTATTGTTGTGCTAATAAATCCTGCCAACTAAATTGTGTAGAGAAAGGAATAACTTTCCATAAATTTCCTCTGAAAAGGCCGAAATTGTTAAAGAATGGCTGTGTAAATGAAACGCGATCCCAATATGCATTCTCGAACATGTTCTGTTCACTTTAACGAAAAAGATTTTGGATATATTAGTACACTACGAATCAAAAACAGTTGAAACCTCGTAGTGTTTCTTCAAATTTCAATCTCAAAAAAAAAAAAAAAAAAAAAAAAAGGGGTTCACAAGTTTATGTTTCAGATGTTTCGCCAGTGTCTGACAATAAGAACATGAAAGTTTAATACACGGTGTATGAGAAATGCTTCATTAAAAACTCATGATGACTAATGGCGATGTTCTCTTGCATCATACGAAATAAACATCGAACACAAAATGGCCGTGGTATAGTTTTGCACCCTTGACTTGTTCTTCTAAGAAATTAATTTTTACTTCTTCGCCCTGCAGCTTTATTAATTCGTTGGCATACTCCATGAGGTTAAAATTGCAAAAATTGGTCAACAGTAAAAGGTAATCAAATCCTAACAACATCGAATCAGTAGCCATGTAGGCACGCAGAAATCCACTTCTGATATCACATGAATAAGGTCCATTTGCTTTTACGCCCCTAGCGTAAAAACTATGCATTACTTGAACAGGTGACTATACCTAAATTACTGTTCGACATAAGTAGAATCGTAACCTAAAAGAATTTTTTTTCAATCAGATGTTTAGAAGCAAATATATGGAATAAAATGTATTTTGAATTCGATATCATCTGCATTTACACTCTCTAGCGGAGAAATTGTATATATATCGTAAAAACAAAAGGTAATGAAGGATCATCATTCGCACATTTCACGCTTCTCAGTGCAAAAAGAATTTTTCATATCGGACTAATAGTTGCAGAGATAAGGTGTCCACAGACGGACAAACCGATAACATAAGCACGATCTTTTTACGAAAGACGTGCTAAAAACAGTACAAAAACGAAAAAAAAACGTATGTACTTTTGAACAAAAAGATTTCCGGTTTTCACGATTCTTAACTGTAAAATATTCAACAGTTCTTTTTTTTTTTTTTTTTTAATTTATCCCAATATTAATCCCAGGCTCAAAGGCTAAATATCTCATTATAATTGTTTGTTCAGTAAGTCCTGCAAAAAAAAAAAAAAAAAAGAAGAGAAATAGAAAAGAAAAATTCATTTTGGCACCTTTTCATCAAAAGCGAAGAAACTATTATAATTCAGAATGGATTAAAACCTTCAACATTAATTCTAACCAGAAATATCTTATGCTGCGGACAAAAAAATAAAAATAAACAAAAAATGGTAAAAATGTTTGTTGATTATTGACTCAATACAAACCAAGGAGGTTAGAATAATACTTCTGAAGTGCCCTGGTCTCTTAACCGTGAAGCCGCAAGATGTGGGAATTTACCGTTGTTTACATGATACGTATGTAATTTCAGCTGTTAGTATTTTGTAATAGCCGCCCCAGTGGCGCAGTGGTCTAAGGCGTTTGGCCTCTGATCATTCGTCCTTAAGGGGTCCGGGTTCGAATCCCGGTCAGGCATGGATGTTGTGTTTGTCTTACGGCACTGGCTCTCTCCCTTCCCTGGAACCAGTGACCCTAAATTAGGGACGGGCGACTGCTTATAGCCCATTGAGTTGCTCACGGTGGTCGTTAAACCTCCAATCAAAAAAAAAAAAAAAATTTTGTAATAGCATGGTTTTTGGTTGCAAAAACCGTGTGAATATCAAACCGGAATGAATTATACTTCTTACACGAGTGAAGTTTACAATTTTAACGTTATGTTTTGTTTAGAATTCGCACTAGCGTTCGTGCATTTCAATTTAAAACAAAAATGGGAAGGAGCCTCAAAATAATTAATAATTTTAAAAATTCAGCATTTTCTCACATATTGGCAACAAGTTACGATGCGAAATTGCAAACATTTGCGACGAAAGAAGACGATTCGGCAAACACAAAATGCGTTGCAATAGCCTTGAAAACCATGAGCTTTCCCACACTGTGACGGCTGTCGCTCACGGTTATAGGCTTCACGCAAAGTGGTACTGCTTCATTAACAAGGGCATCACCAGATATCTTATTCTAACCTCCTTGATACAAACGCTGCCGTAATTCGTAGACTTGATTTGAAATGGCAATGCTGATATACCTTGAATTTTAAGGTTGAGGTATTTTCGGTAATTTTTTCTTAAAATGGGCAGCAAAAACTTAGCTTTCAGGGCCGTTTATGAAGCGCCAGTCCACCACTGCCCGAATGAGTTAATCTGTTAAACCTGAGGACTTCGTTACCGAGATATTCATCCTAACCATCGAAGTGAGGATGACCCGCTCCAGAGGCTACGTGGTCTGGGGTGCTGCTGGTTTCTAAACATTTGTACGAGACAGGCCGAGGTTCGAATCCCGGATGAAGCATGGAGGGGGCTTTTCGCATGGAGCTAACACTGTCCGTTCCCTGTACCCAGTGGCCCAAAATTTGTCGACTGCTTATAGCCAAAGCCCACGAGATTTTCCCATTTGTGACGTCACAACCAGGTCACAACATACCTCACTACAATGGTCAAACCCAGTACGATTGAAACCGAGAAACAGTCTGTTTGCTCGGCGTGTGTCTTGTAGTATGAGTGCTGAAGATTTGATGTGCTGTATGGGGATTAGAAGAAAAGTTAGTACTTTTATTAATTTAGATTGTATATTTCTTATGAATTGATGCACTGCAGTGGCGGCGGAACCGCCCGGGCCCGGTCAATAATTTCAGCCAAGATTTTTATTTTTATTTATTTTTTATTTGGAATATGTGCGATTGTTGTGATGTGCCTCAGAAAGTTCCTCCAGGTAAGTGGTCGGGTGGTCCTAATCCCCAACAAAGCTCCTTAGGCATTGTTTTTCTTTTGTTTGTTCCGGAAAGCGGGAAGGGAGGGGGTTCACCTCGATTCGAAATTTCGGGCCCAGTCAACGAACTTCACTTTCCGCCGCCCCTGATGCACTGGACTATTTTATTAAAAACACGATACTTCACGCGAATGTAAGTAGGCTTAAGCTCGTTTCATGAATCATTACGAATTGTTTTTTGCACGTCTTTTGTAAAAAAAAAAAAAAAAAAAAAAAGATCGTGCTTATGTTATCGATTTGTCCGTCCGTGGACACCATATCTCTGTAACTATTAGTCCGATTTGAAAAATAATAATTTTTGCATTCGGAAGCTTAAAATGTGCGAATGATCCTTCATTTCGTTTTTTTGCTTTTTGTTTTTTTACAATGCACAATTTCGCAGCTAGAGGGCGTAAACGCAGATGATATCGAATTCAAAATACATTTTATCAATATATTTGTTTCTGAACATCCGATTGAAAAAATTCTTTACCCTTCGATCCTATTTCTGTCGAAGAGTATTTTAGGTGTTGTCACTTTTTCAAGTTACGCATATAGATTTTCCCCTATGGGGCGTAAAAGTAAATTGCGTTTTCCCCTATATCTCTACTTCTAAAACTCCGATTTGAATTTTTTTTTTTTTTTCCTCAGCGAGTACAGCTCATGATGAAAAATCTTTTGCATAAAATTTTTAATTTTTGGTAAAGAATAGTTTGGCCACCAGGGGGAAGTGTTAATTTCTGCTTCTGATGCATTTGCCACTAAATCTGAGCTTCTAAAATCTCGATTGAAAAAATTCGTTCGAGGATCGAAGCCGCTCACGTGGAAAAACCTTTTCGGAATATTTCCTACTTAAAATATTTCATGGTTTCTCCGCCAGGCGGCGTAGATGTACAGTATATCATACTTTTATCAATATCTTTAGTTCGATTTGAAAAATTCCTTCTTTGCTGGATAGCGATTCTGGTGCGAAATGTTTTTCATATAATTTCAAAATTTTCAAGTAACTCATAGACTTTCAGCTAGGGTGCGTTAAGGTAAAGTGCGTTTTCCCCGATATCTCTGCTTCTAAAACTCCGATTTAAAACATTCTTCCTGTATCGCATACAGCTCCTGATGGGAAATGTTTTTCATGTGATTTCTAATATATTGTAAAGAATGGTTTGGCCACTAGGTGGCAAAAATGTTAATTTCTGCGTCTGATGTATTTGCAGCAAAATCTAAGCTCCTGAAACCTCGAATGAAAAAATTTTTTCCTGGACCGATACCGCTCACATGGAAAAACCTTTGAGAATACTTTCTTCTTAAAACAAAGCATGTTTCTCCCGCCAGGGGGCGTAGATGCATATCTTATATTTACATATCTCATGTTTCTCCCGCCAGGGGGCATAGATGCATATCTTATATTTGCATATCTCACGTTTCTCCCGCCAGGGGGCATAGATGCATATCTTATATTTGTCGATATCTCTGATTCTAAGAGTCCGATTTGAAAAATTATTTCTTTATTTGAGAGCATTTCCGCTGCGACATGTTTCTCACATAATTTCAAATTTTTCTTAACGCACAAGTCTGCAACCAGAGGGCGTAAGTTCACGATTACGTTTACAGCAATATTTGCGAGATTAAAAACCCGATTGAAAAACTTTTCTTGTGCCAGATAGTACTGTTTTCTATACCGGTTCCATTGACTTTGAATAGCTTTGATAAATTTATTTCGCGTCAGAACGGATTTAAAAGACGTGCTCATTACATCCAGAGTTGGAAACGGGTAAAAAATTTTGGACCCGGGCGTCACGTAATTAGACCCGACCTGGCCATCACGTGATTGGACGCGACCCAGACAAATCTGCCTTGAGTTATAAACTCGAATATATCATCATCATTATCAATCCACTGCTGGATGAAGGTCTCCCCAAGTTTCTTCCACAACGGACTGTCTTGGGCCAGTCTCCTCCATCAACCCATCTCCCACATGGTCTTCTGGGTCTTTTCCTGTCCCTTGGAATCCAGTCTAAAATTTCGGTTGTTCATCGGTGGACCGTTCTCCTGGCAATATGTCTAGCACATTGCCATTTCAGGGATTTTACTCTGATCGTGATGTCTTCCACTCTTGTCATTTTCCTTATCCACGAGTTCCTGTTTTTATCTTTCTTGGTTACACCAACCATGTGTCTCTCCAGGCTTCCTTCAGTTGTCTGCAGTCTTTGTATGTCTTTTTTAGTTAAGGTCCATGTCTGTGCTCCGTACGTAAGCACTGGATGGACGCATTGATGAAACACTTTTCTTTTAAGATGTAATGACACATTGCTCTTAAAAATTGCACCGTTTCTTCCAAAAACTCCCCAACCAAGTTTTACAGGCCAATTAATTTCTTCATCAATGTGACACTCGTTTGATATATGCTGCCCAAAGGAAATGTAAGAATTGATTATCTCCTGCTTTTCGCTATCAACTGATAAATCTTCATTCCTTGTAAAAGCATTGTATATGTGTCAGTTTTGTCTTCTGAAAGTTCATTTTTAATCCCCGTTTCTTTACCTTTCACAACAAGTTCCTGGATCATACTCTGCAGCTCTGAAGTATTATTTCAAAGACATCTGAAGAGTTCTTTGAAATATTTTTTTTCTATTCAAAAATAAAACTGAAATAAAATGGGCTCAAAATAGGGTCAGGAACACCTTGACCCGACCCGTTTGACCCGCAATAAATTGTCGACCCGTTGACCCGTGACCCGTTTCCATCTCTGATTACATCGAAAATTCGGTGTCATCTTTCTTGGGTTTTTTTTTCAGTGCTGTTTTGTTATTTTGTATGAAATATCTATGTGCACTTTTCTGAAATTATGCTGAAACGAAAAAAAAAATGTATCAGTCGCACAATGCGTTGCTGAAAGAATATGGAATTACCATATAGCAATAGCGGCAGTTATAATGTGGTGCATGAAATTATCCTTAGTAACTTATGAGATAAAGTTTTTAAGTTTCGTCTTTTTTTTTTCTCAAAATATTTGGATGAAATGGAATATAATTTGTTTAAAAAAACGCATGGTACCTACGGTAATACCGGTGAATTTACATGTGCAAAGCATTGATGTTAAAAGAAAAAGTTAAAGCACTTTTTTATATCTGAATTAGTTTGTAGATGTGAAATAATCACTGAATTCATCGCTCCAATGGCTAATAAAGTGTTTGCGTTTTGACTTTTACCAAATATTTTGCATTTACCGAAATTAATAACTTTTTTCCATCGATGTTGTGAAGTTACAAAAAATTAAAATCTTGATATCGCCACGCTGTAACCGTAATAAACATCAGAACCATAGCACTGCCAATGGTGCTATTGCTGACTGAGGGCATATTTGGACGGTTTTAAAATATGAAATGTTTTTTACATTTTACTATTTAATTGTAATTTCCTTTAGTACCGAGTATTGCTACCAAACAAGGTAATACTTTAATGTAGTAGATGTAAATGCAGCAATTAACTGACTGCTACGTTACGTAGATGTAATATTTTGAATGTCGTCTGAGGCTCAAATATATAGTGACCAATTCTGCACCAATTCGTGAAATAGCATACAAATTTTCTTTTATGGCTTACTATTTTTAACATATTCAACAATTTGGGTTTACCGCATACTTACATTTCAAAATATAAAAAGCATATCAAAATTGTTTTACGGGTGTGCTGCCATCTATCGGCTAATTTGTAATCACAATAAATAAATATAATTAACGGACAGCGGGTTGCACGTTGCAGTTGGAAAAATAGGCAGGAAGGGTAGGAGTACTACCCGAAAATTTCACTTAAAAGATCTCCTTTATACCTTAGTAAAACCCATAAATTTTAAATATTTATAAAACGTCTTTATTTTAAAGGAATCCTTATTATTCTCTCCGAAAAATTTCATTTCTCTGTCTTAACTTTCAATCCATATTATGGTCTTTTTCTAAAGCTTAAAACACGTACTTCTTTGTGATAATATACTCCGGCCCTGAATATTAGTGTCAAAACTTGCCGGAAACTTACCTCGACTGATTCTTTTGTCGGTAATTTTACTTTGAAGAAGCAACTAAAATTATCCCTTATAGGAGTAGTTTTCGGGGTAATTTTATTTTGTAGGGTGGTCGTTAAACCTTCAATAAAAAAAAAAAAAAAAAAAAAAAAAGATAAAAGAATTTGTTCGTGGACCGATGCCTCTCACGTCGATAAACCTTTTCGGGGTATTTTCTACTTAAAATATTGCATGGTTTCTCCACCAGGGGAGTAGATGAACATTTTATTTTTGTCAATATCTTTAGTTCTAAGGGTCCGATTTGAAAAATTCCTTCTTTATTGCATAGAGTTTCCGGTGCGAAATGTTTTTTTTATAAAATTTCAAGTAATTTATAGACTTTTCGCCAGTCGGTGTAATGGTAAATTGTGTTTCCCCCGATATTTCTGCTTCTAAAACTCCGATTTGAAAAATTCTTCCTGTATCGCATACAGCTCCTGATGGGAAATTTTTTTATATCATTTCTAATATTTGGTGAAGAATGGTTTGGCCACCAGGGAGCATAAATGTTGATTTCTGCTTCTGATGTATTTGCAGCAAAATCTGAGCTCCTGGAAACTCCACTGAAAATATTCTTTCCTGGACCGATACCGCTCACATGGAAAAACCTTATGAGAAGACTTTCTTCTTAAAATAAATCATATTTTTCCCGCCAGGGGTCGTAGATGCATATCTTATATTTGTTGATATCTCCGCTTCTGAGAGTCCGATTTGAAAAATTCTTTCTTTGTTGGAGAGCGTTTCCGCTGCGAAATGTTTCTCATATAATTTAAAATTTTTTGTAACGCACAAGTGTGCAACCAGAGGGCGTAAGTTCACGATTCCGTTTACAGCAATATCTGCGGGATCAAAAACTTCTTTCTTCGGTAAGATACTACGGTTTTCTATACCGGTTACATTGACTTTGAATAGCTTTGATAAATTTAATTCGCGTCAGAACGGATTCAAAAGACGTGCTCATTACACCCGAAAATTCGATGTCATCTTTCTTGTTACTTTTTAGTACCACTTGTCTAAATGCTTCCCTAAACAAGTGAAAGCAACTGTGAACATGGGTTGCTAAAACAGATATTCATATTTTCACAAATTTTGTCAATTCTGAAATGATTCAGAAGTATATCTGCAAAATCTGTAACATACTAAAATGAATAGATATGTATATGTTTCATGGTTCCAATGATTGACTTTAAACATATATTTCAAACAAGAACAAAATAGAAATCAGACTGCTATATACATACACTTTGAATTAAAAGAAAATGCATTATGATAGAACACTTTAAGAAAGAGCTGAGGAAGTCATGCAAATGCTAACTGCTATTGACAACTGTGCTTTGCCTTGAAATGAAAAAGGGTGGTGTTGAGATTTTTTTTTTTTTGAGGAGGGCTGTCTGAATTCGGAGGAGGAGGGGGAATAGGGGGTATGAATTCCTGAGTACAGCTCCTAGAGTTATGGTGAGAAGTAATATGTACTTATTATGCTTCGTTTAAATTCGTGATGAGCAGCTACGAGAGATATATGTACCTACGACATATTTACGGAGCTGCCAGTCAAGTCTTCACCGAACGGGTTATGCCACTCCAATGATAGGAAAGTTTGTCACTGCAAAATAAACCTGCTTTCTAATAGCTACAAAATTCGGAGAATTTTTTACAAGGTGAATATCCTTGTTTCATGCCTTTTTTTTTTTTTTTTTTTTTAAATTTTGCCTTAGAATTTTCATCACGAGAATTTTTTTTCCGTTTCAGGCGGAGGAATGTTTTTTTCTGTTCATTGTTTCATCATACGGATTCGTTAAACATGTCTACGAGTCCCTATAATCTAATCTCTATAGCAGTGTGTGTGTGTGTGTTTTCCAACCGGGGCTCCGCGAAGTTTTAAAAGACCAAATATTTACACTGGAGTAAATGTATATGTTGCTTATAAGACGTAAGAAGAATGACAATCAAATGTTCATATGCTTTATTTTTATTTTGTCTGTGGAGAAGGCGCCGAATTTTTGCCTTGGGAGAAATTTCGTTGGTCAACTTACTAGTGCGCCAAGAGCAGGAACACGTACACTTGTGGCGACCAAAGAGGATAGAATAAGGGGAGGGAGCACAACAAGCAATCCCTACGTAAAGCTCTGATGCCGACGCTGTGAGCGGTAGCCATCTTATGTTACCCTTCTGACTGCATTCTCATCGAATTATGTACCTAACAACGTAGGCAGGTTTAACACTTTTAAAGCCTTCTTGCGAAAAGAAAAAAATATCATGTACATTTATGGATATAGTTTATAATATCACTACTGTTTTCTTTTCTTTAAAAGCACTGTTAGGCCACGTTTTATCGCTGCATACGACAAAAATCCCTTTAACTCATCACACGAAAAGTACACGGTGTTTAAAATAATGCATGAAGCAGTTCACAAACTCTAAAGTGAAGAAGAAAATACTGATTTATTTCATGTGATTGAGTGAATATTTCTGAAAACAGAAATGCAACGAAATGTTACCTTAGAAACAACAGTTCGTGTTAAACTTTGATAATTTACAAAATTTTAACGAAGAGTACACGAAATATGCAAAATTGAAAAGCGTTTGTAGCGCACAATAAAATCCACTGGCGTTGATAAATTACTATGTACTAATAATAAAAGCGATTATTTACAAATTAAAAACAACAATAAAAAACACGGATTTTATTGTCCCCGAGAAACGACTGCTTCTTAAAAGTTTTAATAAAACGTTTTCAGGAATGTATTTTTTTGACCAGAAGTTATTGAAAACTGGTCAACTTTCTAGTTCGTACTAGAAATGTTTAGCTATTCCATCATAGGTTTTTGATCCGCAAATAGAACTCTCTTCAGCTTTTAATGTTAGTTGAACTTCAAATAAACAATTCCATAAATCAGTCATAAGCAAAAGTCCTTCTCACACGACATAAAAAACTGAAATCTTCCTTAACTTACAAAGCAAAGATGAGCAACTGAGGGTAATGCAACATGGCGGCCATGCAACTCAGCTGGCTTCAACGGTTAGCACACGCTGCCTCCCCTTATTCTACCGTTCTTCGTGGCGACACGCCTCGTGCCCTCTAGTACAGCACACTTGGCCACCGGGGATTTTCCCGGTGGCCCAGTCCGCGCCTGAATTTGCTTACATTTCGAACTCCTTTAGGAATGGACTATAGGGTAAGCGATAGTTATCAATAGCTGCCTTTCCCTAAGGTGAAGGGAGGCCATCTGTAATGTGACTGTCAAAAGGTCACGAAATTCAGTTCATTTCTGCAATAATTCAGACTTGTTCTGTCCATAGACGACCATGTGGGAAACATATTGATAAAACAAGTCCGAATACACTCTCCAAGAAATCTGTGACAATATTATTTCACTAAATTATTCACAGCAATCCGGATGGGAAACTGAATTTCTTTGTAATTTACTGGTCACCATGAAACATCTTATCAGAAAACTTTAAAATTACTCCGCCCTAGAGCGGGTATCGAACCTGCATCTCCGATTTCTGTTTAAGCACGCTATGCGTTACATCACCTTGGACAATAAAGTTTCAAGTAACTGAAGCTAAGCAATAATAGCTTAGCAAATCTGAGCAACCTAAGTTTTGGCTAGTCCAAGTAATCCGATGCTTGATGGTAGCCAGAGATGGAAACTTGTCACGGGGTCGACAATTTCTTGCAGGTCAAAAAGGTCGGGTCAAGTCTTCCTGACCCGGTTTCGACTTAGTTTTATTTCAGTTTTATTTTTGAAAAGAAAACAGAATTCAAAGAAAAATGCGCACTGTGGAATTTTGTGCTCGATACTGGTGCTAGCGGAGTGAAAAATGATTTGTCATACAAAAATATTGTCGTCTCTTTCTTAAAGCAACGAAGATTTCTACAGTCCGACTATACGGAGCCGACGCTACTCACCGACACCATATCGCCAAATAATTCCTTTGTGTGTATGTGTGTTTTCAGTGCGGTTGTCCGTAGCAAGGTCCAGACAAACACCTGTCGCCTGCTAATTCACTCTCTCACACCTCGCGTGTCACATTGTAAGCCTGAAAGTTGCTTTTTACATCGCATCTTTTGTATTGAGTATTCAGAGGCTTTCGTTTGATCCCATTCCATTGCATGTGTCGGAATTAATGCCTTATTTGTTGATATAGATGAATTTAATATTAAAGAGATTGAAAAAAGACGTCGAGGCCAACAAATACGTGTTTGTTGAAAACAAAAGGGGGAAGAGTAAATGCTGGAATTTGTTTCGTCCCATTAAGGAACCAGAAGTTTCACAGCAACACCAATTTTTACAAGCTTGTGACGAGTTGAAAGTTTCCAAAATGTGAATGTTGATTTCATGAGTGTCTCTCCCCTCCCCTTCTGAGAGGCAATGATGAAATCAACACCCACATTTGAAAACTTTCAACTCATCAGAAGCTGGTGAAAATTGGTGTTGCTGTGAAACATATTCTGAAGCTAGGTATATGATATCAAGAAAACAGCAAAAACTGAAATTAAACATACTTAATTCAAAAATTTTGACAACAGCCTTAACATTACTACGGAGGGACTTTTTGACTTTCGCAGATGTGTTTGGAAACCATGTACAAAACAGTTAGGTTATGTGAAGGACCACAGCTTCAAAACTTTCTGTAGGTGAGTAAATTATATATTCCCATAATACATTTGTTTGATTTCTATATAACCTACGAGAACATAACTTATGATACCCACTACGGAGAAACTTTTTGAACACCTAGCGTATATATTATTACGTATAATTATAAATTCAGTTTCGAATTTACAATTCAAAGCAGATTTGTCCGGGTCAGTTTCCGGTCTGCAGAGGCGTATCTAAGTATTTCTGCGCCCGGGGCAAACCACAAAATATTGCGTCTCCCACCACCGAAGTCGTTAATACAAAAAGCTTTTTTTACCGCCATAATGTTTTTGCACGAGTTTTTAGTATAGTACGACTGGTTCTCTGTGTCGATTATGCACAAATTTGAACTATTTAGTACTCACACACGCATATGCAATTACAATTTTTCATAATACCCGATACTAGCCACAGGGAGTTGCATCTGACATTTCGTTTCACACGGAATTTTATGCTTTCTTTTCTTATCATACACTCATTGTCATAAAAATCCGCCCACCAAGAAAAAACCGTGCGATTAACGCGAAACTCGGCGAATAGCTACGGGGAGGTCAGGCATACAAATGATTAAATTTTCGTGCGATTCCGCATGCCGGCGCGTCCAAGACAGGCGCTGCAATCGCAATTCTTGGGCCGCCCCGGTGGCGCAGTGGTCTAAGGCGCTGGCCTCTGATCATTCGTCCGTAAGGGGTCCAGGTTCGAATCCCGCATGTTGTGTTTGTCTTACGGCACTGGCTCTCTCCCTTCCCTGGAACCAGTGACCCTAAATTAGGGACGGGCGACTGCGTATAGCCCATTGAGTTGCTCACGGTGGTCGTTAAACCTCCAATCAAAAAAAGAAAAATTCTTGGGGCTTAAAAGGCGCCGCGCAGGGGACTCCACATTCGTGCCGAACTGCATGGTAGGAGTCAGGTGAGATCTCTGAGCAATAGACATGACGAGGAGCCGCCGTAGATGTGCGTACGGGCAACTGACGGAGTTTGAACGAGACCGTACCGTCGCGATGAGAGAGGCAGGGTGGTAGGCTCGCCGAATCGGCCGCCATTTGGACTGGTCGGACAGTACGGTGCGAACGTGTTGGGAGCAATGGACACGGCAAGGCACCAAGACACGGCAAGGCACCAAGACACGGCGGACTGGTTCTGGACGACCAAGACACACCACCAGCAGAGAGGACCGTGGGATAGTGAAACCGGCACGCACAGATGAAACGACGTCCTTGTCCAATATCCAGAGACATGTGGCGGCTGTACAAGGGACTCCTGTGTCCGCCAGAACCATTTCCAGACTCATCGTAGAGGCAGGCGCCTGGAAATGGTTCTGACTGATTAACAGCAGCCCTTATGGTTTCTGCCATTAACATCGGACCATCGTCGGCGTCGATTGCAGTGGTGTCAGCAACGAACAACGTGGAATGCTACTGGACTGGTAACGTATAGTGTTCAGTGAGGAATCCCGATTCTGTATGGGAACGGACGACCACCGTGTCAGAGGGTGGAGGACCGCAGGTGAGCGCTACAATCCCAACCTCACTGTACAGCGGCACACGTCCCGAACTGCAGGCGTGATGGTCTGAGGAGTCATCGCGTATGACAGCCGGACTTCCTTGCAGTGATCCGAGACGTTGACAGCCCAGCGCTGCGTACAGGAGTCATAGTTTTTTGGTCTTCCCGTTTTCAGATAAATTTATCTATCATCTGGTGAAAATGATTTGACAATACAGAAGGGCAACATAAAATTGCAGCAGGCGTTTGTGTACGTCATTTGTATTTTCGTATTTTCCATTTCCGTTTGTCCTCATCTAAATCGTTAAGTTACACGCGCCCACGGTTCTGTCCCATGATTTTTTTTTCTTGTCTCATGTTAAGTTACACGCGTCCACGGTTCTGTCCCATGTTTTTTTGCTTTTTTTGTGCCCATTGTTAAGTTACACACGCCCACGGTTCTGTCCCACGTTTTTTTCATGTCCCATGTTAAGTTACATACGCCCACGGTTCTGTCCCATGTTTCCCCCCCCCCCCACCCATCGGTGGCTATGTTAGACGTAATTAGTCACGATGCGATTTGTTGAAAACGTGAGTTCCTGTAGTTTGCTCTGCAAGCCGATAGTTATGTCTTTTCCCTGAAATATCCGCTGCCTCCCCATTAGGGGGTAACTGTCCCTTACGATAGTAGTTGATTTCAAATGTCATACGAACATAAGATGGATGCTAGGTTTGCTGCTGAGGATATCACAAATCACCGACGCATGCAAACGAATCCGCATCAGCAGCGACGCCAAGTGTGGAGCTTCAACCTACCAAGTCTCTCTAGGCCCACCTATTATCACCTATAGCAATATTTAAACAGAACACCTGGCGAGTGCAATCATCTACGATTTTAGTGGACCATTATAAACGTATGTGAATGTTTCGAATTTGCAGAAATTTAGTGATATAAAATGAATTTTTGGTTAAATTAGTGTTGCAGTATTTCTAAAATTGAGGGAGTCCTCTTAACAAATGTCAGAGAGTAGTAGAAACATTTTTGCACAATATTAGTTTAAAATAACATCCTTCATGACAGCAAAGAAAAAAATGACGTAAGTACGCTAAAATTACGAAGAAATAGTAACTTGTTGAAATGCTATGGATGTTCGTATCCATATTTCCAAGAACTACGTACAGTGGTGGCAAAAATTGTGAATACTTTTTGAAATTTTCATGTTTTGCAACTTTGCAGGTTTATAGGAAATGTTATTTTGCACCAAAGGCAAATGTTTATATATCACTTTAAAGAAAATTTAATGCTGATGACAGAAGAATAAAAAGACACAGTCTTTTTATTCTTCTGTCATCAACAGCTTCGGTGCACTTTTCCTGGTTTATTTTTCAGTGACTTTGTTTCCTGATAACGTAAACAGCACTTTTGTACGCAGGTATTGTTTGTCACTGACGTACCTACTTACCTAGCAATTTCAGCATAAGAAAGACCCGATTCACGTAATAAAACAATCCTGGTCCTTTTCGTGGGTGACCAATCAACTCTTTTCTTTGGTGCCATTGCTGCACTTATTATCTACACATGAAATTTAACCAAATACTAAAAATATTCACTCAATCTACAATTACGCTTCACTTACACCGCTAACAGTCTTTCTTCTACAGAACAAACAGCAAAACTGACTTCCGTCAACTTCTCACAAGATGTATTGCAGCTACTGCCATTTCATTGGTCCCCAGAACAAGGACTGTGATTGGCCAGTAGGGTTTGCACTTCCAATCCGCTTCTTAACTGAATCACACATACACTGCCGTGCAAAAATTAAGGACAAGATGGTTTTTTGAATGTAACGTCGTGCAGAAGTGCTCCACATCGACTCAAATCATACCATAAGATCCCCAAGATGTAAGAATATGGGACAAGTGAGCAAAACCGTCCAAACAAGCAAAGATTCAAAGGCACTTTATTGAAAAGGTAGCTTCGAGCACCACTGGACAGAAACGTCTATGTGACAGGCGGCTGCCAAGAAAAATCCAGTCTTTAGTAGGGGATATGATCACCCCTGACTGCGTTGCATTATTTACAACGTCTATCCATGCTGATGACGAGGTTGTCAAGGAGCTGTTGAGGCAGCGCGGCGCATTCCTCTTGTAGCTCCAATCGCAGCTGCAGAATCGTTGCTGGCTGCTGGTGACGTGCTGCCAAGCGTCTCCCGAGAAGGTCCCACACGTGTTCGATTGGATTTAGGTCCAGGGACCTTGCGGGCCAATCCATGCGTTGAATATCTTCACTCTCCAACAACTCTGCGACAACCACTGTACGTTGTCGTCCATGAAGAGGAACGCAGGACCCACAGCACCTCTAAACAGACGCACGTGAGGCAGGAGAACCTCGGTACAATAGCGGACACTAGTGACTGAACATCCTTGGAAGATGTGGAGGTCAGTACGGATACCAAGCACGATGCCGCCCGAAACGAGAACTCCGTCACCTCCAAACTGGTCCCTTTCGATGATGTTGGAGGTGTGATTGCGTGTTTCCTGCTCTCTCCAGATGTGTATACGTCCAGAATCGCTCGTCAGACTAAATCAGCTTTCATCCGTAAAGAGAACTCGACCCCATTGCTGATGTGTCCAGTTCTTGAGTTCATGGCACCACAGAAACCGCCGTCTCCGATGAGCAGGCGTTAATGGCACACACTGTGCTGGTCGTCGTGCAAATAGACCACCTTTGTGCAGCCTCCTGGCCACGGTAAAACGCGATAACGGACGTCCAGTTGTCTGTTGCATGTGCCTTGCAATTTCTCCCGCTGTCTGCCGTCTGTCTCTTCTCGCCTGTAGGACAATATACCGGTCGTCCGCCACCGTGGTTGCTCGTGGACGACCACTGCTAAACTCTCGGACAGCTGTTCCTGTCGTTTGAAATGCTCTCCAAGCTCGTGAAACGATGCTGTGAGCGATCCCGAACTCCTCGGCCACACTAGTCACACTTCGACCTTCTTCCAACTTCCCAATGACGCGACCTCGGGTAAAGTCATCCAGATGTCGTCTACTGGATTGCTTGTTGGCCATATCACACGGTGGCAGCAACTCGACGTCGTTCAAACCGATGTACATCGTGCAATAGCTTTCACCGAATTGCTGAGCGTACATCGCCCGTGTGCTTTATACCCTTCCGACACCCCCCCCCTCCTACGTCATGCTGCATATATGCACATGCCCTAATGTACCGGACCCTAGTCTATCTCTTGAGGGGGTCTTTCGGTCCGTTCTGCCTGCTCGTTCCGCTGTTATGCTAATTTCTCCTCTTCGTCCTCAATTTTTGCACACCAGTGTATAAACATTCGCATTTAGTGCAAAATAACATTTCCTATGAGCCTGCAAAGTTGCACAACATGAAAATTTCGGAAAGTGTCCACAATTTTTGCCACCACTGTACACCGAAGAGCAATTGAATTAGAGACAGCTGGCGTTATGCAAATGGGGCGCTGTGGGCGGCCCTGTAAACGGAAACGACATGACGTATGCAGCGATCTGACAATATAAAGAGTGATGCGACGGGAATCAGTAAGAGTCGGACGCAGTATGGGTAAGAGAAAGGATATAAACGCATTTGATCGATGGCAAATTGTCGGGGCCCGACGAAGGGGCCACTCCATCTCGGAAGTCGTTCAGGCACTGGGATTTTCACGAGCCACTGCGTCACGGGTGCACCGTGAGTACATCGAATCCGGTAAAATCATCCCTGCAAGGGTCAACTGTCGTGGACAACAGCGTGTCGATGAGCGGAATAATCGTCGGCTAGCTCTCATTGTAACAGCGGATAGACGGGCCACAGTGCAAGAAATCGCTCGGCAATTTAACTCTGGTGCACAAACACGTGTAAGCAGCCACACCATCCAGAACCATCTCCTCGCTATGGAGTACAGAAACCATCGTCCCACGAGGGTACCGCTGCTGACCGCACATCACAGGGTACAACGATTAGCATGAGCGCGGGAACATCCCCACTGGACCCTAGACATGTGGGAAAATGTTGCCTGGACTGATGAGTCGAGATTCACGTTGGTACATGCGGATGGCAGGATACGAGTACGGCGCAAACCACATGAAGCGATGGATCCTTCTTGCCAGCAGGGTACTCTTCAAGCTGGTGGGGGTGGCATTCTCGTCTGGGGACTGTTTACGTGGACTGAAATGGGACCCATGGTACGTGTAACATCGTCTCTAACAGGTCTACGCTACCGGGATATCCTGGACGACCATTTGCCCCCGTTTATGCGTCTTCAACATCCCACTGGGGACCTCATCCTGAAACAAAACAATGCAGCGTGCTATCGCACCCGAATTGTATCCGAATGGTTGGATGAACACTCCACCGACGTGACCTCGCTTCCTTAGCCAGCTAGGTCACCTGACCTCAATCCCATCGAGCACATCTGGGATGCCATCGAGAGAGATGTTGGAGGCTCTGACCTCCCTCCATCAAATCTTCGTGAACTGTGGGAGCTTGTTCAGGGTCGTGGATCCGTATGGCTTCCCAACGCTTCCGGTGTCTGGTCGAGTCTATGCCGAGACGAATCGCCGCCGTCATCAGGGCGAAAGGTGGTGCTACACGTTACTAGACAGGTATCTCTAATTCAACTGCTCTTCAGTGTATATTGAATAAATATTACGCGCAGTAGGCTACCCGTTTTTTTTATCAGGGATAATCAGCGTCAGGTGAAATCCACACGAACGGATTTTTTTCGACAAAGTGTATCTGCCAAGTTCTTCAAAATTTGTACCCCGCACACCATGTTTCGGTCCCCTAATAGCCTCCCACTTTTGAACTTCTGGGGTCTCCCTGATCCGTGTGAAGAAAAGAAGATTTCCACGTAGCAAGATTGAAAGAAATCTTGGAAGAATTTCCGAAATGTTACGTGAATTCTTCCGCGGAAGTTGCCATCGGGTTTCTTTATACGTTTGAGATTGCGGCTCTCCATATGCCACCATACCAGTGGCGTATCTTGGGTCGAAGACCTGGCTATCTCACCCGATCGTGTTGTTCGCTCTATGGATCCTACACCATGCACCCTCCAGCAGCTGTCAGATTCACTGCAGTCAGCATGGCTCCACATACCTGTGAATACCTTCCAGCACCGTATTGAGTCACTCCCAGTCCGTCTAGCTGCTGTCCACGCTGCACACGGCGGTTCACTGGATATTAGCTGGTGGTCACAACAATGTGACTCGACCGTGTATATTTCAATGAAACAATTCAAATGTATAAAATGAAATGTAAAAATTCTCTTAAATCGTAATTTTCTTCTGTGTAAAATCAATGTCTTCACTTTCGGCGCACGTCCTTTGTTGGCGAACGGAAGGAGTGGACATTTTTCTACGATGCGTTAAGAGCAGAACAATCATACGCGACAGTTTTTTTGGGGGTAGCTAAGGGTATAACTGACAGAAAATAGAAACTCTCGCACAGTGACTCACGGAGAGCCGCAGTCTAAAACCTAAACAAACCCGCCAGCAACTGCATGAAAAGGTTCGCGTAACCCTTCGGAAGTCCGTCAGAAATAATCGATCCTCCTCATAAAAACACATTCTCAAAAATGCCTAAAATAAGTGCATTCGACTTGGAAATAGTTAATAAAATTCGATTTCCTTAGTCACTAATACACAGAAAGTACCTAAACTCAATAAAAATTAACCAAATTCATTGGTAAATTTTCTTCAAAACCCCGTGTTCTCCACTTTTAGACGGTTGCTAGCTTATAATGAAATACTTCACTCGTAAGAAATCAGCCAATTCGTTAAATTCCCAGCTACAAAAGCTATAACTAGGTGCAATGAGTCTCGCGGTGTGCTTGGATTTCCTTTAGTGTGAGTTCTAAAATGCCGTAGCAAGCGTGCTTGCTTCATTTGCACAGCCCATTGAATGCCTGATAAGGAAAACTTAGAAATTGTAAAATAAACAGATAGGAAGCAAACTTTTCCGAAGTAGCTCAGTAAAACTAGCATCTGAGAAAGCAAAGTTTTCTGTTATTAATTGCGGAATTCCTGAATTTTAACACCCGCTCTTGTTTGGCCCTATGATTGGTTGATTGATTTGTAGAGATTAATGATTGGTTATTTTGATGGCACTAGGGTCTCAAGGAACCAAAGAGATCCGAACGCAGTCATTGAAACAGATTTGAGAAAACCCAGCGAAAGGGCAGTAACAGGTTAAAGCACGTAATAGCACGAAATAAAAGAGAACGGGCAACTTGGGAAGTGGGGACGCCAACCGCCCATTCAACAGAAAAAATTAGCTGACACCAGTGGGTTACATCATGGTTACATAATTTCTTTCACTTTAGTCAAGTCCACACGTACAACGATTACCTCATCGTAGCAAAGTCCGTAGCTGAAAGTCATTTTTTACGCTTTCCAACCGTACGTTGAAGAAGCGTACATGTTCCAGCTTTGTCCGTCTGTCTGTCCGTCCGCACGATAACTCGCGTAAAAATGGTTCGATTTCGATGAAATTTTAGTATGTGGTAGGGGACAACCTGGGCACGAACCTTATTGAAAATGGGCGAAATGGGGTCACTTAGGAGCGGGATCCATTCCATTGCCCGTATGCGTCATAACTTGCGTGAAAACGGCTCGATTTCAATGAAATTTTATTATGTGGTAGGGGATCACCTGAGGACGAACCCTATTGAAAATGGCCGAAATGGGGTCAAAGGTCAGAACATAGGAGCGAGATCCATTCCACTGCCTTTATGCGTCATAACTTACGTAAAAATGCTTCGATTGCGGCAAAACTTTAGCATGTTGTTCCGGAGGTATACTGAACCGGTTCTGTTTAATATCATCGAAATGGGGTCAAAGGTCAAGGCACAGGAGCGAGATTTATTCCACAGCCATTTTCCTCAAGACTTGAGTAATAACTTGAGTAATGATTTCTGGTATGCTGGAAAGCGTACCAGATTTTACTAACTTGTTACTAGAAGTGATTGTTCCTTATTACCCTGAACTGTCTGGACACCAAAAACCAGGACTAGACATCAGGGCAGCATTAAGGGAGGCGGGTCTGAAGTGGCTATAGTCTAGGGGTCCACCATTACCGAGGGCTTTGGAAGCATGTCGCTACACCACAAATAATACACGGCTTTGTTTTTTTTTTATATGTATTAGAAAGGTTTATAATAGTTTTAGTTTTGACTCATATGATTCGCGCTTAATTATAAACAGATGCTGGAAGACAAATTTCAAGGCAGTGATGACTCACTAAGGTAAACATTTCATGTCGCTATGTATACCCCGGGGCCGGCGAGACAGTTTCAGCTTTTTCACTATCCATCCAAACTTCTCTCCTTGCACTTTGAACCGTTAACTGTTAAAATTCCATGTGACTTCACATTGTATTAATATAACGGAAAAGATGCACCAAGAAAAGTATAGAATAGTAAACCATTAAAAAATCTAAGACAAAACCAAAGAATCTTAAGCTTTTAATTCATGTTCTTTCTTGTGAGAACAATGGGAAATACAATGACTTTCTATGAAAACTCTGCAGATAATTAATTAGTTTGAAAAATGCACTACGTATACACTGATGAGTCATTCCATTAAGACCACCATCAGCCTAGAGAAATGAGCACGCCTAGAGACCGAACGGTGGCGCAATTGAAGCTCATAGAGCAGTATATATACAACCCAAGAACCGGCGTTCGTTTCTTAGAGCGTTCGGAGTCAGAATGGGAAAAGCTGCAGATTTATCGAAGTTTGATGAAAGACAAATTGTGATAGCACGGCGCCTCGGAACTACGATATCGGAAACAGCGAGGCTTGTGGGTTGCTCACGTGCCGCTGTAGTGAGTACGTATCAAAAGTGGTGCCTAGATGGCCAAACGACGAGCCGTTGTCCAGCCGTATGTCGTCCGCAGCTCACTGATGCCAGAGGGGAGCGGAGACTGTCGCGTATTGTTCATAGCGACCGCAGGGCCACAGTGCGACAAATCACCCGCAGCTGCAACAGTGGTGATCAGGGCAATGCATCACAGCACACAGTTCATCGCAGCCTTCTGTATATGGGCCTGCGTAGCCGAAGACCCAGCCGGGTCTCCATGCTCACTGTACGTCATCGCCAACAACGCATGAAATGGTTGTTGGTCATGAACTGTGTGCTGTGACACACAGTTCATCGCCAGCACAATCGAGATTGGACCGTGGATGATTGGAAGTGGCCTGGTAGGACGAATCAAGATTCCTGGTGCATCACGTAGACTGCAGAGCGCGGATACGCCGATTACCAACGGAGGCTATGGCACCTGGATGTACTGTTGGGCGGAAACAGGCCGGAGGCGGCGGTATTATGCTGTGGGCAATGTTTTCTTGGGACAGTTTAGGCCCCATTGTCCCAATAGCACAATCGCTGACAGCTGTTAGATATCTGAACATCGTTGCCGACCAAGTTCACCCATTCATGGCAACTGTGTTCCCTGCTGGTGATGGCTATTACCAACAGAGTAACGTGCCATGCCACGCTGCTAGAATCGTCGAGGAGTGGTTCGAGGAACTATAACGAAGTGGTATTTCTCCGTCATTTTTATCCGCGCCGGGGTTCGAACCCGATTCCACTCATTCCGGAATAAGTTGCTCTACCAATTGAGCTACGCGGACATTTTATTCTGATTCCTATCTGCCTTTATGTCGTGTGCGTCCTTCTGGCAGGTACGTCACATCTCCTGGTACGTTACATCATCTCCCCCTTCTTTTTCTTTTTTTCTTTCGAAGTGCTGCTCATATTTTTCTTATCTCGCGGTGTGGAAATAACATCACACTAATGCGAGATTTTGAACGGTCGGGTCATCCGGATAGTTCGGGCGCCATTATAACGAAGTAAATTTCTCGGTCATTTTTGGTCTACGCCGGGGTTCGAACCCGATTCCACTCATTCCGGAATAAGTTGCTCTACCAATTGAGCTACGCGGACATTTTATTCTGATTCCTATCTGCCTTTATGTCGTGTGCGTCCTTCTGGCAGGTACGTCACATCTCCTGGTACGTTACAGAACATGTTGGTGACTTTCCGTTAATTCCAAATTCACCTGGCACGAACCCAATCGAGCATTTGTGGTTCGACTTGGAAAAGCGGGTTCGCGCTAAATCACCACCACTCCGAAATGTATGGGAACTGGAGGACCTGCTGTTGACATTATGGTACCAGATACTCCAGGATACCTATCGTCACCTCATCGAATCGATACCTCGCCGAGTGGCCGCTGTTTTGCGGACTAAAAGGGGTCCTACAGCTTATTAGGTAGGTGGTCATAATATAATGACTCATCGGTGTGCAAGTAGAGAGCGAAACTCCGTCCCACTGTTAATTGTCTCTCCATGCAGCTGCTTCCTTTGTTTAATAGGAAATTCGATACTGTAGGGGATTGGTAGTGCTACAAGTAAATAAACACTATGTTTCGTTCCCTCAGAAAAGACCCCTGCTTACCGGCTTGAGCCCGGCGATGAATCCTCCTTTCGATAATTTACTTTTCGATGAATTCACTTGGAGTTGTTGGTGTCGAGCACAGAACCAGCGGTTTGAGAGTCGACTGCTCTATCCACTAGCCTGTCTACAGCCTGCGATGGAATAAACCTAAGTGGGCCCCGGTGGCGCAGTGGACTAAGTGCTGGCTCTCCACTGTTCGTCCGCGATGATCCAAGGTTCGAAAACAGGATGAGGCATGGGTGGTGGGTTTGTCATCCGGCTCTGGCTCTCTCCCTTCCCTGGAACCAATGACATTAAAGTACGGACAGGCGGCTGCTTACAACCCTTCGAGTTGCTCAAAACTATCATATTAAAAAAAAAAACAAAAAAAAACTATCATATTCTTCTTCATACGGCATTTTATTGCAAATCACCAAGACCCATTGCAACCGAACGGATTCCAGCACCATTACGATTCTTAGACAACAAATTGGGTATCTAGCCCAATGCTGGGGACAGTGGAAATCGTGATGGCAGCCGCGAGGACTGGCTGGGACATTGTCGATTTTCAGAGCTTTATGTTCGAGGAAACCTCGCAAATTGGATGGGTGGTAACGGGTTATCGAACTTACATCTGTCGATCACTACACAGATGCCAGGCGGTTGATTAGCCAACTGCCCCCCAACGGGTAGTTCTACAGCATTAGTGAATGGAAACATATTTTTTTTTATTGAAACACTATCAGGTAATTCGTTTAAGTAGTTTTTTTTTTTTTTTTTGATTGGAGGTTTAACGACCACCGTGAGCAACTCAATGGGCTATAAGCAGTCGCCCGTCCCTATTAAGGTCACTGGTTCCAGGGAAGGGAGAGAGCCAGTGCCGTAAGACAAGCACAACATCCATGCCTCACCGGGATTCGAACCCGGATCCCTTACGGACGAATGATCAGAGGCCTGCGCCTTAGACCACTGCGCCACCGGGGCGGCTTTAAGTAGTTGTAATAAACATGTCCAATCACAGCTTCTAACATGAAGGTACAGCGGCTTTGCTGTAGGAAGTTTTAAGGCTGGAAGAAGTAATGATGTTAGTGCGTTGTGCACTGATACTTTTCAAATCAAAAAGAAATAATGATCGCCCCGCGTCGTCGTCTCTTCTTAACTGGGCTTCTTTCCAAGAATCTGAGATAATACACTTCCGTATTTCCGTGCCGGCGTGGTCCCTTAACCTTCCCGCGAGGAATGTAATTCGGCCTCTTGTCATAATTGGATCGTGGGGTGTACGACCGTGAATGTTAATACCAATCGAAATCGACAGAAGGAGGCTGAGGAAAGTATCTGTAAATCGATGGTGTGGTTACTATGGTAACTGCAACAAATGGCCCTCAAACAAACTGACGGCGTTCGGCTGTTTTCTTAGACGTTCCGCACCAGCCGCCGCAAGCGAAGGAAGCGAAGTTATGCTGCCCTGTTGCTTCTCGACGATTAAGTGAATGGATACAGTAGCCTCTCGATGGATTAATCTCACGTCGTAAAACATCATGAGTCGATTACAGAAGAAGATGCCAGACGTGGAGAACGTCCGTGTGGCAGTCAGAGTCAGGCCTTTTATATCCTTTCTTTTAAATCTTTGCTTCTGAAGTTTGATAAGAATCGCTTAATTTTATTCAGTTTAAAACAATTTATATATATATATATCATGTGACGGTGTATAAACGTTTTAGCGCTTTTATTTAAAAATGCGTAGTTATAGCGCAAAGTCTTTGCAAATTTTCAAATATTACTGTGACTTCGGGTAAGTAACTCCTTACTACAAACTTGGTGGGACACTCCCCAGTTTTACGTTTTATGAGGAGAAATGTGTTAAACAGAAAATTCAAAAATAGCACTTTTCCTGTGAAACCTGTACTGAAGCGAAGTTAAAGAAGTAAAAGTTCCCTAATGTATTTGACTTAACTTTTACTAATTTATATGACTTTACTATGTCAAATTACTAAACACAAGAAAGATTAAAAGCAAGATCTATCATCTCTGATCCGATCCAAAGTTTGGAGAAGTTGGGCGCTCTCGAAATATTTCGGGTATGTCCAGTTAGTGGCATAGTGTGCTTTTGTGAATGTTGTTTCCTATCGCTCTTAGTTTTATGCCGCGTCAGTGACTTTCTATACGATGTATACGACGAAATGTTCAGTTTGAGTGATTTAAGAGAGCAAAGAATTCGCAGAAAGTTTTGGTTCCCGGCTTAGCACTGCATATTACAAACTATCTCAGGAGGAAGTGCTTTATCAAAAGGTATAGATCGAGAGGCAGTTTTCACGACTTCAGCCGTGGAAGACGAAGAACTTTCTGAACGATCATCAAAGCTCCGGATTGGCATTTAATTACACTGCAATACCCAAAAGCTAAAGGTAATCAAATTTGCCTTTGGACATGGCTTAACTCTAATGTTTTCTTGGTATTGCAGTGAAGAGTTTTTATATTCTGCAGTGAAACCAAATTTGTGATCCTGAAACAGATTTTGCATGCATAAAGATTGCAGGAGGTAGCTGCCGTGCTTAAAGAACTTTTGAATGAAATCACTCACTGACCTCACACATAAAACGAGTGCTCATAATTTTTCCGGGATTAAAAGAAAAATTGTGTACTAGTGATATTAACCTCATGTATCAAAGCTTCTATGTACTTTAGATATAGCCGTCCCTGTTGCGCAGTGGTCTAAGTGCTGGCTTATAACCATCCGTCCGTGAAGGGGTCCGGGTTCGAATCCCGTTGAGGCATGGATGTTGTGTTTGTCTTACGGCCCTGGTTCTCTCCCCTCCCTAGAACCAGTGACCCTAAAATAGGGACGGGTGACTGCTGATAGCTCATTGAGTTGCTCACGGTGGTCGATAAACATTCACTTAAAAAAAATAAACTTTCGATATATTAGCGAACTTGCACTGAATTCAGGTACATTTTGTAATGCTCATTTCGTGTCTTGTGCAATTTTTCAACGAAAATTACATTTCAAAGGGTGTAATATTTTCCTGCCGCCCCGGTGGCGCAGTGGTCTAAGCGTTGGCCTCTGATCATTCATCCGGAAGGGGTCCGGGTTCGAATCCCGGTTAGGCATGGATGTTGTGATTGTCTTACGGAACTGGCTCTCTCCCTTCCCTGGAACCAGTAACCCTAAATTAGGGACGGGCGACTGCTTATAGCCCATTGAGTTGCTCACGGTGGTCGTTAAACCTCCAACAAAAAAAAAAAAAAAAAAACACACACACACACAAAAACAACAACATTACTTTCATACCATCATCAGTCGGTTGTTTTCATATCACTGGAACTACGTACTGTTAAGCCTCGGATAGTTAGTTCATAAACAATTCTTAATTAAACATTGAGCTAAATTAGGCGACCTAACGGCCAGAATAGAGAAGTGAAACCCTTACGAGCAGATGGTCTTTATTATCGGCACTTCCGGAACACAATTATGCACAAACCATCTCATTAACACAATTCAGAATCATGCACAAACCATCTCATTAACACAATTCAGAATCTGATCTACCAACTTAGGTTCGGCAGGTTTACATCTGATCAACCAATTACAACAATTTGCTACAGAGACAACCAATTACAACAATTTGCTGCTTCGGTGGTTTGGCCATGTTGAAAGAATGAGTGATGAGATGCTTACTAAAAAAATCTTTTTAGCCGAAGTGGCAGGAAGTAAAGGCAGAGGAAGGCCAAGGAAGACATGGGTGGATCAGATTCAGGAGTGTCTGCATGAGAAAAAGATTATGAGTATGAAGTATAAAAAATCTTGTGTACGGCGTGTAATGGATATCAGTGAAGCCCGAGTTGTATGTCAAGATCGCTGTAAATGGAGAAGTTTGATACGACAACAGTAAGTAAAAATCTGGTAGTTTGTATTTCTTTTTGGAGCTAACCTCTGAATCTCAAAGCTTAGTGATATGTATGTATGTATGTATGTATGCTACAGTACTTTATCAATAGCACGCCACAACATCGCACCAGACCACACTTTTCGCTGTTTGCTTCAACGTTATATAGCTCGTTATTATCATGTCCACACACACACACGTCACGCACCTTGACCTCAAGACTGTTGCCAACATACGTTCAGTGAGCGAGAAAAATATAACGTTTAGGTTGAAACGCTTAAAGAGAATGAACTGAAAATTTACATAGAGAGAAACAACTAAAAATGAAAATTAAATTAGAGTGTACGTCATAAGGGAACCGCTGAAAGACGGGTGCCTTACCAAGTGAACAAATAATACATAGTCTAACAAGCTGCACTTAGTCGTAATAATAAATCACACTGAAGAAAACTGTAAAACAGGGATCAGAGTGTCTTTTGACCAAGTAAAATATCTTGAAAACTGAAAACAATATTTTTCACAAAAATGCCTTTGTCTGGTAGAAAGCTGGCCAGATGTTAAAACATTGTAAATGTTTAATAGCTTCCTAAGGTATTATATATTTATCAAAATATTTTCTTATTTTCGTTTCGTCTCATTTGAATGTATTAAGTGTGACTACCGTACCTGAGCGTGATGAAGTAAGGAAGTCTTCACTTTGATCATGATGTCAGTAACTCTTCTTATTTTCCTAATCCATGTATTCCTCTTCCAGCTTTCTTGGTTACACCAAGCATGTATCTCTCCATGTTTCTTTGATTTGTGTGCAGCTTCTGAATGTCGTTCTTAATAAAAGTCCATGACTCTGCTCCATAAGTAAAAACTAGAAATACGCAGGGATTAAATACTTTTCTTTTAATACATAATGGTAAATTGGCCTTGAAAATTGTACTGTGTCTTCGAAAATCTCTACAATCAAGTGTTATAATCCTTCTTATTTCTTCTTCTATGTGGCCCTCGCTCGATATCTGTTGTCCAAGGTAAATGTGGGCATGGGTTTTACTTCTAGATTTGCCTCATAAACTTCCGAATCTTCAATTTTTGTAAGAGCATTGCACATGAATTTTTTCTCTCGTAAGTTCATTTTTAAACGCACTTTGTTCTTGTCAAACAGTTCCTGGATGACGATATACTGTAACTCTAAGGAGATACTTGCAAAAATGACTATGTCGTCAGTAAAACGAAGGTGGGTAAAATAATCCCCATTAAACTTTATCCCCTTGTCTTCCCAGTTCAATGATTGAAAGACATTCTTCAATATACAGTAGTATTGAAGAACTTGGGAGATATGTGGTGTCGCCTTGTCTCACTCCCTTTCCAAGTTTTATATACTGTACTATGTGGGCAAAGGTCTCCGGACACAAGTGCTTTTTTATACAATACTGCATTCATGGCAAAATCAATAAGAAGTTGGTCCGCTTTGGCCACTATTACATTGTGCACTCTCCGTGGCACACTTTCAATGAGATTCTGGTAAATAATCGCAGGTATATTGCTCCATTCATCCTGCTAAGCAGTGGTCAGTTCAGACACAGAAGTTGGACGTGTCGTTCGAGCCCGAATCCGACGTTGAGTTTCATCCCAATGGGTATGTATAGGATTAAAATCGGGACTTTGAGCTGGCCGCTTCAAATTCTGTACACCCATATTCTCAAACCATGTCGAAATAGAGCGTGCTCTGCGCGTTGTTTTTTAAAACAAAAATGGCCCTTATCTGTAAAACTAGTAAAGTGTAGGCAGTGAGGCGTTGTCTAGAATGTCCTGCTACTTCGTGGTGTTTATGTTTCCATCCACAACCACCAACGGTACGAGTGCATACCACAAGAAACATACCCAGACTATGACACTGCCACCAGCAAATTTACCAGTTGGGATGACACATTCTGGCATATACCGTTCACCTGGCACACGCCACACCCAGCAACGACCAACGCATTAAAAAACCGGTGTAGCGTGATTCTTCAATCCATAACCCTCGTTTCCATTGGTCTGGGGTCCATGGACCATAAGGCATTGCTCCAAGCAAGTCGCTTACTCGCATTTTTACGAGTTGCTAACGTCTTGTATGCAGAAGCTCGGCAATGGAAATTTAACTTGTGCAGTTCCTTATAAACTGTCTTAGGGCACACACTTACCCCTATTTAAATCTTGAACTTCTTTGGTGATTATTTGTGCTGAGGAATTATGGTACCCACGAAAGACACGTTTCAGAGTTCTCTTGTCCCTTTCCATCAACTTACTTGGTCTTCCTGAACATTTCTTGGCAGTCGTAAGTCCCTCACGTTTCGATTTACTAATAACGTCTTGAACAGTTGCCCGTCGGCGTTGCAATTATTCTGCAATCGCACGCACAGACAGGTTGCTGCTATGGCACTCTATAGTAACGCCTCGTTGGAAGTCAGTAAGCTCAACACGCGTGGCTATGTCTCACGAGTAGACGATATACGACGTCTGAAGAGCCAACTCGCAGTTTTAAAGGAGATCTGGCACACGTAGTCTATTGGAATGTACCATTTTTGTTGCGGAAGGGGTGTCCAGGGACTTTTTCCCACACAGGGTAAATGCTATGGCATAATGTAAATCAACATAAAACCAGCTTTAGAAATGTTTTATGAAAAGAAGTTCTTGCAATTCTTCTGGAAAGAAGGACTGGTAGGAACGTTTCGGTTGAACTTGAACAAGTATCATGAACGTGCATTGAAATTTTTCGGACTAACAATAAAAGTTTAACGTAATAGTGATGATTAATGTGTGATTTTGTAAGTATTTTCTAAAATTAATATATTTTTATATATTAATTTAAATAATGTTTACAAAAGCATTTCTAAAAAAAAATTGTAAGCATTTTCTAAAATTAATATATGATTTGTAAGCATTTACATGAGTGTTCTACACAGAAGTGCATTTCTTTTTACTTTTTAAAATACACTACATTGACAAATGTCACCGGACATCACCGCACACCCCTTCAAACGAAAATGAACGGATCCGCTGCGTTTTTAAGATGCGCATTACAGTTGCAAACGGTATAAAACAAGTCTGCAGCTAACCGCGATGATATCGCACTGTGAGGTTGAGTGAAAAATGTCGCGGCGGGAGAGAACTGACTTTGAGAAAGGAAAGATTGTTGGGTGTTACATTACTGGGTTGTCCATATGAGAAACCGAGATGCGTTTAAACATACCGAAGTCAAATGTTTTGGATGTACTGAATATGTGGAAGACACGTGGCGTGCCTGAAGTAGCACAACGTACCAGCAGATCAAAGAAAATCAGTGATAGAGAACGACGAAGCCTCAGGAGAGTCACCACGGCTAATCGACGCAGTACTGCACAAGACCTCAGTGTACAGGTGAGTAAAAATGCTGGAACCTCGGTATGTACACGTACCATTCGCAGAGAACTTCATTCATGGGTTACCGTGGTCGTGCGGCTGCTCATTAGTCTTTCATCTCCACTCGGAATGCTACTCGTCGTTTAGCATGGTGTAAAGAACATTTATCGTGGACCGTATATCAATGGAAACGGGTCCTATGGACTGATGAATCCAGATACACGATCCATCAGTCTGATGGCCGTGTGTGGGTATGGCGGCAGCCGGAGGAACGCTATTTACCACAGTGTACTGTTCCTACGGTAAAGTTTGGAGCTGGCAGTGTACTCGTGTGGGGGTGTTTTTCGTGGTATGGTCCCAGCCCATTGGTTATCGTGGACAAACCTGTTAACCAGTACGTCTACCTCGATATTCAGGACAATTATGCCCTACCAACTCTGTGGCAATACTATGGAACCGAGCCTTGTTGGTACCAGCAGGTTAATGCATCGAGCCATAAAGCAAGGACTGTCACGGCGTGGTTTGACGATAATTGCGTATCGTGTGTGGACTGGTGAGCACAGAGGCCTGACCTGAATCCCATAGAGCCCCTATGGGATGAATTAGAGCGCCGCATAAGAAGTTTGGAACCAAGGCCTACTACTAAACAACATTTAGCGGCAGCATTATGTACTGAATGGAAGCGCATGCCTATCACTGTGTTTCAAAACCTTGTCGAAAGCATGTCTCGAAGGGTCAGTGCATGCATTAAGGCCAAAGTTCGACCGACACCGTACAAATATATATCAATAAATGCTGTGTTGTGTTTCTCTTCTAGGTTTCCGGTGACTTTTGTCAATTTAGTGTATACCAAGGCTTGATAACATTGCCCTTTAGTCATCGTTGCAGTGAAGAGTTTAAGATTCACGTGATACTAAGCCGAAGAACATTGTTTGGTCCTATATGGTAAATTTGAAATAATTCCTACAATTATGAAAACGGTTTTTCTTAATCATCATTAAAAATTTAAGAATAAGGTATGCGAAAATCCGAAATGGAAAGCAGCTAGCGTTCAAATGGAATATTAAGTACATAAATTAGTAATAAAAAAATTGCACGTTGAGCACTGGCAGATCCAGAGGAGGGGTGCTCCCACAAAACTGTGTTTATCTATTTAAATATTTTACAAAAAATATTTACTTTAAAAATTGACAATGTCTTAATTTAATATCAGTATTTACCTTTCTAATGAATCTGTCAAAAAGTAGAATGATGAAGGACTTTACATGTCAGTCGTGTTTACTCGTTCTCCCCCCCACCCCCCGATGTAATTGCTAGACCCTCCAGTGACATCGCGTGTGATTTTGGTTCAGAACCATAGTGTGATAATGTATAAGTTCATTTACAGTTTCATCATATTCTTAAAATTCAAACTGTGATGAACACTGGAAAAAAGAATAAGAAATTTTAATACTTCTTTGAACGAATTTTAGACTAACTTCCATAACTGAGTATAAAATATGCGTATAATAGTAATAGTAACCGGACATAGATTTTTATTAGTTCTAAGTATTCTAGACATAATGGAATATCCTTCAAAAATACTTATCGAACTGAGAAAAACGAGAGCAGTGCGTTAATGAATAGCATTTATCAATGCAAATTGCAGTGTAAGCTGCAGATATTGTCCGTTTCATGTATTTTTCTCGACAGAAACCTTCCCAGCATCCTATTTGCTGTTGAAACTGTCGTATACCTCCAATTTAACCTTCCTTTTGACTTTCTCTCATTTAATTTGGTTACTCCTCTTTAAATGCTTTCTCACTAACGGCACATTATTCTTCTCGACGAGCTTTTCAAGTTGGCAACCTGGCAGTGGGTGAAAGTGCAATCAACGATAAGTAAAAATAAACTGACGGAAAAAAATCCCAACACCAAGAAGGGGTTGTGTTAGATAAACGACAGTTGGTAGACGGTGAGAGTACATCTGTAAGATGACGTCAATGCAAATTTCGCGCTCGGCGCATACGTGTGGCACTAGTAGCGCCCCTCGGAACATGCAAAGCAGGTTTGCTGCAAATACGCGCTGTAACGTTCGTGAGCGTTAGTTATCGTTGAGATTCGACGTAGGGTGTTGATGTTAGTCAAGAATGCCTTTAAGAAGACGAAGAAGCCATTATCAACAGCTCACGGAGTTTGAACGAGGTCGTGTAATAGGGCTACGAGAAAGTGGATTTTTGTTCCGCAATATTGCAGAGCGACTTGGCAGGAATGTAGCCACTGTACATGATTGTTGGCAGCGGTGGTCAAGGAAAGGTACTGCCTCAAGAAGACCGGGTTCCGGCCGGCCACATGGCACTACTGAGAGGGAAGACCGCCGTGTACGGCGTATGGCCGTGGCGCATCGTACCGCGTCTGCGGCAGCAATTCGAGCTGCAGTTGCCACCACAGTGACACAACGAACTGTTACAAATCGGTTACTTGAAGGACAGCTCCGAGCCAGACTCTCTGTAGCGTGCATTCCACTTACTCCAAACCACTGCCGTTTGCGACGCCAGTGGTGTCAAGCTAGAGCTCATTAGAGGACGGAGTGGAGATCTATTGTGTTTTCTGATGAAAGCCGGTTCTGCCTGGGTGCCAGTGATGGCCGTGTGTTGGTTAGAAGGAGGCCAGGTGAGCGCCTGCAACCAACCTGTCTGCGGCCGAGACACACTGGACCTACACCTGGAGTTATGGTCTGGGGAGCAATTTCCTATGACAGCAGGAGCACTCTCGTGGTTATCCCACGCACCCTGACGGCACAGTTGTACGTCGGTCTGGTGATTCAACCTGTTGTGCTGCCATTCATGAACAGCATTCCAGGGGGTGTTTTCCAACAGGATAACGCTCGTCCGCATACCGCTGTTGTAACCCAACATGCTCTACAGAGTATCGACATGTTGCCGTGGCCTGCTAGATCACCAGATCTTTCACCAATCGAGCACGTATGGGACATCATTGGACGACAACTCCAGCGTCACCCCCAACCAGCATTAACCGTCCCTGTATTGACCGACCAAGTGCAACAGGCATGGAACTCCATCCCACAAACTGACATCCAGCACCTGTACGACACGATGCATGAATGTTTGCGTGCTTGCATTAAACATTCTGGCGGCTACACCGGTTATTAATGTACCAGCATTTCACATTTAAAATGGCTCTTCTCGCGCTTACATTAAGCTGTGACCTTGAAACCTTAATCGATTAAATATGTTACCTATACAAATGTATTGCCGCCATTTCATTCCTCTACAACTATTTTTTCGTGGTGTTGGGATTTTTTTTCCGTCAGTGTATATGTTCTGAGTTAGAGAGGGAGCTATGCAGGCAAGTGTTAAGTTCTGAATGAGTTGAGAGCTATGTATTATGACGTATACTCCAAATTAACTTTCAGTTTTAGTTGTTTTTCTTTATGTAAATTTTGAGTTCGTTCCCTTTCAGCGTTTCAACCTTAATGTTATATTTTCTCACTCATTGAATGTTATGTTGGCAACAGTCTTGAGGTCAAGGGTGAATGACGTGTACATTTTTGACAAGCGAAGAACGAGATATGTCTGGTGCTAGCAGACAAAATGTGTGCGTTAGTGGCAGTCGTGGAAGCTGTCCTAATCTGTAAGCGATAGTATCTGTCGATCTGTGGTGTATATGTATTAACTGTTAGTCTTTTCAAACTACGATTGTGTTTTCTAATTCACGTTAATTCGACTAATTGCCTACTGTTGTTATTGGAGCTATGATTTAAAAGTTTCTTCATCAGTGAAATGCGGCTGAATAAAAGGCGAACTGTAACTGGAAGTAAATCTTTCTTGAACTTTTTTGAGTGACTCCGTTTCACTTGAAGTGAGTGAACAAGAAGAAAAAACTTTACGTAGTGTTCCCAAAGCCACATATACACGTTTCTAATAGTAAACAAGTTAGTAAAATCATGCAATGCATTGATTATGATACGCTTTCCAACATACCAGAAATCATTACTCAATTTATGAGGATAATGGCTGTGGAATAAATCTCGCTCCTGTGCCCTGACCTTTGACCACATTTCGATGATATTAAACAGAATTGGTTCAGTATACCTCCGGAACAACACGAAAACGTTTTGTCGTAATCGAAGCATCTTTACGTAAGTTATGACGCACAAGGACAATGGAATGAATCCCGCTCCTATATCCAGACCTTTGACCCCAGTTCACCCATTTTCAGTAGGGCTCGTCACCGGGAGGTTCCCTAGCACATACTAAAATTTCATCGAAATCGAACGCTTTTTTTATTAAAGTTATTACGCATAAGGGCAATGGAATGGATCCCTCTCCAATGTCCTGACCTTTTACCCCATTTCACTCATTTTCAATAGGGTTCGTCCCCAGTTGATCCCCTATCATATACTGACATTTCATCGAAATCGAAACATTTTTACTCAAGTTGTGGCGCATAAGGGCAGTGGAATGGATCCAGCTCCGATGTCCTGACCTTTGATCCCATTTCACCCATTTTCAATTGGGTTCGTCCCCAGTTGATCCCCTATCATATACTGTCACTTCATCGAAATCGAAGCATTTTTTCTCAAGTTATAGCGCAGGGCAATGGAATGGATCCCGCTCCGCTGTCCTGAACGACCTTTGACCCTATTTCACCCATTTTCAAAAGGGTTCGACCCCAGGTGATCCCCTATCATAAACTGAAATTTCATAGAAAACGAACCATTTTTACAAGTAATGTCGCGTAAGGGCAATGGAATGGATCCCGCTCCGATGACCAGACCTTTGACCCTATTTCATCCATTTTCAATAGGGTTCGTTCCCAGGTGATCCCCTATCATATACTGAAATTTCATCGAAATCGAACCATTTTTACAAGTTATGGCGCATAAGGGCAACGGAATGGATCCCGCTCCGATGTCCTGACATCCAACCCTTTTTCATCCATTTTCAATAGGGTTTGTCCCCAGGTGATCCCCTATCATATACTGAAATTTCATCAAAATCGAACCATTTTTACAAGTTATGGTGCATAAGGGCAACGGAATGAATCCCGCTCCGATGTCCTTACCTTTGACCCCGTTTCACCCATTTTCAACAGGGTTCGTTCCCATGCGATCCCCTATCATATACTGAAATTTCACCGAAATGGAACCATATTTACGCAGATTATGACGCATAAGAGCAATGGAATGGATCCCGCTCCTATGTCGTTAGCTTTGACCCCAGTTCGCCCATTTTCAATAGGGTTCGTCCTTATGTGGTCCCTTATCACATACCAAAATTTCACTGAAATCGAACCATATTTACGCAAGTAATGACGCATAAGGGCAATGGAATGGATCCCATTCCTATGTCGTGACCTTTGACCCCATTAACCCCATTTTCAATAGGGTTCGTCCTTTTGTGGTCCCTTACCACATACTAAAATTTTACTGAAGTCGAACCGTATTTACGCAAGTAATGACGCATAAGGGCAATGGAATGAATCCCGTTCCTATGTCGTGACCTTTGAACCCATTAACCCCATTTTCAATAGGATTTGTCCTTATGTGGTCCCTTATCACATACCAAAATTTCACTGAAATCGAACCATATTTACGCAAGTAATGACGCATAAGGGCAATGGAATGAATCCCGTTACTATGTCGTGACCTTTGACCCCATTAACCCCATTTTCAATAGGGTTCGTCCTTTTGTGGTCCCTTACCACATACTAAAATTTCACTGAAGTCGAACCATATTTACGCAAGTAATGACGCATAAGGGCAATGGAATGAATCCCGTTCCTATGTCGGGATCTTTGAACCCATTAACCCCATTTTCAATAGGGTTCGTCCTTACGTGGTCCCTTACGACATACTAAATGTTCACTGAAATCGAATCATATTTACGCAAGTAATGACGCATAAGGGCAATAGAATGAATCCCGTTCCTATGTCGTGACCTTTGACCCCATTAACCCCATTTTCGATAGGGTTCGTCCCCAGGTGTTTCCCTACCACATACTAAAATTTCATAGAAATCGAATGACTTTTACGCGAGTTATCGTGCGGACGGACGGACAAAGCTGCAGCATATACGCTTCTTCAACCTACGGTTGGAAAGCGTAAAAAAGGATACAGTACGCAGTACAATATGTAATGGTCTGACTACGTTATGCTACATTTTACGAGCGATAAGCAGTGCTAAACGTTTTATCGATGTGCTGTACAATTCTTGACGTGCTTCGAGATAGAATGAAGGACACTGAACTTGTCAGTATCAAACTCTGTGGTTCTTGAATCCTAAGCAGTATTGACTTTGAAATGACTTTTACACTGCGTAACACTAAATTTTTCATCGATTTCTACATCAACGATACAAGTTTAATATAAGTGTTCCTCAAATAGTTTAATTCATCTAATAAGTTAAACATTAAAATACTAAAGTCAGTTGTTATAGAACTTTATATTATAGATTCAATTTCTAAAAAGAAAAATAATTATGCATAAATATGAACACGTTAATGCTGCAGATTTTTTTTCCTGATTGAGGGTTTAACGACTACCGTGAGCAACTCAGTGGACTATAAGCAGTCGCCCGTTCCTAATTTAGGGTCACTGGTTCCAGGGAAGGGAGAGAGCCAGTGCCGTAAGACAAACACAACATCCATGCCTCAACGGAATTCGAACACAGACCCATCTCGGACGAATGGTCAAGAGCCTGTGTGTATGTGTTTTTTTTTAATGAATTTTCATCGTACACAGTGTCATACACACACCTGTCACAGAATTTGAAACCTTTATGCAGATGTACATAAACGCCACTTACGCAGCGTATATTCAAAATATGTGGTCACGTGCGTCACCACGTGATGTAGGCAGCTATTTAAGACTACTGCTCCTCAGTAGTGTTGATCACAACGAGAAGAACAAAGGAGGATACTTTGGAGTTCGATAAAGAACATATTGTGTGTACCCGTCCGGCTGGAGCGACGATTTGAAAACAGCGGATCTAACTGGTTCCTCAAAAGTTGAGATATCTCGAATTTTAGTTATATCGAACAACTCAAGGTTCTGGAGGTGGTGTTATGGTGTGGGGTACGTTCTATTGGTACAGAACGGTCACCTGATACTTCTGGAAGGGCAGGTGTCCTCTAAGGATTGTCTGAACATTGTTCAAATCCGTCCTGTAACGTTGACGTTTTATCCAGCAGGTGAAAGCTGTTTCATGGACGATGCTACTGCCTATGACGTACTAAAGTGGTAAAGCACATGTCAAGACGCGTCGAAGAATTCTGTCGGTGTAGCTTAATTGGTAAAGCAATCGGCTCCGGAGCAGAGGGATGCCGATTCGGTTCTCGTCTCGGGGAAATTTGTGTTTTCACATGCCCATCGTGCAATATACAAGTATGTTCAACAGAGGTTCAGCGAGCACGACATTGACTTCCACTATCTACCATGTCCACCACAAAGTCCGGACCTGAAACCCTTTGAGAATATATGGCGCATGTTAGGAAAATAGGTAAGGGACAAAGTTCGTCTTTCCTCAAATCTAAGCCAATTAAAGGACATGACTATTAGGTAAAAGCCTGGTATGTGTAGTCGTAAATGCATTCCAACACCTTGTGGAATCTTTGGCCAAACCGTATACGTGCTGTATTTCGGGATAAAGGAAGAAACTTTTAGCCGACTTGGTATTGAATAGAAGTTTCTAATTCAATGGCAAATATGTGTAATTCACAATACACAGTGCGTCAAATAATTTTTAGGTCTGGCGCTAGATTTCTGCCTACGGTGGCGTTACCAGTGTAATCGCGAATGCGTTATAAACCGTGACCATCTGCTTGCTTTCTGCCAAAAGTACTGCGCAGTTGTTAAAGTAACTCAAACGAAACGGCCGTTCATTAGAGAAGTAGAAATATTTTTCATGTTGAATTATTAAGATGGAACAAAGTGCTGTTATTAAATTTAACGCAAAACTTGGTAAAAGTGCCTCGGAAACGTACCAAATAATGAAACAAGTTTACGGTGAGTTTTGTTTAAGTAGATCAAATGTTTTCCTGTAGCACAAACGTTTTTCGGACGAAAGAGATACGCTAGAAGATGATAAGCGTACCGGAAGGCCACGTTCATCTAGGAGACCTGAGATTATTAAAAACGTGCGTGATTTCGTGGCAAACAATCGATGTGCGTCTCTAAGAATGATGGAAGAGTCTTTAAACATTAACAAAGAAACGATTCGAACCATCCTGCATGAAGATTTGGGCAAAACAAAAGTCTGTGCTAAATTTGTTCCACACACGTTAACCAATGAACAAAAAAGAAGAAGTGCATATTGCAGAGACATCATTTCAGCCGCTGAAAATGATCCAAACTTCTTAAAATCGATTGTTACAGGTGATGAAACATGGTGTTTTTTCAATATGATCCTAAAACAAAGCGACAAAGTGCGGAATGGAAGTCAAAAAACTCACCACAAGCCAAACAAACAAGAAAAGTTCCATCGAGAATCAAAACAATGCTCATTACATTCTTCGATAGTAAGGGTATTATCCACAAAGAATTTGTTCCAAGTGGACAAACAATTACTGGTGAGTTTTATTTAAATGTTTTGAGGCGTTTGATGGGCAGAATTCGTCGCATTCGTCCAGAATTTCGGGATGAAAACAGTTGGTGTTTGTTGCACGATAATGCACCCAGTCACACCTCACTTCTTGTTCGTAGATTTTTGGCGAAAAATAACGTCTGTGTGTTGAATCACCCACCGTATTCGCCTGATTTAGCACCCTGCGACTTTTCTTTATTCCCAAAACTTAAAATGACTTTAAAAAGGTGTTATTTTGATGATATTTCGACCATACAAACAGCTTCGACGCGTGCTTTGGAGGCAATTCCGCAAAGTGAACTGGAACAGGCATTCGAATTATTATTAAATCGCTGTAACAAGTGTATTGAAGCCGGAGTGACTTATTTTGAATAACAAACCAAAACAAATTATAATTTCTTGTTTCTATTTCATTTTACAGACCCAGTCTTAAAAATTCTTTGCCACACTGTGTATGTGGTTCTATTTAAAATTTCGTTGTCGTTCTTCGACCCATCCGGCTAATACTTCCAATGGCAGGTGAAAATAAATTTCCTTTCGTATGAAATTCCACTTTTCCCTGAATTTCCCTGATCTTACCAAAGCAAACACCCCGATTTTAACCTCGCTACAATTTACATTATTTTTTCGTTTGCGATATGTAGCCATTATCCGTGCATTTCGTTTGTTTATAGAGTAAGGATCATAGGCTCATTAAGGTAAAGCAACGAATGTTTTGTAAGGTTCATAAGTTCACAGAAGTCTTCTGGGGCCTCTCACAGAAGGCGGAGCTTTAAGCCCCTGCTTAATCCATTCATCGGAATATCCTTCTCTAGAGCGTTGTGTTTCACACAAGCACTAATTTGTTGACCGAAGGAAAACGTGATAATTTCCGTAAGCTAACTTCAAGCCAATGAAGATTTTTAATTATTTGACAGTGACTATCACCTACGTTTTGGAGAACCGATTTTGAATAAATACTACTTCCTGCCTCTAAACGCAAGCCTTCAAATCTAACTAAGTGTTGAAACTGTAACTGAAACTATTCTTCCAGCATATCAAAGATAGGTACATCTCGCAGGTGAAGTTCACAGAGCAGTATATATATATACAGTATAACCCAAGGACCGGTTTTAGGTTAGTACAGTGTTCGGAGTCAGAATGGGAAAAACTATCGATTTATTGGAGTTTGATTAAGCACAAATTGTGATGGTACGGCGCCTGGGAACTACGATTTCGAAAACGGCGCGGCTTGTGGGTTGTTCACGTACCGCTGTAGTGAGTACGTATCAAAGGTGGTGCGCAGGTGGCCAAACGACGAAATGTTGTCCAGCCGTGTGTCGTCCGCAGCTCATTGATGCCAGAGGGGAGCGGAGACTCTCGCGCAATGTTCACAGCGACCGCATGGCCACAGTGCGATAAATCACCCGCAGATACAACAGTGGTGATCAGGGCAATTCGTCACAGCACACAGTTCATTGCAGCCTTCTGCGCATGGGCCTGCGCAGCCGAAGACCCAGCCGGGTTCCCATGCTCACTGCACGTCATCGCCAACAACACATGAAATGGGCCCAAGATCATCGAGATTTGACCATTGATGATTTAAAGAAAGTGTCTTGGTCTCTGACAAATCAAGATTCCTGGTGCATCACGTAGACGGACGAGCGCGGATACGCCGATTGCCAACGGAGGCTGTGGCACCTGGATGCATTGTTGGGCGGAAACAACCCGGCGGCGGCGGTATGCTGTGGGCAATGTTTTCTTGGGACACTTTAAGCCCCGATATCCCAATAGCACAATCCCTGACAGCTGTCAGGTATATGAACATCGTTGCGGACAAAGTTCACCCTTTCATGGCAACTGTGTCCCCTGCTGGTGATGGCTATTATCAACAGGATAATGCGCCATGCCACACTGCCAGAATCGTCAAGGAGTTGTTCGAGGAACATGCTGGTGACTTTCTGTTAATGCTCTGGCCTCCAAATTCACCTGACATGAACCCAATTGAACATTTGTGGTTCGACTTGGAAAAGCGGGTTCGCGCTGAATCACCACCACCCCGAAATGTACGGGAACAGGAGGACCTGGTACCAGATATCCCAGGATCCCAATTACATACAGGGTCGTGATGAGGAAGGCCAAAAAAATAGTAATAAGTAAATCCACCATGGGCAGTGATTCGCCACGGCTGAAACAGAGTTTAGATGGTCGCCTGCGGTATTGCATTCCATTCTGCTTCTACACGCATCCATAATTCGTTGGTTGTGACAGGCGGCGAGGCCATGCAAGCCAGTCGTTGCGCGATGACAATTCAGTCGTTTTCTATAGGCGACAAATCTGGCGAGCGAACAGGCCTGTACACGGGCACGGAGTACGTCTTGTACAGTTCGAGCAACGTAAGATTGGGAATTGTCTTGTTGGAAGACAGCCCCTGGGATCGTCTGTAGATAGGGTAGAAGTTCATCTTCCAAGACTTCCGTGATGTAGCGTTGGCTGTTCAACGTGGCTGTGATGAGTAGTAGGCAAGTGTGTGAATGAAACGCACTAGCACTCCAGGCCATCACGCTCGGCGTGGGACTGGTATGGCGCTGCACAATGCCGCCTTCCAGATGCCGTTCACCACGGTATCTGCGAACAAGGATTCGCCCGTCGTGATGCATTAAATTGAACCTGGACCCGTCCGAAAACACAATATTCTCCCATTCAGTACTCCAGTTTCGACGTTAGCGGCACCACTGCAATCGCTGGCGCTTATGGTTCAGACTGAAGGAAAGTCGCAGCAATGGACAGCGAGTACCAACGACTCTTTGCAGAAATCGGTGGCGAACAGTGCTTGCAGACATCGGACGATGTGTGACCATCCTCCATTGCTGCACAAGTGTCGTGGATGGTGTTGTGCGCGACGTCACTGCCATACGGTGCAGGTGCCTGTCTTCCTGCTCGGTCGTGCGATTTCGAGCTCCAGACATTGCACGACGATGCGTAGAGGCTTCTGCTGTTCATTGACGCCATGTACGCATAACGGTAGTTGCGTTAAGCCAAACGCGTGCTGCAATATAACGGTATGATAAACCACCTTCTCTGAGTCCAACAATTCTACCTGTTTCAAACTACGTCAAGTGTTCGTATGGTTGTCTCGTCCTCCTACGCGGCATGGTTACGTGTTAACAATTGCGTACCGTCGAGTTTTGATCAATTGATCATATGATCATATGTAGAGGATTTTAGGAAGGGAGTGTCTGACCCCAGGTCTTAAACAACCCTTAGAAATAGGAAGCTAGGAGATTTGGGCTAGAGTGCCCGATATAAAAGTGACACGGATATATTATATATTACCGGAGGTCCAGTACCCGGGGTCTGACGGCTTAATGTGCCCATCAGATCAGATCAGATCATATGTAGAGGATTTTAGGAAGGGAGTGTCTGACCCCAGGTCTTAAACAACCCTTAGAAATAGGAAGCTAGGAGATTTGGGCTAGAGTGCCCGATAGGAAAGTCACACGGAAGCGAGGTAGAAGACGCCCTTATTTACGACCGAGTAGCCAGTACCCGGGGTCCGACGGCTTAACGTGCCCATCAGATCATATGTAGAGGATTTTAGGAAGGGAGTGTCTGACCCCAGGTCTTAAACAACCCTTAGAAATAGAAAGTTAGGAGATTTGAGCTAGAGTGCCCGATAGGAAAGTCACACGGAAGCGAGGTAGAAGACGCCCTTATTTACTACCGGGGGGCCAGCACCTGGGGTCTGACGGCTTAATGTGCCCATCAGATCAGATCAGATCATATGTAGAGGATTTTAGGAAGGGAGTGTCTGACCCCAGGTCTTAAACAACCCTTAGAAATAGGAAGCTAGGAGATTTGGGCTAGAGTGCCGGATAGGAAAGTCCCACGGAAGCGAGGTAGAAGACGCCCTTATTTACTACCGGGTAGCCAGTACCCGGGGTCCGACGGCTTAACGTGCCCATCAGATCATATGTAGAGGATTTTAGGAAGGGAGTGTCTGACCCCAGGTCTTAAACAACCCTTAGAAATAGAAAGTTAGGAGATTTGAGCTAGAGTGTCCGATAGGAAAGTCACACGGAAGCGAGGTAGAAGACGCCCTTATTTACTATCGGGGGGCTAGTACCCGGGGTCCGACGGCTTAATGTGCCCAAAATATCAGATCATATGTAGAGGATTTTAGGAAGGGAGTGTCTGATCCGAGGTCTTCAATAACCCTTAGAAATAGGAAGTTAGGAGATTTGAGCTAGAGTGCCCGATAGGAAAGTCACACGGAAGCGAGGTAGAAGACGCCCTTATTTACTACCGGGGGCCAGTACCTGGGGTCTGACGGCTTAATGTGCCCATCAGATCAGATCAGATCATATGTAGAGGATTTTAGGAAGGGAGTGTCTGACCCCAGGTCTTAAACAACCCTTAGAAATAGGAAGCTAGGAGATTTGGGCTAGAGTGCCGGATAGGAAAGTCCCACGGAAGCGAGGTAGAAGACGCCCTTATTTACTACCGGGTAGCCAGTACCCGGGGTCCGACGGCTTAACGTGCCCATCAGATCATATGTAGAGGATTTTAGGAAGGGAGTGTCTGACCCCAGGTCTTAAACAACCCTTAGAAATAGAAAGTTAGGAGATTTGAGCTAGAGTGCCCGATAGGAAAGTCACACGGAAGCGAGGTAGAAGACGCCCTTATTTACTACCGGGGGGCTAGTACCCGGGGTCCGACGGCTTAATGTGCCCAAAATATCAGATCATATGTAGAGGATTTTAGGAAGGGAGTGTCTGATCCGAGGTCTTCAACAACCCTTAGAAATAGGAAGCTAGGAGATTTGGGCTAGAGTGCCCGATAGGAAAGCCACACGAAAGCGAGGTAGAAGACGCCCTTATTTACTACAGGGGGGCCAGTACCCGCGGTCCGACGGCTTAACGTGCCCATCCGACGCACGGCGGATATGTAGTGGATCGAGCGTTCGTACCTGTCTGGGATCGAACCTGAGGCCCTTTCCGTGGCAGTCACGAACTTTGCCCACTAGCCCACCAGCGGCCCTCGTACCGTCGAGTTTAGCGATAGCAAGTTTAAAAACCTGCTCTCTGTACACCTTCTTTTATACCCCCTGGCGTGACGTTTCCGGCGGGGTTGTGCGCGCGCCTCACATTTGCATGTGCGCTGCAATTCTAATCATTTGCATCTCCCATAGGCCCTATCCACCATGCACATTTCATGCAAATCCGTGCATTTTTTTATGGAGTTGCAATTTGTATTAACAGCAGTGTGCCGCCCCGGTGGCGCAGTGGTCTAAGCGATGGACTCTTATCATTCTTCCGAGATGGGCCTAGGTTCGAATCCCGGTGAGGAATGGATGTTATATTTGTCTTACGGCACTGACTCTCTCCCTTCCCTGGAACCAGTGACCCGAAATTAGGGACGGGCGACTGCTTATAGTCCATTGAGTTGCTCACGGTGATCGTTAAACCTCCAATAAAAAAAACAGCAGTGTATTTATAGTTGGGTGTGTGAAGTGGTGCTTGCGCAGGACCGATTTCACTATCAATAGATGGGTGCCCGGATATTAATGGTAGGGCAGTGTATATTGTGAAACAACTATTAAGCTTATTTTTTATGAGAAAGCATTCATTCGACTTGCGCTGATAATTTGACAACACTCTGATCTTCACGGTAATTTCCTTTTTTCTTCTCGAAAACTTTTTCAAAGAATTTACTGCAATCAGCGTCATAAGTTTCTAAGACATTGGATCAGAATGCCGTAATTTATGTTAACGGCTTTACAACAAACAGCTTGCCAGAAAACTTTTATTACCAAAAGAAAATGAAGACTATCATATAGTCTAAGTAAAGCAATGGATTCGAAAGATTATTCTTGGTATTCTGCAAAGAAGATATTCTGTGCCTGAGTTCATGCATACTATTCAGTATGCATGAACTCAGGCACAGAATATCAGAAGCGAAAGACGACGATCGCTCTCCACTTTTGCTCAACGTAAACAAATGTACAGGGGTTGTCCAAAAAAAAAAGGGAAGCACCTTGAAACAGTGGGTGTTACGCACCTAATATGGTGTGGGAGCACCCTTGGCATTTGAAACTGCTTGAATCCTCCATGATTGAACAGTTCGACTTCTGTGAATTGGGGCGTTATCATCTTGAACGGTGCAATTCCCTGAGGGAAACAATGTCTGCGCCGGAACATAAAACGTGGACTGCGGATCAGTGGAAACAAGACATGTTTCCATTGATCCGCAGTCCACGTTTTATGTTCTTGGCACCACTGTAGTCTCCGTTTCATATTCACCTGTGACACCAGGGGGTTTGTAATCGCAACTCTGCCGTAAATAGTGTGCCTATGCAATTCCCTTCGCACAGTATGGGTCAACACTGAGTTTTGGAGATGTGCATTAAGCTCTGCTGTCACTTTCGTCCCCGTCGTCTTCCTCCTTGCTGTCACAAACCTCTTTAATGTCCTCCTGTCTCTCGCAGTGAGTTTGGATTTCCTTCCATAGTTGTGTTGTGTCTCGCAGATCATGTTGTGCCGTGAACATTGTGTGCTGTCATGACCTTCGATACCCCCAATACCTGTGCCACTGTAGTTACCGACGCACCAACCAGACGAGCTCCGACAGGTCACCTATTGTGCCTTCACTTGGAACGAAATTATGCAAACACCGATTTACAATGCAATCACACAGACCCTTGAGACTATAAGCAACACTTTTTTACAAAAAAAAAAAAAAAAAAAAAAAAAAAACATTGTAGCTACATGTTCGTTTTACTCAAAAAGCAGCACATACCAAAGTCACTGTTTTCAGCGAGGTGTTTCCATTATTTTTGACAACCCCTGTAAGTTCTAGAGCTTCAATCATTATGATTGTTTTTTCTATCCCGTTGTCATCGTCGTCCGTACAATCATCATTACCAAAATTCCCAAGTATTATTACTTCGTTATGAATTATCTCTTGTTCATCATATGTGACGTGCCTGCCCCGCAGAACGCACACGATGTAAAGGCAGATAGCAGCGAGAACGAACGTCTGCTTAGCTCAGTTGGTAGAGCAACTTGTTCCGGAAGAAGAGGACTCGGGTTAGATCCCCGGTGTGGACCAAAAATGACGGAGAAATTTACTTCGTTATAATGGCGCCCGAACTTCCTGGATGACCCGGCCGTTAAAGATCTTACAATGGTGTGATGTTTGTTTCACACCGCGAGACAGGAAAAATAAGAGAATCCCTTCTTCAGCGCTTCGAAAAATAAATGTGTGCGATGTTGCATTCCACACACCAGATTGACTGAGAGTTCTCAAGTGCACGTTCTTCAGCGGATGACTGCCCACAACGATACATGGTCCCGGTTGACCCGTGGGCCATGCCCCCGGCCTTCTTTTGGGGGGGGAGATGTGACGTACCTGCCCCGCAGGACGCACACGACATAAAGGCAGATAGCAGCAAGAACGAACGTAGCTCAGTTGGCAGAGCGACTTGTTCCGGAATAAGGACTCGGGTTCGATCCCCGGCGTGGACCAAAAATGACGGAGAAATTTACTTTGTTATACATATTTATCCCCAACCATTCCAGGTATCATTTTCCGAAAGTGCCAAATATTATCGCTATTTTCTTGCATTATTTCGTTGGTAGTTTCATTTTCATTTACGCTCATGTTCATAAAGAACTGAACATCTGAAAGAAGTCGAGCTACGGCTTTGATTTTTACTGGATATGTTCATTAAACAATACAGAGCTAATGATTAGAATCTCGGTCTCATGCGTACCAAGTACGTCGATGTAGGTAATAATAATCGGTGTGGCCACCTCTGGCTTGTATTACATGCTGTACGCGCTGAAGCATTAAATCAAATAATGTGTGAATGGTGTCCTGTGGAATAGCCATCCAGGCTGTATTGACCCGCGTCCAAAGTTCATCAAGAATTGCAGCGAACGGTCGTACCGCTGCACCTGTCGTTTGAGCATGTCCCAGAGATTTTCTATGGGTGATAAATCCGATGATCTAACCGGCCACGGCAGACCTGGAACGTTGTTATCCCTGAAGAAGGCACGTGTTGTCGCTGCAACATGCGGCGTGGCATTATCCTGCTGAAATATGGCCCCAAGACGTTCCGTTCTGCAGGAACGGACAGGATCCGGTCTTGTCACTGACGTAACAGGCACTCGTTGTGGTGGTACAGACTCTCACGAGAGGTGATTTGCTTTCGTACCCGATAGTACCTCAGGCCATAATGCCTCGTGTTCGCGCGGTATGCTTGGTGCAAATACACTCTTCCCGACGCCTCTCACCCTGTCGTTAGTGGACACAGATGCGACCATCATTTTCGCCTAAATGAAGCGCGTCGCGTCCGAGAACACGATATTGTGCCACTCGTTACGCCACTCCATTCGTTCGATGCACCATTGAGCCCGGCAGTCCGTTGCTGCGGTATCAAAGGTAGCCTGAAGAAGAGCTGAAGAACCTGCAGTTCGAGCTGACCGACGACGTACTGTTACAGATGATATGGGAGAATGCGTCACAGTTCGCTATTGCTGCGCCAACGCCGTTGATGATGCAGAACGGGCACTTAAATACATCCTCATGAGATGACGGTTGTCCCTCTGTGTTTTCTGTGCAAGACGTCCTAAACCTTCTCTTCGTGTCCCACACCCTTCTTCGTACCCTTCCATGCATTCTCTTGCTACGACGGACACATTGCGCTTTACATGACCTGCAATCTACTGGAGGGAAGCATTGCAGTCTCTCATGCTTACAATACCACCGGTACATCGCAGTTGGCTAACGCGCTGTGCTTAGTGTGGGAGGCGGACGTTTCTGTCGGGTGTTCGAGCCCGGTCCTGCCAGCTATTTAGTCTGCGGTTTTTCCGGGTTTTTTCGCATACTCCCTGGGTGTGGGGACGCGAATGCGTGGGGAGTTCCCGCTGAAGTCGGCCCTGGGTGTACATATTCCCTGGTACCCCTTCCCTGACAGGGTTTACCAGGTGAGTGTGGATGCGCTGGTATTAAAATTACAAGACGATTGTTATCTGCTGCCACCTGGTGGCTGACTCCTAAGGGCATTCATTTGTCCCATGGTTGTTGTTGACGGCGATGATGCCTATAACGCGACCTCTGTCGAACTCACTGATGTGACTGTACGACCATCTTTCATAACGACGAGACATTATTTTTACTCACTGCTGACCAAGCACTGAGATGCCGACTGGGCCACGCGGCGTTTATAACAGGAAAACGGCCAGTTTCTGGGCTGTGACGTTGCGCGATCTTATTTGCCTAGATGCGGTGCGCAGGCACCAATGACGCCGAAATGCTATTAATTTCTGGAATATTGCCTGATTAGCATATCTTGCAAAAATCAGTCGTAGCTCGATTCCTTTCAGGTGTTCTGTTTTTATGATCATGAGTGTATTTGGTTTTCAACTTCGAGTAATATTTTTTCCTGATTCGTCATGTCGAATAAAAGGGAATGTCGGATGGTAGGAGGTCAGATAATCGGGGTACTACTATAACCAGAAATGAACGAAAAGAACAGGTTGATGAGGAATTATTGACATACATGAGAAAGCAACAGGCGAGTAAATACACTCACGGACAATGAAATTTGCGCACCTAAGAGAAAACTCGCTGCAACCGCGAAACTTTACAAATAGCTAGAGTGCGTGCTGGTATGCAAATGATCCACGTTTGGTGTGAGTGTGCATGACCGCACACCCTGTGGTGGCGCTGCAAGCACGAACCGACAGCCTTATAAACCGGCGTGTAGTCGATTTCCCATGAAAGCAAAAAGTACCGACCGACGCAAGCAAAAGTACAGAGGGACAAGAATGCCTGGTAGACGCCAGAGACGTCGATTTACGCAACTTACGGACTTTGATAGAGGCCTTATCATCGAGCTGAAAACCACAGGGTGGTCGGCGCGCCGTATAGCCCGCCACGTGGATCGTTCTGACCATACTGTCCGACTGTGTTGGGATCAGTGGCCACGTGACGGCACTGCCACACGGCGGAGCTGCTCCGGACAGACCAGGAGGACCATTGGTAGAGAGGATCGAAGGATCGTGCGCCAGGCATGAACAGATTCTACGGGGACCCGGTCCACTATACGGGCAGAAGTAGCGGCTCCTGTGTACCCACGAACCATTTCATGACGCCTCGCGGAAGCAAATGTGCGATCCCAGCGCTTCTTACGTGTGCTGCCATTAACACCGGAACATCGCCGGCTCCATGTGAAGTGGTGCCAGGCCAGAGCGACATGGAATGCCACAGACTGGCGACGTGTGGTGTTTAGCGATGAGTGCCGCTTCGCTTTGGGGACATATGATCATCGTGTCCGGGTGTGGAGGTGCCCGGGTCAACGGCACAATATCAACCTTGCTACCGAGCGCCACACCTCCCCCACTGCAGGCATTATGGTCTGGGGAGCCATTGCCTACGATAGTCGATCAGCTCTAGTAGTGGTACGTGGATCATTGACGGGCCAGCGGTATATGGATGAGATCCTACGGCCCCATGTGCTCCCATTCCTGGCCGGGATTCCAGGTGCACTATACCAGCAGGATAATGCCCACCTGCACACGGCTCTGGTTGCTCGGGACAGCCTTTGTCATGTCCAGACACTTCCATGGCCTGCCCGCTCCCCGGACATGTCCCCTATGGAGCATGTGTGGGACCAGTTGAAACGCCATCTGCCGCCGTGCCGCACTATCCGGGATTTGGAGCACACCGTTCTGCACGTGTAGACCAGTCTGACGCAGGACAACATCAGGGGTCTATTCGCCTCCATGCCGGACCGTATTGCATTGACCTGACTACGTGCCACAGATCCCTCTGTAATTGTCTTGCAGCTCTGTTTTTGCCATCATGTGTATCATTCATCTGTACCATTACGTCCATGAAATTTCAGTTCAGTCCGATGATTCCTTCTTGATGCGCAAATTTCATTATCCATGAGTGTAAGTAGAAACCATGACTCTACCATGAATTAATGAATCGTTCAGCGAATATACGAAACATTTATTTTTTTTTGTACAGTTTGTCCTCTAAAAGGATGAGTGACTTTTTTCCCCAGTAAATTTCTGCAGGCTTTTTAAATCGCTTTCAGGGTCTTTCATTGACCTCATTTGTTATCCTGTTCTGATTTCTCAATCCAAGGCCGTTTCTCTGAGTTCTATAAGTGCCCAATTGAGGACGGCATTTCTGTTCTCATATAGTATATATTTTTTGTCGTGCCCTGTGATCGGAAGGCTTCCCAGATTTCATTGGCTCAGATTAAGCGCATTCACTCAACAGGAAATGATGCAGCACCTAATATGCACAATCATCAGACACTCATATTTATTAAATTTCTGTGAAGACCAGGGGATTTTTTTATATTGATTCTGTATGCAGAATCTCCAAGTTACAAATGCAGTCATATTCTCTTGAAAACTTAATTTTACTAGCATGAATTACTTAGTCACTGGTTTGACTAAATGAAACACAATTGTCTAACATCCTCTTTTCCATTTTGAAACTTCATTTCACCGTCAGTTTTTATATTTACAAATGAAATTGCCTAATTTTAGCATACTTATGAAACATTTGCATTTAAATTTTCAACATAGGCGATGCTAGTTTTAGGAGTTTTTTAATATTGTGATGCTATTAATGTTCACTGTAAGTCTGTTGAATGACTGAGAGAAAGAAGGAAGGAATAAACATTAATTAGTAAACTTATTTACAACTGTGACAAAATCTTCAACTGTATCATCAAATATCAGTGTTTCAACTCTTGAATTTAAGTGACAAAGCTGCAGATGCACAGAACTAGATGTCTTCAAATAATTACGAACGGTTTTCAAAATAGGAAACCTTCGTTCTACAGAGGCGTTACTGATGGTTATGCATAGATAGCATTACATCAATGTTTGGAAAAATTGAATTTATCGCATCTGTGGCGTACTGCAGAGGTGAAGCACATGTCAAGATTACAAATCTGCAACGATGCATTCCGTCGGTGTAGCTTAATCGGTTAGAGGAACTCAGTCCGGAGCGAGAAGACGCGATTTCGATCTTCTTCACCGACAAATTCCTGTTTTCACTTATCAGCCTCTTAAGACTCCCACTCTTAGGCACACCTGGATGTCAACGAGCTCTGTTAAAGAAATCCTCCCCCTCTCTTTTGAGTTCCGAATTTGGCCTTGCCAGGAAGACGTAACTTCGCTGGCTTATTGAACTCATCACATGATTCTTTTAGCCCTGTCGGTCGTCATTCTTTCAAAATGAACTGATATCACAAAAAATATAGTTTCCTTTGTCTGAACGTTTGTCCCAGTTTGTTGGCTCAGTGGAAAGAGCGCTTGCCTGTTTTAATTGTCGAATCCCTATCTCAACCAATATGTTTTTTTATTATTGTGATGTTCATGAAACATACTTTCATATCTGGACATCATAAACGAAAAGAATACTTGGTTATTAAAAAATAACTCTATACAGTCAAACCTCGATTTAACGAACTTCAAGGGACCAACAGTCTTGTACTTAAAATCGCTGAATTCGCTTAATCGAGGAAGTCTTTCGAATGAAACATTCAAATTTAGCTAGTGTTCATAACAAAATACGTAAGCAGCTAGGTTATCTTTCATTCAGTGAAATTTAAATTATGTATAGTAATTTTAATTATGAAATTGATTATCAAACATGTTATAGTACGTACGCATTTACTTTGCATATTAAATACACAATTCGTAGATACGTATTAGACTTCAATATGTAGCATCAATGTTTAAGCGTACTTTAAAATTGAAAGAAAAATACGATAGTTGATCTTTTTCCGAGCATTTAGCTTCTTATAACGATTTCAGTATTATAAACTGCATAAAACAGAACATCAATTAGTACTAATTAACTTGCAAAAACAGAATATGTGTTGATTACCTTTCTACACTGTGGAAAAGAAATGCTTTAGAGCAGATAGCTTATTTTTTTTTCTGAATGTTTAGCTTTATAAATAGCAGCTTCAACTTCATGAAGTGCATGAAAACCGTCATCAGTAATATCGAATCACATCAAGTAGTTTTTAACACATTCTATACCGTTAGCAGCATCACTAAAGCAGCTATCTTTCAGTTCTGCTTCGTCTTCTCCATCAGAATCTGGTGCATTTAGTCCGTTTTGTTCATCCAAAATATCATCAAGGAACTGCATTTGGCAGGTATGTACATTTGCTTAACAATCAACATAATTGGAAACCACACTACCTAATGAGGCAATTTCATTCCATTCTGCAAGATCGTCATCAGCAAAATTATCAGCAGCATTTTTGGTATGGACCCACTTTCTTCTTGTTCACAACCTGAAAAGTCTGCTTTGTTAAAGCAGTTTTTAATGGTATCTGTCGTAACTGCATTCCACGACTGTTGCACGAAATGCATTGCATCGAGAATGTTAATTTTAGCTTTAGATGCATCATCCTTTGCATTGATAACAGAAAGTACTTTTCGCATGAGAAGCTTTCGATAATTGTCTTTAAAAGACCTAATGACACCCAGATCCAGCGGTTGTAATTCCCTAGCACAATTTGCTGGGTGAAAAATGGCTTGGACATTTTTCAGATTGTTTACCTGGTGAATAAGATGACTTTTCTTTTTTTTGCCTGCATCTGAACATCCAAGGCTTCTACATAATTTTTGAATAAAGCTGTGGTAATCCACGACTTTTTATTTGTGTTATAGGGTGCAGCCTAACTTGTGGAAAATTTTTATATTTCATTTATGCGGTAAATTTGTGTTTCGATGTAACTGCAAGGCAGCACTCATAGTTATAATTAATTACGGTAATTGATCCTCTAATTCTCTAATTTGTTCATCACTGCCATTGTTAAAATTTGTTCAGTATTTGAAAAGTGCATAATTCGTAGCCTTCTGGCAAACGAGAATTGTGAAAGGCCACATGGCAACAGACCATCTCTATTTCGGACTCATAGCAACAGTCGTGTGCATTTTCAACTAACGAAAGACTGCAAAACTCACCCCCCCCCAAAAAAAAATTCCCTCTGGAAGCCAAGAGACATTCGGTGGTTGCAGTTTTCTCCGAACTGAACGGGATAAGGGAGAACCGACTACCACCCACAGTTGAAAACAAGGTGATAAATCCCTTTTCAAGTGGCTAAGAGAAGCCCTGTGACAGGACAAAGAGGAGAGAAACGAGGAGAAGAGAAAAGCAAGCGGCGAGTCATTCGGAGGGCGGATTCGAAAAGACACGCACGAGACCAGCACCAGCGAGGGGCATGGAACCAAGGCCGGAGAGCTGACCGCTGGGAGAGCTCGGAAAAAGAAGCAGAGAAGCAAGTAAGGATTGCTATGAATGATCCCCTCTTAAACGAGGCCATCTCAGTCCTTTGGACTTCTCGACCGATACTAGGTCGACATTAGTGCACTTTTGCCTAGGCTGTCTATATACCAAAACAGGCAGGATATTTCTTGCCACTTCTCTGCGCTGAGGACCTCAGACAACGGTTGCCAAGGTATGTGGTCTTTATATGAACATTTGCTCACGACTTACAAGTGACGTCGGACAGTGAACAGCGTATAGAACTCTGTCCCCTGTGAAAGGGAGTACGCACGACAGCGGAGGCCTCCAACACATTTTATTCGTGATTTTTATTTGTGTTATGGCCATAAGTTTTAAGAGCTCTTCCCTGCTAATTTGGCATCAAGCCTATGCAGGTGTGTGTAATGGTATAGTTATATATAGCTTATAATTAAACTGCGGCAGTCATGATAATTACTGTATCATTTTAATTGCTGGTACCCACGCTCGTACTCAATTATCGTTTTCTAAAGTGTGTATTTAAATGTTTTGGGTAATCTCTCACATATGTTTCCTTCGCTCTATTTGTTTATTGTGCATACTAGAATTTCATCATTGAACAGTGTTTGAATAAGTGTTAATTGTTAAATCAGAGTTAGTTAAATCAGTGTTATCGTTTAATCAGTGATAAAGTGTTTAAATCATTGTGCATAATTAAGCTGCCGATAGAGCAGCCCACCATACATTCATCTCAGCAGATTTTTGTGCCACATCATGGATAAAGGTGGCAGTGTATATAATATAACGTTGGATATTAAATGTCAAGCGTACGTGAAATGAGCGTTGGGTATCTTTTCGAGTGTGTGTGTGCGTTGCTGTGATTTTCGGTAGATTGGGACGTGCTGGAGTTAAATCCAGGCATCCACGCCCAATCGCGGTACGGGTTTTGCGGGAAGTTCATAATTAATTTGTTATAATTAATTATGGGAGGTCATTATTAATTATTGGAATCAGATAATTAATTTGTTGTTGCAGAATTTTCGGTTGTCAACGCAAGTAGGAAAACTCCTTGCTAGCCCCTAGCAGCAGAGGAGGAGAGCAAAATTTTTGACAAAATTTTCCTTGGTGTTTTTTTTTATTTTTATTTAGATGTTATTTTTTTCGGTGGAGATATCGGGTGCTTCACTGCAGGCGATACTTCACCTGGTGCCGCGGCCACATCAGCCTGTAAAGGTAAGATCCAACATTTGCTTCGCATTTGGTGGGCAAAGATTTCACATTTTTGAAGCAACGTGGTGTAGCAAATTTGTCTATAACTAATGGCTGTAATTTTTCTGAGCCGTCTGCATTGACAGCTGGAAGAACAGTGATTCTTTCTTTTGACTTCCTTCCTCCATGGCAGGTGTCATTTCGAAAACAGTGTTTTACCTGGCTGCATGTTATAAAACAGTCCAGTTTCATCAGCATTAAAAATGTAACACGACAAGTACCCTTCAATAATTTGTAGCAGCTGTTCATTTTTCCACATTTGTGCCGTCACGGGATGAGCACTTTTTTGCTTTCGTCTGATACAACTCTATACACTATGTTATGTATTTGCTTAAAATGATCAATCCATCCATTTGATGCGGTGAATTCCTTTATTTGAAGTCGCTGGGCAAGATGAACTGCTTTTGCCCCCAGAAGTGATCCACTGATAGACAAATTACTAGCCCGGGTTTGTTGGAACCAAGTGACAAGAGGGTTTTACAACTCACTCAGAAGCGATGTTTTCATAGATTTCCTCTTACTCGGAAATTGCCTACACTTTAATACACAGCTTTCAATTTCCTTTCTATTTTTCGCTATGGTATTGGAAATTCCGAATTTCTCTGCTACAGCAGTCGTTGATCCTGGGTTCGCATCGAGCTGCGACAAAATGTCCATTTTTACACTGATTGAAAAATTTTTCTGCTTTCTTTTGCTCCAGTCGTTCATTTTTTTTAATGCTCTCACAAAATGCACATTTTCAAACTACAGTGATCAATGAATTTCACTTTGTAGATTTAACACTGAGAAGAAAAAAAGAAATGCAATTTCGGGAAGAATTCCGGATGCTCGGGAAGGGTACGTACTGTTAGAGGACGCCGCTCGTGTAACGTCAAAAACACAAGAATCTCGTAAGAAAAACTTTCCCACGTTCACTCTCGGAGAAAGAACTGCGCACTCGTCAGCATCGAGAGAAAAACACCTGTGACCCACTTATGTGATTCTGACTTTTTCTCAGCTTTGCACTTCTTGTTAAAACGCGTGTGTATGCAGTCTTGATGTGAACGAAGAGAAACAATATCGCAACAAGCCGAGTAAAGCTGTTGCCTTTTACAACTGTTTTGATAAATGTACCGTGTGAAGTGTTATAAATTTCTTCAACTGGGCAATTAATACCAGGATTTACACTCACGATATATGTCATCATTATAATTACTTCTGCTATAATGCCGGCTAACATAGTTTGGTGGTTTAAATTAATAAAAAGTGTTTGCTAAATTGAGGAAATGTGTTCGTTAAATCGGGAAACGCCAAACATTAATATTTCAATGTAGTTCCATCCGGATCATAGAAAATGTAAGTAAAATCGCAAAATTCGTTAAATCGAAGTTCGTTAAACAGGGTTTTGATTGTATATCTTATTTTTCTTCGTCAGTATTGACGGGCTTTTACCTAGTTTTTAATAATTAAATAAATTGAAAAAGCGCTAATATCATCATAATATAAAGTATTAACTGTATTATACTTCTCAGTTTTATTTATAGAAATGCAAAATGCTATTTCATTGCCATTCTTTTTGTCGTAGTTCGTTTGCGTAATAAGGTAGATCGAGTTTTGCCCACATATATTCACAAAATGTTTGCGTCCCTCAATATGCAGCGTCCTGGGTCATGGCCCAGGTTGGCCCAATGGTAAACCCGCTCCTGCTTGTTCTGGTAGAAGAGATTCGGAATCAATACACAATCCATTGTGTTGAGAATCATACTGCCCACTGTGGTACCTGATTTTACGAGAGGAAGTCAGTAAATAAGTCATATGGAATAGCTGACCATGGTAATTATTAATTTCTAAAGGTGTAATTAGGTGGCAGCACAATCAAGCTTACTCATAGTTCAATGTAGCCGACGCTAGGTATCGCATGCTCAGATTGCAAATGGCGACCGTGTACGACCGAAGACCAGTGTGCTATTGTGCGCTTCCTTTCATCAAAAGGACTTCCGCAAAGGATATTCATTCGGAAATGTTTGTTGTGCAAAGCGGTATACAACTGTGTCGATAAATCCTCTCAAGGTTGCTCAAAAGTTGCTGATAAAGACCGGCCTGGTGGTCCTGTTCAGCTTGTGACAGAAGCAACTGTGAGGCAGGTGAAGGAGATGATTCGAGCTGACAGGCCAGTAACGGTAGACAGTGTAGCAACTCCAATGGGGTGTTCTCATAGTTTAACATACAGCATAATGCACAATCGTTTGAATATCCGGACAGTGTACGCACGGTGAGTGCCCAGAGAATTAGCTCAGGAACACAAAATGAACCGAATGGGCCTATCTTTTCAACATCTCTCTCGGTATGCATATGAAGGAGGAGACATGCTTAACAGGATTGTAACTTGGGAGGAGTCATGGGTGTATCACTACCAACCCGAATCAAAGGGGGCTTCAGTGCGATGGAAACAAGCCTCTTTGCTTTCAACCAAGAAATTCCGAATTTCGCCATCAGCAGAGAAGGTTATGCTTACTTTGTTTTGGGATTCTCAAGAAGTGTTTTTAGTCCATTTCCAGAAGCAAGGTGAGAATGTGGATGCTGCATTATACTTTGAAATTCTGTATTTGCTTCGGGATGCAATTTGAAAAAACGTCCGGACCTACTGACTGGAAGATTATTGCTCCAACACAAGAATGCCAGACCTCATACAGCTCGATTAACAAAGCAAAAAATTGAACAACTATGCTGGAAACTTCTTGAACATCCGCTTTACAGCCCGGACGATTTTCACCTGTTTGTTCCGCTAAAAACTCACTTTGGCGGCAAACGTTTAGCTGATGACAAAGAAGTTGAACGTGAGGTGCGAATGTGACTGAAGCAGCAGACCCAAGACTTCTATACTGCGGGTTTCGACTCACTGATAAAGCGATGAGATAAGTGCATCAGTATTGGTGGAAACTATGTTGGGGAAATAAGGGGATGTAATGTTTTTCAAGTTCGTATCTCACTTAGTATTTTTTAAATAACTGTTTGGGACTTATATATACGGACTTTCCCTCGTACAAAATTCTTCGACTTTGAATGCTCTGATCGTGCTATGGGTTTTTATCTCCAAATTAGCTGAACACAGCACTTATTGCTACCTGACCTCCGTTGTTGGAACTCGTATTTCTGAATTTTTATTGCTTCCAGTGTTCTTGATTTCAAATTATAGAGCATAACCATAACCTCCGAATATAGATCTCAATATTTACTCACTTACACCCTGTGCAACTGATGCAAATACTTGAACAGTTCAGAAAACTTTTGTGACTTGTAGACAACTGTGTAGCTGATGCAAATACCTTAGCAATTCAGACAACTTTTGTAACTTTTAGGTACCTTTGTAACTAATGTAGATTTGAGAGCAATTTGGAAAACTTCTGTGGCTTGCAAGTGTTTTCAATTTAAGTTTTTTTACCTACACACTGTTTGTAAAATTTGCAACACCAAGAACGAATCGCGCTATTCAAATGAAATTTATATCACATATTCCTCATGTTACAGGAGATAACTAATTACATTTGTAGAGCTATACAAGATTTTCTCGCTTCAAAACTCAGTATCGTGTGAAGATACCTCGAGCAACAATAACAGCCTCGATCCACACGGCGTGGCATTTGAATGGAACATGTTTTTGGTATCGTCATGGTGAACAGCCTACCTGGCTGCTTCTACGCCAGACCAGAGTTTTTTTTGTGTGGTGTGGTGACTGGCGGAGGCACTTGACTGATGGGCCAGTTGCTTACCTACCATGTCCCAGACCTGTTCAATCAGGGACATATCTGACGAACGTGCAGGCCAGGACAGAAGCGGTCTTGAACATACCGAGACACATGTGGGCGAGCATTGACCTGCTGGAATATAGCTCCAGGACAACTCTGAAGGAAAGGTATCACCTCTGCCTCTAAAACATCCCTGATGTATTACTGGCTGTTGAGGGTTCCCTCAATTCGTATCAGGCGAGATCGCGAATTGAACCCAATATTGTCTCAAACCATGACGCTTGGCGTTGGGTCGGTATGACGCTGCAATGTGTCGTTCACTACCATGTCTTCGAACATGTATACGACCATCATGATGCATCAAGCTGAATCGTGACTCCTCAGAAGACACAACCTGTTGCCAATCAGCGTGCCAATGTCTGTGTTCAAACCCCAATTGGAGCCTGAGGCGTCTGTGGTTGACTGTGTCAAAGTAATGCGTAGCAATGGGCTGCTAGCGACCAGTCCTCTCTTTGTTAAGCACATGATGTCGAACTGTGCTGGAGGACAAAGCCTGACCTGTGACAGTGCTCCACTGCTGCGTTAACACCATGGACGTTGCTGTGCGATCGGTAACTTCCATGCGATAGAGATGTCTGTTATCCCCTGCAGTCGTGCGATTTTGCCGTCCATTTTCAGGATTTTTGTTCGTCCGAGCCGCGTCTGTCCATTGGCGCCACGTTCCCATCACTGAACTGGAGTTTCGTCTCGTGCGAATGGCAATTTCGCTGCAAGAAAATCCACCTTCTCTCATCCCAACAATCCTTCTTCGGCGACGGGGTATGGTAAGACACAAGAAGCACCCTTTCGACTCAATGTCGGCTCTTCACTGATTGCAACATGACCTTTGAGACAGCTCTTTATACTCAAGACGGGACAGTTCAGAGGGCACTGGTTCGAAATCGCATGCGCATGTTCCCTGACATTTTAATAATTTACATGTCCCAATCTGTTGCACATATCCTGTAAGTTTCAAGCTAATACCCGCAGTCCTCCACGGTGTTTCAATTTTCACGAGAACTAGCATATACACTATATTGACAAGTCACCAGACACCTAGAAGAGAAACACAACATAGCATTTATTGACATATATTAGTACGGTGTCGGCCCACCTTTGGCCTTATGCATGTACTGACCCTTCTAAACATGCTTTCAACAAGGTTTTGGAATACAACGGTAGGTATGTGCTTTAATTCAGTACATAATGCTGTCGTTGACTCTTGCTTAGTAGTAGGCCTTTGTTCCAAACTTCTTGTGCGGCGCTCTAATTCATCCCATAGGTACTCTATGGGATTACGATCAGGGCTCTGTGTTGGCCAGTGCACACACGATACGAAATTATCGTCAAACTACGCCGTAACAATCCTTGCTTTGTGGCACGGTGCATTATCCTGCTAGTATCAACAAGGCGCGGTTCCATAGTATTGCCACAGAGTTGGTAGGACATAATTGTCCAGAATATCGAGGTAGACGTGCTGTTAACAGGTTTGTCCACGATAACCAATAAGCCGGGACCATACCACGAAAAACACTCTCACACGAGTACACTGCCAGCTCCAAACTTGACCGTAGAAACAGTACGCAGTGGTAAACACCGTACCCCGGCTGCCGCCATACCCACACACGGCCATCAGACTGATGGATCGTGTATCTGGATTCATCAGTCCATAGGACTCGCTTCCATTGATGTACGGTCCACGATAAATATTCTTTACACCATGCTTAACGACGAGTAGCATTCCTAGTGGAGATGAAAGGCTTATGAGCAGCCTTACGGCCACGGTAACCCATGGAATGAAGTTCTCTGTGAATGGTACGTGTACATACCGAGGTTCCAGCATATTTGCTCACCTGTACAGAGGTCTTGTGCAGTACTCCGTCGTTTAGCTGTAACGACTCTATTGAGGCATCGACGTCCTCTATCACTGATTTTCTTTGTTCTGCCGGTACGTTTTGCTGCTTCAGGCACGCCATGTGTCTTCCACTTATTCAGTACATACAAAAAAGTTGACTTGGGTATGTTTAAACGCCTCTCGATTTCTCTTATGGACAACCCAGTAATGTAACACCCAACAATCTTTCCTTTCTCAAAGTGAGTTCTCTCCTGCCGCAACATTTTCACTCAACCTCACAGTGCGACAAGGTTAGTGGACTCCAAGGTTATGCTTGGAGTCTACTAACCTTGTCGCACCGACACTTCCGCTGAGCACTGTCTCAGGGGTCGCCTTCGTGACGTCACAGTCCCGGAGATCTGCACACCCCATCCGCCTAAAGCTGCTTGCTCTCGTTTTTCCGGTTCAGGGTCTGAAAGCTACATTGTCTCATTTGAAGCTAGGTATTTGTAGCAAACAAATTATCTTTTCCTTGGTCATACTGAACATGCCTGGTTCATGCGCAATAGCAACGTGTCAAAATTATTATTCGAAAACCAGAAGGAATGGCATTCATTACCATAGGTTTCCGAAAAATGAAGTTTTGCGTAAAACATGGAAATTGAGATGCGAACGAGCTGACAGTTTCAACGAAATGAATTCAGCTATTTGTTCTGAACATTTTCCTGAGGAAGACTACGAACGCGATTTAAGGAATGAACTTCTAGGTTTGCCTATCCGCAAAATGCTATAGGACACAGCTGTACCATGTTTAAACCTCCCGGGAAACTTTAATGTAAATTCTAATTCAGAGAGAAAGAACAGACAGGAGAAAAGGAAACGAACTGATCTTGTTGGCGATTTGATAAACTCTGATAATGCAGAGGAAATGTTGGAAGACATGTGGAGTGCCAATGATGAAAATACTGAAATTGAATGTATGAAAGACCTGAAAACAGAAAATGAAATTCTATTGAAGGAAAATTATATTTTGATGAAGGAAAATGAAAAGCTGAAAAAACAAATATTATATTTGAGCTCTTCAAACCATAGTCTAACTTTACGTGTAAAAGTCATCAAAGTAAAACAGAATCAAATGCAGAAAGAATTATTAGAATTGCGAAGGTTACAGAAAGATGAGAAAAAAGACAGAGAAATGTGCATAAAAAATTTGCTTTCTACAGTGTTTACTCCAGGACAGATAAGGGTTTTGTTAGGCCAAAAACGGATTGTTTGGAATTCTACTGATATTGCAGCTGCAATAACATTAAGAACTGTTTCCAGGAGAGCATATCACTACTTGAGAAATAAAGTTAATATTCCGCTTCCTGCTTTGTCAACGTTGCGCCGATGGGTAGCTACAATTAAATGTTCACCTGGAATTCAAGCCACAACTTTAAAACTGATGCAGAGCCAAGGAATGCAAATGACTGAAGCCGAAAGAACATTTGTAATTTCTATAGATGAAATGAAAGTTTCCAGCAAAATGTGCTATAATATTGAAACAGATGAAGTTATAGGACCGTGTAGGTACGTACTGGTATTCATGGCAAGAGGACTTGTTAATCCCTGGAAACAACCAGTATTTTACGATTTTGACGTTAGTGGTTCCAGTCTCAGAGAAATATTAATGAAAGTAATTTGTGCCGTAGAAAATATCATGTTTCCTGTATTTGCTCTTACTTCAGATCTGGGAGCTTTAAACCAGAAATTATGGAAAGAATTGGCTATATCGCCTGAGAGTCCGTTCTTTGAAAAGCCTTTCGACAAAAACAGACATATAAATGTATTTGCTGACATTCCGCATATGGTAAAGTTATTGCGAAACCATATTTTGGACAGTGGCATAAAAATAAGAAATATAGTGATAAATTGCTCCCTATTTGAAAAGCTATTAGAGAAGGACAGTAAGGAATTAAAAATAGCGTATAATATGAGTGAAACACACATACGTGTTAAAGGAGCAAATAGGCAGATTGTACGTTATGCTGTACAGTTGCTTTCGGAGCGTGTTGGAAATGCCGTCAAATATTTATTTCCCGAAGATGATGAAGCAGCAAATTTTATTCTTGTTGACAGATTTTTTGATACAATGAATTCGAGGCAACCATTCTCAGACAAACCATTCCGATGTTCTTTAGGTAACAATCAACAGCAATTTCAACTTCTGAATGAGGCTTACAACACTTTTTCGCAGATGCGCGTTGTTGGAAGAAAAACCGCCCTACCATTGTTGGAAGAAAAACGCCCTACAATTTTTTTACGTTAAATAATGTCCCGATTCTTAAAGTTCTCAAAATTTAGCGAATAAAATATGACTAAAGAAACAAACAAACAAAAATTGCAAAGATCCATGATTTTAACTTTTCTGTTCAGCGATTAGTTACAAATAATAACAGAGCATTTAGTGAAATTAATTTCCAACTTTTTAATTAAGCAAGTTAGTGGAATGCTACTCAAGTTTTTATTTGTTCCGCATAAAAGGATTTCTTCATGAGGTTCTGACAGCATAATCTTATAAGTTTTTTTCCTTCTTTTGAATTTATTTAAAGACAGTATTACAGTTGCATATAAATAAATTAGAAGGTATAATCACTGTCCCTGCACTTTTCCTTAGTGTCATGTCAGTATCCTATTTAGGTATTTAGATTAAACAGATTTGGAAAAAAAAAAAAAATGAAAGAAATGCATAATAAGTTTCTTCACATTCTCGGTTTACTCTAAATAAAATAATTCACATGGATGTCCGTTTTTCCTGATTATATTACAGATGTGCTTTTGCATTACATCTTGGTTGCAAGCTTTCAGATTCAGAGCGTATTTGAGTAAAAAGTTGTTGGCATTTTCCCGCGAGTGCTTCAATTGTATTAACAATCTATCCGTCCTGCTGGCTGCGTCGTGTGGTACACTGACGTCACTACGTAAGGGACCGGCACTTCCGCTGCGAGGGAGGCAGGATGAGTAAACCTTACTGTCTATTAACCTTGACAGTGCGATATGATCGCGGTCAGCTGCAGGCTTGTTTTTGTACGGTTTGTAGCTGTACCGCGCATCTTAACCACGCAGCGAATCTGTTCATTTGCTTTTGAAGGGGTCATCCGGTGACTTTTGTCAATATAGTGTATATAGGATACCTTTCCAGACATGCTCAACTTTGATTCTGAGAAATTCGTAATAAAAGAAATTCGATTTGAAACTGCCGCACAAATAAGAAATAAAAAAAAAACACGTAAAAACTTTACGGGCATGCAAATATCACATTTCAGATTAGCTCCCTGCTGTTCGATAACATAGGGAAATTTTCATTTTTGCAACCTCAGCTGCGAGAACTCGTACGTCATAGATAAAAGACTTTATTTGGTCATATAAGATCAATATTCGCGTGCGGGGCTTTAATGGAACTGCTATTGATTTGTGGTGAAAGAGACCAACAAAGCATGCTGTATACATGTTGCTACTGACCAATATGGAGACTTGGTAACAAACAGCCTCCATCTTTGCGTGACGGCTGCTATCGGGAAATTCATCAACTTGCTGTCCAAATGCAAAGCATGGACGTCATTTCGCATTCCTTTTGAAAACATTAGGGTTATATATAAGCCAGGGGATCGGTAATTATTGCATAAATACGTTCCTTTCCTTTGAGGGAATAGTAAAGGATACTTTTTTTGTACCAGCAAAACTGAAACTTCTTAGATATCTCACCAGTGAAAGCAGATACTTGATTACTTGGTTTTCTATTGATACGAACTTAACATGCTTATTTATACTGGCTAAATATTTGTATTTAAATTAATATGACGAAAACAAAATTATAAAAAAAGGAGATTTAAACAAACTTCGTTACTGAAATTTAATAACAGAAGTTTGCAGTTTGTGAATACGCAAAAACATTGTTCCTTCCGAAATAACTCTTTCGTGTTTATCAAAATAGTTTTATCTCCACTTCTATAAAAAAAAAACTCGGGGCAAACTTAACCTGTCATTGGAAGGAAGGCTACAGAGTGTATACTTCCACTGCATAAAATAGTTCCGGTCTAAAAGCTCGTACTCCAGCTTCAACTGGCACTTAAAAACGACACAGATGTTCAATACGTTGTGTGTGTGTGCATTTAAAAAATTCAGATCTCAGTTTCAGCGGCATTTCTAAAAAATACAGATATTCGTGTTTTGGTGACGTCACTGATTTTTCTCTGTCACAGCATTCTTGTTTGGGTCACAGTTAAACTGTCAACCCAGGGGATATTTATTGCTGGGGGGGGGGGGGGGTCATTAGCGGAAGGATGAGGGCGAAAAAAGTGTTTCCGAGGGCATTTCGCGTTTCTCCCCCTGGTTTCTCCTTCTTGATTGTTGTTTTAAAACACTTTTCTGTCTTTCTGGTTTTTCGAATGGCATCTGCCGGTCACTCGAGTGTATTTCAGCCGCATAAAACTGGGAAACCACTACGAAGCTCTGCTAAGGTGATCGTTATGAATGTTTTCACTAAATTGATGGAAAAACATTCGCCGAATAAATCGGAAAATGAAATAGCGTTCTTACGGCAGAACTCACTGGTGTTTCAAGTCGCACCATTGCGAGAATGAAGATTGAATTTAGTATTGAAGTACCTCAGATCCATCGGCAATTTATTTCTTCAAATTAAAATACAATTCTCGTTTGGCTTACATAGAACGTTTTCTCGAAATTAGTTTGGAGTTCCCAATTCAGTTCTCAATATAGGCCAAGAAACGGCTATCTTTTCCTTTTGAACTTTTGTGCGCAGTTGCCTTAAACGCGTATGAACCGGCATGAAAATTCAGAAAATGAAAGTGTTCCTTCCTGTCGTTAGGCATTTTGGAAAACTGCCACACATAATTCGGAAACTTGGAAAACTGCCACACATTCAAAGTGTTCCTCGGAGGAACAGCAATTTGTGCCCGGCCCATCAATGAAAAACGGATGTAGGTAAAAATACCCCCGGGAAAAAATACCCCTGGGAGAAAATACCTCTGAAAACTGAAAAGCGGAAAAAATGCCCCCGGAAAAAATACCCCGGAGAAAATACCCTTGAAAACTGAAAAGCGGAAAAAATGTCCCCGGAAAAAATACCCCCAGAACAAACGGTTCACTGTAAACTGCCACACAGGAACACTGATGTGTGGCAGTGTTCCGGTGTGGCAATTTACCGGCAACCCTGCCACACATCTTTCAGCAACTTGGCTACAAAAGTTCAAAGGTGGGGGGGGGGTGTCCTGTAAAGATTGCCGTTTCTGAGCCTACATTGATAACTGAATTGAGAACTCCAAACGAATTTCGCGAAAACTTTCCATGTAAGCCAAGCGAGAATTGTACTTTAATTTGAAGAAATAAATTGCCGAGGATCCGAGGTACACTTGGTGGGGGGGGAGGCTCTACCCTGAACTTCCGTAATATTAGATTCTGGACCGCTGGAGTCTGTCAGTGTATCCAGGAAGTTCCCCTTGAAGTGTCCGCGAGGTCCATGAGCTTGGGGGGGGGCTTCCCCCAAAAGTTAAAATGGATGTAGAGCTGTAAACATTAGTATCATGCTTTATATAATGATTCTGTACACGACCACGAATTTTCAGGAGGGTGGTGTAACCCCCCCGTTTCTAAGAGCTATTCAGGGGGTGACATCGAGGATACACTGACCGACTATAGAGGTCCAGAATATAAAATTACGGAAGTTGGGGGTAGAGCCCTCCAAACCAAGCACCTCGTATCCCTTTCACAGGCTTCACCAAATTTCTGGGGGAGCGGGAAGGGCATACACAGCTTACCATTAAACACAACGTGAAGCATAGAAATTGCAGTTGTCTGCGCTCTTAGAAACTTGCACCCCACCCTCCTGAAAATTCGTGGTCGTGTACAGAATCATTATGTAAAGCATGGTTCTCATGTCTACAGCTGTACGTCCATTTTAACATTTTGGGGACCCCCCCCAGCTCACGGACCTCGCTAACGCTTCAAGGGGAACAGCCTGGATACACTGACAGACTCCAGCGGCTCAGAATCTAATGTTACGGAAGTTCAGGGTAGAGCCCCCCCAACCAAGTGTACCTCGGATCCTCGGCAATTTATTTCTTCAAATTAAAGTACAATTCTCGCTTGGCTTACATGGAACGTTTTCGCGAAATTCGTTTGGAGTTCTCAATTCAGTTATCAATGTAGGCCCAGAAACGGCAATCTTTATAGACCTCTCCCCTACCTTTGAACTTTTGTAGCCAAGTTGCTGAAAGATGTGTGGCAGTTTACAGTGAATCGTTTGTTCTGGGGGTATTTCTTCCAGGGGTATTTTCTCCGGGGGTATTTTTACCGTTTACCATGAAAAACATGTGGCAATTTTCCAAGTTGCTGAAAGATGTGTGGCAGTTTACAGTGAACCTTAAAATATCACTTATCACAGAGATATCATTTATCCAGAACGTATGGCAACACAGAGTAGTTAAAAATGCATACACATTTAACGGGTATCTGTTATTAAAAAAAAAATCTAATCCATGCAAAATTTTGGAGAGAACGAAATTTTACGCATAACTGATGACATGGTAAAAATACTTTTAATTAAATCCCGCAGTTGGTAATCTTCAAGCAGTAAGTATAAATAAATGAAATATATATAAAAAAAAAATAGAAAAATATATGAAAACAAAATTAGGCCACTTAAAGACTTCTTCCCGTGTTTAGCAAAGATAATTTCATTTTAAAAGAAAGAAAAAAAGAAACGTTACACGTTCTGTAACATTTCAAAAAAAAAAAAAAAAAAGATGAATAGAGAGAGAGAAATAAACTTGTCTACCGGTCTGCAAAGCGCGTGGGGGTGGGCAGGGGGAACTACTGGGGACATGGTGTTAAAATAGAGGGGTTCGGTGTCCGATCACGGTGACAGACAGCCAGCCCTGAGGGCTTGTGGGAGAAGTTTTCCGAGTGAAGGTTAATTACACACCATTAGTGCGGAGTAATACTGGGAGTAAAAAGGTCACCGTAGCTTCGGCCTCATTGCCAGGATAGCTTTGCCCCGAGTATAGTTATTTGAGTTTTTATTAGTTGTACGTTGCCATTAACTGAAGTTAATTAATCTTTAGCTAAACTTATTGATGAATGAATAAAACTAATGTACTTAATTAATTCGATGACATACACCGAAGAGCCAAAACATTATGACCATCGCGTCTTTATGCGAATCGAAGCAGCTGCAGATAAACGATGGTGTGTGTGGAGGTCATGAAATGGTAAAAATAACACCTGTAATCAGTGTTATTCTTGTTCTTCAGATGGGAAAGGCAGAGGACTTCAGCGAGTGTGACAAAGGCCAAATTCTAATGGCCAGACGACTCGGTCACAGATATTCCGAATCGAAAAGATTTGTGGTGTGTTCACGGTCAGCCGTTGTTGCAACCTTCAAAAATTAGTCTGAGGAGGGAAAAACAACGAGCCGCCGGCAAGGTGTGGTCCGACCACAGCGCATCGATGCTAGAGGTGAGCGAAGTCTATCCCATATGGTACGAGCCGACAGAAGGAATACCGCAACGCAACTCCCTGGTAATTTGAATATTGGTGACGGAAGTAATGTGCCACACTACACACTGCATCGAACCGTGCTGAAAATGGGATGTAGGTAAAAATACCCCCGGAGAAAATACCCCTGAAACCTGAAAAGCGGAAATAATGCCCCCGGAAGAAATACCCCCAGAACAAACGGTTCACTGTAAACTGCAACACAGGAACACTGATGTGTGGCAGTGTTCCGGTGTGGCAATTTACCGGCAACCCTGCCACACATCTTTCAGCAGCAACTTGGCCACAAAAGTTCAAAGGGGGCAACAAAGATTGCCGTTTCTGGGCCTACATTGGTAACTGAATTGGGAAACGAATTTCGCGAAAACGTTCCATGTAAGCCAAGCGAGAATTGTACTTTAATTTGAAGAAATAAATTGCCGAGGATCCGAGGTACACTTGGTAGGGGGAGGGGGGAGGGGGCTCTACCCTGAACTTCCGTAATATTAGATTCTGGGCAGCTGGAGTCTGCCAGTGTATCCAAGGAAGTTCCCCTTGAAGTGTCCGCGAGGTCCATGAGCTTGGGGGGGGTCCCCAAAATGTTAAAATGGACGTAGAGCTGTAGACATTAGTATCATGCTTTATATAATGATTCTGTACACGACCACGAATTTTCAGGAGGGTGGGGTAATCCCCCCCCCCCCAGTTTCTAAGAGCTATTCAGGGGTAACATCGAGGATACACTGACCGACTCTAGAGGTCCAGAATATAAAATTACGGAAGTTGGGGTAGAGCCCTCCAAGCCAAGCACCTCGTATCCCTTTCACAGGCTTCACCAAATTTCTGAAGGAGGGGGGAAGGCCATACATAGTTCGAAATACATAGAAATTGCGAGCAAATCCCTTACCTTGAACACTTGTCTGCGCTCTTAGAAACTTGGGGAGGGTGAATTCCTCCCACCCTCCTGAAAATTCGTGGTCGTGTACGGAATCATTATGTAAAGCATGGTTCTAATGTTTACAGCTCTACGTTCATTTTAACATTTGGGGGAATACCCCCAAAGCTCACGGACCTCGCGGGCGCTTCAAGGGGAACAGCCTGGATACACTGACAAACTCCAGAGGCCCAGAATCTAATATTACGGAAGTTGGGGGTTGAGCCCCCCCCCCCAGTGCACCTCAGATCCTCGGCAATTTATTTCTTCAAATTAAAGTACAATTCTCGCTTGGCTTACATGAAATGTTTTCGCGAAATTCGTTTCCCAATTCAGTTATCAATGTAGGCCCAGAAACGGCAATCTTTGTAGCCCCCCCTTTGAACTTTTGTGGCCAAGTTGCTCAAAGATGTGTGGCAGGGTTCCCGGTAAATTGCCACACCGGAACACTGCCGCACATCAGTGTTCCTGTGTGGCAGTTTACAGTGAACCGTTTGTTCTGGGGGTATTTTTTCCGGGGGCATTTTCTCCGCTTTTCAATTTTCGGGGGTATTTTCTCCGGGGGTATTTTCCCCGGGGGTATTTTTACCGTTTACCCTGAAAATGGGCCTGCGTAGCAGCAAGCCGCTCCGAGTTTCCATGATAACCTCAGTTCACCGTCGAAAGAGCCTACAATTGGCCCTCGAGCATCGAAACTGGACCTTGAATGATTGGAAGAAGGTCTCCTAGTCCGATGAATCTCGTTTTCTGTTGCAGCATGTGAACGGCCGGGTAGGTGTGCGTCGTTTACCTGGGGAAGTGTTGGCACCAGGATTCACAGTGGGACGAAAACAAGCCGGTGGAGAAAGCGTACTGCTTTGGGAAATGTTCTGCTGGGAAATCCTGGATCTAGTCATTCATGTGCGGCAAAATATGACTTGTACCACCTACCGAAACATCATTGCAGACCAGATATGTACTTTCATGGCAACGGTATTCCCCTCTAGTGGAGATTTCTTTCAGTAGAATAATGCGCCATGCCACACTGTGCGGATGTCCGGATTGATCCACAATTGTTCACAGAAATGTGGAAGACTTCCCAGGCCTCCAAATTCCACAGACATCAATCCAATTGAGCATCTGTGGTTTGTGTTGGAACAGCAAATCCGATCTGCGGCGATTCAACCACGTAACGTACAAGAGTTAAAAGATGTGCTGGTAACGTGTTGGTATGAGATGCCACATGATACCTTTAGAAATCTTGTAGCGTTCATGCCTCTTCGGATAAGAGCTGATTTGGCGGCACATGGAGGATTAATGTCATATTAGGCAGGTGGTCATAATTTTTTGGCTCTTCGTTGTATACAGGAAAACTGCTGAACCATTGGTTTATGATGTCACCATTAATGCATGACCATATGGAGAACTTTGACAGCAGCATGCTAAAATCAATCAGGAGGAGTGGCACAAATCGAAGTAGCGTCTTCTGCTATCGTTTGTACTCTCCTCATTCATGCTGATGTGTTTCGCCCAAACAAAAAACAAAAAATCTTTCCTAAGTCTCTTTGTCGTTAAAGCCTTCGCAATTTTCCCTTCGTAGTTCTAGCTTAAAAACGCAACGTACAGTTCTGCCATCAGAGACACCGAAACGGCGTCTTCTACATTTTCTTTCTACCAGTGATGTAGTTTGTACCTAAACTCATGCGCATGACAAACTAAAAGCATTAATGGTCCCAGATCTTTATTAAGGGCGGATTCTCATTTTTTTTTGTGTGAAAAAAATCGATTTTTTTCTGTTACGTTTTTTTTTATTAATTTAAGTCTTAAGAATATGTGTACCAAATTTCAAGTCGAAATTCGCAAAATTGGCCAAGTTATAATCTGTTATTGCCCAGTGGGGCCAAAGAATTGGCGCAAAGCCGAAGCTGAGAAAACTCTGGACGAATTCAATCACGAACCGCCACTTCATAAAAATGTCGAAAATGCTACGATTTACAACGATTTGTCATCAAGAGAGTCAGTGGCGTAGCCGGAAATTTCTTAAGAGGGGGGATACGTGGGTTTGGTTCATTGGAGAAAGCCTCGTATACATGCATATATCGCTTTAAATTCGTGCTCAGTCTCCCCTCAAGGGAGGGGTTAAACCCTCTGGCTACGCCACTGAAGAGAGTTGCTAGAAAGGTGTTTGGGTGGTGACACTCAAAACAACAATTAAAGTTTCAATTCTACTGTTTGGCGGTTCATGCCCAAAGATCTTCAATGTGGCTCAAAAACCATCGAAATGGCAGCTTTTGTAGCAGCAGGCATTTTTAATGAAGGCTTTTCTGCCGTCCTGAAAATGATGACAACGACAGGAATTGTTATTGGCGAGCAAACGAAGATATTTGCCAACGCGCGGGACCAACAGCGTCTGCAGAGATCGTCGAGACGCAGCCTCGAGGCTACAAAAGAGGCTCGTACTAGGCGTAGAAGCGAACAAATGTCTCTAAATGAGTTCTTCACAGCAGAGGGAATAACACTGTAAGTATTCGATATGCCTCCGTAAACTAAGTGACCAGATATCGGGACACCGATTTGAGGACAAAAGGGCGTGGCGTCCCCAAATCGGTAGTTCATTTGGGGACACATACGTACTCAAAATAAATAGGCAAATATTTTTGTCACAAAACTGCATTGCTTTAATAAGTGTGATATTACACACTAAAATCTGTGTCTTAAAAGGATATATCTTGTAGTGTGTTGGTAATTTGTATTGACAACGCCGAACTATGATGGCGAGAGCATATTAGCAAAAGTGAAATGCTTTACCTTAGGTACATGCGCTGAATTAAAATTAGGCTGCAGCAATTGCATGGCGAATTTTTTCATTTTGCCAAAGTTTTTGGAGAAACTCAGAACAACTACAGTCGGAATTTGACAGGTGGCGCAGTGGTTTAAGCGATGGCCTCTGATCATTCGTCCGAACGGGGTCCGGGTTCGAATCCCGGTGAGGCATGGATGTTGTGTTTGTCTTACGGCACTGGCTCTCTCCCTTCCCTGGAACCAGTGACCCTAAATTAGGGACGAGCGACTGCTTATAGCCCATTGAGTTGCTCACGGTGGTCGTTAAACCTCCAATCAAAAAAAAAAAAAAAATTTGACAGCGCCAGTGGTGTACTGACCTAGTGTCATTCGTACAAGTTGGTACGGATTCAAGTCCTGAATGAGGCACGGGTGGTGTGTTTGTCTTGCAGCACTTGCTCTCTCCCTTCCCGAGAACGAATGTCTCCAAATTAGAGAAAGGTGACTGTTTAGAGTTGCTCGTAGTGGTCGTTAAACCCAGAAAGAAGGGGGGAAAGTCAAAATTTGTTTTCACAAGAAGCATGTTGGAAAATCAGTACAACGAAAGCTACTTTTACGAACATTTTTCATTGAAAATCTAAAGGGTTAATGAGGAAGTGTAAATTCGAGGGGTTTCACCGCGCCTCTCAATGAGTGGTGTTCTGCTTCTTTCGGCACATTGGGCGGATATATGAGTCCCTCTCCGGATCATTCACACCACTCCTTCATTATGGCGGATCGCGAACAGCCACCAATGCCTGCGGTTGCAGATATGCTAGCTCTCGCATTCCTCGTACCGATAATCATTCCTGGTTTTTTTTTTTTTTTTTTTTTTTTGAGATTTAACGACCACCGTGAGCAACTCAATGGGCTATAAGCAGTCGCCCGTCCCTAATTTAGGGTCACTGGTTCCAGGGAAGGGAGAGAGCCAGTACCGCAAGACAAACACAACATCCATGCCTGACCGGGATTCGAACCCGGACCCCTTACGGACGAATGATCAGATGCCAGCGCCTTAGACCACTGCGCCACCGGGGCGGCCATTCCTGGTTTCGTTCCGGCAAAGTGACTATGCCATTTACTTATGTTCTGCTTGTGACGTCACAGCTACGTGCAGTGGGAGGCACCTACTCGTGGTGATAGGAGTGACAGCCATCGGACGACACGACACTTTGCCTTTCCTTGTGAATTTTCTTAATTATAAAAATGTTTGCAGTTTCTTACTTAATTTCTCTTGGAAAAATGTTTTTGTAAAATTTTGGCAACTTTCATTTTTGCGTTCAATTTTGCTTCATAAATAAACAGTTACTGAAGGTAGTATAACTATACTAATGATCCAAATTTCTTGGCATAGAATAGAAATAAAAGTTTCCAAGCTTTCGCACGTCAACCAGATGGCGTTTTCAAGGAAGGTAGACCAGTTTGCTGTCTACGTTCCTTGAAAACGCGATCTGGTTGTTGTGCAAAAGCTTGGAAACTTTGATTTCTATTCTACGCCAAGAAATTCAGCCCATTAGTATAGTTATACTATCTTGAGTACAATTGGTGTGCAGTTGCTATTCATTAATTAAACAGTTACTGGACCAGCTAAGCTAAGTACACATTTCGTCTCTACTCTCGCTTGCAGTTTCTGAAGCACATTTCTGATCACATGATCAAAAGACTGGTTCTAAAATCGTGAAAATTCTGTGGTTTCACTTTTTTGACTGAAATCCACTACCGCTCATTACAATTTCAGTCTAAGTCGTGGGACTTGAATAACAATATTTTATTTTCGTATTAGCTTTCAGGACTGATAACTTTGTGTAGAAACGTTTGTTTCATTTTTTTCTAATATGTTTCTTAACATACTGCTGCTACACCCAAAGAGAAGAGCAGAGAAAAGCAAGAAATATAGTTGCCATGATTGGGAAGACTACGCTGTTGACAAATCCCGATGCTCCACGAGAAGAGGCAAAAAAGTTCACGTACGACTTCAGCTATTGGTCACACGATGGCTTCAAGGTCGCGCCAAATGGTTACTGTGCACCAGACGCTATGCATCCAAATGGAACTAAGTACTGCGATCAGGTAAGCAACAATTTTTTTTCAAAGTCTTAAAAATCATTGTAGAACGTGTTCACGTATTTTCATGCATTGCAGCTTGTTTAGTGAATTACTTCGATACATTAACAAAGTGAGCTCAGTTTTTTCGTAAATAAGAGCTTTAATGAAAAGCTCGAAGGTTGTAGTCAAAATATCATGCCGGACTGGCTTAGCCAGTTGCTTTAGTTTAGATTACATTTTTCAAAGGCATGCTTCAATGATGCCAGGCCAACGTCATATGATTATTTTTCAGCTGTATCTTCCATGTCATTGTACTCTCATGTATTTGATTATGATCGGGAGCAAGCTTTTCTTGTCTGGGAGGAACAGCCTTGAAATTACGCCCATTTGAGTTCAAACGTTCCTTACTTCCACTCAAATAGTAAGCAGTTCGTATTTCCTCATACCTTCGTTATAGGAAAGTAGGAAAGTAATATGATCGTTAAAAAATTCACTTCCAATTTTCGACATAATTTTACTCAAAATTTGGTGAATACCCATGAGCCAGTGGTTTTAAATATCAAGTAAAAGGTAAAAGTTATGTGAACAAAACCGACAACGCAACACATGCAGAAATGCTGAATGAACACAAACCAGCACAGAACGAATGAGTATGAAATAATAAAGGTAACAATAGGAAGATGCTTTGGGAGTAGGGCTTCGTAAAATTCCGTTCAAAGTTAAACGCTCAGAGGAACTTTTGATGACAGAGCACAAATGACTAATTAGCTCTTCATCCCTTTGATATATTCGGAAAGGTCACGGGGGTTAGGCATATCAGCATATTGTTTTACATACTTCCATCCACTGTTCTGGACAATTCCATGCATCCATATGAGGTGGTCCACAACTCACAGTAGGCTATAAGTTCTGTACACTGGTTAGCTGCGCATAATAGTGTATGCGGCTACCTAAAGTATTTACAAACAAGTTAGTAATATCATGCAATGCATTGATTATGATACGCTTTCCAACATATCTGAAATTTTTTTTGTTTTTCTTGGAGGTTTAACGACCACCGTGAGCAACTCAATGGGCTATAAGCAGTCGCCAGTCCCTAATTTAGGGTCACTGGTTCCAGGGAAGGGAGAGAGCTAGTGCCGTAAGACAAACACAACATCCATGCCTCACCGGGATTCGAACCTGGACCCCGTTCGGACGAATGATCAGAGGCCATCGCTTAGACCACTGCGCCACTCGGGGCGGCTATCAGAAATCATTACTCAAGTTATGAGGATAATGGCTGTAAAATAAATCTCGCTCCTATGTCTTGATCTTTAACCCCATTTCCCCAATATTCAACAGGGTTCGTCCCCAGGTGGTCCCCTACCACATACTAAAATTTTATCGAAATCGAACCATTTTTACGCGAGTTATCGTACGTACAGACGGACAAATCTGGAGCAACCTACGGTTGGAAAGCGTAAAAAAGATACTCAAGTTTATAACTTTGTTGTTGAGTTGAAATGTTGCATCAATTTATTCACATGCTGTTCATTTCTATTTTTTACGCTCCTCAGCGTATGAAAATTACGCCCGTGGTATGATCATCCTAGGAGGGGAACCGCCCTCCCGGTTGCTACGACCCTAATTATGATCATGCAACCCGATCATAATATTTGAATAAACCATCAATTCCCAAAATGCATTGCCCAAACTGAGGTGTTCAGTAACTATTTATTAATCGTGCATCATAAGATCTTTGGTCTAAATGTATTAGATATACAAAAACGATTGATTCACATGACATGATTACGCCACCCAATGTGCTGATCGCGTTCTTACCCCAAAACGTACTTTCTACAGCTGGTTTCTAAACTATTGGCCATCCCATAAAAAATCGTCGGCTGATCATAATTCGCAGGTACCCTCTGTTATAGCATAGGTGCTCGTGGATTAATTTTTGCATGCGTCGATGGCAGCTGCTGCTGCAGTAGGTTAAGTGTAGCCATATAGCACAGGAAAGAGACAGCAGTGAAAGCCATGAAACGCATTTTACACGCGTTTAAAAAGAATTAAATGCTACCCAGGCTCATAGAAACATTCCAACGTCCATGGAGAAGGTTGTTTAGCAAAAATAGTCTGCCATAACTACACTGGGCGGACAATCTAACTGAAACACATGGGTTTAGGACACAACAATTTATTAGAACGGTGTAGGGCCTCCTTTGGAGGCCAATACAGCTGCAATTCGTAGTGGAAAGGACCGATACAAGTCCCGTACAGTGGCCAAAAGGATTTGAAGCCATTCCTCTTGAGAAAAGTGGCTAGTTCACGTCGTGATGCTAGTGGAGGAAAACTTTTTCTGACTCGCTCCTCCTGAACATCCCAGAGTGGCTCAATAAGGTTCACGTCGAGTGACTGTGCAGGCCATGACAGGTGTTCAACCTCACTTTCATGCTCAGTAAACCACTCTTCCACCGGTTTGGCTCTGTGTATCGCTGCGTTATCATCCTGATACACGGCACAACCGTGAGGGTACAATGTTTGAACCACTGGGTGCATCTGCTCCTCCAGAATTGTCCGATAGTCCTTGGCAGTGATGTGCCCCTAAGGAACAATCACGCGGTCAGACTGCTACGATATTGCGGCCTCAAACCATCACCGATCCACCTCCGTGCTTCACTGTGGGCAATAAAACGTCCGGGTGGTAAGCCTGTGCTGGATGTCTCCACACGTAAACTCTCCCGGTTGTGGGAAATACAGTGAAGCACGATTCATCAGAGAACAATACACATTTCATGTTGTCCAACGTCCACGATTTGCGCTGCTGGCACCATTGCAACCTACGTTTGGCATTCACACTGGTGATCCAGGGTTTGGCGATAAAAACACGACCATGAATATTGGCCCGGTGAAGCTCCCGACTAACATTTTTGATGGAAACAGGTGAGTCGCGGTGGGTATTCAACTTTGCGGTAAGTTGGACAGCTGTGGTTTTATGATTTTTGGCTACTATCCGTGTTAGCACCCCGACGTCCCTTCCAGACAGTTTCCTCGTACCTCGACAGTTGCTCCTATTGGATGGGGTTTTTCCCTAGAACCCCATCCTCCAATAGGAGTAACTGTCGAGGTAAGAAACAGTTAATCCTATTGTGTTTTAGAGCTGATGCATTGAGCTCAGTGACTCTGATGTCTTTGGAAACCGGCTAAAAAAATTAATCTTTCCTGACATGTCGGACTGTCGGTACCTTCTGTGAGTTTTACTAATTCACCAAAATGTCGACTGGAAATTCGCTAAAATGCATAAGAATATTAGAGGAAACCGATGAGTAACGAAAAGGTGCCGCTTCGACTACATTTTTTGTTTTGCGGTAAAGTTTTTTTACACTGCACGAAAACTAAACTGCTGAGATTTTGACGGTCGTCCAAAAGGTTTCTCATCTTCCACAGAAATCGGGTCACCATTAAGTCGTTAGGAGAACTTGTGTGTTTGGTGTTTTTGATAAAGTAGCAGCTTCCTCCAAAGGTAATTTGTAAGATGCATTTTGTTTATAAACCTGTTTTACATGCACGAAGTTTGGAATAAATCTTGAGGCAAATTCTTTGCTCTTTCAAAACACCATTTCCCAAATCGTAGGTTTCGTCCTACATGCCTGTACCCAACATCATCTGGAAGCTGACTAGTGTGACATAATTTGTTAAGAACAGTTCACTGTAATGTCAGCTACCGGGAGAAAATAGAGCTATTACTTGTAACGTTGTCACAAGTCATAATATAATATATTATCATTGCTTTTGGGAAGCACTTTTGTGGCGTATACCCCAATTTTCCCTTTGAGTTTTCTTTCCTGTAAAAGTTGTGCTATTTCTTGGCTACCTTCCTCATTTCTGAACGTCCCGTTCTGAATCTCCAGTTTCCCTGTTACGTCTGGAAACTGTTGATTAGCCAGGTCACGATACAGAAGTGACAAAAGCGACTGCTACAAGAGTTCAAGGGATCTAGGTGAATTGTTGGCTGTTGTAAAACAAGCTACGCTAATCAGCCTTGTGAGCTATAGTTTTGGAGTTATACTACCATTTCATTATTGTTTACAATTAACGCCTGTTTTATTATTGTGGAAATTATATTTGACTTACCAGCTCAACAGTTGTGTCTTCAATGTGAATTTATGTGGAGAGCTGCGTGGTGCAAAGAATCAACGCGTTTTTCATTAATGTTTTATTCAGTTGGATCCTACCGTTAGGTTTGTTTGCGTTATAGGTACTAAATGTTCATTCAGCGTAAGGTTAAGACAGACATTCCTCATCAAACGTTTTATCTTGCAACTTCATTTCACATTTGTTATGGCTTGTGTCCGGGTAAGCATGTGCACATCAATCGGATGACTCAATCAGCAAGTCTCGTGAACATTATAAGTATAGTTAGTTAAACTTTTCAAACAACTCAACGCATGCATATAATGTCTACAGTGGTGCATAAAATAATTTGTTCAAGTTTTGTGCAAGTACGAATGATATCATTATTCTCCGATAAAACATGAACGATACTAATCTAGAACATTTTCAGGAAACTGTTTACAACGACCTAGGCCGTGGAGTGCTGAACAACGCTTGGGAAGGTTACAATTCGACCTTATTTGCATACGGTCAAACAAGCTCGGGAAAATCCTGGTCTATTGTTGGCTATGGTGTAAATAAAGGTAAGACAATGACTGCGCCATTTTTGTTGTGTTTCTCAATGCCATTTTTCAGACGAAAGGCGATGAGTGCCTTTTTTATTGCTGATCATTTGTGCTAAGAGGAGAGATAGAAGACAATGAGAATTACTAGTGAATAAATTTATGTATCTTCATTTACATTCTGTGGTACTTTTTTTTTTTTTTTTTTTTTTTGATTGGAGGTTTAACGACCACCGTGAGCAACTCAATGGGCTATAAGCAGTCGCCCGTCCCTAATTTAGGGTCACTGGTTCCAGGGAAGGGAGAGAGCCAGTGCCGTAAGACAAACACAACAGCCATGCCTCACCGGGATTCGAACCCGGACCCCCTCACGGACGAATGATCAGAGGCCAGCGCCTTAGACCACTGCGCCACCGGGGCGGCCATTCTGTGGTACGTTCGAGGTTGTGAAAATCCTGTATGCAATTTTGAATTCATACACTCGACGTGGAACAGGAACACCAAACAGAAATCATCGCTCTTTTCACGTTAATAAGTGAGTCACGGAAAAATTATCATCAACCGCCACCGGGAATCGAACCCAGGGTCTTCCAGTTACGCCGATGACTTCTGTTTGGTGTTCCTGTTCCACGTCGAGTGTATGAATTAATTATTCAATCGCCTCCTAGTTATTTGTTCTGTTGCTGCTTTCCATGTTTGGTGAATCCCCAGCACAGTGCGGGGCTCCATGAAGCAACCTGCCATGTGGTTTGGCAGTTAATCACTTATGAGTCTGGAGAATTCTAGGCTGCTGTGGTGCAGTGGTAGCATGTCCGGCGCGTAACTGGAAGACCCTGGGTTCGATTCCCGGTGGCTGCCGATGAGAATTTCTCCGTAGCTCACTTATTAACGTAGAAAGAGCGATGACTTCTGTTTGGTGTATGCAATTTTGGTTCCAAAAAATCGACAGTGGTAGAACACAGCGAAGGCAAATGATTCACTGCAACCAGCGTACGTAGATATCTATGTCATAAAACACAACTGCTACTAAAGCGTAGGGTGTCTAATGTAACAGAGCGAATTAGGGTATCCGATTTTAAGAATGGTCATCAACGATCTGTTGTTCAGTCATCTCCTGGAAGGCTCACAATGATCCTGCGTTAGCGAAATGCGGGTCAGTTCTCGGTCAAGGAATTTAGCTTTTTCGTACTGCTGGCTTTCTGACGGACCTGTGTTGCTTTGAGGGTTGAAGCCCCGGGCCACAACCTCGGCGGGAGTGTCCATTGATATCCTTAAAACTATTTTTTTTTTAAAGAAAATATACTTAAAATGTTTAGAGAACACCTGCATTTTTGCCACTTAAATATGAATGCCTTGTTACAAGCTGAAAGTTTCTTTCACAACATACCGAAAACGTTTTTTCTAAACTAATATAATGTATTTAAATACTTCTGAATATAATTAATTGTTGTCATCGTTTTAATTTATTCTTTAAAAATATTTTCTGTTAAAAGACATTGATTTGGTTACATTGATTTTGGTATTTATTTGGGTAATGTCTTTCGTTAAAAGCAATTATTGCCGCCCCGGTGGCGCAGTGGTCTAAGCGATGGCTTCTTATTATTCGTCCGGAAGAGGTCCGGGTTCGAATCCCGGTGAGGCATGGATCTTGTATTTGTTTTGTGGCACTGGCTCTCTCCCTTCCCTGAAACCAGTGGCCCTACATTAGGGCCGGGCGACTGCTTATAGCCCATTGAGTTGCTCACGGTGGTCGTTAAACCTCCAGCCAAAAAAAAAAAAAGAAAAAAGCAATTTATTTGGTATGTAAAATAAATAAAAACACAACTGATGTACAAACAGCTGACTAGATAAAGCATGATGTGCGTAAACAATAATAAAATAACTGTGATTTTATAGAAATAATAACTGCAATACAATGATTTCTTTCTGATGACATCATCGCCCCCCGAACAATGATAATGTTTTACTAAAACTAATTGATAGCAAAATACCTAAGAGAAATAAAAAAAGTTTTCCGAATGAAGCTGCAATTCAGTGTCAGTCATGGTGTGATCCGACCTGGAGAGATGTATTAAATTTTACGCTGATACAGGATTATTAAAACGGCAACCTGAATTGCCTAGTTCTAGTTTACAACATGTAATATCAGAGCAGAAAACTTGAAACTTTCATCACTTTGGAACGGGTATCGAACCCTCATTTCCCGATATCCGTTCGTGCATGCTTTTCTTTGCACAATCCTGGACAAAGAAGTTCCAAATATCGGAGAATAAGGAACCTGAACGACTTTAGATTTTCGCCAGTCGAAGCGAATGGATGCTTCCTCATAGCGTAAGAAATCCCCAGTATCTCAGATATGGAAATCATGGGAGAAATATTTTTCCCAAATACATGGAACAACTACAGAATTCTTAACACTTCAATCAGAATAACCTCGATTCTGATTGCCGTGTTTATAGCTTCGATTCCCACTCCAGGGTGATGAAATTTGAAGTTTTCTGATATGACGTCACATGTTTAGTTCACTGGTGTGCAAAAATTAAGGACGTAGAGGAGAAATTAGCATAACAGCGGAACGAGCTGGTAGAACGGACCGAAAGACCACTCAGGAGATAGACTAGGGTCCGGTCCGGTAGGGCTGGTTGGTTGGTTGGTTAGGTGATTTTAATGGCGCAAGGGCCATGGGTGGCCAAAGAGCGCCAAACAAAAGACATCAAAATAGAACAAAATCAATAAAACACGTACACAAGGGTAAAAACAGGATGAAACGGTAAAAGTGAAAGATGGAAATGAAATCGGTAAAACTAGATGAGTTTAAAAAAGTCAAATTCTTTAAAAACTGAGAACACTGCGGTCAGATCGCAGTCCTCACCAATGAGAGTCTGCAGCGTAGCTGCTCCTTCGTCCAACAAATGAGAATGAAAATAACGAAAACGATGATCACAAAAACGAACACAAGTACACAAAACATGAAGGACGGTGAGACGACAGTGGCACGCCTCACACATCGGGGCACTGTCGCCACACAGCAAAAAGCGGTGAGTAAAACGACAGTGCCCAATGCGGAGACGCGCAAGAGCAACTTCCTCACGACGGTTCTTCCGCAAACTAGACTTCCATAGTCCGATCTGTGGTTTGATGGCATAGAGTTTATTGCTGCCCTGCTGAGACCACAGGGACTGCCAATCATCCATAACAAATTTCCGGATCAATGGCCGATAATCTCGGAAAGACAGTGGCAGCCGAGCTGGCGACATGGAGGAAACAGACCTGGCAGAGAGATCTGCCAGCTCGTTACCCGGGATCCCAACATGGCCAGGAACCCAACAGAATCGGACCAGGAAGCCATCACCCTCCAAAGTCCCAAGAAGACGACGGACATCACGGATGACAGGTGAGTCCGTGTCCTCTGGAGAAGATAAAACTTGGATGACGGACTGGGAATCAGAGCAAACCATAGCGCGACGATGTGATCGAGACTGTATGTGGCACAAAGCGAGGTGTACCGCACGCATCTCTGCAGAAAAGACAGTGGATTCAGGCGGAAGCCTCTCAGCATGGGAGGCATCGCCACACACGAAAGCGGACCCAACAACCTCACCGGATTTCGACCCGTCAGTAAATACAGGCACGAAATCCGGGAAGAGAGACTGTTTCTCGGCAAAGAGCTGCTGGTACACCAGAGCAGGAGTGGAAGACTTTGGCCACACACAAAGGGAAAGGTCAACCGTTGCTTGAACCGGCTGCCAAGGCGGTTCATTGTAGAACCGGGTCACCAGCATCGCGCACTAAGGTTGACAACCGAATCCCAAACGTCGGAACACAGGAAGGCCGGTGTGAGAATTGGCGGACACATTGCGGTTGGAAAATGGAACCATGCAGTGGATGATCAGGAAGAGACTTCAACTGGGTGAAGAATTGAAGAGACAGCTGCTTACGTCGGATGCACAACGGCGGTTCATGGGCCTCGACATACAGGCTATGCACGGGAGAGGTACGGAAAGCACCAGTGCATAGCCGCAGAGCCTGGTGATGGACAGGATCCAGAGGCCGCAACACGGAAGGACGTGCCGAACCGTACGTTATGCAACCGAAGTCTAACTTTGACTGAATCAGAGAATGGTAAATGCGAAGCATTGAGCACCTGTCAGCCCCCAAGATGTTCGAGAGAGGACCTTCAGGATACTCAATGACTTCGTGCACTTCACCTTCAAAGACTGGATGTGAGGTCGGAAGGTGAGTGCTCGGTCAAAAGTTAGCCCAAGGAACTTGACTTCTGATACCACAGGGATGGTAGAACACCCCAGACGGAGGCTGGGGTCTGGGTGAAGACCCCGTTTGCGGCAAAAATGCACGCAAACGGTCTTCTGCGTCGAGAAGCCAAATCCATTATGGGAAGCCCAGATAGAGATCTTAGTAATGGCCGACTGCAGCTGCCTCTCAATGGTGTGCATGTTGACAGATGCGCAAGAGATCTGCAGATCATCCACGTACATGGAGCCACGAACCGTCGGAGGAAGTAGAGTGAAAATATGATTAACACGAAGGATGAACAATGTCACAGAAAGAATGGAGCCTTGAGGGACACCCTGCTCTTGTGGGTATAACGCAGAGAGGGTCGATCCGACGCGCACACGGAACATCCGGTTCTGGAGAAATCCGGCAATGAAGGTAGGCAAATTTCCCCGCAAACCGCAGTCACGCAGATCACGGAGAATGCCGTATCTCCAGGTTCGATCGTAAGCTTTTTCCATGTCGAAGAACACGGAGACCATGTGCTGACGCCGGACAAACGCCTCCCTGACAGATGTCTCAAGGCGAAGATGATGATCTGAGGCGGAACGGAATTTCCGAAATCCACTCTGAAGAGGTGAAAGAAGGTGACGTGATTCCAAATAAAAAACCAAACGAAAATTGATGATGCGCTCTAGGACTTTGCAAAGGCAGCTCGTCATAGCAATTGGTCGGTAGTTCAACGGGTTAGCGGGATCTTTACCAGGTTTGAGGACAGGAACGACAATGGCAGTGCGCCAAGATTCGGGAAAGTCACGCTCGTGCCAGATCCTGTTAAACAGGACCAGCAGACATTCAAGAGAGGACGGAGAAAGGTGCTTCAGCATTTCATAATGGATGTTATCCGGTCCGACAGATGTTCGGCCGGACCGATTCAGGGCAATCTTCTGTTCGACGGCAGTCAGCGGGCTGTTATAATCGGCAGCGGAAAACGGTCCAAAGGAAGCCTTGGACCGTTCAAGCCGCGGCTGTAACTGCCGGAATGAAGCAGGGTAATTGCGGCTGCTGGACACCGAAGAAAATGCGGCGCCCAGACAGTCAGCAATACCCTGAGCGTCAGCAACCGTTCCTCCACCATTCTCAAGAATGGAGATTTCCCCAGAAGGGTACTGTCCCCGAATCTTGCGGATCCTGTCCCAAACGATCTTAGAGCTGGTAGTGGTGTTAATCCCGGATACATAGCGTATCCAAGATTCCCGTTGGCTACGACGACGTACCAAACGCGCGTAAGATTTGGCTTTCTTGAAAGCAAGTAGGTTCGCGTCGGTGGGGTACCGACGAAACCTACCCCAAGCCCGATGTTGGGCCTGACGAGCTGCCTTGCAAGTGGAATTCCACCAAGGTCGCGGGCAACGTGGAAGTCTAGTCGACGTCCTGGGGATGGTAAGTTCTGCCGCTTACCGCCGCAACAGCTTCATTGATCGTACCCGAGGTCACCATGTCTGGAGTAATGGTCGCTGAAGCCGTGAATGAGTCCCACTTGGCTCGATCGATAGCCCATCTAGCAGGGCGAGTAGGATGACGGTACCCGTCACCTGCTAGACGGAGAAAGATGGGAAAATGATCACTGCCAAGGGGATCATCAGACACGCTCCAGGACCAGTCTGGATATAACGACGGTGAACACAAGGACAGATCAATGGCTGAGTACGAGCGGGTGGGTTCAGGCGATAACACCGTCCTCATGATCCTTGCGGAAAATAGAATATCTCCGCAGCGGAAAAGTGTCCCTTGTTCGAAGCTTTGTCTCCTGGAGGCAAACGCACACAGGTGTGTGCGAAGACAGTAAGCCTTTCAGATCATCAATTCGTTGTCGCAGACCTCGGAAATTCCACTGAATGAACGTAGCCATAATGAAAAATGAAAGGAAAGGATGAAAAACGAAAATGACAGACGACTAGAATGTCTCCGAGTCGTCCATCAGCTCCTGACCATCTGCAATGTCCGGAGGCAACACAGGGCTGTGCTTACTCACACAGGGCTGCGCTACCGGGTGTTTTGGTGGTTTTACCCTGCTCTGTTTCGAGGGGGAGGATCCGGGTTTCACCTTTTCCGGCTTCTTCTTAGTTGCGCCCTGGGCCTGGGTCCCAGTGCTGGCAGAGGATGTTTTCTGCACAGAGGATGTTTTAGGCGTCGATGTTGATGGCGCCTTGGAATCAATGCGGCGAGATATCAGTGCCTCCAGTCCGGCAGCAACGATGCCCTCAAAAACATAAGGACACCGCGCTGGGATGGTCACCTCAGTCTGCACCGCAACAGTAGCCTTCTGGACCACAACCGATGCATAGGAGCGCCGGCCTCTTGGTAGAGGAGCTATCCGCCGTCTGGCTTCAGGATAAGACAGATGTTCTGTCGTCTTCAGGCGTTGGATAGCCTGCTCCTCGATCCACTTTGGACACTGCTAAGAAGAAGCCGGGTGAGATCCCTCGCAATTGACACAGTGATCCGAGTCAGCGGAGCAGTCCGCCAAAGAGTGTTCAGGCGACCCACAGCGCCCACACTTTGCTACATTACGGCAAGACTGCTGGGAGTGACCGTACTGCTGGCACTTGAAACATCTCAAGGGGTTCGGGATGTATGGTCGAACATCGAGCCGCAAGTACCCCGCCTTGATGGAAGTTGGCAGGGTAGGTGAGTCAAATGTAAGCACGATGTTCCGGGAGGGAATAGACTTCCCATCCCGCCGGAAAAGAATACGCCGAACCCCAGTGACATGTTGTTCCCCAAGTTCTTCCAGCTATTCCTCATCGCTGCATTCCAGCAGGTCGTGGGAGTTGATAACACCGCGAGAAGAATTGAGGAAACCATGGGGAGATATTTGGACTGGAACGTCCAGCAGAACGGTCGTCTCCAGCAAGGTGGCACTGTGGCGTGGATTTGATGTCTCCACAAGAAGATCCTAACACTCTTTGGTGTTAGGATCTTCTTGTGGAGCTTCTTAACACTCTTTGGTGAGCCCACAACGGCCTGAGAGCCTTATTCATCCAAAAAGGACTCTTCGAACTGAGGGATTGTGCAGGATCAACAGAATGAATTAGAAGAAACAGAGCATTGCAGTTGGAATTGAGTAGTTTCTTAGTGGAGGAGGGTGTCCCATCCTCCACACGGCGCTTCAAAGGTACAGCATGGGAAACACTTTGATTTGCCATGAGAAGAAAAATAGATTCGTCCGCCAACCTCCCCACCCACTACCGAGCCCAACGAGGGAGAGCCGGAGGTCCGCAAGCCCAAGAGGACGCAGGACACGGCTCCAGGGATAGTCAGCGGATATAGCAAGTTGGTAGGGCAGACACACGCTCGGCGTGCACCCAGACTTTCCCGTGCCCGGAGAACACCCCTTTGGCATGCCCACCCTACCCCCAAACTCACCCAGCCGAACAGAACGACAAGCCGCTAGAAGGCTGGACGCCACTCGGCCACAGACTTCCTGACTAGGAGTGGATTAGCTCCCAGCCTCCCGTTTAGGGTGAAGCAGAGGGCAAAGAGGAGTGTTGGCATCTGGAGACACTACAACCCGGCCGCCAAATACCTCAGCCTCCAGCATCCTCATTTCCACCTGTACGGGTCACCACACACGGCAAACATGCAGGTAGGTCTAAGCCAACCAGCTCCGGAAAAACAGAAAATGTAACATAAAAGAGAAAAGACAGGGAAGGGAACGATGAACAAAACCCGGAGCTGGCGCCTCATCACAACCTCAATAGCCTACAACTGAGGCGGGTACATGTCAATAAATAAACTAAAGACGAAAAAGCAAAATGATAAGAGAAAATCGGCTCGGGCCGTGGGGACGCCATCCCCCATCAGCTGGATGAACAGCTGTCCCTTTGGTTATGTAATAGTTAAAGCCGCAGAGGCAAGAGAAAGGTCACAAAGTTAGCTCGGGCCGTGGGGGCGCCGCTCCCCAAATAACTGGAAAACCAGTTATCCCCGTGCGGGGGTACGGTAGGGCATGTGCATATATGCCGCATGACTGGGGTGGGGGGAGTGTCGGAAGGGTATAAAGCCCACGGGCGGTGTACGCTCAGCAATTCGGTGAAAGCTATTGCACAGTGTACACCGGTTTTAACGACGTCGAGTTGCTGCCACCCTCTGATATGGCCAACAGGCAATCCAGTAGACGACATCTGGATGACTTTACCAGAGGTCGCGTCATTGGGAAGTTGGAAGAAGGTCGAAGTGTGACTAGTGTGACCGAGGAGTTCGGGATCGCTCACAGCATCGTTTCACGAGCTTGGAGAGCATTTCAAACGGCAGGAACAACTGTCCAAGAGTTAAGCAGTGGTCGTCCACGAGCAACCACGGTGGCGGACGACCAGTATATTGTCCTACAGGCGAGAAGAGACAGACGGCAGACAGCGGGAGAAATCGCAAGGCACATGCAACAGACAACTGGACGTCCGTTATCGCGTTTTACCGTGGCCAGGAGGCTGCACAAAGGTGGTCTATTTGCACGACGACCAGTACGGTGTGTGCCATTAACGCCTGGTCATCGGAGACTGCGGTTTCTGTGGTGCCAGGAACACAAGAACTGGACACATCAGCAATGGGGTCGAGTTCTCTTTACGGATGAGAGCCGATTTAGTCTGACGAGCGACTCTGGACGTATACACATCTGGAGAGAGCAGGGAACACGCAATCACACCTCCAACATCATCCAAAGGGACTGGATTGGAGGTGGCGGAGTTCTCGTTTGGGGCGGTATCATGCTTGGTAGCCGTACTGACCTCCACATCTTCCAAGGAGGTTCAGTCACTGGTGTAAGCTATTGTACCAAGGTTCTCCTGCTTCACGTGCGTCTGTTTAGAGGTGCTGTGGGTCCTGAGTTCCTCTTTATGGACGATAACGCTACACCTCATCGTACAGTTGCTGTCACAGAGCTGTTGGAGAGTGAAGATATTCAACGCATGGATTGGCCCGCAAGGTCCCCGGACCTAAATCCAATTGAACACGTGTGGGACCTTCTCGGGAGACGCTAGGCAGAACGTCACCAGCCGCCAGCAACGATTCCGCAGCTGCGATTGGCGCTACCAGAAAATGGGCCGCGATGCCTCAACAGCTCCTTGACAACCTCGTCCTCAGCATAGACAGACGTTGTAAATCCTGCAACGCAGTAAGGGGCGATCATATCCCCTACTAAAGGCTGGATTTTTCTTGGCAGCCGCCTGTCACATGGACGTTTCTGTCCTCTGTCCAGTTGTGCTCGAAGCTACCTTTTCAATAAAGTGCCTTTGTATCCTTTGGATTCCTTGTTTGGACGGTTTTACTCACTTGTCCCATATTCTTACATCTTGGGGATCTTATGGTATGATTTGAGTCGATGTGGAGCATTTCTGCACGACGTTACATTCGAAAAACCGTCTTCTCGTCCTTAATTTTTGCATGCAAGTGTAGTAAACTGGGCAGTTCAAATTATTGTGATTGCGATGCTATTAATCCTGTAGTTGTTCCATGTATTTCTGAAGAGTATTTCATCCATAATTTGTATATTTTATGTTGTTTTCCCCCAGAGAGCTGGGGGAAATTTTTACAATCCAAGGTTTTGTATCGAATATATCTTTTTCTGCAGACGGACATACAGACGGATGGCGGGAAGGACACACATTGAAGATCTTGTGCCCGTACCTGTCTCTATCCGTCACATAATAAATTTTTTCATTGTGGCGGTTTGAAGCGTAGATATAATTTCTGAGGATGGCGAATGGATGGACGGAAGGGAAGATGTCAATCAGAATTTCTATGCACATTTTCCCCCGTCGAACAGAGAAAAAAGTTTAGCAATCTGACACTCTGAAGCGAAAACATATAAGAGTCGCCCAAATGAAATTGAGACTCGTGTAATAGCGTCGTTGTGTAATTACCCAGAGCCGTGCATTAGCGCCGGTAGATGGCATGTCATGTCAAGAAGCACACTGTTATCGGCGGCACATGTCAGTGTGCTGTTTGCACATGCGGAGGCAACTTGACTACTTCGGGTCGGGACATGGTTTCGTCCAAACCGGGCCCAGCGGGCTGTTATGCAGTTTTTGACGGCAGAAGGTGTTAGTAGAGCCGAAATTTATCGTCGTATGAAGGGTGTGTATGAGAATGAGTGTCAGTCACGGTGTACAGTGTTCCGCTGGTGTAGAGAATTTCGTAAAGGACGTGTGAGCACGGAGGACATGCCGAGACCTGGGCAAGCACACGTGGCCATCACCATGGAATCGATTGCTTCCATGGACAACCTTGTGAAGGTGAATCGCCGTATCACCACCCGCAAGCTTGCGGCAACATTGTCCGTTAGTAAGGGAACTGTTAACACCATTCTCCATCGCCGATTGGGATACAGCTAGGTTTGCGCACGGTGTGCTCCCAAGCATCTCCAGGAGGAGCAGAAGATTCGGCGAATGGGTGCTTGCCTGGAGCATCTGCATCGTTACCACGCAGAGGGGGGACAGTTTCTTTCCAAGATTGTGGCCGCAAATGAAACTTGGTGCTACCACTTGGATCCGGCCACAAAACGAATGAGTATGGAAATGCGGCATCCCAACTCTCCACCCCCCCAAAAAAGCTCAGTCCTCCTCAAGAGCTGGAAAAGTGATGCTCACGATTTTCTTCAATGAGAATGGCCCATTGCTGTTGGATTAGCTGGACGCAGGCAGTACGGTCAAGGCAACCACACACAGCAATACGACAGCAACCTCAAAACGGTTAAGCGTAAGCGACCCGGTATGCTATCAAATGGGGTTATTATGCTGCACGACAACGCTCGCCAGCATGCGGCGACAGTCTGTTAAGATTTGCTGCTGATGGAAGTCCTCGACCATCCTCCCTATAACCCCGATCTGTCGCCTTGCGACTACCACATCTTCGGGCCACTGTCAAAAACCCTCAAGGGCCGCCGGTTCGCTAACGACGCTGAGGTCTTGGACGCTACTGAAGACAGGTTTCACAGCCAACAACGGACGTTCTTTGCTCAGAGTATCCACAATCTCCGGCCGCGCTGGGACACTTTGCTTGAACTGACAAGGTGACTATGTGTAGCGGGCATGTAGCCCAAGTATCACTCTCACTTTCTGTATGTTCACATATTCCAACCTATAAACCCTTACGGCAAAAAAACTGACGTTCTCAGTTTCATTTGGAGGACCCTTTAAGTTCTGCACGAAGAGCTGTCTGAAATCTTATGCTCATATTTTCCATATAGGAAGAGAGAGAGAGAGAGTTTTAATAATCCGACATTTCCAAGCGCAAGTGTCACTTCTGCAGACTAACGGAAAGGCGGATGAACGAAAGAAAAGACATTTGATAAGCTTGTGCCAGGGTTGTGCAATTACGTGTAAAAAAAGGTTTTCTACGTGACACGTAAATTACGCGTAAAATACGTACTAGGGGTGTTCAAATGAAAAGGTACGAAACGTCATAAGAACATAACCGTTAACATATTTGCCTATGTCGCTATGGGAGAACGTAGCGACACATCTAGGGATGCGATTGGAGTCACCGGCGTGGATCGGAGCATGCGCGGGCGCCCGCATGCGCAGAAGAGAGCAGAGGCTCTTATAAAGAGCGCCGTCCAATTGACGCGGCAGTGCGTGTGAGGACAGGATGGCGTTCACATTGCAAAATTCGACGATTAAGGAGCAGCGAGGCGTTATCCGATTTCTGACATAGGAAGGTGTTAAACCGGCCGCTATTCATCGCGGAGGGTGTGGTTCTGCTCCATGATAACGCGCTTCCACACGTCTCCAGGGTCACACACGCGGAACTGGCCAAGTTCCAGTGGGAGCAGCTTGACCATCCGCCCTACGGCCCGGACATGTCGCCCTGCGATTTCCATGTGTTTGGTCCCCTGAAAAAACATCTGAAAGGGAAGCGCTTCCACTCGGACGACGAACTCAAGGACGCTGTGCAGGACTGGGTCTCGTCACGGCCACAGGAATTCTGGGAACAAGGAATCCTTCGGCTCGTTAATCAATGGGATCGTTGTGCTACGGCCTATGGTGTATTCTTTGAATAAAGTCTTCATTTATACCCACAGTGTCGTTTCGTACCTTTTCATTTGAACACTCCTTGTAGAAAACGTAAAAAACGTGTAAAATAGGTAACAAAATTAAAAAAAAACATGGCTTTGTGCTGTTTTTTTAACTGGACTATGTAATCTTTGTGCTGTTAATTAACTTGCTATCAGGATCGAGAAAAATCTGGAAAGTTTGGAGCGCTTATGAAGAAGGGTGTTAAACCACCACAGACATTCTGGTACTTCGCCAGTCTGCACCATAAGGAGTTGTCAGCAGTTGCTTTGAAGTTAATCAACATCCCAGCATCTTGAGCCCAACTTGAAAGACTTTTCTCGAATTGGTCTCTTGTCCATAATACTACAAGAAACCGGCTCAGCTTCGAACGTTCGAAGAAATTGGTTCAAATATATTATACTCTTAAGTTGCAAGATCATAACAGTGAAGATTATTAGTGTGATTAAGGGTGTGTGAGAACTGAGAGTGACAATTATAAACATTTAAAGAGTTACATTTAAAACAAGTAGTTTAGTGTTTTGTCAAATCTACAGTTTTTTCCTTCAAGGGTATAAGTATAGCACAATCAATATGAAAAACGTTTAGAGTTTTAAAAGGGTAAAATTATGATTTTGAAGTGTACACCTGGATAACATGTCAAACACAAATATTATTAAATGAAAATGTACAATATTTTGTATTATAGACATGCCATTGACATTCATGTCAAAATATCATCTTTGGTGAACAAACTGAACATAAAATTGTTTATTTTATAGAATTACATAAATATTAAAATACACTCGACGAATTTGAAGCTGTTAATAAAATCTTGAATTCTATTCAATATGCATTCTGATTTTTATCGATGCTAGTGCAAGAGGTAGATTATTTTCTCCATTTTTAATATACAAGAAAGAACAGATACATTATAATTTCTAAAACGAAATCTGTTAATAGGTGGCTGAGCTGTATGAACATTAAGAGAATAATGATTTCGTAGTGAAATATACAAGAAATTTTAAGTTTAAAATGTAATATGATTAAAGTGGTTCTTATATTATATTATTTATACACACACATGAAAGAAAAATAGTTTTTTACGTCTGCGTAAAAAACTGGTTTTCTACGCCAAGTAAATTACCTGTATATTACGCGTAATTTACGTAAAATACGTCACGAGTAAATTACCTTGCCAAGCCTGGCTTGTGCTGTGCCAGTTTCTACACTGCCGGACAATTGCTAAGGACGGATGACAATAGCAACGATAGCAACCATAAAATGGAAGGCAGGAAAATGTGGAAATTAGCATAAGTGCGGGATGCAGTAAGACGTGTTGTGCGTATGCAAATTTTGTATTGCCGAACTTGTTCGTGACGTCATAACGCTGATAAGAGATATAAAGGATTTGACGCGTATTCACCGTTGTTGTTCAAACGTAAAGTTGAAAGGGAAAGAATTAATTGACGAACTTGCAATTTTCAGTATGTCTTCCCGACATCACCTAGATGATTTTACGCGTGGCCGTATTATTGGCAAGATTGAAGAAGGGCAAAAAATAAGAGATGTTGCCAGGGAGTTCGACGTCAGCCACAGTGTTGTTTCAAGGCTTTGGAAATCATTTCAAACAAATGGAGAGGGTAGCAAACGTCACGGGGCAGGTCGTGTTCGCAGTACGACACCTGCAGAAGATCGGTACATAGTGCTATCAACAAAAAGACACCGGCGCAGCACAGCTAGTGAGGTAGCAAATCAGTTTATGGCTGCTACTGGCAAGCGGATCTCCCGAAAAACTGTCGCCAGACGTTTGCATGAAGGAGGACTATACGCCCGCCGTCCTGTTGTGTGCATCCCATTGCCCAGACGTCATCGTACCGCCCGTTTGCAATGGTGCCATCAACATCGCAATTGGACTGATAACGACAAGTCTGCTGTCCTCTTCTCAGATGAGAGTAGATACAGGCTATCGTCTGATTTTCGACGACAACTGATCTGGCGTGATAGTGGTACTGCATATTGTCCAGCAAACATACAGGAAAGGGACCGATATCCGACATGTAGTGTCATGGTATGGGCTGGCATCATGATCAATGGCCGTATGTCCCTCTATCTGCCCCCGCACGGGGATAACTGGTTTTCCAGTTATTTGGGGAGCGGCGCCCCCACGGCCCGAGCTGACCTTGTGACTGGTCAACATCTGTTGTCATGCCACCGCCTGTTTTTTTTTGTTTTGGTGCTGTTGGTGTTTGCAGGGACGGCTGTTCATCCAGCTGTTGGGGAGTCGCGGCCCCACGATCCCGAGCTGGTCTTGTGTCTCGCTTTTTCGTTTTTATTTATTTTCTCCACTGGCTAGTTGCCCGTGTTGTATACTTTACCTAATCGCTACCACGTTATGTACTAACACCCCGGTCTTGTGGTTTTGTTATCCTCCACCACTAACTGTTTTATATTAACCGCTCAGTTCGTAGGTTGCTGAGATTCCGTTTAGGTTCCCTTCCAGGATTTGTCTTCTTTGGATTTCTTTTCTCCTTTTAACTGGTTTGGGTGCTAGACCTACCTGCATGTTTGCCGCGTGCGGAGACCCGTGAGGCGGAAATGGGATGTCTGGCGGCTGAGGTCGCAGGAGACCGGATAAGTGCCTCCTGTGTGCCAACACTCCTCTTCGACCCCGGCTTCGCTGTAAACGGGAGGCTAGAGACTAACCCACCTCTAGTCAGAAGTCTTGTACCAAGTTGTGTGCAGGGCTTTAGCGGCTTTTTTGTCGTATAGCACGGCAGGGTGAGCCCGGGGGCTGTGGGATCATGCCAAAGGCGTTGGCATGACGGTACCCGGAGGCCGAAGTGTCCGCCGAGTGCGTGTGATCACAGCCAACGGACTATATCTGCAACGTATAAGCTCCAGAACTGTGTCCAGCGTCATTTTCTTGGCTTGCAGACCTCCAGTTCTCTCTTGTAGGGCTCGGTGGTGGGTGGAGTAGTCTGCAGACGAATCCTTCTCCTTTTTTCCATGGGTAAACCCAAAAACAAACGCTCCAAATTCAAGTCACCTGAGCAAATGATCGTTGACAACGACTCTCCTTCGTCTTCTCAACCTACCAAGTCTCATACCCTTAAACGATCTTTAGACCATGATCTGGACCAAGAATGTGGAACCTCTTCTTCGGCAGCTGTACCAGTCGCTCCGAAGCGTCGTCTCCCCTCGATTGTTGTGAATACGCATGCTACACACTTAGTTGTAGAATCCATCGATCCGAATGAGAGACTGTCCACCAGATCTCCATTCTTCATTTCTAAAGCTTTGGACGCTGCAGTTGGCCCCTTGAAGTCTGTGAGGAAGCTTCGCTCTGGGGACCTGCTTGTCCAAACTTGCAGTGTTTCTCAGAGTAACACTTTTCTGCACCTCACTAGTCTTCAAGGCATTCCTGTAAAAGTGACACCTCACCCGTTTCTTAACACCTCTCGGGGTGTTATTTCAGAGTTTGATCTCTTGCCATGCAGTGAAGACGAATTGGTGACTGAACTTGCAGATCAAGGTGTTATTGCTGCTCGTCGTATGATGTTCCGGCGCGATGGTTCCTTGATTAAGTCTAAAAATGTAATCTTGACTTTTAACTCCCCGAAAGTTCCGACCGAAATCAAGGCTGGCTACTTGGTCTGTGGAGTTCGCCCTTACATTCCCAGTCCTCTGCGCTGTTTCAGGTGCCAGAGGTACGGGTATTCCCAACGTTTCTGTAAGAGTTCCGCTCGTTGCGCAAATTGTGGCTCCAGTGAACATGACGGGGATGGTTGCACTTCTGCGGCCTGCTGTGTTAACTGCGGTGAGGCCCATGCAGCTTACTCCCGCAACTGTATGAAATGGAAGGACGAGATGGCGATCCAGCGCCTCAAGACCCTGGAAGGCCTCTCGTACCCTGCTGCCAAGGCCAAGTTGGGTATACCCACTAACCGACAGCGCACTTTTGCCGCAGTAGTTCAGTCTCTGCCACAACCCGTGCAGCCCTTTGTGCCGCGCCCTGTAGCTCTCGCCGCCCTTGCCAAGCGATCTACAGCTGACCAAGCGACACAGGTGTTTTTCCCCGAGCTCGAGATTTTTCGACTACCTGATTCTGGGCCTTCTCTTTTGCAGCCGACCGTCTCTTCCAGTTTCCATCCGAAAGCCTGCACGTGCGGAAGACCCGGCCCTCAATCCGCAAAGGTGTGCAGTGTCCATCCAACTGTCTCGGCCTCAGCGAGGTCCCCACCCTCAACCAACATTATAGAGGAACATAGGGGGAGGAGAGTGACAGTTCGTCCCCAGCCTCAAACAACATTGCAGAGGAACATGGGGGGAGGAGAGTGACAGTTCGTCCCCGCCCTCTGCCAGCATTGCAGAGGAGTGTGGGGGGAGGAGAGTGACTCATCCTTTGTGTAGTTGTGTTTAAAAAATATATATATATATATATATATATATATATATATATATATATGTGTGTATATATATATATAATTCTAATAGTAAATTAATAAATTTTTATATAAACCTAATTAACTACCTTGTCTTCACAGCTTTCATCATACTCTTTTTCAACTTTTACCAAGCCTGTCTGCTGTTAATCATTTTCCACGTTTTCAAAAATCTGTGGCTGATAGTTCTTTGTCTGGCGCTCTTTGGCCAAACCTGGCCCTTGCGCCAATAAAATCCACCAACCAACCAACCAACCCTCTATCTGCTTCCAACTGGGACTATGACTGGCCAACGATACATTAATGATGTTCTGCTACCTCATGTTCGCATTTTCCGTGGTGCTGTCGGTGATAGATTCATTTTCATGGACGACAACGCAACATGTCATCGAACAGTCGCTGTCCAGGAGTCTCTTGAGAGCGAGGATATTCAACGCCTCGTATGGCCAGCACGTTCTCCAGATCTGAATCCCATTCAAAATGTGTAGGATGCTTTGGGGGAGGAGTCTTGCTGGTCGTCAATGCCCTCCAATAAACGAGGACACCCTCATCCGTGCACTGACAGAGGAATGGGACAAATTACCCCAATAGCTACTTGACAATGTTGTGCAAAGCATGACACGACGTGTGGAATCTTGCATCGCCCTCCATGGTGGCCATATCCCGTATTGACATATTACGCCGGAACGCCTGCGGACGGTAATTGCATTTTTTTCACGTTTACGTATTCTGCACAAAATGGCCTGTTTGTCCCTTGAATACGTTCCAAAGCCTTCTGGATTTCAGAGCACAATAAATTGTCTTTCTTGTAATGTCCTGGCATTCTGACATTATTTTATTTCACTTGGCATCCAACCACACTTACTTTTTTATGCGCTATATAGCCGTTTATGATCCGTCCTTACCAATTGTCCAGCAGTGTTTATGATCCGTCCTTACCAATTGTCCCAGAAATAATTTCTTCAATTCGTCCGTTAGAAGCGGAAAGATAATTCTGGCGGACAGACCACCTGACTATCGGAAGACGGATAGAGTGATATTTGAAATCTTAGACAGTTCTTTCAGTCCGTGGGAAAGAAGAAAATTTGGTAATATCTCAGTACAAGCACCTACGGACAGACAGCGGGGCGTCGGGTGGAATGTACACTGAGTGCTCATTGAATTATGACCACCTCCCTAATACTTCGTAGGTCCTCCTTTCGCCTTCAATACAGGCGCTATCCGGCGTGGTATCGATTCAATAAGATGTCGGAAGCAGTTGGGAGGTATGGCCAACCAAGCTGTGTGTAATGCGGTCTTCAATGTAGATATTGATTGGTGCATCAGACGCCTGATATGCTGTTCCATAGTGTCCCACAAGTGATCTATGGAAATGATATCGGGGACTCTGAGGTCAATCGATATGCTGGAAGTCTGAACTGTGTTCCTCAAACCATTCCTGCACAATATTAGACCTGTGGCTTGGTGCATTGTCATCTTGGAAGACACCCGTCGCCATTGGGGAAAAAGTGTACCATTGCTGGGTGTAAAGAGTCAGCAAGCAATTCGCGATAGTGGGAACCAGTCGTACGTTGTTCCATATGCAGCAGGGATCGAAGCTCCTGCCAACAGACATGCCCCACACTATTCAACGGCCTCCATCAGCTTGCACTGTGGAGACCATGCGGGATGGGTCGAGTGCCTCATGCTGTTTGCGTCAAATACGTACACGACCGTCCTCGGAGTGAAGTAAAAAACGCCACTTGTCAGACCAGCACACTTTTTCCAGTCATCCAACGTTCAACTTGCATGATGTTTTAACCTGGCGAGTCTTTTACGCCGATGAACAGTGGTTACGAGAAGATGTCGTCGGGGTCGTCTGCTGTTATAGCCCAAACGTGCGAGCGTGCGACACACGGTCATGACAGATTCTGTTCTGAGTGTTTCCTGTGTTTTATTCGGTAGTCAACTGTTGAAAGGTGCAGCGTCTGTTGGCCTGTACGTGTCGTCGGACTCGGTGCTCACCTATCACATCAACCGTTCGCTGTCCTGTGCGGTTTTGTCTCCGGGTCGTTGTTTGACCATTTTTACGCCAATCCTTATACACTTTTTAAGTACGGCGGCTCGCGAACAACCCACCGGTTCAGCCGTTTGGGAAAATCAAGGCACCCGCTCTCCGAGATCCCACAATCTGTCCTTTCTCAAAGTTCGATAAATCCTTCCGTTTACTTGTGACCTTTTTGAATTTTACTACGTACTGCTTCACTCATACCTTATACACTGAAGAGCAATTGAATTAGAGACAGCTGGCGTTATGCAAATATGGCGCTATGGGTGGCCCTGTAAACGGAAACAACATGACGTATGCAGCGATCCGACAATATAAGGAGTGATGCGACGGGAATCAGTAAGAGTCGGACGCAGTATGGGTAAGACTAAGTGCATTTGATTGTAGGCAAATTGTCGGGGCCCGACTAATGGGACACTCCATCTCGGAAGTCACTGGGATTTTCTCGAGACACTGTGTCACGGGTGCACCGTGAGTACATCGAATCCGGTAAAATCATCCCTTCAAGGGCCAACTGCCGTGGACAACAGCGTGTGGATGAGCGGGGTCATCGTCGGCTAGCTCGCATTGTAACAGCGGATAGACGGGCCACAGGGCAAGAAATCACTCGGCAATTTAACGCTGGTGCACAAAAACGTGTAAGCAGCCACACCATCCAGAACCATCTCCTCGCTATGGGGTACAGAAGCCATCGTCCCACGAGGGTACCGCTGCTGACCGCACATCACAGGGTGCAAAGATTAGCATGGGCGCGGGAACATCGCCACTGGATCCTAGACATGTGGAAAAATGTTGCCTGGACTGATGAGTCGAGATTCACGTTGGTACATGCGGATGGCAGGATACGAGTACGGCGCAAACCACATGAAGCGATGGATCCTTCTTGCCTGCCAGCAGGGTACTCTTCAAGCTGTTGGGGGTGGCATTCTCTTCTGGGGACTGTTTACGTGGACTGAAATGGGACCCCTGGTACGTGTGACATCGTCCCTCACATGTCAACGTTACCGGGATATCCTGGACGACCATTTGCTTGTGTTTGTGCGTCTTCAACATCCCACTAGGGACCTCATTCTGCAAGAAGATAATGCACCGTGCCATCGCTCCCGAATTTTATCCGAATGGTTGGATGAACACTCCACCGACATGACCTCGCTTCCTTGGCCAGCTAGGTCACCTGACCTCAATCCCATCGAGCACATCTGTGATGCCATCGAGAGAGATGACCCCCTCCATGAAATCTTCGTGAACTGTGGGAGCTTGTTCAGGGTTCGGGGATCCGTATGGCTTCCCAACGCTTCCGGTGTCTTGTCGAGTCCATGCCGAGACGAATCGCCGCCGTCATCAGGGCGAAAGGTGGTGCTACACGTTACTAGACAGGTATCTCTAATTCAATTGCTCGTCAGTGTATATGCTACGTCGGTCGAATAATCGCACCCTCTCGGAAATCACGTGATCAACGGGCTGCATCCACTTTTGATAGGTGTGGTCATAATTCAGTGATCACTTGATGTATTCTTATATGGTATTTCAGAGCTGAAAGGAAAGAGATCACCTCTGTGCAAATCAGTTGCTCCGTTGTGAAGATACATACTTCTGAAATATTAGGGACGGACGGATGGACAAACATAATTGTCTATCGTGTCTCATAGGTGATGCATACCAGAATGGAAAGAGTCCATTTCTGGTGACTGTTACAATTGCAATTTGTTTACGGTCCCTTTAGGGCTCCCAGCGTTGACGGACGTCAGTGAGGAAATCTGGTGGTGTAACCCGTGCTTCTCGCCGCGAGACGGTTTCATCTCTCGGTAGATCTGAAAGGTGCTTGTATTAGGACATGACCAAGTCATAACCGAAAAATATTGCATGCATACTTAAATTACGCGCAGCAAAAAAACGTTTGCCGCCTTGGTGGCAGAATGGCACGAGGTGCTGGCCTCAAATCATTTGTCTGAGATGTGTACGGGCCGGAATCTCCCATGAGGAATAGATGGTGTGTTGACCTACGGCACTGGCTGTAGCTCCGTCTTGGAACTAGCTTCCTCAAACTAGGGGTGGGCGAATGCTTATAGCCCATTAAGTTGCTCACGGTGATCGATAACCACCCAAACAAGAACAAAAAGTTTAAATAAATTTATTTTGTCACACATAAATATTTCAATGATAGCAGCATTTTAAAATATTATAGATGCGCAATGAAAACTGTTCATTAACTGGTTTTACCTTTATCGAAAGTTTCTTACGTTAATTGTAATTTTTTTCTTCACTATGGCCAGGGCCGGATTAAAGATTTCTAGGCCCCGGGGCGATTAAAATGTGGAAACCCTTAAAAATTATTAGCAACTGGGTCACAAAATTAAGTCTTAAATATATATAATAAGTGTCAAATATAAAGTGTTATTTCACTTTATTCTTATTGAAGGTGAATGTTTTCTATTGGATTAAGGAATTAATGTATTGAATTTACATTTTAAATTTTATTTTTATAGTTCAAAATACACATTGCTTATATTACCATTAATTTGTTTATTCAATTGGAGATTGAGGATTTGAATCATGTGGTAGTAAAATATAATGCTTACATTTCGCCCCCTCCCTCCGAAACCCGTACCGAAGCTTATATGCGACAAATTGAAGATTCTGGAGCTACAAAGTTATGTAAATTTTCCTTATCGCAAAACTTTACGTGATTTCTCTGCTGCAAAAGCGTCAATTATGACTCTTTTGCAGCGTCACTTCGACTGGTCCGAAGTCAAGATCCCTTTGGTATCTTACAAAATTATTAGTCAGTCATTTGTGGAGGCCCCGGTGCTGTAGCCCCTGTTGCCCAACCCTCCTCCCCTATAATCCGACATTGACTATGGCCTTGTGTGAATAAGAACATTAATATTTTATTATCCTGAGGAAACATGACCTTCGTAGTCACGTACGTGAAAATCTGGCCGAATAAATTCTGAAGGAGCCCTTCCTTAATTTAGAGCCATTGGCTCAGAAAGGAAGAGTAAATGTCTAAGTGAACTAGGCATTTTCCAATTCAGCAAATATCACGACATAAAACAAGCAAAGTTGTGCCCAGCTAATTTAGCAAATGCTTCAGTCTTAAAGAAACGCTTAATCTTCCATTTTTACTGTCACGCACAATTCCTTTAATTACGCCGAACAAAATTTGGAGCAGATGATCAATTTGCATACAGAACCTTTAATACTAAGACGCATGTTCATCGCATACAGAAACACGCATGTGTGTAAGTGTGTTTAAAACCTTCACCTTTCAACAAGCTCACTACATTCTTTTTCGCACGCTTCCATTTCCTTATAGAGATTTCTGTCATCAGCAACGCTGGCGACAGTACTGCTGTCTTAAAAATAACTTTGTTATTAAAAATTCAGTCTGTGGACAACATCATTGCGGTCCCGATAAGCTCATTTTTCTCACATTTCTCTGGACGGAAATGATTCCAGTGACCTAGACATAAAACGAAATTTTTTCCAATTATTTTTCCTTTGTCATCAGAGAAATTTATTCTAATTATTTTTGTCACCAGATAAATTTATTTCATTTGATTTAGTTTTGTCGCTATGCCGCTCTATAGAATAGGAAGTTTGTGAAACTCAAATTTCGATTATATTCAATTACAAACGACTTTCATTAGGGAGATCCTTCAGTACCAAGTGAATACTATGCACGGAAAATCAGTGCATCGCAAAAGTTAATTTCATCATTATGGGAATGCGTATTTGGCGCGTTACTAACTTTTGAAATGTTTGTTTGCAACCGTACAAAACTATGAAAGCATTTTGTAGAAAACTATGAAAACATTTTTTAGAACGTTTAAGTTTAAATTCAAGATTTTTTTTTCTTTAATTTGGGGGGTTTAACGACCACTGCGAGCAACTCAATGGGATGTAAACAGTCTCCCTTCCTTAATTTAGAGCCATTGGCTCAGAAAAAGAAATATCCAACAACTACGAAATCAATTATAAAGAAGAATCAAAACTACGAGGCCAACTTATGACTTATACTGAAGTGCCAAATAAACTGATACAGACAAGCTTATGCAAAATACATAGCAACGTCACCTATGCGTGTACTCTGTTGCATCCGTCAGTGCGTATATAAAGCGATAGACATCCTTGCCAGCTGTCAGAGCTGTTTTCGGCATGAGAATGACAAGTAATAACGATTTAGGCGATTTTCAACACGGTGTCATAGTTGGCGCTCTTGTGATGGGCCATAGTATTTCGGAGGTAGGAACGAAGTTCGGATTTTCACGGACGACCATTACAAGGGTGTACCGTGACTACAAGAATTCCGGCAAAACCTCCAACCTACGACACCAGTGTGGCCGTAAAAAGACATTGGGTGAACGTGACCATCGTCGGCTCTCAGGAATCGTTTCACGCGACACTCTCGCAGGTAGCATCGGAATTCAATGCTGGAGCCTCAACAAGCATCAGCGTCCGGACTGTGCAACGCACCCTGCACGATATGGGCTTTGGGAGCCGACGCCCAACTCGAGTCCCTTTGATGGGTGCATGACACAGAGCTATGCGCCTCGCTTGGACACGGCAACACCGCCGCTGGGCACTTCATGACTGGAAACAAGTAGCCTGGTCTGACGAGTCGCGTTTCCAACTGTATCGGGCAGATGGAAGGATTCGTGTGTGGCGCGAACCCCACGAAGCCATGGATCCCGCCTGTTAACAGGGAACTGTACTGGCTGGTGGGGGTTCCGTAACGGTATGGGGTGTGTTTAGCTGGACTTCACTGGAACCCCTGGTACGTCTACAAACGTCTGTGACCGGCCAACTCTATGTGCGCATCCTTTCTGACGAGGTACACCCGTTCATGTCCTGCATTAATGCTGATGGGTTGGGCCTGTTCCAACAGGACAATGCACCTCGACACAAGTGTCGGTACACCATATTATGGTTAGAGGAGCATTCATCTGAGTTTGGGGTGTTGCCATTCCTACCCAAGTCCTCAGATATGAACGTGATAGAACACATTTGGAATGCCATGCAACGCGCTATCGAACACAGGAATCCGAGACCTCAGAATACACCCGAATTGTGGAACGCTCTGCAGGAAGTATGGTGCGCTTTGCCTACAGCATATTTCCAGAAGCTTGTGGAGTCCATGGCCTGTCGTATTTCTGCAGTCCTGTGCTCCCGTGGGGGACCTACCAAGTATTAGACTGGTGTACTAGTTTTTCTGGCACATCAGTGTATATTCTAATTTAATTTCAATTTTTAATTGTCATTTCCTATGTAAATGTTTAGTTCGTCCCCCTTTAGCGTTTCAACCATATTTTCTCACTCATTGAATTTATGTTGGCAGCAGTCTTAAGGTCACAGTGCGTGACGTGTGTGTGTGTGGACATGATAAGAACGAGTTACATAATGTTGGAGCAAGCAGAGGTGGCGGGTGGCCTAGTGGTCAATCCGTGACTGCCACGGAGATAACCTCAGGTGCGATCCTAGGCAGGTACGAACGCTCGAACCACTAAATACCAGCCGTGTGTCGGATGGGCACGTTAAGCCGTCGGACTCCGGGTACTGCCCCACCCTGTAATAAATAAGGGCCTTTTCCTCTCCTTTTCTACCTCGCTTCCATGTCATTTTCGTATCGGGTACTCTTGCCCAAATCTCCTAGCTTCCTATTTCTAAGGTTTGTTTAAGACCTGAGGTCAGACACTCCCTTCCTAAAATCCTCTACAAATGATCTGATCTGGAGCAAGCAGCGAAAAGTGCTGAAATACGTATAACGTTAGTGGTAGTTGTGGAAGCTGTCCTAATATGTAAGCAATAGTGTCTGTCAATGTGTGGTGTACATATATTTCGTGTTAGTCTTTTCAAACTGCTGTTGTGTTTACTCATTCACGTTAATTCGATTAAGTGCCTATTGTGACTGGTGCTATGATTTAAAAGTTTTTTCATTAGTGTAGTGCGACTGAATAAAAGACGAACTATAAGTAAACTTTTCTTGAACTTTATTTGGGTGACTCTGTTTCCCTTTAAGTGAGTGAATAACAACAAACCTTACGTAGTGTTCCCAAAGCTACATACACACGTTGTAAAACACTACAAACTTTGACAATTGGACAGAAGTATAAAAAATACGAGGCCGACTTTAGCATTTGGAGAGAAGGATGAAATCTACTAGACCAGCTATAAAAACATATCAGAGAAAGCATTGCATTTCAATGGATCCTTTAGTAAAATATTAACTTTTCGATGAAATGAAATTTTAATAATTCTTCATTGAAATTAACCGTTCAATAACGTGACCTTTCGGTGAAATGAACAATTTGATAAAACGATCTTTCGGTGAAATGAACAATTTGTTAAAACGATCTTTCGGTGAAATGAACAATTTGGTAAACGATCTTTCGGTAATGCGAACATCTCGGTGAAACAACACTTCGGAAAAGCGATAATTTCGATAAAACGAACTTTCAGTGAAATGATGGTCGGGTAAATGAACGGCACCCTTTTAGAAGCCATTTTTTCTTCGATACCTTTTATCACAAATGCCATTGTTGAGTGCAGGTTCTTCTACAAGTAATGCGGACAGTGTTTTCATTAGAGGGCGTAAATGTGTACTGTATTTTCCTCAATGTATCTTCTTCTAAAAGATCGATTTGAAAATTTCTTTTGGCTTCGGATCGAGTTCACGGCGGCGAAAATTTCGCACTTAATTTATAATTTTTCATGACGTACAATTTTGCCACTAGGGGAGTAAGTGCTGATTTCTTCCTGTAACATTTTTTCAACAGTATCTCCGCCTCTAAAAGTTCAGTTGAAAAGAATTCTGCTTGGTCAAATGCTACTGACTATGAAAAACACTTTACGTATATTTTCTGCGCAAAATATTACACAGTTTTTCCGCTAGGGATCTTAAACATTTACCATAGTTTTCTCGATATCTCTGCTTCTAATTGGATTTAAAAAAAATTCCTTTTGCGTCCGATAGCATTTTTGAAGGGAAATATTTTGCATCTAATTTCAAATCTTTCGCCGTGCACAATTTTGCTACACAAGTGCGTATGTACACTTAAGAGCAATTGAATTAGAGACAGCTGGCGTTATGCAAATGTGGCGCTGTGGGCGGCCATGTAAATGGAAACGACATGACGTATGCAGCGGTCCGATAATATAAGGAGTGATGCGACGAGAATCAGTAAGAGTCGGACACAGTATGGGTAAGACGAAGGATCTAAGCGCATTTGATCGTGGGCAAATTGTCGGGGCCCGACGAATGGGTCACTCCATCTCGGAAGTCGTGCAGGCACAGGGATTTTCACGAGCCACTGTGTCACGGGTGCACCGTGAGTACATCGAATCCGGTAAAACCATCCCTGCAAGGGCCAACTGCCGTGGACAACAGCGTGTGGATGAGGCGGTCATCGTCGGCTGGCTCGGATCGTAACAGCGTATTGACGGGCTACAGTGCAAGAAATCACTCGGCAATTTAACGCTGGTGCACAAAAACGTGTAAGCACCCACACCATCCAGAACCATCTCATCGCTATGGGGTACAGAAGCCATCGTCCCACGAGGGTACCGCTGCTGACCGCACATCACAGGGTGCAAAGATTAGCATGGGCGCGGAAACATCGCCACTGGACCCTAGACATGTGGGGAAATGTTGCCTGGACTGATGAGTCGAGATTCACGTTGGTACATGTGGATGGCAGGATACGAGTACGGCGCAAACCACATGAAGCGATGGATTCTTCTTGCCAGCAGGGTACTCTTCAAGCTGGTGTGGGTGGCTTTCTCGTCTGGGGACTGTTTACGTGGACTGAAATGGGACCCCTGGTACGTGTGACATCGTCCCTCACATGTCAACGTTACCGGGATATCCTGGACGACCATTTGCTTGTGTTTGTGCGTCTTCAACATCCCACTAGGGACCGAATGGTTGGATGAACACTCCACTTACGTGACCTCGCAACCATTCGAATTGTATCCGAATGGTTGGATGAACACTCCACTTACGTGACCTCGCTTCCTTGGCCAGCTAGGTTACCTGACCTCAATCCCATCAAGCACATCTGGGATGCCATTGGGAGAGATGTTGGAGGCTCTGACCCCTCCATAAAATCTTCGTGAACTGTGGGAGCTTGTTCAGGGGTCGTGGATACGTATGGCTTCCCAATGCTTCCGGTGTCTTGTCGAGTACATGCCGAGACGAATCTCCGCCGTCATCAGGGCGAAAGGTGGTGCTACACGTTACTAGACAGGTATCTCTAATTCAATTGCTCTTCAGTGTATATATTTCTGTTTACAATATAATTTGCAGCTATATCTACGCATTTAAAAAATATATTTTAGGTCAGGTTCTACTCTCACTGAGGAAAGTGTTTTATGCGTATTTTCCTTTAAACATAACATAGTTTAACCGCTAGATGGCGTAAATATACTTTTACTTTTCTAGATGTCTCTGCTTCTAAAATTCCGATTTAAAAAATAGTTTCTATGTAACAGATACCATTTACTTCAGGAAGCATTTTGCATTTAGTTTTTAATATTTCATAATACACAGTTCTGACGGTAGGTTACGTAAGTGTGTATGTATATCTTGGCAACTGTGTCTCCGCTTCTAAAACTCCGATTGAAAAAAACTCTTTTTCGCACTGTATGCCATTTGAAATGGTGAAGACTTCCCCGCTAGGAGCATATGTGTATAAACTCCTTTCTTGCTACTTCTTTTTCTGAAAGTCGAATTGGAAAAGTTCTTTATCAGTAGCACAGCACCTACCGTGAGGAATAGTTTTCGTATTTTTTCTACTTTTTCATAACGCAGAGCTTTTTCTCTGAGGAGTGTCAGTGTACAAGATATTCTATATTTGCAAGAGTCTCTCTGCATCTAAAAATCCAATCGCGAAGATCATTTCTTGGTAGAATACCCTTCACTATGGAAAATATCTTGCTTTCACTTTGTTCTTCAAATAATGCTCAGTATTATCTCTGTTTCTAATTTGTGCTTTCAATAGTTTGATATAAAAATTTATTTTTGCTTCATACATCTTCCACTATGAGGAGCATTTTGCGTACAGTTTGTGTTTTTTCATAGCGTACATTTGTGCCTCCAGTGGGCGTAAGCAGCTGTTCCTAGTTGAAATGTTTTACCGACTCTGGGAATTCAGTTGAAAAAACTATTTTATTACTGGTTTCACTCACTATGAAGAACAATGCGCATATTGTGTGTTTTAAATAATGCGTAGTTCTCCGCTAGGGGGCGTAAGTGCATTAACTTTTTTGCTGACTTTCTCCGTTTCTGTAGATCCGATTCGAAAAGTTCTTGTGTGTGTGTGTGTGCGCGCGCGCGCGTGTTTTTTTTTTTTTTTTTTGTCTCTTGGTATGATTCCGTTTCCCGAAAATGCATTTCTGTGAGCGCAATGAGGCAATTTATTTATTTATAGTAAAGCTTATTCCGCGTGTGATCATTAACTAATTCAGTTTTCCTATACTCCATCGTGTGCAACATGTTTCTTCCGACTGCTCTCTGCTACAAACAGGAATCTTAAGAGAAAGGCATCCGACTATCGTTAAAAATATAAGACGTCTATTGGGCCATTAATGAGCCTCTGTGTGAATTTGTTTACCATGCGATACCCTCGAACAATTTCGGGTAAATATTGAAGGTAATTATTTCTAGTACGAAGGCTAAAAATTTATTTACTGTTTTGTGTGGATAATTTTCTTAAAATGAAAGCATAGAAACTAGGAAGTTTTGAAGAGACTGAACTTAAAATCTTTTCTAGGTATAGTGCCAAGATTCTGTGAAGATATATTCAGAGGAATTAAAGAAAGCAAAGTTTCCGGAGAAAGAATAGAATTTGAGGTGAGTTTAAATTTTTCCTTTTTTAACCTATCACGTGAAGTACATCATTCATAAGAAAAAGGACTCCTGCAGAATATTTTTAAGACGGCGTTGAAGAATGATGTCTCAAATAAGTCTGAGATAAATCTGTTAAAATACATGATATGCTCAATAGTATAAGTTAAACGTAAATAATTAGAAGTTAAAGTGTTCTCAAATTTCAGCGTAAAATATCGAATCAATGGAACCTGTGGTGCATTCATTCCTGTCTCAAGTACAAGCTTAGTTTAGTTCTGCAATTTTTTTCCGCAGTCTGTGCAAATTCAGTAGAACTTCTCTTTCTGGATGTATACTGCAGATATTCGTATGCACGTTTGGTTCGGAGAAGCGAGTAATGCGCTCTCAGTGTAAGAACTGTAAGGTATACTCTAATTTAACTTTCTCTTTTGGTTCCTGTTATCTTATGTAAATTTTGGTTCGTTCTCTTTAAGCGTTTTCTTATCTTAATGCTACATTCCCTCTCTCGGCGAATGTGTTTTTTGGCAACCTGAAGTTAGGTCAAAAGTTTAATGATGTGTGTTAAATAGACTGATAAGAGTGATGTTTACGATTGTATCGGGGCTCTCTTTAGAAGTAGGCTACATTGTGAGATTGTTGTAATTGCTTTGGAGAGAGATGTTAAGAGAGCTTGTAACGTACCAGGAGATGTGACGTACCTGCCCGAAGGACGCACACGACATAAAGGCAGATAGGAATCAGAATAAAACGTCCGCGTAGCTCAATTGGTAGAGTGACTTATTCCGGAATGAGGGGATCCGGGTTCGAATCCTGGCGCGGATACAGAAATGACGGAGAAATTTATTTCGTTATAAGCTTACTCTACCAGTTAATGGTTAATTTTTTTCACGTTGAATGTTACGCTTCGTTGATATTGAAGGCTTTAAATGTTATTGGTTAATGTGACTTGGAGATTATTTGATGTTTCGAGTATCAGATTATCCTGCTATCGAAGAAACCATTGATTAAATGCGATTGAAATGATTTCTCTACAATTGAGCTGTTGTTTAAAGTGACTACAGTGGACTAAATGAACAAGTAAATTACTGTAAGTGCAAGACTATTTATTTACCTGACCGTTAGTGCAATCCAGTGCTTACTTAGTTATGCGTTACATGTTTTAAGCTATCCGGAGCAATTGCGCTTAATAGCTATCATGTATGAAAATCCATTTATTGCCGTAAATATATAAAAACACAATACAAGCTTTTACACACCAGACGGGTGGCTTCATCAGGCAGTAGCTCAGTCTACTGAGCTACTCCCTGATGAAGCCATTTGACTGAGCTTCTTTAGACTGAGCTACTGCTTGGTGAAGCCACTCGTCTGGTGTGGGAAAGCTTGCATTGTGCTCTTATATACAGTAGTGTCCAAAATTGTGGAAACCTTTTGGAAATAGTGTATTTTTGAGGTTTGATGGCTCATAACACCACTTTTTTTTGGAGTAATACAATAAAATTACATATCAATGGAAAGATAATTTCATCAAAAATGTAATGCAATAACTTTTATGAAGGATTTTGTATTAGAACAGCAGTTATAAAGGAGAAAAGTGTAACACATAGAAAAAAATGAGATATGCAAAAGTTCTCACCATGTCAGTTAATACTTAGTTGGGTAACCTTTAGCGTTAATTATGGCCTTACAATGCCTTCCCATGGGGTGAACCAAGTTTTTTAGTTCTGCAGCTGTTATAATGTGAAACCAAGATTGAATTATTGCTTCTATTAATTGGGTTTTATTGCTGGGTTGCTTCTGACTAACAAGTTTCTTTAGTCGGCTCCATAGATTTTCGATGGGAGCCATTCCAGCAGTGGAATATTATTATCTTGAAACGACTTTTTGCACACAGCAGCAACATGACATGGAGCTGAATCCTGTTGAAATATAAATTCTTCATTATCTTGGAAAAGATCACGTGCGGAAGGCTTTAGTTTGGGCTCAGGTATTTCATTGATGTATTTTGGGCAATTTATATTCCCATTAATCACGCAAATTCTGCCCACACCTTTTGATGTCATACAACCCCAGATCATAACACTAACTGGGTGTTTCACGGTACATGTAATGCAATCAGGATGCAAATCTTCTCCGATTCTTCTCCTTACGTATTTTATGTCATCACTACCAAACAGGGAGATTTTGGTCTCATCACTCCAAATAACACTGTCCCATTGTTCCGCTGTCCAGTTAACATGGGTTTTAGCCCAGTTTAATCTTTTCAACCTGTGTTGGAGAGATAAAAATGGTTTTTTTCGTGGAATTCTAGCTTTTAGACCAAATTCCTGCAGTCTGCGCCAAACAGTCCTTGCACTCAACTTCACATTGCATTGCGCCATTTCACCTTGTATACACCCAGATGATTTTCTTCTGTCACCTAGGCACAGCCTCGTAATTCTTCTATCATCACTTGCTGTTGTGCAGTTTTTCCTGCATTTACTAGTCTGGTTTTGTAGTAACTGAGTCTCCTTATACCTCTTCAAAAATTTAGAAATGCCACCTTTGGTTAAGTTTGCACCAATTTTTCTTCTAATTTCTTCATAACTGGAGCCTTGTTCACTTAATAGTACTATTTTACATCACTTTATGGGTGACCAGTAAACTCTTTGCGCCATTTCGTTAATTTTATTACGTTTTACAAGCTCGCTAAATGAAAGAACACAAAAAACAAAAAAAAACTTGATAGCAATCACATAACACACTGACAAATGTCCTCCTCTCAGCTCCAAAACATGACATCAATAGCTGAATCCTACTGTGACCTGATTGGCTCATTGCCTAAACAAGATGATACCTCATTGGCACTCTAAACACTCATGCTCATTGGCTACATTCAAATGAAGGAAAGCTACTTCATATCAACCTACGCAAGTTGTGCTTCCTTTTTCTGATTATTTGGCTATGACTTTTCGTATAATACAGATAAGTGAACAACCTTTATTGCAATACATTCTTGATGAAATCATCTTTCCATTGATATATAATTTTATGGTATTACTAAAAAAAAAGGGGGTGTTATGAGCCATCAAACCTCAAAAATACACTTTTTCCAAAAGGTTTCCACAATTTTGGCCACTACTGTATCTGCACCAACAAGCTGATTTTTCATATATTACAGCTATTATTATTGGCGTATTCTACCAGGTGTTCTGCAATTTTTTTACGAAGAGCTTTTACTTTTAAATAATGCCGGTGTTTAGTATAGCATAGACAATTAACTGATCCTGCATACAAAGATACTAAAACCATTACAGAACCAGACGCGACCATGCAATTCTGGAATGAAGAGAAAGATAACTGAGTTACACGTATGTGCAGTTACATTGGGCAATGTGAAAGCTACCACCTAGCAAGTAGGTGAACAAAGAAACTCGTGCTGAAGCCGCTTTAGCCCTCACACTTGCTCTTCATAGTGTATGTGAGCCCTATTCCTCGAATTAAAGACTTTCTTTTTACCTTAACGTAGCCATACAGTTCTGTACCAATAATTATTTTAAATTTTATTCTCGGCGCACTGGTGTGTTCGTGTTCCCAACTCTTACGAGAAGAGCCAAAACCATTTTCATCGCTGCAAACAAGTAGTCGTGATACTTTCAGATTTTCTGAAAAGTAACGCTCGTACAACGAAATTTGCGAAGTAATGCAAGAATTCAAAAGTTTCACGTCTGATGATTTGCTTAAGAACTATCACGAGAAAATTTTGATTTATTATCTTTGTCGTAGAGTTGTTCGCAACGGTGAATTTTTTCGAGTGAATGTGTCTTTTCTGAAAAGCATATTCTTCCGCATTTTAAACTACTTACTAGACTTATTGCTGTAACATCGATCTACTTAAAAAATAATTCCTTTTGCATACAACACGTTTATCAGGGCTTGAAAAATTTCATGCTGGATCACCAGTCAGGCAAATATCTCACTGGCCATCTGAAAATCGACAGCCTGCAGGACTCGTGATTTTGTATCGTGTTTTAAAGTTTGATTTGCTAAAAATTTATACACATCTCTCGAATAATATTTTTATCTCTAACCCAATTTAAACGATTAACCATTGTGTTACACGGCACTAGCAGTGTTCTTACCGAGTCGGCCGGTAACGGTGCTTGGAACCTGTCGTACAATTTAGTTGGCCGTGGCACCAGGTGTGAATCTCAGGTGCACCGCTGCACTCAAAGATTCACACCAGAACATAAAAATGAAACTTGGAAGAATGACCCGAAGCATGAGGCTTGGGTGAATCCACCGTGTGAACAAAAATAACAACAATAAAAAATACAATAAACTAAAAAAACGATACTTTGGGATCAGAGAGTTGTGATGAGGTTCACCCGCAATCACCAATTCGTGACTGAGTGTAGTGGTCCGGATCTTACTCCGGTACATTCAATCCCCAACCAGCCAGTACAACACTCACTTTCGCAAATAACACATGATTCTCAAATACACAACACAACATTTAATTACGTTCTGTGAGATTTAAACAGATACGGCGCTCTCTAGGCGTATAGACAATTGCCCCTCTTATGTGGGCAGCATACGGTGTCACACTTTACTGTCGGAAGACACAAGCCGACTGAGTCTCCACCGGACTATCTGAACAAGAGATACTGCTCGTTAACACACTAAATAGAGCAGGAATTGATATTCATATACAATTGCTTAGAGAATGAAAACAAATTATATGCAAACGATCACATTAAAAATACTCGCGACATAAAATACACAAGCACGTTAATTTGCGGTATAAGACTATAGGTGCGAAATACTGCCAAAGTTAATTAACTAAATCTAATAAGCATGCACATGCAGATCCCTTCCCCGCTCACGTTTGGCCCTGAACCAAAGTTAAAAGAAACTGTCCCGCCCAGCGGAATTTGTGGCCACACCCTCTCCCTTATTCATGTAAAAAAAATAATCAGGAATGGGCCCTGAAAGAAATTGAAATCTGTATGTGCAGGTATTTCCTCTGAGGTTCAGTCACTCAGCATTACTGCATCTATGTCCATGCAGCTTTGGGTGTCGGGATGGCACAAGTTCGCAGATGTGCGAATAAAAAAAAGGAAATATTCATCTACTTACAGTTTCGTGACTTTGCTGTGTAAATCCAGTGTGCATCACATAATGTAACACGACAAAACACACACACACACACACACACACACACACACACACACAGATAGAGAGACACTTGCACCATGTGGCAGCACCGATGATTCAACACTTCACTTTGACGCTTGATGTAAATGAAGCACACAATTAAAATGGTGATATCACGCCGCACTTTGTTGCAATGATTAGAGTGCACACTGATCTACTCTCGTGACGATTTGAAGGTGGCCGTTAAACAAAATAGGCCCTCTCACATTTGCTGTTGCGGTTTCCAAGACTGATTTTCTGTGTTCCTGGAAAATGATTTCTGTTGTCGTGAAGAAATAATTCTGACCGTCAGCTGCTTGGAGAGTGGGACCCCCTCACTTCCTCTGCTGCTATAGGAGATTCCGTCTGTCGCTACCTTCCGTCCTTTTTGACCGTTCATTCCCAATTCAGTCAGTTCCTTTCCGCTAGCATAACATCTACCCTGCCTGAGTACGCAGTTCAAATATGCCCCTCACAGGTTTTGTTTCCATTTTTATATTGAGTTGCGACCGCCAGCCCTGAGATTAATTTTCTCGGCCGAGCGAAATCAGACGTGCTTTTACCTTAAGCGTATGTCAGCAACAGCTGATCGAAAACGATGCTCGAATTCATCCCTTATTCTTTTCGGCGATTCTATACTCTTAATTGCCCATTGTCCCTCGCAGACGTCAGAGTATCTTTCTTCCTGACAGAGTTATGTGTCTGCTGAGGGTCTCTTGGCCCACCCACTGAAGTAAACATACGGACCACAGCGTTAAGCTACAAGCGGAAAGAAGAAAAAAAAGAAGAGTGAAAAACCACTTCGAACATTGCTGCTTCCATCCGCATTCGAAAGCACATTTCCCTCGTTCGTTTTGCAGCCCCTCGAAGACACTTGAGATAGGAATTTTTATGTTTCACTTCAGGGCTATGTGTGAGGTCTAGCAATTCAAAATGGCAAAAATATTGCGTTTCTTGCCTTCAAAAGCATTGGAGCGATTTCCCAATTATCCCGCAATTTTGTTAATTAATTTAGAGAACAGCCGAAAGAAAAAAACAACGTAAATGAGAAATAAATAAAAAAAAAAAGCTGTGAACTGTAAAAGAACATGTGAGCCTGCCGAACTGTGATTCCTAGCTGTATCATACCATACGCGACATGGCGGACAAATTTTAGAGTTTTCTTCAGGTTTTAGGATGGGGGGGGGCTGTCCACTGTAACAATTGTATGATAACCAAACTCACTTTTCCCTCTCTAGGGTAGATGATGCAAGAATCCGTCAGTGTTTTAGAACTTTCCTAACAGTTTCGTGGAAACACGGATTCCCGTGTTTGCGCTTTGACCTACGACTGCAATTGGCCAAGCGGCAGCTCGCGAGGCGCATGAGACTCTTTGACTGCCTATCTTTTCACACAGCGTTTGGGGAAATCATTCTACCGGGCTTGCGGATGCTTGCCTCGTATTCCTTGTTAAGCGCACTGTGCTCAGATATTTTGACTCACGGAATGCGTTGTTCAATTTTCTTTCGCGGAGAAACCGGTTTCCCATGCTGGCGCACAATCACGCATCACTTCTGTGAATTAAAATAAGCTTTATTATTAAGAAACTAATAGTTTTACGTATCCAACAATTTGCGGACGTATAAATATTTGCCAATTGAATTTAAACTGCGCTACTGAATTTTTTACTCGTCAACTAAAACTTTTAACTCGTCACGGACAAGCAGACGACCGCATTTTTCACACCCTGGGTATATAATGTCCTAAATGTTTTTGGTTTGTGTGTTTTTCATATTGCTTGCTGAACTAATAGTCAATTAAATACTGAATTCTTAACCGTTAGACGACCGCTAACGGCCTCAGAAAGAGAAACAGCAAGAAATGGAATTTCCAAAGAACTTGTTTGCTCGTATTCCTGATTGTTGACTTACAGCGTTGAAACAGCAACACAATTATTTTTCAAACACTAAAAGAGTTTCCTTGACTAAATCACATAATCAAATCTCGTAGATAAAATTTATTCAGTGTACAGATCAATATAAGAAGCATACCAAAGTCAAACAGGAAATCATCGTATATTCGTTCCCACCACACCTCACTCAGCGTGGCTTTTTATTTACCTTCAACTCAGTGACTGTCTTTGCCAAAGAGTGTAACGGAATTCGAGGAAGTCAACGTAACGTTCAGGAAGAAATCTGACGGAGGAGTAACTTAATTTACATAACAAAAACTCAAAAATGAAGATTAATTTAGAGATAAACGTCATACGATTTTTTTTAAAAAAGTGAGGTTCTCTATTGCTTCAAATAAAAGGTTTTCAATCATCACAAAAAAAAAAAAAAAAAATGTTGTGTTTGGTGAATTGGATGTTTTCAAAACTCTAGTGTAAAATCTTCAACAGTTTTAATCAGTGGTTAAAACTGAGTCATTATGCTTTTGTTTGATGAAAAAACAAACCTAAAAAACTACACTAGTCCTGCCGACCAGCAGTTGATGGTCCGCAACCATTTTTACTGGTCTACAAATCACATTAATATTAATTGTATTTAATATGCTCACTGTACTGGTTTTATTGCCGTTCTGTACACAAGGCGGGGTACAATGAAGCATAAACGTTATCTGAAATTAAATAAATAATGCAGTACAGCTATCATGAAATATTTTCCCACTGATTACAATTTGTTTGTCAACGTAATGATATGTAATCATTACGTTGACGAACAAATTTTTCTGTCTTTTCACCTGATTGTACCCATAATGGCGCTGCCCGAAGCGAATCCAATTGTGCAATATCTGGAGTATATTTAGTAGCACCCTCATTAAGTCTGAAACAGTTTCAGTTGGTTTCAAACGTTTCCCATCCGTGAAACGTTTGTCGCCAAGGTGAGTTTTAGGGGACCAAACAGAGGCAAAATCGCTAGGTGCTAGGTCAGGGCTGCAAGGTGGATGTTCAAGAAGTTCCAATCCTAGCTGTTCAATTTCCCGCTGTGTTAATCGAACTGTATGAGGTCTGGCGTTGTGCTGGAGCAATACTCTTCCACAATTTCACAGTACGATTCAGCATTCACATTCTCACCTCGCTTCTGGAAATGAACTAACAGCACTTCTTGAGAATCCCAAAACAGAGTAAGCATGACCTTCTCTGCTGATGGCGAAATTCGGAATTTCTTGGTTGAAAGCAAAGAGGCTTGTTACCATCGCACTGAAGCCCCCTTTGATTCCGGTTGGTAGTGATACACCCATGACTCCTCCCAAGTAACAATCCTGTTAAACATGTCTTCTCCTTCACGTGCATACCGAGAGAGATGTTAAAAAGACATGCCCATTCGGTTCATTTTGTGTTCCTGAGTCAATTCTCTGGACACCCACCATGCGTACACTGTCCGGATATTCAAACCATCGTGCATTACGCTGTATGTTAAACCATGAGAACACCCCATTTGAGTTGCTACACTGTCTATCGTTACTGGCCAGTCGGCTCGAATCATCTCCTTCACCTGCCTCACTGATGCTTCTGTCACAAGCTGAACAGGACCACCAGGCCGGTCTTTATCAGCAACTTTTGAGCATCCTTGAGAGGGTTTATCGACCCAGTTGTCTACCGCTTTACGCGACAAACATTTCCGAATGAATATCCTTTACGGAAGTCCTTTTGCTCAAAGAATGCGCACAATAGCACGCTGCTCTTCAGTCGTACACTCCTCGAGCACGGTCGTCATTTGCAATCTGAGCTGGGCATGCGATACGGAGGGTCTGCTACGTTGAACCACGAGTAAGCTGGATTGTGCTGCCACCCAATGGCACCTTTAGAAACTAATAACTACCATTATCGGCTATCCCATAACTGTTTATGACTTACCTTCGTATTGATTTAAGTAACGTAACATGTGAGGGAGAAAGGTTGCAGGAGTTAAGGGTAACGAGAAAGAGAGAGATGACTCACCAATCTGCACAAATACAATTTATCAGTCTGAAAAGGTCTATTAAGAAAAGGCTGCTTTTTTCCAGTGAAAACGTGGACGCGCCAAACTTTTCCAAAGGTTTTGATGTAAATAATTGGCCAAAAAGTGTAAAGGGGAATATACGATGTGATGAAGAAATTAAGGAGTTATCTAACAGGTTTCAACTCAGTGAAAGAATTTTAATTCGTTGTTTTCGAGAATACCTACAGCTTAAAGGAAAAGAAATATCTATACAATTTACAGCTGAAGCGAACTTTGGAAACCATTGTTATATCTTCCAGCGAACACGAAAGGACATTTTATTAGACAAATTTGTTAATCACCCCAGTTAGATCTTCTCTTTCAATCACAGCAATCATATTGTTATTCATAAAACTAGCTGGGCTTCCGTTAGCCCAGTTTGATCTCATAAAATACGCCCGATTGTGGCTCCTTCTGGAGCACCATTCGTCACCGGATATGAAAAGCAAGAAGCAGACGAGATCAGTAGAAAAATTTCAAGAGTTGGAATTTTTTTTTACTATATTTTATAATCAAAATGTAGTTCCCTTCTGTTCTTCAGTGTAACGTAATTCATAGCGTAAATTTCACTTTCATTTCTGCTTAACTTGACATTAATTTTAATTTAAGCATTTGCTATGTATTATGAAACTGTTACGGAAAACTGGTTTTTTAAATATAAAAATTTAATGTAATATGAGCATGAAATCGTGTAGTAATTAGTAACACTGTACTAGTGCTCCGATTTATTGACGTAGGAAGTAGACACATTAGCGTTTCCAAGCTTTCGCACATCAACCAGATGGATTTTTCAAGGAAGTTAGACAGAAACTGCAACTGAAAAATAGAACGCATTGGCAATTTGAACGCGGAAACTTGACTTGACAACAATAGATACGACGTTATATTCATTTAAAGATATGACGCATCACGTTGGTTGCACGCGCGGTATCCTGGTAGGCGGAAGGCTTTAACTTGAAGAATTGGTTCCAAATTCGTGGCAACTCGAATAAGGCGCGATCATTGCAAATATCACTGTTGGTAATGATCTCCATGATTTCCCGAATGGCTGTACCTTTAGCGGTAGAGTAGGTAGCTATTGGGTTGTGGGAAAAATCATGACGTATTTTGGCACCCGATGGCGGTTGGGCAATTTTGGAAGTACTAGAGGCATGCCCAGCTCTGTTATCGCTATGGCATGCGACAGGTGCTAGTTCTAGCTGCAGTCTAAAAGGAATAGTGAGCGATTTGGTTGATTTGCGGAGATTTGACATCAAGTTGAAGATGGAAGACCAAACTGTGCATTTTCGCCATATTTTACTGTTTTACTTCCGTAAAGGGAAGAACGCGCGTCAAGCTTGTGAAAAGTTGCGTAAAGTGTACGGTGATAATGCTCTACAAGAAAGTCAGTGCCAGCGGTGATTCGCAAAATTCCGTGCTGGTGATTTATACCTCAACGATGCCCCTCGGTCCGAGAGGCCAACCGAGGTTGATGACGACCAAATCAAGGCACTGACCGAGTCTAACCCACGTTACACGACACGAGAGATTGCAGACACATTGCACATCCATCATTCAAGCGTTCACGACGACCTGAAGAAGCTGGGATACGTAAGCAAGCTCGATGTGTTAGTTCCTCATGAACTCAAAGAAGTTCAATTGACGGCGCATATAAACATCTGAGATATGCTCATTAAACGTGAGGAAAAAGATCATATTTTGAAGCGCCTGATAACTGGTGACGAAAAGTGGATTGTGTACAACAATGTGCTGCGCAAACGGTCTTGGTCCCGACGTGCTGCTTCGCCTCAAACGACATCCAAAGCAGACATTCATCAGCGGAAGGTTCTGGTCCCATTGTGGTGGGATTCTAAAGGTGTCGTGTTTTTCGAGCTCTTACCACGGAACCAAACAATCAATTCGAATGTGTACTGTCGGCAATTGGACAGTTTGAACGAATCCATTATCCAGAAACGTCCAGAGCTCGTTCATCATAAAGGTGTTGTGTTCCATCACGACAACGCGAGACCACACACAAGTTTGATCACCCGCCAACAATTATTGGAGCTTGGGTGGGATGTGTTGCCACACCCAGCATACTCGCCTGAGCTTGCGCCGTCAGACTTCCACTTTCGCTCTCTTCAACAGTCCTTGCGTGGTATAACGTTCAATTCAGATGAGGCTGTAAATCAGCGCCTTATACAGTTTTTCGCCACGAAAGACAGGTCCTTCTATGAACGAGGCATTCTGCAGCTCACTGACAGATGGCAAAAGGTAATCGAACAAAACGGGCATTATATCATTGATTGATCTTTGTTCTTTCTATCCATAAATGACGTTTGCAAAACATGGCTAAAATACGTCAGGACTTTTCCGACAACCCAATAATTTCTTTATATCGTTCCACATAGGAGTAGCGGACTTGAATTTCACTTCTCTGGATAGTGCCGTGGCTACTTTACGGTAATTTGTGTCTCTTTCATGTTCGTTGACTCTGATTCCAAACGAACGCTTGGTCATTCCAATGTAGTATCGTTTAGAGCCGCCCGGATACTGTAGGGGGATCGCATAAACACCTGCTTTGCAGGAGAGAGGTGGTTTTTCACTAATTCCCTTTAGCATAGTATATAAAGATGCAAGAGGGAGACCTTATGCCGACGCCGTAGTTCATCTTCCTCAGGGCGTTTTTGAGTTTGTAAGACACATTTGGTATGTAGGGAATTGAACCTAAATAAATTTTAGACTCAATTTCCTAAGGTCTCCTAGGGAATTGAGTCTCCTGCATCTTTATATACATTTTTTAAGGTCTCCTGCATCTTTATATACTATGCTAAAGGGAAGTAGTGAAAAACCACCTCTCTCCTGCGAAGCAGGTGTTTATGCGATCCCCCTACAGTATCCGGACGGCTCTAAACGATACTACATCGGAATGACCAAGCGTTCGTTTGGAATCAGAGTCAACGAACATAAAAGAGACACAAAATGCGGTAAAGTAGCCACGGCACTATCCAGAGAAGTGAAATTCAAGTCCGCTACTCCTATGTGGGACGATATAAAGAAATTAGCTACCTACTCTACCCCTAAAGGTACAGCCATTCGGGAAACCTTGGAGATCATTACCAACAGCGATACTTGCAATGATTGCGCCTCACTCGAGTTGCCACGAATTTGGAACCAACTCTTCAAGTAAAGCCTTCTGCCTACCAGGATACCGCGCGTGCAACCAACGTGATGCGTCATATCTTTGAATGAATATAATGTCGTATCTATTGTTGTCAAGTCAAGTTTCCGCGTTCAAATTGTTAATGCGTTCTATTTTTCAGTTGCAGTTTCTCTCTAACTTCCTTGAAAAAGCCATCTGGTTGATGTGCGAGCTTGGACACGCTAATGTGTCTACTTCCTACGCCAATAAATCGGTTCACTAGTACAGGGTTACTAATTACTACTTAATTGGTGTAATGTTCCTTGTTATCAATATGAAATCATGTTTTTGCATTTTATAACTTATAACAGTAGTAATGCTGGGAGAAAAATATTCAAGAAATAAGTTCCTGTTTATTAGGTCACCCCCACCCCCTCACACTTTGTGAAGTACTACTGCACAGGTAAAGTACGTGTCAAGACGTCAAATCTGCAGCGATGCATTCTGCCCGTGTAGCTTAGTTTGGAGAGCAACTTCCTCCGGAGTGAGGAGGCGCGGAAAAATTTGTGTTTTCAAAACTTGACAATACGACAACCTATGTTTAAAAATTCCGGTACCTTTTTCTCCAGAAAAGAAAAAAAAAACGCGGAAAAGTCTCAGGTACGATCCCAGGTAGGTACGAATGCTCGAACCACTAAATATCCGCCGTGAGTCGGATGGGCACGTTAAGCCGTAGGACCCGATAATGGGTCCCGGTTATCGATATAAGGACGTCTTCCTCCCTCTCATCTACCTCGCTTCCGTGTGACTTTCCTGTCGAGCACTCTAGCCCAAATCTTCCTACTTCTAAGTGTTGTTTAAGACCTGGGATCAGACAGTTCCTTTCTAAAATCTTCTATATTAATCTCAAATCTTTCTAGTAAAAAAGCCTTGTGTATGAATCTGATGAAGAAAAATCATGTTTAACTCTTGTGTGGGTAGTTTCCAACTGCAAAACGATTTATGCGCCATAAATAGGTGTTTTCTAAAAAAAAAAAAAAAAAAAAAAAAATAGAGCTCTGTAATCTATTTGTGTAGTTTTCCGAAAATTTCTGGTTCCTATTTCTAACTAATATGTTCTACGTGTCGTCATTTTATCTTAATGCGCAATTATGAACATCCTGTTTTGTGCTTCAATTATTGTGCCGCACGTGTTCCAGAGTTTAGCACATGAAATGTACTTGACCGATTCTTCCATTTACTTGCTTTTATCATGAATGACCTTTTGAGATTTCGAACGTGATCGTTTTATGGCAAGTTTCCATTAACATTTAAGTAAAATGAAACCAGCATTTATATATATATATATATATATTTCCTCTTGCAGCAAACAGCTACTAAAAACGATTTTTTTTACAGGTTCGGTTTAGTATGATGGAAATATACAACGAAATAGTTCGAGATCTGCTTGGTTTAAACATTACAAAAAAGAAAAGTTTAAAAGTTCGAGAGCATCCAACAAAAGGATTTTTCGGTAAGTTTCAAACAAAAAATTCCTCTTATGCATTAACTTATTGATTTATACACGCACTGGCCAAAAAATCATGAACTTTTATGATAAGATAGTTTGTGACGTATGAATCAAATGGACAGTGAAGCAGCTATACTCACGGACAATGAAATTTGTGCACCTAGAAAAAAATATGCTACAACCGCGAAACTTTGCAGATAGCTAGAGTGCTTGCTGGTATGCAAATGATCCACGTCTGCTGCGAGTGCGCATAACCGCACACCCTGTGATGGCGCTGCAAGCACGAACAGGCAGCATTATAAACCAGCGTGTAGTCGATGCCCCATAAAAGTGAAAAGCACCGGCCGACGCAAGCAAGAGTACAGAGTGACAAGAATGCCGGGTAGACGCCAGAGACGCAAATTTACGCAACGTACGAACTTTGAGAGTGGACGGATCATCGGGCTGAAAACCGCAGGGTGGTCGGCATGCCATATAGCCCGCCACGTGGATCGTTCTGACCATACCGTCCGTCTGTGTTGGGAGCAGTGGACACGTCGCGGCACGGCGTTGCGGCTTCGGTCGGATCAGGAGGACTACCGGTAGAGAGGATCGACGGATCAGGAGGACCACCGGTAGAGGGGATCGACGGATCGTGCGCTAGGTAGAAACGGATCCCACGGAGACCCGGTCCACTATACAAGCAGATGTAGCGGCTCCTGTGTGCCCACGAACCATTTCCCGACGCCTCGAGGAAGCGAATCTGCGATCCCAGCGCTCCTTACGTGCACTTCCATTAACACCGGATCATCGCCGGCTCCGTGTGCATTGGTGCCAGGCCAGAGCGAAGTGGAACGCCACAGACTGGCGACGTGTGGTGTTTAGCGATGAGTGCCACTTCGTTTTAGGGACAGATGGTCATCGTGTCCGGGTGTGGAGGTCAACGGCACAATCCAAACCTCGCTATCGAGCGCCACACCTCCCCGACTGCAGACATTATGGTCTGGGGAGCCATTGCCTACGATAGCCGATCAGCTGTAGTAGTGGTACGTTGATCATTGACGGGCCAGCGGTATGTGGATGAGATCCTACGGCCCCATGAGCTCCTATTCCTGGCCGGGATTCCAGGTGCGCTATACAAGCAGGATAATGCCCGCCCGCATACGGCTCGGGTTGGCCAGGACTGCCTACGTCATGTCCAGACACTTCCATGGCCTGCCCGCTCCCCGGACATGTCCCCTATCGAGCATGTGTGAGACCAGTTCAAACGCCGGCCGCCATCGTGCCGCACTATTCAGGATTTGGAGCACACCGTCCAACACGTGTGGGCCAGTCTGCCGCAGGACAACATCAGGCGTCAGTTCACCTCCATGCTGGACCGTATTGCAGCATGTATCGCTGCACGAGGTGGTGCGACGCGCTATTGAAGGTGTCCGGACTGCGTGCCACAGATCCCTCTGTAATTGTCTTGCAGCTCTGTTTTTGCCATCATGTGTATCATTCATCTGTATCATTACGTCCATAAAATTTCAGTTCAATTCGATGCTTCCTTCTTGGTGCTTCCACTCACGGACAATATAATTTATTGACACTCACGGACAATAAATTATATTGTCCGTGAGTGTATAATCGTTCCTTCGTAGGCCAATTGGGAAAACAGCTGCTCCGGAGTAGAAGCTGTGCGTTCGAATCCCACTGTCGGCAAAAGAAAGGTTATATTTTCTTTTCTGCTGTATGTCGTTCGCTACAATAAACATGGAGAGCGTTATTCTCTTTAAGTAACGCACAGCTTTCTCGCTTTGAAGCATAAATGTCAAAAGCTTTTTTCGTTATCTCTGCTTCCAGAAGACAAAAATTCTTTTTCCTTAGCATAGCTTTTGCTGTGAAGAATACTTCTCGAATATTTTAAACGTTTCCATTATGCAAAAATTCTTTCTCTAGGGGTGTAGAACTATATTATGTTTTCCTCTATATTTCTTTTTCTGAACGTTCGAATTGAAAATCCCTTTGCCGCCCCGCCCCGGTGGCGCAATGGTCTAAGCACTCGCTTATGACCATTCGTCCGTGAAGGGTCCGGGTTCGAATCCTGGTGAGGCATGTATGTTGTGTTTGTCTTACGGCACTGGCTCTCTCTCCCTTCCTTGGAGTCAGTGACCCTAAATTAGGGACGGGCGACTGCTTATAGCTCACGGTGGTCGTTAAACCCCCGAATCAAAAAAAAAAAAAAGGGAGAGAGAGAGAGAGAGAGAAAATCCCTTTGTCTCTGATATCTTTCTTCTGTTATGATAAACTTTTTGTGCACAATTTATTAATTTTTCTAACGTACTTTTCAGCCGCTTGTGAAAGTAAGTAGCTATTTCTGTTTCTGGATGCTTTATCGATTGTAGAAGTCCGTTTTTTTTTAAACTGGTTCCATTGACTATGAATAACTTTGAAAAAGACGTTCTCATTATAACCGAAAATTCGGTGTCATTTTTTTTTTGTAATATAGACCGTATGCATATGACGTCACAGCGTGGTAAATCATCCTAGCAGACGTCCTGGTGATCACCTGGTGTACAAGCACTGCTTGGATTTGTATCGTGGAGCGTTAAGGAAGATGGTGTGTTGTGCTATTTTCACCTGCAGTAACTGAAGTGGGAGAGATAATGATGTGTCTTATTATAGATTACCACCTGAACGAACGAAGTGGGATCAGAATTATAAAAATTTAATTCAGAAGCGCCCAAAAATTGTGGTTATTACGTATCAGCAGAGTTGACATTGATGACCGGAAACGAAGGAACATTAGTGGGTTGTTTACATTTTGTAACAGCTATGTTCATAAATTTACTGATGCATTATCAACAAAAATTCTATGAAGATCTTTAGACTAGAATTAACCTTTCTTATGAGTGAGTTTATGCTGTTCTTTATCGTGAATGTAACTACTGCTATAGGGGAGTGAATATCATATACAACCTTCATATGTTGGGCTCCCAGGCCGATTTTGCAAAAATGATCTCATGATAACATTCACTAGTTTATTATTATTGTCATTATTATATATAAGGTAGAGAGACTTAGTGTTACTCGCCAGAATTATTATTATTATAATCATCATCATTGTCAACCATTATCAATCCTCTGCTGGACGAAGGTCTCCCCAAGTTTCCTCCACAACGGTCTGTCTTGTGCCAGTCTCCTCCATGTCACTCCCGCATACTTTCGAATTTCTTCCACCCATCTCCCATGTGGTCTTCTTCTGGGTCTTTTCCTGTCCCTTGGAATCCAATCTAAAATTTCGGTTGTCCATCGATGGTCTGTCCTTCTGGCAGTATGTCCAGCCCATTGCCATTTCAGGGATTTAACTCTGATCATGATGTCTTCCACTCTTGTCATTTTTCGGATCCACGAGTTCCTCTTCTTATCTCTCCTGGTTACACCAAGCATGCACCTATCCATGCTTCTTTGAGTTGTCTGCAGCCTTTGTATGTCTTTTTTAGTTAAGGTCCACGTCTCTGCACCATACGTAAGCACTGGAAGGATGCATTGATCAAACACTTTTCTTTTAAGACATAATGGCATATTGCTCTTGAAAATTACGCTGTTTCTTCCAAAAGCTCTCCAGGCAAGTTTTGTACGCCGATTAATTTCTTCATCAATGTGACCTTCACTTGATATCTGCTGTCCAAGATAAACGTACGTGTCTGCTATCTCCAGCTTTTCTCCATCAATCGATAAATTTTCATTTCTTGTAAAAGCATTGAACATCACTTTTGTCTTCTGAAAGTTCATTTTTAATCCCACTTCTTTACTCTTGTCAGCAAGTTCCTGGATCATACTCTGCAGCTCTGATGGGGTAGTTGCAAAAATGACTACGTCATCAGCAAAACGAAGGTGGGTTAGATAATCTCCATTAATCTTTATCCCTTTGTTTTCCCAGTTCAGTGATTGAAAGACATTTTCCAATGTGGCATTAAAGAGCTTCGGAGATATGTTGTCACCTTGTCTCACTCCCTTTCCAATTTTTATGTGTGTTGTATTTTCAAACAGCCGAATCTTTGCACTTGCATTTTCATAGATGTTATTAATAACATGTCGCACTGGCCGCTGCCTTTGCCAGGTACATTCCAGCTGCCGGAGACTGAGGGCCAAGATTTAAGTTGTGGAGTCATTTTGGAGGGGTTTGGCCATAACTCACCACGCTGGCCAAGCGGGTTGGTGAGTGTGAGATAGCATTTCCTCTAATCTCGATTGTGTAGTTATACCGCTATTGGCGGTCGTCAGAGCCCTTTTAGTGGGAACAGGATGCACCACGAGAAGGCGGGGTTGACATTTGTCAAGGAGAGGCTGTGTTGTTACGCATCATCTGACCTTACATCCCATTATTATAATATATATAGCCTTACCTGTGTAAAGCATAGGATTTTTACCTTAGCTTAAGTTTCAGGGTGGGGAATATTTAAATTATTGAAAGGTAAACTTTTAAATTAAACGATTAGGCAAAGACGGCAGGACGTTTTTATCTTAATTAACTGTGTGATATGCTGTTAGCACAGAAGCTGGTAGCTGTGCTGGAATGCAGATTTTGGAGTTCCTTTCAAGCAAAAACCATTACCCTTCCTACAATATTGTTCAGGAAAAGTGAGTATGGAATTTCATATGGGTCACCGCAATTTCCCAATAACTTTATTTATCAGAATAAAGCTTTTTTTGATAGTCAGATAACCCACTTACGTAGCCCATGCAATGCCTTTTTGATCTCACTTGTACACCGGTTGTTCTGCAAGAAAGCAGCAGACGAAAAAATGACGCGAACCGCGGTTTTGTGACGCCACGGTCTATACTCTTTTCGAAAACAAGAGCGCTCCAAACGTAAATTTTTTTTCGATCGTATGTTTTTATTGTCCTTTTAACAGTGGAGCTACTTCCTTTGCTCCTTAACGATGGGAGTGGAAATCTTATGTAAATAAGGCGGAGTGACACGCGAATTTGAGAACTATTAAAAAATCTATAGTTCAACTAAACAGTTATTTCAGAGAGACAAACTAAAACTTGCCTCTCTTTGAAATCCGGATTCTCATGCTACGCATGCGCACACTGTTCATGGTTCCGTCGCTTTTGGTTGACTCAACGTGGGAACACAGGTTTGGCGTGGCTTCTATCTATCTGAGAGGCAACGGCGCTTTCCATCTCATTGACGGAGATCGGAAATTCATGAGATCCCGGAATTAGCAGCTGCCTTTTATTTTCGGAAAGCTGTGACGTACTACAGAGGTGAAAACATGAGTCAAGATGACAAATCTGCAGCGAGATATTCTGTCCGCGTAGCTCAGTTGGGAAAGCGACTTACTCCGGAGTGAGGGGACACGGACAAACTTGTGTTTTCACATTGGCGCTCGATTGTGGAAAATGGATCCACTGGTCGTTGGGGTTCTTCGAAAAATGTGTGATGTTTGTTCCACACATTGTTTGGAATTAATGAAAAATAATTCCTACTTCGCTTCAAAGACACACACACACACACACACAAAATTAAGAGGGAGATAATGTGACGTACTACATAGGTGAAAACATGAGTCAAGATGACAAATCTGCAGCGAGACATTCTGTCTACGTAGCTCAGTTGGGAGAGCGACTTACTCCGGAATGAGGGGACACGGTTTCGATGCCCGTCGCGGACATACTTGTATTTTCACCAAGCCTCAATAAAAGACTACGTGGACTTCTTTTTAAAAAAATAATTAGCATAAACTGATGTGCTTAAACATACTAAATGAACAAAACGAATAATCCTAAAATTCGAAAAGACACTGCTTCCTTGCCTCCTCACAAAAGTCGACACTGCCCTATACGGTATTAATTTTCAAAATGTCAACGTACTTTTTAAAACAATTCTGGTGTCTGAATGCTTTTGGCAAGGTAGTTTACCTCGTAGTTTACCTACTGATGACGCAAAATTTATGTATATATCATCATCATCGTCATCATCATCATTGTCAACCATTATCAATCCACTGCTGGACGAAGGTCTCCCCAAGTTTCCTCCACAACGGTCTGTCTTGTGCCAGTCTCCAACATGTCACTCCCGCATACTTTCGAATTTCATCCACCCATCTCCCATGTGGTCTTCTTCTGGGTCTTTTCCAGTCCCTTGGAATCCAATCTAAAATTTCGGCTGTCCATCGATGGTCTGTCCTTCTGGCAGTATGTCCAGCCCATTGCCATTTCAGGGATTTAACTCTGATCATGATGTCTTCCACTCTTGTCATTTTTCGGATCCACGAGTTCCTCTTCTTATCTCTCCTGGTTACACCAAGCATGCACCTCTCCATGCTGCTTTGAGTTGTCTGCAGCCTTTGTATGTCTCTTTTAGTTAAGGTCCACGTCTCTGCACCATACGTAAGCACTGGAAGGATGCATTGATCAAACACTTTTCTTTTAAGACATAATGGCATATTGCTCTTGAAAATTATGCTGTTTCTTCCAAAAGCTCTCCAGAGGAGTTTTGTACGCCGATTAATTTCTTCATCAATGTGACCCTCACTTGATATCTGCTGTCCAAGATAAACGTACGTGTCTGTTATCTCCAGCTTTTCTCCATCAATCGATAAATCTTCATTTCGTGTAAAAGCATTGAACATCACTTTTGTCTTCTGAAAGTTCATTTTTAATCCCACTTCTTTACTCTTGTCAGCAAGTTCCTGGATCATACTCTGCAGCTGTGATGGGGTAGTTGCAAAAATGACTATGTCATCAGCAAAACGAAGGTGGGTTAGATTATCTCCATTAATCTTTATCCCTTTGTTTTCCCAGTTCAGTGATTGAATAACATTTTCCAATGTGGCATTAAAGAGCTTCGTAGATATGGTGTCACCTTGTCTCACTCCTTTTCCAATTTTTATGTGTGCTGTATTTTCAAACAGCCGAATCTTTGCACTTGCATTTTCATAGATGTTATTAATAATATTAATGTACGCATTTTCAATTCCGCAGGATTTCAGAGCCATTGTAACTGCTCATGGTTTCACCGAATCAAAGGCTTTTTCATAATCGATAAAAGCCATGCACAATGGAAGTTCATATTCCCTCGCTCTTTCAATTAGTTCTCTCAGTACGTGGTTATGATCTATTGTGCTGTAGCCACTCCTGAATCCAGCTTGTTCTCTCGGTTGAGCCATGTCCAGTGTCTCTCTCTCTCACACACACACACACACACACACACACACACACACATATATATATATATTTCCTTCATTAAGACATCGAGTGAAAATTTGGGCGAGTACTGTTTCGATTTCTCCACTTGCTTCTTGTATGATGTCTACAGTAATTCCATCTTCTCCTGGAGCTTTTCCTCGCTTCATGTTCTTGATTGCATGTGCAACTTCTGCTGGAAGGACTGGAGGAACTCTGGTACTGGTATCTTTCATGATGTCTGGAGTGCATGTATCATCCCTTTCATATAATTTGGAGTAGAAATCTTTCACTCTTGTCAAAATTTCGCCTCTATTTCTTGTTACAGAACCATCTTCTTTTCTCAGTGCCATAATCTGTTTTCTTCCCTTACTGAGATGTCCCTTTGCTATCTTTAGGCTTTGGTTGTTTTCAATTGCTTTCCTCACTAGTTCACAGTTGAATTTTCTTCATCTTCAGTGATACTTTTTCGTACTGTCTTGCATAGCTCTATATATTCCACTTTGGAAGTCACATCTTCTTTAGTTGTCCTCATCTCTCTTCTTTTTTGCATCAACATTTTGGTATTTCCTGATAATTTGTTCAGACCTATCAGCTTCCTATTAGTAGTTTATAAAATCTTCACTAAAGTTCTTTCACACCGCTTGAAGGTAACACTGGACATGGCTCAACCGAGAGAACAAGCTGGATTCAGGAGTGGCTACAGCACAATAGATCATATCCACGTGCTGAGAGAACTAATTGAAAGAGCGAGGGAATATGAACTTCCATTGTGCATGGCTTTTATCGATTATGAAAAAGCCTTTGATTCGGTGAAACCATCAGCAGTTACAATGGCTCTGAAAACCTGCGGTATTGAAGATGCATACATTAATATTATTAATAACATCTATGAAAATGCAAGTGCAAAGATTAGGCTGTTTGAAAATACAACACACGTAAAAATTGGGAAGGGAGTGAGACAAGGTGACACCATATCTCCGAAGCTCTTTAATGCCACATTGGAGGGTGTTTTTCAGTCACTGAGCTGGGAAAACAAGGGGATAAAGATTAATGGAGATTATCTAACCCACCTTCGTTTTGCTGATGACGTAGTCATTTTTGCAACTACCCTATCAGAGCTGCAGAGTATGATCCAGGAACTTGCTGACAAGAGTAAAGAAGTGGGATTAAAAATGAACTTTCAGAAGACAAAAGTGATGTTCAATGCTTTTACAAGAAATGAAGATTTATCGATTGATGGAGAAAAGCTGGAGATAACAGACACGTACGTTTATCTTGGACAGCAGATATCAAGTGAGGGTCACATTGATGAAGAAATTAATCGGCGTACAAAACTTGCCTGGAGAGCTTTTGGAAGAAACAGCATAATTTTCAAGAGCAATATGCCATTATGTCTTAAAAGAAAAGTGTTTGATCAATGCATCCTTCCAGTGCTTACGTATGGTGCGGAGACGTGGACCTTAACTAAAAGAGACATACAAAGGCTGCAGACAACTCAAAGAAGCATGGAGAGGTGCATGCTTGGTGTAACCAGGAGAGATAAGAAGAGGAACTCGTGGATCCGAAAAATGACAAGAGTGGAAGACATCATGATCAGAGTTAAATCCCTGAAATGGCAATGGGCTGGACATACTGCCAGAAGGACAGATCATCGATGGACAGCCGAAATTTTAGATTGGATTCCAAGGGACAGGAAAAGACCCAGAAGAAGACCACATGGGAGATGGGTGGATGAAATTCGAAAGTATGCAGGGGTGACATGGAGGAGACTGGCACAAGACAGACCGTTGTGGAGGAAACTTGGGGAGACCTTCGTCCAGCAGTGGATTGATAATGGTTGACAATGGTGATGATGATATATATATATATATATATATATATATATATATATATATATATATACAGGTGACACCATATCTCCGACAAGGTGACACCATATCTTCGAAGCTCTTTAATGCCACAATTGGAAAATGTTTTTTAATCACTGAACTGGGAAAACAAAGGGATAAAGATTAATGGAGATTATCTAACCCACCTTCGTTTTGCTGATGACGTAGTCATTTTTGCAACTACCCCATCAGAGCTGCAGAGTATGATTTAGGAACTTGCTGACAAGAGTAAAGAAGTGGGATTAAAAATGAACTTTCAGAAGACAAAAGTGATGTTCAATGCTTTTACAAGAAATGAAGATTTATCGATTGATGGAGAAAAGCTGGAGATAACAGACACGTACGTTTATATTGGACAGCAGATATCAAGTGAGGGTCACATTGATGAAGAAATTAATCGGCGTACAAAACTTGCCTGGAGAGCTTTTGGAAGAAACAGCGTAATTTTCAAGAGCAATATGCCATTATGTCTTAAAAGAAAAGTGTTTGATCAATGCATCCTTCCAGTGCTTACGTATGGTGCAGAGACGTGGACCTTAACTAAAAGAGACATACAAAGGCTGCAGACAACTCAAAGAAGCATGGATAGGTGCATGCTTGGTGTAACCAGGAGAGATAAGAAAAGGAACTCGTGGATCCGAAAAATGACAAGAGTGGAAGACATCATGATCAGAGTTAAATCCCTGAAATGGCAATGGGCTGGACATACTGCCATAAGGACAGACCAACGATGGACAGCCGAAATTTTAGATTGGATTCCAAGGGACAGGAAAAGACCCAGAAGAAGACCACATGGGAGATGGGTGGATGAAATTCAAAAGTATGCGGGAGTGACATGGAGGAGACTGGCTGAAGACAGACCGTTGTGGAGAAAACTTGGGGAGATCTTCGTCCAGCATTGGATTGGTAATCGCTGACAATGATGATGATGATATATATATACGCGCACAGAGCAGAAAAACGGTTACAATATTCAGAAAATTGGCAAGTTTTGTACCTACCTTAATTCTTTGGTGCTCAGTTCAAAAATTGTTGTTTCTGTGATTAGGAATCTTTGTCGACAGGAAATACAGGTGCTGATAACTTTAATTCCTAGAAATAAGAACGAATTACAAACGAACGTGCATGCGTGCTTTTCCTCTCTGCGTACTAAAGTTTCATCATTTCTTCCTATGTCTCTCTCTCTCTCTTCACTCTGCGAGGAACAGCATGCCTCGGAATTCGCTCGCTGTTTTTACAGAAGCAGAGCAAGAGCAAATCTCGTGGAACTGAAAAAAGTGGCTATCTGTTACATCAGGGTTGCTCAACGCAAACAATTCGATATGCCAGTTAAATATCTTTTGTCTATTCATCTACCAGTTTATTAACGGAGAGATGCACTTACACACACTGCATAAAGCTCTTCTTGAAATCAGTTCCTGGAATCGCAAACAATTCCTTCGTCGTATTGTGCGTGATTGTTCGCACATTGACATATCTTTTGCTTTACCGTTTTTTTACTTTCACAAATAGCAAAAGGTTGCACAGGGAGTGAGGAAATTATCGTATTTGCAGGACTTCCTGTCTGAAAACAAAACATTTCTTTTTGCTCCTCAGCCAGCAGTCGTGTGATGCACTCAGGGACGCGCCAAGCAGGGGGTTCAACGGGTGCACCGCACCCGAGCGGCAGCTTCCAAAGGGGCGGCGGAAAGACCCAGTCAAATTTTACTAAAAATAAGTTAATATGAAAAACGTGGAAGAAGTTTAAAAAACGTTTTTCTTGAGAAATCGCTATATTTCGTCCCTTATTTAAAAAAAAATCATTATAAATGTATATCCTGGTGCTTTGATACCCACGGTGCAACATTTCATCACACTGGGAGCGAACCAACACGTAATGGAGATTCAGGAAGCTTTATACAAAACCGCTGTGTTTGTGATCAACACAAATTCACCCTCTCTGACGTGTCGCCCATGGCCAGTTGGAATAACCATGGCCCTTATCAAACCGCTTTCATTCCGAGGGTCTTTATTTTTTATTCTTTAAGAAAGCGGAACAACATGTATTTGCCTGGAACATCTCTTTCCGCCCTCCCCACCCAGTACGACCTAGCTCCCAGTCCCGATATCCCATTAAGAAAAGGAAGTAGCTTCTTGAGACAATAGCAGCAGTACGGCGGTACGTCCCTCCCTAAAATTTTCCAGAAGCACGTTTTATACGTATGAATAAAATATAGTGGACACTGGCAAGTGATTTGCGTATGTTTATTTCAGTCTGGGATCATGCTGAATCAGGTAGCCCAAACAATATAATACCCCCACACCACGTGTTTTCAGCTTCACAAGTCGCAGGGAAACGATGTGAATGGCAACTTCTCCAAATGTATGAAGGAAGTTAGGGTGGCTGAGTGTTCGAGCTAAGATACACTGATACAGCATCTACATCTTCCCTATGGGCAAGATTATTCTGGCCCACCCATAATGTTCGTTCTTCAGGATGGACGTTTCTTTGTGTCTAGAGGGTGGCGATTGAGGATGAGATCACAAGGGTATTCAACGTGGCTTTAGAGCAACAGACGTTTCAACCCTCTTCGGTCTTGACACGAATCGTTAATTCGTTATCACCTTCAATGCAATCATGCCAACAACCCATCTCCTCCCCTCAGTGAGCCAATTTCTTATTATCACACCTTTCCGCCATCCCGTTGTTTTACTCGTGAACTTTTGTAGCGGTGTGTGTGTGTGGGGGGGGGGTCACAACTGCAAGTGTTTGAACGGTATGGAACCTGTCGGGTTCTGCTCTTCCTTATCGTGCTCTGATGTCACTAGGCGTGTGAATCTTTACCCTCATCTTCGTAAAAGATTTTTTCTTTAGTGTATGTACAACTCATAGTCGACGCTCCAGAGATGCATTTTTTTTAAGATGCAGTTTTTCAACACAATTTTCGGGAGTTAATTAGAAAATGAATTGAAATAGCCCCTCCATTAAGGCATGTACATTCAGAAAGTTTATTTTATATTTTTCGTAGTATTTTCACAAACATTAAAATCTGCCTTAATGTAATATGAAACTATGACAAAGCGTGTAAAAAAAGTCCTAGTCAGTTGTTCTGATTAGGTGATGCATCATACACTATACAGTAGGACCATGTAAAAGAGATTTCCTTAAATACTATGACCGAAAATAAGACTTCCTTATTAGTATGATTAAAAAGCATCAGGGGCGCCGAAAAACGGGAGGGGAGTTAGGAGAATCTTGTCCATTTAATAGTTTTAAGTGTGATCATTGTCGTCTATCCAATATTTTACGTCCTGTTTAATTAAATAATTTCTTGTACGAGTGCATGCCATTTTCGAAATACGTGAATTAAAATATTCCTTAAAACCCTATGAAATAAAATATCCCTATGAAATAAAGGCTGTGGTGGGATTTTTTCTCTCAGTTGTTTACAGTTACATTCCTGCCGACTTCCCGAACTGAAGCCCAGTGGCGGGTTTCCAACTAGGCGCACGCCTAGGGCCCCACAGCTTAAGGGGCCACGAAAACGCTTAATTTCATTGCCAGTACTGATTTGGTTTTCACAGACCAAAATAAAAAAATGCGGACCTTCTTAATTTTCCTATGAAAACAATAAGAAAAAATGCTTTCAAGAAACTCTTCACATTCTCGCTTTCCTGCAGTGACTGATGACATTCTTACTGTCCACCTTTCTTCTTGGTCCATGACATTTGTCTATGCCAAAACTCCTCCACGAAAAGTCATCCATCCTTTTCAAGTGAAGCACTGTGCATAAAATGAATTTTACCCGTGTTTTCGAATGTGGAGGACTCTTCCGGTTGCGAATGACTTCCAGTATTTTATTTTTGCTTGATACTATGCTCGTTTCCTACTTTAGCTCAAAATGTAAAAAAACAAGATGATTTTCCAAAGCTGAAGCAATGGAAAGAGCACGTTTTATAATTGAAATGCATTCCAATTTTATAAAATTTCATGACAATTTACACGCAATGTACGAAATTTCATTTTCAGCGCCCTTAGCGATAAATTTGCCAAGAAACTTGCAACTGAAAAGGTGTTAAAAGTAATCAATTTTGCCTAACGTATGAAACTCAAAAAGAACGTTTGCTGTAACTGAAATAATCTCTTCGTAGCGCAAAGCTAAAATTTACGAAATTTCCACATTGTGAACTCCTAGCGGGAAATTTATGAACTAGCAATGAAACTCAAAATGGGAAAATTTTAATGAATTTTTATGTCGGATCATTTGCAAAAATAATTTTTGAAAAATCTGTGAAAATCAAATTTTTTTGGCCTTTAGCGAGAAATTAATGAAGTAATTAGAAAATTTAAATATTTGAGAAGGAAGAGTTAAACCTAATCTGAGAGGCACGAAAATAATATTTTCCTGTAAGATGAATAGTTTCTTCACCACAGAACTTAAATTTTCGACTTAACAGCCCTTAGCGTTATTTAAAGTGCCGAACTTAATATCCTTAGATTTCCTATTAGTCGCAAAAATAGTTTTTGAAATATCTCTGAAAACAAAAAGTTCGATGTGCATGGACAGACAGAGGGATTACACTAGCACTGTTTCTTACAAAACGTTCCAATAGTAGGAAGAAAAAATGGAATTTTAAAAAGCGTAAAAACTTTTTTCTCGACTTTACTTTTTTTTTCTTTTTTCTTTTCTCTTATTTTGACTAATCTGACAGATGAAAATATCTGAGGCAATAAGAAAGGGAAGGGGGCCCGTTGAATCGTTTAGCGCCTAGGGCTCCAAAAGATCTAAAGTCGCCTCTTCTGAAGCCGATCGGAATTTCTCTCCTCCGAATTTTCTACATCTTGGTTAGTTTTTTTGTTTGAGTAAACGTGCCAATTTTTCATATTCTACAAACATTTGGAAATAAAATATTTCTGGATATTTTATGAAACCAAGAGGTGCATATTTAGAAAGAATATTCGTTTTTTTTTTCACTTTTATTTGCCTATTATGAGCACGTACAATTGCGTTTTCAAGTTTAAAACATACGTCGAATCCTGTATTTTGTCTTTTTCGCACTGTTTTTAATTTTTCGTCTGACAACGGAATAAACAGAAGTGTGTTAGCTTCCTCCCAGATCTGATATGTACGTCTGCGCTCCCCTCTCTTAATTATTTGGCTAATTCGGCGCTCCCGAGAAGCACTCTGTTGTGTGCCGTTCGATAGTTTCAAGCACAGTACGAGCCGTTGTAGCTCGATTCTTTGCTTTCCTACGACTTAACCGTCACAGAACATGTGCACAGGTTGGAACAAATACCATTTTGCTAAGAGAAATGGCATATTTTTTCATATTTTCCTTTACTTTAGATTTTTTGCTCGGACCAGAGTGCCCCCATCATTTTTATTAGGGACAAATAGCAAAGCCTCCAGTTTTTGCGCCCTTGCATTAGCAACTAATGCAACCACCTAGCTGATGACTGTTCGGAAAGAAAAATTACATTCTTAGAAGATTTGTCACGTACATGAAAATTATTTTCGTTTGACGCAAAAAAAAAAAAAAAAAAAAAAACACCCAAAAAAACATAAAATAAGCATTTCATACAGCCAAAATTTTGTACAGCGACTGGTCGTATAATGAGGGATTTCTGTACAAGCGGTTTAGGAAAACTGAGCATACATATTTCAGGAGGTACTGTAAAAACAGCACTGCACATTCTTGGCCAATTTTCATATAGCCATTCTCCTGCACAAGGAAAGCAACAATATTTTTTTTTTTTTTTTTTTTTTTTTTTTGTGAATCTAACTTGTGCAAGCGCGACAAACATCAATGAAAAATGAACTGAGAACTCCATCAAAATAAACAACGTATTCTTGTACCAATGGAAACACGCGCAGAAACGGAGGATAGCATGGGACCGGAGCTTCCCCTGTTATTTTTATGCAGATTTTAAGTTTGTGTCTAAACAACTGTTCTTAGTAAAGAAAAATGTCCCCCAACATTTAAAAAAAAAAAGTTGAAAGTTTTTCTGGCATACGGTGTATGAATATTTATTCAATCACAAAGTATGATCGGAACACTGTGCCCTTTAGCTCACTATTTTAAAGGTTGTCCAGATGGTAATCGGAAAAGTCCCCCACATTCAGAAAAGTCTGCCATAAGAAAACTCCCCAACAGGAAAAGTCCACCACCTTTGTCAGTCAGGGACCGTGCACAAATTGCAGTTTACACAAAATATCGAGTGTGGGGGAGATTTCCGGGGTCACCATTTCCATTTTCACGCTTTAAAACAAGATGCAGCCGTACAACGAGCACAAAAATAGGGGGGGGGCGGAGTTCATTGGTCGTCATTTCAACTTTTACCGCTGTTTATAGTAAAAATCAGTCTTACAATTAGCTGGACGGGTGGAAGAAACTTCTGGGTTCGGCATTTCGACTTTTATGCAGTTTATAGTAAAAAAAAACCAGTCTTACAAGTAGCTGGATGGAGTCGGGAAATTTTCCGGGTTGGTATTTCGACTGTTAGCACGGTTTTTAGTGAGAAACGGTCTTACAATTAGCAGGCTGACAGGGTGGGGGAAATTTCCAGGGTCGGCCTTTCGATTTTCACCGCAGTTTACAGTAAAAAAAAAACGGTCTTACGATTAGCAGGATGCGGTGGGTGAAATTTCCGAGGTCGGCTTGCGAGTTTTAGCAGTTTAAAACAAGATGAAGCCGTACAAGTAGCACAAATATGTGTGTGTGTGGGGGGGGGGGGTCGGTATTTTTTTATTCCATCGTGCTCATATACGTAAATAACGTTTACGTAACATGACAAATTATCAATATTGCGATATTACTCAGGCAGAAAATATTCATGGGGTACCCCCTGCTGAGTACGCCACTGGTATGTCAGAATTCCCCTCCCTCCTCTCCGGTAGAGGCAGCTGTGATATATTCAGATCATATTACACGTTTTGAAGTTTTTACCCGAAAAGCGGACATCTGTAAATTGACAGAATGGAAGATTTTACGGTCGCGTTTATTAAACCAAAGTTTCGAAGATTTTTTTTTTTTTTTTTTTGAGAAATTTATACGAAGCATTCGTATTTTATAAAAACTGTAAATTTGAGGGTAACAGAAAATTATGTTCTTAAAGGTATTTACTTCTTACACTTTTTAAAATGAAGAATAAAAATTTCAAATTTTTTCACTCATTGGGGGGGGGCGCAAATCTGGCCACGCACCCGGGAGGCAAGTGCCCTCGGCGCGCCCCTGGACACACTTTAATAAAGTCACGTCTTAAGCCTAAATCTTCATTCAAAATTATCAATCACAAATATAGAGAAATTTTTAGTTCATCAGCCATTTTTTGACCTTCAGTTAGCACTAAATTACGCGCATTTGCTATCAGAACTTCATTTTTTCTCGTTGAAGGGTGTCCAGCCTAAAACTTCAGTCCAAATGTACTCTCACAAGCTTAGAGAAATTCTTGGTTCATCAGCCATTTCTCTAACGGTCAGCGTGCACTTAATTACGCATATTTGCAGTCACAGCCTCGTTTCTTTTCGTTGAAAGGTTTCTAGATCGATTTTCGCTTTCTAAGGATGTTCGATTTTCCTTAAAGAGTTCGAACAGCAATAATGAGGCACTTGGTATGTACATCATGTCAATGTTTCACTTTCAGCATTTGGGCCCACACGTTGATTTTTCCAGTTGTTTGGAGAGATGAACTGTTAACAATTTCATCATTTCTCTCTTCCTTCCCTTTCTTCATTTACATCGAAGAGCCAAAACATTATGACCACCTCCCTAATATGACATTGGTCTCCCACGTGTTGCCCAAACAGTTCTTACCTGGCGAGGAGTGGACGCTACAAGATTCTTAAAGGTGTTTTGTAGTATCTGGTAACAACATGTTACCAGCAGATCCTTTAACTCTTCAAAGTTACGTGGTTGAGCCGCCGCAGATCGGATTTGCTGTTCCAGCACCAACCATAGATGCTCAATTGGATTGATGTATGAGGAATTCGGAGGCTAGGGTAATACCTTGTAGTCTTCCTCAAGTTCTGCGAACCATTCTCGAAGAATCCGGGCAGTGTGGCATAGCGCATTATGCTGTGAAAGAAGGTACTACTAGAGGGAAACACCGTTGCCATGAAAGGATGTACCTGGTCTGCAATGATGTTTAGGTAGGTGGTAGAAGTCATAGTTTCCTGCACATGAATGACTGCACCCCGGGTTTCCCAGCAGAACATCGCCCAAAGCATTACACTTCCTCCACCGGACCCTTGCCATGAAAGGATGTACCTGGTCTGCAATGATGTTTAGGTAGGTGGTAGACGTCATAGTTTCCTGCACATGAATGACTAGACCCAGGGTTTCTCAGCAGAACATTGCCCAAAGCATTACGCTTCCTCCACCGGACTCTTGCAATGAAAGGATGTACCTGGTCTGGAATTATGTTTAGGTTGGTGTGTAACGTACCAGGAGATGTGACGTACCTGCCAGAAGGACGCACACGACATAAAGGCAGATAGGAATCAGAATAAAACGTCCGCGTAGCTCAATTGGTAAAGTGACTTATTCCGGAATGAGGGGATCCGGGTTCGATTCCCGGCGTAGACCAAAAATGACGGAGAAATTTACTTCGTTATAGGTGGTAGACGTCATAGTTTCTTGCACATGAATAACTGAATTTAGGATTTCCCAGTGGAACATTGCCCAAAGCATTAAGCTTCGTCCACATGCTTGTTTTCGTCCCAGGGTGCATCCTGGTGCTAACACTTCCCCGGGTAAACGACGCACACGTATCTAGCTGTCCACATGATGCAACAGGAAACGAGATTCGTCGGACCGTACTACCTTCTTCCAATAATTTAAGGTCCAGTTCCGATGCTCTTGTGCCCATTGTAGGCGCTTTCTACGGCGAACCGAATTCAGCTTGGGCACTCGGAGTATCTTGAGGCTACGCAGACCTATTTTCAGCAGGGCTCGATGTACGGTGTATTGTGACACATTACTCCCGTCACCATCATTCAAATTACCGGTGAGTTTCGCCACAGTATCCCTTCTGTTAGTTCGTATCTTACGGGACAGTCTTCGCTCACCTGAGCTGTGGTCGGGCCACACCTTGCCGGCGTTTCGTGGTTAACCTTCCTCGGACCACTTTTTGAAGGTACTAACTACGGCTCACCGTGAGCAACCCACAAGCTTGTCGTCCCGGAAATTCTTTGACACAGTCGGCTGAGTATTACAATTTGGCCTTTGTCAAACTCTCTTAAATTCGCTACCTTTTCCCTCTGAAGAACAAGAATAACACTGATTAGCAGAGAACTTCCGATGTGGAAGGTATGAGGTGTTATTTATACCGTTTTATGACCTTCACAGATGCCATCGTTTGCCGGTAGTTGCTCCTATTTGCATTAATACGCGCTGGTCATAATGTTTTGCCTCTTCTGTGTATTTTTTGGGGGGTTTGACGACAGTATGAGCATCTACGTATGTCCAGAGCGATTTGCCGTCCGTAATTTGGCAATAGCTGTATTTTTTCATGCACATGTAAGCTGTATTTTTCCAAGAACTGGGCAGCACCGTCGGGCCTACCGCCAATTTCTTATCCAGGACAAGAACTTGGGCCATCTCAGACGATGACAACTAGGCCACAAGGATGTCTCTTTAGTCACGTTGTATGTCTGGTACTGCATGACCACATCTCACTCTTCCACTATTAAATTCCATTAAGTAATCAACCTTTAACAGCGCCTTGTCGAAGAAATCGGCAGCTGGGATGAGCGAAGACCATGAAACCGTGTAGGTGATCAGCCAGCACATGTTGATAGCGCGCAGCGATTAAGGGTCTCTCCTGACGCACTAAGGGATTTAATGTATCCCATGAGAAGGCTCCCCAAACCATTACAAAGCCACCACCGCCATGAACAGAAGCGACCTGGCACAACGGGGCCATGGCCTCATTCAGTCGACGCCACACCCGCCCCCTCCCGTAAGTTCGGTACAGCTGAAAACAGCATTCATCTGACCCCACGACGCAGCGCCACTCTGCAAAGGTCCAGTTTTGATGTTCTTGGCACCAGGCAAGGCGTAATTTCCGATAATGAGCAGTCAACAGTGGCACACGAGTATGGCAACAGTGGCACACGAGTATGGCGTCGGCTTCCATAGCCCAGGGTATGCATAGTGCACCGTACCGTTTGCTTGCTGACGCTGCTTTGGAGTCCGATATTTAATCTTGTGTAGTGAACTATAGCTTGGCTGTAGAGCTCGGCATGTAGATCCCCACACAACTGTATAGGCCCCTTGCGGAGTCGATGTCATGTTGGGAGGCGGTCGTCCTCCGGGCATAAGGACGGCCCCCGAACGGCACTAGATAGAATGTCGTAATGCAGTAAGTTCTCAGTGTACATTAAAAGGAGAGTGGATTTAGGATAATACAGTTACGGTTCTGAATTCAAGAAGGGCCAGTGACTTCTGTAGTAAACATATACAGTGCGTCAAAGAATTTTTAAGACTAGCGCTAGATTTCAGCCTACGGAGGCGCCACCAGTGTAATCGCGAATGCGTTATAAACCGTGACCATCTGCTTGCTTTCTGTCAAAAGTACTGCGGAGTTGTTAAAGTAACTCAAACGAAACGGGCGTTCATTAGAGAAGTAAAAATTTTTTCATGTTGAATTATTAAGATGGAACAAAGGGCTGTTATTAAGTTTAACGCAAAACTTGGTAAAAGTGCCTTGGAAACGTACCAAATGATGAAACAAGTTTACGGTGAGTTTTGTTTAAGTAGATCAAATGTTTTCCTGTGGCACAAACGTTTTTTGGACGGAAGAGAGACGCTAAAAGATGATAAGCATACCGGAAGACCAAGTTCATCTAGGACACCTGAGATTATGGATAAAGTGCGTGATTTCGTGGCAAACAATCGATGTGCGTCACTAAGAATGATGGAAGAGTCTTTAAACATCAACAAAGAAACGATTCGAACCATCCTTCATGAAAATTTGGGCAAAACAAAAGTCTGTGCTAAATTTGTTCCACACACGTTAACCAATGAACAAAAAATCAAGGAGAAGTGCACATTGCAGAGACATCATTTCAGCCGCTGAAAATTATCCAAACTTCTTAAAATCGATTGTTACAGGTGATGAAACATGGTGTTTTCAATATGATCCTAAAACAAAGCGACAAAGAGCGGAATGGAAGTCAAAAAACTCAACACAAGCCAAAAAAAACAAGAAAAGTTCCATCGAAAACCAAAACAATGCTCATTACATTCTTCGATAGTAAGGGTATTATCCACATAGAATTTGTTCCAAGTGGTCAAACAATTACAGGTGAGTTTTATTTAAATGTTTTGAGGCGTTTGATGGGCAGAATTCGTCGCATTCGTCCAGAATATCGGGATGAAAACAGTTGGTGTTTGTTGCACGATAATGCACCCAGTCACACCTCACTTCTTGTTCGTAGATTTTTGGCGAAAAATAACGTCTGTGTGTTGAATCATCCACCGTATTTGCCTGATTTAGCACCCTGCAACTTTTCTTTGTTCCCAAAACTTAAAATGACGTTAAAAGGGTGTTATTTTGATAATATTTCGACCATACAAACAGCTTCGACGCGTGCTTTGGCGGCAATTCCGCAAAGAGAACTGGAACAGGCATTCGAATCATTATTAAATCGCTGTAACAAGTGTATTCACGCCGGAGGGACTTATTTTGAATAACAAACCAAAACAAATTATAATTTCTTGTTTCTATTTCATTTTACAGACCCAGTCTTAAAAAATTCTTTGCCACACTGTGTACATCTGAAGTAGTTTTACTAAAGAAAAATTAAAACATCTCATAATTAAGCGTCCTTAAAAGTGACTATGTAAGAATGTGTGGATTATTCGCACCGCAGAAAAAAGCAAGCTCGCCAGAAAAAAAAAAAAACTGAAATACATTAGCAAATTTGGAAAATTAACATTTAAGTTTTACTTAAAAAGAAACAATTTACACACACGCAAAAAAAACCCATTCTTGTAATGGGAAGGAAAATGCACGTTAAAAAATCAGACACTCAAATGTTTGGGCTTTAATTACAAAAAGAAAGAAAATTTTGGGGGTCGCAACATAAGTGCATAAAAAATTAAATCGAAAAAAAATAATTATAAGAGGGAAAAACTAGTCTTAAAGGGAATGTTTTTCTTTAACTCGTTCGGAACAAGACAGAATTAAAGAAGAAAGGGAAAAATAATTTTTCTGAAGAAAAATCCACTTACACACATGAGGAGACCGAATATAAAACTATTAGAAGAAAAGGTAAATGCGTAATAAAGCAAGTAAAAAGAGAACAGAACATTTTTATGGAAAAAAATCAAGTGCTCTGAAACAGAAAAAAAAAAAAACTATTTCTGTATAAAAAGTGATACAAATTAACTGAAAAAGTTACAAAACCTTCTTTTGGAAAGAAAGACTAATTCATTAAAACGAAAGAAGGAAAGCCAGGAAATTTGAAGAAAGCTAAGCGTTTTCTCAAAAGAAAGAAAATGAGAACAAACTACATGAGGGGAAAACATACGCAAAAATGTGTGTGTTTGTATTGATATTGCTTGTATCATCATCCACCATTTAAAAATCACTGTTGAAAGAAGGTTTCCTTGTTTTTTCCACAACTCTGCCTCGAGCATTTTACAATGCTTTTAGTGTATTTGCCTGCAGATATCAGTTAAATGTCTATGTTTTACAAAGACACTAGCATTACTTAAATATAAATATTTTTCGTACTGTACCTTTCTGTTGAGGTAAATCGTGCTCCGGGTAGCTTAACTAATATAAGCACTTAAAGCAGTCCTACACATTAAATGGTATTACAGGCAGAAAAGTCAAGCCTACTTACTACTCGTATTTCAATCTTTTATTGGTCTCGATAGGTATTGAAATTAGCACATCAAAACAAAATTTACTTTGCCCGTGATCCTCTAGTACTTCGACATCAACAGGCGACTGATTCTCAGTATACAGAATACTTCTCAAGATAATAGCAATCTAAGGATTCAATACGAATAAGAGTAATATTCAATATTAAAGCATTAATCATTAACACAGGTTGACTAAGCTCGCTTAACATCTCTCTCCAACGCAATTACAACGATTTCACAACTTAGCCAACTTCTAATTAGAGTCTCACACATTCGAAAACATCAATCTTATCTGTCTCGTTAACATACGTCCTCCAACTTTTGACATTAGGTCAGGTTGCCACAAAACATTCAGCAAGAGAGAAAATTAGCGTTACGTTCAGAAAACGCTTAAGTAGAATGAACCAATATTTACATAAGATAACATGAACCAAAAAGGAAAGTTAAACTACAGTATAAGTTGCAATTTCCCAGCCATATCACTTCGGCATGTTTTTGAATTTCATCCACTCATCTTTCACGTGATCTTCGTTTTGGTCCTTTCCTGTCTCTTGGTATCCAGTCTAGTATTTCAGTTCTCCAACGATGGTCAGTTCTAGTAATATGTCTAGCCCATTGCCACTTGAGGGTTTTACTTTGATCACGCTTGTTATTTTCTTGATTCATGAATTCCTCTTCTTATCTTTTCTGCTTACACCAAGAATGCACTTGTCCATGTTTCTTCGATTAGTCCGCAGGCTGTGTATGACTTTCTTAGGTGAGGCTCTCTGATCTATCACTAAGAACTGAAAGGATGCATTGATGAATTACTTTTCTTTTAAGACATAATGGTAACTTGAACTTGAAAATTGCATTCTTTCTTCCAAACGCACTTCAGCAAAGCCTGATATAGGTATAAATTTATTCTTCAATGTGGCCCTCGCTTGATATCCGTTGTCCATGTTACTTCTAGATTTTTGCCATCCACCTCTAAATCTTCAGTTTTATGTATTGCCCACATTTTTTCTATTTCTTTTGCCCACTATTATAGATTGGATTCCAAGGGACAGGAAAAGACCCGTAAGAAGACCACATGGAAGATGGGTGGATGAAATTCAAAAGTATGCGGGAGTGACATGGAGGAGACTGGCACAAGACAGACCGTTGTGGAGGAAACTTGGGGAGACCTTCGTCCAGCAGTGGATTGATAATGGTTGACAATGATGATGATATATATATATATATATATATATAATAATGGGCAGTCGCTTTTCTAGCAGTTTGGCTTATCTCTATCTACATTTTTTTGAGGATAGATATGTTGCCAATCATCCTTTACCTGGGATTGCTCTAAGATATGTTGATGACATTATTGTCATTAACATTCCGGACTTTTGCGTTGCGCCGCTGACTTGTATCCTGACGACCTTACCCTAGAAAAAACCAACAGATCGTCTACTTGTGTTTGTTACCTCGATTTAGAGGTTCAGGTGGACGAGGAGTGAAGAGGTGTGGTGAATTTATTTGATAAAAGAAACTCTTTTGAGTTTGATATCATTCACTACACTCACTGGTCATCCAATATTTCAAAAGTTATACATCGTAATCTACTCATCTCCCAGTTTCATAGAATGGCTAAAATTTGCTCTACACAGCTCTTACTTGCAAAAAATCTGAAAGCTCTTCTTTTTAAATTGCAATCTAACAATTTTCCTAAAAATTTCTTAAGGCATCATTTTAACCATTTAATTTTGAACTTTAATTCGGTGTCCAAAAGTTTCAAATTACACATTGACATGCTTTATTAACCTAGGACCTAACAATTTTAAATATATAGGTAACACAAAGTGCTATTTGGTGGGTCCCTAATAGCTGAAGATCTTATCTACATACACAGTCTTGCATCTTGTCAACTCATACATTTTTTTGGCTTACCAGGTAGTTGTTTAACCGTGACCACCTTTCTTATCAGTGTATATATTTGGGTTCTTGTGGGTGCTCTGTTCAGTCTTGTTTGACTCTTTGTCATGGCGGTTTTTGTTCTGCCGGTAAGCTTTTAATTCTTCTTTTTTAAATTTGATTTTTGTAATTTTTGTGCTTATTAGAATTTGGTTTTGTGGTCTAGGGAGCATGACCAACAGACAATTTTGGCTTGCCTTGTCGTTTTGTTGGTACTAGAAAGGCCACTCCCACAGGTTGATGCTCTCCTGATGACGGCAACCTGTTCCAGTTTTTTACTTGTTTTGAAATTTTGTATTTTTGTTCTGTAATATTTTCATTCTATATAAGCTACTACATGAGGTTTAGCTACCTTCGGCGCTTCTCATGGTATTAGCCTTTTTGGTCTAATTTTCTTGTGTTAAATAATTTATTTATAAAGTAATTTTTTTGTTTTATTTATGTACTATATATATATATATATATACAGGGTTACAAGGAAAGTCCTTGATAAGGCCAATATCTCACGAACTATGGCAGTTAGCGATTTGCTTCTTGTGCAGTTGTATAGGAAACCCCCTATGGCGCACACAATAATACCACGAGGGATTCCCTCGCCCCCTTTTCGGGAAGGGTTGAGGGGGCTATCGCGTCCCCTTTGCAGATAGAGCAAAAAGGTCAATTACAAACTTGTTCATCGAGGCAAAAATAGAACATAAATGTTTTTGTTCCATAACAAAAGACGGAAAGGGACCAGGAATGTGGCCCCAAGAAAATCACAACATCCGGAAGCAACGACAGAGTATTTAAACAAGAACTTATTTCTAAGAACTTATCTAAATTGGTAAGTTCTAAGTAAATGAAAGCACAAAGGAAATGTTTGCCTACAAACCTTATCAACAGTTCTTGTTCTGAAATAAAACGCAGTTCCTTGACATATTCAATATCAGACTTTGATGTCCAATACAGTAAAAAGTACACCGAAACAAGGGGAAATAGCATAAAGTGGCGAAACACTCATCCAATAGGAAAACTGTATACACATCTAATTGGATTGTGTACGTGGCAAAGCTTTCGACTTCCCGTCACTGGTTCAAGAAGTGTTGGCATACCGACCACGCATATCATTTCTGTATTCTGACAACGGGGCAGAAAGCACATTTGAAATCCATGCAAATATGCTTCGGACACAGCGACTCAGGTAGCTTTCCGCTTTTATCTGCAAAGGGCGGCGCAATAGATATTGTTGGATCTTACCTTTACAGGCTGATGTGGCCGCGGCACCAGGTGAAGTATCGCCTGCAGTGAAGCACCCGATATCTCCACCGAAAAAAATAAACATCTAAATAAAACAACACTAAGGAAAATTTTGTCAAAAATTTTGCTCTCCTCCTCTGCTGCTAGGGGCTAGCAAGGAGTTTTCCTACTTGCGTTGACAACCGAAAATTCTGCAACAACAAATTAATTATCTGATTTCAATAATTAATAATGACCTCCCATAATTAATTATAACAAATTAATTATGAACTTCCCGCAAAACCAGTACCGCGATTGGGCGTGGATGCCTGGTTTAACTCCAGCACGTCCCAATCTACCGAAAATCACAGCAACGCACACACACACTCGAAAAGATACCCAACGCTCATTTCACGTACGCTTGACATTTAATATCCAACGTTATATTATATACAATGCCACCTTTATCCATGAAGTGGCACAAAAATCTGCTGAGATGAATGTATGGTGGGCTGCTCTATCGGCAGCTTAATTATGCACAATGATTTAAACACTTTATCACTGATTAAACGATAATACTGATTTAACTAACTCTGATTTAACAATTAACACTTATTCAAACACTGTTCACTGATGAAAGTCTAGTATGCACAATAAACAAATAGAGCGAAGGAAACATATGTGAGAGATTACCCAAAACATTTAAATACACACTTTAGAAAACGATAATTGAGTACGAGCGTGGGTACCAGCAATTAAAATGATACCGTAATTATCATGACTGCCGCAGTTTAATTATAAGCTATATATAACTATACCATTACACACACCTGCATAGGCTTGATGCCAAATTAGCAGGGAAGAGCTCTTAAAACTTATGGCCATAACACAAATAAAAATCACGAATAAAATGTGTTGGAGGCCTCCGCTGTCGTGCGTACTCCCTTTCACAGGGGACAGAGTTCTATATGCTGTTCACTGTCCGACGGCACTTGTAAGTCGTGAGCAAATGTTCGTATAAAGACCACATACCTTGGCAACCGTTGTCTGAGGTCCTCAGCGCAGAGAAGTGGCAAGAAATATCCTGCCTGTTGTCGTATGTATATAGACAGCCTAGGCAAAAGTGCACTAATGTCGACCTAGTATCGGTCGAGAAGTCCAAAGGACTGAGATGTCCTCGTTTAAGAGGGGATCATTCATAGCCCTCCGTACTTGCTTCTCTCTTCTTTTTCCGAGCTCTCCCAGCGGTCAGCTCTCAGGCCTAGGTTCCATGCAGCTCGCTGGTGCTGTTCTCGTGCGTGTGTCTGGCTTTGCCACCGTCCTGAGAATGCCACGCCGCTTGTTTTTCTCTTCTCCTCGTTTCTCTCCTCTTTGTCCTGTCACAGGGCTTCTCTTAGCCACTTGAAAAGGGATTTATCACCTTGTTTTCAGCTGTGGGTGGTAGTCGGTTCTCCCTTATCCCGTTCAGTTCGGAGAAAACTGCAACCAACAGAATGTCTCTTGGCTTCCAGAGGGAATTTTGGGGGTGAGTTTTGCAGACTTTCGTTAGAGTTGAAAATGCACAAGACTGTTGCTATGAGTCCGAAATAGAGATGGTCTGTCGCCATGTGGCCTTTCACAATTCTCGTTTGCCAGAAGGCTACGAATTATGCACTTATCAAATAATGAACAAATTTTAACAATGGCAGTGATGAACAAATTAGAGGATCAATTACCGTAATTAATTATAACTATGAGTGCTGCCTTGCAGTTACATCGAAACACAAATTTACCGCATAAATGAAATATAAAAATTTTCCACAAGTTAGGCTGCACCCTATAACAATCCTTCTACCTTCCAAAGAAAAAAAAATATGAATGTATTTTTTTTCATTGAAGAATGGAAAATTTTGAATATGGATATCTCCCTCTTTCCTATATTCCATGACATGTCTAATTCCGGATTTTAGACACATCAAGGGTAATGGGAAAGTATCGATAACATCTCTGATCCATTCATCGTTGCCCATAACAAGAAAAGAATATAAACATAAGTTACACAGGTGAGAGCCAATGTGCGTCCGACCAACACCCTTTTGGACTCAACGTGCCTTTCCTCTTATCTAGGTCTGCACTTCTGCGCGGTCCTGAGTTTGGCTCGCGAAATCTTCTTCCTCCTCACAACTGTATATTTCTGTGCTATCACTATCCTCCTCGTCTGCAACCATTTCTTCGCTGGATTTTTCCTCTTCAGCCTGATGTCCAAAGCTGAGAGGTTTCCCCACTCTCCCGTGCTCGTCTCGGGGTCTCCACGACGCTCTCGTTATGATGGGGGGACTTTTTTCTTTGCTCCCCTCTGCGTCTCCTTCGTGAGCTGCTGCGTCCTTCAACATGGGAGCAGGCTGGGCCGCCGTCCCGGTCTCTTCCAACCCCTGACGTGTTTTCGATTCATGCGGCTGAAAACAGCGCATATCCCTTGTGATCACCGGCCAAGCGGTCGTCACCCAGTCATCATCCTGCTCTGAGAACTCTTCTTCATGATGCCTTACGTCTGCGGTTGGCATACCTATGCTCAACGAAATTTCCTCATCCCCCTTTTCATCTTGAAATTGCCCTGTGTCAAACACCCTTCTCTGGGGTGGTTTGAAAATCCTGTCTACGTGTGTGAGTCGAGTTCGCCTCATATCATTTACTGGGGCGATTTTAAAGTTCACTGGGGATGTTTTCTCAATTACTCTGAAAAGTCCTATAGAAGGTTTTGCCAACTTTCGCGACCTTGTTTTGGATGCTGATGGGTCGTGCTGGTACACTATGTCCCCAATCTTGATCTGTTTGTCTACAGCCTACTTTGCTCGATATTCCCTGGAAGTTTGGGCTGCCTCTTCCAGATTATCCTTGACAATTTTATACGCTTCTTGCATCCTCGTGACTAAGCTCTCGGCGTAGCTCTGGGATTCAGCGTAGTTAAAAGAGATTTCCTCATTCAACAACTGTCCTGGCATGTTCAGATCTCTTCCGAACATGAGAAAGTTGGGTGTTTCTTTAGTAGCACTGTGTGTCGCGCTTCTGTAGGACATGGCCACAAATTCTGTATACTTGTCCCAATCCTTTCCCTTAGGGGAACAATAAATTGCTAAAGAGTGCATTATTGTCTGAATTTGTCTTTCGGCTTGTCCGTCTGTCTGTGCATGGTGTGGAGATGTATTCAGTTTTTTGATGCCAAACTTACGGTACAACTCGGTCATTAAATCGGACAAAAAATTTGTTCCTCTGTCCGTGAGTAACAGATGTGGGACACCGTGACGCGCTATCACGTTAGAAGCAAATTTTTCGGCAATTTCTGCAGATCGCATAGTCTTTAATGGAATCAGCTCGATGTACTTAGTGAATGAGTCGGTGACAACCAATAAATATTTATTTCCATCCTCTGTCAATGGAAGAGGTCCAGCGATATCCATCGAAATTTTGGACCATGGGACAGATACAATTTCCGGGGTAATTAGACCCGCTTTTTGCTTCTTTTGAAACCACGACGTTTCAGGCATTGTTCGCAACTCGCCGTGTAGTTCTTGATATCTGAGAACATGTTAATCCAAAAGTATTTCTGTTTAATTCTCCCAAGGGTCTTTTCAAAACCGAAGTGACCGGCGCATAGTCCGTCATGTTCTGATTTCATCACTTCTGATTTTAACTTATCAGGTATCACTAACTGTTCTGCGATCAATTTCCGTGGGCTGTTTTTTGCTGGTAAGGCAAAATGAAATAAAAGGTCGTCCCTCATAAAATAGGTGTCAGTAATTTTGTCGACTGCTGAATAATCACGCCCTTCAAGACAATCAATTACTTCAGCTAATTTAGGATCTGTTCTTTGTGCTGATTTCAGAGTTTTGTTATTAAGTGGTACAACTGCGACTGTATCATTGGCTTCCACTGCTGCAATGTGCCTAGATAGCACGTCGGCGTTTGTGTTTTTCTTTCCTGGTCGATATTGCACATCGAAGTTATACTCCGACAGACTAAGATTCCATCTGACCAGTCTAGAATTAGGAGTTTTCAAATTCATAAGCCACTTTAGAGGTCTATGGTCGGTAATAACCGTAAACTGCTGACCTACCAAATATTCGCGCCAGTGGGTGATGGATGATACTATTGCCAGTGCTTCCTGTTCTGTCGTGCTGTAATTTTTCTCCGCCGGATTAAGTTTCCTGCTAAAGTAAGCGATGGGATGTCTGTGTCCTTCGTCATCCTCCTGCTCGAGAATACCGGCAATCGCTACTTTGGAGGCGTCTGTGGTGACGAAAAATTTCTTGCTGAAATCAGGAAATATTAATAGTGGCTCACTCACTAGTGCATGTTTCAGCTCTTGAAAAGATTTCTCGCAGTGTTCGTCCCAAATGAATTTCACGTTTCTCCTAGTAAGGTTTGTTAGCGGTAAGGCAATGGACGAAAAATCTTTGATGTGGCGCCTATAATATCCTGCCATTCCAAGGAATGCTCGAACATGTTTCACTTTCCGTGGAGTAGGGAATTCCCGAACAGCTTCCACGTTCTGTGGGTTAGGTCTAATGCCCTGACGATCTAAAAGGTGCCCTAGGTATGTCACTTCTTCCGCCAAAAATTCACACTTACTGGGCTTAATTTTTAGATGGTGCTTCCTTAATCTCTGAAAAATTAATTCCAATTTCTCAAGGTGTTCAGATAATGTCCTGGAGGCACACAAGATGTCATCCACATATACCAAAATGCCATCATCTCTTTTGTCCATAAATAGAGAATCAAGTGCTCTTTCAAATGTTGCCGGACTGTTGCAAAGTCCAAAAGGCAAGCGATTCCACTGGAAATGTCCGAATTCGCATGAGAAAGCAGTTTTATGCCTATCCTGTTCTCTAACTTTAATTTGGTGATAACCAGCCAAAAGGTCAATTTTTGAAAAATACTTGCATCCATGCAGTAAGGATAAAGTTTGCTGGATTCGGGGAACAGGGTAGCTATCCTTTCGGGTAATTTCATTTAATTTTCGAAAATCAATACAGAAACGATAAGAGTTTCCGCGTCTCACGAGAACAATAGGAAAGCTGTAGGGACTATCTGATTTTGATATGATTCCTGCGTCAAGTAATTCGTTTACCTGAGCTTTTACTTCGGGTCTTAGGGCATGTGGTACAGTATACTGACGCAACTTAATAGGTTTATCATCCGTGAGATGAATTTCATGCTCTGTAAGATCCGTACCTTCTAAGTCTAAAGAATTCCGTGCAAAAACATCAGAATATTTCTGCAATAAATTTAGCATTTTCTCTCGTTCGCTAAATTCCAGGTGGTCTAATTTAAAATCTTCCACAGAGATAGGTTGAGATTTTCGGGATGTTCCTTGCGAACAACGCTTAACTTCCACTGGTTCTACCTGAAAGAGTTTCGTATGTTTATTTAGCCAAATTGGTGAATCACTGTGGTTAGCTGCTCTTACATCATACAGTCCGCTTGCCGAAACATTATTAACTGAACGTGCTAAAAGTAACCTATTTCTGCGTGCTCTCGGTAATGGCTCGAACATAATACTTCCTTCTGTTTTCCCCACTGAGGGTTTACTAAGCGCCACTTGGAGAAAAGTTTCGCTGTTGGGGGGAATGCAAGTTTTACGAGTCAGTGCTGCTATCCTGGGGTGTCTGTTGGAAACATCATTACCTCTCCGCTCCTGTGGGGTGGGTGGCTGAGATGGGGGGTCAGGGAAGTGAAGCTGGTTTGTATCTGCTTCGAACGTAAGACGGTGGTTTCGCAAAGCATCTATTCCCAACAAAGCTGAGTAATTTTGACTCAGGGGATTTTTTGTCACAAATGCCTTGACCCATATGTCTCTTCCCTTAATTCGCAGATTTACCTCGTAGCAACCCAGCGTTTGAATCACTTCTCCTGTGATGCTTTTGATTTTTACATTTAAATCAACAGATTTTAACTTTCTGCGAAATTTTAATCTACGATAAGCATCGTTAGCTAATAAAGTGACTGATGACCCTGTGTCAATTAGCACTTTATTTTTATCCCCCTCCAGATCCGCATTAATGATTGGTAAATCATTCCCATTTTTCATAGACACGTACCGCACTTTAGAGGGTTTTAAATATTTCTGAGCCGCACTACCTCTCACAGTTCGACTCCGATTCAGTTTAACTGTTTGTTCTTACGCTCGAGTCCTTGAGCACTAAACTTTCCTGTTGATTGATAATGAGTATATCTGTCGTTGTTATTCCTAAACCTCTGTTTCGGTGTTGTTTCTGCCCTATCCCTATTTCGACCGTTATTCGGGCATAGCCTGATCACATGACCTTCCTGTCTGCATCCGTAGCACACAATCCTGTTGCTCCTGTACTGCGCTTGCTGGTTCTCAGCACGCGAGCGATTTCGAGTACCCGATCCTCTGCGTTCATTATTATTTGCCCCATACTGTCGAACGAGTTCGAGTCCAGATGACTGAAACCTGGGTAACTGCAAACTTTCTTCCTCTCTGGAGTTTCTTTCTCGTCTCCGATTTTCGCTTTCCTGAAAATTTACGGCTAACTGACCCACTGATCTTTCCGTCGCTTCCATTCGTGCCATCATCTCTTCCAAAGTACGCGCTAATAAATCAGATCCTGGGTTTGTTTCCGATCTCTCTACTGCATTTACTGATGCTTTCTTACTCATGAGCGCCAAATTATCTTCTTCCTGAATTGCTGTGAGAATAGCAGCGTCTAGAGTTTCTGTGCACTTCGTTAAAACCCAGCGCCTGATAGATTCGGATAAACCAGATACAAACTGACACATCACTGTCTGATCCCTATGCTGCCTGATGTCTTCTGACATATCAGTTGTATGACCAAAATATTTTGCCGCTGCACTTTTGAGTCGCGTTGCATACTGTCTTACATCTTGTCCCGGCATTTGAACACAACTCATGAATTGTTTCATACGTGTAACAAGAGGTTCTTCCGCTTGGAAACGATCGATCACTAGACGTTTAAAATTTTCATAATTTCCTTCTAATCTCAGCTCATCACTATCTGACAAAAATTCTGCAGCCCTTTCCCTGAATTTCGACTTTACTACTGCCAATTTTGTTTGTTCGCTCCATCTCCCTACTGTAGCTACGTTTTCTACATCTTGAAAAAAAATGTTTGGCACGATATAGAGGATCTGTGCCTGTAAAATATCTGAGCATATTAATGCATCCTGCTATCTGTTCACCGCCGTACATTAACATACCTGGAGCTGTCATTCTAGTCTCTGACACTCCTGCGATACTTGTTACTGAATTACTAGTTACCAGATCGGTTGATTCTCCTGTGGGAATGCTATGTTCCTCCCCATCATGATGATCAGAATCATCTGAGTCAGTAGGTTTGGTGTTCGGCTTCTCTCCTTTATTTGCCATATTTAAATACACTTAACCTAAGGCAGTCTTTTACACAAAAATGCTTAAGGCTTACAATACTTATGATATGCTAAACTATGCTCGTACTGAAATAAATTTGATATGGCAGTCAATTCGCAATATTCCGAACGTTTGTGTGTGTTGCTCTGCTTTGGAGGTACAAACAAGTAAGAATCCTGGTCATCGGAACCAATTGTTGGATCTGACCTTTACAGGCTGATGTGGCCGCGGCACCAGGTGAAGTATCGCCTGCAGTGAAGCACCCTGATATCTCCACCGAAAAAAAATAAACATCTAAATAAAACAACACTAAGGAAAATTTTGTCAAAAATTTTGCTCTCCTCCTCTGCTGCTAGGGGCTAGCAAGGAGTTTTCCTACTTGCGTTGACAACCGAAAATTCTGCAACAACAAATTAATTATCTGATTTCAATAATTAATAATGACCTCCCATAATTAATTATAACAAATTAATTATGAACTTCCCGCAAAACCAGTACCGCGATTGGGCGTGGATGCCTGGATTTAACTCCAGCACGTCCCAATCTACCGAAAATCACAGCAACGCACACACACACTCGAAAAGATACCCAACGCTCATTTCACGTACGCTTGACATTTAATATCCAACGTTATATTATATACAATGCCACCTTTATCCATGAAGTGGCACAAAAATCTGCTGAGATGAATGTATGGTGGGCTGCTCTATCGGCAGCTTAATTATGCACAATGATTTAAACACTTTATCACTGATTAAACGATAATACTGATTTAACTAACTCTGATTTAACAATTAACACTTATTCAAACACTGTTCACTGATGAAAGTCTAGTATGCACAATAAACAAATAGAGCGAAGGAAACATATGTGAGAGATTACCCAAAACATTTAAATACACACTTTAGAAAACGATAATTGAGTACGAGCGTGGGTACCAGCAATTAAAATGATACCGTAATTATCATGACTGCCGCAGTTTAATTATAAGCTATATATAACTATACCATTACACACACCTGCATAGGCTTGATGCCAAATTAGCAGGGAAGAGCTCTCAAAACTTATGGCCATAACACAAATAAAAATCACGAATAAAATGTGTTGGAGGCCTCCGCTGTCGTGCGTACTCCCTTTCACAGGGGACAGAGTTCTATACGCTGTTCACTGTCCGACGGCACTTGTAAGTCGTGAGCAAATGTTCGTATAAAGACCACATACCTTGGCAACCGTTGTCTGAGGTCCTCAGCGCAGAGAAGTGGCAAGAAATATCCTGCCTGTTGTCGTATGTATATAGACAGCCTAGGCAAAAGTGCACTAATGTCGACCTAGTATCGGTCGAGAAGTCCAAAGGACTGAGATGTCCTCGTTTAAGAGGGGATCATTCATAGCCCTCCGTACTTGCTTCTCTCTTCTTTTTCCGAGCTCTCCCAGCGGTCAGCTCTCAGGCTTAGGTTCCATGCAGCTCGCTGGTGCTGTTCTCGTGCGTGTGTCTGGCTTTGCCACCGTCCTGAGAATGCCACGCCGCTTGTTTTCCTCTTCTCCTCGTTTCTCTCCTCTTTGTCCTGTCACAGGGCTTCTCTTAGCCACTTGAAAAGGGATTTATCACCTTGTTTTCAGCTGTGGGTGGTAGTCGGTTCTCCCTTATCCCGTTCAGTTCGGAGAAAACTGCAACCAACAGAATGTCTCTTGGCTTCCAGAGGGAATTTTGGGGGGTGAGTTTTGCAGACTTTCGTTAGAGTTGAAAATGCACAAGACTGTTGCTATGAGTCCGAAATAGAGATGGTCTGTCGCCATGTGGCCTTTCACAATTCTCGTTTGCCAGAAGGCTACGAATTATGCACTTATCAAATAATGAACAAATTTTAACAATGGCAGTGATGAACAAATTAGAGGATCAATTACCGTAATTAATTATAACTATGAGTGCTGCCTTGCAGTTACATCGAAACACAAATTTACCGCATAAATGAAATATAAAAATTTTCCACAAGTTAGGCTGCACCCTATAACAATATCTGCAAAGGGAGGCGCGATAGCTTCCTTCGCTCACCCCCAAAAGAGGGAGATGGAATACTTCGTGGTGTTATTGTGTACGCCATAGGGGGTTTCCTATACAACTGCACAAGAAATAAATCGCTAACGGACATAGTTCGTGAGATATTGGCCTGATCACTGACTTTCCTTGTAACCCTGTATATACATTTATATACACTGAAGTGCCAGAAAAACTGGTGCAGACGAGCTTATGCAAAATACATAGCAACGTCACCCATGCGCGTACTCGGTTGCGTCCGCCAGTGCGTATATAAAGCGATAGACATCCTTGCCAGCTGTCAGAGCTGTTTTCGGCATGAGAATGACAAGTAATAACGATTTAAGCGATTTTCAACACGGTGTCATAGTTGGCGCTCGTGAGATGGGCCATAGTATTTCGGAGGTAGAAACGAAGTTCGGATTTTCACGGACGACCATTGCAAGGGTGTACCGTGACTACAAGAATTCTGGAAAAAACTGCAACCTACGATACCAGTGTGGCCGTAAAAAAACATTGGGGAACGTGACCGTCGTCGGCTGTCAAGAATCGTTTCACGTGATAGGCGTGCAACACTCTCGCAGGTATCATCGGAATTCAATGCTGGAGCCTCAACAAGCATCAGCGTCCGGACTGTGCAACGTACCCTGCGTGATATGGGCTTTGGGAGCCAACGCCCAACTCGAGTCCCCTTGATGGGTGCACGACACAGAGCTATGCGCCTCGCTTGGGTGCAGCAACACCGCCACTGGACACTTGATGACTGGAAACAAGTAGCCTAGTCGGACGAGTCGCGTTTCCAACTGTATTGTACAGATGGAAGGATTCGTGTGTGGCGCAAACCCCACGAAGCCATGGATCCCGCCTGTTAACAGGGAACTGTACCGGCTGGTGGGGGGTCCGTAATGGTATGGGATGTGTTTAGCTGGACTTCACTGGGGCCCCTGGTACGTCTACAAACGTCTGTGACCGGCCAACGCTATGTGCGCATCCTTTCTGACGAGGTACACCTGTTCATGTCCTGCATTCATGCTGATGTGTTGGTCCTGTTCCAACAGGACAATGCACCTCCACACAAGTGTCGGGACGCCACATTGTGGTTAGAGGAGCATTCATCTGAGTTTGGGGTGTTGCCATTCCCACCCAAGTACCCATATCTGAACGTGATAGAACACATTTGGGAATGTGCTATCTAACACAGGAATCCGAGACCTCGGAATACACCCGAATTGTGGAACGCTCTGCAGAAAGTATGGTGTGCATTGCCTACAACATATTTCCAGAAGCTAGTGGAGTCCATGCCCCGTCGTATTTCTGCAGTCCTGCGCTCCCGTGGGGGACCTACCAAGTATTAGGCTGGTGTACCAGTTTTTCTGGCACTTCAGTGTATATATATATATAGCCAAAATGTACATACCAGTTAACCTTAAAGAAACTAGAGCTCAACAGTAAAAACAACACACACACACACACACACAACTAATCAGAAACCAAAAATTACCTACTCTCCACAGTATCTTCTGCACCTAAAGCTGCAAAAAAGAACATTAAAAAAAACGTGGTACAAAGAGTAAATATTAAAAAATGTTAAAAAACAAATCTTTGCAACTCTAAAAACACTCAGAGATAAAATTCCCAGAACTGAAAACTGGTATCACAAGTCGGAGAAAATAAGGAAGGATTGCAGAACAAAACGGCAGCTGTCACTTATATCTTCATCAGGGGCCGACACAGATCACAGCTCTAACATTGCTGTACACAGGCCAAAGTGTGGGTTTCGGTTTCTGCATCATTCAGTTTACAAGGCAGCCCACAAAGAAAACCTAAGCAGACAGAAAAAAAATAATAAAAATAATAGAAATAAACCCATTAACAAAAAAGCTAGCCAAAAGGTTAATTAACCGACGAAAACCACAAGCCACAACACAAGACTTTACTAAAAAAAAAAAAGGAAAAATTAAAAAATTATAAAAAAAGGAAAAAAAAAACTATTGGGACCCCCCCCCCCCCACTCCTCTCCATTTATGGCTGCAAACTGAAAGATGCGCGCCCAACTCACACCAACCACTGTTGTAGGAAACTGAAGCCAGCAGACACCATGAAAATTTTTACAAAATTGACATGCTATACAATGCACGAATGCAATGTGAAAATCAAAAGATCTTGTAAATATGTAATATTATAAAAAAAATTTTCACCAAATACCAATATTCAGGTTTTACTAAGATGCTTGAAATGTGGCTATTCATATTTGTTATTTTTTGATTACTTGTATTCCTCTTGCGAAATGACGGAAGAACGGCAATTATTAAAAAATTCTTTCTAGAGTTCTTAGCGTTGGTAAATGAAGCATTAAACTTAAGATTTCAGTAATAATTTGAGACTTTGTAAGCATTCATAACTCAGGATGTTTAAAAATTATTCTTCAGTACATTAAAGCTACTGATTTAAACTTAAATGATTGTTTTCGCAAATTTTGTGCTTCAACATACTTATATTTAGAATTTTTATTTTTTATTCCACTGCTGTCACGAAAATATTACACATGTCCTACGTTTTTTATCACCGAATTTTTCCCAGCTGTTTTATTTTTATTTTGTTTCATATTTTTTCTTTTCAGTTGAACTTTTGAAGTTGGCTGGAATAACATAACACATATTCTTCCTAGATATCCTCCAGAAACTTTTAACCAATTGAAAGAAAAATTAAAATTCTTCAAAATGGAAATTTCTGTGGAAGAACAGAGCTTCATCAAATTATTTGTTTCAGCGGAAAATTCCTTATTTATTATGGACGCCATGAAGTTTTAAGTTTTTGGCATCATGGTTATGGCCTTTCTGATAATTGAATATCTTATTTCACATTATGGGTAACTGTGTTTAAAAAGCTTTTCAGCTTTCGCACATGAAATGCGGTTGACACTAAATTTGCCATTTCGTAAATTTAAAAGATATCATAATTTCTAAGAATTCTTCTTAATTGCCATGTGTTTTTCTTATATTATCTCAGCTCTCATATTTTGTCATTCCTTTCGTTTAGCTGAAGGCTTATCGGCAAGTCTCGTCACGAGCTACAAAGACATAGAGGCCAAATTAGACACTGGCACAACAAATCGCAGCATAGCCTCCACAAATATGAATGCCACCAGCAGGTAAGTAGAAAAGCAGTTACGGTTTCAGGCTAAAACAGATCATAAAGTTCACTGTATGATAAGTTTCTAGCTGAAACCATACAACAAACTACGCTCTCCCGCTTTGTAATTACTAGAAAGCGTTATGTAAATCAAAACGACTCCTGTTCATTAAAAAGCGGACTGATAACCTATTTGTCGTCGAGGTCATAGTGAGATAAAATTGAAGCCTGCCTTCGACGAATTCTGGGGGTGCCGCCCCGGTGGCGCAGTGGTCTAAGCGATGGCCTCTGATCATTCGTCCGAAAGGGGTCCGGGTTCGAATCCCGGTGAGGCATGGATGTTGTGTTTGTCTTACGGCACTGGCTCTTTCCCTTCCCTGGAACCAGTGACCCTAAATTAGGGACGGGCGACTGCTTATAGCCCATTGAGTTGCTCATGATGGTCGTTAAACCTCCAATCAAAAAAAAAAAAAAAAAATTCTGGGGGTGAGTTCATAGTCTGTAACATTAAACCAAGACGTAACTATTGCTGGTCGAAAACATCTTTTTTTTCTCCTTCTGGCCGTTCTTGGGGGAACGTCTTGGCACTCACTCGTACAGTCGAACGTTCGCGTTAAAAGTAGTTCGTGTTATTGATATGTAATTAATTGAACAACTAACCGTTTAACAGGCTAGAACGAATTAACTCGGGGTTAATAAAATAGGCTGAAATCAGCTCGAACGAATATATTCGTTGTCTGAGAAGTGGGCCAAAAGCGACAGGAAAGAGTGAACCTGCGCCTCAGAAAGCGCTGCTTTTACCTTACGTTTATCATTCTAAGGGGGCATTTGGGGGTTATGGCTGTCATTAATCCTTCCTGTCTGATTATCTTTTCCGCTAAGGATACTAAGAAAAGAGCGGCGAACTTAAGAAAGAAGAGAAAAGATGTTTGAGTAACTTGTTTCTACCCAGTGGCATGATGTCCGTGTCCGGGGGGACTGCGGCTTCCGAATCATTCCTTGGGTAATGCAACTAGTGACAGATTTATAGTCGATACTCCTGTGATCAAAGAAAGAAAGCAATTGTTTTGCCGTAGCTTTTGGTATAACCGGGTCACTATGAGAACACTTCTGTTTGAGGAGCGCAGGGAAAATTGGGCTACTTTTGGTTAAGGCACATTGTCCGCTTAAAGGGTTAAATACGCACTGAAATGTGTAATATTATTCATTAAAGAAGAATGTACGTGTTTTTGGGCTTCTAAAATATTAATTACATTACCTTTTTCAAAACGTTCCACAACAAAGACGAAATTATACATATCACTATAGTACTGTCCACTGTAACGCAGTATATGGTGCTACATCACTATGTATAAATCTAACTCACTCGAATTATTGTTACCTATCTCATTAGTACAAGTTCGGCTTCGTTTTTGTGCGGTTCGTATATGTTTCCGAGAATGTTATAAGTGGCTAAAAGCAAAACAGCTTCAATTTTTTCACGATCTTTTAAATTTTCGTCAACGTATTTCTTGCAATGCCGAATTTTGTCACAACTGCAATTTTATATAAAATACCGTCGTTTACTTCCTTTAAAGACTGCCGTTTTTTTTTCTCTTAGCTCAAAGATTTCTGAACTTCACGACTCATGTTCACATGAACAACATGCACGTAAAATGGAGAGAAAATAAAACGCTTGCACAGATAGAGAGAGAGAGAGAGAGAGAGAGAGAGAGAGAGAGAGAGAGAGAAAATAAAAGTAAGAATAAGAGTGCTCCCAAGACCTCTCTTTCTTAAAGGAGGAGGGACTCCAGCCTAAGCAGATGAGACGGATTGAAAGGCGAAGAGATTTTCCCCTGCACGAAGCCTCACCCTTGGTGAAGTTCTTTGTTTCTTATTAAAGTAGGTACGACTACTAAGACGACTTACCACATCGAAATTACTCACCTCGCAATCCCGTTCCGCTGCCCCCTTTCTATCATTTGAGCAGTCGGAACAAAAGACGAATCAGTTGTCTCAGTAGGCTTCAAACTGAATGAGACCAAGTAGTAGCATTAACAAGTAAAACAAGTTAGTAAAATCATGCAATGCATTGATTATAATACGCTTTCCAACATACCAGAAATCATTACTCAAGTTATCACTCAAGTTATGGGAATAATGGCTGTGGAATAAATCTCGGTCCTGTGCCCTGACCTTTGATCCCATTTCGATGATATTCAACAGAACCGGTTTGGTGTACCTCCGAAATAACATGATAAAGTTTTGTCGCAATCGAAGCATTTTTACGTAAGTTATGGCGCATAATGGCGATGGAAGTGGTTCCGCTTCTATGTCCTGACCTTTGACCCCATTTCGCCCATTTTCGACAAAGTTTGTCGCCAGGAGGTCCCCTACCACATACTAAAATTTCATCGAAATCAAACCTTTTTTACGTTAGTTATGACGCACAACAGCGGTGGAATGGATCACGCTCCTATGTACTGACCTTTGACCCCCATTTCGTTCACTTTAAATAGGGTTCCTTCCCAGGTAATCCCCTACCAGATACTAATATTTCATCGAAATCGAACGATTGTTACGCGAGTTATCGCGCGAACGGACATACGCACACTACGCATGACGTAATGAGGCAGCTGGGAATCGCGACCATCTGCTCGCGACAAGAGTATGACGTCATAAAACTTTAATAGGATCCACACACAACGCGTGACGTAATGAGACAGATGGCGTGAAAAAAACTCTCAAACGCGAGATTGTGACGTCATAAGATTTCTTAGCATTGGTAACATTAATGGAACAACGCCATCACTAAAAACGTTATAATTCGGTGTGGTTATTTAACCCACTAAACGAATTCTCCTAAAGTCGAGATCAAGCTAAATCGATTTATAGTACCAGAAAACGGTAGGTTAACGACTTTCATCAACATTCTTAGAGCCGTTTTCAAAATAAAATGTACATACATACATACAAGAATTGCTACTTTAAGGTGGACGTCAAGTAATTTTGCTTCCTATACTTCCAATGGAAAAACTTCTGTACACATTTTCTTCACAATTAATGCGTTCCCAAGGATGAAAATTTGAACATCGATTAAAATATCTTCATTTTATAACTTGCAATACTTAATATTTTCTAAAACATAACCATAATTATGCAATTGAACATTTGTTTGTCTACTGACGTCATGAAAATACAGGTCGCGCTATCTTTTTTCTGGACAATTAATGCGTTCACAAGGATGAAAATTTGAACATCGATTAAAATAGCTTCATTTCATAACTTGGAATACTTAATATTTTCTAAACCATAACCGTAATTATGCAATCCAACATTTTTTTTGTCCACTGACGTAATCAAAGTATAGGTCGCACCATCTTTTCTCTGGTTTCAACACCACCAAAGGAAAACTTATTGATTTTTAATATAATTATGGATATGTTTTAGAAAATATTAAGTTTTCCAAGTTATAATAGGAAGTTATTTTAATCGATGTTCAAATTTTCATCCTTGGGAACACATTAATTGTGAAGGAAATGTGTACAAAAGTTTTTCCATTGGAAGTATAGGAAGCAAAATTACTTGACGTCCACCTTAATCATATGGAATAAGAGCAATGGAATGGATCGCAATCCTATGTCCTGACCTTTAACCACATTTCGTCCATTTTCAATAGGGTTCGTCCCCAGGTGGTCCCCTACTACATACTGAAATTTCATCGAAATCGAACCATTTTTACGCACGTTATGACGCATAAGGGCAATGGAATGCATCCCGATCTTATGTCCTGACCTTTGACCCCACCACCCATTTTGAATAGGGTTTGTCCCCAGGCGGTCTCCTACTACATAGTAAACTTTCATTGAAATCGAATCATATTTACGTAAGTTATCACGCATAAGGGCAATGGAATGATCCCGCTCCTACGTCGTGACCTTTGCCCCCATTTGTCCCATTTTCAATAGGGTTCGTCCCTAGGTGATCCCCTACCACATAGTAAACTTTCATTGAAATCGAACAATATTTACGCAAGTTATGACGCATAAGGACAATGGAATGATTTCGCTCGTACGTCGTGACCTTTGACCCCATTTGTCCCATTTTCAGTAGGGTTCGTCCCTAGGTGGTCCCATACCACATACTAAAATTTCATCGAAATCGAACCATTTTTACGCCAGTTATTGTGCGGACGGACGGACGGACAAAGCTGGAGCATATACGCTTCTTTAACCTACGGTTGGAAAGCGTAAAAAAATGGATCGTCCTAAGAAAATGCATTTTTCTATGCAAATGAAATATCAGGTCATCCCATAAGTAATGTCGTTTTCCGCGTGCCCAACAGAACTGCTTCCTCTGGCGACTAGACTATGACGTAGACCACGGTCATGATAACACAACTAGCGGCAAGCCCTTTGTGTTTCCTTTGAGACAGAGAACAAGAGTTGTACGTGCATCCGTTGAGTCGTTAAACTGCGTAGGAAATGGCGGCGTCTGAAGAACACATCAGGCACATAATGCTGTATGAGTTTAACCAGGGACATACAGGGACTGTAGCGACAAAAAACGTCAATACCGTATATGATCAGGGTACCCTGGATGTCAGAAAGTGTCAACGACTGTTCCAGAAATTCCGAATGGGAAACAGCACCCTCACGGATATGCAACGCCAATGACGACCTGTTGAGCTGGATAATGATGTGATGAGAGCTGCTGTTGAGGGGAATCCACAGACAACAGTCGAGGAATTAGCCACAATCGTTGATTGAACTCATTCAACTTTTCACAGGCATCAACAGGATTTTGGTTATGTGTCAAAACTGGGTAAGTGGGTACCCCATGAGCTCACTGCACAAAATCTGCAATAGCGTGTGGACATTTGAATTTCCTTGCTCTACCATGAAAAGAGGGAGCCGTTTTTGCACAGAATAGTTACGGGAGATGAAAAACGAATTCTTTACCTCAACATTAAGCACAAACGTCAGTGCTTTCCTAAAGGAATTTGCCTGCGGTAGTGGCTAAACCGGGACGTTTCCTACAAAAGTTTTTTTCTGTCTGTTTGGTGGGATATAATCCATTACGAGCGTCTGCCACCGAACAAAATGATTACAGGGAAGGTCTACTCTCAGCAGCTACAGCGTCTACGCAGTGCCTTGTAGGATAAACGTCCAGCACTCCTTAGTCGTAAAGGCGTGGTTATCCACCAAGACAACGCACAACCACACATGGCCAAAATGACTAGTGCCAAGTAGCAGGGGTTCGAATGGGAAACACTTTCCCATCCAGTATATTCTCCTGACATTGCGCCATCCGATTACCATCTGTTTCGCAGCCTCCAACACTATCTTGCTGGGAGAACACTTCGAAATGTTAAGGAGGTGCACCGAACGCTGTCTGCCTTTTTGGATCGAAAATTATGCAATTCTACAAGTCTGGGATTCAAAAACTTGTTGAACGGTGGGAGAAGGTTGTCAGTGCCGGGGGCACGCATTATAATGATTAAAAGATCTGTTCCAGGAACGAATTTCTTTGTTTTCTTCACACGTGCAAAAAATGACATTACTTATGAAATGACCTGATATAAGTTTGTCTAAACCGAAATTTCATGTTAAGCGTGTTCAGGTTAAAAGGATAAAACATTATTAATACCAATGAAATTATCGGGGGATTAAGAAACAGTTCGCGGTTGAAGGTATTAGCATAAAGCGTGTTCGCGTTATTGAGGTTAGACTTATATACCTTGGGAAGCGAGTGAGACGAGGCGAAATTATATCTCTCAAGCTCTTCAATGCCACATTCATGGAATTAGGAAGACAAAGGGATAAAGATCAATGCAGATTATTTAAACCACCTTCGTTTTGCTGATGGCATAGTCATTTTTGCAATTACTCCCTCAGAGCTACAGAGTATGATCCAGGAGCTTGCTGACACGAGTAAAGAAGTGGGGTTAAAAATGAACTTTCATAAAACAAAAACTATGTGTAATTCTCTTACAAAAATTGAAGATTTAGGGATTGGTGGAGAAATCTAAAAGTAACCAATGCCTACATTCACATTTGACAACAGATATCAAGCGAGCGCCACATTGAAGAAGAAATTAATCGAAGTATGAAACTTGGTTGAGGCGTTTGGAAGGAACAGTACAAATTTCAAGAGCAATATGCCAATATGTTTTAAAAGAAAAGTGTTAAATCAGTGCGTTCTTTTAGTTCTTATTTATGGATCAGACACATGAACCTGAACTAAAAGGACATACAGACGCTGCAGGCAACTGACAGAAGTATGGAGAGGTGCATGTTTTGGTTTTGTGTAGGCAGGAAAGATAAGAAGAGGAACTCGGGTATCAGGAAAATGGCAAGAGTGAAAGTTATCATGATCAAAGTAAAATCCCTGAAATGGCAATGGGCTGAAGATATTGCTAGAACTGACCGCCCGTGGGCAACTGAAATATTTAGGCTGGATACCAAGGGACAAAACAAAGACCCAGAAGACCACATAGGAAATGGCTGGATAAAATTTAAAAGTACGCTTGAGTGATATGTAGGAGACTGGCTTAATACAGAATTGCGGAAGAAACTTAGGGAGACCTTCATCCAGCAGCGGATTGATAATGGTTGTTGACGGTAATGATGATGAGGTGAAGTAGCCAATTATTAGGAACGCCTTCATAATAAGGCCATCGAAATAGCCTCGATTTGATGCGGCTGGATTCAGTGAGGTACTGATATCGTTCTGCAAGCGGATGTGATGGCATCCGTCAGTTGCCCAATGTTCGTTTGAGGAAGATCTGTGTTACGAATGGCTCTCTCACTCTCATCCCATAGATATTCAATTAGGTAAAAAATAGAGGGACTGTGGAGGCCATTTCTGCATTTTGAAGACACTGTCGTGCTTGTGGCATGATGCAGTATCCTGCTGGAAGTAGTCTCTGTCCATCAGAAAGCACCACTCACATGTACGGGTGTGCCTGGTCTGCAAGTTTGTTAAGATACCTCGTGGCATCCAAATGCTGGTCCAGACGTATGTAGGAAACCAATGCAAGCCAAAGAAACAAACCCCATGCCATTACACCGTCTCCACGAATTTATACAGTTAATGCTAGGCAACTGGAATCCATCGATTGAAGCAGTTGACGCCCTATTCCGACCAACCCATCGGCGTGTATTAACTGCAAACGTGATTCCTCGGACCAAGCTACCTTTTTCCAGTTCTCAAGAGTCCAATTTTGGTGCTCCCGTGCCGATTTTGTCGATTTTTAAGAGAGACTGGTGGTACCTGAAGGGGACGTCGTTCGTTACATTCCATCGGCATCAATGTGCGGGGCGGGCTGTGTATGCTGAAGTTCTGTTGATACCTCCGCTGTTGTACAGCTCGGTTGCTTGACACAAAGGAGCTGGTCTGTTACCCGGCACAATCCTCTTCAGCCGTCATTGCCCTCGAACCAGTCATTTTCGCCCAGACCGCGGACTTCTTGCTTAGTTGTTCATACACCACTCATTGTACACCCTCAATACAGCTGCTTTCGCATAGCCGAGAAAGTTTGACGTTTCTGAGATGATTGCACCTGCCCGCCTAGCATCCACTATGATGCCGCTTTCAAAGTCGGGTAAATCACGAGTCTCTCCCATATTGACGCAATTTACACTTTGTACACGTTTGAATCCATTGCAGAGAGCGTTTTAGTTGCATACGTAAATGAGGTTGGTACGTGTCTGATTACTGTTGGGTGTTTCTAATAATTTTCTACTTCGTTCTGTATACAGGGATTGGACAAAATAATGTGAACACCATGATTATAGGGGTCAATGTTATTCGTGTAGGCTACACTGAAAAATAACAAACGTTGTGATTATCTTTTGTGTATCTTTCCTTTTTATATATTCTCCAGGTTGTATGCCAATGTAGTACGAGTTGTGCTCAGCAGCGGTTCGTACGAGTGGTCGAAGAAATTTGTGACCTGCCAGACTTCCAAAGAAGACAAATCGTGGGAGCTAGTTTAGGAGGAGCGTTTGTAACCATAAGATCCAAATTGTTTGGATGTTACGGTTATGACTGCATAGACAAATCATGGAAAGACTTCATCGGCGAAGAATAGCGGGCATAAACCGAGATTTAATGAGAGGGACGGTCGAACACTACCAAGGATTGTTGGTGAATCTTATGCATATGATATGAAAGCTTGGTGAACCTTTATGCATATTACACCACGAAACTAAACGGATTTACTGCGCTATAAACGTTTCTTGAGTATTAAAAAGGATTGTGTCCAAACATCACAGAACTACTGCAGCAAAAGTGACAGCAGAACTCAATATCCACCTGGAAGACCCTGTTACCACAAAAACGGTTGACAAAGAACTTCACAAAGGCAACATCCATGGAACAGCTGCAATTGCTGAACCATTAATCACAGAACCAACACTATAATGAGAAAAAGATGAGCATAAAACCAGGACATCTAATGACTAGAAATGTGCAATATGATCCAATGAGTCATCATTTATTTCCAACAGTAGTTCGGATTTACCCATGGAGAATCCCCAAGGAAGCGTGCGATTCGGAATGTCTGGTTCCAACTATCAAACATGAGGGCTGGATATTTGATGATTTGGGCTGCCATATCTTGCTTTCGGCTGGTCCATTCATTACCTTACATCGTCGAGTTACTGCCAGCGAACACTTGGACATTCTAGGCGATCAGGTGTATACTATGGTCCAAATGATTTCTCCTAACAATGATGCCATTTTTCAAGATCATACTGTGCACATGCACACAACCCGAACAGTTCAGTATTGGTTTGAGGAACACCAAGATGAACTTCAACATCTGCCCTGGCCAGCTCAATCACCTGACTTGTGCGTCATCGAACCACATTGGGCAGGTTTGGAGAGCAGAGTGAGAAGCAGATTCCCTCCTCCATCATCTCTGAAGCAACTGGCTGATGTTTTGATCAACGAATGGTACAACATTCCGTTGGAGACTATTCAAAAGCAAGCTTATATGAAATTATTCCAAGAAAGTTGGAATAAATTCGTGCATGCGCGCGCGTTTTGTGTTTGTGTGTGTGTGTATGTGAATGTATCTTTCCAACACCTTATTAATAAAAACATAGCACTTATTTCCCGGGTGTGCATATTATTTTGCCCAACCCCTCCTGTATATAAAGTGTATAAATACATACACAGAGTAGGTCCTTTTTTTAAGTTTGAAACTGACACTGGATCCAGTTGAAATGCTTCCGCTTTCGGGAAACATTTTCGAAAAGTTACAATAGCCCTTTGGCAAAAAAGTCTGGGAAATCCCAGAGACAACCTTGTGCAAAAGGTCACAAGTTTGTATTTTTTGGTCTCTGCAACATATCTTTGTGAAATGTCAGTCAGTCGTAATACGACTGACTTGCGAACGTTTTGGGGTGAAACCTTCTTTGAGAGAACGCAATTAAACAACAAGATATAATCATTGCCGGCGCTTAAATGGCATTCATACGACAGCCCACAGTTTCACTACTACAAATAGCAGGAACAGCATGCGGCACGATCTGCGGTCTTAGCACCTGGTAGTCACGCGATCTAGCGTTAGTGGTATCGATCCCCTCAATTACCGTCTTTGTGTTATTACAGGCAAACGTGCTCTTAAAATAAATTAACAGACGTTTGAGATGGTCCATGCGTTTCTAAAGATATGAGTTGTCGCATTTGCTGATTCATAAGGGGTAACTTCTTCGTAAGGAAGCAAATTAGAATGGGTAAAAAAGAAACACGTATATAAAGTAGTAGCCTATTAAAAATTCTGGCGTGATTTGAATTCACAGTATTTTGGCTATGCTTATCTCATACTGCTACAGTGGGAAAATATTGAGTGGCAAAGATTGAATTCTCATTCTGCAGAATACCCTCTTTCGTGCAACTTCGTGAGGGAAGAAAAAGCGCCGATGGGGCTCGAACCCTCAGTCTTCAGACATCATGGGTTTGATTTATTCACAGAGATGAAAAGAACTGTGGACAAGTTCAAGAATTCACAGTGTACTGAATGCCCTGTGCAGGAGCACTTCTCTCGAATTCTTATATACCAGGGTAAATAAAAAGTTCGTCTCGTTTTGAGTTACACAATGCTGGGTCTCCACTAATGTGAGAAACTCGCGTCTGCCTCGATTGGGTATCGCAATGGCGTGCATTTATCATGGAGCTACATAGCGTTACGAAGCAAGTAGAGGATGGAAGTCGATAAACGTGCTGTTCGGGTACTCGTACGTCATTATTGGAGAAAAGGGTTAAACGCGGCAGAAACAGCGAAAGGAATTTGTTCAGTTGAAGGCGAGGAAGCGGTAGACAGCAGCACTGCACGAAAATGTTTCTGGGGTTTCAATTTTGGGGACACCAGTCTCGAAACAAAAGCTGAGGTTAGGACATCCAACGACTACCAACACAGCCACCCTGGTCGAGGCTATATCAGCGAACTCTTGTAGCATTACACGACAGTTGCCAGCTGAGGGGAGGGGGGGGGGGTCTTTGTAATCCAACATCTTTCGTCACCTGCACCAGCTTGGTTTCTCCTTCAGGCGTCATCGAATGGTTCCTCATAAATTGGCATTGAAGAAGGCAGAACAACGAGTCAGTCTCTGTCGCAAATTGCTGTAAAATCCACAGGACGACAGGTTTTGGCGTCGTATTGTCACAGGCGATGAAAAGTGGGTATTCCTACGTTACCCTATCGCTGGGTACCAGCGGTGAGGCCACTTCAGGAGCGCACCAGTAGTACAAAAAGAGTGATTCGAGTGGAAAGCAATGCTGTGTGTTTTGTGAAATTGTGAAAGTCCTATGCATTGGAAACTCGTGCCGAATTGTCAGGCTGCGGATGGGAACCCCTATGACGAACAACTGCAGTGGGTCCTTAATGCTCTGCGACAACGTTATCCATCACTCATCAATAGGAAGCAGGCGTTGCTGCAAGTGAATAATAAAACTTCAAGTCACGCCGCCAGAGCGCTCCGCCAAAAACTGTAAGAATTGGAAAGGGTTGAGATCCTACCCCATTCTCCGTACAATCCAGATCTTACCCTATCCGACTACCATCTATTTCGTTCCATGACCAATTTCCTACAAGGACGGCACTTCGTTTTAGTGATGGATGTGGAATCTGGCATCAAAGAGATTCTGTCCTCATTTTCTCGTAGGACCGTGGCTCTGGTGAGCATTAAAAGAAGTTTTGCACTGAGCTGCATTTTCAAAACAGTTTTCTGATGTTTTCAAAGTAATAGCTAGGTTATTCTCAAAAATGTAAATCATTTTTTTTTTTGCCTCACGTCAGAATTTTTAACAAACTGGGATAGAAGATATTTGCATTTAAACACATTTCCAGTAATTTAAATCACGACTGCAAACAAACGAGCTTAAAATAAAATTGATAAAAATGAAACTGAAAGGTTTACGTAATCGTTTTAACAAACTAACTGAGCTGTGAAGTAACTGGATGCAAAAGTCAAGGTTAACTGGTTATGTTACTAAACATGGTGCCATCTATTTCATACATTTGGAAATTATTGCCAAAACATTGTCTCTCTCTTTATTTGTCTCTCTCATAAGTGCATATTTACTAACTTTGTTGAAATAAGTACCGCTCATATTATAAAATCCTGAAATGGCAGAAACAAAATAGAATATGTTTCTGAAATCAGCAGGAAAAATGGGCCCAGAAGCACTATTTAAATTGTAAACATCAAAATCTTTGCGTTTCAGTGTTGTTGAAAATAACGGCCTGTACTTTATAGACAGAGGTGAGCGTGTATGATTTTCTCGCGTAACTAACCCTTTTATAGCTTCAAACGGGACGCACTTTTGATTCACCCTGGTAAATACGAAAAGAAGTTTTTCTTTATGAACCACTGTTAGAAAAGCATCAAAATTAGTTCTCTTACACCAAATCCTCAGAGTAACGGTGATACTAAGTCGCAGTCGCAAATACCACTACTAACAAAGACATAAAAGTATGTACTAACAAAGTTATTGAAAGGAACAGCAAAAGCAGGGAAGGATATTTTCACATTAACAGAGAGCGGGCTCGTTACCCTGGATCGCAATATGGCTCCGAATCCAGCAGAATCAGAGATGAAGATCGGTCTCGTGTAAAGTAAGCACCTCACCTTACAAAGAGAAAGGTAGCTTCTACCCTCCGCAGGAGAGATAGGCTGCAAAATACTCAAGGAAACCAAATAAATCATAGCATGCCGATGTGGTCTCAACTAGACGTGACAAGGTGCACAGCATACATCTCTGCCGAAAACACCATGGTCTCAGCTGGAATCCGCGCAACACAAACATCATCGGTGCAGACAGGGCCCCTGTTCCTTTTAACGCTGAGGTTTATAACGACATTTTTCGACAATTCTGTGCTCCCAACATTATATCAACAGTTCATTGAAGACTCCTTTACTAACAGAACAATGATCCCGTCCACAAAGCGAGGTCCGTGCAAGAATGGTTTGATGAAATGTGTAGAAGAACTGTACTGGCTTGATTTTTTGATTTGAGGTTTAACGACCACCGTGAGCAACTCAATGGGCTATAAGCAGTCGCCCGTCCCTAATTTAGGGTCACTGGTTCCAGGGAAGGGAGAGAGCCAGTGCCGTAAGACAAACAGAACATCCATGCCTCACCGGGATTCGAACCCGGACCCCGTTCGGATGAATGATCAGAGGCCATCGCTTAGACCACTGCGCCACCGGGGCGGCGTACTGGCTTGCACATAGCCCTGATCTCAACCTCAGATTTGGGAAGAATTGGAACGCCAACTGAGGGCAGGGTCGAATCGCCCAACATTTGAAACCGACCTGACTAATGCTCTCGTGACAGAATGGAAGGAAGTTCCTACTAGAGATGAGCACGGGCTATGACAAATAAGCCCGTAAATGGATCCGAGCCCGGGCTCAAGTTAATTTTCCCGTTCACTGTTTTAAATTAATTTTATAATTTAACACTGCTAACCGAATTAACTAACGCAGTAGGAAACGCACGACTGAACTTGTATTGTTCGTGAATATACAATATTACAAGGAAAGTCTATGATCAGGCCAATACTCACGAACTATGGCAGTTAGCGATTTACTTCTTATGCAGTTGTATAGGAAACCCCGTATGGCGTACACAATAACACCCCTAAGTATTCCCTCGCCCCCTTTTGTGTGTGTGTGTGTGTGTGTGTGGGGGCTGTCGCGCCCCCTTTGCAGATAGGGCAAAAAAAGTCAATTATAAACTTGTTCAGCGAGGCAAAAATAGTACATAAATGTTTTTGTCCCATAACAAAAGATGGAAGGAGACTCTCCAAATACGAAAAAAGCGGAAAGCTATCTAAGTCTCTGTGTCCGAAGCATATTTGCATGGATTTCAAATGTCGTGCTTTTTGCTCCCTCGTCAGAATACCAAAAAGACTTGCGTGGTCAGTATGCCAACACTTCGTGAACCAGTGACGGGAAGTCGAACGCTTTACCACATATGCAAGCCAATTGGATGCGCATACAGTTTTCCTATTGGACGAGTGTTTCGCCACTTTATGCTATTTCTCCTTGTTTCAGTGTACTTTTTACTGTATTGGACATCAAAGTCTGATATTGAATGTGCCAAGGAACTGCATTTTATTTCTGAACAAGAACTGTTATAAGGTTGGCAGGAAAAGTTTTCTTTTGTGTTTTCATTTACTTAAAACTTACCAGTTTAGATAAGTTCTAAGTAATAAGTTCTTGTCTAAATACTCGATTGTTGCTTTCGGATGCTGTGACTTTCTTGGGGCCACATTCCCGGTCCCCTTCCATCTTTTGTTATTGAACAAAAACATTTATGTACTATTTTTGCCTCGCTGAACAAGTTCACAATTGACTTTTTTGCCCTATCTGCAAAGGGGGCGCGATAGCCCCCTCACCCCCTATAAAAGGGGGGCTGGGGGATCCTTCGTAGTGTTATTGTGTGCGCTATAGGGGGTTTCCTATACAACTGCAGAAGAAGTAAATCGCTAACTGCCATAGTTCTTGAGATATTGGCCTGATAGATATTAGAGAATAGTCTCTTTTGTTGTTTGTCTATAGAATTCTTAATTATTGTTCACCAGGTGTTTCGCGTGCATTTCGTAACTCAAAAACGTCTGAGAGTGTTTTAAGTAACATCTATGCATTTTTTTCACAGATGCGATGAAAACTGATAGCATAATGTTTTTTGGTGACTAAAATCTAAAGTTTTTTTAGCTACAATATGAAAAATGGAAATTTTTGGTTATTCGGTGAAAACATGAAGGCGACCCGACTGCAGATGATCAGGGCTGGCCAAAGGCCAGTTACTCAGGGCTGCTAGGGAGGGGGAATGACGAGGAGGGATATCCAGTTTCGACTGAAAATCTCAAATAAAACTCCCGTCTTTATATCTCACTCACCTCTGCTTGCTTCCTCCCTGCATTACGAATCATTTAAAGAGCAAAGAAGTGCCACATTTTCCAGTGGTTTTGGTTTCGATTTGGCGCAAAGGTTATATTTGCAGAATACAGTAAAATTTAATAATTTGCAAATAAAGGTTATTATGTTTTATAAATGTACATGTGACAGTTTCACCAAATAATAAATAAAGGCCAGATCCATCTCTGTCCTAGTAGAGCTAAAAGCACTACGACCTACATATGCACATTTACTCAGTACTTAATCGGAGCTAATTCGTCAGCAAAACAGATATATGCAATTCTCGTAGCATGCAGAAATGACACAGATTTTAGAATAATTTTATAATGAAATTTAAGGTTTCAAAATAATTATTTAAATTTGAATGAAAAAAAAATGAATACACTTAATTAGGTAAACGATTAATTTGATAAAATTGGGAAACAAAATCGACATTCATTTTGTTACCTTAATATGATGCACATAATAGTAATTCTTTGTTTCTCTCTTTTTTGGAGGAAGTTGACGTTAACGGGAAACACTAACATTCTTATCTGATGATGAAAATATAAATAGGAGTAAAGCAATATGCTTCATTTTTTCCTTATTCACATAGGAAAAATTTGCACAAATGTTCAAACCCAGGCTGATCCCGAGCCAGTCATAAATAATGATATGACGGGTCCGGTCCGGGCAGGACCCGGGCTTTGAAAAAGGAGCCCTTTCTCATCTCTACTTCCCGCAGCAACGTACCAAAATCTTGTGGAAAGCCTTCCCATCAGAGTGGAGACTGTGATAGCAGCAAAGGGTGTGGACCAACTCAATATTGATTCTTTTTTTTTTTTTTTTTTTTTTTTTGATTGGAGATTTAACGACCACCGTGAGCAACTCAATGGGCTATAAGCAGTCGCAGTTCCCTAATTTTGGGCCACTGGTTCCAGTGAAGGGAGAGAGCCAGTGCCGTAAAACAAACACAACATCCGTGCCTCACCGGGATTCGAACTCGGACCCCTTCCGGGCGAACGACCAGAAGCCATCGCTTAAACCAGGGGTGGCCAACCCTAGACCCGCCAGGACATTTTATATTACCCCCAGTAGCCCAAGCACTAACTTTGTTTTTCTAATTTTACTCTTACTGACAATAAATTATTTTTGTTATTTTATTTAGGATTCATTTTATTTTTATATAATGAAATCAACAGTTTAAAATTAAAGTTCAAATTATTTTGTAACAATTTAGAGCAGGGCAAACTTGATCATTTCCCAATAATTCAGCAAATCTTCAGTAAGTACAGTAATTTCACCGTTTATCATTTAAAACACAAATCAGCTGTCGCATCTTTTTAGGAGTCATTCTTAACCAGATTTTCTGCTTTTGAATCTGAAAGGAGTAACATAGACTTATTGATAATTCCATACTCTATTTCAGGGTCTGATGTACATAAATATTCCCCATCAATGCAAACCGAAACATTAGAAATCCAACTCCACTCAGGACTTAGTGTTAAGTTTAAAGAACAATGTGAATTAACCCGCTGCTCCTAATTTGATTGAGTTCTGGAAATACGTTCCTAAAGAACAGTTTTCCCGAGTTTCATGACCTTGCTCTGAGGTTCATTTGCAGATTCGGATCCACATACATGTGTGAACAAACATTTCCATCCATGAATGTTGTAAAAAGTAAATTTCGTTCAACTGTCACAGATGCACACCTTAGTGCTATGCTTCTTTTAAGTACATCGAGAATTACACCCAACATTGAAAAATTGTTACGTGAATTAGTATTGCAGGTGTGTAAAGTTCATAGAACTTTAATTTTTAAATTAATTTTGTCTCTTTAATTTCTAGTAAAAAGGAAGTTTTATTATAACAATTCGGATTTATTTATTTTGCCTAATAACAATAATTTTAATATCATGTGAATGATTTAATAAAATGACTGTTTAAAAATGTATATGGGGTTCAATACTTTACAAAAACATATAAAATAACCTCATTTTTAGCTGATAATAGTTATCAATATTTAACTTAGTTACAGTGACCCTTGAAATGATTTCTAAGAATTTGCTGGCCCAATTTCAAAAAAGGTTCGCCACCCGTGGCTTAGACCACTTTGCCACCGAGGCGGCCAATATTGATTAGTTTTCTATTACAGGGAGTTTGTGGATAGGCAAGTTTCCGGATACATTTGATCAGATAGCGCATATAAATAATTTATTATGGTACACTGCTGGACAATTGCTAAGGACGGATCATAAACGGCTATATAGCGCATAAAAAAGTAAGTGTGGTTGGATGCAAAGTGAAATAAAATAATGTCAGAATGCCAGGACATTACAAGAAAGACACTTTATTGTGCTCTGAAATCCAGAAGGCTTTGGAACGTGTTCAAGGGACAAACAGGCCATTTTGTGCAGAATACGCAAACGTGAAAAAAATGCAATTACCGTCCGCAGGCGTTCCGGCGTAAGATGTCAATACGGGATATGGCCACCATGTAGGGCGATGCAAGATTCCACCCGTCGTGTCATGCTTTGCACAACATTATCAAGCAGCTGTTGGGGTAATTTATCCCATTCCTCTGTCAGTGCACGGATGAGGGTGTCCTTGTTTATTGGAGGGCATTGGCGACCAGCCAGACTCCTCCCCAAAGCATCCCACACATTTTCAATGGGATTCAGATCTGGAGAACGTGCTGGCCATACGAAGCGTTGAATATCCTCGCTCTCAAGACACTCCTGGACAGCGACTGTTCGATGACATGCTGCGTTGTCGTCCATGAAAATGAATCTATCACCGACAGCACCACGGAACATGCGAACATGAGGTAGCAGAACATCATTAATGTATCGTTGGCCAGTCATAGTCCCAGTTGGAAGCACAGAGAGGGACGTACGGCCATTGATCCTGATGCCAGCCCATACCATGACACTACATGTCAGATATCGGTCCCTTTCCTGTATGTTTGCTGGACAATATGCAGTACCACTATCACGCCAGATCAGTTGTCGTCGACAATCAGACGATATACTGTATCTACTCTCATCGGAGAAGAGGACAGCAGACCAGTCGTTATCAGTCCAATTGCGATGTTGATGGCACCATTGCAAACGGGCGGTACGGTGACGTCTGGACAATGGGATGCACACAACAGGACGGCGGGCGTATAGTCCTCCTTCATGCAAACGTCTGGCGACAGTTTTTCGGGAGATCCGCTTGCCAGTAGCAGCCATAAACTGATTTGCTACCTCACTAGCTGTGCTGCGCCGGTGTCTTTTTGTTGATAGCACTATGTACCGATCTTCTGCAGGTGTCGTACTGCGAACACGACCTCCCCCGTAACGTTTGCTACACTCTCCATTTGTTTGAAATGATTTCCAAAGCCTTGGAACAACACTGTGGCTGACGTCGAACTCCCTGGCAACATCTGTTATATTTCGCCCTTCTTCAATCTTGCCAATAATACGGCCACGCGTAAAATCATCTAGGTGATGTCGAGAAGACATACTGAAAATTGCAAGTTCGTCAATTAATTCTTTCCCTTTCAACTTTGCGTTTGAACAACAACGGTCAATACGCGTCAAATCCTTTATATCTCTTATCAGCGTTATAACGTCACGAACAAGTTCGGCAATCCAAAATTTGCATATGCACAACACGTCTTACTGTATCCCGCACTTATGCTAATTTCCACATTTTCCTGCCTTCCATTTTATGGTTGCTATCGTTGCTATTTTCATCTGTCCTTAGCAATTGTCCGGCAGTGTAGTAAGAAACGATACTAACGTTCGTTAGCTGCTGATTACTAATGATTAGCAGTCTGAAACTTTCGATGTTTAGAAGAAAGTGTTACTGAGCACTTGTTTAATGATATTTCTGTTCACTTCTGTGCTCTAAATTGTTTTTCGGTTATTTATGTTTGATAAATAAGAGTACAAAATAACTTTTCTTCATTATCGAAGCATGAAAATTTCCTGCAGATATGCATTGGAGTATATTTTTTCAAATTTTCTGTTTTTGAATCTAGCCGAGCTCATACTATCGTGGGGATAACATTAATTCAAAAGTCTACAAATGCCAGAGGACAAGAAACTGCCAAAACGTCTGTCATAAATCTTGTGGATTTAGCAGGAAGGTAAGAAAAGCAAACGCATTTTCCTAAATACGTTTTAATTTTTTTTCTCATGATCAAACCGCGCAGACATTTTAAGGAAGAGTTCAGAAGGCAGTTAATAAATGTTGGTAGGATAGCTCGCTAAACATGAACATATTACACGCAACCAATAAGGTATATAATAAAATGTGGTTGTTTGATTTTTATCCTTATTGCTAGTAGCTACAAAAAAAAATGGATATTACGGTGAGAAAATGATGAATCACTTCCCAATGTATTCAACAAAACTGTTCAAGTTCTTATTGCGTGGAATAATAATGTTTTTCATTCTGTTGCGATGCAAGAAAAATACTTTTTAACTTCTTGTTGAACATTCTTCTCCGTTAAAACCATTAACCTTGGATATTTCTTTAGTTCAAATATCTGCATTGATCTGTGATAGACTTGGTAATTAGTTAAGAAGCTTGCTTATTTTTCATCAATATGACTAGCATGTGTAACATAAGAAACCCATTACTACTTTTGCATACGTGAAACTGTGGTTACTATCTCCTCATTTACAACAAGATCCTATAATGAACGTCTCCCGAATTGTCTTTCATTAAAAAACATAACATTACATGTTTTTTTAATTGGATCTATTCTTTCAGAACCACAAGCACTTGGCATGAGACATGTTTCACTGCAAGACTCCGTACTTTGTCGAGTTAAATACTCTGATTCTTCTGAATATTTTCATTTCAGGATTGAAGAATTGCAATTTATTATCTGTGTGCGAATGCACTAAGCAGCACAGAAACTTCAAACGTGTGAAGGATCACTGACAAAGCCATGCAAAGTGCGTTACGTCTGGTGCTCTCAAAATAAACAAACGATGTTCTGTAATAGTGGTAACTTGAAGTAATTTCTTAGACACCTGTTTTACAAATCGACTGGTGTTTGTATAGTATAGCGGATGTCCCGACGGCTGACCTGACATTCTTCAAGATGACCTCTCTGCAACCGAGAAGGAAGGCTCTCCAACTTAAGTTCCTAAACGGCATCATCAATGGAAAAATTGATGGTTCTCAAATTGTAAACCAATTAAGTTTCCGTGTCCCACGTCTACCGAGGACAAAATGTGAACTACACTGAAGAGCAATTGAATTAGAGACAGCTGGCGTTATGCGAATGTAGCGCTGTGGGCGGCCCTGTAAACGGAAACGACATGACGAATGCAGCGATCCGATAATATAAGGATTGATGCGAAGGGAATCAGTAACAGTCGGATGCAGTACGGGTAAGACGAAGGATCTAAGCGCATTTGATCGTGGGCAAATTGTCGGGGCCCGACGAATGGGTCAGTCCATCTCGGACGCTGTACAGACACTGGGATTTTCACGAGCCACTGTGTCACGGGTTCACCGTGAGTACATCGAATCCGGTAAAACCATCCCTGCAAGGGCCAACTGCCGTGGACAACAGCGTGTGGATGAGCGGGGTCATCGTCGGTTGGCTTGGATCGTAACAGCGGATTGACGGGCCTCAGTGCAAGAAATCACTCGGCAATTTAACGCTGGTGCACAAAAACGTCTAAGCAGCCACACCATCCAGAACCATCTCTTCGCTATGGGGTACAGAAGCCATCGTCCAACGAGGGTACCGCTGCTGACAGCACATCACAGGGTGCAACGATTAGTATGGGCGCGGGAACATCGCCACTGGACCTAGACATGTGGGAAAATGTTGCCTGGACTGATGAGTCGAGTTTCACGTTGGTACATGCGGATGGCAGGATACGAGTACGGCGCAAACCATATGAAGCGATGGATCCTTCTTGCCAGCAGGGTACTCTTCAAGCTGGTGGGGGTGGGATTCTCCTGGGGACTGTTTACGTGGACTGAAATGAGGCCCCTGGTACGTGTGACATCGTTGTCGTCCATGAAAATGAATCTATCACCGACAGCACCACGGAACATGGGAACATGAGGTAGCAGAACATCATTAATGTATCGTTGGCCAGTCATAGCCCCAGTTGGAAGCACATACAGGGACGTACGGCCATTGATCATGATGCCAGCCCATACCATGACACTACATGTCGGATATCGGTCCCTTTCCTGTATGTTTGTTGGACAATATGCAGTACCACCATCACGCCAGATCAGTTGTCGTCGACAATCAGACGATAGACTGTATCTACTCTCATCTGAGAAGAGGAGAGCAGACCAGTCGTTATCAGTCCAATTGCGATGTTGATGGCACCATTGCAAACGGGCGGTACGGTGACGTCTGGACAATGGGATGCACACAACAGGACGGCGGGCGTATAGTCCTCCTTCATGCAAACATCTGGTGACAGTTTTTCGGGAGATCCGCTTGCCAGTAGCAGCCATAAACTGATTTGCTACCTCACTAGCTGTGCTGCGCCGGTGTCTTTTTGTTGATAGCACTATGTACCGATCTTCTGCAGGTGTCATACTGCGAACACGACCTCCCCGTGACGTTTGCTACCCTCTCCATTTGTTTGAAATGATTTCCAAAGCCTGGAAACAACACTGTGGCTGACGTCGAACTCCCTGGCAACATCTGTTATTTTTCGCCCTTCTTCAATCTTCATACGGCCACACGTAAAATCATCTAGGTGATGTCGGGAAGACATACTGAAATCTGCAAGTTCGTCAATTGATTCTTTCCCTTTCAACTTTGCGTTTGAACAACAACGGTCAGTACGCGTCAAATCCTTTATATCTCTTATTAGCGCTATGACGTCACGAACAAGTTCGGCAATCCAAAATTTGCATACGCACAACACGTCTTACTGTATCCCGCACTTATGCTAATTTCCACATTTTCCTGCCTTCCATTTTATGGCTGCTATCGTTGCTATTGTCATCCGTCCTTAGCAATTGTCCGGCAGTGTATAAGATGCAATCCTATCGGCCGACCCGGTGGTACAGTTGTCTAAGCGTTGGCTTCTAACCATTCGTCCGAGATGAGTCCGTGTTCGAATCACGGTGAGGCATGGATGCTGTGTTTGTCGTACGGTGGTCGTTACCCGCTCTCTCTTCCCACCACTTCCAAATAAAATTTATTGGAGAGACAGGTTGTGAAAACAGAACTTTCTCGGTGACGATTATTGAAATCGCGTCTCCTCGCTCCGGAGTGAGTTGCTCTAACCGACAAAGCTACGCCGAGGGAATGTATCGTTGCAGATTTATCGTCTTGACACGTGCTTCGCCTCTGTAGTACGTCACAAGGTTGAGAGAGTTAGGAAAGATTTGTTATGAAAGCGACTGATGAGAATTGATGTTGTACGATTATTTTGCTGTTTTACTTACTTGACGGAATCGCTAACGTTGAATGCTATGGTTCTTTGATATTGAAGTCGCGAATTGCTGTCAAGTTAACGAAACTTGGCTATTATTTTGTAATATAAGCATTTGCGTATTTAGCTGTTGAAGCAGCCATTTAATGATTACAATTTGGAATTATATTCTGTGATGTTGTGTTGACTTTTGAGTGCCTACCAAGAACCAATAAACATTAGTTGATCTTGTAAGCAGACCTTTACTTTCACGTGGCAGTAAATTCTATTCAATGATTAGTTGTTTTTGTGTTGCATATTTAAGCTATCCGGAGCAAGACCTAAACTTTACGGAACATTTCGGTCAGTGGAATAAGCTTTACAGTGAAGTATGTTACGGATGTAGTTGTAGCATGAGCATATAACAATATCTACAACCAATTAAACACTTAAATTCTACATAGTCATACTTCAGAACTTTATAGCCGAATTAAACAAAACTGACTGCGCAAGTCTTCGATGCGCGTATATGCTGTGAATTTATTTACGCTTTCCAACCGTAGGTTGAAGAACCGTATATGCTCCAGTTTTGTCCGTCTGTCCGTCCGTCCGCACGATAACTCGCGTAAAAATGGTTCGATTTCAATGAAATTTTAGTATGTGTTACGGGAGCACCTGGAGACGAACCCTATTGAAAATAGGCGAAATGGGGTCAAAGGTCAGGACATAGGAGCGGGATCCATTCCATTGCCCGTATGCGTCATAACTTGCGTAAAAATGGTTCGATTTCGATGAGATTTTAGTATGCGGTAGGGGACCACCACCTAGGGACGAATCGTATTGAAAATGGGCGAAATGGGGTCACAGGTCAGGACATAGGAGCGGGATCCATTCCATCGCCCTTATGCGTTGTAACTTACGTAAAAATGCTTTGATTGAGACAAAACTTTATCATGTTATTCCGGAGGTATACGTAACCGCTTCTGTTGAATATAATCGAAATGGGGTCAAAGGTCAGGACATAGGAGCAAGATTTATTCTACAGCCATTATTCTCATAACTTTTTTTTTTTTTTTTTATTGGAGGTTTAACGACCACCGTGAGCAACTCAATGGGCTATAAGCAGTCGCCCGTCCCTAATTTAGGGTCACTGGTTCCAGGGAAGGGAGAGAGCCAGTGCCGTAAGACAAACACAACATCCATGCCTGACCGGGATTCGAACCCGGACCCCTTACGGACGAATGATCAGAGGCCAACGCCTTAGACCACTGCGCCACCGGAGCGGCTCTCATAACTAGAGTAATGATTTCTGGTATGTTGGAAAGCGTATCATAATCAATGCATTGCATGATTTTACTAACTTGTTGCGTGAGTTTTCAAATCGTATTCACTTCGGATATAATGCACGACTTAATACGTTTGTTTTGCTCTATATGTAGTGTCCACAAAACAGATTACTTTTTCCCAGCGCTGTAATCGCTTTTGAGTTATTGCGTAACACAAATTTGCCGGCAGCGAGAATAGAACCCTCATTCTTCTGCTCCAGAGCCGAATGCTTTCGCAATTAAGCTACACCGACGAAGTTTGTCGCTGCAACTTTGCCGTCTTGACATGTGCATCACCTCTGAGGTAGGTACGTCACGTATATCCCCATCCCCCTTGAAAAAGGGCCGGGGCGGAATCGTAGGTTTCCAGGTCAGCCGGCAAACCACGCTTGAAGAAGAGCTAACTATAGAAGAAGGAATTCTGATTGCTTCCAAATGATGTCTCGAACGAACATCACACATTTTTCGAAGAACCCAATGGCCGAGAGATTCATTTTACGTTCGGTCGCCAATATAGCGTTACACAAATCGACCTCATATCCCCCTACTCCAGAGCCGAATGCTTCCCCAATTAAGCTACATCGACGAAGTTTGTTGCTGCAACTTTGCCGTCTTGACATGTGCGTCCCCTCTGAAGTACGTACGTCACAAAGTTCAAACGTAGATACCTGAACTTCAGTTAGAATAGAAGGAAAAAATTCGGTAATCTCGTCCACAGTCCTCATCTCTTCCAGATTTTCCGCCGATGCTTAGGAGGATACAAAGAGAGTACTGAAAGAAAATATAGAAATAAATCTTACTAAGACCTCTAGAAAACTCAATGTGATCAAGGTAAAGCCTCCAAATTGGGGCTATTGAGATAAACCCCATGTTTAGTTATCACAGCTGAATAACTGATTTTCTGTTACTTTATCATTTCATAATATCACTTTTAGATTTCTAATAACTTTGACCTATCTTAATCGTGGGCTACCTTCTAGACGTTTGTATGGGCCTGGCCTGACCGTACACGTAAAGCCCTATCCCGAACCGAGCTGGGCCTGTACTGAAAGATTTAGTATTTTTCTCTTGGATTAGAGAGAAGCCTTTCGACTAAAAAAAGGAAGATTGGTTTGTTGAGTAATCAGATGGCGATGATCACTGATAGAAACGAAAGAGTCCATCCGCCACCGGATGCGTTGATTAATCGCAGATGAAATCTACAAGCCGGGCTCTAAGATGAGAGTCTGAAATGGGTCGGTTTATTTCTTTTACTCTTAACGACTATGATCCTAAATTGTCTTGTCGCTCAGAATACCATAACGTCCGAAAATGTCTGCCCCTCCTTTCTGAATTCCATTCCCCCTCCCTTTTGCAATAACAAAAGGATTACTGCTGGGTTAGCCTTCAAAACTTCCGATCTGTAGGCTTGACATATACTGACCTTCGGACATTTCCCTGGGGTAATCAGTGCATTCTTCTACTGAGAGCTTTAGGCAGTTAGGAGAGAGTGGGTGAACAGGAAGTAAATCTTGCTTACTTTGCCCTTTTCTTGTTCTTTCTTGTAAAAAATATGCTCTCAATATGTTTATTTGGATTGAGAAAAATGAAAGAATTTTTACGACAAAGTTTCCCCCGTAAACTTCGCTTTTGGGACATCGCAAAGTATCACAGGCAAACGAAGCACCTGTCAACAAAGCAAGAGTTCTACTGATCGATGTTAGAAAGCTGAATGATATAGTCCCGGGACAAACCAACTCTTGGTTCACTTCTTTGTTTAGCGACAACAATGACGACTGAGGGTGACTTCGACTAATCCTTCGGACGCCTCGCAAAGAACATGGGGGTAGGAAATCCTGCTCATGCTATCCGGGCGACTCGGTCGTTTGTGGTTGTTTGCATGTAGGGGCGCGTTGGGAGCTATATTCGCAAAAGGGTTAAAGGTTGAAATCAAATTCCGTTTTCACTCCGTTGGCTTTTGAGGCAAAAACATGTGGCTTTTTTTATTTTCTGAGAAATGTAACGGAATTTGCAGCTTCACGAAACCAGATGACCGAGTGATGAGGAAGTTCGAAGTGTTTGTTTATATATTTGGGGATTGAAGCTACATTTTTTATACTTAAGTGTGGAAGAGGAAATGTGTTGCCGTATGTAACAGAAGAGGTCAGGTCTAAACCTCATCTGTGGGACGAATTCCTACGAGAAATGGCACGTCTTTCTGCGTTACATCACGTTTACTACTAAGGTAGTTCAGCTCAGTAGAGCAGCTTTGTTTCTCTGGAGGAAGAGCCTTGCATTATTTGTGGCTAACGACGTGGTATGAAATTCTGAAAACCGGGCCGGGCCGGGCCAGGCCATAAACTGGGAAGTCTGAGCTAGGCCGGGCCAGGCCATAAACTGGGAAGTCTGAGCTAGGCCGGGCCAGGTCATAAACTGGGAAGTCTGAGCTAGGCCGGGCCGTAAACTGGATAGTGTGAGCTCCAGGATGAGCTTTCAAAATTAAAGGCACGTGCAGACCTACTTCTTTCTCACAAAAAATAATCAAAATGTGTCACACATTCTGAAATGAGATATTTATGACTCCTTTTGCATTCAAGAAATGCTTTCAGAACAAGAGAACAATGAAAGTTTATGGCTAAAAGGAACCAAAGTCATGAAGCTCCACAAAAGCACTCCCTTTCCTATGTATTTAAATTGATTAATATTTAACATTTGCTGATGTGTTCTTTTATGTCCATTTCTTCTTTTTCTGTAGTTTACTTTGTCATACTAATGTATACCATATTGCTTCTTTTGTTTTGTTTTTCTCTGATGCTCCCGTTACTTTCTAAATAAGTCACTGAACGCAGTTTGAATGACATGTTTTGAACTTTAGTGAAAGAGCAAATAGTACAGGAGCCACTGGTGATAGACTCAAAGAAAGTGTCGCCATAAACCAGTCTTTATCGTGCCTTGGGAACTGTATTCATTCTCTCGCTGAAAGAGCTACAGGGAAGAATGTGCGAGGTATTGAGTGATTATTAATTTACATAACAAAGTGCTCATGGTTTGTGTTTTTAGTCATGTGTTGGTATTCTTTTTCAAACAAATTTCTCTTATGTGCATTCCATATGTACACTCCTCATCAAAACAAATTGCCCCACCCGGAAGAATTAGAGCTATAGTGGAAATGCGGGACAATGATGTATGCAAATGAAGGGGAAGCGAGGGTCTGGCTACATTAAAAACGCGGCGGATGTCACTGATCCGTCAGTCGGGGGGGGGGGGGAAGGATGGCCTAGTGGTCAACGTTCGTGACTTCCACGAAGAAGACCTCGGGTTCGATCTCAGCAGGTACGGACGCTCGAACCACTAAATACCCGCTGAGTCGTATGGGCACGTTAAGCCGTCGGACCCCGGTAGTAAATAAGGGCGTCTTCTACCTCGCTTTCGTGTGACTTTCCTATCGGGCACCCTAGCCCAAATCTCCTAGCTTCCTATTTCTAAGGGTTGTTTAAGACATGGGGTCAGACACGCCCTTCCTAAAATCCTCTACATATGATCTGATCTGAATCTGATCCGTTTGTCGGGGGAGGGTTGGGAGGGATTGTCGTAAGTGGACAGTGTACGTTAAAAAAAACGAAGTTGACTCGTAAATCTGATTACGATCGAAGAGCAGTGCTGTTTGTACGACTTATAGATGGAAAGTGAATCAACTATTGAGCGAGGTCATTCATAGGTCTGCGTGAAGAGGAATTGTTTACACGGCGAATTGCAACGCATTTGGGGCGTCGTGATTGGTCGCTGTTGGCAGCAGTGAACACAGGAAGGTGTTGTTTCACACTTTCGTTCAGGATGCCGTCTTCTTCGAGTGATTACAGAAGAGGATGATCATATCTGTGGAATGGCTGTTAGTACCAGAATTCAGACTACCCGGCAAAACGACTGTTAGTGCCGTTGACGGACGCCTGCACGAAATTAGTGTGTTAGGTAGGCGCGCTCTCCCGTTCATGCTCGAAGCCACAGGCATGCCAGATTGCGGTAGTGCTGTGAACAAGCTAGGCAGTGAAGTATGTGACGCATGGCGAAATATTGTATGCAGAGACGTGACTGTATAGAACAGAACTAGCATGTCGCCCCATCCTCCTATGTTGAGCGCCATTAAGTGCTCAACGCTGGGATCCATCTCTTACGGCAGTCAGTCATCTTTCATAGTCATCGAGGGTAATATAACCGCCTAGCGATATGGACGTCAATCTCAGACCAGGACACTTTTAGGAACCGTGTGGTCTTACCACGCCTTCAGAGAACGCTAAACGTCGCATTCCAGACCGATAAAACAAGACCACGGGCTGAACATGTTGTTCAAAAGTGCCTACGGACCGTCTCTTTGCTATCATGGGCAACCCCATCGCTAGATCTATCGCCGATCGAGCATATATGGGATGTCATGAAACAACGTCTAAGATTAGAGCTCCAGTGAATAATGTAACAGGCCTGCAGGTTCAAATGCAGCAAATCTGAAGAACCACAGACCAGAACTCTTTTAGGAACCTTTCCGGCTCATTTTCTTGCCTATAAATTGTCGTTTTGTCGCGGGAGGTGGCCACACTTCGTGCTGCCCTAATATCCAGGTATCTGCTTCATTAAACGGGCTGTGTAAATGTGTTATTTATTGTTACTATATTTACCCTTGCCTCCCCGGTGGCGCAGTGGTCTGAACGATGACTTCTGACCATTCGCCCGTGACGGGTCCAGGTTCGAATCCCACTGAGGCATGGATGTTATGTTTGTCTTAGGGCACTGGCTCTCTGCCTTCCCTGGAACCAGTGACCCTAAATTAGGGACGGGCGACTGCTTATAGCCCATTGAGTTGCTCACGGTGGTCGTTAAACCTTCAATTAAAAAAAGCAAAAAAACTTGCACTTCTACCTTTTAGCACGTCGCTTTGTATCGGGCACATGACTTTCCTTTTGGGTGAGGGAATTTTATTGATGAAGCGTGTGTTTTTCACTTTTGTTTTGCATCAAGTTTCTGTAAAATCCAACACAAGAATTTTTCGATATATTATAATTGGTTTTGTTCCAAGGTAAGTCAGTCATCTTGTCAGATTTTCGGACAGACCATTTAGGAAATTCTTGAGCATAATATGCAGGTAAGTAGAAAGCGTGAGATAATTCCAATTTTCTTTGACTAGTTTCGGTAGATTATCCGAAAGTTTGCTCCGCATAATTGTGTAAATGCTCAATACCGAAACAACTCGCAGTAATGCATCTTACCGAAGCGATTCGTTTATCTCTCTAAACTTATTCTCTTCCGTCTTTACCATGAAATGTAAGATTGAAGTGCTGGTGCATGATTAAGAATGTTCAGCAAATAACTCGAGAACACCAGCTGAGATAAAAATGATGTTACCGGCTAGGACACTCAATTTAAGAATACAGCTCACTCGCTTTTTGCCACGCAGCTATTAAACTTTCGTATGAAATTATCGTAATCGAAAGCTTGGTGAATTTGGCTTCGCTCTCCACGAAAACTAGTACTACTATCACGAGTTGTCTCTGATACAAGCTGTGAAAGAAAGATGAACTGCCAAATGATAACGTACTTCTTAATGGAGATGGCTGGGCTGCCAAAGAAGGCATGTCAGAATTTATAAAGTTTTTTAATATTTAACAATTGTGTTAGAGTTTTTCACAAGTGAACGCTTGTAATGCTACAGACTTTTGATTTGTCAATGAGTTGCGCGAAAAATGCAACGCATTTTTTTCTTTTTTAAAACTTACGCAAAGTGAGCCATTCTTTAAGACACTGCGCACCCTATGACGTATATTCTAATTTAAGCTTCATTTTTAGTTGTCTTTTTTACGCTTTCCAACCGTAGGACGAAGAAGCGTATATGCTCCAGCTTTTTCCGTCCGTCTGTCCGTCCGTCCGTCTGTCTGTTGGCACGATAACTCACCTAAAAATGGTTCGATTTCGATGAAATTTTAGTATGTGGTAGGGGACCACCAGGGGACGAACCCTATTGAAAATGGGTGAAGTGGGGTCAAAGGTCACGCCTAAGAGCAGGATCCATTCAATTGCCCTTATGCGTCATAACTTGCGTAAATATGGTTCGATTTCGATGAAATTTTAGTATGTGGTAGGGAACCACCAGGGGACGAACCCTATTGAAAATGGGTGAAGTGGGGTCAAAGGTCACGCCATAAGAGCGGGATCCATTTCATTGACTTTATGCGTCATAACATGCGTAAATATGGTTCGATTTCGATGAAATTTCAGTATGTGGTAGAAAACTACCTGGGCACGAACCCTATTGAAAATTGGCAAATTGGGGTCAAAGGTCAGGCAGGGCATAAGAGCGAGATTTATTCCATTGCCCTTATGCGTCATAACTTGCGTAAAAATGGTTCGATTTCGATGAAATTTTGGTATGTGGTAAGGAACCGCTTGGGAACGAACCCTATTGAAAATGGGCGAAATGGGGTCAAAGGTCAGGGCATAAAGGTGGAATCCATTCCATTGCCTTTATGCGTCATAACATGCGTAAATATGGTTCGATTTCGATGAAATTTTAGTATGTGGTAGGGAACCACCTGGGCACGAACCCTATTGAAAATAGGCGAAATGGGGTCAAAGGTCAGGCAGGACATAAGAGCGGGTTTTGTTCCATTGCCTTATGCGTCATAACTTGCGTAAAAATGGTTCGATTTCGACGAAATTTTAGTATGTGGTAGGGAGCCACTGGGGACGAACCCTATTGAAAATGGGTGAAATGAGGTCAAAGGTCAGGACACTGGAGTGGGATCCATTCCATCGCCCTTGTGCATCATAACTTACCAAAAAATGTTTCGATTGCGACAAAACGGTATCATGTTGTTTCGGAGGTATAGTGAACCGGTTCTGTTGAATATCAACGAAATGGGGTCAAAGGTCATTGCACAAAAGCAAGATTTATTCCACAGCCATTATTCTCATAACTTGCGTAAAACTGCTTCTATTGCGACAAAACTTTAGTATGTTATTCTTGAGGTGTACTGAACCGGTTCTGTTGAATATCATCAAAATGGGGTCAAAGGTCAGGACACAGAAGCGAGATTTATTCCACAGCCATTATCCTCATAACTTGAGTAATAATTTCTGCTATGTTGGAAAGCGTATCATAATCAATGCATTGCATGATTTTACTAACTTGTTCTATGTAAATTTTGAGTTCATTCTCCTTTAGTATTTCAACCTTAACGTTGTATTTTCTCACTCAATGAATGTTATTTGGCAACAGGTTTGAGGACAAGGGTGAGTGACGCGTGCATGGTTGACAGGCAAGATCGCTGCATATACACTCATCGCCAAAAACATAGTTGCACCCAAAAGGAAGCAACCGAAAGGAATGAAACCTGGTGGGTAAGTTTGACATCGTGAGACATGCAAATGATTCAAGTATCACTCCCGGCCTCGCATGTGACGCAAGCAAGCAGGGGTCGTAGCTCTGTGCCTGACCGGCTATATAAGGTCGTCCCGTTGCGCGCGCTTGAAATTCTGACTGGTGCTATTGTGTTGGTTGCATCCTTTGCAAGTGAAGTATGCCTCGGAGAAAAGTTCGGAAGCAATTCGAGCAGCTGGAGGAGTTAGGGAGGAGACGCGTCGTCAGGCTCCTGGAAGCGGGATGGTTTTATCGCCGTATTGCGCGCCATACCGGTCGTGCGGATATCGCCATAGAACGCTGCTGACGGCAGTGGATAAAACAAGGCACCCAGCAGCGACAGGAAGGGTCTGGGAGGCCTAGACGAACCACGTAGAAAGAGGACCGACGGGTTGTCCTACATGCGCTGAGTGACCGCAGAGTGACCCAACAGCCACGATTGCGGATATTCAGCGTGCAGTGGTACCCTCCATGCATCGTCCGATTAGTGCCAGCACCATTGGCAGACGGCTGCACGACGTAGCGCTATATGTTCGCAGACCATTACGACGACTGCCCTTAACGTCATTGCATTGTCGCCAAAGACTGCAATGGTGTAGTGCCAGACTGTCAAGGAGCCACTCAGAATGGCAGCGGGGGATTTTCAGTGACGAGTCCCGCTTTTGTTTTGGAGGAGACGACCAAAGAATCCGTGTGTGAAAGTACCGTGGTCAACGCCAAGATAAGCGGTTTGTTGTCGAGCGTCACACGTCCAGAAGGCCTAGTGTCATGGTGTGGGGTGCAATTGCCTACGATACCAGATCACCTTTAGTGTTCATTACAGACACTTTGACAGCCCAACGTTACGGTAATGAGGTCCTGCAACCAGTGGCCCTAGCTTTTCTGAAGGCTAACTTCGGTGCGATTTTCCAATAGGACAACGCTTGTCCGCATACTGCTTCTGTCTCGAGACCTTGCCTTCAAGGCTCTGACACTCTGCCAGGCTCAGCCGCATCGTGAGACCTATCGCCGATTGAAAATGTGTGGGGTGCTATTGGATGCGCTGTCGACACTCCACCCCTACCGCACAATCTCAGGAACTGCGTGAGAAGATTCAAGCTGCATGGTATTGCTTATGGCAGGACACCATTAGGAACCTGTCCAACTCCATGCCGAGACGTCTGGCATGCTGTGTGAGCAAACATGGCGGCCCGACGCCATACTAAGAGACACTACTTATTGGCGTGTAGCTCAATAAATATTGCCCATATCAGTCTCGATGTTAAATCATTTATTGTTCCTGGTAACCTTTACCCCCCCCCCGAATAGCATTGCAATCCGACACGTCCTTCTGGGTGCAGCTATTTTTTTGACGATGAGTGTACGATGTGTTAAGCTAGCAGCAAAAAAGTGTATGGTGTGGTAGTCGTGGAAGCTGTCGTAAGCTGTATAAGCCGTCATTTTTATGCAGCTAGCGTCTCTCAGTCTGTGACGTTAACATATTTTTAGTGTTCGAGTTCGTTAATATAATATCGTGGTTACTAATTCACGTCAATAAGATTGAGTGACTATTGCTGTTGTTGGAGTAGTTATCTAGCAGTTATTCATTAGTGAAGTGCCTACAGAGCTCCGGATGAATAAAAGACGAACTTATAGTAACTTTTTCTTGAACTTCATTTGAGTGACTCCTGTTTCGCTTAAAGTGAGTAAATAAGAAGAACAAACTTTACGTAGTGTTTCCTAAGCTACATACATTATATTGACAAAAGTCACCGGACACCCCTTCAAAAACAAATGAACGAATCCGCTGCGTTGTTAAGATGCGCAGTACAGCTGCAAACGGTATAAAAACAAGCCTGCAGCTGACCGCGATTATATCGCACTGTGAGGTTCAGTAAAAATGTCGCGGCGGGAGAGAACTGATTTTGAGAAAGGAAAGATTGTTGGGTGTTATATTAGTGGGTTGTCCATAAGGGAAACCGAGAGGCGTTTAAACATACCCAAGTCAACTGTTTTGGATGTACTAAAAAAGTGGAAGACACATGGCTTGCCTTAAGCAGCAAAACGTACCGACAGACCAAAGAACATCAGTGGTAGAGAACGTCAAAGCCTCAGGAGAGTCGTTACAGCTAATCGACGGAGTATTGCACAAGACCTCAGTGTACAGGTGAGTAAAAATGCTGGAACCTCGTTATGTGCACGTGCCATTCGCAGAGAACTTCATTCCACGGGTTACCGTGGTCGTGCAGCTGCTCATAAGACTTTCATTTCCACTCGGAATGCTACTCGCCGTTTAGCATGGTTTAAGGAACATTTATCGTGGACCGTAAATAAATGAAAACGGGTCCTATGGACTGATGAATCCAGATACAAGGTCCATTAGTCTGATGGCCGTGCGGGGGGGGTATGGCGTCAGCAGGGGAACGCTATTTACCAAAGTGTACTGTTCCTACGGTCAAGTTTGGAGCTGTCAGTGTGCTCGTGTTTTTCGTGGTATGGTCCCTGCCCATTGGTTACCGGGGACAAACCTGTTAACCCGCACGTCTACATCGATATTCTGGGCAATTATGCCCTACCAACTCTGTGGCAATACTATGGAACCGAGCCTTCTTGGTTCTAGCAGAATAATGCACCGAGCCATAAAGCAAGGACTGTTACGGCGTGGTTAAACGATAATTCCGTATCGTGTGTGGACTGGCCAGCACAGAGCCCTGATCTTAATGCCATAAGGAATTAATTCGAGCGCTGCATAAGAAGTTTGGAACCAAGGCCTACCAATGAGGAACAGTGAGCAGCAGCATTATGTACTGAATGGAAGTGCATACCTATCGCTGTGTTCTAAAACCTTGTCGAAAGCATATCTCGAAGGGTCAGCGCATGCACTAATGTAGCAGTGCTGTTTTATCTCTTTCCTTATATTACCGAAATAGGTTTGAATCAGAAGATTGGCAGGTTCCTTGAGCACTGTACACATTAATAGAGTACTAATAGATCATTAAACAGAAGAGAGTTGACTTATGATAAAATCCTTTATTGTTGTGATATTGCTTAATTTAATTATTACTCCTGGTCACCTGTGGTTAGACCATCTCTCATGCTCCATAACTCCTCGCTATTCATTCATGGTTACCGCTCGTACCCGGAGACAACCTTCCCTCTCAATATTTTACTCCTTCCCTTCAACGTCTCGCCGCTTCGCTCTCTCCCGTCAGACACCTTCTCCCCTAACACACGTCATCCTTCCTACCCTCGGAGTCTCGTTCTCTTATTGTCCTCCGCACTACTTCCAAAAAATGAGCCTGAAGCTTCTGTCCGAACACCTTCTCATCCAGTCTCCATTCCTAATCTCCTCACCAGGACTCGTCTTCCTTGAGAACGGAAGTCGTTACTAATGAGTCGCTTTAAAACTCTAAAAAAGCCTTCTTCCATACACGAAATCCTGTGTTTTGTCCAATCCCGGAAGTTCGCCGATAACTAAACGTTTCTGGTGACTTACTGGCTCTCAAAAATCATATCCTTAGAAGTTTCCCACGATTACTTTTACAACATTCTAAAACTGCAATGATTCTTAATTATTTACATATTCATTAAAATTCAACAATTAAAAGATATTTACATTACATTACCTTTCATGAAATAAACATTCCCGTTCCATTACGCTATTATTAAATGTTATTTACAATTACCACTATTGCATTAAGGCCAAATGTGGACCGACACCGTACTAATGTATGTCAATAAATGTTATGTTGTGTTTCTTTTCTAGGTGTCCAGTGACTTTTGTCAATATAGTGTATACACGTTTAAACATTGAGGAACATTTCAACCCACTTACATCTTGTAATCCGTCAAAGCGTGGAGACCTTGGGCAACAGAGGAGGTCCTTTGAGGTTGCAAAGTAACTCTGTCAGAAACTCCAAATCTGGTAAATAGTATTCTTCCACGTAGTATCCTTCTGTATCAATCGATATGTGACAAAGAGGCTGTGACGGTTCTCATGCTGTCTTGAAGCAAAAGCTATAGCTAGAAGAGGGTGGGGATCGTTTACAAATATCATGCCAGTCACCTTATTGTTTAATAATTCTGGGTGTTCTTCAGATTATAACTGCCCATTTCAGTACCGACAAAATCTTCTGTCTTGCTGGCTGAAATATTTGCTTAAGCTGTTGTTTTCCCATCTACCTGAGAATTGATGGAATTTATAAACTTTTCCTTTTTTCACAAGTAGCACTTTACACTGATACAAATATTTTCGATGTACTTCACATCCTTTTTAATTTTTCCATACATTGCATTGTGCCTTTTGATTTCCGAGTTTAATGACAACCATGAGCAACTCATAAGCAGTCATTCGTTCCTAAATTAGGGCCAGTCGCTCCAGAGAAGAGAGAAGGAGAGAGCCAACCCCGAAAGGAACACATGCCGGGACTCGAACCCGGGCCAAGCTCGAACGACTAGCCAGAAAACTGCCACTTCGCCTGTTTTACTGTCTGTTTTTAAGCCTCGAGTTTTACATATAAAACGAGCACATTCATCCTCCCGCCAATCTTACTATATTGCTGATTACGTATTCTGAAAGCGAAAAACTGTTGTTTGCCACTGATCACACAAAACTGCGAACTTCTGGCGTGCGTCCAATTTCAGCTTGTTCCCGTACTTAGGCTTCTTAATAAGTGACCAGTCACCTGTATGCTCTGCTGTTGTCGTGCTTCGGTTTCGCTTGACAGCAATAAACTGTTCTCTAGTTTGCGACCTGAACTCGATTTTGATTTGTCATTCTGCTTTTGTGTTATAATGTTGCATTTTTATTTTTGGGCACCGAAGGTTTTACGATGAACAAAATATTTTCTACTCGCACCGCGCGGCCACTGAATTAAAAGCTTTTATTCAATACCAGGTTGAACCTCTTTTAGACGAAATTGCAGCATGTATGAGGTTGGACATAGTTTCCACAAAGTGTTGGAGTGCATCTACGTCAACAGCATACCACGCGTTCACCAGACAGTCCTTTAACTGGTTTATATTTGACGGAAGAGGACTTTACTCCCGGATATGTTTTTCTAACATGTCCCATATGTTCTCAATGGGGTTCCGATCCGGGTTTTGAGGTGGTCAGGGAAGATAGTAGAAGTGACTGTCATACACGCTGAGCCACTGCTAAACACATCTAAGGTGATAGACAGTAGTACTGTCGTCCATGAAACAACAGTCACCTGCTGGATAACAAGTCAAAATGGACTTGATCGGCAACAATGCTCAGATATTCCTTGGAGGACATCGGACTTTCCAGCAATATCAGGGGACCCGTTCCGTACCAACAGAACGTGCCTCACACCACGACACCATCTCCAGAATCTTGAGTTGTGTTTACAAGGCAAGCTGGGTCCATTGCTTGAAGGGGCTCCAGCCAAACTCTCTGCCTACCGCCGGTAACGCAACAAGGTGTACCGCGACTCATCGGACCTCATAACTTACCGTCGGTAATGGAACAAGGTGTACCGCGACTCATCGGACCACATAACTTACCGTCGGTAATGGAACAAGGTGTACCGCGACTCATCGGACCACACAACTTACCGTCGGTAACGGAACAAGGTGTACCGCGACTCATCGGACCACATAACGTACCGTCGGTAACGGAACAAGGTGTACCGCGGCTCATCGGACCACATAACTTACCGTCGGTAATGGAACAAGGTGTACCGCGACTCATCGGACCACATAACTTACCGTCGGTAACGGAACAAAGTGTATCGCGACTCATCGGACCACATAACTTACCGTCGGTAACGGAACAATGTGTACCGCGGCTCATCGGACCACATAAATTACCGTAGGTAACGGAACAATGTGTACTGCGGCTCATCGGACCACATAACTTACCGTCGGTAATGGAACAAGGTGTACCGCGACTCATCGGACCGCATAACTTACCGTCGGTAACGGAACAAGGTGTACCGCGGCTCATCGGACCACATAACTTACCGTCGGTAACGGAACAAGGTGTACCGCGACTCATCGGACCACATAACTTACCGTCGGTAACGGAACAAAGTGTATCGCGACTCATCGAACCACATAAATTACCGTCGGTAACGGAACAATGTGTACCGCGGCTCATCGGACCACATAACTTACCGTCGGTAATGGAACAAGGTGTACCGCGGCTCATCGGACCACATAACTTACCGTCGGTAACGGAACAAGGTGTACCGCGACTCATCGGACCACATAACTTACCGTCGGTAACGGAACAAAGTGTATCGCGACTCATCGGACCACATAACTTACCGTCGGTAACGTAACAATGTGTACCGCGGCTCATCGGACCACATAAATTACCGTAGGTAACGGAACAATGTGTACCGCGGCTCATCGGACCACATAACTTACCGTCGGTAACGGAACAAGGTGTACCGCGACTCATCGTACCACATAACGTACCGTCGGTAACGGAACAAGGTGTACCGCGACTCATCGGACCACTTAACTTACCGTCGGTAATGGAACAAGGTGTACCGCGACTCATCGGACCACATAACGTACCGTCGGTAACGGAACAAGGTGTACCGCGACTCATCGGACCACATAACTTCCCGTCGGTAACGGAACAAGGTGTACCGCGACTCATTGGACCACATAACTTACCGTCGGTAACGTAACAATGTGTATCGCGACTCATCGGACCACATAACGTACCGTCGGTAACGGAACAAGGTGTACCGCGACTCATCGGACCACATAACGTACCGTCGGTAACGGAACAAGGTGTACCGCGACTCATCGGACCACATAACTTTTTTCAGTCTTCCAGTGTCCAATCACGGTTTTCCTGACACCACTATAGACGAACTTTCCGGTGTGACGTGCCTGTCCCGCAGGGCGTACATGAGATAAAGGCAGATAGTAGTGAGAGCACATGCCAGTGTGTAGTATAGTGGATAGCACTCGGAGCTCCGGAGCCTAGAGTTAGGGGTTCAAATCCCATCCCTGGCATAAATATGCTGGAAAAATTAACATCGTCATACCGGCTCTTCGCAAAACTCAGTGGTTTCCGTAAGACTGCGAATTCTGATCCTCTTCAATTCCCTGCGTATAGTTCACTGAGATATGGGTCGATAACAGCCTTCGTTGAATGCTTCGGTTAATTGCTGCCCGCAGGAAGACCAGTTTCTCCGTACAAGCCTTCTCAGACGACGGTCGTCTCATTCCCGACAGATTGTAGTCGCTCCACAGTTACGCCCCCTTAGACAAGCAATGTGGGTTATTTTTCCACCGATTTGAAGACTCGGGATATCTCACCTTTTGAGAAACCAGTTAGCTAGCTCTGCGGTTTTCAATATCGTCGCTCCAGCTAGACGGGAACCCACAATAAGCCCTTTATCTTACTTCAAAATATCTTTTGCTTTTCCTATGTGATCAACACTTACTGACGAACAGCAGTCTTAAGTAGTTGCCTAGATTACGTGCTGACGCATGTGACCATGTATTTTGCATATGCGTTTCGAAAGTGACGTTTCCGTACATCTGCGTAGAGGTTTCTGATTCAGGTGGCGGTATGTGTACATCGCATGCTGATGAGCAGAGTTCGGGCAGCCATCCATCCTTCCCATTCTAGTGACTAGCAATAATAATTTCCGCATTCGTTTTAACAGGCAGTGCTGTTGAATTTCGCTACAGAAACATAATAAAAGACTGAGTCTCTTGTATAGCCAGTGATTAAAAGAATCTACTTTATTTTTGTGTAACCAAAACACTTTGTAAGTATGCGTCTCCTTGTTTAGCGCTACATATCGTCTCTGACAAAGTAACCAGCTCCAAACGTAATCACAAACGCGCTTTTCCTCCGAATGTATCATACAGCCAAATTTCTGCGATTTTAATAAATTGTCTTTCTAATTATCAGATCATATACAGGAAGCATATAGGGTCAACGCATTTCAGTAATTTAACTGCATTCGTCCCGTCCTTCACTATGGTTGAATTTCAGTGTCCTGCGGTTCATGAGTTGGTTGGATAATTCGCATAGATTTCTGAAAACTGGGAAAATTAAAAAGTAGATACGGATAGAAGAAGTCTTAAAAGAAAATTGATTGTTTTTCTTTTGTTACACGGCACTAGCAGTGTTCCTGCCGAGTCGGCCGGTAACGGTGCTTGGAACCTGAAGTACAATTTAGTTGGCCGCGGCACCAGGTGAGAATCTCAGGTGCACCACTGCACTCAAAGATTCACACCAGAACATAAAAAATGAAAAGTTGAAGAATGACCCGAAGCATAAGGCTTGGGTGAATCCACCGTGTGAACAAAATAACAACAACAAATAAAAAATAAAATAAACTAAAAAAACGATACTTTGGGATCAGAGTTGTGATGAGGTTCACCCGCAATCACCAATTCGTGACTGAGTGTAGTGGTCCGGATCTTACTCCGGTACATTCAATCCCCAACCAGCCAGTACAACACTCACTTTCGCAAATAACACATGATTCTCAAATACACAACACAACATTTAATTACGTTCTGCGAGATTTAAACAGATACGGCGCTCTCTGGGCGTATAGACAATTGCCCCTCTTATGTGGGCAGCATACGGTGTCACACTTTACTGTCGGAAGACACAAGCCGACTGAGTCTCCACCGGACTATCTGAACAAGAGATACTGCTCGTTAACACACTAAATAGAGCAGGAGGTGATATTCATATACAATTGCTTAGAGAATGAAAAAAATTATATGCAAACGATCACATTAAAAATACTCGCGACATAAAATACACAAGCACGTGAATTTGCGGTATACGATTATAGGTGCGAAATACTGCCAAAGTTAATTAACTAAATCTAATAAGCATGCACATGCAAAACCCTTCCCCGCTCGCTTTGGCCCTGAACCAAAGTTAAAAGAAACTGTCCCGCCCAGCGGAATTTGTGGCCACACCCTCTCCCTTCTTCATGTAAAAAAAATAATCAGGAAATGGGCCCTGTAAGAAATTGAAATCTGTATGTGCAGGTATTTCCTCTGAGGTTCAGTCACTCAGCATTACTGCATCTATGTCCATGCAGCTTTGGGTGTCGGGATGGCACAAGTTCGCAGGCGTGCGAAGAAAAAAAAGGAAATATTCATCTACTTACAGTTTCGTGACTTTGCTGTGCAAATCCAGTGTGCATCACATAATATCACACGACAAAAAAAAAAAAAAAAAAACCACGCACACACACACAGACACTTGCACAATGTGGCAGCACCGATGATTCAATACTTCACTTTGACGCTTGATGTAAATGAAGCACACAATTAAAATGGTAATATCACGCCGCACTTTGTTGCAATGATTAGAGTGCACACTGATCTACTCTCGTGACGATTTGAAGGTTGCCGTTAAACAAAACAGCCTCTCTCACCTCTGCTGTTGCAGTTTCCGAGACTGGTTTTCTGTGTTCCTGGGAAATGATTTCTGTTGTCGTGAAGAAATAATTCTGACCGTCAGCTGTTTGGAGAGTGGGACCCCCTCACTTCCGCTGCTGCTATAGTAGATTCCGTCCGTCGCTACCTTCCGTCCTTTTTGACCATTCATTCCCAATTCAGCCAGTTCCTTTCCGTTAGCATAACATCTACCCTGCCTGAGTACGCAGTTCAAAATATGCCCCTCGCAGGTTTGTTTCCATTTTCTTATCGAGTTGCGACCGCCAGCCCTGAGATTAATTTTCTCGGCCGAGCGAAATCAGACGTGCTTTTACCTTAAGCGTATATCAGCAACTGCTGACCGAAAACAACGCTCGAATTCACCCCTATTCTTTTCGGCGATTCTATACTCTTAATTGCCCATTGTCCCTCGGAGACGTCAGAGTATCCTTCTCGCTGACAGAGTTATGTGTCTGCTGAGGGTCTCTTGGCCCACCCACTGAAGTAAACATACGGACCACAGCGTTAAGCTACAAGCGGAAAGAAGAAAAAAGAAAAGTGAAAAACCACTTCGAACATTGCTGCTTCCATCCGCATTCGAAAGCACATTTCCCTAGTTCGTTTTGCAGCCCCTCGAAGACACTTGCGATAGGAATTTTTATGTTTCACTTCAGGGCTATGTGTGAGCTCTAGCAATTCAAAATGGCAAAAATATTGCGTTTCTTGCCTTCAAGAGCATTGGAGCGACTTCCTAATTATCCCGCAATTTTGTTAATTAATTTTAGAGAACAGCCGAAAGAAAAAACAACGTAAATGAGAAATAAATAAAAAAAACTGAACTGTAAAAGAACATGTGAGCCTGCCGAACTGTGATTCCTAGCTGCCTCATACCATACGCGACATGGCGGACAAATTTTAAAGTTTTCTTCAGGTTTTAGGTTGGAAGGGGGGGTGTCCACTGTAACACTTTCTTTTGAATGAAAGTTTAACGACCACCATGAGCAACTCAATGGGCGTTATCATTACATGGTAATGGTGAACTGGTCATTAGAATTACATGGTAATTGTAATGACATGCAGCAGTTGCCCATTATAATCTCAATGGTTAATGGTTAACTATATGTTGGTAATTAACCAATAACTTATCACCTGGAATTCGGAATACGTACTACAAACATTTTCCAGTTAATTAAAAAAGATCGAGACCAGGTAACAAAGCTAAACAAATTTGGCGTTTACAGCATCCCCTTAAAAAGTATTGATGCTGACACTCCCGATAGTAAATATATAGGATCTACAAATCGTACACTAGCAACAAGACTGAATGAACATAAATACGCCGTAAAGAATGGACTTAAAAATTCTGCATTGTCTCGACTCGTGTGCGATGGCCTGTACTATCTAATTTGGAATGATGCTTCCCTCATCGTAACACCTAGTGCTGTCTCTTCATTGCTGTTCACTGAGAGCCTTGTAATTGCTACTCAGAGACATTTATGCTGCAATGACAATGTACCAGTATCTGTACCTACAATCTGGAAACTATTTACAGTTCCGAATACGAGGCAAACTGAGGACGAAATCACTTAATCTCGATTTCTGCTATAGTGCTCTTTGTTGTATCTCCTGATGAGAACAACACAATTAATTTAGTTACCTACTAACCTTCCTTTATTTTTACAATGCAGTATTTTATGTATACCTGCATTCTATTTTCTTTATTTCATGATACATGCCACGTCGTTTGACAATTTGATGCCACGTGACATTATGTTACATTAATATCTGATATCTATATTATGTTCACGTAACACTTTATTTAAACTTATTCCTTCTTCTGTATCTGATGATGGGTTCTAGGGAAACCCGAAAGTTCTTATACAATAAAATCTTTAAATTCAGCCAACGAATTTAAATTTGTATTGTGAGTGACTCTTGTTATTAAGATCGTGCATTGAAGAAGGCAATTACCTCGATTACTTTGGACTATTTCTGCACGAATTTGAATTCTCCTAATAAACTTATGGGTAACAATGCAACGAGAATAAACCAGCAAGAAGTACAACACCCTTACAGGTTGTGTAGGTTATTTGACAATTGTTCCACCCGTCGGACCTCAAATATGTGCATGTAGGTATTGGAGATCGTACGTGTATGACATGAGTAGTTGTCCCGTCTTCGCCTCAAGTAAAGTGATTTGAACGGAATAATACATATGAAGTAAGTACGAATGGGATGTTTATTTCGGTTAGAGATACTCATTTCGTCCATCTCCAGTACAGTATTCTCGTCCATTACATACGTTTCACTGTCCAAAATAATTACCCCACTATAGCCACAAGCCCATATTAGTACTACACTCACAGTTCAGCAACTCAGGGTGCACGGCCGAATATTACAGAAATTTGCGAACTCTTGACATTTTTGCCGTACTTCTCAAGTGTTGTCCATTACTTTGTCCGATACGAACACTGGGCTAGCGAGCGACTGACTCCTTTATACGTATATACTTTACGACAGGACCTGAACCTTCTGGAATATTCTTGATTTACATAAAGCTCTCCAACTTTCCACTGCGCGATCATTCTAGAACATTCTACAAACGTCTAACCCATTTTTGCCGCTTCTAGAACATTCTACACGACACTTCGGTCTCTGTTACATGGCCGACTTTTCTAGACATAGCTTTTGGCAGACGTACATTTCTATAAACTATTAGTATGTAATTATTATTTGCAAATTGTGTAATTTCATAACCAAATAATTCCATTACGTTTGAATGCCATTATTAAATAATTGAATTATATCCTCTTCATCGTAATGCATTACATATTAATTCAATTACTAAGTGCAAACCATACTTGGGATTACCATGTAATGCATTAGCTGTTACTGCATTACCTTGTAATGCATTACACGTTAATTGTAATCTGTACTTTCATTGCTTTCTAATGCATTCCTCCCCAACTCTGAGAACAGGTAGTAAATAACTGCAAACAAACACGTTACGAATTCAGAATCGAAGCTTTTCTTTCGATCACAGTTTGCCTATAAATGTATTTGCGTATGGTTTCCATCACATTTTTTAAAAACATGTGAAACAAGAAGCATCAAATGAAATTAAAGACCAGACCTTCAAATTTGGAATCTAGTCTGTGATTTTTCATATAGGTATATCTTATGTAAACTTTTTTGACAGATTTCAAAACTAAATGTAATACGAGATCATGTAAAATTAACTAAAGATTTTATTATTTCTTTTTAAAACTTTTTTTTAAAACTTGTTATTTTAAATTTATATATCTTAAAATTCTGAAACTTACAGTTTTTATAGTGAACATTTATCATTTTATTGTCTTTTTTTTCAGTGCCTTACAGAGACTCTGTCCTAACACGGTTGCTTATGAATGCTTTGGGTGGTAACAGCAAAACAGTGATGGTAATTACCCTCTCGATACTTCAGTTAATCTTAAGTGATAAAGCTTTTTTATTAAAATTGCTTTGAAATTATAAAAACAAAATATGCGCTCAAAATTATTTTCCTTCGTACAAATTCTTTCTCTCATACACTGAAGTGCCAAAAGTCATGGGATAGCAGTATGCAAATTTTTGATTGGCGCTGCCGTCCTATAAAGGCTTCAATGTATGCCGCGATTTTTATCAGTTGCGAGGTGTAATCTCGTGAGTCAGGCTGAACAACAGCCAGTAGGATTATGGCAAGCTGGCGTGAATTATCGGAGTTTGAACGAGGCATGGTAGTGGGAGCCAGACGGATGGGACATGCAATTTCCGAAGTTGTGCAAACATTCAACATTTCTCGATCCACAGTGTCACGTGTGTACTGAGAATACCTCATGGAAGGCACTACCACCCACCGTGAACTGCGCAGTGACCGACCACAGGTGCTGAATGACAGTGACAAGTGGCGTCTTACCAGGATTGCCCATTATAGACAAGTGACACTGGCTCAAATAACATCCACGTTCAATGCAGGAGGTACCAGAGACATATCCATCAGATCAGTGCAGCGTAATTTAGCGCCCATGGGGTATGGGAGCAGAAGACCCACCACAGTGCTTTTGTTAACACCATCAGACATCGGACACAGAGTCTCATCTGGGAGACTGGCAATATGTGGCGTGGTCCGATGGGCTCGTGAACACGGTAATTGGAGGCGTGGTCCGATGGGCTCGTAAACACGGTAATTGGAGCCTGGAAGACTGGCAACGTGTGGCGTTGTCTGATGAATTACGCTACCAGTTGTTACGAGATGATGGTAGGGTTCGGGTGTGGCGCAGACTCCATGAAGCCATGGACCCAAGCTGTCAGCAAAGCACTGTGCAAGCTGGTGGTGGTTCCATACATGGCGCCGTTTGGGTCCTCTGGTCCTCGTAAACACGTCAGTAAACGATAATCACTTTGTGGCTCTGCTGGGTGGCCATTTGCAGCCCTTTATGGACTTCGTGTACCCCAAAACTATGGGACTTTCCAGGCGGGCAATGCACCATATCATCAAGCCCAAGTTGTCCAAAATTGGTTAGAGGAGCATTCTGGACATTTCCGACGGATGGTGTGGCCACCACGCTCGCCCGACATAAACCCAATAGAGCATTCATGGGACGTGGTGGAAAGGTCCATTCGCACCCAAGATCCTGCATCTACAAATACCAGGGTGGGTGGCTGTTCAGACGGCATGACTCAACATCTCCCCAGAAGTCTTCCGGCCACTTGTGGAAACGATGCCACGTCGAGTTGTTGTTACACTTCGCCGGGCTAGAGGAGGTCCTAAACGATACTAGGTACATACCCAATGACGTTTGGCACTTCAGTGTATATAATTTATGCACTGAGTGACCACTTTATTATGACCACCCCCTCAGTACTTCGTTGGGCCACCTTTTGCCTTTAATACTGCGTCGATTCTTCGTGGCATGGACTCCACGAGATGTTGATAGGTGGTTTGTGGAATCTGAGAAAATGCTTGATGAATAGCACTTTCCAGGAGTGTGAGATTGCAGGGTTGTGGATCCAGCTGTCTGATGGCTTGTTCAACTTCATCCCACAAATTCTAAATGGGGATTATTGGGGCCACCTAAGCAAAGTAAACTCACCGGCATGTTCCTGAAACCAATCCTGTATAATACGAGCACTATGGCAGGACGCATTATCTTGTTGAAAGACATTGGGATAAACCATCCACATGACAGGATGCACTTGGTCCGCAACGATGTTTAGATATGATGTGCCAATCAGACGTTGATCAACGCGAATTAAAGGGCCCAAAGCATGCCAGGAAAATATTCCCCAAACCATAACGTTGCCTCCACCAGCTTGAAGGGTTGTAGCAATGCATTCGGGGTCCATGCTTTCGTGCTGTTTCCGCCAAATTCTCACTCGGCCATCGACATGGTGCAACTGAAAACGTGATTCATCGGACCACATAGTTTGTTTCCAATTATCGACTGTCCAATCCTTGTGTGCCGCCCCGGTGGCGCAGTGGTCTAAGCGATGGCTTCTGATCATTCGTCCGAAAGGGATCCGGGTTCGAATCCCATGAGGCATGAATGTTGTGTTTGTCTTACGGCGCTGGCTCTCTCCCTTCCCTGGAGCCAGTGACCCTAAATTAGGGACGGGCGATTGCTAATAGCCCATTGAGTTGCTCACGGTGGTCGTTAAACCTCCAATCAAAAAAAAATCCTTGTGTTCCTGTGCGAACTGGAGACGTTTTCGCTTGTTAAATGCAGACAGCAAAGGTGTTCGAACAGGCCTTCGGCTGCCATACCCCATCCGATGCAGTGTACGGCGAACAGTGCGTGCAGAGATCATTTGAGGGGATCCTTGATTAAGATGGTCTGTAATTTGCTGCACTGTTGCCTTTCTGTTGTCTGTTACCAGTCTGGACACCCTCCGTTCCGCCCGAGCAGTCACTAGTCGATGACGACCAAACGTTGCACGTAGAGACCCAGTTTTTTGGCTGACAGTCCAGTCTTTAAACACTTTAACAACAGCTGCTCTGGAACATTTCACGAATGCGACGTTTTCGGTGATACTCGCTCCATGGCTCCGAGCTCCTACAATCATTCCACGTTGAAAGTCTGTCAAATCGCATTTTTTACCCATCTCGTCACCCAAAAATCACTGCTACTACTGTCGCAAGCACTAAGCTTTCCCTTTTTTATATTAGCCTCGCCCTCTGGCGGCAACAGCGTGCAGCCATAGCTCATTTGCTTAAAACTATCAGGTGGTCATAATAAAGTGGCCACTCAGTGTATATATACACTACATTCACAAAAGTCACCGGGGACCTAGAAGAGAAACACAACATAGCATTTATTGACATACATTAGTACGGTGTCGGTCCATCTTTAGCTTTAATGCATGCACTGAACCTTCGAGACATGCTTTCGACAAGGTTTTGGAACACAGCGATAGGTATGCGCTTCCATTCCGTACATAATGCTGCCGCTAACTGTTGCTTAGTAGTAGGCCTTGGTTCCAAACTTCTTATGCGGCACTCTAATTCAGCCCATAGGTGCTCTATGGGATTAAGATCAGAGCTCTATGCTGGCCAGTCCACACACGATACGGAATTATCGTCAAACCACGCCGTAACAGTTCTTGCTTTTATGGATCGGTGCGTTATTCTGCTGGTACCAACAAGGCTCTGTTCAATAGTATTGCCACAGAGTTGGTAGGGCATAGTTGTCCAGAATATCGAGGTAAACGTGCTGGTGAACAGGTTTGTCCACGATAACCAATGGGCCGGGACAATACCACGAAAAACACCCCCACACGAATATACTGCCAGCTCCAAACATGACTGTAGGAACAGCACACTGTGGTACATATCGTTTCCCCGGCTGCCGCCATACCTACACACGGCCATCAGACTGATGGATCGTGTATCTGGATTCAACTTTCCAAAGGACCCGTTTCCATTTATCCACGGTCCACGATAAATGATCTTTACACCATGCTAAACGACGAGTAGCATTCCGAATGGAGATGAAAGGCTTACGGGCAGCCGCACGACCACGGTAACCCATGCAATGAAGTTCTCTGCGAATGGTACGTGTACATACCAAGGTTCCAGCATTTTTACTCACCTGTACACTGAGGTCTTGTGCAGTACTCCGTCGATTAGCTGTAACGACTCTCCTGAGGCTTCGACGTCCTCTACCACTGAGTTTCTTTGGTCTGCCGGTATGTTTTGCTGCTTCAGGCACGCCATATGTCTTCCACTTATTCAGTACATCCAAACCAGTTGACTTGGGTATGTTTAAACGCCTCGCGGTTTCTCTTATGGACAACCCACTAATATAACACCCAACAATCTTTCCTTTCTCAAAGTCAGTTCTTTCCCTTCGCGATATTTTCACTCAACCTCACAGTGATCGCGGTCAGCTGCAGGCTTGTTTTTATACGTCTGCAGCTGTACCGCGCATCTTAACAATGCAGCGGATCCGTTCATTTGCTTTTTAAGGGTGTCCTGTGACTTTTGTCAATATAGTGTATATAGATACACTATCTACCAACAAGTAATTGGATACCCCTGCAATCGACGATATCTGCGGTCCTGATACACGTCAGGGCCGCCGCCGTTAAATATCGTGTGGGAAACAACAACGCAACCAGTCGCATGCAAGATGCCACACAGTTTGGAGCTCTCTGATTTCGAGAAAGGTGTAATCGTCGGGTATCACAGAAATGGCCGATCCATACGTGACATATCCAGCGAGTTGAAGTACCCAAAATCGACAGTGGCCTACGTGATTGGCAAGTGGAAGATGAGAAGTGATTGTCGGAATGTGCCCCGACCCGGCAGACCCACAAAACTGGTAGTTAGAGACCGACGGGTGCTGGCCAGAGAAATTCGGAAGAACCGCACCAAATCTATGGGCCACATCCGCAAGGAGTTTCAACAGGCATCCGGGAGTGTTCTTTGGATGAATACCATCCGTAAGGAAGCCCATCCGCTCGGTTATCATGAACGTGGTGCCGCCCACAAGTTTTTGATTACCAAGTCCAATAGCGCTGCTCGGCTAACGTGGTGCAAAGAACGTCACAGTGGACCGTTGAACAGTGAAACAAGTTCTCTGGAGCGACGAATCAAGGTTCACCCTCGACCGTTAGGATAGCAGGGTCTGGGTTTGGCGTCTGCCTGGAGAACGCCTCCTTCCGGAATGTATTGTGCCAACTGTGAAGTTCGGCGGCTGTGGAATTATGCTATGGGGGTGTTTTTCCTGGTATGGCATTGGACCCTTGGTCGCAATTCCTGGTAGACTCAATGCCGAGACCTACTGCACCATTTTGGATTACCATGGGCTTCCTACGTTTTGTCAGTTTTACGGGGTGGACCCATGTTACTTTCAGGATGACAATGCCACCTGTCATGTTGCGAGGTCCACCATGGCTTGGTATGGTGACAATGGGGTTAATCGAATGGACCGTCCTGCGCAGAGCCCGGACCTTAACCCTATCGAGCACCTCTGGGACGAGTTGGAGCGTCGACTTAAGGGGTGCCCCCACCGTCCGAAATCGGTGAAGGAACTGACCTGTCTTCTCCAAGCCAAGTGGAAGAAAATACCGCTAGCCGTCGTACAACGCCTGGTTGAGAGTATGCCCCTGAGGGTCGCAGCTGGAATCGCCGCTCGTGGAGGCTCCACCAACTATTGAAGGTGAATAAACTTCGTTTTCCTTTGCTATCACAGGTGTCTAATTACTTGTTGGTAGATAGTGTATATTCATATGTCTTAAATTAATTAAAGAGAGCGTTTCCTAAATGTTTCAAATTTTAGCTTTATGTTTCCGTTTTTGTCATTTTCAGATTGCATGCATTAGTCCAGCTGACATCAATTTTGAAGAAACATTGTCCACATTAAGATATGGTATGTACGATATTACTTTTCTTCCCAAAATATAGAGAAACATTTCATAGTTTGCGATGTTCTGAATAACAAATTGTTTTTTTAAGCAAATCAGTTGCAGAAACATTTTAGAAATAAGTAATACCGAAATGTACAAGGTAATTCAGAATGATTCATCCGATTTCAAATGACTGTTTTATGCGTTTCTAAACATACGATGACATAGGAAAAAGAAAAAAACTGTCCAAATTTTGTTTTCACACCTTATAAATGTCCTAAGTGACTTCCGTTGGTGACGCGAACTACGTCAAGGCGATGATCAAATTCCTGCCATACGTGATCAAGCATGTCTTTTGTCAACGACCTCATAGCCTTATGAATGCGAACTCTGAGTTCATCTAGCGTTATGGGCAATGGTGGTACATACACATTGTCCTTAACATACCCCCATAAGAAAAAGTCTCAAGGGGTCAATTCCGGGATCAAGCATGCCATCTGTAGAGCGCCTTGTCGTCGTGTCCACAGTGACCAAAACGCTTTCTGTTGTGCGGTCGCCATTTTTCATAATGACATTCTACACGGGTTACATTGCGCCATCTAGGGGTTGCATTCGTAAACTGCGTTTCTTTTCATTTTAATGTGTGGTACGCTATTATTACTTTGATTTTTACGGAGCTATGATCTAATGAAATCGGATGAATCATTTTGAATTACCCTGTATAGAAATCAACAGTTGTTAACCCAAAGTTTGCAGAAAGCACGCCAACTCTTTTTTATAAAAATAAAGCATCGGGTTATTTGAATCACAGTTGAGAGCTGTTCTCAACACAACTTAGCACTCGGCGATGGTAAAATGACCATTTTTCAATTGATAAGTGTGAATAAAAATCCTCGAAATACGTGGCGTCAGTTGAATAAAAAAATACATCAACGTGGAAAGAGCGATGTATTTTTTTATTCAAGTGCGAATGAGTTGCTGAAGAGCTGTGTAAAATATTTGGAAGTAATCTGTACTGTACGGAAAATTTAAAAGATGGGTCAATAATGTTTGGTAAACACTGTGGTAAGGCAGGGTTCCCACTCAACCTGGAAAACAGGGAAAACCTGGAATTCTCAGGGAATTTGAAAATGGTTCCAAAACTAGGGAAAAATTACCCTTTTTTGTAAAAGTCAGGGAAAACTCGGGGAAAATTACCCTTTTTTGTAGAAGTCAGGGAAAACTCAGGGAAAATTACCTTTTTTTTTTTTTTTTGTAAAAATCATTGGATACTTTGTTTTGCCAAAAAAACCTTATTTTTTCAAGATTTCAAACTTTTGCTTGGAATTACTGCCTGCCTAGAATTTGGTAGATCTTACTTTCAGTTAAGTATTTTCTTTATTCTCCAAAACAAGATGCGAAATTGAATTTTTAAAATTGCTAGTTATTAAGCTTTTGTTCAATTTCTGCAGGCAGTTCTTATAACATGGAACAGTTAGGCACAATGGCTCCTATGAAGAAACACTTCACAAGAGAACCAACCAAATGATGGATCAAAGTCCTTTGTCTGTTGGTTCTCTTGAAACATGTTTCTTTGAACAGAGCCATTCTATCATTAATCTTAGCTGCATTGTGTTATAGAAAAACTGAAACTATTCAACTGACAGATTTTTTCTTACATATGACCTGTTTCTATGGGAATGTATTTACAAATTCCGTGTGGGTAGTACTCACAAAAGTTCACGGAATTTTAGTACAGAAAATAATGTACACAGTTAGTTGTTATTAATGAAAAGCAGGTAATTTTATAAAGACAAAATTACTTAAAGAATTTACAAGTGTGTGCTTTGGTGAGAAAAATGAATGGAATGGAATGAAATGTGACAATTCTTTGCAACATGCCACTCTGGAAAACTTTAAAAACCACCTGGAGAACCTGGAAAAGTCAGGCATTTTTTTTATTACTTATGAGTGGGAATCCTGTAAGGTGTAAGAGGAAAGTTTGTGAAAGGTGCGGTAACTTACACGACGCTGTCAAAAACGTGAGCGAATATGTCCGTAACCGTCACGGAGTTGTGAGAAAGGGTGTGGCTCAGAGAGCGTGTCGCGACATTTCATGTAGATGTACAATGTTGGCAGGCAAAAATTATCCACCGCATTCGCCTGATCTGTCACTGGTTGACACCTTTTTGTTTTCCTAACTAAAATACTAAAATTAGCGCTGAAAAGGAAGAAATTTGTGGACATTCAAGAGAATGTGACGACGCAGCTGAGGACAATAACAAAGGAGGATGTTTCCGATAGCTTTCAGCAGTTTTACGAACGATGTCAAAGGTGTAATTGAATCTAGGGATATTACTTTAAAGGCCAGTAAAGTAAGTTTTCTTAATATTACCTGTTGTTCATTTTTGACGTATATTCACCGAAATTTATTGACGTTTCTTGTATACCAATAGACAGCTGTTACATCAAAGTTAGCAGAAATTGTGTAAATTATTTTTCTATGTAAAATCAAGCACCTCTGTCACTTGATTCACAGCTGACTATTATTCTAAAGATGGCTTGGCGCTGAGTGTTGGTACGGTGATTGTTTTTCCTAAGACATCATGGCACTCTGAAAAAGCTTGTACGGTGACAAGTTTTATTTTCAAAACGTCTTGCCACTAGGTGCTGGTACGGCCATCATTTTTGCCTAGACATCTTGGCACTAGGTGCTTCCCCCCCCCCAGACGTCTTAGAAAACGGTAGCCATTTTTTCCAAGAAGTCGTGGCACTTGGTGCTGGTAAGATGGCCCTTTTTTCCAAGACATCTTGGTACTCCATGCTGGTACGGGAGTCATTTTTTCCTAGACATCTTGGTGCTGGTACGGTGACCGTTTTTCAACTGATAAAAACAGCTGTGTTGCTTAATTTTTTTTTTTATTGGAGGCTTAACGACCACCGTGAGCAACACAATGGGCTATAAGCAGTCGCCCGTCCCTAATTTTAGGTCACTGGCTCCAGGAAAGGGAGAGAGCCAGTGCCGTAAGACAAACACAACATCCATGTCTCACCGGGATTCGAACCCGGATCCCTTTCGGACGAATGATCAGAGGCCATCGCTTAGACCACTGCGCCACCGGGGCGGCGCTGTGTTGCTTAAATCATTATACTCTGAGTGGCCACTTTATTATGACCACCTGATAGTTTTAAGCAAATGAGCTATGGCTGCACGCTGTTGCCGCCAGAGGGCGAGGCTAGTATAAAAAGGGAAAGCTTAGTGCTTGCGACAGTAGTAGAAGTGATTTTTCAGTGACGAGATAGGTAAAAAATGCGATTTGACGGACTTTCAACGGGGAATGATTGTATAAGCTCGGAGCCATGGAGCAAGTATCATCGAAACCGCCACATTCGTGAAATGTTCCAGAGCAGCTGTTGTTAAAGTGTTTAAAGACTGGACTGTCAGCCAAAAAACTGGGTCTCTACGTGCAACGTGTGGTCACTATCGACTAGTGACTGCTCGAGTGGAACGGAGAGTGTCCAGACTGGTAACAGATAACAGAAGGGCAAGAGTGCAGTAAATTACAGACCATCTTAATCAAAGATCCCCTCAAATGATCTCTGCACGCACTGTTCGCCGTACACTGCATCGGATGGGATATGGCAGCCGAAGGCCTGTTCGAACACCTTTGCTGCCTGCAGTTAACAAAAGAAAACGTCTCCAGTTCGCACAAGAGCACAAGGATTGGACAGTCGATAATTGGAAACAAATTATATGGTCCGATGAATCACGTTTTCAGTTGCACCATGCCGATGGCCGAGTGAGAATTTGGCGGAAACAGCACGAAAGCATGGACCCCAAATGCATTGCTACAACCCTTCAAACTGGTGGAGGCAACGTTATGGTTTGGGGAATGTTTTCCTAGCATGCTTTGTGCTCTTTAATTCGTGTTGATCAACATCTGACTGGCACATCATATCTAAACATCGTTGCGGACCAAGTGCATCCTGTCATGTGGATGGTTTATCCCAATGGCGATGGCTACTTTCAACAAGATAATGCGTCCTGCCATAGTGCTCGTATTGTACAGGATTGGTTTCAGGAACATGCCGGTGAGCTTACTTTGCTTAGGTGGCCCCCACAATCTCCGGTTATCAACCCCATTGAGAATTTGTGGGATGAAGTTGAACGAGCCATCAGACAGCTGGATCCACAACCCTGCAATCTCACACTCCTGGAAAGTGCTAATCATCAAGCATGGTCTCAGATTCCACAAACCACCTATCAACATCTCGTGGAGTCCATGCCACGAAGAATCGACGCAGTATTAAAGGCAAAAGGTGGCCCAACGAAGTACTGATGGCGTGGTCATAATAAAGTGGCCACTCAGTGTATACGTAAGCTGAATTATTCCCAAGATGAACAGGAAAACAAAGAGACACGTTACTTGCGTGGCCATCTTTTAGTTATATGTGTGATATGGTGAACTGGGTATTTTTTTCATGCTTGATGGTGGGAGCGGTAAATGAATGGGGAATAACAATAACTGTTTGCAAAGACGCAGACGTTGTGCAAAATAAACTAGTAGGGAAAACTTAGAGTCGTGTGTGTGGTATGTCACGATTCACTCGCCTAAGAACTACTGAAAAAGTTTGCAAGTGTACAGGGGTTTAAGCAAATACTTGTGATGATGAATAAGTTTAGGAACCAACTGATTTTACTACAAATTATGGAGACTATGATGACTCCAGGTCGCTTTTCCAAGGTAATCATTCCTTATTCTTATAACTGACGTCCAAAAACCTTGGCAAATCTAATTAATATCGTATCTATCCCAAAATGACATCGAAGCCAAGTGTGAATCTTTCCAATTAAATCAGCATAAAGTACAATTTATAAGGGGTCTCAATAGGCTGAGCAAATATCGTGAAAGTTCTCAGCCACCTAATGATGTAGAAAAATACATCGGCATCTTGGAAGTACGACTTGCTCGGAATTGTAATATGAACCTCTAATTTAACCTTCCTTTTTAGTTCTTATGTTCTTATGTAAATCTGGCTTCTTCTTGTTAAATACTGTATGTTCTTATTTAACTCCGCAAAGTTTTTCGGGACGAGCTCGAAAAGCTGGCAACCTGACAGTGGCTCAGAGGGCAATCAACGTAAAATGGTGTCCAAAACTAAGGTGACAAGTACAAATTCGAGAATATGTCCAAAATTAGACGACCGATTGTAAATATTTTTCAGAGACATGTGCAAAGGGAAACTAAGTCGACGTACTCTAGTAAGATTTATAACGAAGTAAATTTCTCCGTCATTTTTGTCCACGCCAGGATTCGAACCCGGATCCCATCATTCCGGAATAAGTCACTCTACCAATTGAGCTACGCGGACGTTTGTTCTGACTACTATCTGCCTTTATGTCGTGTGCGTCCTGCTGGCAGGTACGTCACATCTCCTGGTATGTTACATCATCTCCCCCTTATTTTTTTTTTTTTTTTTTTCTGAAGTGCTGGAGAAGGGATTCGCTTATTTTTCCTATCTCGCGGTGTGGAAAGAACATCACACCATTGCGAGATTTTGAACGGTCGGGTCATCCGGATAGTTCGGGCGCCATTATAACGAAGTGAATTTCTCCGTCATTTTTATCCGCGCCAGGATTCGAACCCGGATCCCCTCATTCCGGAATAAGTTGCTCTACCAATTGAGCTACGCGGACGTTTTATTCTGATTCCTATCTGCCTTTATGTCGTGTGCGTCCTGCTGGCAGGTACGTCACATTTCCTGGTACGTTACACATTGTGGTACTTCCTATGGAAATATGCAAACGACGACCTACGTCATCAAGCTGGCAAGCACGCGACCTGATAAATTTTGTTCCGAGCGGGGTGCGGCATTTAAAACTTGAGTTGGACTATTAGTGGAAGAATGGCCTCACCATCGCGTAGAAGAAACTTTACGGTGGAGAGCGATCAGTAGATTGGAAGCAGGGCAATCGGAACCTGAGGTAGGAAGATACGTGAATGTGTCGAGGCAAGTGGTCTCCAATCTCTGGAGACAGTTCCAGGAAACCGGAAAAATAACCAGAAGGCAGAGACAAGGACGTCCAAACCGGAACAATAATCGAACTATTAGATACAAATACCGGTCAGTTTAGACGACCGGTATTAGTCTCTAACAGCTCGCCGCTATAGGGAGTCGACAGCTAAGCAACTCTCGCTGGAGCCCTCCCCTGCTACAGGAAGCGCGATATCGAGCCAAACAGTTTACAGAAGACTCAATGAGAAAGGTCTGTGTGCAAGAAAGCCAATGGTTTGTATCCCACTTGCCAAATCGCAAAGAAGGGTCCGTTGAAATGGGTCCGACAACATCACCCGGGACACCTGATCAATAAGCCTGTGTTCTCTTCTGTGACGAGTCGCGGTACAGCTTAAACAAGGATTCTGACGTGTGTACATTTGGAGACAGGCGGGAAGCCGGAATCTTCCCTCCAACAGTAGGCAAATTGACTACTACAGTGGTGGAGGACTCGTGGTTTGGGTTGACATCATTTTGGATGGACGCACACATATTTTCAGGAGGCACCCTTGTAACGTACTACAGAGATGAAAACATGTGTCAAAACTGCAGAGAGACATTCTGCCTGCGTAGCTCATGTGGGAGAGCGACTTACTCCGGAGTGAGGGGACACGGACAAACGCTAAACACGAACTTGTGTTTTTACATTGGCGACCGATTGTCGAAAATGGATCCACTGGCCGTTGGGTTCTTCTAAAAATGTGTGATGTTTCTTCCACACATTGTTTAGATTTAATGAAAATTTCCTACTTCGCTTCAAAGAAAAAAAAATAAGAAGCAAATGATGTGACGTACTACAGAGGTGAAAACATGTGTCAAGACGACAAATATGCAGCGAGACATTCTGTCTGCGTAGCTCAGCTGGGAGAGCGACTTACTCCAGAGGGAGAGGGACACGGCCAAGCTTGGGTTTTCACACCCTGACTGCTGAACGCTACAGGGTATGGCATTCCTAGAACCCTATGTACGGATTTTCAAGGGAGCTGTTGGCCCCTAGTTCCTTTTTATAGACGATAACGCGTAGGACTCTGCTAGGCGACGAATACCTGGAGAGTGAGGATATTCACAGGATGGAGTGACCCGCGAGATCTCCGGACATGAACCCGGTAGAGAATGTCTCGGATGTCCTGGGAAGAGCAATTGCAAGCCAGCAGTACTCTCCCAGAACCCTCCGGGGACTCCGATCACCCTTGTTCGAGGAGTGGCATTTATTGCCCCAAATTCTCATTCACATCCTTGTAAACAGCATAAAGGTTGTTGTGCGAGCTGTGTCGTGTTCGGGGTAATCAAACTTTAGCTCCTCGAAATCCGTGCCACTTGCTGTATCCCTTTTGGAGTGCTATGCAGTCATGCGCATGCTTCCTCCTCATGGCGTGTTGGTAGTACTTTTCTGTTGTGTATTGCTGGGCTATCGATATATGTTTGTATGTCCGAACAAACTATCATTAAACTCGGCTTTGCGTTATTCATGGTTTTTTGTTTGTCACGTTAAATTCGGACACCAGTGTAAATAAAGTGTTATAAAATAAGTGAAATATTCGATGTGCAATGTTGAGATGAGTAGAATGCAGCTTGTATTCGACGTGCGATTCTTGTATGAGCAATGTCCGTTCAGGAGATTGTATTCCAAGAGCGATTCTTGTATGAGCAATGTTCGTTGAGAAGATTGTATTCCAAGAGCGATTCTTGTATGAGCAATGTTCGTTGAGAAGATAGTATTCGAAGAACATTTCTTGTATGTGCAAGGTTCGTTGTGTAGACTGTATTCGAAGAACATTTCCTGTATGAGCAATGTTAGTTGAGAAGATAGCATCTGAAGAACATTTCTTGTATGTGCAATGTTCGTTGAGAAGATAGTATTCGAAGAGCGATTCTTGTAAGAGCAATGTTCGTTGAGAAGACTGTATGAACGATTCTTGTATGAGCAATATTCGTTTTGAAGTCTGTATTCGAACATTTCTTGCATGAGCAATTTTCGTTTTGACGTCTGTATTCGAAGAACATTTCTTGCAGGAGCAATGTTCGTTGAAAAGATTGTATTCGAAATGCAATGTTAATAAGAGCAAGGCTGTATATCATATGCAAAAAGATACAGTAAGAGTCAACGTTTATTGTGAGAAATTATTAAGTGAATTTTATTCAGTATGTTATGAACGAAGTGATTGCTATCAACTAGGGCCTTGCTTGAATCACGAATAAATGGAAGTGGATTCCTGTTAGTAGAATTCTATTGTCATTGAACTCTGGGCGTTATATTGAAAGTGTATTCCAAGTATACATAATTAAGTTTTCAACTACGAACGAATGATTTGAAATAATTCGGAAAGTGGAATTTAAGTCACCAATCTAATTTGAAGTTAAGATTTAAGTTAAGTTGTAGTCAGTTTTTAAACCTTAAAACGTAAATCCAAGTCTACAACTTAATTTAAAGCTCCTATTTAATAGAATAATTTGCAATTCTGTCTAAAGACAGAATTGCAGTGTCCGTAGGGAAATCTGTGGCGTAGAAACAATTTTTTTTGGTGGATATGATTTGATTTCATTTGTCGGATGGTTTTGTGCAGTCATGCACAGCCCTTGGCCTGATTGTATGTGGGCCGCGCACTCAAAATCCCACTTGGGCACAAAACGGAGATTAGTCAAACATCTTTAGAAAAAAATGAAAAATTATAGGGATATGAAAATTTTATAGGGGACTGGTGGTACAGACAAATATGTATAGATATATGAAAATTTTATGGGGGTACACCCAAATATATGCCGTATTTGCAATACCATTCGCAACTAATATTGAAACGGCGCCCGTCGCTCGTCGAGTTTCAGATGGAGCTTGATGATCTTCAAAATAACTCCAAATTGAAGGCTAAATTCGCAGAATTTTTTTTACTCGAATTTCACATAAAGTAAACTATTTGTCTTGTGAATTGAAAAGATTGAAAATCTACTTTCAAAAAGCGGCAGCATTATTCAGAAGCACGTACTTATGCGAACAATCATTTTCTGTAATGAAACAAGTGAAATCAAGAAGTTGTTCTTGTCTAACTGATGAACACTTGGAAGGAAACCTGTGGATCGCTGTTTACAACATTGAACCAGATATTGAAAGACTAAGAAAAAACGAACATTGCCAAATTTCTCGCTAGAGACTTACACAAAACGAAAAGGTTTTGGCGATGCTTGCATATATTTTAAGCAAGTAAGTTGTTTTGTTTAATTAAATTCTGTACATTTTTTTATATATATTTTAGTTTTGGGATTTTTTTGGAATCTTTTGTTGTGAGATACCGGCTTCGGACCGCCTTCGTTCAGACAATCTGAAATTGGCCCGTAGGTGTTAGAAGGCTGTGCACTCCTGGTTTTGTGTATCCATATTACGAATAAACATAAAGGTAAGGTACGTGCATGACTCATAGATGAAATATTATCTGCAGAGCGGAAAAAGCTCGCTATTATAATATCTTGTGAGTTGTTTTAATTAATAGATGGTCTGAAAATCAGAACACCTTTGCCATTTTTTGTAATTTTTGTAGCCGATCGAGCTAAGCAAATAAAGACTGTAGCCATCATCAATGAAGATCCAACTGAAAAGCTGATACGAGAACTTAGGGAAGAAAACGACCGTTTAAAAAAGATGCTTGATAAAGGTGTTATGGATGTTCCTATAAGACCAGGAATGACAGATGATGGTAAGTATTGTAATTGGATTTCAGTTTTATGTCTGTTTCTCTTTGTGGGATTTACCATTGTTCATTAGAACCTGAATATGCTGGATGTAGATTCTGTGGTCTTTTGGAAGATGGCATTCAGCTTCTGTCCTACTAAACGATGTAGCCAGTCTCTGATGCCAATTGCATATGGATGACTGTGAATGTACCACATGTGACGTACTACAGAGGTGAAGCACTTGTCAAGACGCCACATCTGCAACGATACATTCCGTCGATGTAATTTAGTCCGACTTAAATAGTATAACTATACTAGTAATCCTAATTTCTTGGTGTAGAATGGAAAATCAAAGTTTCCAGGCTTTCGCACATTATCCAGATGACTTTTTAAAGGAAGGTAGACAGCAATTCTCCTTGAAAAAGCCATCTGGTTTATAACGAAGTAAATTTCTCCGTCATTTTTTGTCTACGCCGGGATTCGAACCCGAGGCCGCTTATTCCGGAACAAGTCGCTCTACCAACTGAGCTACGCAGACGATTATTCTGATTCCTATCTGCCTTTATGTCGTGTGCGTCCTTCTGGCAGGTACGTCACAGGTTGATGTGCGAAAGCTTGGAAACTTTGATTTTCTATTCAACACCAAAAAATTCGGATTAGTATAGTTATAATATTTAGGTATAGTTGGTGTACAGTTCCTTGTTGTTTAAGTAGTTTAGTCAGTTAGAGCAACTGGCTCTGGAGCGAGGAGGCGCGACATCGAATATCGTCACCGACAAACAGATAAGTTCCATCATAACACTGTGTTACAAAATCTGAACAGTTACGTGTTTTTTTTTTATATTTTGATGTTTCTTTATTATTTTTGGTGTGAGGATTTCGAAATCGTCCCAATTTTTGGCAAAGCATCAATAGTTTAGCCACAATTTACGCTATTCCAAAATTTATGCAGTTGTATAATGTACGATATACATACATGTGTATTACAATGCATTAGGCAATAGGACAGGGGATGTAAGAGAGTACAAATCATGAATACTGTCAATACACATCACGAATTGAAACGATTAAAGACAAGAAGTATATCTGTCCTAGAAAGTAACTGTGGACCGCCTTTGCCTCTTATGAACACTACTAGGACGGTACACCAATTTCTAGATCCCTTCATGGCTTCATTCATACTTCCTTGATATCTCTTTTCCACATTTTGCATGTCTTGATGAAACCTCTCACCATGTTCATCACTCACTGTTCCCACATTTTCTCTGAAAAATTCGAGATGTGAGTGCAAGTAATGAAGTTTCACTGACATTCGACACCCCATTCTTCCAAAATCGTCTACTAAATTCTCCACAAGCTGCTTGTAGTTGTTGCTCTACTTATTTCCAACAAGTTCAGTTACAGCAAAATGGAATGACTGCCAGGCACCATTTTGAACATCAGTCATTTTGCTCTCTAGTTCTTCTGCGATCAGCATTGCCTTTAAAAATATACTACCTCCTTTTACTTTTGGCATCCAAGAGATTTCGGAACATTGAGCGAATGAACTTGAATGTTTGTCCATCAAGATTCAATGCTTTCACAAACTGCTTCGCCAGTTCCAACTTGATATGCAGCGTAGAGAATAAGATTTTCTCTACTGGAAGGAGGGCGTTGTGTATGACATGTTGTGTACGAACATGCAACTCAATTCTCGGAGGCCATTCTTTTGTTTTGTAATGTTCGCTGACTGCTCTGCTGTCCCACAAGCAAAGGAAACAATAATACTTTTTAAAGCCAGGTTTCAGGCCCAAAAGGAACCCAATCATCTTAAAATCAGCACAGGCATCCTTATCGTATTCATGATATTTGATTTTTTCTAGAAAAAGCTTTACATTGGTGTAATCTTCTTTCATGTGCATAGAATGTGCTACTGAAATTGAAGAGTATCTCGTATTTCTACTGTGTAATAGTCTGACCGAACTGTCCATAAAGAGTCCATTCTTTAGGTATGTGATAAATGCCAATGTTCTCAAAGAGCTTATTTATACCGAAACAATGACAAAGAGTATCAGTCACAACATAATGTTGTGCAAATGTTTCATGTCTTTTTCTCTGCGTGGTCGTTTTCCAGCTGGTATCCAATAAGTTCCACTCTTTCAAACGAAAAGTCAAAAGTCTTGTATTTAATTTTGTTAGCCCCAAGTCTCTTATTAAATCACCTAGTTCTTGTTGGTTTGGAAAATGTGGCTGAGCATTGCAAGATGCTCCTTGGAAGCCCATATCTTTGTCGTCCTCACAATCACCATCAGACTGGACATATTCCTATACTGGCGCCACAATTTTTGGTAGTTGTGGAATGGAAAGCACATCGCAATGTGGAACTGGTGTAGTAGATGATAGCATGTTGGGATATGTAATGACATCTCGGTCCCTAGGCTTCTTGTACTTGGGAATATTCACCATACAAAAAAAAAAAAAAAACATTCAAGATGCAAGATGACTTTGGTTCCTTTGAAATTCATGGAATGGCAAATGTCATTGCTTTCCTTGAACCACGAAGCGAACCTTCCACAGTTGACCTGCAACTATAACAGTAAAAATGCGGTGCACAAACCTTGTCTTGGTCTCCCATAGGCATTCCGAAGTAAGCTTGATATGCAATGGAAAACTTAGTTCCTGTGGTAATTTTGTGCTTGACTTGCTTAGGACAAATATAGTACCCACAAACATAACAGAAAGAGTCCGGGGAGAGCTTACAACCTCTTGTTGTCGCCATGTTTACTCTGTAACAAAGGCGAATGAGAGTGTATCAATAAAAACACAAACTTTAAGATAACTGAAAAAAATTTGATGATACAAGAAAAAAACTAAGACCACCGTTGGAATCAGCGCCTCTGATTTGTACAAGAAACATTAAAAAATCAACATAAACAATTTTTGTGTTACACAGTGTAATCGTAGTCACTTTTACTATGTGACGTAATACAGAGGTGAAAACATCTGTCAAGACGACAAATCTGCAACCAGATTTTCTGTCCGCGTAGCTCAGTTGGGAAAGCGACTTACTCCGGAGTCGGGAGGGGGGGGGGGGTGCACGGAGGATTCGATGCTCGTCGCGGACAAACTTGTGTTTTCCCATTGGCCCCCGATTGTGGAAAATGGATCCTCTAGCCGTTGGGTTCTTCGAAAAATATGTGATGTTTGTTCCACACATTGTTTGGAATTAATGAAAAATTCCTACTTCATTTCAAAGATATTAAAATAAAATTAAGAGGGAGATAATGTGACGTACTACAGAGGTGAAAACATGTGTCAAGACGACAAATCTGCAGCAAGATATTCTGTCCGCATAGCTCAGTTGGGAGAGCGACTTACTCCGGAGTGAGAGGACAAGGATTCGATGGCCATCGCGGACAAACTTGTGTTTTCACAACTACAGGTACTGCCTGACTTACATGAATTATCCGTTTTACAGACCCTTATGTTAAATCGGAATTTGACCTTACAGCCTGTATACCACGTCGAGGGTTAGATATTGCGTTTCTTATTGGTGATGAAAGTATTCGTAGTATGTGACGTATATCTCTAAATTATCCTTCCTTTTGAGTTTCTGTTTCTTATGTAAATTTTGTTACTTCTCCGTTTGAGTTTTCTACTGAACAGCTGGTTACTACCCCGAACTACTTGTATATTTTGGCAATGCTGACAGTGAGCCAAATGAAAATTAAAAGCCACATCGGGAGTGCAGAAGTACGGAGAGGTGAAAGGCGTGGAGATTGTAGAGATATTGTGGAGGTTATTATCATTGTTTTACGTTATAAGAGCTTGTTGTTGCTATAATGAAATTACACATCTTGACATAGAAATTGCCCCACCCAGAAGGAGGTGTGCTAGAAGCATGCAAATCGCAGGGAAGTTGTACCCACTCGAGATATGCAAATTAATGTAAACCAAATCCGATGACGTCACACGTTCGTGAGATAAAGGCGCCGGCAGCAACAGGCATGGTAATGTGTGGTCACTGGTGGAAGTGTCGCGGACGTTTCAGATTTGTTGTCTGTGCCAGGAAACTGTTCAGCGAAGGCTAAAAATGCCGGGTACACACCGTCGGCATATTTATCGACATTTGGATGCGTTTCAGAGAGAAAGAAGTGTAGGCCTCTGTGAAGTGGCCTGGTCTACACGTCGTATTGCTGCGCATGTGCAACGGGATGTACGAACTGCTGGATGCCGTTGGCACTAGTTGCTACAGGAAGGTCCGTACGTGCGTCGGAGCGGCAGTGGTGCAGTCCGACAGACGTCAGCACGCCTGGGCCGGCGGATTGTTCGAGACGCTCGTTCGTCAACAGAAAGCACTGTAGCCGATATTCGACGTGCTGTGTAATCGGCCATGGATGTCGTCATAGCGATCCGAACTGTAAACCTAAGGTTACATGTGGCAAACGTACGCAGTAGGCAATCGTTACGTTGACAGCCATTGACTGCCAGCCATCGCAGCGCTCGTCTGGCTTGTTGCCGAAGTCATGCAAACTGGGATCGCGAATCGACCACTGTGGTCTTTAGTGATGAATCGCGTTTCTGTTTGAGTATGGACAATCGACGGATCTGTGTCTGGCGACACCCTAGTGAGCGGACGGATCCCGGTTTCGTTTGCGACCTCCACCCCGCCCATCAAGCAGGCATTATGGAATGGGGTGCTATTGCGCATGACAGCTGGTCACCTTTTGTCCGCATCAGACTGACAGCTGCACGATACGTAGGGGAGGTTCTGTAGGTCATTTTGATGCCGTTCCTGAATGGCCAACAGCACCCGATTTTCCAGAAAGATAACGCCCGTGTGCACACCTCTTGGGTCTCATAATTCACAGCAGTTACGGACCACTACCTTGAGTATTCTGGTCTGTGACGTGCCTGTCCCGCAGGACGCACACGACATAAAGGCAAATAGCAGCAAGAATGAACGTCTGCGTAGCTCAGTTGGTAGAGCGACTTGTTCCGTAATAGGTGGACTCGGATCCGATCCCCGGCGTAGACAAAAATGACGGAGAAATTTACTTCGTTAGTGGTGTCCGATGACCCCCCCCCCTTCCCGCCGATAAAGCTACAGAGCTGCGTAACTTCTTTCTTATGGTTATTGGATCCTCATTGTCGACGCAAACTATTCGGAACCACTCACGCGTCGGTCCTTCAGTATCGATGAGCCTTGGTCGGGTCAAACCTTTCCGGCGGTTCGTGGTCTTTCCTCCTCGGGCCATTTTTTGAAGGTGCTAACCACTGCTGACCGTGAGCACCCCACAAGCCTTGCAGTCTCAGAAATGCTGCGAGACAGTTGTCAGTTGCCCATTGCAATTTAGCCTTTGTCAAACTCGCTTATGTCCGCTGTCTTTCCCATCTGAAGAACAAGAATAATACTGATTAACAGAGCTCAGTATCAGCTGTTACTCACGTCGTTCATGAACTTCACACGCGTCGTCGTTCATGAACTTCACACGCGTCGTCGTTTACCTGCAGTTGCTTTGATTTGCATAGAGACGCGCTGGTCATAATATTTTGTCTCTTTGGTGTATCTTTTAACTTATCCTTGATGCCACAGTGCTTGAAAAACTCTCAGACACCTATATTCCTATTTCGATCTTGTATTGTTCTTCATCGGAAAACTTTAAAATTTACCCAGGTCCCCTTTCTGTAAGTGCACAAACTTTCATTCGTGCTAGAGAAAGTCCATATTAAGGTCTGCTAAATGCGCTCGTAATGTGTAGAACCTTACGTAATACTGTTTTGGAGTTGGCGTGTAACTTGAGATCGTCCACATGCAGTAAATGACTCATGGCATGACCCTCTTGGTCCTTGTCTGCTAAAAGTATTTTTGAAGGCTATTATCTCACATGACACTGAGATAAATAGCCTTCAAAAATACTCCTCATGATCCTCAGATTTCTGGAAGTAAGAGCCCGCTACCCAGCATATATTAGGTGTGCAAATAAGTTTTAAAGCGTTTTAACACATCACAACATGTAATTTGAGAGAAAACAACAATACCTTTACGAATCAAATATGCGACGTCATTATCTATCACGTTTCGCCATCGGTCGGGCAGCTGACGGATTCTAGCCATGAAGAATACTTCGTCGTGTGACACGATGAAGTCGTCAACCCATTTTTGCACTTCGTCACATGTCTGGAACCGTGCAGCATACAAACCATGTTTCATCGATCGGAACAAATGATAGTCTGACGGGGCTATGTCGGGTCTATACGCCGGGCGCTCCAAAACTTCCCAGCCAAGCGTCAGTAACGTTTTCTTGACCGATTTTGAGACATGCGGCCTAGCGTTGTCATGCAATAATTTCACGGGACGCAATCCTTTGCCCGTGAATGGACACTTCCGACAGATTTCCTGGTTCAATCGCAGCAATTGTTGCTTGTAGCGATTAGTAATAAGAGTTAGACCCTGTTCCAATAGTTCATAATAGAGCACACCCTTTATATCCCACCAGATGCACAGCAGAACTTTCTTGGAGTGAATATTGCGTTTCGGTGTCGAAGTCGTTGCTTCACCGGGGTCTACCCAGTGGTATTTGCGTTTGGGATTGTCGTACCATATCCACCTTTCATCACCCGTAACGATTTTACACAAGAAAGATTTTCTGTGTTGTTTATTCAACAGATTCAAACACTTCATGACACACTCATCCTTGCTTCTCTGGCTCAGGTCATGTGGCACCCATTTTCCTTCCTTCTGAATCTTTCTCATTGCGCGTAAACGATTGGAAATGGTTTGTTGAGTTACCCCCAGTTGTTCAGCTTGTTCTTTTTGTGTTTGAGATGAATCTTCGTTCAGAAATGCTTGCAGTTCCTCATGTGCAACCTTCTTCGAGGGGCCGCTACGTTTTCGATCGCTAACATCAAAATCACCTGCTTTAAACCGTCTAAACCGAAACTCACACTTGCTTTTCGATACAATATTGTCCCCCGGAACAGATCGATGCACATGCTTTTGCAGCACTTTTTCTTTGATGAAATTCGTAACGAATGTAGTGTCGAATAAATTCAGTATCGCTTGCCATCTTTCACCTACCGATGTGCAAGTGCGTTTGACTGTTGTGCAAACTTCTGTGTCACATTTTAGACTCTGGACCAGTTACGGTCGCATGACAACAATGCCGGGGAATGTCGGATATGTAAATTAGCGATTACGTCACGCACAAAAAACACTTTAAAACTTATTTGTACACCTAATATATAGAGTCGTTCAACGGTCATTTGCGAAATTCTGGTCATGTAATGTAAGAACATTCAATAGCAATCAGACACGTGCCATCTTCACTTGCGGGCGCTACTAGGGCGTTGAGATGACCTTATAAAGGGCTCACTGCAATGGATTCAAACGTGCACGAAGCGTAGATAACGGCAGTATAAGAAAGTCTTGTAATTTAAGCGATATTAAAAGATGCATGATACTGGATAATAGACATGCAGGTACAAGCATCTCAGAACGGCAAACCTCCTTGGCTGTGCAAGAACAACTGTATCCAGGGTATACCATGAGTGGTGCACAAACAATAAAAGAAGAGGTCAACGATCTTCCTGAGGATAGAAACTACTGGTCGATGTTCGAGAGCAACGTTGATTAAGGAGGATTGTACAAGGTAACAGACGTGCTCCATTGGGTTAAGTAACCGCCTAGCAAAACAGCGGTACCGAAAAAAGAAATTAAGCATACACAGCCTGCTGCACATCGGCGCAAATAGGCTATAACTGCAGACGTGCACTACTCGTCTCTGTTAAAAACCGACACATTATACTGCAGTGGGCATGGGAGCACCAAAACTGGACCCTGGAGGTCTGGAAAAAGGTCACCTTGCTCAATGAAGCAGGCTGTCAGTTATTACGCATCAATGTACGGGCAAGATCATTAAGATAAGAGCACGAATCGTTGGACCCCAGTAGCCTAGCATTAAATGTACAAGTCAGTGGAGGCGGTGTAATGGTCTACGGTCTGTTTTCTTGGTTGACATTGAGTTCCCCTATGCCTCTGTAACAGCATCTGGATGCCTTGAAGTATCCTAATATCATTGCGGACGGTACACATGCATAGTGCATCCTGATGTAAAGGGCTGCTTCCAGCAGGACACTGCGCAATACCACAAGGCTCGGATCGTCACACGGTGGTTCCAGAAGCGCGACCTTGACTTCAAAGTGCTAAAGTGGCTTTCACTTCCCCAGATCTTACCCCAATGGAACACTTGTTGGATCAAATTGAGAGAGCCATTCGTAACAGAAATCCTCCTCCGCAGAACATTTGGCAATTGACGGACGCCATCACATCCACTTGGTTGACCATACATATAGAACGATATCAGACCTTGTTGAATCCATGCCACAATGAATCGAGATTATTTTTGAAGGCTAAGGGCTGTCCAATACGTTATTTAGTAGGTGTTCTTATTAATTTTCTACTTCAGTGTGCAATGTACACTCACGGATAATGAAATTTGCGCAACGAGAAGGAAGCATCGGATTGAACTGAAATTTTATGGACGTAATGATACAGATGAATGATACACATGATGGCAAAAACAGAGCTGCAAGACAATTACAGAGGGATCTGTGGCACGCAGTCCGGTCATCTTCAATAGCGCGTTGCACCGCCTCGTGCGGCGATACATGCTGCAATACGGTCCGGCATGGAAGCGAACAGACGCCTGATGTTGTCCTGCAGAAGACTGTTCCACACGTGTTGGACGATGTGCTCCAAATCCCGGATAGTACAGCACGGCGGCAGCCGGCGTTTCAACAAATTCGACACATGCTCGATAGGGGACATGTCCGGAGAGCAGGAAGGCCATGGGAGTGTCCGAACATGACGTAGGCAGTCCTGGGCAACCCGAGCCGTGTGCGGGCGGGCATTATTCTGCTGGTATAGCGCACCTGGAATCCCTGCCAGGAATGGGAGCACATGGGGCCGTAGGATCTCATCCACATACCTCTGGTCGGTCAATGATCCACGTACCACTACTAAAGCTGATCGCCTAACGTAGGCAATTGCTCCCCATGCCATACTGCCTGCAGTGGGGGAGGTGTGGCGTTCGATAGCGAGGTTGGGATTGCGCCGTTGACCCGGGGACCTCCACACCCGGACACGGTGATCATCTGTCACCAAAACGAAGCGGAATTCATCGTTAACCGCAACACGTCGCCAATCTGTGGCGTTCCACGTCGCTCTGACCTGGCACCACTGCACACAGAGCCGGAGATGTTCCGGTGTTAATGGCAGCACACGTAAGGGGCACTGGGATCGCGGATTCGCTTCCACAAGGCGTCGGGAAATGGTTCGTGGGCCACTACATCTGCCTGTATTATCGGACCGGGTCCCCGTGGTATGCCTGGCATTCTTCACTACCGGTGGTCCACCTGGTCCGTCCAGAGCCGCTCGGCCATGTGGCAGCGCTGTCACGTGTCCACTGCTCCTAACACAGTCTGACGGTATGGTCAGAACGATTCACGTGGCGAGCTGTACGGCGCGCCGACCACCCTGCTATTTTCAGCCCGATGATAAGGCCTCTCTCAAAGTCGTTACGTTGCGTAAATCGACGTCTCTGGCATCTACCCGGCATTCTTGTGACTCTGTACTCTTGCTTGCGTCGGCCGGTGCTTTGCGCTTTCATAGGGCATCGACTACACGCCGGTTTATAAGGCTGCCGGTTCGTGCTTGCAGCACCACCACAGGGTGTGCGGTCATGCACACTCGCACCAAACGTGGATCATTTGTATACCAGCACGCACTCTAGTTATTTGCAAAGTTTCGCGGTTGTATCATGTTTTCTTCTTGGTGCGCAAATTTCATTGTCCGTGAGTGTATTAACAAAAGACATACTTGAATAGGCTTGCCGTGGTCCCGTTCAAATATTTGCCAGTTTATGTCTGGTATAAATGTCCGTACGAAGGAAGGCTATATATAATGTGGCTGAGGCAGATTCCCGGATTCCTTACATTGTCGCCATAACTTAGAAATGACCATCCGTAAGATATTAGGAGCTCTGGTTACCTCATCGTGGTCTGTCCTACCAATATCCTGCCAATCGATATCCACCTCCCAGCGACTCTATGTGTTCGTCTGAGTTTTCATAACGTTCCAAGACCTGAGCTTCATTAGCTTCAAAATGCTGCTAAGTCTCATGACAACACTTGATTCTTTAACTTCTGATCTGCGTTCACTGTGTGTGTGTGTTATAGAGATGCACCTCGAAGAAACCTTTTTCATTCCTAAAACATTTTCCCCAGAACGTTGTGAACTCCCTCATAGAAGATGTTGGAAGGTTTTTCATTCATTGTTATTCTGCCATCTCGCATGATCAGGTCATGAATGGCATCCACCTTTGCAGGTGCCGACACCATAACCGGGTTATTTGCATTTTCTTCCACGCTTAAATGTTGCAATCCAGTTTTGGCCCTTGGCATAAGGACAAGATTCCTCAATTATTTGCTCATGAATTTCTTTCGGCAACATTCCCTTAAATGGATGCACTCAATGACTGCATGCTTGATTCGTTCAGCCCCTCTCCGCCCGAAGCCGTCGTCTTGATTCACCTTCCCTCCTTCAACGCACTTTGTGACTATTTTTTTTTTTTGTAACCGGTTCAATATACTGTGAATACTGCTTACATTGCTAATCTTAAATTATGCACAAATATTCTCTAGGAGACGTAAATGCATTCTATTTTTACCTGTATTTTTCTCCTAAAAATCTGCTTTGAAATATTCTTTTGTGCCGGAAACGATTAAAAGATGTACTCATTACTTTCGAGAATATGTCACCCCTCTTGCTTTTAAATCAGACCGTCCATGCAGGCAATGCCTGAAAATGAGACTGGAATTAATTTTCTTACTGTGCTGAATAGCCCCTCATCTCAGTAAGTGACAAATATGCTCTACTTACTTTTTGACACTCTGTTTAGTAAAGTGTTATCAGAGATCGTATCATCATCATCATCAACCCAGGTGTCCGTTGCCATATATGGCAACAGATTTCAATCGTCTTTTATTGCTTTACTAGCAGCGCCTCGCCACTCAAGAGATTGTATGGTGACTTTCAAGTAAGAAAATCAATGTTTAGAATATATCTTTTTCGAAGTTGTTTGCAGAATAAGTTACTCCTACAAAGCTACGATAATTATACAGCATTTTATAGTAATAGAGAACCTTTTTGTGTTTGTGTGATGTAGAAATCGTGAAACTGAGGAATAAATGGGAAGACGAAATGAAGGCTGCTATGGCTGAAAACGAGAGAGAATTGCAACAGATCAAGCAGACTTACGAAGAAAAGCTCCGGATAGCAAGACAACAACAGAAAATGGTAGGATTTATTTTTTTGGTATTGAAATTCAACTTTTGTGGAACTGTTATCGTTGACTCCATCACTTTTATATCAACTTCATATAAGGTCGATCATTTTATGTTTAAACTATGATGATTCGCTGTGGTAGCTTTAGTATCGCGAAACCCGGTTGCTCTTTGATACGCTGTGTCCTTAATATCTGATACTCCTTCGAGTCTTACTCATAGGAGATAAATACTTTTCATTACAGCGCGTGTTTGAAATATGTTTCATTAAAGCGCGTGTTTGAAGTGTTTGAAAGAACTAGGGGTGTTTTCGGCTGAAATTTCCCTGGAATTAACCTGTAGTACACAGTTTTTGAAACACGGATTTTCGAAAACTTTTCATATTGTCTGAGGTTCCTAATAATAAAGTGACATTTTTGGTTAACAATTTTTGAGAAAGTGTATTTAGAGGGAGGGTTGGAGTAACGATCGCACACACATACCATGAGCAATTCTAAGGGCTATAATCAGTTCTTCCGTGCCTAATTTGGAGTCAACAGTTCCAAAAAGGAGACAAAGAAGCGTACTATCCATGCCGGGACTCGAGCCCGGGCACAGATGGTACTAGTAGGCCACTGACCACTCAGTCACCGGGGCAGCGAGAAAGGATCTACAGTGGTACTGCAATGATATCGCTGCTGTTGAATTTGCTATACGGTAAGAATGTAAAACCTAGAATATCTCAAATTTGGGTATCTTTTTCATGAAACTGTACTAGCGATATTAAGAATGCCTGATGAAAATTTGAAAAAAATTCTGAAATTTCGAACATATTTAATTCTGGTTTGTTGCATAAGACAAAACCATACTTAACGAAGCATTTGTTAAAACAAATCTATTTGCTGCCCTGAGTGGTCAGAGGTGCAGAGTTTTGGTTAAATATCTGAGCTTAGCCTGGCATCGAGCCCTGCATGAGGTATGTGCAGTGTATTTATCCTGCGGCGAGTTAGCCATGTCCTCTTCCTGGAAGCAGTGGCCCTGGGTTTTTTTGGGGGGGGGGAGGGGTCGTTAGTTATAAACCTTGTTCAGCTGTTACTGACTGTGAAATTGTCTGCTGTAGTTTTAATAAACGTTGGATTTTGGCTTATGTAAACAGAAGATTCCAAGTTACCATTTAAAAAATTCTAGATAAATATCTTCGTTTATTGGAGGTAGTTTATGATGTTACAAGGCTTGGTGTTGAGTTCTATTACAGCGCCCTGTGTGGAGGGTTCGTTTGATGTTTGCTCTGTATATGAGGTTCAACCAAGGAGGTTAGAAGAAGAAGAGGTGAAGGGACACGTTTTGAGTGAAGCCAAAACAGATCAGTTGTTTCTGTCCTCTCTCTGAAGTGGTGGGAGTCTGCGCTGCGAGAGTTCGGGAACGTGACGTCATTTCCTGAGGCTTAAGCAGTTTTGCCTAGCGCATGCAAACCAAGGATGGAAAGAAGGAATATTTCGGACTTCTTATTTCTTAACATTAGGCTTTTGGTAACATTTTAAACATGGTTACTTGCACATGGGCAGTAAGTAACCATGCGCACTATGCACTTCCGCTTAAAAAATCATTATTTTTTTAAATTTTTTAAAGAAATACCAACACATATTTTTCTGTTTTTTCTGGAAATTTTTTAATATGGGAATGAATATTTCAGCCTCAATTTTTTTCATGCTTGTATGGGTAGAGTAAGGGTTTGAAAAACCCGTTCAAAATCGCGATTTCCCCATAGAGATATACAGGAGATTCTTAGGTTGGGCGCATTGGCGTAGTCAGCTGATAAAAAGTGGCGTCACGCCAGCAGCACAGAGAGAGGGGCTGTTGCCAGCTCCTCTTACTTCTAACCTACTTGGGATCAACCCATAATTCTCCCAACTGGAGTAAATAAGTAAAATACAAGGTATCAAAAATCGACTCTAGTGAAACTCTTTTCGTGCAGTGAGGAAGACTTTTATTCAGATGTTGCGGGGAATGTCACCAAGCTTTTGTCCGTCATTTTCGTGCTTTCATTATTTTATTAACACCTTGGTGTCCTTCTCGCTCTAATTGTCAGCACGCCGAATTCTGCTTATCTTTTCCCGGCCGGTCTCTTTACTCCTACTTCATCCGTTCCGACAAACCCGCGAAGCCTTCAGATCCTCGCTAAAAATCCTCCTCCTTCCCCGATTCCTGCTAGCCGAGTTCCTTGTTCTCTTGCTCGGAGAGCAACCCCTAAAAAAACTGCCCCCTCGTCCGAAGAGTGGAGACCCACCTATTCCTCGAAAGTCAGGCCACACTCTAAGATGCCTTCTCTCCGAAAAACGCAAAGATCCTTTAATTGGCTCGCTGTCCCCCTCTTCTCGCTTCGCCGCTTTGCTTGGGACAGCCGAAAAGCAATAATGTCCAGTTTCATTCTTCTCACATGGACGAAACTATAAATCTAACACCCTCCTCCCCTCTGCTGCGACGCGTTGGAAAAGAAGTACATTGACGTTAGCTTCCCAGCTCATCAAAATGACGGGAAATGTAGGAAAATGATTACAATTCACTATCACTAAACATGGCTACCGAACTTCACTTCTGAAAACTATGAAAGCCCCGGTTACAATGAACTAAACTGGAAATTGGTAAACTATCTAAATTTTGTGTTGTATGATAAAGAAAGACAGGTCGAGCTTTAAAGGTCACTTTCATAGATCCTTATGCTGCACATTTCTTTTTAAAAGTGAACAAATTAAAACAAAGTGGAATAGTTGATATGTTTCTTATCTCCCTGTGTTTTTGTGTGTTATTATGTGTCACTTTATGATATTACTTCTTTTTCGTTCATTTGCATTTTTGTGTATAGGATGCTAACCGAACCAAGCTTGAAGAAGAAAAGAAGAGGCATCCACACTTAGCAAATCTAAATTTCGACCCCCAACTATCTGGAAAAATTATACATATCTTAAAGAAAGGGGCAAACACCATTGGAAAGGAAGAACATGCTGATATACTTCTTTTAGGTCCAAGGTAATTAATTTTCGATACAGATAGCTATCAGTTTTTAGCACGAGATGTGTCAATAAAAATATACTATTTAATTCTAATTTCTTTTCGGTTCGCTCTAATGCTTGCTGAGAGCGCGCGTGTAGCGCGTGTGTAGACATAATGTCGCTATAGTCGTAGTTCTGGTTTTGTGTAATGGTCATTCGCTTAAAATGGCCACTCCGCTTTTCGTGGGTATCAAAGAAGAGCAGGGAGAAGTGACCCCTTTTTTGTGAGCTAAATGTGCACCAGGGTTTGAAATTCGTCAAAAGCTTTCAAGACAGAATGGTAGCAACATTTTGCCACAGAGGAGTGTCTAATGATGGGTTTCCAAATACAAAAATGGTAGCGCAATAACGCATAAAGAAGAGGAGGAATGCACGTCCACTGCTGATGACAACGTTGAACAAGTACATGCTGTGGTTCTGGCAAATAGTCGTGTGATTATCAATAAAGTACCAAATCATATGCAAGTTAGTCATTGTTACATTGTTCTACCTATGGAACCATCCGCTATAGAATTTTAACTTTCATAAAGTCTGTGTGAGATATGTTCCAAAACGTCTCACAGAAGTGCACAAACGCAGTTCTGTTTGAACATCTGCCAATGTCTTTTGATCCGCAATAGTTACGAAGCTTACGCATTTTTGAAAAGAATCATCATTTGGGGGCGAAACATTGACCAGTCACGAGCCGTAGAATAAACATTAGAGTGCGAGCATCCGGGATCATCAGTCAAAAAAAAAAAAAAAAAAAAAAAAATTCAACCTACAGCTGAAAAAGGGTTGCTCACCGTATTTTGGGGTTTACAAGGGCCAGTACTGGGACGGGCTCAGCAGTAAAGAGTGTGCGGGCTCAGCAGTAAAGAGTGTGCGTGTGTGACTTGAGATGATGCGGTGAGTGTGCGAAAGAGTGTGCGTGTGTGACTTGAGATGATAATTCATAGCTATTGGTTCCGGGCATGCTCTCAAATTCAAGTCCAGCACTGGACTGGACTTGAATTTGAGAGCATGCCCGGAACCAATAGCTATGAATTAGGAATGGGAGACGTCTTAGATCCTCGTAGGAGTCGTTTAACCCAGAAATAAGGAGGAGGAAAAAATGAAATTTTAATGTTTCGTAAATTTTTTGTTTATGTACTGTGGTTCTAGCAAACAGGTGCAAACGTCCTTTTTAGGTTCAAAAGGACGTTTGAACCTAACAATACATAATGAAAACGAAAAATTTACGAAAGCATTTTGTTTTCGGCGCCCTTATGGAAATAGTCTCTTCACATGCTTTCCAAATATAAAATTTCCTCTTTTAGAGCCATTAGTGAAAAATGTGTGTATTATATTGAAATTTTAAATGCGCCAAACTTTTAATGCATGTAAATTGTGATTAACCGGCAAAAAATTGTGATAAACCGGCAAAAAAAAAAAAAAAATTAATGAATTTAAATTCGTATTAACCGGCAAAAAAAGAACTTTCGAATATCTCGGAAAACAAAGGAATCGATGTGGAGATAAACAGACCAACGGACAATGCGAAATACGATTGCATCATTATTACATTATCTGTAAACATCCATTTCACCATCAGCTTAAGTATTTGTAAACCTCCGTTACGCCAGTAAACGAAATTCAAAGTTCTATTTCTTTTAGAATAATTTAGTGCGCCTCATGAATTTGTTGTGCTGTTGATAAATTAGCACTTTATGAGCACGTCTTTTGAAAATAAAGTACACTATCTACCAACAAGTAATTGGACACCTGTGATAGCAAAGGAAAACGAAGTTTATTCACCTTCAATACTTGGTGGAGCCTCCACGAGCGGCGTTTACAGCTGCGACCCTCCGGGGCATACTCTCAACCAGGCGTTGTACGACGGCTAGCGGTATTTTCTTCCACTTGGCTTGGAGAAGACAGGTTAGTTCCTTCACCGATTTCGGACGGTGGGGGCACCCCTTAAGTCGACGCTCCAACTCGTCCCAGAGGTGCTCGATAGGGTTAAGGTCCGGGCTCTGCGCAGGCCAGTCCATTCGATTAACCCCATTGTCACCATACCAAGCCATGGTGGACTTCGCAACATGACAGGTGGCATTGTCATCCTGAAAGTAACATGGGTCCACCCCGGAAAACTGCCACAACGTAGGAAGCGCATGGTCATCCAAAATGGTGCAGTAGGTCTCGGCGTTGAGTCTACCAGGAATTGCGACCAAGGGTCTCGTGCCATACCAGGAGAAACACCCCCATAGCAGAATTCCACCGCCGCCGAATTTCACAGTTGGCACAATACATTCCGGCAGGAGGCGTTCTCCAGGCAGACGCCAAACCCAGACCCTGCCATCCGAACACTAGAGGGTGAACCTTGATTTGTCACTCCAGAGAACCTGTTTCCACTGTTCAACGGTCCACTGTCGACGTTCTTTGCACCACGTTAGCCGAGCAGCGCTATTGGACTTGGTGATCAAAAGCCTGTGGCCGGCAGCACGTACATGATAACCTAGCAGGCGGGCTTCCTTGCGGATGATATTCATCGAAAGAACACTCCCGGATGCCTGTTAAAACTCCTCACGATGTGGCCCATCAATTTGGTATGGTTCTTCCGAATTTCTCTGGCCAGCACCCGTCAGTCTCTAACTCCCAGTTTTGTGGGTCTGCCGGGTCGGGGCACATTCCGACCGTCACCTCTCATCTTCCACTTGCCAATCACGTAGGCCACTGTCGATTTTGGGTACTTCAACTCGCTGGATATGTCACGTATGGATCGGCCATTTCTGTGACACCCGACGATTACACCTTTCTCGAAATCAGAGAGCTCCGAACTGCGTGGCACCTTGCATGCGACTGGTTGCGTTGTTGTTTCCCACACGATATTTAACGGCGGCGGCCGTGACGTGTATCAGGACCGCAGATATCGTCGATTGCAGGGGTGTCCAATTACTTGTTGGTAGATAGTGTACGTGCTTATACAGTCAGTAGACAAAACGTTGGAGATAGGGATGATGGGCAGCTGACATGGGCATCCCTCGCGCAGAGTGGAACACACCCAAACCGAACGTTGGCGATAAATAAACGGACAGCACGGCTTTCCAACAGTGTATATCAATCGACGAACATATGTAAACGTGGTGGTCTGAGCGACTTTGATCGTAGACGCAATGTCGGTGCAAGACACATGTGTTGTACTATCTCCCAAGTGGTAAAAACCCTGGAGCTCCGAATGTAACCGTCTCAAGGGTGTACCGCGAGTATACCATCGACGGACGTACCAATGCCTAAAAAGCAAGCGGAGGCCAATCACACACCATTGATGATAGGGTCAACGTATTATAGATTATCCAGGCTCGTACAGATCGACCGCTTGGCAACGGCGGCGCAAATCACATCCCGGTGAAATGTTGGAGGCCCAAGCAGTGTCAACGAGCGACCGGTACGGGGCATACCGCATACCCTGGGCTACGGGAGCCGACGCCCTACTCGTGTGCCACTGTTGACTGCTCGTCATCGGATATTAAACCTCGCCTCGTTCCGGGGATATAAAAACTGGGCTTCTGCAGAGTGGCGCTGCCTCGTGTTATCAGATGAATCCCGATTTCAGCTGTACTGAGATTACGGGAGGATGTGGTGTCGACAGCATGAAGCCATCGCCTCGTCGTGCCAGTCGGCTTTGTTCAAGGTGGTGGTGGCTCTGCGATATGATTTGGGGAGCTTTCTTGTAGGACAAATTAGGTCCCTTAGTGTGTCTGGAGATGTTCGTAATCGCTGAGGGCTACTAACATGTGATGTATGATCACCTACACGCTTTCATAGCCTTCGCGCATCCTGCGGCCGATGGTCTGTTTCAGCAAGACAATGCGCCGCCCCACTGGGCCGCAACCATCCAAGTATGGCACGAGGAACGCTCATCTAAGTTTGAAACCATCCAGTTGTCTCCAAGGTATTTTGATTTAAACAATGTGGCAGCTGTCTGGATGGCCGTGGAGAGATCCATGGATCCTGGACCGATATCTCGGGCGGTGTTGTGGACAATGTTGCAGCAGGCATGGCTGGCATTACCTCCGGTAACCCTCCATCGCCAGGTGGAGTCAATGCCTTACCGTGTACAAGCTGTTATTCGCTCTACAGGAAGACCAACACGCTACTAGGTAGGTGTATGTAATGTTTTGTCCATTGAGAATAGTGTCACCATGTCCTTCCGTCTGTGGACACTATATCTCTGCAACTATCTGTCCAATTTGAAAACTTCTTTCAACAGTCGAAAGCCCAAACTGTGAGAACAACAGTCCGTACGTTTTGGTATTTTCCCGATACAAAACTTTTCCGCTAGGGGGCGCAAATGCACATACTATGAAATTTAAAATACACTATATTGACATACGTCACCGGACACCTAGAAGAGAAACACAACATAGCATTTATTGACATACATTAATGTGTCGATCCACCTTTGGCCTTAATGCATGCACTGACCCTTCGAGACATGCTTTCGACAAGATTTTGGAACACAGCGATAGGTATGCGTTTCTATTCAGTACATAATGCTGCCGCTAACTGTTGCTTAGTAGTAGGCCTTGGTTCCAAACTTCTTATGCGGCGCTCTAATTCATTCCATAGGTGCTCTACGGGGTTCAGATTAGAGCTCTGTGCTGGCCAGTCCGCACACGATACGGAATTATCGTCAAACCACGCCGTAACAGTCCTTGTTTTATGGCTTGGTGCATTATCCTGCTGGTACCAACAAGGCTCGGTTCCATAGTATTGCCACAGAGTTGGTAGGGCATAATTGTCCAGAATATCGAGCTAGAGGTGCTGGTTAACAGGTTTGTCCACGATAACCAATGGGCCGGGACCATACCACGAAAAACACCCCCACACGAGAACACTGCCAGCTCTAAACATGACCGTAGGAACATTACACTGTGGTAAATAGCGTTCCTCCGGCTGCTGCAATACCCGCACACGGCCATCAGTCTGATGGATCGTGTGCCTGAATTCATCAGTCCATAGCACCCGTTTCCATTGATCTACGGTCCAGGAAAAATGTTCTTTACACCATGCTAAACGACAAGAAGCGTTCCGAGTGGAGATGAAAGGCTTATGTGCAGCCGCACAACCACGGTAACCCATGGAACGAAGTTCTCCGCCAGTGATACATGTACATACCGAGGTTCCAGCATTTCTACTCACCTGTACACTGAGGTCTTGTGCAGTACTCCGTCGATTAGCTGTAACGACTCTCCCGAGTCTTCGGCGTCATCCATCACTGAGTTTCTTTGGTCTGCCGGTACGTTATGCTGCTTCAAGCACGCCATGTGTCTTCCACTTATTCAGTACATCCAAAACAGTTGACTTGGGTATGTTTAAACGCCTCTCGGATTTTTTTATGGACAACTCACTGATATAACACCCAATAATATTTCCTTTCTCAAAGTCAGGTCTCTCCCTCCGCGACATTTTCACTTAATCTCAGAGTGCGATATGATCGCGGTCAGCTGCCGGCTTGTTTTTATAACGTTTAGAGCTGTTCCGCGAATCTTAACAACGCAGCGGATCCGTTGATTTGCTTCTGAAGGGGTGTCCGGTAACCTTTGTCAATATAGTGTATATAAACAAATATATCGCCCTTTCCACGTTTTAGTAACACATAGCAAACGAAAAATTGTTATTCGGTCACCGCCGCGCCGAGGAAATGGATCCCGGATCTCTCGATATCTTGCCGAGCGCGTTAGCCTTACACCACGGGGGCCAACAATCCACGGCGCTATATGTGTTTTTCAGTCAGCTTCTGACATCATAAATCCGTAAGATGGACTCAGCTAATGAGACGCCTCCATCTGGTGGGCATTAACGGCACTGGCTATATATTAATTATAGCAGTTAAATCCAAAGGGCGAGATACAAAGTGAAAATCCTACAAATACGTGGCATCAGTAAATAAACAAACACGTCGCTCTTTCCACGTTTTAGCAACACACAGCAACCGAAAAATTGTTATTTGGTCACCGCCGGGGAATAGTGTATATTTCATTCTATACATTTGCGTCAAAAACTTCGATTCAAAAAATTGTTTTTATGTTTTAATACCTTCTATCACGAGAGCTAGTTCACGTACAGTTTTTATTTGAAACAATGTGTCGCATCACCACTAGGGGGCCTAATTGCATATTGTAGTTTTCCCGAAATCTCCGCTTCTAAATAGCGGATTTTTTTTTATTGGAGGTTTAACGACCACCGTGAGCAACTCAATGGGCTATAAGCAGTCGTCCGTCCCTAATTTAGGGCCACTGGTTTCAGGGAAGGGAAAGAGCCAGTGCCGTATACAACCGGTGGCGTAGTGGTCTAAGCGTTGGCTTCTGATCATTCGTCCGGGACCCCTTTCGGACGAATGATCAGAAGCCAACGCTTAGACCACTACGCCACCGGGGCGGCAAAGCGGATTTAAAAAATTATTTTTGCGTTAGATAGAAGTTACGACGAGGAATAGTTTCATGGATTTTACCTAAAATATCTTGTGACAAAATGCTCTGCCACTGGAAGGCATAAATGCATATTTCCCTTTTTAACATGTTTGCAATCGTATCTTCGTAAATATCAAACTAAAAGAATTATTTTTCAGTCAAACGCCACTTATCGCGGAAAATAGTTCAGTTCTGCCGCTAGAGAGCGTTAATGTAAGTAATTCTGATGATATTTCCACTTCTAAGAGCTCGATTTAAAAAAATATATTTTTGCTACTCATGGCGTTTGTGGCGAGGAATAACGTTCGTATATTTACCAATTTTTGTACCGCACATTGTTGCCACTAGGAGTTTTAAGTGTTTGTTTCCATTTGTAGCGTACTTGAAACCGTATGCTACAAATGGAAACAAACACTTACAACTCCTAGTGGCAACAATGTGCGGTACAAAAATTGGTAAATATACGAACGTTATTCCTCGCCAAAACGCCATGAGTAGCAAAAATTATTATAATTTTTTTATTTTTTATTTTTTTTTAAATCGGGCTCTTAGAAGTGGAAATATCATCAGAGATACTTACATTAACGCTCTCTAGCGGCAGAACTGAACTATTTTCCGCGATAAGCGGCGTTCGACTGAAAAAGAATTCTTTTAGTTTGATATTTACGAAGATACGATTGCAAACATGTTAAAAAGGGAAATATGCATTTATGCCTTCCACTGGCAGAGCATTTTGTCACAAGATATTTTAGGTAAAATCCATAAAACTATTCCTCGTCGTAACTTCTATCTAACGCAAAAAGAATGTTTTAAATCCGCTTTGCCGCACCGGTGGCGCAGTGGTCTAAGGCGATGGCCTCTGATCACTCGTCCGAAAGGGGTCCGCGTTCGAATCCCGGTGAAGCATGGATGTTGTGTTTGTCTTACGGCACTGGCTCTCTCCCTTCCCTGGAACCAGTGACCCTAAATTAGGGACGGGCGGCTGCTTATAGCCCATTGAGTTGCTCACGGTGGTCGTTAAACCTCCAATCAAAAAAAAAAAAAAAACAAAAAAAAACGTATCTTCGTTTCTAAAAGCCCGATTTATAAAATCTTCTTTGCGACAGATATCTTCCATTATGAGCTTTGCGCACAATTTTTATTTTCTCTTAGCACGCATTTCAGCCGCTTTTTATCAGAAACAAATAAAATATTTGAGGGATTTATTTGTGTGGCATGCTTGTTTCCTTATACCTTAAAGTATTGCATGTTCAATCGTACGTGAAATCTTTTCAAATAATTGTGATATGTTGTAACATCCTTGTATTCTCGTAGCATTCAAGATATTCATGCCATAATTCACCTCCACGATGAAGGACAAATAATTATTGAGAAAGTGAAACCCGAAGCAAGAATACTTTTGAATGGGGATCCTGTTACAAGCCAGTCAGTGTTGTCCCATAATGACAGGTGAGTTAAATCTCAAAAGATGGATTTTTTTTTATAAAGACAATTATTTTCCAGTTTCGAGTTTCTGAAGGAACTATTGGCTTCATAAAACTAGTGAAAATACTTTCATGTTAATGATTTTTACTTACAAGTTTTCAGAGTGGAAACTTGCAGCATTACAGAATGCTTTCCTCCTTGGAAAAAAGAATTTTCCATAAGGAAAGCAAGTATTTGTATCTCTCCGAAACTATTGCAAATACTGTTTTCTAATTCTTTAATCGCTTGCAAATACACTGCTGGACAAATGCTAAGGACGGATCATAAACGGCTATATAGCGCATAAAAAAGTAAGTGTGGTTGGATGCCTAGTGAAATAAAATAATGTCAGAATGCCAGGACATTACAAGAAAGACAATTTATTGTGTTCTGAAATCCAGAAGGCTTTGGAACGTGTTCAAGGGACAAACAGGCCATTTTGTGCAGAATACGTAAACGTGAAAAAAATGCAATTACCGTCCGCAGGCGTTCCGGCCTAAGATGTCAATACGGGATATGGCCACCTTGGAGGGCGATGCAAGATTCCACACGTCGTGTCATGCTTTGCACAACATTATCAAGCAGCTTTTGAGGTAATTTATCCCATTCCTCTGTCAGTGCACGGATGAGGGTGTCCTTGTTTATTGGAGGGCATTGGCGACCAGCAAGACTCCTCCCCAAAGCATCCCACACATTTTCAATGGGATTCAGATCTGGAGAACGTGCTGGCCATACGAGGCGTTGAATATCCTCGCTCTCAATACACTCCTGGACAGCGACTGTTCGATGACATGTTGCGCTGTCGCCCATGAAAATGAATCTATCACCGACAGCACCACGGAACATGCGAACATGACGTAGCAGAACATCATTAATGTATCGTTGGACAGTCATAGTCCCAGCTGGAAGCACATAGAGGGACGTACGGCAATCGATCATGATGCCAGCCCATACCATGACACTACATGTCGGATATCGGTCCCTTTCCTGTATGTTTGCTAGACAATATGCAGTACCACTATCACGCCAGATCAGTTGTCGTCGACAATCAGACAATAGACTGAATCTACTCTCATCTGAAAAGAGGACAGCAGATCAGTCGTTATCAGTCCAATTGCGATGTTGATTGCACCATTGCAAACGGGCGGTACGGTGATGTCTGGACAATGGGATGCACACAACAGGACGGCGAGCGTATAGTCCTCCCTCATGCAAACGTCTGGCGACAGATTTTCGGGAGATCCGCTTGCCAGTAGCAGCCATAGACTGATTTGCTACCTCACTAGCTGTGCTGCGCCGGTGTCTTTTTGTTGATAGCACTATGTACCGATCTTCTGCAGGTGTCGTACTGCGAACACGACCTCCCCCGTGACGTTTGCTACACTCTCCATTTGTTTGAAATGATTTCCAAAGCCTTGAAACAACAATGTGGCTGACGTCGAACTCCCTGGCAACATCTGTTATTTTTCGCCCTTCTTCAATCTTGCCAATAATACGGCCACGCGTAAAATCATCTAGGTGATGTCGGGAAGACATACTGAAAATTGCAAGTTCGTCAATTGATTCTTTCCCTTTCAACTTTGCGTTTGAACAACAACGGTCAATACGCGTCAAATCCTTTATATCTCTTATCAGCGCTATGACGTCACGAACAAGTTCGGTAATCCAAAATTTGCATACGCACAACACGTCTTACTGTATCCCGCACTTATGCTAATTTCCACGTTTTCCTGCCTACCATTTTATGGTTGCTATCGTTGCTATTGTCATCCGTCCTTAGCAACTGTCCGGCAGTGTAATTCGGTGTATTCAGTGCTTTAAATGCTTATATTCAAATCATCACACGTCCGAACAAGGAGCACTTCGGCTATCAATTTGATATTGGAAGTAGTGATGAACCATTCGTGAACAATTCGTTCCCAACGAGTAACTGAATGGTTCGCTCTAACTGCTGTAAATGATCACTCAATTCGCCATTACTGCGACACACAGTGAAGTCGCGGCATTTAATTTTCTTTCGCTCCCATGAATTCGGAAACTAATAGCAATATAATGCCCATTCCCAATGAGAAATGTAATATCCAGAATTATAGAGGGTGAATCGAAGCTTTTCCAATATTTGGATCATTTTATGTCTTCATACGTACCTTTACGACGAAAGATGACTAGCATTCAAAGTGTAGGCCATCGTGTTGCACCGTCTTTAGCACTCTGTCTGCCAGTTCTTAGATTCCGCGGAGATACCAGTTCTTGTCCTTCGAGGCGAAGAACTCCTTTACCCCAGCTCCAATCTCCTCCTGGTTGTTGAAGTGCCCCTAACGAAGGATGTTTGCCATGTACCGGAACAAGTAATAATCCGACGGCGCAAGGTCTGGACTATACCCTGTCCGTGGCATCAGTTCGATGCCCTCAAGTTCCTGGAGTTTTGACCGGGTCGTTCGCACGGTATGAGGCCGAGCGTTTTCCTGCTGTAGGAAGCGCCCTTTCTTTTCACCAATGCCGGGAACTTCTCCAAAACGGCATACATCCGCTCTAGCTGTTCAGAGTAGAAGTTGGCGTTGATGGTCCGGCAGTATGGAACCAATTCGTAATGGATTATTCTCTTGAAATTCTACCATACGCAGAGCATCACCTTGTGCTCGAAGCGCCCACGTTTGGCAACAGGTTCAGGAAGCTAGCTCGGGCTCAACCACTGTCGTTGTGTGTTAGGATTACAGAAATAGACCCACTTTTCATGGCACGTAACAATTCTCTTGATGAAACGTACATCGCGTGAGTTTTCTAGGAGTTTCGTGGACACTTCCACACGGCGGTTTGCATCAGTTGGTGTCAGTTCGTGAGGGACAATGCGGCAGCTCCTGTAGACCTCGCCGAGGTCCTGAAGGTGACGAACTACGGTGGTCTGTGAAATGCTCAGCTCGCCTGATAATCTCCGAGTGCTGGTTGTCGGATTCATCTCTACGGCCTGGCGCCCGGCCTCCGAATTCACGGTTCGCGGCCTATCTGACCTTGGCTGATCGTCGAGGTTTCTGCCACGTGACCGAAATTTCTTGAACCATCTGGTTGTGGTTCTGTGGTCCAAGGAACCTTCCTCTTTCGCGTGACAAATGTTTCGTGTTGCTTGAGCAGCATTATGGCCGAGTTCAAACTCGTAAAGCAAAGTTCCCCAATTAGCTGGTTGTGGCTGTTCATCTTTCAGGCGTACCAACCACAGACAGAAAAACGACATGCGACGCTGTTCACAGCAACGACTACCACTTTACATCCCTTTCGACTAACTGTAGTGCGCGACTTGAACTAGTGTAAACACGTGACATACCCGTCGCAGCACATGCGTTTATGCAAATATTGCAAAACTTTCGACTCACTCTCTGTAATAAGTGTCAACCGTTATGTGAGTGAACAATGAGCACTCAATTTGGAAATATGGTGCAACTTAAGAATGGGGATGAAAGGTGGATGCTATTAATTTGAATTGTGCACTCACGACGAGCGGAAATTCATTTGTGAACGGTGAGTGGGTTCTAACTATGTTCCCGCTCTTTTGAGCAGTTTTCCAATTTCCGCTGTGCCCTTTGTAACGTACCAGGAGATGTGACGTACCTGCCAGAAGGACGCACACGACATAAAGGCAAATAGGAATCAGAATAAAACGTCTGCGTAGCTCAGTTGGTAGAGCAACTTGTTCCGGAATAAGCGGCCTCGGGTTCGAATCCCGGCGTAGACCAGAAATGACAGAGAAATTTACTTCGTTATAATGGCGCCCGAACAATCCGGATGACCCGACCGTTCACAATCTCGCAATGGTGTGATGTTATTTCCACACCGCGAGATAGGAAAAATAAGAGCAGCACTTCGAAAAAAAAAAAAAATAAGGGGGAGATGATGTAACGTACCAGGAGATGTGACGTACCTGCCAGAAGGACGCACACGACATAAAGGCAAATAGGAATCAGAATAAAATGTCTGCGTAGCTCAGTTGGTAGAGCTGCTTGTTCCGGAATAAGCGTACTCGGGTTCGAATCCCGGCGCGGATAAAAATGACGGAGAAATTCACTTCGTTATACCTTGGCAGGCGCTTTCGTCCTGAAACACGGGATCTCTTCAACGAATGATTTACTCAGTGAGCGTAGTGACGACCGGGAGTGGAAAGTGAATGATCATTTATTTGAATGATCATTCGGGAATGGCTGTTTTGCGTGAATGCTGAATAAACTCCCAAGAAGTAATGACTTGTGATCTTTCAATTAGTGATGGCATAATGTTATTGTATGGGGAAAATTTAGCTTACTGCATGGTAATTTGTACCAAAGTGTTCTGGCATCTTCTCAGTTTTTCGAGAGGGGGGATTTTTCTATAAGAAGTTTAACGACCACCGTGAGCAACTCAATGGGCTATAAGCAGGCGGCTCCCATCTCTACTTTAGGGCCACTGACACCAGGGAAGGGACAGAGCCGGTGCCGTCAGGCGAACACAACATCCATTCCTCACCGGGATTCGAACCCGGACCCCATCTCTGATGAATGGTCAGAAGTCATTGCTTAGACCACTGCGCCACCAAGGTCGCGAGAGGGGAGATGAAAATCGATTATAATAAGCTTCTAGCATAGGTTAAATATTTATCCAAATATCTTTGCATTTGTGTTCAGTTAAGGGAAAGTGTTGGTTTATTCTTTTCGTGTTCAGCTTACCTTTTCGAAAGGACATGTCTTTCCTTTCATGTGAGTTAAACTGACATTCATGCATATTTCGACAAATACACGTCGTATAATCGGTCGTTACCTCAAGATGCTACTCCAACAACCTTTAATATTGACTGCATTGTATTTTAACGGTTTAGAAGGTTTCTTTCTTTTGTACGCCTCAGGTTAGTAACAGTACTAACTAGAGTAAATGAAAAGGCAACAGACTTACACTTTCAACGTCATACAAAGTGTACCAGACGTTACGCTTTTGATGAAGTTAACAGAGTGAAACACGAAGAAAATTGTTCAATGTCGGTGAACACACACAAATTTTCCGAACTGAAAACGTTAGTAAATAGACGAACGAACAAATATTACTAAGTATTATAGAATAGCAAGCAATGAACGCACAGATAATAAACCAACAAAAACCAACAATGAGCTAGGTAACAACAAGGTAAAGTGGTAGATCTTAGATAACACACTTTTCAAACCTCGTACACTTTTATTTTTTTAGCAAAGTCCTGACTTGACGGACTGCCAGTGATGCCACATGTAGAAGAAAAACATTTGGGAGCTCAAACATGACGGTAAGTACGGAAAGTATAACGGAAGATAACCAAAATGTACATAAGAGTCAGCCAACAGAAACTAAAAATTATATAGGTAATATACGTCTCATTTGATGCCAACTTTGTGTTGTGCTCCACTTGCACGCCAAGCCACGAGACTTCACTTGGTGAAAGGCAAACTGAATTGAGTCATTGCCTGACGAATTTCATTTTGTAATTTTGTAAAGTTCGAAAACAAAAACTCTCTCTCTCTCTCTCTCATCAAAAGCAACTGTTTCATCATGCAGACGAAAACAAATCTGATGAGATGATTGCTAAAATAAGGTAATTTCAAATAAATAGCGATCATCTGCACACAACGTGGTGGAAGTTCATTGCATGGCAAAGTTTTGGTCATGATTTGATCTTTTATTCTTCCTTTATCGTGTATGTGTGTGTGTTTTTAATATAAACTCTGAAAAAAAAAACAAAAAAAAAACGAAGCACCCAGAAGGAATCATCCAATCGAGACGAAAATTGGTATGTGCAATGTACATGTATAGAAAAGAAAATGATTCCAATTCCAGAGCAGTTGGCCCATTTATTTGGATAAAACAGCTACACGAGTGGAACAAGTCAGTACGTTGTAGTGCCACCTTTGCCTCGGATACAAGCTGTTACCCAGCGTGGCATAGACGCATACAGTTAACGGATACTACCCTGAGGTGGTGTCCAAATTGCGGGACAGTTCTCCGACATTCCGGGATGGGCGTAGGTGGCGTCCCATCATATCCAAACATGTTCGATCGGTGAGAGGTTGGGTGATTTGGCTGGCCATGGAAGGGTATCGACATTACGGAGGCAGGCCTGGGAGTGCCGTGTGTGTGGCCGGGCGTTATCCTATTAAAAAATTGCTCAGCGATGCTGCGGCAGAAATGGCAACACAGCACATCGTAGAATGTCGTCGACGTACCGCTGACACGTTAGGGTGATACGGAGGACTATCAAGGGTGTCCGGCTATCGTAGGAAATGAATCCCCAGTCAGTCACTCCCGGTGTGTGAGCCGTGTGCCCTTCCACGGTAAAGGCAGGATCTATGCGCTGGCCGGTCGTCTCCAGACACGTATGCGCTGGTCATCAGCGCCAAGTGCAAACCGTTACTCATCACTGAAGACAACACGACGCCACTGGACACTTCCCCACGTTAATCGGGCCCGACACCACTGCAACCTGTGCCGGCGGTGCTCGTTGATCAGTGGTACGAGGCGGAGTGGCCTCCTCGAATGTAGTCCCCATGCCGCAAGTTGTCTGGCAACGGTCCAGATGGCCACTTCCATACCTGTAGACAACGCAACATTCCCAGGGAGGGTTGAGAGCGTCGAATTCGGTTCTGTTCGTGCGGTTCTTACAATCGCTCGAATCTCGCGTTCTGTCGTTGTTCTTGGCCATCCACTGCCCGCGTGCCGCCGATTTGCGCCGTCCTCGACCCATTGGCACCAACATCGTCCGATTGCCACGTCGCTTCAATTCAAATGCCTGGCGATACGGCGACTTGACCAACCGGCCTGTCTCAGCCCAATTTATAAGTCTCTCAAACTCGCTCAATTCACTACGGATTCAACGTCGAGGCATCCTCACCGTCCATGGAGGCTAATGCAACCGCAATTCGCTGTCACAATTGTCCCTGCGTGCAAGTTTTGCTCTTTATACTCCTTCCTCGAGATGGGCGGTTCCCATGCGCTGTGGCGGGCCACTATTTAGTCATTGGTTGTTATTTTTTAATCATGTGCATATTCAGCACTTGCATGTGGAGTTTCATCAGGATCGAACGACTTTCTTGGGGTGCTTCGTTCGGTTTTTTTTTTTTTTTTTTTTTTGCGAAGAGTGTATGTCCTTCAGTGATCAGTCCGAAGCACGACACCATGAGGAACTCGAGGTTCATGGAAGCGTGTCTAAGTAAGTGTCAGCGATAGAGGTGATCTGCTCCCAATAGATAAGACGAGCACTCGAAAGCTTATGGTTCACGTCTGTAAATATCTGCTTAGTATGAACAATGATTTGTTCGGCACCTAAAATTACGCATCAATACATCTGTATGCTACCGCAACCAGTATCCAAATATACGATTGTCACCGCCTCTGCGGCAGAGTGGAAAGGGGCATAGGTTTCTGGCTGGTCAGCCGAATTAGGCTTCGCATTCAAGTACAGTAGGTGTGGTTGTCTTATGGTATTAGCTTCCTCCCTTTCCTCGAGCCAGTTGCCCTGAATTCGGAACGGTTACCACTTATAACTTTCAGAGTTGCTCATGGTGGTCGTTAAATCTCGGAGCAAATATACAAGGTGTCCATAAAGTCTTTCCTACATTACAAAAATAATATAAAAAATGTATTACAGGTACAAGAAAGGGATTGAACGACAATGATGGTGTACAAGTAAAGTTTTTTTTCCAGTGTCAGTGCACCTCCTCATGAGCGCCATTTGTGGCCCGGAGGACATCTAAGCGATATTCAATTTCACGCCATGTTTTGTTTAACATCTCAGCCGATACAACCAATGATGCTTGTTGTTATTCTGCTCTTCAACGTCTCGACATCCGGAACACTGCTAGAGTAAACTTAATCTTTCATATAACCCCACATGAAAAAGTCTAGAGGGATTATGTAGGCCGATTGAGGTGGCCATGTTATGGGGCCACCTCAAATCCATCTGTCGGAAATTTGGCATTCAGGAACTCACGAACCATTATTGTTGACCAATGTGGAAGGGCACCGTCTTGTTGGAAAATAACTGAAGGTTGGGGTGCATGCAACTGAGATGCTGCAAAAAGTTCCTGCACGTCCAGGTACACGTTACATGTTACCATGGGCTCTGTAAAAAAGAAGGGTACGATGATTCTGTCATGCATCAGGCCGCACCATACGTTCACTTTCGGGCTAGCCCTCTGTTGTTCGATGATATAATGGGGATTGATTTTCTGATCCCCAGATTCGCATGTTGTGCCTATTTACTGTACCAGAGACGTGGAATGTGACTCCATCTGAGAAACAGACACGGTGCAGATAATCACTATCATGAGCTATGCGCTGCAACATCTCCATCGCAAATACAGCACGGCGAGGCCGGTCATCAGGCCGAAGAGCTTGAACGATCTGTACCTTATAAGCATACAGATGAAGACGTTTGTGTAAAAATTTGTGAACCGTGGCACGAGGAATCGCAGTTTCCAGTGAAGCACGACGAATGGATTTCCTAGGGCTTTGCAGAAATGTTTTCTAAACAGCTGCAGCTGTCTCTTGTGTAACCGGTGGTCGGCTCGCCTGGGGGTGATCGCCAACACTACCCGTCAGTTTAAACCTTTCATACCAAGCTTTTATGCTTTCTTGATCTGGTGGTGATCGTCTGTACTCTTTTCTGAAATGACGCCGATTTGGTCTCAGGGAACCACAACACGCACGCCGCTTATTCTTGCGTGGAAGCCATTATCGATGAAATGCTCCTCTTATTCAGCAGTAACGCTCACCTAAAGAACAAAAAAAATATGCGTGCTGCTATATTATGTTGCCAACTATTTTATTTTAACTTACATAGATTTTTTTATATTAATTTTTGTAATGTGGGAAAGACTGATCATAAATGATCATATGTAGAGGATTTTAGGAAGGGAGTGTCTGACCCCAGGTCTTAAACAACCCTTAGAAATAGGAAGCTAGGAGATTTGGGCTAGATTGCCCGATAGGAAAGTGACACGGAAGCGGAGTAGAAAGAGGGAGGAAGACGCCCTTATTTATTTCCGGGGGGGCAGTACCCGGGGTCCGACGGCCTAACGTGCCCATCCGACGCACGGCGGATATTTAGTGGATAGAGCGTTCGTACCTGCCTGGGATCGAACCTGAGATCCTTTCCGTGGTAGTCACTAACGTTGCGCCCTAGGCCACCCGCGGCCCTGTGGGAAAGACTTTTGGACACCCTGTATATATATGCACACACATTCAGTGAACAAAAATCATGGGATACCTACCTAGTAACGGGTAGGCCACCTTTCGCCCGGATGAGAGCAGTCATTTGACCAGACACTGAGTCCATTAAGTCATGGAAGCGTTCCACAGATATCTCCGCCCATGCTTACTGCAACGCTGTACATAATTCCATCGCTTTCCTTGGTGGAGGATACAAAGCTTGAACGGACCTTTCCACTGCACTGCAGCCCAAAGATTTCAGGGTTCATGTTCGGTGAACTGGAGGCCATCCTAAGGGGCAACTTCTGTGGAATGATCTTCTAACCATGTTCTAGTCACACGGCTCCTTGGGGAGGCCCATTGTCCTTCTGAAAAAGTCCATTGCCCTGTACGTGCATGATGACCATAAACAGACGCAGATGGTCTGCAAGAATAGACACGTAGCGCGGACTGCTCAGAGATGGATGTAGATGTACCAGAGGTCCTAACATGTGCCAGTTGAACATACCCCAGGCCATAACCTGGCCTCAAGTTAGGCATAACCTGGCCTCAAGTTCCTTGAACAGTTCTTTGTTGACATGCCGGGTACATCGCGTCGTGCAGGTTTAGCCAGACTCACACCCTCCCGTCTGCGCGAAATAAATAGAACACTGGACTCGTCGGACTAGGACACCAGTCTCCAATCATTCACGGTCCAGTGCGGATGTTCTTTCGCCCAGTTGAGGCGTAAATTCCGGTGATGTGGCTATTTCAATGGAATTCTGGTGGGTCCGAATCTCCCATAACCTATTGCGGCTAATGAATGACTGATGGTCTTGGAGGAAGCGTTTTTGGCACCTCCCTTTTTTTAAGTTGGCTGTGATTTGCACTATTGCCGCTCTTCGGTTGGTTGTAACTATACGAGACAACGTCCACGACCATGTTCGTCCACCACCTTTCTCCGCAAACAGCTCTGTCCACGATGCGATATTATTCCGGAAATAACGTATTAATGATACACTCTTAATGCTGTCGAACGGGGATATTGCAATTCCTGTACCACCTCCACTATCGAGTGATCCATGCTTCGGGCACCCAGTATCATCCCTCTTTCAAACTCTATTAACTCACGACGTTTCCCCATATTGACATCGAATTACCGCCTACGTGAATATAGCGATGTCCTCCTACCTATATATCTGCTAAGTGATAGGTTCGTTCGCTAGCTAGAGAGATGACGGTATTCCGTTGCCCAGGATTCAGGTATCCCATGATGTCTATCCTTTCACAGTATATGATGCACTGGACACATTTTATTCTGAGAAAGAAAACCACCGCTTGCCTCACTCTGCAGAGTACACTACATTCGAAGAATCTACGCAAGTCAGAGGAATCTCTGTTTTGAAGTATTGAACTTTATGTTACCATAACCTAAATACACGGTCGAGTCACATTATTATGACCACCAGCTAATATCCAGAGTAACCGCAGTGTGCAGCGCGGACAGCAGCTAGACGGACTGGGAATGACTCAATAAAGTGCTGGAAGATGTTCACAGTCATGTGGAGCCATGCGGACTGCAGTACATCTGACAGCTACTGGAGGGTGCGTGGTGGAGGATCCACAGAACGAACAACACAATCGAGGCGGTCCCACAGATGCCGAATTGGGTTTACGTCTGGGGAATATGGGGGCCAGGGAAGTACTTTGAAGTCTTCATCGTTCTTTTCCTACCACTCTCGGACATTTATAGCTGTGTGACACGTGGCATTGTCATTCTGGAAAATCTCATCCGCCCCAGGGAAGACAATCAGCATGTATGGGTGTACGTGGCCTACAAGGATGGATTCATAGCGAATTCGGGCCTGTAATGCCTTCTACAGGTATGAGTGGACCCAGGGAATGTCACGAAAACATTCCCCAGATTATAACGCTGCCCTCACCAGCTTGTGTTCTTCCCGCAATAGTTGAAGAGTGTTTATTCTCCGATGTTTTTCGCCTTATACGCCAACGTCCATCCGTTCGATGAAGCACAAAACGTGACTCATTGGAGAAGGCAATCCTTTGCCAATCAGCGGAGGTCCAATTCTGATACTGCCGTGCAAATGTAAACCTTTTCTGCCGATGTACCTTCGTTAGCATAGGTGCAGAGGCCATCCGTCTGCATCGGCCCCCATACGCAGCAGGGTTCTCTGAACCGTCATTTTTGAGACACACCCGGTAGCCCCCTGGTTCATTCTGCCAGTGAGTTGCTCCACTGTAGCGTGTCGATCGGCCCTCATGCACCTTCGAAGCCGATGTTCACCTCTATCATCAATGGCACGTGGTGCTCCGTAGTTTCCACTTAGCTTATTCGCAATGGTGCCATTTCTCCAATCACGATACACTTTAACCACAGCAGCACGCGAACAGTTCACAAACTGCGCTGTTTCAGAAATACTGCCGCCCTTGGACCGACTGCCCGATAATCATCCCTTTTTGCAAATCTGATAAATCGCTGCTTTTATCCATGACAGCAACGAGGGATATGTTTTCAGAATACCTATAGCACACCTTATATACCCTCCAAGGCAGCTCACGACGCGTGCCTTCTTTCATTGGCTACGCGCTGTTGACGTCAAAAGTAGGAGGTGGTCACAATAATGTGATTCGACTGTGTATCTACTCAAACTTTTGTATTTCCTGCTCATATTCTAAAACTGTTCACTAAATATTTCTCTGTTGATGTTTCTCGTTACTACTACAAAAATATTCTAAGAATCGTTGTTTTAGGCTAATGTTTGGAACCACACAACTCTTTGTTTTTGAGAATCCTGAACAAGTGAAGAAAGGAAGAAGATATCTTGAAGTAACCTACGAGGTGGCTCAAGAAGAAATAGCTGCAAAGTCTGGAATAAATTTAACACACGACGACTCTAGAGGTAAATTTTCAAATTAATCTAATGGAAGTTATCTAAGATGCAATAGAATAACACATTCAATGACAATTCTCCCGTGTCTAAAATAATGTACGGATGTGATCATTTAAAAATACCAGTTTAACTGTACAGAGTTATTTAACAAGTTATTTAGAATTCAGGTAAAGCACCTGAAATCGAAACGAATTAATGTGAGACTGAAATGAAATTAATGTGAGACTGAAGATTGAAATTCATTGAAATTTTGTGTCTGAAGAAGTTTTGAATCATTGTCAGAAAAAAAAAGGTTTCATATGAAACCTTTTTTTTTCTGACAATGATTAATATAAAAAGACAAATAAAGGTCTGATAGGTTTTACATTTCTAATCATTAATACAAGATGGAATACAACTAGATAACTGGTGTAGCCATGTTTAATACAAGCGCACCATACCAAGACAAACCAGACATTGTTTCATCCTATTATGGTGCAAATGAATACTGGTACAGTTTTATTAAGCATAATCGCACCATAAGAAGACGTAGTGGCGTGTGTAAAGTTATCAACATTAAAACAGTTGTCCGCTTTTCCATTATGGTTCCGCGAAATTCTTCATCTGACAGTCCCGACATTGCAGTCAACCTCTCCACTGCAAATGACGTACTTTTACCGGAACTTTACAATTGCCGTTATTTATTGCTTTTCATTTGGAGACCAAAAGGTGTGTTTTGGAATATTTTTTAGAGTGAGTGAGTGAATGTTTGTGGCATAGAGAGCAGATATGACCACAATCTGTAGTATATAGCTTGCGTTTGGTGAGTGGAAAATCGGAGTAAGATGTCACGTGTAGCAGTGGGTCTAATCAACTGACCAACTGTTACGCATCATTGCACATGCCATAGAACTTCATTTCGGGGAGGGGGGGTCACGATCACCGTGAGCCACTCTATGGGCTATAAGCAGTCGCCCGTCCCTAATTTAGGGTTACTGGCTCCAAGGAAGGGAGAGAGCCAGTGCTGTTAGATAAACACAATATCCATACCTCACCGGGATTCGAACCCGGACCTATCTCGGACTAATGGTCAGAAGCCGAACTTTGTTTTAAATGGTTATACTTCTGCCTACTTCAGAATTTAGTTGTTTGTCGCCTACGTGGACAACCAACAATTAAATTAGCTCTAGGATGTGGCTCATCCTCCGAGCAAGATGATATGGAGTCCAAATGAGGCATGGGCAGTAAACTTCATCCACAGCGCAGGTTCTTTCCCTTCTCTAGAGCTAGTAGTAAAAATAGGGGCACGCGGCTCATTATATCCTTTAATGCTTAGTGCGATTTTTAAACCCCGAAACAAAATGCATAAAAGCGAGATGGGGATATTTCTATAAAAGTCATGAAGACTTTTGTTTCCATGAAATCATCATCAGTTAGTCTTTAAAATCCATTCGTATTGATGCTCAAACGGTATATTTTATTGACAGAATTAAAAAATACCGAAAAGAGCGTCAACTTGCAACGCAAAATAAAAAAAATTTGAATGATTTTCAATGAATTTGTATGAAAACAAAATGAGTATTGACTAGTGAGATGATAAACATAGAAGTGCAGGAGTAAAATCCCCTTAAAACAGTAAAGTAAATTCGTTCCAAAATCATAGTCAGTCAAGAAAGGTCGTATGGAAAAGACATGACGACAGCACGGTCGTGGAAAGAGCAGCACAAGAGTTCAAAAGGAGCCAGCTATAAATAAAAGTTATTTACCTAGAATAAACAAAGACATCGCTCTTTCCACGTTTTAACAACACACAGCAACCGAAAAATTGTTATTTGGTCACCGCTGGGGAATCGAATCCCAGATCTCTCGATATCTAGCCGAGCGCGTTAACCTTACACCACGGTGGCCAACAATCTATGGGGCTATGTGTGTTTTTCTGTCAGCTTCTGACATCCTAAATCCGTTAGATAGGCTCAGCTACTGAGACGTCTCCATATGGTGGGCATTAACGGCACTGGCTATATATTAATTATAGCAGTTAAATCCAAAGGGCGAGATCCAAAGTGAAAATCCTCCAAATATGTGGCGTCAGTGAATAAACAAAGGCATCGCTCTTTCCACGTTTTAAGTAGTATGAAGGTTTTTACCTAGTATGAAGAACGTGAAGAAACAACATAAAATCTAAAGATCAGGGAGTTCATGAGGGTGGCAGAGTTCAGTATACGCAGCATACTTGTAGCCGGATGAAGGTGCACAGATCAGATTTCCATATGCATGAAATCGCATCATTAAGAATTCGGCAGGATTCACTCATGAAGGATGTACGTAGTTAATCGAAGTGAGATCGCTAAAATCAGCGGACAGCAGTTGATCAGAAATTATGTAACGTTTTCAATAAATAAATAGACTGTACAATAAGGGAGTGAAGGCTATTGAGAAAAGGATCTGTGGAGTTTTCCCAGGCTCTTGCATTGGCCGGAATCAATGTACATAGATAGTTCCAAAATCGACGTCTAGAAGTGAGAGAGCCATCGTCTCGGTTATGACAGAATCTCCAGTCATCAATGTCAATAAGGAATACTTGATTAAAGTAATCATAAAAGGGAGAGCTGTCAAGTGATAGGGTATCCTGTGGAAAAGGCAAACTGGAGGCCGGCAAATCTTGGAAGATCGAAGATTCCTATAGCGGCTATACCGCTCCCAGAGCGTTTGCCGTTTTTCGCTATTTTAAGAATTGCAAGTAACATCAGCAACATCTCGATAAGAAAGCTTTTAACATCTTACGTAGAAAATCGTCCTCTGAGAAGGTCGTAGCTGGAATTGGGAGCTGAAGGGGAGTGGCTGGATAACCTCACCCAATGAGGAAATCTGGCACGCTGCTAAAGTAATCCTTTGAACCTGAATTTCTCTTTCTACACTGTAAAAAAAATTGTAGATTTTACGGTTTTAAACCGTTTTCCAGGGTGCCAACTCAAAACCGTAAAATCTACAGTTTTATGCCGTGTTGAAGCAAAGCTATAGCTTTGCTCTAACACCGCATTTAATGAAGAAAACAGCAGAGAATTTGGCTGGAGCGAGTCACAGTCCAAATAATCACGAAAACACAAAAATTTGGCTGGAACGAATGTGTTGATTGTGTTGGAGCAAAGCTATAGCTTTGCTCCAACACGGCATAAAACTGTAGATTTTACGGTTTTGTGTTGGCACCCTGGAAAACGGTTTAAAACCGTAAAATCTACAGTAATTTTTTTACACTGTATTCCTAGAACGAGTGATCCCAAAATTAGGGAAAGGCTACTATTTGTTGCCTTTAGAGATACCCTTGGTAGTATTTAAACACCACATAAAAAAATTACATATCGGCGGAAAATTCTCTGAAGTAGAAAGCAACGGAAAGAACGTCGTTTTACCATTGTGCGTTAATACCGTTGAAACAAGAATTGCTTTTCAGCAAGAGCAGTTACTTTCCATGTTTTTCATGCGACAATATTACAGTCACTTTTTAAACTTAGGATTGCACATTTGCACAGTCGTTTTCGTATCCCGTTCTACGTATTGTATATGTTATCATTCAGTACTGTATGTGCTGCTGCATACTAGGGTAGTCAAAAGTTCGTCCCGTTTGCAGCCAAAAAGTTTGATGCAAGAAAGCCATAAGCATTCATCTCATTCTGCAAACTACAGGATGTCCCGCTCGCTACCGAACCCGGCATTTCTTTAATAATATTAACGCCAATGAAGATATTGCAACGAAATTTCGAGTGGACTTACCTCATTTCGTGCGAAATGTGATGACATCACAACGTGTGCTGGAAGTGGCCACCATTTGAGTCCAGACAGCATTTACTCCGCCCCACCATATTGTGGAAAGTCCTTGCCACTACGTCTAGTCCAGACAGCATTTACTCCGCCCCACCATATTGTGGAAAGTCCTTGCCACTACGTCTGGTCCAGACAGCATTTACTCCGCCCCACCATATTGTGGAAAGTCCTTGCCACTACGTCTAGTCCAGACAGCATTTACTCCGCCCCACCATATTGTGGAAAGTCCTTGCCACTACGTCTAGTCCAGACAGCATTTACCCCGCCCCACCATATTGTGGAAAGTCCTTGCCACTACGTCTAGTCCAGACAGCATTTACCCCGCCCCACCATATTGTGGAAAGTCCTTGCCACTACGTCTAGTCCAGACAGCATTTACCCCGCCCCACCATATTGTGGAAAGTCCTTGCCACTACGTCTAGTCCAGACAGCATTTACCCCGCCCCACCATATTGTGGAAAGTCCTTGCCACTACGTCTAGTCCAGACAGCATTTACCCCGCCCCACCATATTGTGGAAAGTCCTTGCCACTACGTCTAGTCCAGACAGCATTTACCCCGCCCCACCATATTGTGGAAAGTCCTTGCCACTACGTCTAGTCCAGACAGCATTTACCCCGCCCCACCATATTGTGGAAAGTCCTTGCCACTACGTCTAGTCCAGACAGCATTTACCCCGCCCCACCATATTGTGGAAAGTCCTTGCCACTACGTCTAGTCCAGACAGCATTTACCCCGCCCCACCATATTGTGGAAAGTCCTTGCCACTACGTCTAGTCCAGACAGCATTTACCCCGCCCCACCATATTGTGGAAAGTCCTTGCCACTACGTCTAGTCCAGACAGCATTTACCCCGCCCCACCATATTGTGGAAAGTCCTTGCCACTACGTCTAGTCCAGACAGCATTTACCCCGCCCCACCATATTGTGGAAAGTCCTTGCCACTACGTCTAGTCCAGACAGCATTTACCCCGCCCCACCATATTGTGGAAAGTCCTTGCCACTACGTCTAGTCCAGACAGCATTTACCCCGCCCCACCATATTGTGGAAAGTCCTTGCCACTACGTCTAGTCCAGACAGCATTTACCCCGCCCCACCATATTGTGGAAAGTCCTTGCCACTACGTCTAGTCCAGACAGCATTTACCCCGCCCCACCATATTGTGGAAAGTCCTTGCCACTACGTCTAGTCCAGACAGCATTTACCCCGCCCCACCATATTGTGGAAAGTCCTTGCCACTACGTCTAGTCCAGACAGCATTTACCCCGCCCCACCATATTGTGGAAAGTCCTTGCCACTACGTCTAGTCCAGACAGCATTTACCCCGCCCCACCATATTGTGGAAAGTCCTTGCCACTACGTCTAGTCCAGACAGCATTTACCCCGCCCCACCATATTGTGGAAAGTCCTTGCCACTACGTCTAGTCCAGACAGCATTTACCCCGCCCCACCATATTGTGGAAAGTCCTTGCCACTACGTCTAGTCCAGACAGCATTTACCCCGCCCCACCATATTGTGGAAAGTCCTTGCCACTACGTCTAGTCCAGACAGCATTTACCCCGCCCCACCATATTGTGGAAAGTCCTTGCCACTACGTCTAGTCCAGACAGCATTTACTCCGCCCCACCATATTGTGGAAAGTCCTTGCCACTACGTCTAGTCCAGACAGCATTTACCCCGCCCCACCATATTGTGGAAAGTCCTTGCCACTACGTCTAGTCCAGACAGCATTTACTCCGCCCCACCATATTGTGGAAAGTCCTTGCCACTACGTCTAGTCCAGACAGCATTTACCCCGCCCCACCATATTGTGGAAAGTCCTTGCCACTACGTCTAGTCCAGACAGCATTTACTCCGCCCCACCATATTGTGGAAAGTCCTTGCCACTACGTCTAGTCCAGACAGCATTTACTCCGCCCCACCATATTGTGGAAAGTCCTTGCCACTACGTCTAGTCCAGACAGCATTTACCCCGCCCCACCATATTGTGGAAAGTCCTTGCCACTACGTCTAGTCCAGACAGCATTTACCCCGCCCCACCATATTGTGGAAAGTCCTTGCCACTACGTCTAGTCCAGACAGCATTTACCCCGCCCCACCATATTGTGGAAAGTCCTTGCCACTACGTCTAGTCCAGACAGCATTTACCCCGCCCCACCATATTGTGGAAAGTCCTTGCCACTACGTCTAGTCCAGACAGCATTTACCCCGCCCCACCATATTGTGGAAAGTCCTTGCCACTACGTCTAGTCCAGACAGCATTTACCCCGCCCCACCATATTGTGGAAAGTCCTTGCCACTACGTCTAGTCCAGACAGCATTTACCCCGCCCCACCATATTGTGGAAAGTCCTTGCCACTACGTCTAGTCCAGACAGCATTTACCCCGCCCCACCATATTGTGGAAAGTCCTTGCCACTACGTCTAGTCCAGACAGCATTTACCCCGCCCCACCATATTGTGGAAAGTCCTTGCCACTACGTCTAGTCCAGACAGCATTTACCCCGCCCCACCATATTGTGGAAAGTCCTTGCCACTACGTCTAGTCCAGACAGCATTTACCCCGCCCCACCATATTGTGGAAAGTCCTTGCCACTACGTCTAGTCCAGACAGCATTTACCCCGCCCCACCATATTGTGGAAAGTCCTTGCCACTACGTCTAGTCCAGACAGCATTTACCCCGCCCCACCATATTGTGGAAAGTCCTTGCCACTACGTCTAGTCCAGACAGCATTTACCCCGCCCCACCATATTGTGGAAAGTCCTTGCCACTACGTCTAGTCCAGACAGCATTTACCCCGCCCCACCATATTGTGGAAAGTCCTTGCCACTACGTCTAGTCCAGACAGCATTTACTCCGCCCCACCATATTGTGGAAAGTCCTTGCCACTACGTCTAGTCCAGACAGCATTTACTCCGCCCCACCATATTGTGGAAAGTCCTTGCCACTACGTCTAGTCCAGACAGCATTTACTCCGCCCCACCATATTGTGGAAAGTCCTTGCCACTACGTCTAGTCCAGACAGCATTTACCCCGCCCCACCATATTGTGGAAAGTCCTTGCCACTACGTCTAGTCCAGACAGCATTTACCCCGCCCCACCATATTGTGGAAAGTCCTTGCCACTACGTCTAGTCCAGACAGCATTTACCCCGCCCCACCATATTGTGGAAAGTCCTTGCCACTACGTCTAGTCCAGACAGCATTTACCCCGCCCCACCATATTGTGGAAAGTCCTTGCCACTACGTCTAGTCCAGACAGCATTTACCCCGCCCCACCATATTGTGGAAAGTCCTTGCCACTACGTCTAGTCCAGACAGCATTTACTCCGCCCCACCATATTGTGGAAAGTCCTTGCCACTACGTCTAGTCCAGACAGCATTTACCCCGCCCCACCATATTGTGGAAAGTCCTTGCCACTACGTCTAGTCCAGACAGCATTTACCCCGCCCCACCATATTGTGGAAAGTCCTTGCCACTACGTCTAGTCCAGACAGCATTTACTCCCGCCCCACCATATTGTGGAAAGTCCTTGCCACTACGTCTAGTCCAGACAGCATTTACTCCGCCCCACCATATTGTGGAAAGTCCTTGCCACTACGTCTAGTCCAGACAGCATTTACTCCGCCCCACCATATTGTGGAAAGTCCTTGCCACTACGTCTAGTCCAGACAGCATTTACTCCGCCCCACCATATTGTGGAAAGTCCTTGCCACTACGTCTAGTCCAGACAGCATTTACTCCGCCCCACCATATTGTGGAAAGTCCTTGCCACTACGTCTGGTCCAGACAGCATTTACTCCGCCCCACCATATTGTGGAAAGTCCTTGCCACTACGTCTAGTCCAGACAGCATTTACTCCGCCCCACCATATTGTGGAAAGTCCTTGCCACTACGTCTAGTCCAGACAGCATTTACTCCGCCCCACCATATTGTGGAAAGTCCTTGCCACTACGTCTAGTCCAGACAGCATTTACTCCGCCCCACCATATTGTGGAAAGTCCTTGCCACTACGTCTAGTCCAGACAGCATTTACCCCGCCCCACCATATTGTGGAAAGTCCTTGCCACTACGTCTAGTCCAGACAGCATTTACTCCGCCCCACCATATTGTGGAAAGTCCTTGCCACTACGTCTAGTCCAGACAGCATTTACTCCGCCCCACCATATTGTGGAAAGTCCTTGCCACTACGTCTGGTCCAGACAGCATTTACTCCGCCCCACCATATTGTGGAAAGTCCTTGCCACTACGTCTAGTCCAGACAGCATTTACTCCGCCCCCACCATATTGTGGAAAGTCCTTGCCACTACGTCTAGTCCAGACAGCATTTACCCCGCCCCACCATATTGTGGAAAGTCCTTGCCACTACGTCTAGTCCAGACAGCATTTACCCCGCCCCACCATATTGTGGAAAGTCCTTGCCACTACGTCTAGTCCAGACAGCATTTACCCCGCCCCACCATATTGTGGAAAGTCCTTGCCACTACGTCTAGTCCAGACAGCATTTACTCCGCCCCACCATATTGTGGAAAGTCCTTGCCACTACGTCTGGTCCAGACAGCATTTACTCCGCCCCACCATATTGTGGAAAGTCCTTGCCACTACGTCTAGTCCAGACAGCATTTACTCCGCCCCACCATATTGTGGAAAGTCCTTGCCACTACGTCTAGTCCAGACAGCATTTACTCCGCCCCACCATATTGTGGAAAGTCCTTGCCACTACGTCTGGTCCAGACAGCATTTACTCCGCCCCACCATATTGTGGAAAGTCCTTGCCACTACGTCTAGTCCAGACAGCATTTACTCCGCCCCACCATATTGTGGAAAGTCCTTGCCACTACGTCTGGTCCAGACAGCATTTACCCCGCCCCACCATATTGTGGAAAGTCCTTGCCACTACGTCTAGTCCAGACAGCATTTACTCCGCCCCACCATATTGTGGAAAGTCCTTGCCACTACGTCTAGTCCAGACAGCATTTACTCCGCCCCACCATATTGTGGAAAGTCCTTGCCACTACGTCTAGTCCAGACAGCATTTACTCCGCCCCACCATATTGTGGAAAGTCCTTGCCACTACGTCTAGTCCAGACAGCATTTACTCCGCCCCACCATATTGTGGAAAGTCCTTGCCACTACGTCTAGTCCAGACAGCATTTACTCCGCCCCACCATATTGTGGAAAGTCCTTGCCACTACGTCTAGTCCAGACAGCATTTACTCCGCCCCACCATATTGTGGAAAGTCCTTGCCACTACGTCTGGTCCAGACAGCATTTACCCCGCCCCACCATATTGTGGAAAGTCCTTGCCACTACGTCTAGTCCAGACAGCATTTACCCCGCCCCACCATATTGTGGAAAGTCCTTGCCACTACGTCTAGTCCAGACAGCATTTACCCCGCCCCACCATATTGTGGAAAGTCCTTGCCACTACGTCTAGTCCAGACAGCATTTACTCCGCCCCACCATATTGTGGAAAGTCCTTGCCACTACGTCTAGTCCAGACAGCATTTACTCCGCCCCACCATATTGTGGAAAGTCCTTGCCACTACGTCTAGTCCAGACAGCATTTACTCCGCCCCACCATATTGTGGAAAGTCCTTGCCACTACGTCTAGTCCAGACAGCATTTACTCCGCCCCACCATATTGTGGAAAGTCCTTGCCACTACGTCTAGTCCAGACAGCATTTACTCCGCCCCACCATATTGTGGAAAGTCCTTGCCACTACGTCTGGTCCAGACAGCATTTACTCCGCCCCACCATATTGTGGAAAGTCCTTGCCACTACGTCTAGTCCAGACAGCATTTACTCCGCCCCACCATATTGTGGAAAGTCCTTGCCACTACGTCTGGTCCAGACAGCATTTACCCCGCCCCACCATATTGTGGAAAGTCCTTGCCACTACGTCTAGTCCAGACAGCATTTACCCCGCCCCACCATATTGTGGAAAGTCCTTGCCACTACGTCTAGTCCAGACAGCATTTACTCCGCCCCACCATATTGTGGAAAGTCCTTGCCACTACGTCTAGTCCAGACAGCATTTACCCTGCCCCACCATATTGTGGAAAGTCCTTGCCACTACGTCTAGTCCAGACAGCATTTACTCCGCCCCACCATATTGTGGAAAGTCCTTGCCACTACGTCTAGTCCAGACAGCATTTACTCCGCCCCACCATATTGTGGAAAGTCCTTGCCACTACGTCTGGTCCAGACAGCATTTACCCCGCCCCACCATATTGTGGAAAGTCCTTGCCACTACGTCTAGTCCAGACAGCATTTACCCCGCCCCACCATATTGTGGAAAGTCCTTGCCACTACGTCTAGTCCAGACAGCATTTACCCTGCCCCACCATATTGTGGAAAGTCCTTGCCACTACGTCTAGTCCAGACAGCATTTACCCCGCCCCACCATATTGTGGAAAGTCCTTGCCACTACGTCTAGTCCAGACAGCATTTACCCCGCCCCACCATATTGTGGAAAGTCCTTGCCACTACGTCTAGTCCAGACAGCATTTACCCCGCCCCACCATATTGTGGAAAGTCCTTGCCACTACGTCTAGTCCAGACAGCATTTACCCCGCCCCACCATATTGTGGAAAGTCCTTGCCACTACGTCTAGTCCAGACAGCATTTACCCCGCCCCACCATATTGTGGAAAGTCCTTGCCACTACGTCTAGTCCAGACAGCATTTACTCCGCCCCACCATATTGTGGAAAGTCCTTGCCACTACGTCTGGTCCAGACAGCATTTACCCTGCCCCACCATATTGTGGAAAGTCCTTGCCACTACGTCTAGTCCAGACAGCATTTACTCCGCCCCACCATATTGTGGAAAGTCCTTGCCACTACGTCTAGTCCAGACAGCATTTACTCCGCCCCACCATATTGTGGAAAGTCCTTGCCACTACGTCTAGTCCAGACAGCATTTACTCCGCCCCACCATATTGTGGAAAGTCCTTGCCACTACGTCTGGTCCAGACAGCATTTACCCCGCCCCACCATATTGTGGAAAGTCCTTGCCACTACGTCTAGTCCAGACAGCATTTACCCCGCCCCACCATATTGTGGAAAGTCCTTGCCACTACGTCTAGTCCAGACAGCATTTATTCCGCCCCACCATATTGTGGAAAGTCCTTGCCACTACGTCAAGTCCAGACAGCATTTACTCCGCCCCACCATATTGTGGAAAGTCCTTGCCACTACGTCTGGTCCAGACAGCATTTACCCCGCCCCACCATATTGTGGAAAGTCCTTGCCACTACGTCTAGTCCAGACAGCATTTACCCCGCCCCACCATATTGTGGAAAGTCCTTGCCACTACGTCTAGTCCAGACAGCATTTACCCCGCCCCACCATATTGTGGAAAGTCCTTGCCACTACGTCTAGTCCAGACAGCATTTACCCCGCCCCACCATATTGTGGAAAGTCCTTGCCACTACGTCTAGTCCAGACAGCATTTACTCCGCCCCACCATATTGTGGAAAGTCCTTGCCACTACGTCTAGTCCAGACAGCATTTACTCCGCCCCACCATATTGTGGAAAGTCCTTGCCACTACGTCTAGTCCAGACAGCATTTACTCCGCCCCACCATATTGTGGAAAGTCCTTGCCACTACGTCTAGTCCAGACAGCATTTACTCCGCCCCACCATATTGTGGAAAGTCCTTGCCACTACGTCTAGTCCAGACAGCATTTACTCCGCCCCACCATATTGTGGAAAGTCCTTGCCACTACGTCTGGTCCAGACAGCATTTACTCCGCCCCACCATATTGTGGAAAGTCCTTGCCACTACGTCTAGTCCAGACAGCATTTACTCCGCCCCACCATATTGTGGAAAGTCCTTGCCAGTACGTCTGGTCCAGACAGCATTTACCCCTGCCCCACCATATTGTGGAAAGTCCTTGCCACTACGTCTAGTCCAGACAGCATTTACTCCGCCCCACCATATTGTGGAAAGTCCTTGCCACTACGTCTAGTCCAGACAGCATTTACTCCGCCCCACCATATTGTGGAAAGTCCTTGCCACTACGTCTAGTCCAGACAGCATTTACTCCGCCCCACCATATTGTGGAAAGTCCTTGCCACTACGTCTGGTCCAGACAGCATTTACTCCGCCCCACCATATTGTGGAAAGTCCTTGCCACTACGTCTAGTCCAGACAGCATTTACTCCGCCCCACCATATTGTGGAAAGTCCTTGCCACTACGTCTAGTCCAGACAGCATTTACTCCGCCCCACCATATTGTGGAAAGTCCTTGCCACTACGTCTAGTCCAGACAGCATTTACCCCGCCCCACCATATTGTGGAAAGTCCTTGCCACTACGTCTAGTCCAGACAGCATTTACCCCGCCCCTCCATATTGTGGAAAGTCCTTGCCACTACGTCTAGTCCAGACAGCATTTACCCCGCCCCACCATATTGTGGAAAGTCCTTGCCACTACGTCTAGTCCAGACAGCATTTACTCCGCCCCACCATATTGTGGAAAGTCCTTGCCACTACGTCTGGTCCAGACAGCATTTACTCCGCCCCACCATATTGTGGAAAGTCCTTGCCACTACGTCTAGTCCAGACAGCATTTACTCCGCCCCACCATATTGTGGAAAGTCCTTGCCACTACGTCTAGTCCAGACAGCATTTACTCCGCCCCACCATATTGTGGAAAGTCCTTGCCACTACGTCTAGTCCAGACAGCATTTACTCCGCCCCACCATATTGTGGAAAGTCCTTGCCACTACGTCTGGTCCAGACAGCATTTACCCGCCCCACCATATTGTGGAAAGTCCTTGCCACTACGTCTAGTCCAGACAGCATTTACTCCGCCCCACCATATTGTGGAAAGTCCTTGCCACTACGTCTAGTCCAGACAGCATTTACTCCGCCCCACCATATTGTGGAAAGTCCTTGCCACTACGTCTAGTCCAGACAGCATTTACTCCGCCCCACCATATTGTGGAAAGTCCTTGCCACTACGTCTAGTCCAGACAGCATTTACTCCGCCCCACCATATTGTGGAAAGTCCTTGCCACTACGTCTGGTCCAGACAGCATTTACCCCGCCCCACCATATTGTGGAAAGTCCTTGCCACTACGTCTGGTCCAGACAGCATTTACTCCGCCCCACCATATTGTGGAAAGTCCTTGCCACTACGTCTAGTCCAGACAGCATTTACTCCGCCCCACCATATTGTGGAAAGTCCTTGCCACTACGTCTAGTCCAGACAGCATTTACTCCGCCCCACCATATTGTGGAAAGTCCTTGCCACTACGTCTAGTCCAGACAGCATTTACCCCGCCCCACCATATTGTGGAAAGTCCTTGCCACTACGTCTGGTCCAGACAGCATTTACCCCGCCCCACCATATTGTGGAAAGTCCTTGCCACTACGTCTAGTCCAGACAGCATTTACCCCGCCCCTCCATATTGTGGAAAGTCCTTGCCACTACGTCTGGTCCAGACAGCATTTACCCCGCCCCACCATATTGTGGAAAGTCCTTGCCACTACGTCTGGTCCAGACAGCATTTACCCCGCCCCACCATATTGTGGAAAGTCCTTGCCACTACGTCTAGTCCAGACAGCATTTACCCCGCCCCACCATATTGTGGAAAGTCCTTGCCACTACGTCTAGTCCAGACAGCATTTACTCCGCCCCACCATATTGTGGAAAGTCCTTGCCACTACGTCTAGTCCAGACAGCATTTACCCCGCCCCACCATATTGTGGAAAGTCCTTGCCACTACGTCTAGTCCAGACAGCATTTACCCCGCCCCACCATATTGTGGAAAGTCCTTGCCACTACGTCTAGTCCAGACAGCATTTACCCCGCCCCACCATATTGTGGAAAGTCCTTGCCACTACGTCTAGTCCAGACAGCATTTACCCCGCCCCACCATATTGTGGAAAGTCCTTGCCACTACGTCTAGTCCAGACAGCATTTACCCCGCCCCACCATATTGTGGAAAGTCCTTGCCACTACGTCTAGTCCAGACAGCATTTACCCCGCCCCACCATATTGTGGAAAGTCCTTGCCACTACGTCTAGTCCAGACAGCATTTACCCCGCCCCACCATATTGTGGAAAGTCCTTGCCACTACGTCTAGTCCAGACAGCATTTACCCCGCCCCACCATATTGTGGAAAGTCCTTGCCACTACGTCTAGTCCAGACAGCATTTACCCCGCCCCACCATATTGTGGAAAGTCCTTGCCACTACGTCTAGTCCAGACAGCATTTACTCCGCCCCACCATATTGTGGAAAGTCCTTGCCACTACGTCTAGTCCAGACAGCATTTACCCCGCCCCACCATATTGTGGAAAGTCCTTGCCACTACGTCTAGTCCAGACAGCATTTACCCCGCCCCACCATATTGTGGAAAGTCCTTGCCACTACGTCTAGTCCAGACAGCATTTACCCCGCCCCACCATATTGTGGAAAGTCCTTGCCACTACGTCTAGTCCAGACAGCATTTACCCCGCCCCACCATATTGTGGAAAGTCCTTGCCACTACGTCTAGTCCAGACAGCATTTACCCCGCCCCACCATATTGTGGAAAGTCCTTGCCACTACGTCTAGTCCAGACAGCATTTACCCCGCCCCACCATATTGTGGAAAGTCCTTGCCACTACGTCTAGTCCAGACAGCATTTACCCCGCCCCACCATATTGTGGAAAGTCCTTGCCACTACGTCTAGTCCAGACAGCATTTACCCCGCCCCACCATATTGTGGAAAGTCCTTGCCACTACGTCTAGTCCAGACAGCATTTACCCCGCCCCACCATATTGTGGAAAGTCCTTGCCACTACGTCTAGTCCAGACAGCATTTACCCCGCCCCACCATATTGTGGAAAGTCCTTGCCACTACGTCTAGTCCAGACAGCATTTACCCCGCCCCACCATATTGTGGAAAGTCCTTGCCACTACGTCTAGTCCAGACAGCATTTACCCTGCCCCACCATATTGTGGAAAGTCCTTGCCACTACGTCTAGTCCAGACAGCATTTACCCCGCCCCACCATATTGTGGAAAGTCCTTGCCACTACGTCTAGTCCAGACAGCATTTACCCCGCCCCACCATATTGTGGAAAGTCCTTGCCACTACGTCTAGTCCAGACAGCATTTACCCCGCCCCACCATATTGTGGAAAGTCCTTGCCACTACGTCTAGTCCAGACAGCATTTACCCCGCCCCACCATATTGTGGAAAGTCCTTGCCACTACGTCTGGTCCAGACAGCATTTACTCCGCCCCACCATATTGTGGAAAGTCCTTGCCACTACGTCTGGTCCAGACAGCATTTACTCCGCCCCACCATATTGTGGAAAGTCCTTGCCACTACGTCTAGTCCAGACAGCATTTACTCCGCCCCACCATATTGTGGAAAGTCCTTGCCACTACGTCTGGTCCAGACAGCATTTACCCTGCCCCACCATATTGTGGAAAGTCCTTGCCACTACGTCTGGTCCAGACAGCATTTACTCCGCCCCACCATATTGTGGAAAGTCCTTGCCACTACGTCTAGTCCAGACAGCATTTACTCCGCCCCACCATATTGTGGAAAGTCCTTGCCACTACGTCTAGTCCAGACAGCATTTACTCCGCCCCACCATATTGTGGAAAGTCCTTGCCACTACGTCTGGTCCAGACAGCATTTACTCCGCCCCACCATATTGTGGAAAGTCCTTGCCACTACGTCTGGTCCAGGCAGCATTTACTCCGCCCCACCATATTGTGGAAAGTCCTTGCCACTACGTCTGGTCCAGACAGCATTTACTCCGCCCCACCATATTGTGGAAAGTCCTTGCCACTACGTCTGGTCCAGACAGCATTTACCCCGCCCCACCATATTGTGGAAAGTCCTTGCCACTACGTCTAGTCCAGACAGCATTTACCTCGCCCCTCCATATTGTGGAAAGTCCTTGCCACTACGTCTAGTCCAGACAGCATTTACCCCGCCCCTCCATATTGTGGAAAGTCCTTGCCACTACGTCTAGTCCAGACAGCATTTACTCCGCCCCACCATATTGTGGAAAGTCCTTGCCACTACGTCTGGTCCAGACAGCATTTACTCCGCCCCACCATATTGTGGAAAGTCCTTGCCACTACGTCTGGTCCAGGCAGCATTTACTCCGCCCCACCATATTGTGGAAAGTCCTTGCCACTACGTCTAGTCCAGACAGCATTTACTCCGCCCCACCATATTGTGGAAAGTCCTTGCCACTACGTCTGGTCCAGACAGCATTTACTCCGCCCCACCATATTGTGGAAAGTCCTTGCCACTACGTCTGGTCCAGACAGCATTTACTCCGCCCCACCATATTGTGGAAAGTCCTTGCCACTACGTCTGGTCCAGACAGCATTTACTCCGCCCCACCATATTGTGGAAAGTCCTTGCCACTACGTCTAGTCCAGACAGCATTTACTCCGCCCCACCATATTGTGGAAAGTCCTTGCCACTACGTCTAGTCCAGACAGCATTTACTCCGCCCCACCATATTGTGGAAAGTCCTTGCCACTACGTCTAGTCCAGACAGCATTTACTTAGCCCCACCATATTGTGGAAAGTCCTTGCCACTACGTCTAGTCCAGACAGCATTTACTCCTGCCCCACCATATTGTGGAAAGTCCTTGCCACTACGTCTGGTCCAGACAGCATTTACTCCGCCCCACCATATTGTGGAAAGTCCTTGCCACTACGTCTAGTCCAGACAGCATTTACTCCGCCCCACCATATTGTGGAAAGTCCTTGCCACTACGTCTAGTCCAGACAGCATTTACTCCGCCCCACCATATTGTGGAAAGTCCTTGCCACTACGTCTGGTCCAGACAGCATTTACCCTGCCCCACCATATTGTGGAAAGTCCTTGCCACTACGTCTAGTCCAGACAGCATTTACCCCGCCCCACCATATTGTGGAAAGTCCTTGCCACTACGTCTAGTCCAGACAGCATTTACCCCGCCCCACCATATTGTGGAAAGTCCTTGCCACTACGTCTGGTCCAGACAGCATTTACCCTGCCCCACCATATTGTGGAAAGTCCTTGCCACTACGTCTGGTCCAGACAGCATTTACCCCGCCCCACCATATTGTGGAAAGTCCTTGCCACTACGTCTAGTCCAGACAGCATTTACCCCGCCCCACCATATTGTGGAAAGTCCTTGCCACTACGTCTAGTCCAGACAGCATTTACCCCGCCCCACCATATTGTGGAAAGTCCTTGCCACTACGTCTAGTCCAGACAGCATTTACCCCGCCCCACCATATTGTGGAAAGTCCTTGCCACTACGTCTAGTCCAGACAGCATTTACCCCGCCCCACCATATTGTGGAAAGTCCTTGCCACTACGTCTAGTCCAGACAGCATTTACCCCGCCCCACCATATTGTGGAAAGTCCTTGCCACTACGCCTAGTCCAGACAGCATTTACCCTGCCCCACCATATTGTGGAAAGTCCTTGCCACTACGTCTAGTCCAGACAGCATTTACCCCGCCCCACCATATTGTGGAAAGTCCTTGCCACTACGTCTAGTCCAGACAGCATTTACCCCGCCCCACCATATTGTGGAAAGTCCTTGCCACTACGTCTAGTCCAGACAGCATTTACCCCGCCCCACCATATTGTGGAAAGTCCTTGCCACTACGTCTAGTCCAGACAGCATTTACTCCTGCCCCACCATATTGTGGAAAGTCCTTGCCACTACGTCTAGTCCAGACAGCATTTACTCCGCCCCACCATATTGTGGAAAGTCCTTGCCACTACGTCTGGTCCAGACAGCATTTACCCGCCCCACCATATTGTGGAAAGTCCTTGCCACTACGTCTAGTCCAGACAGCATTTACCCCGCCCCACCATATTGTGGAAAGTCCTTGCCACTACGTCTAGTCCAGACAGCATTTACCCCGCCCCACCATATTGTGGAAAGTCCTTGCCACTACGTCTAGTCCAGACAGCATTTACCCCGCCCCACCATATTGTGGAAAGTCCTTGCCACTACGTCTAGTCCAGACAGCATTTACCCCGCCCCACCATATTGTGGAAAGTCCTTGCCACTACGTCTAGTCCAGACAGCATTTACCCCGCCCCACCATATTGTGGAAAGTCCTTGCCACTACGTCTAGTCCAGACAGCATTTACCCCGCCCCACCATATTGTGGAAAGTCCTTGCCACTACGTCTAGTCCAGACAGCATTTACCCCGCCCCACCATATTGTGGAAAGTCCTTGCCACTACGTCTAGTCCAGACAGCATTTACCCTGCCCCACCATATTGTGGAAAGTCCTTGCCACTACGTCTAGTCCAGACAGCATTTACCCCGCCCCACCATATTGTGGAAAGTCCTTGCCACTACGTCTAGTCCAGACAGCATTTACCCCGCCCCACCATATTGTGGAAAGTCCTTGCCACTACGTCTAGTCCAGACAGCATTTACCCCGCCCCACCATATTGTGGAAAGTCCTTGCCACTACGTCTAGTCCAGACAGCATTTACCCCGCCCCTCCATATTGTGGAAAGTCCTTGCCACTACGTCTAGTCCAGACAGCATTTACCCCGCCCCACCATATTGTGGAAAGTCCTTGCCACTACGTCAAGTCCAGACAGCATTTACTCCGCCCCACCATATTGTGGAAAGTCCTTGCCACTACGTCTAGTCCAGACAGCATTTACTCCGCCCCACCATATTGTGGAAAGTCCTTGCCACTACGTCTAGTCCAGACAGCATTTACTCCGCCCCACCATATTGTGGAAAGTCCTTGCCAGTACGTCTGGTCCAGACAGCATTTACCCCGCCCCACCATATTGTGGAAAGTCCTTGCCACTACGTCTAGTCCAGACAGCATTTACCCTGCCCCACCATATTGTGGAAAGTCCTTGCCACTACGTCTAGTATAGACAGCATTTACCCCGCCCCACCATATTGTGGAAAGTCCTTGCCACTACGTCTAGTCCAGACAGCATTTACCCCGCCCCACCATATTGTGGAAAGTCCTTGCCACTACGTCTAGTCCAGACAGCATTTACCCCGCCCCACCATATTGTGGAAAGTCCTTGCCACTACGTCTAGTCCAGACAGCATTTACCCCGCCCCACCATATTGTGGAAAGTCCTTGCCACTACGTCTAGTCCAGACAGCATTTACCCCGCCCCACCATATTGTGGAAAGTCCTTGCCACTACGTCTAGTCCAGACAGCATTTACCCCGCCCCACCATATTGTGGAAAGTCCTTGCCACTACGTCTAGTCCAGACAGCATTTACCCCGCCCCACCATATTGTGGAAAGTCCTTGCCACTACGTCTAGTCCAGACAGCATTTACCCCGCCCCACCATATTGTGGAAAGTCCTTGCCACTACGTCTAGTCCAGACAGCATTTACTCCGCCCCACCATATTGTGGAAAGTCCTTGCCACTACATCTAGTCCAGACAGCATTTACTCCGCCCCACCATATTGTGGAAAGTCCTTGCCACTACGTCTAGTCCAGACAGCATTTACTCCGCCCCACCATATTGTGGAAAGTCCTTGCCACTACGTCTAGTCCAGACAGCATTTACTCCGCCCCACCATATTGTGGAAAGTCCTTGCCAGTACGTCTGGTCCAGACAGCATTTACCCCGCCCCACCATATTGTGGAAAGTCCTTGCCACTACGTCTAGTCCAGACAGCATTTACTCCGCCCCACCATATTGTGGAAAGTCCTTGCCAGTACGTCTGGTCCAGACAGCATTTACTCCGCCCCACCATATTGTGGAAAGTCCTTGCCACTACGTCTAGTCCAGACAGCATTTACTCCGCCCCACCATATTGTGGAAAGTCCTTGCCACTACGTCTGGTCCAGACAGCATTTACCCCGCCCCACCATATTGTGGAAAGTCCTTGCCACTACGTCTAGTCCAGACAGCATTTACCCCGCCCCTCCATATTGTGGAAAGTCCTTGCCACTACGTCAAGTCCAGACAGCATTTACTCCGCCCCACCATATTGTGGAAAGTCCTTGCCACTACGTCTGGTCCAGACAGCATTTACCCTGCCCCACCATATTGTGGAAAGTCCTTGCCACTACGTCTAGTCCAGACAGCATTTACCCCGCCCCACCATATTGTGGAAAGTCCTTGCCACTACGTCTAGTCCAGACAGCATTTACCCCGCCCCACCATATTGTGGAAAGTCCTTGCCACTACGTCTAGTCCAGACAGCATTTACCCCGCCCCACCATATTGTGGAAAGTCCTTGCCACTACGTCTAGTCCAGACAGCATTTACCCCGCCCCACCATATTGTGGAAAGTCCTTGCCACTACGTCTAGTCCAGACAGCATTTACTCCGCCCCACCATATTGTGGAAAGTCCTTGCCACTACGTCTGGTCCAGGCAGCATTTACTCCGCCCCACCATATTGTGGAAAGTCCTTGCCACTACGTCTAGTCCAGACAGCATTTACTCCGCCCCACCATATTGTGGAAAGTCCTTGCCACTACGTCTAGTCCAGACAGCATTTACTCCGCCCCACCATATTGTGGAAAGTCCTTGCCACTACGTCTGGTCCAGACAGCATTTACTCCGCCCCACCATATTGTGGAAAGTCCTTGCCACTACGTCTAGTCCAGACAGCATTTACTCCGCCCCACCATATTGTGGAAAGTCATTGCCAGTACGTCTGGTCCAGACAGCATTTACCCCGCCCCACCATATTGTGGAAAGTCCTTGCCACTACGTCTAGTCCAGACAGCATTTACTCCGCCCCACCATATTGTGGAAAGTCCTTGCCACTACGTCTAGTCCAGACAGCATTTACTCCGCCCCACCATATTGTGGAAAGTCCTTGCCACTACGTCTAGTCCAGACAGCATTTACTCCGCCCCACCATATTGTGGAAAGTCCTTGCCACTACGTCTGGTCCAGGCAGCATTTACTCCGCCCCACCATATTGTGGAAAGTCCTTGCCACTACGTCTAGTCCAGACAGCATTTACTCCGCCCCACCATATTGTGGAAAGTCCTTGCCACTACGTCTAGTCCAGACAGCATTTACTCCGCCCCACCATATTGTGGAAAGTCATTGCCAGTACGTCTGGTCCAGACAGCATTTACCCCGCCCCACCATATTGTGGAAAGTCCTTGCCACTACGTCTAGTCCAGACAGCATTTACCCCGCCCCTCCATATTGTGGAAAGTCCTTGCCACTACGTCTAGTCCAGACAGCATTTACCCCGCCCCTCCATATTGTGGAAAGTCCTTGCCACTACGTCTAGTCCAGACAGCATTTACCCCGCCCCACCATATTGTGGAAAGTCCTTGCCACTACGTCTAGTCCAGACAGCATTTACCCCGCCCACCGTATTGTGGAAAGTCCTTGCCACTACGTCTAGTCCAGACAGCATTTACCCCGCCCCACCATATTGTGGAAAGTCCTTGCCACTACGTCTAGTCCAGACAGCATTTACCCCGCCCCACCATATTGTGGAAAGTCCTTGCCACTACGTCTAGTCCAGACAGCATTTACTCCGCCCCACCATATTGTGGAAAGTCCTTGCCACTACGTCTGGTCCAGACAGCATTTACCACGCCCCACCATATTGTGGAAAGTCCTTGACACTACGTCTAGTCCAGACAGCATTTACCCCGCCCCACCATATTGTGGAAAGTCCTTGACACTACGTCTAGTCCAGACAGCATTTACCCCGCCCCACCATATTGTGGAAAGTCCTTGCCACTACGTCTAGTCCAGACAGCATTTACCCCGCCCCACCATATTGTGGAAAGTCCTTGCCACTACGTCTAGTCCAGACAGCATTTACCCCGCCCCACCATATTGTGGAAAGTCCTTGCCACTACGTCTAGTCCAGACAGCATTTACCCCGCCCCACCATATTGTGGAAAGTCCTTGCCACTACGTCTGCCGTCACTGCCTGAATTTATTCCGTGATGTTTGCTTTCATGGCATCAGTGGTTCGCGGTTTCTTTTGGTGAACTCTCCCTTTTAGATATCCCCATTAAAAGTAATCAGGAGGTGTCAGATCGGGCGAGCGCGGATGCCATAGACCCTTCGAAACGACGCGATCGCCGAAAAAGGACTGAATTTCTGCCGTACTGGTGTGTGATGTCGCTCTATCATGCTGGTAATATCCAGTGGAGAGTTCTTCGTCGTCTAATTTCTGTCTTCCAATAAGTGCGAATAATAAACACTCGCTCCTTTAGAGTATACCGGTACATTTTCACACGTATACGCGAACAGCCACGAGCACGAGCACTCACTATCAACAACCATGTTGTGTAGACACGCTCAGTGAAATGGCATAACAAAGCAGCAGAGAGGCGCGTCCGGCTGGCTGGCGGACTGCTCCTCAGTGGCTCTACACTTAGGAATGTGTCTGCCACTAAGGAGCACTCCGGCTGGCTGGTAGACAGCGCTGGGTTCAATGCTGTCTGGACTCAAATGGTGGCCACTTCCAGCACATGTTGTGATATCATATTTCGCGCGAAATGAGGTAAGTCCACTTGAAATTTCGTTGCAATATCTTCATTGGTGTTGTTATGGGGGGAAAAAATGGATTGATTGAAGTTATTTATCAAAAGAGACTATATTTATGCTGATATTGAAATTTATATGGAAATTATAGAAAATTCAAATTTGGGAGATGGGTGGATGCATTTCGAAACAAAACTGAAATTTGAATACGGCTATGAAACAAAATAGAAAAATAAAATAAAATGCACCACTGAATTTGATAACTCCCAAAAGTTACTATTGTATTGTTTGCGTTGTTTGCGTTTGCTGAGTAGATACACCTGAAAGTGTAAGAAAAGGTAACTATTGTTTGCATGTGTACCAAATTTGTAAACACTAAAATTTAATTTTATACAATGTACACATGTAAATGACCTTTTGGAAGTGGTGATGATCAAATAGATAGTTAGGACAAAAACACTGATTTTTTTTTTAAGCCACAATAACCTAAGATTACTTTCCCACCTCAGTCCTTGCTGAGGGGGATGCAGTTGAACCATGTGATGAAAATTTAAACTGAAAATATCCAAAACTTCACTGCACTAAGGTTTAGGTTTTTGAAAGGCCACTTGGCCTATATTTATTGTAAAACTTAACCAAAAACAACAACAAACACAATAACAAACTGTTTCAAGAAGTCAAATAATTACCCAGACAACCATGTGTTTTTGTTTTCGAACACAATCAGCTTTTAACATTTTTTGTCAATTCCACTTTTTGGCAACCAGGCCTTATAAAAGCAAACAAAATCAGATGACACTCACTTGTTGTATTTATATCAACCATAAAAGGAAGAACACATATTTTTGCCAGAAAATCAAGATTTGCAAAAACACATAATTACTCTTGACTTAGGGAACATAACATAAACACTGTGGATGAGTTTGGACAGCTGAAGCGCAATCTCTCCCTCTCTTCATTAATTTATAAATTATTGTATACTCAATACAGATTTCATTTCCTTTCGAACGCACCCCTCAAACCAGTTTCCTTAACCAACATTAATTTTAAAATTGCAATGACTGAGTAAAAATTTATAAATAACCAAAAGTTACTTCCGTAAACAATCCTACACTACCAGGAAAATTTGCATTAAAACTTAATATACTCAACATTCTAGCATTACTTGATACAAAATCACTCTACTAAACACACTGTACTAAACACCTTACTCAATCATCTCAAAAGTTATCATTACACCATAATGCTGACAAATATACTTAAAATTCACCCTATCATCTGAAAAAAAAAATCAAAATACTTCACTATTCAAACTTGCTCTTAGTACACAATATCCCACTATGTAAACAAAAGGCAAACACTAACTCTCAACACTCCTGGACACAAATTCATACTTATCTGCAGTCCCACTGTTCACAACAACTTAAAATTTACACCACTAATACTCACCATCAATTTATCAACAACTTAATCGAAAAATTCAAACTAGTACCATGTAAGCTTGTAGTAATTTTTACTAGCTCATGTAGTAAGCCACTGAGGTAACGTGTAGGCAAAACATCTCAGTCAAATTACTAAATTTCACTTAAAAACAAAATTCTCACTGGGAGGAAGTTTTATTGAGGCTGAAGGTGAGATTGGGTCGTGAATCCAATTCGACCTATGCACCGAAATGGTAAAATATGTGTGACTATCACCCTGTATTGGTTATTCACTCTGATTTTGGGACAACATCACTTCACTCTCTGATAGATACCACCTCCTATGAGCCGACGAGCTTCTCGGGCAGAAAACAAATCCCCCAATCGGTTTTCATACACCCTTTCAGACCCGAGGCGTCCACATAGGGAAAAGCACCCCACCAGAGTTCTCTTGCCCCCAAAATATCTCATTCTCTATTTTTCAGAAAACTACATCCACATCCTCATCTCCAGAAAATTCAATACATCACCTTTTTTTCCAGAAAATTACTTCTTATCCTATTTTTCCCAGGAACACTCTTCTTTCCCAGAAAATCACTTATCTATATTTCCCAGGAACACACTGTACATACTCATTTCCCAGAAAATCACTTATCTATATTTCCCAGGAACACACTGTACATACTCATTTCCCAGAAAATCACTATACTGCAGAACCATTTCCAGAAAAATTCAACACCTATCGCAAATCTATGCACTTCCAGAAATCACCTCCTCCTGAAGAATTCCAACGTTATACAAGAGTAATGTACAGAACAACACCTTATTAACCTAGTCAGCGTGTATGCCTTTTTTGATGTCTTCCCACTCATGAAAATTAATTTTCCAGATCCATCTGCTGATATGGTCCCTAGTCATAATTATTACCAAATGGTACAAACAAATTTTACACCCAATTACGTGCCAAAACTAGAAAATTACCATAACCTGCCTTTAAGACAAAAACTTACTATCAGACTCTTACTTTATACTTACTACTACCAAATACAATTTATACAATATTAAAATTTACCAAGCACACCGAGTTAAATTTCAATAATTATAATAACTGGTTTGAGGAATTGCCTTTTCATGATAGATTATAACCCAATTTGGATTTCAGATATTCCTTACACATGTAAAAAAATTTACACAGCATAACACTATCATAAAAAAAAACCTAAATGGAAAAACATTTACATTTTTATTACTTTAGTTCTACTGATCCAAGCGTGGATTATAACTGACCCTAGATTATAACTGCAACCACTGTCAAAATCTTACATGTTAAAATATTTTTGAGTAACCCTATCATATCTCTTTCTTTTCCCCATTTGAAATGCCAAAACAAAGTTTCTTTACCTTTTTCCCTATGCGCAGGCAGCACCGCTCACTTTGGCTCACAACAAGAAAAAAGTTTGCCTTGTTCTGTTTCTTTCTTTTTTTTTTTTTTTTACTCCCCAAAACAAAAGGGGGCGGGGGGAGAAACAACACTGTCTCTCCTCTTTCTGTAGCCAGGGTTTAAGGAGCATGGTTTTGACAGGATTCGATGACTTTTTTTTTTTCTTACTACGGACGACAGCAAACCTCGGAAATGTGTTGGCCTCTTCCTGAATAATGGCGGCCATTGATGACGCCTCGACTGGTCCCTGGCTAAGAACAGTTAGCTGGACATTCCTCTCGATGTCTCAGACGTTCCCTTGTCGACCAGAACTGCAAAGGCAATTCTCCTGTAGCCCAACACTGCAGGCTTCCACTATGGGAGGGATGAATCAATGAACATCTCTACTCCAGTCATTAAGTCCTTGCATTTTTTTCTCGACGTCAGATTCAGGCTGCAAAATCAAAAAACGTCCCCACGCCTCGAGAAAAAAGTGGCCAGCCATTCTTATAGTCCTTACTGCCGGCCAGGTCCTAGAGCCCGGCTGGCGGGATTGCCCGTCAACGGTTTTTTTTCTTCTGCTGCCCCCTCCCCGCCAAAAAGGCGAGGAGAGAAAATTTAGCTTTCCGCTGTTAACTGCCGACCAGCTAGCGCAGCGATCAGAAACAAAGTGTCCTCTCTCAACGGATAAAACTCTGGGGTGCTTGAAACCGCTGACCCCTCCCATTGGTCGAAACTTCAGCCTAGTAACTAACGGCTTCCCAACGGAATTTCACTCCCACGCAAGCCAGGGGTGACACTCTGACCTTCACACGTAGGGACCAAGCCTTTGACCCTGAGGTCTAAAAATAGATTCTGTTGCTGAATTCCTTACCCAAAAGACGAAAAGATGTTGCTCTTTTGGGCGACTTTTCACGACGTTGGGAAACAGGAACGCAAAATGGCGAAATGAAGAATTCTTGCTTTGCAGAAAATCACTAATTTTAATTTTCTTTTTCTCTCGTTCCGTGATGTTAAACTAAAATTAATTTTGATTCTCTGAGCTGCACACCTACTCGCCTTTTCCTATCGCGATAAAAGAACAGATAAATTAATTATTTCCAAAACCCCAAAGTCAGTTAAATCAAATATTATTCTATTTTCCCTTTTTTTGTTTTCCTGGTTGTGATTAAGACAAGCGAATTTTGCGCACGAATTCCTTTGCCTTTCAACCAGGAATTTTCTTCTAACGTATGTGACATGGGAGAAAATTTTGCATTAATTAATCCCTGATAAACCAACAGGAAGATTGATCAAGTCTTTCTGAAATTCACCAGAGGTTAAAATTTTCGCCATGACAGTGTTAATAGTATTACAGAAATGCCGGGCTCGGTAGCGAGTGGAACACCCTGTACAAGCCGTTGTTTTCAATAGTACTGTGCCAATGTTTTACCATAGCCGGTATCCCACGGCGGTACCACCCGGCAGGTTTCTGGTACAGAAACTCTCTGATGCCAGATTCCACATCCACCACTAAAGCGAAGTGCCGTCCTTGTAGAAAATGTGCCATGCAGCCAAACGGGTGGTAGACCGGATTGTACGGAAGATGGTGTAAGATCTCAACCCCTTCCAATTTCTGTAATTTTTGGCGGACCACTCTGGAGGCGTGACTCGGAGCATTATCTGCTTGCCACAACACTCGCTTCCCGAAGACCGCATGTACCCACTGCAGTTATTTGGTATAGAAGTTCCCGTTTACAGCCTGACTATCTGGCACGAGTTCCCAGTGCACAGGAGCCTCCGATTCCACCAAATGCACAGCAGCAAGACTTCTCTGTCGAACCTCCCCCTTGCACTATTTGCTTCGTGACGTGGCATCAGCCACTGGTTCTCTGTGGTAGGATAACGTAGGAATAACTACTTTTCGTCACCTGTGAAAGAACGACGCCCAAACCTATCGCCCTGTGGGTTTGACAGCAACCTGCGACAGAGAGCGACACGTTGTTCCACCTGCTGGAATGCCAGTACGTGAGGAACTATTCGATGGCACCTAGAGGAGAAGCCAAGCTGGTGCAGGTGACGAACGATGGTGGATTAGGAAGATCCCATCTCAGCTGCCAATTATCGGTTTCTGTCACATCTTCGACCAGGGTGTCAATGTTGGAGGTCGTTGGACGTCCTAATCTCGGTTTGTCTTCGAAACTGGTGTCCCCACCACTGAAATGCCGGAGCCATTTTGGTGCTGTGCTGCTGTCCACTCTTCCCTCGCCTTCAAATGCACAAATGTATCTCGCTGCTTCTGGCACGTTTAAACCTTTTTTTCCAATAATGACGTAGGAACACTCGAACAACACGTTTAACGACCTCCATCTTCTGCTCACCTGATAACGCAATGCGGGACCGTGCCAAATGCACGTCATCAGCCTCATGTGTTCCACGTCATCGCAGAACCCAGTCGAGGCGGACGCGCGTTTCGTACAGGAGTGAACGCCCAATAGTATCTGTAGCTCAAAACGAGACAAACTTTTGAATCACCCTGGTTTATAAGCTAATAAAAATCTAAGAGTGCTTCAATTGTAAAAATTTGAAGTCTGATGAAAAACATATCCGGTTTGAGCCCATAACAGCAATAAATCATAGAGCATGAGGATGCCACTCGTCCGTGAATGTTTTGACGTGCGTGTAAAGTGAATTTGGCCACAGCTGACTGCGCTCACTCAGTCTTAATGCCAGCAACATTTGATGTAGCCTTGGTTTTACTGTGTATTGCAATTCATTGTCTCTGAAAGCGCTCAAAAACGGTTGGAAGTTAAAACCAAATCTGAGGATGATGGCCACGGAAACGTTCGGGATGATGAAAATCGCTTACGAAGTGGAGGCTGTGAGTCATTCACAACTTTTTGAGTGGTTCCATTGCTTTAAAGAAATATGAACATCCGCTCAAAGTGAGCCAACTCTAGGGATCCCAGACGTCCCGTAAAATACGGGATCGTCTCGTTTTTGGCTAATGTGTCCCGTTTTCCCGAGAAAACTCTTCGGGACAGCTTTCTGTCATGTATTTTAGAGTTCAAGACTGAAAAACAAAATCGATGAGTTAGAATTTCTATTCTTTTACAAACATATTTTTTAACCTGCACGCCAAGCTTCCCCCAAGCTGACTTATCTCCCGTGTCTAACTCTGTGGTCAATGCTGTCATTACGTAGGCAAGCACAGCCGTGGCATATTGATATCGGGGAGAGGAGGGCACGTGACCTCGACACCTGGTGGATGCAGTCAGTAATACAATTTCATAAAATGGATTTCTACAACACATCTGTGTCATATATTGTATAAAAGAATGGTCACAGTATATGCTGAAATTAAACAGTATGTCTTGGGTGAAACTGAGAACAGATTATCTTGGGAAATGTTTTTCAAACAGTCCAACCATTAATCAGACCGCTGCCATATCAAACATTGTTGAATCTAATTTGTTTGATGAAGTAATGGTAGTAAAAACAGCTCTGAAGTCCAAAAAAGATAGAGAAGTGAAGGACATGTTGAAATCTATATAGTTAGAGGGAGTCTGGGTGGATCTCTTCGAAAATGTTGGAGAACTATCAAATTTAAAGAAAGAAGTGGAGTTCGTTATGTGTATCCCTGGAACAAATGCGCGTGTCGAAAGATTATTTTCTCGCATGAAAGCACTGTGGACTGGTGAGAAAAACAAATTGTAAAAACTGTAAAATCATTCTTCAGGCAGGATTGTGTAGCTTTTCATGACATGATTCTTAAAAAGAAACAATTGTTAAGCGAAATTCATTCTTCAGAAAAGTATTGCAAGAGTGAGCAAGACTGATTGATTAATAAGAATAGTTAGAATCATTTTGTAAGACTGGCATATGTGATGGAAGCTCATACTAAACTTCACCCTCAGTCTTAAGTGTCCCGTATTTTTTTCCAATGTGTCTGGGATCCCTAGGCAACTCCCAAAATCCCTTCAACAAGCAAAAATGATGTCCTTTGAAATTTAGTGAGAGTTGATCAAAGCTTAACCAAATAACGAAATGGCAGATGAGCTAGGAGTTCCCTTTGACATTTGTTTTCTTTTGTTTGAAGGTTTAAAAAAAATGATTTATTGGACCTGCTGGTACAGACATGACAAATATGATACAGATATTTTACAGGATACAGAAATTACACAGCAAAAAGTACAAATCATACATGGTTGACAGCATGCCAAATGATCAATGTACACAGATATACACTGAAGAGCAATTGAATTAGAGACAGCTGGCGTTACACAAATGTGGCGCTGTGGGCGGCCCTGTAAAGGGAAAAGACATGACAGATGCAACGATCCGACAATATAAGGAGTGATGCGACGGGAATCAGTAAGAGTCGGACGCAGTATGGGTAAGACGAAGGATCTAAGCGCATTTGATCGTGGGCAAATTGCCGGGGCCCGACGAATGGGTCACTCCATCTCGGAAGTCGTGCAGGCACTGGGATTTTCACGAGCCACTGTGTCACGGGTACACCGTGAGTACATCGAATCCGGTAAAACCATCCCTGCAAGGGCCAACTGCCGTGGACAATAACGTGTGGATGAGCGGGGTCATCGTCAGCTAGCTCGCATTGTAACAGCGGATAGACGGGCCACAGTGCATGAAATCACTCGGCAATTTAACGCTGGTGCACAAAAACGTGTAAGCAGCCACACCATCCAGAACCATCTCCTCGCTATGGGGTACAGAAGCCATCGTCCCTCGAGGGTACTGCTGCTGACCGCACATCACAGGGTGCAAAGATTAGCATGGGCGTGGGAGCATCGCCACTGGACCCTAGACATGTGGAAAATTGTTGCCTGGACTGATGAGTCGAGATTCACGTTGGTACATGCGGATGGCAGGATACGAGTACGGCGCAAACCACATGAAGCGATGGATCCTTCTTGCCAGCAGGGTACTATTCAAACTGGTGCGGGTGACATTCTCGTCTGGGGACTGTTTACGTGGACTGAAATGGGACCCCTGGTACGTGTGACATCGTCCCTCACAGGCCAACGTTACCGGGATATCCTGGACGACCATTTACTCCCGTTTGTGCGTCTTCAACATCCCACTGGGGACCTCATCCTGCAACAAGACAATGCACCGTGCCATCGCTCCCGAATTGTATCCGAATGGTTTGACGAACACTGCACCGACGTGACCTTGCTTCCTGGGCCAGCTAGGTCACCTAACTTCAATCCCATCGAGCACATCTGGGATGCCATCGAGAGAGATGACCGCCCTCTATCAAATCTTCGTGAACTGTGGGAGCTTGTTCAGGGGTCGTGGATCCGTATGGCTTCCCAATGCTTCCGGTGTCTTGTTGAGTTCATGCCGAGACGAATCGCCGCCGTCATCAGGGCGAAAGGTGGTGCTACACGTTACTTGACAGATATCTCTAATTCAATTGCTCTTCAGTGTAGACAGTGTTGATCATCTAACACATTGTGAACAAGTATACATCAAACATGGATTTTACAGTATGCCAAATGACCAATGTACACAGATAACCAGTGATGGACAAGTAACATATTGAGAGCCAGTGCCGAAAGACAAACACAAACATCAATGCCTTACCGGGATTCGAACCCGGACCCAACTAGGGCGAATGATCATAAACCAGCGCCTTAGACCACTGCACTACCGGGGCGGCCCTTTGACTTGTGTTCGTACTACAGATGTAGACGCGATACATGCTTAATCAAGTTCGTGTCACTTTTTCTGGGACCAAATATGTAGAAACAATTTATGTCTAATTAAAATTCGTCTGATTCTGCTAACTGAAGAGAAATGAAATCTTTTGTATGTAGCTCCTGAATGTGGAAAAGCCAGTTTATTCTCCCAGCCATGATTTCATTAGACTGTTGCTGTTCCCAAAGGATAGGAAACGTTGAAAAGGAAAAAGATTTGTCAACTTGCCAACGCTCAAGGAAAATGCGCCGCGGTAATGTTCGTATGACGAGTGCAAAATCTGAATTTGAGACCTGCTTCCAGCAATGGAAGGGAGGCTGGAAAAAAATGTGTTCAGATGAAGGAATCACACGTAACACATAACCTTTTGCCGGTATTAGGAATTGAACCCACGTAATCCTACTCCGGAGCGGCTGTTCTCGCAACTGAACTAAGCTTATCGCTGCTTCTTTGTCGATTTGGCTAATGCAGCACCTCAGTAGTACGTCATCTATGTCATATCTTATAGTACGTTATACAGCTTGGAAGGGAGGATTGGCGTTCTGTTGTGAGCCAACCATTTCTTGTTCTTTGTCGATTTGGCTAATGCAGCACCTCAGTAGTACGTCATCTATGTCATATCTTATTGTACGTTATACAGCTTGGAAGGGGGATTGGCGTTCTGTTGTGAGCCAACCATTTCTTGTTACGCGGCTTCAGTCCAATGCTTTTGGACAGACTTCATACGATAAGAGCTCTCAATTCTCTAAGACATAAGTAATAACTCAAAATGAAAGTTTCTTGCTGAAAGTGACATTTCTGTTGCCTCATTGTTACGTAAACCGCACAGTGGATTTTCAGTTGCTTTTATCATCCCTTACAGAAACGGCTCTTCTTAACAAAGATTTACTAGAAATACTACCAGGTGTTGAGGTAGCCAATTCCATTAGCGAAGAACTGGACAAGAGAGTGAAATTCGAAATAATGCTTGTGTCACCACAGATGTTGGGGAAAACTTCAGGAAGAACAGAGGTATGTTAAAATCTCTTGTGGTATTTAAATTGTGTTTTATGTAACAGAATCTATATGCAGCGCATTTTGGACTGGTTAATTTAAAACTTACGATTGATTTTAAAACCTGAATTCAGATTTTTTCCAAATTCAGGTCTCATCACTATTTCCTATCCAGCCAGAGCAGATGAATTCATTAGCATGATTTTAAGTCAGATCTGTACAAACAAATAATTGAAATTTCCATTCTGGTGCGGTGAGGGGGTTGTAACATCCTGAACTTTCAAACGCAGGAAGCGAACTGGTACAGAGACCTGTTGAATTGAGACTTGAACTATTGATTATTGGAGCGTGGAGTGTGATGTCCAACGTACGCTGCAGAGTTAGTGGGCCAGTTGTGTGTGAGATTTTGGAAGGGAAAGACGTGAAGAACCTGGCCAAGTTGAAGTGTTCTAAGATTGTATAATGAAGTAGAATGTAATAGTTACAGTTAATCGTTTTTTGTACAATACAGATGTAAATAAATTATTTTGTTTTATAACTGGCAAGTCTGTGACGTTACAACGGTAGTGACATAAAATAAAAAGTTCCTAAAGGATAGATGATGCACAAAATATGGGAGAGAGGAAGAAATAACCTGTGCCACAATAACCAAAATTTCATGCGATATGCTATCCACAATGCCTGATCTCGCTACAGAACTTCAAAAACAGATTCTCCGATAGACTACTGAAATTTAATAGTTAATCAAATCTCAAGTATTCCCACGAATCGCTCCTATTACCGGAAAGTTTCCGTCATATGGATACGGAAAAAGTGTGAGAACAGAATTTCCGTTAACACCTCTTAAAAACGGAAATTTACAGTCAATATACAAAACGAATTGCGGAAAGTTTTCTGAAAATTCAGAATTTTCCGTTAACACCTCTTAAAAACGGAAATTTACTGTCAATATACGAAACGAATTGCGGAAAGGTTTCTGAAAATTCAGAATTTTCCGTTAACACCTCTTAAAACCGGAAATTTACAGTCAATATACGAAACGAATTGCGGAAAGTTTTCTGAAAATTCAGAATTTTCCGTTAACACCTCTTAAAAACGGAAATTTACTGTCAATATACGAAACGAATTGCGGAAAGGTTTCTGAAAATTCAGAATTTTCCGTTAACACCTCTTAAAAACGGAAATTTACAGTCAATATACGAAACGAATTGCGGAAAGTTTTCTGAAAATTCAGAATTTTCGGGCTCAAGAAAAATCCGTGAAATTTAGTTTTTTTTTTTTTTTTCGCCATTTCACGGAAAAGGTTGTATCGGGAATATGATTCATTAGTCTACGAAAGGAATCATGGAAAATGGCTCATAAATTTCAGATTTTTTTTTACAGTGGATTCCACCTGTGTTAGCTTAACCCTGTGAATTTTTCAGTGCATGTACATAACATGTAGGGATATATTCTGTATGACAGAATTCACCTGTTTGATTCTTTCTCGTGAGGAATACAGGAGCTTCTGTCTTTGCTCGCTGAGAGCAAAATATTCGGTGTACTTTGACGAATTCCCTCACTTTGATCTGGTGATCATATAATCTTTCCATCTTCACGTTAATATATCAAACAGCTCCTTCATTTCAAAATGTTTTTGGTTTACGTTGGAAAATTTTAATGAGGAGCATTTTACTTGGATATTGTGAATCTTCTCTGCATTTCAGAATTTTAAGGCCTTAGATAAATATAAGTCTTTTTATTCCGTACACTAGAGTTTCTGCTTCAAAAGGAGAGCAACCATATTTTGGAAAGCACAAATATCACTTTACAAAAATTGATGATAATTCATCTGTTGTTAGTAAACTCCTTTGACATCTGTTTGTATCTTAAAATTAATTGCTGGCAAACGTTTGAAGACCCATTCTTTGGAAGTAAAGAGAAAAAAGGAAAACAAACGACACTGAAATTGCTTTTCACTTTAAAACATTTGATGGATTTGTTTGGAATGATCAATAATTTCTTTAATTAAAACACACACACACACTATACCAGATTCTTTTTTTTTTTTTTTTTTTGGTTGGAGGTTTAACGACCACCGTGAGCAACTCAATGGGCTATAAGCAGTCGCCCGTCCCTAATTTAGGGTCACTGGTTCCAGGGAAGGGAGAGAGCCAGTGCCGTAAGACAAACACAACATCCATGCCTCACCGGGATTCGAACCCGGACCCCTTACGGACGAATGATCAGAGGCCAGCGTCTTAGACCACTGCGCCACCGGGGCGGCATACCAGATTCGATCCTACACTCAGTAGTACAGGGATTCCGACATTTCTACACTTAACAACTTGGCAACAGGAAAACAATTTTGGTCTAATGCGTATAATAATTTACAGCAGAAATATTGAATTCTTCAATTATTTCAATTTATTGATTTAGTGTAAAACAATCAAATGAATTCATTATTTGTATTTGATTGGTAAATTGTGATGCAAAAATATGCTTTGGTTTAATGCTCTTTCGGTTAGATCCTAAAAAGCACTGAACCCAATCACATTCATCCTGAAGTTCAAGTATATATCATGTGATTTTTCATTAATGTGGTGTGAAATGGTTGTATTTTGTTTTAGAAATTATACCAAGAATGGTGAATGTCGGATAGATTATGTCTTAGGATTATAGTTTAATGAACCTTAAGGCATTTTTGATTCTGAAGAAATCGTGTTACGAATTTCTGCCCTGCACATATCTACACAAAGTGCCATTTCAACTGTATTAGGAATGTAAGACACACACACAAACGGTATTTTGTTATATTTTACCCATTGACATAATTAGTCATGATCAACTGGTGGTCAGCGGGCCGCACATAGCGCCCGATGCCAATTTGTGCTTTCCGCCATAAGGTTTTTCAAGCGGGAAACCAGTCTGTAACGTTAATGCTTTTCGCAGAAAGTCTCAGGACATGCAAACATTAGCCCACATTACTCTGTGAAGAAACAAAATCATTCACTTGGAGCTATGTGATCTTCCAATCATGGTACAGAAGCTCAGTTCTAAGAACTTGTTCCAAGTATTACATTTTCAGGGCTAAGTACCTTTTCTAGAACTGTATTCGTGTTTGGAAGCGCGGACGTGTGTGAATGTACAATCTCGTCAATCAAAGCGACCAAATTCTAGCAAAGAAATCGACTGATTAACGATCATCTCCAAGACTTACTATAACTGTCTTACGCTTCATTAAAAGTTGTCTTTGAAGAACTTGTGAAGCACAGTATGAGCACCCACAGTGTTCTCATTTACTTTCTTAATAGAGTTCATTAATAAGCGATTGATTTTTAAATTTAATTTTATTTCGTTTTTAACATTTCTGACACATCATAACATTCGCTTTCCAATCATCAAAAGTTTTCACTAGTGCGCAATATGCATGCTCTCTTATTCGGATAATAATCAATATTGATAACTGCTTAATGTTTTAGAGACTGGCTCAAGATAGAAAGTTGTGGAAGACATCTTCATCCAGCAGTGAATTGGTAATGGTTGATGATGATGATGATGATGATGACTTAATACTTTGTGAAAACACAGGATTGTCCACGCCGGCAATTTAAACCGGGTCCCCTCACTCCGGAATAAGTCGCTCTCCCAACTGAGCTTCGCGGACATGTGCTCTCATTGCTATCTACCTTTATCTCATGTGCGTCCTGCGGCCCAGGCACGTCACATCTCCCCGAAAGAGGGCCGGGGGCATGACCCACCGCTCAGCCGGGACCATGTGTCGCTGTAGGCAGTCATACGATGAAGAACGTGCATTTGAGAATTCCCAGGCAATTTGGTGTGTGGAACGTAATATCACACTGGTCCATTTTTTTCGAAGCACTGAAGAAGGGATTCTCATTTTTCCTGTCTCGTGGTGTGGAAAGAACATCACATCATTGCGAGAAACTTAACAGCCAGGTCATCCTTGAAGTTCGGGCGCCAATGTAAAAACACAGTCTTGTCCACGCCGGGCATGGAACTCGGGTCCCCTCACTCCGGAGTAAGTCGCTCTCCCAACAAAGCTACGTGGACACGTGCTCTCATTGCTATCTGCATTTGTCTCATGTGCGTCCTGCGGCGCAGGCACGTCACAACTTTTACTTTATTATATACTCATACTCAATGATGAACATATAAGTACGCATTAGGCTCCCCTAACATAAATTTACGTGCTGCCTTCAAGGCCTTAAAATATAAGATTTGTTCAAATGAAACGTGGACTGATTCTGAGCTTCTGTGTTGGTTTATTATACAGACTGATACAGTTAATGTACAAAGGACAAGGTTGCTATATTATCTATGTGAACTTATCTCCTGCGTTCAAACGTGTGCCCCATCGCTTCGTAAGGATTGGAAGATATCTTTGGCATAGGAGGAGGGCGGCTGTTTGATGAACCAGTCTGTGTTTCCATTGCATGCTCTTGCGTTTCATTGCTAGTTCGAAATCGAGACAGAAAGAAATTTCCCCCTTCTTTGTAGCATGTAAGATGTTCCAACACGACTCCCACCCGCTCTACAATTCTGTTCGGCTGATAACTTCTCCAATACCCACAGTGCGCACACCTTTAGGTACCTACCCTAGGTGATCGTGGATGATCCTGTTGAGGGATTCCATGCTGATGTGCAAGTCCTGTACTAGTTGTCGAAAGGTCACTCTACCGTTTTTACTCACTGCATTGTGCACCACTGCAATGACTTTCTGTGTGATGACGCGGGGACACTGTCCAGGTCTTGGAAGTTCCGCTGCCCTTTAACGTCCTTCTCGAATTTTCTTTCGACCATTTCAACACCGTACTTCATGCTAAACAAGTTCTTTCGCATACTACCTTGTATGAGTTTTTAATCTTGGCTGGCCTAGTGCCCTCCTTGTTCAGAAAGTGGATGACGGCGCGCTACGCTTGATTGAACGTATCGGTGTCAAAACAAAGCTTGAGGATACTAATTTGCATTTTTTTCTCCTGACTTTTTCTAGGTTTTCATCAAAATGCGCAATCTGGAGACTAGTCAAGAATATGAGTGGACAAAGGAAAAGTTCTTGAACCGCCTTTATGTTATGAAGGAGATGTATCAAGCTTACGAATCCGATGAAGACTGGGATTTACCACCGGTATAGCTTACATTTTCAATTACTTCTTTTACCTGTCTGCATCAACCATCGATCTTAAAACCATTTTGTTACTATCTGTCATCTATCTTAAAACTGTTCTGCATTTCAATATCCTCGTAGAATATTAAGCAACAACTATTAAATTTTGGTGCTTTAGCTTCGTAATCAGAAGGAATAATTCGTATTCGCCAACTCAAATGGGTCGTAAAATCTAACGCAATTGTAATCATCCCCAATAATTTGTCACCAATTTGATGTACCGATCGTTACGTCTCAATACTGTCTTTACACATCTGCGTAGTTTGATACTTTATTTCCAATGTATTTCATACATGAAAACAGAGTTTAAATTAAGTGGCGTTTCCATGTGCTTTGCCTTGAACCCATGCATTGAAACATGAAATGGAGTTTAATCATGCATCGAAACGCTCACTTTTTTTAGTTTGTTGTATATTGTAAAAAAACAATGCTGATTTAAAAATAAAGTTCATATTCATGCACTTTATTGTCTCAACATATAGTAACTGTTTAAGAAGTGTCATGAAAAATACCAGCTGCTCCAGTCGTGGAGTGGTCAGATGCGCAGGGGTTCTTGAATAAGCGTCCAAGCTGGTTCCGAATAAGACATGGGTGGTTCGCCTGCTCTGTTTCATCCCAAATAGCAGCAACCCTAAGTTAGGGAGGAGCGACTGCTTGATTAAGAAATGTTTTCGTGAACCTTAGATTCTCACTGTAGTCGGTAAACCCTAAAACGAAAAAATAAAATATAACATTGTTATGTTAGTTGTTTGCATATTAATGCATACACTGAAGCAGGAAATTGATAGGAACACCCAATAGCAAGCAGGTACGTGACATACTCACTTACGCACGCAACCATGACGCTGAAATGGCTTTATAAACAGCAAACTGCAAAGAATTCAAAAGCATAGATAGCGGCAGTACGGAAAAGTTTTGTAATTTAAGCGACTTTAAAAGAGGCATAATAGCCGGCGCTAGGCAGACAGGTACAAGCCTCTTAGAAATAACAAACCTTCTCGGCTATGCAAGAACAGCTGTATCGAGGGTGTACAATGAGTGGTACACAAACAGCAAACACAAGCGGTTCGCAGTCTTCCTGTGGGCTGGAACGACTAGGCAATTTTTTTCTAAAACTGTACGACGTAACAGATGAGCTCCATTGCGTCCATTAACCGCGTAGCACAAAAGCGGCATTTATATGAGATTTTAGCATACACAGCTATAACAGCAGAAGTCCCCTTCGTGTACTACACGTCTCTGCTAAAACCGACAAATTCGTCTGTAATGGGCACAGAAACACCAAAAACAGGATCCTCAAGAACTGAGAAAAAGTCGCATAGTCCAATGAATCATGTTTTAAGTTAATACACATTGATGGAAGGGGCAGAACATGGAGTCAACAGCACATGAATCTATGGATTCCAGTTGCCTAACGTTAATTGTACAAGCTGGTCGAGGCGTTGTAATGGTCTGGCGTCTGTTTTCATGGCGGACAATGGGTTACGTAACACTTCTGAAATAGTATTTTAATGCTATGAAGTATCCTAACATCATTGTGGACGAAGCACACCCACACGTACATGATGTTTCATCATGGAAAGGGCTACTTCCAGCAAGAAAATGCGCCATGCCACAAGGAACAGGTCGTCACAAAGTGGTTCCAGGAGCACGATAGCGACTTCAGAGTGCTAAAATCGCCCACACAGTTCCCAGATCTTAACCAAATTGAACATCTGTAGGATGAGATGGAGAGAGCCTTTCATAGCAGAGATCATCCTCCAGCGAACATTCGGCCGTTGAGGCTATTGACAGACGCCATCACATCCGTTTGGCTAAACGTACCTGTAGAACGATACCCGACCTCATTGTATCTATGCCATATCCAATCCAGACTACTTTGAAGGCCGAGGACATCCCATCACGTTGTTAGGTTGCTGTGCCTGATAACGTGCTACTCCATTGTTTATAGAACTATGTAAAAAGCCCATAAAAGGAGATTGGAAAAAGAAAGAGCTGATGCACGTTTTTAAGCAGGCTCTTTTTCCATAGCGATTAGCTCTTGATTTTTCTGGATTAAATAACTACAGCCGTCGCAAAACCTAGTGCTTGTAACGCATGCATTTGATTTCTGTTTAAATACTGCTTCCATGAGTTGTTTGTTTGAAACATGAAGGTCACCAACTTTAAATTTTGTTTTGAAAGAAATGTGATGTAAATTCTAATGTTCAGTGACACAACTGCCGTAACATTTCCGCGATGAAAGAGAACAACAGTATGCTGTTTGAACATGAAATGTAATTCTAGCTAATTTATTGCTTCCTCCTGACACACACACCGCCATCTGTTGTAGTATGAATCTGCATTAATCCATTCCTGTGCTAATGAACCCGTTTCTGTTATTTCCATTTTGCACGGTGACATGCATCACTTTTGTGAATATTTACTTAAAAACAATGGTAAATTTGTCATTTAAAGCCGAATAACAGCAAATACAACTGTTTTTAACCCTTACACATGGATCTTCGGGACCTAGTTTACTGCTGGGTTTTAAAACACACATTTCCTAATTCTCTGTTTAGCTGCAACATATTTTACTAAAACCTTATAAAATAAACAACAAAATAAAATAATAATAAAACGGACAAATCTTACAGTAGTCACAACGTTTTTTCCAGCAATATCAGTACTTGTTGCTTTATTTTATTAACTTACACATTTCAAGTTTCACACACTGTGATTATTTCTGTTTTCAGGAAAGAGATCCATTTCTCGAAGATCCAGACACTGATGTTCGAATAGGAACAACAAGGATATTTTTACAACCTTTGTCATTTATGGTGAGCTATCTTTCTCTGTTTCAAATTGCTTAAATTAAATATACAGGGATTTATCAAAATAATGGAAACACTTACTGTTCATGGAGACCTTTTTTTAACAAGCTGTTGGCCTACTTCAGGCTTTCAGAATAGGAACAATTCGACTTGGAATAGACCTATACAAGTCATGTACATACGATAATGGAATTTAGGACCATTTTCCCCGTAAAATATGTCCCAACTGTGCCAGTGATGTTGGAGGTGAAAAGTGTGATTTGATATTTTGCTCCAGATATTCCCCCAAACGTTCAATAATATTGAGGCCTAAATACTGAAGTGGACAGTGTAGTTGCTTCACCTCATCTTCAGGATCTGCAGACCACAACTTGACAAGTTTCGCATCATTTACGGGCTCATTATCTACTGAAAACTTGGGACGGTCATTAGGGAAAATATCTTCAATATTGGGTGCAGGAGGTCCCCAAGAATGGATTCGTACGTTCCAGATGTGACACGTCCCTTTAAAATAACCAGTGGCCCTAAGCAATGCCATGATGTGGCACCCCACGGAATCTATGATCCACCTCCATACTTCACAATCGGGACCAAGTATAATAGTTGGGGTGGTACGCTTCTGCAGGTTTTCGTAAGACGTACACTCTACCAGTGGTAGAAAACAATGTGAAGCTCAAATCGTCAGACCAGGTGATACTTTCCCAGTCTTTAGGATTTCAGATTTTATGTACTCTTTACCACCTTACACGCTTTGTTGCATTGGCAATCAAAAATTTGCGGATTGCAGCACGGCAATAAATACCGGCACGATGGAGTTCCCGACGAACTGTTATGACAGAAACGGGGTCATACCGATTACTGCTGCTATTTATAGTGCTGTGGGCTTGTGCTTCCGTTGTACAATCCGTGCCAACGTTTGCATATCCCTATCTTTCATCTTTGTATGGCGTCCACAATTTGCACGTTTGGAGTCAACGCCGTGTCCTTTTTCATAAGTAATCATTATCTTCGATACAGTTCCTCGTGTTGCACCTACAATTTCTGCCGTTCTAGTGACTGAAGCTCCTGCAAGATGCGCACCAATGATCATGCCTTTTTGGAGATTACTGAAATCTGACATTTTCGACAATTAATCCACAACAGCTGTTTCACCTGCAACTGTAGCACTGCTACGTTATAGCCGACATCATGCTGCACCCATTTATATACCTCACATCGCCGGAGATGTCGTCCCTGTGATTTTAATACAGCACATTGCGTGTACTCCAGTCACAGTATATGTTTCCATTTTTTTTATAAACCCCTGTAGTTGCAATTTACATATTTCTTTCTTAGAGTTTTATGAAAAATAAAGTGCTAAGAATAAGTTATTTTTATCAATTGGACTTTCGGTTTGCAGAAATTTAAAATTTTTGAAGAAACCATTAGAGGCCTTAATTTCAATTTCTCCTAGTAGGAGTTACATGTAGATTTTGCATAAACCAATGTTTTATAAAGTAAGATGCCCGTAGCCCGTGTTTTGTAGTACACTGGCGTGCAAAACTTAAGGACGGACACTAGTGCCGCAGATTGTAGCCGCACAGTGCAACACACAAGCTTGAGGCAATTTGCATAAGGCAAGCGGATCAGCGGAAAGACGATGCATATGCAAATATGTTGGATGTTAGCGTCCTTTGCTCGTTCCTTTTATTTTCATCAAACACCTGCTGCAAGTTTGTTTACATTTGCGAGTTTCAGTTGCGTGGATGCAGCCAGCCAGCGGTGCGTTGCAAAGAATTATGGGATCACGACCCTGGACAATTGAAAGGAGATGATGGCGTCCCTTCGCTGTGTGTGAACACAATGATTTGTTCTTACAAAAGCGCTCTAAAAGAGTACATGCATTATGATGTCAAAAGGACTATCGCTGGAATAAACTGATTTATGTGAACTCCCAAAGGGATATATATAAATATCATGGTAAGACTGTTTTAAACAGACTAAATAGAAAGCAAAGTTCGTTGTTAATAATAACTCATTCGTTTTATGTTTAGTATTATCAGTCAACTTACAATAGCGTTTTAGTTGTGTGTTTAGTCAAGAATAAATGACAATAAACTTAAGTGATGAGTCTGTTGATTATGAACATAGTTACCGTTGCAAATCATTTCTTAGTGTTTTTAACTTACACCATCGAAATATCCGATATGTGATGTCGCAGGTCACATGACGGCGCTGAAATGGATATAAGGAGCATCTCGCAGCAAGGCAGGAAACGGAAAGCGAAAGTGTGCGCCGTTGTAAAGAGGTTCGTGTGGTTTGTTAGTGTGTCGCAGACGAGAAAATGTCCACGTGGAGACATTTAGATGACTTTACACGTGATCCAATAATCAAAAAGCTTGAGGAGAGGCGAACCGTAACGAGTGTCGCCGACGAGTTTGGCGTGACCCATAGCATTGTTTCACGTGCGTGGAAGACCTTCCAAATGATAGGAACAGTTGTTAGAAATGTCGGTGGTGGTCGGCCACGGAAAACAACAGCAAGGGATGACCGATATGTGGTCCTACAGGCCAAACGTGATTGACGCCAGGCAGCGAGCAATATCGCGAAACAACTGCAGATAACCACGGAGGAACGCGCCGTATCGCGGTTCACCATTACCAGACGTCTACATAAAGGTGGCCTATTTGCCCGACGACCTGAACGTTGTATCCCATTAAAGCCTACCCATCGGAGACATCGATTACAATGGTGTAAGGAGCACAAGGTTTGGACCATAGAGCACTGGGGTACAGTACTCTTCACGGATGAGTGTCGTTTCAGTACCACGAGCGATTCTGGATGTCCGCTGATCTGGAGAGAGGTGGGAAGACGTTATCGACCGGCTAATATTACCGAAGTAGATCGGTACGGCGGTGTTGGTGTGCTGGTCTGGGGAGACATTACACTGAATGGTCGCATTGAACTCCACATTTTCGACGGAGGTTCCGCAACCGCAAACCGCTACTGCGATTAGGTGCTCCTTCCCCATGTACGCCTATTCCGAGGTGCCATTGTTTCCGAGTTATTGTTTATGGACGATAACGCGAGACCTCGGCGTACACGTGCAGTAAATGAGCTGTTGGAAAGTGAGGATATCACTCGCATGGATTGGCCTGCGTACTTCCCGGATCTAAATCCCATAGAACATGTTTGGGACGCTCTGGGAGACATCTTGTGTCACGCCCACATCCGCTGGAAAATGTCCATCAGTTGAAGCGTGCACTACGAGAGGAATGGGTAAAGTTGCCCCAAGAACTCGTCGACAGCCTCGTGTTAAGTATGGCCAGACGCTGCAACGCAGTCATTGTTGTTAGGGGACATCATATTCCTTACAGACGACCACCTATCTGCTGTAATCCATCTGTGGAAACGATGGCCCTGTACCATGGTGTGTACTGCTTTACCGTCATTTCTTAGTAAAGTCCCAGTGTACACTTTTGTATTCATTTTTGCACATGTGTTTGTTCATTCACCCGTTTGGTACATACTGAGGTCTCTGTGGTATGACATTCATCTATCCAGGCTGCTTCATTGCGAAGCTACGGCGAAAACACCGAACGGCCCTCAAGTTTTGCACGCCAGTGTATATGCACTTATGTAGACAAAAGTGTTCGCACACCTTAACATATAAAAATAATCATGCATTTGCAAAACCAGACACGCACGAGCGGTGTATGTTTGGTGCTGTACATGAAGTGGATCGTTGAGACACCTGGAGACCACATTGGGAGCGACGGTGCCGTGCGAAGTTGAACTGACGCACTTTGAAAGTTGCATGGTGGTTGGATGTCACATCAATAAACAATCAGTGGGCAGCATTGCTGCTTTCGCTCTTTATCCTGATACTTGACGAGGCATTGCGTTTCGCTCTTTATCCTGATACTTGACGAGGCATTGCGTTTCGCTCTTTATCCTGATACTTGACGAAGACATTTGTGAAGGAGATCCCCGGCACACGAATCTCCTTCACTATTGGACGTGAATTCCGTTTTCTCGATGACAATACAGCCAGTCACCGTGCCTGGAGCTGGAAAACCATGGGATTGAATCATTACAGCTGCCTCCGAGGACTCCTGACCTTAATCCTATTGGAAACATTTGGGACGCTGCACAGCGACATCTGGAAAACCACGTTCCATACCCCAGTACATTGGCAGTTGGCAGACCTCCGTAGCGTGCTGCCTGTAATATGGGATGAACTGCCCCAGACATTCATCAGTAATATCATTGCAAGTGTACCTCGTATGTTTCAATAGGTTCTTCGGCACAGAGGCGGTGCTACTGAGTACTGAAATCCAGAGGCATAGACATTCTTGGAAGGAATTTACCATTTGCTCTATATCCCAGTGCTACTTTGTTATGTGCAGAAATTGCACAATAAATTATCTTTGTAAACGTACTCTTTATCTTTTGTGTTACCTGGCCTCACTGCTGTTATTCAAATGCTGGTTGCTTGAGTCATATACTATATATAATACATCCTTCATTTCATGCAATATCCCTAACTTTTTGTAACCAGTGTATAAAACGGTAATTTTTTTTTTTTGATTGGAGGTTTAACGACCACCGTGAGCAACTCAATGGGCTATAAGCAGTCGCCCGTCCCTAATTTAGAGTCACTGGTTCCAGGGAAAGGAGAGAGCCAGTGCCGTAAGACAAACACAACATCCATGCCTGACCGGGATTCGAACCCGGACCCCTTACGGACGAATGATCAGAGGCCAACGCCTTAGACCACTGCGCCACCGGGGCGGCTATAAAAAACGGTAATCCAGACAGTGGTCTTGTTATAGACATTGACAAAGAAGGTGGAAAATAAACCCATGGCTTTCGAAAATTATGTATTGAGACAATTTCGTGGACCTGTGAGAAAAAAATAGTGATGGGAGAAGATGGAAAAATAAGGAGAACTGAGATGATTATTTACAGAGCCGTATACATAATAGCAACGGTGAAAGGAAGATTGCCTAGGTATGGCCATGTAATAAGCAGGAAGAATGAGATAATTAGAGATATCATGGAGGGAAGAGTTGTAGGAAAAAGACCAAAGTCCAGATGGCTGGATTACATAGAACGAGATCTAAATGAAGCTGGAATTGACTTTGGACCTTACAGAGAGAGAGAGAGAGAGAGAGAGAGAGAGAGAGAGACGCCTTGTTGGTAAGATAATGAGCCCACTTCAGTCCGTGAAGCCAGTAGAGTAAGAATTAAGAATTTCCTTTTTTTCTACTTCAGGGGTTTAACGACCAGCATGAGCAACTGGAAGGGCTATAAGAAGTTGCCCTCCCTAATTTCGGAGCACTGGTTTCGGGGAGGGGTTAGAGTCAGTGCCGTAGGGCAAGCACGCCACCCAGGCCTCATCCGGGACTCGAGCATGTGCCCGCTAGGACTAACGATCACAGGCCAGTGCTTAGTTGTTCTCTGCGCAACTGTGGGGGCTCAGTGGAATAAATATTTTAACAATAACGTAAGATTGACCTGAAGTACGCCCTGAATTGCACAGAGTGTTTGTGCGAGAGACCATAGGATCGTCAGAGGACTAAATAATTTTGTATGAAGTATGCATCTCATAAATGGCTGAACAACAAAAGAAAATAACTTACGACACCAGCCTCCAAGTGACAAATACACAAGAAGAACAACGTTATGGACAATAACGAAACTTCGACGGGAATGTGAGATTTCAGTTGGACAGCATTCAACGTCGGTATAGAAGTTAACAGCTAAACAGACTTCTAACAAAGTGGTATTATTGAACGCACACTGATCTCTTGACGAGCTTTTGTTTTATAAGTTGCGTTATAACTATTCTTCAAAAAAAGCAACTTGTCAAGTTATAATTTCTGTCATCTAGTTTTTCGATTACAGTTATGAGGATTTGAGTACCCAATGCGTATGAAAAGCATGCAGAAAATAAGAACTGCAATTTTAAATAATAAGTTTTGATTTTATTTGCTTTGAAATGCAAGGCTTTTTGAAGCATATGATAAAAATGGAAAGAAGTATAAGGAAATTGTCGAAAAAGGTTTTAAAAAATGTGAAGGTGCGGCAAAAATGCTCCAAAGATGGACACGCATCCACTGAACATGCCGAAAAACGGAGACCAGCACTGATTGACAGTCGAAGTGAACGCCGATTGACACGTGCTAACCGGACGACAGACGGCTCACTATCCCTCAATTAACGCCAAACTATAATTACGGCGCACAAAGACGTTTCGAGAACTCCTAAGTAGTCGGACGCCAGTTCATGTGACCACGTTGACCTATGGTTATCGACTGCTCCGCCTGCTGTGGACGTTGGAATATCGTGGATGGATTTAGACGAATGGGAAACAATCGCTGGGTTCGATGATTCGAGGTTCCACCTCCAAGATGCCGATGGGCGAGTCGAGATTCGATGCTGCGTTGTGGAAGAGCTGCAGCGAGATTTCACGGTTGCACGTTAACAAGCCATCACTAGCTGTATCACGGTGATCGTATTGTCCTCGTGGACATCATTGGATCCCTCCGTCTCCATCCTGAACACACCCTCACCGCCAGTTCCTACCTAGACACTGTTTCGGATCAAGTGTCGCTATACATACTGACCGAGTATCCGAGTGGCATCGGACTCTTTCAAAAAGATTAAAACACCGCGTGTCATAAAGACCACATTGTGCAGGAATAATTCGAGGATCCTGTCCAAGAATTTCCTGTGATCCCCTAGCGGCGAAAACTGTTATCGCTTGAATCCCATCGAGCATTTGTTGGATGTAGCATTCATCCCCAGTGCTTCGCCGAACTCCAAGATATCATTTCTGTCGAACTGGTACGGAAGATACACACTATCTGATCAAACGTTTTTTGGGGGGAGGAGGTTTAACGACCACCGTGAGCAACTAAATGGGCTATAAGCAGTCACCCATCCCTAATTTAGGGCCACTGGTTCCAGGGAAAGGAGAGAACCAACGCCGTAAGACAAACAATATCCATGCCTCATTGGAATTTGAACCCGCACCCAGGAAAACGAATGATCATAAACCAGCGCTTAGGCCACTTAAACCACCGGAGCTGCCTAATCAAAAGTATCCGAACAGTTGTCTATCCACAAAGTGCCTGTAATAGGAAAGGAATTAATATCGAGTTGGTCTATTTTTTTTCTGTTGTCACACCCTCCCCTCTACTGGAAAGGCTTTCCGTTAGATTTTGGTACGATGCTAAGGGAATTGGTTTCCATTCTGCCGCAAGAGCATTACTCAGGTCGTTCCTCCACGTCGAGCACTTCGCCCTGCCTTGCAGTCGACGTTCCAATTCATTCTAGAGCTGTTCCATGGAGTTGAGACTGTAGCTCGGTGCGGGCCAGTGAAGTTCTTCCTCACCCATCTTAACAAACTATGGCTGTAATGACATCGCTTTGTGGACGAGGGCGTTGTGCTGTGGAAAAGGAAAGGGTCTTCAAGTAACTGTTGCCATAATGTTTGGAGCACATAATTGTCAATAATACTATCATAGGCTGCGTACTTAAGATTTCCGGGCACTGGAACTAGGAGGCCTAGATCAAACCATGAAGAACAGCCTTACAGCATGATGCGTCCTCCACCAAACTTAACGTTTGTCACAACAAAGTCGGACAGGTAGCGTTCTCGTGGCATCCTCTACTCCCAGAGTCCTCCGTTGAACTGCCAGGTTGTGAAGAATGATTCATCACTCCAGAGAATGCTTTTCCGCTGATGCAGAGTCCACTAGCGCCGAGCTCTACAGCACTCCAACTACCGTTTGGCGTTGATGTTGCCTGATGTTAGGCTTTTTGTGCTGCTGATCAGCCATAAGAACCCATTCTCTTCAAATTTCCTGAAAATGTCAATGTAGATTGTACATTCTGACAACATTGTAATGCCAAATTCCCTTAATGAACAAAATATTGTAGATACCTAAGAGCGTGTTGGTCCTCTTGTAGCTCGAAACACAGCCTGTACACGCCGAGTCATCGACTCCACCGGATGCCGGAGGTTTTCCGAAGGTAATGCCTGTTGCAGAATTGTCCACAACTCCAGGATCCATGGATCTGATGTTCCGCTCCACGGCTACCCAGAGAGCTTCCACAGGGTTTAAATCCGGGAACCTTCGGGACCACTGATGGTTCCAAACTCAGATGAGTGTTCCTCGTGCCATACCTGGATGGTTGCGGCGCATTGTCTTTCTGAAACAGATTATCGGCCGCAGGATGCGCGAAGGCCATGAAAGCGTGTAGGTGATCATCCATTACATGCTAGTAGCCCTCAGCGATTACGAACATCTCCAGACACACTAATGTTACAGTGGACACCCCCCCCCATCCTAAAACCTGAAGAAAACTCTAAAATTTGTCCGCCATGTCGCGTATTGTATGAGGCAGCTAGGAATCACAGTTCGGCAGGCTCACATGTTCTTTTACAGTTCAGTTTTTTTATTTATTTCTCATTTACGTTGTTTTTTTCTTTCGGATGTTCTCTAAATTAATTAACAAAATTGCGGGATAATTGGGAAGTCGCTCCAATGCTCTTGAAGGCAAGAAACGCAATATTTTTGCCATTTTGAATTATTTCTACCTGTGGGAAAAGTTAGCACTCAATGGTTACTCTGGAAATTGATAAGAGCAAAGCGATAGGCCCAGAAGAGGACTTCTAGATTTCTTGAGGAGGGGCCGATGTTACGACCCACCCCCGCCATTAATTTAGTAATTAATGGGCGTGGTTGATGTGTGAAATTAATTAAGTATTAATTATGTTCGAGGCTTGATTGGAGTTTAAAAGTGTAAACAGCAGATAAAGTTTTATCTGGGGGTTTGGAAAGAAAAGAGGCGACGAATTCTCTCTCTGGCTGGGTGGTCTCAGAATAGCTCTGTTAGGTCATAAATATCAGGGCGCAGCTGACGGGAAACTAAGCAACACGGAATGGTACCTTTCGAAGAGGGGTCCACTTGAGTAAATGAATGAAGATGGGGACAAAAGGTTTAGCGAATAATCGTAAATTAGTCGATTGTTTGGGGCATTTTCGAGAACAATTGCTCTCTGTGTGGTCCGTGCAGAAAAATAAGAGTTCGCACTTGGCATGAACATAAGGAAGAAAGTTCAGTTGTCTGTGCGCTCTCCGATGTGAAAGGCTGGATGCCTTGGATCTGCAAAAAAATGAATTGGGAAAAATGAAGCAGCAAACCTCCCCGCATTTGGTAAGAAATGGAGACAACTCGAGGCAGCTGGAGATGCCAGTTTGCCATAAAGACAGCAGAATGCCTAAATCCGCGGGATAAAGCAGAAATTTCTAGGCTGGAGCGTAATGGAACTCAGCGACTGTTTGGCCTAATGAAAGCCAAGTTACAGGGGAATTAAGAAGTCTGCGAGTGGACAGTGGTCATTCCTATGAGAAGCGAAGCCAAGCAAAGTCGGGTTCGGATGCCAACCACTGCAGTGTGGAATCGTCACCCCCATTCATCCCCTACTGTGGAGGAAGTGAAGAGATGCGCTTGTCTTACGGGGTGAAGCGAGGCCCCATGTGTGCGCGTGTGTGGTCGCGTAAGCAGCGAAGCCACTACGTGTAAGTGCGACGGGATAAAAACATGTCGAAAGAAAAATATGAGCGTAAGAGCGGTGGCTTCGATACCTAACAAATATACAGGTGAAATGTTGAGTTGCCGATATACGCTTAAGGTAAAAGCACGTCTGATTTCGCTCGGCCGAGAAAATTAATCTTGGAAACCGCAACATCAGATGTGAGAGGGCCTATTTTGCTTAACGGCCACCTTCAAATCGTCACGAGAATAGATCAGTGTGCACTCTAATCATTGCAACAAAGTGCGGCGTGATATTACCATTTTTAATTGTGTGCTTCATTTACATCAAGCGTCAAAGTGAAGTGTTGAATCATCGGTGCTGCCACATGGTGCAAGTGTCTGTGTGCGTGTTTTTTTTTTGTCGTGTGATATTATGTGATGCACAACGGATTTTCACAGCAAAGTCACGAAACTGTAAGTAGATGAATATTTCCTTTTTCTTTCTTCGCACATCTGCGAACTTGTGCCATCCCGACACCCAAAGCTGCATGGACATAGATGCAGTAATGCTGAGTGACTGAACCTCAGAGGAAATACCTGCACATACAGATTTCAATTTCTTACAGGGCCCATTTCCTGATTACTTTTTTACATGAATAAGGGAGAAGGTGTGGCCACAAATTCCGCTGGGCGGGACAGTTTCTTTTAACTTTGGTTCAGGACCAACGTCAGCGGGGCAGGGTTCTGCATGTGCATGCTTATTAGATTTAGTTAATTAACTTTGGCAGTATTTCGCACCTATAATCTTATACCGCAAATTAACGTGCTTGTGTATTTTGTGTCGCGAGTATTTTTAATGTGATCGTTTGCATATAATTTTTTTTTCATTCTCTAAGCAATTGTATATGAATATCACCTGCAGCTCTATTTAGTGTGTAAACGAGTAGTATCTCTTGTTCAGATAGTCCGGTGGAGACTCAGTCGGCTGCGTTATCCGACAGTAAAGTGTGACACCGTATGCTGCCCACATATGAGGGGCAATTGTCTATGCGCCTAGAGAGCGCCGGATCTGTTTAAATCTCGCAGAACGTTATTAAATGTTGTGTTGTGTATTTGAGAATCATGTGTTATTTGCGAAAGTGAGTGTTGTACTGACTGGTTGGGGATTGAATGTACCGGAGTAAGATCCGGACCACTACACTCAGTCACGAATTGGTGATTGCGGGTGAACCTCATCACAACTCTGATCCCAAAGTATCATTTTTTTTTAGATTATTTTATTTTTTTATTTGTTGTTGTTATTTTGTTCACAAGGTGGATTCACCCAAGCCTTATGCTTCGGGTCATTCTTCAACTTTTCATTTTTTATGTTCTGGTGTGAATCTTTGAGTGCAGCAGTGCACCTGAGATTCTCACCTGGTGCCGTGGCCAACTAAATTGTACTTCAGGTCTCAAGCACCGTTACCGGCAGACTCGGCAGGAACACTGCTAGTGCCGTGTAACACTAAGGGACCTTAATGTGTCCTACAAGAAAGCTCCCCAAACCACCGCAGAGCCACCACCGCCTTGAGCAGAGCCAACTGGCACGACGAGGCGATGGCTTCATGCTGTCGACACCGCATCCTCCCGTAATCTCATAACAGCTGGAATCGGGATTCATCTGATAACACGACGCAGCGCCACTGTGCAGATCTCCAGTTTTTATATCCCCGGAACGAGGCGAGGGTTAATGTCCGATGACGAGCAGTCAACAGTGGCACACGAGTAGGGCGTCGGCTCCCGTAGCCCAGGGTAAGCCCAGGGTATGCATTGTGCGCCATACCGTTCACTCGCTGAAACTGCTGAGGCCTCTGACATTCAACCTGGATGTGATTTGCGCTGCCGTTGCAAAAACGGTCGGTCTGTGCGAGCGTGGATATACTATAATTCGTTGACCCCGGTCATCAATGGCGTGTGATTGGCCACCGCTTGCTCTTTAGGCGCTGGTACGTCCATCGATGGTATGTTCGCGGTACACTCTTGATACGGTTGCATTCGGGAACCCTTGGGCGATAGAATGACCTATCTGTCTTGTGCCGACAATGCGTCCACGATCAATGTCGCTGAGATTACCATGTACGTCGATTGCGATACACTCTTGGGAAGCCCAGCTATCCCCCTATTTACCGCCTGCGTTCGGTTAGAGTCTTTTCCACTCTGCACGGCGGGGGGCGGGCGAAGTGCCCATTACTCCTATCTCTAATATTTATTCTACTGAGTGTGTAATGCTTATGTGAGATCTACCATTTCTCTTTCTTTTGCGTTTGTTTTTATTTCAGTAGTAAATATTCGATGAAGAATTTCTTGATCAAACATGTATATGTAGCCTGAAAGTTTGGGAAGCCATAAAAACGTAGAACGAAATGTGAGATTTTCGAATGTTACAAAAGTTAAAGCTTTATTATTTCTTTTTTTTTTTTTTTTATTTTATGAACAGGTGGAACTCAAAGAGCAACTGGAAATAATTGATTACAAAGGCTGTGAAGTTGGAATCATCAATGTAAGTTATTTAAAAAAAATGATGATTCTGTTAGATAGTTTTTTTATTGGAATTTATGTGTAAAATGCGTGACATTCAAAAAAGGCAGCTGAGCAGTTGTTATATAAAAATGTGTTGTAATAAAGATTTACCAAGAGTGAACATTATTAAAATTCAACGTTTGCTTAGTGTTATAGGGTGCAGCCTAACTTGTGGAAAATTTTTATATTTCATTTATGCGGTAAATTTGTGTTTCGATGTAACTGCAAGGCAGCACTCATAGTTATAATTAATTACGGTAATTGATCCTCTAATTTGTTCATCACTGCCATTGTTAAAATTTGTTCATTATTTGATAAGTGCATAATTCGTAGCCTTCTGGCAAACGAGAATTGTGAAAGGCCACATGGCGACGGACCATCTCTATTTCGGACTCATAGCAACAGTCTTGTGCATTTTCAACTGTAACGAAAGTCTGCAAAACTCACCATTTAAAATTCCCTCTGGAAGCCAAGAGACATTCTGTTGGTTGCATTTTTCTCCGAACTGAACGGGATAAGGGAGAACCGACTACCACCTGCAGCTGAAAACAAGGTGATAAATCCCTTTTCAAGTGGCTAAGAGAAGCCCTGTGACAGGACAAAGAGGAGAGAAACGAGGAGAAGAGAAAAACAAGCGGCGTAGCATTCTCAGGACGGTGGCAAAGCCAGACACACGCACGAGAACAGCACCAGCGAGCTGCATGGAACCTAGGCCTGAGAGCTGACCGCTGGGAGAGCTCGGAAAAAGAAGAGAGAAGCATGTAAGGAGGGCTATGAATGATCCCCTCTTAAACGAGGACATCTCAGTCCTTTGGACTTCTCGACCGATACTAGGTCGACATTAGTGCACTTTTGCCTAGGCTGTCTATATACCAAAACAGGCAGGATATTTCTTGCCACTTCTCTGCGCTGAGGACCTCAGACAACGGTTGCCAAGGTATGTGGTCTTTATACGAACATTTGCTCACGACTTACAAGTGCCGTCGGACAGTGAACAGCATATAGAACTCTGTCCCCTGTGAAAGGGAGTACGCACGACAGCGGAGGCCTCCAAAACATTTTATTCGTGATTTTTATTTGTGTTATGGCCATAAGTTTTAAGAGCTCTTCCCTGCTAATTTGGCATCAAGCCTATGCAGGTGTGTGTAATGGTATAGTTATATATAGCTTATAATTAAACTGCGGCAGTCATGATAATTACGGTATCATTTTAATTGCTGGTACCCACGCTCGTACTCAATTATCGTTTTCTAAAGTGTGTATTTAAATGTTTTGGGTAATCTCTCACATATGTTTCCTTCGCTCTATTTGTTTATTGTGCATACTAGAATTTCATCAGTGAACAGTGTTTGAATAAGTGTTCATTGTTAAATCAGAGTTAGTTAAATCAGTATTATCGTTTAATCAGTGATAAAGTGTTTAAATCATTGTGCATAATTAAGCTGCCGATAGAGCAGCCCACCATACATTCATCTCAGCAGATTTTTGTGCCACTTCATGGATAAAGGTGGCATTGTATATAATATAACGTTGGATATTAAATGTCAAGCGTACGTGAAATGAGCGTTGGGTATCTTTTCGAGTGTGTGTGTGCGTTGCTGTGATTTTCGGTAGATTGGGACGTGCTGGAGTTAAATCCAGGCATCCACGCCCAATCGCGGTACGGGTTTTGCGGGAAGTTAATAATTAATTTGTTATAATTAATTATGGGAGGTCATTATTAATTATTGAAATCAGATAATTAATTTGTTGTTGCAGAATTTTCGGTTGTCAACGCAAGTAGGAAAACTCCTTGCTAGCCCCTAGCAGCAGAGGAGGAGAGCAAAATTTTTGACAAAATTTTCCTTAGTGTTTTTTTTTATTTAGATGTTTATTTTTTTCGGTGGAGATATCGGGTGCTTCACTGCAGGCGATACTTCACCTGGTGCCGCGGCCACATCAGCCTGTAAAGGTAAGATCCAACAATTGGTTCCGATGACCAGGATTCTTACTTGTTTGTACCTCCAAAGCAGAGCAACACACACAAACGTTCGGAATATTGCGAATTGATTGCCATATCAAATTTATTTCAGTACGAGCATAGTTTAGCATATCATAAGTATTGTAAGCCTTAAGCATTTTGTGTGTAAAAGACTGCCTTAGGTTAAGTGTATTTAAATATGGCAAATAAAGGAGAGAAGCCGAACACCAAACCTACTGACTCAGATGATTCTGATCATCATGATGGGGAGGAACATAGCATTCCCACAGGAGAATCAACCGATCTGGTAACTAGTAATTCAGTAACAAGTATCGCAGGAGTGTCAGAGACTAGAATGACAGCTCCAGGTATGTTAATGTACGGCGGTGAACAGATAGCAGGATGCATTAATATGCTCAGATATTTTACAGGCACAGATCCTCTATATCGTGCCAAACATTTTTTTCAAGATGTAGAAAACGTAGCTACAGTAGGGAGATGGAGCGAACAAACAAAATTGGCAGTAGTAAAGTCGAAATTCAGGGAAAGGGCTGCAGAATTTTTGTCAGATAGTGATGAGCTGAGATTAGAAGGAAATTATGAAAATTTTAAACGTCTAGTGATCGATCGTTTCCAAACGGAAGAACCTCTTATTACCCGTATGAAACAATTCATGAGTTGTGTTCAAATGCCGGGACAAGATGTAAGACAGTATGCAACGCGACTCAAAAGTGCAGCGGCAAAATATTTTGGTCATACAACTGATATGTCAGAAGACATCAGGCAGCATAGGGATCAGACAGGGATGTGTCAGTTTGTATCTGGTTTATCCGAATCTATCAGGCGCTGGGTTTTAACGAAGTGCCCAGAAACTCTAGAAGCTGCTATTCTCACAGCAATTCAGGAAGAAGATAATTTGGCGCTCATGAGTAAAAAGGCATCAGTAAATGCAGTAGAGAGATCGGAAACAAACCCAGGATCTGATTTATTAGCGCGTACTTTGGAAGAGATGATGGCACGAATGGAAGCGACGGAAAGATCAGTGGGTCAGTTAGCCGTAAATTTTCAGGAAAGCGAAAATCGGAGACGAGAAAGAAACTCCAGAGAGGAAGAAAGTTTGCAGTTACCCAGGTTTCAGTCATCTGGACTCGAACTCGTTCAACAGTATGGGGCAAATAATAATGAACGCAGAGGATCGGGTACTCGAAATCGCCCGCGCGCTGAGAACCAGCAAGCGCAGTACAGGAGCAACAGGATTATGTGCTACGGATGCAGACAGGAAGGCCATGTGATCAGGCTATGCCCGAATAACGGTCGAAATAGGGATAAGGCAGAAACAACACCGAAACAGAGGTTTAGGAATAACAACGACAGAGATACTCATTATCAATCAACAGGAAAGTTTAGTGCTCAAGGACCCGAGCGTAAGAACAAACAGTTAAACTGAATCGGAGTCGAACTGTGAGAGGTAGTGCGGCTCAGAAATATTTAAAACCCTCTAAAGTGCGGTACGTGTCTATGAAAAATGGGAATGATTTACCAATCATTAATGCGGATCTGGATGGGGATAAAATTAAAGTGCTAATTGACACAGGGTCATCAGTCACTTTATTAGCTAACGATGCTTATCGTAGATTAAAATTTCGCAGAAAGTTAAAATCTGTTGATTTAAATGTAAAAATCAAAAGCATCACAGGAGAAGTGATTCAAACGCTGGGTTGCTACGAGGTAAATCTGCGAATTAAGGGAAGAGACATATGGGTCAAGGCATTTGTGACAAAAAATCCCCTGAGTCAAAATTACTCAGCTTTGTTGGGAATAGATGCTTTACGAAACCACCGTCTTACGTTCGAAGCAGATACAAACCAGCTTCACTTCCCTGACCCCCCATCTCAGCCACCCACCCCACAGGAGCGGAGAGGTAATGATGTTTCCAACAGACACCCCAGGATAGCAGCACTGACTCGTAAAACTTGCATTCCCCCCCAACAGCGAAACTTTTCTCCAAGTGGCGCTTAGTAAACCCTCAGTGGGGAAAACAGAAGGAAGTATTATGTTCGAGCCATTACCGAGAGCACGCAGAAATAGGTTACTCTTAGCACGGTCAGTTAATAATGTTTCGGCAAGCGGACTGTATGATGTAAGAGCGGCTAACCACAGTGATTCACCAATTTGGCTAAATAAACATACGAAACTCTTTCAGGCAGAACCAGTGGAAGTTAAGCGTTGTTCGCAAGGAACATCCCGAAAATCTCAACCTATCTCTGTGGAAGATTTTAAATTAGACCACCTGGAATTTAGCGAACGAGAGAAAATGCTAAATTTATTGCAGAAATATTCTGATGTTTTTGCACGGAATTCTTTAGACTTAGAAGGTACGGATCTTACAGAGCCTGAAATTCATCTCACCGATGATAAACCTATTAAGTTGCGTCAGTATACTGTACCACATGCCCTAAGACCCGAAGTAAAAGCTCAGGTAAACGAATTACTTGACGCAGGAATCATATCAAAATCAGATAGTCCCTACAGCTTTCCTATTGTTCTCGTGAGACGCGGAAACTCTTATCGTTTCTGTATTGATTTTCGAAAATTAAATGAAATTACCCGAAAGGATAGCTACTCTGTTCCCCGAATCCAGCAAACTTTATCCTTACTGCATGGATGCAAGTATTTTTCAAAAATTGACCTTTTGGCTGGTTATCACCAAATTAAAGTTAGAGAACAGGATAGGCATAAAACTGCTTTCTCATGCGAATTCGGACATTTCCAGTGGAATCGCTTGCCTTTTGGACTTTGCAACAGTCCGGCAACATTTGAAAGAGCACTTGATTCTCTATTTATGGACAAAAGAGATGATGGCATTTTGGTATATGTGGATGACATCTTGTGTGCCTCCAGGACATTATCTGAACACCTTGAGAAATTGGAATTAATTTTTCAGAGATTAAGGAAGCACCATCTAAAAATTAAGCCCAGTAAGTGTGAATTTTTGGCGGAAGAAGTGACATACCTAGGGCACCTTTTAGATCGTCAGGGCATTAGACCTAACCCACAGAACGTGGAAGCTGTTCGGGAATTCCCTACTCCACGGAAAGTGAAGCATGTTCGAGCATTCCTTGGAATGGCAGGATATTATAGGCGCCACATCAAAGATTTTTCGTCCATTGCCTTACCGCTAACAAACCTTACTAGGAGAAACGTGAAATTCATTTGGGACGAACACTGCGAGAAATCTTTTCGAGAGCTGAAACATGCACTAGTGAGTGAGCCACTACTAATATTTCCTGATTTCAGCAAGAAATTTTTCGTCACCACAGACGCCTCCAAAGTAGCGATTGCCGGTATTCTCGAGCAGGAGGATGACGAAGGACACAGACATCCCATCGCTTACTTTAGCAGGAAACTTAATCCAGCTGAGAGTTGCTCACGGTGGTCGTTAAACCTCCAATCAAAAAAAAAAAAAAAAAATAATCCAGCTGAGAAAAATTACAGCACGACAGAACAGGAAGCACTGGCAATAGTATCATCCATCACCCATTGGCGCGAATATTTGGTAGGTCAGCAGTTTACGGTTATTACCGACCATAGACCTCTAAAGTGGCTTATGAATTTGAAAACTCCTAATTCTAGACTGGTCAGATGGAATCTTAGTCTGTCGGAGTATAACTTCGATGTGCAATATCGACCAGGAAAGAAAAACACAAACGCCGACGTGCTATCTAGGCACATTGCAGCAGTGGAAGCCAATGATACAGTCGCAGTTGTACCACTTAATAACAAAACTCTGAAATCAGCACAAAGAACAGATCCTAAATTAGCTGAAGTAATTGATTGTCTTGAAGGGCGTGATTATTCAGCAGTCGACAAAATTACTGACACCTATTTTATGAGAGACGACCTTTTATTTCATTTTGCCTTACCAGCAAAAAACAGCCCACGTAAACTGATCGCAGAACAGTTAGTGATACCTGATAAGTTAAAATCAGAAGTGATGAAATCAGAACATGACGGACTATGCGCCGGTCACTTCGGTTTTGAAAAGACCCTTGGGAGAATTAAACAGAAATACTTTTGGATTAACATGTTCTCAGATATCAAGAACTACACGGCGAGTTGCGAACAATGCCTGAAACGTCGTGGTTTCAAAAAGAAGCAAAAAGCGGGTCTAATTACCCCGGAAATTGTATCTGTCCCATGGTCCAAAATTTCGATGGATATCGCTGGACCTCTTCCACTGACAGAGGATGGAAATAAATATTTATTGGTTGTCACCGACTCATTCACTAAGTACATCGAGCTGATTCCATTAAAGACTATGCGATCTGCAGAAATTGCCGAAAAATTTGCTTCTAACGTGATAGCGCGTCACGGTGTCCCACATCTGTTACTCACGGACAGAGGAACAAATTTTTTGTCCGATTTAATGACCGAGTTGTACCGTAAGTTTGGCATCAAAAAACTGAATACATCTCCACACCATGCACAGACAGACGGACAAGACGAAAGACAAATTCAGACAATAATGCACTCTTTAGCAATTTATTGTTCCCCTAAGGGAAAGGATTGGGACAAGTATACAGAATTTGTGGCCATGTCCTACAGAAGCGCGACACACAGTGCTACTAAAGAAACACCCAACTTTCTCATGTTCGGAAGAGATCTGAACATGCCAGGACAGTTGTTGAATGAGGAAATCTCTTTTAACTACGCTGAATCCCAGAGCTACGCCGAGAGCTTAGTCACGAGGATGCAAGAAGCGTATAAAATTGTCAAGGATAATCTGGAAGAGGCAGCCCAAACTTCCAGGGAATATCGAGCAAAGTCGGCTGTAGACAAACAGATCAAGATTGGAGACATAGTGTACCAGCACGACCCATCAGCATCCAAAACAAGGTCGCGAAAGTTGGCAAAACCTTCTATAGGACCTTTCAGAGTAATTGAGAAAACATCCCCAGTGAACTTTAAAATCGCCCCAGTAAATGATATGAGACGAACTCGACTCACACACGTAGACAGGATTTTCAAACCACCACAGAGAAGGGTGTTTGACACAGGGCAATTTCAAGATGAAAAGGGGGATGAGGAAATTTCGTTGAGCATAGGTATGCCAACCGCAGACGTAAGGCATCATGAAGAAGAGTTCTCAGAGCAGGATGATGACTGGGTGACGCCCGCTTGGCCGGTGATCACAAGGGATATGCGCTGTTTTCAGCCGCATGAATCGAAAACACGTCAGGGGTTGGAAGAGACCGGGACGGCGGCCCAGCCTGCTCCCATGTTGAAGGACGCAGCAGCTCACGAAGGAGACGCAGAGGGGAGCAAAGAAAAAGTCCCCCCATCATAACGAGAGCGTCGTTGAGACCCCGAGACGAGCACGGGAGAGTGGGGAAACCTCTCAGCTTTGGACATCAGGCTGAAGAGGAAAAATCCAGCGAAGAAATGGTTGCAGACGAGGAGGATAGTGATAGCACAGAAATATACAGTTGTGAGGAGGAAGAAGATTTCGCGAGCCAAACTCAGGACCGCGCAGAAGTGCAGACCTAGATAAGAGGAAAGGCACGTTGAGTCCAAAAGGGTTTTGGTCGCACGCACATTGGCTCTCACCTGTGTAACTTATGTTTATATTCTTTTCGTGTTATGGGCAACGATGAATGGATCAGAGATGTTATCGATACTTTCGCATTACCCTTGATGTGTCTAAAATCCGGAATTAGACATGTCATGGAATATAGGAAAGAGGGAGATATCCATATTCAAAATTTTCCATTCTTCAATGAAAAAAAAAAAATACATTCGTATTTTTTTTCTTTGGAAGGTAGAAGGATTGTTATAAGGTGCAGCCTAACTTGTGGAAAATTTTTATATTTCATTTATGCGGTAAATTTGTGTTTCGATGTAACTGCAAGGCAGCACTCATAGTTATAATTAATTACGGTAATTGATCCTCTAATTTGTTCATCACTGCCATTGTTAAAATTTGTTCATTATTTGATAAGTGCATAATTCGTAGCCTTCTGGCAAACGAGAATTGTGAAAGGCCACATGGCGACGGACCATCTCTATTTCGGACTCATAGCAACAGTCTTGTGCATTTTCAACTGTAACGAAAGTCTGCAAAACTCACCCCCAAAATTCCCTCTGGAAGCCAAGAGACATTCTGTTGGTTGCATTTTTCTCCGAACTGAACGGGATAAGGGAGAACCGACTACCACCTGCAGCTGAAAACAAGGTGATAAATCCCTTTTCAAGTGGCTAAGAGAAGCCCTGTGACAGGACAAAGAGGAGAGAAACGAGGAGAAGAGAAAAACAAGCGGCGTAGCATTCTCAGGACGGTGGCAAAGCCAGACACACGCACGAGAACAGCACCAGCGAGCTGCATGGAACCTAGGCCTGAGAGCTGACCGCTGGGAGAGCTCGGAAAAAGAAGAGAGAAGCATGTAAGGAGGGCTATGAATGATCCCCTCTTAAACGAGGACATCTCAGTCCTTTGGACTTCTCGACCGATACTAGGTCGACATTAGTGCACTTTTGCCTAGGCTGTCTATATACCAAAACAGGCAGGATATTTCTTGCCACTTCTCTGCGCTGAGGACCTCAGACAACGGTTGCCAAGGTATGTGGTCTTTATACGAACATTTGCTCACGACTTACAAGTGCCGTCGGACAGTGAACAGCATATAGAACTCTGTCCCCTGTGAAAGGGAGTACGCACGACAGCGGAGGCCTCCAACACATTTTATTCGTGATTTTTATTTGTGTTATGGCCATAAGTTTTAAGAGCTCTTCCCTGCTAATTTGGCATCAAGCCTATGCAGGTGTGTGTAATGGTATAGTTATATATAGCTTATAATTAAACTGCGGCAGTCATGATAATTACGGTATCATTTTAATTGCTGGTACCCACGCTCGTACTCAATTATCGTTTTCTAAAGTGTGTATTTAAATGTTTTGGGTAATCTCTCACATATGTTTCCTTCGCTCTATTTGTTTATTGTGCATACTAGACTTTCATCAGTGAACAGTGTTTGAATAAGTGTTAATTGTTAAATCAGAGTTAGTTAAATCAGTATTATCGTTTAATCAGTGATAAAGTGTTTAAATCATTGTGCATAATTAAGCTGCCGATAGAGCAGCCCACCATACATTCATCTCAGCAGATTTTTGTGCCACTTCATGGATAAAGGTGGCATTGTATATAATATAACGTTGGATATTAAATGTCAAGCGTACGTGAAATGAGCGTTGGGTATCTTTTCGAGTGTGTGTGTGCGTTGCTGTGATTTTCGGTAGATTGGGACGTGCTGGAGTTAAATCCAGGCATCCACGCCCAATCGCGGTACGGGTTTTGCGGGAAGTTAATAATTAATTTGTTATAAATAATTATGGGAGGTCATTATTAATTATTGAAATCAGATAATTAATTTGTTGTTGCAGAATTTTCGGTTGTCAACGCAAGTAGGAAAACTCCTTGCTAGCCCCTAGCAGCAGAGGAGAAAATTTTTAACAAAATTTTCTTTAGTGTTTTTTTTATTTTTATTTAGATGTTTATTTTTTTTCGGTGGAGATATCGGGTGCTTCACTGCAGGCGATACTTCACCTGGTGCCGCGGCCACATCAGCCTGTAAAGGTAAGATCCAACATTAGTTTCAGTATTCCGGTTTCCTTTCAAAAGTGCTGCCATTTATTGTTTAACAAATGCTTCTAAACAGACTTCTAACGACAAATTTCTAATTTCTTTACGATACTTTGCCCTTGCAGATAAAACAGGGAATCATATCTTTGTTTTGGCAGATGTGAACTACTGTATTTTAGAAATCTCCAAAGCTTCAAATAATTTCGTAGTTCTAAATTTACGTATACTGAATAAGAGGTTGTGACGTGCCTACCCAGCAGGACGCACACGACATATAGGCAGATAGCATTCAGAACGAACGTCCGCGTAGCTCAATTGGTAGAGTGACTTATTCCGGAATGAGGGGACCCGGGTTCAAGCCCCGGCGCGGATAAAAATGACGGAGAAATTTGCTTCGTTATAAGGTATATTACCAGTGATTTTGTTTTTAACAAATAGGAACTTGAAATTGTTGTTCTTATGATTGTGTTTTACTTGCATCTCTAAAGACCAGTCTTTGGTTTCCTCAATAACAAAGAAGCACACATTTATCAGGTATGTGAAATTGACCTTAGACAAAAAGTTCATCTTCAAAGATACGCAAACTTACCCTTTTATTTGGGGGTTTAATGGCCACCATGAGCGACTCCAATTGCTGTAAGCGGTCGCCCATCCCTAATATGAGGCCACTGGTTCCAGGGAGGGAAAGAGCCAGTGCTGTGAGACTAATTCAGCACCCATGCCTAATCTGGGACTTGAGCTCGGGCCCACTCGGACGAACGGTCAATGGCCGGCGCTTAGACCATTGCGCCACCGGGACGTAAACTTTTCTTTGCAGCAAATATGTTGTGTCGGCTATTCTAGAGGTCCGGAAATGTAATGCTTCATGTTCGAAATTTGAAATAAATATAACCGTTTTTGAGAGATGTCACTGGTTGTATCGCCAACAAAGCACTCTTAGAAGGCGCTACGAACATTAGAAGACTAAACCAGATTTGCCTGGATGCAATCACTGGTTCTAAAACGTGATATTTCAAGAAAATGGTCATGATGTGTGTCTTGTAGAATTACGAGAGTGTGATCCACTTTGATCTCGTTCCGGATGGCTGGGCTGTCAGCACTGAACTGTATTTCAAGCAACTGATCGGGTGTACTACAAACTGAAGAGTTAGTCAACCGAAAGCCGGCGCTCCTTCAACAGAATATGCCAAGCCTTATAGCTCCATTCGGATCCAGGTAAGGCCTCACGAACTTGTTGGAATCGAGTTCTTACTACACCCAACGTACAACCCGCACTTCGCCCTTTCTGATAACCACCTGTTTGGTACGATGGTGTCTTTTCTCCATTCTGAGCACGTTGTTGATTCGAACGACGTCGAACACGGGTGTCAAGAGTTCTTAGTCTCTAAGCCGTAAGTATGGTACCCCGCCGGGATTGAACACTTTGCAGAAAGATGAGTGCAAAATTTTGAACACCACGGTGCATACTTTGAAATACACTGCTGGCCACCCAAAATGCAACACCAAGAAGGACCCGAGATAGCAAAGCCAGATTTACTGGACACGTAACAACAGATACAAGGATGAAACGATTGAGCTTACAGGCCCGTGCGACTTGCGGAACACGCACACATCAATGGTTCGTGTGGCCTCCCATGGCTGGCAATAACGTCCGCTACACGCCGCGGCATCGAACGAAAGAGGCTTTGGATGTGGGCTTGGGGTATGTCGGTTTAAGCTGCTTCCACACGTTGCCACAGTTCATCAGGCGTAGCCGCTGGTAGTGCTTGCCGTGCCACTCGGTTGCCGATCAGCGACTAGACGTGTTCGATGGGCGACATATCGGGAGAACATGCGAGCCACGGCAGCAGTGACACCTGGTGGGCCGCGAAGAATTGTTGCACGATGCGTGCCACGTGCGGGCGCGCATTGTCCTGTTGAAACGTGGCCGCTGGCAGGTCCTGTAGGTAAGGGAGGACTACAGGCTCCAAAACGTCGGAGATGTAGCGGTGGCTGTTGAGTGTACCGGCGATGCGTACCAGAGGGGTGCGGGTGTCATATCCAATTGCGCCCCAAACCATAACGCCAGGCGACGGACCGGTATGGCGATGCATAATGCAGGAGTCATACAGTCTCTCGCCGCGGTGCCGTTACACGCTGATCCGACCATCGTGGTTTTGCAGGCAGAAGCGGGATTCGTCGGAGAAGACAATGTCATGCCATTCCGTAGTCCAGGTGTGGCGTTCAACGGCCCACTGCCGCCGCACTCGCCGGTGGGGTAACGTCAATGGTAATCGGAGCAATGGGCGCCGTGCGACAAGTTCCCGCTCCTGCAGACGACGTCGAACGGAACGTGCTGACACAGGTTGCTGCGCAACACACCCAAATTCCAGCGCTAACGTTCGTGATGTGGCGGTGCGAGCCGTCAATGCCCTCCGCACAACATGCCGGTCCTTTTGTTCGGTGGTGTGCAGCGGCTGCGGTAATCGCTCACGTCGGCCCGTCCGTCCCTCCTGCACCCACCGAATCCATACTCGCCCCACTGTGGCTGGATGTCGTCCCACACTGGCGCCGATGTCGCGGTACGCCACTATTCGTCCTCTGTCGAACTCCGAAACGTGCTGGAATGACTGCCGTATTCTGCGACGAGGCATGAAGAAGCTTCCCACGCACAGGTCCGGCAGCACAACACACTTCCACTACATACACCCCGCCTTCTGTGCACCCTTCTTATAGTGCTTCTTGGTGGCGTGCCGGGCGCACATGATTTGCATATGCCCTGCAATGCTAATCGTTTGCATGTCCTCTCGTGGGCGACGCATGCTGCGAATTTCAGGCCAGTCGGATGCTTCCTTCTTGGTGTTGCATTTTGGGTGGTCAGCAGTGTTAAGCATTGATTGTTACAACGCTCTGAGTAAGTACATTTCTATACTAGGAATGCAATTTTTTTTCTAGTCATCCCAATGTTTTTTCTCCTAAGTGGCCCATACACGTGAAGGAATAGAGGAAACAAAAATATCGTTACTCTGTCACCACTTATCACACATATCATATCCTAGTGCTATATCGTATTCTTCCTTGCGACCTAACCTTAACCTCACGAAAATATAAAAACGCTAACAAAACTAAACTGGTGTCCAAACTTAACGTGACAAATACAAACCCAAGAATATGTCTAAAACGAGACTACCGTTTGTAAAGATTTTTCAGGGATATGTGCAAGAGGAAACGCTAAGTCGACGTACTCGCGAAACATTGTGCTAGCTCCTGTGGAAATATGCAAATGACGACCGTACGTCGTCGAGCTGGCAGGCACACGACCTTGATAAATGTTGTTCTGAGCGGGGTGTGGCAGTTGAAGCTTGAGTCGGACTATTTGTAGAATAATGGCTTCGCACCATCGCTTAGAAGACTCTTTACGATGGAAAGCGATGGGTAGATTGGAAGCATTGCAATCGCAAGCTGAGGTAGCAAGATGGCTGAATGTGTCGGCACAATCGGTCTCCAATCTCTGGAGACAGCTCCAGGAAACCGGAACAATGACCAGAAAGTCGGAACAAGAACGCCCACGAGCCACAACAACTCAAGATGACTGGTATTTGCCTCTAACAGCTCTCCAGGCAATTATCTCAGAGGCTCTCCTGTGATAAAAAAACCCAGCGATATTGAGGCAAAGATTTTACAGAAGACTCCACGAGAGAGGTCTGTATGCAAGATGGCCAATGGTCTGTATCCCACTCGCCGCATCACACAAAATGACAAAATGATCCGTCTGAAATGGGCCCGACAACATCATCCCTAGAACCCTGTGTTTCCCTTAGTGATGAGTCGAGGTAGAGCCTAAACACGGATTCTCAACGATGTATTCTCGAGAGAAGCGGGAAGCCGAAATCTTCCTTCCAACATTAAGGAAATCGATCACTACGATGGTGGAGGACTCCTGGTTTGGGCGGCGTACGTGCGTCCAACATGATGTTGGGCTGACATCATGTTGGATGGACGCACGACGCTGTACGTGTTTCCAGGACGCACCATGTTTGCTGCACGCTACGAAGATGATATTCTACATCCCTGTGTACGGCTTTTTAGGGTTGCTGTTTGCCTCCAGTTCCTTTTTGTGAACGATAACATCCGTCCCCATAAAGCTCTGCTAGATTACGAATACCTGGAGAGTGAGAATATTCACAGAATGGAGTGGCCCCGGGAGATCTACTGACTTGAATCCGGTAGTGCATGTCTGGCATTCTCTAGGAAGGGTAATTGCAAGTTGTCAGCTCCCTCCTAGAACCCTCCAGAGACTCCGACGCGCATTGGTGGAGGATTGGCACTTATTGCCCCCAAATTCCCGTTCACAGCCTTGTAAACAGCATGAGGGTTCGTTGCGAGAGCTGTGTCGTTCGGAGTAATCACACTCCCTATTAGTACCTCGAAATCCGTGGCACTTTTGGACTCCCATGCTGTCATGCGCGTGCTTCCTCCTCATGCGGTGATGGCATTCCTTTTCTGTTGTGTTTTGCTGTGTTATGGGTGTAGGTATGTCCGTACCAACTGTCATTAAACTCTGTCCTGTGGATTTTGGCATTATTCATGATTTTGAGTTTGTCACGTTAATTTAGGATACCAGTGTATATGTAAAATAAAGCAGATGTTTCTTATTCGCGCTTGTTTCTATACGGTGAAACAAAGCATAACCAATATAAATTTATCAAACATTTTTGATATAAAGACGCGCCAACGAGCTTTGGACTATATACACTCAATGGACAAAACATTAGATATACCTGCTGAACCGTATGTTGGCCCTCCTTTATCGCGAATAACAGCCTGTACACGCCGAGGCATCGTCTCCACCAGATGCCGGAGAGTTTCCCGAGGTAATGCCAGCAATGCTGCAGCATTGTCCACTACTCTGCCCGAGATGTCGGTCCAGGATCCATGGATCCAATGCTCCGCTCCACCGGATTTAAATCCGGGAACCTTGGGGGCCACTGCATGGTTCCAAACTCAAATGAGTGTTCTTCGATCCATGCCTGGGTAATTGCGGCCCGATGGGGCGGCTCGTCGTTCCGCTGGAACAGACCATGGGCCGCAGGATGCGCGAAGGCCATAAAAGCGTGCACTGCCCAGCGGTAAAGGACCTCTCCAGGCACATTAAGGGACCTAATGCATCCCACGAGAAGGCTCCCCAAACCATCACAGAGCCACCACCGCTTTGGACAGCACTTGGGCGGTAGAATGACAAATTTATCTTGCGCCGACGTTATGTCCACGATCAATGTCGCTCAGATCACCACGTTTACCCATGTTCGTCTATTGCTATAAAGTGCTGGAAAGCCGCCTATTTACCGCCTGCGTTCGGTTTGGGTGTGTTCCACTCTGCGAGGGGGATTCCCATGTGAACTGCCCATCATCCCCATCTTTAAAACACTCTCTACCAACAAGTAATTGGACACCCCTGCAATCGACGATATCTGCGGTCCTGATACACGTCACTGCCGCCACAGTTAAATATCGTGTGGGAAACAACAACGCAACCAGTCGCATGCAAGATGCCACGCAGTTCGGAGCTCTCTGATTTCGAGAAAGGTGTAATCGTCGGGTATCACAGAAATGGCCGATCCATACGTGACATATCCAGCGAGTTGAAGTACCCAAAATCGACAGTGGCCTACGTGATTGGCAAGTGGAACTGTCGGAATGTGCCCCGACCCGGCAGACCCACAAAACTGGGAGTTAGAGACCGACGGGTGCTGGCCAGAGAAATTCGGAAGAACCGCACCAAATTGATGGGCCACATCCGCGAGGAGTTTCAACAGGCATCCGGGAGTGATCTTTCGATGAATACCATCAGTAACGAAGCCCATCTGCTCGGTTATCATGGACGTGCTGCCGCCCACAAGCCTTTGATTACCAAGTCCAATAACGCTGCTCGGCTAACGTGGTGCAAAGAACGTCGACAGTGGACCGTTGAACAGTGGAAACTAGTTCTCTGGAGCGACGAATCAAGGTTCACCCTCTACCGTTCGGATGGCAGGGTCTGGGTTTGGTGTCTGCCTGAGAACGCCTTCTGCCGCAATGTATTGTGCCAAGTGTGAAGTTCGGCGGCGGTGGAATTATGCTATGGGGGTGTTTCTCCTGGTATGGCAAGGGACCCCTTGGTCGCAATTCCTGGTAGACTCAACGCCGAGACCTACTGCATCATTTTGGATGACCATGCGCTTCCTACGTTGTGGCAGTTTTCCGGGGTGGACCCATGTTACTTTCAGGATGACAATGCCACCTGTTATGTTGCGAGGTCCACCATGGCTTGGTATGGTGACAATGGGGTTAATCGAATGGACTGTCCTGCGCTGAGCCCGAACCTTAACCCTATCAAGCACCTCTGGGACGAGTTGGAGCGTCTACTTAGGGGGTGCCCACACCGTCCGAAATCGGTGAAGGAACTGACCTGTCTTCTCCAAGCCGAATGGAAGAAAATACTGCTAGCCGTCGTACAACGCCTGGTTGAGAGTATGCCCCGGAGGGTCGCAGCTGCAATCGCCGCTCGTGGAGGCTCCACTAACTATTGAAGGTGAATAAACTTCGTTTTCCTTTGCTATCACAGGTGTCCAATTACTTGTTGGTTGATAGCGTATTTTGTCTACTGAGTATATAACGGTAGCTACTACTCTTTAAAATGTGAGTAAGGTACCGAAGCTGGATTTTCGCTTCGAACAATAAGGAAAAGATTATAACGGAAAAAAGTAGATAACGTTACTATTTCTTCAGACCTGTCGGTACATGCCTTTTCATTGCTGCTGTTCTAAACGAAATCATGTGTAATTTTCACATGATAATACTATCACATCTGCGTGTTTTAACTGTGTCGCAGAGGGCCAGAGAGGATCTTCAAACCTTGATATGGCCGACCCGGTGACGATGTCATCTCACCGGAACCAATGGCCCCAAACTAGGGACGGGTAACTACCCGCAGCCCATTAAGTTGCTCATGATTGTTTTCAATCTCTGAATAAATGCCAGAAATAATGCGCGATTTCGCCATCGAGAGTTCAGAAAATGTAACAGCCCGTTTTTTCGCACGAAAGCATATCGATTTCACCCAGGACTACATATAAAAATAGGTCTCTTCTGCCTAATTTTTGGTTCTGATAGTACGCAATCCATTGGAATGAATTCCAATTCGGCATGAGATTTTTTTAATTTGACAGAGGGCATCACTGTTTGTCATAAACTCAAAATATAACATTTTTTGCGAAGAAATTGTTTTTCCTTTGTTGGAAATTGTTTTATATAGGCGCATTACGCAGTTTTCTTCGCTTAATAACATATTAGGTACAATGAAGTTCAATTGCCTCAGTTTTATGCGCAAAATTAATATCACATGAGCATGTAACACACTCTTTACTTGTTTAAACACTGAAGATATCTCCATATTTTCTGATTATTTTTTTTAAGGTTGAAGTTGTGCCATGTTCTCCAGAAGGAAAGGAATATACAGAATTTGATGACATGTTTGTGGACAGTCCTGGCGAGCTCCTTGGTCGTGAACTTCATTTTTTTGTAAAAATCAACAACTGTCGGGGAATACCTAGTAGATTCACGGTAATAAAAAAACATGCACCTTTTTTTCTGTTTGAGTGATAATATTTATTCAGTTATGAGTTACCATTATTAATGATTTTGTACAGCGGGAAACAGAAAACTGAGAAACAGGCAGAAGTTGTATTGACAGTAGTTGTAGTATGGGTTCGAATGTTCTTTGAGTGGATTTTCGAACTACCCAAAGAACATGAGCATCAGGCCAGTACCAGGGTGAATCAAAAGCTCCTTTCGTTTGCAGTTAAAATGTTTAGTCACGCAAGAAGGCCATACAGGATCACCGCGTTCTGCAAAGTAGAAGCTGTTGTTTTCTATAGTCCTTTGCCAACACTCCACCAGAGCCACGATCCAATGGCTGAACCACTCAGAAAGTTTCAAGGACAGAAACTCTGATGCCAGATTCCGTCCTAGTAGGAAAAGGGTTGTAACGTATATTCTATTTTAACTTTCCTTTTGAGTTTCTTTTTCTATATGTAAATTTGAGTTTGTTCTTTTAGACATTTTCAAACCTTAACGTTGTCTTTTCCCTCAAACGAGAATGACGTTGGCAACCTGAGGTCGGAACAAGAGTGACGTATGTATGTATGTGATAAGAACGTTAGAGAAAAAGACGATGTAGAGGTTGCTTTGTGTGTGGAGATGTTAGATCGTTACTGAGTTTTGACTGTAAACTTCTTGACTAAGACATGTGAAGTGGTGTGCTTTGGATTTCGTCTAATGTTGCTGGACCATTAAAACGTTGACGTAAGGTGGACTTCTGTATACGTTTCATCTGGCCTTTCTAAAAGCCTTACTCTAACGTGAGCTATCCGGCATAATTAGTTGCATCGCATTTCCCCTTAGTTTAACATCTATTCAGCCGGAAATCGTATATAACGTAAAAAGGGTTACGTTATAGGGTCATGGAGCGAAACAGATGATAGTCGGATGTGGCAAGTTCGGGACTGTATGGAGAATCGGGTAGAATGTTAACCCCTTCCAATTCCTGTAATTTTCGGCGGAGCACACTAGAGATGTAATTTGGGGCATTACCCATGTGCAGTTGTTCCCGCTTCCTATTGATGAATACTGGGTAGCGTTGTCGCAGAGCATCATGGACCCGCTGCAGTTGTTCGACATAGAGGTTCCTGTCCATAGCGTGACTATCTGGCATGGGTTCCCAGTGCACAGGACACTCCCAATTCCACCAAATGCACAACATGACGTTCCTCTCGATCTGCTCTGTTTGCACCACTGGCTGTGCTTCCTGGCGTGACCTCAGCCTCTGGTTTCCAGTGGTAGGGCAACGTAGAAATATCAACTTTTCGCCACTTGTGAAGAGACGACGCCAAAATTCATCCGTAGGAATATCCACTTTTCATCACCTGTGACGATACGACTCCAAAGCCCATCGTCCTGTGAATTTAGTAACCTTCTGCGATAGAAAGCGACATGTTGTTCTTCCTGCTTGGGTTTCGGTTCATATAGGAACCATTCGATGGAAGCACAGCCAGTGATGCAAACAGAGCGGTTTGATAGGAAAGGCATGCTGTGCATTTGGTGGAATTGTGAGGGTCCTGTGCACTGGCAACCCATGCCAGATCATATAGAAACTATTGTCAGTTCATATAGAAACTATTCGATCGCGCCTGGAGGAGAAACCAAGCTGGAACAGGTGACCATTGATGGTAAATTGAGAAGACCTCACTACAGCTGTTGGCTACCGTGTACTGGTACCTGGGTTCGCTGTCACATCTTCGACCAGGCTGTTAGTGTGGGTGGTCTCCGGACGTCCTGACCTCGGCTTGTCTTCGAGACTCTAGCCCGAGCATTGAAAAGCCGAAACCATTTTCGTGCAGTTCTGCTGTCCTCTATTTCCTCGCCTTCAACTGCACCAGTTTCTCTCGCTGTTGCTACCGCGTTTAACTATAATGGCATAGGAGCACATTTATAGACTTCCATCCGTTTCTGAATTGGTTACTCATTGTTGCTCTGTGCCAAATGCATGTCACCAGTCTTGTGTGTTCCACGTCTTCGTGGTACCCAGTTGACGACGTTTTGTACAGGAATGGAGGCCCAACTTTATATGTAGCTCATAACGAGCCGGACTTTTGCCTCACCTTGGTATACTCATTAAGCTTGACAATCATTCAAAAATGTCTCTGCTTTCTCGGAACTACGTGTGTACCTCTTTGAATGAAGAAAAGGTAGGGACAGAAGTTGAGGTGAGAGAAGCAATTAATCCAGATTTTGTGTACTCTTGAAACAGAGTTTCTCTTTCTCAGTATCACGTATCAGCAGTGCAGTGTCCGGTGTAAAATGATTTCGTGATGGAATAATTATTTCTTAATACAAATTTCTTGATAAAATAGCATTTGTTTGAAAAAAGAAGAATAGAAAGCGTAAAAGAAAAAGTTTTGACGCTGAAAGAGGAACTAAAAGGGTTTTTCGAAGTATGTGGAAATGAAGTAAGCTTCCGACATCCTACTGTGGCCTGCATGATTGCAGAATTCAAGCCGATGATACAGTCAAGAACAAAGGACAAAGCAAGTGGCAATCTTTGAGTTGTGGAAATCGCAGTTGAGAAACAAAACACAGAACAGTTGAAAATGAATGTGTAATGAACTTCATATTTCGATGTTTTATAACGGTCGATCAAGGACCATGTCAGACTCGGCCCAAGAAAGTGCATCAGCTTTTGTGGGAAGCGAGATTGAAGATTTCAAAGCATCTAATGGGTAATTTAAAAAAGTTGTGAATCCTCACGAATTACTTTCAGTTTGATTCGTAGAGAATTTTCAGATAATCCACTTACTTTATATTGCAGAACCACGGAAAAATTATTTGCATGCTAACAATTGCAATCATGCGCATTAGAGCTCGAACGTTAAAGTAATTACGTGTGATAAAGTAAGCAAGCGAATGGATAGTAATCTTTTCAGCAGCAGCAAAAAATTGCTTATCAAAGGCTGACTACTTACAAACTGTACAGTGGCATTTATTAATAACCAGCTGCTAATCTGTGCCACGCACTCGTGGAAAAAGTTGCTACTAAAATATTTCTTGTTATCTATATATACCTGAAAGAGGTTTCAGTTACAATGAAAACAAGAAAGATGACATCGAATTTTCGGGTGTAATAAGCACGTCTTTTGAATCCGTTCAGAAGCAAATTAAATTTATCAAAGCTATTCAAAGTCAATGGAACCGGTATGGAAAACAATAGTATCTGACGGAAGAAAGAAGTTTTTCAATCGGGTTTTTAATCCCTCAGATATTGCTGTAAACGGAATCGTGAGCTTACGCCCTCTTGTTGCAGACTTGTGCGTCAAGATGTGACTTTACGTCCCCTGGTGGGAAAACCATGCATTATTTTAGGAAGAAAGTATTCTCAAGAGGTTTTTCCATACGAGCGGTATCAGTCCAAGAAAAAAAATTTAGTCGAGTTTTCAGGAGCCCAGATTTTGCTACAAATACACCAGAAGCAGAAACTAACACTTATCCCCCTGGTGGCCAAACCATTCGTTACCAAACATTAGAAATTATGTGGAAAATGTTTTCCATCAAGTATTGTATGCGATACAGGAAGAATTTTTCAAATCGAAGTTTTAGAAGCAGAAATAACGCAGAAAACGCAATTTACCTTTGTGCCCCCTTGCGGAAAATCTATGATTTACTTCCAAAATTTTGAATTTATAGGAAAAACATTTCGCATCGGAAACACTATCCAACAAAGAAGGAATTATTCAAATCGGACTCCTAGAAGTAGAGATATTGACAAAAATAAGATATACATCTGCGCCCCCTGTCGTAGAAATCATGCATTATTTTAAGAAGAAAATGTTTCTAAAAGGTTTGTCGACATGAGTAGTATCGGTCTACAAACGACGTTTTTTTCAATCGAGAATTTAGAAGCTCATGTTTTGCTGCAAATACATCAGAAGCGTAAATTAAGATTTACGGACCCTGGTGGCCAAACAATTTTTTTTTTTTTTGCAAAAACTAGAACTTATGTGCAAACGATTTCTCATCACAAGCTGTATTCGGTGCAGAAAGAATTTTTCAAATCGGAGATTTAGAAGCAGAGATATAGGGGGAAACGCAGTTTACCCCTACGCCCCCTAGCGGAAAGTCTATGAATTTCTTGAAATTTTTTGAATTACATGAAAAACATGTCACACTGAAAACACTATCCAACAAAGAAGGAAGTTTTCAAATCGGACTCCTAGAAGTAGAGATATTGACAAAAATAAGATATACATCTACGCTCCCTGGCGGAGAAACTGTGGAATATTTTAAGAAGAAAATATTCCGAAAATGTTTATCGATATGAGGGGCATCAGTCCACGAAATAATTTTTTCAATCGATATTTTAGAAGCTCAGATTTTATGTCAAATACATCAGAAGCAAAAATTAACACTTACGCCCCTGGTGGCCAAAGTATTCTTTACCAAAAATTTGAAATTATGTGCAAAAGATTTTCCATCAGGAGGTGTATCCGCTGAAGAAAAAAATTTCAAATCGGAGTTTTAGAAGAAGAGTTATCGGGAAAAATGTAATTTACTTTACTCCCCCTAGCGGAAAATCTATGCGTAATTTGAAAAACTAACTATATCTAAAATACTGTTCGACATAAATGGAATCGAAAGATAAAATAATTTTTTCAATCGGATGTTTAAAAGCAAATATGTGGAATAAAACGTATTTTTGAATTCGATATCATCTGCATTTACGCCCTCTAGCGGCGAAAGTGTACATCGTAAAAAATAAACGAAATAAAGGATCACCATTCGCATATTTCAAGCTTCCCAATGCAAAAAAAAAATTTCAAATCGGACTAATAGTTGCAGAGATATCGTGGGTACAGACGGACGGACGAACGGACAAACCGGTAACGTAAGCACGATCTTTTTTTACCAAAGACATGTTAAAAATATTTCACTTCTTTTTAAACTACTGGTGAATTACGAACGACGAGCTTCCGCGTGTTGTTGTCGTCATCGGTCTAATGTTACTTGGCTTTGTCTCTGTAACATTAGAGCTCGAACGTTATTACTTTTGTAATTCTTTCACAAGTGATTTCTTCTTTCATTTGGAAAAAAAAAGAAAAACATAATTGCTTTTAGTTTCGGATCGGAAGATGCCATATTCGTCATTTACATAGGTAAAACATTACTTGGACAAAGCTTCGGCTGCCTTTTTACTTTTCCGTTGGTTTAGGCTTGCCGACATGACGGCATTAATAAAAAATAATTAAATTGTCATATTTATGCATACACTATATTGACAAAAGTTACCGGACACCTAGAGGAGAAACACAACATAGCATTTATTGACATACTTTACACATTAGTACGGGGTCTGTTTACCTTTGGCTTTAATGTATGCACTGACCCTTCGAGACATGCTTTCGACAAGGTTTTGGAACGACAGCGATAGGTATGCGCTTCCATTCAGTACATAATGCTGCCGCTAACTGTTACTTATTAGTAGGCCTTCGTTCCAAACTTCTTATACGGCGCCCTAATTCATCCCATAGATCACCTATGGGATTAAGATCAGGACTCTATGCTGGCTAGTCCACACACGGTACGGAATTATCGTCAAACTACGCTGCAACAGTCCTTGCTTTATGGCTCGGTGCATTATCCTGCTGGTACTAACAAGGCTCGGTTCCATAGTATTGCCACAGAGTTGGTAGGGCATAATCGTCCATAATATCGAGGTAGATGTGCTGGTTGACAGGTTTCTCCACGATAACCAATGAGCCAGGACCATACCACGAAAAACACCCCCATACGAGTACACTGTCAGCTCCAAACCTGACCGTATGAACAGTACACTGTGGTAAATACCGTTCCCCAGGCTGCCGCCATATCCACACATGGCCATCGGACTGATGGATCGTGTATCTGGATTCATCAGTCATAGGACCCGTTTTCATTGATCTACGGTCCACGACAAATGTTCTTTACACCATGCTAAACGACGAGTAGCATTCCGAGTGGAGATGAAAGGCTTATGAGCAGCCGCACGACCACGGTAGCCCATGGAATGAAGTTCTATGCGAATGGTACGTGTACATACCGGGGTTCCAGCATTTTTACTCATCTGTACACTGAGGTCTTGTGCAGTACTCCGTCGATTAGCTGTAACGACTCTCCCGAGTCTTCGGCGTCCTCTATCACTGATTTTCTTTGCTCTGCCGGTACGTTTTGCTGCTTCAGGCACGCCATGTGTCTTCCACTTTTTCAGTATATCCAAAACAGTTGACTTGGGTATGTTTAAACGCCTCTCGGTTTCTCTTATGTACAACCCACTAATATAACACCCAACAATCATTCCTTTCTCAAAGTCAGTTCTCTCCCGCCGCGACATTTTCACTCAACCTCACAGTACGATATGATCGCGGTCAGGTGCTGGCTTGTTTCTTTACCGTTTGCAGCTGTACCTCGCATCTTAACAACGCAGCGGATCCGTTCATTTGCTTTTTAAGGGGTGTCCGATGGCTTTTGTCAATATAGTGTATATTAAATAACAGCTGACAATGAATCATCATAGCTATTTACCCGTCAAAGAATGATGGGATTAAATAGCCGAATTTCGATCTATTTTGTTTATGTTTGCCGCGAATTCTTCAACCACGTGGTTCCTAACAAAAAACAGCGTTACAGAGAGAGTCACAGAGTCGGTCTGGATGTTTATATGTATAACAAGCTCGAGGCCATCTGTCACACAGCTCCTTAGATATACACATTTATATAGTGGTTGCTTACAACAAAAGGCATTTCAGAGAGAGTCACAGAGTTAGTTTGAGGTTCTATATGTACGCTGTACAATGTACAATGATTAAACAATTGCTTTATAGGTTTCACCTTGTTTTTCAGTCATTTTTAAAACACTCGTGAATTCGAATATGATAGGGCAGCCAATATCCATAGCACGATGTATCAATTCCAGCTGGGAAGAAACACACACTCCATTCCGGCTTATGTTTATTATGCCTGTATAGATACAAATTTAAAATTATGAGACCTTTCGGGTCCACACTGGACCCATCCTCAGATAAACAAACGACTACATAGAGAGAATATTTTAAATATACAGATGCAATGTGCGCGTGACATTTCGCATGTGCAATTGCTGAATGAGTCAAGCATTAATTTGTGCGCATGAAGATAATATCTTGTACGTTATATTGGATATTTAACATTCAACTACTTGTATGTCGTATATAAAGGTTACAGCCACAGTTACGCATTTGCAATGTAAAAGTTCGATAAGGTAATAAGTTCAGTAGTATGCATATAGCTAACAATATAACATATTAATAAATTTAATTTTTTGAATTATAATTATCAGTTTCTTCTTAAATCCAGAATATTCTGGGTCCGTGGTTTGATCTTTAAATATGCATAACAAAAGGGGCATAGTTTTTGTTATTTGTTATGGTGTCCTTTCTTAGAGAGGCGTAGGAAAGTTTGGCTTGATTAATTAGGCTTATACATTGTTTCCGTCGACATCATACGATGTTTCGTTCGTTTGGTCGTGAGCATCTAAAGACAGCAAAACTTTCCATGGTAAGGGAATTTGTAGGGGAGAGTTATCATTGCGGCATTTTGGGCCACATTTATACAAAACTCTGTTAATAATAATGAAAATTTAGTTGAGGAGGTTGCAATAATTGAGGCTTCATTCCACAGCGAAAAACATATGCCGTCGTTCACTAATCGTGAAAGCGATGTCTTCTGTGATCCATTTTTGATATCATATTTGTGCTCACGAATCCGTGTTTCCAATGTGCGTCGAATAGAGCTGATATATATCCTATTAGGATCATTTTCATCCACACTTTTTAAGGGTATGCTGTATACTCCACATCTGTTTTCATATGATATGGGTCACGATCCTTCTTGATTAGTGTGAAGATATTAGTTGTCTGGATTCCAAAGTCCAAATTAAGGTGCTTATAAATATTTTTGAGAATAGGTGTAATATAAGGATGGTACTTTATAGATCCTACATACTGTATGTACACTCACGGACAATGAAATTTGCGCACCAAGAAGGAAGCACCGGATTTAATTGAAATTTTATGGACGTAATGATACAGATGAATGCTACACATGATGGCAAAAACAGAGCTGCAGGACAATTACAGAGGGATCTGTGGCACGCAGTCCGGACACCTTCAATAACGCGTCGCGCCGCCTTGTGCGGCGATACATGCTGCATACGGTCCAGCATGGAGGCGAACAGACACCTGATGTTGTCCTGCGGCAGACTGGCACACACGTGTTGGACGGTGTGCTCCAAATCCCAGATAATGTAGCACGGTGGCAGCCGGCGTGTTGTTCTGCGGCAGACTGGCACACACGTGTTAGACGGTGTGCTCCAAATCCCAGATAATGCAGCACGGCGGCAGCCGGGGTGTTGTTCTGCGGCAGACTGGCACACACGTGTTGGCCGAGTTCTCCAAATCCCAGATAATGCAGCACGGCGACAGCCGGCGTTTCAAATGGTCTCACACATGCTCGATAGGAGACATGTCCGGGGAGCAGGCAGGCCATGGAAGTGTCTGGACATGACGAAGGCAGCCCTGTGCAACTCGAGCCGTATGCGGGCGGGCATTATCCTGCTGGAATAGCGCACTTGGAATCCCGGCCGGGAATGGGAGCACATGGGCCGTAGGATCTCATCCACTTACCGCTGGTCCGTCAATGATCCACGAACCACTACTAGATCTGATCGGCTATTGTGGGCAATGGCTCCCCAAACCATAATGCCTGCAGTAGGTGTGGTGTGGCGCTCGATAGCGAGGTTGGAATTGTGCCGTTGACCCGGTAACCTCCACACCCGGACACGATGTTCATCTGTCCACAAAACGAAGCAGCACTCATCTCTAAACACCACACGTCGCGAGTCTGTGGCGTACCACGTCTTTCTCGCCTGGCACTACTGCACACGGAGCCGGCGATGTTCTGGTGTTAATGGCAGCACACGTAAGGGGCCGAACACTGGGATCGCAGATTCGCTTCCTCAAGGCGTCGGGAAATGGTTCGTGGACACACAGGAGCCGCTACATCTGCCTGTATAGTGGGCCAGGTCTCACACTATTCGTTAGGATCCATTCGTGCCTGACGCACGCTCCGTCGATCCCCTCTACCGGTGGTCTTCCTGGTCTGTTCGGAGCCGCTCTGCCGTGTGGCAGTGCCGTCACGTGTCCACTGCTCCCAACACAGTCGGACGGTAGTATCCACGTGGCGGGCTATACGGCGCGCCGACCACCCTACGGTTTTCAGCCCGATGATCAGGCCTCTCTCAACGTCTGTAAGTTGCATAAATCTACGTCGCTGGCATCTACCCGGCATTCTTGTCACTCTGTACTCTTGCTTGCGTCGGCCGGTGCTTTTTGCTTTCATGGGACATCGACTACACACCGGTTTATAATACTGCCGGTTCGTGATTCCAGCACCACCACAGGGTGTGCGGTCATGCTCACTCGCACCAAACGTGGATCATTTGCATACCAGCACGCACTCTAGCTATTTGCAAAGATTCGCGGTTGCAGCATGTTTTCTTCTAGGTGCGCAAATTTTATTGTCCGCGAGTGTATGTTGTTTAATGTCTGTTTGGAGCGTTGTATGGTCATGACGATGTAATCTTTTGAGAACTTTCTTCACTTTGAAGTTGGAATATCCATGCGCTGAAGTAATTTAAATTTTTTTTTACTTCATTTCGTCGTCGTTTTTCGTCAGACGAGTGATTTATATAGATATATTTGTATCATAAATATGTATTTGTATCACAAATATACACTATATTGACGAAGGTCACCGGACACCCACTCAAACGCAAATGAACGGGTCCGCTGCGTGTTTAGGATGCGCGGTACAGCTGCAAACGGTATAAAAACAAGCCTACAGCTGACCGCGATCATATCGTACTGTGAGGTTGAGTGAAAATGTTGCGGCGTTAGAGAACTGGCTTTGAGAAAGGAAAGATTGTTGGGTGTTATATTAGTCGGTTGTCCATAAGAGAAACCGACAAGCGTTTAAACATACCCAAGTCAACTGTTTTGGATGTACTGAATAAGTGGAAGACACATGGCGTGCCTGAAGCAGCAAAACGTACCGGCAGAACAAAGAAAATCAGTGATAGAGGACGCCGAAGATTCAGGACTGTCGTTACAGCTAATCGACGGAGTACTGAATAAGTCCTCAGTGTACAGGTGAGTAAAAATGCTGGAACCTCGGAATGTACGTACCATTCGCAGAGAAAACAACTACGCTCATTCCATGGGCTACCGTGGTCGTGCGGCTGCTCATAAACCTTTCATCTCCACTCGGAATGCTACTCGTCGTTTAGCATGGTGTAAAGGATATTTTTCGTTCAATGGAAACAGGTCATATGGAGTGATGAATCCAGATACACGATTCATCAGTCTGATGGCCGTGTGTGAGTATGGCTGCAGCCGGGGGTAAAGCTATTTACCACAGTGTACTGTTCCTACGGTCAAGTTTGGAGCTGGCAGTGTACTCGTGTGGGGGTATTTTTCGTGGTATGGTCCCGGCCCATTGGTTATCGTGGAGAAGCCTGTTAACCAGCACGTCTGCCTCGGTATTCTGGACAATTATGCCATACCAACTCTGTGGCAATACTATGAAACCGAGCCTTGTTGGTACTAGCAGGATAATGCACCGAGCCATAAAAGCAAGGACTGTTACGGCGTGGTTTGATGATAATTCTGTATCGGGTATGGACTGGCCACCACAGAGCCCTGATCTTAATCCCACAGAGCACCTATGGGATGAATTAGAGCGCCACGTAAGAAGTTTGGAACCAAGGCCTAATACTAAGCAACAGTTAGCGGCAGCATTATGTACGGAATGGAAGTGCATACCTATCGCTGTGTTCCAAAACCTTGTCGAAAGCATGTCTCGCAGAGTCAGTGAATGCATTAAGGCCAAAGGTGGACCGAAACCGTACTAATGTGTCTCAGTAAATACTTTGTTGTGTTATTCTTCTAGGTGTCCGGTGACTTTTGTCAATATCGTGAATATTTGTATCATAAATCTGATAGCTGAAAATTTGTATTTTTGGTGGTGGGTTGATGAAGCTGGTATATACACAGTGCTTCAAAGAATTTTTAAGACTGGCGCTAGATTTCAGCCTACGGTGGCGCCACCAGTATAATCGCGAATGCGTTATAAACCGTGACCATCTGCTTGCTTTCTGCCAAAAGTTCTGCGCAGTTGTTAAAATAACTCAAACGAAACGGGCGTTCATTAGAGAAGTAAAATGTTTTTCATGTTGAATTATTAAGATGAAACAAAAGGCTGTTATTAAATTTAACGCAAAACTTGGTAAAAGTGCCTCGGAAACGTACCAAATGAGAAAACAAGTTTACGGAGAGTTTTGTTTAAGTAGATCCAATGTTTTCCTGTGGCACAAACGTTTTTTGGACGGAACAGAGACGCTAGAAGATGATAAGCATACCGGAAGACTAAGTTCATCTAGGACACCTGAGATTATTGAAAAAGTGCGTGATTTCGTAGCAAACAATCGATGTGCGTAACTAAGAATGATGGAAGAGTCTTTAAACAAGAACAAAGAAACGATTCGAACCATCCTGCATGAAGATTTGGACAAAACAAAAGTCTGTGCTAAATTTGTTCCACACACGTTAAAAAATGAACAAAAATCAAGGAGAAGTGCACATTGCAGAGACATCATTTCAGCCGCTGAAAATGATCCAAACTTCTTAAAATCGATTGTTACTGGTGATGAAACATGGTGTTTTCAATATGATCCTAAAGCAAAGCGACAAAGTGCGGAATGGAAGTCAAAAAACTCGCCACAAGCCAAAAAAGCAAGAAAAGTTCCATCGGAAATCAAAACAATGCTCATTACATTCTTCGATAGTAAGAGTATTAATTATCCACAAAGAATTTGTTCTAAGTGGATAAACAGTTACTGGTGAGTTTTATTTAAATGTTTTGAGGCGTTTGATGGGCAGAATTCGTCGAATTCGTCCAGAATATCGAGATGAAAACAGTTGGTGTTTGTTGCACGATAATGCACCCATTCACACCTCACTTCTTGTTCGTAGATTTTTGGCGAAAAATAACGTATGTGTGTGCTGAATCATCCACCTTATTCGCCTGATTTAGCACCCTGCGACTTTTCTTTGTTCCCAAAACTTAAATTGACATTAAAAGGGTGTTTTTTTAGTGATATTTCGACCATACAAACAGCTTCGACACGTGCTTTGGAGGCAATTCTGCAAAGTGAACTGGAACAGACATTCGAATCATTATTAAATCGCTGTAACAAGTGTATTGAAGCCGGAGGGACTTATTTTGAATAACAAACCAAAACAAATTATAATTTCTTGTTTCTATTTCATTTTTCAGACCCAGTCTTAAAAATTCTTTGACGCCTTGTGTATATGATAGAAGTAGAGGCCGAAGGTTTACGATAAACAGAGTAATGTATTGCAGTGTTTTCTGTATTTCTTTCTATCAAGAAAACTTTTATATTGCAAATGCATGATAACTGTGGCTGTAACCTTTATATACGACATACAAGTAGTTGAATGTTAAATATCCAATATAACGTACAAGATATTATCTTCATGCGCACAAATTAATGCTTGACTCATTCAGCAATTGCACATGCGATATGTCACGCGCACATTACATCTGTATATTTAAAATATTCTCTTTATGTAGTCGTTTGTTTATCTGAGGATGGGTCCAGTGTGGACCCGAAAGGTCTCATAATTTAAAACTTGTATCTATACAAGCATAATAAACGTAAGCCGGAATGGAGTGTGTGTTTCGTCCCAACTGGAATTGATACATCGTGCTATGGGTATTAACTGCCCTATCATTTTCGAATCCTATCACCGGTTGTTTTTTTCAATCTACTTCAACAAAGGCTGTACGGATCTATTTAAAACACCATTTTTAGCAAATATGTTTCAGTGAAAATAGATCTGGCATTCTGAATTGTCTTAGAGTAATTGTTTTCCTTTATAAAATTATTATCAGACTAAAAGACTACTTTACATTTTTTCACTGACTCTGAGTCCTTTGAAAAGCCTGGAAACGCATAAATTATTTCCTACCATTTTGTCTTGCGGATTACTAAATAATACTCGATAAAACCCCGTGGAATATCAAAATACAAGAAAAAATAAAAAGATTGAAAACACGTAAAACAACCATATGTGTTAAATTATGAACGACATGGGATGCAGAACACAAAACAAACTTGAAACGGCCGGGAAAAGATTGTAGCATGGTATTTTCGACGTTTAAACGAGAAAACACTTCATTGGATTCCTATGCTCTACCAAAGGTTCGAATTCTTGTGGAGAATTTAAGCCTGCAATTTTTCTTATCATTAAATACTGCCTGTTGCTAGAATTCCATGATCTTTATCAGACAATTAGGCATGCCCAAGGCACGTGCTAAGATACGTAATGCTGCCTCTCAAATACGTCCGTTCTGGTGATGTCTGTCAAAGGCATAATTGCAATAATAAAAAACCGGCCAGTCGCTGAATTTTTAGTCGTAATAATTATGCTTTTGGGAACTTATCCGTAGATCTGTTAGGTCCATATCTATTATCAGGATGACATAAATTGCGCTGTATACTTGCTGTGACTGTTAGATAATTATTCTAAATGTGCAGAAGCTTTCCATTAAAAGTCAACTACTGCTGAAATAACATGCCATATCTTAGTTTATAATTTTTCTCAGGTTATGGGGCTCCATCTAATATTGTCTCCGATAATAAAGTACAATTATTAGTGATACTTTTTAGCGGATGTGTAAGAAGCTCTCTGTCAATCATAAATGTAAATATTTTATCATCCTCAAGCAAATCCCTCAGATCGAATCTACCGCACCTTGATTAAAATGATTGCATCATATGTGCAGGACCATCACGAACTCTGGGCCGAATATCTTCAGCAGAGTACCAGACTAATACCCGCGGAGTTATTTTTAGGAAGGAAAATTTGCTCGCCCTTTGAAAACCTAACAGAGTGTATTGAAGAAAGTCGTCAGAGACCTACGGCATCGGCATGTAAACATTTACAGCATAATCCCCGACGTCGAGAACCTGACCTGAAAATTGAAGATCTTACATTCCTGGCACCTCATTTCCAATCTTCTGTGGCGCATACATTGGTTAGAAAGTTTGTTTCTCTTGTTTGAAGGACGTCTGGAAGTGAAAAATCTGCGTGTAAATAATGTGTCCTTAAAAAATAGAGATGTCACAATCACCTGCGAAATCCTAGCTACGCCGCCCTTGCACCCTGGCTGGTCGATTGACATCCTTCTGGACCATATGGAACACACCACTGAGGCCAAATATTGAGCATGCCACTCCGTCTGGGTGACTTCAGTGAATAAACTGGAAAGTCACTCTCTTGGACGGGAAGTGGACGAACTATAGTCCCAAAGTCTTTAGCCAGCTTTTGGGAAGCAGGTCACTATGTCCGGGATGTGATCTCCAACAACACTGGAGAGCTACCCCGACAATAGACTAGTTTAGTGCTCATAATACATTGGATAGGAAGGATGTTTCATATATGTTTCATTTCTGCCCTGGATTTGCATGAAAAAGTATCCAGTGCTTAAAAAAAGGAGCAAAATGTTTGTGCATTAACAAACTCGTAGAAATGAGAGAATTATCATATGAGGAAATAAATACTGTGACGTACTACAGAGGTGAAAACACGCGTCAAGACGACAAATCTGCAGCTAGACATTTTGTCAGCGTAGCTCAGTTGGGAGAGCGACTTACTCCGGAGTGAGAGAACACGGATGCGATGACGTCGCGGACGAATTTGTGTTTTTACATTGGCGCCCGATTGCGGAAAATGGATACACTGGCCGTTGGGTTCTTCGAAAAATGTGTGATGTTTGTTCCACACATTGTTTGGAATTAATGAAAAATTCCTACTTCGCTTCAAGGAAAAAAGAAAAAGAATTAAGAGTGAGATGATGTGACGTAATACAGAGGTGAAAATATGTGACAAGGCTACAGATCTTCAGCAAAACAGTCTGTCAGTGTAGCTCAGTTGGGAGAGCGACTTACTCCGGAGTGAGAGCACACGGCTTCGATGTCCGTCGCGGACAAACTTATGTTTTAACAACACACATATTTTTGTACACCATGTGTAAACACTCAGTTATTTGTTTTATTTTTCTGAAGGAAATCATCGAGCGATCGGTGCGGAACACAGCCCTAAACGTTTAGCATAATCTAAAAGTCAGAACAAGATTGGACAAGTTTGTCAAGATGAGCACTACACTTTGTAATTCTTAATACCATACCAGGAGCTTATTAACCATTGACTTTCTTTTACCACTGTATTTTCTGTAAAGTCTGCTAATTTATTTCAATTACATGTATTCCACTTATCGCCCAGAATTTTGAATATTACCGTAATAATCATCTTTGATTCTGGATTTTAAATCGGAGAGAAAAATAGGGCATCTTATAATTAAAAGTGATGTTTTAGTTTAAACTGATAAATTCGTGTATTTTGAAGGTACTGCAACTTAAGTTATGTGCTTGTATTATTTTTAATAATTAAGTATTTTTGTGAATTTTCCATGACAATAATTTGCATGCTAACCATATAACAGGATGTCAACTGCAAATACAGGGTTTACCTGGACCAGACGGACACAAGCACGGAAACTGTGTCCGATACTTCGAACCCGGATTTCCACCACCGGAAGATGTTTTCTTTCAGTCCAGTAACCAGACAGGTACTTGATCTTATAAACTCATGATAATCAATATTTAAGATTTTATGCTGTGCTTCAGCCATAAAAAAAGATTTTTTGTTTTCATCAGGAACTCCCGGTTTTCTGGCTAATCTTTGTAAATATTTCATACAGTTGATTTATTTTGCTTAGAAAAGTAAATTTTTTTTATTCCTTTTACCATGGCCAACTTTTTCATGCTTTTTCCTTTACGAGGGAGTATCAATAAGTTTGTGGCCTACTATAAAAAGACTAATGCTGTATGAATAATGATAGTGTAAGTTAAAAACTAAGAAAAGGTTTGCAACGGTAACTATGTTCATAATCGACAGACTCCTGATTTAAGTTTTTAGTTATTTATTCTTGACTAAACACACAACTAAGACGCTATTGTTAGTTAACGGATATATAATAAACATAGAACGAATGAGTTATTATTAACAATAATGACACCGTGCTTTAAGGTTATTTCGTTTGTTTTAAATAGTCTTACCATGATTAATATCCTTTTAGAACTTTACGGAAAACACTTTGTATAATCCCTCGAGAATCCTTTTAGGTAATGATAATACTCTTTTAGAGCAGTTTTTGTAAGAACAACAAATACAGCATGTTCACACACACACAGCGAAGGGACGCCAACAACTCATCTCTCTTTCTCAACAATTGTCCAGGGTCGTGATCCCATAATTCTTGGCAACACATCGCTGGCTGGCTGCTCGGCATCAACGCAAACGTAAACACACTTGCAGCAGGTGTTCGATGAAAAAGAAAAGAAACGAGCAAAGGATGCTAACATCCAACAAACTCCTCCTGCGTCCGCGGTAGTTAATTCCAAGTTCCTTTCTGAATTTTGTAAATGCTGGATGTGGAAGTGGTTTTGTCATGAGGTCGGCAACGTTGTCTTGCAACGCACAGTATTCTAGGGAGTGTGGTTTTCCTTCCTTTAATCCAAAATTTTCGATCATTTCTTGAATTTTGTTCCTTTGGCTTAAATGAAAACTTCCATCTTTGTTTTTCTGCATTTGAATTCCTAAGTAGTACTGCACTTCACCTAAATTTGTCACTTCGTACCTTTTCTGCAATTCTTCTATTACACTTTTTATTTCTGCAACATTTTTAGCGATGATCAAAATGTCGTCTACATACAGAATTAAATACACAGGATTTTCTTTTTCTGTCTTGAAAAATAGTCAAGAATCGGCTTTGCTTTTAGTAAATCCAAGACTTTCCAACGTTTGTTCTATTGAGTTATTCCACGCTTTTGCTGCTTGCTTTAAACCATATATAGATTTGTCCAATGTGTTCTTCGCCTTTCACTTCAGGACCTTCTGGTTGCTTCATATATATTTCCTCATTTAATTTTGCATTCAAATACGCAGATTTAATATCAATATGATGTACGTGCATTTGTTTGTATGCCACTGTAGTAAGAAAAGGGGATCTTATTGTGGTGTGCTTGACCACTGGTGCAAAAGTTTCATCGTAGTTTGACCCATATTTTTGGTATATCCTTTTGCTACTAATCTGGCCTTATACTTTGTTACTTGACGTTTATCATTACATTTTGTCTTGAAGATCCATAGCTTTCTTTCCATTAACTCTATTAGTGACCAAATATTATTTGCTTTTAGAGACTTTATTTCTTCTTTCATTGCATTTTGCCATTTTGTTCTCTCTCTTTCACTTAGTGATTTTGGATCTGAGTTAGAAGTTTGGTTTGTTTATGCTTTAAATTCTAGTCGTTCTGGTGGAACTTCTTTATTTAAACGCTCAGAAACTCTAGGTAAATTAATGGTTGTACCTTCTTCAGTTTCTTGTTCTTCTGAAATTTCTTCAATGCTTTCCTCTTGTTGAGTCTTCTGTATTTCATTTTCAATATCTGCACTTTCTGAATAATTCAGACTTCCTAATTGTACGAGATTAAAATCTCCTTGTTCTTCAGTTTCTGCTTTTTCTTTGCTAAACTGTTTTTAAAAGAATTTTACTGATCTTGACACGACTACGTTTCTTCCTCCAACGTAAACTCGATATCCCTTTGATCTAAAATCATAACCGATGAATGTACCTTCAACTGCTTTGTCATCTAATTTCCTTTTTTTCTGATTATGAATGTAGTAATAGACTTTGCATCCAAACACTTTTAAATGACTGATATTTGGTCTGACTCCATTACACAACTCATACGGAGTTTTGTTACTTGCTTTAGTGACTAATCTATTTTGCAAATACGTTGCTGTTAGCACTGCTTCTCCCCAATATGCTTTTGGTAAATTTGCATTAATTAGCATTTCTTTGCACATTTCAACTAACGATCGATTTTTTTTTTCGGGTACTCCATTTTGAGCTGGTGAATACACTATAGAAGTTTGATGAACAATACCTTCTTTTGTTAAATACTCTTCAACTTCTTTGCTGCAGTATTCTAGGCCATTATCTGTTCTCAAAATTTTTACTTTTCTATTAAATTTATTTGTAGTAGAACTAACAAATTCTTTCAACTTTGCCAATACTTCATCTTTTCTACTTATTACATATACTGTTGCATATCTACTGAAGTAATCTATAAAAGACAGGAAATATCTTTTTCTTCCCAAGCTTTCAACTTTAAAAGGCCCGCATACATCTGAGTGTATTAGTTCTAACGGTTCTTTCGCTCTGTAAGATGCCTGTTTCGGGTATGGTTTATCTGTAAGTTTCGCTCTAATGCATGAATCGCAATAAAAACTATGCTTACAATTATTTATTTTCATACCTTTAACTAAATTTTGATTTTCCATTTCTTTAATTGCTTCAATACTTCTAGTCTGAGATGTCATTTATGAATGCAGTTTTCATTTTTACACATATTATTCCCCAATTGTGTTACGCAGTTTGTAACTTGTTTATCTTTATCTTTAACAACGATGAGTTCAAATAAACCATCTGTAGCAATGGCATTTGCAACTATGGTTTGACCTTTTATAACGAAGTTAATTTCTCCGTCATTTCTGTCCACGCCAGGATTCGAACCCGGATCCCCTCATTCCGGAATAAGTCACTCTACCAATTGAGCTACGCGGACGTTTTATTCTGATTCCTATCTGCCTTAATGTCGTGTGCGTCTTTCTGGCAGGTACGTCACATCATCTCCCCCTTATTTTTTTTATTTTTTTTCGAAGTGCTGGAGAAGGGATTCTCTTATTTTTCCTATCTCGCGGTGTGGAAAGAACATCACACCAATGCGAGATTTTGAACGGTCGGGTCATCCGGATAGTTCGGGCGCCATTATAACGAAGTAAATTTCTCCGTCATTTTTATCCGCGCCAGGGCTCGAACCCGGATCCCCTCATTCCGGAATAAGTCACTCTACCAATTGAGCTACGCGGACGTTTTATTCTGATTCCTATCTGCCTTTATGTCGTGTGCGTCCTTCTGGCAGGTACGTCACATCTCCTGGTACGTTACACTTTGTTTATAGTGCAAGTACAGTATTTTCTTCAAATAGTACTGTAAAGCCTTTACTAGCAAGCACTTTAACTGATAATAGATTTTCAACTAGGTCTGGGACATACAAAACATTTGTTAGACTAAGGGTGTGAACATTTCCCTCTATAGTTTTTACTAGTACCTTACCTTCTCCCAAACCTTTTGACTTCAAAATGTGACCATTTGGTATGGTTACATTTTCATTTGATTTTTCTGTAATTCTATAAAAGAAATTTATGTCACTACACATATGGCTAGTTGCTCCTGAATCTACAATCCATCAAAGACATTGAATTGGTTTGTGATACTAATGCTCTTTGTGCATCATTCTTTGTCATATCAAGTTTTGCATCTTTGCTTGTAACGTTAGCACAAAAATCGTTCTCCGCATTTTTATTTTTGCTACATATGTTCAACTTATGTGACAGGTTGTTATTACTTTGTACTTTACCGTTATAAATCGGCTACTTAGGAGTAAACTTTGTTTTACCTTTGTAAATATTACTATGCTTATTATTAGCATTCAGAAGCCAACATTCATTTCTAACATGATTTGACTTGTGACAATAAGTACAATATCTTTTGGCTTTAAAATTAGGGACAGTAAAAGTGTTCTTTGTTTTATAAATTGAAAATTGTGTTTCATAGAGTGTAACTGACCCCTCCTTAATATGCATTCTTCTCTCATACTCGTCAATTAATTTAGATTTCACATAATCCAGTGATAGTTCCTCTTCATTTTTACTTTTCAGAGCTGTTATCAATGCACTATAACTTTGTGGCATACTACACAACAAAATTGCTACCATATGGGTTTCTTTTATTTGTTCCCCAATATTGTTTAACTTCTCTCCCAGTTCGCTTACTTGTTTAATGTGCGATTGCATTGGAATCGATTCAGTGTATTTTATACTGTACAATTTTCTTAACAAATACAGTTTACTGGATAAATTGGTTCTTTCATGTACTCGTTTGAGTTTGTTCCAGGTATCCTTTGCACTGGTCTCGTGTAACACGTGGTGCAATTGTGAATCACCGATATACAAACAAATTAATGCTCTGCATTGTCTATCCTTTTTAACATATGTTTCATCTACAGTTTGTGGTTTGGGTTCAAACACTACATCACTTAGGTTTTCTCTGATTGACAACATTTCCATCCTAAATTTCCATTTTGCATAGTTAGTTTCTGTCAGTTTTTCTATGCGAATATATATTCTTTCGATATCGCCATTTTGCTGACTGTTTTGCTTTGTACTTAGTAGTACTTGTGTCTTTTCTTTTCACTTATTTCCGAAGCTGCGATGTGAAACTAGTTTTCAGTTTCATTATCAAAAATAATGATGGTGTACGTTGAAAACTAAGAAAAGATTTGCAACTGTAACTACGTTCATAATCGACAGACTCCTGATTTAAGTTTTTAGTTATTTATTCTTCACTAAACACACAACTAAGACGCTATTGTAAGTTGACGGATATATAATAAACATAGAACGAATGAGTTATTATTAACAATAATAACACCGTGCTTTAAGATTATTTCGTCTGTTTTAAACAGTCTTACCATGATTAATATTCCTTTTAGGAGTTTACGGAAAACACTTTGTATAATCCCTCGAGAATCCTTTTAGGTAATGATAATACTCTTTTAGAGCAGTTTTTGTAAGGACAACAAATACAGCATGTTCACACACACACAGAGCGAAGGGACGCCAACAACTCATCTCTCCTTCTCAGCAATTGTCCAGGGTCGTGATCCCATAATTCTTTGCAACATATCGCCGGCTGGCTGCTCGGAATCAACGCAAACGTAAACACACTTGCAGCAGGTGTTCGATGAAAAATAAGAGAAACAAGCAAAGGACGCTAACATTCAACAAAAAGGAACTATATTTTTATTTTTAACACAATCTGCGTTTAACCGTATGCACGTAGTTCAAAGCTCCTCCAGCTACTGCAAATCCCTCTAATAAAACTTTCTGTCTTGGTTTGTAAGCCATACATTCACAAAGCACTCAAAACGACGCCCCTACAGATAGGTTTTAGTTGTAAGAATAGAAAAAAAATCAGAGAGGGCTAAATCTGGGGAATATTGTGCATTAAGCAGTAATTTGAAGTGCAGATCTCGGAGAAGATCCGTTGTTTTATGGCATTGTGCCCTGCAGCACTGTTCTACTAAAGGATGATGGCTTTGGAGAGTTTTTCTCCGCGTTGCTCTTCAGGTTTGAGATGCAGTTAGTGTAGTAGGTCACAGTAAAACAGTCTGTGTTGCTTATTATCCCGGATTCCATGTAATCAATGAGGATCATACCTCCACCATCCCAAAAGATTGATAAAACACCTTGCTAGCAGATGGCTAACGTCGAAATGTTTTAGACCGTGGAGATGGAGAATACCGCCACATCATGATTAATTGTTTGGTCTCTGGGTCATAGTGGTGAATCCAGGCTTTATCCATAGTCAAAGTCGGTTCACAAAATTGGAAAAATCCTCTGGAAAATGGTCACGAACAGCTTTGGCACATTCAACCCTCTCCCGTTTCTGTTGTGGCGTCAAACATTTTAGTACCCATTTTGCAGACACCTTTCTCATTTGCAACACATCATGAATAATATGACGCACAAATCCATAGAACAAGTTCACAGCTTCCGCAATAACTTGGATGCCAATACGCCGATTTTCCATTATCAAGTTGCGCACGGCATCAATGCTTTCCCGAATTGACTGGGACACTGCTCTTCCATTGATAGGTGCATCTTGTGTCGACACAAATTCAGCTACCTAGTTCTTGACCATGGTGTAGGATGGACAGTCCTTAGGTGTTTGTTATCATCAGATCCTCATGGATTTTCTTTGAACTCAGCCCTTTAGCAAAAAGGCGCTTCACAGTGCCACTCTTCTGTTCTCTATCGAAATTCATGTTTCCACACACATTCACTTCTTCACAACTGAAAAAGAAACACAGCCACTATTGATTAGAACTTCATATTTGGTCCTTTCAGTATCAGAAGAATAAGATTTGACATCAGAGGGTTATAATCATTCTATAACGGAGACAATTATATCAGGCCACAAACTTATTGATGCCCACTTGTATGTCAGTAATGAAATACCATGTGTTCTTTCTTCTAATACAAGATATAATGAAATATTAAGAAGCTGTTTAGCAAAATGTCATCATAAGAAACTTACAATGCCAATTTTTTCAATAATGAAAGTTTGTAAACTGTACAAAGAAAACTATTTTTATTAAATATTAAAAAGGTTCAACTCAATGAGTTTAAGGCAAAACTCGAGTTGCGGAGGAGCATCTGGGTGTTTAGGGTTAGTGAAATAATCTTGTATATATTGCAGAAGCATGCATTAAAGGTAATTTGCTTCTCATTCATGTAAGTTAAATATTTTTTTTTAATCAGTCCTCGTATGATTTTAAGCGAAACAAATCCTGCATTCCATTGCTATCAGTTTGACTGGAAAATATAGAAACACAAAAGAGAAGAAAAGATCTCAAAGGCGTAGTTTTCCTCTATGTTTAAAACAGTGCTTTGAAACTTCCTTTCCTCAATTTTGTTACATAAAAACACAGAAATATTCCTTACATAACTGGCCTTTTAGATGGCGATTGATTTTGTCTTGGCCACAGATTTGAAGCTGTTCGTTTTTTTAGGTTTTAAAATGTAGTAGAACACATAGACATCTCACGAAAAACCAACCAGTCAGATAAATTCACAAGTTTTGCTTCTAAGAAATGGTACACACTTTCCAAACCGATATACATAGTTTATTCGTATCACCATAACCTAAGCTTACATTATAGGAAGGAACCAGCAGATTCAGCAGGGGCTCTTCCGTTGCAGATGAAAACACTAACAATGGATGCAAGTAGACAAGCCTCAGAAAACCTGAAAATTCTGTGGCTTGTCTACTTGCATTAATAATTGGAGCCCATCTGCCCGTAATATCCATTTGATTGTCAATAACAATGGGCAACAGTATGTTTCTTCAACGCCGATTTCATGAAAAAAACAACTGTTTTAAACTTTACAGCCGTAAGCTATCTACTCATATTGCCTTGAGGCCGCTGTGGATAAAAAAACAAAGAGCGGAAGCAGTATGGCGGCATGCCTTTGAGATGGGCTAGATATTTCTAATTGAAAGGTATTGAATTTTTTAGTTATTATTTTGAATGAAAAAAGCAAAAACAAAGCAGAAGTGCTCTAGCGATTCATGCATCTCAAACACAACCAGAATTTCGATAATATGCTGGCGACGACATACATCTTGAGATTTCTTCGTCTTCACCTTCTAATAAGAATTTTTGGGGCCTGGAGGGGGTAAAAGAAGGGGAGCGTGTAAATTGCGAACCAAAATCGGACCGCCCTCAACCCCTATATGTAAATTGCGAAGTAAGGCCCAAGACCCCTATGTGTAAATTGCGAACCAACGTTTCTAGACCATATGTGTAAAATACGAACCAACTTTTCTGCGCCCATTTTGACGATATAAAAAAAACGGGTATGAAAAATAATGATTAAAACAATGTAAAACAATTTAAAGCAATGAATTCACGAAAACAGCAAAACTAGTTTGTCATCCTTGCGCAGGGGCCATGTTAATTTTCTTTGTAATGTTCCATATTTAGTATATGTACTTAATTCAATGCATCCACGAAAACAACCAATGTGTTAAGTAAGTATATATGTATTTAAACAGTATTAAAAGTAAACAAATAATGATGAAAGCAATGTAAAGCAATGTATTCACGAAAACACGAAAATCAGTTTGTGATCCTTGTGCAGGGGCCATTTTCGGAAACAATCACATTTTATAATGATGCGATGCAAATTTTACATAAGAAACTCTTGAAACAAGTCCTTTTTTGCGCGCCCATTCTGACGATATCAAAAAATGAACCAGTACGAAAAAATAATGATTAAAACAATGTAAAACAATTTAAAGCAATGTATTCACGAAAACAACAAAACTAGTTTGTCATCCTTGTGCAGGAGCTATGTTAATTTTCTCTGTAATGTTCTAAATGTTGAATTCCGCAGATGTTCAGAGAAGTGGGTTCGAAATTTACATATAGCGGTCATGGGCCTTGGTTCGCAATTTACATGCATAGTTTTATAGGCGGTCTGATTTTGGTTCGCAATTTACACACTCTAGTTCGCAATTTACATACCACCAAATGAAGAGGGGTCGTAATATGGTGGTCTCAATTAAATTAATAACTACCTATAATCTCTTTGACTGTAATCTGATTTTTAATGCCATCAATATTAAGTTACGGATGTTTCCTACTTCAGAAGAATAGAGGTTTATATTTCGGGCATTGTGTTTCATATTTTCACTTCGTAATTTAATAGCCAAGTAGTACTTCCATTGACTTCCGTAATTCGTATTTCAAACAAACAAACTCCTAAATATATTTCTGAAACAGTATGTCTCTTATATATTTCGCACAATCGGGGATCATTTCCTCACCGGTTGGGCGGATACATATGGAAAAAAGTATTAGAATGAAGCGTAAAATTCTGTCGTTGCAGTTCCACTACTGTAGGTGGGTGACACGTGCATAAAAATAGGAAATCTAAATTTCTATACCGCCCATCATACGAACAATTTCCATTCAGAAGTTGCACGACGTGATAATTACTCTAAAAGAAAACAGTCCCGTCCTTCTAACGGCAAATGTCGCTGAGATATTAGCGATATGATTTACGAACATGTGTCGTGTGAAGTCCTGTACTTAGTGGAGTGATCACTCGTTTATCCGCTATGTGTATAATGTTTAACAACCGCTGCAGCGTTACACTCATCGTAAATAACCGCCATCCCGAAGCACTGCTAGTGACTGTATCTGGCCATTATCCCCTACAGCTGATACTGTGCGACGGGTTGGAAGTGAGTTTCAGTACCTGTAAAATCATATGACGTTTTACAGATTTGCATGAAACGATGTGAGTGGCCAATCAAAGTTTATATTTACGTCTAAGTGCGGACATTTAATGGGCCCTCACTTCCTGCCAAAATTAATATCAGAAAGCCGCAGCGACTATCAAAAATCTCAAACAATGCAGATAAACGGACTATTATATCTCCACTAAATACAGGCCTCCACACTTTTCCTAAATGCATATTGTTTGCTGCTGAGGCCGTATAAAATTTTGATTCCCTATTCTTATGCAAATGACACTCACGGTATTGAAACTGCCATGACAGAATTCTACGCTTCATTGCGTTACTTTTACCGATTAGTGTATATATCTACGACTAACCGTTCAGGAAATAAATCCCGGTTACAATGTTTATGAAACACCCTTTATATCCAGTATTTCATGTTGGTCAAATTCTTTCTTGTCGTTGTTTCCGAGGAATTACTATATTTCTTTTAAGAAAAGGGGGTTAATTTGAAGAAAAATAGCTTATCTGTGACGCAGAATGAAAGACGCTTTAAGGAGTATTCCCATAGAAATTCCAAGACTGGGATAATTAATTTTGCCATACACCAAAATTAGAGTAATGTAATTTATAATCCTAAAATGGCTCTTTGTAAAAATGCTCGTTTAAATGTGATATAGAATGTTTGCTGCTGTAGGACTTTGTTAATTCATTTCTATAGTTGTACCGATTATGTTTTCTTTTCTTTTAAAATTAGTTATTAGATTATCTCAAGGATGGATACATCGTTGTGCAAGTTTGGGGCAAGCAAAAGCCTCGGAAATCAGCAATGGCTAAAGCAAAAGGCAGAAGTACTAAACAAATGATTCAAGCTGATTTACTTAATCAAACTACTAAACTTATGAATGGGTTTAGGATAAATGGTAGGGTAAGTAAGTTTCTCTTTTATCTTTTTCAGTTGCTGAATAACAGTTCACTGCTGACGGATGTTATGACTTGTATCTCTCATTTAATCTTCCTTTCTGAGTTTCTGTTCCCCTCTCTCTGTCTCACTTTCGTCTGGGCTATTAAGCATACGCAGCGGCTGCCCTTTCTACGCAAGGTTAATGACCCGCTTGGTCAGAATCCTCCCTTTACACCTTTCTTGCGGAGCTGTGTTTGCTGGAACTATTGGATGAACATCGCCTCGTAATCATAGCTTTTTCGCCAACTTTCTGTTCGATTTGGGGACGCAGCGGAGCTTTGTATTGGAAGTGCTGGTTCCGTTCTTTCAATACTCGTCACGGCTCCCTTTCAGTACAGCTATACGTTTTTTCGTATAAACCATATCCGTCAACTAACATGTACTAAGGAGACTTCTGCCTGTTCGGGGCCAGAAAGCCACTCCTTCCTCTTTCGAGAATTAGAATGCAACTCCATTCTCAAATTGGCGTCCTCTGGATTTACATCCGCTATTTGGACCTCATCGTTTGGAATTTGGAATGCGACTGAAAAGCTTGCTTTGTGCGGACTTTGCTCACAACACTCAGAGCCACCTTCTCGTCTGGTTTTTGTCAGCCCGCTGAATGGATCCCTTATCCAGTAAAGGGTGTCATTGGCTTTCTACGCTAGAATTGCTTCCTGAGCGTGACCTCTTCACCACCAGTACTGTAACTAACTTTCCAGGCGCCTATGATTTGTGGTAGATGACAAGCCATGCACTTGTTTATATCGTTCGCGAGAAGTTCCTTACGCGGGTAATAGCCAATGGCATGTTTAAGGTTTCCTTTCCGTTTGTCGGTCTTCATCTTCCACATCCTCTGAGCGGTCTTTAAAATGCTCTCAGAAATAAAGAAGAGAACGAACGACTTCTTATTTCCTAAAACACAACACTCTCATTTTTTCCTTCTGTCCTTCCACTATCTAACCTTTAAATGTTTCCCATTTCGCAATAATTAATATCTTAATTATCCGTGCCATTTACATAATTTATTCAAATTACTTACTGAATTATTCATGACTCCTCCTCTTGGCTATTTAATTACTCAGAGGCCCAAATCTCGTATCAGTGTTGTGAATAAGTCAAAGAAGCTCTGTTAATTGTTCAAAGAGGAATTGTGACAAGTATAATTGGACATCCAGGAAGCAAATAAACCGTTGTAAATTCTATTTCTTGCTGAAACAATCCCTGAGGCCGTTAGTGGTCGTATACGTGTTGTGTAATTTGGTTTTATTTCAACACCCGAACTTAAAACATCAAACAAATGAAGTCAATAAAGACTTCATTCGCAAATTACATATATAAAAAATATATTTTATAAACAAATTATATACACTGCTGGCCACCCAAAATGCAACACCAAGAAGGAAGCATCCGATTGGCCTGAAATTCGCAGCATGCGTCGCCCGCGAGAGGACATGCAAACGATTAGCATTGCAGGGCATATGCAAATCATGTGCACCCGGCACGCCACCGACGAGAAGCACTATAAGAAGGGTGCACAGAAGGCGGGCTGTAAGTAGTGGAAGTGTGTTGTGCTGCCGGACCTGTGCGTGGGAAGCTTCCTGATGCCTCGTCGCAGAATACGGCAGTCATTCCAGCACGTTTCGAAGTTCAACATAGGACGAATAGTGGCTTATCGCGACAGCGGTTTATCATACTGAGATATCGGCGCCCGTGTGGGACAACATCCAGCCACAGTGAGGCGAGTATGGATTCGGTGGATGCAGGAGGGACGGACGGACCGACGTGAGCAATTTCCGCAGCCGCGGCACACCACCGAACGAGAGGACCTGGATGTTGTGCAGCGGGCATTGACGGCTCGCACCGCCACATCACGAAAGTTAGCGCAGGAATTAGGGTCTGTTGCGCAACAACCTGTGTCAGCACGTACCTTTCGACGTCGTCCGCAGGAGCGGGGACTTGTCGCACGGCGCCCATTGCTCCGATTACCATTGACGTTACACCGCCGGCAAGTGCGGCGGCAGTGGGCCGTTGATCGCCGCACCTGGACTACGGAATGGCACGACATTGTCTTCTCGGACGAATCCCGCTTCTGCTTGCAGCACCACGATCGTAGGATCCGCGTGTGGCGGCACCGCGGCGAGAGACTGTATGACGCCTGCATTATGCATCGCCATACCGGTCCGTCGCCTGGCGTTATGGTTTGGGGCGCAATTGGATATGACACCCGCACCCCTCTGGTACGCATCGCCGGTACACTCAACAGCCACCGCTACATCTCCGACATTTTGGAGCCTGTAGTCGTCCCTTACCTGCAGGACCTGCCAGTGGCCACGTTTCAACAGGACAATGCGCGCCCGCACGTGGCACGCATCGTGCAACAATTCTTCACGGCCCACCAGGTGTCACTGCAGTCGTGGCCCTCCAATTCTCCCGATATATCGCCCATGGAACACGTCTGGTGGCTGATCGGCAACCGAGTGGCCCGGCAAGCACCACCCGCGACTACGCCTGAGGAACTGTGGCAACGTGTGGAAGCAGCCTGGACCGACATACCCCAAGCCTACATCCAAAGCCTCATTCGTTCGATGCCGCGGCGTGTAGCGGCCGTTATTGCCAGCCATGGGGGCCACACGAACTATTGATGTCTGCGTGTTCCGCAAGTCGCGCGGGCCTGTAAGCTCAATCGTTTCATCTTTGTATCTGTTGTTATGTGTCCAGTAAATCTGGCTTTGCTATCGCGTGTCCTTCTTGGTGTTGCATTTTGGGTGGCCAGCAGTGTATTTTTTAAACCCTTTTATTTGCAAATCTTTCGCAACATTACATGCAACGCACTTTCTTCTTGCCAACACTGCCTCCGTGCTAGTGAATACTGCTAATAACCAGGACACTAGAATCTCTAATGTACTGGTGTTCATATTTAAGGTACCATACATAAAATATGACATATCAGAAAAAATACGTGATGGCAATTAATGGATTGTGGTATAATTGTGCACAACGAATAGACTGATCACTACAGTGAAGTAAAATATAATGCACTGGTATGCGTGATAGATGGCTCTAAATAAGCTTGCATTAGTACATGATATGATCAAGGGAGCGTGCAAGCCATGTGTCAGTTGGAGAGTTGCGCAGTCGAGAAGGATAATGGGAAGTACGATCACCTTTCAGTGATGCATCTAGTATCCTATTAAGAGCTTTCTTGCTGTTCTCCAAGACAATGAGGCCGCGAATTGCCCTGTAGTTAGAGGAGCCGGTTTTCAACCATATGATTGGGGGTTCGATCCCTGCCCAACCAACAAACATCCGCCGTGCCTCGAAAAGCACGTTAATGGTGGTCTCGGCCTATTGGAAATAAGGTAATTTGCTATACTGGCTTTTTACCTCGTTTACATGTGACTTTCCTATCGGTCAGCCTAACTCAAATCTAATTTCCTACTTCTAAGGGTTGTTTGCCGCCCCGGTGGCGCAGTGGTCTAAGGCGCTGGCCTCTGATCATTCGTCCGTAAGGGGTCCGGGTTCGAATCCCGGTGAGGCATGGATGTTGTGTTTGTCTTACGGCACTGGCTCTCTCCCTTCCCTGGAACCAGTGAGCCTAAATTAGGGACGGGCGACTGCTTATAGTCCATTGAGTTGCTCACGGTGGTCGTTAAACCTCCAATCAAAAAAAAAAAAAAAAAAAAAAAAAAAAAAAAGGGTTGTTTAAGATATGCGGTTAGACATTCCCTAAATTCCTCTACATCACCCGCTCACTTCAAGACGTTGAGGAAACGTATCACTCCTCCACAAGAACACACCACAGTTCTTGGGGGTTCTGCGAAGTGGGTAAAGGGCTCTTTAGATCATCCCAAATATGTTCTGATGGATTTAGGTGTGGAGGTATCAATCCACTGAATTTCGTAGCATTGTACAAAGGTGCCGAACTGCACAAATGTGCATGTGCATTATTATGTATTAAACTGATATGAGCTTTTGACACCTCCGAAAAGCCTGACAAAGGGATGAAGGGTATCGCCTTTGTACCTCTGATTACACAGAATGCTGTCCTGAAACATGTGAACTGAAGTAGAATAGTCGACACAGGTTCAATCAGTAATGTTAAAAGATATGGGAGAAGCGAATTACAAATATTTAACGCTTGGATATGAACGCTTTTAACAGGAAACAACAGTTTCCTTATCGTACTGCTTACACTTGTCAAACACACAAAATAAAAAGTTATCTTTCTCGTTACAACTATGGCTTCGTTTCTAGAAGATCATATCGCCATAACGAGCTCATATTTCTATTCTTTTTTTCTTCTCTGTTTTCAGAATGTTGACCCAAACAAACAGAGCATGATTGTGGAACTTCTGCTTATGAAGAAGCAACAACAGAGACAACAACAAAGACTGGTAAGTTGTATGATGAAATAAAGTGTCCAGGTTCATTAACCCAACTTAAGTTTTGTGACATTAGACAAAAGAAAACACACTGAAAGCCCAACATATTATACACACTGAACCCATCCACAAACTTTCCCTACCCTACTAGAACACTGCTGCCAGCCAAAACTACCTGCGGGTAATAAATACGTCAGATACCTACTTGCTGTATCTGCGATTGTACTGATAGGAAAAAGCGGCTACCTGATCGTGTTCGATCCTTGGCAGATAGTCGCTACGAAGATGGGGCGTTCCATTTGCGCGGTTGTGAAATGTCAATGATTTTTTCCTTGCTACGATCGCACGTGTGTACTAGGACTACATCAAAACCAGCAACACCTGCAACCGACGAGAAAAATGTGGACATAAACTTCTTGTTGATGTTCGAGGCGAGCGCTGCCTCTTCCGTATCTTAACGTCACGGCGGCACAGTGGAGGCCATAATGTCAGCACTCAAAGACGTAGGTTTGTTCAAATATACGTAGGTTTGTTCAAATATACGTAGGTTTGTTCAAATATACGTAGGTTTGTTCAAATATACGTAGGTTTGTTCAAATATCATTCGACGCATGGTGGTACGCCTGGGCTATGGGAGCCGAGTCCAACCGCTTCTGGAACGTGGAAGCCTGGAAAAAGGTAGTTTGGTCCGACGAATCTAGGTTCCAACTACGACAACACGCATACGGAGGGGTGCATGTGTAGTGCAGACCACACGACGCAACGGACTCCAACTGTAAAGTCGGGATATTACAAGCCAGGGAAGGCGCTGTAATGTTATCGGGCACACGCCCGTAAACATTACGTGGGCCACCCTGGAGCCCTTTGTACCAACTGAGATCACTACACAAGGCTATGTTTACGTACTAGGCTAGTGTTTCTCAAAATCTGGTCGCTCATGAACCACTTTATGCATTCCTTTACTTATCGCGGAAGACCAGGGGAAGGGAGACCTTCCCCAGGAGAAAATTGAAAAATGTATTGTGTGAAACTAAGGTTGCCGATTCTGGTTAGTAGTATTAGGCTCAACCGACCACCCTCATCGGCCTGTGAGGGATGACTCTGTCCCTCCCTTCAAGCAAAGGCACAGCCAAAGTAACCCCCGATTTATGTAATTTATAGGCGGGCTTATAGATACGAGCTCCGGCAAGATTCATCCTCCCCCCCTCCCCCCATCTCCCTTGAAATGTAGTTTTCAGTTAATTTTAGTTTTAGCTACTTTCGGTAAATTTTAAGCTTTTTTTCAGGAAATTTTCGGCTGTTATTTACTTGGAAAAAAACACACACACACACACACACACACACACACACACACACACAGGCCACAAATAGTGCCAGTAAACAGTTGTCACTTTGGCGATTTTCTGCCTTAGGTAGAAAATCGCCGAAATTTCCGACAAGGTGTTTAAAATACTGGTCGGTTGGCAACCCTACCTGAAACAACATAATTTTTAGAGTACCTATATTTTTTAAAGAAAGTGAGTTATGATTTTCGTCAATTTTATAACGAAAAGGAAATAATTCGCTTAATGAAATATTTCGCAATGTAGCCACATCATGGGCATAGCCAAGGGAGAGGTTTTGGGGGTTGAAGCCCTCACCGAAACACCAAAAAGTAAGGTTTATAACTGGTAATATTTATGGGAAATTACTTAAACCTTCCAGGAAAATCGCAACCCCTCCACCTAATTTCTAGCCACTCCCAATGGCCACAGCAAAAAATTTCTTCGTACAATTAAAGTTACATCATATACAAAATGTAATATGGACAGTTATACTTTGGTTTTCTCTTTTGATTTTAATACTTTTCTGAAATCAATGAAGGAAGAAATATTCCTCATAATATATGTTCAGATTCTAAGGCTAAGTTTGCTTAGTCTGAGTTGCTTGAAACTTCACTGCCCTGGGTGGTGTTTTTTTTTTTTTTTTTTTTTTTTTTTTTGATTGGAGGTTTAACGACCACCGTGAGCAACTCAATGAGCTATAAGCAGTCGCCCGTCCCTAATTTAGGGTCACTGGTTCCAGGGAAGGGAGAGAACCAGTGCCGTAAGACAAACACAACATCCATGCCCCACCGGGATTCGAACCCGGACCCCGTTCGGACGAATGATCAGAGGCCATCGCTTAGACCACTGCGCCACCGGGGCGGCGCCCTGGGTGGTGTAACGGTTAGCATACTCGAACGGAAATCGGGAAATGCGGGTTCGATTTCCGCTCCAGGGCGATGAATTATTCAAGTTTTCTGAGAGATGTTACATGGATGACCAGTAAGTGGTACAAGTAAATTCAGAATTTACATGCTGTTTGCTTTCAATATTCTACTTTTCTGAAAGTCCACGTATAAATATTCAGTAATGAATAGCAAAAATAATAACTATAATAATAGCCATAGCTTCTGTGAGAGGGATGATGCTGTCTGTGATCTTTTACCAAGCTGTCTACTCGTATATCTAGCTGGATGACAGACAGTTTGAGTCGTAGAGTAGCTTCCATATCCAATCGATTTCTTTTCTTGCTATTAATTTCAATTAAATTTGAAAATCCAAACTCACAGTTGTAAGTCGTCGGGAACGGTAATGGATGTTTAATGTCTCCATCTGACAGCTCTCTATATACGTGTCGATCATGCACCCAAAAATGTACCTGTATACACCCCCGTATATACCAGTTCATTCTGCTGTTCATGTGTTTCAGCGGCAGAGTGAGAAACTGCGTATCTGAAGTAACAAAAGGACGTCCTGCAGACATCATCTGAATGATTTTATACGAGGCAGAATTACCAGCAAGCTCGAAGAAGATCAGACTGTGACCGATATCGCCAGAGAGTTTGAAGTAGCACATAGCATAATGTTGCAGCTTTGATCAGCGTTCAAGAGACACTTAACCGCTGCCATATGTTTTTGCTGGAGATCGTCCCCGCTGTCCAAGCCATTGTGACGACTGTTACCTGGCCATAATGGCAAAATGAAGTCAGAAAGTAATGCGGGATAGTTGGCTAATCGTCTTTAAGGGAGCACAAGTGTTCCAACGTCTATATACAGCAAGACCGTATGCCCGGAAACCCGTACGCTGTCTACCATCATCGAGGGCCGTACAGCCAATCATCAGTGGCGTATTTCTCAGGTTGACTGGTCTTCAGATCAATGGGCCAAGGTAATGTTCACAGATGAAAGCCACATTAATCTTTCATCGTATTTCAAGTTGCACTTGGTTTTAGAGAACGTGGGACTACGTATGATACCAGGAACATCTTTGAATGGGACAGATGCGATCACGGCTTCATGATGTGGGCCGATATGATAGGCAATGGACGTGCAGAGCTGCTGGTGATGGATCAACGGACAATCACCGGGGAGCGGTACTGCAATGATGCAATTCTTCACCTCGTTCGTCTGTTCCGTGATTCCTAAGGAAAGATTTCATTTTTAAGAGCGATAATGCTCGTCCTCACCGCACAGCTGCCGTGGATGAAGTATTGGCCAGTCAGGTTATCAGTAGGGTGGAGTGGCCAGCGCGCTCCCCTGATCTTAATCCAGTCAAACATGCATGGGACGCTCAGGGGAGACTTGTTGCGCACAGTAGTCCGCCACCAGAAGCCATTCCAGCACTTATCGGGGCTCTCCAGCATGAGTAGGACAGTTTACCCCTAGAACTCCTAAACCACTTGATGGCAACTCCTGTGGTGATGTGACCTAAGCGCTGGCTTCTTAGCATTCGTCTGATACTGCTTGCGTGTAACTAAGAGGTGGAAATATGACAAACTTATACGCGACGAACTCACGCAACACATGGTTTACATACGGCGTTTGGGGGGTGGGTGATTGTTGCTCCTTAAAATCTGAATTTAACTCGAACAACCTCTCGTTTCCGATCATTTACAGGCTAAGCTGCATTGTTTTCTTGATATGAGAAATCTGCAGGATCCATTAAAAATTTCCGTGGAGATGGGAAGTATTCTAGATCAAAACGAAATATACGAAGGGCGTTCGGTACGTTCTAAGCCTGAATATTGGGTAATAATGAACGGGTATTGATAGTGTTGTCAGTATTGCATCACCTTTTTTGTGTGCAGTACGAAAACGACAAGGTTAACTATTGGAGTTTCAGCAAGTGGATTTGTCACGTTGGTTAGTGATGGTAGGGAAAATCATAAATGGGGAGCCCCGTTGTTGATTTTCAAACGAAATGTTTGAAATATGTGGAAACTGTGCACGATGTTACAGTATGTCCTGTTAAGAGATGGTCAATATGTTTTTATCATGGCAGAAGACTTGTTATGTACTATGTGACATGACGTACGTAACGCACGAACCAAATCGACAGTGAAGCAAAGGGTCATAGCCAGGGGAGGGCCAGGCCGAGCAGCGCCCAGCCTGCGTTTCTTTTGCCCGGTCGTAGCGACTCACACTACAGTCAAGTACCCGACCTCTTTTATATCTTTTACCCGTTATCCTTTATATCTTTCTTCCCGACCTCAAACATCAGCCACTCCTCCCAGCTTCTCTCTTTGGGTACGCGCCTCGATAAGTCTGCTGACGTAGTTCAATTGGGAGAACAGCCGCTCTTCAGTAGGAAGACTTGCGTTCGAATGACACCACGTGCAAAAAGGTTGAGGTTGTATGTCATACGCTGGAAGATGATTTTCATAAGGGTCTGCCGGTTGACGTGACCACAGAAGAAACGTGCGTAATGTCGTGGAATTTGTTTTGGAAAATCGTTGTGTGATGCTTACTGGCTGCAAAAGAAATGACGCTGAGTATTGGAACAGTTTAACCCAGCAAGCTCAGTGTGTCTCGAGTGTTTGAAAGGAGGATTCCGAGAATGCTGATATCAGAAAGGATGAAAAATCAGGTATAATACCGTCGACAGATTTTGTCATGTAACAAAGGTAATGAAGATTTTTTTAGCGCGAATAATGATAGATAGCCGCCCTTGGTCTAAGCGATGGCCTCTGATCATTCGTCCGAAAGGGCTCCGGGTTCGAATCCCGGTGAAGCATGGATGTTGTGTTTGTCTTACGGCACTGGCTCTCGCCCTTCCCTGGAACCAGTGACCCTAAATTAGGGACGGGCGACTGCTTATAGCCCATTGAGTTGCTCACGATGGTCGTTAAACCTCCAACCAAAAAAAAAAAATGATAGATACTACGGCTTAGTTCCCCCACTGGGATCCTGAAACTAAGCAGGAAACCATTAAACGAGAGAACAAGGGCTCTTCTGCACGATATAAGACCCAACCTTAAATGCCGCTGGGATTCTGAAACGAAGCAGGAAACCATTAAATAAGAAAACAAGGCCTCTTCTGTATGGTATAAGATCCAACCTTGAATGCCACTTCTGTAGAGGTGTAGCGATGGGATGTAGAGAGGGGCAGCTAGTCTACGACGGAGCAAAAAAGGTTGGAAAGATTTGCTGCGAAATCTGAAAAAGCGCCGCGACAAGTAATTTTATGTACGGAAACATAACTTTTTTATATGTAAAAAATTCCCTTACAATTGAATGTTCTTCGTCCTTCTTTTTTTTTTTTTTTTTTTTTCGGAATTTAACGACCACTGTGAGCAACGTTAAGAGTTATAAGCAATCGCCCGTCCCTAATTTAGGGCAACTAGTTCCAGAGAAAGAAAAGAGCCAGCGCCACCAGACAAATACACCAGCCACTCCTCACATTGGACTGGACGAAAGGTCAGAGTCCAGCGCCTCAGGCTTCTCAGCCCCCGGGATAGCGAGAAATTTTCTATTTTTGTTTTTAATTCGCAATTTGTTAGGTACTCTGCGTTTTTGGTAATACTTGATTTGGTCCGGCACTCATTCATAACATATTTTGATGCTATGCATCTTTCCCGACAGTAGTAAAATAAATCCCAAGTAAAAAATTTTGATGTAATGAAAATGGGTAACGGAAGTAGTCAAAACCATTCTCGAAATATGGGATTTGATGCTGTCCCATGAAGTGATGCAACAATAGTTAGTTTCATTGGTACTCAACAAGATATTTTACTAAACTATCACTGAACATTCTTCATCACGTTTTACAGAAGCGTAGCAATATATCATTGCAATCTGGGTAAATTACGAGAACCTCATGCTGAATATGATAAAAACCATTGCAAAATGCATTTTTGATGCTATTAATATGGTGCATCATAGCGAATATTCTCGCTAGTGTGGTTACTTGCAATTGACGAGAGCTTTAAAATTATTTATTACAGGATGGAGTGTAACTTTTAGACATGCTACACCAAAAGTTACCAATCCCCCTCACTAACACACTCGCGATTCAGTTTTTCTTTCTATCTTGAAGGTAGATTTCAGCTGGGGTATTCGCAGACGGACAGTCGTAGCTACATCACATTTCCTCGGTGTCAGGGTCGTTTCTTACATTCGTCTGAATCTGAATAACGTACAGGGTGCGGCAACGTTCATAGTGTAATTTGCCGCTTGTCGTACAATGACGTTGTAAGAGCAAAGATACAGCTCACGTGTCGTGGCTCCGCCTCCTACTTATGGATCTGAGGCGTCCACGCTGTATGGCTTCTCACAGACACAAGGAAGTGTTTGTGTTTCTCTGAAACACTCCCTAAACTCTATTCGAGCGAACAAACGAAGCCTTCCCCACTTTAATATGAAATCTGTGATTCGGGAAGGCGGAGCGAAACAGCTGAACGGACAGAATAATACTCACACTAAGATATAATGATATCAAGAGGAGTTACTATTGAAAACACAAACATTTATTACATAATCAGTTAGGATCCTGACGGCGGTGGATTACTCTTTCTCTAACATCAGGTCTCCCTAAGGATCAGATCTGAATAGAGACGTGGACACGAAAGCTAGGATTACCACTTCCGAAGAAAATCTCTCTCGGCGTTGCCGTCCTAGAAAGAATCTATCTACTCTTCGGTAGATCTATATTTCTGCGACTATTATGAATAGTAGTCTAACTATTCTCCTCTGTCAATACGTTTCAATCTTAGCCTGTGCTAAGATCGAGTTCATTGTAGAGAAATATCTACTACGCCAGCGGGAGTCCTGACCGGGACCTGTGCCGCTGCAGCTGATCACTCCATCTCTTCTAGGATAGATGCTCGCTAAACTCAACCAGAGCGTCGGACCTCCGTAACTTGGAGCGTCCCTCTGCTCACAAAATCAAAAGGCAAACGCTTCGCGTCCCCTTTTACCGAAGAACTGCTCTCTCCGTTGGACGAAAGCAGACTAACTAACAGATCCTCTCCAAGAGACCTGCTCGTCTCCCCTCCTCCGCGCTACGCATGCGCGAAGACCTTGGCGCTGACCTTGCTCTCGCGCTGACCTGTTGATGTGGCTCGCCTTCTCCGACCACGTGGTTCACCTTTGCTGCCCTTCGCCGACCACACCCTGGGCGTTGGCTCAGCGGCCTCGCTGATGGGTTTTAATCCTATCTTCAGCGTCTCCGCGGTTCTGTCAGATCTGTACGTTGGTAAGTACCCCCTTTGAGAAAGTAATCCTACCGCCGAAGTACATTCTTACACTAACACAATATACACTGTTATATTTGCACAAAGGTAGATGGCTGTCTTTAAGACTTTTAGGCGTCTGTGCGACACTGACAATGTACAGCAAAAGCCGCGGTATCATTGAAGATGTTATCAGTTCGTCGAAAAGGCCTCTCCCTTCTAAGGCGTGAGAAACTAAGTCCTTTGAAGCCCTCGACATCTGAAAAATAAGAAATGTTCGTGAACCTTCTGTCGCCTTCTTGGGCTTGTAATGACTTTTTCTTCATGAAAAAGTAACATAATGCTCAGCATTATTATAAATTAACATAATTAATATGTCCGTTCTTACAGACGTCAGGTATCAATGTGCGGCCGATGACGCGTCATTCTTATGTCAATGAACTACCGTTTTGTTTTTTTGTTATACATGGCGACCTGGACGGCTGAACATCATCCTTCGCTGTTGAAACGTAGTTCAAGAATAACGATTCTATAGTTGTCACACAACGTCTATTCAGGCAACATTTCAAAGTGGGACGTCATGGGAATGGGCCAGTTGGTCGCACCTTCGCAAGGCGGGTCAGTTCCTTTTGATTTACAGCATCGGCTTGTAATCGTAAACCAGTAGGGAGCAAAAGGACTGAACGAACACCGGAAATGATTGAAAGTGTTCGTGCTGCAATCTTGCGTAGCCCTAAAAGATCTGCTCGGCAACACTTTACAGCTTTGCACATTTCCGATCGTTCATTCGGGAGAATATTGCATGAGGATCTCCATTTTCACCCTTGTAAGCTCCAAATTGTGCAAGAAATCAAGTCTCAAGATTTGGTTGCACGCGAAAATCTTCGGCCAAGGGATGTCACCATAACAGTTTTGTTGTGATGACATCCCTTGGGCGCCCCGGTCCCCGATCTGGCATGTGCTGATTTTTTCTTAAGGGGGGGGGGCCTCAAGAAAGAAGTCTTCCAAAGACGTTGTGCCACCATATTGGAATTGAAGGGCCGTATCAGAGCTGCCGTCACCAATATCCCTTGCGATGTGTTACGACGAGTAATGGACTCCTTCTAACGCCGCTTAGAAGAATTTGTGGTGCAGCGGGGCCGCCGTTTGAGAGGGGTCATATTCAAACATTGACTGATCAATGGCATTCTTGTAACTACTATTTGACATAGAGAGTAATAAATTAAAAAAACATTTGTTCGCTTACGGTGCGATTTTATTAATACGCTATCAACGCTGCCGCACCCTGTATAATAAATATTGTTTTTGAAAAACTTAACAATCGAAATACTATTGCTATCGCCACAGTTCAGTAAATGTTTACTTTTTTATGACTTGCATGTCTTCTTTCATTGGTCTTACGACAACAACATTCATTAATCCACCTAACTAAATACCGCCCAGTGTCATAAATTAGTAAACCACCTTACCGTTTATTGTTATGATTTAATTCCACTTACAATTATTAGTACCGTATGTACTGGGCCGTGGCTGGGTGCCCGTGAGTGATGTGAATGTGTTGTACGTAAATAAATGTATTCTCTCGAATCAGTCGTTTTATTTCACATCCACAAAGATCTTGGCATGCGGAAGATGCATAGTGTTGGATCTTACCTTTACAGGCTGATGTGGCCGCGGCACCAGGTGAAGTATCGCCTGCAGTGAAGCACCCGATATCTCCACCGAAAAAAAATAAATATCTAAATAAAAATAAAAAACACTAAAGAAAATTTTGTCAAAAATTTTGCTCTCCTCCTCTGCTGCTAGAGGCTAGCAAGGAGTTTTCCTACTTGCGTTGACAACCGAAAATTATGCAACAACAAATTAATTATCTGATTCCAATAATTAATAATGACCTCCCATAATTAATTATAACAAATTAATTATTAACTTTCCGCAAAACCCGTACCGCGATTGGGCGTGGATGCCTGGATTTAACTCCAGCACGTCCCAATCTACCGAAAATCACACCAACGCACACACACACTCGAAAAACGCTCATTTCACGTACGCTTGACATTTAATATCCAACGTTATATTATATACACTGCCACCTTTATCCATGAAGTGGCACAAAAATCTGCTGAGATGAATGTATGGCGGGCTGCTCTATCGGCAGCTTAATTATGCACAATGATTTAAACACTTTATCACTAATTAAACGATAACACTGATTTATTTAACTCTGATTTAACAATTAACACTGATTCAAACACTGTTCACTGATGAAATTCTAGCATGCACAATAAACAAATAGAGCGAAGGAAACATATGTGAGAGATTACCCAAAACATTTAAATACACACTTTAGAAAACGATAATTGAGTACGAGTGTGGGTACCAGCAATTAAAATGATACAGTAATTATCATGACTGCCGCAGTTTAATTATAAGCTATATATATCTCTATACCATTACACACACCTGCATAGGCTTGATGCCAAATTAGCAGGGAAGAGCTCTTAAGACTTATGGCCATAACACAAATAAAAATCACGAATAAAATGTGTTGGAGGCCTCCGCTGTCGTGCGTACTCCCTTTCACAGGGGACAGAGTTCTATACGCTGTTCACTGTCCGACGGCACTTGTAAGTCGTGAGCAAATGTTCATATAAAGACCACATACCTTGGCAACCGTTGTCTGAGGTCCTCAGCGCAGAGAAGTGGCAAGAAATATCCTGCCTGTTTTCGTGTGTAGACAGCCTAGGCAAAAGTGCACTAATGTCGACCTAGTATCGGTCGAGAAGTCCAAGGGACTGAGATGTCCTCGTTTTAAGAGGGGATCATTCATAGCCCTCCTTACTTGCTTCTCTGCTTCTTTTTCCGAGCTCTCCCAGCGGTCAGCTCTCAGGCCTTGGTTCCATGCACCTCGCTGGTGCTGGTCTCGTGCGTGTCTTTGCCTTCGAATCCGCCCTCCGAATGAATCGCCGCTTGTTTTTCTCTTCTCCTCGTTTCTCTCCTCTTTGTCCTGTCACAGGGCTTCTCTTAGCCACTTGAAAAGGGATTTATCACCTTGTTTTCAACTGTGGGTGGTAGTCAGTTCTCCGCTTATCCCGTTCAGTTCGGAGAAAAATGCAACCACCAGAATGTCTCTTGGCTTCAAGAGGTAATTTTGGGGGTGAGTTTTGCAGACGTTCGTTAGAGTTGAAAATGCACAAGACTGTTGCTATGAGTCCGAAATAGAGATGGTCTGTCGCCATGTGGCTTTTCACAATTCTCGTTTGCCAGAAGGCTGTGAATTATGCACTTATCAAATAATGAACAAATTTTAACAATGGCAGTGATGAACAAATTAGAGGATCAATTACCGTAATTCATTGTAACTATGAGTACCGCCTTGCAGTTACATCGAAACACAAATTTACCGCATAAATGAAATATAAAAATTTTCCACAAGTTAGGCTGCACCCTATAACACTAGTGTATCCGATCATTATGATGCTATTGTGTTAGTTCAACTGAAATCGGAAATAAGTAAATGTGACGTGGGAAAAGGTGTCGAATGCTTCAATTTATTCATGGCAACTCTCAAGTCCTGGCGACTGTTTTTCAGGCAGCTATCCGGAAATGTGGGTTTATTTATCTTAGCAGCCAGGCACCCATCAGGAAATATGGATTTATTTATGTATTCCCCAGAACTCATCACCGGTGACTTTCCTCTCTAAGATTTGAAAAGGAAACTCAGTAGAACATGTTTCAGAAACAAAAAAGAGCTCCAGAAACAAAGGGACTTCGTTTGCAAGACATGACAAAACATTTGTTAGCAAGGGCATTTTAAACAAATATGTGTCAAGTGCGCTGATGTTGCGCGGGACCACCGAAAAGTAAAGGTATAGTGTTGAGAGAATTCAGTACATTGGTATATCATAGGGCGCCGGTCTTGTTGAACTCCCTTCGTAGACATTTATCTTTGAAACTACGTTTCATATGGCTCCTTATAAACGATTAATACATCTGTAAAACTAATGCGAATAATTATAACACGTAACTTTTCAAGTGATTATCTTTGCTGGACAAACTATTTTAAATATATTACAGTTAAATCTTCAACCGTTTCTCATTACACGTACTGGCTTTATTTTAGGACAACATCGGAAGGCTCGTGGATATTGCTGAAAAGAATAAGATAGCTGAAATACCGTTGCCACTGGTGAAAGAATTGTTAATAACTACATCGCCTGAAACAGCGGCCAGAATACTTACCAGATTTTATCCTCAAAGTAAGTAGCGAAGTTCCTCAAGCATGGTATACCACTCCTTTATTTTTAGTTCAAATAGATGACCTCAGGTCGGTTTTTTAACACACCTTACACTGAGAAAAAGGTTTTTTTTAATTCAACAGAAAAATTGTTGAGTCAACAAAAAAATTCAGTCGATATACAGTCAGCAAAAAAATTTTTACATTAACAAAATTATTTTGTTGAAAATTATTGTTCATTTTACAAAATTTATTGTTATCATGACAGAACGTTTTGTTCATTTAACAAAATAATTTTGTCGATTTTTGGGAATTTCTTTGATCCAACAATATGTATTGCTATCGTGATAAAACGTTTTGTTGCTGCAATCAAACATATTGTTATCGTGACACTAATTTCTTGCTCCAACAAAATTTAGAGTTATGTAGCTGGGCCACTTTGTCCCTAAACTTTTTTTCAGATGGCAACACTTTGCCGGTGCAATAATTTCAGGCAGTGCCCTTCGAACCTGGAAGTCCGCCATTTTTTCCTCCGCAATCTTTCCCCCGCCGTATTTTAATTTTTCTTGACGCATTTACTTTCTAGTGGTATTTAAATGAATTTGGATAGTGTTACGTAAAGAGGAAATTTTTTTAGAGCCAGCGAAAAATCGCTCAGCGAGTGAATTCGAGCTTGAGACCTTTAGTCCAAGAACTAAGCGTGCTACCCCCTCGGCTATACCTGCTCTTGCGAGCGTGTTCTTATTTGCGAATTCAGCATCTCAAGGTGGGTTTATTACCTTCTGGAATGTTCACGGAAGATTTGTACTTGACATAACGATCTATTGACACTATTTTGATGCGTATGTAACATGTTTCTAAATCCGATTTCTTTTTAAATGTTTTCCTTAGTTTTTTGATGAAACAAATTACTAACACTTTTAGTTAGACAAAAATAAAATCGTAATATTTTTTTTAACGTTCTACATGTTCCAGGGTACTATCACCATGCTATCTTTGGTTGCCGCACGGATTTCGAAACACACTGTATATATAACCTATACATGAAATCTAGCTCTATACATAAATTACAACTTTTATCATTACCTCATGTGCAATTTTTTATTTGCGATCAGGAACCGCAAGCCGTCATAAGAAATGTATTATTGTTTTATCAGAAATCTGGGTTTAAATTTAATACGTGCCCCTATGCATCTAATAAGATGCGGATTCTATCGTGTTCATTGTAATTATGAGTCTACAAAGTGAGCCCAAATTATCACTAAAATTCACTGAATCCAACCAAAATAACACACAATAAACACTAGCATAAAAATACGTCGGAATTATTAAGATATATTGAAAATTCTTACCACTAAATGTCTCTATCAGTGTTGACAGCTCCCAGTCTTCTAACAATGCACTCACTTCGTAATCAGCCATAATTCAAAGCGAAATCTTAAGCGCAGAACGAGATTCTTCTGGTCAGTGGTAGTCTGGTAGGGCCCGTATGGAGTAGCTAGTAATCACGTGCGCTTTGGCGTAAGGTTGATACCACCTCCATATAGTTGAATTAACAAAATATAGCCAACGAAATAATTTTGTGTTGCCAACAAAACAGTTCCGATGGAGTTTTGCTAAAGCAACAAAATAAATCAACAAAACAGCTCAACAAAATTATTTTGTTGTTTCAAACAAACTTTTTTCTCAGTGTATACGCTGCTCGACACAGAAAATGCGACACCAGGAATTATTTGTCGGAGCGTCATGCAGATTGGTGGGTATGTACTTTCTGTGTACTATGGTATGTACTATGTACCGACAGTTGGGTTATGTAAATGATTGCAGTTTCGAACCAATCACGTGATAGGTAAGGGAGATAAAAGTGCAAAAACGACTCGGCGCAGCTAACTTTGGTCTTCCTCATCTGGGTGTGTAGACCATTGCATCGAAGTGATCTCAGTAGCGAAAGCTCGTGTAAGGAGTGAGAGTGCCTGGACGACGTCATCGGGAATTCTTCCATCACACGGATAGCTTTTTGGTCTTGCTGCCACCCTTTATTATAGGACTACTTTGGTCCCTGCGTCGCATCGAGATACAAACACTGTCGGCCGAATGTGGCGACAGTGGTTACTTCGCTGTAGAGATACTTATACACTTAGACGGGCGTCCGAACACTTGGAATGCCGCATTCGACGGCAAGCCGTGGCACCTCCACAGTCCACAGCGGACGACATGAGTCAAAGTGTATAAACAGCTATGGACATCGCAGTACCGACGCGGACTGTGAATCGCAGATTGACTGAGACACGTTTACGCCATTGTGACGGCTGCCACTCACAACGGCACATCATCGCGCAAGGTTGCACTGGTGCCATATCAGACATGACTGGGTGGCCTGACGAATGGAGCCACGTCGTATTCATTAACGAGTCTCGCTTCCATTTCAGCGTCGACGATCGCCGACTGAGCGTCTGTAAACGACGTGGTCACCGAGCAGATCTTGCTGCCACCCTTGAGCGTCATACGTCTCCTCAGCCTAGTGTCATGGTTTGGGGCGCTATCAGTTACTACAGCCGTTTACCGCTCGTACGCATAGTGCGTACAATGTCAGTACGTTGATGAGGTGCTGCAGCCCGTTTTGTTGCCGTATATCCATGGTATCCTTGATGTCCAGTTTCAACAAGATAACGCCCGCCAGTACTACGAGCATCAGCAGACAGTGTCTGCAAGGCGTCCAGGTGCTGCCCTGTCCAGCATGATCCCAAGACTTCTCCCCAGCAGAGAACATGTAGGACGTCATTAACGCCTCTGCACGATTCTCTTGCAATCTAGATGAATTGCGCGCACAGAACAACGGCACACGGTAAGCGATACTTCAGGACACCATCAGAAGACTTTTCCATTCGATGCCACTCCCTGTTCCCTAATGTACAGCCCAGCATGGCGGCCATACGTTTGACTCGGGCCACATGATACTGTCTTCTCTCCCATCGCATTAATGTAATCCCTCAGAAATGAAATCATTCTTGCCCACCTTCTTGTCTACATGCATGATAAGTTTTTGTCTCATTTCGTGCATTTCTTCATGGTGTGGCATTTTACTATATCGAGTCGTGTAATCAGTGCACATTTGAAATTACTACATGGTTTTAGTGCTTGCGTGATGAATTTCAGTTGTAACTCATGCTTATTCAAGTAAAGTAATGGAAATACCTACCTTACAAAGTTCATAGCTAAGTCATAATATGAAGAAATAATCATGTATACCCATCAAAAATACATTCGGTAAAATAAAATACGGAGAAACCACAGATGCGGAAACAATTACAAATACGAAATTTTAAAGATCATATGCATATATATATATATATATATATATCATCATCATTGTCAACCATTATCAATCCACTGCTGGACGAAGGTCTCTCCAAGTTTCCTCCACATCGGTCTGTCTTGTGCCAGTCTCCTCCATGTCACTCCCGCATACTTTCGAATTTCATCCACCCATCTTCCATGTGGTCTTCTTCTGGGTCTTTTCCTGTCCCTTGGAATCCAATCTAAAATTTCGGCTGTCCATCGATGGTCTGTTCTTCTGGCAGTATGTCCAGCCCATTGCCATTTCAGGGATTTAACTCTGATCATGATGTCTTCCACTCTTGTCATTTTTCGGATCCACGAGTTCCTCTTCTTATCTCTCCTGGTTACACCAAGCATGCACCTCTCCATGCTGCTTTGAGTTGTCTGCAGCCTTTGTATGTCTCTTTTAGTTAAGGTCCACGTCTCTGCACCATACGTAAGTGCTGGAAGGATGCATTGAACAAACACTTTTCTTTTAAGACATAATGGCATATTGCTCTTGAAAATTATGCTGTTTCTTCCAAAAGCTCTCCAGGCAAGTTTTATACGCCTATTAATTTCTTCATCAATGTGACCCTCACTTGATATCTGCTGTCCAAGATAAACGTACGTGTCTGTTATCTCCAGCTTTTCTCCATCAATCGATAAATCTTCATTTCTTGTAAAAGCATTGAACATCACTTTTGTCTTCTAAAAGTTCATTTTTAATCCCACTTCTTTACTCTTGTCAGCAAGTTCCTGGATCATACTCTGCAGCTCTGATGGGGTAGTTGCAAAAATGACTACGTCATCAGCAAAACGAAGGTGGGTTAGATAATCTCCATTAATCTTTATTCCTTTGTTTTCTCAGTTCAGTGATTGAAAGACATTTTCCAATGTAGCATTAAAGAGCTTCGGAGATATGGTGTCACCTTGTCTCACTCAGTTTTCAATTTTTATGTGTGTTGTATTTTCAAATAGCAGAATCTTTGAACTTGAATTTTCATAGATGTTATTAATAATATTAATGTATGCATCTTCAATACCGCAGGATTTCAGAGCCATTGTAACTGCTGATGGTTTCACCGAATCAAAGGCTTTTTCATAATCGATAAAAGCCATGCACAATGGAAGTTCATATTCCCTCGCTTTTTCAATTAGTTCTCTCAGTACGTGAATATGATCTATAGTGCTGTAGCCACTCCTGAATCCAGCTTGTTCTCTCGGTTGAGCCATGTCCAGTGTTACCTTCAAGCGGTGTGAAAGAACTTTAGTGAAGATTTTATAAACCACTGATAGGAGGCTGATGGGTCTGTAGTTCCTGAGATCCTCAATGTCCCCTTTTTTATGTAGCAGGATCATTGTAGCGTTGTTCCAATCCTCAGGAATCTTCCCTTCATTAAGACATCGAGTGAAAATTTGGGCGAGTAATGTTTCGATTTCTCCACTTGCTTCTTGTATGATGTCTACAGTAATTCCATCTTCTCCTGGAGCTTTTCCCCGCTTCATGTTCTTGATTGCATGTGCAACTTCTGCTGGGAGGACTGGAAGAACTCTGGTACTGGTACCTTTCATGATGTCTGGAGTACATGCATCATCCCTTTCATATAATTTGGAGTAGAAATCTTTCACTCTTGTCAAAATTTCACCTCTATTTCTTGTTACAGAACCATCTTCTTTCCTAAGTGCCATAATCTGTTTTCTTCCCTTACTGAGATGTCCCTTTGCTATCTTTAGGCTTTGGTTGTTTTCAATTGCTTTCCTCACTAGTTCACAGTTGAATTTCCTTACGTCTTCAGTGATACTTTTTCGTACTGTCTTGCATAGCTCTATATATTCCACTTTGGAAGTCACATCTTCTTTAGTTATCCTCATCACTCTTCTTTTTTGCATCAACATTTTGGTTTTTCCTGATAATTTGTTCACATGTAACTTGTTCTTAGACCCAGCAAATTTTGTTGCTGTTTCCATAAGAGCTTTGGTTACTTTTCTGTTAACTTCAAAAATATCCACTTCTTCCGATGTTAGGCCTTTCAAAGCAGAGAATCTGTTCTTCAGTTCCAACTTGAAGGTATTATGGTGCTTTTTAAGGTTGGTTATGTCAATACATTTTGTTTGTCTTATGAGCTTGCCACGTTCGAGTTTAGTGTTGAGGTGCATCTTACATCTCACCAATCTATGGTCACTACCTGTGTTGAACTTGTTTAGCACACTGAAGTCTTCTATGACGAATATTTTGTTACACATAATAAAATCAGTTTCACTTGTCGTCCCATTTGGATGTCTCCATGTCCATTTCCTGTGTGGCTTTTTCTTGAAAAAGGAGTTCAAGATGAAAAACCTTCTGCCTCTGCAAACTCAACGAGAGTATTTCCACGCTGGTTTCTGTTGCTGTGACCGAATTTACTTACTGAAGTTTCATTCTGTTGCCGTTGCCCTATTTTTGCATTGAAATCTCCCATAATTATCTTCAAGTGCTGCTTACCTTTTTTATTTAGATGGCAAATTTCCTCATAAAATTCTTCAATTTCTTCTTCAGGATGACTTGTGGTGGGTGCATAAGTTTGAATAATCTGAGCCTGGTATCTTCTCGAGAGTTGGATAACGAGTCGTGCAGCTCTGTCAGAGGAACTTTCAACTTCTACAACTTTATCCTTCAGTTTCTTGTTTATTATAAATCCAACACCACTAGTTCTGCCAGTATCTGTCCCACGATAGTAGAAGAGATGTCCACTTTTCAGTTCAATGAGATCTTCTCCATTTCTCCTTACCTCACTTAGCCCGACAATGTCCCACTTGATCCTTTGTAGTTCCTCTTCCAATTCAAGAGGCCTTGAATCAGAAGATAGGGAGCGTCCATTATACGTAGCCAAGGTCAGCATCAGATAACAGCCTAGTCCGGTCCTCCGGGGATTCTTAGCACCCTGTGCCTTCATGTCATACTGGCCGCTGCCTTGGCCAGGTACATTCCAGCTGCAGGAGACTGAGGGCCAAGATTTAAGTTCTGGAGTCATTTTGGAGGGGTTTGGCCATAACTCACCACGCTGGCCAAGCGGGTTGGTGAGTGTGGGATAGCATTTCCTCTAATCCCGATGGTATAGTTATACCGCTGTTGGCGGTCGTCAGAGCCCTTTTTGTGGGAACAGGATGCACCACGAGAAGGAGGGGTTGGCATTTGTCAAGGAGAGGCTGTGATGTTACGCATCACCTGACCTTACATCCCATATATATATATGTATATACATTGTTTTGAAAAAAGTCACCGAACACCCTTTCAAAAGCAAATGAACGGATCCGCTGCGTTGTTAAGATGCGCGGTACAGCTGCAAACGGTATAAAAACAAGCCTGCAGCTGACCGTGGTCATATCGCACTGTTAGGTTGAGTGAAAATGTCGTGGCGGGAGGGAACTGACTTTGAGAAAGGAAAGATTGTTGGGTGTTATATTAGTGGGTTATCCATAAGAGAAGCCGAGAGGCGTTCAACCATACCCAAGTCCTCTGTTTTGGATGTACTGAATACGTGGATGACACATGGCGTGCCTGAAGCAGAACAACGTACCGGCAGACCAAAGAAAATCAGTGATAGAGGACGTCAAAATCTCAGGAGAGTCGTTACAGCTAATCGACGGAGTACTGCACAAGACCTCAGTGTACAGGTGAGTAAAAATGCTGGAACCTCGGTATGTACACGTACCATTTGCATAGAACTTCATTCCATTGGTTACCGTGGTCGTGTGGGTGCTCATAAGCCTTTCATCTACACTCGGAATGCTACTCGTCGTTTAGAATGGTGTGAAGAACATTTAACGTGGACCGTAGATCAATGTAAAGGGGTCCTATGGACTGATGAATCCAGATACACGATCCATCAGTCTGATGGCCGTGTGTGAGTATGGCGGCAGCCAGGGAAACGCTATTTACCACAGTGTTTGAAGCTGACAGTGTACTCGTGTGTTTTTCGTGGTATGGTCCCGGCCCATTCGTTATCATGGACAAACCTATTAACCAGCACGTCTATCTTGATATTCTGGACAATTATGCCTTACCAACTCTGTGGCAATACTATGGAACCGAGCCTTGTTGGTACCAGCAGGATAATGCACTGAGCCATAAAGCAAGGACTGTTACGGCGTGGTTTGACGATAATTTCTTATCGTGTGTGGACTGGCCAGCACAGAGCCCTAATCGTAATCCCATAGAGCACCTATGGGATGAATTAGAGCGCCGCATATGAAGTTTGGAACCAAGGCCTACTACTAAGCAACAGTTAGCGGCAGCACTATGTACTGACTGGAAGCAGATACCTATCGCGGTGTTCCAAAACCTTGTCGAAAGCGTGTTTCGAAGGGTCAGTGCATGCATTAAGTCCGAAGGTGGACAGACACCGTACTAATGTATGTCAAAAAATGCTATGTTGTGTTTCTCTTCTTGGTGTCCGATGACTTTTGTCAACATAGCGTATTTATAGATGCTTGTACACTTTGACTCATGTATATACATATATAGTACATCGTAAAAACCAGTTTGACGTACAATCAGCCTATTGAGGCCTTCGCAGAATGGAAATATAATATAATCAATAGCTTCACCGGTGAGTTGGCAGGTCTGGACTTTTGTTTCGACAGAAATCTCTTTTTCTCTGGAGAAGCTAAAAGGTCACTCTCCAAACTACAAGACCAATATATTTTTACCACTACAGATAAAGCTAGCAATAATTTTGCAATTATCTGTAAGAAGTTCTATTTTGAATTGTTAACTATGGAACTCAATAATATAGTAACATACGAGCCCGTAAGTTATTCTACCAAGCAGTTAGAAAATCGGTTTAAGGCATTCTTCAAGAAACTTAAAATTCCACAAACTAGAAGATATGGGCCTGAATTTCCATTTCTTTTTGCAACGGTTAAGTTCCATAAGGATCCTGTGAAGTTCAGGTTCATAGCTAGTGGAGTAAGGAGTCATAAAAAGAAAATAGATCTTGCTTTTGAAGATGTCTTAAAGAAGGTTTTGAAACACATTAGAAACTGTTCTAACTTGATGTACAGAGATTTTTGGATAATTAATAATAATGCAGAAGTAATTTCTACTATACTCAAAGTTTGTCCCCTAGATATTAATAGTTATGATTTTGAAAACCTATATACTAATCTGCCTCTATCAGATTTAATCACTACATTTAAGGAGCTGTATGCAGAATTTAAACTTAACCAATTTGTTGATGTAGGAACTTGGAACTCTTATCTCAATTGCTGCATAAAAAATAACCATATCTTATATAATAATACTCTCTATAAGCAAGTGAACGGTATTCCAATGGGAACATCAATGTCCACAAATATCGCTAATCTATTCCTGTTCTTTAAGGAATATAAATTCATTAAAAATCACCCCACCTGCTCAGATAACTACCTTTACACTTTTAGATATATTGATGATCTGCTGTGTATCAATAATTCAGAAGTTATAGAGAGTGATTTTGATAATATCTATCCTAGCTCTCTTAACTTATGTAAAACCAACCACAGTAATCAGGAACTTGAGTTCCTAGACTTAAGCATTAAGCTCAACAGAGGTAACCCATCTATTAGCCTCTTTGATAAAAGAGTTAATTTTCCTGTCAAAGTAATTAAATATCTACACTGGAATAATAACATTTCAACCAAAGTAATTGAGAATGTACTAATTTCTCAGGTCCTAAGAATTTCAAGAATTTGCAGCAACAATTTGGATTTCAATTACCACATTAATATACTATTAGAAAGTTTTCTAGAGAACGAAATTCCTTCTTCTTTCATCAAAAGAACTTTAAGAAAAATTATTCTGAATAATAGAGTAAGGTTGGCAGATCTGCTTTAATTTTCTACACAGTTAATAATATGATTCTGACCAATCAAAGCCGTAAGGAAGTTGGCTAGAGGATGCCTATTAACTACCTAAAGGAACCTTAGTGCTATGGATATGACGGTCCTATTAAAACAAAAAATTAAATAATATAAACAAAATCACAAAAAAAAGCTTAAAAATCTGTTTATAAAAGAAAATAAAAACGAATAAAAAAGAAAACTAGTTATTCATCACTAGGATAGCTATACTAAAAATAGTAAAACCAACATTAAAATTAATAAGATTCTGATTAATCTATAGAAGCTCACTAAGGTGATTTAATACATGCAAAGATTATTAAATAAACTGCTCGTGTATTTTATAATATTTCTCATGTATTCTGGAGAGTTAATTCTGCTCATTCTGATCATACAGATCCACAGTCTTAAGTTTATATATTTTTTTCTCTGGTTAAAATCTCCGCGCGTAGGTTTCTTGCTGTATGAGGAGGCCATCAGCCCCACCCTCACTGCCCCCCAGCGTCTAGGGAGTGGCGGAAGGGGTCAGCCATGTTCTCCTCTTGTGTGGAGAAAAGTTTTTGTCACACAAGAGGTAAGCTCTCTTCCTTGTTTTTGGGTTCTAGGTTCTATAAGTTCAATGTTTGTACTTTATGTACCTTTTCTCTGTCGTTTTTTAGCTTTTCAGCTTTTAAGCATTGGTTTGTCTGTTAACATTTTTGCGGGTTTTAACTCTTACTTTTCTTTGTAACTTTGAGCGTCTTTTGGGGTACCTAGGAACAGAAGAAATCTAAGCCTGTTCCTTTTCTATGCGCTGTCTATGCGCTGTTTTTTCAAAGTAGTTAAGTTCTTAATAACTAATTAATTATGCACTTAAAGCACTGCTGAAATACTTTGTACAAATTGCAACTAACTGTTTAAGGTATATAACTTTCACAAAGTCTTCTTTAGTTAATATTTATCTTTAACTTATTCTCGTTTTCGTGCTGTCATAAGTTGTAGAGTAGGGGGTTTTAGACTCAAGTTTTCTTTCAAAAATCTGTTCGTTATAAATTAACATTTCCTTTTTTTTTTTTAATTGCAATGTAAAATTTGGATTTCTTTTGCATTGTTTTTCAGGTTTAAATTCTCTCTCAAACGAACTTGAATTTCGTTATAGCTGAAAATCATTTCCATTTATTATGTCACTCTCACAGCTTGAGTTCTCTTTAATCTTCTTCTCTCTGTTTAATAGTAACAGATGAAGAGCATGGGTCGGGCCATGAAGGTTAATGGATGCAAGCGAAATTGTTAACTAGTGCTAGGTCATGCTACTCTACGGAGGACATGACTTATATATATATATTTTTTAACTATTTTAGGTGGGAATGTTACTTGCATCTATGGCCTTGCAGAAACCCATTTCCAACTAGGTCTTTGTGGAAGTGAGAAAATGCAGAGTTTTTTGCTGGTCCTTGATAAAGCCAAGGCTCAGTATTCTCGACACCTTCTACATTCAGTTGTTTTATTTTATTTTTTTATCTTTTCTCCTTTTACTCACACAGGTAGATACATAACCTTTTCTATGTTGTATTAGGTGTGAGTCAAAATTATATATGTATTTTTTTGCTTAGGTATCTTCTTTATAGAATATAGCACCTGAATTACAGATAAAACTTCTTTTCGATAATCATGGGCTTATTCTGAATCCGAATTCTTTCTCTCTCTCTCTCTCTCTCTCTCTCTCTCTCTCTCTCTCTCTTTAAAATAAATATCTGTTAGTTTGTCTTAAATTCAGTTTGACGTAAGATTACATTTTGCTCAAAAGTGTTATTTTAATGGTAACTGGGCTTTAGTCAGCCCTTTTCGCAAACATGACATATGAGCGTTATGTTAGATTTGATACCTAATACCCCACTACTAAAGTTATTATAAATTTCTAGAAGACTTAAAATACGAAGCAACAGAAGAACAAGAGGTCCTGTTACTGCAACTGGTGTAACAAATAATTTCAAATGTTGTATTTCATATAAAAATTAAAAATGCAGAAGGAGGGGGATCCATATGCACAACCACACAACAGTACAGTGTATTATGTTACCTCTAGATTTTATTAGTAGTGGTGAAATTCCAGACTTAGAGGTTTCTATAGGGTGCCTACGATTATCCTAGTCTTTCGTTTTTTCGCTTAACGACATCCGTGATCATTTATTTGGCGTCACAAAATTACAACTGGGGGCTTTTTATTTGTTTTTCAGACTTTAAGACCACTATGAGCAACTCTGAGGGTTATAAACAGTCGTCCATCCCTAACTTAGGGACACTGGTTCCAGGAGAGGAACAGAGCCACCGCCATCAGACAAGCACACCTCCCGTATTTCGTCCGGGTCTCGAACCCGGGTCCATCTCGGACGAATGATAAGAAACGAACGCCTCAGTCCTCTTGGCCACCGGGAAGGCCACCTAAGGCTATAGGGAGTTGCCAGCCTCTAGCTTTAGGAGCCAGTGGTTCGGGCGCAGAAACTGAGCCATTGCCGTAGGACAAACGTACCACTCATACTTCGTCCGGGATTCAAACCTGGGCCCTTTCTGATATTTAAACCGCCATGGAACGTGTATTAGGTATCAAGACAAGGTCTTACCATTCGGCCACCTGGTCGGACTTGTCTTGATACCTAACACACGTTCCGTCTAGGTTCTCGCCGACCAGGTGGCCGAATGGCCTCTGATCATTCGGCCACCTGGTCGGCGAGAACCTAAACTGCAGTGCGTTTGAGTTTGGCTGCCTCTGTTAGTATCTAGGTCTGGAAGGAGTTTCTCCTATTCTAGGTGTCTAACTTCAGGAAAAAGGGAAAAAAGTGCTTGGATCCGAACTGAGGCGCAGGAATACGAGAAGACAAGGCTATATATGAGACCTAGGAATACGAGAAAACAAGGCCACTCACAAGACGACACTGCAGCAAGAGTAATTCAACGACTCAATTCGTTCTATACAAAAATATGTGAATAGCCGTAGTTTTGTAAGTTGATAAAAGAAAAAGCTTGTAGCAGTGTTTTGTTTGTGTAATGTTGTGTATTTTTCCCATTGTTAGGGGGCACAAGCCTTTTATCTATTTCGTCTTGAAATCCGTTACTCTGCTATCCTACGAGGTACCGGTAAGGCCTGACGAGCGCCAAGTCCATTGGTAAGGCCTTCCTCCGCGCCGAACAGTAGTTTGTTCCCATTTTGCCAAAGATAGCTTAGAGGTTGTTCAGTTTTATTTCTATGATATCGTTTGCAATGACGTTGCCATGATTAGTTGTCCTCGTGGCTATGTTCGTACAGATCTTCCAGCGGATTATGTGACTTGAAAATTTACGTAATCGAGTACAACGACACCTAACACACGTTCCATAACAAAGTATCTCAACTAGTAAAATTTAATACGTGTATATAGAATTTATTTGTGACATTTCTTGCTATTACAGGGGCGCTTATTATTAAACAACTAGCGAAGGCTCGTTAGAAATGACGGGATAATAAGTAGAAATCGGAAAAATCTGAAAATAGGAATTCGAGTTTGTGAAACTTTTAAGTCGAATGACAAAGCTCCATTTTTGAAAGAATTTGAGGGTGTTTTTATGATGAAGTGCTGTTTTTATGATTTTTCAACCAAGAAACCTTAAGTCAATAGTTAATAAATAAAAGAAATATTTGCAGTAATTTTAACTGAAAACATAATTTCATTTCTCTACTCACTCGAATTTCAGTGTTTATTAGTGGCTTTGATAACAGATGGCGCTACATACTATTATTCCGTGTCTTCAACTGAATTGCTTACGAACGGGGGAATGGACGGACGAGTGAATGATCCTAGCTTTTGTGTAGTTATGGATATTTTAATTTCGGATCTTCAAAAGCTGGAGGGTGCCCAGAATATTCTCTCTGTGTGTGTGTGTCTCTCTCTCTCTGTTACTCTCTCTCTCTCTCCTTCTCAGGTGAAGAGCGTTATGGAGTGCCTAGTGAGGCGGAATAAATATTCATTTTTCTTTTTTCCTCTTCTCAAAGGTGAAGAGCATTCCGGAACGCCTAGCGAGGAGGAAGATGGCGAGGATGAGGAAGAGGAGGAAGAAGGCAGTCAGGAAGAGGATGAAGAAGAAGAAGAAGAGGAGGAAGAAGAGGAGGAAGATGATGAAGAGGAAGATGATGAAGAAAAGGAAGAAAGCAATAAAAGAAAGAAGAAGCGTAGAGGAAGTGGGTCTGAAGAGGATGACGATGAATATGAAAATAACAAAGTAAAAGGATCTTCAACTTGCAAAATATTATAGCAGTAGTTTCTCAATGTTTCCGATTTTAACTGCTGTTCCTGGTTCCAGAACATCCGGGCATTACTGAAATTGCTGTGAAAGTAAATAAGAGTCGCATTTTATTTAGCGTCACAAAATTACAACAACTGGGTGCTTTCATGTCGATAAACTAATTCTTTAACAGCCACCAAGATAATGTTTCGTAAATTGCAACCGCGATCCTTTTTATCCTTTTTTCTTTCATCTAAATTTCTTTTTTTTTTAATTCCTTCCTTTCTGTGTGTGTGTGTGTGTGTTGCTGTTGAATTATGTGTTCGAATGAAACTACACAACTGATTCAATGAAGTCATCCAAAAAGTTGTTTTTAACATTTTCATGTTTTAAGCCATACAGTTAAGATGAAATGACAATCCAAGATTAGTTTCTCGTCTTGTTATATACACTGAAGAATTTTTATATGTTCTTATGATGAACATTTTGAAGGGAAGCTCAAGCAATATTTAATATGAAGAAAAATTGATAGACTCGTGTATTTTCATTAGATAAATGGACCTAAGTTAAAAAAAACAATGCCGTCTTATGCACGATTTAAAAATTTAATATTAAAAATATAAATACAAGTTAAAATATATACACATTAGACCTTTCGAGTTTACAATAAACTCATCCTCAGATGTAACAGAATTCCAAACACAAGCGACAAGGTGTTAGTTATATATACCATGGTAGTCGTGTCACAAGAGACGTATGTCCAATGAGGTTTTAACGCATGTGCGGAAATAATTGGTCCAAACTCAATTTCTGGAGAGTCAGGGTGGTTTTCCGGGTCCATTAACTGTTTCCAAGGGAGGGGGATAGTACAAGGAGAGTCATCATTGCAGCATAAATGACTGTATTTACAAATCAGTAAACTTTCTGTGAAAAGGATAGTAGAACGATGTCTAGGGGTATTCAGTATAATTGCTGCTTCCCAAATAAGAGTATGCGTACCCGTTAAATAAGACCTGGGGAGAGCTGTAGAAGTTGAAGAGGTTTTAATGTTATATTTGTGTTCCAAAACTCTACATTTCAAGGAACGAGAGGTCGAACCCACATACATCATGTTCTGCCCTTCTTCCAGCGAAACCTTCAGTATTATGGCATAAATGCCATGTTGATTGTCCAGAGAATTTAATTTTCATGGCCCTGGTTATATTATTTTGGTAGCTTTTCTACGGAGACTTAAACAACGCACTTCCTATAGGGAAAAATACGTATAGGGGTACACGAAGAAAAACACGAGTCTTATAATTACTTGTCAAAGTCCGGATTATACTCGTATTTTAAAGTTAAATATACTGAAAAAACGGCGCATTTTGAACTGGGTGGGCAAGACAAATTTCAGGGTGGGCTCAAGCCCACCCTCGCATCCCCTTAGCGACGTCCCTGTGACACTTCCAATGCCAACATGGCTGCGATTCGAAGTTTCTTCGGCGATCGGGTTATCTCCAAAGGTTTGTGGCAGCCCAGGTCTTCAGATTTAACTCCACCCGATTACTTCTTGTGGGATCATCTGAAAGGTACTGTATACAGCAATAGGCCTAAGACTATTCGGCAGCTGAAAAACAACATCACACAGGAAATTGAAGCAATAAATACCAACATGCTGAGGCGTACATTTGACAATATGCAGTGACCAGTTGATCTCTGTTTGGATGTAAATGGCGGACATTTTGACATCTTCTCTGGTATCGATGTGATTATGAAAAGGTAAGGCACTTCGTCTTCAAATTTCAGCTTGAAATATCTTCACTTTTCAAATTTAAAGCGCTTTTTTTAGGTAAAGTCCCGAGTTGAACGACTCCGTAGTACGCGATAAACTAAATTTAATCAATCAGAATACATTCTGTCGTTAACTGTTCCCCCTAAAGTGCTTGTGTGAGCGGCAAAATGCAGTTTCTAATCCTTCCGCGCATGATGTAAAAAAGAGCTGCAGAACAAATAAAAAAAATTTAAAACTTAACGATAGAAGATCAATTTAAAAATAATCCTCAGCAGTAAAACTGCAAAGAAAAAGTTTAAAAGTTATAAAAATGTCTTTTTCCAAGAAAACAACTGTGTACAGACCACAAAAAAAAAAAAAAAAAAAAAAAACGAGTCACCCCCTTAACTTTCGTCGAACCATTTGCCGCAGATAAACAAGTAAGGTACCGTTGGAAAGCACTCAAAGAGAACTATCGCGTGATGCGAAGAAAAATGCTAATTAAGTTAAATAACATGTTAATTATCTCACTATCTCCGAATTTTTCCATATAAGGGTATTGTTATTTTACGCGCGTTCTATTTAACACATGGAAAAACCCCTAAATCTTAAATATCATCCAAATCGGATGATTAATAGCGAAGATGTTTGCATATAAAGTTAGAGGGGGCATCCATATATCTACATCTGGGAAACACACCTTGAATATTTTCTTACTTGCAAGAAGAGCGATAATGCAGGAAAGTCTGCGTCTTGAACGGAACCTCCGACAAATTGAAAGCAGAGGACCACGAGCAAAGACCCTTACAGTGTTTCGTACGATAACCTCAGCCATCCAGGGACGGAGTTCATTTACTCTGGCCGTTTCCTTTACAACAACAACATTTATTCGTGCTAATGACTTGAATTAGTGTTAGAATAAACAGTGTGTATTTTTCTAATAATGAAAAACCCGAATCTCTGGAAGCTGAAATTTGTTTTGAATATATCCTTGTTTCCGATCATTACACTTTCTCAAGGCACTGAGTATTCGCGTATCATTACGGATTTATGATGATATATATATATGTCGTTTCATAATAGAAAATTGAAGCACAACCACGAAATCTGATTTTTTTAGAACGTCTTTTGTAAAAAAAAGATAGTATTTGTGTTATCGGTTTGTCCGTCTGTGGACACTATATCTTTGCAACTATTAGTCCGATTTGAAAAATTATTTTTGCATTGAGAAGCTCGAAATGCGCCAATGATGATCCTCCATTTCTTTTATTTTTTTTTTACGATGTGCAATTTTGCCGCTAGAGGGCGTAATGGCAGATGATATCGAATTCAAAACTCATTTTATTAAGGTGAAAATCCTCCGAATACGTGACGTCAGTAAATAAATAAATGCATCGCTCTTTCCACGTTCCAGAAACACATTGGCAATCTCAGTGGTCCGCTCTCCCTCTAGCGGCAAAAGGAAGAATTACTGTAGTACGGTTAACGTTTTCTGCTCAATGCTTGGCTGTTGGTAGATCGCTCATTGCGTTCAGTTGTCGTAGTTTGGTGTATTTTTGCATTCATTCTGGAATTAGAGAGTTGTATAATGGAGAATTCCGTGAAGAAGAACAAATCATATTGTTGTGTCCCGCAATGTCGTTCCCAAGGTTTCAGCTATGTTTTTCACAAGTTAGTATAAACGTTTATGCCTTGCGTTTGAAATCCTTCCAGTGAAATGCTACTAACCTAGTAACGTCTTTGAATGAATAATAAACAAGGCAGCATGTTTTTATTGCATAGTAGTAATTAAAAAATCCGCATTTCTACATAATCTTGAAAACAAATAATTGCTGTTATCCGTATAAATTTAAACTTCATTATGGAACAAGATTTGCAATGTTCTGTCAACAGTCATCGGTTCAAAAACGCAGAACCCAATGATGATCAACAATTACCAATTCACAAACACTTTTAGGAACAGAATGTTCAAAAATTACAAATGTTATTGTTGACAGTATTGAAAATGGGTCCTGGGAAACGTCAAGTGAAACGAAATGTCAGCTTTTAATAGTAATCCGGATTAGAACACCACTGTCGGTATTGCTATATCACTTGCATGAAAATGTAAAAATAAAAATTACCTGTTACAGTAAAGCATTACTGCTACACAGTGCTTACACGTTCCACTTCTGCCCGCTTTACAAGAGCACTCAAATGACTTTATAGAAATTTCACTGTTACTTGTATCTAAAACACCGTTGATGGAGTGAGGCGACGACGTTATTGCCGTGGACTGAATGCAGTGCGAAACTATGAGAATTTCTCTTCCATCTTCCTTCTTAATTCCACAAGAAATTATATGGCCTACATTAACAATCACTTCCCCTTCTTTAATGCATCTTGAATTTTTGGAAGCGTCCACGAATTTCATTATTTCAAGGATTGAAAGCGACAAACCAGCCATTCTAACATTCGACTTTATGGAAACACATGCGACGTTACCCGTACTAGAGAAGTTTGTTTACGTTTGCGCAGCGCCCCCTATAGTTCGTTGAGGTTCCCAATAGCAACCGAAAATTTTTTTCAGCCGCCTCCGTGGAATTGAATCACGGAACTCTCGATATCTAGCCGAGCGCGTTAACTTTACACCACGGTGGCCAACAATCCACGGTGCTATGTGTATTTTTAAGTCAGCTTCTGACATCATAAATCCGTAAGATGGGCTCAGCTACTGAGACGTTTCCATCTGGTGGATATTAACGGCACTGGCTATATATATTATAGCAGATTTATGATGTCTGAAGCTGACTTAAAAATACACATAGCACCGTGGATTGTTGGCCACCGTGGTGTAAAGTTAACGCGCTCGGCTAGATATCGAGAGTTCCGTGATTCAATTCTACGGCGGCTACTGAAAAAAAAAAAAAATTCGGTTGCTATGTGTTTCTGGAACGTGGAAAGAGCGATGTATTTATTTATTCACATTTTATTACATACATTTGCTTCTAAACATCCGATTGAAAAAATTCTTTCACTTTTCAATTCCATTTATGTCGAAAAGCATTTCAGGTATAGCCACTTTTTCAAGTTATGCATAGATTTTACGCTAGGGGGCGTAAAAGTAAATTGCGTTTTCCCCGATATCTGTACTTCTAAAACTCTGATTTGAGAAATTCTTTCTTCGGTGGATACAGCTCCTGATGGGAAAGTTTTGCATGTAATTTCTAATTTTTGTTAAAGAGCGTTTTGGCCACCACGAGGCGTAAGTGTTAATTTCTGCTTCTGATGTATTTGCAGCAAAATTTGAGCTTTTAAAATCTGGATTGAAAAAGTTGTTTCTTTGAACGATACCACTCACGTCGAAACAATTTTTTTGAGTTTTTTCTTTTAAAATAATGCATGGCTTCTCCGCTAGGCAGCGTAAATGTATATCATATTTTTGTTAATATCTTTGCTTCTAAGAGACCGAGTTGAAAAATTTCTCTTTTGGTGCATATAGTTTCTGATGCAAAATGTATTTCATATAATTCCAAAATTTGCAAGTAATTCATACACTTTCCGCTAGGGGTGTGAAGTTAAATTGCGTTTTCCCAGATATCTCTACTTCTAAAACTCCGATTTGAAAACTTCTTCCTGTATCACATACAGCTACTGATGAGAAATGTTTTGCATATAATTTGGTAAAGAATAGTTTGGGCCACCAGGGGCGTAAGGGTTTAATTCTGTTCTGATGCATTTGCATCTAAATCAGGGATCCTGAAAACTCGAATGAAAAATTCTTTCGTGGACCCATTTCGCTCTCTTTGGGAAACATTTTCAGAATATTCTTTTCTTACAATAATGTATAGTTTTTCCGCCAGTAAGCGTAGATGCGTATCTTATTTTCGTCAATAGGTCTGCTCCTAAGAGTTCGATCTTAAAAATTCTTCCTTTGTTCGAGAGCATATCCGCTGCGAAATGTTTCTCATGTAATTTCAAATTTTTTTAACGAAGAAGTCTGCCACGAGAGGGCGTAAGCTCACGTATCCATTTACAGCAATATCTGAGGGACTAAAATCCCGATTGAAAAACTTCTGTATTCGGTCAGATACTACTAAATGCGCAAACTCTGTGAGCGTATTTTCTCACCAAAATAAGGCAAAATTTCGCCGCTAGGGGACGCCAACGTTTTTTTTAATATCCCTGCTTTTAAATGTGCGATTTAAAAAATTCGTTCAACATCGAATTCCATTTACCTTGTGGAACACTTTAGGTTAGTATTTGAGGATTATATATCAGAGCACAGCCACACATTAACGCGGAGTCCAAATTAGGGTAGGGAATGGTTCGACCTAATAAAATAAACCCGCAAATATAGTTTATGTTGGTGCGTATGAAATGTCCGGCAAAGGACCAGCACACGTGGACAGCGAGAACGGAAAAGTAGGGCAACTTACGTAGGCAAAATAATCTCCCTCGGCATTGGGACATGGTTGCCATCTGTTCGGCAAGGACATGATCCCGGAACAAACAAATTCTCGTGGTTGGGATGCGAAGAAGTCATCAACTGCACGTTGAACCTCATTGGCTGTTGTGAACTGTTTCCCCGAACAGGAAGTGATCCAGGTGACGAAGCATATTATAGTCTGTCGGATACAAGTCCGGTAAATAAGCAGGATGAAGCAGTGCTACATAGGCCAAGGCACTTAGTGTCAGAATCGTTCGTTGTGCCACATAATGACGAGCGTTGTCCTGGAGCAGAACAACACTATGTCTGTTGACCAAAGCCGGTGGTTTCTGCAGCGATTTCCGGTGGATCTGGTGTAATTCAGCACAATGACGTTCTGCTGTGATGACTTGGCCCCTTGCTAAGAAACTCCGATGAATTATCTTGTCTGTGGACCCCCAGACAAGGAACATCATCTTCTTTGTGTGTAGTGGTTGCTTAGGATGCCGTCCAGCAGGCTGTGCCTTGCTTAACCATTGTGCAGATCGTTCCCCATTATCATAAAGGACGCACTTCTCGTCGCAGATGATGATTGGATGCAGTTAGAGGTCCCTTTTTATTCCTGGCAAGCAGCGATGTGCAGACTTCCAAACGCCTAGCAATTGTCAGTTGTCAACTCATGCGGCAGCCACATGTCCAGCGTTTTGACCTTACCCAGCACAGCCAGACGTCGAACAACTGTCGTGTGGTGGACACCTACCTCTAAGCTATCTCACGGCACGTTTTCCGGGGGTCCGCTTCAACCACACTTAACAGAACATCGTCCGAAACAGCAACAGGTCAGTGACCATGTGCTTCGTTTTGCAGGCCGTATCTTCACAAACCAACACGTAACGGTTCGTTCGTTGGCCGTATTCTCCCCAAACGCTTTGTTAACGTTTCGAGCTGCAATTCTTGCAGAATGGCCCAGATTGAATTCATACAGGAAGATGACTCTCAAATCCGGCGTCCGAATGTTTCCTTTGCACGTCACGTTACGTTCAAACAAACCACGTCTGAACCTTGTTCTTCACACACATGCTTGCTATTTATAGTAACTCTGTGACGTAATACCCACAACACCTGTAGGTGGTTCCATTCCGCTGTGGTGGGGGCCTGTCTCCACTGCTCGTTCGCGCCGGATATTTCATTCGCATCAACCCAATATACCATGGCATATACACTGAAGAGCAATTGAATTAGAGACACCTGTCTAGTAACGTGTAGTACCACCTTTCGCCCTGATGACGGCGGCTATTCGTCTCGTCATTGACTCGACAAGACACCGGAAGCGTTGGGACGCCATACGGATCCACGACCCCTGAACAAGCTCCTGCAGTTCACGAAGATTTGATGGAGGGGGGTCAGAGCCTCGAACATCTCTCTCGATGGCATCCCAGATGTGCTCGATGGGATTGAGGTCAAGTGACCTAGCTGGCCAAGGAAGCGAGGTCAGATCGATCAAGTGTTCAACCATTCGGATACAATTCGGGAGCGATGGCACGGTGCATTGTCTTGTTGCAGGATGAGGTCCCCAGTGGGATGCTGAAGACGCACAAACGGGAGCAAATGGTCGTCCAGGATATCCCGGTAACGTTGACCTGTGAGGGACGATGTCACACGTACCAGGGGTCCCATTTCAGTCCACATAAACAGTCCCCAGACGAATATGCCACCCCCACCAGCTGGAAGAGTACCCTGCTGGCAAGAAGAATCCATCGCTTCATGTGGTTTGCGCCGTACTCGTATCCTTACATCCGCATTTACCAACGTGAATCTCGTCGCTTCAGTCCAGGCAACATTTTCCCACATGTCTAGGGTCCATTGGCGATGTTCCCGCGCCCATGCTAATCTTTGCACCCTGTGATGTGCGGTCAGCAGCGGTACCTTCGTGGGAAGATGGCTTCTGTACCCCATAGCGAGGAGATGGTTCTGGATGGTGTGGCTGCTTACACGTTTTTGTGCACCAGAGTTAAATTGTCGAGTGATTTCTTGCCCTGTGGCCCGTCTATCCGCTGTTACAATGCGAGCTAGCCGACGATGACCCCGCTCATCCACACGGTGTTGTCCGCGGCAGTTGGTCCTTGCAGGGATGGTTTTACCGGATTCGATGTACTCACGGTGCACCCGTGACACAGTGGCCCGTGAAAATCCCAGTGCCTGCACGACTTCCGAAATGGAGTGACCCAATCGTCGGGCCCCGACAATTTGCCACGATAAAATGCGCTTATATCCTTCGTCTTACCCATACTGCGTCCGACTCTTACTGATTCCCGTCGCCTCACTCCTTATATTGTCGGATCGCTGCATACGTCATGTCGTTTCCGTTTACAGGGCCTCCCACAGCGCCACATTTGCATAACGCCAGCTGTCTCTAATTCAGTTGCTTTTCAGTATATAAGGATTGGTGCTTCTGTTAACCTAAAAATTGAGAGTTCCAGTACAGTAGGTAACAGTGTGTTTTTATTATTTCATGAGCATGCTGAAGAAACATGATTTGGGAACTTTCTTTTTCCTTTTTCCTTAAACTGCGAAATTCTCAGAATATAACTTTTTTTTTTTTCGCAGAGTATAACCTGTTATTATTTTATTTATATTTGTAGAAGAAATGAAAAAAAGAAAGAAAAGAAAAATGCAATAAGATCCGTATTAAACTACACTAAGTAAGCTTAATGCTTCAAACGCTACTGGTTACGGTTATTTTCTTAACCAGTAGTCGAAAACGACTAATGCCGAAGAGGCAGTTTGCGTGCAGAAAAAAGCTAAACACGTAGATTCGGCTTCTGTATTGCAGCGAAAAGCACTTTCGTTTTGTATATTACAGACAGTTTAAGCAGTATAACTACAATGGAATATATCAATGAATAGAAACAATATGCAATTACATGCGTATTATACCATAATTCGAGACGGAATGGACACAAGGACAAATCTGCAATATAAAAAACAAGAAAGATGACACCGAATTCTCGAGTGTAATGAGCACGTCTATTGAATCCGTTCTGACGCAAATTAAATTTATCAAAGCTATACAAAGGCAATGGAACCGGTTTGGCAAAAAGTAGTGTCTGACCGAAGAAAGAAGTTTTTCAATAGCTTTTTTAATCCCGCAGATACTGCTATAAACTGAATGGTGAGCTTATGCCCTCTGGTTGCAGACTTATAAGTTAAGAAAAATTTGAATTAATGTGAGAAACATTTGGCAGCGCAAGCGCTCTCCAACAAAGAAAGAATTTTTCAAATCGGACTTTTCGAAGCAGAGATATGGACAAATATAAGATACGCAACTACGACTCCTAGCGGGAAAATCATGCATCATTTTAGCTAGAGGGTATTCTCAAAAGGTTTTTCAATGTGAGCGGTATCGGTCCAAGAAAAAACAATTTTAAGTAGAGTTTTCAAGAGCTCAGATTTTACAGCAAATACACCAGAAGCAGAATTTAACACTTATGCTCCCTGGTGGCCAAACCACGCTTTACCAAATATTATAAATTATATAAAAACACATTTTCCATCACGAGCTGTATGCGATACAGGAATAATTTTTCAAATCGAGTTTTAGAAGCAGAAATATCGGGGAAAACACAATTTACTTTTGCGCCCCCTAGCGGAAAGTCTGTTATTTACTTGAAACTTTTAAATTTATGTGAAAAACATTTCTCATCAGAAACACTATCCGACAAAGAAGTAATTTTTCAAATCTGATTCCTAGAAGTAGGGATATTGACAAAAATACGAAATGCACCTACGCCCCCTGGCGTAAAAATCATGCATTATTTTAAGAAGAAAATATTCCTAAAAGGTCTGTCGACGTGAGTAGTATCGGCCCACAACCGAATTTTTTCAATCGAGATTTTTAGAAGCGCAGATTTTGCTGTAAATACATCAGAAGCGGAAATTAAGATTTACGCTCTCCGGTGGCCAAACCATTTTTTTACCAAAAATTAGAAATTATGTGCAAAGGATTTCCAATGAGGAGCTGTATCCGGTGCAGAAAGAATTTTTCAAATCTCAGTTTTAGAAGAAGAGATATCGGTAGAAACGCAATTTACCTTTACGCCCCTTAGCGAAAAGTCTCTGAATTACTTCAAAATCTTGAAATTACATGGAAAACATATCACACCGGTAAACTATCCAATAAAGAAAGAATTTTTCAGATCAGACCATTAGAAGCAGATATATTGGCAAAAAAAGAGATATACGTCTACGCCCCCTGGAGGCGAAACCATGCAATATTTTAAGAAGAAAATATTCCGAAAATGTTTGTCGACGTGAATAGTATGGGTCTATAAACGATTTTTTTCAATCGAGCTTTTAGAAGCTCAGATTTTTGGGCAAATTCACCAGAAGCAAAAATTAACACTTACGCCCCCTGGTGGCCAAAGTATTCTTTACCAAAAATTTGAAATTATACGCAAAAGATGTTCCATTAGGAGCTGTATTCGCTGAAGAAATATTTTTTCAAATCGGAGTTTTAGAAGAAGAGATATCGGGGAAACGTAATTTACTTTTACGCCCACTAGCGGAAAATCTATGCGTAATTTGAGAAAGTAAGTATACCTAAAATACTCTTCGACATAAATGGAATCGAAAGATAACAGAAATTTTTTCAATCGGATGCTCAGAAGCAAATATACACTGGTGTGCAAAAATTAAGGACGAAGAGGAGAAATTAGCATAACAGCAGAACGAGCTCCCAGAACGGACCGAAAGACCACTCAGGAGATAGACTAGGGTCCGGTACGGTAGGGCATGCGCATATATGCAGCATGACGTAGGAAAGGGGGTGTCGGAAGGGTATAAAGCACACGGGCGGTGTACGCTCAGCAATTCGGTGAAAGCTATTGCACGGTGTACATCGGTTTGAACAACGTCGAGTTGCTGCCACCGTGTGATATGGGCAACAGGCAATCCAGTAGACGACATCTGGATGACTTTACTCGAGCTCGCGTCATTGGGAAGTTGGAAGAAGGTCGAAGTGTGACTAGTGTGGCCGAGGAGTTCGGGATCACTCACAGCATCGTTTCACGAGCTTGGAGAGCATTTCAAACGACAGGAACAGCTGTCCGAGAGTTTAGCAGTGGTCGTCCACGAGCAACCACGGCGGCGGACGACCGGTATATTGTCCTACAGGCGAGAAGAGACAGACCGCAGACAGCAGGAGAAATCGCAAGGCACATGCAACAGACAACTGGACGCCCGTTATCGCGTTTTACCGTGGCCAGGAGGCTGCACAAAGGTGGTCTATTTGGACGAAGACCATACGGTGTGTGCCATTAACGCCTGCTCATCGAAGACGGCGGTTTCTCTGGTGCCAGGAACACAAGAACTGGACACATCAGCAATGGGGTTGAGTTCCCTTTACGGATGACAGCCGATTTAGTCTGACGAGCGATTCTGGACGTATACACATCTGGAGAGAGCAGGGAACACGCGATCACACCTCCAACATCATCGAAAGGAACCGGTTTGGAGGTGGCGGAGTTCTCCTTTGGGGCGGTATCATGCTTGGCAGCCGTACTGACCTCCACATCTTCCAAGGAGATTGTCACTGGTGTCCGCTATTGTACCGAGGTTCTCCTGCCTCGCGTGCGTCTGTTTAGAGGTGCTGTAGGTCCTGAGTTCCTCTTCATTGACGACAAAGCTACACCTCATCGTACAGTGGCTGTCGTAGAGCTGTTGGAGAGTGAAGGTATTCAACGCATGGGTTGGCCCGCAAGGTCCCCGGACCTAAATCCAATCGAACACGTGTGGGACCTTCTCGGGAGATGCTTGGCAGCACGTCACCAGCCACCAGCAACAATTCCGCAGCTGCGATTGGCGTTACAAGAGGAATGGGCCGCGATGCCTCAACAGCTCCTTGACAACCTCGTCCTCAGCATGGACAGACGTTGTAAATCCTGCATCGCAGTCAGGGGTGATCATATCCCCTACTAAAGACCGGATTTTTCTTGGCAGCCGCCTGTCACATAGACGTTTCTGTCTTCTGTCCAGTTGTGATCGAAGCTACCTATTCAATAAAGTGCCTTTGTATCTTTTGGACTCCTTGTTTGGACGGTTTTGCTCACTTGTCCCATATTCTTACGGCTTGGGGATCTTCTGGTATGATTTGAGTCGATGTGGGGCACTTCTGCACGACGTTACATTCGAAAAACCGTCTCGTCCTTAATTTTTGCATGCCAGTGTATGTAATAAAATGTATTTGAATTCGACATCATCTGCATTTACACCATCTAGCGGCAATACTGTACATCGTAAAAAACACGAAATAAAGCATCATCATTCGCACATTTCAAGCTTCCGAATGCAAAAAGAATTTTTCAAATCGGACTAATAGTTGCAGAGATATGGTGTTTACAGGCGGACGGACGGAGAAACCGATGACTAAGCAAGATCATTTTTTACTAAAGACGTGCTAAAAAATCAGTCACACTGGTTCACTCGCACAGAAAACAATTTGCAGTTTTCATGACCACAGTTTCATAATTTAACGAAGTTGTAACGGTTTTGTGGAACTTTCGTTTTGTGGAACGTACTGTTTTTGCGTTTTTGAATTACACAATATACAAGAGTCAGCTATGTAACCAATAGGAAAAAATTAAGTATGTAATTGCACGAACTATGCCGTAAGTTATTTTTGTGCAAAACTATTAACTATGATATTCTTCATTAAAAGTTGCAATTCTGAATTTAGGGATATAATATTATTACTCTTCCTTCAACCAACTTCATGTAGAAGCACTTTCTCCTAAGCGTTTCTTAGTATTGCGGAGTAAACCGTTTTACAGTAAGTAGAGGGAAATGTGTTTTTCTATGCACGGCCCCTTAATCGATGTATGCTTGAGTTTTCGCGTATATCTCAGCAAGGTTTTATGCTACCACGCTGAAAATTTGGATTTAAGGATTTTTTAATATTCCACATCCAATGGACAATTAACCAGATATGGTCATAATTCATTTTTTTCATGATCATATTTCATAATTTATAATTTCCTTAATATACCTGTTCTGTTCTTGTATAGCGGCTCATATTATCTGGGCCTCTTTGTGTTTTACTGTTGCAATACCGAATCACTATCTGTGTTTGATTAAATGATACAACTCAAAAACAACTTTTGCAGTTTGACATTAGCGTCATCTTTTTCCCGTAGCTCACTGTACACGTGTTTATTGGTCGATTTGTATTAAATTTGGAATTTAAGGATTTTATTATGTGACGAATGAATGCGCGTAAAATAACATACCTCTTATATGGAAAAATTCGGAGACAGATAGCTAATTAGCGTGTTAATTAGCTAAATGAGCATGTTTCTTCACATCACATGATAGTTCCCTTCAAGTGTTTTCCAACGGTACTTCACTTGTTTGCATGCGACAAACGGTTCGAAAGTTAAGTGAGGTGGCTCGTTTTTTTTTCTTTGTTTGTTTTTTGAGGTCTGTACCTTTGCAATAAATCCCAATCACCATTGCTACCCCCTCCCACATGAAGCAATCTCCACTTCGCTTGATTTTTTGCTCAAGAGAAATTTCAACTACGTACAAGCTGTAAAATAGAGGGACTGGTTGAAACGAATGTCTATTTATCTTTTCCTTGCGAAACTTTTAGGGTATCTCCAAAAATATGCCTACAACAAAAACGTCCACAGTAAAATACCCAAAATTCGAAAATATGCAAAAAATCCTCACAGCATTCCTACATAAATAATATTGCTTAACTTCGATGCTCGTCCTGGTTCACTATGTGTGATGTAGCATCAGTTTTGGGGTTGTACACTGAGTGATCACTGAATTATGACCACCTACCTAATACTTCATAGGCCCTCCTTTCTCCCTCAGTACAGCAGCTATCCGACGTGGCATCGATTCAACATACACAGAGTGATCACTGAATTATGACCACCTACCTAATACTTCATAGGTCCTCCTTTCGCCCTTAGTACAGCAGCTATCCAAATGGCATCGATTTAACATACACTTAGTGATTACTGAATTATGACCACCTACCTAATACTTCGTAGGTCCTCCTTTCCCCTCAGTACAGCAGCTATCCGACGTGGCATCGATTCAGCATACACTGAGGGATCATTGAATTATGACCACCTACCTAATACTTCGTAGTTCCTTCTTTCGCCCTCAGTACAGCAGCTATCCGACGTGGCATCGATTAAGCATACACTGAGTGATCACTGAATTATGACCACCTACCTAATACTTCGCAGGTCCTCCTTCCCCCCCCCCCAGTACAGTAGCTATCCGACGTGGCATCGATTCAACATAAACTGAGTGATCACTGAATTATGACCACCTACCTAATACTTCGTAGGTCCTCCTTTCGCCCTCAGTACAGCAGCTATCCGACGTGGCATCGATTCAACATAAACTGAGTGATCACTGAATTATGACCACCTACCTAAACTTCGTAGGTCCTCCTTTCGCCCTCAGTACAGCAGCTATCCAAATGGCATCGATTTGACATACAATGAGTGATCACTGAATTATGACCACCTACCTAATACTTCGTAGGTCCTCCTTTCGCCCTCAGTACAACAGCTATCCGACGTGGCATCGATTCAATAAGATGCTGGAAGCAGTTGAGAAGTATGGTCAAACAAGCTGTGTATAATGCGGCCTTCAGTGCAGGTAGAGAGGTGATTGGTGTATCCAGACGCCTGATATGTCGTTTTATAGTGTCCCACAAGTCCTCTATGGGATTGATATCGTGGGAGTTCGGAGGCCAATTGATATACTGGAAGCCTGAACTGCGTTTCTCAAACCATTCCTGCTCAGAATTGGACCTGTGGCTCGGCGCATTGTCATCTTGGAGTACACCGTCGCCATTCGGGAAAAAATGCAACATTGCCGGGTGTACAGATTCATCAAGCAATTCAAGAGAGTGGGCACCGGTTATACGTTTTGTTCCACAAGCACCAGGGGTTCAAGTTCCTGTCAGGTAAACATGCCCCACACCATACAATCGCCTCCACCAGCTGCACTGTGGAGACCATGCAGGATGAATCGAGTGCCTCATGTTGTTTGCGCCAAATTTGTACACGATCATCTACGGAGTGGAGTAAAGAACGTGACTCGCCTGATCGGCAGACTTTTTTCAGTCATCCGATGTCCAATTTGCATGATCTTTGAACCAGGTGAGTCTTTTGCGCCGATGAACCGTAGTTAGGAGAGGATGTCGTCGGGGTCGTCTCTTGTTATATCCCATACGTGCGAGCATGCGAAGCATGGTCATGACAGATACTGTACTAGGTTGACCTTCTGTTGTATTGGGTAGTCAACTGTTGAACAGTGCTGCCCTGTACGAGTCGTTGGACCCGGCGATCATTTCTCACATCAACCTTTTGCTGTCTTGTGCAGTTTTGCTTCAAGGTCGTCGTCTGACCATTTGTCCTGATGCACTTTAACTACGGCGACTCGCGAACAACCTACCAGTTCAGCAGTTTGGGAAAATCAAGGCACCCGCTCCCTGAGCTACCACAATCTGTCATTTTTCAAAGTCCGATAAATTCTTCCGTTTACCCATCACGCCCCGAATTTTACTACCTACTGCTCCACTCACACCTTCTATATGCTGCGTTGATCTACTAATCGCGCTCTCTCTGAAATCACGCGGTCAACGGGCCGCATTAACTTTTGATAGGGGTGGGCATAAATCAGTGATCACTCTGTGTATATCATTTACCGTTTCTATTATTTCCTTTACAATAAAAATTTTCCAACAAAATATAGCAAAGGAAGAAGAAAGATTTATGATGAGTATTTTGAAATATGTGTGGCAAGAGATCGAAAACTTGTGTGAGATAATCCTAAATTCCTATGTTTTTAAGAAATTCGCAAAAGGGCTCAATTCCTACAAATTACAGAACAATCGGAAATATGCGTACCATATGACCTCAAAAAAGTTAAAGTTACAGGAACGGCACTTTGCTATTTGGGTTACTCAAATCAGTTAGCGCACATAAAACTGAGTCATCCGATGTCCAATTGCCCAAGTTGGGCATACTAGACATCGGATGACTCAGTTTTTTTCCGATATCCAGCAGCCCAAGTTGGGCATACTGGGCATACACAGTAGATACGAAGTGGAGCGCACGGAAAACACAGGCCGTACGGCCGAGGCCATCTCCTATCCCTTCTAACCTTCTTGTCGGGGACCCACCGTTGCTTTACTTTTTACTGTGTTCTTCGTCGCAAGCACCCATGAACCTGAACCACCTGGGGAAAACTGGTTTTTATTTCAGCCAGATTTTTTAAAAAGAAGACGGGGAAGGGGGGGCGCTGCTCACATCACAGTATTTCGGCAGCAAACGTAAAACTACCAGGGTGTATTTTCCCAGGACCCTTCTATTAGGGTCCAGCCTTCCTCGGCTTCTGATTGTCGAAGAATTTTACACGACGCGACTTTTAAGCCATTCTGTCATCAGGATCACAGGCCACTCCCAAAAGTCTGCGCCTGTGGAAATGTGACCCACGTGGGTTTTACAACTTGGACTTTCCCATATTGTTCGACGGCAGGGAAATTTCGCTGCTGACTTTTCGAGCATATCGTCGTAATAAGTTACCGAACATATCGTCGTATGTTGTCTAATGTGGATAAATTTGTGATTAAAACGACCAAAAGACAATATCCAGCAGCAGAAGAAGAAATACCGGAGAGGCAGTTGGTGAGGCAGTTCCTTCTGTTCAACGACAAACGAAAGTGGCGAAAATAATTTTGAAAGTGTGCGTTGTGCACCAATTCCAAAGTGTGGTAAGAAAACGGAAAAGTGTGCTCCAATTCCAAAGCGTGGTAAGAAAACGGAAAAGTGTGCACCAATTCCAAAGTGTGGTAAGAAAACGACATGTAAAGAAATTCACGGGCACGGCTATAAAAGAGGTATGGAAATCAACATTTGCCGCCCCGGTGGCGCAGGTCTCTGATAATTCGTCCGTAAGGGGCCCGGGTTCGAATCCCGGTCAGGCATGGATGTTGTGTCTGTCTTACGGCACTGGCTCTCTCCCTTCCCTAGAACCAGTGACCCTAAATTAGGGACGGGCGACTGCTTATAGCCCATTGAGTTGCTCACGGTGGTCGTTAAACCTCCAATCCAAAAAAAAAAATCAACATTTACTTGGATTACACATGACAGTGAAAATGTTTTTTTTTTTTTTTTTTTTTTTTTTGTAATCTGTGTCAGTAAGCCTTTAGTAAAAAAACTTCTCACGTTTTCAACAAAGACGGATTTGTCTTTTATTTCATGAGGGTTCAAGTCATAGAATAGAGCTTTTGAAATTTCGGACACACGAAGATTCAACAACTCACAGAAAATCAGTGCTTAAATTGAACTTACATGCTCACGATGATAATAATGTTTCTACTCAGCTTTCTGAAGTGAAGGAAAAGGAGATGCAGGTGGGAAGTTCAGCTCAGCTAAAAATGATTTCTTCATTGAAATTTTAGCAATCCAAGGCTTGCAATTCGCTGCCATAGTGATGGAAAGAGCAACTTTATTAAATTGCTTAAACTGAGAGCAGCTGATTCTCTGGAATTAGATCGACGGCTAAGTAAAGATTCCTACAGGGGGATGTCCCATGAAATTAGAAATGAAATCTAAAAAATAATGAGCCATATGATACAAAGACAGCTTATTGCTGAAGTGCATCTGGCAAAGTACTTTTCTTTATTGTCGACGAAACAAGTGACATAGTAGTTCCATGAGCAAGTGTCGTTTAGCATTCGCATAGTATCGGACAGCTTTACTGTAGGGGAGCTTTTTGGGGTTTTTAACGAGACATCGGCTACTTCATCTAGCACGCTTGTGAAAATTATTCTCGACATGCTTCAAATATTTAATATATCTTTAGCGTTTTGTCGCAGCCAATGCTATGATGGCGCAGCAAACCTGTCTAGAGCAACAAATGGAGTTCGTGCTAAGATTTTAGGTGGAATCCCGAGCAATTTATGTTCACTTATTGGCATACAGTTTAAATTTAGTTGTGCAAGAAAGTGTTCAACTCCAAGAAGGCTGCCGAAATTCACTGAATATCGCTCGGGAGATAATATCTTTTGTGAAAGATTCTCCAAAAAGACTGGCATTTTTCTGCCATTTCCAAAAAGAAAATGAGAGCCTACGAAACCTTCGTGCATTCTGCCCAACTAGATGGACTATAAGATTTGTTTCGATGAACTCCATCACTTCTAATTATTCCACTCTTACACAATTTATGAACGAAACTGCTGCAACGCAGAAAAATGATATTGGAGCAAAAGCGAATGGCTTCTTTCTAAATATGATGTCATTTGATTTCTTTTTTTTTTTTTTCATGTAAATGTTGTTGTTAAGATATTTAGTCATGTAGATGCTACGAATACAATTCTTCAAAAATGTCACTCTCATTTCAGAAAGCAATTGCTATTCTTGATTCTTTAAACACTACAATTCAAAACTTCCGGCAAGAAGAACATTTTTCATATTTTTGGAAAACACTATTGGATAAAGCAGTTGCTTTGGAATTAGATGAGCCACGGCTCCCTCGACAGCGACGAGTTCCGCGAAGAATAGATGATGCATCCAATGGATTTTTGTTGAATTCTCTGAAATAACATTACAAAAAAATATTTTCTGAAATGCTGGACAATGTTTCGTCCTGCTTGGTTTCCCGAATGGGTACTATACTTCAGTTAAGCTTCTTCAATTAATAGAAAAAAATTTCATTGGAAAATTCACAAATGAAGAAGACTTAAGGTAATTAAATTTTATGTAGACGACATAGATCGGGAAAGATTGTTATTACATAGATCTATGTTCTTTGACGAATTGCGATCGCGAAATCTGATCGTCACTGATTTTAACAGCGTTGTGAATGTTTTGAGAAAGGACTTATTACTAACTGATATGCTACAGCAGTTCGTGAAATTTACTTGTACAGCGGAGAGATCATTTTCAAGTCTTCTATGTGTTAAATTGTATACCAGATCGACCATGGCATAAACCCGCATTAATGACATTGCCATTCTGCACACACACACACCTTGAACTGGCCTCAACAAGCATAATAGAAAACGAAGTTGCAGATGATTTCATCTAACGAAATGATTTACGAAGAAAAACATTTTCTTTGACTTTGAAAAAATAAGGTAAGCAACTAAGTCTCTGTTAAGCTAACCTTCAGGTGGCAAAAATTGAAACGAATTTAAACTTCAAATTGTAATATTAATTTTCCAATTACCTCTATTCTCTGCAATGTTCATATAACCGCAACACTAAACTTTTAATTTTCAAGAATTATACCATTTTCCAAGAGTACATTGAATTCTTTAAACTACTAAATACAAGATTTTAACCCAGAAGTCATTTGAAGAAAAAAATTGTTGACATTTTTAAAATTGGTAAAAATTCCTAAAAGTAAATTTTACATGTTTTTATTACTTTTGTAAAGATAATTGAGTTGGAAATTCACATAGTATCTGTGTATTGTATATAATAATGTTGCGCATACAAAAGCAAAATAAATGAAATAAATAATTATCTAAAGAAAAAAAATAGTTTTCTGTAATTAACTATAATTTGCTTCATTTTAGTATTTCAGGCGTCTTATTGTGCTAGATAATCTGACAATGAAATTTAAATTAGACTTAAATCCTTTGAAAAATGCATGGACCATTCTATTCAAAATTTCCTGAACCCCCAATAATTTTTCAAGTCGGCGCCTATGCTAATGTTTTAATTGTAGCCAACAGTCGGGGAGCATTATTTCGTTGAATCTTCTTTTACTCTTTGGTATTTTAAATATTGTCATTTTAAGATTAAAATAAAAATAATAAAAGACGAAAGAAAACATATTAATAAAAGTAAAAGGATTTGTTCTGCAAAAATTGGATTCACTCAAAAGACCGTAAAAATAGGGAATTAATGGCCTAGAAAGTCACAGGCTCTCCAGCCCTGCCCTAGTACTTACACTATATTGACAAAAATCACCGGACACCTAGAAGAGAAACACAACATAGCATTTATTGACATACATTAGTGCGGTGTCAGTCCACCTTTGGCCTTAATGCATGCACTGGCCCTTCGAGACAAGGTTTGGGAACACAGCGATAGGTATGCGCTTCCATTCAAGTACATAATGCTGCTGCTAGCTGTTACTTAGTAGTAGGCCTTGGTTCTAAACTTCTTATGCGGCGCTCTAATTCATCCCATAGGTACTCTATGGGATTAAGATCAGGGGTCTATGCTGGCCAATCCACACACGATACAGAATTATCGTCAAACCACGCCGTAACAGTCTTTGCTTTATGGCTCGGTTCCATTGTATTGCCACAGAGTTGGTAGGGCATAATTGTCCATGCAGAATATCGAGGCAGACGTGCTGGTTAACAGGTTTGTCCACGATAACCAATGGGCCGGGACCATACCACGAAAAACACCCCCACACGAGAACACTGCCAGCTCTAAACTTTACCGTAGGAACATTACACTGTGTTAAATAGCGTTCCTCCGGCTGCTGCCATACCCACATACGGCCATCAGTCTGATGGATCGTGTGTCTGAATTCATCAGTCCATAGGACCCGTTTCCATTGATCTACGGTCCAGGAAAAATGTTCTTTACACCATGCTAAACGACGAGAAGCATTCCGAGTGGAGATGAAAGGCTTGTGAGCAGCCGCACAACCGCGGTAACCCATGGAATGAAGTTCTCTGCCAATGATACATGTACATACCGAGGTTCCAGCATTTTTACTCACCTGTACACTGAGGTCTTATGCAGTACTGCGTAGATTAGCTGTAACGACTCTCCTGAGGATTCGGCGTCCTCCATCACTGATTATCTTTGGTCTGACGGCACGTTTTGCTGCTTCAGGCACGCCATGTGTCTTCCACTTATTCAATACATCCAAAACAGTTGACTTGGGTATGTTTAAACGCCTTTCTGTTTCTCTTATGGACAACCCTTAATAGAACACCCAACAATCTTTCCTTTCTCAAAGTCAGTTCTCTCCTGCCGCGACATTTTCACTCAACCTCACAGTGCGATATGATCGCGGTCAGCTGCAGGCTTGTTTTTATGCCGTTTGCAGCTGTACCGCGCATCTTAACAATGTAGCGGATCCGTTCATTTGCTTTTGAAGGGGTGTCCGGTGACTTTTGTCAATATAGTGTATATCGTTGCATTATTAACAGTTTTGTATTATGCGCATACGAGCTTACTTTCATGGACAATCTGTTTTTTACTTATAATGTTCATTCTGACTCACCGAAATACGTCTCGATTCTCGAAGACATAATTTTCTTTTCTACAAGAGTTTTTTTGTTGTTTTTTTATACATCGCAGCTAGAGTTTGCAGTATGTTAGCCAGGAGTATTGCCGTAGCCACTGAAAACGTTTTTAACATTTCTACGAGAGGCTTTGTGATAATTTCGGTTATATTAATTTACGTGGAATGTTGTTTACATCATCTCTCGGAACTTCTTACGTCATTAATATTCCATTGTTGTGTTCGTGAGTGCATATGTCAGTTACGCAAGACATTTTGCGCCATTTCCGGTAGCTACCCACGAGAACATCCATTAAATTAAGACAGCTTTACCAGCAAAAATAAAAAGTATCAGACTTCAAACTGTGATATACAATCTCTAAAAGTTCATAGGAAAGAGTTTTCCATTCTTTTCTTGCTACATTTCAGCTAGGTTTTCGAATATGTCGACGATCCAACCGTACAGATCAAAGCTACGATGGATGTATCGGCTTTTCTGTTCTTCTTTATTCTTTCCTTTTCCAGCTTTCCCTTTTTTTCTTTTTAATTCTTTTTTCATTCTCAGTTCAGTAATTTTTTTTTTGTTCGCAAAGTGTCTACCAGTTAATGACCTGCCTCAGTTTAATGCGATGAAACTTCAAATTTTCTTGATCCGCCTATTTTTCAGAGGTAACCTGTGGTGCCATTTTTATAAAACAATTGTTAGAGTTCTATAAACTTTTCTCTTCATATTTTTGTTATGGAAAAATATTTTAAGCAATTAATCGTGTATCTCATAAAGAATGTTCAGAGCTATGTAATTTTAATCGCTTTAATTCTCTTTGATGAACTTTATGTAGTGTGAAAGTCATATGAAAGTTTGAACTTCATGTGCAATAAATGTTTCTGTCGCGATAAAATATTATTTTTGTAATAACCGTTATTGTGTGTGTGTATCAAAATAAATAAAATGCAATTACTGCACTGTGCAGTTTTTATAATGTAAATAAAAACTTGTACAAACAACTAAAATACGTCTCATTCTGATTTTTTGTTAAATGTGTATGGGGGCGCATAGCGAAACCAACTGCTTAATGATACATTTTCCACGTTTCACATTTTTTTTAACTTGCAGGTATATTACCAATTCATATAACTATACAATTGTTAAAAGTTTAGCTTTCAAACTGTATTTTTAACTGTACGGACGTTCAATAGAATGCTGTATTTAAGAAACACATCATTCTATTGAACGTCCGTACACTGCCCATTGGTTTAACTTAACAACTGTCAAAAGTTAAGATTTGAAAGTTGTATTTTTAATCACCCTTTTTATTTAAGAAACATGACATTCGTTCGTATATTCATACAGTGCCCCAGTAAATGCTCCCAATCGTAGTACAACAACAGTGCAGTTCGACCTGTTTCCACATGCACCATGAGCTGTGCCTTCTCTTTACCTGGGGTTCCACATCCGGAGACCAACAAGGATACCCATTTACATTAAGAACCCCCCTCACCCCGTTTTACATATTCGGAGTACAACAGCAGTGTAGTTCGACCTATTTCCTCATGCACCATGAGCTGTACCTTCTCTTCACCTCGGGTTCCACAGCCAACGAGGGTACCCATTTGCATTAGAAACACTGCCCCCCGTTTTACATATTTGGAGTACAACAGCAGTGCAGTTTGACCTATTTCCACATGCACCATGAGCTGCACCTTCTCTTCACCTCGGGTTCCACAGCCCGAAATCAACTAGGGTACCCTTTTGCATTAGGAACCCCCTTCCTCCCTCCCGACCCTCCGTTTTACATATTCAGAGTACAACAGCAGTGCAGTTCGACCTGTTTCCCAATGCACCATGAGATGTACCTTCTCTTCAACTGGGTTCCACAACCGGAGACCAACGAGGGTACCCATGGTGATACCCAGTCATCGCAAACAACGCCTCGCATTATCTAAGGAACGTCGCAAATGGGCCCTCAACAGATAGAAGAAGGTTGTCTGGAAGTGATGAGACCCGTATCCTACCGCACTGTGCTGATGGCGTAAACAGCATGAAACTCTATCCCCTAGTTACACAGTTGGTGTTTAACAGGCCGGTGGAAGTGGTGTTCTGATGTGGGAAGCTTTTTCCTGGCAAGCCCTAGCTAGGTCCGTTGGTTATTATCCTACAAACACTGAATGGCGGACGCTACAGAAACCTGTTAGCAGACCATCTGTATCTATATCTGAAGGAGGTTTACCCGGACTACAGGGCCATTTTCCAACAGGACAACTCACCGTGCCATCGGACTCGTATAACTACTGAGTGGTTGGAGGAACACGACAACGAATTCTTCCCATTGCCTTGGCCCCAAAACTCTCCTGACTGTAACCCAATTGAACATTTGTGGGATATGCTAAAACGGGGTGTAAGAACTGCTGATCCTCCTATATGAAATGACCGTGAACTGATGGAGCTGCTGCAGGGGACATGGGTCAAGGTACGCATGAAGAATGTTCGACACCCTATAGAATCTGTTCCTAAGCGTTTGAGAGCCGTGATTGTACAGAGAGGTGGACACTGAGTTGCAAAGCTAACTCCGTGTATTAGAGGTATGTGTTCCTAATGCAAAGATAACTCAGTGTATAATGGTCTCCAAAGAAATCCATTTCAGGATTTGAATCCTATTATGGAGATTTGAATAATAGGATTCAAATCCTGAAATATAATCCTATTATATTTCAGGATTTGAATCCTATTATTCAAATCCATTTCAGGATTTGAATCCTATTATGTCCCCATTGCTTCTAACTATTAAACTAAGAGTTAGAAACTTCGCTATTTTCTTTGTTAACATCGTCAGCCCTGCTAAAATCTTACGGTCTCGCAGGGTAATATCTTGGGAGATGGCCGAGCTTTTCAAACGCAACAGAATTAGAACGAGAACAAAGCCAGTGCCGACCGTGCATGTTGTGGTGAGGTACAACTTTCAAAAGGAATCGTAGACGAAATTCGTTACTTATAGGATCGTGTTTAATTATGAGAACGTTTACCTGTTCATCACAAAAAAACAGGTAGAAATAATTGCTAACTCACATGGAAGGAACGGAAACTCGTTATTTTACGGCATGGTACACTGAATGGACAAATTGTTATATACACTCCGATAACAATATGCAAAGCAAAAGTACCACGTCCAGTCGTGTGGGACGTTGAAATTGGCAATGCATATAAATAGTACAGATCTCTACACAGTGAAAACCACTCCCAGAAAAGTAATAGGAAAAGGCGGCGTCGTGAGTGAGTTTGACTGTGACCGGACAGTAGCTGCGAAGAGTGACAGTTGTTCAGTTAGCGCAACTTATGAATTGTTGGAATTTCCACGTCAGACCGTCGCATGTGTATACCAAGACTACGTGAAATGCTGCAAAACTTCCAATCAACGGGAGAAATGTGACCCTTGACTCTCGAGGTGAGCTAAGACTCCCAGATCGTTACAAAAAATCGAACGGTTACTGCGGAGCAGATAACGCCGGAATTTAATGAGGGGGCGTCCACAAGTTTATGCAAAAAGCTATCCATCGTACCATGGAAAAAATAGGTGCTATGGCAATCGATGGCCGCATAGTGTCCCCTTGTTAACTACAAGGCACAGACAGATTAGGCTGCAGTTTGCAAAGGCCTATTGTAACTGTAGTGGGGAGGAGCGGAGGACTGAAAACACGTCATCTGATCTGAAGAGTCACGGTTAAATCTTTATCACGTCTATGTGAGGGTGCGTGTGTGGTATTAACCACACGAAGCGATGGACCCACCTTGCCAATTTTGGGGTTATTCTGGGTAACAGTTTCGGATGCGTTGACATCGGCTTTCTTCAAGACCTGAGTTACCGGCGCAAGGTATGTGAACATCCTCAACACCATCTACACCCGTTCACAACGATTCTCTTTCAGCACCATGACGTTAGCTTTCAACAAGAAAACGCCACAACTCATACTTTTCGAGTAGCTAATAATGCGCTCCAGGAGCATTCAGGTGAGTTTTTTTTTTTTTTTTTTTTTTTGATTGGAAGTTTAACGACCACCGTGAGCAACTCAATGGGCTATAAGCAGTCGCCCGCCCCTAATTTAGGGTCACTGGTTCTAGGGAAGGGAGAGAGCCAGTGCCGTAAGACAAACACAACATCCATGCCTGACCGGGATTCGAACCCGGACCCCTTACGGACGAATGATCAGAGGCCAGCGCCTTAGACCACTGTGCCACCGGGGCGGCTCAGGTGAGTTTACACCACACGAATGTTCCCCTCGATCGCCGGACCTCAGCAACATTAAAAATTTGTGGGACGAATTGGAAAGATCTATTCTGAACCCTCACCGGCAATAGAGGATGCTCTGCGATAGACGATCCTTGCTTCGTAGGCGACATTACCTACCACCTCCGTGTTTTCAATACCTCATTGTATCCTTACCAAGACGTCTAGCTTCTGTTGTGAGGGCAAAAAGTGGTGCAACAAGTTATTAGGTATGTAGGTCTATATAATAAATTGTCCATTGAAATTTAAATAGTACCAGAATAAACTTACACAGACATGTGGACGACACCTTAGAAAATTTTAAAACTGCACGTTCTGCACATTTCAAGTTTCCAGAAGTGTTGGCCACATGAAAGTTACTTACGGCATTTATTTCCATGTCATAAAAAAATTATGTTTATCGTCGAGGGCCGAAGTGAGCGGAGAACAGCCAGATTTGTAGAGGACAACTTACGCGAAACAGTGAGTCAAATAACAGAGAATTTGAAACAGGGACAATACTAAACGGTATCTTAGCATACATTGAGCTGTACTTTGCACTATCTGCGTGACAATATCAAAAGACTTATATGTAAACCATTGTTGTTTGCCTCAAACAAGACGAAACATCTCCGGTGGGCCGCCCCGGTGGCGCAGTGGTCAAAGCGATAGCCTCTGATCATTCGTCCGAAAGGGGCCCGGGTTCGAATCCCGGTGAGGCATGGATGTTGTGTTTGTCTTACGGCACTGGCTCTCTCCCTTTCCTGGAACCAGTGACCCTAAATTAGGGACGGGCGACTGCTTATAGCCCATTGAGTTGCTCACGGTGGTCGTTAAAACTCCAATAAAAAAATCTCCGGTGGGCTCAGAAGCCACGGTGGTGAACCCCAACTGATTGTGAAAGGGTCGTGTCATCTGACGAATGATATTTACAACTGCACCATACCGATGGGAAGGCCGCCCCGGTGCCATAGTGGTCTATGCGTTGACTTATGGTCATTCTTCCGAGTTGGGTCCTGGTTCGAATCCCGGTGAGGCATGGATGTTGTGTTTGTCTTACGGCACTGGCTGTCTCTGTTCCCTGCAACCAGTGGCCCTAAATTGGGGGCGGGCGACTGCTTATTGCCCATCGAAATGCTCACGGTGTTCATTAACCCCCTCCTCCCAAATCGCTCAAGGGCTTCAAAAAGCAGATGTGTCTGATAATATTCAAACATATTTCAACTAGATTTATTATGTCGTGCCGTGACTCTCAGGTTACATGTTTAGAAAGTAACGAACAGTTGGTATTATCATGAGTATACATGTTTTTAATCTTGCACAACTCTAAGCGAAAAAAATCGGCGCATGATTTTACGATGTCAAACGGTTCTGAATCGTATTTCCATAGTAGACAACCGTATAAATTCTGAAAACTTTGCAAGAATTAAAGAAAAAGAGCATATACACATGTGTAACTCATGATTTCACGACGTCATGTGATTATAACACAACAGTTTTCGCCAAAAGCTGTTGGCCGTGAGATCATAGATATCACGAAGTTTCAGGAAGAAATTCACGAAACATAGCAACTACTGCAATTCAGTGTTTATTTCCATTTCCTTGAGGCTCACGGTGACCACATAGAAATAATCTCATTTTTATATCATTACGTTCACCACGGTGGAATCTTTTAGCACTAGTGTAAGGAAATTCATTCTCCGTACGATGGCTGTCTAAAACATGACGACCATGCGCAGTGGCCGACTGGTCAGGGGCTTAGTGTTTTGAATATTCGCCTGAGCTGGCCGAGGTTCTTGTCCCGGAAGAGACATGAGTAGTGTGTTTTTCTGTAGCCCATCAATTTGCTCATGGTGGTCGTTAAACCCCCAAACAAGCAAACCGATGGGAAGACAAAAACTTGGGGACAACAGCATAGCAGCATACATCTATTTTGCATAATCAAGACGCTCCAAGCTTGGTGAAGATTACAATGGGGTAGATGCGTTTTTATGGAAGACGTCAGGCCCCTTGTTTCGAATAGACGCACACCTGCATTTCAAATTCATGTAAACATCGTTGCTGATCAAGTTCATTCAACAGTGGCCACCTTGTATTCCGTGGTGAACGATACTTCTAGCACTACAGTTCATCATACAGCAATACCCATATTGTCACTGAGGGGTTCCAGGAGCATGATTTTACTCTTCATCAGTGGCCATATTAGGTCCCAGACCTAAAACTTTCAGAAAATTTGCGGGATGAAGTCGAATTGGATACGGTACGCATGGATCCGCTGCCATTTAATCTGTTCTCATTGATCAGGAAAATGATAACAGTCAGTGACATTATGATCAAACTAAAGACCATCGAAGTAGCAATGGGCTTGGACGTATTGATAGGAGAACTGAGAACCATTGCACAACTGAAATACTAGACTGGATGCCGAGGGACAGGAAAAAGATCCAGAAGACCAGGTGAGAGATGAATGTATGAAATTCGAAAGCATGCTGGGGTGATATGGAGGACAGTAGCTCAAGACAGAAAGTAGAGGGAAAATCTTTAGGAGACTCCAGCAGTTGATATATATGTACTGTCCTACCATTAATATCCGGATACTCCTCTGTTAGGGCTATGATGAGCAACTGTAACTCTCTTTAGGCTATGATAGCCCACTGTGAATGCAATATTCTTCAATCGACTGAGTTAATTGATTTCTAGCACGAATTGATAACAAATAGTATGCCACATACGAAATCACTCTATACGTAACTTTTCAGCAGCATTGAATGAAAATCCTACTGTCGTCAGTTATGTGATATGCAAATGGCAGCGGATTGGAGCTGAATCTACCAAGAAACGACCATGTAGACTACGAAGCCGGTAGAGTATCACAGGCGAGCTCATCAAAGGGACGTCCACTCAAAACGCAAATCAGCATTGTCTCAAATCATGGAAGCCCTATGTGAGACTATTACGACTGTTGTTGGCACCAGTATAGTGCTCATGATGTTGCACAACATGGGCTACCACGGTCGAGCAGCCATTCACAAGCCGCTCATCACATCGACTAATTGACACATGCCGACTAGCGTGGTGTGAAAAACGTCGACCTTGGACTGTAGACCAATGAAAAACTGTGCCTTGGAATTACAAGCAACGGAACATAGTCTACCAGTCTGATTGTTGTTCCTGGGTGTGGCGGATGCTGGGGAGAATGGTGCTTTCCGCACGGTATCGTCCAACCAATGAAGTTTGGTGATGGTATGGAGCTATTTTTCCTGGTTCAGCTTGTGCCCATTAGACATTTTGGCCAAAACCATAAATGGAGAGCTCTACGTAAACGTCCTGGACAATTATACACTGCCAACGTTGTGCCAGTGTATTTGGGGAAGGTCTACACCTCTATAAGCAGAACAACGCACCATATCATACTGCTGACGTTGCTGCAGATTGGTTTGAGGACATGAGTGTCGAAGAGTTGGACTGTTCAATCCAGAGTCTTGACCTGAAACCTACAGAAAGTCTCTGGGAAGAATTGAATTGTAGGGTACAGGGGAAAAGATATCGCCCAACAAACAAAGCTGAACTGGTCACTGCTTTTAAGGCTGAATGACGGAATATATCGGAGGACATTTACGAAAAAAAGGCAGGCGAAGAGTATTCTACGAAGACTAATTGTCGTCATAACGACCAAAGACTTCAAGTTTCAGCAAATGATATAAAATTTTCTGTAAGTAAAGATTATTTGTAGATATGTAGGTATCCAGATATTAATGGCAGGGCAGTGTATATATATAATCAACCATTCTGAATCCAGTCTAGTATTTACTTGTGTATGTGCTAGATGAAGGTCTTTCCAAGACTCTTCCACAAATCTGATTTGAACAACTCTTGTTCAAGTTTCTCCCGGAATGCCATATCTCCCACAGCGTGATCTTAACCAGGGTCTTTTTCGGTCCCTTGGTATCCAGTCTAGTATTTTAGTTGAGTTCAGTTCTACCAATACGTCTAAGCCATTATTGGTCTTTGTTTTGGTCATGATGTCATCCACCCTTGTTATTTTCTTGTGACCCATGAGTTTCTTTTCCTACCTTTCTTAGTTATGCCAAGCATGCATCTGTCCATGTTACTTTGAATTGACCACAGCTTCTGTATGTATATTTTAGATTACGATCCATGCCTTTGATTCGTAAGTAAAAACTGGAAGTTGCACTGATTAAATATATTTGTTTAAAGACAAAATGGTGACTTCCTGTTGAAAATTGTACTAGTTCTTTCAAATGCAACTCATCTAAGTTTTACAGAGGGTGAGTCGAAAGTTTTGCAATATTTGCATAAACGCATGTGCTGCAGTGGGTATGTCACGTGTTTAAACTAGTTCAAGTAGCACACTGTAATCAGTCGAAAGGGATATAAAGTGCTAGTGAACAGCATTGCATGTCGCCGTTCTGTCTGTGGTTTGGTCGCCTAAAAGATGAACAGTCACAACCGGCTAATTAGGGAAATTTTTGCTTTACGAGTTTGAACTCGGCCTATGAAAATTCAATTGCTCTCCATTCTTCCAAATTCTTAATTAAGCCTTTTTCATGATAATATGACAAAGGGCGAATGAAGAGAATGGAAAGGAATCCATTGAGGAAAATCATTACTAACTGCTTTCTGCTTATGTGGACTACTAAGTAGGGGATTCCAACACGGAAAGTGAAGTCTAAAGCTGTAGCAGCACTCTTTAGCACCCCCCCCCCGGCCCGGGGATGTGGGAGAGAATATATGAATGCCTCAGCAAAAAGCATTGAAGATTATTTTTCAGTGTTTCTTACATAAAGGTGCTGTCAAGCTTGTCTCAGCAAAAATAACAGTCGCCTACCCATCACCCACCCTGATTTGGAGGTCTAGTAGTGACGTCCCTGCATGAGAAGCGCACCTAGCATCAGTAAAAGAATTTAGAGTGCAGTTTTTTGGAAAAGTTTGTTCTCTTTAACACTGATCAAGAACTTCATTCTCTTTACAAAATATCTTAAATTTGTGTGGATTTGTTTGTAATTGGACTAGTAGAGTAGTGGATTGTCCTTCAACCACTTATTCGAAAACGTAGAGCAGAATTCTTGAATATGTAGCTATGCTATGAACTTATATTCGGTTTTTGTGTTCCTCTGTTTTACTCTGCTAACTTTTTCTCATTTTTTATGCCGAGTTGATCAGTTACGCAGTTGGAGAACGTACTCTCTTACTGTCGGCTTAAGTGGGCACATATCTAAAAAACGAATACGCTTAAACAACTTAAAATACAATAAGAAAGATACATAACTTGACTCCCTGCTGCCGTTAAGTGAATGTTTCTTTCCATCATACTGCTGGAAACTATAGATAATTTCGAATCAAAACTACATGATTCTGACCGGACCCACAAAGAACCATACATTACTTACCCAAAGTGCTTTAAATTGCGAATATTATTTTTCCTTTTTCTTTTCTTTTTTCGTTGGGAGGTTCAACGACCACCGTGAGCAATTCATGGACTACAAGCTGGCACCCGTCCCTAATTTAGGGCAATTGGTTCCAGCGAAGGGAGAGAGCTAGTGCCTTAAAACACACAGAGCATCCATGCCTGACCTGGAATTCGAACTCAGCCCTATCTCGGGCGAATGGTCAGGAGTCAGCGCTCAGACCCCTGCGCCACTAGGGCGGTCTAGAAATTTGGAAGCGTTCAGAGTATTTGTAAATTGAAATTGTGTTATGCATCTGCAGTGATCCGAAGGCACATGCTTCAGTGTCACATGTTCTGAGAGCAATTCTGTCCGTCGATACATGTTTTCACGTGCATCTGGTTCACAGACCTCTCACTTCTCTCATCATGACACTTGTGCTTTTCCGGACCTCGTCTTTTGTCCTGATGAACTCTGTCATTTTTCATTTTTACTGTGCCAACTTGCATAGCCAGAATTTTGTTTCAGAAGATATCAAAACGAGGCATTTGCCTATAAGGAATCTTAACCGGAGGACAAATTCAACATCCTCTAGGTTGAGGTGAAATTCCAAGGCGTAAACTCACTTTTGTGGAACAAGAACTGGCTAAGAAACTTTCATCAAAATATCTTAATTTTCAGATATGGGCTTACTTGTTCACGATTTAAAGCTTTATGTAGCAGCATTCTTCTAAGTCATACATAACGTGGCCACTTTATCTAACACAGATACACGATGTGCTGGACTCTAGAGAAAAGTTAGAAATGCCGAAGAAAGAGATCCTTGCCGATCAGTTTTGGGAAACATATCTTTCTCCATTCCCAGGTTTAATTGGTTATAGTGAGCCAATAGAAATATTTAATTTTAGAGTTCTTTTTTTTAATTGAAGGTTTAACGACCGCCGTGAGCCAACTCAATAGGCTACAAGCAGTCGCCTGTTCCTAATTTAGAGCCACTGGTTCCAGGGAAGAGAGGGAACCTGTCCCATAAGAGAAACACAACATCCATGCCTCACGGGAATTGGAACCCGTACCCTTCTCGAAAGAATAGTGATAACCCACGTTTAAATCACTGCGCCAGGGGCGGCATTTTAGAGTTCATACCGTTAACCGGGCATTGCAAAAACAGATGCTTCATGAAAAGTCTGAGGAATGTTAAAATCCGAACTGAGAATACTTTTCTGCTGCGTTAAGGTACCACCTGAATTTTCCCGCTCCTGTGGCACATTGGCCTAAGCGCTGACCTCTGACCGTTCGTCCGAGCGGGCCGGAGTTCCAGTCCAGAATGAGGTACGGATGGTGTATTTATTTTACCTGTCTGGCTCTCATCCCTCTCTGCAACCATCGGCCTCCAATTATTATGGACAAGAGACTGCTTATAGCCATCAGAGTTGCTCGCATTTGTCGTTAAACCCCCCAAAACGCACCCCCCCCTAAAAAAACACCCATGAATTTTTCTGAAGCACTCTGTCCTGAGAAATTGAAAAATGTTCCAAAACTTCAGTACGTATTGCCCACAGTACTGCTGTTCATTTCGTGTCTGAACGTTAAACCATCAGCATGTATTAAAGCATCCGAGACACAAATTTACTTTTTCCGCCGTCCCGGTGGCCCAGTGGCTAAGCGATGCTTCTGACAATCCGTCCGAGATGGATCCGGGTGCGCATCCCGGTGAGGCATAGATGTTGTGTTTGTCTTACGGTACTGGCTCTCTCTCTCTCTCTTTCCTGGAACCAGTGGCTTTAAATTAGGGGCAGGCGGCTGTTTATAGTTTTCCTGATTTGCCTTTAAACCGAGGAAGTTAGAATAAGATATCTGGAGATGCCCTTGTTAATGAAGCAGTACCTCTTAGCGTGAAGCATATAAATGCGAGCAACGGCTGTCGAAGTGTGGGAAAGCTGATGGTTTTCAAGGCTATTGCAATGCATTTTGTGTTGGCAGAATCGCTTTCTTTCGTCGTAAATGTTTCCAATTTCGCATCATAACTTGCTGCAGTGCTGAATTCATAAAGTTCTTAATTACTTTCCCATTTTTATTTAAATTGAAATACACGAACATTAGCGCGAATTCTAAACAAAACATAACGTTAAGATTGAAAACTTCACTTGAGTAAGAAGTATAATGCATTCTGGTTTGATATTAACACGGTTTCTGCAACTAAAAACCACGCAAATCCAAAATACACATAGCTGAAATTATATACGTATCATGTAAACAACGTCGAATTCCCACATCTTGTGGCTTCACAGTGCAGGATCAGGGCATCTTTAGAAGCATTATTCTAACCTTCTTGCTTTAAACTCACTAGTGCAGAGCACATTTCAGTTGACAGAGGGCCCGGGGCTGGACAGTATTTTGGGGCCCCAATATTAGTGGCACATCTAGGATTTCACAGTGGGTGGATGAATAGAAATACCCAGAAGAAAACATTTCTAAAATGTGATGAGGAAGCCAAAAAAATATTCCCGCCGTGTTGAAATGTGTATCCTATGATTCATAGACGAATAAGTGTTAGCAAGAAAATGTAAAACTGCATGGTTAAAACGCCCTCCCCCGATTCAGCTTGTTGAGATTATATCGAAGAAGTTGGCAAAATAATATGATCCAAACGAATTCTTAAAGTATAAAAATGTTCACCAATTACAGATGTGTACAAAAAACATCTGCAATCAGGGCCGTAGATATGGCTAAGTAAAGGGGAAGGGGGGGGGGGGAGAGTCTTGATTCGTATGATGAAATCGGTAATTCTATATGTTTTTTTTTTTTTTTGATTGGAGGTTTAACGACCACCGTGAGCAACTCAATGGGCTATAAGCAGTCGCCCGTCCCTAATTTAGGGTCACTGGTTCCAGGGAAGGGAGAGAGCCAGTGCCGTAAGACAAACACAACATCCATGCCTGACCGGGATTCGAACCCGGACCCCTTACGGACGAATGATCAGAGGCCAGCGCCTTAGACCACTGCGCCACCGGGGCGGCTATAAGTTTTTGTATTTCATTTATTCTTATTATTATTTGTGTGTATGTGTGTGTGAAACTTTTCAACCAAATATAGGTAATTGTTTACAATAACTGGGACCCGGAATTTTCGGATTTTTTTTTATTCATGAGACTAGCACATACTTGACTGTAGTCAGTGCAGTACTCTGATTTCAGAAAATTCCGTTTACACTGCAACATGTCAAATTCTGCTTTAAATAACAAAATTATTATTCCTATTTTTCAGAGAAACTTTAGTGACGATATCCTCAGCATTTAAAGGCACACCACAATGAACACTCATCAGTGCTAAACCTGTTAAACGTTCAGCAACCATTGAATTCCTGAGCAAGCTTTTAAGGCGTCTTAACGTTGAAAAGCATCTTTTTGGGATTACAGTAGAACAGGGCAAGGTAGCAAGAACTTTCAAAAGTCTTTTTATAATTTGGAAAAACATATCGTCACAATCTGTGAGGGTCTTTACCACTTTTTCTGGCTTGTCATCTTCAGACAGCGAATTCCATTTACACTGTCACATTTCAAATTCGGCTTTAAATCTTCTGAAGTTTTCATCATAAATTTCACAAGCTTGATGAAATATTGCTGACTTTTCATTTTTACATTTGAGAGGAAGTAGCAGTTGCAGTTTAGCTATTACTTTGTTATGTTCTGAAAAGCGATCCTTTAGTTCAGTTAAGAAGTGATCAAGAAAAGGTGAAAATAAATTCCGACGATAGTATTCATCTGCATCGCTTGCTGGGGCATTTTCACCCTTTGATTGTCGTCTAACTATTCTTGTTCTTGGTTTGAACATTTGGCTTCCAACATTGTGCAGCATGCGTTCTGCTAACAGGTATATTTCATTGAACGACTAATCACTGCTACTACGCATTTTTTGTACAACATTAATGATTAAATCAACATGTTCGCAACATTGCACTAAACTTAAATTTCCTTTTTGAAGATTTCTACAAAGATTTGCACTATAAGAAAATCACCTTATTTAAAGTTAGCAAGGCAACTACAAATTCTGCACTAGTTATGCTGCATAATAATTGATAAGCCTGATCAGAGTTTTCTTTAGCTCCAGAATCTTGAAGTTCATGCAGAGCTTGTACTATCACAGCAAAACGAGATACTGAGTCATTCTTTTCAGTCCGTCTGGTTTCGCACAGACCTAAGGCTGTCTTATGAGATAGGTCTTCATTTTCTTTGGCAATTTTCTCTAGAATATTGCTCTTTTGCGATGACATACGAAAACAGTTTACTACTGTTTTAATGGGGCCAATACAGTTTCTAATGATGGATAATTCGCAAGAGTGTGAAATAACTAAATTCAAAGCATGGGCAATGCAATACACAAATTGGGCTTTTGGGTACTTTTCCGTTACTAATGTACGCACACCTCTGTACTTGCCACTCATTACGGCAACCCCGTCATAGCCTTGTCCAACCATGTTGTTCAAATCTACACCAAGCTGTGTTAATGTGGTCATGAGAATTGTAGCCAAATCTACGGCAGTCACATCAGTTACAGAAATAAAACAAAAAATCTTCGCGAATGATAGTTTCTTTAATGTCAACATATCGAACACAAATTGCAAGCTGTTCTTTCCTGGATATGTCCTGTGTCTAATTGGCTAATAATGAGAAACACTTAACATTGTTTATTCGAGAAACAATTGTATCTTGTATTATTTCCCTGCAAATTTCGATGATTTCATTTTGAATTATTGAACTAGTATACACACTTTTGGAGCCAGATGATTCAGATAAATGATTTAAAAGTACTGTATCCCCAGCTTTGGCACGGTATCGCAAAAGAGCCCTAAAGTTGCCATCATTGGAGTCTCGTTATTGGAGATAAATGGGACCTGAATCATTTGTTCCTCTTAAAGGAAGCTCTTGGCGACTGCATAAAATTATTGTTTCCACTATTGGAATTAACTTTGCTCTATTTCTATATTCCATTACCTGACGTTTTCTTGCTGAATCTATCTGATACACTGCATTAGCTGGTTTTCCGCTTGCAACACTTAAAAAATTATCTGCTTGCATACTAGCATCAATGTGATATTTAGTTTTCTCATGCTTTCCAAAATATTCTTTTGCATTCTTCCACTTTACATAAACTGTCGTTACCGGTGCACCAAGTACTTGATCTCCTCTGCCTCCAACTTGAGAACCAAATAATACACAAGTTTTTTACAGTGCTTCACATAATTGATTTGAATAAACTAACCATGGATACAGTTTGAGCCACTTTAATTGAAAAGTTAGTTTTCTCTTAGCGAAAACAAAGAAAACGTAGTCCTCAGAAGCTGAAGGTGTCCATGGGTTTTTAAGTGCTTGTTCTTTTGTGAAATCATCCAAAATAACTCCTCCTAAGAAACTGCTCATGACAAGCTTGTGACACGTTTCATTGTAATTAACACAGTTTTCACTAACCGGATTGTTAATGTTGTGTTCATTTTTTTCCATAGATTTCAATTTCACATTATTCGCACTAGTTATAACGAAGCTTGATGACACTGATTCACTTTGAAATTCATTTTCTTATTTATTTATGTTTGTGTTACCAACAGGAACAGAATTTAAATCTTCTTTTACTTTTTTATTTGTTATAAAAGCTGTTAACGATGTTTGTTTTTTCCTCTTCGTTATTCTTATATAGCAGTTTTGCTTTTCCAATTAATTGTAACCCGCTTACAGTTTAATCGGTTTGGCATACATTCAAATATACAGTACAATGCAAATTTCTAAAGCATGTACGACTGTAAAGCCTGAAGCTACTTTCTACACTGACTAGTTACGGTGTCCGGTTATTTGTGACTTGGTTACGTTCAGGGGCGGCTCCTGCTATGGGGCTGTAGGGCTGCAGCCCCCACCCCCTACTCAAAGCAGTTTTTTTCATGCCGTACCAAGAGAGAGATGTTTTGTAAACATCGCTGTAAGTTTTTCCAGCATAACGCCACGACTGAAGTTTTCTGAACTCAACTGGAAGTTTTTCCTGCATCACACCACTGGGAGCGGAAGGAACGTTAGCGGACTGTCTTGCTTGCAGCTCTGACGGCTATTGAAACCAACTCATGTGGGAAACTCTGCCTGTTCCCAATTCGTTTCCTTCCAATAAAACTTCACTGGGGACGGCATGGATGGCAGCTCTTGCTAGCATGGTTGCTCACGAATGCAGTCTCTCGTTGGGTGGCAATGCATCGCCGGACCTGTGTGCTTTGTTGATTAATACAATTCCTGTGCTTCCGAATAAGAAATAAAATAGGGGAATGAATTAAAAATAATGGCGAGTGTTGAAATAAAGTATTAAATAAAGTATGTTTGAATGTATTACTCAGCCTGGTTTTCTTTCTTCCAATTTTTGGTTTGTTCTCGCTTTTATTCAACGTAATAATTCTAACAATGTTACTTCCATCGAACTGGAGGTTATTCGTGTTTGCTAATAACAAATAGGTCTACTCAGTTGACGGGACTTTTGCAAAAAAGTGTTACTTATGTTTTCTCTTCTGGTCAAAATGGGCATGTGAACAACTTGCGATTAAGAATAGAGTTCAGTATTGGATAAATTGAAAAAAAAAAAAAAAAAAGAGGAGGGGAGAGACTAATTTCTGCAGCGAAATACTTGCTCAAAATTGATTTCTTCACTTACCAAGCACAGCGAAATTTTCGCTTTTAAACTCATGTAAATTTTAATTCACCAAAAACCATTGAAGTCACTTCACTGGGTACATTTTATTTTTCTGCTGCATCCCCTTCCCTCCCAAAAATAAGCTGCGCATTTATATTGAGGTAGTGCATTATACTTAATTACTTTGAAAAGAACATTTAATCAGATATCATTGTTTAGAAAATTTACAAAGTTGGTAAATTTTGGAAAAAAAAATTTTCTATACTAAATTGTTATCACGGCTTCAAAATTAAAAATGGACTGAATATGTTTGCAATCCGTTTTTATTAAAGAGAATGCCGGTGTGTGAGTATCGCAATAACAACTCATCGCGAAATTCTGGCAGACCCTTCAAAATTCCACAAAATGTTTTTCATGGCCGTCCAAGTTGCAGTGGTCGGTATCAAGTCAAAGTTCCAAAGGGAGTGTATTCGAAGAAAAAATATTTATTGTCATATTTCTAGGGATCACAATGAGACATTTGAGAACGCGTACATGGCCTTGAATGTGTCTCAGCTGCCACTGGCACACGCATTAATTTTTTTTTAATTTTTTGTCCTTATATATACACTGTATATATACAGGGTTCAAAGGAAAGTCCTTATTCAGGGCAATAACTACGGAAGAAAGGGTCCGAGAGGTACACAAGCTAGGTCTATGTATAAGAAAGAGACGATGGCCGATCGAATGAAAGCGATTGGAGCGCCTCTAGCGGCAAAGGTAAGAAGTTAGGAAACCTAACTCGCGAACAACGTGAGATAGAAACAAAATTCCAAATACAAAGTTGCAGCGCATCGTCTAATTAGTAAGAAACTACATATGGTGTGCACGAATTATGTACATGGATGGGTCAAAATGCTGATAAAGGGCACGCGGTCGCTGGATGGTTAGGCAATGCAAAATACCTGCCCACAGTGGAGAACGATTCAAATGCGTATGTAAATATTGATAGTGACGTAAAAGCCGGTCGATGAGATAAAATAACGAGGCTGGGGATTTGAACGTCAGTCTATGTACAAGTTGCAAACACTGATGGCGGCTACTAGAGCGCTGAGTACTGTGAAATGGTCGTGCTTTATGGCGAATGTCATCGCAATGCCCACGAAGCTGCAAGGCAGTATGCCGAGCGTTTTCCGACTGGTCAATATCCAACTGCAGCAACTATTAACAACTGTGTTCGCCGCCTCCGAGAGATCGGAAGCATACAGGCACGTCCGCGATCGAGCAGACCTACTGGTTCGGGTGTTACAGTGCATCCTGAGGCTGTCCTAGGATATGTCCTTGCCAATCCCAACATTAGTACCACAGCAGTCGCCAAAGCATGTGGATTAACAGCACAACTTGTTTGGCAAATCCTGAACGAGCATGGAGCTCACCTGTACCACGTTCAGCTAGTGCCAGGTTTGATGGATGGAGACCAGGGAAGGCGTTTTGATTTCTGCAACTTTGAACATAACACGTTGGAGGTTAATCCAAACTTCTTGGCCGATATCTTGTGAACAGATGAGTCCCGTTTTACACGGGACGGAATAGTCAATCAGCATAACACCCATTACTGGGCTCTGAGCAACCCATCTATGGGACCAGCTGCTCGACATCAACGACGTTGGGCAACTAACGTTTGGTGCGGTATTTGGCGAAACACACTAGTTGGACCCATTTTCTATGATGGTATATTAACAGGTCAGCGATACCTTCAGCTCTTACAGGGCCCGATATCTGACTTTCTGGATGACCTTCCCCTCAGAGATCTGCTGCGCCTGTGGTACCAACATCATAGTGCTCCACCTCACATGGCAGCCAACGTACGGAGTTTCTTGGCTGAAACATTCAGACACCAGATAATTGGTTATGGCGGTACGGTGGAATGGCCTCGGCGATCACCGGACTTAACACCTTTGGACTTCTTCCTGTGGGGTTACTTGAAGGAACAGGTGTATGCTACAGAACCTACTAGTCTGGAAGATTTACAACACCGCATTGTGTGGGCCTGTAACACAGTGACACCTGCCATGCTAGATAGTGTAGGAGAAGCTATTCTTACACGCCTTGGAATGTGCATCGCAGCCGATGGTGGCCACTTCGAACCGGCTGTACATTAACTTCGCGAAAATGTGCGTTGTGCCTGTAAGTAGGCATATCTCCTGTAAACATTTTACAGTATTATAAATATGCCTGCACAGCTTCTGTCTCGTGTCATTACTTTTGTGTCTGTTTCACCCGCTTTACCGATTTCAAATTAATAGCATTTGGACCAGTCCATGTTCATAATTCATGCCCACCATATGTTGTTTCCTAATAATTAGACGATGCGCTACAACTTTGTAATTGGAATTTTGTTTCTATCTTGTGTTGTTCGCAAGTTAGATTTCCTAACTTCTTACCTTTGCCGCTAGGGGCGCTCCAATTGCTTTCATTCGATCGGCCATCGTCTTTTCCCTATACATAGACCTAACTTGTGTACCACTCGGACCCTTTCTTCCGCAGTTATTGCCTTCAATAAGGACTTTCCTTTGAACCCTGTATCATCATCATCATCATCATCATCATTGTCAACCATTATCAATCCACTGCTGGACGAAAGTCTCCATATGCACGTATATGTATAATTTACAACCACTATCAATCCACTGCTGGATGGGAGTCTCCAAGTTTCTTCTTCCACAACAGTCTGCCTTGAGCCAGTTTCTTTCATGCTTTCGAATTTCATGCACCCATCTCCCTCTCGTCATCCAGTGGCGTAGGGACGGGGGGGGTACAGGGTACATTAATATCTACTGTACCCCCCAGATATGAGCAAAGACAAACCAATCATTCATAAAGAGTGAACTGTAAAATTCATATGCTACTTATTTTTTTTATTCTCTTTTTTTCAAAGAAATATCACGGGTCATCTGTTTTTTTTTTATATCTGAAGCTTGTAGTGGGAGGCTTTTCATCTACCAAAAACTGGCCAACCATCTGGGAAACTCCAGCAAATTAGTTCTGCAGGGAAACGACGAGTGCGAGGTTTTTGTTAATAACTTCAAACAGCATATGGTAGTGCTAGGGCTTGATAACATACTTGTGATCAGTGTTTCTTTTCTCTTAAAATTCCACGCATCTTGATCAGGTCGTCCTTTCTGCACTTTAAAAAAAAAATTTAATGCACAAGTGGACATTTCAGCGCCCGCAGCCCCGGCACTAAAATTGTTTTCTGTCTTAAGATCTGTAGCAATACAAGTGCATTACGGATTTAACATACCACTCATAGGACTCCAATTCCTCGATATCTCCACCACCATTTAGCTTTGCACCAGACCAATGTGCTTTTTACATCAATTGTCAGCCTATGTATCGTTCAAAGTTTTTAATATAGACTTCATAATGCTTCAATGGTACTATCTTCGCGGGTACAGCAGTTTTTATCTTACTGCGGTTTTACTTTATTAACGTAAACAAAAATGATAAGAAATTTAATTCGTTCTTGTAAAGAGTTATATAACATTTCCTGAGAAATCCCTCTTTTCCAAACCCTGCTGACGAAAATTCATCATAATGTTGACTTGTCCCTGCTCAATATTTTAATGAAAAGAAAAAGTACAAAAATTAACAAGAGAGAACACAAAAAAAAAACCCTTCTCCATTCCTTTTCTGATAAGAAATTAATAATGTGAACTTTTTGTCAGTAATAAAAATAATAATGGTAATAATTAATAATAATATGATGATAACAATGTTCATTCGGATGAATTCCTGATCAGTATACGTATTATATAAAAACTCTAATATACTACCCCCCCCCCAAAAAAAATAAATTCGGAGGGGGTCATCCATAGATGGCTTAATCCTTGAGATGTAAGGTTCATGAGCTTGTACCCCCTAAATCAAAAACGTTCCTACGCCACTGTTGTCATCTTCTGGGAATTGTTTTTTCCCTTGCTATCCAGATCAATATTTCAATTCTCCGTCGGTGGCTCTTTCTTCTAGCAATATGTCCATCCCATTGCAATTTCAGGAATTCTGACCATAAAATCTTCCACTCTTGTCATTTTCCCGATCCACGAGTTCCTATTTGTATCTTTTCTGGTAACATCAAACATGCATCTCTATATGCGTCTTTCAGTTACTGCAATTTCAGTTGTCTGTATGTCTATTTAGTTGTCATGCTTCTTTCAGTTGTCTGTGTGTCTATTTCAGTTGAGGTCCATGTCTGTACTCTATGCGTAAGAACTGGAAGGATGCACTAATTAATCAGTTTTTTTTAAGAAATAATGCATCCGACCAAGTTTTATAGGTCGATTATTTTCGTCATAAATGTGGCAATGTGGCCATCGCTTAATATCTGTTGCCTAATTTAGGTAACGGTACCCTCTACATTTTCCCTATCAATCGCTAAATATAAAATCTAAATATTCATTTCTTGTAAAAAAAAAAAAAAAAGCACTGTCGATCAACATATATATATATCATTATTATTAAATGGACAGCATCAGCACAGGCTCAGTAATTTAGCTTTCGAAGTGATGTCGTGATATCTACAAAATTGAGATGCAGCCCCCCATCTCAGCTTACCACGAGCAGCCACTGGTTACGTTCCCCAACTGAACCTACTCCGAGCGACGCTAATGAAAGATTTGCACCGAGGCTGACGAAAAAGACAGGCTACGGCGCGAAATAGTCACGTGCACAACTTAGTGCTGTCGCCAAGTCAATCGGTTGAAGTTGAACAGCCATTGCATCGTTTGTTCACAGTTATTTGTATTGAGTGAGTGTTCCGTTTATTGTCATTTGGATACACGTATAGTTTTGTGAGGTAGGTATATTTATATTTCTAAGATAAGGTTAATTCTTAGTAAACGTTTTATTTAGTTTTAGTGATAATTATAGGTTTAATGAGCAGATCTTAGTTTCACACTTGTTGAAATCTGTTCATGTCTCGTGAATAGTGAAGTATAAAGAAGTGAGTTATTCTGTGGTGTTGAATTCTTATTTCAAATAGAATGATTAATATTTTTTGCCAATGCCGATTCACATAGAGCTTGAATATTACCAGAAATCAGGGCAACTTTTCAATTAATTAGCCTTCGTAATTTGTATAACATTTGCATCTCCAACAATCGTTAGCCCTTTCTTTACGAAATTAATGCTTGAACTGTTGCATTGTAATGTGTCTCTGAATTAAAGAGGACATTTTTTAATTTCATAACTTAATGCAACTGTGATATAGCATTTGTCTGATTGAATTTACTAAAGCTGTCTGAACAGTGTGGACAGATTATGTTGAAAAACTGCATGATCAATTTTATTCTAACTACAAAACATAAGGAACTACTTTCGATTAAAAATTTCATATCTAGTTCTTCACTTGTATTAAAAGGTATAATTATTTTTAGAGGAATTGCCATGCCACGATTTCGCAGTGTTAGTGGCTGCAAGTCAAATTATAGAAGTGAAAAGGAGACTGTTACAACTTTTGCCATACCAAAGTAATGTATGCAGCAGATTTTGTATAAGACAAACTTTGTCTTATACAAAATCTGCTGCATACGTTTAAACAGACAAAGTTCTGATTTTAGATTTTTTTATTCATTTTCTGTTGAATGTTTGTGTATGAGTAGCTTGAAAACTAAATAGGAAAACATAACTCCTCAGCTGCAAAATACTCTTGAGCAACTGTAACGTACCAGGAGATGTGACGTACCTGCCAGAAGGACGCACACGACATAAAGGCAGATAGGAATCAGAATAAAACATCCGCGTAGCTCAATTGGCAGAGCAACTTATTCAGGAATGAGGGGATCCGGGTTCGAATCCTAGCGTGGACAGAAATGACGGAGAAATTTACTTCGTTATAATGGCGCCCGAACTATCCGGATGACCCGACCGTTCAAAATTTCGCATTGGTGTGATGCTCTTTCCACACCGCGAGATAGGAAAAATAAGAGAATCCTTTCTCCAGCATTTCAAAATAAATAAATAAATAAATAAATAAAAAATAAGGGGAGATGATGTAACGTACCAGGAGATGTGACGTACCTGCCAGAAGGACGCACACGACATAAAGGCAGATAGGAATCAGAATAAAACGTCCGCGTAGCTCAATTGGTAGAGTGACTTATTCCGGAATGAGGGGATCCGGATTCGAATCCTGGCGTGGACAGAAATGACGGAGAAATTTACTTCGTTATACAACTTAGTAAAAGCCAAACATGCTAACCGAAATGATTTGAAATCACGTGAAAGAAAAATTAAGAAGTTGAAAGTCTGAACGCTTAGTTTTCCGTGTCTTTCTTTAGTGCATAGTGTGCACAAAGTCCTGAGATAAGAAAAAGAGTTCAAACTTATCAAATATTTTATATGCATGTAAAGTGTTTAGCCAGGTTGGTTAAAGCATTGAAATGTATTTTTCTTCTGTAGTAAATGAAGATAACATTCCTGAAAAGTTATCTTTGAAACTAGAAAGTAAAGATATGTCATATTTGGTTTCATTTTATTTGAAACTTGTTTACCAGGAAGCAGTACTTCAGTTAGCGTCTCGTAACATATTTCCGATCTTTTTTCTGCTTCATCACATATTATTCACATAGTGATGCTGAGTGGTGGTGGCATTATGTACTGAAGATTTGTATTTAATTTTTGGTGGTGTCTTTTTTTTTTTTTTCCAAATTGGAACTAATATTGTTTGTGCAGTTGTTGCCCGTCTTACACAATGTGCCTGTGATATACCTTTTTATATTCTCCTATCCCAAGATATGCATCTTAATTTGCCAAGCCGTTTCACAGCAAAATGGGCCAGAGGTCCTCATTTTAATAGCAGTTTTGATTTCATCAGTCCAAATTCATTTGAAAATCTATGGACTATTTTCTTTCCATGGAAGATGATGCTGTACTCTTTCACATCATGGGGTCTGGCTAGTCCCTCAAAGACACTCATACCTGTACGAGTTCCATGTCACTTATTTCCAGATTAATAAATGTTAGCAGTAATATTGTAGCATTTTTGTTTACGTTTTATTACTGTACTAAAAAATTCCAGGAAATTTCTCTTATTTTTCATACTTGCCACTATGACTTCATTGCCATAAAATTTTTGATAAAAACACCTGTGAGAAGTTAACTGAAGTGTTACTGTGTGTGTGTGTGTCAGAGCTGAGTTCGGGCTCAATTTTAAGAGCCCAAGCCTGAAGTATGTCAGCCCGAACGAGCCCGAAAACTATGATTAACCTTTATAGGCGTTAAAAAAAGTCTTCCAAATTTCCACTCTTTCCTACCCATGCAATTAACCGATGTCTTTCTCAACTGCGGAGTGGGGAAGGGATGTCTATCTATTTCTATAGTTTCTTTAACCATTCATTTCTTCCTGAAATGTTTTTTTTTTGGGGGGGGGTGGATCAGGAAACATCTGGAGGCACAACAAACTATGTCGTATGTTGCTCAATAGAATTAGCAGGGAGCTGCCCCTTTGAGGTAGGGAGCAAAATTCCGTCAGCTTGCTATCTACTATCTATACTTCTTAAAACTTATCCTTGGCAGATATCCTGTAATTCATGGCCTATGGTATTTTGTTATACAAGCCCGGAATGGATAGCCCTGCAGAATTCCTACTCCCTATTTAGACCCAGTTGCTGAAGAATTCTCTTTAGCAACTAGAAAGTGTAAAAAAATCCTCCTGTGCTAAATCATATAAAATCACATTAAAAGAAAAAGGAAGAAAATTCTTCCCCTCCAAGCTCGAACTCCAGTAAGTATTACGCAGCCAGCACCCGGTTCGGGTTCGGCCCGTCTCAGCACTGGTGTGTGTGTGTACTAGTGCTTAGCTTGACATTTATAGTAGGTATATTGAAAGTAAAAATTTAATTTTACCATAATGAGCAAATTTGGCTTCTAGTAAAGAATGTTAGTAAAATGTATAAATTCCTTAGTGTTATGAAAAATTAACCAATTGTGCTTAATTCCTTTAGAAATGTGTGGGAAATAATTATTTATACTGTTGAAATGTTGTCTAATCCAAAATGTGATATCAAATATGTTTTATAAAAAAGTAGATCACAGTTAGGTATGAACATTACAAAAGTAGATTTTAGGTAAAGAAAATAATGGACACAACTCATACATAAAATATTCAGATTGTAACACATACTAGAGGATCTAAAGCTGAGATAATTTTGATGTAACTTGTGATGATTCAAACTATTTGAAACAGATGTCTTAATTTCTGCCATTGGTTAGCAAGAATTCTTTATTTATTTTGTTGTGTGTATCTATAACTTTGTTGCAGATGCTATCACATAAGGAAAGTTGGGGTAAACATTCTGAAGCTGAATACAGTTGCAGCTTGTGATGACTTCCTTCTTTCAAACTATTTGAAACAGACATTTGAGGTACATTTATGTAAAAAAATGGACCCATTTGTTTATTTTTAATAGTATTTTTTACTTCGTTCCGCTTGAAGATACAAGACAAATTGATAGTCAATAGGTAAGTTGATACTTTTTCCAAATGTGGTATTTATGCTAATTTTTGAAGCAAACTAAAAATTTGATTTCTGAATTGCAGCAAAGTGCTTTAATAATATGAGGGTGGATCAAAAAGTTAGTTACACTGTTGAATAAAACAAACAAACAAAGATATACTCAGGGGATGTATGTTGGTTTAAAGGTACAACATTAATTCATTTTTTGACATAGTCGCCTAAGGACTGTAAACATTTATCGGAACGTGCGATTAACTTTCCCATACCTGTACAGAAAAAGTCCAGTTTGGTGCAACTAGTTAAGGATCGCACTTTTCACAGCCTCATCGGTTGGGAATCGTTGTCCACTAAGGTCTTGTTTCATTTTACCGAACAAATGGTAGCCGCATGGGGATAAGTTGGGGCTGTAAGGTGGATTTTGCCACACCTCCGACTTGAATGACTACAGCAATTCCCTTTGTTTTCCATGCTGTGTAGCGTTGTTGGGCAGCAGAGTGACACCTTCGCTCAACTTACCCCGGCATCTGTCCTTAATTGAATTTTGCAAATTTAATAGTGTTTGGCAATATGAGTCACTATTGATGGTCATCTCTTTTGACAGAAATTCTGTGTAAACAACAGATTCACAGTCGCCATGACCTCTCCCGCAGACAGAGACAGTTGGACTTTTCACGTCTTCCTTGTTGGAAAGGTGACATGTTTCCATTCCATGGACGATCGTTTGATTTCAGTTACGTAACAGTAAATATGTGATTTCAGATTACTTATAGAGATATATTTCCCATGTATAATAAGAAGAAATATTTCTTCCCCAATGTTTACCTGAATAACTGGGAATTTGCTAAGCATCGACCTGACTCTAAATAGCTGAGCTACGATGAAGCAGGGTTCGCTTTGACTGGCGAAAATCTGAGATTATTCGGATTAAATCACTCTGATGTTTGGGACTTCCTCATCCTGGATGGTGTAACGGTAGCATGCTCGAATGGAAATCGGGAAATGCAGGTTCGCTTCCTGCTCCACGGCGATGAATTTTTCAAATTTTCTGGTATGAAAGAGTTAGTCAGTAGCACTAAATCTGCAATTTCAGATTGCTTATTGGCTCATAATGCAATTAAATTTCTGTTAATGGTGAGCAAGAATTCTGTTTACTGAGCTATAGTTTGAATTAAATTCTAGTATGGAAATAGTTTTTTCAATTTTTGGCTTACCTAACAGTGTTCAATTATAGTAATTGTAAATTTACAAATGAAAGGAAAATTTTATAGTGACAAAAATGAATAATTTTATGAAAAAAAGTTCTTGCATTAATTTTTCACAAAACAATGAGAACATTTTTTGTGACAGTGTCCTTCATTCAATTTTTTTTTTCAAGTACCAAGAAAACAGCTTGTGCCAGAATGTGTTGTCACATAATTTTAAAGTGTTGAAATATATACAGATAAGGATTTTTTTTTCTTCCTCCAAGTAGAAATAAGTTAAATAAACTGTAATGCACAGAGATGATTTGTATTAAAAGGGATTCTAAGCATTTTTTTAAAGAAGGAATTATTTCCAAATTATGTACTTTTAGTGTACAGAAGCATTGTCCTAGAAATAACCCCATTAAACAAAATACATGCAATAATATCAAAAAATTATTTTTTCCAGAACAAGAAAAAAATATAACTTTTTTTAATTTAGTAAGGAACGTTTTAGCCATATATATATATATATATATATGAGGGAACACTTTTTCTTCGACCTCAATATGATTTCGCTTGACGTTTTCCGTTTGCTAATAATATTCTGTACGCTATTTATTAAACGAATTCACTTTTCATTGTTGCTAGAAGGCAAAAAGAAAAAAAAAATGAACTACACGGACAACGAAGAAAATATAGTTAATTTCATTAAATCGAGCAACAAAACTTTCGAATATGTCTCTTGATACGACTTTGCTAAATGAACGGCTAAACGCAAAAGTCCACACTACACGGAAAACGAAAAAAAATTTTTATTCAGTAGTGTTAAACGATTAAGTTCAGTAGAACTCCCATTTTAATAATGTTCCTTTTAAACGTTTTCTTCTCTAATAGTTTTAAATTAATATGCAATGATTAGATGTGCCACCTTATATTCGCTGCGTGATGGAAAATATAGCTCTCTACTCGGTCACCGTTTGCTTTCGGCAGCCCAAGCAGAGGCAACAGCAATAAGTTGGTCACGTGATCTCGTCGATGCCCTTTCGCACCGAAGCCTGTCTTTCTCATCAGCCTCGATTTGCACGAAGTGACGTCACTGAAAGCTCTCCACTAGAGGCCTGCAACGCCCAGCTGCTTGCACTTCCTCTCTTCTTCTAACCTCCTTGAGTGAGGTTTAGTGAGTTTGCTGCACAGCTAGGGATAGAATGGTCTGCTGAATCATGAGACAGAATGGTCTTGCTGTAACTTACAACCATAAGCTCACCTAGAAGCTTTCATGAAATGATACTACTACAATTTTTGTAAATAAGATCGTTGGATAGATGTAATGTAACGTAGTATGCCTTTTTTTTCAGACCTAAGGGAGGGGTTCGAACCCCTCAAACCCAACCCTTATATACGGCCTTGCCTGTAATGCTTTCGAAAGATTTGAGGATGGACTGGGGGCCGCCTCGGTGGCGCAGTGGTCTAAGGCGTTGGCCTCTGATCATTCGTTGAAAGGGGTCCGGGTTCGAATCCCGGTGAGGCATGGATGTTGTGTTTGTCTTACGGCACTGGCTCTCTCCCTTCCCTGGAACCAGTGACTCTAAATTAGGGACGGGCGACTGCTTATAGCCCATTGAGTTGCTCACGGTGGTCGTTAAATCTCAAAAAAAAAAAAAATGGACTGGGGCGACTATACTCTTTGCAGGCTCTTCCCAAAAAAGCGGAAAGAAATAGATTTTTTTTCACATGGCAGTTTCTTATAATTTTTGCTGTACTATCTGCAAACAACAACAAAAACAACTGTTGAACTCTGTCAATTCTTCAAGCATTCTGCATAATTCTGGGGCCCCTTGAAAATACTGGTCCTGGGGCTGCAGCCCACTTAGCTCTTAAATGGGCTCTGCACTAGTGCGTGCAGGATTTTTCGTTTTTAACGGTACGTTCGATGGTCTTCAGTGCAACAGTAATACCACGAAATTTTCTTGGCGGCATCTCCGGTAGCGCAGTGGTCTAGCAAATGGATGTTGTGTTTGTCTGACAGCAGTAGATCTCTCCCTTCCCTGGAAATAGTTTCTTTAAATTAAGGGCTGGTGACTATTTGTAGCCCATCGAGTTGCTCTCTGTGGTCATTAAATCCCGAAATACGCAGAACAATAATCTAAATTTCTTGATCTTTCCATAAATCGGCAATGGTTAAGCTTTTTTGTGCGTCCAAACAGTCCCAGTTTTCATGTCCGTGCTTTGGCTCAGATTATTTCCCCTAATATCGTGTCATAAATTTGTTGAATTAATCAGAAGTCGCACTTTTCGGCTTTAGTACTTTGTATCCAATCAAAAATTGGCATCCGAAAACAGTCAGATTCGCGCCTTAACCAAGTGGCCATTCCTTGAGTGTGTATACGAATAACTGTAACCTAGATACTCTGTTGCGTGTAGTAATGGCGTCTTGTTGGGTTCCTGATAAGCGGTATTCTGAACGCGAAAGGTTAGTTAAATGTTTGCATTTATTATGTTTAGAATATTTTTCTTTAAATATGCAGCATTATAATACTGCATTTATTTTGCATGTTAATCTTCATTTAGATGTTGAATTTATTGATGTATTTCGTTGCCATATGAAAGCTTTAGTAAACATTCGGCCACGTTTCGTATGCTGTGAAGTTGGTTTTTCAAAAATTCCTTTGAAAAAGTGCAGTTCTTGCCAGCATTTTTTTCCCCTCGTGCTTGTGTAAAACAGTGATAATTTCGGAATTGTACAGAACATAGTGTATTGTGTCTTTCAATTGGTATAAAAAGGTTCAGTAGTTATTTACCCACTCAGGAGCAGGAAAAAGATTTAAATGCTGTTAATAAGATCATGAAGTGATGGAAGCAGATGAATTTTTCTGGGGGGGGGGGGCTTGTGTTCCTGAAGCCTGGACGAAGTAAACAGTACAGAAAAGCGTAAAAAAATTAATTTGCAATACAGTTGAGCAGAAAACAATCTTCAAAACTTTTAAGAATCATTATTAACTGTTTTCCTGTATAAACTTGCATAGTTATCATAATATTATCATCGTTGAGATATGAATTCTAAAGCAAACTAGCTAGTAACCTTGTAGGATAACATGCTTTTTAAAAATTTTATATATGTTGTTTACAAATATTTCTGTAGCTTTCGCATTTTGAAGAACACTGTTTCCTCCCACTTTCACCGCTGACAGTCTCTTACTTTAACAGGAAAGCATTTGAATTAAGTGACGATCACATGTAGTAATATTTGCGCTCCAAATTTACTGTTTGCACATTTTTAATGATGTTCCATATGCAATTTTTTTCTTTCTGCATTTTGTGGTTAAAAGTTTTTTTTTATATAGTAAAATTTCAAGTTATCAAACTATGATTGATAGCATTCTTGTTTTCCAATATTATTACTAACCTACTCAGGGTTGGCTTTAGCCGTCATGGCATTCAGTGTGGCAATATTTGCTGCCTTCCACCCTCAAGGTATTTTTTTAATGTTGGACTGTATGGTTTTTTTATTGACACATAAAAGGTATACACTATGAAGGATATTCTCAAATACTGTGTAAATGGAATGTGGAATTCATATGGGGAATGGTGGTTGAAACACTATTAGTCAGATATACCTGTGTTATTTTGTAGCCTAAAATAGTATACATATTATTTCTAGATAATTATTGTCACATGGCTAGGCTGTACTTTTTTTTTTACCATAAATTTACTTCTTGACCCTATGCCTGATCTGACCCAAGTATTTATTAAATGGTATATGACTAAGCACTTGGTTTGCTAAAATATTATTTCATTCTGTGCACATTTTCTGAGATAGTGATCAGTGTTCACCTTGGCACCAACACATCCCAAATTTTCTTGCATTACATCAACGAACTTGCCAAGAAATATCCTGCCATCATCAAACTTGCCATAAACTGCTTATTAGAGGCCCTAAATGTCAGTTTGTGCTCCGTTAAAAATAAAATTATTGACATAAAACCTCTCCAATGACTGATTTATTGGTTTCTCTTCTCAAAGTTTTTGAAACAGTGACATTTATTTTTTTATCTAAAAGAAATTTCAGTATCCTCAATTTCAGGTGATTCAGAAATTGTAGCATTATCTATAAATGCTAAATTCAATTTTTTTGGCAATAGTGCTGGATCAGTTGTGTTGCACAGAGAGGATGGTGAGGTAACTGTATTGTTAGTATTGCAATTAACTAGTACTTGAACTTTTAATATAAATTATTGACATAAAACCTCTCCAATGACTGATTTATTGGTTTCTCTTCTCAAAGTTTTTTGAAAAATGATTTTTATTTTTATCTAAAGAGAATTTCTTATCCTCAATTTCAGGTGATTCAGAAATTGCAGCATTATCTATAAATGCTGAATTTATTTGATTTTTTTGGCAATAGTGCTAGAACAGTTGCATTGTATTTTTATTTTATTTTATTTATTTTTGTTGTTACAGGGAGGATGGCATGGTAACTGTATTGTCAGGAGTATTGCTATTAATTAGTACTTCTAATATGTACCTTATTTAAATTTAGTCACAGTATATACACTTTATCATTCATCAACCCCCACACACAGTATCTACCACACATTTACAGCTAAGCTTTGACCATATATAGTGATAGACCTCACACTGGTAATGGCTGTCATGTCCCAACATGAGAGCTGTCAGATCACTTGACATTAGGCCACCCCTGTGGATCAGTGGTCTGAGCGATGGCTTCTGATCATTTATCTGAGATGGGCCCGGGTTCGAATCCCGGTGAGGCATGAAAGTTGCGTTTGTCTTATGGCACTAGCCACCTCCCTTCCCTGGAATCAGTGGCCCTAAATTAGGGATGGACGACTGCTTATAGCCCAATGAGTTGCTCATGGTGGTCTCTAAACCACCAATAAAAAACAACAACAACAACAACAAAAAAAGTGACATTATACAGAAATGAGTACATGCTGTCCATTCCATGCTTTCTTATGGCTTGACATTCTATTTTGAAATATTAGTATTTAGTAAATCATATAAGTTAGAAGTTTGTTTTTAAGGAATATATTCATGAGGAAATTGTCACATATGTCAAAATTGTATTGCAACCGTTTCGAAGTTACAGAATGATTCATTAATTTGAAGGCCATTAGTTTTGTGTGTGTTTGTGTGTAAATCAGCTGTATTTGTTTGTACTTGAAACTTCATGTAAAGTGATGTTCTCATTAATAACTACAGAACTGTGGTATTTTCAGTGCATTATTATGTGAAAATTCCCAATGTACACAGTAAAATAAAAATATATGCCAATGACATCATACTCCGAGTAAGTTTATTTAACATATGTCTGTGCACAAATTGGGTTGTTTATAGGCAGTGATTAATAATATTGTGATGAATATTTGCAAAAAATTTAAAACATGCACATTTTTTTTTAAATTGTGAATGACAATATTTTGTGCATAGGTACAAATTTTCTAGATTGGGAACTGAACTTTTGTCTAAATTATTTCTGCCTGAACATGATAATTACCAAAAATATGGAAAACTTGTGTAAAATAGAGGTACTGCATATCATCCCTGACCTTTTTGCTAGACTGGAAACTGAATCTCTTGAAATTCTGCAACATCAGTCTCCATATCCCTATGGCCTTAATTCCACTCTTTCTGACAATAAACACAATCCACATACATTTTCTATTCGTGAACTGTTCTTTCTTGTTAACAACAAGGTCTGCACTAGAATTAAAAGAGGGCAGAGGCTTTTTCGTACTACAAGCAAGGTGGATTTTGCAAGCTTGCAAATCACACTAAGTAGTTTTAAAAATGATTCAAGTTTTGTTAAAAATGCTTGTAGAACTCTTAAGTCCTTTAAGCACTCTGTCCTTAAAAGTTTTTTCAAATTCTGGAATGAAACTGCTAATCAAGTTGATAAGCATGTTTTTTATTTAGTTCTGGACATTATTAAGCATATTCTTAAAGAGAAAATTTCTCTTAAAGGTATTTCCAGAAATTATGTGACCATCAGATTTCTTAATAAAAACTTTGATTATCTCAATGTTAGGAAGCTGTTCTACAGTAATGCATTTTCCCCCCATATCCAGGCACCAGTCTATTGTAAGTTATACGTATGTTAGGACCTTAGGGTCTATAGTAAAAAACTACAAACTTGGATCTTCGCATTCTTTACCTGTAGTTACAGCATGTTCTTGTGAAGAACTTAAAGACACAGTTCACTATAATAGGCTTTACAAACATGTTATCACTGGTAGCTTGAGCTTTGTTGATAATGACAAGCTCAGAAATTTGTTAGAGTATGGTACTAAATTCAGACATATCTCCATAAAACAAATTCTTGATATTTTTACTCAAGATGTTAATAGATACATTATTAAAACAAGAGTAGCATACAATCAGCCAATTGAGGCCTTTGCAGAATGGAAATATAATGTTATTAGTAGCTTCTCTGATAAGTTGGCAGGTCTAGATTTATGTTTTGACAGAAATCTTTTTTTCTCTGGAGATGCCAAAAGGTCACTCTCTAAACTATAAGATCAATATATCTTTACTAGTACAGATAAAGCTAGCAATAATTTTGCAATTATCTGTAAGAAATTCTATTTTGAATTGTTAAATCTAGAACTCAATAATAGAGTAGCCTACAAGCCAGTTAGTTATTGTACCAAACAGCTTAAAAATCGTTTTAAGGCCTTCAAGGAGCTTAAAATTCCACAAATAAGAAGATATGAACCTGAATTTCCCTTCCTTTTTGCAACTGTTAAGTTTCATAAAGATCCGGTAAAGTTTAGGTTCATAGCTAGTGGAGTTAGGAGTCAAAAAAAAAAAAAATTGATCAAGCTTTTGAGGCAATCTTGAAGATCTTGAAACACATTAGTAACAGTACTAATTATGAAGTACAGAGATTTTTGGATAATCAATAATAATTCAGAAGTAATTTCCACTATACTCAACATAAAACCCATAGATATTAATAGTTATGATTTCGAGAACCTATATACTAATCTGCCTCTTTCAGATATCATCACTACCTTTAAAGAGCTGTATGTAGAATTTAAGCTTAACCAATTTGCTAATGTAGGTGCTTGGAACTCTTATCTCAATTGTTGCATAAACAATAACCATATTTTATATAATAATACTCTATAAGCAAGTAAACAAAATACCTATGGGAATAGCTCACTCTACAAGTGTGGCTAATCTATTCCTGTTCTTTAAGGAATATATGTTCATTAAGAATAGCTCCTTGTGCTCAGATAACTACTTATACACTTATAGATATATTGACGATTTGCTTTGTATAAATAATTCAGAAGTAATAGAAAGTGATTTTGCAAATATCTATCCTAGCTCTCTTAACTTAGGTAAAACCAACCACAGTAATAAAGGAACTAGATTTCATAGACTTAAAGCATTAAACTTAACAGAGGTAACCCATCCATCAGCCTTTTTGATAAAAGAGTTAATTTTCCTTTCAAAGTAATAAAATATCTGCACTGGAACAATAACATCTCGGCCAAAGTAATTGAGAATGTACTAATTTCTCAGGTACTCAGAATTTCAAGAATCTGCAGCAACAATTTGGATTTCAATAACCATATTAGAATCTTATTAAACAGTTTTCTAGAAAACAAGATTCCAGCTACTCTCATAAAAAGAATATTAAGAAAAATTGTTCTGAATAATAGAGTTAGGTTAGAAGATCTGTTTTAATTTCTGCACAGTTAATAAAATGATTCTGGCCAATGAAAGCCTTCATAGAAGTTGGTCTGGAGGATGCATATTAACTACAAAAAAGGAACCTTTAGTGCTATGGACAGGACAGCCCTATTAAAAATAAAATAAAGCAAAAAAAAAAAATCACACAAAAAAAGTTTAAAATTTGATTAAAAAATAAAATAAAATAAAAAATAAATAAAAAGCAAACTAGGTATTCTCTCACTAGAATAACTAACCTAAAAATGTAAAACTTACATTTAACAAAATTGGAACTGGTAGTGTCTGTGGAAGTACACTAGGGTAATTAAATACATATAAAAGTTACTAAATACACTACATGTATATTTGATAATATTTTTCATGTATTCTGGAGAGTTATTCTACTCTATCTGGACAAGCAGGACTTCATTCTTAGTTGTGTAATTCTCTTGATAGAAATTTAATGGGCAGCGTCTTTTTCTGCGGAGAAGACTTAGGAACCTCCCCCACCACCCCTCTGCTTCTAAGGAAGCGGTGAGGAGGGTGGTCGGCCATTTCTTTGGGACTTTTTTGCAGGGGAAGGGCATAGTAGGTAAGCTCTAATCTTTGTGCATGTACTTTTTTCTTTCTAGAATTATTTGTGAACATTCAAAGCAGAAATTTTCTATTTTTTCTCATTAGGCATTTGGTGCAAGCAGTTTTACTAACTTTATGAGTTTTCTCTTTTACTTAATTTGGAAATTATGCGTGTTTTTGAGAACATAGTTTGGGTAGTTAGCTGTTTTATTGTACTTGTTGTCAACAATGCTTTCTCATTATTGGCAGGAACATAAAAACTACATTATTATACACTTAAAGCACTCCTGGAATATTTTGTAAATATTGCAACTATTTGTTAACTTCATATAATTTTTCCAAAGCACCATTTTAAATTTTTATAATTATTTTTTAGTTCTTGTGATGTCCATTTTTTGCGTAAGTTGTAGGTACAAAAATCCTGTTTATTCTCATGACTCTGTTGAAAATTTGTATTCTTTTGTTTTTTATTTTATAGCATTTTAGGTAAAGCTTTTTTTCACCACAAATAATAAGACTTTGTAGTACTTTTAGTGCTGTTATTAAAGTTTAGATTCTCTCTCAGGTGGATTGGTTGCTCAGCAACATGTTTTAACTGAATATTTCTGATTATTTGTTCAGACCCTCTCACAACTTGTGTTTTTGTAATTGTTTTTCTGTTTTTGTGGCAGATGATGAGTGTGGGTTGGGCCAGGAAAGTTATAGATGCATGCAAAAACTTTAACTAAATTATTCTTCATGCAACTCTGAGGAGGTTATGCTAATTAAAATTTTTTGGTGGGCTTTAAACTTGCATCTATGGCTTTGCAGAAACCCATTTCCAACTAGGTCTTTGTGGAAGTGAAAAAATTCAGAGTTTTGCTGGTCCTTGATAAAGCCAAGGCTCGGCATTCTCGACAATTTCTACATTCAGGTTTGCTATTACTTTATTTTCTTTTTTTACTCATGCCTGTTGGGCTTTGAAGTTTTCTATGTTGTTTTAGTACTTGTTAAATAATTTTTTATTACTGTATCTACTTAGTAGTGTGTGAGTTCTGAATATTCATAGCTGCTGCGCTGCGATCTTCAGATTGTTTTTTAAGCAAATTTAGTTTTAAATTCTTAGGTAAAAAATTTGTCTTTGACTCTGCTCTTGGATATATATATATACACATATAAGAGCTAAGTCAAAAACAAAAGACATTACCTAAAAATTTTTTGAAACGAAATTTTCTAAAGAACCTGAAGATCACGACGCGCAACGCAGCAGTTATGAAAATTCAGAATTCACAGTCTATTAAGAAGAGACAGAAGCAAAACAATTTTTCAACTCATACTTATAAAACAACATAGGAAAATTCATATACTGACAGGAGTGAGCAAAAAAAGGAAAAAATAATAGCAACCTAATGCAGAAAGTGTCGATAATGCCGAGCCTTGGCTTTATCAAGGACCAGCAAAACTCTGCATTTTCTCACTTCCACAAAGACCTAGTTGGAAATAGGTTTCTGCAAAGCCATAAAGGCAAGTAATAATCCCACAAAAAAAAAAAAAAGAAAATAAATATTATAACCTCCTAAGAGTTGCTTGACGAAAATTAAGTTAACATTATTTTTGCATGCATCTATTGCTTTCCTGGCCCAACCCATGCTCATCATCTGCTATTAAAAAACAGAAACACAATTACAAAAAAACACAAGTTGTGAGAGTGACTGAATGAATCAAAAGAATTTTTCAGCAATAACACTTAGCCAAGTGACCTAGCCGCCTAAGAGAAAATTTAAACCAGAATAGTAATTCAAAAGTACCACAGATTCTTATGCTGAGCAGTGAAAAAACGTTTTATGCAAAATGCCATATAAAAGTTAATAATTTTTTTGAAAAAATAGATTCCGGAAGGAAACTATATATATATATGGGATGTAAGGTCAGGTGATGCGTAACATCACAGCCTCTCCTTGACAAATGTCAACCCCGCCTTCTCGTGGTACATCCTGTTCCTACTAAAGGGGCTCTGTCGACCGCCAATAGCGGTATAACTATACCATCGGGATTAGAGGAAATGCTATCCCACACTCAGCAACCCGCTTGGCCAGCGTGGTGAGTTATGGCCAAACCCCTCCAAAATGACTCCACAACTTAAATTTTGGCCCTCAGTCTCCGGCAGCTGGAATGTACCTGGCCAGGGCAGCGGCCAGTGCGACATGAAGGCAGAGGGTGCTAAGAATTCCCGGAGGACCGGACTAGGCTGCCATCTGATGCTGACCTTGGCTACATATAATGGACGCTCCCTATCTTCTGATTAAAGGCTTCTTGAATTGGAAGAGGAACTACAAAGGATCAAGTGGGACATCGTCGGGCTAAGTGAGGTAAGGAGAAAAGGAGAAGATCTCATTGAACTGAAAAGTGGACATCTCTTCTACTATCATGGGACAGATACTGGCAGAACTAGTGGTGTTGGATTTATAATAAACAAGAAACTGAAGGATAAAGTTGTAGAAGTTGAAAGTTCCTCTGACAGAGCTGCACGACTCGTTATCCAACTCTCGAGAAGATACCAGGCTCAGATTATTCAAACTTATGCATCCACCACAAGTCATCCTGAAGAAGAAATTGAAGAATTTTATGAGGAAATTCATCATCTAAATAATAAAGGTAAGCAGCACTTAAAGATAATTATGGGAGATTTCAATGCAAAAATAGGGCAACGGCAACAGAATGAAATTTCAGTTGGTAAATTCAGTCACAACAACAGAAACCAGCTTGGAAATACTCTCGTTGAGTTTGCAGAGGCAGAAGGGTTTTTCATCTTGAACTCCTTTTTCAAGAAAAAACCACACAGGAAATGGACATGGAGACATCCAAATGGGACGACAAGTGAAATTGATTTTATTATGTGTAACAAAAAATTCGTCATAGAAGACTGCAGTGTGCTAAACAAGTTCAACACAGGTAGTGACCATAAATTGGTGAGATGTAAGATGCACCTCAACACTAAACTTGAACGTGGCAAGCTCATAAGACAAACAAAATGTATTGACATAACCAACCTTAAAAAACACCATAATACCTTCAAGTTGGAACTGAAGAACAGATTCTCTGCTTTAAAAGGCCTAACATCGGAAGAAGTGGATATTTTTGAAGTTAACAGAAAAGTAACCAAAGCTCTTATGGAAACAGCAACAAAATTAGCTGGGTCTAAGAACAAGTTGCATGGGAACAAATTATCAGGAAAACCCAAAATGTTGATGCAAAAAAGAAGAGAGATGAGGACAACTAAAGAAGATGTGACTTCCAAAGTGGAATATATAGAGCTATGCAAGACAGTACGAAAAAGTATCACTGAAGACGTAAGGAAATTCAACTGTGAACTAGTAAGGAAAGCAATTGAAAACAACCAAAGCCTAAAGATAGAAAAGGGACATCTCAGTAAGGGAAGAAAACAGATTATGGCACTGAGAAAAGAAGATGGTTCTGTAACACGAAATAGAAGCGAAATTTTGACAAGAGTGAAAGATTTCTACTCCAAATTATATGAAAGGGATGATACATGTACGCCAGACATCATGAAAGATACCAGTACCAGAGTTCTTCCAGTCCTCCCAGCAGAAGTTGCACATGCAATCAAGAACATGAAGCGGGTAAAAGCTCCAGGAGAAGATGGAATTACTGTAGATATCATACAAGAAGCAAGTAGAGAAATCGAAACAGTACGCGCCCAAGTTTTCACTCGATGCCTTAATGAAGGAAAGATTCCTGAGGATTGGAACAACGCTACAATGATCCTGCTACATAAAAAAGGTGACAATGAGGATATCAGGAACTTACAGACCTATCAGCCTCCTATCAGTGGTTTATAAAATCTTCACTAAAGTTCTTTCACACCGCTTGAAGGTCACACTGGACATGGCTCAAGCGAGAGAACAAGCTGGATTCAGGAGTGGATACAGCACAATAGATCATATCCACGTACTGAGAGAACTAATTGAAAGAGCGAGGGAATATGAACTTCCATTATGCATGGCTTTTATCGATTATGAAAAAGCCTTTGATTCGGTGAAACCATCAGCAGTTACAATGGCTCTGAAATCCTGCGGTATTGAAGATGCATACATTAATATTATTAATAACATCTATTTAAATGCAAGTGCAAAGATTCGGCTGTTTGAAAATACAACACACATAAAAATTGGAAAGAGAGTGAGACAAGGTGACACCATATCTCCGAAGCTCTTTAAAGCTACATTGAAAAATGTCTTTCAATCACTGAACTGGGAAAACAAAGGAATAAAGATTAATGGCGATTATCTAACCCACCTTCGTTTTGCTGATGACATAGTCATTTTTGCAACTACCCCATTGGAGCTACAGAGTATGATGCAGGAACTTGCTGACAAGAGTAAAGAAGTGGGATTAAAAATTAACTTTCAGAAGACAAAAGTGATGTTCAATGCTTTTTCAAGAAATGAAGATTTATCAATTGATGGAGAAAAGCTGGAGATAACAGACACGTACGTTTATCTTGGACAGCAGATATCAAGTGAGGGTCACATTGATGAAGAAATTAATCGGCGTACAAAACTTGCCTGGAGAGCTTATGGAAGAAACATCATAATTTTCAAGAGCAATATGCCATTATGTCTTAAAAGAAAAGTGTTTGATCAATGCATCCTTCCAGTGCTTACGTATGGTGCAGAGACGTGGACCTTAACTAAAAAAGACATACAAAGGCTGCAGACAACTCAAAGAAGCATGGAGAGGTGCATGCTTGGTGTAACCAGGAGAGATAAGAAGAGGAACTCATGGATCAGAAAAATGACAAGAGTGAAAGACTCATGATCAGAGTAAAATCCCTGAAATAGCAATGGGCTGGACATACTGCCAGAAGGACAGACCATCGATGGACAGCCGGAATTTTAGATTGGATTCCAAGGGACAGGAAAAGACCCAGAAGAAGACCACATGGGAGATGGGTGGATGAAATTCGAAAGTATGCGGGAGTGACATGGAGGAGACTGACACAAGACAGACCGTTGTGGAGGAAACTTGGGGAGACCTTCGTCCAGCAGTGGATTGATAATGGTTGACAATGATGATGATTTCAGCATTTGTCTTAAGGTGATTTCATCATAAGGTGATTTCAGTATATGTCTTAAGGTGATTTCAGTATTTGTTTTTGACTTTTCTTTGATGCAGCCTTTGGCGCTTTAGAAGTTTAAAACTGTTTGGTTTTGCATGTTGCCTTTGATATAATTATATATATATCTCATCATCAACCATTATGAATCCACTGCTGGATGAAGGTCTCCCCAAGTTTCTTCCACAAATGTCTGTCTTGGCCCTGTCTCCTCCATGTCACTCCAGCATACTTTCGAATTTCATCCTTCCATCTCCCATGGGGTCTTCTTCTGGGTCTTTTCCTGCCCCTCGGAATCCAATTTAAGATTTCGGTTATCCATCGGTGGTCCGTTCTTCTGGCAACATGTCCAGCCCATTGCCATTTCAGTGATTTCACTCTGTTCATGAAGTCGTCCACTCCTGTCATTTTCCTTATCCACAAGTTCCTCTTCTTATCTTTTCCGGTTACACCAAGCTTGCATCTGTCCATGCTTCTTTGAGTTGTCTGCAGTCTTTGTATGTCTTTTTTAGTTAAGGTCCATGTCTCTGCTCCATATGTAAGCACTGGCAGGATGCATTTATTAAACACTTTTCTTTTGAGACATAGGCATATTGCTCTTAAAAATTGTACTGTTTCTTCCAAAAGCTCTCCAGGCAAGTTTTGTACGCCGATTAATTTCTTCATCAATGTGACCCTCACTTGATTTCTGCTGTCCAAGATAAATGTAGGAATCGGTTGTCTCAAGCTTTTCTCTATCAATCGATAAATCTTTGTTTCTTGTAAAAGCATTGTACATCACTTTTGTCTTCTGAAAGTTCATTTTTAATCCCACTTCTTTACTCTTGTCAGCAAGTTCTATATATAAGCTCTTTAATGCCACATTGAAAAATGTCTTTCAATCATTGAACTGGGAAAACAAAGGGATAGAGATTAATGAAAATTACTTTGAAGATTACTTAACTCACCTTCATTTTGCTGATGACATAGTCATCTTTGCAACTACCCCTTCAGAGTTGCAGAGTATGATCCAAGAACATGCTGACAAGAATAAAGAAGTGGGATTAAAAATTAATTTTCAGAAGACAAAAGTGATATACAAGAAATGAAGATTTATCGATTGATGGAGAAAAGCTTCAGACAACTGATTTCTACATTTATCTTGGACAGCAGATATCAAGTGAGGGTCACATTGATGAAGAAATAAAGTGCTTAATCAATGCATCCTGCCACTGCTTACGTATGGAGCAAAGACATGGACCTTAACTAAAAAAGACATACAAAGACTGCTGACAACTCAAAGATGCATGGAGAGATGCATGCTTGGTGTAACCGGGAAAGATAAGAAGAGGAACTTGTGGATAAAGAAAATGACAGGAGTGTACAAAATCATGACCAGAGTGAAATCACTGAAATGGCAATGGGCTGGACATGTTGCCAGAAGAACGGACCACCAATGGAATGGACAGCCGAAATTTTAGACTGGATTCCGAGGGACAGGAAAAGACCCCATGGGAATGAATGGATGAAATTCAAAAGTATGCTGGAGTGACATGGAGGAAACAGGCCCAAGACAGAGAACTGTTAAAGAAATTTGGGGAGACCTTCATCCAGTAGTGGATTGATAATGGTTGATGATATATATATATATATATATATATATATCATCATCATCATCATTGTCAACCATTATCAATCCACTGCTGGACGAAGGTCTCCCCAAGTTTCCTCCACAACGGTCTGTCTTGTGCCAGTCTCCTCCATGTCACTCCCGCATACTTTCGAATTTCATCCACCCATCTCCCATGTGGTCTTCTTCTGGGTCTTTTCCTGTCCCTTGGAATCCAATCTAAAATTTCGACTGTCCATCGATGATCTGTCCTTCTGGCAGTATGTCCAGCCCATTGCCATTTCAGGGATTTAACTCTGATCATGATGTCTTCCACTCTTGTCATTTTTCGGATCCACGAGTTCCTCTTCTTATCTCTCCTGGTTACACCAAGCATGCACCTCTCCATGCTTCTTTGAGTTGTCTGCAGCCTTTGTATGTCTCTTTTAGTTAAGGTCCACGTCTCTGCACCATACGTAAGCACTGGAAGGATGCATTGATCAAACACTTTTCTTTTAAGACATAATGGCATATTGCTCTTGAAAATTATGCTGTTTCTTCCAAAAGCTCTCCAGGCAAGTTTTGTACGCCGATTGATTTCTTCATCAATGTGACCCCCACTTGATATCTGCTGTCCAAGATAAACGTATGTGTCTGTTATCTCCAGCTTTTCTCCATCAATCGATAAATCTTCATTTCTTGTAAAAGCATTGAACATCACTTTTGTCTTCTGAAAGTTCATTTTTAATCCCACTTCTTTACTCTTGTCAGCAAGTTCCTGGATCATACTCTGCAGCTCTGATGGGGTAGTTGCAAAAATGACTATGTCATCAGCAAAACGAAGGTGGGTTAGATAATCTCCATTAATCTTTATCCCCTTGTTTTCCCAGCTCAGCGACTGAAAAACACCCTCCAATGTGGCATTAAAGAGCTTCGGAGATATGGTGTCACCTTGTCTCACTCCCTTTCCAATTTTTACGTGTGTTGTATTTTCAAACAGCCGAATCTTTGCACTTGCATTTTCATAGATGTTATTAATAATATTAATGTATGCATCTTCAATACCGCAGGTTTTCAGAGCCATTGTAACTGCTGATGGTTTCACCGAATCAAAGGCTTTTTCATAATCGATAAAAGCCATGCACAATGGAAGTTCATATTCCCTCGCTCTTTCAATTAGTTCTCTCAGTACGTGGATATGATCTATTGTGCTGTAGCCACTCCTGAATCCAGCTTGTTCTCTCGGTTGAGCCATGTCCAGTGTTACCTTCAAGCGGTGTGAAAGAACTTTAGTGAAGATTTTATAAACTACTGATAGGAGGCTGATAGGTCTGTAGTTTCCGAGATCCTCAATGTCACCTTTCTTATGCAGTAGGATCATTGTAGCGGTGTTCCAATCCTCAGGAATCTTTCCTTCATTAAGGCATCGAGTGAAAATTTGGGCGAGTACTGTTTCGATTTCTCCACTTGCTTCTTGTATGATGTCTACAGTAATTCCATCTTCTCCTGGAGCTTTTCCCCGCTTCATGTTCTTGATTGCATGTGCAACTTCTGCTGGAAGGACTGGAGGAACTCTGGTACCTTTCATGATGTCTGGAGTACATGTATCATCCCTTTCATATAATTTGGAGTAGAAATCTTTCACTCTTGTCAAAATTTCGCCTCTATTTCTTGTTACAGAACCATCTTCTTTTCTCAGTGCCATAATCTGTTTTCTTCCCTTACTGAGATGTCCCTTTGCTATCTTTAGGCTTTGGTTGTTTTCAATTGCTTTCCTCACTAGTTCACAGTTGAATTTTCTTACGTCTTCAGTGATACTTTTTCTTACTGTCTTGCATAGCTCTATATATTCCACTTTGGAAGTCACATCTTCTTTAGTTGTCCTCATCTCTCTTCTTTTTTGCATCAACATTTTCGTTTTTCCTGAAAATTTGTTTACATGCAACTTGTTCTTAGACCCAGCTAATTTTGTTGCTGTTTCCATAAGAGCTTTGGTTACTTTTCTGTTAACTTCAGAGATGTCCACTTCTTCCGATGTTAGGCCTTCTAAAGCAGAGAACCTGTTCTTCAGTTCCAACTTGAAGGTATTATGGTGTTTTTTAAGGTTAGTTATGTCAATAGATTTTGTTTGTCTTATGAGCTTGCCACGTTCAAGTTTAGCGTTGAGGTGCATCTTACATCTCACCAATCTATGGTCACTACCGGTGTTGAACTTGTTTAGCACACTGCAGTCTTCTATGACGAATTTTTTGTTACACATAATAAAATCAATTTCACTTGTCGTCCCATTTGGATGTCTCCATGTCCATTTCCTGTGTGGCTTTTTCTTGAAGAAGGAGTTCAAGATGAAAAACCCTTCTGCCTCTGCAAACTCTACGAGAGTATTTCCACGCTGGTTTCTGTTGCCGTGACCGAATTTACCTACTGAAGTTTCATTCTGTCGCCGTTGCCCTATTTTTGCATTGAAATCTCCCATAATTATTTTCAAGTGCTGCTTACCTTTATTATTTAGATCACAAATTTCCTCATAAAATTCTTCAATTTCTTCTTCAGGATGACTTGTGGTGGGTGCATAAGTTTGAATAATCTGAGCCTGGTATCTTTTCGAGAGTTGGATAACAAGTCGTGCAGCTCTGTCAGAGGAACTTTCAACTTCTACAACTTTATCCTTCAGTTTCTTGTTTATTATAAATCCAACACCACTAGACTAAAGAGCAAAACTGAAGACTAAGGAAAAAATTTTAGAATTTAAAAACACTCTCACAGCTTGAGTTCTTTTATCTTCTTCTCTCTGTTTAATAGTAACAGATGAAGAGTATGGGTCGGGCCAGGAAGGTTAATGGATGCAAGCGAAATTGTTAACTAGTGCTAGGTCATGCAACTCTAAGGAGGACATGACTTATATATATATTTTTTAAACTATTTTAGGTGGGAATGTTACTTGCATCTATGGCCTTGCAGAAACCCATTTCCAACTAGGTCTTTGTGGAAGTGAGAAAATGCAGAGTTTTTGCTGGTCCTTGATAAAGCCAAGGCTCAGTATTCTCGACACCTTCTACATTCAGTTGTTTTATTTTATTTTTTTATCTTTTTTCCTTTTGATCACACAGGTAGATACATAACCTTTTCTATGTTGTACTAGGTGTGAGTCAAAATTATATATGTATTTTTTTGCTTAGGTATCTTCTTTATAGAATATATATATATATATATATATATATATATATATATATATTCATAGATGTATTAATAACATCTATGAAAATGCAAGTGCAAAGATTAGGCTGTTTGAAAATACAACACACGTAAAAATTGGAAAGGGAGTGAGACAAGGTGACACCATATCTCCGAAGCTCTTTAATGCCACATTGGAGGGTGTTTTTCAGTCGCTGAGCTGGGAAAACACGGGGATAAAGATTAATGGAGATTATCTAACCCACCTTCGTTTTGCTGATGACGTAGTCATTTTTGCAACTACCCCATCAGAGCTGCAGAGTATGATCCAGGAACTTGCTGACAAGAGTAAAGAAGTGGGATTAAAAATGAACTTTCAGAAGACAAAAGTGATGTTCAATGCTTTTACAAGAAATGAAGATTTATCGATTGATGGAGAAAAGCTGGAGATAACAGACACATACGTTTATCTTGGACAACAGATATCAAGTGAGGGTCACATTGATGAAGAAATTAATCGGCGTACAAAACTTGCCTGGAGAGCTTTTGGAAGAAACAGCATAATTTTCAAGAGCAATATGCCATTATGTCTTAAAAGAAAAGTGTTTGATCAATGCATCCTTCCAGTGCTTACGTATGGTGCAGAGACGTGGACCTTAACTAAAAGAGACATACAAAGGCTGCAGACAACTCAAAGAAGCATGGAGAGGTGCATGCTTGGTGTAACCAGGAGAGATAAGAAGAGGAACTCGTGGATCCGAAAAATGACAAGAGTGGAAGACATCATGATCAGAGTTAAATCCCTGAAATGGCAATGGGCTGGACATACTGCCAGAAGGACAGATCATCGATGGACAGCCGAAATTTTAGATTGGATTCCTAGGGACAGGAAAAGACCCAGAAGAAGACCACATGGGAGATGGGTGGATGAAATTCGAAAGTATGCAGGGGTGACATGGAGGAGACTGGCACAAGACAGACCGTTGTGGAGGAAACTTGGGGAGACCTTCGTCCAGCAGTGGATTGATAATGGTTGACAATGATGATGATGATGATGATATATATATATATATATATATATGGGATGTAAGGTCAGGTGATGCGTAACATCACAGCCTCTCCTTGACAAATGTCAACCCCGCCTTCTCGTGGTGCATCCTGTTCCCACTAAAGGGGCTCTGACGACCGCCCATAGCGGTATAACTATACCATCGGGATCAGAGGAAATGCTATCCCACACTCACCAACCCGCTTGGCCAGCGTGGTGAGTTATGGCCAAACCCCTCCAAAATGATTCCACAACTTAAATCTTGGCCCTCAGTCTCCGGCAGCTGGAATGTACCTGGCCAAGGCAGCGGCCAGTGCGACATGAAGGCAGAGGGTGCTAAGAATCCCCGGAGGACCGGACTAGGCTGCCATCTGATGCTGACCTTGGCTACTTACAATGGACGCTCCCTATCTTCTGATTCAAGGCTTCTTGAATTGGAAGAGGAACTACAAAGGATCAAGTGGGACATCGTGGGGCTAAGTGAGGTAAGGAGAAAAGGAGAAGATCTCATCGAACTGAAAAGTGGACATCTCTTCTACTATCGTGGGACAGATACTGGCAGAACTAGTGGTGTTGGATTTATAATAAACAAGAAACTGAAGGATAAAGTTGTAGAAGTTGAAAGTTCCTCTGACAGAGCTGCACGACTTGTTATCCAACTCTCGAAAAGATACCAGGCTCAGATTATTCAAACTTATGCACCCACCACAAGTCATCCTGAAGAAGAAATTGAAGAATTTTATGAGGAAATTTGTCATCTAAATAATAAAGGTAAGCAGCACTTGAAAATAATTATGGGAGATTTCAATGCAAAAATAGGGCAACGGCAACAGAATGAAACTTCGGTAGGTAAATTCGGTCATGGCAACAGAAACCAGCGTGGAAATACTCTCGTTGAGTTTGCAGAGGCAGAAGGGTTTTTCATCTTGAACTCCTTCTTCAAGAAAAAGCCACACAGGAAATGGACATGGAGACATCCAAATGGGACGACAAGTGAAATTGATTTTATTATGTGTAACAAAAAATTCGTCATAGAAGACTGCAGTGTGCTGAACAAGTTCAACACAGGTAGTGACCATAGATTGGTGAGATGTAAGATGCACCTGAACACTAAACTTGAACGTGGCAAGCTCATAGGACAAACAAAATCTATTGACATAACCAACCTTAAAAAACACCATAATACCTTCAAGTTAGAACTGAAGAACAGGTTCTCTGCTTTAGAAGGCCTAACATCGGAAGAAGTGGACATCTCTGAAGTTAACAGAAAAGTAACCAAAGCTCTTATGGAAACAGCAACAAAATTAGCTGGGTCTAAGAACAAGTTGCATGTGAACAAATTATCAGGAAAAACCAAAATGTTGATGCAAAAAAGAAGAGAGATGAGGACAACTAAAGAAGATGTGACTTCCAAAGTGGAATATATAGAGCTATGCAAGACAGTAAGAAAAAGTATCACTGAAGACGTAAGGAAATTCAACTGTGAACTAGTGAGGAAAGCAATTGAAAACAACCAAAGCCTAAAGATAGCAAAGGGACATCTCAGTAAGGGAAGAAAACAGATTATGGCACTGAGAAAAGAAGATGGTTCTGTAACAAGAAATAGAGGCGAAATTTTGACAAGAGTGAAAGATTTCTACTCCAAATTATATGAAAGGGATGATATATGCACTCCAGACATCATGAAAGATACCAGTACCAGAGTTCCTCCAGTCCTTCCAGCAGAAGTTGCACATGCAATCAAGAACATGAAGCGAGGAAAAGCTCCAGGAGAAGATGGAATTACTGTAGACATCATACAAGAAGCAAGTGGAGAAATCGAAACAGTACTCGCCCAAATTTTCACTCGATGCCTTAATGAAGGAAAGATTCCTGAGGATTGGAACACCGCTACAATGATCCTGCTACATAAGAAAGGTGACATTGAGGATCTCGGAAACTACAGACCTATCAGCCTCCTATCAGTAGTTTATAAAATCTTCACTAAAGTTCTTTCACACCGCTTGAAGGTAACACTGGACATGGCTCAACCGAGAGAACAAGCTGGATTCAGGAGTGGCTACAGCACAATAGATCATATCCACGTGCTGAGAGAACTAATTGAAAGAGCGAGGGAATATGAACTTCCATTGTGCATGGCTTTTATCGATTATGAAAAAGCCTTTGATTCGGTGAAACCATCAGCAGTTACAATGGCTCTGAAAACCTGCGGTATTGAAGATGCATACATTAATATTATTAATAACATCTATGAAAATGCAAGTGCAAAGATTAGGCTGTTTGAAAATACAACACACGTAAAAATTGGAAAGGGAGTGAGACAAGGTGACACCATATCTCCGAAGCTCTTTAATGCCACATTGGAGGGTGTTTTTCAGTCACTGAGCTGGGAAAACAAGGGGATAAAGATTAATGGAGATTATCTAACCCACCTTCGTTTTGCTGATGACGTAGTCATTTTTGCAACTACCCCATCAGAGCTGCAGAGTATGATCCAGGAACTTGCTGACAAGAGTAAAGAAGTGGGATTAAAAATGAACTTTCAGAAGACAAAAGTGATGTTCAATGCTTTTACAAGAAATGAAGATTTATCGATTGATGGAGAAAAGCTGGAGATAACAGACACGTACGTTTATCTTGGACAGCAGATATCAAGTGAGGGTCACATTGATGAAGAAATTAATCGGCGTACAAAACTTGCCTGGAGAGCTTTTGGAAGAAACAGCATAATTTTCAAGAGCAATATGCCATTATGTCTTAAAAGAAAAGTGTTTGATCAATGCATCCTTCCAGTGCTTACGTATGGTGCAGAGACGTGGACCTTAACTAAAAGAGACATACAAAGGCTGCAGACAACTCAAAGAAGCATGGAGAGGTGCATGCTTGGTGTAACCAGGAGAGATAAGAAGAGGAACTCGTGGATCCGAAAAATGACAAGAGTGGAAGACATCATGATCAGAGTTAAATCCCTGAAATGGCAATGGGCTGGACATACTGCCAGAAGGACAGATCATCGATGGACAGCTGAAATTTTAGATTGGATTCCAAGGGACAGGAAAAGACCCAGAAGAAGACCACATGGGAGATGGGTGGATGAAATTCGAAAGTATGCAGGGGTGACATGGAGGAGACTGGCACAAGACAGACCGTTGTGGAGGAAACTTGGGGAGACCTTCGTCCAGCAGTGGATTGATAATGGTTGACAATGATGATGATGATGATATATATATATGAAGATAATGAAACAAAACTTTTTTCCTTCATCTGTATCTTCAAATACATTCAATATGCAGCTAATCCACAAGTGTTCTGTAGCCAGAGACATGTCACTAAGACAGATACATCTGCAAGTGCTGTCTCACATTTATCAGAAGTTGCAGTGGCAGCTCGTGCCTAGTTGATAGGGGGGAGGTGCGTCCGAATTTTATGGATATCTTTTTCAAAGATAAATTTTTGTGCGTCTGTTCATGCTTTGGTAAGGGTTATTTATTGCTGTGTTGTGTACACATACAGCCAAATTTTTTGTGTGACACAGTTGAAATGAATAAAAAATATCACATGCTTAGAGCTTAGTTTCACAGGTACACTTCAGCTTTTTTTCCCCTCTCGATACTTAAATTAACAGAGATGATTAATTAAAAGTTTAACATGCAAAATATATCCAGTTTGCACTTAAATAATTATTTTCCAAATGCAAGTAAATCACTTTGATGTTTTCTTTCACTGAGTTTTCCCGGTTGCCTGCTGGTTTATTCTCCAGTTTATATATAAAACATTATTAGCTGACTCCCACCGGGGAATATTTATACTACACTGAGGGCTAAACGGCCCAGGCCAAACATCGAACGATGGGAGTTAGATTTATTTATAACAAGGAGACATCACCTCAGGACCGCCGGCTTAGCATCACTTCCGAACCACAACGGGTCTTCAGTGGCAACGAGACTCGAAACCTTCAAGTCGGGAGGCGAGCATGCTGCCACTGGGCTACCTTGGCCCAGCGCACTCCGTATTGGAAGATTGGCAGTTATGTAACTTTCCACTGTGTAAGGAATATCAAGAATACATTTTGTAACAAAAACACATGGTTTGCGCAATTTACTGATATTTAGCGAAAGCCGCGGAAAATTTGCAGTGCAAGTGGGAAATGTCAATAATGTCAAATTTAACAGTTTGACTTCCATCAAGTGCTTTAAAATTTTTTAAACGGTTCTTAATTTTAATTAAAGTAATAAAAAATTTACTTCCTAGCATTAAAATTGAGAAATTACTTGCAGTGGTAGGGAGAGCAAAATAATATTTTTTTTAAATTGATTAATAAATATGATACAAAGGAATTTCAGCACCCGTAGAGGGAGAATTTCACCGTAATTAAAACTTCAGTACTGCTTAAATTAGTAAATTTATGTTTTATGAAGTGCATGTTAGATGTTAAAGAACTTTTAAAGCAATGAAGATTGTTTAGAAACGTAAGTTTAAAGATGCGAACGAGTATGCAGGACTTTGATCACTCCTAGGGGAGCTTAAGAACTACTTGAAATGTTACTGTATCAAACAAATTGTTATTGTGCTTCATGATCAATCATACAGATAATTTTGGCTTCATCTGAAATACCTGTTCCAATGTGACTTAAAAATTTTCTAATTTCCTTTATGAAATATGTTGCAAATTTAATTGTACCTAAACATTACGATTTTTAAATGTTATTGGTCACAAAAGAATGTTTGTAAATTTTTTGGGGAAAAAATGTTTTGTTTGAGATATAAAATATTAAAAATATTTTATAGTGATCCACACCAAACATGGCACCACCTAGGATCAAAAAATACACACAAAATAAAAATTTTAGCAGTTTTCAGCAAAGCGTGCACATTTTTTTTAGCAGTGATAAGATGCTGCTAAAAAAAAAAACCTGTCACTTGTAAATAAATTTCATGCACCATTCTCGACGAGTAGCAAATGTATCAATAACTTGTTCGTTGAATCTCTTGGTGCTAGCAATAAGGTTTTTTTCTATAGACAACATTGCAAGTGCTGTCAGTCTATCTTGTCCCATACTGTTCCCTAAAAATTCTTGATTCTCTTGAGGTACGAGAAACAACGTTCTGGCTCTGATGTGGTCATTGGGTAGTAACTAAGATCTATGCGAAGAAATTTCACTGTTTCCGAAAAGGATGCTTCCAAATTATTTTTCAGCATGAACTGTAACAGCTGAGTTGCACCTGTAATATTGTGGAAATCGCTTCTGTTATACAACACGCTGAGCTCCGAATACAGCTTTTCCTTTTCTTGCACTCCAAAACATTTTACTGCAGTGTCCATCTCATGGTTTGGAAACTGCTTAGCGTAACTGGCAAAATTTTCAGGTAAAAAAGTTTGGCAGCTTCAAGATGATCTGTGAAATTAAACCGTTCAGTGGCTTGAGTAGTAATTAGATCATACTTCATTTGCGGCAACTATTCTAATAGTGTTGTTCTGCTCGACCCGTCTCTTTTTTGGAGGAAGGCTGATCCGGAGTTTTGTCCTCAGAACAGTCTGTATTGTCAGGCGGCATATGAGCCCTTATGTTCTGCACAGCATTATTGAAAGCTGAAACACAATGTTTTGTCTTCACTGCACCCGTTTGACGATTCTGCAATTGGTGGTAAAATATGTCTACGTGAGGCATAAGATTATGAAAAAATGTCAACCAGAATTTAAATTCCGAATCTTTCAATAGCCGTTCAAGCCCACTTGCAGTATTTATTGTAACTGCTGAAGATGTACTACTTTCCTTGAGTGATTGAAAACATTCCAGTAGATTGGCTCGTTGTTTGAAAACAGCATTCACAGTACAAATATTAAAATTCCAATGGGTCGTCACCGAGTGTGGAATTTTCTTTCCAACTACGGTGTTAAGAGCTGCTAATCTTTGTGGTAAACGTGAAAAAAATGTAGGTATTCCAGATAAGTCTGAAAAAAAAATCCTGGCTTTAGTGTTTTGTTTTGCGGCTTTCTCCATTACTAAATTTAGCTGATGAGCATAGCAATGAATATAAAAAGCATTAGGATATATCTGTCTTACCCTGGCCTGGACACCTGAAGTTGCACTGCTCATCACAGCTGCACCATCATAGCTATGTGCTATTAATTTCTGAGGTTCATTGGGAATTATTTCTTCCAACACTTTTAGAAGACATCCTGAAATGAAAGCAGCATTCTGCCCAAAAGAATTATAAAAGCCCCAGAAACGCTCGACAGCGCAACCTTTTAACTCATATCGGAATACAATTGCTATTTGTGTTATTTCCGATACATCTGTGGTTTCATCTGCCATAATGGACAAAAACTGCGCAGAATCAATTTCCTGTTTTATTTGTTGGTGTGAAATTTCTAACATACAATCCAAACGCTCGTTTTGGATTGTTTTTGATGTGCCCTTGAAGACTTGAATTCTCCAAATGTTCCCTGACTGTGAAAATCCTCCAAATACGTGGCGTCAGTAAATAAACAAATACATCACTCTTTCCACATTCCAGAAACACATAGCAACCGAAAAATTATTATTTGGTCACCGCCGGGAAATTGAACCCACGGATCTCTCGATATCTAGCTGAGCGCGTTAGCCTTACTAATAATAATTAAACAAATACATTGTGGAAAGAGTGATGTATTTGTTTAATTATTTGCCGTTAATGCCCATCAGATGGAGACGTCTCAGTAGCTGAGCCCATCTTATGGATTTATGATGTCAGAAGCTGACTTAAAAACACACATAGCACTGTGGATTGTTGACCACTGTGGTGTAAGGCTAACACGCTCGGCTAGATATAGAGAGATCCTTGGGTTCAATTCCACGGCGGTGACCGAATAACAATATTTCGGTTGCTATGTGTTTCTGGAACATGGAAAAAGCGATGTATTTGTTTAATTATTTGTTCCCCGACTGTTGGGTCCAACTGACTAGCAAAATCAAGTAAACCTCGAAATATTCCGGAATTAGAGAATTCCAATGTTTCATCATGCGCCCTTAGTGCAGGCTCGTAATTTCCACAAAATTTGATGCAATCAATAATTTTTGATAACACTGACCTGTTTTTCTCGACTTGCTTATTGTGGCGTTCAATGCTCAATTTGTACACACTATCCATTTGCGTAGCAATATTGACACTCCCCAACATCGCGAAATCCACTGAACTTTCTATGTACTTTGTAGAATTTTCATGCTTTTTCAATTTTTCACAGAGTTTTTTTAAGTCATTCACACCTGTTTTGGTCCACACAGAGTCCCCACCATACAACAGACATGGAAAACGAATACAACAGACATGGAAAATGAATACAACAGACATGGAAAACGAAACAGGGAGTTTGAGACTTCGCAACCACAAATCTAGTCATTTTCCATGTACACCTTAGTGTTAAAATTACGCTGATAGCTTTTATTTCGGTTATGTGCTATCTGTGTTATTTTCAAATCAGGCATCGGTCTACCAAAGTTTTTCTAATCTAATTTTTCCTGAAATGTCAAATTGCTAAACTGAATCCGTTTCAGATATTCCACAGTATTCGCCATACTAACTACAGAATTTGATAACACGCAAGGAACAAAAACGTTTCGAACTGAACTCTCGAACAGCAAAAGCAACCTGACAGCTAATGCGAATGTCAAACAATCAACATTTCCTCTCCGGAGAAACACGGAAAGGAATATATTGGAGTGACCCCCTTCCCTTCTTTTTTCATGCTCCCAAAGCTTAAGACGAATTGCAGAACGGGTTCTGAGCGGGACACTTCTCTATTCACCACCCTCGCCCTACCCGTCCAGCTTTTACCCCCTAGGTGATCGTCACCACGAGGACTGTTTTTACGGCAGCAAGTGAAAACGGATTTAGTACTAAGTGCTGCAGGAACTGCAGTCTCCGATGAAAAACAAGGAATGCATTGGAGTGACCCCCGCTCACACACACACACACACACACACACCTTTCAGTCTTCCAAAGCTTTTGGGGAACGGGAATTGCAGAGGGGGTTCAGAGAGGGACACTTCCCTTCATTACACTTTCTGATCCCTGCCCAAGTTATCCTTACCCCTAGGCGATCGACATCACGAGCCACGAAGTGAGCTTTTATGGCAGCCAATGAAAAGAGATTTCGAAGCGATTGCTGCAGAGATACCAGTCCCGGTGAAGTTGTATCCCCACCTTGTAATTTTAAACACACAGATGTTACATACAGGAATTTCAGCCCGTCGCCACGCTCTTTAGATAAAGAACTGCAAATTTTGCAGTCCCGCGCATTGTGTATATCGCAGTTGTACAATGTACAAGAAAACCAAATAAGATTAGGCCGTTGGGGAACTATGAACGGCAGGAAGGAGAGAGAAAAAATTATAACATGTGCTTCGTAATAGGGGGGGCAGTCCCCCAGCAGGAGCCACCCCGAGAAGTTGGATCCGAAACTGTTGACAGTCGGAGAGATCACAAACATTCAACTGTCAACACAATAATTTAAATGATCACAATCATTCAACTATTGTGAGAGAGACAGAGAGATCACAACCATTCTATTTTGCTGAATGTAGAATTTGAATAAACTAATTCATGTTTTCTTTTTTGTCCACTGGGATAAAACAGTAAAGTTTTTTAGTGTTGGGTACTGTTCTTGATGTTTCAAAATGTAGCTGTAATAGCTTTTTTCAGCTTCATACTGACTTTCACTAAGGTATTCAAAATCACAAGCTGGCATATGTTTGGTTGTCCAAGTATATAATTCATAGGGTGTCATAATCTGCATTATTATATGGCCTTTGTAAACTTCCTTTAGTTGTAAGACTTAAAATTGCCACCATCACAAGCACTATTACCATGGGATGTTGCATAAAAGTTCTACTGAGCAACTGTTCCAAAATCTATTAAGTTTAGCAGAAATTGATCATTTTTTTTTCTGTTCTTATATTGTGTTGATCCATCTGAATAATGAAAAATGTTTGTCTTTTTCTAAACTTTTATTGAAATATGCAAAGAATGCTGAAAAGGATGAACTGCTACTGCATTGTGTTGCAGTCTCCAAAATTGTCATAATTTGTGCATTCAGTTTTCCCTGATTTTTTTGTAATATGCAACAAATGGGTGAATTGTGTTTTGAAAATTATTCCAACGGAGTCCTTGAGCAGAATCTTGCAACAGATATTAATAATGTTGTGTGTGTGACAGAGACAGACAGAGAGATCACATATTACCAAAAATTCACCAGCTTGCAAATTTGCTTTTACTTCATTATGAAAAGCTACCTGCTATTTAGCTGTAAATGAATGTCTTAGATGAACAATGAATTTGTCAATAAAATACAAACAAAACTATAGAATCATGAATGGTTTATTTTTAATGTAAGTGCTGTTGAACAATTTGTGGACATTCACTGCTTGCAAGTTATATAATCAATTACACTAGAATCAAACAAATAATTAAAATTAGTTTCAAGTTTTTCAGTTCCTGGGCATTTTTTTTTTTTTTTTTCATTCACCTAAATAGCAAGCTGGTGAAGGTGATTCACAGTGTAGTCTTTACATGCTTAAATTTTTGACTTGCAGTGGCAGAGAACTCTTTCATTTTGTTATCGTATTTGACATTTTATTGAATAGTAGTACCCGGTGGAGCAGTGGTCTAAGCGATGGCCTCTGATCGTTCGTCCGAAAGGGGTCCGGGTTTGAATCCCGGCGAGGCATGGATGTTGTGTTCGTCTTACGGCACTGGCTCTCTCCCTTCCCTAGAACTAGTAACCCTAAATTAGGGATGGGCGACTGCTTATAGCCCATTGAGTTTCTTATGGTGGTCATAAAACCTCCAATAAAAAAAAAAATAGTAATACACAGATAATGTGAATGCCACTTGTGCCAGCAAAAACACAATTTTTTGGCATTCATTCACAAAACTTGGAAAATCCAATTTTCAGAGTGGGATATTTTGCCTTTCAAAATAATATTTATGCTTCCTGCAAATTGAAGCAATGCAAAAAATGGAAGTTTTCGAAATCCACCAGAACAAAATACAAGTTAATGGGGGAAAAAAAAAAAGCTTATTTTTTCAATGTAAGTTGATGCATTTTTATTAAATTAAAGCATTTTCCCCTAATGTTTACATTAGAAAAAATGCAACTTAAAAGTCCCATTTTAACAAAAAGAAAAAAACAAAAAACGAAAAAAAAAAAAAAAAAAAAAGTACTACTTTGGGGCTGGGGGAACATAAGTTCCCGATTTTTAAATCTGAACTGTAACATTACACTAAAGACACCTGATAGACTTTTAGAAGGAAAAACCATTGTCACATTGGCTAAAGCAAAGTTTTTTATTTATTGTAAATAAAGCAATAATAAGGAATCTCATTTAACTATTATAAAGAAATTAAGCAATAAAAAGGTATTTATATTGGTAAACATTGACCCCCCCCCAACCCAAATGTTGCACAATAAACTTTATAAAAAAGAAATACAGGCATAGGTGCAATACATTCTGAAACTTTTAACTTATTGAAAACAAAATTTCTTTGTAACTCTAGAAGTTGTTAGATTGCCACTCCCAAAATTTTATGATATATCAAGGATATCAAAAAGTTCAACATATAATTTGAAAAAAATTAAAATGTCACTTTTTGAAAATTTTTAATTTTAAATTTTTTTAAATTGAAAGGGAAATTTTATGATGAGATTTTTGTTATGCTAAAGCTTGTTTAATAAGGTTTCTATTGACACCAGAACATTTTTATCTCAAGATATTAAAAGCTGAATGATTATAAATTTTCAAAAAATGCACAGAAATTCAAAATTTTGACCTTTTTTTATTTTCAAAACAATCCAAAATAAAATTAAAAAAAAAAATTAACGTAAGAATTGCCTTTACACCAATTTTCATTAAAATCGTAGATGTCAAGGTTGAGTGCTGTGTTGATTTGACATGGAATGAGCCCTTTCCCTATTCAAGTGATTATCACTATCAAAGAAACGTGTTTGGCATTAAATTTGAGGATGATGTCGAAACGCTGTACTCAGGTTATTACCATACATGGATAGAACCTATGTAATAATTTAAATCATTTCTCACCTGTGAAAAGTTGTAAAATTTTCTTTAACATAGCACTCTGAGTATCCATAAGCACAACACGAGATAACTCTTTTGCCTAATGTCATGTGATTTTCCCACTTTCGATGTCGGAGCCAGAAATTGTGACATGCATAGACTACCTGTATACGTATATGGTCGAAGCAGCTATGAGACATATCCTATGATTATGATATAAGCATTATAACCAGTGCTTTTTTTCTGGAAAAAAGGTGCCGGTACTCACCATGAATATGTTATTACAGCAACTGCCACACTTTTAACATATCCTCCGATATACCCTCATCGTCTCTAGATCGCTTCTTGCTTTTATTATCAACTGCAGAATGACTACCTCGGAGCAGCCATGAGTCCACATATTTGCTAAGGTTGAACTGAGTGAGAGGAGGTCCTACTATCCTGATGAACATCAGTGCAGAAGTTGTCCGTACAAGCAGAGATGACCTAGATGAAGTTACTATAAGATTCATCTGAGAGAAACCCCTTTCATATTCACTGGAAAATATTGCAATTGTGCTCAAACTGTGCTTTAGATGAAATAGTATGTCCGGGACTTTTTTACTTGAAGATATTCACGAAAACCACGAACTGCTTCTCTTTCATTGAAGCGGACTTTGCGTGCTAACTTTCTAATTTCAGCTTCATCAAATGTCAAATGCTTCCCAGGATTTTCTGGCCACAATACTTGGAATCTAAAATCTTGGCACATTCAGGCAAATCAGCATCATCTCCTTCAAGCAGATGGTTTCCAACAGCCTCTTTCAGATTTTTATAAAAAGTAGATGAACTTATTGCAGGACTGTGTCTTTCATTTGTGTGGAGCTCAATCCCTTTAAACTTCATGTTCTGACTTTGAAGAGACACTGTAGTACGCTCTGTGGTAGTACGGACCAGGATTTTCAAATCTTTCCTCAGAAAGTTGAACAGTATTCTTTATCTTCCTGTCTGCTTTGTACAAGTCAATATTTTTCTCTTATGAATCTAGACTTAGTTCGCTAAGTTCTAGGAGAGCATCACACATAAGGCCCAAATCAAGAACAAACTCGCATGACATTATTTTTCATAAAAGGCCCTCATAAAGACAGCGATCATCTGTTTTACTTCTTCTGCTGTCTTATTTTGCCTCCTGAAAGTGATGGGCGATGTCTTCAAAGTCTTGCCACACTGCAGAAACAGTGCGAAAGCTAGATGCAACCCTGCTAGTGCTTAAAATTCTGCCAGTTTTAAGAAGTTGAAGTTCTAGAGTCGCTGCACATTCCTGTAGTTCCCTAGCATTCTTAGGTGAAGCATGATAAGTCACAAAGTTTGTCCATGAAACACTTAAAGCGATTCACTTCTGCTACATTGTTCATTGTGTCACTAACAGACAATTCAAGGCAATGGCTAGCACAATGTCAGAAAATAACACTAGGAAACTTGTCTTGCATTGTCCTCAATTCGTGAACACAGTACTAACTGCCGGAATATTTATAATACATTTTGATGTCAATAAATTGCAATTTTTTAAAAACTTAAGAAAAGAGGTGCCGGTACTGCATACCGTTGCGCATAAAGATCCAGACTTACAAATTTTGCTAGTAGACATTAGCCACCAAGACCAAAATTGTTAGTGGCCATAAAAAAAAACTCAGTGGCCAAACTTTGAAAAAAAAAAAAAATCAAATTGTATATTTCATACTAAATTATTTTTATAAAATTGCTTAGTATAATATTAATATGTTTTATTTTGCATATTTCAGAAAAGTTGAAACTGAAGTAATAAAACAATGCAGGAGAGTGGGAACATCGCGCGGGGATAGGAGTGAGCTTACCGGAGAACTCTATGCACCACCCGACTTCCGGTTTTGGAAATTTTCCCGCTATTTTCAAGCTGAAATACAAATATTTATGCAGTTAAATATTACATAACAATAATACTGGACAGAGGCAACATCGCGAGAAAAAAGGAATTACGATTGCGGAAAAAATCTGAACTCAGTCGACCTTCCATTTTTGAAATTTTCGTAAAGATGGAATTCCGTCCTCTGACGAACCCCCCCCCCGCATTTTGTTCACTGGTTCATTGATCTCGCGAATGACCAAAATAATAACGAAAAATGAGGAATTCCTCGATTTCACGGAAGAATCTGATGCCTGAGATTACGGGGAAATTTTTGTGGCGTCTAACCTCCGTTTTCGCACATTGTTGCCTACCGTTTCAAGCTGAAATACTTTTATGCAATAAAATCATATTTAACAATAAAACTTTACACTAAGGCAATATCGGGAGAAAAAATTACGATTACTGTAACTTTTTAACTCCATTCAACTAGAATCCGTACTTTTGACAGCGAGGTCCGTAGTCAGCCAACTAAATCCGTAGAAACTACGGACATTCCGTAGTAGTTCGCAGGTATGGAAATATTACAGTAAAACCTCGAAAATCCGGAATCGGCCGGAGATCCGGACTATGCCGATTCCAGATTTTAGAATTTTCCTATGGACTAATGCAGGCTTTCAGCGAACATTCATTAAAAATAATTTTAAAAAAAAATGCCTAACTTCTAAAGTTTTCATCGGATTTTGACGAAATTTCACATGGGAGTTTATTTTGACGTGTCTTGGTTATTGAAAAATTTGCATTCAGTTATTTAAAAAATTGGAGATTTTTTTTAATAAAAATTTCTCCCAGTTGGATTTTTCCAACACACACAGTTGAGCTGCCCACCACCGGCTTTCATCCCCACCGCAACCTCGTTCCCCTACGATGAACCATCAGCCTTGGCGCATTCTTTGTGATCAAAAACCGACGTCCTCGCCTTTTTTATAAACTTTTTTTCTTTTCTGCTGTTCAAGCAGAATGAAAAAGGTGATGGGCGACTTCTGTACAACTCAAATTTCGTGCGATTTCCGTACATTTGGAGTAAAAATTTTCAAAAACGTGCAAGTTACGTACAAGTTAAAAAAAAAAAAAATCCGTACAACACAAGTTAAATAAAATAAATGTTTTTCCCGTACAGGTCGCCAGAATTGGCGATTTAATCAAACATTTTTAGTCGCCACGGCGATGAAGTTTATTGCCAGTGGCGACCTGGTGACAGTGAGTCTGGATCTTTAGTTGCTCACCGCCAGAAAAAAAGCACTGATTATTACAATGATATATGCAATACGTCACATCTCCTTGCTGGTGCTTGAGCTAAATTTTTTTGCTTAATTGCATCCAGTGGTTTGTGATCAAACCCAACCAAGAATTCTCTTCCGTAGAGGAAGTGGTGAAATCTTTCACATCCATAGAGCTCTTTCTCTATTTAAGCATATTTTTTTTCTGCCTCCGTAAGTGCTTTCGATGCACAAGCTATGGTCCTGGTTCTGGCTGTCACTGGAATAATCCAAATCATCACAACAGCATATCGTTACAATTAAGATCAAAAACAGCAGCGTTGTTTTTGGTATTGACCTTAGGATCAGTGTTCACCTTCACAAACTTCTGTCACTCTTCCAAACATCTCCCATGTCTCATGCGGCGAGCTGCAGCCAGTAGAACACTATCTATTGGGTTGTCGGAAAAGTCATGACGTATTTTGGCGCCTGATGGTGGTTGGGCGGTTTTGGAAGTACTAGAGGCATGTGCAGCTCTGTTATCGGTATGGCATTCAACAGGTGCCAGTTCTAACTGCAGTCTAAAAGGAATAGTGGGTGATTTGGTTGATTTTCGGAGATTTGACATCAAGTTGAAAATGGAAGACCAAACTGTGCATTTTTGCCATACACAGAAGAACGCGCGTCAAGCATGTGAAAAGTTGCGTAAAGTGTACGGTGATAATGCTCTACAAAAACGTCAGTGCCAGCGGTGGTTCGCAAAATTCCGTGCTGGTGATTTTGACCTCAACGATGCTCCTCAGTCCGGGAGGCCAACCGAGGTCGATGACGACCAAATCAAGGCATTGATCGAGTCAAACCCACGTTACATGACATGAGAGTATGCAGACACATTGCACATCCGTCATTCAAGTGTTCACGACCACCTGAAGAAGCTGAGATACGTAAGCAAGCCAGATGTGTGAGTTCCTCGTGAACTCAAAGAAGTTCAATTGACGGCGTGTATAAACATCTGCGATATGCTCATTAAACGTGAGGAAAACGATCCTTTTTGAAGTGACTGATAACGGGTGACAAAAAGTGGATTGTTTACAACAATGTGCTGCGCAAACGGTCTTGGTCCCTACGTGCTGCTTCGCCTTAAACAACATCCAAAGTAGACATTCATCAGCGGAAGGTTCTGGTCTCAGTGTGGTGGGATTTTAAAGGTGTCTTGTTTTTCGAGCTCCTACCACGGAACCAAACAATCAATTCGAATGTGTACTGTCGGCAATTGGACAGTTTGAACGCATCCATCATCCAGAAACGTTTAGAGCTCGTTCATCGTAAAGGTGTTGTGTTTCATCACGACAACGCGAGACCACACACAAGTTTGATCACCCTCCAAAAATTATTGGAGCTTGAGTGGAATGTTTTGCCACACCCAGCATACTCGCCTGACCTTGGGCCGTCAGACTTCCACTTGTTTCACTCTCTTCAACAGTCCTTGCGTGGTATAACGTTCAATTCAGATGAGGCTGTAAATCAGCACCTTGTACAGTTTTTGCCACGAAAGACAGGTCCTTCTATGAACGAGGCATTCTGCAGCTCACTGAAAGATGGCAAAAGGTAATCGAACAAAACAGGCATTATATCATTGTTTGATCTTTGTTCTTTCTATCAATAAATGACCTTTGCAAAACATGGCTAAAATACGTCCTGACTTTTCCGACAACCTAATAGCTCGTGACTTGGAATTGTGAGTGATTTGGTTGATTGCGGAGATACACGGAACTGAACAATCAATTCTGCCAACCAACCAAATAATCAATTCGAATGTGTACTGTCGCCAATTGGACAGTTTGAACGCGTCCATCATCCAGAAACGTTTAGTGCTCGTTCATCGCGTAAAGGTGTTGTGTTCCATCACAACAACGCGAGACCACACACAAGTTTGATCCCCCGCCAAAAATTATTGGAGCTTGGGTGGGATGTGTTGCCACACCCAGCATACTCGTCTGACCTTGCGCCGTCAGACTTCCACTTGTTTCACTCTGTTCAACAGTCCTTGCGTGGTATAACGTTCAATTCAGATGAGGCTGTAAATCAGCACCTTGTACAGTTTTTTGCCACAAAAGACAGGTCCTTCTATGAACGAGGCATTCTGCAGCTCACTGAAAGATGGCAAAAGGTTATCGAACAAAACGGGCATTATATCATTGATTGATCTGTGTTCTTCCTATCAATAAATGACCTTTGCAAAACATGGCTAAAATACGTCCTGACTTTTCCGACAACCCAATAGCTCGTGACCTGGCATTTGCTCAGGGCTTCTCAAAAGTTCTATAAAAATCTAGGGCTCCTGACAACACGTACAAAAGACAGCCATCTTCTCACCACAGTGGACAGCTACTAGTGGCCTAGTGGTTAGAGCTACCACCTTCCTGAACACATTGCAGTGGGACCGATCCCAGGCAGGCTGAGCCACTCCAAACCAACAAGCAACTGCACTGCACCAGACGGGAACACTAAGCTGCCGGCCCTGGGGTATTGGACCCTCACTATAAGAGGGCCGTGAGTGACCCAGTGGTTAGAGCAGCTTATAGAATTCCAGGCAAATTGAGCCCTTCCAAACCACCAAGCACCTGCTGCTCACCAGATGGGCATGCCAAGACATCAACCCCAAGCATTGTACCCCCAGCCATAAGCAAGGCCATCTGCTTCCCAATCTCAGAAGAGCGCACCTCGACGCCACAACCCAGACCTTAGGATTAATCCAATGCAGCTTTGCTCGCATTTGCAGCACAGAAGTCTCATAGGACGCAGGAAGCTGAGTAAAGAAATTGCTGGGTGCCTTCCCGAGAGTGGATATAGTTTGTGAGTCATCTTGGCATATTCTGTACATTATGTAAATTGATAATGTGAGAAATTTTGTGCCAGGCTGCTGATACTATTTTTAAAATAACATTAAGATTTGTCTAAGGCTTGCACATTTTGTTTTTTTGATTAATATCTTGAATTATAACTTGAGAGAAGGACCCAAAAATATTATCAGTACAAAACGCAAAGAGAAAACCATAAAGGGAAGTGCGAGAACAGAAAGCTGTGAAAACCCTTCAAAAAATGTTTACAAATTGCTGGATCATCTGAAAAAGGATATGATAAAGAAGCGTCTCAGGATTCTACAAATTTTGAATTAAAATAATCTTTGTCTTCAACTGACAAAGAAATTGAAGACTATTCAGCTGCTGTACTAAATAATCAGAAACCAACTCAAAACAGAGTTAGACAAAATGTGCAAACAAAAAAATCATTGAAAAAGTAACACATCCAACAGCATGAGTTAATCCTATTGTGTTACTGGAAAAGCCAAGTAAAAAGCTTAGAATTTGTCTAGACCTATAAGTTAAACAAGGCTATTAAAAGGGAATATTACCAACTACCAACAATGGAAGAAATTGCCAGCAGATTATCAGAAGCCAAAGTACAGTAGAACCCAGATATAACGAGCTCGCTTAAAGCGGAGTTTGGTATGTAACAAATATTTATCGGCTCCTTTGAGTTTACACGGCAACTTAATGTTAATTGTATCTCATATTACGAATTACTTTTTTGTCACAAGCCGCTTATAACGAACTTTAGCTGAGAGAAGAGTAAAGGTGTAAGTTTACATCAGGGTTGCAAATTTCCAATCCAACAGTTTGCGGTTTGCAGAAAAAAGATCATCGCTGTCAAAATGGCACATCTTTAAGCAATACAATCCCCTAGCCTCCGAGGAACAATGGTACTGGCGTCTTTACCGACTTCACCAGCGAGGCTGCTGACGGTGCCAAAAGCTGGCATCGCCAGCTTAGAGAAGGGTTGAAATTGGCCTTTTGCTTAGGAGGAAGTTGAAAGGGGCAGAAAAGTTTTCCTGGCAGCAGAGCAGATGTACAGTGACCACAAGCAACAAAGATCACCTGGGTCACTCAACTGTGCAAACCATGGCAGGCTCATTAGTAAAGAAGGGATTCTGAACAGTGAAAGAGAAATTAAGTTTCAGGGGACATTTTCAGTCTGCACTTTATGACTTCAGTTGTATGAAAACACACTGCTTCAATCTCTCGTCTGATTACACTTCCCTATGGGATGGGGTGGGAATTACTCACTCAGCTGCCGTAATCTTTAGACTGGATTGTCTGAGAAAAGGAATTTTCTGGATGTCGGATGTTCTCATTTGGTCCATTGTGCAGGCGCAGATGTCCCGTATCCGTTTTGCACTCAGGAGTCAGATTTTATGTATCACAGTCACTTCACTTTTCTTTCATGAATTGAATTTAAACATCCGAAGTTCAGATTGTTTTCTGGTGGTCTGAAGTAGAGAAGAGTAAAAGATGTCCTTGAATAAACGCAAAGCATTAAATTTGAACAAAAAAATTTTGCTTATTAGTTTGGTGGAGAAAGGTCATTTAAATAAATGTGAAATTGCTAAAAAATTTGGTATTCCTGCAAATTCACTTTTAACCATTTTGAAAAATAAGGATGATCTCAAACGTAAGTTCTCTGAAGGTTCATCAAGTTGCCAGCTTGGAAGAGGAATAGGTTTTGAGAAACTGTTTATAGCGATGTGGAAGCAGCAGTTTACAAGTGGTTTCTCGGTGTAAGACTGCAAAATGTTCCAATTGCAGGACCTCTACTAAAAGAGCAGGCCTTAAATTTTGCACGTCTACTGGGAAGAGACGATTTTGTCCCTAGCAATGGTTGGATTTAACGATTTAAAGATCACACTGACATTGTGTTCAAAACTGGTTGTAGGTAGAATGCTTCAGTTGACGTCGAAACCATTACAAAATGGTTGAAAGCAAACAAGCATCTAATTTCGCAATATAATCCGTCTAACGTATACAATGCTGACGAAACTGGACTGTTTCTTCAAATGCTGCCTGAAAAAACATTAGCTCTGAAAGCTGAACAATGTAGTGGTGATAGAAATTCAAAAGTTTGAATAACTGATGGTTTGTGCCAATATGGATGATTCTGATAAGCGAAAACTTCTTGTCATTGGCAAATCCAACCTCAATGCTTCAAGAAGGGTGAGAAATTACCAGTCGACTACAGAGCTAACAAGAAAGCATGGATGACATCTGAGTTATTCATGGAGTGGCTTAAGCAATTTGATGATGAAATGATGCAGGCAGAAAAACAAAGATTTTGCTTCTCATCGACAGTTGTCCAGCTCATTCAACTGGCATCCATTTGAAATCCATAAATGTACATCGGTTACCAGCCAACACAACATCAAAGCTGCAGCCAATGGACCAAGGAATAATAAAGAATTTAAAAGTGTTCTACCACAAAAATGTGCTGAGAAAAATTTTGATAAACTTAGAAACCCCAAAACCAACCATTATTGATGTCAGAATGGCATGTGACATTCCAAGAGATAGATGCCTGGAATGATGTGTCTTCAGAAAAAACAGAAACTGTTGGAAACCTGGGGTTTTCCCATCAAAAGTGATGCTGCTGATCATGTGGTCACGTTGGAAACGGAAGATGAAATTTGGGATCATCTGAGTGAAATGGGAGTTACCCCTTCAGATATACTCCTGAGAGATTATCTACAGGCTGATGATTGTGTTGTAACTGGACCGACTAACACAGACCAAGCAATTGACGGAAGTGTAACATTCCCCTTCGGAAGAGTCCGACGAGGAAGACATGGAGACAGGAGTAAAAAACTGTACACATTCCAACAAAGTTGCTATACAAAGCCTTGAGAATTTGCGCATTTACTTCATGTCAAAAAATATGTGCATTGCAACACTGGATGAAGTTGAAAAGCAATTGACTATTGCAGTTGTAGGAAGCCGAAAGCAGGTAAACATCGACAAATATTTTTCTCTTAAGAAAATAATGTTAATTGTGAAATTGAACGTTTTAACTTAATTTCTTTTTTGGGGGGGGGGGGAGTTGATTATTACGAAGTTTTATGGCCTCCCTTCAGCTTTGTTATATCCTGGTTCTACTGTATTTAGTTCACTAGATGCCAATACTGGGTTTTGGCAGATCCCTTTAGGTAAGAAGAGCATAGAACTTACAACCTTCAATATACCATTTGGCAGATTAAAATATTTACAAATGCCATTTGGAATTAGTTAAGCGGGCTAACCATCTTGAATTAAAACTGCTCCCAAGCCTTCCAATGAAGCATCAACTTTGCAATGTGGTTGGCTTATCAACATCAAAATATTTTAACTACTGATAATACATTTTTAAGTTTTTCATATGCCGCACTTTGTTGTTCATCCCAATTCCACTCAACATCTTTCTTTTCCATCATTCTTAAGTTGTGAGTTTCTTTTGATACATTGGGAACAGACTTAGCCGCATATGTTACCATGCATGAAACTCTCTAGTTCCTTTGGTTTTTGGAGTTGGCATTTGTTTGTATAGCTTCTATTTTGGTCTTATCTGCTTTCAGACCAGGATCAGTTAACTGGTGACCCAAACACCTTAATTCTGTTACACTAAAACGTTTGGATTTATTCAGTTTGAAATTGCTTTCTTTCACTCTTTGTGAAATTTTTTCTAACTTTCTTTTGTGTTCCTCCTTATCTTTTCCCCATACCAACACATCATCTGTGAACAACTCTGCTTCTTCAAGTCCCTCAAATATTTCTTCACAGCATGTGTGAAATATTTCTGGTCTGGCTCAAGCAGGTGAGCAAAGCATTGCTGCTCCTTGTCTAAAGTGGTGTCATCAACAGCACAACTCTTATAAACGTTAAAAGTTTAAATGTTAAGTAGTGTAGGGGTGGGGAGATATTTCTGGTGCTTCTATTGTCTGACTTTGTTTTTTCTGCTGAGGAAAACAAGGAGTGGTTTTATAAATGCCCCAAAAGGGTACTAACCAATTTAACTTGGCCCCTGTTTGTTGACAGGCTATCTTGCTTCTGCAATGCATCTTCCCTTCCTTTTCCTATCTTCATTTTCTGAGGAAATGACAATATTTGTTTCCTTTGAAGCAAATCTAAGAGGTGTTAAAATTTTGTTCACGAATATAGAGTAAAAGTTGTGTCTAAAAAGTCTTCAATTTCGTTGATTTGTTCCTTTTTGTATAAACAGCATTTTTTCCAGATCTGTTAATGTGAATGAAATCATAATTTACCACGTGACAATTTATGTCACTGTATACTTGAAAGAGACTAAAACACCTTATCCCCAATTTTCTGCGGTGAGGGGGAAGATCCAGATGCATATGTAATTTGAAAGCATTATGAAAATTTTCTCCAGCAAAAAGTTCACAAAAGGATGCTGAAGAGGGACTTTGCTTCAGGGGAGAAAACATGCCTTGGGCTGCTGCTGGCTAGACCTTTCACCACCTCCAATTATCATTACTCATCGACTTGAATTACAATTTCCCAGGGTATTTTTTTTTTCTTATATATACTCTACCATTTCACAAAGAAAAACAAAAAGATGAGCTTGGAACCCGGTGCGGCAGCATGGCCCTAAATCCGTCCCTGAACCTACTTTGTGTTAAGTTGGTAACAGCTTGCTGTTATGCCACTCTGTCCAGTAACCTGCACACATTGTTTGGCAGCAAATCTCTGTCTAATGTAAATGAAAAGCTGTCATCAGTGCAGACAATACATTGTGTAATGAATTAATCTATGAATAAAAATGCAAGAAGTTTGTCACAGTGATTTCCATAAACAAGAATTGACATTTTGTATGGTGTGGATTATAGAATTCTAGTTGAGTTTAATGTCAGTGGGACACTTTTGATGATGTGCAAACTACAGGTTGATTCATAAGTCCAGAACCACCCAAATATTTTCTAGACATTTAACGGCTCATGAAAGTAACTATGTGCAATATACATTGGACCAAGTACTGCACCTCTGACACATGTTACCCTAATCATCCACAATATTGGATTTAACTTTGATTTTTTAAATGGCAAAAAGGGTCATGTGACCACTCAAATGTAAGTAAAAGTTTCTCAGAAAAACAATGGTACCATTACGTTTTACATATCTTCATTAGTTTTCAAGTTATTGCAGGCTACCAATCAGTGTTTGGTATTTTTTTTGCATGTTACGCATGAATGTTTAGACTTTGTTTTGCAGTGAAACCTGATGGAATTGGCCAAAGAGGAGCATATTGACATAATCCTGCATTTGTGGTGTCTGCAGATGAACAAAGTGATACTATAAGCACATACTTTTTTTTTACAAACTACGTGCTAAAAAGTAATCGTAATGTCGCAGCTTTCTTGTACGTTAGAATACAAGCTTTTTGAATGACCATCACATATGTTTGCTGCTATGATGTGGGGTTGACAGCCATACATTATTAACATGCTCCAAAACAATGCAATCTTGACTTTTAATAGTGGTGTTAATTTGTTCCAGCTTTTGTAAATATGTGACTAAAAATGCCCTAGAACATTTTTCCATGATGATTGATCTGAAATCCCTAAGAAGTATGTATTTTACATAAAAAAATTTCCTGTAAAAAGTCCTGCATGTTTCACTTTGACATTGTTAAAAATTATTTTAAATTAATATTCAAGACCTTGTGGCTTTTGGCCACATGGGCTGTCTGGGAACTCATATATTATTATTATTATGCTTAATTCTGTTATTTCTAGAAGCATTTTTCTTAAGTGTTTTTCAGTTTTTGTGGTTTGTGACCTTAATGTATGGTTTAAAAAAATTACTATTGTAGAGTTTGTATATTAGTTTTGCATCTAGGTTCAACTAAAAATACCTTTGGTTTAGCTGAACAAGTAGATTTAGCAATGTTGAAATTAACGTTTTTTACCTGTCGTGTTGCTCTAGAGGGAGAAAGAGGATAAGATTTATCATGAATCACGCTTCCCTGACAAACAAATATACACCACTACTACTGTAAATTGTAAGTGCTGTTTTTGTTTATGTGAAAAATTGCGTATGAAAGTTGCAGATTTTATTTTATGCTCTCATTTCCTTATCTATCAATATACAGTCAACCTTCAAAGGTTACGCTCCTTGATTTACTGCCACCCCTTGGGTTTGAACAGACGTGTTCTACATAAAACATCCCTTGATATCAGGAACGCCACTAGATTTCGAAATCAGAGCGGGCAAGTATCATTTTTGCTGGGGCAAGTTTGATAGCATCTTTATTTATGAAATACTGAAACAAATAATTTTAATGCTTTTTACTACCGGCTACAGAGGAATTCATGCAATCGCCCACCCTCTGGATACATACTAATTAATTTTGGAACTGTCTTGAAGTTTTTGCACGTTTTGGAATACAAAGGAATCAGGAGTTAAAGTCCTTTTTTGTTTATGTTCCGTCCATCCAATTTAATAAAATTGGTAAAATCTGAAGAGTTACATACAGTGTAACAAACATAGCGCACTGCCACCATTGCCTGTAGGATGTCCTGATTAAAAGAAAATTTTATGCCTAAGAGAAGGTCCTGAAAGCAAAATTTTTCATGGATTAGGGAAAATAGGACACTTAGACAATACCTTTCCCCTCCTTAATTCCTTTCTCTCAAGTCAGCATCCTTGTCTTGTATTCATCTCCTCCAAAGTAGTAGTCAGCCATGTCCTGCTCTCTCACTGGTTTGGGGCAGGCTTATGAGCACTGGTATAGCTTTTGACTTTACTTTTTTGTGTTGTAATCCTCTACTTAGAAGCACTAACAAACAGCAGAGCAATTACTAATGACCTTCCTCAGTGAATTCCTATCCATCCTCTTCATTTGCCCCCTAGCCATACTAACATGCAAAAAGGCTTAAGTTAAGGATTTGGAATAGTGGAGAACAACTGAATTTTCATGGTCCTGTGAGTTCTATTTGATAACCTTTCTATGGAGAAGTTGAGAACACATTTTCTGAGGGAAGATATGGTTGGTTACGCGACATAAAACATGAAACTCATTATTACTTGGCAAATATCCTGATTATAATTTACTGTTCAAGATGTGTCATTTTTCAATTTTTTTAACAGCGTGGGTGACGAGGTGGGTGAGAAAACATTCAGGGTGGGCTCCAGCCTATCCTCGCACTCCCTTGGCAATGTCCCTGCTTGATATCTGGCTACACCCATGGCAACTGCCAATATTTATTCTATGCCAACCTCCTTTTCCTAACATAAAAGACACTTTTCTTCATTGGATAAATCTGTTGCAGAAAAAGCTAGGACAACTCTTGAGCTAGATGATACTTTAAACAAAACTTTTGACCCTATAAAAATCACAAATTCATCCAGTCCTATAGTACTTGTTCTCACATTTGATATAGAATGTAAATTTGTCATAGAAATGTAGATTTGCAATAGAAAAACTTAACACTGAATTCTTAAAGTTTGTTGAAATTATGGGGAAAAAAAGCTACTTTTAAGCTGTTCCCCTTGTTAAAATCAGAAAAATAAAACTAATAATGGTTTTATGTACTTAGTGTTTCACAATCACCTCTCCTGTAAGAAACAAAATTAGAAGTCCGTTAAATAGGGGTTTAAAAAAACTACAGTCAAACCCCCTATTTAAAGGACTGCGATTTAATGAATTTCGCGATTTTACGTACATTTCCTATATTCCGGACGGAACCACATTTGAAATTAAATGCTTGGCGTTTCCCGATTTAACGAACCCATTTCCTTAATTTAGCAAACATTTCTTTTTTTTTTTAAACCACCAAACTATGTTAGCCAGCATTATAACAGAAGTAATTATAATGCTGACATATATGGTGAGTGTAAATCCTGGTATTAATTGCCCAGTTGAAGAAATTATAACACTTCACACGGTACATTTTTCAAGACAGTTGTGAAAGGCAACAGCTTTATTCGGCTTGTTAAGATATTGTTTCTCTTCGTTCACATTAAGACTGCATACACACGCGTTTTAACAAGAAGTGCAAAGCTGAGAAAAAGTCCGAGTCACATAAGTGGGTCACGGGTGTTTCTCTCTCAATGCTGATGCATTTGCAGTTCTTTCTCCGAGAGTGAACGTGGGAAAGTTTTTCTTACGAGTTTCTTGAGTTTTTTATGTTAGACGCGCGCCGTCCTCTAACAGTACGTACCCTTCCTGAGCATCTGGAATTCTTCCCCAAATTGCATTTCTTTTTTCTTCTCAGTGTTAAATCTACAGGTCACATTAAACAAATACAGCTTGTGTACAGATAAAGTTTTGATGAACTTTTAACTAGAAAAGTTAAAAGGGAAATTCACTGATCACTGTAGTCTGCAAATGTGCATTTTGTGAGAGCATTTAAAAAAAATGAATGACTGAAGCAAAAAAGAGCGGAAAAGATTTTCAATCAGTGAAAAAATGGACATTTTGTCATAGCTTGATGCAAATCCAGGATCAAAGACTGCTTGTAGCAGAGAAACTCGAAATTTCCAAGTCAACATTTTGTACCATAGCGAAAAAATAGAAAGGAAATTGAAAGCTGTGCATCAAAGTATGGGCAATTTTAGAGTAAGAGGAAATCTATGAAAACGTCGCTTTTGAGTGAGTTGGAAAACCTTCTTGTCACTTGGTTCCAACAAACACGGGCTAGTAATTTGTCTATTAGTGGAACAATTCTGGTGCCAAAAGCAGTTCATCTTGCCCAGCGACTTCAAATAAAGGAATTCACCGCATCAAATGGATGGATTGATCGTTTTAAGCAAAGACATAACATAGTGTATAAAGCTCTATCTGATGAAAACAAAAGTGTTGATCCTGTGATGGCACAAATGTGGAAAAATGAACAGTTGCCACAAATTATTGAAGGGTATGTGCAGTGTGACATTTTTAATGCTGATGAAACTGGGCTGTAAGAAGTCAAAAGACAGAATCACTGTTCTTCCAGCTGCCAATGCAGATGGGTCAGAAAAATTACAGCCTTTGGTTATAGGCAAATTTGTTACACCACATTGCTTCAAAAATGTGAAATCTTTGCCCACCAAATGCGAAGCAAATAAAAAGTCGTGGATTACCACAGCTTTATTCAAAAATTATGTAGAAGCCTTGGATGTTCAGATGCAGGCAAAAAAAAGAAAAGTCATCTTATTCACCAGGTAAACAATCTGAAAAATGTCCAAGCCATTTTTCACCCAGCAAATTGTGCTAGGGAATTACAAACGCTGGATCTGGGTGTCATTAGGTCTTTTAAAGACAATTATCAAAAGCTTCTTATGCGAAAAGTACTTTCTGTTATCGATGCAAAGGATGATGCATCTAAAGTTAAAATTAACATTCTCGATGCAATGCATTTCATGTGACAGTCATGGATTGCAGTTACGACAGATACCATTAAAAACTGCTTTAACAAAGCCGGTGAAAGTTGTGAACAAAAAGAATGTGGGTCCAGTACCGAAAATACTGCTGATAGTTTTGCTGATGATGATCTTGTAGAATGGAATGAAATTGCCTCATCAGGTATTGTGTTTTCCGATTATGTTGATTGTGACGCAAATGTGCATACCTGCCAAATGCAGTCCCTTGATAATGTTTTAGATGAACAAAACGGACTAAATGCATTAGATTCTGATGAAGAAGATGAAGCAGAACTGAAAGTTAGCTGCTTTAGTGATGCTGCTTAATGGTATAGAATGTGCTAAAAACTACTTGATACGATTCGATATTACTGATGACGGTTTTCATGCACTTCATAAAGTTGAAGCTGATATGTATAAAGCTAAACGTTCAGAAAAAAATAAGCAATCTTCTCTAAAGCATTTCTTTTCCACAGTGTAGAAAGGTAATCAACACACATTCTGTTTTTGCAAGTTAAGTAGTACTAATTGATGTTCTGTTTCATGCAGTTTTATAATGCTGAAATTGTTATAAGAAGCTAAATGCTTGGAAAAAGATCAACTATCGTATTTTTCTTTCAGTTTTAAAGTAAGCTTGAACTTTGATGTTACATATTGAAGTATAATACATATCTACAACTTATGTATTTAATATGCAAAGTAAATGTGTACATATTATAACATGTTTGATAATCAATTTCATAATTAAAATTACTGTGCATAATTTTAATTTCACTGAATGAAAGAGAACTTAGCTGCTTACGTATTCTGTTATGAACACTAGCTAAATTTGAATGTTTCATTCAAAAGGCTTCCTCAATTTAGCGAATTCTGTGATTTTACGTACAAGACTGTTGGTACCTTGAAGTTTGTTAAATCGAGGTTTGACTGTATAGTTAGAACTGAGTGCCAACAAATAAAAATCTTATTGGTTTGTACAGTTTGATAAAGTGGAGTTCACTATAAATTGAAATGATTAAAGCAGGTACAAAGTGCAGTTTTAAGTTACTAGAGTCTTAAACTAAAATCTTTAATCAGGAATGACAGAGTAAGAACTGTGATGGTTTTGAATAAAAAATGGCCAGATTATTTTCATTTCTAATTGAAATCATAAGCCAGCTTTATAATAAGCAAACTTGAGTTTGTAAGAAAAACTTGAGAATTAGAATTTAGGGTCTACTACAATAAAGAGCAAAAAATCCTGGTATTTAAAGTAATAATATGGCTGAATTAAATTTTAAATTAAATGTAGTTTTCAAGGGTGTTAACATATAATATTAAAAATCGGGATTTTCAAATTACTACTAACAAACAAATTTTGAAGCATCAGTTAAAGAGATTTAGCTGGATTGAACTGAATACTATTTTAAGTAAACTATTGAAGTAGCCTTTAAGATACACAGTTTTACATAAAGCAAGTGAGAAAAGAATTTAAATTCTGTTTGGAATTTTAATGGCTTTGGTACTGTTAAGATGAAATCATTGAAGTGAGATTTCATTTGAAACATAAAATCCATTAAGCAAGCATCATGCACCCTCAAAAGACTTAACATGAAATTTAAAACTTTTTTTGACATTTTTAGGACTGATGCTGAAGAAAAACACTTTTTAATGAAAGTTATCTGGGATATACTAAATTAAATTTTATTCAAAATGGGTTTTAGACTCTGGTGTAGTTAGATTTTACCAGGAAACATGCTCAATACAGCATGTAAGGGATTTGTAAAGAGCTTTTTTTTTTTTTTCGTATATAGGATTGTGCATAGCTTGTTTGATGAAATGGAAGTACTTATGTGACCTATCAAATGTAATCAATAAAATATTGCAATTAAAAGTAATCAATAAATACTGCAGTTAAAAGTAATCTTTCTGTTAGTATTTTATAAGTTTCTTCATACATATGTCTTATATTTTAGATGGATATGTATTTACCCGGCATATATCAACAGCAAGAAAACTGTTGCTGAAGGCCGTATTATAGCTAAAGACAAGGTATGCCTTTTCTTGTATATGTTCCAGGTGCTTTGCTTCCCTGTAATATAGATTTTTCTCTGCTGATACAATGATATTGCATTTCATTCTTTCTTCCTAAATGGTTTGGTGTCATTAACACATGACTGTCATTATAGAGGGCGATTCAAAAGTTGGTTTGGGTTACCCAAATGGTATGTTACATTTATTAAGGAAATTTTATGCATTAATCTTATCAAAATAAATAAATGAAAGCTTCTGGAACACAGTTTTTACTTCACAGCAGATTATACAATGGAATCCATGTTCATGTGTGCAAATTTGTACTTTTGTTTTTGCATATTTGTGATATTTCACATCAGTGCTTGTAACTGTAGCTTTGATGTCCTTAAGTTTTGTGAGTGCACATAGGTTGTTACACCATTACTTTAAAGTAACCACAAGTGAAAGAAATCACGAGAAATAAGTCCTAGAAAGATGGGGATATGGTTCCACAATACTGTAGAAATGAGATGACTGCCAGAAGTCTCGTGAAGACCATGGTTGTTTCATCAAATGTATAACTTCTGGAGAAGCCAGGGAGTTCTGCCAACATGATAGGGCATGCCTTTTGCCAGCTTTTTGTGAATGCTAGATTTCTCATGTAAAGCATGTGTACTCTAACTTGACCAAATCCTACACTTCTGTCAGTTTATTTAGCCACCAAGGTGCAGAACTAAACAGATTCATTCCATAGTATATTTGGCACAAAAAGTGTAAATGCAATGTGTATTAATTGTGCCAAGAAATAAATTTGTGCAAGATAAATTGATTCGAGTTTTTAGCAAAAAGTTTATAGAATCTGCCTGTAAAAATTCTGTACATCACTTTCTTTAATTATTATATGCTGGGTAACTTTGTGGACAGACATCTTACACCAGTATTATATCTTACATTATGTCTAAAAATATGGTGTCAGACAAGTTCATAAGACCAATTGCTTACCATTGGTTGTAACTCCTCTTGTCAAAGCAATCCAAAGGCACTTTCTGTTGTGGTGATTTGTAAAAATAGGTGGTTTACAGAGTTTAAAAGAAAGTGAAATCTAAAGTAAAAACCAGTTTTTGAATGATTGGTTAAAAACTGATAGCAGATGAAAGATTTAAAAATGGTTGAGGTAAAAGACAATTGGCCCAGAATTGATTCTGATTAGAAAGTAGACTTAAAAAAGTGATATGAAAAGATAAATACAGGATGACAAAATCTTCTTGAAATTCAGAAATCATAGAGTAAAGGTGCTTGATGTCCTCTGAACAAGCCACATAATTATCGAATGCATTTCAACCCGTGTATAGTCGGGTTTTCATCAGCAGTTATCTGTTATTATGTTTCATTCATTGTCTGCAGGTGGGTTCAGGGGGTGGGAGGTGGTGTTAAGTCAAACAGAACTAAATGGATGTATTTAATTTTTTTAAGTTCATATGACGAAAACCTTATGAAGTGCTATAAACCTTTGCTGTGTCTGGATCTCTCAGTTGAGCTGTGCAAATACAGAAAGACCACAGATTATTTTTTCGGATTAGGAAGTCTGTGACTTGAATTTCCAGAATTTTTATTTATTTATTTTTGTGTGATTTGTGATCTTGTTCATTTATGAAGTTTTTCTGAAGTCAACAAAGATGGTATTCCACTTCTCTATACATTTCCAATCATTTAAAAACAATTTCTGGTGAAATTGCTCTCTTATTTAGTGGATGGACATCCAGAAATCCTTGTGCACCCTTTAATGTATCATAAAGTGAAGCATACTAATGAACTACTATTCTTAGAACAATGACTTTGCTAATAGCAGAAAACTTAGCCAGTGAAATGGTTCTATCATTGCACCCTTATCTGGGTGAGTCAATAAAATAATTACTGTATGCCATTGTACATTTACACACACTTTAAATTATTGTGTATAACATGACTTTTGAATCACCCTGTTGTGTATATGTTCTTCTAATAGAAGGGCTATAGAAAGAATTTAAAATATTTACCGACCTTTATGCATGCATTTTATGAATTTACACTGAGATGCCACTTTATTAGATACACACCCTCTCCACATAAATGGCTCACTCCACACATAAGATGGCCCTTGAACTAAAGATTAAAATTGGTGATTTTTTCAAGTGGCCATTGGCCAGTGAGTGGACAAAATCTAGTGGCCACTTTCCTTACGGCTATTCCGTGTTGTATACACATTTCATCACTGCACTGTATACCTTTCATTTATTTAGGCACAGTTAAATTTAAGCTTAATAGTTACAAGGGCCCACTGTCTATTGTCCAGTGCAATTAAGTGAATAAATATAATCTTAAGTTATATTTTTCTTCAACCACATCAACCGAATTTTCTAGACAGTTTTTATTGGAAAGATAATTTAATCATTTTTGTTTGGTCTCTCGCTATGTTCACAAATAAAATCTCTCCACCATAAATTGATAGCAGTGAATGGGTCAAAATTTTCAAGCAATACTTTGGCTTACTTTATTTGCTGTCTATTTTCTGAAGTCATTTTTTGTATGAGCACTGTCTTGTCATCAAGAATATTGCCCACAATGCTTGCATTCTCTTAAGTTCTGCGTTGCTTGGCATAACAGTCTGTAGTATTGCAACAATTTGTGCTATGACCTTCATGTACTAAAAATTGCTTGTTTTTAGTTTCTCTAGCAGTTTTTGGTGAGTTATTGATAGTCAAAAATGTTCAGACATTATGTTTCAAAGCTGCTTCCATTCTGCTAAAATTTTCTTTTCATTCCATTTATTTTTGGTTAGGTTCTTCTTGGTGTCAAAATGAAAGCTGGCTGTATTGCTTTCAAAAATGAATTTCATATCTTATAGCAGAATCATTTTGTGGTACAGCTGAGATTGGGAGAAATGTGATACCAACCTGGTCACTTGAATTTTACAGACTTGCAATGATTCCTGACTTCTAACAGAAAATATTCAGTAATTTCCTGGGTTGTTCTAATAGATATTACATTAAAAAAACCCAAAAACCTTCACAGGTGTTGAAAAAATAGATATTACATTAAAAAAATCCAAAAAATCTTCACAGGTGTTGAAAAAATAGTCATGACAAAATAAGAACATCTGCAGAGTATCCTGATTTCATCGGATTCTGTCCAGTTTTCGAACCCAGTGTGAGGGTTTTTTTTTTTTTTTTCAGAAAACGCTCAGTTTTGGTAGAATTTTAATGATTTGTCATTTTTTCCTGTTTGCCCACCTCAGACCTTTCAAATGCTACAAATTTTCCATAGTCCTATGGAAATCGTCGATCGCTGCTGTGTAAGGAAAACATCGAATATACTATGGAAATAAAAAGTCTGGTTGTTGGGGGTTTTTTTTCCCCCTTCAGAAAACGTTTTGGTAGAATTTTAATGATTTGTCATTTTTTCCTGTTTGCCCACCTCAGACCTTTCGAATTCTATGATTTCTCCATAGTCGCTACGAAAATTGTCGATCGCTACTGAATACGGGAAACATCGAATACACTATGGAAATAAAAAAAATCTCTATGAAATAATGTTATTCAACATTTGCTCAAAGTTTATTTTCATGTTTTCAAAATTCTAACATTCATCAAACATTTTTGGGACTGTTTATTGGATGTTTTTAATGTCTAGTGACGACCGCTAATTTTAATCTTTACCTTGAGCAGACTGACGTCATAGCACTAAGTAACGAGACTGACGTCATAATACCAAAACAAACCCACTCAGAAGTATACAGCTGCCTGTGTCAGAGCACCTGCAAGGTCAGTCATGTTGCAACGCATCATTATAGCGCTTCACTAGTTCATTTTTGTAGTAGACTGCGTAGAGTTCAGATGGGTTTCTGTAACCCAACATGGATTTAGATCTGGGCCTAAGAGCAGCTAAAAAATTTTGCATGCATCTGAATGAAACCACCACAGAAATGCATGAAATAATTTAAAAAGCCTATAAGGAAGATGCTTTGTCCTGAGTGGCCCAAAATATTATGTGAATGGTGAAGAGTGTCTGGAAGAGGCATTGTGCTCCGATAGGCCTTTGACACTGACTACGAAGGTTAATGTCAATACCATCAAGCCGCTCTTGCGTGAAGACAGCCGAATGACCGGCAAAAGGTTACTAATGTGATGCAGATGTCCATTGGTTTTCTTGATGACATTGTGAGAAACCAGTTGGGGTACCAAGTCACTGCAAAGTGGATTTTCCACTTGCTCACGGATGAACGCAAGGCAAATTGTGTTATCACTTGTCACCAATGGAAGTGTCTGCTACAACGTAAGCCACAATTTTTGTATTGAGTTGTCACATGTGACGAAACATTTTTTTTGTCATTTCTATCGAAAAACAAAACAAAACACCCAATGGAAGCACAAAGTCCCTCATCCAAGGAAGCAAAGGTCCAAGCAAGTGCAGGGAAAGTCATGCACCTGGTTTTCTTCAATAAAAAGGGTATTGTGTATGACCATGCTTTTCCAAAAGGGAAAAACCTGTGCCTATAATTCTTAAAGTTCTCAAAGGCCCTCTAAAAAAAAAAATCCTCCAAATGCCAAAAATATGCACAGACTGGTTGAATTTTGCATCAAGATAATGCCCCTGCACATCGTGCTTTGCGTACCCAGCAGGTTATCCAATCTAGGCATTGAAATGATGGCACACCCTCCATATTCCCCGGATCTGTTGCCGTGTGACTTCCACATATTCCCTGAAGTGAATAAGCAATTTTGTGGGTGTCGATTTACATCAAATACTGAACTGAACAATACTGTGATAAGTATTCTGAACCACATATCATAGAAGGGCTTCAAACACACCTTCCGGAAGTGAATAGAAAGGTGGGAGAATACTTTGAAAGTATGTAAGTGTAAGTATGTTTACTTCACTATACTTCTGCCCTACGTAAAATCAGTCTTATTTTTTGAATGACCCTAGTATAAATCAGGCTGACCAGCTCGTCAAGTATCAGGTAGCATTCAATTGAGGATTAGAGTGGGCAAACTAGTAATCTGAGGGACTTGCATGTGCCATGATAGTTGGCACCAGGTGTGCTGGTTTGAGTATCTCTCAAATGGCCATCCTCCTAGCCTTTTTGTGCATAACCACAGCAAGGATTTACTGTGGATGGTATGACATGTAAAACTTTTCTGCTGTTTGTGATTCTGTAGAAGAAAACAGCTGGTTGTTCAGAAGGATCAAGGAGACTGGTGACATGGCTGTCACCTAGCTGGTGACATGGCTGTCAGCCTTCTTCATTAGCACCCATTGCTAGCCCATCCTAGCAATAGGTTCTTCATTAGCACCTTTCCTCGCATATTATTATGTAAGTAAAATAAAAGAGGCCTTCCTATTGAAATCTTCAATTTTCTGCATGTATACTAGACACATGGATGATATCCTTTTCATCATAAATCAAGATTCGAGTGGATACTCATCAAATATTCTAGAAGGTTTTAATTCCCAAGATGAATCCCTAAAATTCACTTTAGAAGAGCAAAACAAAAATAAGCTAAATTACCTAGATATTACTTTGAAGTGGGAGGAAAAATATATTACCACAGAATTATACAAGAAGCCTACAAATACAGGAAAATTTTTAAATTATAAATCAGATCACCCTAATTATATAAAGAAAACTGTAGCTTTACAATTTAAAGAAAAAGTTGAAAAGCTGAATTCATCTTCAAAAGCTAAGAAAAACATAAAAATAAGTTAAAATCAATCTTATTAAAAAATGATTACCCTTCAAAAGAAATTCGTGAACTACTGGAAGAAAACCCTACTAGGAACAGAACAGGCACTACAGACAAAAATAAAGAGAAAATTGAATATTTATTCACAAGAAAAGTCACTTACCATAAGGGACTGTTTGAAAAACTGAAGAAAATCAGCACTAAATATAAAATTAGGTTAGCTCCAGGTTTAAATAACAAAATTAAAAAATACTTTACTCCAGGAAGGAGTCATTTATAAAATAGAGTGTTCATGTGGATTACCATATATAGAAGAAACAGGAAGAAGGTTAACCACCAGAATTAAAGAACATAAAGCAGCAATAAGGAACATCTCAAATAAAAAGGATTAGACAGGCACATACAACAAACTGGCCACAAAATAGACTGGGACTCCTTAAAAGTGATCAAACATCAACACAATTATCTGGAAATTAGAGGAATTCCTGGAAATTTACAAGACACAAGGTGGCAACATCAATGACCATGCTGGATGGAAAATCCATCAGGCTTGGTCGCCAGACCTGTGGAAGTAGTAAGACGCAAGAACTCCTGACGAAGATCTAGTGTATAGATCGAAAATTTGAGAGGTAATGTACCTTAATAAATTTATCCTAGATAATTCCCGTTAAATATTTATAATTACTGTCCTTGTGGTCTTTTAGAAAACATGATGGCAGTTTTGGTATCAGCTGTATTTGGAAGCGCTCACATATTAATGTGAAGTTTTTTTTTTACTTTATTAACTACATAAGAACAGGCTTAAACTGTAATTTGCATTTCACCAAATCATGACAGACAGTTTTGTGGCCAAAGGTGACTAGTGAGATGATGTAAAGCTTTAGAGTATACCTTGGTTGCATGAATTGTTTATATGGCACGGAATGCTGATAGATACATCAGCCATGCACGGGTGCCCACGCGTCCTTGAAAACCTGGAAAGTCCTTGAATTTCAAAAAAAAATTCAAGGCCTGGAATGTCCTTGAATTTCTTTAATTAGCCTGGAAAGTCCTTGAATTTTAAAATCCCACAGCCAAAAAATTTTGATCGAAATTTCCGACCTTTTACCTTTTCGTCATAATAGGTTGCTTACCCTTTGTACACATTTCCTTGCACATTTTATTCCTTTGGTTGTCTTGCATGGTTCAAGCCTCTGGTGGGGTGGTCCTTTTTTGGTTCATTCAATGCCTGGTGAATGCCTAAGTCCATGAAGTGTACTGCTTTAATGACACTAGGTCCCAACAGTGTCTTCTTCCCCTCCAACGCTTCTTACTAGCGTTGGCCTACTATGAATATAATTGTATGCACGTAAATTAAGAACAGTTGTGGCTTGTGCTATAGATGTTCTAACACTGAATTACTTTTTTCTTTTGTTATTTTTCACTTTTTTCTGCAATCCCCCATTGACATCGGAAGTCAAAAAGAGTAAACTTCAAAGCAGCTGCGTCCCTGGGAGAAAGGGTGCACTGCGGTCTAACGGGGAGTTAAGTAGGTCAAAATTGGACCCCCCTCTCTACCACAAGAGGCGTTGAGTGTTTGCTACCCCAGACCACTTGTTCTGCGATGGGGGACACTATCGTATCGTTTCTCTCATTTTCCTTACGGCAAGGCGGGGATTTCCCCCTTTTTGTTTCTTTATCTGCTTGAAAGCCGGGTTCATTCGATGCTGTTGATAGGTGCATTTCACCAGCCCCCCACCATGGTTGAGCAGTTTTAGAAACGGATGACCTTGAACGCCCACAGCACGTTCAAACCGCTCGGAGTGTTAATAAAAAAAAAAAAGGTGCGTAATTTAAAAACTTTTCATCGGATCCAAGCGAAATTTGCAGGGTAACCTTATATGACCAAGTTATGGTATCTGTCAAAAATTCAGCTCTGTTAAATGAACATTTGGAAAATTATTTTTTTTTTGCATTTTTATCGTTAGTTGGGGAAGGAGGAAGTTCAACAGGTGGCCCACGGGATTGCGAATGAAATGGTAGAAGTGATTGACAAAATGTGCATGCCAACAGGTGATTGACTTGCTGCTGCTGTTCCACGAGAACAAAAAGTTGAAATTGCTTTTCCGGAAAGTTCTTTGCAATGTGCATGTAGCGACTGAAAAAAAAATCTTTGATTTTTGTTGGCTTAGTGTTTTGCTTTGAGATGTCTCTAGTTGTCGTCTAATTGTTAGATATTAGAATTTTCTTGTTTAATAAATATGAGTCGTAAGTGCAATTTTAGTGATCTTTGGTTGCACAATCCCAAGTATTCCATGTGGGTTGGTAAGGATTGCGGCAATAATCATGTTGCGAGATGTTTGTTAGGCTTAAAGAACATCAATATTTCGTCCATGGGAGAGTTTGCATTGTGAAGCCACATGAAAAGTAAAAAGCACGTGACCCGTTCTGAAAACAAAAGTCAAAATTCCACCTTAAATGGACTGTTTGAAAAAGTACCAGCACCAGCATCACAAACACCATCACCAACAGAGCCATCTTCATCAGCAGGTTGTTTATCCAGAAAATATCCTACAAAAGCCAAAATATTATGGGCTTTAAAAGTGGTAGAAAGCCATCATTCGTACAGATTATGTGCTGGAATTGATGTTGTTTCGATTGATGTTTCCAGACAGTGAAACGGCTCTCAACTTTTCTTGTGGACAAACAAAATGTTCATATATTTGCTGCTTTGGCTTGGCACCCCATTTTAAGTCACTTTTGTTGCAACAGATTAATGAAAGCAAAGATTTTGTTGTTTTGTTTGATGACAGTTTAAATAAATACTCTCAACAAAAACAAATGGACATCCATATAAGATTTTGGGACAAGAACAGAGTAACATTGTCACAGTATCTGACTTCTGTGTTTTTAGGCCACGCAAGTGCAGAAATTTTGTTAGACATACTTAAGCAATCTTTAAAGGATTTGCCTATAAAAAATGCAGTTCAGTTTTATATGGATGGGCCGAATGTGAATTGAAAGCTTTTTTCTTTATTTCAAGATGATTTGTCGGCCAATTCAAATGCATCTCTCTTAAACACCAGTACCTGTGGATTGCACATAGTGCATAATGCATTGAGACATGCTACTACTGTGAATGATTGGGAAATAGAAAAAATTCTCTCAAGCCTATACAGGTTATTTAAAGATTCACCGGCATGGCATGAGGATCATTTAAATGTGGATAATGTTATAAAAATGCCACTAAAATTCTGTTCACACAGGTGGGTTGAAAATTCTCCTGTGTGTGAACGTGCTATAGAAATTTAACCCTTTATTTTGAAGTATGAAACCTTGATAGCCCAGAAAATTGTAAATAATCCTTGCACAGTTTCCTTTAATATTGTCCAAAAATGGGTGAAGGATCCATTGGCACTTGCCAAATTATATTTTTTTAATTCTATTGCAAAGCAACTGAGTCCCTTTTTAAAAAAAGTATCGGGCAGATAAGCCAATGCTGCCATTCATGACTAAGGATTTAGAGAAAATGTTAAGGAATCTGATGAGTCACTTTGTTAAAATGGATGTATTAGAACAAATAAAGACCATTACGGCACTTCTAAAAATTGATCCAACTGATAATAAAAATTGTTCCACTTATAGGATGATTGATATTGGATTCCAGGCCGAAAAGGAGGTGAAGACTTTGCCATCAAATGTAAGTGAAAAGCAGATAATGGAATTTCGTATGAAAAGCAGATCAATTTTGGAAAACCTTGTCAAAAAATTGCTCACTAAATGCCCACTCTTGTGCGGCACATGAAGTGTTTAGATCCTAAATTAACGAGTGCTGAGAAGGAATCTTGCTTAAAAAGTTTCAAGATTATTCTAGAAATTCTCATGGATGCAAATCATCTGAAGCCTGGTGTTGTTGACACTATTATGCTGCAGTTAAAGGATTTTATAAGTAGTGTTGCAGCAGTAACTTCAGATTTTAAACTTTTTGATAACAATTATAAGGAATTGAGAATAGATGTTATTTTATGAACATTTATCCTCAAGTAAAAACTATGATCTGTTGTGGAAAGTAACTAAAAAGCTGCTGTTGCTCTCGCATGGACAGACATCAGTAGAAAACTCTATTGTTTCATAATATGAAAGAAAACTATTGTTCCACAAAGAATAATATATGACCATCTAAGTAACATTGGTGGCATGGAAAAGGTCGAGTTTTCAAAATTGCTTCTGAGTAATGTCAGATGTGCTAGGCAAATATATGTATACATTTAGAAGAAAAAGCTCGGGACAAGGCTAATTCTGCTGTAGCCCAAAAGAGAAAACAAATACTGGATGAAATAGAAAGTATGAAAAAAGAAAAACTTGTAGAAAATGAAGTATTAGATTTATTAAAATCAGCTGATGACTTGGCAACAGAAGCAAAAGATACTCATAATTTTAACTGCATTGTTAAATCAAATAGCTTTAGAAAGACAGCTCAAGACAAACAATCATTGATAAAAGAAATAGATTTTGAACTCAAGAAAAAATGGATTTAGTGAATAATTGTAAATAAATTATTCACCCATTTGCTTAACATTTTTTTAATATACTTGTTAATTATATTTTAACAATGATAAATTTAATGTTGTGTTAAAAGTACCAACATTTGAGTAGAAAAAATTCTAATTATTTAAAAATTGATTACAGTATTTTCATTTGTTAAATATTTTCACCTGAAGAAAGTTTGTCATTCAGTAAAGAACTTTTTGCAAAATTTGGAGATGCATTGTTACTAAGATTTTTTTTTATAATTGGCTACCAATTACAAATACTGTTAATGAGTATCATAATACAACACACCTAATTCTTGATATGTAATATATTCATTGCAGTTTAGGACATTGAAAAATTCGTTCTTGAACTTTTTCCTGAAGTTCCTTGAATGTCCTTGAATTTTTCCCCTGAAAAAGAGTGGGCATCCTGCATGCAGCAAGGATGACCATCATAGCCAATGACAAAGGCCATTGGCTGCACAAAATATGGTTGCATTGCAGCTCTCAATACTTGTTCATTTTATTAAAATCAGAAATATAAAAATGCATGTGCTTTAAATAGAGTTAACACATTCGCTGCCGCCGTACTATATCAGCGGCAAGCACGCGGTGCCGGTATGAAACCAGTGCAAATCTCCCACGATGCCACAAGGCATCACGCGGCACCACGATTGAGCTTTTATGCATTTGGACCAACCAGCCATGTGTTCGCATCTCCATAGCAATTCTAAAATACGAGAAAATTTATCCATAATTGATATTCGTAATTATAATTCTGCCAGCAATAAAATATTCTGATACTGAAGTAGACATTTACTGGATACATATTTCGAACATTGGTGCATGTAAAACAAGAGAAATAATACTTACAAATGCCAAAGAATTCCATAAATAGTGCCATGATGCATAACTGGATAAATACAAAAATCCATACATTTTGATTTGGGTAGGGTAAAAATCCCACACACATAAACATGCAGTTCGACTTGGAACATACATTTTTTTAGCAAAATAGGAAGACAAAATATTTCCTTATCTATGATGATACAATTCGAAACATGGCTGAAAGTACAGTGCAGGATTTTCTGGGCACTGGGCGCAGTAATAGAGAGTGTCCCTGCGAATCCCTTTGGCAGAGCACATTTTGCATCGTCTCCTCAAAAACACCCCCCTTTTTTTTTTTTTTTTTTTTTTTTAAACTGGAAGATGGCCGCATACTTTTAATGATGCAGATGTCTTTGCTCGGGAAGTTGATGGCTCTTGATTCAGAAGTTGACGTACAATGGATAGCCGAAAATCGTAGAGGCTTATCTTCTTCCCTGAGAATTTATTATACAAGTTGTGGGAAGTGATTATCATCATATGAAATATATGTATTCCTAGCTTCTTGTACCATCTTATGGTTTTCCTTTCATAAGGATAGTACGCTAGCATTTGATCTTGACGATCTACCCCTGACATAAATTTATTATAGTTGATAATAGCCTTTGGTTTTTCTTTTATCTGTCCCCTTTTACTTACAGTTTGAACTAAATCGTCCTCAAATTCCGTGGTAATGAAGAGAAACATCCCTTTTATCTTTCCATTTGCACACTGCAACAGCATTGGAATATTGGCATTTCCGTTCCCCCTTCAAAAGTTTAGCTTTCGTGGCATCCTTAGGAAGATCTCGTCGGTCTGCATGGAGAGTTCCAGTGCAGTAAGTGTCATTGTTCAACAACTGCAATGCAAGATTGTAACTATTATAAAAAATATCCATATAAATAGCATGACCAACATTTAGCTTCCCTTCCATCAATTTTCAAACTACATTAGCAGCATGACCTTTCCCTCCCAGGGAGTCCAGTTGTCCTGTGTAAACCAAAGCTTTTAGAATCATACTGTTTAGTTCCGTTAGCATATAAAGTTTCACCCCATATTTATGACGTTTTCCTTTCATGTACTGTTTGAAAATCAAATGACCTCTCCATAAAATCATTGATTCATCAATCGTAAGTTCTTTTCCAGGGTAGTATATGCTCTCTATGGTTTCATTAAATAAATCCAGTAAAGGCATTATTTTTGCAAGGCGGTTTGTTGTAATCGCTTCGCCAGGTTGAGGATTTCTTGCAAAATGAAGGTACCACATGATCAGAAGGAAACGATTCCTGCTCATATTTGAAGAAAAGCAGTCCATTTTGAATAATGTATCTGTTTTCCAGTAATCTTGGAGATGGGGCATTTGTACAATGCCCATATGAAACAGAAGGCCCAGAAAAACTTTCATCTCATCTACCGACACATCCTTCCATTAATTTATTCGTGAACCTTCAGTAACTCCCAAGATAAACACTTCTACAGCATATGCATTACTTTCCCTAACTAATAGATCGTAAATTTTCTCATTTGCTAAAAGATTAAAAAATTGATTGGCTCAGTTCCTATCATATTGATTTTCAGTCCTGGTACACCAGTGAACGGAATTCTTCTCATGATGTCGGGATCATCACACCAATGTGTAGCCAAAATCCGCTGAGGCGGAGTATGAGAAAGAACGCATCATTCTTCATTCTCACTGCTGGTTGCACTACAGCTAGAAAAAGAATACCTTTCTGTGCTTCATGACAGATTATCGGCATCATCTCCTATTTTCATGGAATAATGTGCCCGCCGAGGAACTTTTGGTTGAGAGGGACCGGCGATACCGCGTCCAAATATATCCATTGTTTCCGCAAAACTAAGTATTGAAGTGAATATGGGTTTCTTTGAAATCCCTTTAGCCTCCTCAATAAGCCTCCCTGTGACGTATAAACTATAAGTAGCAAATGCTTTTTATTGCCACTTGAGCATTTATTTATTGATATCTGCTTTACCGCAAAACCAGTGACCTTCAAAGGAAAATAAACATTGCAGTGAAAAGCGCGCGCTGTGTTAAGTCTATGGGAAGTCAACTTACTTTCCCTTCCCTAAACTATGTGCGAAAAAATCCGCTATCCCAAAACTGCAGTCACTTTGAGACAGTTGGAGACTCATTCTCAGTGCCAGTAACAAAATAGATAACTCTCTTCAAGTGCCAAAGGTTTTAGGAAGCGAAATATGACGGCATAATTACGACGGCGTTTGGCGTCGTCGACATCTAGGCCAAGTATCGTATGACGCCGTTCGGCGTCGCGTGGCAGTGAAAGTGTTAAAGCAGATTCAAAATTTTTAATCGTATTTAAAGTACAAAATTTAACTTAGCCAATGCATTGTGCTAGTACTTTCATACATGAAAACGATAATTAAAACCTTAGATTTTGCTAATTTGCATAGCATTTTGCTGTCAAAATAGCCAAACTGCTACAAGGGGAAAATACTCGACTTAAACACTGCATAAGACTTATCAATTAAAGATCTTCGCTCTTTCCACGTTTATAAGTGAGTCATGGAAAAATTCTCATTGGCCGCCACCGGGAGTCGAACCCAGGGTCTTCCAGTTACGTGCCGGATATGCTTCCGCTACACCACAGCGGCCTCGAATTCCTCCAGACTCGCACACGCTAACTGCCAAGCCAATTTGGCAGGTAGCTTCTTGGAACCCCGCACAATGCTGAGGATTCACCAAAGATGGTAAGTAGCAACTGAAGAAATAATTAGAAGGCGAATGAATAATTAATACAGACGTTTAACGTGGACCAGGAACATCAAACAAAGATCTTTGCTCTTTCCACGTTTATAAGCGAGTCATGGAAAAATTCTTCATGAGAATTTTTCCGTGACTCACTTATAAACGTGGAAAGAGTGAAGATCTTTGTTTGATGTTCCTGGTCCACGTTAAACGTCTGTATTAATTACTTATCAATTAAATTTTGACTGTTCAGTATTTGAATTGCCCAGTGATTTGCTGGTCATTGGCTAGTAAGAATTCCATTGTACCACTGAGCTATTGGTTACTGGCCTGGATTGCCAGTAAGTTTTTTTTTTTTTTTTTTTTTTAATTCATAAGTTTATAAAAAACTAAACCAGATTTCAAAATATTCAATTTTGGCTATGGCAGTTTTTGGATTTTTTGAAATTCAGACTACCTTATTTCAGTTTTATGAAAATTTTGGACTGTAGCAAACTGGGGTCTGAATCAAAATGTTTGGATTAACAAGGGAAACTATTGAACCTCCTGACGACAATCGTCATGGAATGTTCTGTGGTGGATAAGCATGACACCAAAGTAACAGGTGTGAAGTACGGCATTTCGCAATCGCCCGCAACCCCTAGAACATGGCTTATAAAAGTGGGACGCCCGCCTGTAATGTATGCACACCTAAATATCGAGAGAGATCATGTATAGCACCATTAAGTTGCAAATGTCATATACATACCTCACTCCATATCATGGTAATGTGTTTAGAGAAGGTAGTGCTGCAAGCAAAGGTGAATCTCGCACCACGAGCAGATAATGACGGCACTGGAATCACAGTCGGAGCGTTGCACATGTCACGCATAGCAGAATTGATGTCCAACACATTACGGAACGGAAGAGGCATTTCGTGTGGCAAGTATCCAGGCGCCTTCCATGCATAGCAAAGCATAGGTTGGTACTGTGGTGGAAACAGCTGGTTGTATACAAATGAATGCAACTTGAAAATGAAGATTCTGTCATGCAGGTTGACGCCATGCACCTCATCAGAACGTATGTACTCTTCCATGCGTCATGCAAACAGTTTGTATTGTTGAAAGAAATACACATCAAGGGGCTGGCAGTATTTGGTGGCTTTCGGTGGTATGATTTTTGTGTGCAAATTGACGTCCTTGTCACCGAAGGCTTTGGCTGGCAAACTAGTGTCAGTTTGACCAGACCATGAATCCAGTAAGAGAAGGGAAGGTTCTGTTAGTTCTGGTTCTAGTACCTTACACATCCAGGACAGAACGAGAGCTGTGGGCATTTTACCACTGGTGCTGCAGTCGCATTCTATATTTAGAAGTTGGTTACGTCATACTGTTTCGGAAACACGTTTGCCAAACTTACCACCCGCTTCCTGAAAACAGATGTACAGTTTCTTTGCAAGGTGTCCTGACATGGACATAAGCACATGAATGGTATAGGAGTGGGTAGTCGATGCAACGGATTGCACAACAGCTTCAGTTGTCTTCTCCTCAGTCAGTGATAGCATCCTGTTTGACATGAGTTCATATTCAAATCGAGTTTGGTCTGTATTGAACACTATGTCGGCATCAATTGCATTGGCAGTAACGTAGTCCGTAACATCTCGTACAAACTTCAGTGCACTGTTCCTTTCCGCCGTGTCAAGGGTAACATCCCGCCTGGCAACGAACCTCGTGATCTTGCGTGATGAGATTTTATAGCGGCATTTGAATTTGTGCAGGAAATATGTGCTGGCTTTAAAATTGGGGATACCCATTGCATTACTGCTTCCTTCACCCACGTCTTTAAATGCCAGTAGTGAATTGAGAGTCCCATGTTACGCGCATCTTGGAATTTGGTGTACATATGCTGGCGAGTGCGTGCAGTTTTGTGTTCCATCGTACCACCACTCTCAACAGCCGTTACTATTTACCGCACTTTTTCTGGTGATATCTTTTATTTAAGGGCAGTTGCTGCAACGGTTTTCTTTGTGACCTTCACATTGTCATAGACACTCTGCATGGTTTGTCGAAAAAACTGTTTGTGAATGCTTTTCTGTTTCACTTTGGTTGTGGGGTGATGGTTCTTAGGAACTCTAACTGCTTGGCACGTTAGGTGCTGGAGTACCCAGTGTATCACTATGTTCAGATAACGTGTCTGACGTTTCATCACTATCATGCCACAATGTCTGTCCTTCAAACATGTCAGCACCTCCAATGACATATTGCTCCAAAATGCTATACAACTGCCTTGCAATTCGCCTGTCGATGTATGTTGGAGCCGTGTCATCCTCTTGGTATTTCTGTGTCACCTTGTTCACCAGTATCTGTACTACAGCAGGAGGGTTACAAGCCATTTTCTTGAAACACACTGCACAATATTTGTATGCGTACGAACAGGATCATGCGCTGTCTCACACTACTCGCGTTTAACAGTCACTGGCATACACAATGCAGGACACCTTCCAGGCATGCGCAGTATCACCCAATCGCATCACACCCACATTTACATGTTGTTTGACACTTTATGGCTGCATACATTACAGGCGGGCATCCCACTTTTATAAACCATGTTCTCTAGGGGTTGTGGGCGATTGCGAAATGTCGTTCTTCACACCTGTTACCTTGGTGTCATGCTTGTCGACCACAGAACGTTCCATGACGATTGTCGTTGGGAGGTCCGATAGTCGTTGGGCGGTCCGATAGTTTCCCTTGTAAGACCGCACCATTTTTTTGCCCAATTAGTGACCCCATAGTATGGGTCTTTGATAATGTTTTCCACCTGGAGGTTGAAGATCTATTTATGCTCTGGCTTTTCCCTATCTGTCTTTCTGTCCACGTGGAAAAACCTCCTGCCTTCCACACTGAAGCAAGTTAGTCCATGAAAGTGGCTTTTTGTATGTTGTTAAGTGCTTCATAACCAGTGCACTGTATGATTTCCCTTACTTATTTTCTTCCTTGCAACTTCATGTGCCATGCAAACCCACTATATATGCATGCATTCAGTTTCATAACCTAAAACGAAAAGCTTTTGATTTTTTAATAAACTTTTACTATTAGAAATGTATTTTGCTCTTAGAAAATGAAAATGTTCAAATATCAGAGTTCAATTGATAAATTCCGAATTTTATCATTTGAGATCAAAATTTTGCAGAACTGCACAATAAAACCTACAGTTGCAGCCTCCTTTTGTTTATGTTGTATTACAAAGGCAAAACTGGAAAGATATGGAAGCATGATTAGAACTCCTTGCCCACAAGGACAAGAAGAGTTCTGCATCTTCTCCCCTGAAACCAGATGCAAGCCAGCTTTTGTTTCCGCTTAGGGAGAGACACTGGTGGAAGAGGTCAAATGAATGTGTGTAGGTCATTTTTGTAAAAAAGCAGTTTGTATTCAACATTAGCATTCCCTGTGGGACTAAAATGTGCAAAAAATCTTGGGAAGGGAAATGTGTTGTTGCAGTGGCAGATTGGAAAATGTCAATTTAAAACCTGGCCACCCAGGTCACTTTTGCATGTGGGAATGGCAATCAAAATATTTCATAATATTTGTACTATAAATTTAAATGTGAAATTAACTAAATATTATGCTTTAGTGTACAACCCTTGCTAATACTAATACCATGTGCATACAAAATGTATCAGTATTTTTGCCATTTCTGGACCAGTAAAAGCTAGTGAACTACCAATTTCTGGTATACACTACTAGTCCTGCAAACCAGTAAAGTTTTTTTTTTTTTTTCAAATTTCTACCACTGTACACTGTGTAGCATTTTTTGTATTTCATCCGTTAGTATTATTTGCATGAATACATGTGCACAGTCTGTTCTAAATTTGCAATGTACAACTTTGATGAAATGATACGTTATATTCTGCATATACTGTGAATGTGTAAGGGTTGTTGTTTTTTTGCACAGACCAATTGGCATTTTAGCAGACCAATGATTTGCAAATTCAAGTGGTCTTCTGGGCCTGTAGAAGATTTATTTCTAACACTGCTGTTGAAATTCACAATTCTGTTTGTGTAGTTTTGGTTTAAATCAGTTGTAGTTTTCTCCTGGTATCTTTTGTGGAAATATTCTGGTGCATGGAAACATTGGAGTTTTGTCTACCCCTGATTTATGTACATAAAAAAGCTCTACTGTATCCCCAAATTTCTGAGAAAAATGACTCAAATTTTACCACTACTCTGAATTTGGAGAAAATCTGCTGTATGCAGGGACTGAACCATTTTAGGGTTCATCATATTGTATCAGGTTTTGAGACTATTTGTGCAACTGTAAGACTTCCATTTCTAATAATCAATGACAAGTTAGCACTCCAAATTCTTTGTAGCTCAATGTCTTCCAGAAATAACTCACAAAGCCTTTTTAATGTCATGAATGGCTGTTGGAATTTTTTCATGCTACCAAAAATGGTTATAAGCAGGGGTGGAAAAATATTCTAAAATCTGGTGGCAAGCTAAATTTTTTAGTGGCCAGAATCAAATCATTGGACCAGTATAGGGGGGGGGGTGAAAAGGATATCAAAGTCACGACTCATGTATGCTGTCCAAAAAAAATAATGTTTTACCTTCAGCTTTTAGCATATATTTCCCTGGGGGTGGGAGATGGTACTTACTCACCCCCAGGGCTCACAAATTCTTGAATTGCTTGTTTTTCAGTGTTGTTTTCCATGGTGATCCGGATAAGTTTTTTGGTCACCCTCATTTTTCGACCCCTTGTTTATAAGCCACACCTAGTTAAACGCTGCATTCTTGTAAAATCAAGCTCAGCACTCCTGTGTTATAATTGGGAAATACAGTATTTTAACTTGAATAAATGCTCACTTGATTATTCCAATTGAATTATTGTGATCTCTTGAGCAATGAATGATTTTCTTGTAGTGTGTGGAGAACCCTACTTGCCATGAAATTCGGGATGTTTTAGATCAAGCTGATTTTCAAATAGGTGTAGAGGTGAGTAAAAATATATTTCTCTCAAAAATATTTCAGATTAATGGTTCAAGCTGTATTTTTACCAGGAAGTACTTTCTGTGAATAAGTTGTGCAGTGAATTTAAAAAACCTGTTCTAGATGGAAAATACTTTAGCAGACATGAATGAAAAAACCAAAGTTAAATAAATGAAGAGGATCAACCAACTGAATCAGTTATTGAGAGTAACAAAGAAGGAGGTACTAAATACTACCTTTAGAAAGTTTGAGAAGCTGAATGCTTTATGGGCCAGATACTATACTCGTGAAAGTACAGAAAGCCATAACATTATGGAAATGAATGTTGGGTAAAAGACTGAGAGAAGAGAAAAATTAAGCAATAATTCAGATTTATTGCAAGGAATGTATACAACAGGTGTTGTATTCGCTTCAGCCAACTTGTAGGAAAATACATAGAAAGCAAAGATCCGTGCACACGATAAGTTATGATCAGGAAAAGGCAAAAGAGAGCACACAGGAAAGAAATATGGCATTGCCAGAGAAATATGTGCAATTGATATGTTTGAAATTGATGTACATGTCCAAGTTGATATGTACTAAGGTTTGAAAATTTGTACGAGGTTTGAAAAGAATAATATTGAAACTTTGTTGTAGCCAACCAACATAGAACCCCAGTCACAAATCAGCAGAACATTTTTGGGATTAATTAAAAGTATGAATTATGGCACAGGCAAATCAACCCTCATCAGTGGTAGAACTGCCAGCTTAAAAGAGATGAAAGGGAGGGGAAATTAAAATTCCACTGAAAATTAATGGTTGAAAGTCAAACAGAAAGAGTAATTTGTAGAAGTTTGTCTGGGTTGAAAGTGGACCAACGTATCAGTTTCTTTAATTGAAGATATTTTGCTTCTAATTTGTCCCAATGTGTTTGAAGAATAATGCATGTTGTATATAAAATGTCTATGTGAATAATGCTTTATTTGACACTTCCATGTAAGTTAATGTGTTGTTTTAGATAATTGCTGTATCACATAGTTCAGAAACTCTGAGCTTAATAGTATAATACTGTGGATGCACGTAATAGTTGATTTGGGGAATAACTTGCATTTATAGAATAGTATATTAAAATAAAAATTTGCAACAAAGCAATGAGTTATGTAAATTACCAACAATTTTAACAATTAGGTGAAATTAGTTGCTCTGATAGTTTGTTTAGATTGTCAAAACATGTTTTTTGCCAGAGTAATCTTGTTAGATAATAACTGCAACTTGATGTAGCACGGCTGCATCAGTTACAAGAAATCTTCAACACACCTTAGGATTAAAATGAATCTATTTACAATAACAAATAGAATTTATTTATTAGCATGTCTTTTGTAAAAAAAGATTGTGCTTATGTTACTAGTTTGTCTGTCCGTCAGTCCGTCTGTACCCACGATATCTCTGCAACTATTAGTCCGATTTGAAAATTTCTTTTTGCATTGGAAAGCTTGAAATATGCGAATGATGATCCTTCATTCCGTTTTTTTACGATGTACAATTTCGCCGTTAGAGGGCGTAAATGCATATGATGTCGAATTTAAAAATACGTTTTATTCCACATATTTGCTTCTAAACATCCGATTGAAAAAATTCTTTTATCTTTAGATTCCATTTATGTTGAAGAGTATTTTAGATATAGTTAGTTTTTCAAATTACGCATAGATTTTCCGCTAGGGGATAAAAGTAAATTACATTGTTCCCGATAACTCTTCTAAAACTCTGATTTCAAATTTTTTTTGTTCAGCGGATACACCTCCTGATGAAAAATCTTTTGCACATAATTTCAAATTTTTGGTAAAGAATACTTTGGCTACCAGGGGGCGTAAATGTTATTTTTTTTTTTTTTGCTTCTGATGTATTTGCCATAAAATCTAAGCTTCTAACTTATCGATTGAAAAAATTCTTCAGTGGACTGATGCCACTCACATCGATAAACCTTTTTGGAATATTTTCTTCTTAAAATATTTCACAGTTTCTCCGCCACGGGGCGTAGATGTATATCTTAGTTTTGTCAATATCTCTACTTCTAGGAGTCTGATTTGAAAAATTCCGTCCTTGTTGGATAGTGTTTTCAGTGTGACATGTTTTACATGTAATTTAAAAAATTTCAAGAAATTCATAGACTTTCTGCTAGGGGGCGTAGAGGTAAATCTCTGATTTGAAAAATTCTTTCTGCACTGGATACAGCTCCTGATGGGAAATCGTTTGCACATAATTTCTAATTTTTGTAAAAAGTTTGGCCACCAGGGGGCGTAAATCTTAATTTCCGCTACTGATGTATTTGCAGCAAAATATGAGCTTCTAAATTCTCAATTGAAAAAAACGTCGTTTGTAGACCAATACTACTCATGTCGACAAACCTTTTAGAAACATTTTCTTCTTAAAATAATGTATGGTTTCTACGCCAGGGGGCATAGATGCATATCTTAATTTTGTCAATATCACTACTTCTAGGAGTCTGATTTGAAAAATTCTTTGTTTGTTTGATAGTGTTTCCGATGCAAAATGTTTTTCCTATAAATTCAAAATTTTCAATTAATTCATAGACTTTCCGCTAGGGGGCGTGGTGGAAAATTTCGTTTCCCCCTATATCTCTGCTTATAAATCTCCGACTTAAAAATTCTTTTTGTGCTGGATACAGCTCCTGATGAGAAATCGTTTGCACATAATTTCTAATTTTTGTAAAAAATGGTTTGGCCACCAGCTGGCGTAAGTCTTAATTTCTGCTTCTGATGTATTTGCAGCAAACTATGAGCTTCTAAAATCTTGAGTGAAGAAAAAGTGGTTTGTTGACTGATACTACTCCTGTCGGCAAACCTTTTAGGAACATTTTCTTCTTGAAATAATGCATAGTTTCTATGCCAGGGGTCATAGATTTATATCTTATTTTTGTCAATATCTCTACTTCAAGGAGTCCGATTTGAAAAATTCCTTCTTTGTTGGATAGTGTTTCTGATGCGAAATGTTTTTCCTATAAATTCAAAATTTTCAAGTAAATCATACTTTCCGCTAGGGGGCACAAAGGTAAATTGTGTTTTCTGCTTTATTTCTGCTTCTAAAACACCGATTTGGAAAATTCTTCCTGTATCGCATACAAGACCTGATGGAAAATATTTTTCACATAATTTCTAATGTTTGGTAAAGAATGGTTTGGCCACCAGGGGCGTAACTGTTAATTTCTGTTTCTGATGTATTTGTAGCAAAATCTGGGCTCCTGAAAACTCGACTAAATTTTTTTTTTTTTTTTACCGCTCATATGGAAAAACTTTTGAGAATACTTTCTTCCTAAAATAATGCATGGTTTTCCCACCAGGGGACATAAAGTCACATCTTATTTTTGTCGATATCTCTGTTTCTAAGAGTCCGATTTGAAAAATTATTTCTGTGTTGGAGAGCGTTTTCGGTGCGAAGTGTTTCTCATATAAATTCAGGTTTTTCGTAACGCACAAGTCTGCAACCAGAGGGCGTAAGCTCACGATTCCGTTTACAGCAATATCTGAGGGATTAAAAACCCGATTGAAAAACTTCTTTCTTCCGTCAGATGATACTATTGTTTTCCATACCGGTTCCATTGACTTTGAATAGCTTTGATAAATTTAATTTGCGTCAAAACGGATTCAAAAGACGTGCTTATTACACCCGAAAATTCGGTGTCATCTTTTTTTTTTTTTGGCAGCAAGGATTGTAAAACATACAAGGGAGGTACTTCTCTGATATTTACAACTTCGAGTTTCTCGAAAAATGTTATGAGGCATAGGAAACGTGGCAAAACTAATTCAGTCTAGTTGTCTTAAAACGCTTTTTCACTACTAGGGCTCTTTTTAATTCTTGGAATGTAACGAAAGTTTTACTTCCAGTAAGTTTACCAGCACCTTATCACTTTATAAAAGTTGCCAATTCCAGTAGCAACATGGAATATTTGGCATTTTGATAACTTTTGCAGTAAAAGGAGACAGGCTGTATAGAATTTTCAGTAAAAAAAAACTGGTCGTTTTTAGTTATAGCAAAAAATGGAAATAATATCACTGTTATGTGATTTTATGCTACACAAATAGCAATGACCTGAGGTCGTGATTATTGCCAAATAAAGAAAAACTGAAATCATCAGAATAAGTTTTGTTCTCCTCTGAAGCACTTGAACTTGTGAACATAAAGTGCTATTGTAGCAAGGGACTACAGTTCTTCTTACATCACTCCTAAATGTATTCACCGAAATAAAAAGTAAAAAAACAAAAACAAATAAACTAGCGATGTTGGATTACAGATTAAAAAACAGTAGCTTCAGTTTTGAAGTGCATTCTTAGCTGTATTGCATGCCTGCACAATTCTCATTTTACATCTAATTTACTTGCTGAAAATGAAATCTTGAAATAGAAGTTACTTGTTACACACAGCCTTGTGGGAGACAACTCACTATGCTCCCTTTTACTCCTCTATTTGTTCTAATAACTGGAGAGTTTTATTGACATTCTGCCACCCCAGTGGCGCAGTCTTCTAAGTGCTAGCTTATGACCATTCAGCCGTGATGGATCTGGGTTTGAATCTCGGTGAGGCATGGATGTGGTGTTTCTCTTACGGTATTGGCTCTCTCCCTTCCCTAGAACCATTGGCCCTAAATGAGGGTCGGGAGATAGCCCATTGAATTGCTCACAGTGGTTGTTAAATCTTCAATGAAAAAAAACAAAAAAACATTGGCATATTGTAATGGTGTGCTTTTTAAGGAGGTGACGATATGCTAAAAGTACCTTTGTTTTGCTTTTCAAAGGTAGTCAGTGTTTAGGGTGCATTTGATGCAAAATTGTAAGTACATGGGTTTAATTCTCATGTACTTATTTTTTTCCCACTGACACACAGGATCTTTGTCTAAAGGTTAGTTGCTCTAAATTTTTAGGCATTTAAAAATATTTAGATTTTGTGTATTGTTTCTAATATGCTGATGTATAGCCTTATTCAACTAAAAAAAAAGACTTTCAACATTCTCACAGTTTAACATACATTATTTTTTATTTTGTGGACCCCATATTTTCTAGAACATTACATTTTAATATGATACTAGTTGGAATACTTTGCAAAGATACACTGAAATTCATGTTTTAAGCAAAATATTATGAAACAATAAAAGCCCAGTAAAAAGCAGTTTAAATTGTGCCAGTGTTATCTTTAAGATTTACTGTATTCATGTTGTCATTCGTGGTACTTTAAAGAAAATTAGTATGCATGTGCACACACATTTACATTGTAAAGAATGTATTGTGTATGTGTTTTGTGGTCATGAAGATGAACTGTTAATATCTCGATTAATTTGTACTCTTTTGAAACTTTAAAAACCTTAATCCTTTTAAACCTTAATCCTTTTATTGCATCATATTACACTCAACAAATTGGTTTTTATTACATTTCACATAGATGTCATATGTTTATTTTTCGTTTCCATGTATTATCAGACGCATGTAGCCAATTTGCTTCTCACTCTGCACATAAATAAGATATACCTACATTTTTTTTGTGGGTAAAATTTTAGTACCAAAGCATTTCATGTTACTAAGATTTTTTGTTAGGAAAAATGTGTTCCTAGAAATTTAATTTCCTACTTGGCAGAACTTTCTTTATAAACAGTTGTAACAGAATTTGTTTTAGTGGTTCTTTGTCTAGTTGTCATTAACAGAAAAAAAAGTTAAATCCAGATTAAAATTGCATAACAGCTTTTCCAGCTGCTGTCCACACCTCTAAAGGACAGCATATAACTATGATAAATGAGAAGAATCCTAATGCATAGTGTACAACTGCCCTTAAAGAAAGTGAGATTGAGATTCAAAAATACTCCTGCTGATATTCCCTCAAGGCCAGAAAAAGTTCAAAATACAACATGCCCAACCGGACATGTTAAAAAAATTACATACCCTTAAATACACACATCATGCACATACTGTACTATTTTTTTTTTGTAAACATTTCAAAAACAATATAAGAAACAAAGTACTTTTGCTGCAATTCCTAATTGCCCCCCCCTGCACACTCACCCAAGCAATGAAATTTTAACTCCCCAATGTTTCATTGCATTTGATGAATTGCACATAGCAGTGAAATATGAACTTGCATTTGGGTCACTCCTTGCTACAAAAGGCAGAATTTGGGCCAGAACCCTCATGCCCAGCCGTTGGGACCTCGGCACAGTAAATTCTTCATGCACACCGTTTTGTTTGACGCTAAGACCATATGGTGGGAAGAAAGATTAAGAGACTTGAGTACTACAGAAAACATCGAGTATGCTATGGAAATCGAAAATCTCAGTGAAATAACGTTATGCAACATCTGTGTAAAGTTTATTTTCGCATTTTCAAAATTCTAGCACTTGCTAGACATTTTCAGGAATGTTTCTTGGGTGTTTTCAATATCGTGACATTTCTTCAGTTTTTTTTTTTTTTTTTTTAATTGTTTATTTTGTTTTTTGGATGTGTCTGGTCATGTGACAGTTTGCACAGCCCCTGGAATTCTGGTAAAATTGGAACTTAATTTCCCTTTTTTTCAAGCCTTGAGAAGTCCTTGCATTTTGGTGAAAGGTCGTGGAGTAGTACTTTTCTTTTTACAGCAATGAAAAATTTTAAGAAAAAGGTTGAAAAGTGAGGATAGAATGGGAGCAATTGAAAAAACCGGCAAAAAGTTGGCAAATCTCACAAATGTTCGAAATCACACAGAAAATGACTGCTGTAGCAGCAATGAGAATGCCACGTCGTTTTCTGTTTCTGCATATTAAATTTTTCGACTTTCCTTTTTTTTCTGTGCCTGTTTATATTTTTATTTTTTGATGTACTCTCTGTCTGTGTGATCATGTTCCTCGTTTTTAATACTTTCGGTAATAGCGAAAAGGAGCGACTTCATATTTTTTAAGAATTTTTTCAAGTGAAACGCATGTTTCCATATTTATAATACATACTTCTTCAAAACTAATCAATAGAGAACAATCGTTTTCACCCCTTTCCCTTTTATTAAACAAAATAAAATTTCTAGATCGGTATTTAATCTGTATGTGGTGGAATCTGCATCGTTTCCATGCCTCGTTAAATTGTTTCATGGCAGAGTGAGCCACGCAGTACTGATTTTTCCCATTTAATTTTCCATAAAATTCATATTTTTCAATTACTTAATCACTTCTTACTCATACACAAGATTCTTCCGTGGATTCGTGGAATTCCACTTTTCTGTCACCACTTGGGTAATTCTCGAGATCGATGCAAAACTGAATAGAAGTCGGTTTGGGGGGAGGGGGGTGTTAAACCTTTAATATATCATTTTATTTATAAATTGTAAATACCCGCACCACTGAAACTGTGTTGATGTTTCAGTTTTTGATTTCGAAAAGTTGGCAGCTCTGATATTGCTTTCCAATAGACTTCCAGGAGCTAATAGTATTAGGAAAAGAGGAAAAGGCCATGATTTTTTTTTTTTTTTTTAGCAGTAGCAACATTTGCTAGTGGCCTTATTTTTTACTAGCAAATTGCATTATCTACTAGTGAAAGTTTATTAACATTACACAAAAGAAACTTTAACATGACCCCCTCCATTAGTCAGTCATCACAAATTTTGATTTCACCTCTCTGTCACATTGTAATGCTGAAAAGATTACAGATATTTAGATATAACTCACCTTTTCATGACCTGACAGATTAATTCTAACAATTTAATTTGAATGCAAATATTTAAAAAACATTTTTTTTATTTAACTTTATTCACAAAATTCAATAACACTATTCAAAATATTAAGTTATTTTCCGTATTGTTTATGATCTGGGTTTCGGGTCTTTTCATCATACCACTTTACAACAGCAGGCCTGGGGTCAAACTTGGCTTCGGACGGACCTTCAACCTAAATACTCACGAGAGCATTCAATGTTTGTAAGTTTAAACTGCCCTTCCAATCATCCTGTATTCTCTACATGAAACTGAACCCAACCTCACATGCAGAATAGCTATGGGAAATATAATGGATATTTCTACTAACGCCAAAATGTTTTTATAATGTTTGTACTTTTCAAAAAACATTAGTTTCCAGAAAGCAGTTGTTCCTTTTTGTATGTCAGATTGGTGATTATCTTGACGATTATGGGCAAAACACGTAACAATATTAACAAAGAAAGGTGACTTGATCACGCTAGTTACGTTAACTAAAACTTTTACAAAAAGTTCGTAAGTTGGAAGCTTTCGACCTTATCTTATGAAGACCTAAGATATATTATGAAGACCTAAGATAAGGTCGAAAGCTTCCAACTTACGAACTTTTTGTAAAAGTTTTAGTTAACGTAACTAGCGTGATCAAGTCACCTTTCTTTGGTGATTATCTTTAGCATCACTTTGCAGTTCAATAAATTCTCCAAGCACATTTTCCAGGTCAACCTTGGCCCATGTTTTAAAGGCATTTGAAAATTCTCTATCAAGGGTTTGACATCTTGAATCCCGTAATTTTGAAACATGTCTGCATCAGCATTGAATGATGAGTTTGTGACTTCAAAAATTACAGCACATTTTGCAATGGGGTCGTTAATTAGTGTTTCAAAATGCAAGTCAATATTGCTGATAAGTGAATCTATTATATTTGACTTATCAAATGAACACACTGCATCTCCTTTAGCTTTAAATTTATATCTTTAAATTTAGATTGCCCAGTTCCACTGTCTATTGGACCTCATTTGTGAAATCCTTCAGGTTTGAACCGTCATTACATTTCATGTCTGTTAACCTTTTTATTTTCACACTACTGATACGATTCATTACAGTTTGCAAGTTAACATGTTTCTGTAGATGTAAAGAAAGCCGAGGCAAGAAAAAAAATTGTAGGTTACACAACATTTCACAATATTCTTAGCATTTTTTTTTTTTTTTCATCTGAAGAAGACTCAGAAGAACATGCAGTGTTGTCTAAATGAACCACAATCCAGAAAAAGGAAGTAAAACATTTGTCACCTATTAGATAAAGGAGGCAAATGCAAGCATAGTGCCTAATTAGTTACTGTTTACTGTAGGGTGGGGGTTCCAGAGTGACTAAAAATTTCAGTCTTGGCAATGCCTCCCAGCTTTCACCCAGGAGTGAGTTACATTAAGTCATTCAACAAGTTTTGGGGAAGAAACGTGCAGCTGTTGATTTTTTTTTCCAGCATGCCGCCACCGAATTTTTTTCCCATGGCACAGACCTTGATTTTACATACGCAATACAGTTGGCGCTTTACATTTCACTCTAAAACATTCAAAATTTTTCCACTAGCAACTTTTGCTGGAGCCACTTTTTATCACTTGCAAAATGCATTTTGTTCCTAGTAATTTGCTACTAACTACTGGTCTAAATCGTGCCCTGATTAGGAACTGAATTTAACATGTCTAATTAATATGGAATGTTTCAGAATTTTATGATAAAATTATGTGTATGACAAACTTGCATATATTATTTATTTGTACTGTGTGAAATACATATATATGAGACATGTGATTGTATATAGTATTTATTTTTGAATTTTGAAAAAAATTGTGTAGTATAGAGCAAAAGGCTTTTTAGTTTATAAACTTGTAAGGGTATAAGTGATCTTAGATGTAAATAGTGATTTCTCAACAGAAGCTTGTACTTATTTTGTTACTGTGTTTCGTGCAGTGTAAAACATGTACAGGGACGGAAAAAATTGAAGCAATTTACTTTAGTGTAATATAAAAAAATATTCTAAATCTTAAAAATAAAATTGCATATTTTTACAAGTTTAAAATGTTAATGTTTTGTATTTTTTTCTTAAATATATTTACATAATTTCCTTGCAAACAGTTCCAGCTTATGTTAATGAGTGTGATATTTAGGGGAAAATTGGGTTCACGAGAGAAGTATGTTAAAATTTTCGAATGTTGATAGGAAAAAGTTTTGCTTTAGTTAAATATGCCAGCTACTCAAGTGATGTTGGGTTTTATGTTTTGATTTCTAGTATGTCTGCTCAAGTTAGAACTCTCATTTTGTGATAAGATACCCACCATATCATGTAAGTTTTTTTTTCATAGTGTTTTTGCTTTTAAATGTATTACCGCTGGTGTTATGTTCAGAGCTATTCTAATCACTGGTTAGAAAATGCACATTTCTCACTCTGCTGTTTTAATGATTTAGTGAAGCAAGAAATCCATGTTCATATGGATGACCTTTGATTGCAGGATGTATTTCATCCTCTTCACTGTACAATAGTAGCTAACATCTTTAAAAAGTAAAAGCAAGTTGTGGGGAAAAAATTAATACAACCAGCCAAAATGTACTCTCAGGGTCACTATATTTGCTGTACATGTGTCTATTTAGGTGCTGGTTCTTAGTGTCTTGTGCAGTGAAGAGATAAATGTGTGAGGCTCTGTTGTCCAGTTGCACCATGAGTGAATAACATGCTGTCATCAAAATTTTTTGATGTCCAGAAAGGTTTCAAACCCACAGAGCTGTACAGATGGTTGTTAGCACATCATGGGTAAAAAGTTCCTGAAGTGACAGAATAATCCTGGCTGATGACTGTTCAGGATGTCTCTGAATATTTGTGAGTGTAGTGTACATGTGATCATTGCTCAAGCTGAGAAATTAGCAAAATATGTAAAATCAAAAGAAATGCAAGCAACATCAGTGAGTGTAAGGTTGTTTATTCATGAATTAATCAAATGGAAAATATGATAAAATAAAGACCAGACACAGTGAAATGTGTCTTGTGAGCTATGTGTTCTTATGCAGGAAAATGTCTTTTCTGCATAACAACACATGAGCTTTAGAGCTTTATGCAACACTTTTAAATTAGAACTAATGAGATTGATGCCAAGCCAATAATTTTGTTCAGTTGCTTTAAAAATCATTCGAACTTACATCATGCAGAAAAGAAGTGGAGCAGCTCTTTAATCATTCTTGGACACTTATCATGGACGGTTTCTATTCATCTAATTACATGGTCAAAACCTCCCCGGTGGTGCAGTGGTCTAAGCGATGGCCTCTGATCATTCGTCCGAACGGGGTCCGGGTTCAAATCCCAGTGAGGCATGGATGTTGTGTTTGTCTTACGGCACTGGCTCTCTCCCTTCCCTGGAACCAGTGACCCTAAATTAGAGATGGACGACTGCTTATAGCCCATTGAGTTGCTCACGGTGGTCATTAAACCTCCAATAAAAAAAAAAAACAAAAAAAAACGGCTGTATAAGTCTCTCATAAAGACTTGTGTATCTGGGTTTCTCCAGCATAATTTGACTGTTTTGCATTGAAATATGTTAGACTGAATAACAAGTTAGAGTTTTATTTAGCCTGTGAAGCAGGGTAAGAAGAGATGGATATTACTGGTTTGCAAGAGTTGCTCAGTTATTTAAGGGAGTTGTCTGTCAAAGGGTTGAAGCAGCTAGATGAGCGGTTGCTGGGAAATAAACTGTTTTTGCGTGCTGAACTGGCTAGTATCATTAATGAGTTATGGTTGAAGCATTTAAACTTACACCATTACCTTTTTACGCAAGACCAGACGATAAGGTTCAAGTGACACAAAATACAAATTGGGGAAAAGAGGTAAGTAGGAATATTGTTGTGGGTCTGCCATGAACTTTCTTCACATAATTGGCTATTGCAGGATTTTCTGCTGACATATTGCTACCTCTATCAGCAATGATGCAATTTTACACTTTCAGCCAATCCCCCGTAGCAGAATCGCGGCAACAGGTGTGACGCAAGTCGCAGATTTTTTTGGTCCTGCAGACAAAAACAATATCCCTCAGAACCCTATTAAATAGTCTTGCAGACTCCCCATCATAGATGCAAGTTTTCCGCCTTTCAAAATTTCCGAAAACGTAAGTTAAATGGAGTGAAGATTTCTCCCGTAATCTCATTTTTTTTTCTCCTGATAGGTGATGTACATCGCAGATTTATAGCAGAAATTACGCCGACATATATCGCAGATTTATTTTGTACTCGTCCTCTAATAATGGCGACGGGCGACATATATTGCAGATTATTTACATGCTAATCTCCATAACAGAATCATGATGACGGGCGACGTACATTGCAGATGTCTTTTTTACTCATCTGACCCTGCAGCAGTTTTGCGGCGATGTATATCGCAGATTTATTTTGTACTCATCCGTGCAGCAGATTCTCGGCGACGTATATTGCAGATTTATTTTGTACTCATCCGCGCAGCAGATTCGCGGCAATGTGTATCGCAGATTTATTTTGTACTCATCCGTGCAGCTGATTCGCGGCGACGGGCGACGTATATCGCAGATTTTTTGTACTCGTCCCTGCAGCAGAATTGCCACGACGTATGTCGCAAATATATTTTGTATTCATCCTCGTAGCAAAATCGTGCCGACGCCAGACATACATAGCAGATTCTCTTTGTACTCATCCCCGCAGCAGAATTGCTGCGACGGGCGACATATATTGCAGATTTATTTTGTACTCGTCCTCATGGCAGAATTGCAGCTACGGGTGACGTACATCGCAGATTTATTTTGGTGCTGCAGAAAGAAACGATATCCCCAGAACCCTATTAAATCATCTTGCATACTCCCTATCATATGTGCAAGCTTTCAGCCATTCAAAATTTCCGAAAATGGAAGTTAGGCGGAGTGATGATTTCTCCCGTAATCATAAATGTTTTTTTTTATCTCACGATGCTACCTCATTGCTTGGAGAGGATTGTCTGATATTGTTGTTAAAAATCATTTTATTGCACAAATATTTGTATTTTAGTTTGAAAATGGGGGCAACAATTTCCGAAAACGAAAGTTTGAGGGAACCCAATAAGCTTAAATTCTTTTTCTTGCAATGTTCCCTCTGCCCTATATGGTCATTAAATATCAGTATATTAGATAAATATTTACATTTAAGATTGGTTTTCAGAAAATTTTCCTCCATTTTCGAATTTGTGCAGAGCAAACATTTCTCCGTAATCGAAAATTTCCCCCTCTAATATCCCTCCACTCACTGTGCTTCTGTATTATTGTTTAATCACCATTTAATTACATAAATGTTTGCATTTGAGATGGGGAAATGGAGATTTTTTTTCAAAAAATGGAAGTAGAACAGAGCAAAGATTTCTCCTGTTATGACATTTTTTCCCTAGTTATACCTCTCTGCGCTTTATTGTTGTTAAATATCATTTTTAGCCGCCCTGGTGGCGCAGTGGCCTAAACGCTGACTTCTGATCATTTGTCCGAGATGGGTCTGGGTTTGAACCCCGGGGAGGCGCATGGATGTTGTGTTTGTCTTACGGCACTGGCTTTATCCTTTCCCTGGAACCAGTGATCCTAAATTAGGGATGGGCATCTGCTTATAGCCCACTAAGTTGCTCACTGTGGTCGTTAAACCTCTAATAAAAAAAAAATGTTTTATTCCATTAATCTTTGTGTTTTAGCTTGAAAGTGGTGACGAAATTCCAGATACAGAGGGCCAGAATGTTCTTGATCTTAATTAACATTTCAATTGCTGTAGTACCTAGGCTAGACATTTTTTTTTAGGTAGAAAACTATGTCTGTGCAATTTTTATCATTTTTCACATCTACTAGTTATTTTGCTTAGTGACCACCCACAGATTATTTTGTGGCACAAGGATATGTGTCGCAGACTGACCAGGAACTTTCTTCTATGGAGGACTGATCTTTTCCTTGGTTGTAACCATTTGTCAATGTAACTATATCCAAGATACACATGGCTAAATTACCTTAATATGTTTTCATTAAATCAGTCTTTTACAAGAGAAGTATCCCACTGAGATATATGGTATTTGTGTAATAGTCTTATCATGTGATTGAGATTTTCCCATTATTCTTCTAACCACTGTCAACCTCTAAAGAGCCGGTTGCTTCATACCAAACTCTCACTTCCATGAATGAGGGCAGGTCTCAGTATTGCAAGCTTTATTCTTTTCACAGTCTGTTCTTAGTAAAAGTTTTTTTTTCTTTTTTTTTTGTTTTTTACAGCTAGTAACAAAACTTTCCCAGTTTTTCTATTCATTGATTCATAAGTAGGAGAGCTACCAAAAGTAATGAAAATCCATTGCCCATTTTGGCACTATCGCCCAAATCAAATAAAATCATTTTGGGCTCACATTAGAGCCACCGATTTAGACTTGCCAGTATTTAATCCTATTCAAGGTATTTTACAAGTCAAGAGTGTGTTGTTAAAAATTAACACTAAAGCATCAACATACAATTCCATACTACTGATTACTAAAAACCATCGATTTCATGAGCCAGTCATAAAATTAACCAATTTATCTATGTTAATTAAATACAAAAGTGAAGATACTGTACATCCCTACCATATCTCAGAATTAATCTTAAGCCTCTTTCCAGTATTTCTCCAATTCTAATTATTGCAGGGCTTTTGGAAAGATGTTTTTTTACTGTCTCTTCACTTCACAGCATTTTACACACTGAACAACTTTTTCCCTGGAAGGCAGAAGGCTTTTCAGAATTGAGAGGCAGCATATATAGGGTGTCCCATAATAAGTGTTGCGAGCAGTAGGTTACGTCATTGTAATGGGAAAACAGTTTACAGTTTTTCAAAATATAATTTCATAATGGAGATATTGAGGCCGAAAGTTTCATGACATCACTTCCGTTATTTCGCTTTGGCTGTAAAAACAGGAAGAAATCACATGTCAGTGACAGGTAATAACAACTTAATATTGTCTAATTACAATAGCTGTTTAAAATGGTGATAGCCAACTGCAATGCAAACAATGATTCATTGCATCAGGGATTCCTAGACCCTCTCAAATATTCCAGAAGTACTTTGGATGGTGTCTCATGCCAGTTGTATTCTTGCTAGTTCTTCTTAAGTGTCTACTTGCTCTTCCTCATGGACGATGATTTTAATATGGCCTCCAAAGGAAAAAGTCCAGTGGTGGAAAGATCAGGAGAGCACGGGGGCCAGGCAGTTGGTCCACTGCCCTCACAGCTCTATTGACACCTCCACAAGCTAGGGAAATTTTATTTCAAAGTGGATGTGATGCCATAATGAAGTTATATTTCGAAAAACTGTAAACACGGTTTTCACATCACAATGACGTCACTTACTGCTCCTCAAATATTGTAACACTTATTACAGGACATCCTTTATAAATCATAGTTCACCATACAGAACTTTTCTGAATTCATGTTGTATGTACAAAAAATAAGTTAATAAATAGTTGTACATGAAAAAATATGCTACAGTTGCAGTTAAATCATTTTTTTAGAGTTACTGGACCTAAGTGTGGAGGGAGAACCTTAGTTCCTGTTTCCAGGAATGTACTTAAATGTTATTCTTACTTCAGATAGCTGTTTCAGGTATTTTTACTTATACTTCAATAAATTCTGGATGGCCTTTCCAATTTATATAACTCAGCATGAGATAAGATTTAAAGAGAAATGTGTTGAAAAACCAAGCAGTGCATTCATGTTCATTTATCTTTTAATACATATTTAAGAAGAATGTATGTAAGTGAACAATTTACCCATGAAAATAGTGTTATTAATTCATATTGGTTTGAGTAGCCTCACTGTACATGTGAAAAAAAAAATTCTCTGTGTTTGTCCTTGTTTTATTAAGTATTTTAATTTATGTGAAATTAATACTTGTAGCACACTTGGAGATGGAAATTAAGAGATTCTGATTTGATTCCCTCCTTAGGATGGGGTAAACTTTTATAGTTTTCCCAGACACTGTAATTGTGTTAAAAATATCGGGATACAGTGCCTTTATTTTTACATTAAGGTGTTTGATCAGACAACAGAATAGGGAGTAAGAAGGTACATGTACCAGACCTTCCCCCTTCCAAGAAAAGTAAGAACTTTTCTACATCCAGAAATTTTATTATGAAACTTTTAATGTTTATTTCAATCTTTCTGATTTAAATGTTTTTGCTCAAATTGTTTATGTGCATACACATACAGTTTGAAGCTGAATTTTATCTGTACAGGCAAACCTCTACTGGTGAACTTTCAAGAAATGAACAATTCATACCTGCAGACATTGCAACTCCCAATTCATTTAATGAACACAGAACCCCAAGCATATTAACATTTTATGATGCACAAAGATAAATGTTTAATCCAGTAATTCGCTGTTCCATATGATATTGAATTTAGCTTGTATGCTTCTTATAGTTCTTTCTATGCCACATTGAATACATACTTAGTGTGGCAATAAGAAAATGAGACTGCTAAAAAAAAAATAATGCTCCCATGGAAATATTCTGTCTGCTTCTCTTAGCATACATTGGTTTCATTTGATGTGTTTCCATGGCAGTTTTTTTTTTCATTTTCCCAGATGAAAATAATATGGCTACCCTGGTGGTCTAAACACTGGCTTCTGACCATTTGTCTGAGATGGGTGTTGGTTCAAATCCTGGTGAGGCATGGATGTTGTACTTGTCTTATGGCATTGGTTCTCTCCCTTTCCTGGAACCAGTGGCCCTCAATTAGAGATGGGAGACTGCTTATAGATCATTGAGTTGCTCGCAGTGGCCGTTAAACTCCCAAACAAACAAAATAAAAATAAAATAGTATGAACTCTCCCACAAAGGTTTTGACATTGCAACTTCTTGCAGATCCTCTAAATAAAATTGAGGTGGCTTTAGAGGCACCAGAGGATAATGACCCAAATGCTGAAAGAAGGTGTTAATAGAACATTTGCCTGCTAGAAACAAGTCTGTGAAGAAATGAAAAAAAAAAAAAAAAAACCCATCCTGCCTAACTTTTGCTTAAGACTTTTAAGACTTTCTTCAAGAAAGTAGAGAAGAACCCTAGCCTGATTGAATCTGATGATTTGAAGTCCAGTTCTGCACAGTAGTATCTAATGTACGTATGTATTAAAAATACTCTTTGAGAATCAGTTTCTTTTCATGTTATGCATTTTTACCATCTTTGTTAATTTATTTCAGAAATGATTTAACAAATTTAACAGTGTATCTTATGAAAAAACCCTTCAACTTACAAATACATTGTGTTATTAAGTTGCAGTTTGTTTGTACCTATACTGAGAAGCAGAGCATTCAAATCACATTACATTGTAATCTGCCCTTGGTTTTCTCCACAGGCATTATCTTAAATATAGTGAGAGTTGCAAATAAAAGCAATTTTTAGATGCTATACTTTTGCCCGGCTCCTAGGTCTAGACAATTGGTAGTATCCAGTCATATTATAGATTATTTCAGTTCACTTGCAGTAACTTTTTCTGCATAGTACATTTGTAGTGTTCTTCCTGTAAAAGTGCTTTAGCCCCCCTAGACAAGAGCTTTGTACTTGATTTCTAAGTGTTGAATTATCCACTCTTAAGTACAGAAAGATTAATGAATAAGGCAATAGCATGAAAGGGATACTTATAATTTTAGAGGCTTAAAATGATTTTTATATAAACCGAAAATGCGCTTAGAAGCAGTGGTGTATGAATAATATTTTCATGCCATCACTTGCAGGGCAGATGTAAGTCAAAAGTCAGATCTTTCTTTCTCCTCAGTGACACAAGCAGTTGAAATCCTTAATCTTTGCTGCCATGAAAGCTGTTGTTCAACTGGATCAAGGTGAAAAGCTACTTGTCCCTAGGAAAGCATTTATTGAAATTACACATTTATGTTGCAAATCACAAAAGCTGAATGACAACATAAAAAAAAAAAAAGATAGAAATAACAGAAGTAATGAGGTCAATTAAAAAAGAAACTCCCGCAATACTTACGTAATCTGAGTGGCCCACCTGGCTCTAAAAGAGAACACTAATTTGTGTTGTCAAATCATGTTGCTCCCATGTTAATTTTTTCCCTCCTGGAATGAAACTGCACTTTAAAAATATTTTTTTTAGTATTGGTATAATTCACTCATTTGGAACGGAAATAAAATATGAATCTTAATGCTTCTTCTTAGTATGGGCAAAAAGACTTTTTTTCACTGTGCAGGTGAGAGAAAGAAGTAATTGCTGGTTACTTTTCCACATCTATAGTTTATATTTATTCAAAGAATTTCATGTTTGTTTCTGTTTCTATGGTGAGCCATTTCATTGTTTCAGAACAAGCTATATCCACGAGAGCAGAATAAAGATAACATAACTTTTAGAGGACGAGTCAGGGTGCAGTTGCGTAATGATGATGGCACACCTTGTAAACCCAACTTCCCCACAAGTGAGTAAATGTCAATTTGTTTTGTTCTTCAGTTGTGTATGCAAAATATTATGTGTTTGTTTGTGAATTCAGAACTGCTTACCTTGTAAATTAAAGTTCAGATACATTGCAGGCAATGTTGGTGGCTTTTTCATAAAAATAAAATACAGGGTGATTCATAAAGAAGTATACTGTTTCAATGCTCTATAAAACAAGAACAATGTAAGATATTTTATGTTAGCTGTAAGAGAATTGTAGGGGAATGTTTCAAGTTTTTTAGAGACAGTCACAGATGTTCTATGTGTGCACCCTTAGTCACACGACACACATCAAGCCGGTAATCCATTTCCGCCCAAACATGAGGTAAGATATCTGAATCAAGTGCAGTGATTGTGGCTGTGATACGCTGTTTTAGCTCCGCTAGATCAACAGGAAGGGGAGGGGCGAATACCTTGTCCTTTACGTACACCCACAGGAAAAAGTCACAAGGTGTTAAGTCAGGACTTCTGGGTGGCCATTGGGTCAGTGGCATGTTGTAGTCCACGGCTCGTCCAATCCATCGGACAGACGCTGCTAGTTTGACTGACTAGTCACGTGATACGCGCACTATCGCCTACATCACTTCCCTCAGTAGCGGGATACAAACTTTATGAGTACATCTACCTAACGGTTCGCAGTTGTGGTCCGTGTCTTCAACTGTTACTGTTTTACAGCATCTGGAAACTGTATACTTCTTTATGAATCACCCTGTATTTTATTATACAGCTTTTGCAGAAAAAAAATATTTGTGCAATGTCCTAATTAGTCTATAAAAACAAACCCCATCATTCTGCTTGAAAACCGCGGAGATAATTACAACGGAATTTATCAAAAATGTATTATCTGGAGCCCATTTACAGTGAACAGTAGCTTGTTTCACTGCATAGCTCTGGATCACTCAAAGGATGTAGGGGGACTCCAGATGATACATTTTTTGCAATTTTCAGTATGGATATCTCCGCAAGTTTTGCAAGTAGAATGATGGGTTTCATTTTTTTAAACTAATCAGACATTGTGCACTTTTTTTCTGCAAAGGCTATATAGAAAATTATTTTTTACGCCTTCCACTACCATATCATAAGTCTTTGCATCATTTTGAGTATGTATCTGATCTACCATTGAACAGGGTTTCCACGGTCTTTATAAATCCTTAAAAGTCCTTAAAAAGTGCTTAATTTTTTTAGGGTGCTTAATAAGTCCTTAATTTTTGCTAGAAATTCCCCAAAGTGCTTAAAAAGTACTTATTTTCTTTCCTAATTGCCTGCGTGAAAAGCAGAAGTTACAGTGTAGTACATACGTCTGCTGCTGGTTTGCTATGTTGATGGTGATGCCGTGTGATGTCGGCAGAAAGTCCTTGGGAGAGTACGGGGTAGAAGGAGCTCTCATCAGTAATTCATGGCACATTTGACTTTGTAATTTTGATTTTGGTTTTACAATTCAAACCATGAAGTAATTATGTACAATATCCAAATCTAGATCTTGTAACTTTAACTATAGTTTTATGATTCACATTATTTTTGTTGCGTACATGATTGTTGTCTCATATGAAAACTGACTTGACCAGCTGAACTGTCTTTTAAATTGCATAAATTTTAATTTATTACATCTACAAACTTGAATTATATGCAACAATATTGCAAGCTTCATGAACAGATTTTTAGTTTGTTTAGTTAAATCATGTGTACATTTGTATATAAGTTATTTTTGCATGTGCAATTTGTAAGGTCCTTAAAAAAATTTTGTGGGGTGCTTAAAAGTCCTTTAAAAGTGCTTATAAGTGTAAAAAAAAAGGGCATTTCTGTTTAGTGTAGAAATTTATGGAGTCATGGCATTTTTGTTACTAACAGAAGTGCAGGGAGCATTTTGCCATAGAAAAACACTATGTGTGTGTGTGTTGGGGGGGGGCTAGAATGTCCCCCTCTTTAATACATGTATATACACGGTCAAGTCACATCATTGTGACCACCAGCTAATATCCAGAGTAACCACTGTGTGCAGCGCGGACAGCAGCTGGACGGGCTGGGTGTGACTCAATAAGGTACTGGAAGATGTTCACAGGTATGTGAAGCCATGCTGACTGCAGTGCATCTGACAGCTGCTGGAGTGTGTGTGGTGGAGGATCCATACAGTGAACCCACAGATGCTCAGTTGGGTTTAAGTCTGGGTAATTAGGGAGCCAGGGAAGTACTTTGAAGTCTTCATCATGCTCTTCCAACCACTCTCGGACATTTCTAGCTGTGTGACACATCACATTTTCGCGCTGAAAGATCCCATCTGCCCCAGGGAAGACAATCAGCATGTATGGGTGTAAGTGGTCTGCAAGGATGGATTTATAACGAATTCGGTCCACAGTGCCTTTCACAGGTATGAGCAAACCCAGAGAATGCCACGAAAACATTCCCACCATAATGTTGCCCCCACCAGCTTGTGTTCTGTCAGCAATGGTTGAAGAGTGTTTGTTCTCTGATGTTTTTCGCCTTATACGCCAACGTTCATCCGTTCAATGAAGAAGAAAACATGACTCATCGGAGAAGGCAATCCTTTGCAAATCAGCAGAGGTCCAATTTCAACACTGCCGTGCAAATGTAAGCCTTTTCTGCTGATGCACCTTTGTTGGCATAGGTGCAGTAACCATCCATCTGCATCGGAGCCCCATACGCAGCAGGGTTCGCCGAACTGTCATTTTAGACACACTTCCGGTAGCTCCCTGGTTTATTTGGCCAGTAAGTTGCTCCACTGTAGCATGTCAATTGGCCCTCGTGCGCCTTTGAAGCCAACGTCCACCTCTCACATCAATGGCACGTGGTACTCCGCAGTTTCCACATCGCTTATTCGCAATGGTGCCATTTCTCCAATCATTATACACTTTAACCACAGCAACAGTTCACAAACTGCGTTATTTCAAAAATACTGCCAACCTTGGCCCGAAAGCCGATGATCATCCCTTTTTCCCTTTTTGCAAATCTGATAGATCACTTCTTTTATTCATGACAGCAACGAGGGATATGTTTTCGGATTGCCTACAGCACACCTTATATATCCTCCAAGCCAGCTCAGGACACGTGCCTTCTTTCATTGGCTATACACTGTTGACGTCAAAAGTAGATGGTGGTCACAATAATGTGACTCGACTGTGTGAGTGTGTGTGTGTGTGCATATACTGCTGCCTTGGATAGGGGTACCTATACAGAGGTATGTTTAATAATGGTCGTGAAGTATTTCACAAATTTGGTAGATACCATGAATTGACAATTTGTAATTTTCGAGAATCCCCCACTGACGACTATACATATACTCTAAAAAAGTGTTAACACATGCTGCAATTGATTTTCTTTCTTCTTCTTGAATCACTGAGGCTTGCTTTGTCAACACTTACAATGAATGTTTTTTTTTTGGGTGCAAGAGAGTTGGTGTTCTTATACCCATCCTTTCTGTTCATTAATTGTTACTTCCTTTTCAGAAAGTGCTGCTGATGTAATTGAATGTCTGCTACACAGGTAGGTTCTAAGTCATCTCCTAGTTTTTCCTGCAATTGCAGTTTACACTCTAGCAGGACCTTGCCTTTTTGTTTGGATGTGGAGCAAGTCAAATGGGATTTTTTTCAAATAGACCTTTATGATAGGTAACTCTCGTGGTTAGCTTTTTAGTTGTATTACCATCTTCAATTTAACTTGGATCTTTCAACCAAAAAAAAAAAAATTGGGATCCGGAAAAGTGGCACCTCGCATTTCACCTCCCACATTGCACCCCCAGTAGATAATGAGTAGGCTACAAAAATGTAAATAATACACCTAATTTTTTTAGTTTTAATATAATAAATGCTTATTATTATTGTTTAAAACTCGAAGTTGTATGCAATGATTCTAAGGTAATCAATCACATTATGATTTTGTAAATCTTGGACTATTCTTTTGATTCTAGCAGAAATTGCAGCATACTTCTTGTTTCTTTGATTACCTGAATTACCACCAATTAGTTGTGTAATTTCGAAATTGTGCAGTTGTTTCTTTGTTGTCCTTGTTGTTTCTTTAAAGAATCGATCAATCGGTAAATACTTGGGAATAAAGTAGCACAAGTTTCCTGAAATCCCCTGTGCCACCCCTCCACACCATTATTGGTGTTTGTGCGTAAACATTCCACAATTCGATGGCAAAAATGGGTAATTGCCGGCCTCTCCGATGTCTTCTTCCAATATATGTATCTTCAAAGTAGTTTGAAATCCCCATAGCTTCAATGGGGAAGTCATCAGCTTCAACTAAATCTTCAAATGCTTGAATAACATTAGCAGAAGGAATAAATGCCAATGCCGGAATCATTCATATCCAACGAGCAAATTCATGGTTTTGTTCGTGCCGTGCTTTTAAACTTTCATTCTGTACCTTTCGCCAAACGCTTTGGGAAAGATGAAAAAAGCAATCGGTATTTACAATACCAGGAAATTCTTGTTGGAAGGCTTGCATGGCACTTTGTTCAAAATCTGTCATAAGTTGCTGGGGTTGGAGACCCGGTTGTAGAATTTAAAAAAAAAAAAAAAAAAAAAAAAAAAGCAACTTGACGTATGTGGCATGAGTTTTGTTTGGCACAAGCACGTCGACCACTGGAATAACTGCATTGAATTGAACCACATGAATTGTATAAAGCTGCTTGAAATGCGTGGGTCAACATGTGCTAAAAGTTCCATTAAAAAACCACTCCTGGCTACGAGTCAATAACTGAAGATTGTTACTAGTGGAAAAAATAAGCACGCGACCCAGGAGCAGTTTGTCCTGAGAATCATAATCAAAAACTGTTGTACATTGCCATCGATAATAATTTCTTGATAATTTTGTGGAATTTACTAGGTCCTGGAGGTTGCTCGGTAAAGCAGGAGTACCTTTGTTGCATCGAACATGACGAATGGTTCGTTTAAGTGAATCCTTTTCAGGAAGTAATGCCGTGACATTGGCATGAGCCTCTGCAATTACTGATGCAACAATTTGCTGCATGGCCGTTCGTTAATGGTTGTTGCATGTTGCCGTATTTGACCAATCAATTGGAATGCTTCTGACCTTGCAGCTTGAGCTGCATGTTTAGTTACGACTTTCACAACTGGGCCTTCCAGAAACCCTCTGCCCAAACACACCCTTTGCAGGTGGAACGTTTTTCACAAACCCAGATTCCATGTTGTTCATCTACAGTTCTCTTTGAAAACACGTAAATGTGGTTGTCATCATCTACCAATTTTCTTTTGCCTCTTATTGATGGAACACTTTTTGCTATTGTACACACAGGATTAATCAATCAAGATGCAAAAATAATATGCAGATATTGCACTGCCTGCGGCACTCAGCTTGTTCATGCGATGCACCACTGATAATGAGGCGGCGAAAACACGTGTTTAGTTAATAAATGAGAGAGAAAGCCAGATGCAGGAACTTTTATTGTTTGAATTTAGACAAATCAGAACAAGATTCACTTGTTACTGAAAAGGCTCCTATAAGATTAGTCACTGTTCCTTTCCCCCATGTCCATCACTAACCACGTGACTATCGCCCTCGTATTTCGAGTATGTATTCTTTCCTTTGTGAAAGGATTAACAGTTCCAGTTAATCGTTTCACAATGGAAAGAGAACCCTGATGACATACAAAAGAGAAGAAATTAGTTTAAAACCTACGTGACAATTTGTACATGAATGTAATTTTGAAAATTTGTTTGGAAAAGTTAAGAGTTATCGGAAGTTCAGTTCGAGTAATCGATAGAGTTTAACATCAAATCTCCACTAAAGGGGCTGGGACTTCAATAAAAATTCAAGTTATCGAGAGTTGACTGCATTTACATTTTTGTAACCTACTCATTATCTACAGGGGGCGAAATGCAAGGGGCCACTTTTCCATAAACCAAAAAAATTGAACCAAGCAACCTGTAAAAAGGGAGTCCTTTCCATTGTGGTCACATTACATTATTTCTGACTCTCAAATGGAATGTCAGAAAATTGAAATTGCTTGATTATACAGGGTGTCTACTAATCGTGAAAGTCGAGAAAAAGTCATGAATTTCACTTTGGAGTCGTGCATTTCTTTTTATTCTTAGTAATTCTACATGCACCAACCACATAAGACGTAAATGTGGTTCGCATGAAGATTCAAGTGTTAAAAAGAAAAGAAAGAGTGCACTCATGCTCTTCTGCACAAAAAATGTTTTAGCATTGAAATATATGTAAAAAAATTTGTGACCAATTTAGCAATTTTTTATACTGCTTATAGTCATGACGTTTTTCAAATACAAATGTTGAAGAAAGGTGTGTAATGAAATCATTTAACACAATGTTGAGTTATATATATCATCATAACCATTGTTGGTCAACTGCTGTATGAAGATCCCCCCAAGTTTCTTCCACAACTGCCTGTCTTGAGCCGTGTTACTCTGGCATGCTTTCAAATTTCATCCATCCATCTCCCATGTCGTCTTCTTCTGTCTCTTGGTATCCAGTCTACAATATGTTCAGCCCATTGCCATTTCTGGGATTTTACTCTGATCATGATTTCTTCCAGTCTTGTCATTTTCCGTATCCACAAGTTTCTCTTCTTATCTTTCCTGGTTACACCAAGCGTGCTTCTTTCAGTTGTCTGCAGCCTTTGTATGTCTTTTTTTAGTAAAGGTCCATGTCTCTACTTCATATGTATGAACTGGAAGGATGCACTGATTCAACACTTTTCTTTTAAGACACAATAGTATATTGTACTGTTTCTTGCTAAAGCTCCCCAAACAAGTTTTATATGACAATTAATTTCTTCATCATTGTCCAAGGTAAATGTAGGTATCGGTTACCTCGAGATTTTTCCATATGTATGTACAGAAAACTTTTTATTGTCATGAATTTGCATTTCCCAAATTTGATAGACACCCTGTTACACCACATAGTTGTAGCTAGGTTATTCCATGTCAAATCAACCAGTTAAAAATTTATTTTGAACTTTAACATCCCAGATTGGCTTGATTTTTGGTATATACCTCTGGTGTACATGGAAAATCAAAGTTTTTTGATGTTTTAATACATATAGTGTGGAACAAATATTCTTCTCATAATATGTTAATACATATTTTTAAAAACTGCAAAATTTAGGTGTACTTTGATATAAAAAATGCCCGTGGTCATAAAGAGACCATCTAGGGCTTATTTTGATGTACAACACATTTGTAAAATCTCAAAAAACAGCTATTTTGTGAGGGGAAGGGGGATATATATTCAGTGAGGCATTTCAAGAGTGTGGGATCATAATTTTTTAAAATAAGTGTTACATTAGATTTTAGTGATGTACACCAAGAAATTTTATTTCTGTACATAATTGTAACTACATAACTGTTTTAATATGTTAATTTTTTGTGTTTACTGGTGATTGAATGTTACACATATCACAACAGTAACTAATTGTTCACTTTGTAATCTTAAAAACTGGTTTTCACTTACTGAAGTGTAATATATTTTTTGGACATAAGAGAACATGTTTTATACACCTTTTTGGCACTTTTATAAAACAGTCCAAGAACTCCAGTAAAAATATTAATAAAAAGTCTTGGTTTTATACAAAGGAGTAGAAATTCACTTCACTAGTTTATTTAGCCTTTGTGACAAAAGAAATGACAATCTTGAAGGGTCTTGCCAATCTTGCCAGCACATCCAAAATGCCAGTGTATGAGTAAGGAATGCCTTAGAGTTGACCTGTTTAAAAATGCTTTGATTCAAAAGTTTAAGAATGAGTTTGTTGATAAATTTACTTTTAAACTGTGGCCCTTACAGTAATGAGATTATGGTCTTTTTGAGTTCTTGAAGCACACCATTTATGGCAGTCACTTTGAATACTCAACAAGTGATGACCATGACTTTAGTAGAAGAAAATTCCTTGCCAGATTTCTGGAACACGGGAGATTCACTTTGTTGTGCTCAAGTCATAATCTGACTTAATTACCAAGCTTTATTAATTCAGTGATAATGAAATGATTCATGTTGTATCTGAAAGTGCTTCCATTGTAAGCTGTTATTCAGTTCACCACTGTATCATTTGGTTATATTACAGCTGAATATGATGCAGCATGGTGTCAGGTGTGTTCTTGTTAGACATGATATGGTTGCAAATTGAAAAGTCAACTTTCTCCACCTGAGAGGACCATCACCATTTATCTTCCTTGATGGTCAAGTATTCAAGATATTCCAGCTGATACTGTGCTAACTCAAGTGAACTTAGTTACTTTGACAAGGATGTGTTTACATATTAAGTATAAGTAACCTTTCAAGATCTTCAATTCTTTTGTCACTAATACTTAACCAACTAGTAAAGTGAATTTCCTTACTCGTTTGTAAATATATTTTACCCGTCTTTTTGGTCTATTATTTAAAAGTGCCAAAAATGTATTAAAAACATGTTCAAATTTCAGAATTAATGATTGAGTTTGGTAAGTGAAAATTGATTTTTAATATTACAAAGCGAACAATTAATTACTGTAATTTTCAGTTGTTTTTTTCACTAATAAATACAAGTGAAATAATAGAAAACAGATGTTATGTAGTTACAATTCTGAACAGAAATTTGGTTTTAATCGCTAAAATCTAATGTAACCCTTATTTCTGAAATTTTGCTGATTAACTCATGAAATGTCTCAATTGAACATATATTTTCTTCACAATTAGTATGTGTTGTATATCAAATTAAAGGCAGGTCATTCCATGTCAAATCACCCAGCATTTTTACAAGATGTCACCCACCCATCTCAGATGTTTGTGAAAATTGGTACAAAGTATTGTACTAGTGAGATATGAAACCTGTTAAAATTTTATGTCAGTCCAGTAAATCTTGAGTAATGTGACTTTAAAAATTGTGTAGCTCTGCCTTTAAAGTTTTCGTACTACGAGTTTTCACAACTACACTGTAGGACAAAAAAAAATTCACAACTTCCTGTTGCAGCCACATAATTTTTTTCTTTAAATGATCTGCATGATCCATACATTTTGGAACAACTTGTTTCTGCATATTTTTAGAATTAATAGAACACTTTTTAAAAAACTTAATGACAAAAGACATGGGGAAAATGAGGCTACATTTTTATTAAACAAAAACTTTTTTTTTTTTTCAAAAATGAGCCCCCCACACTTCAAATTGGCTGAAAATATTTTTTGTGTGTTTGCCTTGCACGGGGATAACTGGTTTCCCAGTTGTTTGGGGAGTGGCACCTCCATGGCCCGAGCTGACCTTGTGACAGATTTTCTTGTCATTTCATCTTGAAACAATGATGCTACCGAAGGGACAGCTGTTCATCCAGCTGGTGGGGAGTGGTGATCCCACGGCCCGAGCTGACATGTACTCTATGATGTTTTCCCATTTTTATGTTTTTCGTTCTCTTGACATGAACCGGCCTCAGTTGTAGGTTGCCGAGGTTGTGATTATGTGCCAGCTCCGGATTTTAGTTTCTCTTTTTCTTTCCTGTCTTCTCCATTTTATGTTCCCTTCTTTGTTTTACTGAGCTGGTTAGCTAGACGTACCTGCACGTCTGCCGTGTGCGGTGACCCGTAAGGTGGGAAAGGGGATGCTGGAGGCTGAGGTTTCTGTACCACACTTCTTAACGCTACCATGTTGTTTGAGGAACTAACCCATTCCTAGTCAATGAGGTCTGTGGCCGAGTGGAGTCCAGACCTCTAATGGCTTGTTGTTTTGTATGGCAGGGTGAGTTTGGGGATAGGTTGGGCATGCCAAAGGGGTGTTCCTCAGGCACGGGAAAGTCTGGGTGCGCGCCGAGTGCATGTCTGCCCTATCAACTTGCTATATCCGCTTCCTATCCCTAGAGCCATGCCTATCCCTAGAGCCATGTCCTGCGTCCACTTGGGCAAGCGGACCTCCGGCTCTCCTCATTGGGCTCGGTTGTGGGTGGGGAAGTCGGCGGACCAATTCTTAATTTTTTTCATGGATGAAAATAAAGTTTCCCACGAACCTAAAATCAAAAGAGGTATTGAGGAAGGCTCAGCTCCTTCCACTAAAAAGCATGTCCCTGATTCTTCGAATGCTCGTTTCTTTTTTGTGCACTCATTGGACCCTTCAAAGCCTTTGAGTGCCAAAAGTCCATTTTGGATCAACAAAGCACTTCAATCCATTGCAAGCTCTCCTAAGAGCTTAAAGAAACTCCAGTCTGGAGATCTTCTTGTAGAGATGTCCACTGTGGCCTACAGTTCCACACTTCTTAACACTACCATGATGCTTGAGACTCTGGTTAAAATAACACCACATGGATACCTAAATACATCTCGAGGTGTTGTCTCCTCTCGGGACCTCATTGAGTGTACCGAGGATGAACTTATTGAAGAATTGAGGAGTCAACATGTTACGGGTGTGCAGCATATTCTTTTCAGGCAGAATGGGCAGTCCGTCCCATCCCGCAACATCATTTTAACATTTGACAGCCCTTCCCTGCCTACGTCTGTCAAGGCAGGGTATCTTCACCTCAAGGTACGACCGTACATCCCTAACTCTTAGAGATGTTTTAGGTGTCGGTTGTACGGCCATTCTCAGCAGTCATGCAGGAGCACTCCTGGGTATGGACGCTGTGGTGCCACAGACCATTATTTACCAGACTGTGTAGCCGAGGCCGAGTTTTGTGTGAATTGCAGGGGTTCACATTCAGCATCAGCCAAAGATTGTCCCAAATGAAAAGAGGAAAAAGAAATCCAAAGGCTGAAAACGGTGAAGAATATTTCCTATCCTGAGGCCAGAAGGAGGGTGGTTCCTGTTCAATCTGATCGGCGATCATATGCATCAGTGGTGATTGCCAAATCTACAGTTGCCATTCAAACTGACAGTCAGATCCCCCCGCCCCCTTAAATGTCCCTACAAGCTGGACGATATCATCGCAGCTGGGCTGGAGGCACTCCAGTCTCGAGCTAGGAGTCTGAAAGCGGCACCCACCACTTCGCTGAAGCATACTTAAACCACCGCCAGCACAGGAAATCAGGCCACTTTTTCTGGCAAGAACAGCAAAGCCAAGGAGAAGAAGAGCGTTTCTTCTCCAAAATCTCGGCCACCTACTCAACGCCGAACGCATCTTGTTAAGACACTGGGGACAAAACATGCTCCTATCTTGGCCCCTGATCACACACCCCCACTCGTCAGAGATGATGGGCGGCTGACCTCATTTGAGCAGTCTGTATAGTTCATTTTATTTCCTTTTTCATCCCATTTCTAACCATGGCTTCAATCCTTCAGTGGAACTGCCGAGGTTTTCGGACAAGTTTTGACGACGTGAAACATCTGCTTTCGTTGTACTCTCCGGTGTGCCTTTGTCTACGGAGACAAAACTTAAACCATCAGACCTGCTTTCAGTTCGAGGCTACAGTGCATTTTGGACAGATAACGTGTCAGGAAATATAGCCTTTGGGAGAGTCGCTATTCTTGTCCCTCACAGGGTTCCGGTCTCTTCCGTTGCGGTATCCACAACTTTGCAGATCGTGGCGGTTCTTATATCTGTGCCTGTGCCTCTTACTGTTTGCAGTGTCTATCTGCCGCCGGATGAGGACGTGAGTGTCTCTGTTCTGGAGAGCTTGGTGAATCAGCTGCCTTCACGCTTCCTTCTACTGGGTGGACTTCAATGCCCATTATTCTTTGTGGGGTAGTGTCAGCATCAGCACGAGGGTCGTCAAATCGAGTCTCTTCTGTCCTCGATGTTTTTGTGCCTTTTTAACACTGGTGCTGACACCTACTTCCATGAGTCGACAAGATGTTTCAGTGCAGTCGATTTGACCTTGGGATCGCCATCAATTATTGCTGATTGGTCATGGACGGTGTGTAACGACCTCCATGGGAGTGACCGTTTCCCAGTTGTGCTCACTCATTCTCTGCGTATGCCATCTTCTGCCTCCCGCCCTTCTCGATGGAGGATGGATCGTGCCAGATGGGAGGTTTTCACATCATCCGCAGTGATATCTTCTGCCATGGTGACCTAAGAGTCAATCGACGTAGCTGTTCTCGATGTCACAACTTGCATTATTCAGGCGGCTGATCTTTCAATACCAAAGACCTCAACGATGCTCCCCAGAATTTCGAAACCTTGGTGGAACCCTGAATGTGCAGTGGCTAGGAGAGCTCAATATAAGACCTGGTCTACTTTTAGGCATTATCCAACCAATGCTAATCTCGTTGCGCTTAAACGAGCAAAATCCTATGCTCAGCTGGTGCGCCGACGAAGCAAGAGAGAGTCTTGGATTCGGCAATGTTTCTTTTCTCAATTCACGTGCCAGTTCAAAAAGTGTGTGGGACAAGATTCGTAAGATCTGGGGCAACTACGGTTCTCAACCAGATTTCCATTCTCGAGAGTAATGGCTGCACATATGCTGAAGTCTGGGAGATTGCGGATTGTTTGGGGGAGGCGTTTGCCTCCGTGTCGAGTGATCTGGCGTATCCTTTCTCCTTTCAGAGGATTAAATCCGCTGTGGAACGCCAGAGAATCTCCTTTGCGCCTTTTCACGACACTGATTATAGCTCCCACTTCAGCATGGTTGAACTCAGGGTGGCTCTGCATCGGTCCCGATGGCATCCACTATGATATGCTCTGTCATCTCTTGATAATTATTTAGTTCTCTTCAATCGCATTTGGTTGGAGCACAGTTACCCGGAATCTTGGCGAAAAGCTTTTGTTCTGCCTTTTCCTAAGCCTGGAAAGGATCCTAGGCCTCTCTCTAGGTTATCGTCCAATTGTTCTCACTAGCTGTCTGTGTAAAGTTCTCGAGCGGATGGTTAATTCCCGGTTAATTCTTATTTTAGAACAAAAATCACGTACTTTCACCATCACAAAGCGGCTTTGGCCGTCATCATTCATCTCACGATCATCTCTTGCAGCTTGAGACATCTGTGCGTGAGGCGTCCGTGCATAGGCAGCACCTGGTTTCTGTATTCTTTGATATTGAGAAAGCCTATGATCGAGCGTGGCGGCACGGGATTATCTGTGACCTCCACGCATGCGGGTTGCAAGGAAATCTTCTGACTTTCATGGTAAGTTTTCTTCGCAATCGGGTGTTCCAGGTGCACCTGGGTATGACGCTCTCGTCACCATTCCATCAAAAACAAAGTGTTCCTCAAGGTTGTATTTTATCTGTCGCATTGTTCATCCTTCGCATTAATTGTCTTTTCACAAATCTTCCACCTGCAGTTTCGGCTACTGTTTATGTCGATGACTTGCAGATTTTCTGCTCGTCATCAAGCATGAATTTTATTGAAAGGTAGTTGCAGTCTGCGATTAACCAGATTGCTAAAGTGGCGCAGAGCAATGGTTTCGTTCTTTCTCCCGACAAGACAGCGTGTGTCCATTTCTGCCAGAGGCGTGGTCTCCATTCAGACCCAGACCTTCATTTGGAACGAACAGCCATACCAGTTTTGCCGGAGACCAAGTTCCTTGGACTGACCGTCGACCGCGCGCTTACTTTTCGTGCACACGTGCGGCGGCTCAAGATTTCCTGTCTGCGTGCTCTGTCTATTCTTAAGATCCTTTCGAGCATCTTGTGGGGTGCAGGCAGGACGTCTTTGTTTTGCATTTACCATTCCTTAATATGGTCAAAACTGGATTATGGTTGTATTGTGTATGGCTCTGCGTGTCTTTCCATTCTCCAGCCTTTGGATACCATTCACCATCAAGCGTTTGCCTCCGTGTCGAGTGAGCATTTCGAACATCTCCGATTCCCAGCCTTTATGCTGACGCAAAGGAACCATCGCTTGAATTACGCCGTCTGCAGCTGTATGTTCAATTTTACTTGAAACTTCGATCTCTTCCAGACCATCCTTTGTACGATGCAGTTTTCCATCCCCTCGTTTATTTGAGAACCGGCCCTCGTGCATTCCAACCTTTGGTCTTCATATGGCGGCAGTAGCTCGTGATGCAGGGCTCGACTTGTCACTTGTTGAAGCGACCAGGGGCTTTGAGGATCCTCCATAGCACCCACTTGGTGTCATGGTTAATACCACCTTTACATCGTTTGATAAATCCTCAACCCCTGCGCCAGTGTACCAGCAACTCTTCGCTGAGCACCGTTCCCTCCATTCTGACTACACTTCCATTTTCACTGATGGCTCCAAGATGCATAGAGTCGTTGGATCTGCGGCTGTCTGTGTTGATGACGTCTCTGTAGTGCGGATCCCAGATGAGGCCACAGTGTTTTCGGTGGAGATGCATGCTGTCTATCTCGCCCTTTGTCATCTACAGTCGAGCCCTCATATATTTGGATTCTTTGAGTGTACTGCAGGCCCTCTCTTCTGCCGACATATCTGACCATCCTTTCCTTTTTGGCGTGAGGCGGTTACTGCGTCCCTTGCTTCAGGCCGGTTTCCAGATAACATTTTGCTGGATTCCTGGCCATGTTGGAATTTCAGGTAATGAGTGTGCTGATGCGGCTGCTAGATCTGCTTCCTCTTTGGTTGTCACACCCTTGCCACTGTTTCACCGGGATTTCCGCTTTCCTGTTCATGATCATATCAAGCGAACGTGGCAGGGTCTGTGGGACCAACAGGGTGGAAAATAAACTGTATTGTATTAAACCTATTCTTGGAACTAAAAATTCTCATATCGTCGGAACTGTAGGGAGGAAGTTGTGCTTGCGCGCCTCTGCATTGAGCATTGTGGTCTCACTCACCGCTCTTTGCTGTGTGTCGACACTGCGCCGTTGTGTGAGACTTGCAATTGCAGACTCACTGTCACTCATCGTCTGTGGAGTTGTGTTAGTTTTCGTGATGTGCGCTTTCTCTTCTTTCATTCTCATTTGCTGACCAAAGACTCCGCTACGCTGCAGCAGCTCCTAGATGACCACTGCGATACTGTCGCTGTCTTTTCATTTTTAAAACAAATTAACTTGTTGAAATGTATCTAGATTTTAGCCCTTCCATCATTTTCATTTTTCACTTTTACTAAAATCAGCGAGATTTTAAGCATTATACCACGTTTTTAATACTGTTTGTTTGATTGTCTTGTGTCTGGCGCTCTTTGGCCAAACATGGCCCTTGCACCATAAAAATCAACCAACCAACTGTTTTTTGTGTATATTATAACATAACCTTTCAGCAGGAAAAAATAATACTTTGGGCAATTCGCAATTTTGGCGAGAAAAATCCAAAATGGCGTGTTTTATATACGGGGAACATTCCGACATGATATTACCCAATTTTTTAATTATTTGCTTGACCATTTTATACACCTTTTCCTCCTATAGTTTAATCCTATTAGTGAGTAGCTCAAAACAATTTTTATTTTATTTTTATGTGCCACCATTTTGAATATAGGTTCATTTTTCTTTTCTGCGGCATGTTGTGATGTCATATTTTGCACGAAATGAGGTAAGTCCACTTCAAATTTCGTTGCAATATCTTCATTGGTGTTAATATTATTAAAGAAACGCCAGGTTCGGTAGCGAGTGGGACACCCTGTATAAAAGATATTACATTTTTCTTTGTGTGTGCAGAAGAGATGAACAAAATGCGTAATCAGCTTAGTCCCCATTCTGAGAAACTCTTCCTATTACACGCACAATGCATCACTTTACACCACTTCTCAATTACAGAATTGGTGCTAAGAGATTAAGTTCTGATAAATATTACAACATTATTTCCAAAATCATTGTAACTAATTTTCAAGATGAGTTACTGTTGCATAGCATGTGTATATGATTCCCGTTGGTATGTGGGATTTGTTTAAAAGATTAACTATGATGAAAGTGATGTAATGGCTCAATTCATGCACCCACATGGGCATTCTCCATCTTTTTATTGGCCTAATAATGATTGTTGTGAAGTACCTCTGACACACATATTATGTTTGGTTGAGGTAAACACTGCAACAGGCAAGAACTCAGCCTATCAGGCAGGTCTTCAGCCTATCCAAACAGGCTGAAGACCTGATTCAAAGTTTTTTTCATATGAAAATCAGTAATTGTGTTTAGTTTTAATTCAAACTGACAGAGAAAACAATTTATCTCCTATGTAACCATGTAAAAGTTCATTTATAAATCATACATAAATGTATCATTCAATATCAAAATAATTCATAAAATGGTTTGTTCCAATAGTTTATATTTTTAGTAAACAATTTTGAGTCACCTGATGATCTTTGCAGTTGCCTGTATTCTTAAAAAAAAAGAAAAAGAAAGAAAAGAAACAGCTTGGGATAGCATAGGTGTCCCTGTCAGTCGCAATTAGCGATTATCTTTAAGTTTGGCAACTGTAAAAACTTCGGCGGTTTGACTGGCGACTGTAAGCACAGCTTTGCATGGCTAGTGTTTTGATCAGTTACAAATTGAAATTAGTCAAAATATTAAATTCAGCAGTAACAAATATAATGAGTTGCAAGTGCACTCACAGAAATAAAGCTATACATCTGGACAAGTGTTGCTGCTAAAGTTTGTGAATCACAAACTGTACAATATTCTCTGGTAAGGTGGTTTTTTTTTACCTTATGTATAAATTGTACATATAGTATTTGGTAGTTAAAGGCATTTAAATATAATTCCATAAGACTTTAAACATATTTTGAAAACAGAAATAAACACAAATATTCATCAATTTCTGTGCATTTCAGAGTGCTTAAAAGTTACCATTTTTCACAAATATTTCAAATATTTTATAACTTCTAAATTCTAAACCAGTTTGAACCACAAAATGAAACTCACAGGTTTTGTTGAGTGCCAGTAGGAATATCTTTGGTGGGGGGAAAAATAAAAATTATCTGGTCTCTCTTTTGAGATATGTAACCTTGGAATCTGCAAAAGTTGAAAATTTTGCAACTTTGATGGGGGGGGCAAAGCCCAGACGTAATTTTTGCATACTTGAAAACAACTAGCCATAGTTATTACATAAAAATTCCTAACTTGGGGTTCCAACTCCCAGTCACCTTAACAGTCCAACAAAAATGGTGATATGTGTGCTAGTATTGCAGATCTCAATGCCATTTTAAGCGAGGTTCAAAAAAAAAAAATTCTATCATTTCTATACATTTTCTGTAAGCCAAAAATGTCCTTTTTAAGGTAGTGAAAACCAAAACTTTCGATCTACAATAAGAGGAAAGCAATTGCCTTTTTTCAAAACCAGTGTGAGGCCCTATTTTGGCCTACCACAGAAAAGAAAAATGAACCTATATCCAAGATGGTGACATATAAAAATAAAATAAAAATTGTTTTGAGCTACTTACCAATAGGGTTAAACTATAGGGGGGGGGAAAGTATATAAAAATGTATATTAAAAAGTATATATAAAAGTATATTAAAAAATTGGGTTATATCATGTTGGAATGTCCCGTATATTAAACACACCATTTTGGATTTTGTTTTTTCTCATAAGACTTTAAACATTGCCCAAAGTATTTTTTTTCCTGCTGAAAGGTTACATTGTAATACACACATGAAAATATATTTAGTGAATTTGAAGTGGGGGCTTATTTTGAAAAAAAATTGTTTTGTTTAATAAAAATGTGGTTTCATTTTCCCACGTCTTTTGTCACTAAATTTTAAAAAAGTGTTCTTTTAATTCTAAAAATGTGCATAAACATGTTGTTCCAAAATGTATGGATCATGCAGATCATTTAAGAAAAAAATTATGTGGCTGCAACAGTTAGTTGTGAAGTTATGATTTTTTTGTTCTACAGTGTAGTTGTGAAAACTCATAGTGCAAAAACTTTAAAGGCAGAGCTACCAAATTTTTAAAGTGGCATTACTCCAGATCTACTGGACGGACTGACCTAAAATTTTAACAGGCTTCATATCTCACCAGTACAATACTTTGTACTCATTTTCACAAAAATCTGAGATTTGTGGGTGATCTGACATGGAATGACCCAGGCCCTAGATAATCTCTCTACGATCAAGGGTTACAGATTTATGGGTGTTTTTGTATACCAAAGTGCACCTGAATTTTGTGTTTTTTTACAATTTTAAAAAGACCACTACTACAAAACTCTATAGGCATTCCATGCCAAATCTCCCAGGGGGGTTGCTTGACCATTTTGTTAATATTTTATATTTTCACCATAGGTGGACCTGCTCAAAACTATTTTTCTATCTACCGCCATCTTGGATTTAGACTAATTTTTTTTTACAATGGCAAACAAAAATGAGCATTTGCAACGGTTTTGAAAAAGAAAGTTCTGGCTTTCACTTCCTTAAAGTAGAGATCCTGGCCTTTCAGAACTTGTTTATACTTGTAAGATGAGACTTGAAACCACAGGATAAAAAAAATTGTACAAGAACTATGATTGGAAGGCCCTTCTGGCCATTTTTAGTCCCAAAATTTGTGAATTTCAAGGGAAACCTGCAAAAAATTAAGAATTGTGGCCATAGATACTCCTACTAGTAAAACCAGTCAGTTTCATTGTGGAGTTCTGACTGAGATGGCAGCAGATAAAGATAGTTTTGAGCAGGCCACCAATGGTGAAAATATAAAAAATTAACTACGTGGTCAAGCATATCTGGAACACACTAGTTAGCTTGAGAGAGCAATACATATGAAGTACATAGTTGTAAGAACTATCAAAATACAGTGGCCACCAGTTATTTGAATCACTGGTTAATTTAATCAGCCGCTTTTATGAATCAAATCACGGAACAGAATCGCACTTTTACATAAAAAAACCACTGGGTTAATGAATCGGATTTTTCTGCTTCTCTCGAAAATTTGCTATTAGATGCTTCCTTTTTTATTGTTTGCACTCTCCATTTTGTCCTTCCCAACTTCAGTTTTTCCTGGACTTATTTCTCCAAGCCTGACAAACCAGTTACCAAAGACAGACCCGGATTTCTCGGAAAGGGGAACCTGCAGGGTGTCTGTGGAAGGTTGGAATGGAAAGGCAGTGAAGGGATAGGAGTCATCACATCATTTGTTCATTAATCAGTCTCTCGTGCTACAGTAAGCCCTTCTTCGTGAATTGATGGCAAAACATCAGGATTTTTAGCTTGTCTGAAAAATATGAACTTCTTAAAAAGTTTGATGTTCTGCCAAAATGCAATCAGACAGAAGCAGCTTTGAAATTGGGAATAACTCAGCCAACTTGATGTCTTTTGAAGCAAAAGAGTAAAATCTTAGAAGATCATGCATCAAATGCAAACAGGAATCAGAAACCTCAACAGGTTAAAAACGCCCCACAGTCACGGGCAACATTAGGCTTGAAAGCCAAAGAATTTGCTGAAAAATTTGGAATTGAGGACTTTACTGCTACTGACAGGTGGCTCACTAGGTGGAAGGATTGAAACAACATTGGTTACAAAAAACAGTATGGTGAAAAGACAGATGTCGATACAAGTGCTGCAGACAAATGGGTGCTAGGCATTTTGCCAGGACTATTGTCAGGATACTCTGCAAATCAAATTTACAATATGGATGACACTGTGCTTCATTATTGTGCATTACCAGACCACCCTTATGTTCAAGAATGACTTTTGTTCTGGGGGTAAAAAAATAAAGGCTCAAATAACAGTTCTCCTCACATGCAATAAATATTATTGGAACTGTAAAGAAATGACGTTCATCATAGGAAAGAGTAAGAATCCATGTTGCTTAAAAGGTGTGAAGCAGCTTCCTACAGGATGCGCAAACAATACGAAGACATGGATGGTGAGCAAAATCTTCACAGAGTACATGGAGAAATGGGATAAAGAGCTTGGAACAGAAAAAAAATGCAGTTTTGCTTGACAATTGTACTGCCCATCTGGAGTTAGAGCTAAATAACATAGAACTGTTTTATTTGCCACCCAACACAACGTCGATTATTCAACCATTGGATAGGGGAATCATAGAAACTTTTAAAGCATATTATCGCAAGGATATAAGAATGAAAATGGCTGAGGCAATCAACGATCCAACAAAGCCTACTGCTAGCGATGTAGCGAAATCAATCAGCCTCCTTGAGGTCTTCCACGTGTTAGTAAATGCATGGAAAAATGTTACTCCAACAATTTTCAGTTGTTTAAAAAAATTTGGATTTCAAAGACCGAACCAGTGTACAAATGAAACAGAGAACAACAATCCACAGGAGCATGATGAAGAATTTTGGGACTAAGTCGACATTGATGCAACATCAGCTGAACAAACAGAAGAAGACATTGTTTTATCAATTAAAAAATTGGAAGAAACAGCAGATGAGGAAGAAGTGGGAAATGATGTACTACCACCAACAGCTAATGAATCTAGTCAGGCTCTTCAAATTCTTAGAAGGACAATAGAACAATGAGAAGCACCTTGTGATGACTATAATTCATTTTATGATATTGAAAATAGAATGGCAAAATTAATTAGTGCCACTACAAAGCAAATGTTTTTTCCATAAAATATGTAAAGTGTTTTTTCTGCAATTTTATTTATGTACTGTATTGTACAAATTTTTTTTAATTCTTTCTTTAAATTCGTAATTTTATGTATAAAATAAAAAAGGTGAGAATATGCAAAACTTTTTCGTGTAGGCTACGCTGAGTAAAAGATTAAAAAAATCAAAATTGTACCGTCTCCATGTATTGGAATCGGCTGCTTTATTGAATCAAACCCCTATGGCACGAATGTGATTCAATTACCTGGTGGCCTCTGTGTAATGCTTGTTATGTTATTGAAAATCACAGAAACCTTTCCACACAGTCTTTATCACCTGTAAATGTTTGGAGAGAGACTGTTTGCCAGGTTTGGATTTTCAATTGATGGGGATAAAATAAGGAACATCAGTCTGAAGAGGTGGATATTTCAGTGCTCACACGAAAATGTAGACCCCTTTTATTTACAAAAGAAACACCTTTCTTAGGAGACCGGCAATAGCAAAGGAAGACCTAATTATTGCCTATCTCTCTGGAAGAATACTGAGAAAATTGTTTTCATGAGAGCGTTGGAATATCTACCTCTTCAGACTGCAAGACTGATAGTCCTTACTTTATCCCCATCATTTGGAAATCCCTTAAAAATCTCAATCTGGGAACCAATCGTGCTCCAAATGTGACAGGCGTGGTATTTCACCTAGCTTCAGTTATTTGTGTGCTGTACCTAACTGACACATGTTCAATTTTTTATAGCTACAAAGTCTGAGGGCATTCTCGGTGTGCTGATCTATTTTGATACCCATCATCGCCTCTAATGTTTTGGTTTGTGGGTCTCGTGCAACACAGCATCGGTATAACTTCTGCATCTTCAGGAGACCCACAAACTGATGGTGATATCAAAATACATGTAGATCAGCCCCTCTATGACACGCAAAGAATTTGCTACAGACCAGTATTACATGTTTTGTGAGTTCAGATATCCATGCAAATGAAAAGAGGCTTTATCTGTAAAGAATGTGTTTTTATGTGTGTGCGTGTGCTCATCTGACCTGGAGATTAAGCATAAATTGCATCTATGTGACAAAAATATAATCTGAATATAGTGTTTAGGACCTTATCTGAATATTGTGTTTAGGAACTCATTAGGGTGACAAGATTATTAACTGCTGCAACAAAAGGGTTCTTTTTATATAGAATGCTAATAAATTAAACAATATTAGCTAAATTGTTTCAAATAATGCTTGCTTGCTTCATTTTGCAGGAAAATCCATACTAAATTATGTTTGCGAAAACATTCCCAAGTTGAAGTCCCGTACAATAAAACAAGGTGCTGGAGACCAAGCGCAAAATGCTCAGAATGCCCCCAAGAAAAAGGGGAAGAAAGGAAAACGTTAATTTATATGTTGTTCTTATCAAGAAAATAAAGTGTTTATTTTATTGTTACATTTGTGTTTTTTAAAAAAGTAACCTATACATTTAATCAGATGTTGTTTGTTGAAAATTCAACATTAAGAAAGACATGATTTATATAGAATACAAGATGTAAGTAATGTGGAACACACAATACCCTATGCACTCACCACAAGTAGTGATAGTCTCTTACATGACATCGCCAAAGGAAGGTTATTTGAAGCTGTCTCAATTTGTCCTGAGTGACAAATCAGGCAAACACACTGGCCATTGTCCTGCTGAAAGATGGTGTCTGGGACTGTCTGCAGATATGGCAGCACTTCAGTCTCCATGACATACCGCTGGCTGGTCATGGTTCCTGCAACGTGTAGGAGGCTGGAACATTAGTGGAACCCCTTGGATACAGCCGTGATGGGTCATTAAATTAAACTGCAACTCATCAGAAAACACTATGCGCTGCCAGTGTCTGCATTCTTTGCAGCCGCTGACATTGTGTCGAATACAGCTTGAAGACCTCCACTGTTGTTCTAACCTTTGGGACATGGCTGTTTGGTCTGCCTGTTGGTGTGTCATACTCTTTTACTGAAAATCAACTATGGCAACTTGTTTTGTGCGTCCCGCAGGACAGCTACGAGGGTGTGGCTAGCACAAATCATTTGCAGAAGTTTTTCTTGGTGGTGTATTTTCAACAAACAGCAATGTATATGTGGGTAAATAAAAAAGCAAAGGTAATTTCATTGTATTTACCAAAGTGAAACTTATATAATCATGGCAACATTTTTTTGCAGTCTCCCAATATTTTTTTGCAAGTTCCATAAGCTTCTTGATCCCATCAAAGGTTTTTTTTTTTTTACGTACCTAAAGTCATCTCTATACATTGCTTTCACTACCGAACACATACTTTAAGTAGACTAAAGAGATAAAAAACCTCAGGTTTTGTATTGTCGCTCTTGTAGGGGGCGGGTGCAGCGAGCATTTTCATGGTGCAAAAGAACAGCTTTTGATGCAAATTGTAGCTTGTCTTTAACATTGCCAAATATGTTGCAGTATTAATGTTCCAAAATAAGTCCATGCATATCTCAAAACAAGGTTAGCAAGATTTTTTTTTTCCACTTTTACATGTCTTCCTGGTGATGAAGAGTGTTTCCACTCCACGATTTGTCACTGGAGACAATCTTTTCTAGTAAACCAGGATCTTCTTCATAATGCTAAAGAAATTGTGTGAAAATCTCAATACATTTTACTGGCAGATAGATGCCATATTAATCATACATGTAGACATCAGAAAACTTGAAAATTACATTGTCCTGGAACGGGAATTGTACGATCTGAGCCCCAAACACATCCATAGTTGTTTGGAGGTTTATCGTCCTGGGTGGTGTAACATTCTCGAACGTAAATTGGGAGATGAAGGTTTGATTCCTGTTCCAGGATAACATAATTTTCAAGTTTTCTGAGGTATGTCTACATGTATGATCTTGACACATTGTTTATGTTGATCATCAGCTGTTTCACGACCCATTTGGCACACTTTATAATAATAATACTAAATATAAGTTGTGATAATACTGTTTCACATGTTAATATAACTAATGCATATACACTAGGAATAGTCGATTAGGCTAAGATATTGATAATGGGACAATAAAGTATGTAAACATTTAACTCACCTATTTAAAAGCAGAAGTTATGTAGAATTATGTTGAGCATGCGACACTATATTGCACAGCAAGTTGAACCCCAAGATAAAATGCATTCAAAATTCATTAAGGAAGTTTACAATGAAGAATGATAAAATTCATATGCAAATGAATCTGAAATGGTATGTAGACGAAAAAGAACTTCATGAACTCCAGAAGAATGAAATGGACAAAGGAATGAAACTATCTTTAAAATACTGAAAAGAATTTAGAGTTTATGAAGTTCTTTTCGTCTACATACCATTTTGGATTCATTTGCATAAGAATTTTATCATTCTTCATTGTAAACTTGCTTAATAAATTTTGAATGCATTTTTATCTTGGGGTTCAACTTGCTATGCAATATAGTGTCACATGCTCAACATAATTCTACATAACTTCTGCTTTTAAACAGGTGAGTCAAATGTTTACATACTTCATGTCATATTATCAATATCTTAGCCTAATCAACCATTTCTGTTATCCATGCATTAGTTATATTAACGTGTAAAACAGTATTCATCATCATCATCATTTTCAACCATTATCAATCCACTGCTGGGCGAAGAAGGTCTCCCCAAGTTTTGTCCACAATGGTCTGTCTTGTGCCAGTCTCCTCCATGTCACTCCTGCATACTTTCGAATTTCATCCACCCATCTCCCATGTGGTCTTCTTCTGGGTCTTTTCCTGTCCCTTGGAATCCAATATAAAATTTCGGCTGTCCATCGATGGTCTGTCCTTCTGGCAGTATGTCCAGCCCATTGCCATTTCAGGGATTTAACTCTGATCCAGTATTATTGCTACTTATATTGAGTAATATTATTATAATACAGAGGTGCCAACCATTACGGATTTTCCATAATTATTACAGTTTCGGCTGCCTGATTATGGGCAGGTTCAAAGACTTACGGATTTCAGTGTATTTCATAAAAGTTCTGAATTTTGTGTCCTTTTTGTTAAAATCACAGTTTAAACTGCGATCGCATTTTGTGAATATATTTATAGTACTTTTTGCACAAATGCGAAAACGTTTAATTGGTGCTGTTTCTAAGTAAGTGCCATTGAAATTCAGATATTGAATACATCTGCAAAGCCAATATCGGACGGATGTCAGCTAAAGAACAGTAAGAGGATATTGGATGCATTGGCAAAAGCCGATATCAGGTGAAGAACAACAAGGTGATATTGCATAATATGTTGGAAAAGCTGATATCGTCGCAATGACATCTGCATACCTGCCAAGTATTCCGGATTCCCCGGAAGTTTTATGGTTTTTTATGGTCGGACGATGGTTTCTTCCGGATTTTCGCCAAAATGGCTTGTGAATTTTTTTTTATTGATGGAAATTGATATCGTTGTTATTGTCATTTAGCGTAAACTCCTGCTTTTGTTTTATTATGATCTCATAGTGATTGAACCTTATGTTATCTCATGTTTCTAGCAGTAAGCGATATGTATTTTATAGATCGCACATACACCCCTCCCGTCAATCCTTCCAAACTCCCTCTCCCTCAGTGTTGAAATAGCTGCACTAGTTGCACAAAAGTGCGAAATGTGCAGTGCAGTTTGCCAAAATGCGTACTTACATATCTAGTATGCATCAAAAAGTGTGTTTATGCATCAAAATGATACCAACGTGTAAAAATATGCATCGGGAAACGCGTAAAATACGCACCAGGATGGTATTTCGTCTTTCAAAAACGGAAGTAAACGAAATATTTTTTCTGTAATTGTAATTCTGCAATGTTGACTCTGTCTAGTATTGTTGTTATACATCACTTTATTCCAAAAATATTTGTATTTCAGTTTGAAAAGGGAGGAAAAATTTCTGAAAATGGAAATTCGACAGCGCAAAACCCCCTGTAGTCTTCAGGCATGAGCATGCAACGGCCTTGAGGAATTTCTCCTTTTCCGTCATAATTTGAGTTATCCTCGAGATCGATGCATAACAACAGAGATTTCGGGGCAATTAGTAGTGGGGGAGAATGTTTTTCGCCTGAAACTTTCTGAAAACGGAAGTTTCGTCTTTCAAAACTTTCGAAAACGGAAGTTAGACACAATGAAGATTTCTCTTGTAATCGTAATTTTATTTTTCATGCAATGTTTGATGTGCCTAGCATTGTTGTTAAATATCATTTTATTTCATAAATATTTGTATTTCAACTTGAAAATGGAGGGAAAATGTCCAAAAACTGAAATCGGACGTAGCGAAGATTTCTCCCGTAACTGTATTTTTTTCCCAACGATGTTCCGAACATGTATCCTGTATTCTTAAATATTCACCCCCCCCCCCTTTCCCCCGAAAAAAAGGTTTGCATTTCAGCTTGATAGGGGTAGGGGGTCGGAACAAGCTGAAAATTTGTAAGAATTGATGCATGGTGTTCAAAAGTATTCATATTCTCAAAGTTACACTATTCATCTTTTAATAGTGCTATCGTGCATTCATGATGGATAAAATTGTCATCCAAGGGCATAAAAAGGGGGTGGGGTTCACTGTTGTGTCATTCCTTAAAAGAAATCAAGTTATTTCTAAAATTGTCATTCAATTTAAAAAAATATACAAAACCTTGAAAATCATCACAATTTCTGAACACCTATGAGTAACTGATACAGAAAAATAATTGAAAACAAGTATCATCAAACATACTGCTAGCATATCCCATACATTACCACTCTCCCCTAATAATAATAATAGATAATCATGAATTAACTGTTCTGGTACTGTTGCAAATCTTCTTGATTTTATGGTAAATCATGAATTTTGCAAGCAATCTTCTTGATTTAGGAAAATTTTGGTTGGCAGGTATGCGTCCGATATTAACCGATATTCAGCTGCATAACCAATATCGGTGCAATATCTAGCTGATATTCATTCCCACTTGGGTTATCAAAAAATATTAACCATTAAAATAGAAGGGTCATGCTATAAGGTATTTATTTGTTTATATAAGGCTATTTACACATTTCGCACATTAATTTCTCATGAAATACCCTTCCCACGCGTAAACGATGAGGCTTGGTATGATGATTACTGATAGGCACCGTAGAAGGTTGGCACCTCTGATAATATATCATACCACGTATTAGGTTCTATGCAAATTATCATTTTGAACTTCTAGTATTAGCACTTGGCACACACTTTTCAGTATCCTTAGTCATTGTGCACCACTGCATAAGCAGAATCATAACATATCAGCCACAGCACACATTGTCATCCGTCAGTCTTCTTGAATGCCGCCCCGGTGGCGCAGTGGTCTAAGCGATGGCTTCTGATCATTCGTCCGTAAGGGGTCCGGGTTCGAATCCCGCTGAGGCATGGATGTTGTGTTTGTCTTACGGCACTGGCTCTCTCCCTTCCCTGGAACCAGTGACCCTAAATTAGGGACAGGCAACTGCTTATAGCCCATTGAGTTGCTCACGGTAGTCGTTAAACCTCCAATAAAAAAAAAAAAAGTATTCTTGAATGAGAAAACTCACAAGTTCATGAGTTGGTGCCTTTGACAGGTGCCCTAATCAAGTTATGTCGGTCCTCTGCCACCACCAGATTTAAACTTTTCTACGGCTTCTGGTCATTCGTCCGAAAGGGGTCCGGTTTCGAATACTGGTGAGGCATGGATGTTGTGTTTGTCTTACGGCACTGGCTCTCTCCCTTCCCTGGAACCATTGACCCTAAATTAAGGACAGGCAACTGCTTATAGCCCATTGAGTTGCTCACGATGGTCATTAAACCTCCAATAAAAAAAACAAAAACTTTTCTACCCATTCATAAAGTGTACTGTTACCCTTATGCTTATTACCATTCTTCTGTAAATTTTAGCAGGCTTGACCCCTTTCTGCCCAAAGAAACCTTAAAATGGTATACTGTTCAGCATCAGTGCAACTGAAAAGAGGAACTTCCACATTCTACATGCTCACCACTGAAGCCAGACTGACATATATAGCATTGTGGAATGCAGATGTCGCTGTGTTAATGTTGGTTGTCACTGTTGGTATCAGTTTAATTTGCATGTTTTGATTTATGCTCATAAATATACTATATTAACAAAAGTCACCAGACACCCCTTCAAAAGCAAATAAACGGATCCGCTGCTTTGTTAAGATGCTTGGTACAGCGGCTAATGGTATAAAAACAAGCCTTCAGCTGACCGCAATCATATCGCACTGCGAGGGAGAACTGACTTTGAGAAAGGAAAGATTGTTGGGTGTTATATTAGTGGGTTGTCCAAAAGGGAAACCGAGAGGCGTCGGATGTACTGAATAAGTGGAAGACACATGGCGTGCCTGAAGCAGCAAAACGTATCGGCAGACCAGAAAAAAAAAATCAGTGATAGAGGACGTTGAAGAGTTGTTACAGCTAATTGACGGAATACTGCACAAGACCACAGTGTACAGGTGAGTAAAAATGCTGGAACCTCGGAATGTACACGTACCACTTGCAGAGAACTTCATTCCATGGGTTTGGTTGTGCGGCTGCTCATAAGCTTTTCTTCTCCACTTGGAATGCTACTCGACGTTTAGCATGGTGTAAAGAACATTTATCGTGGACCGTAGATTAATGGAAATGGGTCCTTTGGACTGAATAATTCAAATACACGATCCATCAGCCTGATGGTCACGTGTGGGTATCGCTGCAGCTGGGAAACGCTATTTACCACAGTATACTGTTCCTACGGTCAAGTTTGGAGCTGGTAGTGTACTCGTGTGGGGTGTTTTTTGTGATTTGGTCCCGGCCCATTGGTTATCGTGGACAAGCCTGTTAACCAGCACGTCTACATCGATATTCTAGACAATTATGCCCAGGGTGCGCACGCGTGCTTGAAAACCTGGAAAGTCCTGGAAAATCATGATTACGTTTTCTCAAGGCCTGGAATATCCTGGAAAAACGGTATTTTTTTAATGCTGTCTTGAAAAGCCTTGAATTTTTGAAATTAGTGCTTAAAAAAAATGCCCTTTTAGGAAATCGTGTTACTGACTGTTACCCCTTAATTTTTTTAAGTTCCTCTCCTCTGTTCTCAAAGAAACCGCCGGCTACAGTGGTGTTTCGGATGTGCCCAAATCCTAATTTGGCTGGGGGGGGGAAGCACTACTTCCAGTGCAATAAAATTGGATGATTACTAGCAGGTCTGTTAGGGAAGGGAAGCTTGATGCATTCTCTAGCCCTGAGCTTGATGTCCGTCCGACAACTACTGAGAACAACAGAAGGGGAAAGAAGAGACATTTAGCATTTGCAGGGGGTCGCGTGTTTACCAAGTCAGTTGGCATCCACCAGTGAAGAGTATGCCTGAACAACACATTCATCTGCTCCTTGTTTATTGCATTAAGACGCTTGCTTCCGGCCCACCCCTCAAGAGACTTCAGCTACTTATGATAAAAAATAAAAAAACTATCTTTGCGAATTTTTCACAAAAGTGGCTGAAATTTTTACATTTACTATAATTGGATTACAGAAGCTCACTCCCAAAATTCCATTTGAATCGGTTTAAAACTCAAAAAGTTAGCATTGGAAATTTTTATTATGTGTGCCTCTTTAGACAGTGAGCCTTGAGCAGAAAGGGTGTTACCATAGCAACGGTTGATTGACAGCTGGGAGCGCTGATCCGAAGCCCTTGGTTGGGAAGAAAGCAAACACCTGTTTATCACTTCCACGGCTCAAAAGGACTAAGAGATATTTTCAGAAATCCATTTTCCGGAATTTTTGAAAAGAACACAGTAAAATTTTTACAGTGGTTAAAATACATCACAATAAAGTTCTAGTGCAAATTTCGCCGAATTCCGTTTGAAACTTTAGCAGATGCAAAAAAAAAAAAAAAAAAAAAAATCTTCCGTTGCAAAATCGGATTCAAAAAAAAAGAAACGGCAATTATAAATTACGGGAAAAGCAAGCAAATTATTTTTTTTTAGATGCCATGGTTTATTTAAACAGAGTGATCCTTAAATTTTGTTTCTGTGATGATATGGACTCTATTTTAATTACAAACATACATTTTTATTCAGATGTCTGAGTTACTGTTTTAATAAAAAAATCTATAATTAAAAGTTTTCAATGGATTTAGGCGAAATTCAGCAGATAAACGTATTTTAGTAAATTGCAACGTTATGACGTAAATTTGGTCATTTTGTCGAAAATTGGGCAGCATTTTTTTTTTACGTTTTCTCCTATAGTTAGGGTGAAGGAGGAAGACACTTCAGTGAGCTGCAGGTGGTGATTTATGGCGATGTGCCAAATGAAAAGAAGCCGTTCCATCAGGACATTCCAGAGGTTGAGTGTGCGTGGACGCGTGCTCCTGCTGTTTGAACTTAATCGGAATGTTTTCGGGAGGGGGGAGAAATATCCGTTTCAGCTTTACAGCTTTCAGGCTCCTTTTTTTTTTTTCTTGGTAATAAATAAAAACCATAGTTGCTGCATTCACCATTGATCCATATTCGCATTTCTTGAATATAAACAGCAGACAATCGGAAACATGGTGTTGGGTGGGTCTTCATGTTCTTCATTTGTATCTGCTGAATTTTGTTCTGTGGGAATACGGAATGAGGTTATACTGTGAATACATACAAAACTACATATTTTTGAGCTGAAAAAATATGTCTACTTGTACACAGTAGCTAACGTGTGAACTCAGACAGAAGACAATCGGACATATGCACTCTGATTCCATAAAAAAATCAACCCATTTTATTATACACGACAGGTAAAAAAAGAAAAAACATTACATGTTTTTAAACATTATAAAGGAAAGCGGATTTTGAAACACCATGACTTGATGATATTAATTTCTAAAAGTTTTTTTTTTTTTTTTTCGATTTTAATTTCTGAAATCTTTTTTTTTTTTCAATTACAATACACTGTAACATGATACCTGTGTGTTGTATCCCTTAGTTGTATGGCAGATTTTCAGTTGGCCGATATCCGCGATCGTAAGTGGTAGTTACATTGCTATTGTTGATGATGACAAGATAAATACTGGAGTAATGTAGAATGTTGCATAACGTAAAAAGAAATCGCCCCCCTTGAACTTTTATGCGGTTATCATAGCTGATCAACCATTTCATTCCATGAACATCAGCACATTTCAATCATTTGACCATTGGGGGTCTGACGGAATTCAGCAGTGCTTAAGCGCCTAGCGCAACGAGAACATGCTAATTATGGACAGTTCTATTCCCTTCCCCCTATCATCCCTAATCCATTTGCATCTTTCATCATTTTTATTACTTAAAACTGAAATTGCTTTTAAAAACTAATTTGAGCATGATACTGTAAAGTGTAGTAATCATCCTGGAATTTTTTGTATATGGCCTGGAAAAGGCCTGGAAAGTCCTTGAATTTTTTTCCCCCAAAAGAGTACGAACCCTGTATGCCCTACCATCTCTGTGGCAATACTATGGAACTGAGCCTTGTTGGTACCAGCAGGAGAATGCACCAAGCCATAAAGCAAGGACTGTTATGGCATGGTTTGACGATAATTCCATATCGTGTGTGGACTGGCCAGCACAGAGCCCTGATCTTAATCCCATAGAGCACCTATGGGAGGAATTAGAGCGCCACATAAGAAGTTTGGAACAAAGGCCTACTACAAAGCAACAGTTAGCAGAAGCATTATGTTCTGAATGGAGCGCATACCTATTGCTGTGTTCCAAAACCTTGTCTCGAAAGATCAGTGCAAGCATTAAGGCCAAAAGTGGCCTTAATGACACTTTTTAGCATTTATTGACACACCATACTAATGTATGTCAATATAGTGTAGGTGTACATACAATTCAAATATGCAGGGTATGTGCATAAAGTTTTACAAAAAAAAAAAAAAATAATGCAGATATTTAAAAAATATATACATATCGCCTTTAACGCATGCTTCTAGATTAATGTATTTATTTGTACTTTCATACGATTTTTTCATTTCCTTCTAGGAAGGCCGCTTTTGGAATGTCGTTCAGTTCTCTCGTAACTACATCTTGAATTTCCCCATAAACTGCTGACCTTTCTGGGAAAATTGAGTTTGGGGTATGCAAATTTGAGAACATACTCTTTGGGGATGAGATAGAGCAATGTTCCTTTTAGTCTAAAACTTCTTCACAATTACTTCATTGTTATGCAACAAGAAGCAATCTTTTGATTTGTATGGAACTGGTGTCTCTTGATTCATTCTGTTAAGTGTTATCTCTGTAATATGCTACATAAACAGTTTAATCTTCTTGGTGGATGATACTGTTTGTGTTGAAAAAGATGACCATTTTTACTCCCCCCAAAAAAAAACCCCACACAAACACACAGTGCTATGTTGCTTTGTTTCATGATTTTACGCTACAATTTGTCAGTTGTAACGATTCTCTAAAAAAAAGTTCACATTCTCTGCCATAAAAAGGTCTTCATGTGATGCAATCCATTCCATCATTAATTGATCTTGTGCACACCTCCCTTCCCTAAATTTTCATCAGTGCGTGCAGAGGAAGGGGCTGCTTCCCTTCAAGGAAACAAACATAACTTCCACCTTGTGTTGGGGTTTCTTCGGTTGCCAGCTACGGGCCACTAGTGGCGCTTGCTTGTAAGCCCGTAATTCACGGCGATGTTGCAGGGCCATCAATGAGTGCCAACTGATGGCGCTGCCACCAACGGATTGCTACCATACCGTGAGTGGCAGATTTCAGCCAGCAGTGACCCATCACTGCCAGCTGGTGGCCAGCAGTTTCCCAACAATTTTGCTTTTGCTGGATTTACTTAGTATCTAGTAGGAATGGCTTTGCTGCTAACAGCAGTAAATATGAGGTACAAAGATAGCCATTCCTGCAGCAAAATATTATGCAACTCGGTGAGAGTTTATTGAAAGTATACTGATGCCGAACAGCTATTTGCTGCATGACCCATTAATTTTCAATAGGACTGAGATCAGAGGACTGTGGAGGTGGATATGTTAATTAGCTCTCCTTAAGTTCGTAAAACCATCCTTGCACAATTTTCTGTTGCATTGTTATCCATAGAGATACCATCACATACAGGAAAAGATATAACATTGCAGGGTGCACTTGGTCCACTCCAACAATCACATATTAATGGGATGATATCTTACACTGAATATATGTGATTGTTGAAAAGACCTTGGAGTTTTCTCATGTTTACACTGGTGAATAATCTGTACATTTTACTAAGGACAAGGCAAAACATCATCAGCCCATGTAACTGTTACATTTATGTATTGCTGTTTATTGTCTGTCTTATTGTAAAGGATTGTAATTTTTTGGCCAATGTGTGTGTATTGTGCTTACACTGTATTGTGTTATGAAGATCTGGTGAGAACAACATATCCTGTTGATTTTGTAGTGCTACAACAAGGAGAGTGTGTAAGGTCTCCAAGCAGAATTGAGTTGAAAATACATGTATCCTAATAGCCACTGCTCCCAAAATGTTTTAACAGATTAGGAATTTGGTTAAAATCAGTTAAGCTGCCAGGCAAATTTTTAGCACATCTTTTGTAAAAAAAAAGATCGTGCTTCTGTTATCGGTTTGTCCGTCCGTCCGTCCATACCCACTGTATCTCTGCAACTATTAGTCCGATTTTAAAAATTCTTTTTGCATTCGGAAGCTTGAAATATGTGAATGATGATCCTTCATTTCGTTTTTTTTTTTACGATGTACAATTTTGCCGCTAGGGGGCGTAAATGCAGATGATGTCGAATTCAAAATTACCTTTTAATCCACATATTTGCTTCTAAACATCCGATTGAAATTTTTTTATCTTTCGATTCCATTTATGTCGAAGAGTGTTTTAGATATAGTTTCCTTTTCAAATTACGCATAGATTTCCCGCTAGGGGGCATAAAAGCAAATTACATTTTTTCTGATAACTCTTCTCTTAAAACTCCGATTTGAAAAATCTTTTTTCAGCGGATACATCTCCTAATGGAAAATCTTTTGCATATAATTTCAAATTTTTGGTAAAGAATACTTTGGCCACCAGGGGGCTTAAGTGTTAATTTTTGCTTCTGATGTATTTGCCATAAATTCTGAGCTTCTAAAATATCGATTGAAAAATTCTTTCGTTGACTGGTGACACTCACGTCGATAAACCTTTTCGGAATATTTTCTTCCTAAAATATCCCCCAGTTTCTCCGCCAGGGGGCGTAGATGTACATCTTATTTTTGTCAATATCTCTACTTCTAGGAGTCCGATTTGAAAAATTCCTTCTTTGTTGGATAGTGTTTTCAGTGTGACATGTTTTTCATATAATTTCAAAATTTTCAAGTAATTCATAGACTTTCCACTAGGGGCGTAAAGGTAAATTGCATTCCCCCTATATCTCTGCTTCTAAATCTCCAATTTGAAAAAATCTTTCTGCACCGGATTCAGCTCCTGATGGGAAATCGTTTGCACATAATTTCTAATTTTTGTAAAAAATGGTTTGGCCACCAGGGGGCGTAAATCTGTATTTGCAGCAAAATATGAGCTTCTAAATTCTCGATTGAAAAAAACGTCGTTTGCAGACCGATACTACTCATGTCGACAAACCTTTTAGGAACATTTTCTTCTTAAAATAGTGCATGGTTTCTAAGCCAGGGGGTAGATGTATATCTTATTTTTGTCAATATCTCTACTTCTAGGGGTTCGATTTGAAAGATTCCTTTTTTGTTGGATAGTGTTTCCAGTATACATGTGCTTCAGATAATTTCAAAATTTTCAAGTAATTCATAGACTTTCCGCTAGGGGGCGTAAAGCTAAATTGCGTTTCTCCCTATATCTCTGCTTCTAAATCTCCGATTTGAAAAATTCTTTCTGCACCGGATACAGCTCCTGATGGGAAATCGTTTGCACATAATTTCTAATTTTTGTAAAAAAATGGTTTGGCCACCAGGGGGCGTAAACCTTAATTTCCACTTCTGATGTATTTGCAGCAAAATATGAGCTTCTAAATTCTCGATTGAAAAAAACGTCGTTTGTAGACTGATGCTACTCGTGTCGACAAACATTTTAGAAACATTTTCTTCTTAAAATAGTGCATGGTTTCTGCGCCAGGGCGTAGACGTATATCTTATTTTTGTAAATATCTCGACTTCTAGGAGTCCGATTTAAAAAATTCTTTCTTTGTTGGATAGTGTTTCTAGTGTGACATGTTTTTCCTATAAATTCAAAATTTTCAAGTAATTCATGGACTTTCCGCTAGGGGGCGTAAAGGTAAATTGTGTTTCCCACTATTTCTGTGCTTCTAAACCTCCGATTTGAGAAATTCCTTCTGCACCAGATACAGCTCCTGATGGGAAATTGTTGGCACATAATTTCTAATTTTTGTAAAAAAAATGGTATGGCCACCAAATGGCGTAAGTCTTAATTTCCGCTTCTGATATATTTGCAGCAAAATATGAGCTTCTAAAATCTCGATTGAAAAAAAGTCTTTTGTTGACCGATGCTACTCATGTCGACAAACCCTTTAGGAACACTTTCTTCTTGAAATAATGCATGGTTTCTATGCCAGGGGGCGTAGATGTATATCTTATTTTTGTCAATATCTCTACTTCTAAAAGTCCAATTTGAAAAATTCCTTCGTTGTTGGATAGTGTTTCCGATGAGAAATGTTTTTCCTATAAATTCAAAATTTTCACATAAATCATTTAAGACTTTCCGCTAGGGCGCATAAAGGTAAATTGCATTTTCTGCTCCTAAAACTCCGATTTGAAAAATTCTTCCTGTATCGCATACAAGACCTGATGGAAAATATTTTTCACATAATTTCTAATGTTTTGTTACGAATGGTTTGGTCACCAGGGGTCATAAGTGTTAATTTCTGCTTCTGATGTATTTGTAGCAAAATCTGGGCTCCTGAAAACTCGACTAAATTTTTTTTTCTTGGACCGATACCGCTCATATGGATAAACCTTTTGAGAATACTTTCTTCCTCAAATAATGCATGGTTTTCCCACCAGGGGATGTAAAGTCAGATCTTATTTTTGTTGATAACTCTGTTTCTACGAGTTCGTAAGCTCAAGATTCCATTTACACCAATATCTGAGGGATTAAAGAACCGATTGAAAGACTTCTTTCTTCTGTCAGATACTATTGTTTTCCATACCGGTTCCATTGCCTTTGAATAGCATTGATAAATTTAATTTGCGTCAGAACAGATTCAAAAGACGTGCTTATCACACCCGAAAATTCGGTGTCATCTTTCTTGTTTTAATACCATTCAGCAGATCAGTGAGTTTGATTCCCGGGATGCTATAGCTATTTAAAGGAGTTACAAAGTATTTTCTGGAAGCCTTGCAAGTGAAAAACAAGAAATATGACACCGAATTTTCGGTTGTAATGAGCATGTCTTTTGAATCCGTTTTGATGAGTTAAATTTATCATAGCTATTCAAAGTCAATGGAACCGGTTTCTACAATTGATAAAACATTCAGAAATAGAAACCTCTACTTAGTTTCACCAGTGGCTAAAAAGCATGTTACGAAAATTAACAAATGGTGCACAAAAAGGTATCGGAGAGAAACAGGTTGTCAAATCAAGCAGTTAAAAGAAGAAATAAAAAAGGAATCATGATATATGCAAGTCTACCTCTGCTAGCAGAATAATTTTGCATAATGGTAAAGTTGAAAATAGGCAAAAAATATTCTTCATGGAAAAAGCTATAAGACAAAAGAACTTTCCAAATAAATTTCCCGGAAGCAGAAGTAGCGAAAAAAAAAAAGGTTTCAACTTTTACGCACTGAGTGAGAAATATTTGCATTATTTAAAGAGGATAATGAGCTATTGTAGCGAATGGTATACAGTAAAAAAGAAATTTCTCAATAGTGTTTTTAGAAGTGGCGATATAGCTGCAAACTGAAGTACACAAACACCACCTACCAACAGAACTGAGAACTACAAAATTCCTCATATACTAGCCTAAAGTGTTTGACAAGGTAAATGGCATCCGGTGTTGAAAGAATTTTTTAGATTGCACCTGTTGTAGACGCAGAGATATTGAGAAAAACAGTTTACGCATTTGCGCCCCCTAGCGGTGAAATTGTGCATTAATATTTTGAGAAGAAAATACACAGAGTTTGCTTAGATAGTATCTGACAGAAGAAAGATGTTTTTCAATCAAGTGCTTAGTCCTGCAGATATTGCTGTAAATGGAAACATGAACTTATGCCCTCTGATGGCAGACTTGTGAGTTAAGAAAAATTTCAAATCGTATGAGAAACATTTCTCAGCGGAAATGCTGTCCAACAAAGAAAATTTTTTTCAAATCAGACCCTTAAAAGTGTGTCTCTTATCTCTGTTAACAAAAATAAGATACGCATCTACACCCCCAATGGAAAAACCACGCATTATTTTAAGAAAGTATTCTCAAAAGGTTTTTCGATGCAAGTGGTATTGGTCCACGAAAGAATTTTTTTCAATCAAAATTTTAGCTCATATTTTGCTGCAAATACATCAGAAGTAGAAATTAACACTTACGCCCAGGGCTTAATTTCTAAGAAGAAAAAAAAAAGTACCAGAGCCCCCCCCCCCCAAGTACCCAGACCAATATGCAGTACTACCGCTGCAAAGTCACAGCTGTTTCAACTGCCAAAAGTTGGTCCTTCACTATTTCTTATAAAAAATTCTCTTGACAAATTTTGATACCTCCTCCCGGCAAATCACAAGCATTGAACTCCATAAGGTACAAAATTTAAGGTCTCCTGGTCGGTAATGGCAATACATACAGAACAAAAGAAGTCTGCAGATTTAAAAGAAAAGACCCCCCCCTCTATTTATCCCTGTAATTCCATCCTCACAAAGAGAGAAATGGAGCACATAATTCAACAACAAAGTAACTGTGTGTTCTTTTTATTAGAGGTTTAATGACCACTGAGCAACTCAATGGGCTATAAGCAGTTGTCTGTACCTAATTTAGGGCCACTGGCTCCAGGGAAGGGAAAGAGCAAGTGCCGTAAGACAAACAACATCCATGCCTCACCAGGATTCGAACCTGGACCCATCTCGTACGAATGATCAGAAGCCATCGCTTAGACCTCTGCGCCACCGGGGCGACATAACTGTGTGTTCAGCTGACAAAATCAAGGTATAAAAATATTAAATCAGTCTTGCATATCTACTACATTTGAAAAAAGTCACATAGATGAGAAAAATAATGCTAAGATCAATAAGCCCTTTTTAAAGACAACATGCAAATGAAATGGAATCATGCTTGTTTTGTATAAAACAAAAGCACTGAAAACATCTTAACATTTTTGAAAAAAAAAAAAAAAGTCAATTTCTTCATATGGGGTGCTTCTTCTTGTTAGCACAATTGAAAACCCCAACTTTTAAAACTGCACCCAATAAACCAAAAATTACTGGGTGACTTAGTGAGCTGGGTACTAGATTTATTTTTAAGGACACCAGGAATGATGATAAAACTTTCTCCACCGTAGTCTATGTTAAGTTACATTGAATTACACAGAAGTAAAGCTTACTATTGAATGCCATTGTGAAGAGCAGTGCTGAGTTGCAGACTCGTTTTGGGAATTTGTTGAGCATAAATATTTTTTTGCTAGTGGAATTTTGCTCCGATAGAATTGTGGTAAAGTAAAATTTAGCGATTTATGTGAATATTAGAAAATTAATGTGGTAAAATTTATAATTTTATATATTTCTTACTAGTAATAATATTAGTATACATTATTTGTTACCTACATACACTTACATTACTTACTGTCACTGAAAAATGTTCCACAGAATTAACATATCAGGATTTTCAGCTTTTTCTTTCCTTTCTTTTGATTGATTATCAATTGCACTGTGGTGGCCAGCTGCTAGCCATGAATGTACATATGACCCTGACTCAAATTTGTTTACAGGAGGGCCAACCAGTCTAATAAACATTAAATTTGATAATGTCTGAATGTTAAGGGAAGCACGCTGTGGAGTGCAAATTAAATTCATGGTTGAAAATCCTCTTTTACATTCGGTGCTTGATACGAGGATACAATTAACTGTTGAAACTAGTTTCTTAAGTTCAGTCTTAATTTCTTTTCCGGAAGAATCCTCGAAAATTCTGTAATCCCTTATGATTTCTCTTTCACCGAAATGAAATCTTTTGCATAATTCCAATACTTCATCATCTCCAAACGTAATTTCTGGCGATTCTCCAGGCCAATATTTTGGATTAAGAACTTTAATTTCTTTGATAGTTATAGTCCATTCCAACATTTCTTGAATGAACAGAAAGCAGCCTGCTTTGTATTGAGTTGGTTGGCTAAGCATCTGTAACATTGACTAGGATCAATTTTAGGCATAACTTTTCGGCTTTCCTGTGGCTGTAAACATAAATTTTAAAACTCCATGGCTTTAACACCTTCAATTGACTCTGAAGCGTGTTTTCCAGGTTTAGACATTCTTAATTCAAATACCTGTATTTGTAGGTTTATTAATCGGTGGGCATCAACTAATGTTGTGTTTCTATTTTGCAGTTCTAGTGATAATGCTGATAATTCTTCCAGAGCATCATACATTAATCAAGATTTAGCACAAATATGTCTGTCGCTAAGTTTCTTGCCAACCCAGAAAATGTGGCTTTTTCTTTAGCATCTCTTTTAACGTCTTCAGAACACTGAATGAAATGTTCATACAAAATGAAGTAGGCGTTCCACACTGCTTTCACTGATCGCAGACTAGAAGCAGCCCAACGAACATCTAAGATGCGCCCAATTTTGAGCAACTCTTGACCTGTGTGTGTGCAGCATATGCATTTATTTCTTGCTGGGTTTTTTAATGAGCTATGATATAAATTTTTCAGTTTGTCCATGAAGATTTTAAAATGATTGACTCCTGCTACTAGCTTAACAGTATCACCTACACTAAGTTCTAAATCTATGGTTTAAACAATGCCAAACAACATCTGGAAACTTATTCAGCAATTGTTTACAAAGTTCAGATTTTTTTCCGAGCATAACTGAGGCTTTGTCACAAGTTATGGCAATTAAATGTTCCTGAAGTATATCTTTACCAACTTTATAGCTTTTAAGTTCGCCTAGCAAAAAGTTTAATATGCCATCCATTTGCATTGGTTTCTTTTAACTCTTTTAAGCTTAAAAATATGTTTACTGGATTTTCCATGTCTGAAAATTGAGTTCGCAAATACAAAATAAGACATGCTTTATTACTGAGTGATGTTGATTCATCAAGAATCAAAGCAAATTTCAGTTTTTCATCCACATTTTTTTTTTTTTTTTTTTTGCAAGAGATTCTTGCATACTTTTTGAAATGTGGTTAACAATATCCATTTGCTGAAACATTTGAGTGCAAATTTCCCCCATATCCAGTCCATTGAGAATTTACAAATTGATTTCCTTTTCAAATCCATAAAATGCTTTATTCTGTTTCGCTAAATGATATGCAGTTCTAAAAATCCGCTCCGATACAGTCTGCTCTTCTTTTCTTAGGGACGATACCGTTGTGACGGTTTCATTTTCATCTTCTTTTTTTTTGTCTTCCAATGATTTCTGCTGCTTGATGTATTTTTGTAGTCCGGTGTTCACAAATTTTCTTCCGTAAAGATTTCTATTGTTCAGACTTGGTTTCCCCACTCGGGTTGACATTTACATTGGCCCAGTTGTTTTCACTTGGTGCACATAATCCTTGTGCTCTAAATGCACCCAAGCTAGACTCCAATTCACCCTAAGACTGGGAAAGGCGGGAGAGCCTTATCACATCTCGTCATGTAACGCAAGAACCGTATCCATCTGCGTCAATGTGCACTCCTACTGTTTCCTTTCTGATCCACCCATCTCACAAGCAGTGGGGGTATGGTGGAGGCTGAACTACTTCCCCTACTTCCTGTTTAAGTAACACACCCTTCGTTGTTAATTTATTGCCTCTGTGTTGTTAATGTTGGGAGAGGTCTTCCACCCCTTTCTCGAATTGTATCCCAAGTGGGCAGAAATAGCCGAAAGTGCGAAGCTCTTGATTCAGCAGCTTCTCAAAACAAATTGATTTCTAAAAGTGCTCTAACTTCTAGAATTTTTTTTAGAAAGTAATTTTGTCTGATAAACTGTTAAGCAAACAAAAATGGATTCTAAGCAATAATTCTGATGCTTTTCGCTCTAAATGATAGGGACTATTTTTTGTAGCAGAGGTAGCTGTTTTGTACCCTTCATAGTGGTTCACTCTTAGGTTGACTTGGAGTATAGAAACAGTTTGGCAGGTGCAACACCTTAACTTTTTATCTTTAAATACCAACCAGGGATATTTTTTGAAAAATACAAACCCTGTTGGTTTGACCAGCATGATGGCAAATTTTCTGAAAAGGTGTTTTCACCTGGATTTTCTTCAGTTGAAACACATGGATGATTTGGTGAATTATGAGCTCATGCCTTCAGGTCAAACAGAATGCTACAGTAGGCACAGTGTGAGTGGTGTAGGGGTGAGAGCAACACACCAAATGGTCATACAATTAATCCCAGACAGGCCAAGCACATCAAGTTTTCAGACCCAGGGCATTGGACCCCCCCCCGTCACAAATACGGTTATGTTTCTCCCCCAGGCTTTTCTTAAATTGGTGTACTCTACCACTCGTCAATATGTTGATTCATAATAACTGCTCTATCCACCCTCTGCCCTACTTGAGCCTCTAAGTTTAACTTAATGTAACTTTGCTTCCAACATACAGTGGGATACAGTTGGTTGCATCTAAAACCTTCCTTGTAGGTGGACAATATTGCCGCACATGGTCAAGTGACGACTGACTGCAAGATCACCTCTGGTCAATTAGTGGTGCCGCAGAAAACGTACAGATCTCTTCCTACCCACAGATGTTAACCCATGCCCACCCTTCTTTCTGTGCAATGACTTTTTACTGAATCAGTGTTGGTATATTTGTTTTGGGACTTAACTGCCATGAGCAACTCTAAGGGCTATAAAGCAGTCATCCATCCCTAATTTAGGGCCACTGGTCCCAGGGAAGGGACAGAGCCAGCATCATAAGACAAAAACACCACCAATGCTCAAATGACTAGTCAGAAACCTATGCGTCTGACCACTGGGGCAGCTGTGCAATTTTTCCAACACTAAATTTTCATGATGCGAACATTTCTCGTAATGCAAATTTTGACTTAACACATATAAAAAATATAAATATAATGAAAAATACAAAATGTTTTCTATTCTGCATAATTTAACAAATCACTTAAAAATTGACAGTTTTTGTGGGGAAATCCAGGGCCCCATTGGTCTTCCCTTCAAATATGCCCCTGAGGAGAATCCAGGTTAGTCGATCACAGTCAGCTCCACTGTTAAGATGAAGACAGCAAAGATCTTACCCCAATAAGTATGGTCATTGAAGCTGCCTAGTAATCCACTAGTTGCTCCAGATTAGTAATGCTTATATCCTCAAGTGATAGATAGATACAGCAGAAAACAAGAAGTATATACACAGAGAGATGAAATCTCACTGCCCATACTTACATGGATACTATGACTTGAATGGCAGGCATGTTGTGGTAGCTAAGCACCGCAATGCCCTCTCACACAATATAGACAGTCACATCTTTCTGAAATGCACTGTAACTTCTCACTGAAGCATGTCAGATGGTTAGAATTTCATTTTTTTTTTTTTTTTTTTGGTAACATGCACTTTGGAAAATACAACAGCAGTTGCTTCACCTAGCCAACTTAACTATAACACTTCCATTGAACAATGAAAGCCACAATAAAATGAAAACAAACCAGGAAAAAACTGATGGAGAGCACCCAGTGTCTCTTATCTCTGTTAATTCCCAAGCACTCTTTGGTGGGAAGCAAACTGTTGTGTGTTTAGATCAAGGGTTTTGACATGAAGATGAAAGAACAACATCAAGAATGCCTAAGATTTTGTAGGGACAGTCTTTTAGAATGTGGACATTAGTCTGCATAGCTGCTATCCCCTTGGCTATCAGTACTGAAACACAAGGGTGCTCAGCTGAATTGGGAGGAACGACTTCCCTATAGCCTCTGTACGAAATATTCTACATGGTTTCAGGTATTGGTTGGCATGCTGTTCAAGTCCACTTCTTGCTTGGTTGAGGCTGAGTGCACCCCTAGCAACTCACACTATAGTGCGATTGCTGGGAGTGGCTGAAACAATGGCACTTAAAAGGATTAGGGTTTTGCATCTCTGTGCCTTGAGGTTAAGATGTCCGGCCTTGATTGATGAGGGCAGGGATGAGGTGTCACAAGTCAGCATCAGATTGCAAAATGGTATGGACTTACTATGGCACACCAATAATATGTCCTCCAAGCTCCAAGAAATTCATCCTCACTACACTCAAGCAGGTCATGAGAAGAAAGAACTGGTGAAGGAAAACATTTGCTGGTAGATTCAAGAGTAGGGCCATGCATTGGACTTGACATCTCTACAAGATGACCTCCAAATTGGAGGTGTTTTTTTTTGTGTGTTTTTTTTTTATATATCACCTGTAGAAGAGCCAGTAACTGACTGGCAATATTTTAGTGCACTTGAATGCCAGAACTGTTTCTAAGTTGAAGAACCAGGCATTTTACCGAAGCATCACTTATGCTTCACACCCTGGTGAACAGCTGTTGATTCTATGAAGGAGAAATGAGTTTCGTCCACTGACCTTCGTGCCAGTCATCAAGCCAAACAAGGGAGAGCTGGATGACTGCAAACTCCAGAAGATATAGGGCACTGCTCTAGGTTTAGCTGGCAGACATATTTGATAGGACAGGCATGTTCCATTGTGTGTACCAAGACTTTCCAGCATCTCAGTAATACCGTCAGCCATGACTGGGCTCATTTAGTTATATGGAACACAAATCATTAAATGCCTAGGTTTCATCCAACCCAAGACTTCACTGAGTAGGAATGGGTTAGTTCCGAACTGCCTATTTAGGATTAAGCAGTGGGCAAAGAGAAATTGTAACTAGGACAACACCCTGGCCTCTAGAAACCCCAGCATCCCTTTTCAACCTTACGGGTCACTGCAAACATGCAGATAGGTAATTAAGCCGGAAAAAAAAAATAACTAAGACCTGAACTCCAGGTATGGTGCATAATCCCAACTGAGTTGGAAGCATGTCATGATGTTTGAAAAACAAATGGGAAAGGTCAGAGCAGCAGACTGTGGTTTCCACTCCTCAGATGATGGAAAACCAGATATCCCACATAAAATGCAAACCTTTTCCACTGACATCCCAAATGGATTTTTGTCATTTTAAAATTTTTATGCCTGTACAGGGTTTATTGTAGGCATTTTTGATGGGGTGGTGTGACCTGTAGGCTCATGGGTATGAAAAATTCCATCCTACCTGCTCTTACACTAAAACTACAAAACCTTTTAAAAACGTTTGCATAATTCTAGAATGAACTCAGAGCCTATAATTGCATTTTTACATTATCACTTAACTTCGGTCAAAATCAAATCACTTTTGCGGTGCTCTGATTTCTGTGCCTTTTGTTATTACATTCCTTTCCTGTTGTTTTTAAACTGTGGATCTCCATTTTTTTCATTCACAGTAAGATTTATTAAATAAGCTAAATTACAATGAACATTCACCTACTGTTTTCGTTGTAATTTTGCTTTATACATTAGAAGGGGGGGGGATTTACTCAAATATTTGTAAAATCAATTACTGCTTAGTTGGAGAACAGTCTTACACAAATGAAACTGCTACAATGTTTAAAAACATCTGGGGTGGGTGGGAGATCTGATGCACACTCTCTTTTCTGTTCACCACCTAGATTCCATTCCTGGTGATGGGAGATGCAGGGTTCATACAAATCTACAGAAGATAAATTCCAGGAGCTCAAAATTTTTGCTAGAACTATAGTGCTTTGTTCTATATTGTGTAAACTGGGGTGGCTTCATAAGATGCATTTAGAAATCTTATGAAGTCCTATTGATCTTACAGTTATGCTGTTATAGCCTGTTCTTCAGTGTGTGTTGCATCTTTGGTGAAGTGGCAAAATTTCTCCAACTAAACACTGCTCTGTGTGAAACTTATCTGAAACAATTTGGACCTTTTTTCTTGCTATACAAAGATACAAAAAGAGCAAGCAATTTTCCCCTTTTTGTTTGAAAAGCAGTTCAGAATTGGAACTCATTGTCATCACCTTTCGCTACCAGTAAAGTTGTTTTCTCCACAAATTAGAATGGGTAGAACAGTTTTTTAAATTTTAATTTCACTTTAAACAAAAGAAAAAAATCCCTATTCCTTGACAAAGCAAGAAATGGAAAAACGTGCATTTATGTGAAATTAAAAAATTGGTACTGCTGATCACTCTGTGATGAAAACAATTTTATGGGTCACAAAAATGGCACCAATTCCATCTGGACAGATCAAAACCAATTTTGAAATTTAATTTCACAAAAAAAAAAAAAAAAAAAAAAAGGGGGTGGGGAAGAAGAGCATAAATGTTTGACCTGTTGATTGATTTTGAAGGGTCTGCTAGTAATAGGTAGAACATGAATTTTATTAGAGAAAATTCTTAAAAAATATAAAGTTGCTCTTTTGCACTATTACCAGAAAAAGAAATTACGTAAAGAATACAGAACATGACCAAAAAAATATTAAAAATGAGGAATATTAATCAGAAAACAAAATAAAAGAACAACTTTGTCAGAAAAATCAAAATGTGGAAAATCACAGGACATTCACATCCCACCTAGAACTATGACCGACAACTTAACTTCACTGACTTTTTCATGTCTTGGTAAACACTGAAAATTTAAGGCAAAAAGAAAAAAGAAAATGATATATACTTTTTTGACAATCTACAAACAGCAAGAACTGTCTACAAAATCTATTAATTTAAAAAATAGGGAACTACAACACTTCTGAAATGGGATTTGATGTAATTAATGGCATTGATTATTCATGGGAGAATTGACAATAGGTCATTTTCTCCCACAAACCTGGAACAATCACGGCACATGGCCGAATTTACTTGCGAGACTGGAGTCCACTGTTACCATGCACACTGGCTGCAGGAAGGCCACATGTCAATCCTGTTCAGTGAGGGGAGTGTGTGCTAGGAAGTAACAGTTGTGTTGGACTTGCAGGAAGTTTTTTTTTTATATTGGATGTTTAACGACCACTGTGAGCAACTCAATGGGATATAAGCAGTCGACCGTCCCTAATTTAGGGTTACTGGTTCCAGGGAAGGGAGAGAGCCAGTGCCGTAAGACAAACACAACATCCATGCCTCACCGGGATTTGAACCTGGACCCCTTTCGGACAAATAATCATAGGCCATCGCTTAGACCACTGCGCCACAGGAAGGTTTACCCACGCCGTTGAGACTCAAACTGCACACAACTGTTATACCTCAACCAACGTCGCTGGAAATAACGGCACTCAAACATCTTACACTGCAGTACCACATGAAATGAAGCAGATGACATCACATTTCCATAGTCCATGGTGGATGTCACCACAGGCAGATGTGCTATACTCAGATTGAACAAAGAAATGCGATCAATCCAAACTTTAACCTTTTTTTTTTTTTAAAGAAAAAATTCCAGGAGCCATGCAAACCCTGGAAATGATGTGTGAAATGTAAGAATGAACATTGTAGAGTAGGATTAGGCCTCTGAAAGTACCTTTTAATCACAACAGTTTTACCCACTTTCAGAAATTATGAGACAACACCAATTGCAATTTACAATGCTGATGATCTGCAGTTGTCCTACCTCCCCCCCCAAGGGGAGCATCAAACAAAGATCTGGTTGACAAATTGATCACTTTTCTTCCAACATGTGGTATATACTACTGATTCCCTGTTCCACAGCTGCTGCCAATCCTTCCGATTTACCCGGAAAGCTTCCGATCAGAAAGTGATTTCTTCTGATTTTTCATTCTCATACCAAAAATCTCTATTTCAAGAGCAGAAAAAAAAATTCTTTATTCCACTTCAAAAAATCCTTAACACAAGATGATTAAAAAGAAAAAATTCTCCTGATTTCCGCTGTGAAGAGAAAGTGCGAGCGGCATGGTTTTCTGCTTCGACGTGGACTTTTGGATGGATCACTGCAGCTTCCCTTTTTCTGCTTCGACGTGGACTTTTGGATGGATCACTGCAGCTTCCCTTTTTCTGCTTCGACGTGGACTGTTGGATGGATCCGAGTACCTTCCCCTGCGCAAGCGGCACAACGCGGAGCCATCGCACAATGCTGGTGACCTCAATTCCCATCAGGCTATGCAGCTGCGTAACGTAAGGGTTACAATCACGTTCTCTCTCCCCCTTCTCCTTTTCGGACAACACATTATTCGTCCCCCGGGTCGTAACTCCTCAGAGGTCAGCGTGGGGTGTGTCTTGCATTCCAGCACGTCTTTATTAGTCCCAGTTCGAAATGCTATATCAGAACGTAGCTGTCCTAGAAAAAAAAAAAAAAATCAAACGGATTTTAAATCTGTGGAATTTTTAAGCCCAGATCAATACCAAAAGGTCAAAACTCATAAACCGGATAACCCTGTTTGACTACTCATCTCAGGATATGCAAACCCAACTAGAAATCTAGAAAAATCTCTTGTGACCTTCCTGAAGCCTTTTACCACTGATTCATCTTACTCTGTTAAAAGTACAATAGAAGCCATTAACAAAATAAATTCCCACCAATTCCCTTAGACTCAGTTTTTCCTAGATTCCCTTGATGTTGAAAACCTCTTTCCTAATATCCCTTGTTCTGTTGTTTACTCCCTTATTGAGAAAATTCTACTTTCCCAGAATCAATATAGGCAAGTTGAAATTGATACCACACTTCAAGCTTTGAGACTTGTAGGGGACAGAAGTTTCTTCTGCTTCCAAAATACTGTCTACAAACAGAAGGAGGGAGCACCTATTGGCTCCCCACTGTCACCTGTGCTTGCTGAAATCTTACTACAGGACCTAGAAAATCACTATCTTAAATTCTGAAGTGTACAACCGTCTTTATACATCAGATATGCTGATGATGTTTTCCTAGTCTGGCCTCACTCAACTGCTGAATTGTATGTTTTGGCCTCTGATTTATTATCCATAGTTCCTGGCATAAAGTTTACTATAGAAATAGAAGGGTCACTGCCCTTCCTTAACTTCTTAGTTTCACTCTCTTCTAACCATACAAACTTTGAGTTCTCTGTATATCATAAGCCTACCTCTATCCTGGTTCCAATCCCCTTCAATTCTTGTACACCAACCCCCTATAGATACTCAGCACTTAGATTCCTAGTTAATAGCCTTTACCTATTCGTCCAGTCCCATTTATTGTTATCAGGAATTGATGAAGATTAACGAGATTGCAAAAGCACATGTGTACCCTATGGATTGTGTTCAAAAACTTATAGAACATAAACGGAAGACTTCCATTAGGTTGTCGGAAAAGTCATGACGTATTTTGGCACCCGATGGCGGTTGGGCGGTTTTGGAAGTACTAGAGGCATGTGCAGCTCTGTCACCGCTATGGCATTCAACAGGTGCCAGTTCTAGCTGCAGTCTAAAAGGAATGGTGAGCGATTTGGTTGATTTGTGGAGATTTGACATCAAGTTGAAGATGGAAGGCCAAACTGCATTTTCGCCATATTTTACTTCCGTAAAGGGAAGAACGCACGTCAAGCTTGTGAAAAGTTGCGTAAAGTGTACGGTGATAATGCTCTACAAGAACGTGAGTGCCAGCGGTGGTTCGCAAAATTTCATTCTGATGATTTTGACCTCAACGATGCTTCTCGGTCGGGGAGGCCCACCGAGGTTGATGACTACCAAATCAAGGCATTGATCGAGTCAAACCCACGTGACACGAGAGATTGCAGACACATTGCACATCCATCATTCAAGTGTTCACGACCACCTGAAGAAGCTGGGATCCGTAAGTAAGCTCGATGTGTGGGTTCCTCATGAACTCGAAGCTCAATTGACGGCGCGTATAATTAAACGTGAGGAAAACTATCCTTTTTTGAAGCGACTGATAACTGGTGACAAAAAGTGGATTGTGTACAACAATGTGCTGTGCAAACGGTCTTGGTCCCGATGTGCTGCTTCGCCTCAAACAACATCCAAAGCAGACATTCATCAGCGGAAGGTTCTGGTCTCAGTGTGGTGGGATTTTAAAGGTGTCGTGTTTTTGAGCTTCTGACATGGAACCAAACAATCAATTTGAATGTGTACTGTCGGCAATTGGACAGTTTGAACGAATCCATCATCCAAAGCTCGTTCATCAAAAAGGTGTTTTGTTCCATCACGACAACGCGAGACCACACAAAAGTTTGATCACCCGCCAAAAATTACTGGAGCTTGGGTGGGATGTGTTGCCACACCCAGCATACTCGCCTGACCTTGCGCCGTCAGACTTCCACTTGTTTCGCTCTCTTCAACAGTCCTTGCGTGGTATAACGTTCAATTCAGATGAGGCTGTAAATCAGCACCTTGTACAGTTTTTCGCCATGAAAGACAGGTTCTTCTATGAACGAGGCATTCTGCAGCTCACTGAAAGATGGCAAAAAGTTATCGAACAAAACGGGTATTATATTATTGATTTATCTTTGTTCTTTCTATCAATAAATGACCTTTGCAAAACATGGCAAAATTACGTCATGACTTTTCCGACAACCCAATATAACCCTCACTAGAAGTGTACCCACAACTACCTACGTGGGAAGTATAACCTATCTAAAACCAGTTGTTACTTTGCTAAAAAACAACTGGAAAAAATACTCTTTAGGATTTGGTGTCAAGACCCAAAACCTTTTCTCTATGATTAGGCATGACAGAGACACAATACTAATTCTATCCCATTTTGGTGTTTACAGTATCCCACTGTTGGACATTAATGGACAAACTGCAAATCTCTGCTATGTGGGTTCGAACTACAGAAGCCTGGGAATCAGGTGGGCTGAACATAAATATGCAATTCATAAAGGAGCAGTTACTTCGACTTGGTCAAAAACTGTCATTGAGGGAGACCTAAAACCGGATTGGGACAATGCAAACTTGTTATCAACAGCCTCGACAAAAAGTTCTATGTTGCTTCCATCTTCACATTATAAAACTGTATATACATTATATAACGTCTTCACATTATAAAACTGGAACCTAAGTGCTGTAATGAGGATATGCCTGTTTATGTACCTAGTTCCTGGAGAGATCTCATGTTGGAATATCCAAGTGAAGAACCCTCAACATAATTTAGTATCCCACTGTTGCACATTAATGGACAAGGGCTGCAAATCTCTGCTATGTGGGTTTGACATACAGAAGCCTGGGAATCAAATGAGCTGAACATACACTGGCGGAAAGTGAAAAAAGAACACCAAGAAGGAGACTTCTGATACCAACGAAATTTATACAGCATAATAATGGAATACAGAGGATAATGTGATCAAAACATTATGGCAAAATACAGCTGTATTTGCTGGTAAACTGAAAAATAACATTTCCTTGTAACATGATTAGTACGAGGTTGAACCGCCAACAACTGCGTCACACTGTGCAATTCTGGCATGGAGTCTGTCATACAGATGTTGGATGTAAGTTTGGGGTATTGAGTTCCAAGCATCCTCAACCTGGACGCGTAAATCAGGGATGGTCATGGCTGGCCGTGGAGAGCGGATAAGTCGTTGTCCCATAAAATCACACACGTGCTCAATGGGGGACAAATTCGGTGAACGTGCAGGCCATGGAAGTTGTCTCACACCCTGAAGTGCATGTTGCGTTGGGCGTGCGTTATCTTGCTGGAAAACACCACGATGGACCGACCTTACAAATGGCACAACAACGGGCTGAATGATGTTGTTGATGTAGGAGGTGCTGTTTAACGTACCCGGTACAAACACTAGTTGTGTACAGGAGTGATACTGAACGCTCCCCACACCAGGAGACCAGGTGTAGGCCCTGTGTGTCACTGGCGGATGCAAGAAGGATGGAGACGCTCCCCTGTGCATCTACGAACACGCATACGGCCATCGGAGGCTCCCAAGCAGAATCTGCTTTCATCGCTGAACACGACAGATCGCCATTGCGTTCTCCAGTGCAGACACCACTGCAGCCGTTCCTGACGGTGGACTGGAGTCAGAGGTACACATGCCAGAGGCACACGTGCACGTAGTCCTGCATCCAGTAGACGGTTGCGGATTGTTCGCACAGTCACCTCAGGTGCAACGGCAGCACGGATTTGCGTCGCAGTGGAAGTTCTGCTTGACAACGCCGCTCTTCGCATGTGTCGATCGGTCTGCTCATCAGTCCGTCTGTGACTCCCGGTTCCACGTCTTCTCATGTGGGAATGTTCCTTGGACCATCTACGCCACCATCGTACCACCACCGATATTTCCCATCCAATTCGCTCCGCGATACGACCACCCGGCCTCGCTCAAAGTCTGATAACTGCTGAAATCGTACACGTCTTCCATGTCCAGGCATTGCAGTTTCTTCAGGGTCTTCGCACGTGTCCGTACGCCGACGACTGATTACATTCACTTCGCCGTGCTTTTTAAATACCACCGACGATAATTTGCATATTATGCCGTGCTGTGGTGTAAGCGCTCACTGGTTGGTCCCGAAATTAACATCACACCTACGTAAACTCTACCCCATTAACATATGTAATTTTCATGATCGTCCGCCAATTCCTTCTTGGTGTTCTTTTTTCACTTTCTGCCAGTGTATATATGCAATTCGTAAAGGAGCAGTTACTTCAACTTTGTCAAAAACTGTCATTGAGGGAGACCTAAAACCGGATTCGGACCATGTAAACTTGTTATAAACAGCCTCGACAAAAAGTTCTATGTTGCTTCCTGAGAGTTTTCACATTATAAAACTAGGACCTAAGTGCTGCGATGAGGATATGCCTGTTTACGTTCCTAGTGCCTGGAGAGATCTCGTGTTGGAATATCCAAGCAAGGAACCCTCAAAATGATTTAGGTAATTTTGTAAATAGTTTGTAGTGATTGACATTTAATATCCCTTACTCATCTCATTTACATATTTGTAATCTTGTGCTCATCCCTGTTACTATATAAGTCATGTACCGCTTCATAATGATTTCACTCCTTAACCTGATGATGCGACCATAGTGGTTCGTGAAAATGCTCGCTAGAGCTTCTAAAGCCGCCCCGGTGGCTCAGTGGTCTAAGCGATGGCCTCTGATCATTCGTCCGTAAGGGGTCCGGGTTCGAATCCCGGTGAGGCATGGATATTGTGTTTGTCTTATGGCACTGGCTCTCTCCCTTCCCTGGAACTAGTGACCCTAAATTAGGGACGGGCGACTACTTATAGCCTATTGAGTTACGGTGGTCGTTAAACCTCCAATAAAAAAAAAGAGCTTTTAAACTAACACTTTTAATTGTAAATAAAGACGTTTTTTAACCTATGTTTTTAGATAGTGATTGGAAGGTGTGGTGTTCTGTATTTAGATGAATCTGATCATGTGATTTTAAGTGAAAAGATGAACAACTTGATTCACTATAGTTGCATAAGTGAGAGAATTCTCTGGATTCGTTTGAAAGTGAAACTTCAGAGAATTGAATTGTTGTAGTGTATGCTCCTTGTGACTCGGAACCTTCTGTTAAAGAAGATTTCTGGAATGAGCTAAAAGCTGTTTTGAGCTAGTTTGGTGCTAAAGAAAAAGTTATAATAGCAGGGGATTTCAATGCTAGAGTAGGAGTGCAGAATGCAATTTCTGACAATGTTCTGGGTAAGTTTAATGATCCTTGTGTGAATGATAATGGTGAAAGATTAATTGAACTCTGCATTGAGAATGATTTGTGTGTATTTAATTGTGTATCTAATACATTTTTCAACCACAAGTATTGAAAAATGTATGTACTTGAAAAAACACACATGTACTTGGGAAAATCGTACTCTTGGTCAAAACAGTGCGATAGATTTTGTTGTTTATGATCAGCGTTTGAAACACTTAGTTGTTGACAACCGTGTGATGAGAGATGCGGATTTTGTTTCTGATCATTACTTGGTAGTATCACGAGTGAAACTTAATGTTTGTTGGAGGAATAGGAAGAGACCCAAGATAGAAAGAATAAAGGTTGATAGGCTCCTTTAAGATCATCAGCAGTATTCTGACTTACTCGGAGAATGACTGAAGGATCTGAAATCTTGTGAGAGGGATGTAGAAAAGAAGTGGGAATGTTTTAAGAACTGTGTTGTTACTGCTGCTAAAGAGGTCTGTGGCACCACAATAGTGGGTAACAATAGAGGTGTTGCTTGGTGGAATAGTGAGATTGATGAGGCAGTAAAGAAAAAGAAGGAAGCCTATTTGGGGATGTTGCAAGGTAGAGTCTCTGTGGATGAATATCGCTGTAAGAAGCGTGAAGCTGCTAAGCTGGTTCGCCACAGTAAGGCAAAAGATAGTAAAGAGAAAGTGGAAGCATGAACTGGCTTTTTGGAAAGATAGAAAGTCCTTCTGGAAGTACATGAGACTCAGGAAAAATAGGGGAAACAAAGTTATAAGTTGTGTGAAAAATGAGATTGGGAAAATGATATGGGAGCCCAATGAGTTAAGTGACAGATGGAGCAAATACTTCTGTGAGTTATTAGATCAGGAGAGCAAAAATGATTCTGAGACAGATGCAGATGATGTCACAATGAGGGATGAAAGCACAGGAGGGATCTCAAGAGAAGAAGTGTGTAAAGTTCTAAAATCTCTTCAGAATGGTAAGGCTCCAGGAGTTGATGGCATAACTGCAGAGATGTTGAAGTATGGTGGTGACTCTATAATTGACTGGTTAACTGAAATTTGCCAGTTGTGCTGGGAGTTAGGAATGGTTCCTCAGGATTGGAAGGATGCTATCATTGTTCCCTTGTATAAGGGAAAAGGTGATCAGACTGAATGCAAGAACTATCGTGGTATTAGCCTACTGAGTGTGCCAGGGAAAGTGTTTGGTAAGGTTGTTATTGAAAAAGTACGGGGTCTTACATCAGAGAAAGTGTGGGATGTTCAGAGTGGTTTTATGCCTGGTAAAGGCTGCACTAACCAGATTTTTGCATTCCGCATGATGATTGAAAAGTATCTGGCTGTTGGGAACAAAGTTTTTACTGCCTTCATAGATTTAGAGAAAGCTTACGACCGAGTCAATAGGACACTTTTGTGGAAGGTATTGAATGAATATGGTGTTACTGGGAATCTACTTAATAGTGTAAAAGCCATGTATGCTGGTAGTAGAGCTTGTGTACGAGTGAATGGTGTTTTATCAAAATGGTTTTCCATTGGTGCAGGAGTTAGACAAGGTTGTGTAATGTCACCATGGCTGTTTAATATATTTATGGACGCATGCATGCGTCAGGCCAAAATAGATAATAGTGGTTTATGTCTTGGTGATATCCGTGTGTGCAGATTGCTGTATGCTGATGACACTGTCCTGTTGGCAGAGAGCAAAAGTGAGTTGCAGAGTATGTTGACTCGGATGTACGAAGTTTGCATGAAATTCAAACTGAGTATAAATAAGGGAAAAACCAAAGTTATGGTGTTTGAGAGAGGAATGGGTAGCACTGAATGTAATGTAAGTATAAATGGCACTGTGATTGACCAGGTGAGTGAGTTTGTGTATTTAGGAAGCATGTTTGACAGAGAACAAGTTGGATGGTGAAATCAGTAGGCGAGTGAATTCTTTGAAAGTCATAGCTGCTCTGGGAGGTTTTCACAGGAATGATGGGTTCTCTAGAGAGTCCCGCATGGCTGTGTATGAAACAGTAATTGTTCCTACTCTGATGTATGGCAGTGAAACCTGGGTACTGCAGAAGAAACATAGGAGTCGTTTGTGTGCTGGAGAAATGCGTTACTTACGTGGGGTTTGTGGCAAGACACGATCTGATTGTGTGAGGAATGAAGATGTATTGCAGTTGTGTGATGTAAAGCAAAATGTTGTTAGCAAGGTGGAGATTAATATGCTTTGGTGGTTTGGCCATGTTGAAAGAATGAGTGATGAAATGCTTACTAAGAAAATCTTTTCAGTCCAAGTGGCAGGAAGGAAAGGCAGAGAAAGGCCAAGGAAGACATGGGTGGATCAGATTCAATATTGTCTGCATGAGAAAAAGATTATGAGTATGAAGTATAAAAGATTTTGTGTACGGCGTGTAATGGATATCAGTGAAGCATGAGTTGTGTGTCAAGATCGCTGTAAATGGCGAAGTTTGATACAACAACAATAAGTAAAAATATCTGGAAGTTTGTATTTCTTTTTGGAGCTAACCTCTGAATCTCAGAGAACAGCTTAGTGATATGTATGTATGTATGATCATGCTTTGACAGCCTTAATTACTCTTGACTAGTAGCACGAAAGTAAAATCTCCGCTTTTTAAGATACGCAACATGACAAAATTAAAAATACATTAGGCATGGTTTCGTAACTTCTTCTGGGGCAATAAATTTGACCTAACAAAAGAATGCTACTATAAGAGGAAGTTAAAAAAAAAAAGTCCAATGTTCATTCGAGCCTGTGCTTCTCCAGCAACGATTTATTTTGCTGGTCAGTCAGCAAGTTTTCTACGCTTTCCAACCATGCTTTTTTTTTTTTTTTTTGTTCATCGCTCGATAACATGCATAAAAATGTCTTGGCTTAATTCAACGAAATTAATATGTTGGGGTATTATTTTTTCCTCTGCAAATTGCATCTCATTAAACTGTTAGTTTTACTTGCATTTTTTTTTCAAGTGTCAGTAAATTTATTATTAGTGATTTGCTATGAGCAGCAATATGAAGGGGGGGTTACTATCAAACATGCATATTCTGTGGAATTCCTGTGTATTGCAAAAAATGAAAAATATGCATTTTGCACTACGTGTCAATGTAATTTCAGAGTTTCGCGTGGTGGAAGGAATGATATTACTAATCATATTTCTAATGTTGACCACGTGGGGGAAAACAATACGAAATTAACTTCCTTTGTTAAAAGTTATAATGAACTGGATGCGATTCATGCAAAATGTTTATCTCCATCTTTAGTTGAGCATAATTTACCAATTAGTGTCCCTCACTCACTCATTTATTTCATTTTTTTTATTTGACTGTCTCATCATCCGTCTCTCCGTAAGATAATCCTAGCATGAAAATGGTTTGTTTTTGAAAACATTCTAGTTTGTTCCGTGACGACGTGGGATACGATCCTATTGGATTTGGGGGTCAAAGGGTAGAACATCCTTCCCTTTAGATGCAAGCTTCCATGAAAATAAATTTTTATCCCTTTATAGATCATAATGATATAGCATAGTAATGAGAAATTATGTATGGATAATCGAAATAAATGTGCCGATAAATTCAAACATCTGTAGTCATATCAATTAAAAGTTGATACTTGAGTTAGGTAACATATCGTTTTTTAATCGATATGTTCAGTACATTTAATCAATATGCGCGACAAGTAATTTCATTGGATATATCGAGTAAAGACTTTATTGAATATATCTATTTTTATTTTATTTTTACGGTTTTCGGTTTCTGAAAGTTGACGGGTATGCAGTTCATAATTTAAGTACTTTTCATTAATCTATGGAGAACATTATTCCACTTGATAATGTATCTAAACTTCCAGAATAGCTACACTTAACTCTACTACAGTGTCTGGTGTCAATGGGTTTCAATTTAATCTTCCAGGCAGCTGTCATTAGATGGATGTTTGTCCTGAAGACTGGAATCTTTTGTTCAAAAATTTTCAAGTCAGTGTTACGCTGTACATTCACCAGCAATGTTTTTTTGCATCATGGTTAATGCTAAGAGCTGCTTCACTTTGAACCTGCAAAACAAAGCTACATTACATGATTTTTTTTTTAGCCATGTTTCTGTTACAATGGTGAAACGGACAACTTTTAGAAACTGCAAATTAGCTAACTTCTACATAATGCACCTTAAGAGTTGCTCCATACAATACCACAACCACGCAACAGAACTTTGTAGCACATTAACATACTTCACAGCTATTATTGTTTTGCAACAAAGTCATGATTTTTTTATATTCAAATTTCAGTGACAGAAACTGACAAATGATGTAAGAATTAATTTATTCTTCTAAGTACACATTAACAGTATTCCATGAGTAACTGCATATATACATACTGTAACACAGACAACTGCAAATGATGGAATAAATAACTTGATTTCACGGCTACATGTGTACCAATTGCAGTTAAAGACAAGATAAAGCAATTCCTGCTGTTTTCAGATTATTGCTTGAATCTTCCAAAACTGAACAAAGCAACATTACATAAATAATTACAATCTAGGTTTCCTAGATAGGTAAATGAACATCTGAAAAAACATATTTACTGACAAACCTTTAGTGGCTAGAACAGTAGATATTTAATGTTGGAATGAACTTCACATCAAAATTCAAACCATACTACAGCACATAATAGCACTACTGATTTCTAAACACATGAGGTGCACAGGCCTAGAGCTGTAAAGCTTTGAATCCTTTAATTGTATCTTGTGATAAAACTCACAAATGTTCTTGATTTTGATTACACAGCCTAATTCTAATTTGCTTAAACTATACTTTCCAAAAATATGAAAATTATGGAATGTAATTTGAAATTGCACTTAAATGCAATTTGAATAACAAAAAACTTAACAGACAAAACATTATTTACAAAATTAAACAGATGGTGGTGCAATGCCCACCTATAACTGCATCCCTGAAGACCAAGATCATACATTCTATAAGTTCAAAATTGGGCAGAAATGTGTGTGAATACAGTACTGTGATGTACCTGACAATGTATGGAAATGATTATTACAAAATAGAACTAATCTAAAATCAATACAGAAAAGTGGCCAATGAGCTACTGAAGGCAGCTGGGGATGAAGAGAGGTATGATGTCAAGATCGCTACTTTCTTTTTTACGCTTTCCAACAGTAGGTTGAAGAAGCGTATATGCTCCAGCTTTGTCCGTCTGCACGATAACTCACGTAAAAATGGTTCGATTTCGATGAAATTTTAGTATGTGGTAAGGAACCACCTGCGGACAAGCCCTATTGGAAATGGGGTCAAATGTCAGAACGTAGGAACGGGATCCATTCCATCGCCCTTATGCATTATAACTTATGTAAAAAATGCTTCGATTGAGACAAAACTTTATCATGTTGTTCGGGAAGTATACTTTACCAGTTCTGTTGAATATCATCGAAATGGGGTCAAAGGTTAGGTCATAGGAGCGAGATTTATTCTACAGCCATTATCCTCATAACTTGAGTAATTATTTCTGTTATGTTGGAAAGCGTATCATAATTAATGCATTGCATGATTTTTCTAACTTGTTTGACTTTACTTCTCGCACATTTTTCAAACAGCTGTGAGCTTGCTAAGATATAATAGTGTATTGTTTTTAGCTTACCCAGTGAATTTTTTCTTCAGTGTAGCTCATGGCTATTCAATTAAAAACAACAACAAAAACAGATTTGTAACAACTGAATGAGAGGTAAATAATGCTTTATTAAGTTTTGTTGTGTTTCACTTTTCCACAGAAAAAAATGCCTCTGCTTTATAAAGTGTGATCGATATGCTTTTGCATACAAGAAACATTTTACAACATCCATGATCATAAGATATGATGAATGAAACCTACAAGGAAGGAAAAATCCTAAATTACAGGATAGTGATTATCCTAGAACGTTCCAAAATAGCTCAGGTACCATTCATTACTCCTAAGAGAAACAATACCGATAATAAGCTAGAAAGGAAAAATAGAGCAGAATTAGTTTAAAAACCTGAAAATTAATATGTATCGGCCACTGCAAAAGGTCTAATTTTTTTCCTGCACAACAAATTTGACACACCATATGCAAATTAAAAAGCCCCAATTGATCAATGGCCATAAAGCAGTTGAATCATCATACCTTTATCTACAGAGCTACTACACTCAGTGGTTTTGTCAGTTGCTTACCAATAGTCAAGCAAGATGTCAACAGAAGTGAAAATTTGTTGTGCTCTTTGCTTTATGAATCAAAATTAGGGTGAAAGGGAAGAGAAGAAGCATGAAACATACATAAAAGCATTTAGGGAAAATGCCTTTTTTGATCGTAAGGCGCAATTTTGACTTTTGAAATTTCAGAATAGAAAGCTCGAAGATATCTTCCAGTGTTCTAGATGCCCACAAATCATTGATGACAACTAATTTCAAACCCCAATTGAGTCTAATCCTCATTAAACCTGCCCCTACGTGGCTAACATTCTTGGCACCTCAGAATCTACGGTGCAGCTTCATTGCCATAAGCAAGAGAAGTTAAGAAAACTCAATGCGTGTATTCCTCACCAGCTGTTAGCTGAGAACAAATTATCTTGCCTCAACATTTGTTGTTCTCTGCTTCTTCAGGACCAAAATTGTCAACTGTGATGAGAAACAGGTACTGTTTGATAACACCAGATGGTCATATCAATGGCTTTCAGTTGATGAGTCACCCTGGAAAGGCCCCAAACAATATCTTTACACCAGAAATATTCTCCTTACCATTTCGTGGACAACAAGGTGCAATTGTTCTCCACGAGCTATTGCAGGATGCTAAAATAATCACAGCAAGGATCCTACTATGTCATGCTGCAACAAGTGCATGATCAGCTGCGCAAATTATATCAATAATGGCAACTTATAAGGGACCAGTGTTGCTTGTGGATAATGCCAGACCACACACAATGAGACACAACTGCGATGTTAGGGTGGAAACTTTTACCTCGCCCACCTTATTCCTTTTAACATTTTGCCTGTCAAATATATTTTTAGTGACTTGGACAACAATTTCCAGCAGACAACTTTCCAAAAACAGAGGAGCTTTAAAAAATCAACTGAACTCTTTCTTTGCCTCGATAAGCCATTAGCTTTTAACCAAAAAGGCATCTACGACCTGGTTTCACATTGGCAGAAGGTAGCTGATTGTGATGAATACACATAGTTTAAAATAGACAGTGTGTTATTATTACTAATCCCCACAAAAATAAGACTTTTTGTGGTTCATTTGAAACATTCAATTACACATTTCATAAGGAAAATATCAAAGAAATCTGACTGTATTATTTTAAATCCAGGACTACTTTTGCATGAAGTGAAAACAGAGGTAATTTATATGCAGTACCATCAATACAGAGAAGTTTGAAAATAACTTCCATGGGAATGATGTCATAGGAATATCAATTTTTATAAACTTGATACGTGAATCCACAAAGTCAAAATTTTCAAGTGATAGGGAATTTTTGTCCTCTTGCTTCCAAAATTTGGCAGGAACAAAAATGTCCAATGCATGTACATTCTGAGATTATCTTTTCGAGAAATATAACAATAAGCTTGTGCTGCAAAAAATGGCTGTGAGATATAACAATGATTTAACTTTTTTTTTGGTTCTATTTTGCTTATTCACTTTTCATTAAATCATAGGCTTGTTATTTTCTGCATGACAATAAAAAAATAAATCAGTTCCCTTTGTAGAAAGATCATTTAAAATAAAGTCTACTGAACTAAGGCATTCCAGTGGCACATTTTGATTATATCAGAGAAAAATGCAGAAACCTCAATCATCATAAAAAATCTGATCTTGTTAAGAGAAGAAATTCATGCTACACCCAGGGTAACGTTTTTAAACTGGATTTGATGAAAAGAAAACAATCTCTACGGCATCTTATACAGAAAATTTAAAACCCAGTGAATTTCACCAAAAATATTTCTTTTCTGTTTATTCGATTTAAATAGATAATGAATGAATACTTAAAAGCAAGTGCATAAAACCTTGAAATGCCCTTTTCTTGATATGAGCAAAAGCCAAGAAGTTACAAAACTTTGCCCATCCACAGTTGTTTAAAGCTTTGTACATCAGCAGCAGAATGTTAATCTGGCACTGAAAATGAAACAGATGCAGAGGTCAAACCTCTTTAAACTGCCACCCTCACTTTTTGCCAGCTGTAACTTTAGAAACAGATTTTCCAGAATACCTGCACATTGTAAACTCAACTGGCCCCTTGCTGTCCAAATGTTTTCAAAGCATGTTAAACATCCTTTTTAAACTGCCATCCAATGAGTAAAATTTTCATCCTTACTATTTTTAGTTCACAGAATTTTCTACAAGACTCAGGAATAGGTATTTTGTTATCCTCTTCTTTCCCTGCCACACCTCTATTAGTTTATTTCTCATTTTGCTTGCAAAAGTGGATTACTGTATTTGAAGCTGCATGGCTATTAACACGTCTGTATATGTGTTTGAGGTTCATCAGCAGCCATTAGTGCCTTTTTGGGGGATGAGATAGGAAGTATTGTCCTTCTGCTTAAAAGGGGACAAAGCCATCCCTACTCCAGCATTATTCAAGTGGACAACAGCTTTTAACTGTTCAGTGCACTCCGAGGTAGGGAATTGTAACAAGTGTGACATGTCTCACTCCTGTGTATCTCAATTTTGTTTTTGACTGAATTCTGCATCAATGAAAAACCTGTCGCAAGTGTCCATGACGAATTTTTTAATCTATATGTGTAAGGGAAAAAAAAAATCATTCTTCAGTTTATTGTATATCCCTTTTCATATCAGCAGGTGGACAGTGAGAGATATCTTAAATGAAAAAGGCAAGTGGTTGGGCTTAGGAAAATTATTTAACTGAGTGAAGAAAATAAAAAAATGGCAAACATGATAAAGTGGAATAAGCCTAAGCATTATGAATAGAACAAATAAGCACCAAACATGGTGTATTACAGATGAAATTGTGTTTGGGAAAATGCTTGGCAATTTAGAGTGCAGCTGGAAATTTTTCATATATTGCTTTAAATAGTTCCTCACTAATAATTAAATTTTAAATAAAATTTTATCATTCACCATTAGTGGCGATACCTATCAGGATGTTCTCACTGAAATCTTGTTCAGAAACTCGTGTGTTCCTCCAAATTTTCATTAAAAGAGGAAAACAATTTTGAAAAGACTTGATTATAGGATTTGTTTTTTTTTATCCATTCTATATAAAGTCGAATGTTAAGAAACCATCCATCCCCACACCCAATGTTTTTTTAAAGAATTACAGTCCTCATCATTCACTTTATTTGTGCCACTAGAAAAATGTGAAATGTATATAATTGATGACATGACTATTCCTAGACTTGCTTTAAATAGTTTCTCACTAATAATTGTAGTTCATGAAATACATGTTGATGATTTAAAGAGGTTTGACTATATATACTATGAACATATATAACTCTAACAAATTGGGAAAACAGAAGTGCCTTGAATGTGTAATCGGGCTTGAATGAACTGCAATTATCTCAAATTATGAGTTTTTACTAAGGAATAAAAAGAATATTGACAGTCAAATTTTTGGGTAGTACCTCTACCATCCTCACAACTATAGCTATAGTCCTGCGGAAGGGTAGGGGTATACCCAAAAATGTGACTGTAAATATTCCTCTTATTCCTTAAAACCCCATAATTTGAGGTAATTGTAGTTCATGAAATGTGTGTTGGTGGTTTAAAGTGGTTTGACTGTATACACTACAAACATTTAACTCAAATGAATTGGTAAAACAGAAGAGCCTTGAATGTGTAATACTTTCAAACACAGACCCAGTGAATCTCTGACCAGCAAACACTGTTAGTAATACAGAATGCCAACTGATTTGGTGATGATAAAAATATATTGTTTGTCCTTAAAAAAAGAAGAAAAGCAAAGCTGGTCAATTAGCCTGTTCAAAAGCAGGGTTAATATAAACACAGTACATTTAACAAGCAGTTCACACACAAAAAATAAAGAAAAAACAAACAAACCACAATAATAAGAGTCTGCACCAGTTTAACATTGAAACTCCTGTGCCTGCTCAGAGGTCCAATTTGTTTAAAATCAATGTCCATACAAGTGATACAGAAATACTTGAAAAATGTTAATCTTCTTTACAAATGCACGTGTATTCCCAACTAAGGTGAACCTAAACTTAGTGGAAGTTCTATAAAACACCTGAAGTTTGATGTATTTTTTTTATCTCCAATTATAAACAAAAAGAGTTTTGTTGAGCGATTTGAATTTTATTTTCCAAAACAAAATATTCTCATATGAGATACTGTTGTTAACTTTATAACTGCTTTCAAAGCATATTAGTCATTTTTCCCCACCAAACTGATTTTTTAATCCCACTGACATTTGCTTCTCAATAACAATAGAGCAATGTTTCACTACAAATATATTTTGCTTAAAACATAGGAGGTTGTGTGTGTGCTTCTCATTTTTGTTATAAATGCCATAAAATAACTTGAACAGTTTTAAAGAACTTTTTATAAAAAGAACAATGGCTATAAACAATTTGGACAGAAAAGAGTTAACGCAGTACAATCTTTCCTTTTTTTTTTTTTTTTTGATAGTCATGAGATTGGATTTTTCACTATCACCTGGTGGTCAAATGGTTAGTTATGGTAATGTCATCTGGAAAGCCTTTTTTGTGTTCCTTTTTTTTTTGAGCTACAAAACTTTTTTTTAATCAGTTCTGACTCTTATTACTCTCAGCATTTATGAGCCTCACTGTTACAGCAACAGCTGAATTAAATCCACCACAGAACATACTATTCATAAATATTTTTGGAATATTATATTTCAACATAACAGGAGGCTGCTCACTATATGTAACTCTGATACTATTCACAAAATTCCTGTTAAAAGCCCCCACAAAAATGATGCACAATATAAAAATTCTATTTTGGTTACTTTTATGGACTTTTCTCATAGGGCACATGTTAATCTCTTAGGAAACAACCCCTTAATTTCCTGATCAGAAGACACCATTACTGCACGCATTTTGCTAAACCATGTTTGTCTGTGCAGGTAAATCAGGCAAGTTGGAATGGCACTGCACCACATCATAAATCAGTTCAACACGTCAGCTGAATACCACCAGTTATGACCATGTGATGACACTCAGACCAGCACATGTAAAAAATAAAATCATGAAACAGGCATGTGTTCACTTCAAAAATCAAACTATGAAAGACCAGCATGGTATTAGATGGTTGAGGTAATTTATGATGTGCTACACTGAATCAACATAATAGCAACTTAAACTTGAAATAAAACAAAAGCAAAACTATAATTATAAAATTTCAGAAATATGATTCCTTACAATGTAACACAGTAAATGGTCTATCCACAGTGTGTGTCAGTTTAACATTCATCACTCTGACCATTTAAAGAAAAATAATAATACTTCATGAGTAGGGATTCCAGATACATTGGAAAAAAAAAAAATATGGGTCACTTATGACTGAGGGTGATAGTTTAGTATGTGCATTAGGATGGTCCTTATAAACTAAGATTAAAAATGTTAATGTCTTACCTGTTAATATTGTTCACTGGGTTGAGAATTTTCAGCGGTGTCACATGGAGTTCGAACTTAACACATTTCTTTACTTAATGAAACACGAGACGTTAAATCAGAATCTGCCTCTTAAATTCTTTTATTGTACAAGAAATAAAGGAATGTCATTGTCCTTAAATAAACATTAAACACTCTTCAATTACTATTTAGTTTGCTGTCGCTCACGGTCATTTTTAGTGCATTTGGAAATTTCTTTCTGTGTTCCTCCACAATCTGCAGCAGGCCTGTTTCTGGTCTTCGTTATTTGCAAGAATGTTGTTGTAGTCCTGCATCAGCGCCACTCCTCACTCGGCTGAGTAGTTTACTACTTTCAGGGCTTTAACAGTATTCATTGCTAATTATGATCTGTCCCATTCGCTGGGGTTGACAGACCGAAACTGGGTATTTATGTCTGGCATTTGGAAAAAAACCAACTGGATGAGCTGGTCACAAAGTTGGCCACTGTCTTTTCATGAATACATTGGGTCACCATCAGATTGATTCCCTTTGCAGGGTTATCCGTGCCATCCTTATTTAACGCATTGATCATGTCCCTCTTCACTGTGAAGGATACGTCAAAGAAAGACAGCGACACCAACAATTCGTTCAGATACCACAGATGTCTGGAAAAGGCTTTAATAGCTGCACTTGACACTACTTTGTCATTATAAGTTGCCAGTTGTTTCAAGAAAGCAAGGTTGTTGGCTGGGGTAGCAGCTCAAAGTGGAGCCACAAACCATGATCTGACGTACAGGCTGATGGCAAAAGCTGCGAATTTCTTCATGGCGGCTTGCTCACGTTTTGTCATTTTAAATTGAGAATGAAAAAGGCATATTTTTATTGCCTAAATAACGCGAGCCATCCATCTAGCTCTGTGGAGGGCTGCGGACTGCCACCTAGGTAGATTATAGTCAGTTCTAGCAGTTCTCGGTAGTCGTTGCGTGGTTGGTTGTCAGTTAGCTGCTGCTCACAGACGTTGATAATATTTTCCTGTTCCGTGACTTCAAAATTCTTCTGATTGATAAATTGCCAATGCTGTTGGAAGCGCTTAAAAAGCAGGATGTCTGGACCAGTAGAGTGAATGTTGCATGTGGCAAAGACCTTTTGGGCCACAATCTCCATAATGTGCTTGCGACATGCAAGATTCAGCAGGTCTCTTCCCAAATTGAATTCAATAAGTTTGCAAGCCCCTGCTTTGTGACCGGTGTTACTAATCGTTGTGTCGAATGACATTGCTTGGATGTGATCCTTGATCCCCCGTTCTTCTAGGCAATCCACCACAGCTTTGGCAGTTTCCTTGCCTGTTCTGGAATGAAGTTTTGGAATGCCAAGAAGTTTTGACACTCCTGCCCCAGAAACCAGAACTGGCAGTAAGTCCACTTTACCTGTCTCTGTGAGCTCCAGAAGGATTTTCCCATCCCAGTGGACTGTGAGGAGAATTTGGGCATCAAAGGTTTCTTTCAGCAAGTCTGCGATTTTGTTTCTTGCATCAAGTCTTGATCACGTATGGTGCTACGGTTGATCGAAAATTCTTCTACATTATGCCCCAGAGTGGCAGTAGTTGCTGAGAGCACGTAGACTGCATTTCGGTCGCTCACCTTTGTGCGATCAAGTGCTGAGGCAAGCGCTGGCAAAACAATGTTCTTCTTCGCTCGTTTCATTTTCTTTGGAAAACCTGCTGTGGCAGTGGTTGCTTTGCGATCTTCCTCTTCAGCACTGCTGCTACTCGACGAGGCTAGTTCAACCTTTGCAAATAACTGATCCCTTTGTTCCATGTGTTTTCGTTTCAGTCGCTCGAAATTGTCTTCCCTCTCTCTCTCGGGCTTCCTGCCTTGTTAACTTTTTGTCTTCCCCACAAATGTATCCTTTCCTTCCCTTCTCTCTTTGGGTCAATAGAAACTCTTTGTATTCAAAAATGGTAATCGTGTCAAGGGCATGGGCGATATCGAAAAGATTGGCCAATTCCTTGGTGAAGAGTTTTTCCTTATCTATTTGCGGTTCAGATCGCCAAGAACTTTCCTTTCGAAGAGCACGCCACTGGTTGTACTCCTTCTGAACCTTTGGGATGATGATGTAGTCAGCCATGGTAGGTATTCAGGCTTTCCCCAGATTGACAGAAGCTCTTGCATGATAATGCTTGAAGCATTCTTTTCCATTCTTATAAGAAAGAACAGACGACGCAGAACCTCTCCTATCGACGGAAGCTTCTTATCCGGAATAATATCAATTGGGTTGCCCGACTTCAGAGTTTTTGCGAGTTACAACTGAAGCGTGTGAAGCTGAAGCCATGTTCATTGTTCACACTTGTTTTGTTGCACTAACTTACTGGAGACCAGCGCGTTCAATCACATAAGGGGAATTCCCATACTATGTTCCAATGGCACATGCGCAAATCTACGAAGAAGGTCGTGCTTGCAAGGTTATGAAGCAGGAAAAATGGATGTTTCCTGTGGACTTCTTTTTCGGCTTCTGTTGCGCTTAAATTTCGTGAGTGTTGTCGTATCCTTAAATTCCTTATGTTAACTGCCGAACTTCGAAGTGACACGTTATAAAAATCTCTAATCATCCCCAAACTTTTTATGTAACATTTTTTCTACAGACACAACAATATTAGGGGGTAAGATTATGAAAAATTAATAAGAACCACCGTAATGCACATCCATTACATTTGCCAGTCTTACAAAATGATTCTAACTATTCCTATTAATCAATCAGTCTTGCTCACTCTTGCAATACTTTTCTGAAGAATGAATTTCACTTAACAATTGTTAGTTTTTAAGAATCATGTCATGAAAAGCTACACAATCCTCATTGAAGAAGAATGATTTCACTATAAGCATTGATTTTTGTTTTTCTCAGTAGTCCACAGTGCGTTCATGCGAGAAAATAATCTTTTGACACATGCATTTGTTCCAGAGATACACATAACTAACTCCACTACTTTCTTTAAATTTGATAGTTCTCCTTCAACATTTTTTAAGAGATCCACCCAGACTTCATCTAAATGTTTGGATTTCAACATGTCCTTCACTTCACTATCTTCTCTGGACTTCAAGGCTGTTTTCACTACCATTACTTCAACAATGTTTGATATGGTAGCGGTCTGATTAATAGTTTGTACTGTTTGAAGAACATTTTCCAAAGATAATGCTGTTCTCACTTTCACCCAAGACATACTGTCTAATTTTAGCATATACTGTGACCATTTTTTTATATATGACACACGTGTTGTAGAAATAAATTTTATCAGATTGGAATGCCTTTTAACTAATCAATTCTTCCTCTTGCAACTCAAGAAGTAGCTTCTTTTCAGTGGTAGTTGTAAAATTTTCATCTCTTCTCATTTCATTTTTTCCAATCAGTGACTGTATAATTGACTGTGCTTCAACAAAAGATATCGTTTCGCCTTCTATTCTGCTAATAGTAGTATGGAACATTTCACATTGCAACTCCAGAAAACAGCTTCGACACCAGGTTCTGGAAAAAGTCTTTCAACATTGTCAGACATTTATCTATTGAAAGAAAATAGGCTTTATTTATGTCCTTCATACATTTCATTCAACTTTTTGACAGCTGGATGCAAAATCTTCTTCATTTGTCTTCGAGTGTCCACAAATTCACATAATTCTTTTAGGGACTGGACTCTTGCAGAGTATATATAAAAACGTTGAAATATTTTAGCTATAACAGCCTCAATGTCTACAACCAATGTATCAGCTGCAGTTTGCACAGCATTGTTTATAATATGAGCTGAGCAACCAATTCTAATCAATCCGCCGCCAAACCTAGTTCTCAATTTATGGCACACATTGTTTCTTCCCTTTCTCGAACATCCACTGAAGTTAGTATTGGTATTGTCCGCTGGCAAGACTGCGACTTTATCTTCAATCTTCCAAGATTTTAACAAGTCCCATATGTAATCTTTAAGTCGTTATGCGCTTTAACTAGGAAGGTCTGTAAATTCTAGAATCGTGGTTTTAACACCTTTTTCTGGAATAATATATAGAACCATCAATGGCACTAATTTTGAAGCACCAATCAGGATAGATATATAATTTGTTTTCTCCATTTCCAGTTTGAATTTCTTGATTGGAAATGGAGCCAAAACATTTACAATTTAATTAACTCTTGTGTTTTTGTTTGCCCACACGCAAGTTTTCTATCATATAACTTACGTATCATTTTAGATGTACAATCCATTGATTAGAAACACGTGTGATACGCGAAAGTTGCTTCCTCTGCAGCAAGATTCCACTTCCCCCATCACTTTCTTGGTAAAGAAATCACTGACTTTTGCACTTGTACTAGCTCGAGATGTAGATTTATATCTTTTCGTAGCAATGTGCTGGGTAATGTCGGACTTTACGCCATGCTCGATGCTAAACAAGACACCACAAATCGTATACTCCACTTTATCTGTCTCGCCCAATTTAGTAGATTTTTTAAAACACGGAAATTCAGTTTTTAAAGCGTCTGTAAAATCACACTTTCTTTTTGGCATTTTCAACGTTCAACAGGGCCACAGGAGAATTGAAAACCATACATTTTAACAGCAGCCGTACAGCAATTAATACTCTGCAAGCACCAACCTGTTTCTCTCAGAGCAAGCTACTAAAATGACGTGGGACAAGCGGACTGTTCCGCTGTGGTTAGATTACTGACTGCATCCACCAGGTGTCGAGTTCACATGCCCTCTTCTCCCCCGGCTGTGCTTGCCTATGTAATGAGAGTATTGACCACAGAGTTAGACGCGGGAGATAAGTCAGCTTGGGGAAAGCTTGGCGTGCAGGTTAAAAAATATGTTTGTAAAAGAATAGAAATTGTAACTCATCGATTTTGTTTTTCAGTCTTGAACTCTAAAATACAGGACAGAAAGCTGTCCCGAAGAGTTTTCTCGGGACAACGGGACACAGCCAAAAACGAGACGATCCCATATTTTACGGGACGTCTGGGATCCCTATTAATGAGGCACATGCAGAATCCACTATATAAAGTACAGCAGATGGTGATTTAGTATATAGAAATTACTTCTTGCATAGCTTTCAACAAAAACTAAGAAATCTAAACATCAGGAGATTACAATCCAGGCCAGGTAGTTAATTAGTAGTTCTATCTTCATGTGTAAGGTGAGATAATCATCGTATTCAGTGACTACAGTTCACATAAGGAACAAGGACAAAATAATTAGCAACACAGTTTAGACTTTCCACACTGCACTCTTAAGTACAGCTGGTCAGCTTGAACCCACATGGCAACATTAGTTATAACTAGCATACTTCACTCCAACCTTCTCCCTGCTGATATCTCTCATGCTGTCTTAGTAAGACAGCGTGAGAGGGAAGTAGGTACATTAAATGCCTACCTTGTAAGATACATTTTGCATCACAACAGCCACACAACCAAAGTGACATAAATGGTTCATATGAAACTTTGCTCAGTTACATACTAACTCTGGACACGGAAAACACACACCACTATCCAAATCAAATATTTCAGTCAGGGCTGTAGCTAGTGATAAATTCTAGAAGAGACTAGAAAATGTTTTGTTACATTAATATTAATCTAATATAGCATTTATTGAAAAGTATAAGCACAAATACTGTTTCAAGGTTATGTATATGTTCAAGACAAGACAGTTGTCGAAAAAACATGGGAAGACCTTCATCTAGCAGTGTAGAGGCATATATCCACACATATATACACTGCATGTATGCACGTGTTGCTGCACACACTTTCAAAAAGGTGTTTGACTATTTTTATAGAAAATCAGCAGAGATAGGCTGATTAATTATTTATATGATATGACAAATGGTCAAAACTTAACTATTAATTACAAATTATTTTTTCAGAGTTAATAGTCACTGTTCTGTACGTGCACTTGGAATCTTCCAGAGTGCCATTATGTGCACCAAATGAGAAGGTACCCCTTGGTTGTGTTTTATTTCTATTGAAATGACTCAAATACTGTTTAACCGATCAAGGCAAAATTTGATATTTCCAAAATTTGTTGAAAGAAATGTTTATAGTCAAGTCAGTTGAAATTGGCCCACAGTATCCTTTGTACATACACACACACACACACACCAGCCACTGAATTAGATACCTTTATGCAGATGTGTGTAAACATAATTTACACAACCTATATGAAAAATACATGGTCACATGCATCACCACATGATCTAGGAAACTATTTAAGACTGCTGCGTGTCAGTAATCTTCAATAGTGTTGATCACAATGGGAAAAACAAAGGATCTTTCAGAATTCAATAAAGGACTTATTGTGGGTGCCAGTCTGGCTGGAGCACCAATTTTGAAAATAGCAGAGCTGACTGGTTTTTTAAAAAGATATCCCAGGTCTTGAATCAGTGGAAAAATAACCTACACTGCTTATCGGGGTAGCTGTGGCATGACGACAATCTGTCAGGGACCTGATCGCCATTGTATGAAAAAACTTGTATGGAGAAACAGGACTTCCTGTGTGCAGCAATTGACCAAAACATTCAATGGAGGCTGTTCCCGATCAATATCTCAGTGAACTGTGCACAGGGAATTGAAGAGGACCAGTACTGGCAGATGCATGCATATATGGAAACCACTGATTTCTACAAAGAACCAGAAAGTTTGTCTACAGTGGTGCCAGAACACTGTGACTGGATACTGGAAAAAAAGTTATGTAGTCAATTGTTTTGTATCAACGGTAGGCACAGAGTTTGGTGAGAGCCCCAAGAAGCAATGGACCTAGCTTACCTTGTAAGCACAACTCAAGGTTCTGGATATGGTGTCAAGCACATTCTGTTAGTACAGAACAGGTTCTCTGATATGGGCAGAAGGTTGGGTGTCTTCCAAGGATTATATGAACATTGTTGCAGATCAAGTCCATTCTGCAATGTTGACTTTTTATCCAGCAGGTGATGACTTTTTCATGGATGACAACGTTACTGTCTGCCATCCAAGACGTTTTCAACAGTGATTCAGCAACTTACACTATCTTCCTTGGATCTGAATCCCATTAAGAATGAATGGGACACATTAGAAGAACAGATCCGAGAGCAAAGTCCTCGTCCGTCAAATCTGAGCCACTTAAAGGCTGGTGAACGCCTGGTATGCTGTAGGCGCAGATGCATTCCAACACCATGTGGAACCTATGCCAAACCGCAAACGTGCTGCAATTTGGGCTAAAGGAGGTCCAACGCGGTATTGAATAAAAGTTTCTAATTCAGTGGCTGGTATGTGTATATTTGCTTCCTCTAGCTGATTTCATAAAACTTTTTGAACAAAATATTCCTGAGAACAAGGAAAATTCTTTGATGAAGACCAAAGACAAAATACTGATTAATTTTTATACGATGAGTAAGTAGTTAATTTTAAATTGTACTTTTAGCACCTTTAGTATCTAATGATCAAATCAATGCACTAATTAAAAAAAAAACACTAGAAGTACCTAAAACAGTAGCAACCTTCTGTCCTGATTATTAAACTTGTCTAAAAGAATGTCCATATTGAATGTTTTTGTATGTTCTTTCTCAAATGCTAGAAGAGTCAAATTTGCCATTTGTTGGAGATACATTGCCAATCTTTGCAGAAGATTCGTTCTGGTTAAAGCTGAAGACACTGATTTGCATGTAATAGCATTGCATACAACCTTAAACTGCATCACTGCTTCAGAGCAGAATCCAGAATTACTAAAGAATTTTTAAGATAGATTCTTGACATTGAAGTAATTTGCCAGGGGGTGAAATAGTTTCCGTTATAACTTTTTCACAAATACTGTATAACAATGAAAGTTGCATACAATGGCTCATAAACTGGGGCCTTCTGTAACATGCTCACAATTAGTTGTTTATTGATACTAACCATTTTGACTGTATCAACAACTTTTTTATAATTAGGGAAAATAATCTTTGTCACATCCAAATGTTATGAAGATTATTAAGTGTAATTATAAGAGATGACAGAAAGTCTGACCTTGATACATTTCAGTAACACTTCCTTTTTTTAAAAAAATATACATCATGGAACACTCAGACTTCATTTATAGCTTTAACAATAACCAGGTGAAGTCTGTGATTACAGCAGTTTGCATACATAATTTTTACTCCACATTCTTTACCTATCATAAGAGAATCTCCATCATATAATTAATTGGCTCAAAATTTTGGAGCTATCCAAACTACAATCATTGACAACTTCTAATGTCACGTGCAAAAAGTTTTAGCATCCAAATCAAAACAAGTTTATTGCCAAAAGCGATTCTTTTGTTTTCCCCATATGTCATACATCTAACTGCTAAAATGGTATTTTCCCTATAATTTTTATCATGAGTCCCATCTTCTAAAATGGAATACCAAGGAGCACGAGTGTTATGAATGTATTCTGCAACACTTTGTATTACCATTTCTCTCATGATTTGTATAATGTTATTCTGTATTTCTGGAGACGAATATGTTGCACAAACTGGTATCCTTTTTTATACATTCAGCAAGTTTTTTATCCTTCCGTACTCAATACTTGAAATGATCGCGAAATAAGTTGTTTACTTTGTGATCTTCATGATCACACAAAAAGGAAACTCATTAATGGGGTTAGAAACTGAATCACCTCTGTGACTAATTTAATATAGTATCTATAACATTCCAGATTCTTATTTACCATGGTTGATACCCATAATTTGATTTCTTCGATAATTTGTTTTCTTATGCCACATACTCCTAGCAAATATGTGAACATCTGATTATTCATGTTCTGCAAAATCCTTTTTTAATTTACAGCAAGTTCCCAGTTCACAAACCCAGTCGATGTAAATGCATTTTTCGTTCTGAAAAGAAGTTCATCCATCTTTTCAAATACTCTATCCATCAAAACCAGTTTACTTGAAAACTTTTGCCATTGTTATTTGGATAAACTTGCAGCTTGTACTGTACAATACATACATACTTTTATCCAGTTTCGATATATTAATAGGAAGATTAACATTTTCAACTTTCTCAATTACTTTAGGGTTTTCATAGATGCTATTTTTATGAGAACTAGGCATAGAGTTCAACGTCAGCTCTGTAGACATAGTTTCGTTGATTTTAATTAGAAATGTATCCATTATTGCAAGAACACATAGGAAATCGTGGTTCTTGGAATAAATCAGTGACTTTACTTACTTGGACTTCGTTGCTTGATTAGAAAAGATAACTTCACACATTTTTGACTGTTGATAAAATTATATCACACAGTTTACAAAGAGGTAGAATTAAAAAAACAAACAAAAAAAACCTAGGTCATCAATATATTCAATTACTGCGAATTCACTCTTTTAACTGCATAGGTCGAAGTATCCTGAGACTGAATGCGAGGAGACAAGTCATAAAGGTGCTACTAGTCTGTCTTCCATATTCCCAAACTGACTGATGCACATGATTGCAAATGTGGCAGAGCAGTTAGCAATGTGCTACCAGCATAGTAATGTTTCTTAGTAGAATTTTTGTTGGGTTCCAGGTGTGCCTGCACCTTTACATTTGACCTGTACTCTGGTTTATTCCTTTCCATCAAAATATCACTTCAGACAAGTGCAGCTGCTCATGTAAATTTTTCAGAACCTACAACTTGTAATGAAATTTCCTTCATGCAGGAACTGTCACTTTTGTAGCTGTGGCTCAGGTTATGTTAGCTTGAAAATACACTCATTAAGCTTTCCTTAGCTGCAGGTATCAGGGGGAAAAAAGGTGTTTCAATTTGACATGATTCAAGGAAAGTGATTCTTGTTGTGAAATCCAAAGATATGAAGATTAAAACTTCATATTTTTGGACTGGCATACCCAGTGTACGAATGGAAGTATTTATCATGGAAGTTAGCGCGACAAACTCATCTATGAATTGTGTTGCTGTGTCTTGAACAGGCTTCTGTTAAACCAATTTCCATATTGATAGCTCGATGGTCTTGAATCAGGTAATTTTCCGGGATTTTCTTTTTGGTCAGATTGATATATAGTGCTTATTTAAGTACAATATTGATTTTTTCTTATTCATTTTTTATCGAACAGCTGATGTGCTAATTATTTACTACATCCATTGGGTATTTTTTTTTTTTTAGGTCAGGCTGAGCCTCTCCTTACAGTTTCCAAGCTACAGCTCTGATTTCAGTGTGAATGAAAAGCTTGTATTTGTGACACCAGGGGCATAGGCAGGATTTTGTCTTGGGGGAGGGGGTACAACATCTACTAGTTCAAAATGATCATATGTAGAGGATTTTAGGAAGGGAGTGTCTGACCCTAGGTCTTAAACAACCCTTAGAAATAGGAAGCTAGGAGATTTGGGCTGGAGTGCCAGATGGGAAAGTCACACGGAAGCGAAGTAGAAAGGGGGAGGAAGACGCCCTTATTTATTACCGGAGGGCCAGTACCTGGGGTTCGACGGCTTAATGTGCCCATCCGACGCACGGCAGATATTTAGTGGATCGAGCGTTTGTACCTGTCTGGGATCGAACTCTAGGTCCTTTCCATGGCAGTCATGAACGTTGCCCACTAGGCCATCCGTGGCCCTACTAGTTCAAAAGCAGAACCGGAAAAAAAAAATATACATATAATTTGGTGTCTAAAAGTTTAGCAACAGAACAACCTGTGGCAGGTCGTTACAGTATTAGTAAGAAACAGTTATACCGATACTCTTTTGGGTTGGATTCTTACATATACACAAATCATAATATGAAAAGAAACAATTCGCTAGATTAGAATATTTTGATACTGCCTGAATTTGAAATCCTGGATAGAGCTGTTAAGCCAAAAGTATGACTTCTAATATAACATTAATATGCAGTAATTTAAAAATGGATCTTAAGAACTGTAAAATTAAGGATAATTCCTTTTTAATCACATCCTGCTTTTCTCTGATAAGTCAGCGATAACTTCACTTGCACTAAAGGATATACCTCTGTGTACATATAACATTGCTAAACCATTTAATCTGTCTTCAGAGGTAGTGCTACGCAAGTAAGATTTTATTCTCCGAAGAGCTGAGAAAGACTGTTCCACAGAGTTTGTTGATACTGGCAAAACACACAAAATTTTCAACAGTTTATGTACATTAGGATATATTGCATTGTTTCAAAATATCAGTTGCATTGCATAACTCCGCATTTTCTATAAGGCTACTTAGGCGTCTTCTCCATAGGTGTATTTCGGCTTTCACAGTTTTGCTGTCATCCAGCTCACTTGACTAAAAATGCAGTGTTTCTTCTAAGTCATTCTCGTTGATAGATAAGAAATTGTGAAAAAGGCAGTAAACACCGAAAACCTTTAATAATGGTTTTATGCATTAGTAATCTTCGATCGATTTCTTGTACAAACAAATCTAAAAATGCCAAGAATACAGAGGTTCTTTAGTAATCTTCAGCAGAATCTGTTTCTACGTTGAAACGATTAATTTGTCTGTTACATAAATGTGGTACTTTGATGTCAAAATCCAGTAATTTTGATTTTTCAATTAATCCAAATATTTTTTTTTTAAATTTGTAACAGGATTTTTTCTCACTGATTGCATTTTATGTTTTAAATCCTCTGCAAGATTTTATAGCTTCAACTAAATCTATGTTTTCTTTCTGTAATGCTTTGCACAGTAAAATTGAGTACCGAAAAACCACATCAATGACAAGAAAGCTAATGTTGAATTCTACATCTTTTATCGCCAACGAAATCTGCATGGCTTTTGATGATGTTTCCCTGTCATTCCAGGAACTCATTTCTTCTAAAGCATTTGAGACTGCTGGCTGAAGCTCCAAAAGAATGCTAACGGAATTATGTCTATCTACCCATCTTGTTGGGCATAAACGCTTTAGTTTCTTCTTTTTGGAATCCAGAAATATATTTTTTACCTTTGTTTGTAAGAATGACTGACGTTTAGGGGTATTGAAAAATTCATAAACGTTTTCTACTGTACCCATGGCATTGAAAATGCCTCAAATCTTACATGCCCCAGAAATGGCTAAATTTAAGCTGTGTGAGCTACAATGAACAAACATAGCAGACGGGAATTTTTCTTTCACGACTGCTTGAGCACCATTAAATTTTCCTGCCATTGCTCTATCATAGCCCTGATCTCGGAGGTACTTGGCTTCCACACCAAATTTATCCAATGTGGTTATTATGGTTTGAGCTAATTCTTTTCCTGTGGTATTACCACTTACTGGCACAAACTGCAAAATTTTTTCGTTTACCTTTGCTGTTTCTTCGTTAACATAGCGAAGGGTTAAAGAAAATTGTTCAGTTCCCCCAATGTCAGCAGTTTCATCTGCTAAAATTGAGAAGCATTTTGATGCATTCACCATGTTGACAACTTTTTTTGTAAGCAATTTCTTTCAACTTTCCATTATCTCGTTCTGAATTGTAGGACTTATATACTGAGAATTTTCCCCAGTGTGTTCACGAATAGTCACAAAATCACTCGTGCCAGTCTCTTTCGAAGCCATTTTAAGTCCGAAACGGAGAATTGACCTAAAATTTCCTTCATTCTCAGTAGGTTCTTGATCTAATTTAAAAGTTCCCAACTCACAGTGCAAAGCCAGCCATTGTTTGCTGCACAAAGGTATTGTTTTAATAACAGGAGCAATGAGCTTACGATTTCTTTTCACTTTGGCCTTTTCAGCAGCATTTAGCCTATGATCAATGGGTTCACTTCTTTTCAAAACAACATATTCCAGATCTTGGGCAGCCTTCAAACATTGCTTATGGTAATTCGTGGTTTGATGGTAGTTATATTTCCCCACAGCATGTTTCCAATTTTTAAACTTGCGTAGCTGTCCTAGTGGCTGGGATGCAGTTCCTGCTCCACTCAAGGAAAAAAAAAAAAAAAAGACACAATATTTTCAATAAGCTCCATCTTCCAAGTGGGAGTAGAATAACCATTTCCATCTTTCCAGCCACTTAATCTGGAATCTGAGATTTGATTTTTTCCCCTGACAGCAGTCACAGGAAAATCAAAGCTACTTTATGGCACGTAAGTGTCTTGTAACACATTAAATCTCTCATACTTGTTCAAATTTTTACTTACCAGTAATGCAACGTCATTTGGACTTTATTTTATTTCAGTTTTTGGGACTTCCCTAACTTCAGATGATTCTAGGCCCAAGGCCTCCTGCACAGCGGCTGCTTTATTTGCAACTGATTCTGAGGGAATTTCCTCACTCCTAATTTTCTTTGAAAAATAATTATGTAAGGCACACAAACGTTTAGGCATTGCAAATGATGAAGAAGTCAAAAGAAACAACCTAAAGGTTTGCAGAACGGAAGGCGACTGTGGGTCCGTACTGTAAGAATGCGAGTGCCTCTATCACGAAACCGTTTTTTTCTCCCCTCCCCGTCTCTAAAACAATGAATTTGTCTTAACTCGCGAGCCGGTGTCGTTTTCACATTGCAGTTTCTTCCAGAATCAACTCGAGTTACGTATGCACCCTGCATCTCAGCACATGCGTCAGGTAAAGTTCGTCCCGGAATGGGTCTTTTCTAGTGAAAAAGCAGCACAGCTTCAGCAGCTGATCGCCTTGGCAAGCCTCGAACGGAGAGATAGTGTGAGTGGGTGGGAGGGAGGATAAAGGAAGTGGCATAACAGGATTACACTAGCAGCCACCTGTTTGTGGGACATTTTCGGTCATTGTTTGGAGTTTATCCATAATCATCATCTAGGTGCATGGTGGGGGTGGGGGATGCCCCTGTGTGACACACAGCATACATGAGCATCATGTAAAATAACAGTGTGACAGTTAATAACATTTATAATTGTTTCTTTTCCTTTTAACAATCCTCATAAGCACTGAAAGTCAGAAGGAATCACCAATCTGCAGTGTAAGATTATTGGCTCCAGGAAAGACGAAGAACCAAAATCAAAAATCCATGTCTCATCCAGAATTAAAATCCCAGCTTTTGATTTAAGATGTTACCAACATCCAAACCACTTGGCCAAGGGGAAACATATTATGTTGCAAAATGTTTTTAGCAGGTATTTTCACTATGGCAAAATAATACATTTTTATGATACACTTTTGTTTTTGAAATATTACATTTTGATCAAATTGTTATTTTCTGTTATATCAATGCTTGTGATAAAAATATTTTACAGTTCCACACAGATTTATGAATATGAAAATGAAAACAATGTTTTTTATACACATTAAACAGGACAATTTAGTTACAACTAAAGAATAGAGCTCAATACATAACAGCAATGATTATGTATAAGGTATTTAAAAGCATGAATTTGATTGGAAGAGCATTAAGCACAATGTCCACCACATACACATTTTTACAGCCTTGTTATTATATAAATTACCTAGAAACGTTATTGCACAAACAAATATCCATTGCTCCACAGTTCATGTCTTGATTTTAAACATCAAGAATATTTGAAAGAATATCTCAATTATAGCACCATTTACAAATTTGAAAACTGGCAAAGGAAGGCATAATACGCCCTATACTTTCAAATATTCCAAGACATATCCGTGCATTAGATGTCAAATTTTATGTGAAAGTCTAAAGCATAAAGTGTGTTTTGCTTTTTACATTTAAAAACAAAAGAGATTAGTACTTCAATAAAATATAGTATATTTCTTGAAAAATAATTGCCATCTCTAAAATAAATTTAAAGCATTTAATTTGTGACAAATCTAAAAAAAATCATGTTGAGAGCATGGAAGAAATGCTGTCAAAATAACCATATAACACTACAAATTCTCCAAAAATACAATCTGTACAGAAATAATGTATAAACATGATTCTTAAAAAAAATAATAATAAATTTTGTGTAGTAAGGACAGTACCTAACTTAATTTAACCTTAAATATGTGACAATTTCAACAAATCAAAATTTCAGCCAGTACAACAAACATACTTGAATCACAAAAGTGCTGCAATAGCATCCTGGCAGGGTGGTTATCATTATCATTTTTTAAAATGCTTACAGTGAAAATGTAATTCTAAAAACCTGTAGCTTAGATACCAGTGGGAAATGAATCCCCTGAAGAAACAATTCACAAGTACATTTAAGGCAACACAAATGACATTGGCACAAGTGTGCCATATTTTCACTGTTTTCCACACATAGCCATCTCTTCAGAAAACTTGAAAATTACATCACCCTGGAGTGAGAATTGAACCCAGATCTCCCGATTTCCATTCAAGCTTGTATCCAGGACAACGAAGTTCCAAGCGACTGAGGCTAACCAGATGTAGCTTAGAAATCTGAAAACTGTTCAGATTTGTGCTGGTCAAAGCAATCTGATGCTTCCTTGTAGCGTCAACACAACCTTTTATATCCAGGCACAGATATACATAGGTCAGAAGTTCCAGTGCTTCAGAGATCTGAACAGTTTTCAAATTTTTAAGCTACATCTGCTTAGCTTCAGTTTCTTGAAAATTTGTTGTCCTGGATGGTGTAACAGTAGCATGCTCAAACAGAAATTTGGAGATGTGAGTTCGATTCCTGGTCCAGAGCAATGTGATCTTCAACTTGCCTATGTGGGAAACAGTGAAAATACAGCACCTTTGTGTCGATAACATAATAAAAAAAAACTTGCATTGCAATGCTTATTATATCCCTATTTGAAGAGCTGAAAAACAACTTCAATTCAAAATGCATCTACTTCAAGCACCATAGTAATATAAATATTAACCATTCACACCCAAAGAGTTATTTTGATATGAGAAAATCGCATATTTCTTAAGCAGGTTATTTCCCCATACGCGGTTTAAGGAATAAAATAATTACAAAAGTTTAAATATTTTTAATAAACAATACATAAGATATTTTACTTCTTTCAAAACAAAAAAAGTCAAAAATGTTATCTACCCAATTAGTCTTCTTTCTGTAAAGCTCTAAGTCTCCTTTCCTATCATGAAAATTGTTTGAAGATTAAGGCACAAAATACAAAGTAGCTGAACATGATAGAATTACTTATAATTTATTTTATTTGTATTTATCCATTTAATTACTTTTTGTTCACAGTTTGACTCTTATGAGCATTTAAGGCCATAAGTAATTGCTCACCCCTAATTCAGAGTCACTGGTTCCTGGGAAGGGAGAGAACTAGTGTGACATAAACAAACACAACATCTATGTCCTACTGTGCAATTTGAAGTCAGAAGCAGATTTCCAAATAAGTTGCACTACAAATTTCTTGCATAATATTTAATTATTCTCACAGCAGACATTTCATTTCAGATTTGGGAGTTTTGTTAGATTGTGCTGGGTTGTTTTGGAGCATACTGATTCCCCATGAACTTTTATAAGAATAAAAGGAATTAAAAGGAATTTATGACACCCTAATGATTGACCAGTACTGGCCCTAGTTCCACAGACAATGCTGAATGACACTGAAGATAAAAGGGAAACAGGATTTGCATACATTCAGTGTAGACTTTGTTATGGAAGTGACTTCTATATTAACACAACTGTTAACAAAGATCACTGCATAACTACAGGTAGGGTCACTGCCCAATTGTGAAATTGAATTCACATTCCATGTCCAGTCATTGAAAAGCACAAAGTGTTGATTTTGCATATCTGGAAGTCATTAGAACATCTACTGGAACAATAATCAATAAGTGACTTCAAGGCTTATGTTTAATCAGTTGGTGTACATCATTACTACACAATACAGTAGTTTAAAAAAGACAGATTCTGCACATAATGACTAAAGCAAAATTTTTAGATCTCAAATTCTGTTTGCAGTAGCTGTGACATTTTGGATAACTAATTTGGCAGATAATATGCAGTTCAATATTAAATATAAGAAGTAATATCATTTCTTTCATTACTTGTGGATTTAGCACCATTTCAAACAAATCTTCCTTTGGTTTTAATTGCAATTTTTGGAACATTTCTCAGAACAGGTTGAACATCTGTCTAAGCAACAAAAACACAAAAGATGATACATGCTCCTGGCTAAATTAACAACATAAACACCAGCAACCTCTATTTTTTAGAATTAATTTTAAAATATAAATAAAACATGTAACAAAAATTACACTTCCTTTCTGTAAACAAAAGAGGCCTTAACAACATCAAACTAATATGAAATAATAGACACACATTATTTTAAAATAATAAGAACACATAATGAAAACAATTATTCTGACACTTGATCTAGCAGCAGTATAAGGCATGACATATTTGTCATAAAACAGTTGAACCCACTTATAATGAAGTTAAAAACTTTTGGTATATGTGAACTTCATTATAACCCAACAGATTAAAAGAAGGCAATTTTTGGCATATTACAGTGTGTATTAGGTTAAAACTAGTCAATAATAAACTGTTTAACAATTACTAAAAGTTAAATAATATTTGTTAATTAAAAACTATATCTAGCAATAAAAATATGAATGAGATCTGTGCAATATGAGTCAACTGCTACTTATTATGATAGTAGCTGTTAAATTAAACTTTTTTTCAACTTCATCTAATGTAGTGGTTAAAATATTTCTAGATCAGTGATTCTTAAGTTTCGTGCTATAGCAACCTACTCTTTTCACTCTTGTGACCAAAGATGATCATAATAAAAGCAAAATTCTGTTTAAATAAAATGTAATGAAATATAGTTTATATTTAATTATAATTAAATTTACATGTATAGATTTTATGTAATAAACACAAAGTGAAAAATTGAAATACATTTTTTATAAGTCAACCAAACGTTTTTAATTACCTTCCAAATTCATATTTAGTTCTCTTTACTGTAGCTCTTTAAATTCAGGGAATTACTCAGAAGCCAAAAAACCTGTGAAACCAACACTCCTTTTAAAAATGTGAAGTGAACTTGGAATTTATTTTAGTTTTCATGTAAAAATAATAATATTGCTAACCAATTACCTAGTGGGAAGGGCAATCTTGTTTTTCTACGATTAGGTGCTAGATTCTGGAACTGCTGAACAAAGTGTACATCAAAGATTGTCTTCCAAATCTAGAGTGCAACTGAGCAGTCAAAGACTAAACAAATTAACCAAATGTGACCAGTGTCCTTCTTTGTTACCTTGGTGAGCCTACTAGAAAAACACTCATTGAAGAGGTGGGTGACATCCTCGTAAATATTTGGAATCCTGTCACTAGTGTGACGTTATTAACCCAGTATCCGAACCCAATTAAACAAGTTCACAGCAGCTAAGAGTAGAGATTAAGTGATTGAAATGTGGCAAGTATAAGGAATATAAAAGACTGCATTTGCTCAGAAGATATGTCTATGTCGAAGTGTGGGATGTAGTAAAAAAGACAACTGAAACATTGTCTTCATGGAACCAACCTATCTATCTATCTGTAAGGTGAACCACAGGGTGTTGTCATTAGCAAGCAACCACTAGTTTTCCAGTGAAAGAGGAAATGGAAAAAACTGGATGAATGCCACTTATTTTTCTGCATTTCCTATTTACTACATTTTTACTGCATATACTATTATTTCTGTTCAACACATTCAATTTGCAAAGTTACCCCTTTTGGAGACTCCTTATAACAGAATTTAAAATTAAATATGGAAAAAGAACATCATTCACAATCATTCTGGCATATCACCTCACTTGTGTGTTCAATACCAATATTGCACTGAACCTACATGGCATCTTTGCCATAAGGTTCAATTTCCAAACCCTTATGTTATGATGTTCAAAAGAGGGCAAGAAGCAAATAAAAAAACAAATAAAGTAGATGCACTGGATAAAATTAGAGATAAAAGCAGTAAAACATTAAAAATATAGGAAGTAGTAACCCTTGTCATCGTGTTTTCAATCTCATCCTAGTTGACGCTACGGTTTACAAATCTGCATATTTTCCCTGTTTAGCATGGAAATGCCAAGATGAAAAAATAAAATCTACAATTTCATATAAAATCGAGAAAGAATTCAGGATTTATGGCAAAAATTCTAAAATGGAGTAAAATTGGATAAAAAAAACCCAAGGTACTGTTACTACGTCATAGCTCTTGTGTGTCACGCTTCATTAACACCAAATGCATTTTACCAGCCTCATCGCTGACATCATTGGTGGTTAATGGCATTTAACCTTTCATGTACTAGTCGGTTGAACTCGCACCAGACTCTGCCTCATCCTCATGGGGCACCCTCTGTCATTCTGTTCCTCATATTATTTTGGATTTTCTTCCGTTTTTTCGGGAGTTTTGCCATTTTTCTTCTTCCTCTAAAATATGTCTCCATGCGTGCAATAAAATGAATATTGTTCTTAAATTGTATCATTTGGTTCTATTTATATGGATGGCTTCTGCTGTCAATATTTGGTTGGTAAGCTTATGTTGTACTACCAGTTCTACGTATATTTTCCTATCGGGTTCAGTATTATTTCCCATGCAAAATTCAATGAGAGAAGTTTTATTTTACTTATACCTCCAATTTTTAAACTGTTCTTTTAATCCTGTACACCATACATAAAAAATTGGATTACCCAAATTGCATTTTTGGTTGGTATTCTATACACATTAGCCTTAAGTAATATGCCAATTTTGTCTTTATTTGTGAAGATCATTTTCCCTTAGTCCATTACTCTTTCTCCAACACATATGCTAACTTTTTTACAGATCTCCATGGTTTTTGTGATTCCTTTGATATATGGTATTGACTCACAAAATTTCACATCTTTCTTTTCTTTTAAGGCTGTACCTTTTGGGATATTAGGTTTTAACTTTGTTATAAGATTTGGAATATCTTTTAAGTTGTACTCATTATTGCATGCCAATTGTGTTATCCAGTTTTTGATTATGAGGAATATGCATATGCTCTATTTAATATAAGCCTGAAATACATCAAACTTGTAAGATCTAGAATAGTTAGAGTCTGCAGGAATTATGGAAGGGATACAAGTTGTTTTTCTGTACACTTCAAAGTGAATACCCTCTTTTCTTTCATTAGCTAATAAAATATCCAGAAACAATAAGTTATTATCCTGCATTATGTCTAAAGTGACTGATATAGTACAACAGAAGCTAGAATAGAAATCAATGAATGTTTGTAGGTTAATTAAAATCTGCCAGAATATTATCAATGTACTTCATAAAAAGAGCAGGGATTTTATGTTGCTGATTATCTAGTATTTTATTTTCAATATTTTACAGTACGAAAACTCGACAGAGAAGACCCCATAGGTGCTTCTTCATTCTGTCTATAAAATTGTATTCTTGAAATAAAAGTAATTGTTTTCATTGATGAATTTTAATTGTCTTTATTATATCTGTTATTTAATTTCAGGAGATGTTTTGTTCAAGAAGTTTTTCTTTTACAAATGTTATAATCATTTGTAGGTGTGTTTGTGCATAAAGAAATAACAACCAAGCTTGCAATAATAATGTCTCAAAGTCCTTGGAATTGTTTTATTGTTGAATGGCATTTTTCACAATATACTTATGATTTTCATTAAAAAAAAAAACCCTTCAGATATTTATATAATGCCAGAATAAGGATGAGTGATGTTCTTTTTATTTACTTCATTGTAAATTCTGTTATATTGAGTAGCTGAAAGGGGTAACTTTACGAATTTAATGTACTGACCAGAAATAACAGAATATACAGTAAAAATGAAGTACACAAGAACTGAACCATGTAGAAACAGTATATCTCACAATCTTATTGAAATATCAATATGACGATGGCCACTTATTTTGTTTGCTAATAACCATGCTGGACTACAATATATGCAGTTTCTCAAAAAATTATTGTTAGCAATATGCAATAAAAATAACAAGGAAGAATATTTCAAAGTTCAAGGGATCTATAAAAGCTTTGGTTTATGCAGAATTTCGTATTATGTGAGTTCATATCATGTGGATTTGACTGTATTTAGGGTCTGTATTATATGGCACATAATTTTCATTTGATTGGATGAGCAAAATCAACCTAGATCTGTAACACTGCACTGCTCTACACACACACACCTCATTCAACTTTATCTATACAGTATCTGCACACAAAAGTTCTTTGCAACCTCTGTGTGCCACTTGGTGGCCGAGAGGTCTGAGGCACTGGCTTTTTCGGCTAGTCATCTGAGATGGGTTCGGGTTCAAGTTTTGAATAAGCATAGGTAACATTTGTCCTATGGAGCAGGATTTCTTCTTTCCCTAGAACCAGAAACCCCAAATTAGGGATGAACAATTGCTTATAGCCCTTCAATTTACTCATAGTGGTAATTTAACACTAAAAAAAAAACCCTCTATGCTTCATAATGATTAGAAACAGCAATTTGGTAATAAAGAGGTTAAGCAATTCATCTTCTTATGAACAGAATGAAATCAATATCACTGCACATGACCTAATGAATATGCACTACGTACACAAAAGAATCTGGACACCTCCACATATGCAAATAAACATGTATTTGCATATCTAGATACACAAGTGTTAGTTAAGTCGGGTGCTGTATATAAAGGGGAGCACTGGCACACCTGTCAGAACCCCACTAGAAGTGACTGGTGCATTGGAGCTGAACTGATGGACTTTGAAAAGTGATATTGTGCTTGAATACCACCTGAGTTAGAAATCAGTACATAACATTGCCATTGTTCTGGGATCCCCAAAATCCACTGTAGTGGATGATGTTCTTTTTTTTTTTTTTTTTATTGGAGGTTTAACGACCATCGTGAGCAACTCAATGGGCTATAAGCAGTCGCCCGTCCCTAATTTAGGGTCACTGGTTCCAGGGAAGGGAGAGAGCCAGTGCCGTAAGACAAACACAACATCTATGCCTCACCGGGATTCGAACCCGGACCCCGTTCGGACGAATGATCAGAGGCCATCGCTTAGGTGGATGTTCTTCATCAATGGTCAGCAGAGAGTGCCACTACAGCAAAACTACACAAACTTAGGAAACATGCCAAACCAAGCTTACTGTGAAATATGAAAAAAGAGGCACATCCTCCACCACTGACCTGGCTGGCATTGCTGCACAAGCCACTGGAACAGCTATTTGCATCAGAACAGTCCATTGAGAGCTGCAGGCTCAGTTACCATACTAGGTCAGCTGCATACAAGTCCTATATCATTCCAGGCAATGCCAGATGACAAATACAGTGGTGCTTCACTCGCTGTTCTTGAACAACAGAAAAATGGAAGTGTCGTGTGAAGCGATAAACCACATCACTCATTCTTTCATTTGGGTGGACGTATTTGAGTGTGGTGTTTGCCCATGGAATGCATGCATTATCCCAACAGTCAAGTTTGGAGGCAGATCTGTGATGGTGTGGGGCTGTTTCCGCTGGGAAGGACTCAGTCCTTTGGTTGTGGCACCCTTTAGTCCAACGGACACCTAGTACAAAGACATTCTGAATAATTCCACACTACTTATGCTATGGTAGTATTTCAGCACAGATCCCTGCCTGTTTCAGCAAAGATCAAGCACCCTGACACACTACATTGTTTATCCAAGCTTGTTTTGAGGAGCAGGATATCTAAGTGTTGGACTGGTTGGCCCAAAGAACTGATCTAAGTCCAATAGAACATATGTGGAATGAACTGGAATGCTGAATATGATCTCAGTTGTTAAGATGGCAGCTCTGGCAGAAGCTTTGCAGGAAGAAAATTCTGATACAGACCTACTAGCATCTTGTGGAAAGCATGCCTAGAAGAGTTGCTGCAGTCATAATGACTAAAGGCAGGCTAATTATATACTGATTTGGGCTAATAAATGCTGATTTCTGTTCAACCCAGGTGTCCAAATCCTTTTGTCAAGATAATGTAATTCCCATGCACTTAAATTCATTCTTAGACAAAACTTCATTTCACTGATAATTGCAAAAGCTTAGAAGCTTTTGTAGAGCATTCTGGTAAGGCAAAGTTTCCTAATTAAAAAAGTTGGAAAAAATAAATAAATCTATCACAAAAGACATGAAATATTTCAACTATTAAACAACTGGAAAATAATGACCCTCTTAATTCTATTTTTTCCGAAGCAAAAACAGAGGTTTTACATGATAATCTGAAGGAAAAAAACAAAACAACAAATGGTTATACACATTACTACACAAAACATTAGCAATGAGGTATTGCATACATGAATTCCAAGCTAGGGTCTACTAAGATGTATTATAGGCTGACAAACAGCAGGCTTAGGTGGAATTTTACAACTTAGCTGTCTCGCACGATTCTTGCTGAGGGAAAAAGAAAAATGAAAGGAAACTACAAAAATGAGGGTGAGGGCAGTTGTTTGGCAACACATCAGAGCTCAGTGGAAAAATCTCCACTAACACAAAACACTTATACTTAAAAATCTCCACTAATACTTATTTCTAAATGCTCAAGACTGATTAGGGGGGGGGGGATGAGTTAAGTTATTAAGACAATCCACATAAATGCATCAGTGGCCCTGAATGATAAGAAAACACCTTCAAGGTGTGAAAGCTGTTTTACTTTTCCTTCTTGAAACGTGAACATTAGTAAAATGATGCAACTTTCTTTACACAGTTTAGACCTATGTATATGCATTATTATGACTTACCTAAAAAAATCATGAAAATGTGGAAACATACATGTTTGGCATTCAAGAATGCAACTACATATTTAAGAACTTTGGAGCTTTTCTAACTTTAAGAGCAGTATGAGGCATGGTAAAAAAAGCTATATCTTTTGTATCATGCAGTAACACTTGGATGCAATGCACGCTTTCTTTATGCTTAAAGGCATCATTAAATAAGTCACACTGACACAAAAAATGTACAATACAACATAACTGATGAGCAAACTGCACTGGTATACAGGGCTCCCAAAATAAATGTGTGGGAGATATAAATTTTTAGTTTTATGTAATGACTATAAATTCCAGAAATTCAAATGCCCACATACTCTACTTTATTCTGACCCTATTAAAAAAAATTGGGTAGTTGAAAAAATGAAAGATTAATACAACACTTAAGCTTTACAGAAGAAAAGTAAAACAACAGCTGATTAAATATGGTGGTCAAAGCAATAAACATTATTTTATTTGTCATATTCTCAGTCAGTATTACAGATGTGGTGGTATTTTAAGGGCAAGCCCCAATAAATCTAATTAGGTGTTAATAACCATAGGGGAATACGGCTTAAATTTTTCATCCAGTTTTTATCACATGATAGAGCACAACAGACAGAAATGGTGTAAACAGTTTATTTTGGTGGTGTGTGTGTTTTTTCATTTTTTTTTTCACGAAAACAGCAATATTATGTTTTTGAAAAATATAAATGGCTTACTTTTTCTATTCATAAGATAAACAAATATGTAAAGAAACAAATGCACCCTGTTCTGAGAACAAAATTACTTAACTTTTAAGGTTTTGGGTGTGCCTCTTTACAAATAAATAAATTACAATCTATGTTCAAATACATTTCTCAGTAGATGCACAAAACTGTTACCCACTAAATAAATTAAACTGACCATTAAAACTTACAATATAGGAAGTAATTTAAAACTTACAATGTTAAAGATAGCAGTTTAAAATTTGCACTACAGATTTTATACAAACATTTTAAAATCACTTAAAAAATTACTTTAGGAAGAAAATTAATAAAGAAAAAGATTAAATAAATGTGACAAGCACATAAAGCATTATTTCAGTTATTAAAACAAACTAACATTGTCTTTAGAAGAATAATTTGAATATTGGACACAAAAACAAACTGAACTATCATGACATCAGACTGATATTTTTATGGGCATAAAACACAAGTTTTCATATTAGTTTGATGGTAAAGCATACAAAACGGCACCTCCTCCTCCTCCCCCTCCAACAAACATATATATATATATATATATATATATCATTTCATGTAAGTCAGGTGAATGGATTTCCTTTATTATTTTAATAAATTTATGGTACTCAGAATAACTAAAACATTAACAGCATTATAACTATCAGCTCCCCCCCCCCCAAGTGTGAAGAAATATAACATATGCTTTTATCAAAAAGAAACTAAAAAATAATTCACCATTTGTGTGTGAAAACATAATACAGCAAAACACCTACACAGAAAACATTACTATCTGTGGTACAGTACAAAAAAGTACAACAAAATTGACTCCTCTTTGTAAATAAATTAACAAACAAAAAATAAAGCCCAGATTTCTATACAAAAATAATAGAGGGAAAAAGCAGGAAAAAAAACGAACACAAACTCAGGAAACAAACAAAAACTCATTCAGCCTCTCGGCTCCACTAATTTCATCGGCAGCAAGCCTGCTTATTTAAAAAAAAAACAACAACACATACCTTACAACTTGCTCTGCCTCATGTAGGTAAATTAAATTTTATGAGTAGTTAGTACAGCTGGTATAAATAATTAATTCCATGACTAAAAACTAAAGAGTAAAATGGATATGTCATACATTTGCACAAATAACATACAAACATGGACTGAAAAGTAAAAAGAAATATTATAGGAAATAGTGACACATAAAGAAATGCTTTAAACCACAATGTAGTTAACATAAATTAACTGGAAACCTTTCAAAGGGCTGCAAGTACAGTACGTACGTAACTGATATACAGATCAACAAATTACTGTACACAGATATACAGAATGGCCATTGAGATAGTCTTCTGCAATACATATGCACACCGAGAACTATACTGTACAGCTAATGGCAACAATGTTCATTATATTTTAATCACAGCAAATAGTTGCATTAGAATGCAACTTAAATGTGAGAGCACAAATAAACATGACTAGGTGAGATTTGGCTGCTTCTCAAATTCACTCCAAGCGTCATTTAGCTCCATGAAGATCAATTTTGCCAAGTTTTCATGCTCGGTTCCTACTTGCTGGAAAAAAGAAAAATGTACAATATCAAATATTGCTCTGGTTTGATGCTTGTGGTTTATAAGTATAAAAGCCTTAGTAGGCCACACAGCACCAAGTAAAATTTTTTATTGAAACACAAGACAATGCATGTAAAATAAATAATAAAAGATGTTAAAATAAAGTTCAACAAAATAACAAAAACAGAAGTTTGCACAATAAATTTAATATGTCATCAAACATAGCACTACATAACTCTTTTTATGACAAGTGAGCCAAAATGCTTTCATAACTATAGTCACCCAAATCTATCATCTTCCCACTTCCCCAAAATTGAACTGCAAAATGTATTCAATAATGCTTCAAAACAGCAACAAACTGTCTTTTAGCAGATACAATTGTGAAACGAATTTCCCGGAAGAAATAATTCTTCATAAATACATGGTAGGCATTGTAATGCTATTATTGGCATATTTTCACTGTATTCCATGTAACCACTTCCTTTCAAGTTTTCTGAAGGAAGTGGTTACATGGAATACAGTGAAAATATGCCAATAATAGCATTGTCTTTTAGCACTTTTGGGAATAATAGTTTTCAACTTCCTTTATCACTTTGAGAGATAACTTCAGTTTGCTGTTAAGGACACTACAAATCTTTGCTAACAAGTCACCATCCTGATGGATGCTAACAATTTTAGAATTAAAACGAACAAGGTTTGTATTTTAAACATATTAACAAAATACTTCAGAGAAACTCCAGCCCTAGAGTAAACCTTATGGCCCTCCAAGGTTGCAATTTACATTTCCTTGGAAAGGGACTCAGCCTCCTCTAAGTCAATTTTTTTCTTCTTAAAAGCATTATTATATAGTTAGACAGTTGAAAGATCTGATTTCTTTATTAAAACATCACTGAAACCAGCAAAAATATCTGATTTATTCATCCCACAGAGTGGTTCCATCTTTATCCATCTTTACACCCCTAAAGAATTAACAGACATATTTTTAGTCATCTCAGGAATAGCAATAATTGACTTTGCAACATTTACTGAAGCAGATATTCCTGGGGTTTTTGCAGCCATCATGTCAGTATCAATGGACAAACAACAAAAAGTGCAGTACAACCATATCTTGTAACAGGTTTATCAGAGCAAGCTTCACTGTTATGGTGTGAAAATGGGCTGTTTTAAGGTAGAATGGTAAGTAGGTAGTGTTAGTGTCAGCCTTAAAAAATTAACCTGCAATACCCTACTAGTTGAGGTTGTGTGATTCTATGTGTGTTGTTCTTCAACAAATTTAACCCTAACACCCAAACGCTACGTAAGGCTCCATAAGGGATGTGAACCACCTGAAGACCACGAAATCTTCAATGTTGATATGGAACTATGCTACCTAACATCTGTTGCATCCAGCTTCATTTCTAATATGTGTTTACAACGATAGTGAACTAACCTACACCAAACGGTGTGGGGAGCAATTGAGGTAAGGTTGAAGCCAACATAACTATATAGCAAGATGGGGCAGGCCATTTTATGTAAGTAACAATTTTCTTGAAACATTTGAACTGAACTAATTATGAATGTTTAAACCAGATACACCACCACAAGCCGAACCCTCTATAACACGTGTGCAAAGAATGATATGACCACGTAGTAATGTGAACTTCACACAATGAAGTGGCACACGTGTTATAGAGGGTTCAGCTTATGGGATTGTATGAGTTGTGCACTGGAAATGAGTAAGTTAAGGCAAGTGGAAATCATCTATTGCAAGGTTATAAACTTGAACTACAAGCAAACTTCAGATTCAAGTGCAAGCTAGGATAGGACAGAATACAGCAGAAATGCTACAAGTCTAGTGTGCTGTTCGCAACAATACTAACCTCAAGAAATTTGCCATGTACAATTGGCACAGCTGGTTTAGGAGTGGACAGGAATCACTGTATGATAAGCCTTAGTGTCATTTGTCATACAGGAAACCTATATTTCTACATGATGAAATGGTTAACAAGGTTAAGCAACTGGCATGTGCCAATCATCAGATAGCAAATTGTCCTGTGAGTGATGAAAGGATGACAAAAGGAATGCAAAAATACTGTTGCCAGTGAACCATTTGAGAAGTCAATAACAGAGACAAGGTTCCTGGCAAAGACACTGCAGGGATGAAAATTGGGCATTTGCCTATGACACCAAAACCACAGTAAACATTACAATGGCACACCTCATCATGCCTAAGACCAAAGAAATCACTGAAGTCATGAAGTCAAAAACCAAGATCTTGTTGTTATGTTTTACAATGGTGTGGGCATCATTATTCAAAAATTGGTGCCCATAAAGTGTCCCACAAATTTCACTTACTAAGTTCCTTGAACATTTTGTGGGGCAGAATGGAAAGAAAACTGGAAAACCAACAGAAAAGATCACAGTTATGCTGTATTTGCCACAACTTGTAATCTGTGAATTCTGGTTGGTTCTTTCTCAATTAAACTGGGGCTCAGACTTTAATGTTTTGTGGCAATAGAGCACATTCATTGCAATGCAAAGGACAATCTCCATGACACATTCAAGAAGGCCTTGTATGAATGGCAAAACTGTTAGATTAACTGTGTGGAAGTGATGAACAGTAACCTGAAGACGATTAAGTTGTGTGTGCTGCATTCCAAATATATGATTTATGGCTTAGTTCCAGGAATTTTTTATATATTCCCCTCATCGACCACAATTAACACACACTCGATTAACAAAATATTTCAGTTCATAGCTACATTGCTTATGCTTTCTACAGAGTTTTTGAATGCTAGAATAATGTACTCAAGCTTGATCCCTACCACAAATGAAATTAAGCACAGGATTCCTCGTTATCGCAGGCCACCAGGATACACAATCACAAAATATCAAAAGGTGTACTTGTGTCATCCACATTTCATTCTATTTTACTGTTTTTTTTTTAGTTATGGTGCTTGGTGCTCTTTGCACCATAAAACTCAAACCAAAATGTCCAAATCAGGAAGGCACAGTTTTTCATGAATGAATGATTGGTCCAACATGTTCACCATTCTGTAATGCTTTTATGCAATTTCTACATGAGGTACTTAAATTGGTAGCAATTTCATATCAACTGCAGTAAGTTTTTTTGTTTGTTTGACTGGTAATCCAAGTCAGCAGCATTCACTTCAAGGACTAAAGTGACCAATTTCAAAAACAAATTGGTCAAAAATCAATTTTCCACTGTGCTTCAAAACACACAGACTGTCATTTTACAGCACCATACTAATTCACATCTTCTCAAAGACAGTAAGTACCCAAATAACCCGATTATCAGGTAATTCAATAGTAAACAGAAACATACAAAAAAAAAAAAAAAATCTTCAGTTTGCTCTAGAGAAAACTATATATTTTATATATGCAAATATGCTTACAGATTAGTTTGGAAGCAACAACATTATATTCATATAAAAAAATGTGCTCTTTACATTTCCTAGTAAGTTCGAGAAGAGAAACGTGCAATTCATTGTTTACTATTAATCAATGCCACACAAACATACGTTTTGTGCAACAAAAAGTTGCCCCATCTGAACCAAATTTTAACACTTTAGCAACCATAACTCTAAAATATTGTGCTGTTCAGAATATCATAACACCCAAAACTGTCTGTTGCTACTCTCTGAATTTCTGAAGTTGACAAAAGAAGAATTAGTGTTGGGTCACCATACAAAACTTCCAATATGTAAGCTTGATATACATTGACCTTCAGATATTTCTCAGAAGAAAACAACTCCTACTTTACGGATTTATTTAGTGATGACACACACACTGGTGAGTAAATGTGTATTTCACACATTATTTGCCTACAAAGTTAATTTTTTTCAAAGCACATTAATTTTTGTCTAAATTTTTTTTTTATGGTGTCTTTGACTTTGTACCATCAGGTCAAAAATAACAGTAATAAACACACTCTAGTGAATTTTCCTAATCTCTAAGAGGCTGTGCCAATTCAAAGAACAGGTGGAGGTAGGGAAATCTTACTCACTCTACAAGAGAGTTTTAGGTGGCCATGGGGTGTTTGCATGTATGGGCATTTTGAACATTAAAGGGTTAAAATGATGAGTTTACTGCACCACCAAAGTATAAAATTCTTGAAAGTTACACTGCATCACTGAACTATTTTCCTGACTTTTTTTTTAAGTGACCCTTTAATGCGTGTCTCACATCCTGCAGCATACCTGCACATATTGCAACTTTACATTACTGCTATGCTGATAATGGTAATTCTATAAATAAAATCCAATATGTTTCACAAATAACTTTGAATTAAAAAAAAAAAAAAATTGTTTTGTGGCCCAGCCACATCAGTCTCACACTTTTGTCAAACTTCGAAATAATTTCAAAAACATTTACAGCATGTTATAAGAAATATTTTTCACATTTCACATAATCTACAGAGCTTAACTTAGAACTTATTACTGAAGTACTTTTTTTAACATTGAACTGAAATTTGGAATGGCATAGAACCAAAAAGCTGTTGGAAAAATTCTGACATCACAAATAAGTTTTCAATGTGTTAAGACACATATACACACACACACACACACTCGTGAGCCATAACATTATGACCACCTATCCAAGGGCAGCACTAAGAAGGCCAATGCATTAGCAAAGGCTGTAGCTAAATAAAAGACTCATTACCCATTTTTTTTTATCAGTAAGCTACATAACATTTTCTCAAAAAATTTTTTTGCTGATATTAAATATGGTCATCTGATTAATTTTAACTCATTCCTTCAAATTTGGGAAATTATGACTGTTGAAGAAAGCATCCTTATCATTACTTTTTTCGAATTACCTTATCATTACTTCCTCCTCCCAATAAATAAAAACTTTCAGCAAATGATATCTGTGGCATGAAACAGTGAAAGGGTTTGGCAAATATAAACTACCAAGCAAGTTGTTTGGGTATCACCATGCACAGAAAGACAAAACAGGATTATTTTGAGAAGGGAATCTAAGAAATGAAAAGATGGTGGTTGTTTTCCATTAAAGATGATACATAACTTTTGATTACCCTTGGGTATACGGAATGTGATTTACAGCAATGAAAAATACATTTGATATCAGTCGTTCAGCCAGCAGCAGTCCATAATTATGTGGCTTTAGCAAGTACTTAGTGACTCTTATAACACTTCCCTACTGGTTTCTGTTGTTTATGAAACACAGAACTGTGATGAGCTTTGTGAATTAAACCTGGTTTTCTTCCATTCCATATTTTTAGTGGTGTCAAGACAAAAAAGATTTGCCGGAAATTTAGTTTTAATCATATTTGGAAAACTAGCAAATACTTAATGTGCGACTTGTGCCTACTTAATACAGTGCTGAGCCACCTTTCTCACAATAACTGTACTTAACATGGAATTTATTTTGTTTCTGTGAAAGGTGTCCTCAGGTATTCTGTATTAGTTAGACAAAATGACACTCAGAATTTAATGATGGAAAGAGGCACTGTCACGGACAAGCAAACATTTGAGTTCCACTACACCCCAGAAATGTTCAATGGGATTCACATTGGGGGACTTTGAAGGGCACATGGTATGTGTGTGTGAGAGAGAGAGAGAGAGAGAGAGAGAGAGAGAGAGAGAGAGAGAGAGAGAGAATAATTGGCAGTAAAACACGTAACACACAAAACATTAGAATAATTCTTGATGTCGACATATCACGCTTAAGTTATGTAAAAATTGCAAGTGGTGGGACGTTTCGGTAGTTCTACCTTCATCAGCCATGGAATGAAACACACCGGCTTGATTTCACCGGCTTGATTTCACCGGCTTGATTTCGCACATGGTATGTGTGTGTGAGAGAGAGAGAGAGAGAGAGAGAGAGAGAGAGAGAATAATTGGCAGTAAAACACGTAACACACAAAACATTAGAATAATTCTTGATGTCGACATATCACGCTTAAGTTATGTAAAAATTGCAAGTGGTGGGACGTTTCGGTAGTTCTACCTTCATCAGCCATGGAATGAAACACACCGGCTTGATTTCATTAAACCATGTGTTTCATTCCATGGCTGATGAAGGTAGAAGTCTCTACCAAAACCTCCCACCACTTGTAATTTTTACGTAACTTAAGCGTGATATGTCGACATCAAGAATTATTTTAGTGTGTGTGAAGCACATAAAATGTTTCAATATGATCCTTGAATCATTCCTCCTGTGTGTGGGCTTTGTGACATGGGGTGTGGTCTTTCTGAAAAAGCCCAGTGCAATCCAAATACCATACACAATCACCCTGTAAAGCAACACTTGGTCTGTAACAGACATACTAGTACAGGTAGTATCTCGTCCATACTAGTACAGGTAGGATTTGATTTGGAGGTGATGGTCCACAAGAATAGTTCATATACCATGACATTGCTGCCACCGGCTTGATTTCATTAAACCATAAGGTCTCATTGCAGTTGTTCACCTGCACTGCATCTAACATGTACCCATTCATCAACATGTAACCAAGACTCATCCTACTAGGTAACTCTTTTCCAGTCATTCAGTGTCCAGTTATAGAGCTCCCATGCCCACTGCACACAAAGCCACCACCAACAGTCAGTGAACATGGGCACACGAATGAACCACGGAAGCCTTGGACCCATGTGCAAGAGTATACACTGGATTGTGTTCTTGGTAATGTTCCTGTGTTTGTGCTGGTTATCAGTGGCGTAGCCGGGGGGGGGGGGTCAGGGAATTTGAACCCCTCCCTTGAGGGGAGACTGAGCACAAATTTTAAGCAATATATGTGTATACGAGGCTTTCACCAATTAACCAAACCCATGGACCCCCCCCCCCAAGAAATTTCTGGCAACGCCACTGCTGGTTATAGTCTGCAATCAACTGAAGTGTTGTCCTGGATAGTGTGTGCCAACTAGTGTTTCCTTTGGCTGACAACCAGAGGTGGTACTCAGATTCTAGCATGTTTTGAGGATGAGTGTCCCTCTTTGGAACATTCTCACGACAGCCTCTAACAGCGAACGTCTACAGTTGTTCACATGCTGGCGCCCACCTTAATTGTGCCAATAATCATTTCTTGTTCAAATTCTAAAAAATCTTCCCTTTTCCCATGACATGGGCTTCATACTGGTAAAATGGCAAGCTCTGTCTGTGCTGTCTATATGTATATATTCCATGTTGTTCAGTGGCATCACTACTATGTGCTGTGGGATATGCCCACTGGTTTCCTTCCCCATTATTTTTTTGATTCATCATCGCTGCTTCCCCGTCATTTTTTCTTTCCGTCATCCCACCTACCCCCTTGCTTTGCACTTATGTTATGTTTCATCCTTGTTGTTTTCCCGTTCCGTCACCGCCGCTTTGCCTCGCCGACCTGGTTTCCTTCCCCGTCATTTTTTCTTTCTGTCTTCTTACTCACCCCCAGCTTTGCCCTTGCATTGTTTTTCATCCTCGCCATTTTACCATTCCATCATCATTGCTTCACCTCGCAGAACTAGTTTCCTTCCCAGTTATTTTTTCTTTCCGTCATCTTGCCTACCCCACTTTGCCCTTGCGTTCTTTTTTCATCCCCGCCAATTTTTGCTCCACCATCGCTTCTTTGGTGTGCCGACCTGGTATTCTTCCCTATCATTTTTTTCTTTCTGTCATCGTTGTCTTTTCTCCTACTTCAGAAAAGCACCAGTGAGACTCGAGAGCACTTTTGCAAAGACTTTGCTGCACTGGTTAAGGAAAGGGGCATTTTGTTTGTTTCTTTGGCAGTTTGCCACAGCAGCAGCACACACCATTTCGGTTTAGATTGACTGGTTTGTCGGTGTGTCATAGGTTGTGGCTTTGCTCTGTCCTGGTGTTTGTATATATTTTCATAACCTGCATGCATCACCAAATGTAAGTATTCTTATTAAAATAGAAGTGTAAAAGCCTATTTGTTTTTATACTTGAATTCTATTTGAAATACCACATTTCATTTAGCCGATGTTTGTATTTTATACATAAGTATAGCAAAAAATAGAACCGTACGTAAATTTGGCTAACCTGCGTAGCATTTTGCTACAACTTCTGCTGACACAATAGCCAAACTGTTACAAGAGAAAAAATCCAACTTAAACACTGGTTGAATGCTAAACAAACACACTCACATTTCTTTTTTAACTAAATTCAATGTTCAGCTTTCTGCACATTTTATGTCAGTCAATGCAGAGAATCACCACTTGTACAGGTACAATGCGGAAACTTTCACAAATACTACGAGAGCCTTTTTTGATATTTGCAGATTCTTGTTTTTTATTCAAAATTTGTGAAGAGTTACTTCTGTGTGCTTCAATTTTAAACAGCAGTAATTACTTATGCCCACTAAGTCCTTTCATTCTTACACCCCCTTATGCCCACTCATTTTTTTCCAGATATACTGTCTCTTTCATGAAAGGACTCTTTTCTAATACTTCCACATGCTCACAAACCAGAAGGATGCTTTGATTACTTTTAGTTGCAACACTATGCAGAAACATCCATACTGTTTGTTATCTTTATATCTCCTACTTTCTTCCCCTTGGAAGTTTTAAACATATCTGTAAATGAAAAAAATATACACCAAGGATGCTACCTCATCTCACCAAGTGACAGTTGTTCACAAAAATCTTCTCTCTCTCTCTCTCTCTCTTTTTTAAAGTTGATCAGCATTCCTCCTTTGAACTCAAGTACAGTAGATTCCAGTTAATTGGGACACATCAGGGCTTGAACACTTTGGTCCAATTAAGCTGCTGCTCAAATTATGCAAAGCTGGAATGTTAAAGAATTGTTCCAAATAAGTGGCTGCCCTGATTAACTGATGGCCCAATTAACCACAATGTGCTGCTCTACATGAGATACCTCTCTTCCCCTCAATAACAATTTAAACTCCATATGAAGAATAAGTATCACACACACACACACACACACACACACACACACACACACACACACACACACACACACATATATATATATATATGATAATTTTATATGAATCTAGTGAGTCAGAATACATTCTGACTCACTAGATTCATAAAACTTGGCAAATACATGCAATTTAAGCCTAGTCTACATTTGGCCAATTTGCTGCCTACTAGGTCACTAGAAAAACAGGCAGTCAAAAGAGAGAGTTCACCTTTCCAAAAATTAATAAAACATTTTCATAAAATTCTATCACATCACAAAAAAATTGTCTTTTAAAATATAGACTAATGAGAATACTATGATAGCTTTATTCACCACCTTAAATGAAAACAAAATATTCAATTCATCAGTTCTTCATTTATGTAAAACCCCTATTCTGAAAAAAAAAAAGAGTTAAAAGTCAGGTGTGGTTCTTACCGCTGAAAATGTGCATGCTTTGCCCCTTCCCAGCAAAGACCTTGGGGATTTGCAGTAAAAAAACATTCATAAAGGAAAATTAAAGGCAACTTCCAGATGTTTTTTGCAATTATCTACAAATTTATATGAATTGTTAATAATTTTCTTCACCTTTTTAGCCTCAGTAACTACATTAATCGCCTTTTTAGTGTTAGTGGTTAAATTTATAACCATATATTCAAAAAAATATTAAGCTAACATTTTGAAGAATATACGGCTTTCTTGGCAACTGAGGTTTTGATGACCTCAGTTGCCAAGAAACATATTAAGCTGCGAATCATCTAAGAAAATTCTTTATTTACTCAAGTTTTTAGAAAAATACGTTTTTGTTTCCCTATTTTTAATGGGAAATATTTCTGTGCTTTGTTCAATGGACAAAATCAACCTTCTAATCTTATTATTTGTGATTTTCAATGCACTTTTGAAGAGTTTAAATATGAATTCATTATATGTGAATTACTAAAATACTCTACATATTATACTATAAAGAGTTTATGAAATGTAAAAAAATATAAATAATTGCGATATGGATCAAGATTTTTTAATGAGAGTAACAAGAAACTTACCTTTACTAGAAGGTCTGTTCTCATTTGAAACAGATACATTTCTTTGCACGTTTTTTTCCCATTTTGAGTTCTACAGTTGGTTTGTGCTTCTGGTGCGGTGGTTTTATGTTATCTTTAGCTTGTTCTTTATTTGACAGAATGAGTAATTCTTTAATCCATGCTGCAGCAATGATACTTGGTCTAAGATACCTCTATTTTACTTAAAAACCTATTATTTCGCTGACGTTTACATAATCCTAACTGGTAGTTTAATTGACCTTACTATTTAGTAAACCTACTTGCGTGAACATTCACTAACATAAGCCAACTTCTTATTTAACACCAAAAACATCTAACAAAAAAATTAAAACTAAAATACCATTATTTACACTAACTCATCTCATTGCCCACTATTTACACAAAACTCATCTCACTCTCTCATTCATGCATCACACCTCTGCCGTTCCCAGTGTAGATTGCCTCTAGCAGCTTTCTACCTGGCCAGGGTTGTCTTCAGGAAGCTAGGTGGTATCAGCCCTGCTATCACAAAGCGAATGAGTGAGAGAAGCGATTATCAGCGTCAGCCAATCTCCCACATCATATTGAAAACTTTGCCACCGTGGCTCCATCTGTTAGGAACTGTAGTTAATATTTTATTTTATTCTGCAGTATTTTTTTCTATTTTTATTAGTTCTTTCCATTTTTTATTAAGTATATTTGGGTCATTATGATTACATACTCGATCCCTATTTGTTTCAATCAGTACAGATTCTGTGATACGCAAATGTTTTTCGTTGTTACACGATTTTATTGTTTTGATGTCTTCAAATTTCAGGTATCTTTGATTATCTAAGCAATACTGTATCAGTGCTGTTTTTGCTTCTTTTTTTTGCTGATGTTTTAATTGGTTTTTGGTACTCCCTATGTACGATATTGATGGGATGCCTGTTATACGTATTTCATAAACGCCTGCTTTTTCCATGATACTGCTTTTTCCTGTATTATTAATCATCATATCTTTGACTGTCAGTACTTTGTTTCCCATCTGAATTCCATATTTATGGCATAACTTATTTATCTCTGTTGATACTCCTGGAAGGTAAGGTAAAGCACCTACATATTGTAATTCTTTTTTTCTTTTAGAGTTTGAGGTATCACATATCTTAACTTGTACTTCATATATCCATTTATTTATTTTTTGTGGTGGATATCCATAATTAAATGAAATTTCTTTAATGTAGTTGATTTCATCATTCAGGAATTCTTTAGAGGAGTGTGTAATTGCTCTTTTAATTAATGTTTTAATGCTATTGCATTTTTGTGTATAAGGGTGTGTTGAGGAATATGGTATCAGAACAGGAACATATTAATAATCTAAAGCAACTTATGGGAATTTACTAGGAAAATTTTTTTTTCATTTATAGCAAATTTTCGGAGAAAACTCTTCTCCTTCTTCAGGCTCTCTTGTTGTTGTCACTTTTTGCTTGTCACTATCATGGTTACGGTTTACCTTGACGGTTACGGTTAACCTTGACGGTTTAGGTTATTTTTCAACACATCCTGCCAGATGTTAGGCAGGGAAAATCCTTTGCAGTCATTGATGATGGAATTTTGATTTTTCTCAATCTCTATTCCTTCTTTCAGTTTTCTTTTTTGGAAATTGCTTTGGAAACTGATTACTTTAAGGGAATTCCAATCCATGCTGTGCCCAGTTTCTCTAACATGCCTATCTAATCCAGTCTTGTTGGAGCAATTTTTTATAGCTGCTTTATGCTCAGCTATACGAGTTTCTAGTCTGCGACCTGTTTCACCTATGTAAGATAGTCCACAACTACACAATTTACTTCATAAACTACTCCTTGCATTTTTAAAATATCTTCTTCTCTTTGAACTATTTTAGGGAAAAAATTTTTTACTTTGTTCTCTAAACTTGGAGCTAGCCTAATATTGTATTTTTACTAATTCTCTTTAAAGCCTCAAATAAACCTTTGTGATAAGAAATTTAAAAAAAAAAAAAAAAAAAAAAAAAAAATTTCTTATCACAAAGGTTTATTTGAGGCTTTAAAGAGAATTAGTAAAAAATACAATATTAGGCTAGCTCCAAGTTTAGAGAACAAAGTAAAAAATTTTTTCCCTAAAATAGTTCAAAGAGAAGATATTTTAAAAATGCAAGGAGTAGTTTATGAAGTAAATTGTAGTTGTGGACTATCTTACATAGGTGAAACAGGTCGCAGACTAGAAACTCGTATAGCTGAGCATAAAGCAGCTATAAAAAATTGCTCCAACAAGACTGGATTAGATAGGCATGTTAGAGAAACTGGGCACAGCATGGATTGGAATTCCCTTAAAGTAATCAGTTTCCAAAGCAATTTCCAAAAAGAAAACTGAAAGAAGGAATAGAGATTGAGAAAAATCAAAATTCCATCATCAATGACTGCAAAGGATTTTCCCTGCCTAACATCTGGCAGGATGTGTTGAAAAATAACCTAAACCGTCAAGGTTAACCGTAACCGTCAAGGTAAACCGTAACCATGATAGTGACAAGCAAAAAGTGACAACAACAAGAGAGCCTGAAGAAGGAGAAGAGTTTTCTCCGAAAATTTGCTATAAATGAAAGAAAAAAAAAATTTTCCTAGTAAATTCCCATAAGTTGCTTTAGATTATTAATTCAATTAAACTAGGAAGCCATTTCTCAATATGAGCTTTATTCAAAGAACAGGAACATATGTTTGTTTTCTATATACTTTATATTGCAGATGGTCATTTTGTTTGATAACCTTAACATCCAAGTAAGGCAAGGTATTCTCTTCTTCATGTTCAATTGTTAATTGTATTGATGGATAAATATTGCTAAGTTGTTGTGTTAATGCTTCCAGCTCATCTGTATCCATTTTGGTCAAGATGATGTCATCTACATATCTACAGTAGATCAGCAGGGGATCTTGAATTCTGCTAATTATTTGTTCTTCTATGTTATTCATGATTACTTCAGCAAACAGATTTGATAAGGGGGAGCCCATTGGGCCACCATAATTTTGTTTGTATATTTTCTTATTATATTTGAAGATATTATTTTCGTACATATACAATAAAGTTGTTTTTAACTCATGTAGTTGTATGTCATTCAGAGATTGGTCCTGTTTCAATTTATCAATAATGATATCAACCGCCTCAAGTACAGGTGTACTTGGAAACAACGACTTGACATCCATACTCACCATTCTGTAACCTCTTATATCTTGGTTTACATTTTTCAAGATTTCAATAAATTCATACGTGTTCTTTACAGTGCATTGTGTTTTCATAAATTTTGGTGATAAGAACCTGTAAATATTCTTCTCAAGTTCAATCAATGATGATTTCTTTTTGGACACTATGAGTCTCATGGGTTTACCTTCTTTGTGTGTTTTAATTTTAGCAAACAATTGTGGGACTTTTGTACCTATTGGTGGTTTTGCATTTTTAATCTCATTAGGTAGGGTGCTATGGTTCCTGATGTTTGCCAAGTATCTTACTTGGCTATCTGTTGAGTCTTTTTCAACTCAGAACACTGTAGTTCTTCTATTGCTAATTCCACTTTTTGGTTATATTCCACTGTATTCAGAATCACTATTTGACCTGCCTTATCAGCTTCACAAAATCTGATGTTCCCATCTTCTTTTAATTTCAACAACTGATTTTTTTCATATTTTAGTTTCATTAAATAATAATTTCTATTATTTTTTTCATTATATTCTTTTAATATTATTCTGAATAGTTTATCACTGAACTCTTCCTTGTCTTCATTAGGGATGTTTCTGATGATATCTTCAAATTTTGGTATTAATTCTTCTGTTTTTGTTATCTTCTGTGAGAAAGCATATTTTTTCCCTCTCTGCAGTTACTGCCCTCTGTGAATAATTTATTTTCATTTTCAACAATTTCGGAAAACTCTCTCAAAGTAGTGTCTAAAATTTCATTTTTCCATGATCCACAGAAATTTCTGTACGTGGTATTACAGATATCTTTCCATAATCTTAAACAGGTGGATTGAAGACCGAAGATTATTCTTCTTTTATTCACAATTTCTGCACTTAATCTTTTCTTTTGGCACGTTTTTAATATTATCTCGTCTTTCTTATTCATTGGGGAGTTTGTTATTCTTATATATTTCGGGGTTAGATCAAAGTCTCTACCTGCAATCAAAAATTCTACTTGTGTTTCAAATTTTGTTAATTTGATTTTCTGTTTTTTATATTCTTTCAGTCTATTCAATTCATCTTTCTGAAAGAGCTCACGGTAGCGCATACTTCCCACCAAGTTTAGAGACCGCGCCATCTTAGCCACGCCTCCTTCACTTGGAAATTTGCATGTATTCCTATGTAATTCATTGTTTGAAAAGTCACAGTATTACCATAACCATTCAAAAGTTTACGTGCCTACAATTACTTTAATGAGAGTAACAAGAAACTTACCTTTACTAGAAGGTCTGTTCTCATTTGAAACAGATACATTTCTTTGCACGTTTTTACAGTTGATTTGGGCTTCTGGTGCGGCGGTTTTATGTTCTCTTCAGCTTGTTCTTTATTTGACAGAATGAGTAATTCTTTCAGCTTGTTCTGTATTTGACTGAATGAGTAATTCTTTAATCCGTACTGCGGCAATGGTACTTGGTCTAAGATACCTCTATTTTACTTAAAAACCTATTATTTTGCGTTTACATAATCCTAACCAGTAGTTTAATTGACTTATAAAAACTTACTATTCAGTAAACCTACTTGCGTGAACATTCACTAACATAAACTAACTTCTTATTTACAAACACCAAAAACATCTAACAAAAAAATTAAAACTAAAATACAATTATTTACACTAACTCATCTCATTGCCCACTATTTACACAAAACTCATCTCACTCTCTCATTCATGCATCACACCTCTGCCGTTCCCAGTGTAGATTGCCTCTAGCAGCTTTCTACCTGGCCAGGGTTGTCTTCAGGAAGCTAGGTGGTATCAGCCCAGCTATCACAGTGCGAATGAGTGAGAGAAGCGATTATCAGCGTCAGCCCATCTCCCACGTCATATTGAAAACTTTGCCACCGTGGCTCCATCTGTTAGGAACTGTAGTTAATATTTTATTTTATTCTGCAGTATTTTTTTTGTTCTATTTTTATTAGTTCTTTCCATTTTTCATTAAGTATATTTGGGTCATTATGATTACATACTCGATCCCTATTTTTTTCAATCAGTACAGATTCTGTAATACGCAAATGTCTTTTGGAAATCTGTACTGATTGAAAAAAATAGGGATCAAGTATGTAATCATAATGACCCAAATATACTTAATGAAAAATAGAAAGAACTAATAAAAATAGAACAAAAAAATACTGCAGAATAAAATAAAATATTAACTACAGTTCCTAACAGATGGAGCCACGGTGGCAAGGTTTTCAATATGACGTGGGAGATGGGCTGACGCTGATAATCGCTTCTCTCACTCATTCGCACTGTGATAGCAGGGCTGATACCACCTAGCTTCCTGAAGACAACCCTGGCCAGGTAGAAAGCTGCTAGAGGCAATCTACACTGGGAACGGCAGAGGTGTGATGCATGAATGAGAGAGTGAGATGAGTTAGTGTAAATAATGGTATTTTAGTTTTAATTTTTTGTTAGATGTTTTTGGTGTTAAATAAGAAGTTGGCTTATGTTAGTGAATGTTCACGCAAGTAGGTTTACTAAATAGTAAGGTCAATTAAACTACCAGTTAGGATTATGTAAACGTCAGCGAAATAATAGGTTTTTAAGTAAAATAGAGGTATCTTAGACCAAGTATCATTGCTGCAGTACAGATTAAAGAATTACTCATTCAGTCAAATAAAGAACAAGCTGAAAGAATTACTCATTCTGTCAAATAAAGAACAAGCTGAAAACAACATAAAACCGCCGCACCAGAAGCCCAAGCCAACTGTAGAACTCAAAATGGGGAAAAAACGTGCAAAGAAATGTATCTGTTTCAAATGAGAACAGACCTTCTAGTAAAGGTAAGTTTCTTGTTACTCTCATTAAAGTAATTGTAGGCACATAAACTTTTGAATGGTTATGGTAATACTGTGACTTTTCAAACAATGGATCAAGATTTATTTTCAGGCCCTCTCCAAGAATCACGAATCCTAAAGACTTTACTTAGGATTTATTTTTACTTTTACTTAGGATCCTACGGATTTTACGCAAGTTTTCCCCTCTATAGTTTCTTGAAGAAAATGGTTGTTTCAACAAAGAATCTACTCAATTAATCACAGTTTCTATTCCAGGAATTAAAATATTAGAAAACCACAAATTAAAGAACAAAAAATAGAAGCACAGATAGATTTTATCTAATTGATAGAGCAAACATAATGAGAGCACAGCTATTGGTCAACTACTGAGCTGTACGAATTGTGGGTAAAATACTTGCCCTTTGCACTGCCCCCAGTTTTAATGGGAGAAAGAGGTGATGAGGGTATCAATACCATTTGCTGCTGGCTATCCTATATCATACTCAGAGAAATTCAGCATGCTGGAAGACCATTGTAGCTGTCTTGAGAAGACTCAAGAGGGTTGGGCGTAGGCAGCAGGAATGACACGCTGTTGGAGCAATGCTGTTTGGTAAATAGCATGAAAGACCAAGCATGCAAGCGAGAGCATAACCACACTGTTATGCTCATGCTAACCAACACACAGATCGAAAATCGAACAGGAGCCTTAATAACTGCCTGCCTAAAAGTAAGATTTTGTGCTGACAGCAAATCACATGCACACACTTTCAGCTACAATAAACAATACGAATTTTAATTCAAAATTTTTTAGCGTGCTACAGCATGGTAGCATGTAGGCACCACCTGCTAGTGGTTAAAGTACCAACAATAACAAAATCAATTTCATGAGGCTCGTTCAAGAAAGACGTATGCCAAAATTTATAAACACGTATGTACAAACCTGAACTACATATGGCTGTGTGTGGCCCTTTTTAGAGTAATCTTCTCCATAGGCAATGCACCTCTCTAAATGTAGCTGCCACTCCTCCTCAAAGAAATGTTAGAAGCCATCTTTTTGCATTCCTTTCAGAGCAGTCTCTGAAGCTTTGACTACTTCTTCTGTTGACGTAAACCTATGTTCTTGCGCCAGTTGTTTTTGAAAATTGGGAAAGAGAAAAACTCACACTATGTGGAGGGTGTGGAATTGTTTCAATATTTTTTTCAGCAAGAAGGTAGTGACTTTCTGCACCATGTGAGGACGAGTGTTATGATGGTGGACTTTCCAACCATTTCGGTGAATGTGTGGATGCTTCTTACGGATATGTGCGATCAGCTTTGTCAAAACAGACACATAATAATCTGCATTAACCATGCTATTTGACAACATGACATTCTGGTACACCATTCCTTGGTAATAAAAAAAAGTGATTACCATTACCTTCCCAGCACACTTTTCAAATCTTGCCTTTTTTGCCTTTGGAGGTGACAGAGTTTTGCATACAGAAGAGTTCCTATGTTTGCCCACTGGATCACTGGATCTATAAGCAGTCACCTGTCACTAATTTAGGGGCACTGGTTTCATTCTCTTTGGCAGCAAGGCTACAGCACCTTTGAAAATTCCTATTAAGAGCCAGCCCCAAACTTTCCTTCAGCTGTAAGTCATACTGCAAACATTCCTTAACTTATTTTTCTCCCTCATCATATTCAGGAAGTTTGCCTTTTTGTTCTGCAGCATCCAGGTTGATGGATAATTTTCTATAAGTCAGGTCTGGAAAGCTTTGACAGCCCTAAAGGACAAGTCAGCAAGCACGTGAGAGGCAGAGAAGGCACTTGGGAAGTTTAATCATTGGTTAGTTAAAGGAGCAGTCATATACTTTTGGCTAATGGCTGTTGAGGACAACACAGAGTTTTTTTGGAAAACATTCAATGCATGATCTCCCCCACTCTCCTTTCTCAGACACACACACACTTTGCTCTTAAGCTTGTCAGAGGCAGACTGTTGCCCTCACACTTATCAAAGGGGGTTACTTACTTTAGATCCTTTCCTTTATTGCATGAAAATGTGACATGACATTGAAGCGACCCTTTCAAGTGAGAAATGACCGATTACATGCCAGTCTTAAAGAAATCCTTCAAATATGAGCATCTGGGTATCTGTTACATCCAGAGATGATGTCATATGAGCAATGACAGTTACTGGTATGATACGCCTATGCTATACTCTGTGAAGTTGAGGCAGTTTGTGAACGCTACACACGAGGTGCTTGTGGAATTAGTGAAGCCAGAACAACTGCAGTATACCCCTGAATATCTATATCCATTGGATAACAGTTTCTCTGTTGCCATTCCTTCAGTTTACTTTAGAAATTTGGCAAAGTAAAGCCAGAGCTAAAGTGATAAAATCATGCATGTATGAATATGAAGCAGAGGCAGGCATTAACTATAAAGAATTGAGGTACATACACACCAAATAACCAAACTGTGCATTAAACAAACATAATTACAATAGTCAGCACAGGGATTGATTATAATACATACTCTGTAATACACTAACCTGAATAAATTAAATTGCAAAGGAATTTAAGCTACTAACATCATACATACATACATATCACTAAGCTGTTATCTGAGATTCAGAGGTTAGCTCCAAAAAGAAATACAAACTTCCAGATATTTTTATTTATTGTTGTCGTATCAAACTTCTCCATTTACAGCGATCTTGATATACAACTCGTGCTTCACTGATATCCATTACACGCCATACACAAGATCATTTATACTTCATACTCATAATCTTTTTCTCATGCAGACACCCCTGAATCTGATCCACCCATGTCTTCCTTGGCCTTCCTCTGCCTTTCCTTCCTGCCACTTGGGCTGAAAAGATTTTCTTAGTAAGCATTTCATCACTCATTCTTTCAACATGGCCAAACCACCGAAGCATATTGGTCTCCACCTTGCTAACAGCATTTTGCTTCACATCACACAACTGCAATACATCTTCATTCCTCACACAATCAGATCGTGTCTTGCCACAAACCCCACGTAAGTAACGCATTTCTCCAGCACACAAACGACTCTTATGTTTCTTCTGCAGTACCCAGGTTTCACTGCCATACATCAGAGTAGGAACAATTACAGTTTCATACACAGCCATGCGGGACTCTCTAGAGAACCCATCATTCCTGTGAAAACCTCCCAGAGCAGCTATGACTTTCAAAGAAGAATTCACTTGCCTCCTGATTTCACCATCCAACTTGTTCTCTCTGTCAAACATGCTTCTTAAATACACAAACTCACTCACCTGGTCAATCACAGTGCCATTTATACTTACATTACATTCAGTGCTACCCGTTCTTCTCTCAAACACCATAACTTTGGTTTTTCCCTTATTTATACTCAGTTTGAATTTCATGCAAACTTGGTGCATCCGAGTCAACATACTCTGCAACTCACTTTTGCTCTCTGCCAACAGGACAGTGTCATCAGCATACAGCAATCTGCACACACGGATATCACCAAGACATAAACCACTATTATCTATTTTGCCATCACGCATGCATGCGTCCATAAATATATTAAACAGCCATGGTGACATTACACAACCTTGTCTAACTCCTACACCAATGGAAAACCATTTTGATAAAACACCATTCACTCGTACACAAGCTCTACTACCAGCATACATGGCTTTTACACTATTAAGTAGATTCCCAGTAACACCATATTCATTCAATACCTTCCACAAAAGTGTCCTATTCACTCGGTCATAAGCTTTCTCTAAATCTACGAAGGCAGTAAAAACTTTCTTCCCAACAGCCAGATACTTTTCAATCATCATGCGTAAAGCAAAAATCTGGTTAGTGCAGCCTTTACCAGGCATAAAACCACTCTGAACATCCCACACTTTCAATGATGTAAGACCTCGTACTTTTTCAATAACAACCTTACCAAACACTTTCCCTGGCACACTTAGTAGGCTAATACCATGATAGTTCTTGCATTCAGTCTGATCACCTTTTCCCTTATACAAGGGAACAATAATAGCATCCTTCCAATCCCAAGGGACCATTCCTAACTCCCAGCACAACTGGCAAATTTTAGTTAACCAGTCAATTATAGAGTCACCACCATATTTCAACATCTCTGCAGTTATGCCATCAACTCCTGGAGCCTCATTCTGAAGAGATTTTAGAGCTCTACACATCACTTCTCTCGAGATCCCTCCTGCACTTCCATCTACTGTGACATCATCTGCTTCTGCCTCAGAATCACCTTTGCTTTCCTGATCTAATAACTCACAGAAGTATTCACCCCATCCGTCACTTAACTCATTGGGCTCCCATATCATTTTCCCCATCTCATTCTTCACACAACTTACAACTCCCCCCCCTACTTTTCCTGAGTCTCACGTACTTCCAGAAAAATTTCCTATCTTTCCAAAAAAGCCAGTTCATGCCTTTCCACTTTCTCCTTCCTATCTTTTGCCTTACTGTGGCAAACCAGTTTAGCAGCTTCACGCTTCTTACAGCGATATTCATCCACAGAGACTCTACCTTGCAACATCCTCAAATAGGCTTCCTTCTTTCTCTTTACTGCCTCTTCAATCTCACTATTCCACCAAGCATCACCTCTATTGTTACCCACTATTGTGGTGCCACAGACCTCTTTAGCAGCAGTAACAACACAGTTCTTAAAACATTCCCACTTCTTTTCTACATCCCTCTCACAAGACTTCAGATCCTTCAGTCGTTCTCTGAGTAAGTCAGAACAACGCTGATGATCTACAAGGAGCCTATCAACCTTTATTCTTTCTATCTTGGGTCTCTTCCTATTCCTCCAACCAACATTAAGTTTCACTAGTGACACTATCAAGTAATGATCAGAACCAAAATCCGCACCTCTCATCACACGGGTGTCAACAACTAAGTGTTTCAAACGCTGATGTTAGACAACAAAATCTATCACACTCTTTTGACCAAGAGTACGATTTTCCCAAGTATATGTGTGGATATACTTGTGGTTGAAAAATGTATTAGATACACACAAACCATTCTCAGTGCAGAGTTCAATTAATCTTTCACCATTATCATTCACACAAGGATCATTAAACTTACCCAGAACATTGCCAGAAATTGCATTCTGCACACCTACTCTAGCATTGAAATCCCCTGCTATTATAACTTTTTCTTTAGCACCAAACTGGCTCAAAACAGCTTTTAGCTCATTCCAGAAATCTTCTTTCTTATCAGAAGGTTCAGAGTCACAAGGAGCATACACTACAACAATTACAATTCTCTTAAGTTTCACTTTCAAACGAATCCAGAGAATTCTCTCACTAACACAACTATAGTGAATCAAGTTGTTCTTCATCTTTTCACTTAAAATCACACCTACAACAGCCTGTCCTCTCATATTATCCAATACTCCAGACCACACACTCACCGTGCCATTCACTTCTTCTACCCCAATTTCCTTCTTTTTGGTTTCACTTACACACAGCACATCCAGTCTATATTTATTCATCTCCTCAATCACCTCACTCATCTTGCCATTTATACCTCTAGTATTCCATACACCAATCTTACATTCACTCAGCCGAGATCTCTTTCTCATACGCCGTTTAGAAAGTCCAGGTCGATTCCGTGGTGGACCGTCCTTCTCAAGTGTGGTAGGTCCACCATATCCCACACTTGAGTCATTCTTAATATTTCTTTTTGTCTTTTTAATCAGGTAAGTACATCAGTGTGGGGGATTAGCCCACAGCTGAGGGTTCCAGTTGGTCATTCAACCTAAGGATTCTTTCCAAGCAGAATTGCTTTAGTGCAATTCTGCTTGGAAAACCGGACATTCCCAAAGTTCGATGAAATTAAAATGCTAAAAAAGAATAAAAAATCGGAAAGGCAAACGAGGAGGGAAGAAGCAATATTAATCTACAAAAATAAAGCAAGGGTATGTAACCAGAACGACCCTAGCACATTATCGGGCCTGTGGAAAGAACTAATAAGACAAGAAAAACAACAACAAAAGAAAAACAGGCAAAAAAAGACAAGAAAACCAGGATAGGAGAAGAAAATTAAAAAAATTAAAAAAAAAAAAATACGGAAAAAAAAAGTTTTCTTAACGAAACATAGATGGCGCCAGCCGGGCTTGATAACGAAATATATATAGGAAAGTTTTTCCGACGAATGGCAACAAGGAGTATCGGACTCCATTAGCGCGAAGTTAACCACGAACATCGGTGGTAAAGTCGCCACGCTCCTGAAGATGCCCAGAGTATGGGCGAAAATTTCGAGTATAAAGAACGGTAAAAATTTGATGTTTGAATCCTAAAGCAAAGATCCAACGAGTATACCCAGCGAAAAGTGTGAGAAGTAAAGCCAGTCATCGCATACAACGGACTTTAGGACAATAACCTCAACAAAGACCGGAAAACACGTGCGTGAAATGTTCCCGTCGCTAGAAAGGAATGCCAAGGTAAGCATTATCCGCTAGTTTTCTGTACAAGTTACTTTGAAATATCGCACGTAAAAGAGAATAGTACAATAATTAGAGCTATATAATAGTCAGAATTAGAACTACTAAGTGGAATTAAAACCCAGTGAGTTGGAGTCTTTTCGCCAATGTCACACAGAACTAGCTTGCACCTCTCCAAGATTTACAGAGGCCCTAGTTGCTGTTGTGTGTGCCATTGCTACCACGGAGCGCCCCGAGGAGGCAAACCCATCGCTCACTACAACCGCACATAAAGCTACTAACAGTAATTCATAATCAAAAATCAGTGCAATAGAAAATTGAGCTATCATTCTTTTGTTAGCAAACCAACAAATGCCAATAAAAATGTTAACAAAACTATAAATGCCAATACATACCCATCCATTAACTAGTAGGCTTTAATGCTAAAAATTTAATCAGTGGGTACAGTCAAAACTACTTCTACCTTATGTCAAAAATTACAGAGAACATTTCTAATATATACACAGCCATGTTTTATATTAAGCCATTTTTATGGCAAATTTGGTTCTTCAATTTTGTTTGTGTGATTAATCTTCTCAAAGCGCATCAGCTCAACTTTTTTCCTTGGGTTTGGAGACTACCCCTGAGGTATACTGAACTTTACAACCTTATTCCAACTGAATATCAGGTACCTTATTTGTGCTTGTAGTTGACATTTGTGTACTGCATCACATAACAACATACTTTTACATTTATTGTTACTTGCTTATCATAATACATATACACACACCAAATTATTTTCCTATACTCATAAATTAAAGCATCTACAGAAAATCATGGAAAATTCAAACACAATTTCTTTTACTACTGGAATTCGACAAGGGCAATGGATTTTTCATTCTCAGTTATTTTCCTATACTCATAAATTAAAGCATCTACAGAAAATCATGGAAAATTCAAACACAATTTCTTTTACTACTGGAATTCGACAAGGGCAATGGATTTTTCACACACACACACACACACACACACACACACACACACACACACACACACACACACTAAATGAATAATCATTATTATATCAGTTTAGCAGTTGGAATGCCCTTACAATATTATTCAGAGGTGTTTGCAAGGCAAGGCACGAAACCCTGAAATCATCGGCGTCTCCCAACGGTGCCAATGCATAAGCTCGAGACATAAATGAACATGTGAGGGTAACTCCCCCCCCCACAAAAGTATTTCCGTTACTACTAGTACCTCTAATTATTATACTTATCAGCAAAGCTGTTACCGATACTTCGAAAGATAAAGTGGTTTCACTTTGGGAATTACTTACTACCTACCTATACCTTTTGCTCACAACAGTAAATTATTTTGGGGTTGAGCTTGCAGTATTAATTTGTTGCTAAAAAAAATAAATTCCTTCAGTGAAATTTTAGTAACTTTGATTTCGACAACTACATGATATTGTCTTTAACATATACCACACTAAGAACATTAATAAAAAAATTTGCATTTGTATAAAATAAACCAATTACACACATAACATACCTTTTCAAAAAGTTTTGCCTTTCTTTCCAATTGCAAAATTACACATTTGGCAAATAAATAAAAGAAAATCTGCAGTCAAGTTTTTATGTTACTAGAAGGGCAACTCCTCTTTTTCATAGGATATTGATCTTTTTTTAACAGAAATTTTAGTCGTTAAGTTTCAGTCAGGTGGTATTGACCTAAAGTTCTATTTACTAATAAAATAACAGTATATTTAGCAAATTGGATATTGATCTAAGTTCCATTTATTAATTAAAAAAACCATCAGTCTGGTGTGGTGTTAATCTAAAGTTATATTTACTAATAAAATAACACTATTTCTTAAAAAAGTGTGCAATCTTCATTTGTTTTTTAGCAGAGATGCTATCAGGCTGACACGTTTCCAACATCCTTCCTTTGCAGTGTCTTATTTGTGTACCGAAGAGGAGAAGAACCTTTACCATTACAAGTAGCCGTTATAATTGCTTGAACAGGTTTTGGAGGCAGAACTGTAGCACGTACTCCAGAGATCGTGCTAGGATTTTTCAAAAGAGTAAAAATACTTCAGATTTTTCAAAGGAGTATTTTTCTTTCCAAAGGAGTAATTTTAGAGAACGAACAACTATCACATTAAATTTTTAGCTAAATAATATTTAATATTAAAAACAAATAATTATATCTATATATAAATATGTCAACACGAATTAGCATTTAATTGAATTTCTTTTATATAAAATAAGTAAATCGTAATTTATCGAAATCTTACATACTTGTCTTGTTTTATCCATGAGGCTACAAAAATTTTGTTTTGCTTTTGAAAGACTGTACCAAAACTTGTGCGTGTGTGTTGCTTCACAGATTCAGTTTCTACACACTCAAACTTCAAAAAGAGTTCTATTGTGGAGGAAGGAAATCTACAGTCTATCTCAATCACAAAAGATAAAATAAACTTTCATTGGACATTGTGATGTGCAAGTTTATTATTACAAAGGTCAACTCATTTATTATTTTTGAGCATGTTTTCCTTCAGCTCTGAAAGAAAAATATCTTTTTGAATACTATGTATGAGATATTTACAGTTCACATAATTGAGACTTGGTGGATTCAACCATTTTTCTGATATGAGGAATGTCCAGTTTCTCCCTTTGCAACTATTTATACAGGGGAAAATAACATTTAACAATAATTCAGGACAGTGGAAACATCGCGAAAAAAAATTACGATTAAGAAAAAATCTTCGCTCCGTCTGACTTCCGTTTTCAAGCAAAATTATATTTTACAATAAAAATGAGCAGAGGAAATATTGCGAGGGGAAAAAATTACGATAACAGATTAAATCTGCAGTTCGTCTAACTTCCGTTTTCGAAAGTTTTGAAAGACGAAATTCCGTCCACAGCCGGAAAACGCCCCCCCTCCACCGCTACCACGTACGCAACCCCCCCCCCAATTATCTTCAGTTTTGATGACAACAAAGTCAGAGTTACTCTTCGAATCCGCGAAAGAATCTTTTGGAACAAAATTTACAAGGAAATTTTTGCTCCGTCGAACTTCCGTTATTTGAAATTATTGTCTACACTTTCAAGCTGAAATGCAAACATTTATGCAATAAATTAATATTTAATAACAATACTGGGCAGAGGAAACTTCGCGAGAAAAAGAAATTATGATCGCGGGAAAAATTTCACTCCGTTTAGCTTTCGTAAGTTCTGAAAAACGGAATACCGCTCCCCAGGCGGAAAACGAGCCTCCCCGCCCCCAATCCTCAGAAAATAAAACATTACATTCATTTTTTTTCCCATCGCTCTGAAGTATAACCGAAATGCGGAATTCCGCAAATCCGAAGAACAATCTCATGCCTGATTCGTAAACAGTCTGCGATATGCAAAATGAATTGCTCATACGGCTACGCATGGAAGCCGATTCACGCTTCCGTAAACTGATTATGTTCCCGATGTATTAGATTGCAATTTTCGGGACTCTGAACGGATCATTTCTAAATCACATATTTTTACAAAGGATGCATTTTTAACGCGCGAATTTTGCGAGTGATCCAAAAACGGACCCAAGATTTTATATTTATATATATATATTTTTTTAAATTTCGTAAGGCGGAGACCCCCGCTTAACAGCTTTGTTTCGGCGGGAAACCCGCCATCCAGCCTTGAAATGGCAATTAAACGAATTTCAAAACACTTCCTCCACGCCTCGCTGCACCGATACACTAGCGTCTCAATCCCGACGCAAATGAATCGTTACCTCCAACCAATGCGCATGCCCATCGGTTGAGCTGCTCTGCCCTGAAGGTTCTTCCGAATGATTGCCGAAAGCGGATCCCTAGTTGACTAGCTCGGCAATGGGAACCAAATCATGATTTTTTCATAAACTGTGACATAAAAGTTAGCATATAATTTCTTGATAAAAAAAATGGTCATTTTCATGACAAAATCCCGGTGTAATCACCGATTATAAAAGGAAATTGCTTATGGAAAAACTGCGTAAAAATACGCATTTCTAAATTTTAACGCGTATTCGGCGTTTTTAAGGTGTGAAATACGCGTGTAGATGCGTTATCACGATCTCTGACGTACTCCATTTATATATGCAGAAACATGACCCAGCTGTATCAATTTTCTGACACCATTACCTAGCTTTCTCCTTTTGGGCGTCTTTTTTCTAGCCAATCCCACCGGAATTTATTTTTGACTGAAGCCTCTAATCTAATGTCTTGAGATCGTCAGTTTTGGTTAAAATTTTCATCGTTGATGACGAACTGAACTTAAAACGTGTAAACTTTCAAATTCCTAAAAACATTCATACATCACACACATACACACACACAAAAAAAAAACCCCATCACTTTTGCCTAAACAAAAAACCACAAACGTTTCATCAGGGAAACAAAGACACCTCCTCTCCGTCACGGACTTACTAATACAATGAAGCAGGCTGCTTCCGCGCGTAGGTGCAGACACGCAAGGCTAACTAGAAAGACAGGCTCCGGTGCAGAGAAATCACGTGATCACGGTAGTGCTGTCTGTCGCGAGGCTGAGTCAGTGGCTGACGCTATCGTCTGTGTGCTGTCGTTTGACATTGTTACTGGTGGTATTTTTCTCTACATTTTGAAGTGTGTGCAATATATAAATCTATTAAACATCCCACACATGTGCTTAAAAGTGCATGTTCACTCATAAGGATTACACAAAATAATTTTGGTAAGTAGAAAAGTGATTTTTTTTTCTGTAAATGGGTTTAGAGTTGTAGCACATTTAGGCCTAAACGTTACTTCACTGTCTGTGCTTGTCAGTTATTTGATAAGAAACTGTTAGTTACAAAGAATGGAAGGAACTTTTTTTTTATAATTTCCGTGGATTGGACTCTTGTGGTGTTCTTATTTTACTCTAATTGCAGCTAATAAACTATTTTCATTTACCTTAGCGACGTGCCTCAGTCAGGCAGTCGAACACCACGTTGTTGCATATTGTTTTGAAGTTTTCAAAGTGTAATATGTTTTAGTATTGCTTTGACTCAATGGATTTACGGGATAGTTAGATTTTAATTAAATTCACAATATTTCGAACCAAAACGATAATTTTTATATCTTGTGCAGTTCTTTTTTTCACGAAATGCTGACTTGTTAGACATAGCAACATACATATAACTGAATAGAGTTCAACGATTGCCTTCCGTTTGAACAAATGTTTTATACCATTAACTGTGGTTATACAAATTTAACATTCGTTTAGCATAGAAAGACTCGATTTAGGATTAATTTTTACTATTTTCCTTAACTTGCAAGACAGTTAACAAGTATTACTCTAGTGATTTTCCTGCTATATTATTTACACTTAAAATTTTGGCTTCATTTTTGGCAGAAACACCAGTATCGCCTGTTTGTTACTTTGATTTTCCATTTTCTGTGACAAACATGAAATAAGGCAACAGAATGTGTTCTCACATCAGAGAATTTAAAAACATTTGGTTCTGGTTATAGTGAAAAAATAAACCCTAATTTCTTTGTAGACTGTATTTAATGTGTACAGAGATGAAGTAATATTTGGCCTCCTGGGGTTCATGTTTCTCCTAAGGCCTTTAACAAGTTAAAACAACATTCCTGAATGCTCTTTTTTTTTTCTTTGTAAACAACAGATTGATAAATTGAAGCCCAAATACAAAAACAGATCATGCCCAGAACTTGTAGTGTATTTAGTTGCAAATCAAACTATAGAAGCCAGAATGAAAAGGTCTCTACGTTTCAGTTGCCAAAGAAAGAACCCCTAAGGAGTCAGTGGCTTAGAAAAATTCCCACAGATCTTACAGGTAAGAAAAATCCAGTTGTTTGTATCAAGCATTTTCATGAATTGTGTGTAATTCGTGTCGACAAACTGGTTGTCAATGGAGAGTTAAAAGAATTTGAGCGACAGGTGCCAGCACTGCGGGATGGGTCTGTGCCCACAATATTCCCTAATGCACCACATTATTTAACTGCTGCATCTAGTACAACTCGAAGGCTTGCAGATGTGGAAGAATCTCACTTTGAGAATGCTATAAAGCAAAGTCTTTTAGATCACAACAAGTATTTGGAGAAAAGAAAAATTAATTGCTCTCAGGATCTGATTACGCATTATCTTGAAAACAAAGACAAATTCAAAAGGGAATGGACAGTTGTAAGTAATGATCGTAAAACTATTTTTTGTTATGTTGATTTTACATGTTCTTTACCTTGTCTTGCAGGATCCATTGTTGTATTTAATGATCTTGAATTTGAAATTTATGCAGGTAAGATTAAGATTAGTAAAAACAGGTTGCCTAAGAGTTTGAAGGTTTTGAATTCTCTAAATGATTTTGATGAATTGGTAGCATTTGTTGAAAAACAAACAGTTACGCAGGATGAAGTAAATGTTGTAGATTCAGCTATTGTCGCATTGCAGTCTTCTGATTCACCTCAATTACAGTTTTTTGTGAGCAGTTAAAAATTCACCAAATGCCAAAAAAACCGAAGAAATTATAGCAATAATACCATGGTTCTAGCATCTTCGATATATGTCCACTCTTCTTCAACGTACTATGCCCTCTACAAAAGTAAATGTTTGTACCTTCCACATCCCCGTAACTTGCAAAAACTAATTAACAGATTTTCCATTTCAGGCAGTACTCTTCAAGGAAGTGTTACCTATTTGAAAAGTAAAATTCAACACTTAAAACAACACGAGCTTGTTGTGAACTTGTTATTAGATGAAATATACATTGAACCACAAATGAGTTTCAAAGGTGGATCAATATTTGGTAGTAGCCAGTTTGATGTCAGCAAAACTGCAAAAACTGCACAAGTCTTTATGATTTCAGCTTTGTTTTCAAAATATAAAGATGTGGTAAGTATTACACCTGTTCACAGTTTAACATCTGAACAGTTAAAATTGATGATTTTGAATGTAATTGTTGAAATTGAAAAGGTTGGCTTTCAAGTTCTTTCCTTGATTTCTGATAATAATGCAATTAATAGGAAAGCATTTGAACTTTTAACTCCTAACAAAATTCTGCAACCAAGTATTATTCACCCTGTTGACAGTTCCAGGTTATTGTTTTTTATATTTGATTCTGTTCATATAATTAAGTGTATTAGGAATAACTGGATAACAAAAAAAGGTGAGAATCGTTGCATCATATTTCCGGATATGGTCAAATAATGATTTGCTTTTAAAAGCTCAATATAAACATCTAGAATTATTATATGAATTAGAAAAAAATTCTCTTGCTAAATATGGTCATCTTTTGTCTGCTGAAGTTTTGTATCCTTCAAGTGTACAAAAGCAAAATGTGAAATTTGCTCTGCGAATAATAAATGAAAAAAATATTGCCGCTCTAAAGTGCATTGCAACAAGTAAGCATGCCATGTTCCCTGGTTATGAGGCAACTTGTCAGTTTATAGAGATTTTTTCTACATGGTGGAAAATAGCAAATGTGCAGAGTGCATTTGAAGGTAAGCGATTTAATGATAAATATAGGGAACCAATTGGAGAGAATGAAGATTTTCAATTAAATTTTTTTAAATCCATGTCTTTGTGGTTAAAAAAATGGAGGACCACGGTCCCCATTGCCGATGCTTTAACTGCACAAACATTTCAGTCATTAATTACAACTACTGATACTTTTTTAGAACTTGTACCCTATCTTTTTAAAATGTATAAAGTTGATTATCTGTTACTTGGGAAGTTCCAGAATGACTATTTGGAAGGTAGGTTTGGAAACTACAGGCAGCTGAGTGGAGCAAATTATTATATAAGCTTTGTGCAGCTTCTTGAAAGTGAGCGGAAACTAAGGTTCAAAAGTATGGTACTTTTAAGTTCCCTCAATGGTAATGTACACTTGAAAACTCTACTTCCTTGTAAAGAAGACTGCACTTACAATGTTGATGTATCTCCCTTTCTTAACGTGTTGGATGAAGATTTCACATTAGAGAGTGTGCCCAATGATATTTTAATAAATTTAACATACATTTGTGGTTTTACAGTTAGGAAACAGTTACAATTAGGTAAATGCATTGAGTGCACATTTTGGTTACAGTCTGATAAAGAAATTGATATTGAAGTTTCCTCAGTACCTTGTGAATTGATTAAAGAATTAGACAGAGGTAAGTTAGTTGTTCCTACTGAGTCTGCTTTATATGCTACTGCTGTAGTCTGGCATGTTTTAAAAAAAAATTGAGTCCTTTGCTGAAAAGTTTTACGGTGTTCAAAATCAACTCTTCCTGTTGTACAAACTGAGTGCTATTAAACTTTCACAGCATGATATTTTTACGCCGATTAACAGAACAATGCATCTGTAAAAAAAACCTTCGTAGTGTATTAGAAGGCATATGTTTGCGTTCGAGCAAAATTATGATTAATAATTTAATTAAAGTTAGGAATGATTTTAGAGATAGTGATAAATGTACTGCTAGAAAAATTAAAAAATTGAAAAGTTAGTATGTGTTTTTATTGTAAATGAAATTGCAGGTTAGTATTAAAGTGTTAGCTAGTGGTAAAATTGTAATTTTAATGCTGGAGTGTTTGGGAACGCATTGTCAAATGTCTTTGTTACCAACCTTGATTTTTCACATGGTTAGTGTTTTATAAAATAAAATTGCTGTGTGTGTGTGTGTGTGTGGCAAATTTTGATGATGCAGGTTCCTACAACCTGATAAGGAAAAACATAAAGTTGGGGGAAATATTCTGAAGCTGAATACAGTTGCAGCTAGTGATGACCAGCACCTGCCTTCTTTGAAACTATTTGAAATAGGCATTTGTGGCACATATGTAAAAATTGTGCCCATCTGTCTCTTTTGATAGTATTTCTTGCTTCATGTCCCAGAAAATTGGAAGACTGCCGCCTGAAGGTAAGTTGATTTTTTATTATCAAAAACTAATCAAAACGCATAAATTCTGTGAGCAGTGACTGATTAGCATGAATTATGTGTACAACTATGAAGTGAGATGAAATAGTCAATGGGAACATCTTTCATAGACTTGCAAAATGTATTATGGGTGTACGCGGGAGCACTCTCCGTTAAAAGTATGTCTCCACCGCTGAAGCTTCAGCGTCTAGCAGTGGCCACGTGGGCTTAATAACCAATACCGCTCGCGCTGTTACGTGTCCTGAGAAACGCTCGTTAGGGGTACTTTAATCTTTGAGCTCCATATTTTATTGCTTGTTCGTGTTCACCTGTTTGTGTTTTCCATTCTATCGCTCACGTTTGTTACTTTGTTCATTAAACAACGAGGTTGTGGTTTGTTGTTCGATCGTTGGTTATGGATTATTTTATTCCTTCTTTTGGAGTATCACTTGAAAACGTGTATTCCAAGAAGTTTGGTTAGAGAAACTTTGATATTTCCAACATGGGTGTATCTGGATTGAAAAGCTGCATGAAAGGGTAAAATACATTTGGAACTTGATAAATGTGCAAATGCTGCTATTTCTACACGTACCACCATTAGTGATTACATGAAAGTGCAATGCCACGTGGAAAAGCTGTCTCTCACCGTAAAGCTCATGAAAAGAAACGTAAGCTTTCAAGCTGAAGCAATACAAATGTGGGAGCTTTTGTGACCCCACACGGAATATCTGAGATCAGAGGTGCTGTGGGCTATGAAACTTATATATAGCAACTATTCATATAACCAGAGTTTTATAAAAATAAAATGTATCTGCGTACACAACCCCTGAAACAGAAAACTTGCTGCAAACCAGCGAAGCACAAACCATGATAAAAATAGAATTACATAATTTAAAGAAAAATTAATAAAACATTAAATAATTACTAGAACATTACAGATTCCGATGAGGCCAAAATAAGTACATTACAGTTGAATGTGCTGCAATATGTGTGAAATGGACCTTTATGGTAAAACATTAAAATATTTTACTATAAACCTCATAAAATCAAGAGACTAATTAAAGAAAGTTTTTATACCCAGAAAAACACTTCCATTAATGAACCTTCAAAAATTATAAATAGCATTTTGACCAGCTTAATTCAAAACTAGTAGACTTACAAAATACATAAGAAAAAGATTTTAATAACTGGCAACTTTAAGAAGAACCTGGCAATAAAATTGAAACTGTTTTTGTGTAAACAAAACTTTTGATATAGGGCTTATACATTGAGAACCAGGTCTCAATGAAATCCAGAGGCCAGAAATGTCTGTATAAACAAAAGAATTCAAAGTTTTTCTAGTTAAAATCAAATTAAGTATATTAATATTAGTAAATTCTTGAGCAAGTGTTTTAAATGCTGTAAATAACATTTTCATTGTTTTTAATCTACCAGCAAACACTATCGGCAAAATCCGCTAACAATTTGGAAACTATCAGCGTAGAGCATGCGCTCTTACATCTACATTTTGCTACTCTGCATATAACTCGTGCAAACAAAAAGACAAACTTTTTTGCCATATTTCCTGACAGCCGTATAGCAAAAGACATATGGTGAAAATAAAAATGCACATCTTTGTTGTTATGCTATTTCACCATATTTTCTGTTTTTGTTAACAGAATATGTAAATCATGATGAATTTGTTCTGTTATTTGACAAGAGTTTAAATAGGAAAACTCAATGCAAACAAATGGATATTCTTGTTCTTTCATAGTTTATGATAAAGTTATTACTAGGTGCTATGGATCAAAATTTTTAAAGTGTGCACCAGCTGACATCGGTTTGGAAAACTTTAATTTTTGTGTTGAAAAGCTAAAGCTTGAGAAAGCTAATCCAGGTGTCTATGGATGGTCCAGCTGTCAACTCGAAGTTCTACGACGTGCTGCAAAATCAGCTACGTGAGGATTCAATGGATACATTGACATTCGAAGTTGCGGACTACATATTGTCAATGGTGCATTTCAAGACAGTGTAAAGGTTTTTGAATAGAATTTAAACGAGTTATTTTCTTCACTCTATTGGCGTTTCAAGGATTCCCCAGCCAGGAGGGAACACTATAGCAAGCCTTATGGAAAATACTGACTGCTCAGAAGAAAATACAGGGAATTCATAGCTCATTACAAAGTCAAACAGTTTTAGGAACAGAAAAAAAAAAAAAAAAAAAAAAAAAGAAAAAAAAATTGGATGAACTGGTTCAGTTAATAAAGAAAGCTTAATAAATCTTAGTGTTTACTAAAAGTTATTAATCATAATTGATGTTTTGTTTTTTTGGTTTATGATATTACTAAGTAAAATAAGAATGCAACAATAATAAACTCACTGTGTAGAGAAAAAATAAGTGGGTGGTGGAGAATCAATCTTAGCTGTTTCACAGTTATTGAGGTAACTTTTTCTTTCTATATTAATTTATTACAATAAACGCATATATTTATAATACATATGGTAAAAATTAAAAGAAATCAAACCTGGAAAATGATGTATATTAGTCATAAAAAGTCCTTAAAAAATCACGATTCTCATAATTTTCCAGCATACCTATGGCGAACTTCTAGATCGAAATGGGAAACTTTTATTTTCAACTTTATAGTGGCGGAAGGCGAATAATTTTTAGCGTATATATTTTTAAGGGAAAATCGTTTATAAATTGTGTACTTGTGTGTGTAGTGCGTGCTATAGCTGTATTTACGCACCGAAAAAAAAAATCAAATTTGTTTTCACCGAAAAAATACGGGATTATTAATTCAGTGAAGTGAAAGTTTGTCAAGATAGGCAGTATTAAATAATTCACTTCAGTGAAAAACTGGACTGATTAATTTTAATTCTGGTCTTTTTAAACGTTTAATTTATTCTCTTATGGTTCGTTTTTGAACATCAAAAACGCAGCTTCAAATCTCCTTGCTCGTTGACTCAAAAACCAACGCCGAGGCTGACGACAACAGCACTACCGTGGTCACGTGACCTCCGTAGCTCGTCTCGGCACCGGAGCCTGTCTTTCTAGTTAGCCTTGGCAGACACGTGAGTGACGTACTTTATTTGCTTTAACTCGCTCCCACCCCCGCCATCTCCAAGTTCCAATCCCACATCACTCATCAGAGCGAAAACCTGTTTTTTTTTGCATCGAGGAGCAGAAGCGCCTACGAAATGACTGAGAATGTGCGCGCATGCCCTTTCCACAGAACAACGGACAACCATAGCACGAACTGCCGGCTTCGTGTGTCAAGCTCGAGTCAACTGCATCGGCGAGGAAGACAATCTTATCACATTAATTCATTGGTGAAAAGCAATTTTTTTTTTAGTAAATACTTTTGCCATGAATCGTTTTAATTTTTTTTTTTTTGCTTTGTCGCTTATTAGAACTCAAAATTTAACAGTCTTAAAAATGTCTTCAAAGCTAAACATCCGGGAATTCCGGGCATGATAGATCGCCCAAACCCGGAAATCCGGGTTAGACCCGGAACACAAACAGCCCTGATTATTTGAAGTGATGAGGCTGTCGTATTATGAAAAATATTTAATGAACAAATTTGCTATAAAGCTTTAACAGTGTCACTAAATATGTTCTTTATCTCTTTTTTTTTTTTTATTTTTTTCGTAAAAAACATGTGATAAAATATACAATATGATGTGTTATTGTTAAAAGGATGGTAAGCTGGCTTTGGACAACTGAAATCTCAGGAATGCCATTAATCAATCATTTGATGAATCAGCTGATCACTGGGGTAGGATAGGGGGGAGTCAAATATGGCACTACCTTGGGTAACAACAGATTACTTTGTTCGTACTTGAGAATCTGAGTAAAAGACTGAACAGAGAGAAGAAATATTACACAACTTAATACCTATTTTAATTTAATAATTACTCAGAGATCATTTTATGTGCAGAAATAACAGTTTGGCAAAACAGGTAGGTAGACAACATGAAGGGCAGGAATAGTGCAAATGTGTATAAAAGGCCGGTTCTACGCCAGAGGTGGATCAATGTTAACCTATGGGATGCACCACTTTGGCAGGTGGGGGATCATGGGGTTGTGGTGGATCACATCTTACGCCATGTTGAGTGATTGCTTGGAGACTGATAACGTCATAGGGATGCCGCAGGGTGCTCGGAGATAAGACTGGACCGTCTTAACATGACATCATAGGGGTGGGAAGTTGGCGTTATGGTTTAATTAATATTTCGCAATATTATCTCGGTACGGAGGCTGGATGACGGTACAAATGCTTTTTTTATCTGACACGTGTTTGTGAAAACTTTTCTTTCAATCTCTCATCTTGTGAATTTTTCTTTTTATTTCCTTCAGGTAATTTTTTAAATTTTGAATGTTTTTTTTTCCAAAGAGTTTGTTTTTTCTTCATGCATTTTAAGATTCTTTACAATTCTCCAAAAAACAGATATGAATGTTCTGGTGGATGACATCATGATTCTCCGGCCAGCGTCATTTTTCCATCAGGAAATTTTACTGAGTGTGTTGCTTTGGCAAATTCTTCTTGTTTTATTATACCAAACCTTTTCGTAGATATTTTTTTATTTTTGCCACTTAAATTTTTTTATTTAACGACGTTCAGAGTTTAATGCATGTTAGCAAAGGAATATTCGGAGCTGAAGGAATATTCGATCGGGTATTAGTTCTTAGCCTAAAATTTACTTTTTAATGTAGTTTTAGCTGGTGATTCATACATTTCTTTTATGTCTCCATCTTCGACTAAGGAATTTTACTGATTTATTTTTCTTAAATAGTTCGGGTTTTTTTTTTTTTTTTTTTCACAAATTGTGTGTGTGTGTTTACCTGCCACACCCCCTAGTATCTAGGCCTGAAGGAGCCGAGATGCTAGGAGGTGTGGCAGGTAGGGAGCTCATTCAGGCATGCTCCTGCGGCGGGACTAGACGTGCCAATGCAAGAATAAGAAATTTTGATGTCCATTTTTTTTTTTTTTTAAGATGAAAGGAATTGATTGTTATGTGATCCAGTAGTTTTGATAGAAATTTCAATCTTAATTAGCATAGGCTGCTGTGACGGGGAAAAAATGTTAGATTCTACCACAGGAGGTCGAAAAAAAAATGAAGGAAGTGATTTCATGAAAAAATGAACTGAGCCCACTTGAGATTGAAATATAAGAAACTATGATGATGTGTACGAATCTAATGGGTTTTCCCCATAAACTGAAAGAATGTTAAAGCTGAAAAGAATAATTATGGAATGAACTAAAATTAAGTTGATTGGTACAAGAAAAAGTGATACAAGTGAGATTATTAAATAACTTTGTATCACTGCTAGAGGAAGAGGATATTTGAAGGAAGAAGTGATACAGTGTATGCAGTATAAAATAAAAATAAGCCAACATCATGTGCTATGTCACAGAAAATGGTCAATGAGGCTGAAAAGTCAAGCTTTCACAACTGCACAGTGCTGAGATTTAGCCACGAAAGTATGCATAAAGAATAAGCTAAAATGTTGCTGAAGTAGATATGCAGTGTCACCAAAATGAAAAAATCAAGAATGAGAGGATAAGAGCAAAAAATTCAAGTAACACTTATTTGAAGAAGCAAAATTGTGTTAGTACAGACTTGTTGAAAAATGACAGAGTGACGCGTTTCGAATACGGATCTACCAGAAAGTGGAAAACAGGGAGACCACAGATGCAGTGGAATGAGGAAACAATGACATGAACAAGAACATTTTTGAGAGGGAAATAACACAAGACCTTGTAACGTACCAGGAGATGTGACGTACCTGCCAGCAGGACGCACACGACATAAAGGCAGATAGTAGTCAGAACAAACGTCCGCGTAGCTCAATTGGTAGAGTGACTTATTCTGGAATGAGGGGATCCGGGTTTGAGCTCCGGCGTGGATAAAAATGACGGAGAAATTTTATTCATTATAATTGGCGCATGAACTATCCGGATGACCCGACCGTTCAAAATCCCGCATTGGTGTGATGTTATTTCCACACCGCGAGATAGGAAAAATAAGAGAATCCTTTCTCCAGCACTTCGAAAAAAAAAAATATATATATGGGGGATATGATGTAACGTACCAGGAGATGTGATGTACCTGCCAGCAGGACGCACACGACATAAAGGCAGATAGTCAGAACAAATGTCCGCGTAGCTCAATTGGTAGAGAGACTTATTCCGGAATGAGGGGATCCGGGTTCGAGCCCCGGCGTGGATAAAAATGACGGAGAAATTTACTTCGTTATAACCTTTTGAGTGGAGATGAAACACCTGCAATTAGACACACCACATACCTATAGGATTATTCATGTTGCAGGAGAAGTATATATATTAAAAGCATGAAATGCTATACCTTATCTGGATGAACAGCAAGGCATGCTTTTCGGTAATACTTTTTCACATCAGCAGCAGAGACTAATTGATGCATTCCAACTTCCTGCCATCTTGTGCCTTCCCAGAGTATTGTGTGTAGAGTACATAACAATGCTCTGATATTGCGTTCCTTATGGTCAGTCCAATCTAAAATCTAACAGAGAAAGCAAACATTAATCATTTTTCAATGAAACAATAGCATAACAAAATTTTATCATATGTGACCTGGACTATGAAAAAGTTGTTAATTTGTCACGATATTGATTTTGAAGTTTTAGGTAGAAAATTTCCAATGAAACCAATTCTAGGTCACTATCTCTATTTGCTGCTTTACAATTTGTATCAATTTGTGCTGCTTCACATTGAATAAAAACTGAAGAAATGAAAAATTTAACATATTCTTTTCATGTCAAAAAAAGTAGAAAAACAGAAATACTCATACAAAATTATCCAGTTTAAGGACAAATAGCACACATTCAAGCTGGACTGTCACTGCTTTTCTTTAATTCTTTCTTCAGTTCTGGGGCCACTTTATCTGCTTTGGTAGAATTTGTTACTAGGATTCTGATGTTATTATAGAAGTACCACTGGTGATCAAGCGACAGTCCTCCTGGCTTGATTACCTTTGGCATCTTCCCATCCAATGGTTTTATTAGAAGAGTGAACTCATCAATTCCCTTACTACTAGCAACTTCCTTGACTTCACTACTCCACTAGGGCAAATCATGAAATGATGGTATTTAGTAATCACAGCTGACTGCTTGAAAAACTGCTTCAAGTATACATCCCACTCATAATAAATCACTTGTTTGGCAGAGACAGCTTTAGTGTGATCACCAGGAAAGGAGGTAATAACACAATTTATTAAGTCCTTGTGGGTATCAATATCAGTATACTTTTGCTTTAAAGATTCCAAACATATAATCAAGATCAAATTTAGTATGACCAGTTAGGAGAAAACTGTGCTTACTTTAACGGCTGTTTACTTGAAAACTTCTTTTCGCACATTAACCACCCTTTTACAGTCAAAGTCATTTATTCACAGTGGGCATAAAGAGTAATCAACTTTACCAGAAGATCAGGAGGGCAAAATATTTACTTGACAAACTGCAGTGGAAATCATGTGACACTTACACATTCATAAGTAATTCCAAAATGAAAACAAAGATAAAAACAAATTAACTATCTTTCTCATAAAATGTAAGCATTGAAAACACTGTTTTGAACATCTGCATTCCTAGACATTTCAAAAGGACCACGTGCTTCCAACATGTTTAAATAAAAACTTTACAACTAGATCAGGGTTAAAATTATTACACAGTGCATTTGCCCACAGTTGGGCACTACTGCTGCTTACAAGTGTTTATAGTATAAAGGTCAGATAGCTAAATAATAGATTAATGGGAAATATATTTTCAAATAATTCAGGCACTCCTTTTTATTCTGAAATAGCATGAATACATAAATCCACACAAGTTTTAAGTAACATTTGACTAATTTGTTGACTGGTATATGCTGTCTATTAAAACCGCAACATCAAGATGAATGAGTTGAATTGGATGGAAACTTGTATGAGGGGGTATAAGCCAAATTGGATGGGCCAAGGTAGGTGATGCAAGCAACTAAAAGTAGGCAAATTTTGTGTGTGAACCATGCCCACTTAACTGATCTGGTGTAGGTACAAAAACACGCTGCAAAGAATGTGTTTCCATAAATGCATCATGTGAGTGTGGACACTGTATGTGGCATTGCTAGTGAGTGAACATGCCATGCCAGAGGAGAAATCTGTATGTACAGTTGTCAAACTGAGTGAGGCAGAATTGCATGAATAAGGAAAACTGGATTGACTTTCTGTGATATTGCCATTTGTGTTGAAAGAAATGCAAGCAGTGATGTGAGTATAGCAACAGCAGTGGGAAGAGAAAGTTACGATGCACCGATGTGAGGGGTCTGGAACAAAATGTCAGACAAACGAACCTGTACTGTATGGTGTTGACAGACCACCGAGCTACGTCCCAAACACTGAAACAATACTAAAGGCATGTCACATGAGATGACTGCATGCTCTGTCAGATGCTGTTTGCTGCACAAAGCACTCATCATCCACTGCTGCAACTCCCTTGACCCTATACTACTGACATCTAATATGGCACTGGTGCCAAGGACAGCCACTGTTGTGTTGAATGGCATTGCACAGAGTCAACATACAAGTAGTGGTTTAACCTAATGACCATGATGATGGATCCCTGTAAGGAGACGCTTTGGTGAACAGCTGCAGGAAGCATCTATTTCGAAGCATCATATGGCCCTGACATCGAGCATTACAGTAAGGGGTGCTATTGGGTCTTGTTCATGGTCCCACCTCCTACTAACTGTTGGGACCTTGAACAGCCAGCACTACACAGAGAACATACTGGAGCCTGAAGCTCTACTGCATCTGCAAATTGTCCCTGGCTCGATCTTTCAATAACACAATGCTGGTTACATGTGGTATGGATGTGTTAGATCTCCTGGATGCCTGACATGTACCATTTCTTCCTCAACCCGGCTGGGCCATCAGGATATGCTCATTGACTGGCCCATCAGGACATGCTGGCATCTACGCAGTATCACCTCTGGGTCTGAATAGAGGCTGCATGGCAGGACACCACAAATAGACACTCAGGACCTCTGTAGTTCTCTCCCTGTATATACTTCTCCCTGTTTCTCTTATATAGCTGAGTCCATAGTTACAGTCGATGCAATACATTACTCCTTCCTGCAATTGGATGTCCACTTCTTTCTGCTTTAAAGCTGGCAGGAATTTCTTTAATTTGTTATTTAGATCTGGAGCAAGCCTGATATTATATTTTGCTCCGATTCTCTTTAGTTTTTCGAAAAGTCTCTTGTGGTACGTAATTTTGCTGGTGAATTTGAAGTTGTTTATTTCCTGCTTCTTTTTGGCACTTGCCTAAATAATTTCTCAACATATGGGGAGGGGTAATTGTTTTCTGCCAGTATTTCTTTTAATTCTTCTCTGTGAAGATCTTTTTGAGTATCTGAAGAGACCAGGACTTCAATTTTTTCCAAAAAAAAATTGTCTCGCCGTATTCGATTTAATATAGTCAGGGTGGAATGAGCAGAAGTCTAACATCTTTCCTGTGTTAGTGGGTTTTCTAAAAAGCTGAGTGAATATTTCCCCCTTTTTTGAGGTCAAGGTTAAATAAAGGAAATTGACGTCATGGTCTTTTCCCACTCCAGTGACGTAGTCCTGATGACGAACTAGGCTTAAGTTCAAAAATTGGACCACCAACTTTTTTGAATAATAACCTCTATAAGACCTGTAAAAAAGTTAATTCTACAGTACACTATGAATACAGGTGCCATAAATTCATTTACAACATCTTTGTTTCAACCAGTACATTATTTTCAACAATAAGGTTTAAGAACTAAATTGTTTTAAATTTACTGTTCTCCATGTAAGACCTCAAAAAGCCTTGAAAATTGCCCCACCCAGGAGCAGGAATTGAACCTCCATTTCCTTATATCTGTTTGAGCATGCTACAGTTACACACCACCCAGCAAAATGATTGAAGCTAATCAGTTATAGCTCAGGAACCTAAACAACTTTCACAATTCTTCTATTCAAATTATTCCGATGCTTTCTCGCACTGTGTTCTAAACCTTTCGTCACCAAGGTATGGATATATGGTCACACATCACTAGTGCTTCATACAACAAAATATATATTAATTGGAAGAGAATACCAACAAATAAATAATTCTTTACTAGTACATGGTAGGCATACAAAGTCCTATATTTACCACTACAGCCTTCTCTCAAGAAAAACTGCATCCACTGGGGTATGAATCTAACATGCATGTCCCAATTTCTATTTAAGCATGCTACAGTTACACATCAAAGAACAACAAAGTTCCAACTAAAGATAAGCAAATGCAGGTTTGACTCCCAATAGAAGGTAAAGTAAACATAATTCAGTACCAAAATCTAATTGCTGAAAAGTAAATCTGCTGTGTTCAATCAATGGCTCTGAATTCTACAGCTCTGTTTTACTATTTCCACATTTTCCTTTTGATGGCTATAACAGACCAGAGACATAACAAAAAAACCTTTCATAAACATACTATTCAAATCACATGCTTCACAACCAAAAAGACTTCCAAATAGAATGAAGGTTATAATTGCCTGATTTCATAGCAGTTGATTCAACACTTTAGAAACAACAGCATCTGGAAAACTTTGAAATGACTCAGGAAATTTTTAGGCACAGAACATAAAATAAACCAATTTCTTTACAGTCAACAAAAATGTTTATTTCTTTTCCCCCAATACCTTAAATTAAATAAAAAAGTTCATGGGTATTGTGGAAATCAAACACAAACTCTCCCATATTCAAATTATGGCACCAGAAATTAATGCCCTACTGTAAAATCCAATTTCAATCTTCTATCAAATCTCAATTCCTAAAAATCCAATTTCAATCTTCTATTAAATCTCAATTCCAACACTTAAGCCACATAAAAATGTTGATTTAAGCATAAAAGTGAAGGTTTGCTTGCGTCACAAGGCATACTTTGAAAGAGAAAACAGGATTTTCACTCTCCAATGCTGAGAGGAATGTTTGTAAAATACATATATAGAAGCAACACTACTTCTGAAACCAAAGGAACTAAAAAAAATATCCGCAAAAGAATTGGAAAAAATGTATTCACCAGCCACTGGTTATATTAAGTGCTTTACATTACTCACAAACAATATAAAAACTCATGAGAGATTTCACACACAATCTAGACATCACCACACATATCAAAAACCCCAAAATATTGTTCAACAGAAATAGACATTCCTTATTATTATTATTATTATATATTATTATTCAGAAATAGACATTTCTTCTTCTTCTTCTTCTTCTTCTTCTTCTTATATATTATTCAGAAATAGCCATTTCTTACTATTATTATATTATGTTTCCAATTTATCCTCAATACACTAATTTAAATTCACATGCTTATATGACACAATGAAAAATTCAAACATACCAGCAAACAAAAACCTTGCGAATATTAAAGCACACTTAACCCTTTAACCGACTGAAACCAATTAACTCGTGGTTAGCAAGATGGTTTAAAATCAGCTCAAATGAATATATTGATACGGAAATTGGGTCTAAATTAATTACTATTAAAATGGGGGACGGACTCGATAGGCATGGTTAAATTAGGGGGATGATTACCGTATATACTCGGGTATAAGTCGACCCCCACTTTCAGAGGAAAAAATCGTAAGAAATCGGAAACTCGCGTATAAGTCGATCCCCCCACTTTCAGAGGAAAAAATCGTAAGAAATCGGAAACTCGCGTATAAGTCGATCCCGGAATGAGAAAAAAAAAAATTTCAACGAATTTATTCAAAAGCATTTGAAAACGAAAAAAATTATATATATAATACTAAATTTAATTTGCATACCCAAAAACTTCATCGGAACCCTTCAAAATCCGATTCCGAGTCAGACTCGCCAAACAGTTCAAAAAGTTTTTCTCCGTCATCGGCGCGTCATCATAAACATCAGTATTCCCATCTATGCCTGTGTCATCAGAATCACTGTCATCATCACTCATAAAAAATCTCATCATCCTCTGTGCCATCAAGTTTGTTACTAATGCAACATTTCTTGAATGATTTCACGACCGTTTTCGCAGGTATCGCATCCCAAGCATCCTTGACCCATCGCGCAATCAAAACGATATCCGGCTTCTTTAGATTTCCGCCCTTTGGTTTCGGTCGGCAAATCGGAACTTATCCAATCTGCCCAATACCTCCGCACATTGTCCTTGAAGGGCTTATTAAGGCAGACATCTAGTGGTTGAAGAACAGATGTCAACCCACCTGGGATGACAGCAAGAGTTGTTTTTGAATTTTCTGCAGTTTTTTTCACTTCTGCACAACGGTGTGCAACAAACATATCCCACACCAAAAGAGAAGGTTTCCTCAAAAGTGCACCTGGCCTTTTGTTCCACACATTCTTTAACCAGTCAATTGTTCCGGATTCGTTTATCCATCCTTTTTCATGGGCACAAACGAGCACACCAGATGAAAAGACAATGCTTTTCGGCAGAGTTTTGCGTTTGAAAATAATTACCGAAGGTAGCTTACTGCCGTCGGCCAAACAGGAAAGAACAATCGTGAAACTGGATTTTTCGTGGCCAGTCGTTTTGATCAAGATATTTTTTCGCCCTTTTGGTTCACCGTCTTATTTCCAGGAAGGTCGAAACACATGGCGGTTTCATCCATGTTCCCTATTTGGGAAAGTTCAAAAGCAGTCTCTTTTCTCTTTTGAATTACCGTAATTTTCGGACTAAGAGCCACAGGTGAGAATTTTTGCAATCTTGGAAGCAAAAGTTGCCGTAAGGGCCGCACCTGTGAAGTCGTGGTGCTGCTCAGAAAGCTAAATTATCTTCCTTATTTTCATGAATTAACTCACGCCCAACGTGATTATATGTATACTTCAAAGGCTAATTCTGCAACTCAGTGTCGATCTGCTTTACACACTTATTTTTTCATACTGGCAAACATTTTTATTTATACATTTTTTATTAATCATGCTAATGATGTTATTTGTTTGCCTTTATAAAATGCTCAGATCCATTTATATAATCAATATAAATCACAGTTAATCTTAAGACTCCCGTTAGAATATCGCATTGCTCGTAAAACCGCACAATTGTCTAAATTCCATTCAATGTGGATGTCTGCTACACGATGGTTCTCTGTTCACCGCAATAGAATCCGTCTTAGAAGTAATTAACTTATAAATTATCGCTCGTTATGCTTTCGATTAATGCTTTCTTTAATAATATGTTCCTTCTATGTTATGCTTTTTTCTCATGTAGATACGTTTCCTTTTACCAGCTGCTTCGCACGTGTTCGCTGATCTGCCGTTAACACTTCAAAACGGCGGTGCGCTTTCTCTCTTTCAAGTGGTTTGACCTACTTTCATTTACTGCGCACTGAGCTGTTACCGCTGGGCGCGCTATCCACAGAAGCCTCGGACGTTACGCTACTCGTCTGTGTGCTTATGTCCCCATTCCGTCCCCCATGCAAAGGGCGTTTGAGTCAGGCATTCCTGTTCTCCCCCACTTTCCCTCCTAAACCAACATCAGGACAGTGGAGTTATTGTCTAACGTATGAGTAGAAAGGGGGGGGGGACATGATCACAGTCGAGTTCGTGAACAAAAAAAGACGTGGTTTGAAAAAATTTACTAAGCATCTGCATGAAAAAAAAGGGGGGGGGGGAAGAAAGTCTTATCGAAAACAAATTCGGCATAAGGGCCGCTCACCCGAAAAATTTCACTTTTAGTAACGTAAGAGCCGCGGCTCTTAGCCCAAAAATTATGGTACATACTTTTGAAATTCCATTATCTTTGCTTCGAGGTCACGAGGTAACTTTTGTGCAATTTTGGTGCGCTGGCGTAGACACACCCCATAGCGGTTCATGAACCTTGTGCACCAACCTGGTGAGGCACGAAAAGTGTTATTTGCGGCTGCAAACTTTTCATCTTTTGCGAGCTTCATTGCTTGCAAACGTATACCAGTTCGCGTTACAATGTAACCATTTTGTCTGCAGCCCACAATCCAATCATTCAAGACACTTTCCAGCTCTGAGAAAGATGTCGTTCCACGGCGCAGCGCCTTTTGCGATTTTGGGATTTTCACCAAGTCCGTTTTTTTACGCCAATCTCGAATCAGTTTTTCGTTAATGCCAAATTGACGTGAAGCAGCACAGTTGTTAGTATTTTATGCAAAAGAAACCACTTTCAACTTGAATCCTGCGTTATAGGACATCCGTTTCTTTACACAATCCGTGTCACCCATAATAGGAGAAGCGAGACACGTGCGATTAAGAACAAGCAACACCTAACACTGGCTGTCGCATGGCTCCGCTACCAAAGAAAAACGCCTCGCGTGATATTCTTTGCCGTTACGTCAAAGATCAGTGCAATCAACTGGTAGTCGGAAGGGCGGAGCTTTCTATGTGCGGCTGTGACTGCGCTGTGGATACGCAAAGCCAGGAGAGCGGAGACTTCTCAAAGCGCTGAGAAATTCTTAGGTTTGCGATTTCGTAATTAATACCGCATCGGCATGGGAGGGGGGGGGATTGCCTTTTGCCTCACGGGAAGAACTTTTGGACTTACGATTTTTTTAGACCCCGCGTGTAAGTCGACCCCATTACTTTGAAGCTCTCATTTTGTCCCAAATTTCTCGACTTATACGCGAGTATATACGGTAAATTAAATATTTGGCCTATGGCAAATTAATTGGAAAATTAACTCATTTTTAATTGGGGAAGTCTTGCAATTCTCTTCGACTGGATGGAAACAAAGGAATAAGGATAGCGCCTTTGGAGGCCTACTCAACAACAAGGAGACCACCCAGTCAGCGACTGAGAGGCATCCAGACCCTCATAAATACGACTTCAAGTGTGCCATTAGTGACAAAAATCTGTAGGGAATGATGAAAATTACGATTATGAGGGGCGAGGGTCAGTTGCAGAACTATTCTTGCAGAAGCTGACGGCGCTCTGTACAAAAGACAAGGGAGAAATCTCAAGTGTTGACAGAAAAGAGGCAGGCGAAGCCACGTGACAGGGGATAGAGGCAACTTTGGTTTGCCTCCGAAAAAAGGCAGACGAAAAGAGAGAATTAGTTATCTCGATACGCTGCTGTAAGACGCACGCAAGAGAAACGGCCATGAAAAGAATACGCAAGAAGGGTCAGTGCTACCGTAAGACGCACGAACTCGCGATGTGCGAAGCCTGACGTCCGGCGAGACCCAAGATAGTCCACTGTACCTGGAGCGCAGCTGTAAGGCGCTGGGGTACGAGGAAAAAGCAAGGCTTAAATTATACTTGGTGGTTGGGGGTAATAAGCCCGCCAGGTATGTCCGGATTGGGAACCGTAGAGGAGCAATTCAACCGCCGTTGAAAGGGAGCCGCTAGATTTATTGACAGAAGTCATCAGCCGTTGACCAAGCCATGCCCGTAGACAGTGTCGATCTTCTCATAAACCTGCTTCCAACCAAGAAATCACGATGAATCTCCAGTTAGAAATCAGGCACCGGACGCCAAGTAAAGATAATCTGTTTCTCTTAAAGAAGCTTTCCCCTTGGAAACGCCCTCTTCCTCCGAGGAGGAGAAAGGTCGCTGACCTACCCAAAACCACGAGCAAGCGTATGACGACGAAGTTTTACGACAGGGACAGAAGGTGACAACCCCCGTTTTTCCTGCAGTCAACCGCATCCACAACAAAAATCTCGGCCCATCAGAGAAAAGTGGGACGGAGAGAGCGATAATCTTCCTGCGCTTAGCATACAGGTGAAAGGCTAAACCAGCCAAATAAAGCTATCATCCGTGCATGTGCGTGTGTGTGTGTGTGCGTGTGCGCGCATGTGTAGAGAAAATCTTACAGTACATAATTTACATCATTCTTCTAGCCTGGATTACCTAAACGGGCAAACAATAAGTGAGTACTTTTTTTCTGTTTATTGTTATCCTTTCGCTGAGTGGACGGACTGAATACATCAGCTGAACCCAGACTTTATTTCAGAACTCTGATACGCCTATCGGCCCAAAACTGTTTTCAGAATCTAGGGCCAGCTTATACCAGTTCCGAATTAAGAGGATAACTTGTGTTTGTATTGCCGTGGGCAATGCCCTGGGATAGAGATCCCTCCTACAAATAAAGATGTTTAAGTGTTAATCTTACTCTATTCATTCTATAGGCTCTGGTGTTGTAAATAACTCCTGTATAAAATTCCTGTGTTTCAGCAAGCCACTAATGTTCTCGCTAAAATATACCAGCTCCCGAATTAAAAGAACCCACAAGTCTTGTATCAAAATAGCGGATTAATTGCTGACTGCGGCGGGATCGAGACCACGAACGTATCATTTGGTGACGAGTGTTAATAAATTATATCGTTCCGCACGCTTGTATCAATATATATATACATATATTTGCTGTGTAAAAAGTGGGCCGAACTCGACAGGAACTAGTGAACATGCACATCAGAAAGCCTTGCTTTCCCTTTAGGTTTGTCATTCAAAGTGGGAATTTATGGGCAATGATTTTCCTTAATCCTTCCTATCATATCACCCCCTCCCCCCCCCCCCCCCAAAAAAAAGAAATACTACAAAAAATGGAGAAAAACCTAAGAAAGCAGAGAAAAGATATTTCAGCAACTTGTTTTTACTCAGAGACATGATGTCCATGTCAGGGGCAGTCATTCCTTGAGTCATACGGCAGGGAATAAAGCGCTATAAGGAAATCAGACTACACAGACTAAGGATCATAACGGAGCACTTGCTACCAGCTACATATATATAGTCGATTCTAACGAGAGGAGAGAGGGAAAGGAATAGTTTTGCCAAAGCTTTTGTCAGTTCTGTTTATGGAGGGCAGAAAATTTGGGGCACTATTTGGTTCAGATACATCCGCCACTTAAAGGATTAACAACCAGAAAATGTTCACAATAGAAAAACAAATCAATGAAAGATTTAATTAACACTGGGATACTATTCTGCTTTCCTTGAGAAATAAAAAAATCTCGTAAACTGCATGAAATGTTTTGAAAAAAACAAACTCAGGTCTACATGTAGTACCATTAAATAATTTGAAAAAATCTGCACGACATCAATTAAGTTCTACCTAAAACACTAATTAAATCACCTGTGTTAAATCAATGTTTCTAATTTCCCAAGTATCATTTTACTACTCCTACATGTTTATTTTCCTGGCTATAAAAGATCACACTAATAACAAGAAAGCCTTCATTGACACTAAGCCAAAATTAGATGATTCACAGCTACAAAGGCTAAAAATTTTTCCAAATAGGTTGGTGAAGAAAATGTTTAGAAATCGTGGATGAGATTACATACAAGTTGATTCATCATTTCGGACACACCAGCATCTGAACACATTTGGAGCGACTCAGGAAATTATCAAGCACAGAACGTCCCATAAGCCAATTCCTTTAGAGTCGTCAAAATAAATGCTTTAGCTTTCCCATAGTATCTTCAATTTTTTAAAAAAAGTTCATGTGTATTATGGAGGTCAAACACAAATTCACCACATTAAAATTATGCACTTGGAATTATTATTGTTCAACAGGAAAATCCAGTTCCAATCTCCTATCAATTTGCAATTCAAACACTTAAGCCACATATAAATGTTAATTTCAGATCAGAAGTGGTTTGCTTGTATCACAAAGCATACCTTGAAAAAGGAAACAGGACTTTCACTCTCCAATACCGAGAAGCATGTTTGTAAAATACGTACAAAAAAGCAACATTACTTCATGAAACCAAGGAGCTACAAACAATAATCACCAAAAGAATTGGATAAAATACATTCACCAGCCACTTTTCATATTAAGTGCTTTACTCACAAACAACGTAAAATCTCATGAGAGATTTCATACACAATTTAGACATCACCATGGATATCACAAACAGGGGGATGGGGGGATTCCTTATTATTTTGCCAACTTATCCTCAATACACTCATTTAGATTCTCATGTTTACATGACACATAATGACAAATTCAAGCAAACCAACAAAAACCTTGGGAATATCAAAGCACACTTAACAACCAGAAAATTTTCACAATAAAATGTGTAATGAACGCTGGAATACTATTCCGTTTTCCTTCCGAAACACAAAATATCTAAACCTGCATGAAACCTTTTGAAAAAACAAACTCAGGTCTATACGTTGGACCATCAAATAAGTTGTAAAAAACTGAAGGACATCAATTAAGCATTAGTTAAAAGAATTTAATTAAAATAATGTGTAACATCAATTTTTCCAATTTCATCAGTTCCATTTCACTACTTCTACATGTTTATTTTCCTAGCTACAAAAGATCACGCTAATATAACAAGAAAACCTTCATGGACACTAAGCCAAAATTAGATGCTTCACAGGTACAAAAGGCTGCAAATGTTTCCGATCAGATTGGTGATGAATTTTAGAAACAATGGACGCGATTTCATTCAAGTGGATTTGTGATTTCGGAACCACAGGCGTCAGAACACATTTTGAGCGACTCAGGAAGTTGTCAGGCACAGAACATCCTACAAGCCAATTCCTATGGAGTCGTCAAAATAAATGCTTTCATTTTCCCACAGTAACTTCAATTTTTTAAAAAAAAGTTCAAGTGTATTATCGAGGTCAAATACAAATTCACCACAACTTTCCCATGCTTATGTGACACATACTGACAAATTCAAAGGTCTACAGTGACACATAATGACAATTCCAAGGTCTACATGTAGAACCATCAAATAACTTGTAAAATACTGCAGAACATCAATTAAGCTCTAGTTAAAACAATTTATTTAAAATACCTGTAACATCAATTTCATCGCTTCTGTTTCACTACTTCTACATGTTTTACTATATTAACGTATAAACTTTAAATGTTTACTGTTCATCACGTTATTGTTGGTGTAAATAGCTCTCCGACGTGACGTCCTACATATAATGTGCCGTAAAAGTTATTCATATCAACACAAAGTTATTTCATATCGACACAAAGTTATTTCATATAGACATACCAAACAGCTCACTCCGCGAATTACATATATATATATAAAGTGCTCTACCTTTGATGTCGATGAGTATGTCCCAAAAACATCCACGGCCAATGCTCAATGTAGGCCTAGTCAAATATTCTTCTTTCTTTCAACATCCAGAAACGCTGGTGGGGAAGTCATACGTGTGATAACATATGCAGTTCCACTAGACGAAGTCAGAATTCTGACTTCTTCCAGTGGAACTGCATATTTTATCACACGTACGACTTCACCACCAGCGTTCCTGGATGTTGATTCTGACTTCGTCCAGTGGGACCGCATATTTTATCACACGTGCGACTTCACCACCAGCATTCCTGGATGTTGAAAGAAAGAGGAATATTTGACTAGGCTTACATTGATCATTGGCCGTGGATGTTTCTTGGGACATACTCATCGACATTGAAGGTAGAGCACTTTTTTATATATGTAATTCAAAGTGAGCTGCTTGGTATGTCTATATGAATAACTTTGTGTCGATATGAATAACTTTTACAGCACATTATATGTTGGACGTCACATCGGAGAGCTATATCTACACCAACAATAACGTGATGAACAGTAAACGTTTATACGTTAATATAGTAATACTTTGAGCCACGTAAAAAATATGCTCGAGTCAGCAAAGAGCTTTCTGATGATTTGAGTAGATAATGTAATTCTACATGTTTATTTTCCTAGCTACGAAAGATCACGCTAATAACAAGAAAATCTTCCTGGACACTAAGCCAAAATTAGATGCTTCACAGCCACAAAGGTTGCAAATGTTTCCGATCAGACTGGTGATGATGAATTTTAGAAATCATGGACGCGATTTCATACAGTTTAATTTATCATTTCGGAAACACCAGCATCAGAACACATTTTGATGGACTCAGGAAATTGTCAGGCACAGAACGTCTTATAAGCCAATTCCTATGGAGTCGTCAAAATATATGCTTACATTTTCCCACAGTACCTTCAAATTTTTTTAAAAGTTCAAGTGTATTATCAAGGTCAAATACAAATTCAACACATCTTTCCCATGCTTATGTGGCACATAATGACAAATTCAAAGGTCTACATATGACACAAAATGACAATTTGGGAATATCAAAGCACACTTAACCAGAAAATGTTTACAGTAGAAACAAGGAATCAATCAAAGGTGTAATGAACACTGGAATACTATTCGGTTTTCCTTGAGAAGCAAAAAATTTCTTAAACTGCAGGAAACCTTTGTGAAAAATAAACTCAGGTCTACAAGTAGGACCATCAAATAAATTGTAAAAGACTGCAGGCCATCAATTAAGCTCTAGTTAAAACAATTTAATTGAAATACCTGTAACATCAATTTTTCCCATTTCATCAGTTCCGTTTCACTACTTCTCCGTGTTTTTTTTCCTAGCCTAGGTACAAAAGATCACACTAATAACAAAAAAACCTCCATGGACACTAAGCCAAAATTAGATGCTTCACAGCCACAAAGGCTGCAATGTTTCCGATCAGAATGACGATGAATTTTAGAAATCATGGACGCAATTTCGTACAGGTTGATTCATCATTTCGGAAACACTAACGTTAATCAGAACACATTTTGAGCGACTCAAGAAACTGTCAGGAACAGAACGTCCTATAAGCCAAATCCTATGGAGTCATAAAAATAAATGCTTTCATTTTCCCACACTACCTTCATATCTTTTTTAAAAGTTCAAGTGTATTATCAAGGTCAAATACAAATTCACATCTTTCCCATGTTTATATGCCACATAATGACAAATTCAAAGGTCTACAAGTGACACATAATGACAATTTCAAGATCTAATGACAAATTCAAAGGTCTCTATGTGACACACAATGACAATTTCAAGGTCTACATGTAGGACCATCAAATAACTTGTAAAAGACTGCAGGTCATTAATTAAGTTCTAGTTAAAAAATAATTTAATTAAAATACCTGTAACATCAATTTTATCATTTCTGTTTTACTTCACAACTTCTACATGCTAATTTTCCTGGCTATAGAAGATCACAGTAATAAGAAGAGAGCCTTAATGGACAATAAGTCAAAATTAGATGCTTCAGAGCCTAAAAAGGCTGCAATAGTTTCCGATCAGATTGCCGCTAAACATTTTAGAAATCATGGACGCGATTTCATACAAGTTGATTCATCATTTCGGAAACACCAACATCAGAACACATTTTGAGTGACTCAGGAAATTGTAAGGCACAGAACGTCCTATAAGCCAATTGCCATAGAATCGTCAAAATAAAGGCTTTCACTTTACCACAGTTCCCTCAATTTTTTAAAACCAGTTCTCCTTTATTATAGAGGTCAAATAAAACTTCACCAAATTTACTATCAATTTTCTGCTATCAATTCTCATTTCAAACACTCAAGCCACATAGAAATGTTAATTTCAGAGCAGAAGTGTTTTGTTTGCATCACAAGGCCTACCTTGAAAAAGGAAACAGGACTTACACTCCCAGTACTGACAGGAAAGTTTGTAAAATATGTACAAAAAAGCAGCATTACTTCATGAAACCAAAGGAACTACAGATAATAATCACCAAAAAAATTGGATAAAATATATTCATCAACCACTTTTTATATGAAGTGGTATTTATTTTACTCACAAACAACGTAAAATCCCATGAGAGGTTTCATACACAATCCACACTTCACTATGTATATCAAAACAGGAAAAAAAAAAAAAAAAAAAAACTGTTCAACAGAAACAGACATTCCTTATTATTTTTCCAATTTATCCTCAATATAATCATTTAGATTCCAATCCTTATGTAACACATAATGACAAATTCAAACACACCAACAAAAACTTTGGGAATATCAAAGCACACTTAACCAGAAAATGTTTACAGTAGAAACAAGGAATCAATCAAAGGTGTAATGAACACTGGAATACTATTCGGTTTTCCTTGAGAAGCAAAAAATATCTTAAACTGCAGGAAACCTTTTGAAAAAATAAACTCAGGTCTACAAGTAGGACCATCAAATAAATTGTAAAAGACTGCAGGCCATCAATTAAGCTCTAGTTAAAACAATTTAATTGAAATACCTGTAACATCAATTTTTCCCACTTCATCAGTTCCGTTTCACTACTTCTCCGTGTTTTTTTCCTAGCCTAGGTACAAAAGATCACACTAATAACAAAAAAACCTCCATGGACACTAAGCCAAAATTAGATGCTTTACAGCCACAGAGGCTGCAATGTTTCCGATCAGAATGACGATGAATTTTAGAAATCATGGACGCAATTTCGTACAGGTTGATTCATCATTTCGGAAACACTAACGTTAATCAGAACACATTTTGAGCGACTCAAGAAACTGTCAGGAACAGAACGTCCTATAAGCCAATCCTATGGAGTCATAAAAATAAATGCTTTCATTTTCCCACACTACCTTCATATCTTTTTTAAAAGTTCAAGTGTATTATCAAGGTCAAATACAAATTCACATCTTTCCCATGTTTATATGCCACATAATGACAAATTCAAAGGTCTACAAGTGACACATAATGACAATTTCAAGATCTAATGACAAATTCAAAGGTCTCTATGTGACACACAATGACAATTTCAAGGTCTACATGTAGGACCATCAAATAACTTGTAAAAGACTGCAGGTCATTAATTAAGTTCTAGTTAAAAAATAATTTAATTAAAATACCTGTAACATCAATTTTATCATTTCTGTTTTACTTCACAACTTCTACATGCTAATTTTCCTGGCTATAGAAGATCACAGTAATAAGAAGAGAGCCTTAATGGACAATAAGTCAAATTTAGATGCTTCAGAGCCTAAAAAGGCTGCAATAGTTTCCGATCAGATTGCCGCTAAACATTTTAGAAATCATGGACGCGATTTCATACAAGTTGATTCATCATTTCGGAAACACCAACATCAGAACACATTTTGAGTGACTCAGGAAATTGTAAGGCACAGAACGTCCTATAAGCCAATTGCCATAGAATCGTCAAAATAAAGGCTTTCACTTTACCACAGTTCCCTCAATTTTTAAAACCAGTTCTCCTTTATTATAGAGGTCAAATAAAACTTCACCAAATTTACTATCAATTTTCTGCTATCAATTCTCATTTCAAACACTCAAACCACATAGAAATGTTAATTTCAGAGCAGAAGTGTTTTGTTTGCATCACAAGGCCTACCTTGAAAAAGGAAACAGGACTTACACTCCCAGTACTGACAGGAAAGTTTGTAAAATATGTACAAAAAAGCAGCATTACTTCATGAAACCAAAGGAACTACAGATAATAATCACCAAAAAAATTGGATAAAATATATTCATCAACCACTTTTTATATGAAGTGGTATTTATTTTACTCACAAACAACGTAAAATCCCATGAGAGGTTTCATACACAATCCACACTTCACTATGTATATCAAAACAGGAAAAAAAAAAAAAACTGTTCAACAGAAACAGACATTCCTTATTATTTTTCCAATTTATCCTCAATATAATCATTTAGATTCCAATCCTTATGTAACACATAATGACAAATTCAAACACACCAACAAAAACTTTGGGAATATCAAAGCACACTTAACCAGAAAATGTTTACAGTAGAAACAAGGAATCAATCAAAGGTGTAATGAACACTGGAATACTATTCGGTTTTTCCTTGAGAAGCAAAAAATATCTTAAACTGCAGGAAACCTTTTGAAAAAAGTAAACTCAGGTCTACAAGTAGGACCATCAAATAAATTGTAAAAGACTGCAGGCCATCAATTAAGCTCTAGTTAAAACAATTTAATTGAAATACCTGTAACATCAATTTTTCCCATTTCATCAGTTCCGTTTCACTACTTCTCCGTGTTTTTTTTCCTAGCCTAGGTACAAAAGATCACACTAATAACAAAACCTCCATGGACACTAAGCCAAAATTAGATGCTTCACAGCCACAGAGGCTGCAATGTTTCCGATCAGAATGACGATGAATTTTAGAAATCATGGACGCAATTTCGTACAGGTTGATTCATCATTTCGGAAAACACTAACGTTAATCAGAACACATTTTGAGCGACTCAAGAAACTGTCAGGAACAGAACGTCCTATAAGCCAATTCCTATGGAGTCATAAAAATAAATGCTTTCATTTTCCCACACTACCTTCATATCTTTTTTAAAAGTTCAAGTGTATTATCAAGGTCAAATACAAATTCACATCTTTCCCATGTTTATATGCCACATAATGACAAATTCAAAGGTCTACAAGTGACACATAATGACAATTTCAAGATCTAATGACAAATTCAAAGGTCTCTATGTGACACACAATGACAATTTCAAGGTCTACATGTAGGACCATCAAATAACTTGTAAAAGACTGCAGGTCATTAATTAAGTTCTAGTTAAAAAATAATTTAATTAAAATACCTGTAACATCAATTTTATCATTTCTGTTTTACTTCACAACTTCTACATGCCTAATTTTCCTGGCTATAGAAGATCACAGTAATAAGAAGAGAGCCTTAATGGACAATAAGTCAAATTTAGATGCTTCAGAGCCTAAAAGGCTGCAATAGTTTCCGATCAGATTGCCGCTAAACATTTTAGAAATCATGGACGCGATTTCATACAAGTTGATTCATCATTTCGGAAACACCAACATCAGAACACATTTTGAGTGACTCAGGAAATTGTAAGGCACAGAACGTCCTATAAGCCAATTGCCATAGAATCGTCAAAATAAAGGCTTTCACTTTACCACAGTTCCCTCAATTTTTAAAACCAGTTCTCCTTTATTATAGAGGTCAAATAAAACTTCACCAAATTTACTATCAATTTTCTGCTATCAATTCTCATTTCAAACACTCAAGCCACATAGAAATGTTAATTTCAGAGCAGAAGTGTTTTGTTTGCATCACAAGGCCTACCTTGAAAAGGAAACAGGACTTACACTCCCAGTACTGACAGGAAAGTTTGTAAAATATGTACAAAAAAGCAGCATTACTTCATGAAACCAAAGGAACTACAGATAATAATCACCAAAAAAATTGGATAAAATATATTCATCAACCACTTTTTATATGAAGTGGTATTTATTTTACTCACAAACAACGTAAAATCCCATGAGAGGTTTCATACACAATCCACACTTCACTATGTATATCAAAACAGGAAAAAAAAAAAAAAACTGTTCAACAGAAACAGACATTCCTTATTATTTTTCCAATTTATCCTCAATATAATCATTTAGATTCCAATCCTTATGTAACACATAATGACAAATTCAAACACACCAACAAAAACTTTGGGAATATCAAAGCACACTTAACCAGAAAATGTTTACAGTAGAAACAAGGAATCAATCAAAGGTGTAATGAACACTGGAATACTATTCGGTTTTCCTTGAGAAGCAAAAAATATCTTAAACTGCAGGAAACCTTTTGAAAAAATAAACTCAGGTCTACAAGTAGGACCATCAAATAAATTGTAAAAGACTGCAGGCCATCAATTAAGCTCTAGTTAAAACAATTTAATTGAAATACCTGTAACATCAATTTTTCCCACTTTCATCAGTTCCGTTTCACTACTTCTCCGTGTTTTTTCCTAGCCTAGGTACAAAAGATCACACTAATAACAAAAAAACCTCCATGGACACTAAGCCAAAATTAGATGCTTCACAGCCACAAAGGCTGCAATGTTTCCGATCAGAATGACGATGAATTTTAGAAATCATGGACGCAATTTCGTACAGGTTGATTCATCATTTCGGAAACACTAACATCAGAACACATTTTGAGCGACTCAAGAAACTGTCAGGAACAGAACGTCCTATAAGCCAAATCCTATGGAGTCATAAAAATAAATGCTTTCATTTTCCCACACTACCTTCATATCTTTTTTAAAAGTTCAAGTGTATTATCAAGGTCAAATACAAATTCACATCTTTCCCATGTTTATATGCCACATAATGACAAATTCAAAGGTCTACAAGTGACACATAATGACAATTTCAAGATCTAATGACAAATTCAAAGGTCTCTATGTGACACACAATGACAATTTCAAGGTCTACATGTAGGACCATCAAATAACTTGTAAAAGACTGCAGGTCATTAATTAAGTTCTAGTTAAAAAATAATTTAATTAAAATACCTGTAACATCAATTTTATCATTTCTGTTTTACTTCACAACTTCTACATGCTAATTTTCCTGGCTATAGAAGATCACAGTAATAAGAAGAGAGCCTTAATGGACAATAAGTCAAATTTAGATGCTTCAGAGCCTAAAAAGGCTGCAATAGTTTCCGATCAGATTGCCGCTAAACATTTTAGAAATCATGGACGCGATTTCATACAAGTTGATTCATCATTTCGGAAACACCAACATCAGAACACATTTTGAGTGACTCAGGAAATTGTAAGGCACAGAACGTCCTATAAGCCAATTGCCATAGAATCGTCAAAATAAAGGCTTTCACTTTACCACAGTTCCCTCAATTTTTTAAAACCAGTTCTCCTTTATTATAGAGGTCAAATAAAACTTCACCAAATTTACTATCAATTTTCTGCTATCAATTCTCATTTCAAACACTCAAGCCACATAGAAATGTTAATTTCAGAGCAGAAGTGTTTTGTTTGCATCACAAGGCCTACCTTGAAAAAGGAAACAGGACTTACACTCCCAGTACTGACAGGAAAGTTTGTAAAATATGTACAAAAAAGCAGCATTACTTCATGAAACCAAAGGAACTACAGATAATAATCACCAAAAAAATTGGATAAAATATATTCATCAACCACTTTTTATATGAAGTGGTATTTATTTTACTCACAAACAACGTAAAATCCCATGAGAGGTTTCATACACAATCCACACTTCACTATGTATATCAAAACAGGAAAAAAAAAAAAAAAAAAAAAACTGTTCAACAGAAACAGACATTCCTTATTATTTTTCCAATTTATCCTCAATATAATCATTTAGATTCCAATCCTTATGTAACACATAATGACAAATTCAAACACACCAACAAAAACTTTGGGAATATCAAAGCACACTTAACCAGAAAATGTTTACAGTAGAAACAAGGAATCAATCAAAGGTGTAATGAACACTGGAATACTATTCGGTTTTCCTTGAGAAGCAAAAAATTTCTTAAACTGCAGGAAACCTTTTGAAAAAGTAAACTCAGGTCTACAAGTAGGACCATCAAATAAATTGTAAAAGACTGCAGGCCATCAATTAAGCTCTAGTTAAAACAATTTAATTGAAATACCTGTAACATCAATTTTTCCCACTTCATCAGTTCCGTTTCACTACTTCTCCGTGTTTTTTTCCTAGCCTAGGTACAAAAGATCACACTAATAACAAAAAAACCTCCATGGACACTAAGCCAAAATTAGATGCTTCACAGCCACAAGAGGCTGCAATGTTTCCGATCAGAATGACGATGAATTTTAGAAATCATGGACGCAATTTCGTACAGGTTGATTCATCATTTCGGAAACACTAACGTTAATCAGAACACATTTTGAGCGACTCAAGAAACTGTCAGGAACAGAACGTCCTATAAGCCAAATCCTATGGAGTCATAAAAATAAATGCTTTCATTTTCCCACACTACCTTCATATCTTTTTTAAAAGTTCAAGTGTATTATCAAGGTCAAATACAAATTCACATCTTTCCCATGTTTATGTGCCACATAATGACAAATTCAAAGGTCTACAAGTGACACATAATGACAATTTCAAGATCTAATGACAAATTCAAAGGTCTCTATGTGACACACAATGACAATTTCAAGGTCTACATGTAGGACCATCAAATAACTTGTAAAAGACTGCAGGTCATTAATTAAGTTCTAGTTAAAAAATAATTTAATTAAAATACCTGTAACATCAATTTTATCATTTCTGTTTTACTTCACAACTTCTACATGCTAATTTTCCTGGCTATAGAAGATCACAGTAATAAGAAGAGAGCCTTAATGGACAATAAGTCAAAATTAGATGCTTCAGAGCCTAAAAAGGCTGCAATAGTTTCCGATCAGATTGCCGCTAAACATTTTAGAAATCATGGACGCGATTTCATACAAGTTGATTCATCATTTCGGAAACACCAACATCAGAACACATTTTGAGTGACTCAGGAAATTGTAAGGCACAGAACGTCCTATAAGCCAATTGCCATAGAATCGTCAAAATAAAGGCTTTCACTTTACCACAGTTCCCTCAATTTTTTAAAACCAGTTCTCCTTTATTATAGAGGTCAAATAAAACTTCACCAAATTTACTATCAATTTTCTGCTATCAATTCTCATTTCAAACACTCAAGCCACATAGAAATGTTAATTTCAGAGCAGAAGTGTTTTGTTTGCATCACAAGGCCTACCTTGAAAAAGGAAACAGGACTTACACTCCCAGTACTGACAGGAAAGTTTGTAAAATATGTACAAAAAAGCAGCATTACTTCATGAAACCAAAGGAACTACAGATAATAATCACCAAAAAAATTGGATAAAATATATTCATCAACCACTTTTTATATGAAGTGGTATTTATTTTACTCACAAACAACGTAAAATCCCATGAGAGGTTTCATACACAATCCACACTTCACTATGTATATCAAAACAGGAAAAAAAAAAAAAAAAAAAAAACTGTTCAACAGAAACAGACATTCCTTATTATTTTTCCAATTTATCCTCAATATAATCATTTAGATTCCAATCCTTATGTAACACATAATGACAAATTCAAACACACCAACAAAAACTTTGGGAATATCAAAGCACACTTAACCAGAAAATGTTTACAGTAGAAACAAGGAATCAATCAAAGGTGTAATGAACACTGGAATACTATTCGGTTTTCCTTGAGAAGCAAAAAATTTCTTAAACTGCAGGAAACCTTTTGAAAAAATAAACTCAGGTCTACAAGTAGGACCATCAAATAAATTGTAAAAGACTGCAGGCCATCAATTAAGCTCTAGTTAAAACAATTTAATTGAAATACCTGTAACATCAATTTTTCCCACTTCATCAGTTCCGTTTCACTACTTCTCCGTGTTTTTTTCCTAGCCTAGGTACAAAAGATCACACTAATAACAAAAAAACCTCCATGGACACTAAGCCAAAATTAGATGCTTCACAGCCACAAGAGGCTGCAATGTTTCCGATCAGAATGACGATGAATTTTAGAAATCATGGACGCAATTTCGTACAGGTTGATTCATCATTTCGGAAACACTAACGTTAATCAGAACACATTTTGAGCGACTCAAGAAACTGTCAGGAACAGAACGTCCTATAAGCCAAATCCTATGGAGTCATAAAAATAAATGCTTTCATTTTCCCACACTACCTTCATATCTTTTTTAAAAGTTCAAGTGTATTATCAAGGTCAAATACAAATTCACATCTTTCCCATGTTTATATGCCACATAATGACAAATTCAAAGGTCTACAAGTGACACATAATGACAATTTCAAGATCTAATGACAAATTCAAAGGTCTCTATGTGACACACAATGACAATTTCAAGGTCTACATGTAGGACCATCAAATAACTTGTAAAAGACTGCAGGTCATTAATTAAGTTCTAGTTAAAAAATAATTTAATTAAAATACCTGTAACATCAATTTTATCATTTCTGTTTTACTTCACAACTTCTACATGCTAATTTTCCTGGCTATAGAAGATCACAGTAATAAGAAGAGAGCCTTAATGGACAATAAGTCAAAATTAGATGCTTCAGAGCCTAAAAAGGCTGCAATAGTTTCCGATCAGATTGCCGCTAAACATTTTAGAAATCATGGACGCGATTTCATACAAGTTGATTCATCATTTCGGAAACACCAACATCAGAACACATTTTGAGTGACTCAGGAAATTGTAAGGCACAGAACGTCCTATAAGCCAATTGCCATAGAATCGTCAAAATAAAGGCTTTCACTTTACCACAGTTCCCTCAATTTTTTAAAACCAGTTCTCCTTTATTATAGAGGTCAAATAAAACTTCACCAAATTTACTATCAATTTTCTGCTATCAATTCTCATTTCAAACACTCAAACCACATAGAAATGTTAATTTCAGAGCAGAAGTGTTTTGTTTGCATCACAAGGCCTACCTTGAAAAAGGAAACAGGACTTACACTCCCAGTACTGACAGGAAAGTTTGTAAAATATGTACAAAAAAGCAGCATTACTTCATGAAACCAAAGGAACTACAGATAATAATCACCAAAAAAATTGGATAAAATATATTCATCAACCACTTTTTATATGAAGTGGTATTTATTTTACTCACAAACAACGTAAAATCCCATGAGAGGTTTCATACACAATCCACACTTCACTATGTATATCAAAACAGGAAAAAAAAAAAAAAAAAAAAACTGTTCAACAGAAACAGACATTCCTTATTATTTTTCCAATTTATCCTCAATATAATCATTTAGATTCCAATCCTTATGTAACACATAATGACAAATTCAAACACACCAACAAAAACTTTGGGAATATCAAAGCACACTTAACCAGAAAATGTTTACAGTAGAAACAAGGAATCAATCAAAGGTGTAATGAACACTGGAATACTATTCGGTTTTCCTTGAGAAGCAAAAAATTTCTTAAACTGCAGGAAACCTTTTGAAAAAATAAACTCAGGTCTACAAGTAGGACCATCAAATAAATTGTAAAAGACTGCAGGCCATCAATTAAGCTCTAGTTAAAACAATTTAATTGAAATACCTGTAACATCAATTTTTCCCACTTCATCAGTTCCGTTTCACTACTTCTCCGTGTTTTTTTCCTAGCCTAGGTACAAAAGATCACACTAATAACAAAAAAACCTCCATGGACACTAAGCCAAAATTAGATGCTTCACAGCCACAGAGGCTGCAATGTTTCCGATCAGAATGACGATGAATTTTAGAAATCATGGACGCAATTTCGTACAGGTTGATTCATCATTTCGGAAACACTAACGTTAATCAGAACACATTTTGAGCGACTCAAGAAACTGTCAGGAACAGAACGTCCTATAAGCCAAATCCTATGGAGTCATAAAAATAAATGCTTTCATTTTCCCACACTACCTTCATATCTTTTTTAAAAGTTCAAGTGTATTATCAAGGTCAAATACAAATTCACATCTTTCCCATGTTTATATGCCACATAATGACAAATTCAAAGGTCTACAAGTGACACATAATGACAATTTCAAGATCTAATGACAAATTCAAAGGTCTCTATGTGACACACAATGACAATTTCAAGGTCTACATGTAGGACCATCAAATAACTTGTAAAAGACTGCAGGTCATTAATTAAGTTCTAGTTAAAAAATAATTTAATTAAAATACCTGTAACATCAATTTTATCATTTCTGTTTTACTTCACAACTTCTACATGCTAATTTTCCTGGCTATAGAAGATCACAGTAATAAGAAGAGAGCCTTAATGGACAATAAGTCAAAATTAGATGCTTCAGAGCCTAAAAAGGCTGCAATAGTTTCCGATCAGATTGCCGCTAAACATTTTAGAAATCATGGACGCGATTTCATACAAGTTGATTCATCATTTCGGAAACACCAACATCAGAACACATTTTGAGTGACTCAGGAAATTGTAAGGCACAGAACGTCCTATAAGCCAATTGCCATAGAATCGTCAAAATAAAGGCTTTCACTTTACCACAGTTCCCTCAATTTTTTAAAACCAGTTCTCCTTTATTATAGAGGTCAAATAAAACTTCACCAAATTTACTATCAATTTTCTGCTATCAATTCTCATTTCAAACACTCAAGCCACATAGAAATGTTAATTTCAGAGCAGAAGTGTTTTGTTTGCATCACAAGGCCTACCTTGAAAAAGGAAACAGGACTTACACTCCCAGTACTGACAGGAAAGTTTGTAAAATATGTACAAAAAAGCAGCATTACTTCATGAAACCAAAGGAACTACAGATAATAATCACCAAAAAAATTGGATAAAATATATTCATCAACCACTTTTTATATGAAGTGGTATTTATTTTACTCACAAACAACGTAAAATCCCATGAGAGGTTTCATACACAATCCACACTTCACTATGTATATCAAAACAGGAAAAAAAAAAAAACTGTTCAACAGAAACAGACATTCCTTATTATTTTTCCAATTTATCCTCAATATAATCATTTAGATTCCAATCCTTATGTAACACATAATGACAAATTCAAACACACCAACAAAAACTTTGGGAATATCAAAGCACACTTAACCAGAAAATGTTTACAGTAGAAACAAGGAATCAATCAAAGGTGTAATGAACACTGGAATACTATTCGGTTTTCCTTGAGAAGCAAAAAATTTCTTAAACTGCAGGAAACCTTTTGAAAAAATAAACTCAGGTCTACAAGTAGGACCATCAAATAAATTGTAAAAGACTGCAGGCCATCAATTAAGCTCTAGTTAAAACAATTTAATTGAAATACCTGTAACATCAATTTTTCCCACTTCATCAGTTCCGTTTCACTACTTCTCCGTGTTTTTTTTCCTAGCCTAGGTACAAAAGATCACACTAATAACAAAAAAACCTCCATGGACACTAAGCCAAAATTAGATGCTTCACAGCCACAAAGGCTGCAATGTTTCCGATCAGAATGACGATGAATTTTAGAAATCATGGACGCAATTTCGTACAGGTTGATTCATCATTTCGGAAACACTAACGTTAATCAGAACACATTTTGAGCGACTCAAGAAACTGTCAGGAACAGAACGTCCTATAAGCCAAATCCTATGGAGTCATAAAAATAAATGCTTTCATTTTCCCACACTACCTTCATATCTTTTTTAAAAGTTCAAGTGTATTATCAAGGTCAAATACAAATTCACATCTTTCCCATGTTTATATGCCACATAATGACAAATTCAAAGGTCTACAAGTGACACATAATGACAATTTCAAGATCTAATGACAAATTCAAAGGTCTCTATGTGACACACAATGACAATTTCAAGGTCTACATGTAGGACCATCAAATAACTTGTAAAAGACTGCAGGTCATTAATTAAGTTCTAGTTAAAAAATAATTTAATTAAAATACCTGTAACATCAATTTTATCATTTCTGTTTTACTTCACAACTTCTACATGCTAATTTTCCTGGCTATAGAAGATCACAGTAATAAGAAGAGAGCCTTAATGGACAATAAGTCAAAATTAGATGCTTCAGAGCCTAAAAAGGCTGCAATAGTTTCCGATCAGATTGCCGCTAAACATTTTAGAAATCATGGACGCGATTTCATACAAGTTGATTCATCATTTCGGAAACACCAACATCAGAACACATTTTGAGTGACTCAGGAAATTGTAAGGCACAGAACGTCCTATAAGCCAATTGCCATAGAATCGTCAAAATAAAGGCTTTCACTTTACCACAGTTCCCTCAATTTTTTAAAACCAGTTCTCCTTTATTATAGAGGTCAAATAAAACTTCACCAAATTTACTATCAATTTTCTGCTATCAATTCTCATTTCAAACACTCAAGCCACATAGAAATGTTAATTTCAGAGCAGAAGTGTTTTGTTTGCATCACAAGGCCTACCTTGAAAAAGGAAACAGGACTTACACTCCCAGTACTGACAGGAAAGTTTGTAAAATATGTACAAAAAAGCAGCATTACTTCATGAAACCAAAGGAACTACAGATAATAATCACCAAAAAAATTGGATAAAATATATTCATCAACCACTTTTTATATGAAGTGGTATTTATTTTACTCACAAACAACGTAAAATCCCATGAGAGGTTTCATACACAATCCACACTTCACTATGTATATCAAAACAGGAAAAAAAAAAAAAACTGTTCAACAGAAACAGACATTCCTTATTATTTTTCCAATTTATCCTCAATATAATCATTTAGATTCCAATCCTTATGTAACACATAATGACAAATTCAAACACACCAACAAAAACTTTGGGAATATCAAAGCACACTTAACCAGAAAATGTTTACAGTAGAAACAAGGAATCAATCAAAGGTGTAATGAACACTGGAATACTATTCGGTTTTCCTTGAGAAGCAAAAAATTTCTTAAACTGCAGGAAACCTTTTGAAAAAATAAACTCAGGTCTACAAGTAGGACCATCAAATAAATTGTAAAAGACTGCAGGCCATCAATTAAGCTCTAGTTAAAACAATTTAATTGAAATACCTGTAACATCAATTTTTCCCACTTCATCAGTTCCGTTTCACTACTTCTCCGTGTTTTTTTCCTAGCCTAGGTACAAAAGATCACACTAATAACAAAAAAACCTCCATGGACACTAAGCCAAAATTAGATGCTTCACAGCCACAAAGGCTGCAATGTTTCCGATCAGAATGACGATGAATTTTAGAAATCATGGACGCAATTTCGTACAGGTTGATTCATCATTTCGGAAACACTAACGTTAATCAGAACACATTTTGAGCGACTCAAGAAACTGTCAGGAACAGAACGTCCTATAAGCCAATTCCTATGGAGTCATAAAAATAAATGCTTTCATTTTCCCACACTACCTTCATATCTTTTTTAAAAGTTCAAGTGTATTATCAAGGTCAAATACAAATTCACATCTTTCCCATGTTTATGTGCCACATAATGACAAATTCAAAGGTCTACAAGTGACACATAATGACAATTTCAAGATCTAATGACAAATTCAAAGGTCTCTATGTGACACACAATGACAATTTCAAGGTCTACATGTAGGACCATCAAATAACTTGTAAAAGACTGCAGGTCATTAATTAAGTTCTAGTTAAAAAATAATTTAATTAAAATACCTGTAACATCAATTTTATCATTTCTGTTTTACTTCACAACTTCTACATGCTAATTTTCCTGGCTATAGAAGATCACAGTAATAAGAAGAGAGCCTTAATGGACAATAAGTCAAAATTTAGATGCTTCAGAGCCTAAAAAGGCTGCAATAGTTTCCGATCAGATTGCCGCTAAACATTTTAGAAATCATGGACGCGATTTCATACAAGTTGATTCATCATTTCGGAAACACCAACATCAGAACACATTTTGAGTGACTCAGGAAATTGTAAGGCACAGAACGTCCTATAAGCCAATTGCCATAGAATCGTCAAAATAAAGGCTTTCACTTTACCACAGTTCCCTCAATTTTTTAAAACCAGTTCTCCTTTATTATAGAGGTCAAATAAAACTTCACCAAATTTACTATCAATTTTCTGCTATCAATTCTCATTTCAAACACTCAAGCCACATAGAAATGTTAATTTCAGAGCAGAAGTGTTTTGTTTGCATCACAAGGCCTACCTTGAAAAAGGAAACAGGACTTACACTCCCAGTACTGACAGGAAAGTTTGTAAAATATGTACAAAAAAGCAGCATTACTTCATGAAACCAAAGGAACTACAGATAATAATCACCAAAAAAATTGGATAAAATATATTCATCAACCACTTTTTATATGAAGTGGTATTTATTTTACTCACAAACAACGTAAAATCCCATGAGAGGTTTCATACACAATCCACACTTCACTATGTATATCAAAACAGGAAAAAAAAAAAAAAAAAAAAACTGTTCAACAGAAACAGACATTCCTTATTATTTTTCCAATTTATCCTCAATATAATCATTTAGATTCCAATCCTTATGTAACACATAATGACAAATTCAAACACACCAACAAAAACTTTGGGAATATCAAAGCACACTTAACCAGAAAATGTTTACAGTAGAAACAAGGAATCAATCAAAGGTGTAATGAACACTGGAATACTATTCGGTTTTCCTTGAGAAGCAAAAAATTTCTTAAACTGCAGGAAACCTTTTGAAAAAATAAACTCAGGTCTACAAGTAGGACCATCAAATAAATTGTAAAAGACTGCAGGCCATCAATTAAGCTCTAGTTAAAACAATTTAATTGAAATACCTGTAACATCAATTTTTCCCACTTCATCAGTTCCGTTTCACTACTTCTCCGTGTTTTTTTCCTAGCCTAGGTACAAAAGATCACACTAATAACAAAAAAACCTCCATGGACACTAAGCCAAAATTAGATGCTTCACAGCCACAAAGGCTGCAATGTTTCCGATCAGAATGACGATGAATTTTAGAAATCATGGACGCAATTTCGTACAGGTTGATTCATCATTTCGGAAACACTAACGTTAATCAGAACACATTTTGAGCGACTCAAGAAACTGTCAGGAACAGAACGTCCTATAAGCCAATTCCTATGGAGTCATAAAAATAAATGCTTTCATTTTCCCACACTACCTTCAAATCTTTTTTAAAAGTTCAAGTGTATTATCAAGGTCAAATACAAATTCACATCTTTCCCATGTTTATGTGCCACATAATGACAAATTCAAAGGTCTACAAGTGACACATAATGACAATTTCAAGATCTAATGACAAATTCAAAGGTCTCTATGTGACACACAATGACAATTTCAAGGTCTACATGTAGGACCATCAAATAACTTGTAAAAGACTGCAGGTCATTAATTAAGTTCTAGTTAAAAAATAATTTAATTAAAATACCTGTAACATCAATTTTATCATTTCTGTTTTACTTCACAACTTCTACATGCTAATTTTCCTGGCTATAGAAGATCACAGTAATAAGAAGAGAGCCTTAATGGACAATAAGTCAAAATTTAGATGCTTCAGAGCCTAAAAAGGCTGCAATAGTTTCCGATCAGATTGCCGCTAAACATTTTAGAAATCATGGACGCGATTTCATACAAGTTGATTCATCATTTCGGAAACACCAACATCAGAACACATTTTGAGTGACTCAGGAAATTGTAAGGCACAGAACGTCCTATAAGCCAATTGCCATAGAATCGTCAAAATAAAGGCTTTCACTTTACCACAGTTCCCTCAATTTTTTAAAACCAGTTCTCCTTTATTATAGAGGTCAAATAAAACTTCACCAAATTTACTATCAATTTTCTGCTATCAATTCTCATTTCAAACACTCAAGCCACATAGAAATGTTAATTTCAGAGCAGAAGTGTTTTGTTTGCATCACAAGGCCTACCTTGAAAAAGGAAACAGGACTTACACTCCCAGTACTGACAGGAAAGTTTGTAAAATATGTACAAAAAAGCAGCATTACTTCATGAAACCAAAGGAACTACAGATAATAATCACCAAAAAAATTGGATAAAATATATTCATCAACCACTTTTTATATGAAGTGGTATTTATTTTACTCACAAACAACGTAAAATCCCATGAGAGGTTTCATACACAATCCACACTTCACTATGTATATCAAAACAGGAAAAAAAAAAAAAAAAAAAACTGTTCAACAGAAACAGACATTCCTTATTATTTTTCCAATTTATCCTCAATATAATCATTTAGATTCCAATCCTTATGTAACACATAATGACAAATTCAAACACACCAACAAAAACTTTGGGAATATCAAAGCACACTTAACCAGAAAATGTTTACAGTAGAAACAAGGAATCAATCAAAGGTGTAATGAACACTGGAATACTATTCGGTTTTCCTTGAGAAGCAAAAAATTTCTTAAACTGCAGGAAACCTTTTGAAAAAATAAACTCAGGTCTACAAGTAGGACCATCAAATAAATTGTAAAAGACTGCAGGCCATCAATTAAGCTCTAGTTAAAACAATTTAATTGAAATACCTGTAACATCAATTTTTCCCACTTCATCAGTTCCGTTTCACTACTTCTCCGTGTTTTTTTCCTAGCCTAGGTACAAAAGATCACACTAATAACAAAAAAACCTCCATGGACACTAAGCCAAAATTAGATGCTTCACAGCCACAAAGGCTGCAATGTTTCCGATCAGAATGACGATGAATTTTAGAAATCATGGACGCAATTTCGTACAGGTTGATTCATCATTTCGGAAACACTAACGTTAATCAGAACACATTTTGAGCGACTCAAGAAACTGTCAGGAACAGAACGTCCTATAAGCCAAATCCTATGGAGTCATAAAAATAAATGCTTTCATTTTCCCACACTACCTTCATATCTTTTTTAAAAGTTCAAGTGTATTATCAAGGTCAAATACAAATTCACATCTTTCCCATGTTTATGTGCCACATAATGACAAATTCAAAGGTCTACAAGTGACACATAATGACAATTTCAAGATCTAATGACAAATTCAAAGGTCTCTATGTGACACACAATGACAATTTCAAGGTCTACATGTAGGACCATCAAATAACTTGTAAAAGACTGCAGGTCATTAATTAAGTTCTAGTTAAAAAATAATTTAATTAAAATACCTGTAACATCAATTTTATCATTTCTGTTTTACTTCACAACTTCTACATGCTAATTTTCCTGGCTATAGAAGATCACAGTAATAAGAAGAGAGCCTTAATGGACAATAAGTCAAAATTTAGATGCTTCAGAGCCTAAAAAGGCTGCAATAGTTTCCGATCAGATTGCCGCTAAACATTTTAGAAATCATGGACGCGATTTCATACAAGTTGATTCATCATTTCGGAAACACCAACATCAGAACACATTTTGAGTGACTCAGGAAATTGTAAGGCACAGAACGTCCTATAAGCCAATTGCCATAGAATCGTCAAAATAAAGGCTTTCACTTTACCACAGTTCCCTCAATTTTTTAAAACCAGTTCTCCTTTATTATAGAGGTCAAATAAAACTTCACCAAATTTACTATCAATTTTCTGCTATCAATTCTCATTTCAAACACTCAAACCACATAGAAATGTTAATTTCAGAGCAGAAGTGTTTTGTTTGCATCACAAGGCCTACCTTGAAAAAGGAAACAGGACTTACACTCCCAGTACTGACAGGAAAGTTTGTAAAATATGTACAAAAAAGCAGCATTACTTCATGAAACCAAAGGAACTACAGATAATAATCACCAAAAAAATTGGATAAAATATATTCATCAACCACTTTTTATATGAAGTGGTATTTATTTTACTCACAAACAACGTAAAATCCCATGAGAGGTTTCATACACAATCCACACTTCACTATGTATATCAAAACAGGAAAAAAAAAAAAACTGTTCAACAGAAACAGACATTCCTTATTATTTTTCCAATTTATCCTCAATATAATCATTTAGATTCCAATCCTTATGTAACACATAATGACAAATTCAAACACACCAACAAAAACTTTGGGAATATCAAAGCACACTTAACCAGAAAATGTTTACAGTAGAAACAAGGAATCAATCAAAGGTGTAATGAACACTGGAATACTATTCGGTTTTCCTTGAGAAGCAAAAAATTTCTTAAACTGCAGGAAACCTTTTGAAAAAATAAACTCAGGTCTACAAGTAGGACCATCAAATAAATTGTAAAAGACTGCAGGCCATCAATTAAGCTCTAGTTAAAACAATTTAATTGAAATACCTGTAACATCAATTTTTCCCACTTCATCAGTTCCGTTTCACTACTTCTCCGTGTTTTTTTCCTAGCCTAGGTACAAAAGATCACACTAATAACAAAAAAACCTCCATGGACACTAAGCCAAAATTAGATGCTTTACAGCCACAAAGGCTGCAATGTTTCCGATCAGAATGACGATGAATTTTAGAAATCATGGACGCAATTTCGTACAGGTTGATTCATCATTTCGGAAACACTAACGTTAATCAGAACACATTTTGAGCGACTCAAGAAACTGTCAGGAACAGAACGTCCTATAAGCCAAATCCTATGGAGTCATAAAAATAAATGCTTTCATTTTCCCACACTACCTTCATATCTTTTTTAAAAGTTCAAGTGTATTATCAAGGTCAAATACAAATTCACATCTTTCCCATGTTTATATGCCACATAATGACAAATTCAAAGGTCTACAAGTGACACATAATGACAATTTCAAGATCTAATGACAAATTCAAAGGTCTCTATGTGACACACAATGACAATTTCAAGGTCTACATGTAGGACCATCAAATAACTTGTAAAAGACTGCAGGTCATTAATTAAGTTCTAGTTAAAAAATAATTTAATTAAAATACCTGTAACATCAATTTTATCATTTCTGTTTTACTTCACAACTTCTACATGCTAATTTTCCTGGCTATAGAAGATCACAGTAATAAGAAGAGAGCCTTAATGGACAATAAGTCAAATTTAGATGCTTCAGAGCCTAAAAAGGCTGCAATAGTTTCCGATCAGATTGCCGCTAAACATTTTAGAAATCATGGACGCGATTTCATACAAGTTGATTCATCATTTCGGAAACACCAACATCAGAACACATTTTGAGTGACTCAGGAAATTGTAAGGCACAGAACGTCCTATAAGCCAATTGCCATAGAATCGTCAAAATAAAGGCTTTCACTTTACCACAGTTCCCTCAATTTTTTAAAACCAGTTCTCCTTTATTATAGAGGTCAAATAAAACTTCACCAAATTTACTATCAATTTTCTGCTATCAATTCTCATTTCAAACACTCAAACCACATAGAAATGTTAATTTCAGAGCAGAAGTGTTTTGTTTGCATCACAAGGCCTACCTTGAAAAAGGAAACAGGACTTACACTCCCAGTACTGACAGGAAAGTTTGTAAAATATGTACAAAAAAGCAGCATTACTTCATGAAACCAAAGGAACTACAGATAATAATCACCAAAAAAATTGGATAAAATATATTCATCAACCACTTTTTATATGAAGTGGTATTTATTTTACTCACAAACAACGTAAAATCCCATGAGAGGTTTCATACACAATCCACACTTCACTATGTATATCAAAACAGGAAAAAAAAAAAAAAAAAAAAACTGTTCAACAGAAACAGACATTCCTTATTATTTTTCCAATTTATCCTCAATATAATCATTTAGATTCCAATCCTTATGTAACACATAATGACAAATTCAAACACACCAACAAAAACTTTGGGAATATCAAAGCACACTTAACCAGAAAATGTTTACAGTAGAAACAAGGAATCAATCAAAGGTGTAATGAACACTGGAATACTATTCGGTTTTCCTTGAGAAGCAAAAAATTTCTTAAACTGCAGGAAACCTTTTGAAAAAATAAACTCAGGTCTACAAGTAGGACCATCAAATAAATTGTAAAAGACTGCAGGCCATCAATTAAGCTCTAGTTAAAACAATTTAATTGAAATACCTGTAACATCAATTTTTCCCACTTCATCAGTTCCGTTTCACTACTTCTCCGTGTTTTTTTCCTAGCCTAGGTACAAAAGATCACACTAATAACAAAAAAACCTCCATGGACACTAAGCCAAAATTAGATGCTTCACAGCCACAGAGGCTGCAATGTTTCCGATCAGAATGACGATGAATTTTAGAAATCATGGACGCAATTTCGTACAGGTTGATTCATCATTTCGGAAACACTAACGTTAATCAGAACACATTTTGAGCGACTCAAGAAACTGTCAGGAACAGAACGTCCTATAAGCCAATTCCTATGGAGTCATAAAAATAAATGCTTTCATTTTCCCACACTACCTTCATATCTTTTTTAAAAGTTCAAGTGTATTATCAAGGTCAAATACAAATTCACATCTTTCCCATGTTTATGTGCCACATAATGACAAATTCAAAGGTCTACAAGTGACACATAATGACAATTTCAAGATCTAATGACAAATTCAAAGGTCTCTATGTGACACACAATGACAATTTCAAGGTCTACATGTAGGACCATCAAATAACTTGTAAAAGACTGCAGGTCATTAATTAAGTTCTAGTTAAAAAATAATTTAATTAAAATACCTGTAACATCAATTTTATCATTTCTGTTTTACTTCACAACTTCTACATGCTAATTTTCCTGGCTATAGAAGATCACAGTAATAAGAAGAGAGCCTTAATGGACAATAAGTCAAAATTAGATGCTTCAGAGCCTAAAAAGGCTGCAATAGTTTCCGATCAGATTGCCGCTAAACATTTTAGAAATCATGGACGCGATTTCATACAAGTTGATTCATCATTTCGGAAACACCAACATCAGAACACATTTTGAGTGACTCAGGAAATTGTAAGGCACAGAACGTCCTATAAGCCAATTGCCATAGAATCGTCAAAATAAAGGCTTTCACTTTACCACAGTTCCCTCAATTTTTTAAAACCAGTTCTCCTTTATTATAGAGGTCAAATAAAACTTCACCAAATTTACTATCAATTTTCTGCTATCAATTCTCATTTCAAACACTCAAGCCACATAGAAATGTTAATTTCAGAGCAGAAGTGTTTTGTTTGCATCACAAGGCCTACCTTGAAAAAGGAAACAGGACTTACACTCCCAGTACTGACAGGAAAGTTTGTAAAATATGTACAAAAAAGCAGCATTACTTCATGAAACCAAAGGAACTACAGATAATAATCACCAAAAAAATTGGATAAAATATATTCATCAACCACTTTTTATATGAAGTGGTATTTATTTTACTCACAAACAACGTAAAATCCCATGAGAGGTTTCATACACAATCCACACTTCACTATGTATATCAAAACAGGAAAAAAAAAAAAAAAAAAAAACTGTTCAACAGAAACAGACATTCCTTATTATTTTTCCAATTTATCCTCAATATAATCATTTAGATTCCAATCCTTATGTAACACATAATGACAAATTCAAACACACCAACAAAAACTTTGGGAATATCAAAGCACACTTAACCAGAAAATGTTTACAGTAGAAACAAGGAATCAATCAAAGGTGTAATGAACACTGGAATACTATTCGGTTTTCCTTGAGAAGCAAAAAATATCTTAAACTGCAGGAAACCTTTTGAAAAAATAAACTCAGGTCTACAAGTAGGACCATCAAATAAATTGTAAAAGACTGCAGGCCATCAATTAAGCTCTAGTTAAAACAATTTAATTGAAATACCTGTAACATCAATTTTTCCCATTTCATCAGTTCCGTTTCACTACTTCTCCGTGTTTTTTTCCTAGCCTAGGTACAAAAGATCACACTAATAACAAAAAAACCTCCATGGACACTAAGCCAAAATTAGATGCTTCACAGCCACAAAGGCTGCAATGTTTCCGATCAGAATGACGATGAATTTTAGAAATCATGGACGCAATTTCGTACAGGTTGATTCATCATTTCGGAAACACTAACGTTAATCAGAACACATTTTGAGCGACTCAAGAAACTGTCAGGAACAGAACGTCCTATAAGCCAAATCCTATGGAGTCATAAAAATAAATGCTTTCATTTTCCCACACTACCTTCATATCTTTTTTAAAAGTTCAAGTGTATTATCAAGGTCAAATACAAATTCACATCTTTCCCATGTTTATATGCCACATAATGACAAATTCAAAGGTCTACAAGTGACACATAATGACAATTTCAAGATCTAATGACAAATTCAAAGGTCTCTATGTGACACACAATGACAATTTCAAGGTCTACATGTAGGACCATCAAATAACTTGTAAAAGACTGCAGGTCATTAATTAAGTTCTAGTTAAAAAATAATTTAATTAAAATACCTGTAACATCAATTTTATCATTTCTGTTTTACTTCACAACTTCTACATGCTAATTTTCCTGGCTATAGAAGATCACAGTAATAAGAAGAGAGCCTTAATGGACAATAAGTCAAATTTAGATGCTTCAGAGCCTAAAAAGGCTGCAATAGTTTCCGATCAGATTGCCGCTAAACATTTTAGAAATCATGGACGCGATTTCATACAAGTTGATTCATCATTTCGGAAACACCAACATCAGAACACATTTTGAGTGACTCAGGAAATTGTAAGGCACAGAACGTCCTATAAGCCAATTGCCATAGAATCGTCAAAATAAAGGCTTTCACTTTACCACAGTTCCCTCAATTTTTTAAAACCAGTTCTCCTTTATTATAGAGGTCAAATAAAACTTCACCAAATTTACTATCAATTTTCTGCTATCAATTCTCATTTCAAACACTCAAGCCACATAGAAATGTTAATTTCAGAGCAGAAGTGTTTTGTTTGCATCACAAGGCCTACCTTGAAAAAGGAAACAGGACTTACACTCCCAGTACTGACAGGAAAGTTTGTAAAATATGTACAAAAAAGCAGCATTACTTCATGAAACCAAAGGAACTACAGATAATAATCACCAAAAAAATTGGATAAAATATATTCATCAACCACTTTTTATATGAAGTGGTATTTATTTTACTCACAAACAACGTAAAATCCCATGAGAGGTTTCATACACAATCCACACTTCACTATGTATATCAAAACAGGAAAAAAAAAAAAAAAAAAAAACTGTTCAACAGAAACAGACATTCCTTATTATTTTTCCAATTTATCCTCAATATAATCATTTAGATTCCAATCCTTATGTAACACATAATGACAAATTCAAACACACCAACAAAAACTTTGGGAATATCAAAGCACACTTAACCAGAAAATGTTTACAGTAGAAACAAGGAATCAATCAAAGGTGTAATGAACACTGGAATACTATTCGGTTTTCCTTGAGAAGCAAAAAATATCTTAAACTGCAGGAAACCTTTTGAAAAAATAAACTCAGGTCTACAAGTAGGACCATCAAATAAATTGTAAAAGACTGCAGGCCATCAATTAAGCTCTAGTTAAAACAATTTAATTGAAATACCTGTAACATCAATTTTTCCCATTTCATCAGTTCCGTTTCACTACTTCTCCGTGTTTTTTTCCTAGCCTAGGTACAAAAGATCACACTAATAACAAAAAAACCTCCATGGACACTAAGCCAAAATTAGATGCTTCACAGCCACAAAGGCTGCAATGTTTCCGATCAGAATGACGATGAATTTTAGAAATCATGGACGCAATTTCGTACAGGTTGATTCATCATTTCGGAAACACTAACGTTAATCAGAACACATTTTGAGCGACTCAAGAAACTGTCAGGAACAGAACGTCCTATAAGCCAATTCCTATGGAGTCATAAAAATAAATGCTTTCATTTTCCCACACTACCTTCATATCTTTTTTAAAAGTTCAAGTGTATTATCAAGGTCAAATACAAATTCACATCTTTCCCATGTTTATGTGCCACATAATGACAAATTCAAAGGTCTACAAGTGACACATAATGACAATTTCAAGATCTAATGACAAATTCAAAGGTCTCTATGTGACACACAATGACAATTTCAAGGTCTACATGTAGGACCATCAAATAACTTGTAAAAGACTGCAGGTCATTAATTAAGTTCTAGTTAAAAAATAATTTAATTAAAATACCTGTAACATCAATTTTATCATTTCTGTTTTACTTCACAACTTCTACATGCTAATTTTCCTGGCTATAGAAGATCACAGTAATAAGAAGAGAGCCTTAATGGACAATAAGTCAAAATTAGATGCTTCAGAGCCTAAAAAGGCTGCAATAGTTTCCGATCAGATTGCCGCTAAACATTTTAGAAATCATGGACGCGATTTCATACAAGTTGATTCATCATTTCGGAAACACCAACATCAGAACACATTTTGAGTGACTCAGGAAATTGTAAGGCACAGAACGTCCTATAAGCCAATTGCCATAGAATCGTCAAAATAAAGGCTTTCACTTTACCACAGTTCCCTCAATTTTTTAAAACCAGTTCTCCTTTATTATAGAGGTCAAATAAAACTTCACCAAATTTACTATCAATTTTCTGCTATCAATTCTCATTTCAAACACTCAAGCCACATAGAAATGTTAATTTCAGAGCAGAAGTGTTTTGTTTGCATCACAAGGCCTACCTTGAAAAAGGAAACAGGACTTACACTCCCAGTACTGACAGGAAAGTTTGTAAAATATGTACAAAAAAGCAGCATTACTTCATGAAACCAAAGGAACTACAGATAATAATCACCAAAAAAATTGGATAAAATATATTCATCAACCACTTTTTATATGAAGTGGTATTTATTTTACTCACAAACAACGTAAAATCCCATGAGAGGTTTCATACACAATCCACACTTCACTATGTATATCAAAACAGGAAAAAAAAAAAAAAAAAACTGTTCAACAGAAACAGACATTCCTTATTATTTTTCCAATTTATCCTCAATATAATCATTTAGATTCCAATCCTTATGTAACACATAATGACAAATTCAAACACACCAACAAAAACTTTGGGAATATCAAAGCACACTTAACCAGAAAATGTTTACAGTAGAAACAAGGAATCAATCAAAGGTGTAATGAACACTGGAATACTATTCGGTTTTCCTTGAGAAGCAAAAAATATCTTAAACTGCAGGAAACCTTTTGAAAAAATAAACTCAGGTCTACAAGTAGGACCATCAAATAAATTGTAAAAGACTGCAGGCCATCAATTAAGCTCTAGTTAAAACAATTTAATTGAAATACCTGTAACATCAATTTTTCCCACTTCATCAGTTCCGTTTCACTACTTCTCCGTGTTTTTTTCCTAGCCTAGGTACAAAAGATCACACTAATAACAAAAAAACCTCCATGGACACTAAGCCAAAATTAGATGCTTCACAGCCACAAAGGCTGCAATGTTTCCGATCAGAATGACGATGAATTTTAGAAATCATGGACGCAATTTCGTACAGGTTGATTCATCATTTCGGAAACACTAACGTTAATCAGAACACATTTTGAGCGACTCAAGAAACTGTCAGGAACAGAACGTCCTATAAGCCAATTCCTATGGAGTCATAAAAATAAATGCTTTCATTTTCCCACACTACCTTCATATCTTTTTTAAAAGTTCAAGTGTATTATCAAGGTCAAATACAAATTCACATCTTTCCCATGTTTATGTGCCACATAATGACAAATTCAAAGGTCTACAAGTGACACATAATGACAATTTCAAGATCTAATGACAAATTCAAAGGTCTCTATGTGACACACAATGACAATTTCAAGGTCTACATGTAGGACCATCAAATAACTTGTAAAAGACTGCAGGTCATTAATTAAGTTCTAGTTAAAAAATAATTTAATTAAAATACCTGTAACATCAATTTTATCATTTCTGTTTTACTTCACAACTTCTACATGCTAATTTTCCTGGCTATAGAAGATCACAGTAATAAGAAGAGAGCCTTAATGGACAATAAGTCAAAATTAGATGCTTCAGAGCCTAAAAAGGCTGCAATAGTTTCCGATCAGATTGCCGCTAAACATTTTAGAAATCATGGACGCGATTTCATACAAGTTGATTCATCATTTCGGAAACACCAACATCAGAACACATTTTGAGTGACTCAGGAAATTGTAAGGCACAGAACGTCCTATAAGCCAATTGCCATAGAATCGTCAAAATAAAGGCTTTCACTTTACCACAGTTCCCTCAATTTTTTAAAACCAGTTCTCCTTTATTATAGAGGTCAAATAAAACTTCACCAAATTTACTATCAATTTTCTGCTATCAATTCTCATTTCAAACACTCAAGCCACATAGAAATGTTAATTTCAGAGCAGAAGTGTTTTGTTTGCATCACAAGGCCTACCTTGAAAAAGGAAACAGGACTTACACTCCCAGTACTGACAGGAAAGTTTGTAAAATATGTACAAAAAAGCAGCATTACTTCATGAAACCAAAGGAACTACAGATAATAATCACCAAAAAAATTGGATAAAATATATTCATCAACCACTTTTTATATGAAGTGGTATTTATTTTACTCACAAACAACGTAAAATCCCATGAGAGGTTTCATACACAATCCACACTTCACTATGTATATCAAAACAGGAAAAAAAAAAAAAAAAAAAACTGTTCAACAGAAACAGACATTCCTTATTATTTTTCCAATTTATCCTCAATATAATCATTTAGATTCCAATCCTTATGTAACACATAATGACAAATTCAAACACACCAACAAAAACTTTGGGAATATCAAAGCACACTTAACCAGAAAATGTTTACAGTAGAAACAAGGAATCAATCAAAGGTGTAATGAACACTGGAATACTATTCGGTTTTCCTTGAGAAGCAAAAAATATCTTAAACTGCAGGAAACCTTTTGAAAAAATAAACTCAGGTCTACAAGTAGGACCATCAAATAAATTGTAAAAGACTGCAGGCCATCAATTAAGCTCTAGTTAAAACAATTTAATTGAAATACCTGTAACATCAATTTTTCCCATTTCATCAGTTCCGTTTCACTACTTCTCCGTGTTTTTTTTTCCTAGCCTAGGTACAAAAGATCACACTAATAACAAAAAAACCTCCATGGACACTAAGCCAAAATTAGATGCTTCACAGCCACAAAGGCTGCAATGTTTCCGATCAGAATGACGATGAATTTTAGAAATCATGGACGCAATTTCGTACAGGTTGATTCATCATTTCGGAAACACTAACGTTAATCAGAACACATTTTGAGCGACTCAAGAAACTGTCAGGAACAGAACGTCCTATAAGCCAATTCCTATGGAGTCATAAAAATAAATGCTTTCATTTTCCCACACTACCTTCATATCTTTTTTAAAAGTTCAAGTGTATTATCAAGGTCAAATACAAATTCACATCTTTCCCATGTTTATGTGCCACATAATGACAAATTCAAAGGTCTACAAGTGACACATAATGACAATTTCAAGATCTAATGACAAATTCAAAGGTCTCTATGTGACACACAATGACAATTTCAAGGTCTACATGTAGGACCATCAAATAACTTGTAAAAGACTGCAGGTCATTAATTAAGTTCTAGTTAAAAAATAATTTAATTAAAATACCTGTAACATCAATTTTATCATTTCTGTTTTACTTCACAACTTCTACATGCTAATTTTCCTGGCTATAGAAGATCACAGTAATAAGAAGAGAGCCTTAATGGACAATAAGTCAAATTTAGATGCTTCAGAGCCTAAAAAGGCTGCAATAGTTTCCGATCAGATTGCCGCTAAACATTTTAGAAATCATGGACGCGATTTCATACAAGTTGATTCATCATTTCGGAAACACCAACATCAGAACACATTTTGAGTGACTCAGGAAATTGTAAGGCACAGAACGTCCTATAAGCCAATTGCCATAGAATCGTCAAAATAAAGGCTTTCACTTTACCACAGTTCCCTCAATTTTTTAAAACCAGTTCTCCTTTATTATAGAGGTCAAATAAAACTTCACCAAATTTACTATCAATTTTCTGCTATCAATTCTCATTTCAAACACTCAAGCCACATAGAAATGTTAATTTCAGAGCAGAAGTGTTTTGTTTGCATCACAAGGCCTACCTTGAAAAAGGAAACAGGACTTACACTCCCAGTACTGACAGGAAAGTTTGTAAAATATGTACAAAAAAGCAGCATTACTTCATGAAACCAAAGGAACTACAGATAATAATCACCAAAAAAATTGGATAAAATATATTCATCAACCACTTTTTATATGAAGTGGTATTTATTTTACTCACAAACAACGTAAAATCCCATGAGAGGTTTCATACACAATCCACACTTCACTATGTATATCAAAACAGGAAAAAAAAAAAAAAAAAAAAAAAACTGTTCAACAGAAACAGACATTCCTTATTATTTTTCCAATTTATCCTCAATATAATCATTTAGATTCCAATCCTTATGTAACACATAATGACAAATTCAAACACACCAACAAAAACTTTGGGAATATCAAAGCACACTTAACCAGAAAATGTTTACAGTAGAAACAAGGAATCAATCAAAGGTGTAATGAACACTGGAATACTATTCGGTTTTCCTTGAGAAGCAAAAAATATCTTAAACTGCAGGAAACCTTTTGAAAAAATAAACTCAGGTCTACAAGTAGGACCATCAAATAAATTGTAAAAGACTGCAGGCCATCAATTAAGCTCTAGTTAAAACAATTTAATTGAAATACCTGTAACATCAATTTTTCCCATTTCATCAGTTCCGTTTCACTACTTCTCCGTGTTTTTTTTCCTAGCCTAGGTACAAAAGATCACACTAATAACAAAAAAACCTCCATGGACACTAAGCCAAAATTAGATGCTTCACAGCCACAAAGGCTGCAATGTTTCCGATCAGAATGACGATGAATTTTAGAAATCATGGACGCAATTTCGTACAGGTTGATTCATCATTTCGGAAACACTAACGTTAATCAGAACACATTTTGAGCGACTCAAGAAACTGTCAGGAACAGAACGTCCTATAAGCCAATTCCTATGGAGTCATAAAAATAAATGCTTTCATTTTCCCACACTACCTTCAAATCTTTTTTAAAAGTTCAAGTGTATTATCAAGGTCAAATACAAATTCACATCTTTCCCATGTTTATGTGCCACATAATGACAAATTCAAAGGTCTACAAGTGACACATAATGACAATTTCAAGATCTAATGACAAATTCAAAGGTCTCTATGTGACACACAATGACAATTTCAAGGTCTACATGTAGGACCATCAAATAACTTGTAAAAGACTGCAGGTCATTAATTAAGTTCTAGTTAAAAAATAATTTAATTAAAATACCTGTAACATCAATTTTATCATTTCTGTTTTACTTCACAACTTCTACATGCTAATTTTCCTGGCTATAGAAGATCACAGTAATAAGAAGAGAGCCTTAATGGACAATAAGTCAAATTTAGATGCTTCAGAGCCTAAAAAGGCTGCAATAGTTTCCGATCAGATTGCCGCTAAACATTTTAGAAATCATGGACGCGATTTCATACAAGTTGATTCATCATTTCGGAAACACCAACATCAGAACATATTTTGAGTGACTCAGGAAATTGTAAGGCACAGAACGTCCTATAAGCCAATTGCCATAGAATCGTCAAAATAAAGGCTTTCACTTTACCACAGTTCCCTCAATTTTTTAAAACCAGTTCTCCTTTATTATAGAGGTCAAATAAAACTTCACCAAATTTACTATCAATTTTCTGCTATCAATTCTCATTTCAAACACTCAAGCCACATAGAAATGTTAATTTCAGAGCAGAAGTGTTTTGTTTGCATCACAAGGCCTACCTTGAAAAAGGAAACAGGACTTACACTCCCAGTACTGACAGGAAAGTTTGTAAAATATGTACAAAAAAGCAGCATTACTTCATGAAACCAAAGGAACTACAGATAATAATCACCAAAAAAATTGGATAAAATATATTCATCAACCACTTTTTATATGAAGTGGTATTTATTTTACTCACAAACAACGTAAAATCCCATGAGAGGTTTCATACACAATCCACACTTCACTATGTATATCAAAACAGGAAAAAAAAAAAAAAAAAAAACTGTTCAACAGAAACAGACATTCCTTATTATTTTTCCAATTTATCCTCAATATAATCATTTAGATTCCAATCCTTATGTAACACATAATGACAAATTCAAACACACCAACAAAAACTTTGGGAATATCAAAGCACACTTAACCAGAAAATGTTTACAGTAGAAACAAGGAATCAATCAAAGGTGTAATGAACACTGGAATACTATTCGGTTTTCCTTGAGAAGCAAAAAATATCTTAAACTGCAGGAAACCTTTTGAAAAAATAAACTCAGGTCTACAAGTAGGACCATCAAATAAATTGTAAAAGACTGCAGGCCATCAATTAAGCTCTAGTTAAAACAATTTAATTGAAATACCTGTAACATCAATTTTTCCCATTTCATCAGTTCCGTTTCACTACTTCTCCGTGTTTTTTTTCCTAGCCTAGGTACAAAAGATCACACTAATAACAAAAAAACCTCCATGGACACTAAGCCAAAATTAGATGCTTCACAGCCACAAAGGCTGCAATGTTTCCGATCAGAATGACGATGAATTTTAGAAATCATGGACGCAATTTCGTACAGGTTGATTCATCATTTCGGAAACACTAACGTTAATCAGAACACATTTTGAGCGACTCAAGAAACTGTCAGGAACAGAACGTCCTATAAGCCAATTCCTATGGAGTCATAAAAATAAATGCTTTCATTTTCCCACACTACCTTCAAATCTTTTTTAAAAGTTCAAGTGTATTATCAAGGTCAAATACAAATTCACATCTTTCCCATGTTTATGTGCCACATAATGACAAATTCAAAGGTCTACAAGTGACACATAATGACAATTTCAAGATCTAATGACAAATTCAAAGGTCTCTATGTGACACACAATGACAATTTCAAGGTCTACATGTAGGACCATCAAATAACTTGTAAAAGACTGCAGGTCATTAATTAAGTTCTAGTTAAAAAATAATTTAATTAAAATACCTGTAACATCAATTTTATCATTTCTGTTTTACTTCACAACTTCTACATGCTAATTTTCCTGGCTATAGAAGATCACAGTAATAAGAAGAGAGCCTTAATGGACAATAAGTCAAAATTAGATGCTTCAGAGCCTAAAAAGGCTGCAATAGTTTCCGATCAGATTGCCGCTAAACATTTTAGAAATCATGGACGCGATTTCATACAAGTTGATTCATCATTTCGGAAACACCAACATCAGAACACATTTTGAGTGACTCAGGAAATTGTAAGGCACAGAACGTCCTATAAGCCAATTGCCATAGAATCGTCAAAATAAAGGCTTTCACTTTACCACAGTTCCCTCAATTTTTTAAAACCAGTTCTCCTTTATTATAGAGGTCAAATAAAACTTCACCAAATTTACTATCAATTTTCTGCTATCAATTCTCATTTCAAACACTCAAGCCACATAGAAATGTTAATTTCAGAGCAGAAGTGTTTTGTTTGCATCACAAGGCCTACCTTGAAAAAGGAAACAGGACTTACACTCCCAGTACTGACAGGAAAGTTTGTAAAATATGTACAAAAAAGCAGCATTACTTCATGAAACCAAAGGAACTACAGATAATAATCACCAAAAAAATTGGATAAAATATATTCATCAACCACTTTTTATATGAAGTGGTATTTATTTTACTCACAAACAACGTAAAATCCCATGAGAGGTTTCATACACAATCCACACTTCACTATGTATATCAAAACAGGAAAAAAAAAAAAAAAAAAAAACTGTTCAACAGAAACAGACATTCCTTATTATTTTTCCAATTTATCCTCAATATAATCATTTAGATTCCAATCCTTATGTAACACATAATGACAAATTCAAACACACCAACAAAAACTTTGGGAATATCAAAGCACACTTAACCAGAAAATGTTTACAGTAGAAACAAGGAATCAATCAAAGGTGTAATGAACACTGGAATACTATTCGGTTTTCCTTGAGAAGCAAAAAATTTCTTAAACTGCAGGAAACCTTTTGAAAAAATAAACTCAGGTCTACAAGTAGGACCATCAAATAAATTGTAAAAGACTGCAGGCCATCAATTAAGCTCTAGTTAAAACAATTTAATTGAAATACCTGTAACATCAATTTTTCCCATTTCATCAGTTCCGTTTCACTACTTCTCCGTGTTTTTTTCCTAGCCTAGGTACAAAAGATCACACTAATAACAAAAAAACCTCCATGGACACTAAGCCAAAATTAGATGCTTCACAGCCACAAAGGCTGCAATGTTTCCGATCAGAATGACGATGAATTTTAGAAATCATGGACGCAATTTCGTACAGGTTGATTCATCATTTCGGAAACACTAACGTTAATCAGAACACATTTTGAGCGACTCAAGAAACTGTCAGGAACAGAACGTCCTATAAGCCAATTCCTATGGAGTCATAAAAATAAATGCTTTCATTTTCCCACACTACCTTCAAATCTTTTTTAAAAGTTCAAGTGTATTATCAAGGTCAAATACAAATTCACATCTTTCCCATGTTTATGTGCCACATAATGACAAATTCAAAGGTCTACAAGTGACACATAATGACAATTTCAAGATCTAATGACAAATTCAAAGGTCTCTATGTGACACACAATGACAATTTCAAGGTCTACATGTAGGACCATCAAATAACTTGTAAAAGACTGCAGGTCATTAATTAAGTTCTAGTTAAAAAATAATTTAATTAAAATACCTGTAACATCAATTTTATCATTTCTGTTTTACTTCACAACTTCTACATGCTAATTTTCCTGGCTATAGAAGATCACAGTAATAAGAAGAGAGCCTTAATGGACAATAAGTCAAATTTAGATGCTTCAGAGCCTAAAAAGGCTGCAATAGTTTCCGATCAGATTGCCGCTAAACATTTTAGAAATCATGGACGCGATTTCATACAAGTTGATTCATCATTTCGGAAACACCAACATCAGAACATATTTTGAGTGACTCAGGAAATTGTAAGGCACAGAACGTCCTATAAGCCAATTGCCATAGAATCGTCAAAATAAAGGCTTTCACTTTACCACAGTTCCCTCAATTTTTTAAAACCAGTTCTCCTTTATTATAGAGGTCAAATAAAACTTCACCAAATTTACTATCAATTTTCTGCTATCAATTCTCATTTCAAACACTCAAGCCACATAGAAATGTTAATTTCAGAGCAGAAGTGTTTTGTTTGCATCACAAGGCCTACCTTGAAAAAGGAAACAGGACTTACACTCCCAGTACTGACAGGAAAGTTTGTAAAATATGTACAAAAAAGCAGCATTACTTCATGAAACCAAAGGAACTACAGATAATAATCACCAAAAAAATTGGATAAAATATATTCATCAACCACTTTTTATATGAAGTGGTATTTATTTTACTCACAAACAACGTAAAATCCCATGAGAGGTTTCATACACAATCCACACTTCACTATGTATATCAAAACAGGAAAAAAAAAAAAAAAAAAAAACTGTTCAACAGAAACAGACATTCCTTATTATTTTTCCAATTTATCCTCAATATAATCATTTAGATTCCAATCCTTATGTAACACATAATGACAAATTCAAACACACCAACAAAAACTTTGGGAATATCAAAGCACACTTAACCAGAAAATGTTTACAGTAGAAACAAGGAATCAATCAAAGGTGTAATGAACACTGGAATACTATTCGGTTTTCCTTGAGAAGCAAAAAATATCTTAAACTGCAGGAAACCTTTTGAAAAAATAAACTCAGGTCTACAAGTAGGACCATCAAATAAATTGTAAAAGACTGCAGGCCATCAATTAAGCTCTAGTTAAAACAATTTAATTGAAATACCTGTAACATCAATTTTTCCCATTTCATCAGTTCCGTTTCACTACTTCTCCGTGTTTTTTTTCCTAGCCTAGGTACAAAAGATCACACTAATAACAAAAAAACCTCCATGGACACTAAGCCAAAATTAGATGCTTCACAGCCACAAAGGCTGCAATGTTTCCGATCAGAATGACGATGAATTTTAGAAATCATGGACGCAATTTCGTACAGGTTGATTCATCATTTCGGAAACACTAACGTTAATCAGAACACATTTTGAGCGACTCAAGAAACTGTCAGGAACAGAACGTCCTATAAGCCAATTCCTATGGAGTCATAAAAATAAATGCTTTCATTTTCCCACACTACCTTCATATCTTTTTTAAAAGTTCAAGTGTATTATCAAGGTCAAATACAAATTCACATCTTTCCCATGTTTATGTGCCACATAATGACAAATTCAAAGGTCTACAAGTGACACATAATGACAATTTCAAGATCTAATGACAAATTCAAAGGTCTCTATGTGACACACAATGACAATTTCAAGGTCTACATGTAGGACCATCAAATAACTTGTAAAAGACTGCAGGTCATTAATTAAGTTCTAGTTAAAAAATAATTTAATTAAAATACCTGTAACATCAATTTTATCATTTCTGTTTTACTTCACAACTTCTACATGCTAATTTTCCTGGCTATAGAAGATCACAGTAATAAGAAGAGAGCCTTAATGGACAATAAGTCAAAATTAGATGCTTCAGAGCCTAAAAAGGCTGCAATAGTTTCCGATCAGATTGCCGCTAAACATTTTAGAAATCATGGACGCGATTTCATACAAGTTGATTCATCATTTCGGAAACACCAACATCAGAACACATTTTGAGTGACTCAGGAAATTGTAAGGCACAGAACGTCCTATAAGCCAATTGCCATAGAATCGTCAAAATAAAGGCTTTCACTTTACCACAGTTCCCTCAATTTTTTAAAACCAGTTCTCCTTTATTATAGAGGTCAAATAAAACTTCACCAAATTTACTATCAATTTTCTGCTATCAATTCTCATTTCAAACACTCAAGCCACATAGAAATGTTAATTTCAGAGCAGAAGTGTTTTGTTTGCATCACAAGGCCTACCTTGAAAAAGGAAACAGGACTTACACTCCCAGTACTGACAGGAAAGTTTGTAAAATATGTACAAAAAAGCAGCATTACTTCATGAAACCAAAGGAACTACAGATAATAATCACCAAAAAAATTGGATAAAATATATTCATCAACCACTTTTTATATGAAGTGGTATTTATTTTACTCACAAACAACGTAAAATCCCATGAGAGGTTTCATACACAATCCACACTTCACTATGTATATCAAAACAGGAAAAAAAAAAAAAACTGTTCAACAGAAACAGACATTCCTTATTATTTTTCCAATTTATCCTCAATATAATCATTTAGATTCCAATCCTTATGTAACACATAATGACAAATTCAAACACACCAACAAAAACTTTGGGAATATCAAAGCACACTTAACCAGAAAATGTTTACAGTAGAAACAAGGAATCAATCAAAGGTGTAATGAACACTGGAATACTATTCGGTTTTCCTTGAGAAGCAAAAAATATCTTAAACTGCAGGAAACCTTTTGAAAAAATAAACTCAGGTCTACAAGTAGGACCATCAAATAAATTGTAAAAGACTGCAGGCCATCAATTAAGCTCTAGTTAAAACAATTTAATTGAAATACCTGTAACATCAATTTTTCCCATTTCATCAGTTCCGTTTCACTACTTCTCCGTGTTTTTTTCCTAGCCTAGGTACAAAAGATCACACTAATAACAAAAAAACCTCCATGGACACTAAGCCAAAATTAGATGCTTCACAGCCACAAAGGCTGCAATGTTTCCGATCAGAATGACGATGAATTTTAGAAATCATGGACGCAATTTCGTACAGGTTGATTCATCATTTCGGAAACACTAACGTTAATCAGAACACATTTTGAGCGACTCAAGAAACTGTCAGGAACAGAACGTCCTATAAGCCAATTCCTATGGAGTCATAAAAATAAATGCTTTCATTTTCCCACACTACCTTCATATCTTTTTTAAAAGTTCAAGTGTATTATCAAGGTCAAATACAAATTCACATCTTTCCCATGTTTATGTGCCACATAATGACAAATTCAAAGGTCTACAAGTGACACATAATGACAATTTCAAGATCTAATGACAAATTCAAAGGTCTCTATGTGACACACAATGACAATTTCAAGGTCTACATGTAGGACCATCAAATAACTTGTAAAAGACTGCAGGTCATTAATTAAGTTCTAGTTAAAAAATAATTTAATTAAAATACCTGTAACATCAATTTTATCATTTCTGTTTTACTTCACAACTTCTACATGCTAATTTTCCTGGCTATAGAAGATCACAGTAATAAGAAGAGAGCCTTAATGGACAATAAGTCAAATTTAGATGCTTCAGAGCCTAAAAAGGCTGCAATAGTTTCCGATCAGATTGCCGCTAAACATTTTAGAAATCATGGACGCGATTTCATACAAGTTGATTCATCATTTCGGAAACACCAACATCAGAACATATTTTGAGTGACTCAGGAAATTGTAAGGCACAGAACGTCCTATAAGCCAATTGCCATAGAATCGTCAAAATAAAGGCTTTCACTTTACCACAGTTCCCTCAATTTTTTAAAACCAGTTCTCCTTTATTATAGAGGTCAAATAAAACTTCACCAAATTTACTATCAATTTTCTGCTATCAATTCTCATTTCAAACACTCAAGCCACATAGAAATGTTAATTTCAGAGCAGAAGTGTTTTGTTTGCATCACAAGGCCTACCTTGAAAAAGGAAACAGGACTTACACTCCCAGTACTGACAGGAAAGTTTGTAAAATATGTACAAAAAAGCAGCATTACTTCATGAAACCAAAGGAACTACAGATAATAATCACCAAAAAAATTGGATAAAATATATTCATCAACCACTTTTTATATGAAGTGGTATTTATTTTACTCACAAACAACGTAAAATCCCATGAGAGGTTTCATACACAATCCACACTTCACTATGTATATCAAAACAGGAAAAAAAAAAAAAACTGTTCAACAGAAACAGACATTCCTTATTATTTTTCCAATTTATCCTCAATATAATCATTTAGATTCCAATCCTTATGTAACACATAATGACAAATTCAAACACACCAACAAAAACTTTGGGAATATCAAAGCACACTTAACCAGAAAATGTTTACAGTAGAAACAAGGAATCAATCAAAGGTGTAATGAACACTGGAATACTATTCGGTTTTCCTTGAGAAGCAAAAAATATCTTAAACTGCAGGAAACCTTTTGAAAAAATAAACTCAGGTCTACAAGTAGGACCATCAAATAAATTGTAAAAGACTGCAGGCCATCAATTAAGCTCTAGTTAAAACAATTTAATTGAAATACCTGTAACATCAATTTTTCCCATTTCATCAGTTCCGTTTCACTACTTCTCCGTGTTTTTTTTCCTAGCCTAGGTACAAAAGATCACACTAATAACAAAAAAACCTCCATGGACACTAAGCCAAAATTAGATGCTTCACAGCCACAAAGGCTGCAATGTTTCCGATCAGAATGACGATGAATTTTAGAAATCATGGACGCAATTTCGTACAGGTTGATTCATCATTTCGGAAACACTAACGTTAATCAGAACACATTTTGAGCGACTCAAGAAACTGTCAGGAACAGAACGTCCTATAAGCCAATTCCTATGGAGTCATAAAAATAAATGCTTTCATTTTCCCACACTACCTTCAAATCTTTTTTAAAAGTTCAAGTGTATTATCAAGGTCAAATACAAATTCACATCTTTCCCATGTTTATGTGCCACATAATGACAAATTCAAAGGTCTACAAGTGACACATAATGACAATTTCAAGATCTAATGACAAATTCAAAGGTCTCTATGTGACACACAATGACAATTTCAAGGTCTACATGTAGGACCATCAAATAACTTGTAAAAGACTGCAGGTCATTAATTAAGTTCTAGTTAAAAAATAATTTAATTAAAATACCTGTAACATCAATTTTATCATTTCTGTTTTACTTCACAACTTCTACATGCTAATTTTCCTGGCTATAGAAGATCACAGTAATAAGAAGAGAGCCTTAATGGACAATAAGTCAAAATTAGATGCTTCAGAGCCTAAAAAGGCTGCAATAGTTTCCGATCAGATTGCCGCTAAACATTTTAGAAATCATGGACGCGATTTCATACAAGTTGATTCATCATTTCGGAAACACCAACATCAGAACACATTTTGAGTGACTCAGGAAATTGTAAGGCACAGAACGTCCTATAAGCCAATTGCCATAGAATCGTCAAAATAAAGGCTTTCACTTTACCACAGTTCCCTCAATTTTTTAAAACCAGTTCTCCTTTATTATAGAGGTCAAATAAAACTTCACCAAATTTACTATCAATTTTCTGCTATCAATTCTCATTTCAAACACTCAAGCCACATAGAAATGTTAATTTCAGAGCAGAAGTGTTTTGTTTGCATCACAAGGCCTACCTTGAAAAAGGAAACAGGACTTACACTCCCAGTACTGACAGGAAAGTTTGTAAAATATGTACAAAAAAGCAGCATTACTTCATGAAACCAAAGGAACTACAGATAATAATCACCAAAAAAATTGGATAAAATATATTCATCAACCACTTTTTATATGAAGTGGTATTTATTTTACTCACAAACAACGTAAAATCCCATGAGAGGTTTCATACACAATCCACACTTCACTATGTATATCAAAACAGGAAAAAAAAAAAAAAAAAAAAAAACTGTTCAACAGAAACAGACATTCCTTATTATTTTTCCAATTTATCCTCAATATAATCATTTAGATTCCAATCCTTATGTAACACATAATGACAAATTCAAACACACCAACAAAAACTTTGGGAATATCAAAGCACACTTAACCAGAAAATGTTTACAGTAGAAACAAGGAATCAATCAAAGGTGTAATGAACACTGGAATACTATTCGGTTTTCCTTGAGAAGCAAAAAATATCTTAAACTGCAGGAAACCTTTTGAAAAAATAAACTCAGGTCTACAAGTAGGACCATCAAATAAATTGTAAAAGACTGCAGGCCATCAATTAAGCTCTAGTTAAAACAATTTAATTGAAATACCTGTAACATCAATTTTTCCCATTTCATCAGTTCCGTTTCACTACTTCTCCGTGTTTTTTTCCTAGCCTAGGTACAAAAGATCACACTAATAACAAAAAAACCTCCATGGACACTAAGCCAAAATTAGATGCTTCACAGCCACAAAGGCTGCAATGTTTCCGATCAGAATGACGATGAATTTTAGAAATCATGGACGCAATTTCGTACAGGTTGATTCATCATTTCGGAAACACTAACGTTAATCAGAACACATTTTGAGCGACTCAAGAAACTGTCAGGAACAGAACGTCCTATAAGCCAATTCCTATGGAGTCATAAAAATAAATGCTTTCATTTTCCCACACTACCTTCAAATCTTTTTTAAAAGTTCAAGTGTATTATCAAGGTCAAATACAAATTCACATCTTTCCCATGTTTATGTGCCACATAATGACAAATTCAAAGGTCTACAAGTGACACATAATGACAATTTCAAGATCTAATGACAAATTCAAAGGTCTCTATGTGACACACAATGACAATTTCAAGGTCTACATGTAGGACCATCAAATAACTTGTAAAAGACTGCAGGTCATTAATTAAGTTCTAGTTAAAAAATAATTTAATTAAAATACCTGTAACATCAATTTTATCATTTCTGTTTTACTTCACAACTTCTACATGCTAATTTTCCTGGCTATAGAAGATCACAGTAATAAGAAGAGAGCCTTAATGGACAATAAGTCAAAATTAGATGCTTCAGAGCCTAAAAAGGCTGCAATAGTTTCCGATCAGATTGCCGCTAAACATTTTAGAAATCATGGACGCGATTTCATACAAGTTGATTCATCATTTCGGAAACACCAACATCAGAACACATTTTGAGTGACTCAGGAAATTGTAAGGCACAGAACGTCCTATAAGCCAATTGCCATAGAATCGTCAAAATAAAGGCTTTCACTTTACCACAGTTCCCTCAATTTTTTAAAACCAGTTCTCCTTTATTATAGAGGTCAAATAAAACTTCACCACATTAAAACGAGGCACTTGATTATTATTGTTTATCTGTAAAAATTTACTATCAATTTTCTGCTATCAATTCTCATTTCAAACACTCAAGCCACATAGAAATGTTAATTTCAGAGCAGAAGTGTTTTGTTTGCATCACAAGGCCTACCTTGAAAAAGGAAACAGGACTTACACTCCCAGTACTGACAGGAAAGTTTGTAAAATATGTACAAAAAAGCAGCATTACTTCATGAAACCAAAGGAACTACAGATAATAATCACCAAAAAAATTGGATAAAATATATTCATCAACCACTTTTTATATGAAGTGGTATTTATTTTACTCACAAACAACGTAAAATCCCATGAGAGGTTTCATACACAATCCACACTTCACTATGTATATCAAAACAGGAAAAAAAAAAAAAAAAAAAAAAACTGTTCAACAGAAACAGACATTCCTTATTATTTTTCCAATTTATCCTCAATATAATCATTTAGATTCCAATCCTTATGTAACACATAATGACAAATTCAAACACACCAACAAAAACTTTGGGAATATCAAAGCACACTTAACCAGAAAATGTTTACAGTAGAAACAAGGAATCAATCAAAGGTGTAATGAACACTGGAATACTATTCGGTTTTCCTTGAGAAGCAAAAAATATCTTAAACTGCAGGAAACCTTTTGAAAAAATAAACTCAGGTCTACAAGTAGGACCATCAAATAAATTGTAAAAGACTGCAGGCCATCAATTAAGCTCTAGTTAAAACAATTTAATTGAAATACCTGTAACATCAATTTTTCCCATTTCATCAGTTCCGTTTCACTACTTCTCCGTGTTTTTTTCCTAGCCTAGGTACAAAAGATCACACTAATAACAAAAAAACCTCCATGGACACTAAGCCAAAATTAGATGCTTCACAGCCACAAAGGCTGCAATGTTTCCGATCAGAATGACGATGAATTTTAGAAATCATGGACGCAATTTCGTACAGGTTGATTCATCATTTCGGAAACACTAACGTTAATCAGAACACATTTTGAGCGACTCAAGAAACTGTCAGGAACAGAACGTCCTATAAGCCAATTCCTATGGAGTCATAAAAATAAATGCTTTCATTTTCCCACACTACCTTCAAATCTTTTTTAAAAGTTCAAGTGTATTATCAAGGTCAAATACAAATTCACATCTTTCCCATGTTTATGTGCCACATAATGACAAATTCAAAGGTCTACAAGTGACACATAATGACAATTTCAAGATCTAATGACAAATTCAAAGGTCTCTATGTGACACACAATGACAATTTCAAGGTCTACATGTAGGACCATCAAATAACTTGTAAAAGACTGCAGGTCATTAATTAAGTTCTAGTTAAAAAATAATTTAATTAAAATACCTGTAACATCAATTTTATCATTTCTGTTTTACTTCACAACTTCTACATGCTAATTTTCCTGGCTATAGAAGATCACAGTAATAAGAAGAGAGCCTTAATGGACAATAAGTCAAAATTAGATGCTTCAGAGCCTAAAAAGGCTGCAATAGTTTCCGATCAGATTGCCGCTAAACATTTTAGAAATCATGGACGCGATTTCATACAAGTTGATTCATCATTTCGGAAACACCAACATCAGAACACATTTTGAGTGACTCAGGAAATTGTAAGGCACAGAACGTCCTATAAGCCAATTGCCATAGAATCGTCAAAATAAAGGCTTTCACTTTACCACAGTTCCCTCAATTTTTTAAAACCAGTTCTCCTTTATTATAGAGGTCAAATAAAACTTCACCACATTAAAACGAGGCACTTGATTATTATTGTTTATCTGTAAAAATTTACTATCAATTTTCTGCTATCAATTCTCATTTCAAACACTCAAGCCACATAGAAATGTTAATTTCAGAGCAGAAGTGTTTTGTTTGCATCACAAGGCCTACCTTGAAAAAGGAAACAGGACTTACACTCCCAGTACTGACAGGAAAGTTTGTAAAATATGTACAAAAAAGCAGCATTACTTCATGAAACCAAAGGAACTACAGATAATAATCACCAAAAAAATTGGATAAAATATATTCATCAACCACTTTTTATATGAAGTGGTATTTATTTTACTCACAAACAACGTAAAATCCCATGAGAGGTTTCATACACAATCCACACTTCACTATGTATATCAAAACAGGAAAAAAAAAAAAAAAAACTGTTCAACAGAAACAGACATTCCTTATTATTTTTCCAATTTATCCTCAATATAATCATTTAGATTCCAATCCTTATGTAACACATAATGACAAATTCAAACACACCAACAAAAACTTTGGGAATATCAAAGCACACTTAACCAGAAAATGTTTACAGTAGAAACAAGGAATCAATCAAAGGTGTAATGAACACTGGAATACTATTCGGTTTTCCTTGAGAAGCAAAAAATATCTTAAACTGCAGGAAACCTTTTGAAAAAATAAACTCAGGTCTACAAGTAGGACCATCAAATAAATTGTAAAAGACTGCAGGCCATCAATTAAGCTCTAGTTAAAACAATTTAATTGAAATACCTGTAACATCAATTTTTCCCATTTCATCAGTTCCGTTTCACTACTTCTCCGTGTTTTTTTTCCTAGCCTAGGTACAAAAGATCACACTAATAACAAAAAAACCTCCATGGACACTAAGCCAAAATTAGATGCTTCACAGCCACAAAGGCTGCAATGTTTCCGATCAGAATGACGATGAATTTTAGAAATCATGGACGCAATTTCGTACAGGTTGATTCATCATTTCGGAAACACTAACGTTAATCAGAACACATTTTGAGCGACTCAAGAAACTGTCAGGAACAGAACGTCCTATAAGCCAATTCCTATGGAGTCATAAAAATAAATGCTTTCATTTTCCCACACTACCTTCAAATCTTTTTTAAAAGTTCAAGTGTATTATCAAGGTCAAATACAAATTCACATCTTTCCCATGTTTATGTGCCACATAATGACAAATTCAAAGGTCTACAAGTGACACATAATGACAATTTCAAGATCTAATGACACATTCAAAGGTCATATGACAAATTCAAAGGTCTCTATGTGACACACAATGACAATTTCAAGGTCTACATGTAGGACCATCAAATAACTTGTAAAAGACTGCAGGTCATTAATTAAGTTCTAGTTAAAAAATAATTTAATTAAAATACCTGTAACATCAATTTTATCATTTCTGTTTTACTTCACAACTTCTACATGCTAATTTTCCTGGCTATAGAAGATCACAGTAATAAGAAGAGAGCCTTAATGGACAATAAGTCAAAATTAGATGCTTCAGAGCCTAAAAAGGCTGCAATAGTTTCCGATCAGATTGCCGCTAAACATTTTAGAAATCATGGACGCGATTTCATACAAGTTGATTCATCATTTCGGAAACACCAACATCAGAACACATTTTGAGTGACTCAGGAAATTGTAAGGCACAGAACGTCCTATAAGCCAATTGCCATAGAATTATAAAAATAAAGGCTTTCACTTTACCACAGTTCCCTCAATTTTTAAAACCAGTTCAAGTGTATTATAGAGGTCAAATACAAATTCACCAAATTTACTATCAATTTTCTGCTATCAATTCTCATTTCAAACACTCAAACCACATAGAAATGTTAATTTCAGAGCAGAAGTGTTTTGTTTGCATCACAAGGCCTACCTTGAAAAAGGAAACAGGACTTACACTCCCAGTACTGACAGGAAAGTTTGTAAAATATGTACAAAAAAGCAGCATTACTTCATGAAACCAAAGGAACTACAGATAATAATCACCAAAAAAATTGGATAAAATATATTCATCAACCACTTTTTATATGAAGTGGTATTTATTTTACTCACAAACAACGTAAAATCCCATGAGAGGTTTCATACACAATCCACACTTCACTATGTATATCAAAACAGGAAAAAAAAAAAAAAAAAAAAACTGTTCAACAGAAACAGACATTCCTTATTATTTTTCCAATTTATCCTCAATATAATCATTTAGATTCCAATCCTTATGTAACACATAATGACAAATTCAAACACACCAACAAAAACTTTGGGAATATCAAAGCACACTTAACCAGAAAATGTTTACAGTAGAAACAAGGAATCAATCAAAGGTGTAATGAACACTGGAATACTATTCGGTTTTCCTTGAGAAGCAAAAAATTTCTTAAACTGCAGGAAACCTTTTGAAAAAGTAAACTCAGGTCTACAAGTAGGACCATCAAATAAATTGTAAAAGACTGCAGGCCATCAATTAAGCTCTAGTTAAAACAATTTAATTAAAATACCTGTAACATCAATTTTTTTAATTTCATCAGTTCTGTTTCACTACTTCTCCGTGTTTTTTTTCCTAGCCTAGGTACAAAAGATCACACTAATAACAATAAAACCTCCATGGACACTAAGCCAAAATTAGATGCTTCACAGCTTTAAAGGCTGCAATGTTTCCAATCAGACTGGTGATGATAAATTTTAGAAATCATGGACGCGATTTCATACAGGTTGATTCATCATTTCGGAAACACCAACATCAGAACATATTTTGAGTGACTCAGGAAATTGTAAGGCACAGAACGTCCTATAAGCCAATTGCCATAGAATCGTCAAAATAAAGGCTTTCACTTTACCACAGTTCCCTCAATTTTTTAAAACCAGTTCTCCTTTATTATAGAGGTCAAATAAAACTTCACCATAATAAAACGAGGCACTTGATTATTATTGTTTATCTGTAAAAATTTACTATCAATTTTCTGCTATCAATTCTCATTTCAAACACTCAAGCCACATAGAAATGTTAATTTCAGAGCAGAAGTGTTTTGTTTGCATCACAAGGCCTACCTTGAAAAAGGAAACAGGACTTACACTCCCAGTACTGACAGGAAAGTTTGTAAAATATGTACAAAAAAGCAGCATTACTTCATGAAACCAAAGGAACTACAGATAATAATCACCAAAAAAATTGGATAAAATATATTCATCAACCACTTTTTATATGAAGTGGTATTTATTTTACTCACAAACAACGTAAAATCCCATGAGAGGTTTCATACACAATCCACACTTCACTATGTATATCAAAACAGAAAAAAAAAAAAAAAAAAAAAACTGTTCAACAGAAACAGACATTCCTTATTATTTTTCCAATTTATCCTCAATATAATCATTTAGATTCCAATCCTTATGTAACACATAATGACAAATTCAAACACACCAACAAAAACTTTGGGAATATCAAAGCACACTTAACCAGAAAATGTTTACAGTAGAAACAAGGAATCAATCAAAGGTGTAATGAACACTGGAATACTATTCGGTTTTCCTTGAGAAGCAAAAAATATCTTAAACTGCAGGAAACCTTTTGAAAAAATAAACTCAGGTCTACAAGTAGGACCATCAAATAAATTGTAAAAGACTGCAGGCCATCAATTAAGCTCTAGTTAAAACAATTTAATTGAAATACCTGTAACATCAATTTTTCAGATCTCATCAGTTCCGTTTCACTACTTCTCCATGTTCTTTTTCCTAGCCTAGGTACAAAAGATCACACTAATAAAAAAAAAACCTCCATGGACACTAAGCCAAAGTTAGATGCTTCACAGCCACAAAGGCTGCAATGTTTCCGATCAGAATGACGATGAATTTTAGAAATCATGGACGTGATTTCATACAGGTTGATTCATCATTTCGGAAACACTAACATCAGAACATATTTTGAGCGACTCAAGAAATTGTCGGGAACAGAACGTCCTATAAGCCAATTCCTATGGAGTCATAAAAATAAATGCTTTCATTTTCCCACACTACCTTCAAATTTTTTTAAAAGTTCAAGTGTATTATCAAGGTCAAATACAAATTCACCACATCTTTCCAATGCTTATGTGCGACAATGACAAATTCAAAGGTCTACATGTGACAGATAATGACAATTACAAGATTTAATGACAAATTCAAAGGTTTCTATGTGACACACAATGACAATTTCAAGGTCTACATGTAGGACCACCAAATAACTTGTAAAAGACTGCAGGTCATCAATTAAGCTCTAGTTAAAAAAGAATTTAATTAAAATACCTGTAACATCAATTTTATCAGTTCCGTTTCACTTCACAACTTCTACATGCTAATTTTTCTGGCTACAAAAGATCACACTAATAACAAGAGAGCCTCCATGGACACTAAGTCAAAATTAGATGCTTCACAGCCACAAAGGCTGCAATGTTTCTGATCAGAATGACGATGAATTTTAGAAATCATGGACGCAATTTCATACAGGTTGATTCATCATTTCGGAAACACTAACATCAGAACACATTTTGAGTGACTCAAGAAACTGTCAGGAACAGAACGTCCTATAAGCCAATTCCTATGGAGTCATCAAAATAAATGCTTTCATTTTCCCACACTACCTTCAAATCTTTTTTAAAAGTTCAAGTGTATTATCAAGGTCAAATACAAATTCACATCTTTCCCATGTTTATGTGCCACATAATGACAAATTCAAAGGTCTACAAGTGACACATAATGACAATTTCAAGATCTAATGACAAATTCAAAGGTCTCTATGTGACACACAATGACAATTTCAAGGTCTACATGTAGGACCATCAAATAACTTGTAAAAGACTGCAGGTCATTAATTAAGTTCTAGTTAAAAAATAATTTAATTAAAATACCTGTAACATCAATTTTATCATTTCTGTTTTACTTCACAACTTCTACATGCTAATTTTCCTGGCTATAGAAGATCACAGTAATAAGAAGAGAGCCTTAATGGACAATAAGTCAAAATTAGATGCTTCAGAGCCTAAAAAGGCTGCAATAGTTTCCGATCAGATTGCCGCTAAAACATTTTAGAAATCATGGACGCGATTTCATACAAGTTGATTCATCATTTCAGAAACACCAACATCAGAACACATTTTGAGTGACTCAGGAAATTGTAAGGCACAGAACGTCCTATAAGCCAATTGCCATAGAATCGTCAAAATAAAGGCTTTCACTTTACCACAGTTCCCTCAATTTTTTAAAACCAGTTCTCCTTTATTATAGAGGTCAAATAAAACTTCACCACATTAAAACGAGGCACTTGGTTATTATTGTTTATCTGTAAAAATTTACTATCAATTTTCTGCTATCAATTCTCATTTCAAACACTCAAGCCACATAGAAATGTTAATTTCAGAGCAGAAGTGTTTTGTTTGCATCACAAGGCCTACCTTGAAAAAGGAAACAGGACTTACACTCCCAGTACTGACAGGAAAGTTTGTAAAATATGTACAAAAAAGCAGCATTACTTCATGAAACCAAAGGAACTACAGATAATAATCACCAAAAAAATTGGATAAAATATATTCATCAACCACTTTTTATATGAAGTGGTATTTATTTTACTCACAAACAACGTAAAATCCCATGAGAGGTTTCATACACAATCCACACTTCACTATGTATATCAAAACAGGAAAAAAAAAAAAAAAACTGTTCAACAGAAACAGACATTCCTTATTATTTTTCCAATTTATCCTCAATATAATCATTTAGATTCCAATCCTTATGTAACACATAATGACAAATTCAAACACACCAACAAAAACTTTGGGAATATCAAAGCACACTTAACCAGAAAATGTTTACAGTAGAAACAAGGAATCAATCAAAGGTGTAATGAACACTGGAATACTATTCGGTTTTCCTTGAGAAGCAAAAAATATCTTAAACTGCAGGAAACCTTTTGAAAAAATAAACTCAGGTCTACAAGTAGGACCATCAAATAAATTGTAAAAGACTGCAGGCCATCAATTAAGCTCTAGTTAAAACAATTTAATTGAAATACCTGTAACATCAATTTTTCCCATTTCATCAGTTCCGTTTCACTACTTCTCCGTGTTTTTTTCCTAGCCTAGGTACAAAAGATCACACTAATAACAAAAAAACCTCCATGGACACTAAGCCAAAATTAGATGCTTCACAGCCACAAAGGCTGCAATGTTTCCGATCAGAATGACGATGAATTTTAGAAATCATGGACGCAATTTCATACAGGTTGATTCATCATTTCTGAAACACTAACATCAGAACACATTTTGAGCGACTCAAGAAACTGTCAGGAACAGAACGTCCTATAAGCCAATTCCTATGGAGTCATAAAAATAAATGCTTTCATTTTCCCACACTACCTTCAATTTTTTTTTAAAAGTTCAAGTGTATTATCAAGGTCAAATACAAATTCACATCTTTCCCATGTTTATGTGCCACATAATGACAAATTCAAAGGTCTACAAGTGACACATAATGACAATTTCAAGATCTAATGACAAATTCAAAGGTCATATGACAAATTCAAAGGTCTCTATGTGACACACAATGACAATTTCAAGGTCTACATGTAGGACCATCAAATAACTTGTAAAAGACTGCAGGTCATTAATTAAGTTCTAGTTAAAAAATAATTTAATTAAAATACCTGTAACATCAATTTTATCATTTCTGTTTTACTTCACAACTTCTACATGCTAATTTTCCTGGCTACAGAAGATCACAGTAATAAGAAGAGAGCCTTAATGGACAATAAGTCAAAATTAGATGCTTCAGAGCCTAAAAAGGCTGCAATAGCTTCCGATCAGATTGCCGCTAAACATTTTAGAAATCATGGACGCGATTTCATACAAGTTGATTCATCATTTCGGAAACACCAACATCAGAACACATTTTGAGTGACTCAGGAAATTGTAAGGCACAGAACGTCCTATAAGCCAATTGCCATAGAATCGTCAAAATAAAGGCTTTCACTTTCCCACAGTTCCCTCAATTTTTTAAAACCAGTTCTCCTTTATTATAGAGGTCAAATAAAACTTCACCACATTAAAACGAGGCACTTGATTATTATTGTTTATCTGTAAAAATTTACTATCAATTTTCTGCTATCAATTCTCATTTCAAACACTCAAGCCACATAGAAATGTTAATTTCAGAGCAGAAGTGTTTTGTTTGCATCACAAGGCCTACCTTGAAAAAGGAAACAGGACTTACACTCCCAGTACTGACAGGAAAGTTTGTAAAATATGTACAAAAAAGCAGCATTACTTCATGAAACCAAAGGAACTACAGATAATAATCACCAAAAAAATTGGATAAAATATATTCATCAACCACTTTTTATATGAAGTGGTATTTATTTTACTCACAAACAACGTAAAATCCCATGAGAGGTTTCATACACAATCCACACTTCACTATGTATATCAAAACAGGAAAAAAAAAAAAAAAAAAACTGTTCAACAGAAACAGACATTCCTTATTATTTTTCCAATTTATCCTCAATATAATCATTTAGATTCCAATCCTTATGTAACACATAATGACAAATTCAAACACACCAACAAAAACTTTGGGAATATCAAAGCACACTTAACCAGAAAATGTTTACAGTAGAAACAAGGAATCAATCAAAGGTGTAATGAACACTGGAATACTATTCGGTTTTCCTTGAGAAGCAAAAAATATCTTAAACTGCAGGAAACCTTTTGAAAAAATAAACTCAGGTCTACAAGTAGGACCATCAAATAAATTGTAAAAGACTGCAGGCCATCAATTAAGCTCTAGTTAAAACAATTTAATTGAAATACCTGTAACATCAATTTTTCCCATTTCATCAGTTCCGTTTCACTACTTCTCCGTGTTTTTTTACCTAGCCTAGGAACAAAAGATCACACTAATAACAAAAAAACCTCCATGGACACTAAGCCAAAATTAGATGCTTCACAACCACAAAGGCTGCAATGTTTCCGATCAGAATGACGATGAATTTTAGAAATCATGGACGCAATTTCATACAGGTTGATTCATCATTTCGGAAACACTAACATCAGAACACATTTTGAGTAACTCAAGAAATTGTCAGGCACAGAACGTCCTATAAGCCAATTCCTATGGAGTCATAAAAATAAATGCTTTCATTTTCCCACACTACCTTCATATCTTTTTTAAAAGTTCAAGTGTATTATCAAGGTCAAATACAAATTCACATCTTTCCCATGTTTATATGCCACATAATGACAAATTCAAAGGTCTACAAGTGACACATAATGACAATTTCAAGATCTAATGACAAATTCAAAGGTCTCTATGTGACACACAATGACAATTTCAAGGTCTACATGTAGGACCATCAAATAACTTGTAAAAGACTGCAGGTCATTAATTAAGTTCTAGTTAAAAAATAATTTAATTAAAATACCTGTAACATCAATTTTTTCCATTTCATCAGTTCCGTTTCACTACTTCCCCATGTTTTTTTTCCTAGCCTAGCTACAAAATATCACATTAATAACAATAAAACCTCCATGGACACTAAGCCAAAATTAGATGCTTCACAGCCACAAAGGCTGCAAATGTTTCTGATCAGACTGGTGATGATGAATTTTAGAAATCATGGACGCGATTTCATACAGTTTAATTTATCATTTCGGATACACCAGCATCAGAACAAATTTTGACGGACTCAGGAAATTGTCAGGCACAGAACGTCCTATAAGCCAATTTCTATGGAGTCATCAAAATAAATGCTTTCATTTTCCGACAGTACCTTCAAATTTTTTTAAACCAGTTCAAGTGTATTATCAAGGTCAAATACAAATTTACCACATTTTTCCCATGCTTATGTGCAACATAATGTCAAATTCAAAGGTCTAAATGTGACACATAATGAAATTTTCAAAAGTCTATGTGACAAATAATGTTAATTTCAAGATCTAATGACAAATTCAAAGGTCTCTATGTGACACATAATGACAAATTCAAACACACCAACAAAAACTTTGGGAATATCAAAGCACACTTAACCAGAAAATGTTTACAGTAGAAACAAGGAATCAATCAAAGGTGTAATGAACACTGGAATACTATTCGGTTTTCCTTGAGAAGCAAAAAATTTCTTAAACTGCAGGAAACCTTTTGAAAAAATAAACTCAGGTCTACATGTAGGGCAATCAAATAACTTGTAAAAGACTGTATGACACCAATTAAGCTCTACTTAAAATAACTTAATTAAAATAACTTTAACATCAAATTTTCCAATTTCACGAGTTCTGTTTTACTACTTCTACATATTTATTTCCTGGCTACAAAATATCACACTAATAACAAGAAAGCCTTCATGTACACTAAGTCAAAATTAGATACTTAAGAGCCTTTAAAGGCTGCAAATGTTTCCTAAGAGATTGGTGCTAAAAGATTTCAGAAATCATGGACAAGATTTCATACAAGTTTATTCATCATTTGGGAAACACTAGCATCAGAACAAATTTTGAGCGACTCAGGAAATTGTCAGGCACAGAACGTCTTGTAAGCCAATTCCTTTAGAGTCGTCAAAATAAAGGCTTTCATTTTCCCACAGAACCTTCAATTTTTTTTTTAAATGTTTAAGTGTATTATTGAGGTCAAATACAAATTCACCACATCTTTCCCATGTTTATGTGCCACATAATGACAAATTCAAAGGTCTCTATGTGACACACAATGACAATTTCAAAGTCTACATGTAGGACCATCAAATAACTTGTAAAAGACTGCAGGTCATCAATTAAGCTCTAGTTAAAAGAGAATTTAATTAAAATACCTGTAACATCAATTTTATCATTTCTGTTTCACTTCACAACTTCTACATGCTAATTTTTCTGGCTACAGAAGATCACAGTAGTAAGAAGAGCCTAAATGGACAATAAGTCAAAATTAGATGCTTCAGAGCCATAAAAGGCTGCAATAGTTTCCGATCAGATTGCCGCTAAACATTTTAGAAATCATGGACGCGATTTCATACAAGTTGATTCATCATTTTGGAAACACCAACATCAGAACACATTTTGAGTGACTCAGGAAATTGTCAGGCACAGAACGTCCTATAAGCCAATTCCTATGGAGTCATCAAAATAAATGCTTTCATTTTCCCACAGTACCTTCAAATTTTTTTAAAAGTTCAAGTGTATTATCAAGGTCAAATACAAATTCACCACATCTTTCCAATGCTTATGTGCGACAATGACAAATTCAAAGGTCTACATGTGACAGATAATGACATATTCAAAAGTCTATGTGACACATAATCAGGGCGCGATTTCACCGATTAGCAACTAGCAAATAGCTAGTGAAAAATCAAATTTGCTAGTGAAAAAAAATTGCAGTAGCAAATATTGCTAGTAAGGTAATTTCTTTATTTAAAGTAACCAAAAATCATTATTAATCCACAAAGTTTACATAACAGTTCCTATTATCACTTGTTAAAACAGCGACGATCAGCGATTCTCTTTTGCCAATTTCCTTTCGACACCTAATACCCATCCTCTCCATATTTTTCATCCCTTCCAAACTGTCGTAGAAGCGTATTGAAACTCCTCTCCATCTTGCCCTCATTGGTCTATTACAGAAACTGAACGTGACGTCGGCAATGGTTGCTGTGGCAACCCAGAGCTCTGGGATGGATCGGTTGTTTGACCACCTGCTCTGCCAACCTCCCTTCTTTTGCCCCACGAACTTTGTCCTCAACTCCTGTCGTACCCTAAGCCAAGCGATCGCCTTTATTGCGTGGCGTAGATAGACGCTTTTTTACGAAACGTGTTCGTGGAGGGGGTAAACGATTACGGAAGAAACTTTTGCTTCGTCTGGCTTCTGGTTTTGGAAATTTTCCTTGTATTTTCAAGCTGAAATACAAATATTTATCCAGTAAAATGTTAAAGAGCAATAATACTTGACAGAGGCAACATCGTGAGAAAAAATATATATATATATTACGGAAAAAATTCGAATTCCGTCGACCTTTCGTTTTCTAGTTTCGTAAAGACGGAATTCCAATAATAACGAAAAAAGCCGGAATTCCTTGAATTCGCGGAAGAATTTCATGCCTGAAGATTACAGAAAAATTTTGCAGCAGCCAACTTTCGTTTTTGCAAATTGTTCTCCACAGTTTCAAGCTAAAATGCAAACATTTATGCAATAAAATGATATTTAACAAGAAAAGCAGACACAAAGACAACATTGAGAGAACAATTTGCGATTACGGCAAAATTTTCTTACTCCGTTTCACTACTGTGTTCGAAAGTTTTGAAGCACGAAATTTCGTCTCCAGATGGAAGACGACCCCCCCCCCTCTCTCCCAAATATCGATCTTCAGAATGATCTAACTGATGACAAAAAAAATAAAAAAATAAAGCAGTATTCCGCGAATCCCTGTAAGAATCTCGTGTATATCATAAAAATAATAGCAAAAGGAAAATTTAAAACAAAATGAAAATTTGTAGAATCCGTAGTTTTGATAGTGAGTTCCGTAGTCAGACAACTAATTCCGTAGAAACTACGGCACTGTGTGGTAGTTGGCAGCAGGGTTCGTACACTTTTGGGGGGGAAAAAATTCAAGGACTTTCCAGGCCTTTTCCAGGACATATACAAAAAAATTCCAGGATGATTATTACGCTTTACAGTATCATGTTCAAATTATTTTTTTAAAGTAATTTCAGTTTTAAGTAATAAAAATGATGAAAGATGCAAATGGATGAACATGCTTTATGCAAATGGATTAAGTTTATCAAGCACAAGACCATAAAGAATAAATTCTGTTCTTATGCCCTGACCTTTGAATTCAAGTTGGATCATTTTCTACAAGGGTAGGTTTCTCCTCCCTGATAACATACCAAAATTTGTTGCAATCAAACAGATTTTATGTGAGTTGACATTCCTAAGCTTGGAGAACAAATACTGCTCTTATGTCTTGGCCTTTAAATTTAATTTTGACCTTTTTCAAGAGGGTAAGTTTCCAGGTTGTACCCAACAGCATACTAAAATTTCGCCGAAATTCAACCGCTTTCATGCGAATTATCCTACAGACAAACCCAAAGCATAAACGTTTCTGCAACCATAGTTCAAAAGTGTTAGGAATTTCGAAAATAAAAGCATAACGAACAGCGCAAAAACTAGCTCATAAATAGAATATTTGAAACTACAGTATGCACTCTCAATTACTAGGGATGGTAGAGGGGAAGGGAATAGAACTGTCTAAAATTAGCATGTTTTCGTTGCGCTAGGGCGCTTAAGCATGGCTGAATTCCTTTAGATACCCCCAATGTTCAAATGATTGAAATGTGCTGATGTTCATGGAATGAAATGGTTGATCAGCTATGATGACCGCATAAAAGTTCGATGGGGGCGGGGCTTTTTTTTTTTTTAGTTTATGCAACATTTTACATCACTCCAGTATTTATCTTGTCATCATCAACAATCGCAATGCAACTACCGCTTACGATCGCAGATATCAGCAACCGAAAATCTGCCATATCACTAAGTGATATAACACACAGTATCCTGTTACAGTGTATTGTAATTGAAAAAAAGAGGATGTGGAAAAAAGAAACTTTCAGAAATTAAGATCATCAAGTCATGCGTTTCAAAAATCCGTTTTCCTTTATAACGTTTAAAAACATGTTTTTGCTTTTTTACCTGTAGTGTAAATAAAACTATGTCGATTTTTTTTTTTTTTTATGGAATCAGACGTCCGTATATCTGATTGTCTTCATCTGAGTTCACACGTTAGCTACTGTGTACAAGTAGACCTATTTTTTCAGCTCAAAAATATGTAGTTTTGTATATATTCACAGTATAAGTCATTCCTTATTCCCACAGAACTGAATTCAGCATATGCAAAATGAAGAACATCAAGACCCGCCCCAACACTGTTTCTGATTGTCTGCTGTTTATATTCAAGAAATGCAAACATGGAACAATGGTGAATGCAGCAACTATGATTTTTATTTATTACCAAGAAAAAAAAAAGAAAAAAAGAGCCGTGAAAGCTGTAAAGCTGAAACGGATATTTCTCTCGAACCCCCTCCCCCCTGCACAAAAACATTCCGATTAAGATCAAACAGCAGGAGAACGCGTTCACACACACAACCTTTGGACTGACCTGATGGAATGGCTTCTTTTCATTTGGCACATCGCCATAAATCACCACCTGCAGCTCACTGAACTGTCAAGTTGCACCCTTCCTCCTTCACTTTAACTATAATAGAAAATGTAAAAAAAAAAAAAAAATGCTCCCCAATTTTCGACAAAATTAAATAACCAAATTTACGTCATGATGTTGCAATTTACTAAAATACGTTTGTTTATCTGCTGAATATTGCTTAAATCCATTGAAAACTTTTTAATTATAGATGATTTTTTTATTAAAACAGTAACTCAGACGTCTGAATAAAAACGTATGTTTGTAATTCAAATAGAGTCCATATCATCACAGAAAAAAAATTAAGGATCACTCTGTTTAAATAAACCATGGCATCTAAAAAAAATAATTCACTTGCTTTTCCCGTAATTTATAATTACTGTTTCTTTTTTCAATCCGATTATGCAATGGATTTTTTTTTTTTTTTTTTTTTTTTTTTTTTTTGCATCTGCTAAAGTTTTTAACGGAATTTGGCGAAATTTGCACTAGAACTTTATTGTGATGTATCTTAACTACTGTAAAAATTTTACTGTGTTATTTTCAAAGTTCGGAAAAATGGATTTCTGAAAATATTCTCCTAGTCCTTTTGAGCTGTGGAAGTGATAAACAGGTGTTTATTTTCTTCCCAACCAAGGGCTTCAGATCAGCGCTCCCAGCTGTCAATCAACCGTTGCTATGGTAACACCCTTTCTGCTGGAGGTCACTCTGTCCAAAGAGGCACACATACTTGTCCATAATAAAAATTACCAATGCTAACTTTTAAAGTTTTAAACCGATTCAACTGGAATTTTGTAAGTGAGCTTCTGTAATCCAATTACAGTGAATGTAAAAATTTCAACCACTTTCGTGAAAAATTCGCAAAGATAGTTTTCTTATTTTTTATCATAAGTAGCGGAAGTCTCTTGAGGGGAGGGAGGGTGGCATGCACATAAACAAGAAGATGAATGTGTTGTTCAGGCATACTCCTCACTGGTGGATGCCGGCTGACTTGGTACATACGCGACCCCCTGCAAATGCTAAATGCCTCTTCTTTCCCCTTCCGTTCTCAGTTCTCAGTTGTCGGACGGACATCAAGCTCCCCTTCGACCTACTAGTAATCATCCAATTTTATTGCACTGGAAGTAGTGCCTTTTTTTTTTTTTTTTCCCCCAGCCAAATTAGGATTTGGTACACATCGGAAACCGCTGCCGGTGGTTTCTCTGAGAACAGAGAAAAGGAACTTTAAAAAATGAAGGGGTAACAGTAACACGATTTCCTAAAAGGGCATTTTTTTAAGCACTAATTTCAAATTTCAAGGCTTTTCAAGACAGCATTAAAAAAACACCGTTTTTCCAGGATATTCCAGGCCTTGAAAACGTAATCATGATTTTCCAGGACTTTCCAGGTTTTCAAGCACGCGTGCGCACCCTGTGGCAGATATGAAGTGTGTAGAAGTTTAGCAGAAATTTGTGCGATACTTCCACTTAGTACTGCATGTTGTGAGGTGGGATTCAGTTTTTTAAAAAGAATACAAGGGGATTGGAGGAACAATTTGTCTGTTGAAACTTTAAATGCTCTGATGACAATTGAAATACTGTAGAAGGGCCACAAGAAGAGATTTTTAATCCACGGTCAGCAGTTATAAAGTGGTATGATGACAAAGTCAGACACCCTGAGCGTAAACCATATGGGAAGAAATCTGAATTAGAATGTCAGTGAAATATATTCATGTGGTATGAGAATTTCTTAGAAATTAATAATAAAGATAGTCACTAAACTTATCTAAGATTCTATTCATTATTCAAAAAGGTAAGTCAAAATATTTATACACATATTTAAATTTCTGTGTAACTTTATTAGAAAATAAATTACGATGTGATTTAGTTTTACTTGCTAGTCATGCAAATGTTTTGCTAGCAAACTATTTGGTCACTAGCAATATTTGCTAGTGAGCAAGAAAGATGAAATCTTGCCCTGCACATAATGTTAATTTCAAGATCTAATGACCAATTCAAAGGTCTCTATGTGACACATAATGGCAATTTCAAGGTCTACATGTAGGGCAATAAAATAACTTGTAAAAGACTGTACGACACAAATCAAGCTCTACTTAAAATAACTTGATTAAAATAACTTTAACATCAATTTTTCCAATTTCATGAATTCCGTTTCACTACTTCTACATGTTTATTTCCTGGCAAGAAAATATCACACTAATAACAAGAAAGCCTTCATGGACACTAAGTCAAAATTAGATACTTAAGAGCCTTTAAAGGCTGCAAATGTTTCCAAAGAGATTGGTGCTAAAAGATTTCAGAAGTCATGGACATGATTTCATACAAGTTGATTCATCATTTTGGAAACACCAGTATCAGAACACATTTTGAGCGACAGGAAATTGTCATGCACAGAACGACCTGTAAGCCAATTCCTTTAGAGTCGTCAAAATAAACGCTTTCATTTTCCCATAGTACTTTCAATTTTTTTTTAAATGTTCAAGTGTATTATCGAGGTCAAATACAAATTCACCACATCTTTCCCATGCTTATATGCCACAAATGACAAATTCAAAGGTCTACATGTGACACATAATGACAAATTCAAAGGTCTACATGTGACACATAATGACCCATTCAAAAGTCTATGTGACACGTAATGTTAATTTCAAGATCTAATGACAAATTCAAAGGTCTCTATGTGACACATGACAATTCCAAGGTCTACATGCAGGTCCATTAAATAACTTGTAAGAGACTGCAAGACATCAATTTCATCAGTTCCCTTTCACAACTCCTACATATTAATTTTCCTAGCTACAAAAGATCACACTAATAAGAAGAGAGCCTTAATGGACACTAAGTCAAAATTATATGCTTTAGAGCCACAAAAGGCTGCAAATGTTTCTGATCAGATTGGTGCTGAAATATTTTAGAAATCATGGATGCGATTTCATGCAAGTTGATCCATCATTTCAGAAACACCAGCACCAGAACACATTTTTTGACCGACTCAGGAAATTGTAAGGCACAGAACGTCCTATAAGCCAATTCCTATAGAATCGTCAAAATAAAGGCTTTCACTTTCCCACAGTTCCTTCAGTTTTTTAAAACCAGTTCTCGTGTATTATAGGTCAAATAAAACTTCACCACATTAAAACGAGGCACTTGATTATTATTGTTCTCGGCAGAACCTCTGCTGGTGCCATGTAACAATAACAAGAAAGCCTTCATGGACACCAAGTCAAAATTAGATGCTTTCGAGCCACAAAGGCTGCAAATCTTTCCAATCAGATTGGTGCTGAAAGATTTTAGAAATCATGGACGCGATTTCGTACAATTTGATTCATCATTTTGGTAAAATTTCGATGCATACTAGATGCATAATTAGGTATTTTGGCAAACTCTGGTCGGCACGTCACTTGAGCCCTCCTGTGGAGGGAGAGCTATCGCATGACGTCATGAAGCGTTATTTTCAAAATACAGCGTTATTTTCAAAATTCGGGAAAATGGATTTTTGAAAATTTTCACCTAGTCTAAAAGCAATGGATGGAATCAGTGGCAGGTGGTTTACTTTCTTCCTAAACAAGGTTCATTCATCGGCGCTATCGGCTGCCAATCAACTGTTGCTATGGCAACACCCAGTTGCACGCTCTGTTTGCCCAAAGCAGAAAGGCATACACGTCTGTAATAAAAATGTTCAATGCTAACTTTTCAAGTTTTTAATCGATTCACTTGAAATTTTGGGATTAAGTTTCTGTAATCCAATTATTGTAAATGTAAAAATTTCAGCCAGTTTTGTGAAGAATTCGCAAAGATAGTTTTCTTAATTTTTATCATAAGTAGCGGAAGTCTCTTGATACAAACAAAGCCTGGGAGGGGTGGAAGCAAGTTTCCCGCAAAAACATTTAAACAAGGACCAGATGACCAGCTCTCTGACCTTCGAGCTTCCCCTCCTAACAGGCACTGGAAATAGTGCTTTTTTTTTTTTTTTAGCGGAATTAGAATTTGGGGCACATCCGTCAGTAACCATGGCCGTGGTTTCTTCGAGAACAAAGGAGAGAAAATGAAGAAAGAATATAAGAAAAAAAAAGAAGAAGAAGGGGTAACACTGATTTCCTAAAAGGACATTTTTAAGCATTAATTTCAAATTTCAAGGCTTTTCAAGACAGCTTAAAAAAACACGGATATTTCAGGCCTTGAAAATGTAATCATGATTTTCAAGGACTTTCCAGGTTTTCAAGCACGCGTGCGCACCCTGGGCTTCAAACAAGAATCCTGCGCTTCAGAAATGAGGATTCAGGATAGAGATGTTTTCTTGCACTATTGGCCTCACAATATCTTCACATGGCACTAAAGCACTGCATATCTCAATCATCCACTTCCAACAGACATAGCTTTAACATTAACTGTTTTCCATGTGCCACTGTTTAACAAATTTCTTGTGCATGAAGGTAAAATAAAATTATTCTCATTTCTAAGCTGTGCTGCAAAACACCGTACCATGGCCATCCATCACTTCAAGCACAGCCTTCAAAACATTGTCCCTGGAGGGACCAGGAGTATGCCACTCTTGTACTGAACATGGTGACTCATGTGCAACCATTTTTGTGGTGAATCTAGGAAGACAAGATGTGAAATATACACTCAACCAAAGCAGCCCCAATTCTCGAAAATAACATGTCCTACAATAACCTGTGAGAAGGTGTTCCATAACTAAATACTAAAAGAAAGATTCCCCGTGCTGGATTTTAATCAGATTATACAGATTTTCACAAAAAGAGCCCACATCTTCAGAACTACAGCTTTCTACTGATACATAAAACTGCCATAACTTTTAAGTCCATGCTATTCAGTTTGAAATCAGCACACACAATGAACTCATACAGAGGTTTCCATCTAACTATCTCAAAAACTATTGGATTATCTAAGACTATTGCCATACGAGCTCAAACTTGACCCTTCTTAACACTAAAATAAATCGTACTTAACTGCCCATCCAGAACCCATTCCCCCTACACATTTAAGTTGAATTTTTCTTGACTAATTCTTACCACTTTTCCATTTACTCCTTGTGTATTTATGCATACCTTTCCATACTTACGGGCAATTTTGTGCATTTTCCTGTAAATAATTTGCTATTTTTTAATTAATTGTATCCATGCATGAGAAATGCAGGTGATAATGTAAATGTCATTTGTCTATTTAAAAAATGCTTAAAATATATTTTTATTATTATTTGCATATTACACAAGTGAATGGAAAGATGACTACATTGGGGTTTTATTAAATTTTTCAATGGGATTACTTATACTACTGTTTGGTCTCAGTGCTATTCGATTCTTAGTGATGCATTACAGACCCCAGCTTGGGTGTGGTTTATTGCATCATGTAAGTGGTGTGGCCTAAGCATAATCCAGACCAGTTAACCAGCTCAGGTTTGGTGTCCTTCACCTTTTATCTCTGTGGACTTACGACAGCTAAAACTCAACACAACGAGGACACAGGGTATGACATCTAATCGGCCAGGCCTGTTATGTACACATCTTTCCTAAAACTCAGTATGCAGGTTTCTTTCCAAAGAGAATGGCCATCTTTTTTTACTGGGGGTTTACTGACCACAGTGAGCAACTCACTGGGCTATAAGCAGTTGCCCATCCCTAATTTAGAGCCACTAGTTCCAGGGAAGGGAGACACAGCCAGTGCCATGAGATAAACACAACATCCATGCCTCACCAGGATTCAAACTCAGACACATCTCGGATGAATGGTCAGGAGATAGCGCATAGACCACTGTGCCATCAGGGCAGCAGAATGGCCATCACCAAGCCTCTTGTGCAGCATCATGAAAATTTAGATATTTTTCTCTCATCCAGAAACTGCAGCTGTTATTCCCTCTACATTTCACTGTCTCTGGAAGATGACGATGATGGGCAAAACACGTAACAATATTAACAAATAAAGGTAACTTGATCACGCTAGTTACATTAAATGAAAACTTTTACAAAAAGTTGGAAGAATCAATGCAACTAATAAAGTGTTATTGATCTGGCAATCAGCTGTAATCCCATTCATACTTTAATTCGAAAAGGCAAAATGGAGACAACAGCTACCGTGCTTTATGATAAAACTTTTAAGGAACTCGCTTTTTTTCTTTAATATCTGTTATATTTATAGTCATGCACTTTGCCAAACATTTTACTGATATCTGATTAATGGTTGAGTCAAGTGGGGAAAACAACTTTTACACCCAGTATGCACTTCATCCTAAAAAATTACTGAACCATCTAAATATTTTTAGCACAATGCCTTTCAACCCCTTAATATTAAAATCTGAAATCAACAAATGCAGTGAAAATATATATTCAAAACAGCTTAGCTGGCAGAATAAAATGGACACATGTTTGTGTGCATCAATATGTCTCTCACCGAATTTCACATGTGTACACTAACACACATGTCAAGTAATAAAAGTAATAACTTCAAGAATTAAACATTTCATATTAAAAATGTGATCAGCTTAGAGTAACCTGATACCTAAAACAATATTCTATTTTACTACTACATATACTTATTACTCAGATATTTTGGGTTAAGTAACCCATGGGTTAATTTGGGATGAGTTAAGAAGTCACATCATCCATAAATTACTAAGGTTACCTCAACAGTTTTATCCCTGGCTTTATAGATGGATCTGAACTAACCAGTTTCTGATGTGGAAATGAATACCATATTAATCAAACTGAAGGCAGAAACACCTGAAAGGGAAAGGGGGGGGATGTTGGCCATTTGACTCAGTAATAAAACCCAAAACACCACACCTTTTCAATAGTCAAAAAAGTCAACACACAACATATACTGGAGATAGTTCTTTTTATATTCTTCAATTTGGTTGTTTGACTTACCTTTAATCGCTCAGGATCCATTTCTTTAGCTAATTCTTCACGGCGTAGTTCTGCAATAGTTTTTGGTCCATCATCTTTCTTCTGAAAGCCACTGAAACCCTGAGAGCCAAGAAGATCTTCGAATTCATCGCCATCAAGTCGAGGCTTGACACCTAGAGAAAAATAAAAAGGCACTTGAAAGTAGAAATCGAGAGCATATTTGATACATATTGATCACTGTACTAGAAATTAAATACTAATTTCCAGGATTGTAACCAGGGTACGGCCAGTGCAGCCCCTGTAATAGGTGTCAATCAAACAAAGGCAGCATACAAGGTTTCATACAGTTAAATTAACAGTTTTTGGTAACTAAGTTTTAAAACAGCAGCAGGAGCACAATTTTTTTTATACATTTGAATATTTTCATTATTTTCTTTTATGTTTCGATTTTGCGTTTTAGAGGCGACATGAACTACTGCTTATTTCTCCAGAAGTTGACTGCAAGTCTTCTGGTCACGAAACCAGGGGGAAAATGTTAATCCTTTTCTTGACTGTTGAACCATGATGTAGTGCTAGATCATAAAGGTGGAGACAGCATATACATTGTATCAATATCTTATACAATGGAAGGTCAAGCTCTGAGTTAGGGATCAACCTATTTCATTGTTGGACAGGGTGTGAGTTATGCACGTGACACAGTGAGCAGGAGAATTTTTAGAAACAAATTTTGACGGTGTTATTGCTGAATTTCCAAAATTGAAGGTGCAAAAAGTCAAATTAATTTAATTTGTAGATAGGAATTTGTTTTTGTGATGTACACTGAAAATAGTAAAGACTTTTCTTAACAAAAAGACTATATTGTATATAAGAAAAAACTGATCGTAATTATTCGGATAAGTATTAGTTTTCGTAGTTCAACTTTTGTTATTTTGCAATAACTGCATTTTAATGTTTTTTTTTTCCACTAACACGTTCACAGTGTTACGACCCACTTGCGAGTCGTAACACGTTTGTTTCATGTGCGGAACCCAGAAATGTGCGCTATCCTCCTGTGCTAAAGCAATAACTTCTACATTTTTCAGTGGAGAAAAAAAGTTTATATATATGTGTCTACAGTGGGTATCAATCACTTATATATACACTGACGGAAAAAAAAATCCCAACACCAAGAAGGGGTTGTGTTAGATAAACGACAGTTGGTAGGCGGTGAGAGTACATCTGTAAGAAGACGTCTATGCAAATTTCGCGCTCGGCGCATACGTGTGGCGCTAGTAACGCCTCGGAACATGCAAAGCAGGTTTGCTGTAAATACGCGCTGCAACGTTTGTGAGCGTTAGTTATCATTGAGATTCGACGTAGTGGGTTGATGTTAGTCAAGAATGCCTTTAAGAAGACGAAGAAGCCATTATCAACAGCTCACGGAGTTTGAACGAGGTCGTGTAATAGGGCTACGAGAAGGTGGATTTTCTTTCCGCAATATTGCAGAACGACTTGGCAGGAATGTAGCCACTGTGCATGATTGTTGGCAGCGGTGGTCAAGGGAAGGTACTGCCTCAAGAAGATCGGGTTCCGGCCGGCCACGTGGCACTACTGAGAGGGAAGACCGCCGTGTACGGCATATGGCCGTGACGCATCGTACTGCGTCTGCGGCAGCAATTCGAGCTGCAGTTGCCACCACAGTGACACAACGAACTGTTACAAATCGATTACTTGAAGGACAGCTCTGAGCCAGACGCCCTGTAGCGTGCATTCCACTTACTCCAAATCACTGCCGTTTGCGACGTCAGTGGTGTCAAGCTAGAGCTCATTGGAGGACGGAGTGGAGATCTGTTGTGTTTTCTGATGAAAGCCGGTTCTGCCTGGGTGCCAGTGATGGCCGTGTGTTGGTTAGAAGGAGGCCAGGTGAGCGCCTGCAACCAACCTGTCTGCGGCCGAGACACACTGGACCTACACCTGGAGTTATGGTCTGGGGAGCAATTTACTATGACAGCAGGAGCACTCTCGTGGTTATCCCACGCACCCTGACGGCACAGTTGTACGTCGGTCTGGTGATTCAACCTGTTGTGCTGCCATTCATGAACAGCATTCCAGGGGTTGTTTTCCAACAGAATAACGCTCGCTCGCATACCGCTGTTGTAACCCAACATGCTCTACAGAGTGTCAACATGTTGCCGTGGCCTGCTAGATCACCAGATCTTTCTCCAATCGAGCATGTATGGGACATCATTGGACGACAACTCCAGCGTCACCCCCAACCAGCATTAACCATCCCTGTATTGACTGACCAAGTGCAACAGGCATAGAACTCTATCCCACAAACTGACATCCAGCGCCTGTATGACACAATGCATGAACGTTTGCATGCTTGCATTCAACATTCTGGCGGTTACACCGGTTATTAATGTACCAGCATTTCACATTTAAAATGGCTCTTCTCGCGCTTACATTAAGCTGTGATCTTGAAACCTTAATCGATTACATATGTTACCTATACAAATGTATTGCCGCCATTTCATTCCTCTACAACTATTTTTTTGTGGTGTTGGGATTTTTTTTTCCGTCAGTGTATATATATATATATATATATATATATATATATATTTAAACAACCCACCGGTGGGAGATAACACACACATTTGAAACTTATGTTGTAGGTGGTTCTTCTTTTTGGCTCTACAGCTCAGTGTGAATCTTGGGTTCCTCAACACGTTTTTGCCATTGTTCTCTATTTTGGGACATCATTTTCTCATTCTGGCAGCCCAGGCTTTTTGTGTTATGTTGTAAGTTAGCGATAGTTTATAAATACTGTGAAAACACAGAATTGTCCATGACGGAGATCGAACCACGCTCCCTCACTCTGGAGTAAGGAACTCTCCCAACTAAGCTACATGTGCGGAATGTATCGCTGCAGATTTGTCATCTTGTCAAGTGTTTTACCTCTGTAACATGTCACTAACATTGGCATAGAAAAGGAAGGGGCTCAAAGGGCTCCACCCCCCACTGGATATCAAGGCACATTTTTCTCTTGAGCGCTGTATCACATGATTTCTTTTTCTCTTTTAAAGCCGAATTTTAAATCTTGTTCATTAAAAATGTCAAGATGAATCTGAAAAACCTATAAAAAAACTGACTCAAATCACATTTTTTTTCAGCGAAATCGTGGATTTTTTAATCCCCTTAGAACTCATTTCATTGGCACATTTTTCTACGTGCAGGCAACACACCCACAGGGTTTGCTCGCTGTTGCTCACACTCCTGGAAGATGCCTTTATTAATAATAAGACAAGAGGAAAAACCAAGCACTGTGATAGAATCCTTATCAAGTTGTGAAGCTGATGGGTTTTTTTTTTACCCCAATATCAAGAAATTACTAAAAATTCTATCAATGCTTCCTGTCTCAGCGGCCACTCCGGAAAGTATATTTTCTACTCAGGCGCCAGAAAATGTATCTTCGAAACACAGTCTAATTCTCGACTTTCTGGAATTGCATTGCTGAACATTCATTAAGAAGTAGAAGTAAACACAGGATCCACATTTTGAAGGCAATGGCGGCAAAGCGTAGTTACCTTGTACAATGATGCTAAGATATGTAAATACAATTTTATTAAGTACTAGCAAAACTTCACATTTTCAATATTCTGCACTATTATTTATTTTATAAAATAACTAATTTTAAAACTGCACATTCTAAAAAAAAAAAAAAAAAGATTGAAATTGTAAAATTACACTTTTTTAACTTAGAGACATTAAATACTGAGAGAAGTACTCTACTTTACATTAACCACATTAAATAAATATATAGCCTTCCACATTACATAAGGCTCTGTATCAAAATTTTGTAAATCAGTATTTTAATTATCAATAAAATTGTTAATTTATTTAAATGGATTTATATAATTATTCTAAATAATGAATTATTGATAACACTAGCCAACAATGGTTTTGCGGTAAACACGAAAGTAGGTGATTCTTGTGGAAATCTGTGTCCTGAATCCGAAAATAACGTTAGTTTTGGTCCATCACATCTAGTTGTTTCACAATATTGTTTTTTCCGTATACGTGAATTGACGTATCCACATTGTATGTAATGTAGAGCCATCTCCTCACAAGCACACTTAAATATCCACAAATAACTTGACTTAAACCTATGAAATGCTATATTACTATGAGAAACGCCCCTTGTCAACGAATGTTCCTGCGTACTTCTGCGTTTCGTTGTTTGTTTTCAGAAGCCGCTGCGTCGGGTCAGAGCCGCGCCGCCGCTTGTTTATTAGACCCCTGGGAGTTTCTGTTTAAAGAACCCTCACATTCCCCCTCCCTGAATATCCTATCAGTTGAGCAGAGGGCAGGCATCCTTGTGCATGTGCCCATCCTATATTTGAAGTGTGAAAGTAAAACGTTAGTTTGTGAGTACGGCTAGTGCGTCGAGATTGTGTAGAAGACAGTGTGTGCGAAGCCCTCAGCAATTTTGTTACATTTGTGGATGTTATGTGTTTGATGGTAAGGTATGTAAACTAGATTCATTCGTGAATAAACTATACTTTGCGTACTTCAAAGTGAAAGTTGGCGACCAAGATAAGTCGTTTGCGCCTCACGTTGCTTGTAACAGTTGTGTCGAGGGACTGCAGTACTGGTACAAAGGAAAACGGAACACAATTCCGTTTGCAATTCCAATTATATGGCATTAACAGAAGAACCACCACAATGACTTGCAATGTTGCTGGTTTTAACAAAAAGAATAAGAAAGGAATTAAATACCCAAATCTGCCATCAGCCATACGGCTTGTTCCTCATGGACTTGACTTACCAGTATCTACACCACCAGGTAACTTGAGTGAATAATCTGAAAGCAGTTCTCTACATTCAGACACTGAGGAAATGAGTTTCGAACCAGAAGAATTTGACCATTTACCAAAAATGTTTACTCAGCACGAGTTGAATGACTTGATAAGAAAACTGGGGTTCATGAAGGAAAAGAGTGAATTACTAGGCTCAAGACTTTATGAGGAAACCCTGCTGGTGCCTGGAGTTACATTTTCTTGGTATAGGAATCGTGACGAGTGTTTTCGGAAGTATTACTCAAAGGAAGATGATCTGTTTTTTTACGGACATCCGTAATCTTTCTTATTCATCAGTTGGGAGAGGAAATCTATCAACCTAGTTCCTGGAGCCTTTTCATTGACTCTTCCAAAAGAAGCCTCAAGGTGGTTTTACTTCATAACGGCAACAAATTCACTTCTGTACCACTTGCTCATTCCACAAAATTGTCAGAATCATACGAAACATTAAAGTTAGTGCTTGAAAAATTTAAATTCCATGAACACGAATGGCAAATATGTGGTGACTTGAAAGTCATTAGAATATTGTTAGGACAGCAGAGAGGATACACAAAATTCCCCTGTTTCCTTTGCGAGTGAGATAGCAGAGCCAGGGACAAACATTGGGATACTGCACATTGCCCTGAGATGAAGCAACTGACAACAGGTTCCATGAATGTCATTAATGAAAGTCTAGTTGATCGTGAGAAAAATTCTACTCCCTTCGTTACACATAAAACTTGGTATTATGAAACAGTTTGTAAAGGCACTAGACAAAAGTCACCCATGCTTCCAGTACTTATGCACAACATTTCCTTCATTGTCCCAAGCTAAAATCAGAGAGGGAATATTTGATGGCCCGCAAATTCGTAAACTGATGATGGATAACAATTTCACCTGTACAATGATCGAAACTGAAGAAGAGGCGTGGAACACTTTCAAAGAAGTGACGAAACTTTTTCTTGGAAACGTAAAGGACCCGCCGTACAAGACAATTGCACAAAATATGTTGGACAAATTCAAATTGCTTGGTTTTAATATGAGCCTAAAATTTCATTTCTTAAGTGCACATCTCGATTACTTCCCTCCGGATTTGGGAGCTTTGAGTGAAGAGCAAGGTGAAAGGTTCCACCAGGACTTAAAAGAGGCACAGTGACGTTATCAGGGACGTTGGGATGAGCGTATAATGGCTGATTACTGTTGGTCTATTGCACGTGAGGATCCTTCCAGAGAACACTCAAGGGCATCGCAAACACTGAGCTTCTATGGCAAGAAAAGAAAAACTGCCTACTACATTAAGGAATGTAATTAGGTAAGTTTTCAACTCTCGTACACTTTTTATTTTATTTCTACGTAGTTTTTCTTTTTTTAATTATTCCCTTTCACTTTTAAAGGTTGTTCTTGCTTATGTTTAGTTTTAAAAATTGTTAAATATGCATGCTATACATGCAAAGACATGAAATGTATCACTTCGGTCAACAGAAATTGATGAACTTACATTATACCACATTGCCAAGGAACCCGATGTGATACAGCAGAACCGAATGCATTTTTGAATTCAGCGTACAAAGAGTAGTAAAAGTCACATATTCAAGTTCATACTGCAGAAAAAAAGTTTTCATTTGCAGGCTAGTGTAATTAATGCTTAATTATTAACTGATTATCCCAGCTTAACAATTATTTTCTGTCTTTGGGTATGAAATTACTGGAGCCCCCACCATAATTTCTGAATTGCTACTCCCCTGGTAACTACCTCTGTAGTACATCACAATACATGCATGGTTATGGTTGCTTTTCAGACTTCACACCTCCTATTACATTTTGTCTGATGTAGTGCCGACGACTCCCTACTCCTCCCATTACATGCAAGCGTAATTTGCACATGGCTCGCTCCTGTAGAAAAGGAAGACTTAATATGATACCCATCTTCTCACTCTTTTGACTATGTTCCCTCACCATAAATGACATAAAAAGACCAAGGGTGAGAACCGTGGGAGCTAAGAGGTAAGGATAAATAAATACTAGCCAGCATCAAGACAAAAGTTAATGCAAGAGATGACAAGTTTATTGTATCATTCCGAAAATGAAATTCTTTTCGACAATTTTGGCATCAGTTCCGACTTAGTTCTTGATGAAATCGGATGTTTCTCTTTCCACAATGGATACTATCAGGTAATCCCAAAAATACTGTCGTTGGTTGGTTGGTTGATTGATTTTTATGGCGCAAGGGCCATGTTTGGCCAAAGAGCGCCAGACACAAGACAAACAAACAGTATTAAAAATGTGGTATTAAACTTAAAATCTGGCTGATCAAATAAAACTGAAGAATGAGAATGATGGGAGGGCTAAAAAGACAATGAAACAAACAGTATTAAAAACATGGAACAATGGTTAAAAACTAGCTGATTAAGTAAAACTGAGGAATGAGAATGATGACAGGGCTAAAATCTAGACACGTCTAAAAAAGTCAATTATACTGTCGTTTTTTCAACATGTGAAGAAAAGAAAGAAAAACGTACTTGGAACAGATGTTTTAATCCATATAATAAGTGCCCCCAGTAGTTAAAACCTTCTTCCATCGATCGACAAGGTTTTGAATCCCAGACTTGTAGAATTCCATGGGTTTCGATGCAAAAAAGACAGAAAGGGTTCGCCGTACCTCCTCCACATTTCGAAGTGTAGTCCCGGTAAGATGGTTTTGCAGGCTGCAAAAGAGGTAGTAGTCGGATGGGGTGATGTCAGGGGAATATGCTGGATGCGGAAGTTTTCCCCATCCGAAATCATGCAACATGGCACTATTCATTTTCGCTGTGTGTGGTTTTGTGTTGTTCTGCTGCAGAAGCACACCTTTACGATTCACGAGTGCTGGGCATTTATCCTGCAAAGCAGTGCGTAGACGCTGCAGCTGCTAACAGTAGACTTCCTCTGTAATGGTTTTGTTGGGTGGCAGCAGCTCGTAATGGATTATTCCTTGCATATCCCACCACACAGACATCAAAACCTTTTATGGGAAACATACTGGTTTTGCCACTGCTGCAGGCACATTCCCTTTGGAAAGCCACTGCCATTTTCGCTTAATTTTGTGATAAACAATCCATTTTTCATCACGCGTGACAATTCTGTGCAAAAACGGCTCCCTTTTTTCACAGGAGAGCAAAGAAGTGCAAATGTCCCCATGCTGTTGCAGCTGTTGTGGAGTGAGATCATGGGGTACCCACTTTTCCAGTTTCAACACATAACCGAGGTCTTGCAGATGCTGGTGAACAGTGGAATGGGTTGAATGAACAAGTGTGGCCAATTCCTTGACTGTTGCCTGTGGATTTCCCTCAACAGCAGCTTTCAGCACGTTGTTATCCAGCTCAACAGGCCGTCCGGGTCGCTGCACAGGGTGTCTACTGATATCCAATGAACCAAATTCATGACTTTTCCATGGCATCTTCAGTTAAAATTCATGACTTCTCGACAATGCGTGGCACAGTGACAACCATTCTAGACTCATAATCTAGTACCATTGGCTTGAGATCCCAGGTTATTTTCTATTTTCACAAACACTGAAATTAATTCCATGCGACAATAGTTTAGGCAAAACTCATGTGTCGGTAATAGCATTGCTGCTAAAATGGCTATACAATTGGGGGGGGGTTAGTGAACCCCTACCTGAAAGAGCCAGTTTAGATGAAAGCTGAATGTAATACTTACGCCACTAAAATTGCTTAACATGAATAATGTAATTATGTATGACTTGTACTATGCCATTCACCAAATTCTATGTGTTTAAAGAAAAACATTCAACTCTCATCTAGGATGGGGTATGGCTATTTTCAGAAATAGTTATCATTACATCTATTAATACACAAATTCTTTTAACATGGTAATGCTGTAAAAACTATAAATGTACAAAATTTATGGAGACTGAAATTTCACAGTGAAAGACTCAGTGTTTAAGTATCTTAGCTAAACTTGCTATCTCAGAATCTAGAACTTCAGCTTTTTCTTTTGCCTTTTCTATAAGCTTTCTTTTTCTTATCTTTGAGTTTTTTTAGTTCTCGGACTGCTCTCCTTTTACAATTGGCCACTTAATCTTCATCAGATTTCTTCTTCTTTAATGCTTCTACTCTTTTCGATGAATCATTTTTGACAGCTAATATTATTGATTTTGTGATGTCCACATTCAGTTCTTTCTCACTATTAGCTAAACCACCTAACGATGTATTGCACTGTAAACACTTCTTTCTGCAACAACTGCATCTTTTTCTAAGTTTTCAATTAAAAGTTCTTTGTTAACAGAAAAGCCTCTTTCAACTGCAGCATTGCCATGAAACATGCATAGCAGCTTCTGTAATAACTTGATAGTCATGGTTCGCACTTTGTAGTAAATTCATAAAGAAGTGATCAAGTTTGTCCTCCTTAGGGTTGAACTGTTTCAGTTGTTTTTTAGAAGATTCAGAAAATTGCAAATATTCCCTCTTCACAACATCAGCTTTTGATGAAGCCATATGTTTTTCTTTATATATATATATATATGTCATGGGGAATCGACTACCTACCAGTTTATAAAGGAACCGTACCACTCCCATGGTAGGGTAGCGGGGTTTCCCAACTCCACACGGAGGTACTACTCTCGATGCGAAAAACCAATGGTAGCCACAGTCGTTCTTGATCCGGACCTGGGAGCTCTGGAGCTGGAATGCACATCCAATGTGGTGGCATTGGGCATTGAGAGCAGTAACAGAAAAATATTGCTTGTCAACGCATACTGTTCACCGTCAGGTGCTCTCTCAGACGTGCTAAATACTGTCTCGCGGTTGTTGGATTCCCACCCGCAGCACGAGACTATCATTGCAGGCGATTTTAATGCGAAGAGTCCCCTCTGGGGAGACCAAGAAGAAGATGGGCGAGGTAGTGAATTCCTTGACTTCGTCATTTCCTCAGATTTGACGATCAGGAACGACCCCGACAGTGTTCCCACGTTCCAAGCTGCCACTGGGACGTCGTGGGTCGACCTCACCCTCACGAGGACATCGGTCCTCAACCTCCTCCAGAACTGGCAGGTACTGGACGATGTGAGCTGCAGCGATCACCTCGCTATAACCTTCACGATAGGGTTTGAGAAAATTGGGAAAAAACCCAGGTCTAGGTTCGACGCCCGGAACCTCAAATGGTCAGAACTCCAGGGCCGACTATCAGATCTGCTAAAAGACAGAAGTGCAGCAGATCTCGATGAGGTAGAAAATATTAATGAATATCTCGGTAATCTTACCAAAGAGATGTAGAAACCTGTGAAGGTTGCGGGAGAGCAGGGGAAGGGCAAGACCCCTGCTCCCCTGGTGGTCGGAAAATCTGAGCCTTCTGCGAGGGAAGGCCAGACGCAGCAGACGTAGAATGCAACGCGAGAGATTTGACCCAGACAGGAGGGAGCGCCTGAAACGGGAATATAATCTCTCCAATGCTATGTATCGCAAAGCAATGGTAGCATCAAAGAAAGAGCATTGGAGACAGTTGTGTGAGACCACCACTGTCGGCAATCCCTTTGGGGTACCGTACAAGGTGGCGAAGGGCTCGATCACCAGCCCACTGTTACTGGCTTCCGTCAGAACAGAGAGTGGCACCAACACCGCCACTCTGGAAGACACAGTGGAGGTGCTCTTAAACCACCACTTCCCATACGATGAGGAGACGGGAGACTCCCCGGATCAAACATCGATCAGAGAGCACTGCAGAGAACCACCAGACACGGTTGACGACCCGCCCTTCACGGAGGCGGAGATAGGTGCTGCAATCAATAGCCTGAACAAAGGCAAGGCACCAGGCATAGACGGGTTGGACCTCTCGATCATCAGAGAGGTGTTTCTAGCCAACCCTGGGTACTTCGCTGCCCTGTTTAATAAATGCCTGGAAAGAGGTTGTTTCCCATCATTGTGGAAAACTGCGCTGCTCGTCCTCTTCAGCAAAGAAAACAAGAGCCGAGCAGATCCCGCAGCCTATAGGCCGATCTGCCTGTTAACAGCATGGAGTAAGGTGCTGGAAAAGGTCCTTGTGATCCGAGCAACCCATTACCTAGTCGGCCTAGGTAAGCTCTCCAGCCGCCAATTCGGTTTCACACCGGAGAGGTGTACCAGCCAAGCGCTGGTCAGCCTTACCAATCAGGTAAAGCAAAATCGTGCACAGGGAAAGCACACCTGTCTCGTCTCGTTGGATGTGCGGGGCGCTTTCAACAACGTCTGGTGGCCACTGGTTCTGGACCGTCTGAAAAGACTTGGCATCTCCAGGAATCTGTTCCTGTTAATAAGCGATTTTCTCTCGCATAGAAGAGTAGAGTTCGAGGTCGGAGACAAGACCTATAGCAGGGAATACACCAAAGGGTGTCCGCAGGGCTCTTGCTCAGGCCCCTTGTGGTGGAATGTGGTTGCAGATACCGCACTTGCGCTTCCTCTGGAAGACAGGGTGCAGCTGCAAGCCTACGCAGATGACCTCATGCTAATAGTGTCAGCATCTGGTAGGCACGTGATTGAGCGGAAGGTACACACCGCTCTCTCACAGCTAGATAGTTGCAGCAAGGAGTGTAAGCTCTGCTTCGCTCCCGAAAAGACGACACTAATGCTAATAGCAAAGAAGGGGGAACTGGTCACTCCACCAAAGTGTCGCTTCAATGGGCATACTATTAAAGCGGTGAGAGAGATGCGGTACCTAGGAGTCATCCTAGACACCAGATTGTCGGGGCTACCGCATCTTCGCTTCTTGAAGGACAGATGCACCAGCATTCTAAATAAGATCAACAGAATGCGGCTGCCTGGGACAGCTAAAAAGGTGCTCTATAAGCGAGGGGTGGAGCGTATACTAACATATGCGTGTCCCGCCTGGTGGTCAAATACCGTCAGGATGAGAAATGGTATTAACCAAATTCAGCGCAGGGCGCTATTGGGCATGACCAGGTGCTTCCGAACGACCTCCACAGCAGCGCTCCAAGTGCTGGCTGGGTGCGAACCGGCGGACCTGGTCGTAGCGAGGGAAGCAGCAATGCAGACCCTCCGCTACGGGGAAGATGTTTCCTTCCTGGGACACCAGTATCGGTCGTCCGAGGTGGAACTTCTGAGAATGGACTGGACTTGCCACCCAGCCAACGAGCTTTGTCTGAGTTGGGACAAAGCCCTCCCCACCGGGCAGGGGAAGGAACTGTACACGGACGGTTCTAAAATAGGAAGTAGTGTCGGCGCAGGCTACTGCGTGATCTCGGATGGCAACGAGATGCATGCGGAGCGAATGAAACTATCGCCCAATTCCTCTGTGTTCCAAGCAGAGTTATTGGCGATCAGAGAAGCACTGCATTGGGTGCTTGCTATGAATGGTGAAGGGGCCTATAGCATATACTCTGACAGCCAAGCGGCCCTGAAAGCGCTTGGCCAGTTCGGGAGTAAGACTCCCCTTGTCAGAGAGATAAAAGTGCTATTCAAGTCGATAGAGAGTAGCAGGGTTACCTTCCACTGGATCCGAAGTCATGTCGGTACAGTTGGAAATGAAAGCGCAGACCAGCTAGCGAAGGAAGCTACTGGTAAAGATGACATAGATTTTCAGATGCGAACGCCGCTGCAAAGTGTGCGGACGCAACTGAAATCAGCCACATTGGTGGAGTGGCAGCAGAGATGGGATGAAGGGGATAAGGGCAGAAGGACATACCGTATCTTCCCCGAATCTCGATAAGGCGCATTGAGAGTGATGGCTTCCTCAACCAAGTACTAACCGGGCACGAAGTGTCGCCGGAGTACTTCCGCAGATTTGCGGTTAGGGAGCGAGTGTGCATGTGTGGTGCCCAGACCGCAGATGTCGCACACATGATTCTAGAATGTGCCTCTCTGGCAGGGAAGAGAGCAACATTAGTGCCAGAATTGGCAAAGACGAGGGACCTCTCGATCCTGCTCGCGTACCCAAGAGCGCGACAGGGGCTCATCGAGATGGTCAAGTACCTCAAAGAGGAACAGGCGGTCTACCTAATAGAGGGGTGACCGAAGAAGAAAGAAGAAGGATGAAGAACGAAGAAAGGAAGAGGGAGGAAGAATTGAAGAGAAACCGATGACTCGAGCCCAGAGTCATCACCACAGAACCGACCCTAGTCCTGTGGCAATGTAAATAATGTAAATAGTTTTTAATGTGAGAGGACCCATTGAGCAAAGGACTTGTTTCCTAAGCGGAGATGGGTTCCTCAGTGTAAATAACCATGCTTGTAACCATGTTTGTTTGAATAAAGGGCAGTCGCCTTAAACAGTTCGCGCCAGCAAATATTCTCCCAGTCAGGGGTAGAGAAATTTCTTTTTTAGCCTCTGCCCAAATGGCACGCACACCCGGGTCATGATGGAGAGGTGGGAAGTGCCTGCAAACGGGGGTAGCAGCGCACTGCAGGTCTACGGACCGATTCTGTCCGGATGGGGGAATGTCGGATCCAGGCAGGATTGCTCGCAACGCCGTCACTAAAAATCTTTTGAGAGAGTTCTTTTAACCCTGTGGAGTCCGCATTTGGACGGTACAGGATAATGGTCATCAGCTAGTCGTTACCAGTTTATAAGGCTGCCGGTTCGTGTTTTCTTCTAGGTGTACAAACTTGTTTTCGTTCAGGTGCTGATAAAAAAAAATTCATGACCACCCACTGAATTTCATTACTTTTTCATTACTTCATGAACACCTGCTCAATTTTATTACTTTTTCATGACCAGTAGACACCCTGCTGCATATCCATGAGGCTGGTGTCCAGCCCATATACGACATTTCCTGACCTCCAGGGTACCCGGCCCATATACGGCATTGACGTTTTGTGTTGCTACCGTCGCTGAATGTCAATGGTAGAACTCATACAGCATAATGTGCCTAATGTGGTCTTCTGACACTGCCATTTTCTATGCGGTTTAAGTACACAATGACTGCACCTAGAACTCCCATTTGCGGTCTCAAGTGACTTGAAGGTCTGTTCGCGTGATCCCTCTTATACTCACCGTGGTCGACGTCATAGTGTCTGGGAACCAGGGGACTCACTACTGTTGGGTTTGCGGAAAACGATATTACTTCTGGGATCGCCCGATAGTTTCTTTTACGGACAAGGCAAAAAAAAAAAAAAAAAAACGTAAATTGTAGCAGAATCAATGAACCTTCTACTAGCACGTTTTTGTACTCAAATGTGGGGTTTTCTGACTCTAAAAGCAGCAGCACTGAGGAGGTTGACAGCTTTGATGATCAACTTTATCAGCCATCAGGAGAATCAGCTGATTCCAGTGAAACAGAAATTTTATCTGACGTTGATTCAATGGTTTCTTCCGGACTGCCTACTGAAAAATGGAGAAAAATTGACATCAATAGAGGAACGCCTTTCGTATACTTCACAGGCAATCAAGAAATATTTCACGATGTAAATGGTAATGATCCTCTCCAAATATATTCTCTCTTCCTTTCTGATGATATTTGGGAAAACATGGCAAGAGAAACCAATAATTATGCGGAGAAGTTCATACAAGACAAAACCCTAAAAGAAAAATCTCAGGTCCAAAAATGGAATGCTATGGATGTTCCTGAAATGAAAAAAAATCATTGGAATCATAATGTACATGGGACTGGTTGATGCACCCAAAATAAATCAGTATTGGGTTAACGATGATCGGTATTCGTTTCCCCTGATAAAATCAGCATTACCACGTGATCATTTCTTATTGCTACTCAACTTTTGCCATTTTGCTGATTTAGAAAAGCTTCATGAAACCAATGATCGTCTGTTTCGTATTAGTCCTCTCATTGAGAGTTTGAATAGAAACTTCTCAAATTCTTTGAAACCAGGAAAGTATATTGTGATTGACGAATCAATGATGCCATGGAGAGGAGAGTTAATTTTTAGTCAGTATCTTCCAGCTAAGGCTCATAAGTATGGAATAAAACTTTATAAGCTTTGTACTACCCAAAGCTATACATACAGGGTTTCTGTTTACACCGGGAAAATGGCTAGAGAAGCAAATATTGGCCATGCTGGAACAGTTGTAAAACACCTAATTGGTTGACCTCTTCGATGAAGAACATACACTGTTTGTGGACAATTAATACACCAGTATACCTCTGGCTGAATACTTGTTAGACCAAAAAACTAACATATGTGGCACCCTGCGAAGTGACAGAAAAGGTCTCCCAGTAGATATCACTGGAGTGAAATTGAAGAAAGGAGAAATAGCTGGAAGGGAAAATGAAAAGTGTGTGAAAGTAATAAAATGGGTAGATAAACTTCCAGCATTAATGCTCTCAACGGTAGCAAGCCATGATGCAAAATTGGTTGGTACTGGAAAAACAGCCAGGAATGGGGAAAACATAATTAAACCAGCTACAGTAATTGAATATAATAAGGCCAAAAAGGAGTAGATTAGGCAAATCAGATGTCCTCATACCAATCTGCTCTGAGGAAGGGTATAAAATGGTACAGGAAACTTGCTATGGATTTCATTACAGATATTGCTGTAATGAACTCTTGGATCCTTCACTGTTCTTGCCCTGGAGAAAAAATGCCCATTCTGGAGTTCCATGAGAAGCTAGCTAGAAATCTTCTAGCATCGTCAGAGTCCATTGAGTCTCCACTGCCAAGGAGGAGAATTCATTCCCTTCAAAAAGCAGAGGGTCCAGCTTGAAAAATAAAGAAACGTGTTGGTTGCTACCAATCCAAGATGCTGAAACCCAGAACCAAATCAAGAGATGCAGACAAAAGAACCAAAAAAAGTGACTACGTTTTGCCCAGACTGTCCAAATACTCCATTCTTGTGCATGACTTGTTTTAATATGAAACATAAATAAGACGGATAATTGTGCCCTCGAAAAATGGTGGTATATCATATTTGCACATTTACGGGTAGGGCAAGTAACTTTCCAAAACATTATAACGTAAAATTGCCATCATTATTCAGGTATCCAACTAGGTACTGTAAAAAATCATATATTACTATGTTCAGAAAGTTCCGGAACTTTTTGAATATTTGCCAAATGTTAGTGAATTAAGTCATTCCCCGCTGAGCAAGCAAAGAGCATCATGTGACCGACCATCCAGAACGCGTTTGATCGAGATCCAACATGTACATATGTGCATAGTTAGTGGTGGCCCTAGCCCTTGCAGGGCCCCGGGCGATGGCTCTTCACTGGACCCTTCGCAATCGCAACAACCCTTTCATATAAATATACATACGAAAAAAAATTACATGTTGCTTACTCTGACCGTAAACCAGTAGCTCACTTTTTTTTTTTTTGTTCTCACACAAACCCTCACTCGGGGTGAATGTGATCCCAAAGCAAACTTTTTTTATCGGGAATTGTGATATTGATTTTGTGTGAAATACAATACACTGTTTATTAATATAATTAGAAATCCAAAATATTACCTGTTCCAAAATAACCTTTTACTAAATAAACAAGGATAGCTGTATAATTATAAGCTAAGGCTATTATTTAAAGAAGAATTCTGCAACTTTTCTTGTGGCTGAAGTCTTCAATCAAATCACTATAGTCCAGAGTAGATGCCACGTCGTTTTCTACGGACAGAAGTGCGAGAGCTGACAGCCGGTCTTGGGTCATGGTGTTCCTTATCAGTAGGTCTATATGAGCTACAGCTTAGAAAAGCTCCTCTCGGGAGACGAAATATTAAAATTGGTCATTTATTTGTATATGATCGTGAACTACAACTACAATATTCTAGTGACGCCAGGCAAAAACTGCTAATTAATTGGCGGCGGTGCTGGGCCCTGGGCGGTTGCCCAGTATGCTGGTACCCGGAGCCGCCACTGTGCGTAGTTCATGATTACCGGCATTCGAGGCTCTCCGTCGCGAGGACAATTATGTCGAATTTTGAACAGCGTTTAAGTGTAAAATTTTGTGTTCTGCTCGGAAAATCTTTTGCTGAGACTTTTCAAATGATTAAGTCAGTGTACGGTGAGAGTGCGATGAGCTGAACTAGAGTTTATGAGTGGCATCGACGATTCGAAAACGGGCGACAGAGTATCGAGAATGATGAGAGGTCAAGACGACCTTCAACATCCACAACGGATTAACAAATTGCCATTGTCAAAGAAATTGTGAAAAATGACCGTCGAAAAACTGTTGCAGCGATAGCAGAAGTTGCCATGCCATTTAACAGAGAAACTGGGCATGCATCACGTATGCCAACAAATTGTTCCCAAAAAACCTGACACAAGAAAAAATGGATGAGCGCATGCAAGTTTGCGGGGATAACACTGATGCAGTGGGTTCAGATCCCGATCTATTGAATCGATTGATCACTGGCGATGAGACTTGGTGCTTTCTGTACGACCCCCAATCCACCAACAGATAGTCAAAAGTGTGGAAATCCCCATAGTCACCACGACCAAAAAGTTCAAGGCTGACAGCTCCAAAGGAAAGGTCTTGTTAACAGTTTTCTTCGATTGCGGGGGGGGGGGTCGCACACAAGGAATTCTTTAACATCGCCATACAGTCACTAAAGAAGAGTACGTCAATGTCCTGAAACGTCTCCGAGAATTGATGAGATGCAAACGACCTGATCTTTGGAAGACCAACTCGTGGTTGCACCATCATGATAATGCGCTGGCTCACAGATCCCTCCTGGTGTCAGATTACCTGTCCAATCCTCACATTCCCGTTCTTCCACAACCAGCTTATTCCCCTGATCTTGCGCCATGTGACTTTTTCCCCGGATGAAGAATTTGCTTAAGGGGCGACTCTTCTCAAGTTCCAAAGAAGTACAATGAGCTGCAACGGAGCTCATTGCACTGGCAAAAATGCATAGTTGCACATAACTACTTCGAAGGAAACACTGCCTAAACAGGTATTATCTGTACTCATTCTTTTTTAATATAAAAAGTTCTGGAACTTTTTAAAATATAATATTCTTATGATAAAGAATAATATTGCATGTGTAATAATAATAATAATATAAAATCTCTTATCAGTGATGGAAAGTTGCGAAATCATTTCTGGAGCAGCAAAATGCATTTTTGGAGCAGGTAAAATCCTTTTTTGGAGCAGGTGAAATACATTTTTAGAGCAACAAAATGCATTTTCGGAGCAGGTGAAATACATTTCTGGAGCAGCAAAATGCATTTTTGGAGCAGGTAAAATATTAGTAGATAGAACAAACTCTTAAGCAAAAAATGTTTTGGAACTAGATGCACCCTCCTAAAAATCTTGCATTGAAATACACATATGCAAAGATTTTAGTTTTCAAATAGATCAAAAAATTTGTAACCATAGCAGGATTCTATTATTAATCATTTATTTTACAAAAAATGTTTAATTTTTTAAATTTTTTGCTGCTTTTTTCAATATTTAATTGCCCACTTCTATTTTTTTCTAATTTCTTAAAATAGTTAGCTATGTTCAGCTTTGCTTCTTTTAATAGTACCTGTCCACTTTCTATTGCACTCATGTCTCTTTTTTTTTTTATGCCACATTCAATGTTTATCTCAGCATTGTTTAACATTTTATGAGAGGGGTCCAACTGCTGCAAAAGTTCAGCTTCTTCCAGTTTCAAATCATCTTGTGAAAATTCGATTTCTTCTCTTTTTTACGCTTTCCAACCGTAGGTTGAAGAAGCGTATATGCTCCAGCTTTGTACGTCCGTCTGTCCATCCATCCGTCCACACGATAACTAGCGTAAAATTGGTTCGATTTCGATGAAATTTTAGTATGTGGTAGGGGACCACCTGGGGACAAACCCTATTGAAAATGGGACAAATGGGGTCAAAGGTCACGACGTAGAAGCGGGATCACTCCATTGCCCTTATGCGTCATAACTTGCGTAAATATGGTTCGATTTCAATGAAAGTTTACTATGTGGTAGGGGGCCACCTGGGGACGAACTCTATTGAAAATGGGACAAATGGGGTCAAAGGTCAGGACGTAGGAGCGGGATAATTCCATTGCCCTTATGCGCCATAACATGCGTAAAAATGGTTCGATATCGATGAAATTTCAGTATGTTGTAGGGAACCACCTGGAGACGAACCCTATTGAAAATGGACGAAATGGGGTCAAAGGTCAGGGCATGGGATTGCGATCCATTCCATCGCCCTTATCCCATATTATTAAGGTGGACGTCAAGTAATTTTGCTTCCTATACTTCCAATTGGAAAAACTTTTGTACACATTTCCTTCACAATTAATGTTCCCAAGGATGAAAATTGGAACATTGATTAAAATAACTTTATTATAACTTGGAATACTTAATATTTTCTAAAACATAACCATAATTATAATAAAAATCAATAACTTTTCCTTTGGTGGTGTTGAAACCAGAAAAAGGATGGCGCGACCTGTACTTTGATGACGTCAGTAGACAAACAAATGTTGGATTGCATAATTATGGTTATGTTTTAGAAAATATTAAGTATTGCAAGTTATAAAATGAAGAGATTTTAATCGATGTTCAAATTTTCATCCTTGGGAACGCTTTAATTGGGAAGAAAATGTGTACAGAAATTTTTAAATTCGAAGTACAGGAAGCAAAATTACTTTTTTTTTTATTGGAGGTTTAACGACCACCGTGAGCAACTCAATGGGCTATAAGCAGTCGCCCGTCCCCAATTTAGGGTCACTGGTTCCAGGGAAGGGAGAGAGCCAGTGCCGTAAGACAAACACAACATCCATGCCTCACCGGGATTCGAACCCGGACCCCTCACGGACGAATGTTCAGAGGCCAGCGCCTTAGACCACTGCGCCACCGGGCGGCGCAAAATTACTTGACGTTCACCTTAAGGCTCTACGAGACCCGCCATCTTGTATTGTGCCTTCACTTGTTAACCAACGGGTAAGCGTATTTCACAAATTGCTCGGGCAATTTTGCACATTTCGGAACACCGTTTGTGGCTAACGCAAGATATATGATAAATAAAGAGTTCCCTGGTTTCAGATTTTCATTTTGGACTCTAAGTATTTTTTATTAAATAATAAAACTATGGAAGACGCCTTGGTACGACTTTCGCTTCGGAAAAAAAATGTGAAGGGAAAGGTCAATAAAAATTCTGAAACCATGGAACTCGTTAGCCACAAATGGTGTCCCAAAATGTGCAAAATTGCCCCAGCAATTTGTGAAATACGCTTGCCCGTTGGTTAACAAGAGAAGGCAGCAATACAAGATGGCGGGTCTCGTAGAGCCTTAAAGGAGCAATTCTTGTATGTATGTAAATTTTATTTTGAAAACGGCTCTAAGGATTTTGATGAAAGTTGTTAACCTACCGTTTTCTGGTACTAGAAATTGATTTAGCTTGATCTCGACTTTAGGAAAATTCATTTAGTGGGTTAAATAACCACCCTGAATTACCACGTTTTTAGTGTAGTGTCATGGCGTCACCCCATTAGATGTTGGCGCGCGCTCACGCCATCTGTCTCATTACGTCACACGTTGTTTGTGGATCCTATTAAAGTTTTATGATGTCACACTCTTGCGAGCAGATGATTGCGATTCCCATCTGCCTCATTACGTCACGCGTTGTGGGCGTATGTTCGTCCGCACGATAAGTCGCATAAAAATCGTTCGATTTCGATTAAATTTTAGTACGTGGTAGGGGACCACCTGGGGACAAACCCTATTGAAAATTGGCGGTCAAAGGTCAGGACATATGAGCGGAATCACTTCCATCGCCATTATGAGTCATAACTTAGGTAAAAATGTTTCGATTTGTATGAAATGTTAGTCTGTTGTAGGGGCCTGCCTGGGGACGAATCCTATTGAAAATGGGCGAAATGGGGTCAAAGGTTAGGACACAGGAGCGGGATCTATTCCATAGCTCTTATGCATCATAACTTACGTAAAATTGCTTCGATTGCGACAAAACTTTATCATGTTATTTCGGAGGTATACTGAACCAGTTCTGTTGAATATCATTGAAATGGATCAAAGATCAGGGCACAGGGGTGAGATTTATTCCACAGCCATTTTCCTCATAACTTGAGTAATAGCTTGAGTAATGATTTCTAGTATGTTGGAAAGCATATCATAATCAATGCATTGCATGATTTCACTAACTTGTTTGCTTATTTTGCTGCATTTTTCCAGCACTAATCTGCTCTTGATATTTTTTTCCAGGATTCTTTGTTAGCTGTCAGAAGTTTTTTGGTTACATTAATTTTACTCACATCTCCATTTAGTCTCTTGACATTATCTTTGTGCTTCTTGCTCTCCGCATGACGCCTACAATCATCGCAGCCACCATGTGCTAGGCTAAAATTGCAGCCACATGGCTTAGAAAACTTGATTCGGCAAAACTTTAGATGCTTCATAAATAGGCCATTCTTTACTATATATCGCGATTCACCTGACGATAAGTTATTTGACTTTGTTCTTTTTGTTGTCATAGCTGTTTCACTGCTACATTTCATTTTGTTTTAATCTAAATTAACCCTTTCCACTCGAATAACTTTTCACCTATACTCACCCAGCACTCGTTTTCTTTTTTTTTTTTTTTCTTTTTTCTGTTGGTGAGCCAAAGCTGAGCTTTCACTGCTAAGAGGCCACAACTTAGCAGTGAAAACTCAGCTTTGGCTCACCAACCCCGACATACGGGGTATAGAGGCATCATCGGCGTAGTGGGTGACACCCGACCTATTCGGTGAAAAAGAAATGTCTCGCAAGCTCAGACACATGAGCTATAGAAGCATCATAGGAGTGGCAGATGACACCCGACCTATTCGGTGAAAAAGAAATGTCTCGCAAGCTCAGACACATGAGCTATAGAAGCATCATAGGAGTGGCAGATGACACCCGATATGCAAGCTATTCGGCGAAAACGAAATTCCTCTCGAGCGTCGACACGTGAGCTATAGAGGCATCATTGGCATGTTGGCGACACTCAACACGCTGATCACGTTTCTTTTTCTCTATTCGGTGAAAAAGAAATGTCTTGCGAGCTCCGACATGCGAGCTATAGGGGCGTAATCGGTGTGCCGAGTGACACCCGACGAAAAGAAATGTCTCGCAAGTGCCGACATGCGAGCTACTGAGGAGTCATCGGTGTGCCGCGAGTGCTATTCGATGATTTCGTAATATCAGGTGTCACCAGACAGTCGAATGGAAAGGGTTAAAATGTTTGCACCAAAATTTTCACAAGCAGAAAGACACATGTAATCAATGTAAAGAGTTTGCAAAAGGCGCTGAGCTGAGCTCCCTCTCGGCTTTTTCACATGGCACTCTCAAATGGCTGTACGGGGAATCACGTGACAAAACTCCACCTCCATTGGCGGGGGAAGTCAGAACATCGAAGGCGTATTGGGACTATTTGTAAAGTGCATTTTTTTTTTACCAAAATATGGTAAAAAACAGAAAATTGCATGCAGGGATCTTGTATGGGCTTTTCTGTAGCTTTTTGGGGGACTTTTGTAAAACTGTAAGATGGAATGAAAATCTGTACAAACTACGGAAAATCCGTAAAAGTTAGCATCTCTTAATACCTATGAATCCTTTAGAAACAGAAACATCGTATCCAGCCACGGGAGAGCCATTTTCAGTCGTTTTCCGCGTCAACAAAATAGCTAACGAATCACCTTACACTGTATTTACATAATCAAGCACCTCGCCCGGAACGAAATAACTGTGCCATCCCAAAGAGCAGGGAACGACATATATATATCTCAATTGCACAACACTCCAAAAGAGCACCAAACCATCTGCAAACAATTTTTATCAGGATTTCATAACATACAGCATAGTTTCTCCTACATACCACATGATTACAACAAAACTCCTCCTCCATAAGCTCCACCTACATCACAAAACCTATTTGTCACTTATGCCGAAAAAACAACAAATTAAGATTGGCGGTACGTGTTGATTAAGAATCGTTATACATTTAACCAAATTATGCGTACCTTAAAAAAGTGTCATTGGATTCGCCATTTAAACAGCATTTTGCAGTGAAAACATTTTTTTTGTTCGGCAGTTTTTGATAAGGATTGCCGTTTTGGCGCAATTGGGCACAAATATTTATTTTTTGGTAATTGGTAACAGTTTGGCACAAGATAATGAAATTGGCGCAGTTCGGCACAAACTTTCCATCACTGCTTTTATTGTTCAAGTATCCAGCTACTCATATTTAGTGTAGGAAATGAATATATAAGTTTTTATTGCATTTCTCATTTTTTTTTTTTTTTTAGAAATGCACTATGCATAACTGGGAAAAATGTGATACTGTATCTCCTTAGAACAGATTCTGATAAATCAACCATATACGCATAGTAAAATTAGGGTTAAATGAACCAAAATCAAATAGTTTTTCTATTTAGTAAAAAGTTACTGAGAGTATTAATTTATTTCATCATTGTGTGCTAAACGACCCACCGGTGACTGTTCCTGCACGTGCATAATACGTTATAAAAAAAATTTTATGGTGAAGAATCCTAATTACAGTTACAATGTAGAATCTACGTCAAATATTATAATTACAGTGCTGAATCCCCTTCATTATTTATGTATGCAGATATTTAGTGCAGAAATTCAATATATATATATATATATATATATATATATATATATATTTTTTTTTTTTTTTACATTCTTTACTTTTTTTTTTTTTTTTAATTTTAGAAATCAGCTGATATAACTAAGAAAAATATGCTACTGTATCACCTCACCATAGATTCCATGTAATAATTCATAAAAGTATCATAAATTTAGGGCTAACAAATGAAACGCAAACTTTACTGCATTTGAACGGAATATGTTTATCAATTTCATCATTCTACGCTAAGCGACCAGCTGGTGATCGCCCCTCCTCTTGCAGTATGCTGTCTAGCCTCCATTCGTTACGAAATGCAAACGTACAAACCACAGGCATCAACCGCCATCTCTTGGCAGATAAGGAAAACACTTTCAATAAATGACCCACAGGTGTGTTGTACAGCACTGTATTGAAACAGTGTACGTCCCACCAGTGGGTTGTAACGCACTACAAAAAAGTCGCCGAAAAATGTCGCCACAGCAATGTTAAGGCAGGTTTCTAGTGTACTGCCATAAGTGCCGAAAATTCTAGCTTCAGCTCAGCTAAAAACATGTTAAGGCAGGTTTCTAGTGTAAAGCTATAAGTGCTGAAAATTCTAGCTACAGCTCTGCTAATTTCATTGATCATCTGCTTGGTTATGTACTTTATTTAAAATATTGGGATAAATGATGTTAGTTCAATTTGAAGAATAGAATTTAAGTTGTGTAATCTCAGAAGAAAGAAAACAACAGGAGAATGACTGGAATAAATGAAATATACATATAAACAGTAGAACCTCGAAAATCCGGCAACTTCAGAAATCCGGAACTTTTCGTTTTCGTGAGAACATCCGATGTTTCACCAATAACCATGGTAATCTTTCGCTGTACCGTCTCAACAACACATCACAAGATCATCCGATCTCAGTGTGCGAATTGCCACCATCTACATGTAACATCGGGACATTTCTCAAATTCGTCATCTCATTGAATGCTTCCCGCGAGCACTATAACGTTCATATAACGTGAGAAACAGTACACAATATATCAACTACAGGGGTGTTAGTGCCCCTACCATGTTTCGGAGCAATTCTTGGAGCGGGAAAATATGCAATTTGGAGCAGAAAAGTTGGGTTTTGGAGTGAGAAAATTTGCATTTTGGAGCAGAACTCAGGTTTTGGAGCAGCTAATGACAGTATTTTTAATTGTTTTAAGTCCACGCTGTGCTTTAAGTTATGTTTATATACTGAATTACCATTATTTTATGAACTATGATAAAATGTTATATTTCAGGTTTGTTAACATTTTACTGCTTCTCTTATGACTGTTAATTAGCATTTCTGTCGTTCCTACAGTGAGATAAATAGGAAAACAATTATACTACCCACGATTTATTGAAAACTACATGACCTGCAATATTTTAAGCGTAACACATTAATATCAGGGATTTTCTTCTGAATGCATTTGCTTTGCTGTAACACAAATAGGATGCTGCCACGTCCAAGAACTGTTGCTATTGATACTGAACGCTTGCGAATATACACTTAGGACGTTTGTTGTTTGGTCGGTTTTTTAGCAGCATATTTTTCAAGATTCATGGCATTCAGATTAAAATACATTATTTCTGAAATCAATCAACTGGTAAGCCACGCATATGTGGTTTGCGTGTTCATCACGAACTCCTAAGGTTTTCTGAAGGAAATTGTACCTTCGATATAAAAGGAAAACTAATGTAACATTTAATAACTAAATTGGAACCAAAACTATAAGATAACAGTGAAAACTATATGCATCATCTTTCAGCAGTTGCACCATGATACTTGTCATACAATGTTTTTTATCTAGTAATTATCAATGTCACACTTTCGTTATTGCTGTGAACAATTACAACTGGAACCAAAACTATAAGATGATAGTGAGATTCAGTAAAGTTGGTTAGATAAAAGCTGCTTCAATCGCTTAACGCTTGCACAGTGACGTTTTGGCATGAGATCCCCCCCCCCCTCTTCTCCAGTAGAATCAGTGTATGACTTTTTTGTTGTCTGAAAGAGCCACTGCTCTTGCATACATGGGATTCTGCATATATGGACATGGAAATTAAGCAGACGCTTGCGAGTTAGTAAGTGGTTCAACGCACCGCACCTTCCATCTGGAAAAAGAAAAGTGTGAGGGTGAAGATGTTCCCCAAGGTAGATCAAAATGAGAAAAAGAAAACCTCCTAAAAATTCTGATCTCTGAACGTACGGGGCAAAATTCAGACTTTAAGTAAGAACCAAAAGATCAGTATTCCTAATAATTGATTACAAGTTATGCGATATAAACAATCCTTTCATTTATCCATAGTGCTCGTGAGCGATTTTAATTAACATACATGAGATTGACGAAGAAAAAAAACAAAGCTGTACTTTTTAATTTGGTGAAAAATCAGACTGCATGGTGAGAAAGTGTGAATACTACAAAGCATGAACAAAACTGAATCGTTTACTGTAATTTATTTATGAAAATATTTAACTAGATCACACCACTGTATTCACAATTATAAAATTAGTGAATTCCAAACAAAATAGGGTGGTTTTGAAAGAGAGCTTCAAACAGTTTTTTTCCTGGTTTTGTTCTTGTACTTGCTAGAACATTAGCTCTGGCTTCCTCTTGCGAGCAAACCCTACTTTCTTCTCAGCAAGTTCCACGGCCATATTTGTCTTTTGTTGACTCTGCCACTTCACAGCATCTACTATTTATTTTATTTTTTTCTGCTGATAGTTTTCCCTTTACCATTTTTGTTTGTTACTTTTCTTTCTTTTTTCGTTTTTTTTTATTCCCTCAGATGACAATTTTATCCATCATGCTTAAAGAACTTTCAGCCTGAGAACCACGAATTCTGATATCAGAGCTTTCACTATTTTAGATAAATGGTGTAATTTTCAGAGAATGAATACTTTTTTTTTTTTAACACCATGCATCAATTCTTACAAATTTCCAAACTTCGTCACTTCTGTTTTTGGAAATTTCCCCCACCCTTATCAAGCTAAAATGCACACACATTTATGAGGGTGATGACATTTAACAACTACATAGGAGTGGAAAAATCGCGAGGAAGGGGAGGGGGGACGATACAATTACGAAAGAAATTTTCGCTCCATCTGACTTCAGTTTTCGGAAATTTATCCAACATTTTCAAGCTGAAATACAAATATTTATGGAATAAAATGATATCTAACAATACTGGGTAGACGAAAAACATCGCGAGAAAAAAATTTACGATTAACAGAGAAATTTTACCTCCATCTACTTTTCGTTTTCGAAGGATGAAGTTCCGTCCTCTGACGGAGAAAATGACACCCCTCCCCGCCACCAATCCTCCCAAAATTTCAGTTCAGTTATGCGTCGATTTCGTACATGGTCCAAATGATAACAAAAAAAGGAAGGAACTCCTCGAATCAGCGTGAGAATCTCGTCGCCGAAGATTACGGGGAAATTTTGGGGCGGCCTAACTTCCGTTTTCGGAAATCGTTGCCTAGAATTTCAAGCTGAAATTATGCAGTGAAATTATATTTAACAATACTGAACAGAAACAACATCGCGCGAGAGAGAAAAAAAATATGATTACAGGAAAAATCTGCACTTCGTTTAACTTCCGTTTCTGAACATTTAAAAAGACAAAACAACGCCCCCATATGGAATACTGTGACCCCCTCCCCCCAATTAATATCCCGAAATTTTTTTCACTTTTGCATCAATCTCGAAAATGACAAAAAATAAAAAATGAAAAAAATAAAAAACCGGAGAGAACTCCCCAAATCCACGGAAGAATCTCATGTACGAATTAACCGCTGAATCGATTTCGAATGTCGTAAGATAACACTAAAATATCAATGACCGGTAAATTTTTAACTTTAGGCGCAAAATCGCCACAAATTTCGTCGAAATGGCGATTTTTTTAGCAGAATGGCGCAGGTCTGGCAGCTTTGCAACTATATAGTCGACAAATATGTACAATAATGATTATAACCACGTAATAAAGTTCAACACTAAAATGTGTTTGAAGAATTGAGTGCATAAAACCTATTTTCATCTGCTCTAAGCCAGCAATCATATTAGGTAGGATAACTTATGCCATGCAGCATTAAGAAAAAGAAAAAAAAATGCCCCTGGCATTGCTACAAATAACTAAATTATTTTCAAAGACACCAAAATAATTTACCCAAACAACAGATTGCCCAACTCTCTAATGCAAGCACTTCTCACAGTAGAGTAGAAACAAGCATGCTTCTCTCTGTTACAGATTACAATGTACTAAAAGAATATGAACCTACTTCTCTCTGTTATGGATTATAATGATCCTAAAAGAATGCTTGCCAAAAATGGTTTTGTTCTGGATTTCCTGCTTACCCATTTACAGTTTTCAGCCAAGAAAGGATAAAGCACTTTTCATAAGGAGAAAACAGTCTTGCCCATTTCAGTTCATTAAAAATAAAAATGACAGTACATCATTTTCTATGACTTCTAGATATTTTCTAACTAAAAAAGTTATCCGTTAACTAGCCACGGTAAAAAAGTTCTATGTTTAATCTAACTAAAAGTTACGATTTCTGTGATCTGTGCAAACCATGGGTGTTATACAGCATTGACTGTGGTAGCCTACTTTTCACTCCACAGTATTTACACACTTATTACCTAGATCTTAAGAGATCACCCGTCTCCCCCCCCCCAAAAAAAAAAGCCTTTTAGAAATACTGAAAATATCAGACACAAATTTGTACTTCAAAACTGTTGAAGTCCAAATTTGCTTCTTTAGACTTCAAAACTAAAATATATTTAGTTTTAAAGTCTAAAACATCATTGCAATATGTGACTTCTGCCAAAAATATTTGACACACACACACACACACACACACACACACACACACACACACACACACACACACACACACACACACACAATTTTACTGTTTTCACATTTTCTTTTGTTCTATATGTTGAATTTTAAACATCCACTTTTATTTATCTTGCACTGTCATTAATTAGAAACAAATATTTAAAATATAACCTTTAGAAGTTTCTTGAGTGGTATTGGTGTCATTGCCGATACCAACTCATTTGTATACTTGCTGAGCAGATCATAAAAAAATGAAAGGAATACAATTTTGAAAAGTTTAAATGAAAATTTAAGTGGTTAAAAGTCTAAAAGACAGTGAATTGAGTGAATTGTCAATGATACTGGGGCTATCAATGTTTGCTTATTTAGATACACTCAGTGCAAGTCATGTGCAATGAGGGGGGGAGAAAGAAGAAATAAAATGACAAATATTAAAAGATGAAGGCCAGAGTTGATGTGAGGGTCACTAGAAGTCCAAAAAGTAGAAAGTTTGTGCTCTTAGCCATTACGGATTTTGCATAAGTTCTTGCAGATGCATTTCACTAGCTTCACTACAAGCATCTTCAGTAGTAAAAGATGTTCTCACATTTTTTGACCATGCTAGTCTCATTTCACATGTGTGTAAGTATCACCAAATTACATGTCTTCTCCTGCACTATTGTTTGTGTTTGAATATTTCAATTTTGTTTTCTTTTTGCAAAATTCTGGTTTTTTTTTTTTTTTCTCCTCTTCCAAAATATATCTCCATGCATAAGACAAATACATGTACTATCACTGCAATATGGGTTTTGATTTTATTAACATACATAGCATCTCTATTTTTGGAATAACTTTATGCTGTGCTACTAATTCAATTTTTTCCCAATCTACTTACAACCTACAAAGTAAGAATACTGATATAACACCAAAATATTTACATGCAAGTACTACCCTAAATTCACTAAACAAATAAAATAATTGAAATAGCTAAAACTAAGAACACAAATAAGAGCAAAAAGAAAGTAAATTAACCACCTTAGTTACACAACCTACGAAGCATACAATGCTGCCTCCAGTGTCTGAGAGGTCAAGGGTGCTGGTTTCGGGCTAGTTGCTCAATATGGGGCACAGATTAGTCTTGGATGAAGCACAGGTGGTGTGCTTGTCCAACAGCACTGGCTTTCTCTCCCTTCCCTGGAACCAACATCTCTAAATTAGAGATAGGCAACTTGTTGTAGCACCTAGTGTTGCTCATGGTGGTCGTTAAACTCTGAAACAAACAAACAAATGGTATTTTAAGAAAAAATTACCAGAACAATTTAATTGGCCCAAAGGTTTAGAAAACTCATGTCATGTCGGATAAAAATACACTCACGGACAATGAAATTTGCGCACCTAGAAGAAAACATGCTACAACAGCGAAATTTTGCAAATAGCTAGAGTGTGGGCTGGTATGCAAATGATCCACGTTTGGTGTGACTGCGCATGACCGCACACCCTGTGTTGGCGCTGCAAGCACGAACCGGCAGCCTTATAAACCGGTGTATAGTCGATGCCCCATGAAAGCGAAAAGCACCGGCCGACGCAAGCAAGAATGCCGGGTAGACACCAGAGACGTCGATTTATGCAACTTACAGACTTTGAGAGATGCCTGATCCTCGGGCTAAAAACCGCAGGGTGGTCGGCGTGCCGTATAGCCCGCGACGTGGATCGTTCTGACCATACCATCAGACAGTGTTGGGAGCAGTGGACACGTGACGCCACTGCCACGCAGCGGAGTGGCTCCGGACGAACCAGGAGGACCTCCGGCACAGAGGATTGGAATAACGGATCCCATGGAGACCTAGTCCACTATACAGGCAGATGTAGCAGCTCCAGTGTGCCCACGAGCCATTTCCCAACACCTCGTGGAAGCGAATCTGTGATCCCAGTGCCCCTTACGTGTGCTACCATTAACACCGGAACATTGCCAGCTCCGTTTGCAGTGGTGCCAGGCCAGAGCGACATGGAACGCCACAGACTGGTGTCATGTGGTGTTTAGCGATGAGTGCCACTTCATTTTGGGGACAGATGATCATCGTGTCCGGGTGTGGAGGTCCCCGGGTCAATAGTACAATCCCAACCTTGCTATCAAGAGCCACACCACCCCTACTGCAGGCATTATGGTCTGGGGAGCCATAGCCTACGATAGCTGAACAGCTCTAGTAGTGGTATGTGGATCATTGACGGGCCAGCGGTATGTGAATGAGATACTATGGCCCCATGTGCTCCCATTCCTGGCCGGGATTACAGGTGCGCTATATCAGCAGAAAAATGGCCGCACACACACAGCTCGTGTTGCCCAGGACTGCCTACGTCATGTCCAGGCACTTCCATGGCCTTCCCGCTCCCCAGAGATGTCCCCTATTGAGCACGTGTGGGACCAGTTGAAATGCCAGCTGCTACCGTACCGCACTATCCGGGATTTGGTGCACACCATCCAACACGTGTGGGCCAGTCTGCCACAGGACAACATCAGACGTCTGTTCGCCTCCATGCCGGACCGTATTGCAGCATGTATCACCGCATGAGGTGGTACAATGCGTTATTGAAGATGACTGGACTACGACGAGCCACAGATCCCTCTGTAATTGTCCTGCAGCTCTGTTTTTGCCATCACGTGTAGCATTCATCTATATCATTACGTTCATAAAATTTCAGTTCAATCCAATGCTTCCTTCTTGGTGCGCAAATTTCATTGTCTGCAAGTGTACCTAAAAAAAAAAAAAAACTTTAAATACCAATTGCAGAGAAATATTATCCCATTAAAAAAATCAACAAGACGCCAAAATATATTATCAAATACAATCCCAATGTACTTGCAAACAAAAGGTCAATACGAAAAGCGCTGAAAGATGCTTTCCATCAAGAAGAGAAGATTCATCCCAAAATGCAAAGAAATAATACAGAGTTATCCATATCACAACATGAACCAGCTAGATACAGAGTGAACAAAGCAATAAATAAACCACTGAAAGGACAGAAAGCAGGCAAACTGAACTGAATACAGTATAGCAGAAAAGCTCCATTAAAACATAGAAAAAATCCAATTAATAGTAACCAAATCTAATCAGATAATTATTAAGAATGATGATGGCCACCTCAACAAAGTGAATAATACTAGAGGACATGAAAACTGAAATAACCAAAGTAGACCCTACAGAAAATTATAGCCAAGTAGACCCTACAGAAAATTACTAAATCTAAAAAATCAGTCATCTACCTGGAAGTATTTTAAAAAAGAAACCTACTTATCTTATAGGTGAACTATACCTAAAATATAAATATTTAAAATTTTTCATCAATACCTACTCAAGCATAGTTCCCACTCTTTTTTCACCAAAAAAATCAAGGACTTTTCCAGGACTCATAAAAATTTTCAAGACTATATTCGTGCCTAATAAGAACTCCCATGAAACACTAAAATAAGTTGTAACAAACTATCGAAAAGTTCAATTAAAATTATAGTTATAACTAACCTTGGTGAGGTATTATTGTTCTGTAAGATTTCAGGTTTTCTTATCACTGACACAATATGTTACATATTTGACAAAACAGTAAAAAGCGAAATATTTTTCATTAAAGTCGAACTAAGTGAAGAATAAAATATACGAAATAGAAAGAGCACTATAGAATATGGTCATCAGTTGCAGACAAACACAAGGAAAACACTAGGCCGCCCCGGTGACGCAGTGGTCTAAGCGCTGGCTTATGACCATTAGTCCGTGAAGGGGTCCAGGTTTGAATCCTGGTTAGATGTGGATGTTGTGTTTGTATTACGGCACTGGCTCTTTCCCTTCCCAGGAACCAGTGACCCTAAATTAGGGACGGGCGGCTGCTTATAGCCCATTAAGTTGCTCACGGTGGTCGTTAAACCTTCAATATAAAAAAAAAAAAAAAAACACTAGGAAAAAAAAAAAAGTAACACTTGACTGCAGAAATTTAGTTTTCATTAGTATTACTTAAAGATTCGTCAAGTTGCAGGTACAGTTTCTATGCTAAAATTTCATCCTTTATCCATTTTGACTTATAAAATGCATATTTGGTTTTACTTACATTTGGAATTCTTCTGGCTCTTGCACAGAGCTACACAGATGTATAAAGTATATCTTTATATAAATACTGTATATATGGAAGATATGTATCTCTTTATATAAATGCTGTACACATGCAAGATATCATTATTAGAGCAAAATCCCTGAAATGGCAATGGGCTGGACATATTGCCAGAAGAGCGGACAACCCAAATTTTAGACTGGATTCCTGGGCTACAAGCATTCAGCAAATCGCAAACCCGGTTTGAGATGCTTACACTTACACTCTCTTGCATTCGCTTTATCATAGTTCAGAAGAACTCCCCTCTCATTTGCTTATCATAGTTCAGAATCACAGCCACGTGAAAACTGGAAGTGTGACAGCTACGTATGTGCTCCTAATTTCAAGAGAGCTTTACACAATACGGTGCTGCCATCCATGACATTTTCGCGATAGCTTCTCTTCGATGAACTGCAGCTATTATGAAATTAGGTGAATGGGGGGGGGGGGGGGTCAGTACTTTTCAAGGACTCTTACAAAATTCAAAAACTTTCAAGGACCGTGGGAACCCTGTTAAGGTTTTATTCTAAAACAGAAATTACATTTGATACAGAGTAAAATAATAAAGCAACATATCCTGACATTCTAATAACTGACAAGGATGAAAATATACAATATGAAGTACATATAAAACCTGTAATAACAACTCAGTTATCACTCAGTAAGACAAACAGCCATTACAGATCACAACAACCACCGTGATGATGGGGGTTGCCAATCTCGTTTAATCATCTACAAATTAGCTATATCAGAATACCGGAGAATATGACAACAATATATGACATCTTTTTTTTTTTTTTTTTTTTAATAGAGTTTCAGTTTATCAGGTGGATGAATTTTTCATCCTGAACCAGTGGTCACACAATTAGACAACTTAGTAGGTGTGCCAATGCACTGAGAAAAATGAGATGGTAATTGTGATTCAAGTATAGTAACATGACGTTTATCTTTAGTTGGAGAGTTTTGAGGAAGGAGCAACCGATTAGAATTGGGTATAGTAATCATAGGTGTATCATAGTTTTCCAGGGGAGACGAAACTGGTGGGCACTCAACTACAGGCTTTTTCGGCATGAATAGAGCTTTTGTTGGACGAATACACTCTGCATTGCATCGAAGAGTGGTGCCATCCTGAGTGGTAACTAAATAGGAGTGAGGAGTATCAAGCTTTGCAGATACAGTAGCAGGAATCCAGTTGTGATATGCCGTTTTAAGTTTTATAGATTGACCCTGTACCAAGGATGGTGCTTGGTTATGAGTACCAGTTGCGGCATTTATATGCTGGTTCTCTCTGGAGAACTGGAGGCAAGCAGAAGTTGACGCCCGAGGCAAACGTGCCACAGGATGTAACGGGATCATTGTTCGTGTAGGACGTCCAAATAGATGTTCAGCTGGAGAAGGTAGGTCACCGCAAGGAGTCTTCCTCCAGTTCAACAGTGCCAAATGCAAGTCAGATTGTTCTAGATCAGTACACTTTAACATTAACTTAGCGATTTGCACATACCGTTCTGCCAAACCATTTGACTTGGGATAACGAGGACTGGGTGTGAGGTGTTGTATCTTCCAGTCTTTTGTGAAATTACAAAATGCCTCAGAGTTATACTGTGGACCATTGTCAGTTTCTAAGATATCAGGAATACCATGAGTGGCAAAAGTAACTTTTAAATACTTAACCACAGCTTGAGACGTTGGCTGACTTAGTTTTTTAAAATCAAAATATCTGGAGTAACTATCAACTACAAGGCAGTAATGGTCACCCTTGAAGTCAAATAAATCTGATGCTATTCGTTGCCATGGAAAACAGAGGATAGGTTTCATCAGCAATGGTTCTGTGTTAGAAGCACGAGCAGTTTGTTGACACGTTGGACATTTTTGAACAAATAGTTCAATCTCTTTAGACATTCCATGCCAAAATATTATTTCTCTTGCACGATGTAAGGAAAGGCTAGTACCCAGATGACCCTGATGGATAAGTTTGAGATACTTAGGTTGAAGTACTCTAGGAATAATCAGTCATTCAGCCTTGAACAACAGATTTTCGTATACAGATAATTCTTCTCGATAATTCCAATACTGAAGATAATAGATATAAAACCTACTTTCTTACTCACTATAATCCCAGAAAAATTTAACCACCCTAGAAAACAAACTTGCAGCCTTTTGAGCTTACATCAATAGGGCATACAAACACTCATCAAATCAATAAAAACTGTATCAGGAAATTAAATGGATAAAAGCAATTAGCTCACAACAATGGGTACAGGTTAAATGAAATTAACAACTGCATAGAAAAATTAAAGCCTAACAACAACCCAAAGAACACAGCTTTGAAAAAAAAAAAAAAGAAAAGCAGAATTTCTTTGGATCTAACTCCACACATTATAGGCATTACAGCAATGATAAAGAACACTTGTAAAATACCATAATTGTGTTTTGGAGAAACGGTACAAGATATTGAAAGCACTACAATTAAACAACTACAATTAAAAATAAAGATATAGTGAGTAAGCTAAATAAAGAAAGTATATATAAAATCTTGATAATACTCTATTTTGCATTTATATACAGAAAAGAAAATCTTATAAGACTACCTGAGCATATTAAGATCTCGAGTTATGAACAAAACAGAACCACAAATTAAATTTTCATATGAAAATAAAACTTAACCAGATTACGAAAATGTCGAATTAGCAGTGCAGTGCAAGAAAGTCAATCAAATAGTAACAGCAAAAGCTCCACATGCAGAGCCACACAGAAAATGTGAGACCATGAAGGAATGCGCAAAATGAGATGAAACTTAACACATGTAGGCAAGTAGGTTGAAAAGAAGTGATTTAACTTCCAAGGGATTACATGAATATGATGGTTGAGGAGACTATAATGTGGCACCTGAGTCAGTAGGTGGTATCACTGCCATGATGGGCTATACATTCAGCAACAATGCATGGCATCGAGTGAAAAAGTCCCCCAGATAGTGTCTGGAGGTATCACTGACCATGCATCATTGAGCTATGTCCACAATCCATCAACACTGCAACAGGGTTGTGCAAAGGTGTTAAGTAGTCAGCCAATTATGTCCAACATGTTTCCCATTGGGGAGAAATCTGGGAATCACACTGACCAGGGTAACACCTGGACACTTTGTAGGCACAGTCCGCTGATGTAGGCAGTGTGCTGGCGGACGTTATCTTGTTGAAACTGGGCATCAGGGATACCATGGAGATACAGCAACAAAATGTGCAGCAGCACCTCATCAACATATAGAGATGCTGTCATTGTACCTATCTATTATGCATGCAAGCAGTGAACAGCTGTTGAAACCGATAGCACCCCAAATCATGGCACCAGGTGAAGAAGCCATATGATGCTCATGGATGTCAACAAGATAAGCCTGCAAAATCTCCATCAGAGATTATTCGTACTGAGACAGAAAAGAGATTCGTCGCTGAATTCAACATGGCTCCATTCAACCTGCGAAGCATGTCTGGTATGGTCCCACTGCCACCTTGTTCGATGATGTGCTGAAGTGAGTGGCAGATGTTGCATTGGCTACCAATCTGCGATTCACAGTCTGTCAATACAAGAATGTTCATAGCTGCCCGTACACCTCGATGAATGTTGTCCGCTATGGATTGCAGGGCTGTTACAGTCTGACATCAAAAGTGACAATAGAGGCGTTTGGACTTCCACCTACATGCATCAGTCCCACTACAGTGATGCATGTTACCTTCCTCTAACCACTGTTGCTACATTTGGATGACAGTCGTTGCACCCTGATGCATTTCCACCACAATGTGAAGCAGGAACCAACTAGCAGTACACAGCCTTCTATTGAAGCTTCTGGTAAAAGTGTCCATGTGATGGTTGGACCCTTAATGTCGCCGCCCAAGCATTCTCACCCTTACATGTGCTTTTGCCACTGAGATCACTCCGATGCATTGATGCACATGCCCTAGTGAGAACAACCAAACTTAGCTACACTGAGCCGTTTTGCCCTTTTATCTCCCTAACCTATCACATGATTTGTTTGTAACTGCAGTCAGTTACACAACCTAGCTGTCAACATATACCCACCAATTTGAACAGTGTTCTGATCAATATTTCCTGGGGTGGCATTTTCTGTGTCAAGCAGTGTATATTAGTAAAACTAAAACTTATGATTGCAACAATGGTGCACCTATTAATTTGTGCCATGCGTGGAGACATATTTTGGAGCACGAGGAAAAACACCAAAATCGTAAAAATAAAATGAGACAAAAATTTCCAAAAACTGATGACAGATGGCAACACAGAAAAAAACACAATCTTTGTGATGCTTTTGTTTCAGCATGTGTAAAATCTGCTTAGCATGGGCTGAAAACTTTTGAACTTTAGAGCACTATTTGCCACTGAATATGTCAATGGTAAAGTCAGAGAAATGGAAAAGAACTTTTAATGAAATCCACGACGTTTAAGAAAGCAAAAATTTCCCCTTTTAATAATAGTAACGGAAATAAATCCAATTGCTACCACTCTGACCTCGGGATGTGATTATAGGAGGCATAAAATTTTTCGTTCAGTGTAACCATCAAACTGTATTTTCCTATTTTGGGGCTACACCACGAACAGTTAAACTGTGTTTTTCTTATTTTAGGGTGCTGTGGTGCGTTTTGTTTCATATGAGCTTTTGAGAGTTTCGTGAGCTCCCACCTGACGCATAATCTTTAAATAAGCAACTGAAATAAAAAATAAATAAATAAAAAACAGGCAAGATGACAACTGCGAGATATACTCGTTCATTTAAATACCAGATTTACCAGGAAATAATCGATAACATTTTTTCTAATCCGACGCTGAGACTTGCTAACGTCATCATCTGTGATCGTCAAGTATCTGACGTTAACTAAAACGCAGTGTATATCTCCTCTACCTCGCAAGAACAGGCACCGAGATATATATCCCCGATTACTTTATTTCTCCAGCTGTCATTCCTTGATCAGTTCCTCTTACGGCAGGCGTGGACAACTAGACAATTTATTAATTCCGGAAATAGAACTATTTCATGTCTAAAAATTCTGTCGGATACTCCGTGAGCTGTAGAAACTAATCAATATTCCAAAAACTGTTTTCAACATCAGTTGCATAATTTATAAGCGTCAGTACTGTATATCGTTAAGCTATACAGGGAGAAAAAAGTTTACACTAGTTCTTCTCGTCTTTGAATGGTAAGAATACCAATATATTTCCGATGCCTGTTGCATAATTTTTATGCAATATTTGTGTGTAACCTTTTTCACGGTATAGCTAATATTGGTAAGCTGTACGGAGAAAATGGTTTATGTTAGTTTTCCTCGTCGTCGAATAGCTAAGAATGTGGTGGATAGCATCTGACGATTTGGCGTGAAATGACCCTTTAGTAATATTTTACAGTTATGTTATTTGAAATGCCTTTAAACATAACATTAATTCACTATCCTTCCTCGTTCAAGCATCACATCAAATTATCATGCGACCTGACACACGCGTGCAATAGTATCTTGATCTCCAGCCCGTACGAAGGCAAACATCCACTCCCGCTGCCAACGCTTTTCACTGCATGCAGTTTCACAGTGGCAAAATACGAGTCGTGTACCATATTTAAAAATTATTTTCTCAGTGCGCACGCGAAAGCCCAAGGCTTTTTATTTTCTTCATTTGTTAGACTAAACTTTTCTTTAAAAACGAAAATCAATTGCGATCTTCTAAGTGCTGTACTACATTTTTTTTTACGTTTTGAAAAAAGGCTCTCACGTTGCACGTAATTCCAAAACTAAAGAAGATAGAAATTCGTGCAATGCACCAATTAATTCCTTGGGGAAATTACGAAGGAGTGGTGATTTTGGTACTTTTTTTTATCCAAACAATGGAGATATTTGCGTTTTTACGCGATTAAGGCCCGCCATGCACCAGAATTCGAAAATTAATATCTTCTAATCATTTAAACACCAGATTTAATAGGGAAATAAAAAATGAAACTTTCAGGATTTTCACAATTTGGGGTGATCTATTCATGAAAAAAAAATTGTAAGAATCGTAGATGGTGTGGTGGATAGCATCTGACGATTTGGCGTGGAATGACACAAAAGCTTGTTTCAGTCTTTTTGAAACTCCCGGTATGCCAAGCATTTATCAGACACAAATCCTAATTCATCTCTCTACTTCTATCTCACTCATGGAAATTGTCAAAAAGCGGCGAATGAATGTTTTGTCCTGTTACAATCCCTACCTATCATAAAACTGAACTGTGAATCGTCCCTTTCACTTTCCACATTGCTAAGATTCCAAGGGCATATTTAGAGGGGGAGGGCCAAAGGTGTTTCATTTTTAAAAGTTTTTGGTTAAAACATGACTTACATTAGAAAAAAAATGCTTAACTCAATAAAAATGCATCATCTTCCATTAGAAAAAAAATACTTTAATTTTTTCTTCTATTTTTCATTAACTTTAATTTTGTTCTGGTGGATTTCAAAAACTTCCACTTTTTGTCAACCTCCCCTGAAAAAAAAATTGTATATACGTTCCTGTAAGATTCATATTTAGTACACTATGGGACCCCAAAATCCAGAAAGCTTGGGACCAAACGATTTCTGGATTTTGGGTTCTCATGCATCAAAAGTACTCTTGACGATGATGAGAAAACACGTAACAATAATAACAAATAAAGGTAACTTGATCACGCTAGTTACGTTACAAGAAAAGAACTTTTACAAGAAATTTCATACGTTGGAAGCTTTCTACCTTATCTTAGGTTTTCATCACGCCAATGGAGGACTAAGATTGTTGCCAGATTCTACATTTGAATTTTTTATTTTTGTTGCCAAAACTTAGAATTGATCTCCAGATCATTGGGATGTAGAGAGGAGATTCGGAATTGCAAGTCATTGGGTTGAAAATAATTTCCAGGCTTTCATGGTAACGGCGGGCAAAACGATTGTCAAAAGAAGCAATTCGTTTTGCTTCTTCCAGCGGGGAACTGCAGATGTGTCTTCCATTGTCAAAATACACAAGGCTGTATTAGGGTTGGCTTTCAAAACATCTTTTTTATGTTCTAAAATTCTGTGGTTAATGCTCCTGTATGTGCTTCCAATGTATAAGTTATCACCTGTTGAAGAAGAGATAGGAATGCAGTAAACTCCTAGGAGGTCCAGATTTTCAATTCTGTCCCTATCCCTTTGTAGAAGTTTCAGGATGTTTTTTTTTTTTTGGGGGGGGGGATTTAATGGCAAAATGGTAACCAAAACTTCTAAAAAGAATCTGTAACTTATAAGCATAGAAAGGATGGTAAGGAACAGAACCAGAAAATTTCAGGTTTTCTTTCTTTTGAGGGAGGCGGCATTCAATTTTCGAAATGTTTTCATATTTCTTTAGGAGGGAGTTGACTGTAAGAGCAGGGAAACCATGAGAGAGGGCTATTGCAGAAATTTTGGAGAACTCTTCTTGAAGAGAAAGTTGGTTGTTGCAAATGATATGAGTCCTGTGGATGCAAGACTTCAATGCTGCGAGTTTGTAGAGATGCAGAGTGAAAGATTTGTAGGGAATGATGTTAGTGGCCACAGAAGGTTTACGATAGACGAAACGAGTGATGGAGACATCCAGGAAATCAATTTTGTTGTTTACTTCCTTAGATTTAGTGAGATTAATGGAAGGAAATTTTTCCATAATGGAGTTGATCAGGGTCTGTAATTCAGACTCGGTATGTGGCTAGCTAATGAAAATGTCATCTACATATCTTAACCACAGGGAAGGTTGAAAAGGGTGGTGAGGAGTGATGGAAACTTCAATAAGTTGCATGTAGATCTCTGCAAGAAGAGGGGAAGGAGGTGAGCCCATGGGGAGACCAGATTTTTACAATTTTGTTGAAAACAAAACAACTGTGTTGATGAATGGTGTGGAAACAATCATAAAGATATTTGATAAGAGTACTGGGTGGTTCGAAATGAATCAATTTCTTCATGAGGAGCATGTAGAACTCAAAATATGGTATAGAGGGGAACAAAGATTCCACATCAAGAGTATATATATTTACACTTGGAGAAAAGGAATTAGGAAGTTTGTGGATGAAGTCTGAAGTAGAGACAACAGTATGAGGATGGTTGGCTGCCAGAGTTTTGCATTTGAGGACCAATTTCTTTTCAAGGTTTACTGCTGGAGAAAAAGAATATTCAACTAAAGGTCTGATGGGGTTACCAGCTTTATGCAGTTTAACCTGCAGGAAAAGCCTGGGAGTCCTAAAGTAGGGAGGGGGTGAAATATGTGAGATATCTCTAAGGAAGGATTGAAGAGTCCTTCCTCAAAAGAAAGAAATACCTCCTTCCTCAAAAGAAAGAAAACCTGAAATTCTCTTGTTCTGTTCTTTACCATCCTTCATATGCTTATAAGTTACAGATTCTTTTTAGAAGTTTTGGTTACCATCTTGCCATTAAATCCCCCCCCAAACATCTTGAAACTTCTACAAAGGGATAGGGACAAAGTTGAAAATCTGGACCTCCTAGAAGTTTACTGCATTCCTATTTCTTCTTCAACAGGTGATAACTTTTACATTGGAAGCACATACAGGATCATTAACCACAGAATTTTAGAACATAAAAAAGATGTTTTGAAAGCCAACCCTAATACAGCCTTGTGTATTTTGACAATGCAAGACACATCTGCAGTTCCTCGCTGGAACGAAGCAAAACGAATTGCTTCTTTTGAAAAACGTTTTGCCCTCGTTACCGTGAAAGCATGGAAATTATTTTCAACCCAATGACTTGCAATTCCGAATCTCCTCTCTACATCCCAATGATCTGGAGATCAATTCTAAGTTTTGGCAACAAAAATAGAAAAATTCAAATGTAGAATCTGGCAACAATCTTAGTCCTCCATTGGCGTGATTAAGACCTAAATAATAAGGTCGAAAGTTTGCAACTTACGAACTTTCTTGTAAAAGTTCTTTTCTTGTAACGTAACTAGCCTGATCAAGTTACCTTTATTTGCAAAGTACTCTTTGTACATATGTATATGTTGCTGCTCCTTTTTGACATGTGTGAAAAATTGAATAACAACCAAGGTTAAAACAATCATTAAGACACCAACCACCTTATGAAACTAACCAGTCACTGCAAGCATTCAGAAGAAAGAAAAGTTGGAAGTGATAAAAAAACAGGACTTTTTGTTTTCCCTGCTCAGGGACCAAGTTCACTGGGGGTGCTTGTAAGAGGGAGGAGCTAAGTATATATATGTTACTATAATTTGATTTGAGGCATCTTAATAGTGGAAGAAGGAACAAGTTGGACAGGAGAAAACAGTAAAAGGTTTTGCAGTGTGGCACCCCTCCCCCAGCAGAGGCAGGGAATTTAAGAAAGATAGGGAGATAACACAGCAGGGGTCCCCCTTTTCCCTCCCTGAGATGGATCCAGTCTTTGCTGCTGACAACAAAGACACACAGGCTAAAAGTGGGAGGGAGATTCTCCCCTTTTAAGCTCATTTTCTTCTTTTCAAATATGCATGATGGTTTACTGAGTTTCTTCACATCTGGAACACTGGCACCAGTCTTCAGAAAGAATACATAAAACCCTTGGTAACCTTCCATATTAAGGGAACAATACATACTTTATTTGCACATGCTTGCTTAAAAACATTTCACTTCTAGTATACAGCAGGTATTTCAATGTCAAGGTAATCTGGGATTTGTGGTTTGCATGTGAACAGGCTTGGGATGCAATTGCTTTTTTGGTCTTTTTTTGTTTGTTGTTGTTTTATTAAAACAGTGAATATAAATAAACAAAAATGCTATAAACTGTAAAATATGTGTCTAAAAATACAGTATTCAAAATTTCCCGAAAAAGAAAAAATCGGCAGAAAAAAAAAATCATTTGAAAAAAATTCCGGATTTTGGGATTTCGGATTGTGGGTCCAGTACTGTATGCTTACATAGACTTTGTGATGAACTAATTACAGAATGCCTATTACAGCTCTTTTTCTTGCATCAATCAACTCATAGGTAATTGCCAACTGGTGCAGAAGTTGCAGGCACGCACTGCTATAACACCATGTGTGGCGACAGAATATTACTCACACATGTTAAACGCAGGTTTTGTTTACAGTACGCTGTAAAAACAGTCACACCCTTAGGGTAGAAAAGAGCACCAGTAGCAAAAGATGTAAATCTACAAATCCAATATTGGGCATGTGATACTGTACAAATTTATGAAAGGAGTAAATGTCATGCAAGTCTAAGAGAGTAATAAATAATCGAAGTCTCTGGAGAACTGGAGACTGGAGTTTATGCTTTTGAGTCACAAAAGTCAGTGAGAAAAAAAATCAACTTGATATTCCTGATTACAAAATAAGCGAAAGAAAATTTAATACTGACAATGCTCCTAAAAGTGACTAGACAATATTTATAATTAGTATTACATTCACTGCTAACTGATGTTTTTATTATGATGGATAATGAAAACTTTTTCTCCTTTCACCTCAAAATAATGTTAGAATATTTTTCCCAACAGGTTTAATTAAAATAGTTTCTCTGACTACTTTGAAAAAGCAGTTCTAAAAAATGCCACAGGAGGTTAAAGAACTGAAAGGGCAGGTCAGGCTAAATTTGCAGCTGCCAATTGCTGCATATTTATTTATTTTTTTTATCCCAACATATACATAGCTCAAGAATACTTTCCAAAATAATTTTGATTATTATTAAAAGGAAAAAAAATACTTCATGATAGATCCAGAAACAATGTTGATGATATTGACAGTTAATCTGTAAAAACTAAGACATTTGTGATTTACAAGGATGTGAGATATACAGCCTTTAAGGAAGGTTCCTGTAGCACATATGCACTTATTTTACCATTCCTGCAAGTGCTGAAAACATTTATCCAAAGTTAGCTTTTGGAATTGATAATAGATATGTTTCTTAGATATTAATTATTCAGTCTCTTTAACATTTCCCACTTTTGGGAAGGGAGAAAATGTACAATAAAAAAATAATAATTTCAGGTATCAAGATATTTTTTAGAGGTTTCCTTAGGTTTCTAAATCTCCATTCAAGGCAGAACTCATAGGCAAGTGATTTTTGTTTTATCAACAAACATGGAATGACTTTGGTATGACATGCCTCATTCCTAATCTTTATTTAAAATGGCCTGGTATAAGCACAAGAAACTCTAACCTCTTTGAGTCAGTTCACACTATATCATGCATGTGATCTAACAGCTGTTGCTCCACATTAGAATATCACCAGATACAGATATTCATTGCTCTGAAACCCCAAAACTTATTCATTTCTCATTACCAACTGTTATTAGCATCAGATCACTCCCATTTCCTCCCAAAATGTGATTCTTTTCATACAGTGTAAGTTCAGTGAATTATTACTTCATTTATGAGCCAAAAGGATTTGAAATCCCTCCTCTGCTTTGAAAAACATCTTTTAAAGAGCCAGAGCACAGAAGAATAATTATTAACATTTCTAATAAAACAATACAGTTACACTAACAAGCCCACTTGCTTAGAATGAATTCAGCTAGTACAAATGTCATTGCTGGCAGAAATGCGAAACAGCGGAAATACGGCATATGTAGCAGAAATCTTGAAAACTACATCGTCCTTGAACAGGAATCGTGCCAGAAAAATCTGATTTCCATTTGAGCATACTATCCATTACATCACCCAGGACAATGAAGTTCCAAGCAACTAAGCAGATGTAACTCAGAAATCTGAGTACCGTTCAGATTGTGCTAGTTGAAGCAATCCGATGCTTCTTCGTAGCATCAATATGACCTTTTCTCACATCCGGGATGTAGGTCACAAGTTCTAGTGCTTCAGAGAACACCTTAGATATCAATGGGAAACTGATCTGCCGGAAGAAATAATTCTTCACATTAAATGGAAGGCAATACATATGTCATTGTCTGCACAAACATGCTGTATTTTCACTGTTTCTCATGTAATCACCTTTTCAGAAAATGCCCTGGAGCAGGATTCAAACCAGCATCTCCTATGTCAAGGTGCTTTTAAACAAAGTATCAGACAGAATGCTCTAACGGAAATTGGGAGATGCAAATTTGATTTCTGCTCCATGGCAACGCAATTTTCAAGTTTTTTTAAGAGGTGGATACATGGAAAACAGTAAAAATATGGCACATTTGTACCAACAATGACATTTGAATTGCCTTCCATGTATATGTGAAGAATTATTTCTTCAGGAAGATTCATTTCCCATTGATATGTGAAAATTCAGCTTGGGTCCAAAAAATCTCTAAGTCATAGTGATGCACTGAAAACCAAGTTTACATGGTCAAATAATTAATTCCACTTAGTAGTTCTAATTCTGACTATTATATAGCTCTAATTATTGTACTATTCTCTTTTACGTGCGATATTTCAAAGTAACTTGTACAGAAAACTAGCGGATAATGCTTACCTTGGCATTCCTTTCTAGCGACGGGGACATTTCACGCACGTGTTTTCCGGTCTTTGTTGAGGTTATTGTCCTAAAGTCCGTTGTATGCGATGACTGGCTTTACTTCTCACACTTTTCGCTGGGTATACTCATTGGATCTTTGCTTTAGGATTCCAAACATCAATTTTGGGCGAAAATTTCGAGTATAAAGAACGGTAAAAATTTGAAGTTTGGAATCCTAAAGCAAAGATCCAATGAGTATACCCAGCGAAAAGTGTGAGAAGTAAAGCCAGTCATCGCATACAACGGACTTTAGGACAATAACCTCAACAAAGACCGGAAAACACGTGCGTGAAATGTCCCCGTCGCTAGAAAGGAATGCCAAGGTAAGCATTATCCGCTAGTTTTCTGTACAGGTCAAATAATTGTTGTTATCTTTTGCTCGTTCTTTTTTCCAGAAAAACACTAACTTCTGTTTTTTGTTAGTTAGTTAATTGATTTTAGTGGCGCAAGGGCCAGGCTTGGCCAAAGAGCGCCAGACACAGAACTATCAGCTAAAGATTTTTAAAAGCAAGGTGAAATGATTAAGAGCAGACAGGCTTGGTAAAAGTTAGAAAGGAGAATGATGAAAGTTGTGAAGACTAGTTAGTTATTTAGGTTTATATATAAATTTATTAATTTACTATTATAATTATTATAACCTTTTTTTTTTTTTTAAATAAGTTTTAAAAAGGAAAAGACTGCGAAAGTGTCGCAGTGGTCTCCCAAAAGCTTTTGAAGCGTAGCTGCGCCTTCGTCCAGCAGATGAGACTGAAAATAGTGAAGCCGATGATAACGAAAACGAACACAACTGCACAAAACATGAGAGACGGTGAGTAAACAGTCACATGTCTCACACACCGGGGCAGTGTCGCCACACAGCAAATAGCTATGCGTGAAGCGACAATGCCCAAAGCGGAGACGCGCAAGAACAACTTCCTCCCTACGGTTCCGGCGACACGATGATTTCCAGACTCCAAGGATAGGTTTAACACGGTGCAGTTTATTCTCCACCTGTTGGCCCCACAGACCCCGCCACGTTCATCTGATATGGTCGTGAACAAGAATGCGAAAATCACGGTGGAACAGTGGCAAGGGTGTGACGACCAAAGAGGAGGCAGATCTAGCAGCAGCATCAACAGACTCGTTCCCTGGGATCCCAACATGCCCAGGAATCCAGCAGAACCGAATCTGGACATCAGCCTCGAGCAAAGAAGTCTCCGTACGGTAAAAAGAAGTGGGTGGCCAGTGAAATCCAAAGATGACAATGATTGCACAACACTCAACGAATCAGTGTACACAATAGCACGCTGATGAGAGCTCGGCTGCACGTGAACAAGTGCAAGATACACAGCATGCATCTCCGCCGAAAACACCGTGGCCTCAGTAGGAATGCGGGCAACAGAAACTTCGTCAACGCAGACGGCGGCGGATCCAACAATACCAGCCGCCTTAGATCCATCGGTGAAAACAGGAATAAAGTTTGCATTGACGTAACGGTGTTCAGCGAAGAGCTGCTGGTACACTGACGCAGGGGTTGAGGACTTGTCAAAAGATGTAAAGCTGGTATCAACCATGACACCAAGAGGATGCCATGGGGGATCCTCAAAGCTCCTGGTCTCTCCAACGAGTGACAAGTCGAGCCCTGTATCACGAGCAACGGCCGCCATACGAAGACCGAAGGTTCGAATGCACGAGGGACAGATCTCGAACAAACGAGCATGCTGGGGATGAAAAATTGCATCGTATAAAGGATGGTCTGAGAGAGATTTAAGTTTCAGGTAAAATTGAAGAGACAGCTGCAGACGGCGTAAATGAAGCGACGGTTCGTTCGCGTCGGCATAAAGGCTGGGAATGGGTGACGTGCGAAATGCTCCCGTACAAAGACGCAGCGCTTGATGGTGGATGGTATCCAACGGCCGGAGAACGGAAGGACGCACAGAGCCATACACCATACAGCCATAATCCAGCTTAGACCGAATGAGAGAATGGCAAATACGGAACAAGGAAGTCCTGTCGGCACCCCAGGAGACTGAGGCAAGGATCTTAAGGATTGACAAAGCTCTCAAACAGGAAGTCCTTAGCCGTCGAACGTGCGAGCGAAAGGTGAGAGCACGGTCAACGGTCAAACCAAGGAACTTGGTTTCCGGCAAAACTGGAATGGCTGCACAGTCCAAATAGAGCTCTGGATCGGGATGGAGGCCACGCCTCCGGCAGAAATGGACACAAGCTGTCTTGTCAAGAGAAAGAACAAACCCATTATTGTTAGCCGCTTTAACAATCTGGGTAATTGCAGACTGCAGCTGCCTTTCAACGAAATGCATGCTGCATGACGAACAGAAGATGTGAAGGTCGTCAACATAAATGGTAGCCGAAACCGCTGGAGGAAGGTTTTTGAGCAGACAGTTTATGCGGAGGATGAACAGAGTCACCGAAAGAATGCTGCCTTGAGGGACACCTTGTTCTTGATGGAAAAAGGCAGAGAGCGTCGTACCCAGGCGCACCTGGAACACGCGGTTACGAAGGAAGTTGGCAATGAATGTTGGGAGGTTTCCCCGCAACCCATTTTCGTGGAGGTCACTGAGGATACCGTGACACCACGCTCTATCGTAAGCTTTTTCGATGTAAAAAAAAAACAGACACCAGGTGCTGCCTACGCACGAACGCCTCACGAACAGACGTCTCAAGGAGCAGGAGATGGTCAGGAGCTGAACGATGATAGCGGAAGCTGCTTTGTGATGGAGACAGTATTCGATGTTCTTCTATAAAATAAATTAGCCGGGAATTAACCATTCGTTCAAGGATTTTGCACAGACAGCTAGTGAGGGCAATTGGCCGATAACTAGAGGGAGACTTGGTCTTTGCCGGGCTTGGGAAAAGGTAAAACAAAAGCTCTTCGCCAAGAGTCCGGGAAGCTGTGCTCCAACCAAATGCGGTTGAAAAGCACTAGCAGATTCTAGAGAGACGACTGCGAGAGATGACGGATCATGTCATAGTGGATGCCGTCGGGACCAACAGATGTTGCACCGGACCGATGCAGAGCCACCCGTAGTTCAACCATGCTGAAGGGGGAGTTATACTCAGTGTTATAAAAAAGCGCAAAGGAGATTTTCTGGCGTTCCGCGGTTGTTTTAATCCTCTGAAAGGACGGGAGATACGCCTGAGAACTACAAACTGAGGCAAACGCTTTGCCCAAGCAATCCACAATCTCCCCAACTTCGGCATACGTGCAGCCGTTACTCTCAAGAATTGAAATTTGGTGGGAACAATAGTTTCCTCGGATCTTACAAATTTTTTTCCCAAACAGTTTTTGAACTGGCACATGAATTGATAGATGAAACGTACTTCATCCAAGACTCCCTCTTGCTTCGCCGATGCACCAACCGAGCGTAAGATTTTGCTCTTTTAAATTTAACAAGATTAGCCTCGGTTGGATAACGCCGAAAAGTACACCAGGCCTTATGTTGAACTCTCTTAGCCGCTGCGCAATCAGGGTTCCACCAAGGCTTCGGACGTCTTGCGAGCGTCGCTGATGTCTTTGGGATAGAGAGATCTGCTACCTGAATGATACACGTTGTGACATCAGTAACAGCTGCGTCAATTGACCCCCGGGTCACCATGGCAGAAGATATCACTGCGGACGATGTGAAGACCTCCCACTTGGCACAATCCATCTTCCAACGAGGAGGGCGGGAGGCAGAAGATGGCACGCTCACATTATATCTAAGTACAATTGGGAAGTGGTCGCTCCCATGGAGATCGTTACACACCGTCCACGACCAGTCGGCCATAACCGATGGTGGACCCAAAGATAAATCGATCGCACTGAAACTTCGTGTAGGCTCGTGGAAGTAAGTGTCAGCACCGGTGTTAAACAGGCACAAAGAGGTCGAGGAAAGGAGAGATTCGATCCTACGGCCTCGTGTGTCTGTTCTGACACTACCCCACAATGGATTATGAGCATTGAAGTCACCCAGAAGAAGACCAGATGACGGCAGCTGCTCAACTAAGCTCTCAAGAATGGACACGCTCACGTCCTCATCCGGCGGCAGATAGACGCTGCAAACAGTTACAGGCACAGGCATGGAGATACGCACCGCAACGGCTTGTAAAGATGTTGAGACCGCAACGGGAGAAACTGGATGGCAACTCCCTCGCAAGCTATATCTCCTGAAACATTATCTTTCCGAAATGCACTGTAGCCTCGAACTGAAAGCAGGTCTGATGGTTTAAGTTTTGTCTCCTGGAGGCAAAGGCACACCGGAGAGTATGACGAAAGCAGATGATTCACGTCGTCATGTCTTGTCCGAAAGCCTCGACAGTTCCACTGAACGATTTGACCCATGGTTTGAAGTGTGGTGAATGAGAAAAAGAAAAACGAAAAACAAAACTCGAGAAAGACTGGGACAACTAATAGTTGTCCGATTCCATCAGTTCGTCAGCAATGTCCATTTGCGCTTGGGACTGTTTTGTCCGACGCCCTGTAGTCTCTGGTGGTAAAATGGGGCGGTATTTTGGTTCCTGTGTCGCAGATGATCTTGCCCGATCCTGGTTCTTATGATGAGAGTTTGGAGATTTCTTCTCTTTTTCCTTTCTCTTTTCTCCCGGGGATGTTGAAGTCCCGGTGGTGCTGGTGTTAGTTGCAGCAGGTTTAGGCATAGTGGTTGTTGGAGCTTTCGCGTCCCTAGCTCGGGATTGCAGTGCTGCCAGACCAGCAGCTATGATGTCGTCTAGCTTGTAGGGACAATTCACTGGGATTTGGCTATCAGTCTGTGTACCGACTGTAGTCCTTGCAACAACCGCTGATGCATAGGATCGCCGATTTAATTGACTTGGAACGATCTTTCTTCTGGCCTGTGGGTAGGAGATTCCCTCAACGGTTTTAATGCGCTGGATCTCCTTCTCCTCTTTCCACTTTGGACAGTCTCTCAATGATGCTGCATGGGATCCCTTGCAGTTGAAGCACAGCTCGGCTTCGGCATGGCAATCTTGCAAAGTATGGTCTGTTGCTGAACAACGCCCACACCGAGCAGTGCTCCTGCAAGACTGCTGGGAGTGACCATATGCTTGGCATTTGAAGCATCGTAGAGGACTTGGTATGAAGGGGCGCACTTTAAGGTGTAGATACCCTGCCTTGATTGATGTTGGTAGGGATGGGGTGTTAAAGGTCAGTATGATGTTTCGAGATGGGACAGATCGGCCATTTCGCCGAAATAGGATGCGCCGGACTCCACTCACTCGTTGGTCTTTCAATTCCTCCAGAAGTTCTTGGTCACTGCACTCCAGAAGGTCTTGAGAAGAGATAACACCTCGTGAGGAATTGAGGTAGCCGTGAGGGGTAACTTTTACTGGACAATCTAAAAAGGAGGTAGTGTTTAAAAGCACTGTAGCATATCTGGGACTCGACATCTCAACAAGAAGATCTCCAGATTGGAGCTTCTTAACGCTCTTAGAAGAGCTGGCAATTGATTGCAATGCTTTATTTATCCAGAAGGGGCTTCTGGTGTTTAATGGGTTTGAAGCGTCCAAGGAGTGGATGCAAAAGAACCGAACATTGGCAGAATCAGGTGTACGTTTCTTGTTGGGAGGGGGTGACCCTTCCTCAATGGGCCACTTTGTTTGAAGTTCTTGGGAAATTTTTTTGTTAGCCAAGAATAGAAGTGAAAAGTTCGTCCGCCGATTTCCCCGCCCACAACCGAGCCCAACAGGGGAGAGCCGGAGGTCCGCAAGCCCAATTGGACGCAGGACATGACTCTAGGGTTAAGCAACGGATATAGCATGTTGATAGTGCAGACATGCGCTCAGCGAGTACCGCAACTTTCCCAGGTCTTGGTAACACCCTTTTGGCATACCCGCACTATCCCCAAACTCACCCTGTTGTACGTAACAACAAGCCGATTGACTAGGAGCGGGTTAGTTCCTAGCCGCCCGTTTAGGGTGAAGCAGGGGGCAAAGAGGAGTGTTGGCGACTGGCGACAACTACAACCTGGCCACCAGAAACCTCAGCCTCCAGCATCCCCTTTTCCACCTTATGAGTCACCGCACACAACAAACGTGCAGGTAGGTCTAGCAAACCAGCCCGGAAAAACAAGAGAGGAACAGAAAATGGAGAAGCAAGTTGAGTAGAAAATGGAGAAGAAAAGAAGAACAGATAGTGGAGAACAAAGTAAAAACAGGAAAGGGAGAGGAAAGCGAGAGGAAAGGAAAGGGCTGGCGCATAATCACAACCTCAGCAACCTACAACTGAGGCGGGTGCTGTCAAGGTGGAGGCAACACAAAGTTGTAATGGGAAAAATCAAACATAACATGTCGGCTGGGGCCGTGGGGTCGCTACTCCCCATCAGCTGGATGAACAGCTGTCCCTGAGGTGACGTGAAAGCACAAATACAAGAAAGCAAAAAACCGTCACAAGGTCAGCTCGGGCCGTGGGGGAGCCACTCTCCAAATAACTGGAAAACCAGTTATCCCCGTGCGGATACTTCTGTTTTTTTTCAGAGATTAAGTTACAGCAAGTACTTAATAGATTCTGTTGTTGTTTATATTCCTCAGCCTGAAGAAGCTGCCCGTGGCAGTGAAAGCTTGCAATTTTAATGTCTAGAAACGGAAATTGTACTTGTTATACAAATATATTAATAAATAGATTACAGCAAGTATTATTCAGTTAAAGAATTCAGATAATTTGCCTTTGTCTCAAGAGTTTTATTTCTTTGCACATGTTTACGGTCATTTGGCAACTATCAAGACCTGTTCCCAATGCTTTGACTTCACTTTGTTTAAAGCATCTTGACACAGTGTCAACGAGATTTACAAAGTGAAGTCAAAGCATTGAGAATAGGCCTTCATAGTTACTTTTCAAAAGAGCAAAAACATCTGAAAAAACAAAAACTCGGGGAAAAAAAAAACATTACAGTATAGGACCTTAAATCCAGAAAGCTTGGGACCAAATGATTTCTGGATTTTGGGTCCTCGTGCATGAAAGTAGTGTATGTACATATGTATATGTTGCAGTTGCTGCCCTTTTTGACATGTGTGAAAAATTGAATAAACAACCAAGGTTAAAACAATCATTAAGACACCAACCACCTTATGAAACTAACCAGTCACTGGAAGCATTTAGAAGAAAGAAAAGTTGGAAGTGATAAAAAAACAGGACTTTTTGTTTTCCCTGCTCAGGGACCAAGTTCACTGGGGGTGCTTGTGGGAGGGAGGAACTAAGTATAAATATTACTATAATTTGATTTGAGGCATCTTATAATAGTGGAAGAAGGAACAAGTTGGACAGGAGAAAACAGGAAGAGGTTTTGCAGTGTGGCACCCCTCCCCCCAGCAGAGGCAGGGAATTTAAGAAAGATAGGGAGATAACACAGCAGAAGACTGGATCCCTCCCTGAGATGGATCCAGTCTTTGCTGCTGACTACAAAAAGACACACAGGCTAAAAGTGGGAGGAAGATTCCCCCTTTTTAAGCTCATTTTTTTTTCTTTTCAAATAAGCATGATGGTTTACTGAGTTCCTTCACAGCTGGAAGCTAGGAGGACTTTTAACACTGGCACCAGTCTTCAGAAAGAACATATAAAGCCCTTGCCAACCTTCCATATTAAGGGAACAATACATACCTTATTTACACAAGCTTGCGTTAAAGCATTTCACTTCTAGCATACAGTAGGTATTCCAATGTCAAGGTAAATCTGGGATTTGTGGTTTGCATGTGAACAGACTTGGGATGCAATTTTTGTTGCTGTTGTTTTGTTAAAACAGTGAATATAAATAAACAAAAACGCTAAAAGCCGTAGAATGTGTGTCAAAAAAATACAGTATTTAAAATTTTCCCGAAAAAAAATCAGCAAAGAAAAAAAAAAAAAAAGTCAAAATTTTTTTTTGGATTTTGGGATTCCGGTTTGCAGGTTCAGTACTGTATATGAATTCTTTAAGTGAATAATACTGTACATTTTTTACTTTAATATTTTGTTTTAGCCTTACCTTGTGGCATCCATGCCTTCTGGAGCCACCGTTTGCTCAAATGTCTCATATGGCATGTTAAGCTGCAGCAACAATTGCATTTATTTCTAGAAACAATTTTCTACTCTTGGAATTCATACACTGAACTATTTGTGTATCAAAACATCATATATAAGATAAACAAGCACAGAATGCTTATACAAAATATAAAAAGTTACAGTTCATACACATGTAAATTTTTGAATACAACCAAGGTTTTAACCTTGGTTGTTCATTCAATTTTTCCTTTTGTTGGCAACTGATAGAAAGTTTTCACAAAACACAATGTGAGTCACCTTCTCATACCTTGACTGGATATCCTTTGCCAAAAAATGGTGAAAATGTTTCAGAGCAAGGTATTTTTCAGATATGCAATTCAATCAGCACCTGCATTAACTGCGACGTTAAAAAAAAAAAAATCTCACACAGGAAAAAGAAAACGGCTGTTCATCTTACCTCCACCTTTTTTGGCACCTCTGTCATCTCTCTCAGAAAACACACTTGAGAAATGGCTTCTGTTATAATCAGGCTTTAGTGAAGCTGCTGCTGCTGCTGGTGACTGTGTGGACTGACTGGATGACTGCGGCTGAGACTGCCACATGGAGGCTGATGTGCCAGCATATGACTGCGGCCGAGGAAAATGTTGCGGACTTGTATTGAGGAACTGAGGAGCAGCAGTACTTGGTGTCTGAAATGGTTTCTGATTCTTGCTTTGTGCCTGAGTTGACTGGCCAAATGAAGAACTTATATTTCCTGAACAGCAAATAAAACTTACTTAATGTTTGAAAATTATCCACAAAAATCACCCAAAATAGTAATGAAATTTAAACCCACAGTGTCCATAAAAAAACATAAAAGTTTCATGCAAAGAAACATCAAATATCTATACATAGCAGGGTTGCCAACTTTTCAAGAACAGCTTGAGGAGCATCCATAGAAATTTTGAGGAGCATTTTGCCTTACTTGAGGAGCAGTTATAAAAATATGTGTAAAAAATATTCAAAATGTTTGGAATTAACAATCATTTCTATTAAGTCAGTGTAATTTATTTTTCATTTACCTGTACATCATTTTAGAGATAAATATGTGGCTTTTTTTTGCCTTCTGCAGTACTTCATTGGTGAACACAGTCTGATAGCAGACACTTTTTCAATTAGCAATGCTATTAAAGCAGAAATTTCTAACCTACTTTTAACAGCTGCATCCAGCTCTGCAGATTGTTTTTTAAAGATACTTTGCTGGCTGGTTAGCGACCACTTCAGAGATTTAATTTTCTGCTCACGTTCCTGACCTTGCATGACGAAGTCCTTATGCTGCGTTTCATGATGCCTCTTCACGGTGAATATTTTTGCCACTGCTACTGAAGCACTGCACAAGAGACAAATAACTGAATTGTTTTGTTGTACAAAACAATATTTGTATGTCCAAGCCTCTTGAAACTAACGATTTTCGGAATCCAGGCGCCATGATTATTGTTTCCAAACTACAACGTGTTCCAACACTCATTGCCGATGATATGTAAGCACGATAACGATACCATCATTTGCGTAGCAAGGAAAAAAAAAAAAAGATTTAAAACATTTCCTTGCAAGAAATGTTTTAAATCTTTTTTTTTTTTTTTCGCTACGCAAATAACAATATCGGTGTTGTTATCAGAGATTTCTTGCAAGGAAATATCCGATGGCGCGTTGGAGATAGAGGTTTGCTACGACCGCCGACCTTTTTCACTGTTTCACCGCCGCAGCTATTTGATCGGCACGCTGATTCGCACAGTGAAGTACTGGGAAATCGTCAAAATCCCGAGAAATCCGACATTGATGCTTCAAATAATCGCTAATACAAAATTTTACATCGATTTTCACACGAATGGTACTATCGATAATCGCTAGACAAGGTCGCGCCACGGCACCGCCGACAAAATCTAGCCGGCACGCCACCACTGTGTTTTTGGCTTTGGCACAGACCTCTAGTTGGAGATCATGATGCCATTTCTAACCACTTCCAAACTTTCGGCAGGCCGGATATGCTAAGACCGCGGGCCACACTTGGCCTGCAGGCCGGAGGTTGTGCATTCCTGGTAATAAGCCGGGAAAAATCTCCAATTTTTTTTTTTTTTTTGCTTAATGCTCAATTAAAGAGGATTTTATGCATTTTATGGATTATGACTTGATTTCCGGAGCAAAAGAACAACTTTTGCGGAGCTTTAGTGTTTTTCCGGAGAAACTCCGCAAAATTCGGAGCAGTTGGCAACCGTGAGTCATAGTATAAAATAAAGTCCCCGGTAGGCGTCTGTCTGTTTGTTCGGGCTAATCTCAAGAATCGCTGGACAGATTTTGATGTGCTTTTCACCATTCCATAGAGAATTTGTCAAGGAAGGTTTGGACGTATGAAACATTAATCTATGACAAAATGGAGCCGAGCAGTAACGATTTTAGTAAAAAGTCAAAGAAAAAAAACGCCGTTCGCATTCTTTCGTGGCTTCCGCTGCCTAAACGACGATGCGTGGCGACCGATTTATGAAACTTTTTTGCTCATTGGGGAAAAAGGTGCATATGCAGTGGCCAGTCTTACAGCATGTAATGCCACAGACTAAATGCGTAGTTACATCAGACGCTGAAAGAATTGGTTTATCGGCGCTCGCACAGACTAATTGCGTAGCTGTTTTCGTTCACACGTATGTGTCTCTTTGAGTAGCTCTTTAATTAAAATTTAAATATTGTATTAACATTATGCCTAGACAAAAATCGAATATAGATCGCAGTACATCGGATGCTAAAAAATTTGTTTATCCCATCATAATGAAACTTTCCAAGAAACAGAATCTTGATTGGCAAATGACAGACAAAGAATGGCTTTACAAAGAGAAAGACAGTCGCCTGTTGAACGTAATAATACTCTCTCTTTAGATTCGCCGTAAATTCTAAATTGCTATCGTGCGAAGCCCGGCCGGTTTGCTAGTTTAAGAGATAAAAAGACAGTGATACTTTGTTACATTCTTACATTTCCAAGGATCACGTTATCCCACTAACACTAGATTTGCAACATTTCATCTACATTACAAGCATGAGCAGTATACCACAATCTGTCTTTTTCCTGTACATAAATACAAATCAGTGAGCTGCTCTCTGAGATTCAGAGGTTAACTCCTCAAACAAAGCTCATCTGCTAGATTAAAGTTCAAAACTGAAGTTGCCAGATTTTACTTACTGTTGATGTATCAAACGTCTCTACACTTATAGCAATCTCAGCACACAACTCTAGCTTCTATGACATCCATAATATATCTCACACAAGATCGTTTGTACTTCATGCTCATTTCTTTTTCTCATGAAGACATTCCTGAATCTGTTCATTCCACGATTTCCTTGGCCTTTTGCTACTTTTCTTTCCTGCCACATAGGCTGAATAAATTATCCTAATTAGCATCTCATCACTCATTCTTTCAATATCGTCAAACAACTTCAAAATATTTGTCTCCACCCTCTACTAACAACATTTTGCTTCACACAACACATGTGTAACTCATCTTCATTTGACTCTAGTTTTATTAAAAATACCACTTCAACCCACACAAATAACATATCTCTCTAGCACACAAATGACTAGTGTTTCTTTTACAATACCCAGGTTTCACTATCCTACATCAAAGTAGGAATGATTACACTTTCATACAAAGCCACTGAGGACCTATGAGACCCAATCTGTCATATGAACTCTGCTAAGCCACACAGGTGGCATAGTAGTCTAAGAGCTGGCTTCTGACCGTTGATCTATATAGGCCCTGGTTTGAATCCCAGATGGGAAATAGGGGGATATATCTGTCTTATAGCACTGGATGTTTGCCTTCCCTGGAACCTGTAGCCCTAAATTTGAGATGGGCACCTGCTTATAAACTTTAGAGTTGCTCATGGTGGTCATTAAACCTAGAAACAAATATCTTCTAAAGCAGCTATGACTTTTAAAGTTCAATTCACTAACAGACTGATTTCGCCATCTAATCCGTTTTCCTGGCTAAACATGTTTCCTAAACACATAACCTTGTTCACCTAGTCAAACATATACCATTTAGACTGACCTTGCATTCAGTACTAACACTTCCTCACTCAAAAACCATAATTTTGGTATTTCTCTTATTTATACACATATATCATTAAGATGTTCTCTGGGATTCAGAGCTTAGCTTCTCAAAGAAAGCTCATCTGCCAGATTAAAGTTCAAAACTGATGGAACAACATTTTACTTATTGTTGATGTACCAAACGTCTCCATTTACAGCCACCTCAGCACATAACTCAAGCTTCACTGACATCCATCATACATCTACACAAGAACTTTTGTACTACATACTCTTTCTTTTGCTCATGAAGACATTCCTGAATTTGGTCCTCTCACGATTTTTTTTTTTTTTTTTTTTGGCCTTCCTTTACCTTTCTTTCCTGCCATTTGGGATGAATAAATTCTCTTAGTATTCATTCTTTCAACATGGCCAAACACTCAAGAATATTTGTCTTCATCTCCTAACAACATTTTGCTTCACATTACACATATGTAACAAATCTTCATTTCTCACATAATCAGAATCTCCATAAGCAAGCAACTTTTATGTCTCTTCTACAATTACCCACAATTTCACTGCCATACATCAGAGTAGGAACAATTACACTTTTGTACACAGCCATTTGGGACTTTTTTGAAAACCCGTCATTCTTCTGAAATCCTCCTGAAGCAGCTATGACTTTCAAAGATGAATTCACTTGCTTAATTTCATCATCTACTTGATTTTCTCTGTCAAATGTGCTTCCTAAATACACAAATCCATTCACCAGATCTATCTCTGAGCTATTTAGACTGATCTTGTATTCAGTACTAACAGTTTCTCAATCAAAAGCCATAACTTTCATTTTTCCCTTACAGGGGTTGTCCAAAATAATGGAAACACCTTGAAACAATAGGTGTCATGCGCTTAATATGGTGCGGGAGCACCCTTGGCATTTAAAACTACTTGAATCCTCCTTGCAATGGGCACATACAAGTCCTGGATGGTGGTAAGTGGTATGCTGTACCATTCTTCCTGCAGAAACTGCTCCAATTCCTTGAGAGATGCCGGCACAGGAAAACAGGATCACACTCTGTTTTCCAAAACAGATCACAAGGGCTCAATGATGTTTAAGTCCGATGATTGTGCAGGCCAGGGAAGGTGTGCAACTTCATCCTCATGTTCCTCAAACCACGATTGAACAGTTTGACTTCTGTGAATTGGGGCAGTATCTTAAAAGGTGCAATCCCCTGACTGAAACAATGTCTGCATCATTGAATGCACATGGTCGGCCAAAAGAGTGACATAGTCACCGTTGGTGATCCGTCCATTTAAGGTGATAATGGGACCTGCTGCAAACCACAAGATCATGGCCCAAATCATTACGGAACCGCCCCCATGCTACACTGTAGGAAGGAGACAGTCTGGGTTGTGGGCTTCTGCGGGGGTTCTCCCCGCGTAAACTCGTCCTGTGGTGGGGAATAGTGAGAAACTTGTTTTATCGGAAAACAAGACACGTTTCCAGTGATCCGCAGTCCGCGTTTTATGTTCCTGGAACCGCTGTAGTCTCCGTTTCATATTCACCTGTGACACCAGGGGTTTTGTAATCGCAGCTCTGTCGTAAATATTGTGCTTATGCAATTCCCTTTGCACGGTATGGGTCGACACTGGGTTTTGGAGATGTGCATTAAGGTCAGCAGTCACTTTCATTGCTGTGGTCTTCCTCCTTGCGGACACAATCCTCTTTAATGTCCTCCTGTCTCTCGCAGTGAGTTTGGGTTTCCTTCCACAGTAGTGTCTCGCAGATGATGTTGGGCCCTTCGACACAGTACCTCTCAATACCCCTAATACCTGAGCCACTGTGGTTACTGACGCACCAACCAGACGGGCTCTTACAATCTGTCCTCTTTGGAACTCCCGACAGGTCACTCATTGTGCCTTCACCTGGAACAAAATTATGCAAACACCGATTTACAATGCAATCACACAGACCCTTGAGACTATAAGCAACACTTTTTTACAAAAAAAAAAAAATTGTAGCTACATGTTTGTTTTACTCAGAAAGCAGCACATACCAAAGTTACTGTTTTCAGCTAAGTGTTTCCATTATTTTGGACAGCCTATATTTATACTCAGCTTGAATTTTATGCAAACTTCATAAAACCCAGACAATATACTCTACAACGCACTTTTACTCTCTGCCAGCATGACTGTGCCATCATCATACAGCAATCTGCTTACATGGATATTACCAAGACATAAACCAATATTGTCTATTTTGGCATCCTACATGCATGCAACCATAAATATATTAAGCAGCCATGGTGACAGAACATAATCTTGTCCAACTTCTGCACTAACAGAAAACCATTTCGATAAAACACTGTTCACTCATACACATGCTCTACTGCTAGCATGCAATAGCTTTCACCCTACTAAAATGATTCCCATTTCTACCATATTTACTTAAGACCTTCTACAAAAGTATCCTGTTTACTCGGTCAGAAGTTTTCTCTAAATCTATGAAGGCAGCAAATAATTTCTTACCAACAGACACTTTTTGATCATCATAGGTAACGAAAAAATTTGGTAAGTGAAGTCCTTACCAGGCAGAAAACCACTTGGTACATCCCACATTTTCTCTGATGTAAGACTTCGTACCTTATCAATAACTACCTTTCCAAACACTCTCTCCGGCACACTCAGCAAGCTGATACCACAATACTTCTTGCATTCTGTCCAAACACCTTTCTCGTTATAAAAGGGAACAATGATACATGCCTCCAATCCTGGTGGACCATTCCTAGCTCCCAGCACAACAGATAAATTTCAGTTAACCAGTCAACTACAGAGTTACCACCATATTTTAAGGTCTTAGCAGTTATGCCATCTACTCATTTAGAGCTTTACACAGCTCCTTTGATTTTAGATTTCAGAGCTTTACACAACTCCTTCCTTGAGATCCCTCCTATGCTTCCCATCTCTCACTGTGTCATCATCTGCTTCTGCATCAAAATCACCTTTGCTTTCAAGTTCTAGTAACTCACAGAAGTATTCACTCATTCACCCACTTAACTCATTAGGCTCCCATATCTTTTCTTCGATTCTATTTTTCACAGAACTCTATTTCCCTTATATGTCTTGTGTACTACCATAACTTTTCCCTATTTTTGCAAAAAGCCAATTCATGCCTATTTACCTTATCCTTACTATCTTTTGGCTTACTCTAACAAACCTGCTTCATGCTTCTTACAGTAACAGTAATCCTTAGAAACTCTACTTTGCAACATCCCCAAATATCCTTTCTTCTTTCTCTTTACTGCTTCTTTAATCTCAATGCTTCACCAAGAATCACATTTATTGCTACTAACTATTGCAGTACCATAGACCTCTTCAGCAATACTGACAACACAGTTCTTAAAAACATGTTCACTTGTTTTCCACATCTCTCTAACATGACTTCAACTCACTGAGTTGTTCACTGAATATTTCAGGGTGAAGCCAATGTTCTTCAGAAAGCCTTTCAACCTTTATTTTTTTTCATCATAGGAATCTTTCTATTTCTCTTTCTCCTAGGAACATTCAGTTTCACTCGTGACATTAACAGGTAATGATTAAAGACAACATCTGCACCTCTCTTCACACAAGTGTCAACAATTAAGTGTTTCAGACACTGATTGCAAACAACAAAATCTATTACACTCTTTTGTCCCAGAGTATGATTCTCTCAAGCATATGTGTGAATATGTTTGTGGTTGAAAAATGTATTAGATACATACAATCCATTCTCAATGCAGAGTTCAATTAATCTTTCACCATTATCATTCACACTGGGATCACTAAACTTAGACCGTTATCAGAAATCTTATTCTGACCACCTACTCTAGCATTGAGATCCCCTGTGATATATAATAACTTTGTCTTTAGCATCAAACAGACACAAAACAGCTTTTAGCTCATTCCAGAACACATTCTTTTTATCAGAAGGTTCTGAGCCACAAAGAGCATACACTGCAACAATTACTATTCTCTGAAGTTTCACTTTCAAATGAATTCTCTCCCTTACGCAGTTATAGTGAATCAAATTGTTCATCTTTTCACTTAAAATCACACCTACACCAGTTTGTCTGCTTACCTACATTATCCAACACTCCAGACTAGACTTTCACCATCCCATTCACTTTTTCTATCCCAACTGCTTTCTTTTTAGTTTCACTTACACACATCACATCCAATCTATATTTTCAAGTACTTCTAACATTGGATTTCTTTAGTAAAAGTCCGCTATTGAAGGTTAAGTTTTTTGACGTGCATTAATGCAATTGCATTTTGGACTTACCGTTAAATTGGTGAAGTTCCAAGTTGAACACTTCCAGCACGTGGATCTTGGTTTTTTTCCTGTATTTCTGTTATGTAGATGCGGCATGGGTGGTGGTGGGGGTCATTCAGTTGTTGGTCCACTTCAGTTTTTTCCCCATTAGTTTTTAATTGGCCTTGTTACTACATGAATTTTTTTCCTTTGCTGCTTCCACATATACTTCAATACATTTTTTTACCTGAGTACTTTCGGTAACACTCCGTTACCGTCATCTAGGGGACGTTTGCTCCGACCAGCACGGACCGTGTCAGTAGAGCTTTTGGGTGGTTCTCACGGGCTGCATCTGTTAACGGCTATCACTTCCTCTTAGGCGTTGTGGTGCCATCTCTTGTTGGTCACCGATCTCATTTTTCGAAATTTTTTATTTTTTTGCTCAATTTTAATTAAATTCTTTCAACTGTTTCTTAAAATATAAGGGTCATTATTATTGCAAACTTTTGCTCTATTTTTTTCTATCATTACCAACTCTGCTATTCTGAGGTGTTTTTCGGATTTACAGCTTTTTATGATTTTTATATTTTCAAATTTAGGATAATTTTGGTTAGCCAGACAATATTGAATAAGTGCAGTTTTTTCTTCTTCTGTGCTGGTCAGAGCAAACTTCCCCTAGATGACGGTAACGAAGTGTTACCGAAAGTACTCGGGTAAAAACGTATTGAAGTATATGTGGAAGCAGCAAAGGAAAAAAATTCATGTAGTAACGAGGCCAATTAAAAACCAACGGGGGAAAAAACTGAAGTGGACCAGCAACTAAATGAAAAAACCCCCATGCCGCATCTACACAACAGAAATACGGAAAAAAAAACAAGATCCACGTGCTGGAATTGTTCAACTTGGAACTTCACACCTCAATCATCTTTCCATTTATTTATTTCATACACCAATCTTACACTCAGTTAGCCTTTTTTTCTCTTACTTATACTAAGTTTAGATTTCCTACAAACTTAGCACATCTGGGGCAGCATACATTTTTGCTCTCTGCCAACAGGACTGTGTCATCAGAATACATCAACTTACACACACAGTAATTTCCAAGATATAAATCTGTACTGTCTATTTTGGCTTCACACATGCATGCATCCATGTAACAGCCATGGTGACATTACACAACCTTGTCAGACTCTTGCACCAATAGAAAACCATTTCGACAAAACACCCTTAACTAGTACACATGCTCTACCTGCCAGCATACACAGCTTATACACACTTTTAAGCAGAGTCCCAGTTCTACCGTAATTATTCAAAACCTTCCACAGAAGCATCCTGTTTACTTGGTCATATGCTTTCTCCAAACCTACAAAGGCATCAAAAACTTTCTAACCAACAAATACTATTCAATCATCACATGAAATGAAAAAAATTTGGTTAGTGCAACCCTTACCAGGCATACAACTGCTGTGTACATTCCACACCTTCTCTGGTGTGTCAAGCTGTTTTATCAATAACTACTTTTCCAAAAACTTTCCCTGGCATACTATACAGGATGATACCACAATAGTTCTTGAATTCAATGTGATCATCTTTTCTTTTACGCAAAGGAACAATGAAAGCATCCCAACAATATAGAGGGACAACTCCTAACTACCAACACAACTAACAAATTTCAGTTAAACACTCACAGACAAGAGTCACCATCATATTTTAACACCTCAATGTTATGCCATCTACTCCTAAAGTCCTACCATTTTGAAGAGATTTTACAGCTTTACAGAACTTTTCCCTTGAGTTCTTTCTGGGCTTTTTCTCTCTCTGTGGCATTATCTATCGACTCCAAAATCCCCTTAGCTTTCATATGTCAATAACTCACTTCAGTATTCACCCCACCTTCCATTTAAATCATTAAGTTTAGACCTATATTTCTCCCCAGTTCTTTCTACATCTTGTGTACTTCCATAACAATTTCATATCATTCCCAAAAGCCAATTCTTGCTTGTCCACTTCATCTTTCCTATTTTTGTCTTATTCTGGCTTACGAACTTTGCTGCTTCATGCATTTTGCGATGATATTCGTCAGGGGCGTATTTAGAGTAGGGGAAGACCCCCCCCCGAAATCTGTTTCATTTTTTATGGTATATGTCAAAATAAGGTTAAATAATCAAACTGTGCTTTCCAATATAATTTTTATATAAGTATGTTAAATCAAAATTCGTGTTATGAGAAAAGTTTCTGAATCATGAATACTTACTGCTGGAAAAATCCAACTGCAACGTACGGATTCAGTGAAAGATCATTGCGCGAAGGATACAGAGGTCAGAGAAAGAAAAGTGGCTCGTATCCGTGGTCAGGAAGATGGTTGTAGGTTTTTGTGGCACCAACTCCTAATTGGCCAGACCAGGGATGGCGTCACGTGTCACCGCTCCTCTCTGCATGGCGTTGGTTGTTACAAGGACACGTGCAGTGACACTCGACACCTCACTTCACTGCTCAGCCACCTGTTTTGATACTTTACTGATTCCGAGCTGTGTGTTGGCCATGTGGGTAGATTCTTTCATTTTCAAACGGAGTGAGAAAGTGAAACTTCTGTTTCTGTTTTGTCTGTATCCTTGTAATTTAAAATCAGTATTTATTCGCTCTTTCCCGCAGCTGCTTAAAACAGTTTTTACTGTGAAATTACCTTTTTTACGGGTCTTATAGAGGTTATTATTCAAAAGAACTTTTTGAATAATAACCTCTATAAGGCCCATAAAAAAGGTAATTTCACAGTACAATATGAATAGAGGTGCCATAAATTCATTTACAACTAGGATTAAAACAGTTTGTTGAGGTTATTTCAAAAATGAAACGATTTCATCAACAAAGTCTGTTGACTTTCTGTAACAAAAAAGAGCTGTGGAAACTGAAACACTAGCTGAACCCACTGATATTGAAGTTCCAAACCAATGCGTTGAAAGCGGGAGTAATCCAGAAAATTGTGAGCTTCAACCAATACACATGACGAATGACGGAGATGCAGATGGTAATGAAAAGCCTGAAAGCATTTCAGATTCGAACGACATAGGATTGTATGCAGGTAACAGTGAGCTTGTTAATTCTTTGAGCGACGAGAAAAAGGGGATTTGTTACATAGCATATGGAAACCTACTGCGAAATATAGATTCCCTAAAAAAATCAGTTCCAGTCGCAATAAAAAACATATGAGAACATTCCAAATTAAATGGCTAGAAGAGTATAAGTGGCTGTCATATTCACGTCTGAAAGAAGGTTCATTTTGTAAATATTGTGTTTTATTTTACGAAAAAGATGTTGCTGGTAAAGGCAAACATCAGACTTTGGGTAGCCTCGTTACAAAGCCTAGTAGCGATTTAAAAGATGAGAGGGAAATATTAAAAAAACATGAAAAGAATAAATATCACAAAGACGCTGTATTGGCAGCTGAAAATATTGCATCAATAATTCATAAAAAACAGGATAGTATAATTTTACAAATGAATAAACAGAAAAAGCAAAAGATAATTGACAAAAGGAAAAGGTTGATTCCTTTTGTGCAAACAATTAGATTATGTTTAAAGCAGCAGATACCTCTTAGAGGAAAAGTTAATTCTGGAAGAATTTCGCTTGAGAAACCAGCAAATAATGATGGCAATTTTTGCACTTTATTAAGATATCGTGCAAATTCTGGAGATGCCATTTTAAAAGAAAACTTAGAAACTAGTGGAGGTAATAATAGCATGTATACAAGTTCAGTAATACAGAATGAAATAATAAACATCTTTGGGGAACTTATTCAACAGAAAATTGTAGCAAAGGTAAAGCATTCAAAATTTTTTTTCAGTATTGGCAGATGAAACAACTGACATTAGTCAAATAGAACAGTTTTCACTGTGCGTCAGGTACTTCGATGAAGAAGAGCTGAAATTAAGAGAAGATTTTCTGGCTTTTATACCAGTGAAAAATTTAACAGGCTGTTCTCTTGCAACAACAATAATGAAAAATTTAGTGAAATTGGGTTTTGATTTGAACGATATGAGAGGGAAGGGGGTATGATGGGGCTGCAGCAATGCGAGGACAGTTTCGTGGAGTGCAGGCCTGTATTAGAAAAAAATATCCCAAAGCAATATATACTCATTGCATGTCTCATTTCTTGAACTTATGTTTGTCAGATGCTAGCAAAATGCCTAGCATAAGGAACTGTATGGGAGTTATATCAGAAACATGTTCGTTTTCCCACGCTTCTGCTAAACGTACCAGTGTTTTGAAAGAAAGTATCCAGCGACTGCTACCTGATTGCAAGAAAGTTAAGATGAAAACTCTATGTGAAACTCGATGGATCCAAAGGCACGATACCATTCTTATGTTTAAAGAAGATCTGCATCCTATTATATCATCCTTAGAAGCGATTGAGCAAGAAGAGTCTGCAGAATCATCTGTCAAAGCACACACTTTGCTCAACTCTATATGTCAGTTTTTATTTCTAGTGGCAACTTTTGTCCTTAGTAAAATATTGTCCATCACATACAACCTATCTGAAAACTTCCAAAACAAGCAAATCGACTTAGTCGATGCATTAGAAAAAATATCAGAAGTTACAACACTGCTAAACAGCATGAGAACTGAAGCAGAAAAATCCTTCAGCTTAATTTATGATGCTGTAAAAACATTGGCTGTAGGCCTCAAAGTAGCAGAAGAAGTTCCACATAGATGCAGTATACAAAAAAGTAAATGCAATGTCCCATACTAAACTCCAGAAGAATATTTCCGCAGAAGTATATTTATACCCTTTGTGGATGATATAATTGAATCATTAAATGAAAGGTTTCAATTACAAAAAGAAACACTAACTTCATTGCAAAACATTCTACCAGTTTTTGCTGTGAATAATGATTATTCCCAAATATTATCTGCAGTGAAAATGTATGAATCTGATTTAGGATATTCTGATGTAACAGAAAGCGAGTATCAATTATGGTGTAAAAAATGGGAAAAGGAAAAAGCAGACGTGCGCCCCAAAAACGCAGTTGAAAGTTTGGCATCATGCAATAAGAACTTATTTCCCAACTTTTATATTTTGCTTCACATATTGGCAATTCTTCCTGTAACCACAGCATCAGTGGAAAGAAGGTTTTCCAGTCTTTGCCGATTGAAATCTTATTTGAGAAACAGTATATCAGAGTCAAGACTGAATGGGCTAGCTTTATTATCTATTCATAGAGACATTCAAGTTGAAGATGAAGAAGTCATTGACAAATTCGGCAATGTGACTAGAAGAATAAATCTCAGTTTTTAAGAATTAGGTGAGTCCAATCAATTTCATTATTTCTCAAGGAGAAATTTGTTTCTGTCACTTTTTTTTTTAATATGTACTCATCAGCTTAATTTAGGTATATATGTATGTTATATACCTAAAAAAACTAAAAAGAAATACCTTTTTTTTTTATTATTAACATGGTTTTTTTTTCTTTTTTTATTAATTTCCATTTTATCCTGGTGGATTTCAGAAACTTCCAATTTTTCGCCCCCCCCCCCCGAAAAAAATTCTGCATACGCCCCTGATATTCGTCCTCAGTAACTACCTTGCAATCTCCCCACATATGCTTCCTTCTTCCTCTTTATCACTTCTTTAACCTCACTGTTTCACCAAGCATCACATTCAATGATACCCACTGTAGCAGTACCATAAACCTCACATCTCCAGCAACAGCGACAAAACAGTTCTTAAAACATGTTCACTTCTTTTCCACATTCTTCTCACATGCCTTCAACTGATTCAGTCATTCACTGAGCATTTCGGAATAACACTGGTGGTTTTTAGGAAGCCTGCCAAAATTTATGCTTTTTTATCACAGACACATTCCTATTCTAATCAACATTCAGCTTCATATATGACACTAACAAGTAACGATCAGACTTAACATCTGCACCTCTCATCACACAAGTGCCAATGAATAAATGTTTCAGATGCTAACATAAACAACAAAATTTATTACACTTTTCTGCACCCCCTCCCCGAGCACAATCTTAATAAAAATTATAATGGACACTGATCTTATTAAAATTCTACAATAACATTAAATTTAGTGAAAATTATTCAAACCAGTAATGTTTATTGTTTTACATTACAGTTTATTGTAATATCCTTTCAGAAGGAATTTTGAATTGTTTTCTGGTGGGGGAAAGGTCAGAGCTGCTGGCTTTTGATCATTTGCCCAAGGTGGGCCTAGGTTCACATCTAGAATGAAGCATGGGTGATGAGTTTTGTCTGGTATTGCTAGTTCCCTCCTTTCCCTGGAATTAGTGGCTGTAAAGTAGGTACAGATAACGGCTTATAACACTAAGAGTTACTCATGATGGTCTTTATACTGTGAAAACAAAATTGCATTACAAATTCACTTTTCTTTACAATAAAAAGTTATTAACACTGTATTTTGCACTACTATAGGGCAGCCTATAACTGAAATGAAACTACAGCAAAGAAATAAGGCAGCAGCACATATTCAAGCATATATATTGTTATATTCCAAAACCACATGACAGAACTTGCATTTCATTGAACATTATTCACATGGTCCAGTATTTCAATATCTATTATAAATTTCATGGGCATTTCAACTTACTCGTCAAAATTTAAAGTTTTTTTTTTTTTAATGATCTGGACTGCCTGAGCTAACACCATAATACTAATTATTTCATTTCTTTTCATCAAGATATCTTTGTGATGACATTTCATAATGATTCTTTTATCAATAGGTATTTGAAGCAGGCCTGTTTGTCTGTGCACCAAACTTATATTTTAACTATTTTTTCAAATTCAGGTCTTTAAAAACACGCTATTTTTGCAAATGCTTTTTTTATCAGCATTTCATGTGTTCTTGCATATTGCTCATTTTACCAATGCAGATTCTTGACAGCCAGAACCTTCTGAGAGAGACATCGCCTAAGACATTTCCAGTATGTATAAAAAAAAAATGTGTGCATTACGTATGAAATGACCTATTTATGTTATTAATGATGAGTATCTTGAGGACAAAATTTTGGAAGAAAGATTCAATGAAGCAAGAGCTACTCCCCGAACACAGAAGTTTAACGCTTTCCCCCAGTACTGACAGAAGTGAAAACCAAAGTGTTTTCAGCTTCTAAATAAAACTGTTCTACACCGTGCAGAGTATACAGCAGGGAAGAAGATCGGGATTTAAGCAATCAGATATGCCTGAATTGCCAGATTTACTGTTAATATGTACCAGCTTAAAAATTACAGTGCCCTGGAGTGGTAATTGAACCTGCATCTCCTGACTGCCATTCAAGCATGTTATCCATAACACCACTCAGGACAATGAAGTTCCAAGTATCTCAGAAAACTGCGAACATCTTCAGATTTTGCAAAGAATATTTCTTCCACAGAATCCAAACCTGAGGTACTGGTGATGTAATTAATTATGTAATGAGGAAGCAGAATTGGCTTTGACAGGCGAAATCTGAAGATACTCAGATTCTTCTAACTCAGATACTGGAACTTCATTGTCCTGGGTAGTGTAATGGATATCATGGTCAAACAGGAATAGGGAGAAGCAGGCTTAATTCCAGACCTAGGGAGATGCAATTTTTAAGTTTTCTGATGTGAAGATGGTATGTATTGCACAGTAAAACTGGTGATTCAGGTATATTTGATTGCTAAAATCCTGAACTTGCTCTATGTACTTAGTGAAGAATATTTCCTCCATGGAATCCACAGTGAAAATGATGTTCCATTACACCAAGTAACTAGATTTGTTGTGGTTGGAGTATGCATTTTCAACAGACTTGGAAAGTGAAGTGCAAGATTTCCTTTAAATACAACCTGCTGGACCTGCATCTTCATTCTCACTCTCTTAAACCTGATATTCTTGCAGTGCCAGCAAACTTCGTTTTTTGCAAAGTGGGCCCAGTAACAGCTACAGGTTGTACACAGAAGTTCATTCAGAAGGAAATGGTAAAAGAATCCCATACCTTACTTAAGAAAAATAAATAGGCTTTCTGACTGTGGATATGTATCATGCAGCATTACTTACTGTATTACAAGTAATAAGAACATGCTTTAGCTCATATAACTCATTAAAAAACAAAAATCTAATCTTACATGATGCCATGAGATACCACACTGAGAATTGGAGAATATGTTGAATAAATTCTACCAAAACTAATGATTTTTTTAAATTAAAAAAAATTCATTTTTAGGAAATTTAAAAAATAAATATTGGAAAAACTGTCCTTTCATTTTTTCAGCCAAAATACAGCAAGTTACACATCCAATGAAAGCCCATTTCATAAGCTTTAAAATGACACCTCAGTCAGGTCTGTGGCTTTCATATGCCCCTAGAAAAGGACATTTAAAGGCAACATACTCAGTGATTTTTAAAACTTTCAGCATTTAAAAAAATTCCGAAACTCAAAAATGAGCAGTCAAAAAATTCCAAAAATATTCTTTTGTTGTACCTCAGGGTATAACATAAAATTATGCCACAAATAATTTAAATTCATGACGTCAAAGTTGTATGCATTGGTTGATTTCACGTGGAATAGCCCATACATGTACCCGCGTGTTACAAAGCCTGTTCTTTACTGCTAACAGTACTTATTTAGCAGTTACAGTAGAGCATGATGCATACAACACCAGAGAAAGGTGTGTACATGAGCTATTAATCTCTGCAATACTGGCCCACAATAATAGATGACTGACACACTTTGATATCCTTTTATGCATGAAGTTTACATTCACCATTCACAAAATTTGTCTGGTGAAATGCTTTAACAGCCATTCATAGAACAATATGTGATTTGAGCAACCATTTTCATAACTAGTTTTATTTTGTGAGTGGTTGGGGAGAAATAATCAAGGCTGACATCCTGAAGGATCTCACCTATCTCAAGTGCAGTGGAAAGAATAAAGGTCATCAATATGAAAAATCAGTAAAATAGTGTTCTGACATGCTTTTCTAAACATCAAGTTTCCACAACTTGCTGGAATGTTTGGAATTGTACTAATCAAGAATTTTTTATCCATTGGATTGCAGAACATTTGGGAAACAAATGTCCATAGTACATGGGATAGGATATCACATTCCTCTTGAAACCATTTACTAAGTTGCATATTAGAAATAAATTTTGACTATTTGTAAACCAAATACACTAGTGACCAAAATTGTGGAAACATTTAGGAAATTTGCATTTCTAATGTTTGATGGCTCATAATATCAATCTGTTTTAGAATAATAAAAACACATGGTTTGATAACAAATAGCATGTCTTTTTAGAATAAAAAAGTAGAAAGATAATTTAATGGAGAATGTAATGCAACAAACTGTGTTGAATTACCTTTACTCTATCAAAAGTTACAGCCAAATAACCATAAAAAGAAAACACAATTGCCTTATACACTGAGTGGCCACTTTATTATGACCACCTGACAGTTTTAAGCAAATGAGCTATGGCTGCACGCTGTTGCCACCAGAGGGTGAGGCTAGTATAAAAAGGGAAAGCTTACTGCTTGCGACAGTAGTAGAAGTGATTTTTGGTGACGAGATGGGAAAAAAATGCGATTTGATGGACTTTCAACGTGGGATGATTGTAGGAGCTCGGAGCCATGGAGCGAGTATCACCGAAGCCGCCGCATTCGTGAAATGTTCCAGAGCAGCTGTTGTTAAAGTGTTTAAAGACTGGACTGCCAGCCAAAAAACTGGGTCTCTACATGCAACGTGTAGTCGTCATCGACTAGTGACTGCTCGGGCGGAACGGAGAGTGTCCAGACTGATAGCAGACAACAGAAGGGCAACAGTGCAGCAAATTACAGACCATCTTAATCAAGGATCTCCTCAAATGATCTCCGCACACACTGTTCGCCGTACACTGCATCGGATGGGATATGGCAGCCGAAGGCCTGTTCGAACACCTTTGCTGTCTGCAGTTAACAAGAGAAAACGTCTCCAGTTCACACAGGAGCACAAGGATTGGACAGTCGATAATTGGAAACAAATTATGTGGTCCGATGAATCATGTTTTCAGTTGCACCATGCCGATGGCCGAGTGAGAATTTGGCGGAAACAGCACGAAAGCATGGACCCTAAATGCATTGCTACAACCCTTCAAGCTGGTGGAGGCAACACTATGGTTTGGGGAAAGTTTTCCTGGCATGATTTGGGCCCTTTAATTCGTGTTTATCAACGTCTGACTGGCACATCATATCTAAACATCGTTGCAGACCAAGTGCATCCTGTCATGTGGATGGTTTATCCCAATGACGATGGCTACTTTCAACAAGATCATGTGTCCTGCCATAGTGCTTGTATTGTACAGGATTGGTTTCAGGAACATGCCGGTGAGTGTACTTTGCTTAGGTGGCCCCCAGAATCTCCAGATCTCAACCCCATTGAGAATTTGTGGGATGAAGTTGAACGAGCCATCAGACAGCTGGATCCACAACCCTGCAATCTCACACTCCTGGAAAGTGCTATTCATCAAGCATGGTCTCAGCTTCCACAAACCACCTATCAACATCTCGTGGAGTCCATGCCACGAAGAATCGACACAGTATTAAAAGGCAAAAGATGGCCCAATGAATTACTGACGGGGTGGTCATAATAAAGTGGCCACTCAGTGTATATCAAGAAGTGGTATTCTTTAACCCAAAACTGACCAATGAGACTGATTGTTCTGAGACAATCAGGTGTTATTATGAAACAGCATGGAACCAATAAGGTGTTAGTATGAATCAACTCTCATTTTCAGGTATCAGAGCTAATATAGAGCTCCTATTCAGTTGTGCGAGTGTCACTAAATTGGCCACTGGTTTTTTCACAGATTTTTCTATTCCTTGATAATTTAGTAAGATGACAAACAGAGTAAAAAAGTTGACTGATCACCTAGAAATCTATGTATAATACTAACTTTGCTTGAAGAAGGCTACACTTATGAGAAAATCATAAGAAAAGTATGTGGAAATCTTACCACAGGAGGTACAGGTATCCCCCACTTTTTGAAAGTTCGCTTTAACAAAAGACCTATATTAGTAGCTGTTTTCACTTAATGGAAGAAATCTGAAAAAGATTTTCACTTTAACAAAAAAAAAAAAAAACGTGAAAAGTGAAAATAGTGTTCCGCATTTGTTTTGCAGCGAGCTGTTACAGAGGCAGCTCACACCTTGAGCAGAGGGAGTGGCCTCGCCAAGCTCATTACCCAGGAACTACACTAGCATCAAGTCGCTGTAGCTTCGAACGGTGTCTCTGAACATCCGTGCTTTATCTCGATTTATTTTGTGCATCCGTTGGCAAGATGAGTTCTAAGGTATCAAAAAAGCCTTAGAGGGCTCGTTTAGGTGTTACTCTTAGCGTATGTTTCGAATATCTATTGCAAAAGCAAATCTCACCTTTGAGGAGTCACTCCGACAAATAATAGGTGACGAGGGAGAGATTTTTAATCCATTTATATGCACAAATACACACACGAAGACACTGAATTCCACACAAACATAAATACAACAAAATCACAAACTTCTTATTCAATTCGAACTTTGCAATGGCTGTGTTCATACTTCTCCTCACGTGATTCAAAACCGGAACCAAAACTATCAGCGTACCATGATTGCAAGTCTTACGTCGCCCACTAGTAATCGCCAGTGGCTGGGCTGCCTCTACTAAGTCCAAGTTCCAACAGCATAAAACAGGAAGTAATTACGAGTTTCAATCATGGTGAACAGAAATAAAGACATTGTGCATGCGCTGAACTTTGCCTCATCCACCACTAGTACTATTTACACGCAGAGAGAAAGTATTTTGAAAACCAGCAAAGTTACTACTGGTTCTGCTAGTAGCAAAGTGGTCTTGTTTAGTCAGCATCCTGTAATGGATAAAATGTGTATTTATCAATATGCTGTGTATTTATTATATTATTCCTGCTTTTACTATAGGTTAGTGTTACTTTAGGTTTTATATGTTATTTGGTAGGGTTTTTTGGGGGGTCTGGGAATGCTCAAAAACTTTTCCCATATAAATTAATGGTAATTGATTTGCTTTACGCCATTTTGGCATACAAAAGATTATATAGGAATGCTCCACTTTCAGATAGTGGGAGAAACCTGTATTTGTAAATTGTGCCAGAGGTATCAGCAGATTCAGTCAATTCAAAACCAGGAAAAGGTGCATAACAGCAGGTGGGGATAGAATAATTAAATAACTATGTTTAAGTGACAGAAGAAAATTATCTGAGTCAATTAAAAATGAATTGTCTCAATGTGGTTTGAAGATGAGTGCTAGGACTGTTAGACACAGACTCAAAGACTTTGGTTTAAATTCTAAAATTCCAAGGAAAAAGCCAGTTCTATCTCCCAAACAAAGAAGGAATCTAAAAATCATGTTAATTGGTCTGAGGAACAATGGGACAGACATCTGGGAGTGATGAGACCAGAATATCCCTATTTGGTAGTGGTGGAATAAAGTATGTAAGAAGAAGAAATAGAGATTTGCTGTCTGAATGCATTATAGCTATCATGAAGCATCCAGTTATAGTGTTATGATATGGGGTTGCAAGACAGCAAAAGGTGTGAGCAAAATTTGTGTGATTAATGGTACTTTAAATGGCAAAAAAATACATCACTGATATACTTCAGTCAAAACTGAAGCCTCTGGCACATGATCTTTTTCAGGATAATGAAGCCTATATATTTCAACTTGATTCAGCTTCTTGTCATGTTGCTGCTGTGTGCAAAAAGTGGTTTCAGGAAAATCATGTTACACTGCTAGAATGGCCAGGTAATAGCCCTAACCTGAATCCAAAAGAAAATCTATGGAGCTGCTTAAAGAAACTTGTCAGTCAGAAGCAACCAAGGAATAAAGCCAACTGATAGAAGCAATCATACAATCTTGATAATTCACAACATCACGGCACCTCCAATTATTAATCTACAGTGATTTTTCTTTAATTACAGGTTTTATAGAGGTAATTTTTAATACAATTGGTAGTCAAATTTTCAAACTAGAACCTAGTTCATCATCAGGAATATGTCACTGGAGTAGTTGTTCTCTATAACATACAACTACTCCAGTGACAGAGTCCTGATGATAAACTTGTTTCTATTTCGAAAATTTGTGACCACCTAATGTATTAAAAATTACCTCTATAAAATCTGCAATTATTTTTTTTTCACTGTATACAATCTTGGTTTCACATTATGACACCTGTAGAATTAAAATGCTTGGTTCTCTCCATGGGACGCCGTTGTATGGCGGCAATTGCGGCAAAAGGTTTCCCAATTAAGTACTAACAGAAATGTATGAAATATGCTTTATCATGGTTTCCTGTGTATAACTTCTTTTAAAATGCAGCTTTTTACAAGAAAGTGTGCTGCATTACATTCTGCATTAAATTATCTTTGTAATGTATATAATTTTATGGTATTATTCTAAAAAAGACTGATGTCATGAAACAGCAAACCTCAGAAATACAAATTTTCCAAAAGGTTTTCATAATTTTGAGTGTATGATGCAACCACACATATTTTGTAGTTTTGTAAAATAAAGCACAATGTTTTTTTTTTCTTTTCATTTGCTCCTTTGTGAGATACGGAATAAATCTATGACAAACTTATGTGAGTGTCGCTCAGTACATTCACTATTACAATGGACATCACCTCCTAAAGCAGTTATTAACATGCACTTGGACACCTGAAAAGCAAATTACTATGTTACTTACTATTTCTTGACATGATAAATCTGGCAGGAAGAGGCTACATATAATTTCAGCACAGACTATGTCTTTCCAGTATGCCATACAAAACTTTGTATACATGTATAATTTAAATTAAAAAAAAAAGTATGCCCCACTACATGTAAAGTATATCAAATTTTAACCTGAATATGTAGCAAGAATGGCAGTTAAAACAGGAATAACTGCAAAAGCAAATTTGTGTGTTGAACTGAGAGAATGGAAGATAAAAATTTCAGTGCATGTAAACAAGGATATCAATTAATTTTTAGTTAGTATAAATTATAATACTATTACAGTTATCTTTCTTATGCATGAAATAAACTGATTTTCTTTATTTGACAAACACAATACTTTATACAGTTTCTGCAAGCAAAACAGTTGAACAAGTACTAAAATGTTATTAAAAAATAATCATAAATGTTTTCACACACCTAACTCAGCAAAGGGATCAGATTTACTGTTCGCTAATGCTTCTAAGTTTGGTGTTGATGCATTACGAGGAATGCCTCCAGGAACAAGACGCTGTACAAAACTATGGGTACCAAGAGTGTCACTGAATTGAGTTGCAGAATCGCCACCAGCACGAGAGGAAGGACCAAGAGGATCCCAACTTCCAAGGAGTGAAGAATCCTGATTGACAGTAGCACTAACATTGTAGGCAGATGCACTTGAAGAAAGACTAGGTTTATGCTACAATAAGAAGAAAAACAACTTTAGTATGTTAAAAAAAATGCAAGAATACAAGTTATCAGCAAGCGATTTACCAAAAAGTAGCATACATTTAGATTACAAACATATCTATAAAAAGAATCATGTCACACTAAACCCCACTTGCAGTAAAACACATCACCTTTCTCACCCCTATAATGAAATTTAGCAAAACTCTTCAGATGCAATATATATTCAATTTCTCACAGTATACATTAAGCTTATTAAAAGACCACAACACTGGAAAAATCAGAAATAATTTATATTCTAGTTTGAACTAATGAGCTGATTGTACACAATCAGCATGGTAAATTATTTATAATGATCATCTGATTAGTCTGACTACTTTGCATATTTTACATTTCATTAACTACCAAAGTCTTTCCTGTGAGATTCTATTATGCACACAACAGAAATAATTAATTGTAGAGCCTGTTTCATAATGTAATGAAGAGGTTTCAGTCATCCAGTATATGTGATAGCTACATTAAGTTTCATGACTGAAATGTATACAATGTAGCACTCACATAACAAAGTTTCCCAGGGCTGGAAAACATGTTCACTGCATAAGTTATATATAAGTGATCGAGAACTTATCTTCGTTCCTGAATATTTTTTTCTTCCTATACAAGTGCAATGACAACATGATTATTATTTTAAACCTTTAACACGCATGTGGTTATTTCAATATAATTTTCTAAAATAAATATATATATATGCATTTTCAAACTGTATGTATGCACTTACATTTTGAACAAACTAACTCTGAATGAAATACAAATATAAAACAGAACTATATTTACAAAAACAGAAAACATTTCAATTTTTTTTAAATTACATTTCAAAGCATGCACTCATAATTGACATTTTCAGTATGTTTAAATCTTCACCACAATCAATGTCCTGAGTTGTACACTATGTACATAGGCTTTGAAGGTTCTTTACACAGCAATTTTTGATGTTATCAGAACACTGCTGCTGTGATAAAGTAAAGTCTTCTTCAGATTTCTTCAGAAGAATCATAATTTTCTGTAACAATTATGATTCTTCTCAGAAGAATCATAATTTTCCGTAATGGAAGTGAGAATTTCGTCATCTGCTGCCTACAACACAGTCAAAGCAAGTGCTTAAGCTTCAGCATAATCTTTAAAAAGGCAATGCCATATGGTACAGCGTTCCCCCCCCCCTTTTTTTTTGCACAGATTTTGCCAAAACATGTATTTTTTAATCTTTGACAAATAATTGTATCTTATAACACCTATGGAAAATCCATTATGATTCCAACATTTTTTTGGATGGTCTCCTGCTTGACATTACACTGAACATCATTAAAAGGCTCTCATATGCAGCTCTATGCTTTTTTCTTTATTTTATTTTTTAATCTGAAACTACAAAGCTTTCATAAAATTGTTTTCTTAATGTTACTTTTATTCTTTAGCAATTACTGTATGTGCTATATTTTATTTTTTAACTAGATGTTTTAACAAATTAGGAATTTCTAATGACGGCAGCAATGCAAATCTCACTCACTCACTCACACTCACACACACACACACCTTCACTTGCAGTAAAACATCATTACCTTTCTCAAATCTTTTTACCAATATGGTGTTCAAGCATAATGACATAGGTCACTTAAAAAAAGAACAAAAACGTGGCTTGCAATGAACTTTCCCCATCTCTTTATGTTGGCTACAGATTCTCTACACTTAATATTGCTTCCTCAACTGGCTGGGATGAAATAACACCTTCAATCCACTTTGTTTTACGATTACCCATTCAGGACTCTGTAAACTACAGGACATTTCTAAACTGCCATACCCGGATCAAGACTCTGCCAGGTTCAAAATCTTGGACATTCACAAGAAATCTTCTTCTGGACTTACAAACATGATAACCCGTGATCTTCTTGTGGAGCAGAGAGAACTTAAGTTACTGAAAGACAACCCGGACTTGGCCATTGCTTCGGCTGACAAATCCAGCCATATTGTTTTACTCAACCAAGCGGACTACTTTCACAAAATGAAGGAAGCTGTCAGTGCCATTGAACACTAAATCTTGCCTAAAGACCCCACGCAATCTACTATTGCTGCTCTTGGCAGATTGCGCAATCATGCCTCATTACCTTCCGCTATTTCCAACCACATGCATCCACCTTTGGGCCCTCGGGTTCCCGAGTTATTTGGAAGGATTAAACTTCACAAAGTAGGCTTTCCCGCACGACCTTTGGTTTCCACTTCAGCTAGCCCTACTCGGCCACTAGAGTCTGCCTTAAAACGTTTTCTTCAACCTCTGACTAGTGACTCTCCTTACTCAATCTCCAGTTCGACGGATGCCTTAGACAGAATTAGAGCTTTCTGCTCCTCTAATTCCACTCCATTTTTTATGGCATCTTTCGATGTTATTTCACTTTTCTCCAATGTTCCGGTACCGGCTGTTCATAATCTCCTTTACGATAAACTTCTATCTCAAGCAGCTCTTTCTGTTTCTGAAATTCAGGCCATAATGTCAGCATTACAATTAATATATAAACGGTCTTATTTTCAGTTTGATCCTGTTATTTACAGACAGTGTTCGGGGGCTCCCATGGGATCCCCCTCTCGCCGAAATTCTATTACAGGAATTAGAGGGTGAGGTCATTAGTTCGTTTCCAATTAAACCTCTTGTTTCTCAGATACGTTGATGATATCCTTATTTTCTGGCCGTCCTCTCAAGAGGATCTTTACTCTTTTGTACAGCGCCTTTCGTCTAAATATCCCTCCATCAAGTTCACAGTTGAGTTGGGAGGTTGATAATTGCATACTGTTTCTGGATTTTAAACTTCAGCGCATCTCCTATTGTTCTTTGTCATTCAGTGTATTCAGAAAACCTAGTTCATGTCCCATTATTATTCCCACAACTTTATCTCACCCCTTGTCTTATAAACTCTCTGGTTTACATTTCTTAATTCGTCGTGCCTTTTCACATTCCTCCACCTATGAGCTTCGGTGGACTGAATTGGATATCATTCGTAATTTGGCCGAGTCTTTTGGTTACTCAAAATCTTTGATCGACAGATTGACTAGCAGATTCCTTCGCTCTGCTTCTACCAACTTGATTGGTAATCGCCCCATTCGCAAGTTTGTTGGTTCTTTTCCCTTTGTTCCTTTAATTGTCAGGCCTTTAAAGACTATTTGCCATCCCCATGATTTGAGTTTTGGGATCAGAGTTTCTAACTTATTTTCATCTATTGAAAAAGACTGTGACCGACCTACTGACCTGCAGAGACATGGAATATATCTTGTTCCTCTTAAATCTCTAACACCGGATTTCACTGACAAGTGTTACATCGGGTCCACTGCCAGGACCCTTAAAACCCGTCTGAAAGAACACCAATATGACCATCATAATGGCTCAACTTCCACTGCTTTATCCCAACTTTTAACCAAGGGGACTTACATTCCCATTTGGGACGATTCTAAAATTCTAACTGCTCCTCATACAAAATCTCACCTGTTATTCACTGAAAGCCTGTACATCGATACATTTTCTGAAACTTGCTGCAATGATGAATTGCCAAGAAACATCCCTCGACCTTGGAAATATCTGCTTACAGATTTATCAACATAGTTTCTACTAGCTAATGAGTATGTTTTTGCTGTTAATGACTGGACATGCGCAATATACCTCATGACGATTGATTGTACGTTATCTGTTCATTCATGTATCTACTTATAAGCTGCCTCTTCCACTGTATGTGTTCATTGCGTCTGAGGATGGGTGCCTGTTGGCAGGACCCGAAAGGTCTCGCACTTTTAAATTTGTAACTATCATTAAAGTTTTTATTCCATCATAAAACATTTTTATATATCGTGTGAAGACGGTTTGTCGTTTGTAGTATGTCTTGGTCTGCAGCCTGGTACCACAGAATTTGACACCTGTCTATCAAATAAATTTTTCATATAACAAATTCTCCTCTGCCCAAACCACCTCAAATGTTCATTTTATTTTTTTCATTTACCAAGGAAGTACAGAGCTAAATTCTAATTTTTGTATTACTAAGTTCTCTTTTGTGACTGAATCCGTGTTTTATAATGCTTCTCTTCAAAAACCTGCTCATCTTCTAACTAGCTATTGAGCCCTTTAACTTGCATCAATTCTCACCACCACAAAGAAGAGTATGTATTAAATACTGCATTCACAACAAGTTTAGTTCTGTGGCCAGCTTTTTGCTCAGTGAAAATCTACATGAAGTGTGAAAATGGGAGTGTTTCCACCCGCAAATTGTTCGACCATTTTTAAATGACCTAGAGATCTAAAAATTGGTATGCTGATAGGTATTAACGTTTATGTACCTAGAAAAGTCAAAAAAAAAAAAAAAAAAAAAATAGCAGCTTTGCAATACTGCCTGCTTGAATTTTGGCATGAACTGTTCAACCACTTATAAATGACCTAGAGATCTGAAAATTGGCATGCTGATAGGTCTTAAGGTCTGGATACCTAGTAAAGTTTGATCCCTCCCCCCCCAAATGGTGGCTTTGGAATATTGTTTGCTTGAATTTTTCAACCACTTCTACATCTAGAAAAGTCTGAAAACCAAAAAAAATCATAAGGGTGGCTTAGCTTTACTGCTCAAAATGCTGATGGGAGCCCTTTAACGACCATGGCCCATAAAATCTTTTATCACTCTAAATACCATAACGCCCGAAACTGTCTGTTGGTTCACTTCTTTGTTCAATAACAATATCGACTGAGGGGGACTCCTGCTTATCTCTCATAAGTCGAGAAAATTTGAAAAACAGGAAAGGGTAGGAAATCTGACACACTCTAGAGTGTTTTGGGCGGCTATGACCCTTTGCATGCACGGGCGTTTTGGGTGCTACGGTCATTAAAGGGTTAAAGATAATTATGCCAGAAACCTTAAAATGCTGAAAAAAAAGGGGGCACCAAAGTCTGCTACCATTTTATGTCATGCATTGATGTTACATCCCTGTTCTAAATTGTACAACAGTAACGGATCTTAAATTGTTTTTGTTTCCCTTAATTACTTTTCCCTTTCTTTAGTTTTATGTTAAAAAAATGATTGTATAGATTCACCGTTCGGAGAACGGGCATGACTGCTAGTATTTTTATGTAGTTGATGAGAGACTTTCCCTGCTTTGATGATTCTATAGCCTGATTCCTTACCCAGCTTTGGAAAGTTACATAAAAAAAAAAAATCACACACATAATTAAAATCTGTTACCATACCCTGCCATTTCATGAAGCTCATCAGGAGCACATGATGATCATCTTCCACATGCCATCTCGTGAAGCTGATATGGTGCTATACTATTGGTCTTACCAAATTTGAAATGTGACATTCTCAGCATAGCTACTACAATAAACAACAATTGAAAACATCTTAAATTACAAAGTTTTTTTACATACCAGGGGCCGACAAGGTTTTTAAAGATGATACCGATTTTTGTGAAATTATGCCTTTTCTTTTGTGAAATTTACCCTATTTTTGAGTTCAGAGCAATTGCAATCCTCTATAATCATTATTCTGACAGTAATTATTGTTTTATTACATTTTCAGTTATTTATTATTGCTAATCACGGTTCACGCTTTCCCAGTTTGCAGTAACGTTTCTGTTCTGATGACCGCATTCACAGATAGTTTTTTTTTTTTTATATAAACAACTCTGTGATTATACTCCAGCTGAGATCTTGGGGAAAGGGGAATAATAACACTCTAGGTTGTGCTAAACCAGGAAAGTCATAAAAGGTCAAAAATTTTAAGTGCAGGAGGAAAAAAATCTCACTAAAAAAAAAAAAAAGTCGATATGTCCCAATGGTCAGCACTTCCCCATCGTGCTCCTCTTCTTGTAATTGTAAATATGTTTCCTGGAATCCCGGCCCGTTTGGCAAAGATTAATTTGAGTAGGGATTGGGGGGAAAAAAAAGAATGTTTTTGAGCATAGTTGTTTTGTTTTGCAAGTGATAATCGATGTGTGACACTACAAAAGAAAATTTTCTACACAAAGTAAATTTATATCTTTTCGTTGCATTCTTTTAAAGAAGGGAATATAATATTCCCATGCCACAAATTAGCGATTGTGTTGCTGCTTTGTTTGATGTTTCGTAGCCGAAAAGAGATCTTATCCTCGATGTCACAGCAGTCCATACACCGAAGAAACATTGTGATTTCCACCGATACATCAAGCATTTTAACAAATATTCGTTACTCGATGTTGAATTGGTGAGTGATCACCGATAAATTGAACAGCAATTTTACCCATCGATGTGCCTGTTACTGCTTGCTGCAAATGGAAAAATGCGAGTTCTTTGGCTTTTTAGTGAAACATCGAGGTTTTCACTAATACGTCAAAAATTTCCACCGACACTACTGATGTATGGATATTTCGGGAATGAGTATTCACCGATGTGCCCATCCCTACTTCTAAGTTAGCCCTGAAAAATGCATGCTAAGTGAGGCTGCCAGAGGGAGAAAAAATGCTCCCATAATGCTTTGGGGTTCCTTTCAACGGGCATCGCCTCACCCAGTGGTTGAAAGGCGAGACTGTTTTACTGAAAACTGTCCATGACAACGAAAAAAAAAAATTAAAAATGCATCAGTTAAACAGAACAATATTGAAGATTAAGCTAACACTGAAATATTTTTAAGATAAATATATCTTTAAAATATAGTTTTCATTTTTACCTCCGTGAGCAATGGAAAAATCTGAGCAGCATATAGAACAAAAAACATGATTGACTGATTTATGTGAGTTTTTTAGCACCGGCCACACTGCTTCATATTCTTTTTTAAAACCTTGGGAATGCCCTCGTTTAGACATGTGAAAAATACTCCGTTAACACACTTCCACAATTAAATTGCAAAGCGGCGTGCTTTAGTGTAGCTCTCTCTCACCAGACCTCTTTGTAGGGAATTCCCGGTGGCCAACTGAACGTGGGATGACAATCCTATGCACTTCATTGGTCAACGCGATTCAGTTCACTCCCTATAGTTTCTCTGCCCCTCCCTTAAATATGGCAGTGAATTCCACCCCTGCCTCTGTGCTTGCAGGTGTAACAGTCACAGTCGTACAAAGTCTAAAAATACTACCGTATAAGAGACAACATTTTTTGACTATATCTTTGACTATCTTCGCTCAAATTTTTTATCTGTACTTTTAGTGCAGTATATTTCTGGCCACAGTCGTTGTTTGAGAAAAAATGGGTAATGAAATAAACATTTAGTTTTTTCCGGAGAAAAACCCAAACTACACGGAATGGCTACATACATCCAGGATAATCCGGATATTCAGGAGCAGTTGGCAGGTATGTGTTACCCATTATAGCCTTTTCCACTGCGCTATGCAATTAATAATGACTTAGAACCACTGATTTAGAATTCCCAACATTCATTTTAATCTTAAAATTTTCATGTCTTGCTAAGGTGGTTGAGGTTAGGCTGTAACTTGTCTACATTATTAGAAACTAGTGCTAAGTCATCAGTATAAGCAAGCTGCTAATATTAGATCCCTCTACTTCAACACATGAAATTGTACTATTTTTTCTGATCAGTTCCTCCATACAGATTCACAAACAGAAGTGGATACAATCTATAACCCTGTTTTACTCCAGATTCAATTTCAAACCACTTATGAATAGTTTCCTACCATCCTGACTGTAGCAGGAATGAATACAGACTTCTGGTTGATTCACTTACATACATTTCACTCTTAAGTTCTTAACATACTGAACAACTTGTATCAAAGTACCAAGTCAAAAAGCCTGACCAAAGTCAATAAAAATCATATATGTAAATTGTCATTCACAGTATAGAATTTTTCAGAAAGTTGCCTGGGTAAATGTTATTTTATACCACAGATCCTAACCACCTGAAACTGCACAGACCTTCACTGAACTGATTTCCCACCACATTTCCAAGCTCCTTCACTAAAACTTTGAAAGGAACACTAATTCCTCTGTGTTTAAGGAGATGCCCAAGTAGTTACTACAATCCTCCTTGTTACTCTTATAAATTGGCACATCTGAATGATTTCGAAATATTCAATTCATGAGGCAACCTTAAGGGTTGTCTTATGCTATAAATGTGCTTTTGATTAAAAATACATAATATCAAAGGTATTGTTTACCTGATATTGTCAAAGTATTTTGCACGTTGTTGCTTTGTGAGGCACGTGCTCCCAGCCAGAGAGGTCTTTTTTGTTACGGGTTTTTGGTTAGTTATCAAAAAAATGTTTTGAAAAAAAAAAAAATATATATATATATATATATATATACTTAAGAGAAAAACTGAAGACTAAGGAAAAACTTTAGAATTTAAAACGAAGGTTGCAAAATAACCTGAAAATCAAAACGCGCAACGCAGCAGTTTTGAAAATTCAGAATTCACATTCTATAAAGAAGATACCTAAGCAAAAAAATACATATATAATTTTGACTCACACCTAGTACAACATAGAAAAGGTTATGTATCTACCTGTGTGAGTAAAAGGAGAAAAGATAAAAAAATAAAATAAAACAACTGAATGTAGAAGGTGTCGAGAATACTGAGCCTTGGCTTTATCAAGGACCAGCAAAAACTCTGCATTTTCTCACTTCCACAAAGACCTAGTTGGAAATGGGTTTCTGCAAGGCCATAGATGCAAGTAACATTCCCACCTAAAATAGTTTAACAAATATATATATGTCATGTCCTCCGTAGAGTTGCATGACCTAGCACTAGTTAACAATTTCGCTTGCATCCATTAACCTTCCTGGCCCGACCCATGCTCTTCATCTGTTACTATTAAACAGAGAGAAGAAGATTAAAGAGAACTCAAGCTGTGAGAGTGACATAATAATTAGAAATGATTTTCAGCCATAACGAAATTCCAAGTTCGTTTGAGAGAGAATTTAAACCTGAAAATCAATGCAAAAGAAATCCAAATTTTTACATTGCAATTAAAAAAGGAAATATTAATTTTTAACGAACAGATTTTTGAAGGAAAACTTGAGTCTAAAACCCCCTACTCTACAACTTATGACAGCACGAAAACGAGAATAAGTTAAAGATAGTAATTAACTAAAGAAAACTTTGTGAAAGTTATATACCTTAAACAGTTAGTTGCAATATGTACAAAGTATTTCAGCAGTGCTTTAAGTGCATAATTAATTAGTTATTAAGAACTTAACTACTTTGAAAAAACAGCGCATAGACAGCGCATAGAAAAGGAACAAGCTTAGCCATCTTCTGTTCCTAGGTACCCCAAAAGACGCTCAAAGTTACAGAGAAAAGAAAGAGTTAAAACCCGCAAAAATGTTAACAGACAAACCAATGCCTAAAAGCTGAAAAGCTAAAAAACAACAGAGAAAAAGTACATGAAGTACAAACATTGAACTTATAAAACCTAGAACCCAAAAACAAGGAAGAGAGCTTACCTCTTGTGTGACAAAAACTTTTCTCCTCACAAGAGAAGAACATGGCTGACCTCTTCCGCCACTCCCTAGACGCTGGGGGGCAGTGAGGGTGGGGCTGATGGCCTCCTCATACAGCAAGAAACCAACGCGCGGAGATTTTAACCAGAGAAAAAAATATATAAACTTAAGACTGTGGATCTGTATGATCAGAAAGAGCAGAATTAACTCTCCAGAATACATGAGAAATATTATAAAATACACGAGCAGTGTATTTAATAATCTTTGCATGTATTAAATCACCTTAGTGAGCTTCTATAGATTAATCAGAATCTTATTAATTTTAATGTTGGTTTTACTATTTTTAGTATAGCTATCCTAGTGTTGAATAACTAGTTTTCTTTTTTATTTGTTTTTATTTTCTTTTATAAACAGATTTTTAAGCTTTTTTGTGATTTTGTTTATATTATTTAATTTTTGTTTTAATAGGACCGTCATATCCATAGCACTAAGGTTCCTTTAGGTAGTTAATAGGCATCCTCTAGCCAACTTCCTTACGGCTTTGATTGGTCAGAATCATATTATTAACTGTGTAGAAAATTAGAGCAGATCTGCCAACCTTACTCTATTATTCAGAATAATTTTTCTTAAAGTTCTTTTGATGAAAGAAGAAGGAATTTCGTTCTCTAGAAAACTTTCTAATAGTATATTAATGTGGTAATTGAAGTCCAAATTGTTGCTGCAAATTCTTGAAATTCTTAGGACCTGAGAAATTAGTACATTCTCAATTACTTTGGTTGAAATGTTATTATTCCAGTGTAGATATTTAATTACTTTGAAAGGAAAATTAACTCTTTTATCAAAGAGGCTAATAGATGGGTTACCTCTGTTGAGCTTAATGCTTAAGTCTAGGAACTCAAGTTCCTGATTACTGTGGTTGGTTTTACATAAGTTAAGAGAGCTAGGATAGATATTATCAAAATCACTCTCTATAACTTCTGAATTATTGATACACAGCAGATCATCAATATATCTAAAAGTGTAAAGGTAGTTATCTGAGCAGGTGGGGTGATTTTTAATGAATTTATATTCCTTAAAGAACAGGAATAGATTAGCGATATTCGTGGAACTTGATGTTCCCATGGGAATACCGTTCACTTGCTTATAGAGAGTATTATTATATAAGATATGGTTATTTTTTATGCAGCAATTGAGATAAGAGTTCCAAGTTCCTACATCAACAAATTGGTTAAGTTTAAATTCTGCATACAGCTCTTTAAAGGTAGTGATTATATCTGATAGAGGCAGATTAGTATATAGGTTTTCAAAATCATAACTATTAATATCTAGGGGACAAACTTTGAGTATAGTAGAAATTACTTCTGCATTATTATTAATTATCCAAAAATCTCTGTACATCAAGTTAGAACAGTTTCTAATGTGTTTCAAAACCTTCTTTAAGACATCTTCAAAAGCAAGATCTATTTTCTTTTTATGACTCCTTACTCCACTAGCTATGAACCTGAACCTCACAGGATCCTTATGAAACTTAACCGTTGCAAAAAGAAATGGAAATTCAGGCTCATATCTTCTAGTTTGTGGAATTTTAAGTTTCTTGAAGAATGCCTTAAACCGATTTTCTAACTGCTTGGTAGAATAACTTACGGGCTCGTATGTTACTCTATTATTGAGTTCCATAGTTAACAATTCAAAAAGAACTTCTTACAGATAATTGCAAAATTATTGCTAGCTTTATCCGTAGTGGTAAAAATAAATTGGTCTTGTAGTTTGGAGAGTGACCTTTTAGCTTCTCCAGAGAAAAAGAGATTTCTGTCGAAACAAAAGTCCAGACCTGCCAACTCACCGGTGAAGCTATTGATTATATTATATTTCCATTCTGCGAAGGCCTCAATAGGCTGATTGTACGTTAAACTGGTTTTTACGATGTACCTATTAACATCTTGAGTGAAGCTCTCAAGAATCCTTTCTTTGGAAATTGTGAAGGAAGGTCTGAATTTAGAGCCATACTCTAATAAATTCCTAAGCTTTTCATTTTCAACAAAACTCAAGTTTCCGGTGATAATATGGTTGTAATTCTTATCATAGTGAACTGTTTCTTTATGTTCATCACAAGAACATGTAGTAATTACAGGAATGTAGCTCGAAGAGTTAAGTTTGTAGTTTTTAACTATTGACCCTAAGGTCTTAACATATTTAAAACTTACAATAGACTGGTGCCTGTGGATGGGAAAAAAATTGCATTATTGTAGAACAGCTTCCTTACATTGAGATTATCGTAGGCTTTATTTAGGAACCTGATGGTAACAAAATTACTGGAAAATTCTTTAAGAGAAATTTTATCTTTAAGAATATGTTTAAGAATGTCCAGAACCAAAGCAAAAACATGCTTATCAACATGGTCAGCAGTTTCATTCCAGAATTTGAAAAACTTTTAAGGACAGAGTGCTTGAAGGACTTGAGAATTTTGTAAGTATTTTTAACAAAATTAGTGCCAGTTTTAAAGCTTTCCAGAGTTTTTAGCAGGTTAGCAAAATCAACTTTGCTTGATGTGCGAAATAACCTCTGTCCTCTATTACCTCTAGAGCAGCTCTTATTATTAACAAGAAAGAAGAGTTCACAAATTGAAAATTTATGCTGATTATGCTTATTGTCAGATAGAGTGGAATTAAGGCCATAGGGATAAAGAGACTGATGCTGCAAAATTTCAAGGGATTCAGTTTCTAGCCGAGCATAGAGGTCAGGGATACTATGTAGTATCTCTATTTTCACTTTGTCAAAACCATGAGTATGGAAATGCTCTAATTCAAAGGTAGAGTACTGGTTGGCGTTTGTGGAGGGGTTCACTCCTGAATTAGAGAACTTGTTTACTAGAGATCTGTGACCATTAATCCTAAGATGAAGAGGATTTTTACTTTGGCCAATATAGCTAAGGTTGCAGACAGTACAGGTGAGCTTATAGATGGTATTGTAGGCTTTGCAAAACTTGTTGGAGCAATTATCCTCAACAGAAGAATACAGGTTAGGATCTGCAGATTTACATGTCAAACATCGTTTGTCATCAGACCTTCCTTCACAATTTCCAAAGAAAGGATTCTTGAGAGCTTCACTCAAGATGTTAATAGGTACATCGTAAAAACCAGTTTAACGTACAATCAGCCTATTGAGGCCTTCGCAGAATGGTAATATAATATAATCAATAGCTTCACCGGTGAGTTGGCAGGTCTGGACTTTTGTTTCGACAGAAATCTCTTTTTCTCTGGAGAAGCTAAAAGGTCACTCTCCAAACTACAAGACCAATTTATTTTTACCACTACGGATAAAGCTAGCAATAATTTTGCAATTATCTGTAAGAAGTTCTATTTTGAATTGTTAACTATGGAACTCAATAATAGAGTAACATACGAGCCCGTAAGTTATTCTACCAAGCAGTTAGAAAATCGGTTTAAGGCATTCTTCAAAAAACTTAAAATTCCACAAACTAGAAGATATGAGCCTGAATTTCCATTTCTTTTTGCAACGGTTAAGTTTCATAAGGATCCTGTGAGGTTCAGGTTCATAGCTAGTGGAGTAAGGAGTCATAAAAAGAAAATAGATCTTGCTTTTGAAGATGTCTTAAAGAAGGTTTTGAAACACATTAGAAACTGTTCTAACTTGATGTACAGAGATTTTTGGATAATTAATAATAATGCAGAAGTAATTTCTACTATACTCAAAGTTTGTCCCCTAGATATTAATAGTTATGATTTTGAAAACCTATATACTAATCTGCCTCTATCAGATATAATCACTACCTTTAAAGAGCTGTATGCAGAATTTAAACTTAACCAATTTGTTGATGTAGGAACTTGGAACTCTTATCTCAATTGCTGCATAAAAAATAACCATATCTTATATAATAATACTCTCTATAAGCAAGTGAACGGTATTCCCATGGGAACATCAACGTCCACGAATATCGCTAATCTATTCCTGTTCTTTAAGGAATATAAATTCATTAAAAATCACCCCACCTGCTCAGATAACTACCTTTACACTTTTAGATATATTGATGATCTGCTGTGTATCAATAATTCAGAAGTTATAGAGAGTGATTTTGATAATATCTATCCTAGCTCTCTTAACTTATGTAAAACCAACCACAGTAATCAGGAACTTGAGTTCCTAGACTTAAGCATTAAGCTCAACAGAGGTAACCCATCTATTAGCCTCTTTGATAAAAGAGTTAATTTTCCTTTCAAAGTAATTAAATATCTACACTGGAATAATAACATTTCAACCAAAGTAATTGAGAATGTACTAATTTCTCAGGTCCTAAGAATTTCAAGAATTTGCAGCAACAATTTGGACTTCAATTACCACATTAATATACTATTAGAAAGTTTTCTAGAGAACGAAATTCCTTCTTCTTTCATCAAAAGAACTTTAAGAAAAATTATTCTGAATAATAGAGTAAGGTTGGCAGATCTGCTCTAATTTTCTACACAGTTAATAATATGATTCTGACCAATCAAAGCCATAAGGAAGTTGGCTAGAGGATGCCTATTAACTACCTAAAGGAACCTTAGTGCTATGGATATGACGGTCCTATTAAAACAAAAAATTAAATAATATAAACAAAATCACAAAAAAAGCTTAAAAATCTGTTTATAAAAGAAAATAAAAACAAATAAAAAAGAAAACTAGTTATTCAACACTAGGATAGCTATACTAAAAATAGTAAAACCAACATTAAAATTAATAAGATTCTGATTAATCTATAGAAGCTCACTAAGGTGATTTAATACATGCAAAGATTATTAAATACACTGCTCGTGTATTTTATAATATTTCTCATGTATTCTGGAGAGTTAATTCTGCTCTTTCTGATCATACAGATCCACAGTCTTAAGTTTATATATTTTTTCTCTGGTTAAAATCTCCGCGCGTTGGTTTCTTGCTGTATGAGGAGGCCATCAGCCCCACCCTCACTGCCCCCCAGCGTCTAGGGAGTGGCGGAAGAGGTCAGCCATGTTCTTCTCTTGTGAGGAGAAAAGTTTTTGTCACACAAGAGGTAAGCTCTCTTCCTTGTTTTTGGGTTCTAGGTTTTATAAGTTCAATGTTTGTACTTCATGTACTTTTTCTCTGTTGTTTTTTAGCTTTTCAGCTTTTAGGCATTGGTTTGTCTGTTAACATTTTTGCGGGTTTTAACTCTTTCTTTTCTCTGTAACTTTGAGTGTCTTTTGGGGTACCTAGGAACAGAAGATGGCTAAGCTTGTTCCTTTTCTATGCGCTGTCTATGCGCTGTTTTTTCAAAGTAGTTAAGTTCTTAATAACTAATTAATTATGCACTTAAAGCACTGCTGAAATACTTTGTACATATTGCAACTAACTGTTTAAGGTATATAACTTTCACAAAGTTTTCTTTAGTTAATTACTATCTTTAACTTATTCTCGTTTTCGTGCTGTCATAAGTTGTAGAGTAGGGGGTTTTAGACTCAAGTTTTCCTTCAAAAATCTGTTCGTTAAAAATTAATATTTCCTTTTTTAATTGCAATGTAAAAATTTGGATTTCTTTTGCATTGATTTTCAGGTTTAAATTCTCTCTCAAACGAACTTGGAATTTCGTTATGGCTGAAAATCATTTCTAATTATTATGTCACTCTCACAGCTTGAGTTCTCTTTAATCTTCTTCTCTCTGTTTAATAGTAACAGATGAAGAGCATGGGTCGGGCCAGGAAGGTTAATGGATGCAAGCGAAATTGTTAACTAGTGCTAGGTCATGCAACTCTACGGAGGACATGACATATATATATTTGTTAAACTATTTTAGGTGGGAATGTTACTTGCATCTATGGCCTTGCAGAAACCCATTTCCAACTAGGTCTTTGTGGAAGTGAGAAAATGCAGAGTTTTTGCTGGTCCTTGATAAAGCCAAGGCTCAGTATTCTCGACACCTTCTACATTCAGTTGTTTTATTTTATTTTTTTATCTTTTCTCCTTTTACTCACACAGGTAGATACATAACCTTTTCTATGCTGTACTAGGTGTGAGTCAAAATTATATATGTATTTTTTTGCTTAGGTATCTTCTTTATAGAATATATATATATATATATATCATCATCATCATCATCATTGTCAACCATTATCAATCCACTGCTGGACGAAGGTCTCCCCAAGTTTCCTCCACAACGGTCTGTCTTGTGCCAGTCTCCTCCATGTCACCCCTGCATACTTTCGAATTTCATCCACCCATCTCCCATGTGGTCTTCTTCTGGGTCTTTTCCTGTCCCTTGGAATCCAATCTAAAATTTCGGCTGTCCATCGATGATCTGTCCTTCTGGCAGTATGTCCAGCCCATTGCCATTTCAGGGATTTAACTCTGATCATGATGTCTTCTACTCTTGTCATTTTTCGGATCCACGAGTTCCTCTTCTTATCTCTCCTGGTTACACCAAGCATGCACCTCTCCATGCTTCTTTGAGTTGTCTGCAGCCTTTGTATGTCTCTTTTAGTTAAGGTCCACGTCTCTGCACCATACGTAAGCACTGGAAGGATGCATTGATCAAACACTTTTCTTTTAAGACATAATGGCATATTGCTCTTGAAAATTATGTTGTTTCTTCCAAAAGCTCTCCAGGCAAGTTTTGTACGCCGATTAATTTCTTCATCAATGTGACCCTCACTTGATATCTGCTGTCCAAGATAAACGTACGTGTCTGTTATCTCCAGCTTTTCTCCATCAATCGATAAATCTTCATTTCTTGTAAAAGCATTGAACATCACTTTTGTCTTCTGAAAGTTCATTTTTAATCCCACTTCTTTACTCTTGTCAGCAAGTTCCTGGATCATACTCTGCAGCTCTGATGGGGTAGTTGCAAAAATGACTACGTCATCAGCAAAACGAAGGTGGGTTAGATAATCTCCATTAATCTTTATCCCCTTGTTTTCCCAGCTCAGCGACTGAAAAACACCCTCCAATGTGGCATTAAAGAGCTTCGGAGATATGGTGTCACCTTGTCTCACTCCCTTTCCAATTTTTACGTGTGTTGTATTTTCAAACAGCCTAATCTTTGCACTTGCATTTTCATAGATGTTATTAATAATATTAATGTATGCATCTTCAATACCGCAGGTTTTCAGAGCCATTGTAACTGCTGATGGTTTCACCGAATCAAAGGCTTTTTCATAATCGATAAAAGCCATGCACAATGGAAGTTCATATTCCCTCGCTCTTTCAATTAGTTCTCTCAGCACGTGGATATGATCTATTGTGCTGTAGCCACTCCTGAATCCAGCTTGTTCTCTCGGTTGAGCCATGTCCAGTGTTACCTTCAAGCGGTGTGAAAGAACTTTAGTGAAGATTTTATAAACTACTGATAGGAGGCTGATAGGTCTGTAGTTTCCGAGATCCTCAATGTCACCTTTCTTATGTAGCAGGATCATTGTAGCGGTGTTCCAATCCTCAGGAATCTTTCCTTCATTAAGGCATCGACTGAAAATTTGGGCGAGTACTGTTTCGATTTCTCCACTTGCTTCTTGTATGATGTCTACAGTAATTCCATCTTCTCCTGGAGCTTTTCCTCGCTTCATGTTCTTGATTGCATGTGCAACTTCTGCTGGAAGGACTGGAGGAACTCTGGTACAGGTATCTTTCATGATGTCTGGAGTGCATATATCATCCCTTTCATATAATTTGGAGTAGAAATCTTTCACTCTTGTCAAAATTTCGCCTCTATTTCTTGTTACAGAACCATCTTCTTTTCTCAGTGCCATAATCTGTTTTCTTCCCTTACTGAGATGTCCCTTTGCTATCTTTAGGCTTTGGTTGTTTTCAATTGCTTTCCTCACTAGTTCACAGTTGAATTTCCTTACGTCTTCAGTGATACTTTTTCTTACTGTCTTGCATAGCTCTATATATTCCACTTTGGAAGTCACATCTTCTTTAGTTGTCCTCATCTCTCTTCTTTTTTGCATCAACATTTTGGTTTTTCCTGATAATTTGTTCACATGCAACTTGTTCTTAGACCCAGCTAATTTTGTTGCTGTTTCCATAAGAGCTTTCGTTACTTTTCTGTTAACTTCAGAGATGTCCACTTCTTCCGATGTTAGGCCTTCTAAAGCAGAGAACCTGTTCTTCAGTTCCAACTTGAAGGTATTATGGTGTTTTTTAAGGTTGGTTATGTCAATAGATTTTGTTTGTCTTATGAGCTTGCCACGTTCAAGTTTAGTGTTGAGGTGCATCTTACATCTCACCAATCTATGGTCACTACCTGTGTTGAACTTGTTTAGCACACTGCAGTCTTCTATGACGAATTTTTTGTTACACATAATAAAATCAATTTCACTTGTCGTCCCATTTGGATGTCTCCATGTCCATTTCCTGTGTGGCTTTTTCTTGAAGAAGGAGTTCAAGATGAAAAACCCTTCTGCCTCTGCAAACTCAACGAGAGTATTTCCACGCTGGTTTCTGTTGCCGTGACCGAATTTACCTACTGAAGTTTCATTCTGTTGCCGTTGCCCTATTTTTGCATTGAAATCTCCCATAATTATTTTCAAGTGCTGCTTACCTTTATTATTTAGATGACAAATTTCCTCATAAAATTCTTCAATTTCTTCTTCAGGATGACTTGTGGTGGGTGCATAAGTTTGAATAATCTGAGCCTGGTATCTTTTCGAGAGTTGGATAACAAGTCGTGCAGCTCTGTCAGAGGAACTTTCAACTTCTACAACTTTATCCTTCAGTTTCTTGTTTATTATAAATCCAACACCACTAGTTCTGCCAGTATCTGTCCCACGATAGTAGAAGAGATGTCCACTTTTCAGTTCGATGAGATCTTCTCCTATATATATATATATATATATATATATATATATATAACCTAATTGTTTTATTTAAAAAAAATTTTTAGAAAAAAAAAAAAATATATATATATATATAACCTAATTGTTTTATTTCTAAAAAAATTTTTATCACTAACCAAAAACCCGTAACAAAAAAGACCTCTCTGGCCGGGAGCACGTGCCTCACAGAGCAACAACGTGCAAAATACTTTGACAATATCAGGTAAACAATATTTTGTATATGTATTTTGAATGATTTCTGCTAATTTTCATGAATTGAAATGGCTTTTTTTGTCATCTTAATGATTCTCTGTAAGCAAAGAACACCCATCATTCTATTATGTTTGAGGAATTCTAGCATAATTTTACTGCAATCTTGCAGCTTTACCACATTCCCATGGACAAATCAGCACCTCTTGTTTTGCGAGTACCTACAAGTCCATCCCTCCTGGTCATCATTGCTAATATCTCAGTCATCAACAGTTACCAGGATTTTCATCCAGAAGGTCTTCAAAATATAATATTTCACATAATCTATTCAACAGCACCATATTCTCCACTGACATTAGAAGCTGGCTATCTTTGTCAAGTAAACTATAGGCTATAGACTTTTCATCTTTCCCATACATTTAATTAAAAAGATGCCAAAGCACTTTTAGAGCCCTTCTCATACCTGCCAACTTTCAGAAACCGAAATCCGTAAAAAAAATTAATCGATATGTTCGATGAAAATTTTAATTGATATATTCCATAAAATTACTTGTCGCGCATATTGATTAAATGTACTGAACATATCGATTAAAAATGATATGTTACCTTTGAAACAAGTATCAACTTTTAATTGATATGACTACAGATGTTTGAATTTATCGGCACATTTATTTCGATTAAAATAGAATCTATACATAATTTCTCATTACTATGCTATCATTATGATATATAAAGAGATAAAAATTTATTTTTATGGAGGTTTGCATCTCAAGGGAAGGATGTTCCAACCTTTGACTTCCAAATCCAATAGGATCGTATCCCACGCCGTCACGGAACAAACTAAAATGTTTTCAAAAATGAACCATTTTCATGCTAGGATTATCTTACGGAGAGACGGACGATGAGACAGTCAAATGAAATAAATGAGTGACACTAATTGGTAAATTATGCTCAACTAAAAACGAAGTGAATAAACACTTTGCACGAATCGCATCCAGTTCATTATAACTTTTAGCAAAGGAAGTTAATTTCGTACTTTTTTTTTTTTTTCACGCAGTCAACATTAAATTTATGCTTGACGCTATATGATTAGTAATATCATTCCTTTCACCACGCGAAGCGCTGAAATTACATCGACACATAGAGCAAAATGCATATTTTTCATTTTTTGAAGATTTTGCAATACATAGGAAACTCCACAGAATATGCATTTTTATATTGCTGCTCATAGCAAATCACTAACACTAAATTTATTGACACTTGAAAAAAATGCAAGTAAAACTGCTATAGTAAAACAGTAACAGTTTAAAGAGATGCAATTTGCAAAGGAAAAAATTGTACCGCAACATATTAATTTGGTTGAATCAAGGCAAAATATTTTTACGAATGTTATCGAGAGACGAACAAAGCATTGGTTGGAAAACGTACAAACTTACTAACGGGCGAGCAAAATAAATCATTGCTGGAGAAGCACTGGCTCCAATGAACATTGGACTTACTTTTTTCTTTTAACTTCCTAGTAGCATTCTTCCGTTAGGTCAAATTTATTACCAGAGAAGAAGTTACGAAACCATGACCCAATGCATTTTGAATTTCACAAAACTGACAGTTTTTGCTTGATTTCGTCATGTTGGGTATCGATCTGGGCTTAAAAATTACACAGGTTTAAAATCCGTTTTAATTTTTTTCTATGATAACTACGTTCTGAGATCGCATTTCGAACTAGGGTAGTAAAGACACCTGCTCCCAAGTGTGTGCTGCAATGCAAGTCGCATCCACTTTGGCCTCCTTAGAAGTTGCGACCCGGGGGACGAAGAATGCATGGGGACAGCGAGAGAGAACCAAGCCCAAGGTTAAACAAGCACAGCTGGTTGTTATACTTATCAGTCTACGCGCGGCACAAGTTTTAGTGTTTGAAACAACGCAAAACCTAACACGTGGGAAAACTGCTGCAAATGTTCCCACAAACACATTACGAATAAGCTTATTTATAATAACTAAAAAGTTGTTCGTAACTTACATCGGCGCTTTGCTTTGAATGGATTAAGTTAAATAAAAAAGTTTTAATAGCGGGTGCGAAATCATCAAAAAAAGGAAAATAAATTTTGGGAAACCATCAAATCCGTAAAATTAACATTTTGTCCGTAAAACTAGTCACGTTTCCGTAAAGTTTACGGGAAAATCGTAAAACCTGGCAGGTATGCCTTTTGCATTTTTTTTTTTTCCAAATAATTTCAATAATCTGCAGATGATTTTCCCTCATTCTTTTTATATGCATCTATATCACATCATTTTGCCTTTCAAAATGGTGTTTCATAACTTTTTATGTTAGCCTATGACAAAGAACAAATGTTTCTCATAATTTTTTTCCTTTCACAAGCTTTACTCAGTTCCTGCAGAAAGTAGTAGCATTTAGTCCCCTAAGTCAATTATGGCATAAACCAAAGACCATGTTCACAAATTATGAAAACTAAATACATACACATTCCTAAGCTGTTCTCTGAGATTCAGAGGTTAGCTCCTCAAAGAAAGACAATCTGCCAGATAAATGTTTTAACTGATGGAACAGGAATTTACTTACTGTTGCCGTATCAATTGTTTTCATTTACAGTGATCTTGGTACACAGCTCAAGCTTCAGTGACATCCATCACATGACGCACACAAGACCTTTCGTACTTTAAGCTCATTATCTTTTTCTCATGCAGACATTCCTGGATCTGGTCCTCCCATTACTTCCTTGGCCTTTCTCTACCTTTCTTTCCTGCCACTTGGGCTGAAAAATTCTCTTAGTAAGCATCTCACCACTCATTCTTTCAACATGGCCAAACCACCTAAGAATATTAGTCTCCACCTTACTAACAACATTTTGCCTCACATTACACAACTGTAACACATCTTCATTCCCCACACCAGGGCCTGTCTTGCCACAAACGCCCCACAAGTAACACATCTCTCTAGCACACAATTATTCCTATGCCACTTCTGCAGTACCCAGGTTTCACTGACATGCATCAGAGTCAGAAAAATTACACTTTCATATACAGCCATTTGGGAATTCCTTGAGAACCCATCATTCCAGCGAAATCCTCCTAAAGCAGCTATGACTTTTAATGAAGAATTCACTCGCCTACTAATTTCACCATCTAATTTGTTCTTTCTGTCAAACATGCTTCCCAAATATACAAACTCATTCACCTGGCCAATCACTGTGCCATTTAGACTTATCTTGCACTCAGTACTAACAGTTCCATGCTCAAAAACCACAATTTTGGTTTTTCCCTTATTTATATTCAGTTTGAATTTCACACAAATTTCGTACATCTGGGACAACATACTCTGTAAACTCACTTTTACTCTCTGCCAAAAGGACTGTGTCATCACCATACAGCAATCTGCACACATGCATATTACCAAGACAAACCAATATTATCCATTTTTGCATCACACATGCATGCATCCATTAATATATTAAACACCCATGATGACATTACACAACCTTGTCCGACTCCTGAACAAATAGAAAACCATTTCAACACACCACCAATCACATGTACACATGCTCTACTGCCAGCATACATGGCTTTCACACTATTGGGTAGATTCCCAGTAATGCCATATTTATTCAGTACCTTCCACAGAATTATCCTATTTGCTTGGTCCTAAGCTTTCTCTAAATCAAGAAAGGCAGCAAAATCTTTCCTACCAACAGACAGATACTTTTCAATCATCATATGCAATGCAAAAATTAGGTCAGTGCAGCCCTTACCAGGTATAAAACTATTCTCTACATCCCACACTTTCTCTGAAGTAAGACCTCATACCTCAACAATAATCACCTTTCCAAACACTTTCCCTGGCAGCTAATACCACAATAGTTCTTGCAGTCAGTTTGATCACCTTTGTCCTTATACAAGGGAACAATGATAGCAACCTTCTAAATCCCAAGGGACTATTCATAACTTCCAGCAGAACTGGCAAATTTCAGTTAACAAGTCAATTACAGAGTCACCACCATGTTTTAGCATCTCAACAGTTATGCCATCTACTACCGGAGCCTTACCATTCGGAAGAGATTTTTGAGCTTTACACACCTCTTCTTTTTTTTTTTCTAAATTTTAACTGAGAGTTTAACAACCACTGTGAGCGACTCGATGGTCTATAAGCAGTCACCCATTACTAATTTAGGGCTAGTGGTTCCATTAAAAGAGAGAGCCAGTACACTGTAAGACAAACACAACATCCATGCCACATGGGATTTGAACCTGGGCCCATCTTGTATTAATGGCCAGTGTTTAGACCACTGTGCCACCAGGGTGGCCAGCCTCTTCCCTAGTGATCACTCCTGTGCTTCCATTCCTCAGTGTGACATCATCTGCTTTTGCCTCAGAATTGCCTTTGCTTTTCATGCTCTAATAACTCACAGAAGTATTCACCCCCTCTTTCACTTAACTCATTGGGCTCATATATCTCCGATTCTGTTCTTCACACAACTTAGAATTTTATTTTCCCTATGTCTTCTGTTCTTCCAGAAAAGTTTATCTGTCTTTCCAAAAAATTAATGCATGCCTTTCCACCTTTTCCTTTCTATCTTTTGCTCTACTCTGGCAAACCAGCTTAGCTACCTTACACTTCTTACAGTGATATTCATCCTCTGAAACTCTACTTTTTAACATCCCAAACATGCTGGAAGACTTAAACCCTTTATGCATTGCTTTCATTAATTACTAGATGAACTGTACCCAATGCTGCTCAGATAAGTCATGCAATTTGCATACTTTGATATTTAGTTCAATGAATGTTTGTGTTGAGAGGACCACCTCTTGAACCCCAAAAAATTTTCATTACTATGCACACCATTTTTGTTTACATCTTATTAGCAATGCAAATCACAATAATCTTTGGAATACATGAATGGAAAACCCCATGCCTCTCTATATACTGCATTAATCATTTTTCCATTAGGTGATAAATGTCTCCTTTCTCAGCATTTTTGCTTCTTCTGGTTCCATAGATCTAGTTGCAGCCATGAATTTCTTGTTTCAGAAGGAAAACATTGAAAATGACATCTCCGTACAGCTGAATGTTTTAATTGAAAAAAAAAGAGATAATGTATGTAATATTAATGATCCTAACATCATTAATGATTGATGGAAAGAATTAATAAAAATTGAGCATCAAAACCAAAGCGACAGAAGAAAAAAGACCAAATTGAACAGCACAGAGAGCCACAGTCGAGGAATATCGAAGACATTGATGCAAGCCCAGGCACCAACAGGTTCTTTTCTTTTTTAAATTGAAGGGTGAGAGCCAGTACCGTAAGACAAACACAACATCCATGCCTCACCGGGATTCAAACCCGGACCCATCTCGAATGAATGATCAGAAGCCATCGCTTAGACCACTGCGCCACTGGGGCAGCGCACAGACAGGTTCACTCACTTGCTCTGCGGCTGCAGAGGGATGGTTTTGAGAGAGCTTCCTGAAGAAGACTGGGGAACCAGTTGAAAGCACTTGAGGCAAGGTGTGGCGGGCATTAGGGCTAAGTGAGAATGCAGGTCATTGAAAGAACTGATGTTTATGGTATTAGACACGTAGATGAAGAATTACGATGTAGAAGTACCAAAATGGATTGAGTTTGGAGCAATAAGTTTGTATATATTTGTATATATAGGAATTTCAGGGTTGAATTGGTAATTTATGTGTGTTTTTGTTTAGGAATTAGTGTATGTGTCCTGGATATTATGAGTTGAGAATGTGTGTGTGTGTGTGTGTGAGAGAGAGAGAGAGAGAGAGAGAGGGGGGGCTCAAATGAAGTTAAACTCAATGACAAAAGAAATCAAAATGAACAACAATCCTAAGTGAATGGTACAGACGTTCTTGACCGGCAAGGATACATGTGTAACCTACAGAAGAAATGCTCAAGAAACCTCCACTGGCCCTACAAGACTTTACACAAACTTTGCACCCAATGTGTACGAAATGTTACAAGAAGGAAACAAACCTCAAAAAGGTAAGTTACCTTCAAATGTCAGAGTACAATACACACGTGAATTAAGAGACAGCATGGACGTCAAGTGGTCCATGATGCTGTAATAGTGTACATTGAAAATGAGTATAACAAACACACCCTTAATCCTAATAATCCTTTAGGAACCGCAGGTAAATAATTTATCCCACTTGAGACTGGTAACATAGTACTGCATATATTTATTGCAAGAGCAACACACATTTGTTGTCAGGAAAAATTTTATTCACCAATGGAATAATAATGCTGAAATGTAGGAATGTGTTTTGTACCTTGTAATGCACTTATCACAAGAACAATTTCAAGCAGGCATCAAAGGTATTGCACACACTTTTTTGTTTGTTTGTTTTGCTTGGGGATTCAATGATCAGGCCATGAGCAACTCGATGGGCTATAAGCAATCACCCATCCCTGATTTAGGGCCAATGGTTCCAGGGAAGGGAGAGACAGCCAGGGCTGTACGACATATATGTACAACATCCATGCCTCACCACGATTCAAACTCGGACCCTTTCGGACGAATAGCCAGAAGCGAGCGCTTTGAGCACTGCACAACTGGGGAAGCCACACACATTTAAGGTCACATGGATGCCCTTGGCTGCCAGTCTGGTACCCATAGAAATACCATGATAAATATTTTCTTACAGCAAGCACTCCTTTTTGTAATTTCAACTTGAAACTAACCAGAGCAGCACAAAAAACAATGAAAAACAATCTGCCCCATTTTGAAATGTCTACTATGATTTCCTGATGAGTCATGGTTGCCACTCACACATGAACCTCTCCTTTTTTATTATTATAGGTGAGCCAACTGTTTGGCTCCATGCAGAAATCACTAATATTTTGAAATGCTACAATGATTAATTATTATTCTTCATTTTTTAGGGAAAACAACTATAAATAAGCAAGAACATATATCTAATTGTTTCAAGACAGAAAGGGAAAAAATGGGGGTAGGGGTGCAAATTCAATTAGGCATGAGAAATGGTTATGGGGACCGGATTCATCAGTAAGTGAGGAATTAATGTGAAACATGTAGAATTGCTTGAAAAATTAGCAAAATTCAAACAGCATTAAGTGAAACAGAAAAGCATATTTCAGGGGAATATGAATCAGAGGTTTTGCTGTAATTTTTTCTGGCAACATGTCCAAAACACCTCAGAATATTTTTAATGAAAATGTGTCCACGTGGTTCGGACATGTTCTACAGAAAATAAAAGATGCCCCTTGACAGGTCAGTGCACTACTTTGACAAGGCTTTAACTGATTGGAGCAGTATTTTGAGAAAAAGGAGTTTAAAGTTTCATTTTGTTTTAAGTTTGTTTGTAATGGAGTTTCGGCAAAGTCCAATGCTGAACACTTACTGCAGCATGTTATAAATACTTTTAAGCATACTTTCCGACAAAATATTGTGTTTATACATAGAAAACTGACATTGTCCGTTTTGCAGTTAGAACCTTGTCACTTTCATATTGCCAATTCGGGAAAGTGACAAGGGTGTAAGCGAACATACAACTTTGTCAAACTAAGGCATTTAGTTAATTCCAGTACAATTTGTAACTTTATAACATCAGTACAAAATTTCTGTGTTATGTTAAGTTTGAAATATTAAAAAAGGTGGAAAATAAATATAATCAGGTTATTACATAAACAAAATGTATTTGAAACAAAAGGAGAAATAACATCAAACCAAGTCTACATAGGAGCCTACTTTATACTTAGTGCTGTACAATAATATTGCCTGTTTTGTAATGGCATGAAAGGAAAACCAGCTTTAATGGCCTTTTTCTTTAATTCAGATATTTCATTTTTTGTTCTCTGCACTTTAGGTGTGACTTGGAAAGCTCCCAGAGACTCACTTGGACGAACAGATTTCCTGTTTGATGTTTGAAACTTAATATTAACAACTTGTTTATCAGTATCTGGTTTATGATTAACTTTGTAGCCCACTTCATGTAGCTTGTTTGTGAACTTCAAGCTTGCCACTAGAGTGTAAGGAATAGCCTTATAAGTTCAAAAGCTTTGCAGGCGTAGAAAAATCTTTGAAATCTTGCGGTTTCATTTGTATAATTCTATACAATACCTTTGATTAACTTTTAGTAATGCTTTAACAAGTCCAATTGGAGAATACACGTCCTTGTCTTTCAGTGGTTTTTCAATGCAGCTGTTATTTCTGTCTACCTCTTGAATGCAAGAATGTCCAGGAACAGAAGACTTCATTGTTACTGAAGTAACTCTTGGATTTTCTTTTATAAATAGTTGTACTGTATATGATACAGTGTATGATTGAATTCCTGTTTTGTGGTACACATGAATCAGACCATGTAATTAGTACAGAAATGTCATTTTCTTCAATCAAGACATCAAGGATTTTTCTAAGTGCACTGGCAATGTCATTTCCAGCTCACCCTGCCAATGTTTCAGGCCAGATAGCACAATAAACTTTTTAGTCATTGAATAGTACGTGGTTAAATTGTAAACATTTAATTTATGAAGGTAGAAAAAGCAACTTACGTCTGATTGTGGAAGAGCAAGAACATTTTCAAGGTCAAACAAAAGCACTTGTTTACCTCCTGCTTTGTCTTTATTCTTCTCTTCTCTCATTGCATTTTTAACAGTTTCATCAGTAAGTGTTCCTGTCTTCTCAACAACTTTGAATTTTTTCGCACAAGTCACAACGGTCACTTCTTTGGAACACGAAGCCCTAAATTAAATTCTGTCACGAAAATTTTGTAATACATAGATTCTTTAACAGGATGAATGTTTTGCTATGTACATTTCTCTTTATATTACATTTTGGAAATGCTTAGATTTGAATCAAAGTATTATCTCGTTGTAGTAGCCCTACAATAGTGTGATTCAATTTTAGGAAATAATTTAATATGTTGCCGAGCAAAATCAGCATTACCCTCTGGCACTCTTGTACTGCCAACACTTTTGCCTCTGTGATCAAGATAAGCGGTGTTGGTCTCAGTATTTTTTTCATGTGTGCAGTATATACTGGCTTCTGTGATATGGATAAAGTTCCCAAATAAAACTGTTTACATATTTAAATTTTCTCATCCTTGACATGAAAGAAATACTTGCATGAATAATTCCTTCTTGACTGCATTTGATTATTTCTTGGTAACCCATCAACATTACCAGTGTCTTCATCGTCAGACACATTAAGATCATCAATTCTTTTTCTCTTTGGCCTAACCGTGCAAGAATGTTCTGCAGTGTTAATTATGAAATGTCTCTTTTCTGTTGCATCTGGCAAAGAATAGAAAGTTTTGTGCAGTTCATCCTCAGATATTTTTTTACTACATTTGAATTTGCAGTGAATTAGACCGTTTTTTAATGTTTTTACCTCTTTCGCAAGGACAGTCTTTCCTCGCCGACTTACATATAACTTATCTGACTGATGTGCTGCCTGTCTTACATTGCTTTTCCATTTCTATGACTTGGAAATACCTTTTTGAACTCTTTTCCGTGGGGATTCTGGAGTTTTGTCGCTGCAGTTCATTGATGACCAAGTGCTGAAAGAAATGCAACTCACATTTTCTATTTCACTTTCTCTGTCGATTGCAATTAATTATGTAACAGCAGTAATACCTACTCAAATACGAATGTCAAACTAAACAACCTCTACCATTGGCCACCGGGAATCAGCGAGGTACAGGTGCTGCGCAATTTACTTGCACGCTTAAATGCAACTGGCTGCCGATGTTGTGGATACGCAAATATATTGCCCTGGTGGTATAAAACGGTCGGATTTAGTGTTTTACTGAAAAGCTAATACTGCCCAAACAAGTTTTTCAGTAGTTTGACAAAACATAATACAGTGATGGAAAGTTGCAAAATCATTTTTGGAGCAGCAAAATGCATTTTTGGAGGTAAAATACATTTTTGGAGCCGCAAAATGCGTTTTTGGAGCAGGTGAAATACATTTTTGGAGCAGCAAAATGTGTTTTTGGAGCAGGTAAAATATTAGTAGATAGAACAAACTCTTAAGAAAAAAATGTTTTGGAACTAGATGCACTCTACTTATATTTAAAACATCTTGCATTGAAATACACATACACATATGCAAAGATTTTAGTTTTCAAATAGATCAAAAAATTTGTAACCATAGCAGGATTCTATTATTAATCATTTATTTTACAAAAAAATGTTTAATTTTTTAAATTTTTTGCTGCTTTTTTTCAATATTTAATTGCTCATTTCTATTTTTTTCTAATTTCTTAAAATAGTTAGCTATGTTTAGCTTTGCTTCTTTTAATAGTACCTGTCCACTTTCTATTGCACTCATGTCTCTTTTTTTGATGCCACATTCAATGTTCATCTCACCATTGTTTAACATTTTATGAGAAGAAACCAACTGCTGTAAAAGTTCAGCTTCTTCCCATTTCAAATCACCTTGTGAAAATTCAATTTCTTGTTCTCTTTTTCACTTATTTTGCTGCATTTTTCCAGCACTAATCCACCCTTGATATTTTTCACAGGATTCATTATAAGCTTTCAGAAGTTTTTTGATTACTCACATCTCCATTTAGTCACTTGACATGATCTTCGTGCTTCCTGCTCTCCGCATGACGCCTACAATCATCGCAGCCACCCTACGCCAGGCTAAAATCGCAGCCACGTGACTTACAAAACGTGATTCAGCAAAACTTTAAATTAATGCTTCATAAAAAGGCCATTCTTTACTATACATCACGATTCACTTCCGGATAAGTTTTATCTGACTTCGTTCTTTTTGTTTGTCACAGCTACGTTTCATTTCGTTTTAATCTAAATTAACACTTTTTACTCGAATAATTTTTTAAATATTTTTGTTTTAATCTAAATTAACACTTTCTACTCAAACATTTTTTTAAATATACTCAACCAGCACTCCGGTTGTTTTTTTCCTGCAGTAGAGACCACAACTTAGCAGTGAAAACTCAGCTTTGCTCGCCAACCCCGACATACGAGGTATAGAGACATCATCGGCGTGGCGGGTGACACCCGACCTATTCGGCGAAAAAGAAATGTCATGCGAGTTATAGAGGCGTCATCGGCATGGAGGGTGATACCCGACACTCCGCGAAAAAGAAATGTCTCACGAGCCTCGACATGCGAGCTATATAGGCATCATGGGCATGGCGAATTACACCCGACACGCCAGCTATCAAAGTGCAACACCAACACTGGACTATGTGCTGCAGACTGTTTAACCTCTGCTATCTCATTTCTTTGGATCCGCTCATTATAAATTACGGAAGAGTTTCTTCTTTCTCGATATCCCCCACCTTCAGTAGCTCTTATTTCCATTGACTCCCCCAATGACTCTCAAGCAGCCTTAATAGGTGTTTCACAGTACTCCATAAAAATTGCATCGGGCAGTACCATTTTCAGTGACACAGCTTTGGAAAATCAAACTTTGAAATCATATCAGCTGCAGTTTAGCCCAAAAATTACCGCAAATTGCACTTTACCCATGAGTCAAAAACTGCCTAAGTTTCATAAAATCATTCACCACCATTTTCAGTGTTACTAATTTTTTCTCTCCATTTTCAGATTTAGTCACATTTGGCGACTTGGTGAATGCTTAGTGCGAGCCTTGCCGAGAATTGTGTTCTCCTGCTATTAAAAATTTACAGTTTTCATTTTTTCATTGAATTCAAAAATTTGAAAAAAAAGTGCCATTTTTCAAAAATTGAAAAACAAAACTGTATTTTTTTTAAAATATATAAGAAAATTTCAAGGCAAAAATCCAGTAACCTGACTCCCCCAGTAAACTACCTACCATTAGGACATTATTTGGACAAAATTTCTGAATTTTAAAAAATGGGGTTTTTGAGATATTGCAATTCAAAAATGTTGATTTTTTGAAATTTTGTATATTTTAAAAATTAATTTTATGAGTTGCATGCATCACAGGATAAAAATAAAATTACTGCTAAGACAACTCTAGTAGGGGTGCAGGTTGGCACACTTACCCACCTGATAAGTCTTTTTCTTAAAAAAAAAAAAAAAAAAAATCCTAAATTTTTGGAAAATTATAATTTTTTGTAATAAATATAATTTCTTTTTGCCATCTGACAACATTTGTTTGACCAATTTCTGTGAATTTGAAGAAAGGCCAATTCAATAGCTTCAAAATAAAAATAAATTCGAGTCTCTACCTGTTACAGTTCAGTAGCAGTGTGCACTTAAAAATTTGGCGTTTCACACGATTTTCGTCACAGGTGTATTTTTTGCCTATTTTCAAAATGCTGTAGCTCAACCAAACATTTTTTTTATGAAAAATCCTTTTGCAGTACTTTATACCTCTATTCGGAATAGCTACCATGATTTTTTCAAAAAGATTGGAGGTGGTCAACTGACACATGTTGGTCACACCTGCCTGAATTGAGATGGAAATCGTCAAAGATGACACCGAATTTTCAGGTGTAATAATAAGCAGGTCTTTTGAATCCGTTCTGATGCAAATTAAATTTATCAAAGCTATTCAAAGTCAATGGAACCGGTAGGGAAAACAATAATATCTGTTGGAAGAAAGAAGTTTTTCAATAGGGATTTTATTCCCTCAGATATTGCTGTAAACGGAATCGTGAGCTTACGTCCTCTGGTTGCAGACTTGTGCATTAAGAAAAACATGAATTTATATGATAAACATTTATCACCAGAAAGGCTCTCCAACACAGAAAGAATTTTTCAAATCGGACTCTTAGAAACAGAGATATCGACAAAAATAAGATGTGACTTTACGTCCCCTGTTGAGAAAACCATGCATTATTTTAGGAAGAAAGTATTCTCAAAAGGTTTTTCCATATGAGCGGTATCGGTCCAAGTAAAAAAAAAATTGTCGAGTTTTCAGGAGCCCAGATTTTGCTACAAATACAGCAGAAGCAGAAATTAACACATATGCCCCTGGTGGCCAAACCATTCTTTACCAAACATTAAAAATTATGTGAAAAATATTTTTCATCAGGTCTTGTTTGCAATAAAAGAAGAATTTTTCAAATCGGAGTTTTAGAAGCAGAAATAACGCAGAAAACGCAATTTACCTTTGTGCCCCCTAGCGGAAAGTCTATGATTTACTTGAAAATTTTGAATTTATAGGAAAAACATTTTGCATCGGAAACACTATCCAACAAAGAAGGAATTTTTCAAATCGGACTCCTTGAAATAGAGATATTGACAAAAATACAGGGTTCGTACACTTTTGGGGGAAAAAAATTCAAGGACTTTCCAGGCCTTTTCCAGGACATATACAAAAAAATTCAAGGACTTTCCAGGCCATATACAAAAAAATTCCAGGATGATTATTATGCTTTACAGTATCATGTTATAATTATTTTTTAAAGTAATTTCAGTTTTAAGTAATAAAAATGATGAAAGATGCAAATGGATGAACGTGCTTTATGCAAATTGATCAAGTTTATCAAGCACAAGACCATAAAGAATAAATTCTGTTCTTATGCCCTGACCTTTGAATTCAAGTTGGATCATTTTCTACAAGGGTAGGTTTCTCCTCCCTGATAACATACCAAAACTTTGTTGCAATCAAACAGATTTTATGTGAGTTAACATTCCTAAGCTTGGAGAACAAATACTGCTCTTATGTCTTGGCCTTTAAATTTAATTTCGACCTTTTTCAAGAGGGTAGGTTTCCAGGTTGTACCCAACAGCATACTAAAATTTCGCCGAAATTCAACCGCTTTCATGCGAATTATCCTACAGACAAACCCAAAGCATAAACGTTTCTGCAACCATAGTTCAAAAGTGTTAGGAATTTCGAAAATAAAAGCATAACGAACAGCGCGAAAACTAGCTCATAAATAGAATATTTGAAACTACAGTGTGCACTCTCGATTATTAGGGATGGTAGAGAGGAAGGGAATAGAACTGTCCAAAATTAGCATGTTTTCGTTGCGCCAGGGCGCTTAAGCACGGCTGAATTCCTTCAGATACCCCCAATGTTCAAATGATTGAAATGTGCTGATGTTCATGGAATGAAATGGTTGATCAGCTATGATGACAGCATAAAAGTTCGGGGGAAGAGGAAGGGGGGGACTTTTTTTTTTTTTTTTTTAGTTTATGCAACATTTTACATCACTCCAGTATTTATCTTGTCATCATCAACAATCGCAATGCAACTACCGCTTACGATCGCGGATATCAGCAACCGAAAATCTGCCATATCACTAAGTGATATAACTCACAGTATCCTGTTACAGTATTGTAATTGAAAAAAAAAGGATGTGGAAAAAAGAAACTTTCAGAAATTAAGATCATCAAGTCATGCGTTTCAAAAATCCGTTTTCCTTTATAACGTTTAAAAACATGTTTTTGCTTTTTTACCTGTAGTGTAAATAAAAAAACTATGTTGATTTTTTTATGGAATCAGACGTCCGTATGTCTGATTGTCTTCATCTGAGTTCACACGTTAGCTACTGTGTACAAGTAGACCTATTTTTTCAGCTCAAAAATATGTAGTTTTGTATATATTCACAGTATAAGTCATTCCTTATTCCCACAGAATTGAATTCAGCATATGCAAAATGAAGAACATCAAGACCCGCCCAACACTGTTTCTGATTGTCTGCTGTTTATATTCAAGAAATGCAAACATGGATCAATGGTGAATGCAGCAACTATGATTTTTATTTATTACCAAGAAAAAAAAAAAAAAAAAAAAAAAAAGAGCCGTGAAAGCTGTAAAGCTGAAACAGATATTTCTCTCCCCCCTCCTGCACAAAAACATTCCGATTAAGATCAAACAGCAGGAGGACGCGTCCACACACACAACCTTTGGAATGACCTGATGGAATGGCTTCTTTTCATTTGGCACATCGCCATAAATCACCACCTGCAGCTCACTGAACTGTCAAGTTGCACCCTTCCTCCTTCACTTTAACTATAATAGAAATTGTAAAAAAAAAAAAAAAATGCTCCCCAATTTTCGACAAAATTAAATTACCAAATTTACGTCATGATGTTGCAATTTACTAAAATATGTTTGTTTATCTGCTGAATATTGCTTAAATCCATTGAAAACTTTTTAATTATAGATGATTTTTTTATTAAAACAGTAACTCAGACGTCTGAATAAAAACGTATGTTTGTAATTCAAATAGAGTCCATATCATCACAGAAAAAAAATTTAAGGATCACTGTTTAAATAAACCATGGCATCTAAAAAAAATAATTCACTTGCTTTTCCCGTAATTTATAATTACTGTTTCTTTTTTTCAATCCGATTATGCAACGGATTTTTTTTTTTTGCATCTGCTAAAGTTCCTAACGGAATTTGGCGAAATTTGCACTAGAACTTTATTGTGATGTATCTTAACTACTGTAAAAATTTTACTGTGTTATTTTCAAAATTTGGAAAAAAGGATTTCTGAAAATATTCTCCTAGTCCTTTTGAGCTGTGGAAGTGATAAACAGGTGTTTGCTTTCTTCCCAACCAAAGGCTTCAGATCAGCGCTCCCAGCTGTCAATCAACCGTTGCTATGGTAACACCCTTTCTGCTGGAGGCTCACTCTGTCCAAAGAGGCACACATAATAAAAATTACCAATGCTAACTTTTAAAGTTTTAAACCGATTCAATTGGAATTTTGGAAGTGAGCTTCTGTAATCCAATTACAGTGAATGTAAAAATTTCAGCTACTTTCGTGAAAAATTCGCAAAGATAGTTTTCTTATTTTTTATCATAAGTAGCGGAAGTCTCTTGAGGGGAGGGAGGGTGGCATGCACATAAACAAGAAGAAGATGAATGTGTTGTTCAGGCATACTCCTCACTGGTGGATGCCAGCTGACTTGGTACATACGCGACCCCCTGCAAATGCTAAATGCCTCTTCTTTCCCCTTCCGTTCTCAGTTGTCGGACGGACATCAAGCTCCCCTTCGACCTACTAGTAATCATCCAATTTTATTGCACTGGAAGTAGTGCCTTTTTTCTTTTTTTCCCCCCAGCCAAATTAGGATTTGGTGCACGTCGGAAACCGCTGCCGGTGGTTTCTTTGAGAACAGAGAAAAGGAACTTTAAAAAATGAAGGGGTAACAGTAACACGATTTCCTAAAAGGGCATTTTTTTAAGTACTAATTTCAAATTTCAAGGCTTTTCAAGACAGCATTAAAAAAAACACCGTTTTTCCAGGATATTCCAGGCCTTGAAAACGTAATCATGATTTTCCATGACTTTCCAGGTTTTCAAGCACGCGTGCGCACCCTGAAAATAAGATATACATCTACACCCCCTGGCGTAGAAACCATGCATTATTTCAAGAAGAAAATGTTCCTAAAAGGTTTGTCAACAGGAGTAGTATCGGTCAACAAACTACTTTTTTTTCAATCGAGATTTTAGCTCATATTTTGCTGCAAATACATCAGAAGCGGAAATTAAGACTTACGCCACCTGGTGGCCAAACCATTTTTTACAAAAATTTGAAATTATGTGCAAAGGATTTCTCATCAGGAGCTGTATCCGGTGCAGAAAGAATTTTTCAAATCGGAGATTTAGAAGCAGAGATATAGAGGGAAACACAATTTATCTCTACGCCTCCTAGCGGAAAGTCTATGAATTACTTGAAAATTTTGAGATTATATGAAAAATATGTCACACTGAAAACACTATCCAACAAAAAAGAAATTTTTCAAATCCGTATTGACAAAAATAAGATATACATCTGCGCCCCCTGGCGGAGAAACTGTGGAATATTTTAAGAAGAAAATATTCTGTTTGAAAAGGTTTATCGATGTGAGTGGCATCAGTCCACGAAATAATTTTTCAATCGATATTTTAGAAGCTCAGATTTTATGGCAAATACATCAGAAGCAAAAATTAACACTTACGCCCCCTGGTGGCCAAAGTATTCTTTACCAAAAATTTGAAATTATATGCAAAAGATTTTCCATCAGGAGGTGTATCCGTTGAAGAAATTTTTTTTCAAATTGGAGTTTTAGAAGAAGAATTATCAGGGAAAATGTAATTTACTTTTATGCCCCTTAGCGGAAAATCTATGTGTAATTTGAAAAAGTAACTATATCTAAAATACTCTTCGACAGAAGTGGAATCAAAAGATAAATTTTTTCAATCAGATGTTTAAAAGCAAATATGTGGAATAAAACGTATTTTTGAATTCGACATCATCTGCATTTATGCCCTCTAGTGCCGAAATTGTACATCGTGAAAAAAAAAAAAAAAACTAAATGAAGGATCATCATTAGCATATTTCAAGCTTCCCAATGCAAAAAGAATGTTTCAAATCAGACTAATAGTTGCAGAGATATCGTGGGTACAGACGGACGGACAAACCGATAACATAAGCATGATGTTTTTTTTTCAAAAGATGGGCTAAAAACATAGAACAATGCAACTGAAATGTGCCATCAGTGACTGAAGAACTGTTTATTTGGTCGGCCTAAAATGTTATCTCTGGTCTTACAAACACTGTAAATGTTAATGAATTACATTATAATTAGTTAAAAAATTAATAAATATCCACAGGGTAACAAATTGTGTTTCTTTCAGGTTTTAAAGTAGAAGCAAATTTAAAGATAGATGCCAGCAGACCAACCACATAAAAAGTCTGTAGTGCAGTTTACTGCTGCAACCCCCTTGGGAAGCCAAACCTTATAAACATTACAAAAAAAATCTGAGACCAGTTTCCAAAAATCTATTATTACAGAACAATATGCTCAAGACTGGAGATAAGATCTGTGACAGTTGTCGTAAAGCAATCCAGAATTTTAACTCTGAAGCTGCTGAACATTCCTCTTCACCTTCTGACAGTTCTAATGAGAAAGAAGCCAAAGCCCAAGCTTTTCTATCTGAAACCACTGGATTATCAACTCCTGAAAAGTGCAGGCTATAGAAGCACTTAACAGAAGTTTACAATGTCTGGATGAAACACCAATCAAGAAAAAAACCCTGCAAGAAAAAAAAATACCCTGAACAGAAATATGAAAAAGCCCAAGAAGTGTTTCGAACCAAATTATTAAACTTAAAGTCCTGTGTTGAAAACAAAGGATATTCCATCTTCTGAACAAGAAAATATAAGCCAGTTGAAAGAAAAATTTCATTCTGCAAAAAATAAACGCATGAGAATACAAATACAGGGATCATAGCATACTTCTGGAAAATTTTAGGTAGGAATTTTAGGAATTTTAGGAATTTTTAGAAAAATTTTAGGAAAATTTTAGGAGTGTATTTCAATAAAAACTAGATGTATATTTGTATACATCTAGTAAAACAACTTTGTATACATTGTAAAGAGTTTGCTTCACACCCTTCAACCATATATACTGATAGACTGCGCATGACATCAAAATTTCTGGCTCCAACATAAAATCACATGACAACAGTCAAAAAGATGGGTTACACCTGCTGTGCTTATGGTTGCTCTGACCGATATAGTAAAGAAAGTTCTATGATTTTTCATGGGTAAGAAACGAATTAAATACCTAAGTCAATAAAGTTCAATTACTTAACCAGAAACTTGCAGCTATTGATATAAAAATATAGTAACTTAAGAAAAAAATGGAATGCATGTTCCAAATTCTTCGCAAATGTTCATCACATTATAAATCACAAAATGTAAACAACCCGATCATGCATGTATATAGCTCATAAGTAAACTTACCTGAAGAGTTTTCATTATATATGAGGCGCATTCACATAATACACCGAAAACACTGAAGTTCTGCAGCGTAAATTAGTAATCATAACAGCATTTTTACACGAAATTTGGAGTCTGATGATGACGTGCCCAATGTTTGAGCCATGGCGGCTTTGATGCAGCTATTGCCAATGTGCAGTCCATTAGTATATATGGTCGAAGTTAACACCCAAATTTTTTGCATAACGTCTAATGTCTAAAGTTTAAGTATGATTTACTTCTAATGTTCAGTTCTTATCTTTTCACGTGTTATTATCATATTCAAGTATATTTACCACATTCAAGTTTCACTTTGAACATTAATATGCTGTTGAACCAGAAGCAATTCACGATTTTCACAGTAAAGTTTTCAGGTTTCACATTAAATTATAATATCCTAAAAAGGTAATTGAAAACCAAGAACTATGTACAATTGTTCACTGAATTACTTTTTTCATATTATTGTTTTAACCTTTTCCTGATTAGCCTATCTTTTTCTGCTTCTACCACAACTAATTTACTTTCAGTTTTCTTTATTTCAGCTGAACCTTGTATGATCAAGTTAGAGGCAACTGCTATTTCAACAGTATTTTGTTTTTCTACAGCTTTTCTCATTCTTTCTGTTCCCTCTTGAATTATTGCTAGGGAGGCTTCTTTATCGTTTTTAAGTCTATTTATTTCTGCATCATTTTCTTTTGTCATCAAACTCAGCTTTTCTTTTTTCTCTAGCTGCTTTTCCTTATTTTCCCTCTTTTTCTGCTTCCTTTCTTTTACCTTTTTTGATTCTTCTTCCTTCAGCTTATCAACATACTCTTTATAAAATTTATGTGAATCACAAACACTATTTAACAAATTTCTTGTTATGGGAACTTTACTTACACATCCATAGTGTTTAATGGCCCCTTTAACTATTCTTAATGATGTTATAGTTGAGTCTTTAAGTTAGCCTTGTCCTTCCTTAACAGAGCAGTGTTAACCGAAAATCCCCTTTCTGCATCAGCATTACCATGAGGTAAAACTAAAATTGACTTTATGAGTTTAGCAAGATTTGAGTATTTTTCTTTTCCGCTAGAGTCTTTAATACTAAATATATTACGCCAGTAATGATCAATCCGCACTGGAATATGCCCTTCCTCTGAAAATTTCACTAGTTCATCCAGAGTTGGCTTATCGCAATTTAAAAGTTTCCACTCTTCTCTTACTCTATCAATTTGTTCCTCAGAAAGATGCAAAACACTTGAAATTCTGGTTATTTCCGAAAGTCCTTCAGTGACTGAAAGTTGAGTTGACTCTTTCTTTGGTTCTTTTACCTTTAAAACTTCTATGTCTCTTAGCTTTTGATTGCAGAATGGCAAATTTGACTTTAAATATTTTGTGGTTGCAATTAGTGATGATCTTACATCTAAGAGAAATAATTTCTGCCTGGTCTCCTGAACATTCCTGAGGAGATTTTTTGTCTTCATACCAACTTCTAACTCCCCTAGTTTTTTCCATGAATTTTTGTTTTCAAAGTCTACATTCTTTAGGTCTTCTCCAAATTTCCCTGCTATAACATCATCTTGGATAAACTGAGCCATAACATTCCTCATTAAAGTATTTAAATCAGAATATAACTGGTGTATTTTTGGTTCTTCACTCTGATAACATAATGAAAACTTTTCAAAATTTTGGTGTGAAAATGAAATTAATGCTAAATAGCAAGGAGTAAGCTCATTTTTCAGGAAACAGTGAATTCTTTTATACCTTGCCGAATTGCGCAGTTGTTTTTCAAATATTTTTTGAGATGGCAAGAAGTTTAAACAATATTCTGTAATATTTAGCCATTGATCCAAGAGCCTCTGGGCTACAGAACCAACGGTTAACCATCTGTTGCTGACATGACGCAAAAGAAATTTGGCAGTGACCAATGTTATATCCTCGACAGATTTATAATCCTCTCGTCTTGCAGCACTACTCTAAAAAGTAATGCATATCAGTAGCAAATTCGTCAAAATCTATATTTAAGCTTGTCAAAAAAATTTTAAAAGCATTACTAACAACATGCAGGTTGCAAAAACCTAGTTCCAAAGATTTCTGGCCTGTTTCTTGTTTTACAACTTCATTGAATTTGCGTAAAAAGCACTTATTTACATTTGGGCTGTCCATGGATACACAAATAATTCTGTTCAACGAAATATTGAAGGATGATAACACATCAAGAATTTCTTTTAGCAAAATATCTACTGTTGCATGACCCAGAAAAACGCTTGTTAGGTATCAGCAAGAAACTGAATTTATTTCTGAAGACCAGTACCTGAGATACACATCCAACTGCCGTTTCACTTGTGTATTTGTAGTTTCATCAAATGCTATAGTAACCTTTCCTGGGCTACTAGATGCAATGTCTTTTTTCAAATCCTCTTCAAAATATTTTGACAATCCATGTGATATCACATAAGCAACTTTTTTTCTTTAAGTTGCATTTTGGCTGCAATAGCAGAATCAGGAAACATTTCTTTGAAAAGTTCAACTGTTTCAGTGCATGAAACAAAAGACATTGTCCTTAGCAACTTTCATGGCCCATAATGCTTCGGCTTTAGCCAACTGTAAATCATGACTCAGTACTTCACTAATATTTGTTTTGGGCTGAAGATCCCGTCCTCCAAAGGCTTTCAGGATGGACTTATTTTGAAATTTACTTTGAAATTTCTGCAAATGTTTTTTTCCTTTATGATGCGCTTTTACTTGTGAAAAGCCACTATTAGAAATGTTGAAAATTTCTGAACACAATATACACTTAGCAGAAAATATTGTTTCAGTTGCAGAACACCATTCTTTCAACTTCACTCCGTCCAATTCTTTGGCGAGCCACGCATCTTGAAATTTCGTTTTGGATTTAGGCATCTTAAACACTTGTATTACTAACCAGAAAATGAAAGGGAAGTACAAAAACACGTTCCAATATTGCAAAACCAGACAACTTCCCGAAATTTGGCTGCAAGGATGTCAGAAGATATGAAAAAAAAAAAAAAAAAGCAGGTCACCACTAGAGAACTGAACCTGCACACAGCACAGAGAACACCATAAAAGACGTAAAACCAGAAACTATCATACGCATCTCACGCAAGTTCAGTCAAAGCGAGTCGGAGCCGAGATATATTGCGCATCGAAGGTCGCTGTCGCCGACGCATGATCGAAGGTCAATGATCACGTGCTCTACTGCCTGCCAAGATAATACTCAGCTACCATCCCATCGTCATTACCGGAGGTTACGGAAGGAGACCACATGTTTCCTCTTTGCTTCCACCCACCTGCGGTTTACAATAACAAAACATCAGCAGAAAGAGGAGGTTCCACAAGGCATGTACAAAAATAAAGTACGATCTTCTGCGTGCCACGGAGTTCGTCTGCAAAGCGCAAACCAGGGGTGAAAATGACCCCTCCCCATTTCCCTTAGATCTCTTGTTACTCTCGAAAACTGTTCGAAGGCAAAAAAATGGAACGCCCGCCCCGAAGCAAGTGCATCTCGATGGCGTCATTTTTCCTTCCTTCAGCAGCACAGCATATAGGCTGTGTTTCTACAATAACAGGTCTTTTTACCTTACCGTAATGGTAAATTTATTGGCGTTAATAACGGTTGTGTTTTTAATAAAAATAAGCTTACGAAAATTTTAGGATGAATAGCAAATTTTAGGTCTAATTTTAGGAATTTAAGGAGGGTCACAAAATATTAGGAATTTTAGGAATTTTAGGAGGAATGCGATCCCTGCAAATATTGACCACACTACCTAATTCTTGGTCACTGAAACGAATTGAAATAGAATTTGGAGTTTAAAATTTCATGGCCAGAAAGGCTTTGTAAAGCTAGTAAAAGGTATCATGCTTCTCCTGATCCATAGCCAGACAAAGACACAGCAAATTTAATACAAGAATTTTATGAAAGTGAAGATGTAAGCTGCCAAATGCCAGGAAAAAAATACTTTGTTTCTGTTAAAACAGAAAATAAGCATCAACAGGTACAAAAAACATCGCTTCTGAGTAATTTGTGTGAATTGTAATACTCTTTTTAAAGAGAAATTTCCAGAGAATAAGGTGGGGTTCTCCAAGTTCTGTGAACTCTGCCCTAAGCATGCATAATTGGAGGAGCAAGTGGCACACATTTAGTCCATGAGCCAGTTTGAAGTTGAGTACCAAATAGGGGGAAAAATCTCAACAATGTTTTTAGTTAGCTGTATGTGTGTAGTGTTAGAAAATGTATGATGGACTTTTTAAATGTGTAGCTAAATTATTTTTTGGGCCCCATTTGTAAAAAATGGCTGTTGTTTTAAAACACAATTTATATTTGTCACAAAAGTAATTGTAGCACAAAATCTAAGGATCGGAGGTAAAAATATGTAGACATAGAAGTTAATCAGCATGAAATTCTCCTTTTAACAGTGTACAAAATATGTATACAAAGCATTAATTGCAGTATATTTATTAATATTTGTAAAAGATTATCAGTGTGCTACCTAAAGATAGATTTAGTCATCACATATAAAAATTATTATATATATATATATTCTGTCATAATATATGTTATGAAATTTATCTTAAAGTTTATTAAAATTTTGTTTTTTTAATAAGTCATTTTCTATCTTTTGTGGTTGGTACTGTGATCTAGTCAAGTGAAATTTCGTTATGGTATGGTAGCAAAACTACATGAAAACTGTTGGACACGAGAACTTTATTTACTTGTTTTATAATTGTTGTTAGTGCCACGTTGAATTAAAAAATGTCGGACTGTAAAACAAAGTTCTATGAAACGGAAAAAACTAGAATATGGGACATATGTTACATGAAATAATAAGTCATTATTATGTGAACTAAGCATACTCATAGATAATTCATGGAAAACTTTACATAAAGCTGCTAAAATTCGAAATTTTCAACCAATTCAGATCCTTGCCTAGGATAATCTGGATGTGTTTCCTGAAGTATCAGTTTCCTATCACCGTTCGGGCCACTCTGACTAAATTTATTCACAAGAAATCTTTGTGGAATAACTTTTTTACGGGTCTTTTAGAGGTTATTTTTAATGAAAGTTGGTTGTCAAATTTTCGAACTAAAGCCTAGTTCGTCATCAGGACTATGTCACTGGAGTAGTTGCTGCCACTCAATTGGAAGAGACCATCCGCAATTATCGTTAATTGTGGTACTTCTTCTTCTTGCTATTTCGATCCCTTCTTCTAGTTTTCTCTTTACTAAGTTTGACTGGTGGGCGATTATTTTCACTGAGTCCCAATTTATGGAGTGTCCACTTGCTTGTACATGTCTGTCTAGCCCTGTTTTGTTCCCAATGTTCCTAATAGCTGCTTGGTGTTCTTTCATTCGGACCTTAATACTTCTCCCTGTTTCTCCTATGCTCTTCCAATTGAGTGGCAGCAACTACTCCAGTGACATAGTCCTGATGACGAACTAGGCTTTAGTTCGAAAATTTGACAACCAACTTTCATTAAAAATAACCTCTAAAAGACCCGTAAAAAAAGTTATTCCACAATCACTATGAATAGAGGTGCCATAAATGCATTTACAACTAAGAAATCTTTGGAAAAGTTTAAGTGTAAAGGTGAAACATCTAAAGTTGTACCACCTCCTGAACCAAGACGTTCTTTTCAGAGATACGTCATATTGCAGCAAAACTCAAGTGTATGAAAAGAAGTGCATTTTGAGCTGACAAGTAAAGTATATCACAGGCACACATACTCGTGAGGCTGTTACATCTGCCGTCGATCTTCGCGAGGACAAAAAAAATTTGTGCGTTGCAATTGGCCAAATGGACACAAGAGTTCTAGCCATAACTGACCGTGATATTGTTTTTGTCGAAGCCCACTATCACACATCTGGTTACAAAAAATACACTCGTTCTGAAAAAAAAAAAAAGAAGTAAGTGAGTGAGAAAGACAGGAATTATCAAGTCTGAGAAATCTTCACTGAAATCTGTATAACAGAGTATCTGAAGTGATTTGTTTTTAAACCCCAGAATTCTTCTCCTCATGGATATTACATCGCAATTTGGGTCCTCAATGAGTTCATTTGGGATATACAAAATATCAGTCTTCAAGGAAACACATGAGATGTAATTTAGAGATGTAATTTAGTGATTTACTCATCTTTTTTACTGTGAATCGTCGTATTTATTTAATGCCAGAGAATCTCACAAAAAAAGCATTGGCTATTGAGTGCACATTGAAGAACATAGTTATACAAGTATATCTAGCCAAGCAGCTACATAGATGAGAAACTAGATCCAAGCTGCTGAGTTTGAATATAATTGGCCCCCTTAACCTGTTCAGCTAACTGCAGATTATGTACATGCGCTTGAAACCGTTTAATTATTTTTGTGCATATTACTTGGAGGTAAAGAGGACTGCTCTTCTCGAGTAAACAGGCTTGCGTGGCCAATAAGACAGCATATTGTCACTGCTGTAAGTAACGACAAAGTGAAAACATCTAAGCATGTCTTGCTTCCATGGGTTATAAAGATTCTCACTAGTAATGTGGAATTGATCAAGATTTTAAATCGACTGGGTTATGCATGTTCTTATACTGCATTAAAAGAAATTGACACAGCATTGGCAATTGACAAAATAACTTCAATAGAAAGTGATGACATTCCATTACATGCAATATCCATCAAGGTGTCTGCACTGTGCTTGCATTTGATAACATCCATAGACTAGAAGAAACTTTGCATGGAGCAGGATCATCACATCAAGTAAATGGAATTATTGTACAACCCTGGTATTTTTCATGTACAATACTTCAACAAACCTCAGTACACAGGAAAGATAAGAAACAAACTATACAAACTTCAGATACTTTGCTACCAATTTACAGTGTTGGGAAAAAGACAAGAATCGCCTGTTATTAAACCATTTGATGTTATTAAAACAAATGAAGCAGTTACAACACAAGCCAAATGTAGCAACCACCTGCGGATGTTAACATGTAGTCATGACAAAACACTTGGAATGTTTGGTAGATCCGTCAGATAGCGTTTCAGAGCAATGTGCAACTATGATTAATGGTATGGAACTTATACAGGAACTTCGAAAGGAGATAACCGCACTTTTAGTGAATTATCTTATTTCATTTTGGAAGCAGCCTTGCATGCTGGTGAAGAAAGTGAGCATATTGATATGATCTTGGATGTCTACAGAGATGCCAACTACTACGGAATCTCCGTAGTTCCTACGGAAATAGCTCTTGTACTACGAAATACGGAAAACCGTGATTTTTCTATGGAAAATTAACAGAAGTTATTAATTTTTATTTTGCTTGTTCCCCTTCCCAACACAACGGTGGCCACTTGACGATCCATCATTCGTCTTGCTTGTGATGCTATCTGCATCTCCAGTTCTGCCTCTCAAAGCTGCTCTGATCTTAGCGGGAGCGACCGGCACTCGATGAGTGTGGCCTTGCACTGAGCTATTCTAAGTGAAAACCTCCCTCCTCAGCATGCAACATTTTGGGGACGTTAAGCATAGCTCGCTTTGGTGGACGTGGGTGGAGTTCGGCCTGAAGCTCTTTCGCAGTACAGCCACAAGCTCTTGAAAATCGTTTGGTGCAAAACGTGAGTGTCATTGCTTGGCATCAGAGTCTTTTTTTTTAATCGTGCGTCGACCATTTATGTCAGAAATTAATATTTTGAAGTTTTTTCTTGCATTGCATTGCAGAAAAGTATGCTTGGATTGCGTTGCAGAGTTCGCCAAAATGCGTAATTACGAGTCTAGTATGCATCGAAATTTTACCAACGCGTAAAAATATGCATCAGGAATTTTTCGCAAAGCGTAGAAATACACGTCGAGAAGCGCGTAAAGTACGCATCAACACAAAACATATGCATCGAGAAACGCATAAAACTACGCATCGAAGAATTTTTTTTTTTTTTGATTGGAGGTTTAACGACCACCGTGAGCAACTCAATGGGCTATAAGCAGTCGCCCGTCCCTAATTTAGGGTCACTGGTTCCAGGGAAGGGAGAGAGCCAGTGCCGTAAGACAAACACAACATCCATGCCTGACCGGGATTCGAACCCGGACCCCTTACGGACGAATGATCAGAGGCCAGCGCCTTAGACCACTGCGCCACTGGGGCGGCTCGAAGAATTTTACCAACGCATAAAAATACGCATCGGGACAGCATTTCACCTTTCAAAAACGAAAGTGAACAAAAGAAAGATTTTTTCCGTAATCGTAATTTTGGTTTCTTGCGTTGTTGCCTCTGTCCAGTATTGTTGTTATGCATAATTTTATTCCATAAATCTTTGTATTTCACTTTAAAAATGGAGGGAAAATTTCCGAAAACGGAAATTCGACGGCAAAAAAATTCCTGTGTAATCTTCAGGAAAGACAGTGCCACAGCTTTTAGGAATTTCTGCTTGTTTGTTGTAATTTGGGTTATCCTCAAGATCGATGCATAACTGAACAGAATTTTGGGGCAATTAGTAGTGGTGAAGGATGCTTTCGGCCTGAAACTTTCGAAAACGGAAATTTCGTCTTTCAAAACTTTCGGAAACAGTGAAGATTTCTCCCGTAATCGTAATTTTATTTTTCAAGCGATGTTTCCTCTGCCTAGTATTGTTGCTAAATTTCATTTTATTTCATAAATATTTGTATTCACCTTGAAAATGGAAGGGAAATGTCCGAAAACGGAAATCGGACGTAGCAAAGGTTTCTCCCATAACTGTAATTTTTTTCCCCAACGATGTTCCGAACTTGTATCCTGTGTTCTTAAATATTCCCCTAAAAAAGGTTTGCATTTCAGCTTGAAAAAGGGGGAAGAGTCCGAAAACGAAAGCGACGAAGCTGAAAAATTTGTAAGAATTGATGCATGATATTCAAAAGCATTCATATTCTCCAAGTTACACTATCTTTTATCTAAAATAGTGAAACCTATCATGCATTCATGGTCCTCAAACTGAAAGTTCTTTCAGCACGATAGATAAAATTATCATCCAAGGGATTTGTGAAGCCTACTGTCGTAGCTGATGGTGATGTTGAGCTTAATTTTTCAAATAACAGTTTTTCAAAAAAGAAAAAAATCAGAGAGGACACGACTAGTAATTGGAGTAAAAACAAGAATGTATTTAAGCGAAATCATTTTAAATGAAAATGAACTTTCTAAGTTCTATACATCTGTCGGAAAATTTTACATTGAAGAATGTTTTTATATTCAAGAAAAGATACTGATCTATGATGAATTCTTAAAACATGCAGAAGTAGCAGATCCTTCACTTAGAGCCAGAACATCATTTACTTCTGTATTATACATAGTCAAGCGCTTTCCATTTATAATAACTGAAAACGAACTTGATATACTGGAAGTGGAATTTTTATCTAAAATAGTGAAAGCTATCATGCATTCATGGTCCTCAAACTGAAAGTTCTTTCAGCATGATGGATAAAATTATCATCCAAGGGATTTGTGAAGCCTACTGTCGTAGCTGATGGTGATGTTGAGCTTAATTTTTCAAATAACAGTTTTTCAAAAAAGAAAGAATCAGAGAGGTCATGACTAGTAATTGGAGTAAAAACAAGAATGTATTTAAGCGAAATCATTTTAAATGGAAATGAACTTTCTAAGTTCTATACATCTGTTGGAAAATTTTACATTGAAGAATGTTTTTATATTCAAGAAAAGATACTGATCTATGATGAATTCTTAAAACATGCAGAAGTAGCAGATCCTTCACTTAGAGCCAGAACATCATTTACTTCTGTATGATACATAGTCAAGCGCTTTCCATTTATAATAACTGAAAATGAACTTGATATACTGGAAGCGGAATTACTTGTTATCAAGCTGACAAATTAAAGACCATAGCAGAAACAGATAGAATAGATGTCACTTGGTCAGAAATCTCAAAATTAAGAGGCTGTAATGGAGCTGTTAAGTATACTTTTCTCTCAAAAGTAATGTTTGCAATACTTGTAGTTCCACGCTCGAATGCTGCGAGTGAGAGTGTTTTTAGTTTAGTGCGAAAAAATCAAACCTATTTCCAACCTAATTTAGGTTTAGAAACTGTAGAAACACTTCTTATTGCAAAAATGAATATGTTCTCCTCTGGGCAAGTGTGTTATGAAAAAATATTTTCTGCTGAGGAACTCAAATCTGCAAAACAATGTACAGCCAAATCACTAAAGAAAGCTGTTTAATAATTTTTTTGTTGTGTAAAAAAAAAATGTATCAGTCATGGTGAATATCAGTTTCCATGTGAAAAATTTGGAATATTTTGATACAGATCTTCCTGTACACTGAAGAGCAATTGAATTAGCGATACCTTTCTAGTAAGGTGTAGCACCACTTTTCACCCTGATGACGGCGGCGATTCGTCTTTGCATGGACTCGACAAGACACCGGAAGCGTTGGGAAGCCATATGGATCCACGACCCCTGAACAAGCTCCCACAGTTCACAAAGATTTGATGGAGGGGGGTCAGAGACTCGAACATATCTCTCGATGGCATCCCAGATGTGCTCGATGGGATTGAGGTCAGGTGACCTAGCTGGCCAAGGAAGAGAGGTCACGTCGGTGGAGTGTTTATCCAACCATTCGGATACAATTCGTGAGCAATGGCAGGGTGCATTGTCTTGTTGCAGGATGAGGTCCCCAGCGGGATGTTAAAGACGCACAAACGGGAGCAAATGGTCATCCAGAATATTCTGGTAACGTTGACCTGTGAGGAACAAAGTCACACGTACCAGGGGTCTCGTTTCAGTCCACGTAAACAGTCCCCAAATGAGAATGCCACCCCCACCAGCTTGAAGAGTACCCTGCTGGCAAGAAGGATCCATCGCTTCATGTGGTTTGCGCCGTACTCGTATCCTGCTATCCGCATGTACCAACGTGAATCTCGACTCATCAGTCCAGGCAACATTTTTCCCCTTGTCTAGGGTCCAGTGGCGATTATTCCCGCGCCCATGCTAATCTTTGCACCCTGTGATGTGCGGTCAGCAGCGGTACCCTCGTGGGACGATGGCTTCTGTACCCCATAGCGAGGAGATGGTTCTGGATGGTGTGGCTGCTTACACGTTTTTGTGCACCAGCGTTAAATTGCAGAGTGATTTCTTCCACTGTGGCCCGTCTATCCACTGTTACAATGCAAGCTAGCCGACAATGACCCCGCTCATCCACACGCTGTGTTGTCCACGGCAGTTGGCCCTTGCAGGGATGGTTTTACCGGATTCAATGTACTAACGGTGCATCCATGACACAGTGGCTCGTGAAAATCCCAGTGCCTGCACGACTTCCGAGATGGAGTGACCCAGTCGTCGGGCCCCGACAATTTGCCCACGATCAAATGTGCTTAGATCCTCCTTCTTACCCATACTGCATCCGACTCTTACTGATTCCTGTCGCATCACTTCTTATATTGTCGGATCGCTGCATACGTCATGTCGTTTCCATTTATAGGCCGCCCACAGCGCCACATTTGCATAACACCAGCTGTCTCTAATTCAATTGCTCTTCAGTGTATATAAATGAATAAGTAAGTAAAAAATATTAATTAAATTAAATGAGTAATACTGTGTTTTCCTTGGTTAAAGTTATTCTTTCTGGTATGACTACTGAAAAATGGCCAAAACTACTGAAAATTTGTACGAGTACTACTGAAAACATCTGAAACAGGTTCTCTGTGTCTATAGGCATGAATCAATAAAATCTGCAGAGCGAATTAGCCGAGGATCGCAAGGAGTCCGATTTCATGAAATAAAGCGACATCACAAAAAAGACGTTTTCTGGCTTGTAGAGAAACAAAAACCAAGTTTTGCCAGTTCTTGGCCAATTTGTGGAAATGTGAATCGAAAAGAAAGAGGCCAGGTCATAAATCATTGTATGTGACAAGTGATGAAAAATGTTACAAACTCACCTAAAATCAAATCATTGAGATTGAGGCACTAACATCAAACCACGAGAAAGCTGACAACACTCTTTTTACATGCAAAACATGCTGCTGAAGCTTTCAACACTATAGTCCTCATAGCAGATGAAACCGACATTCTTATAATTTCTTTAGACATGAGCCAATTCATCAGAAGCAAATTTCTAATCAGCGTGGTACGAAATCTCGAGTCGGACTGATTGACGTCACAAAATTTACTTCAGCATTGGGAAAAGAAATTTGTTCAGCACTGCTAGGGTTACACAGTTGGACTGGATGTGATTCAGTGAGTGCCTCTGCGAGTCAGGAAAAAGTTTAAAACACATAAGCTTTTACAGAATACTATAAATTACCAAGAGACATTTGCTTCTATCGGTACTTCTTGGGAACTAACAGAGGAACTATACAACAGCATTCAGATATTTACATGTCAGTTCTATTGCAAAACCACCAAACTTACTACTGTCAATGATCTGCGCAATTATACGTTCATCGAAAAGAAGAGTTGCATTGAATTCAGTCAATTATCACCTTGTGAGGGCACTTTAAAGCAACATATGCAACGATCAAATTACAAAGCAGCTATCTAGAGATGCAGTCTAGATAATTGTCCACACATTCCGAAACCAACATAGGACATGTTTGGGAAATAAATGTGGAAGGAAATTTAACTGTTAAGTGGATGACTGGCCTGCCACCTCCAGATGTTGTACTCACTCTGATATCCTGCAGGTGTACAAGAACTTGCCATCCATCTGACTGTTCGTGTATGCTTGATGGATTGAAGTACACTGCTGCCTGTAAGCTTCTAACATGTTCAAATATGGAACAAGAAGATGATGAAGATGTAGAAAAGTTTTGTGAGAGTGATGAAGATGAGTAATATGTGATCTTGTGATCAGTTAAGAGTGTTCATACTGTCAGCTATACCCATTTTTGGCCTCCTTATCTGTGTTTCCGCAAACATATTTTGTAATACATTTCATTGTGCAATTCTAATAAACATTATTAAAAGTAGAATTTCATGCTAATTAACTTTTATGCCTACATAGTTTTACCTCCAATCCTCAGATTTTGTGCTTATATTGCTTTTGTGACAAATATAATTTGCATTTTCGAACGACAGCCATTTTCTACAAATGGGGCCCAAAAAATAATTTAGCTACACATTTAAAAAGTCCATCACACATTTTCTAACACTACATACATACAGCTAACTAAAAACCATTATTTGTATTTTCCCCCTCTTTGGTACTCAAAGTCAAAATTTTGATGTCTGGCCCACGGACTAATTTCGTTTGTGTTTGTACAATACATCAGAATGCTACACTGATGGAACAAAACATCAGAGTGCTACACTTAGTATGGAACAAAACACAACGCAAGTTACCTGAATTAACAGGAGACTGTTCAGCCAATAAACTCCTATAAAGATGTCCTTGCAAACATAATTTGTGGAAACCCTACACCTGCATGTTACTTCAGCCAGTGCAACAATTGTCCAGGACTAGAAGAGCTCAAGAAACAATTTGAAGATTGTTTTGATCTAAATAGTATAGAAAATGTGACATTCAAACAATGGATGCAATTAGAGAAAAGAACAGTTCTTGAAACATTTTATCAAAATCCGCCCAGCAGGGCTGACAGCCTATCACACCCAAGAAAATAGTTGCTTTAGTAGCCACTCATGGTAAAAATAGTAGCCTAAATAGTAGCCTTAACAACTTATGTTAATGACTAAGGTAGTTGCCCAAAAATGTGTATGAGTTTCAGAATGTAAGTGCTCCACACCAAAAAAAAAAAAAAAAAAGTTTTGTTACTTTTTTTATTTATTTCAAACCACGGTGACAAAATTAGCACACGTTCACGTTTTGGTGCGGAAAAAAATTTATATATATATATACACACACACATCCATACACTACGAGAGGGCATTTTAAGTTTCAATATAATGCTACTCAAGACACTCAGAATTATAAAGGTTAGGGAAATTACCCCCCCTCCAAAAAAGTTATTCAATTATATATCAAAAACTACTTACATAAACTAACCTGATACAAACTTTGGAATTACAAAACACTTCCTTCTTTGTCATTGTTCAGGAGGTCAGATGTTCTAATCTGCATCAAGCCAGTGCGGAGAGCTTTCTTCTGCATTTGTGGTTGGTAAAAAAATATAAGTTTTCCCAAGTGGGCTTCATACACTGTGTTAAAAAAATTGTTGTGTATTTCTTCTTTCAAAGGCGATAGTTGTGGTCATTCAGTGTTATGATGATCACTTGTTTTGTTCTCTACACATAATTGTAGTTATCTGATATGAAGTACATCAAGAATCTCATTGGAATAGATGAACATTTGAAATATTTCAAACTTGTCTTTTGTACCGCTATGAAAATAAATATCAAACACTGTGAATGTGTTTAGTATGGAACAAAAACACGAAGCCAAGAACTAAAAAAATGAAAACTTGCAGTTTATTATCATCAAGAATGGAATGGGTACAGTGTAATCTCCCTCTTCAACAATGGAAACTCTTTAACTCATAAGTAATAACAATAATGGTGCTTAACAAGATTTTGAATTATGTTGTAAAAGAGTACATTTTATTTTGATTCCCATATTTTGAAAAATAAACGTGAAAAACCTGACTGAAATGTCTTCATTTCATTAGGGCATGGACAACTTACGATTCAAGCTCAAGTCTGTGTAGGTCAGCTATAATTCATATGAAGCATTATATTCATATACACCTGCCTTGATAATGTCACAGTCATTTTTCACAGTGTCCTTAATGCTTTTGAGACAAATATAAAGAAATTACTTCATCCTGTAAAATTATTCCAACTCATAATTATAGAAACAAGAAAACAAAAAAACTTGACTTTCTTCTAATTTGGGTTACTTTTATAACAGCAGACAGTTCAAAATCTCTAGATGTTAACCATGATTGATTTTCAAAGCTCTAACAACAAGAAAAGCTGAAGAGGATCGGAGCAAAATATAATATCAGGCTTGCTCCAGATCTAAATAACAAATTAAAGAAATTCCTGCCAGCTTTAAAGCAGAAAGAAGTGGACATCCAATTGCAAGAAGGAGTAATATATTGCATCGACTGTAACTGCGGACTCAGCTATATAGGAGAAACAGGGAGAAGTATTAAGGTCCGAATGAAAGAACACCAAGCAGCTATTAGGAACATTAGTAACAAAACAGGGCTAGACAGACATATACAAGCAAGTGGACACTCCATAAATTGGGACTCAGTAAGAATAATCACCCACCAGTCAACTTAGTAAAGAGGAAACTAGAAGAAGGGATCGAAATAGCAAGAAGAAGAAGTACCACAACTAACGATAATTGTGGTTGGACTCTTCCAACTGAGTGGCAGCAACTACTCCGGTGACGCAGTCCTGATGACGCACTAGGCTTTAGTTCGAAAATTTGACCACCAACTTTTATGAATAATAACCTCTATAAGACCCATAAAAAAGTTAATTCCATACAGTACACTATGAATAGAGGTGCCATAAATTCATTTACAACTAGAATAAAACTAATATTATCCTTACATCCACTGATGACAATAATAAAACCAAAGCTCAATTTTTTTAAAATAATTGTTTTATAACTCTTCAAAATTACTGTCATGGGACATCAAAAACTGTTATATTATGACCCCCCCCCTCTCCCATGTATAAACAAACTGTTCTTTATCATTTAGCAATTTTTTTTTGGGGGGGGGGAGAGTTTACATTGTTCTTATACCATGGTAGCAATTTGGAGGAGTTATATGCAGTAAATTATTTCAAAAAATTGAGTGTGAACTTATACTACTGCCATCAGTGTATATAAGGGTAGGCTTAACAACAAAAAAAAAAAAAAAAGCTTCCTCATTAACCTTAGATTCATTCTCCTTTTTTGAGGTTTTCTCCATAAATGCATCAATCAGGGAGGATTTTCTTTTATGAAGTACCCTATTTATTTTTAATGCGTCAAGTTCATGTTGTCTTTCCTTTTGTCAGAGTTTTTCTCTGCTCATTCTAGAATGTCATGTGCAACTCGTATAGCAGGTATGTCTTTTTTTTTAATGCTTGCTTTAGTCTCTCATTGGCTTCTTTAAGCACATAGTCTGATGATTCCTGTACTTCTTTTTTCTTGAACAAGAATTTTTATCTCGTGTTCCATGTTTTTTCCAGTTTGCTTTCTGCTCTTCAAATCCTTTATTTCGCAATTCTTGTTTCAATCTCTCAGCACTTTCTTTCTCTCCTTTCAGTTGCTGTTCCTTTAATCTCTGCTCCTCTTCCAAATGGTTGCTATATGAACTATATGCATTAAGTGCTAATTTTATTAGTTCTTTGGTTATTGGTACCTTTGCAACTTGGTTGTTATACATCTTTAATGCATCTTAAATTGTTAGTATCTCATTCAACATCTTCTCAGACATAGATGCCTTCTCATCTGAAAGAACTCTTTGTGATACCGAAAAGCCTCTCTCTACATCACTGTTGCCATGTGATAAAGCAAGGCATGCTTTCACAACTTTAGCCAAAGATGGATATTTCCAGTCTCCAAATGTCTTTTCATACAATGTCTCTCCAAAAATAATCAATCCTAATTTCACTGTTTGGAAAAAAATCTTATACATACAAGTACATCTATACCTAGACTCACATGTGATTAGAGGAACGACCTACTCAAATGACAAAAAGTACTGTCTCATTATTTTTAACAGATACGCATAAAAGTCACACTAGGTGTTTTTTCGATTACCACTTAATTTTTTCGTTATGAACAATTCCTAATTTATATTAGACAGTTTGTAGATAATGTAAAGGGAGTTTAAATGTCTGCTGGCGAAAATATGCATTTTTCATATCATTCGGAAAATAAAGCTGTAAAAACAATCACACAAATTTATTTCAATGAACATATCATTCATGAAATTCTAGGTACAAAATTTCTGACTTGAAATTGATGCATTTAACCTCAAATAAACTTCAGTAAGCACAGAAAACAATAGTCTTTAATATGGCGAAGGCAAGATATGTGCTCGCTCCTGGCACTGCCGTATTCCAAACAGAAAAACGGGACACTTTTTCGGCGGAACATCTTGATTTGATATACTTGCCATTGACTTTCCTCAATGATATTTGCAATGAAGCAGAAAGCAATAAACTGAACAAGACATATCGATAACAATTCAACCTGTAGTATCGATATCAAAGTTGATATTCACCTGTATCGATATTACAACTAATGTTAACACAATCACATCGATATATGCAACACAAATTACGTTTTTAAAAAATAGCAGCCTTACAATTAAAATAGTTCAAGGTGTTTCTGAAAATAGTGGCTTTTGGCTGGTTTTTTTTTTTTTGTGTGTGTAAGAAATAGTAGCCATAGTTGCCTGTCATCAAAAATAGTAGCAACAGTTGCCTATTAGTCGCCACTGGTAGCCCTGACACAGGAGTTTTCGGACCTGTTGTTTGGAAAACTTCCAGCACTGCTTCACCATTCTTTTTTTAGCAACTCAACAGTCATGTTACCTAAGACACCTTAAAAGACATAACAGAAAATAAATACATAGCAATTTGTGACTTTGCTGAAAATTATTCTTTTGTATTGCAAGATGCAGCTCAGGGTTTTCACTGGAACAATGTCCAGGCAACCCTGCATCCTATAGTTATATACTACTGTAATGAGAAAACTCAGAACCTATAACATGTAAGTTTTGTGGTTATATCCGATTGCCTAATTCATGACAGTATAGCTGTCCATCTGTTTCAACGTTACCTAATTAATTTCATGCAGTCACATTTTTCTCAAAAACCTGAAAAGATATTTTATTTTTCGGATGGAGCAGCTTCACAATACAAAAACAAGTCAAACTTCCTCAACTTGCGCTACCACGAGACTGACTTTAATATAAAAGCAGAATGGAATTTTTTTGCAACAGCACATGGTAAAAATGCATGTGATGTGATAGGGGAGACTGTGAAGTAGTTAGCTGCAAAGGCAAGTTTACGACTTGTTTATGATGATCAAAGCATGACCCCACGCCAACTCTTTGAATGGGCCAGTGCTAATATTGCCTCCATTCACTTTCAGTTTGCAACAACAGAAAATTACAAAGAGGAGGAAATTATCCTTAAAAGTACAATAACTTCTGCTAAGACAATAAGTGGTACTCAAAAACTCCATTGATTCATTCCAGCAGGAAAACACAAATTATTAGTCAAAGCTTACTCACTTTCTGAGCATTTTAAAGAAGAGATATGAGTAACAGACGAAGCTAAAGAGAACATTAGTTTGGAAAATATGGTAGGTTTTGTGATTAGTAAATACCCGGAGCACTGGTGGTTGGGATGTGTACTTGGTGTGAATGAGGACACAGAAGAGGTCAAAGCGAGCTTCCTGGAGCCACACGGCCCATCTTCATCATACAAGTATCCTCAATCACCGAATATACTATTGGTTCATAAATCTGATCTTTTGTTAAAAGTTGACCCTACGACAGCTACTGGAAGAGTATATAATTTAACAATTACAGAGACAAAGAAGGCAAATCAAGCACTGGCATACAAGTGGCAAAATTTAAAAGGAAGGAAAACAGCATTGTACATATAGAAGATAAAATTATTTTGTAAGTGTAAATATGCACATCGAACGTTATACAGAATTATGAATTCATTTAGACTGGAAAACAGTTTCAAATGACTTAGATGCTTATTTTCATTGTTTAACATTCACAATATATGGAAGAACATGTATGACATTTTACACAAACCAAATGAAGAATGCTCTGCCAGTCAGGGGTGGAACCGGTAAGTACATCTGGCACATTTCAGTTGCATTGTTCTATGTTATTTATTTTTTTATAGTGATCCCATTGAGATCCCATTATGAAACTTTAAGGATATGTAGAAAAATAATGTAGGTTAAATATATATTTTTTCAGATTTTTTAAAGACACCTATTTTTTAATATTTATTATTTTTTTTTTGAATCACCTTGAAATTTTAAAATTTTAGTAGTCATGCAGCATATCAAATGAAAGCCCAACTAAAGATCTTTAAAATGAGCCATGATTCATGAGCCTAGTTCTACTAGAACCAGAGTAATTGGCAGTTCAAATTTGCTCAGCAGATGAAATTTCATGTTGTTGTTTTTAATTTTTAAATTTAATAACTAAAAAACGGATGCATTAAAATTCTGAAAAAAATCATGTTTGTTTATATTGATGAACACTACAAATATACCAAGTTTAAGGAAAATAAAAAATGGTCGGGGTTGTGAGCCTCGTTGATTTGTCGTGGAATGACCCAAAGCCTGGTGGTTATAGATCAAGAGCTTTAATACAGAAGAAAAAAAAAAAAAAAAAATCAGGGGAACATGGTAACATCATGATGGAAGAAATAACAGACCTGGTTGGAGAAAATGACCTGGTTGTTGAAAATGCACTTAACAAAACAAGATAATTTTCTAGGGCAATTTACCATTGCCTTCCAAAAGTACAGTTTTTAATAAATGCATCCAATTGCTAATCACTATTTAACTAGACATAAACCCCGATTAAAAAGATATGGAAAATCAGCAGCACTTGACATATTTGTAACAGTAGTAAACAGGAAATGCATTACAGTAAGAAATGAACAAAAAAATTACAAATTATGAAAATTCCACAAAAACTACATTCCCAGATCTGGGCTTTGAAAACTGGGCATAATTTGATTAAATTGGGACACTTGGCAGGTATACATAAATTACAGCAAAAGAAAACGCTTGAACTACAAAACATCACATAGAGGCCAAAAAATAAAAAAAAAAAAAAGAAAAGAAAAAGAAATGGATAAAGAATTTCAAGACATTTAAAAGAATTTCAGAATATTTCCAAGACATGGACTTCCAGGAATTTTTCCAGATTTCCAAGACATGGAATTCCAGGAATTTTTCCAGATTTCCAAGACATGGAATTCCAGGAATTTTTCCAGACTTCCAAGACAAGTATGAAACACGTACATAAAAAGACTTGTGAAAATGAGCTGGACATTTTGCCAAAAAAAGTTATGAATGTTAGATAACAGATGCAACAAGCCACAAGAAAATCAAAAAGAAATCAGAAAACTCCATGAGATGTGGGTAAGTGAGATTAGGAAATATGAGACCCATGTGAAAAAGAACTGTCCAAAAGTCAGTTGTACAAGGGACCTTCATCCAGTTGTGCGTGAATGAGAGACAGAGCATAGCCCAGTTGCTACACAACAAATAAATAACTTACCAACATTTCACAGAATGAGATAACTCAGTGATCTGCAATATATGGAACACCTGAAAATTTTAGCACTTACAATTTTATGCAAAATACACTGCTGTCCAAAATTAAAATCCAGAAGGCATTTGCAGGGATAAAAAGGAAAACGTGTAACAGCAGTATAATTTGCATACACACAGTGGGTACGTTTTGACTCTATGCACGTTAAATCCAGAATTACTTTGCGAGTTTAAACAATAGTCTCATGTTGCACCAGTTATGATAAAAGAAATTTGAAAGCACTTACTTGTAACACATCGTGTGAAGCCAGAGGCTCTTGTATGAAGTTTAACTCTTAGATACCAACTTGAGTATATGGTGCAAATTCTAACCAATTCCAAACCTTGGATGAATTTAAAAGCGATCGAGAAATTCTTATGTTCTACGTTTCAGAAATATTGATACTTTCCGTCTGATCTGTAAGGTCCATTTCTTCAGGTTTCACAAGTCCTAGTGAACAAATATTGCACACTAAAAATGTTGAAGTTAAAATATAGTGGCACATTGAAATCTGTAGTTCAGGTATTTTAAAAAAGCTGTAAAAAAGAGTATGCTCTCTATTGTATGCCTAAGGTTAATTATCGCAAGTCTATTCGATAACATAATAGATGAACTTGTCCGAATACATTCGAAATGAAGTGCTAGAAGGCATGAGTCTAGTTTCATACAGTAAATGTCTAGTTCACGAGATTCATAGTGAGTCGAGCTGACATAATATGTGGTCCGTACCAGCCTGTGATCTAAAATCTTGGTAGAGTATTGAGAACATTCGCTAGACCAGAAGGCATTTCTGAAGAATCTGAGTTCGTTAAGCTTGATTACCTTAAATTCTATTGGGGTATATTGCATGGTACATTGATTTAGTTGAATTAAAAGTAAGTCAGCATTAGGGTTATGTTGAAACGAAAAGTCTAAGAGGTCAAGGTAAAGAATATGTTCCCATGTTGTATCACAGTTTGGTTGTCATATAAACACGCAACAGAAAGACATCGTAAAAACTCGTTGAACGTAACTAATGAACATCTGGAGGACCAGCCCAGGTCACGGGATTGTAATGCATTTTGGTGTTTCTTACACAATCTTCAGGAAAGTGACATTACAATTGTTGTTTTTTGGTATTAATAGTGCAGTGTGTTGTGCAAGTAAGGTAAATCCATTCTCCACCCATCTCCATGACGTCACTACGTGTCGGCATATCTCTTGATGCATTTGACTCCCATGTATGAATAGCATAATTAGGTTTCCCTTTTTTTTTTTTTTTTAATCAAATTATTTTGTTCATTTTTTGTGAGTAATTTCCAAGGTAGGGGAGGTCTATATTATGATTTTTATTACAGTTTGTATCTTTAGTTTTCTCAATGACTACAGCCTCAGCATAATGCAAATCTCTTTCGATTTGATGTCTACAGACCAAACTGATATTTTCAAAAATTGGTTCGGCTCAATTGTTATTGCAGTAATCAATAAGTGATGTCTCATTCTCTGATTTAAACCAATTATTAATGTGTTGGCATAGATGTATCTTAGTTTATTTTTGGTACAAAAGGATGTACATGTACATCCTTTTTTATTGCTGGTACGTAGATGATACTTTTCTCATTATTAATTCATCAGACCACAGTCGTATTAATGAAATACAGAAAATCTTTTCAGATATATATTATACCCTTCAATTAAACTTATCTTAGAGCTTGAAGAAAACAAAAAAACTGCCATTTCTGGATGTGATGATAATAAGAAAAAACCTCAAAAACTTGACTTTTGTGTACACTGCAAACCAACCTATAAACCAGTACTCATATCAGAAGAACTCTTCACCCATGGCCACAAAAAATTGTTGCTTTTAAATTGTTTATTAGAAGAGCATTCAGCCATTGTAGTAATAATAAGTACAAAAATGAAGTTAATTAACCTGGATTTTTCATACTGCAAATACTTTTTGGATACAAGATTTCAACCATCAAGAAATTAATTCATGAATTTGAGTACCCAAGACTAAAGAATAGTACAACTACCACATATTGTGGAATACTTTCATATATCCCAATTACCAATACATACCTGCCAACTTTCAGAAACCGAAATCCATAAAAAAAAAATTAAAATTAATCGATATATTCTATGAAATTTTTAATCGATATATTCAATGAAATTACTTGTCACGCATATTGATTAAATGTACTGAACAGATCGATTAAAAAACGATGTTACTTAAATCAAGTAACAACTTTTAATTGATAAGACTACAGATGTTTGAATTTATCCACATGTTTATTTTTATTAAAATAGAATCTATACATAATTTCTCATTACTATGCTATCATTATGATCTATATTTAGTGCAAATACTATGCTATACTATGATATATATAAAAATAAATGTACTGAACAGATCGATTAAAAAATGATATGTTATTTGAATAAAGCTCATATTGAGAAATGGCTTCCTAGTTTAATTGAATTAATAATCTAAAGCAACTTATGGGAATTTACTAGGAAATTTGCTATAAATGAAAAAACTTTCCTAGTAAATTCCCATAAGTTGCTTTAGATTATTAATGATATGTTACTTAAATCAAGTAACTTTTAGTTGATATGACTACAGATGTTTGAATTTATCCACACGTTTATTTTTATTAAAATAGAATCTATACATAATTTCTTATTACTATGCTATATTATGATCTATAAAGAGATAAAAATTTATTTTTATGGAAGTTTGCATCTAAAGGGAAGGATGTTCCACTCTTTGACTCCCCAAATTCAATAGGATCGTATCCCACGCCGCCACAGAACAAACTAAAATGTTTTCAAAAACGAACCCTTTTCATGCTATGTTTATCTTACAGAGAGATGGACGATGAGACAGTCAAATTAAAAAAAAATGAAATAAATGAATGACTGGGGGACACTAATTGGTAAATTATGGCTCAACTAAAATCGAAGTGAACAAACATTTTGCACAAATCGCATCCAGTTCATTATAATTTTTAACAAAGGAAGTTAATTTCGTATTTTTTTTCCATGCAGTCAACATTAGATTTATGCTTGGCACTAGAAATATGATTAGTAATATCATTTCTTCCACCAAGCGAAACGCTGAAATTACATCAACACGTAGCGCATAATGCATATTTTTTATTTTTTGAAAATTTCGAAATACATGGGAATTTCGCAGAACACGCATCATGGAATTTTTTATAGCCCCCCCCCCTTATTTGCTGCTCATGTACAGTAAAACAGTAACAGCTTAAAGAGATGCACTTTGCAGAGGAAAAAATAGTACCTCAACATATTAATTGAATCAAGCCAAGACATTTTTATGCATGTTAACGAGCGATGAACAAAGCACGGTTGGAAAGCATAGAAAACTTACTGACTAACAGACCAGCAAAATAAATCATTGCTGGAGAAGCACTTGGCTTGAATGAACATTGGACTTTTTTCTTTTTTTTTAACTTCCTTTTATAGTAAGTAGCATTCTTTTTTAGGCCAAATTTATTGCCAGAGTAGAAGTTACGAAACCATGCCCCAATGCATTTTTAATTTCACAAAACTGGCAGCTTTTGCTTAATTTCGTAATGTTGGGCATCACAATCTGGGCTTAAAAATCTGTTTGCATTTTTTTTTTTTTCCTACGATAACTACGCTCTGAGATAGCATTTCGAACTGGGAGTAATAAAGACAAGTGCTCCAATGCAAGACAAGACAAGACAGAGACAGAGAGAGAGACCCAAGGTTAAACAGCAAGACCAGCTGGTTGGTGCAGTTCAGTTTACGCGTGGCGCAAGTTTTGAGTGTTTGAAACAACGCAAAACAATAAACCTAAAATGTGGGAAAACTGCAGCAAATGCTCCCACATAAACACATGTAACTGAAAAGTTTTTCGTAACTTACATCAGTGCTTTACCTTGAATAGATTAAGTTAAATAAAAATAGTGTTAATAGTGGGTGCAAAATCATCAGAAAAAAAAAATCTCTGAGAATCACCAAACTCATAAAATTGACATTTTGCCCATAAAACAAGTCACATTTCCGTAAATTTTATGGGCAAATCATAAAACCTGGTACGTATGCCAATAACATCATGAAGAAGGAACATTCATCTGAAAATAAAGACTTTGGTATCTCAGCAAGAACTTATAAAGATATTATCCTGAGTAATAAAGAATCAAGCAAACTTCTAGACAAATGTGGAGTATTTAAAATCCCCATACTGCCTAAAAATAATACAAATGGCCAAAAGGAATTCTACATAGGTAGTACCAAAAATAAACTAAGGTACACCTACACCAACATATTAATAACTGGTTTAAAATCAGAGAATAAAATATCACTTATTGATTACTTGCAATAACAATCAAGCTGAACCAATTTTTGAAAATATCAGTTTGGTCTGTAGACATCAAACAGAAAGAGATTTGCGTTATGCTGAGGCTGTAGTCATTAAGAAAACTAAAGATACAAACTGTAATAAAAATCATAATATAGATCTCTTCCTTCCTTGGAAATTACTTATAGAAAATGAACAAAATACTTTGATTAAAAAGATTACAAAACAAAGGATACCTAATTATGCTATTCATACATGGGAGTCAAATACATCAAGAGATATGCTGCCACATAGTGATGTGATGGAGATGGGTGGAGAATGAATTTACCTTACTTGCGCAACACACTACACTATTAATACCAAAAATCGACAATTTTAATGTCATTTCCTGAAGATGGCGTGAGAATCACCGAAATGCATTGCATTCCTGCGACCTTGGGCTGGTCCTCCAGACGTTCAAGATTAGTTATGTTCAACAAGTTTTTACGATGTCTTTCTGTTGCGTGTTTATATGAAAACCAAACTGTGATACAACTTGGGAACGTATTCTTCACGTTGACTTCTCAAGACTTTTCGTTTCGACATAACCCTAATGCTGACTTACTTTTAAATTCAGCTAAATCAATGTGCCATGCAATGTACCCCAATAGAATTTAAGGTAATCAAGCTTAACGAACTCAGATTCTTCAGAAATGCCTTCTGGTATAGCGAATGTTCTCAATACTGTACGAAGATTTTAGATCACAGGCTGGTACGGACCACATATTATGTCAGCTCGACTCACTGTGAATCTCGTGAACTAGACATTTACTGTGTGAAACTAGACTCATGCCTTCCAGCACTTCATTTCGAATGTATTCGGACAAGTTCATCTATTATGTTATTGAATAGACTTGCGATAATTAACCTTAGGCATACAATAGAGAGCATACTCTTTTTTACAGCTTTTTTAAAGTACCTCAACTATAGATTTCAATTTGTCACTATATTTTAACTTCAACATTTTTAGTGTGCAATATTTGTTCACTAGGACTTGTGAAACATGAAGAAATGGACCTTACTGATCAGACGGAAAGTATCAATATTTCTGAAACGTAGAACATAAGAATTTCTCGATCGCTTTTAAATTTGTCCAAGGTTTTGAATTAGTTAGAATTTGCACCGTATACTCAAGCTGGTATCTACGAGTTAAACTTCGTACGAGAACCTCTGGCTTCGCATGATGTGTTACATGTGCTTTCAAATTACTTTTATCATAAACTGGTGCAACACGAGACTATTGTCTGAACTCGCAAAGTAATTCTGGATTTAACGTGCATAGAGTCAAAACGTACCCACTGTGTATATGCAAATTATATTTTTGTTCCGCACATTTAACTGATTGTGGATTATATATTATATTCCATGACAAACTTTTACTTGACATAACAGCAAGTAGAGATGTTTGGCATGTAAAGAGACCCAATCATAGAGGTAATAAACATTTTATAAAACAGACAAATGTGTACACATTTCGCATATACAAGGTCAGATCCGTAAATGTCACCAAGGTGAGAAGTAAGAATCCAACCTAAAAATGTCTTGATAAAGAATGAGATCACCTCACATGGACAGACAACTCCCACAATGACAATCCATGCTCATCGCCAGGTTGTTGTTGAACTCTGGAGCTAAAGAATTTCATTCCTCAATAAGGGTGGTGCATAGCTTGGGAAGGATTCTGGAAGGGGGCTGATGAGTGGCTACATATCATCCCAGAGCATCCCAGTCGTGCAGTATAGGGTTAAAGTCCAGAGATTTGGTGGCACAGGTCCATATGCTGAATACCCTTGCTCTGCAGGAAATCTACAAGTTGAGCCCCATGTGGACAAGCATTATCATCCATTAAAAGGAAATTGGGGCCAACAGGTCCCCGAAAATTTCTGACATATGGCTTCTCTAGGATCTCATCTCTATAATGCTCAGCATTCACATTGCCTCCTGAGACACATGGAGTGGCGTGCGGCTGTTGAACATAATGCCATCCCACTCAAGCAAACCACCACCTCCAAAGGAGCCTAATTCACAGACGTTTGCAGGATCATTATGGGTTCCTTGTTCCCTCCAGATTTAATGCCGACGAGAATCAGTTTGTAAAAAAAAAAAAAAACCAGCCCACTTGTCTGGGCTCTAGGAATGATGTTGGCTACCCCAGTTCAAGCAGGCTCTCCTGTGAGATGCAGTTAGTGGGACATTTCAAACCATGCATCTCCCGGCATAAAAGCCAATTGCATTAAGCCTTCGGCACATCGTTTACTTTGATACTGTAGTCCCAGTGGCAGTGGAGAGCTCTGAAGACAATTGCCAGGCTGTATACGACCTATGACACCGTGCAGTTAAAGCGACATAGCGGTCATCACAAGGTGTCGTACAACTTGGATGACCTTGGTCAGGTCTCTGTGACCCCCCCTGACTGGTGCTGTTGAATTGCTGACATAACTGTGGGGTGGATATTCAAGTCCCTTGTGACCTGGGCCTGAGACTGGCCTACTTTTGTTTGTCCTATTGCTCACCACCATACAGCGTCAGATGTACGAGACAAAAAGAAACCGTTTGCAGCCACCAGAATGCTTCTTACACAGGCTGACAATGAGAAATGCTACTTCTGTTTCTTCTTGGCCTTAATTAAGTAACTCAATTTACATATATTGGACAGTATTTTGCTCACCGATACGGAAATTTTACTACGGGCATTTGTTTTTTGTGTCTATTTACATATTCTTGTGAACATCATAACATTTCATTGAGAGCTTTGGATTATCTGCCCACTATCAACTTCTCGACTTTAATTTTGGACATCAGTGTAACTGAGTAACATGAACTAGTAGTATGATGAGAATTATGATTACAGGAAAATAAATGTTGTGTAAGGGAATCAGTGCTATTGAAATGAAAAGCTACAGTAAACAGAAAAAAACATCATCATCAAGGCATGTGGTTCTAACTTTCTTGACACTTCATCTGCTGCTGTAAAGAGTTTAGCCCTTGTTTCATGATGCAGAACTGGCAAGAAAAGGACAGAATACTTTTCTTGGATGTTGAAGAACTATACTAAAAAGTAAAATTTCAAAAGCCTGTCTAGCACCCTACATGAACCAACTGGCACAACGGCAGTAAGTCAGCTGAATTCTAACTTTATTCTAAAAAATTATATTTGTGATCTTAATGTATGGACATCATTATTTAACTTTGTTTGATGTTGTGAATCTGGAAGCAGAGATACTCTTCTCCCGAAGGAACTTAGCAAAAATAATTAAAACTTTAAAAGGGTGGCAGAGGGGGTTTGTAAAATGCAAATGAAATGTGCTGCCTTGAACTACCAAAGGGATTTTGAATCACTGCATTTTACACTAAACACAGTAACTCTCAATTTTTTTTTTCAGCTTTGTGTGTTTAATTCATTTGCATTGTACTATGCACCCTAAAGTTTTAATTCTTTTCCTGAAGTCCCTTTGAAAAGAATACTTCAACTTCCACAGTCACTACATCCTACAAAGTGAATTAGTGATTTGTATATATTTAAACCACATATATAATTTTTTTACATAAAGCTCACAGCATGTTTTAGACCTCATGTATTTGAGGGTATTATATACTGTATATTTCCACCTGTTTCTGTTTACATTACAAATTCTGAATACTCATGTACCTGTTGGTGTACAAAGAAAGAAGTCTGAATCTCACAAATACTCAATCAGTGCATTAAACTTTTGAATATCTGGTAAATGACAACAAGAAACCAGAGAAAGCATACAACTTGGAAGTAGTGAGATGTCTGATAGCACACAGTACATGATGTGCAAATTATAACATTATTATAATAATGTATACATATATATATATATATTCCTTATGTCATTTGTTAACGACATAGGACAACAACACATTTTACCTAAAACATTTTCATATTTTGGTTCAAAATCTCAATCAGTACTCAAAATTAGTGAAGCAGGATGATGAAATGCATAACACAAAAAGGATGGTGCCAGTTGTCACATTTTATGGTCCACTGTTTATCAGAACCAGACGTCAAGTGATAAGACATAAGACACTTTAGATAACGATTTAATATATTTATTATATTATTATAGCATCGTATATACAGGATCGTAAACACCTTGTTCTATATGGCTCCACAACACAACAACTCACTTGAACTGTGAACGTGCTACGCTAGACCGAGCTCCTAAACAAAGATCAACAACTGTCGGTCACGGTTATCACACTGAGGTTCTTGAACTATGTGACACCAGTAGCTACAGTTTTTGCTTACATCATATAGAACCATGGAAATAAACTTCAAACAAGGGAACTGTAAGTTCATTTAAGGAATATTTTGATTTAAATGATATTTTCATAAACTTAACTACAAAAAAAAAAAAAAAAACATTTTAAATACTACAAAGAACATCCACATACCATGAGATTGAAATCTTCACCTGCAGCATGAAAAATTATTTATATAACTACTTAACCACCAGGAAACTTATTTTGCATTTATAAATTAACAAAATCACAACTAACTGTAAGCAATTCTTGAATGATGACAAGTTACCTGTGGTGTACTATGTGCACTGCTACTTGCCTTCAGAGGTTCAAATGTACTCGAACTTGACCCAAAAAAGTCAAACAAGTCATCTTTGACATGTCCTTGAACAGTTTTGTTACCTTGAAGTACTGAGAATGGATCCCCACTTTGCTGATCTGCTTTTTCTGGAACTGCACCAGATGAAGTTTTATTTACAAATGGATCAAAGTTATTGGTGTAAGTTGTTTTGCTGCTCGCGTTGATCAGAGGCACACTCTGTGGGTTGCTCAGTAAGTCAAAGTTACTTGGAGTGGAAGAAGTATCACCATCAATGTCCAATAAATTAACCTGTGGCAAGTTATCTTCAAGAAGGCCAGCTTTTGGAGAAGAGGATGAAAAGCTCAAGTTCAAAAGATCAGCTTCAGCAGGCAGAGGAATCTTCTTGAGGTCTTCATTTAAGCTTGGTGTTGGTGTAGGGGTAGTTGAATGATCACTTTCAGAGTCATCACAATTAATCTGGAAAAGTGCCAAAAATAAAGAACAATTTTCCTCCCAAAACTGAATCTCTAAATCTGACAGAAGTTACACCTATAGCACTAAACTTCACATTAGAGATTACTTTAATGTCATACAATACCACAACAATCAAAGGTCTCCTACATACTGTAAAATAACAGGGTCTGGAATATAACGATGCAGTCATAATATTTCACAAATGAGAAAAACAACCATAGACAACCATAATATCACATTGAGAAAAACAACCATAATATCATATTGAGAAAAACAACCATAATATCACATAGAGAAAAACAACCATAATATCACATAACTCCCAACAATAAATACACTTAATAAGATTTTGAAATTTAAATAATGACAAAGATGATAAAACATCAAAATTACAAATTCTTGCTTGAGAACAGTTGAATGAATAGGGATAGCATGGCGTTCCATGCTTGAGAACAACGAAGTTGAATGACTTCCTCAAAACACACGGAACTTGCAAAATGTTGATTTTGTAATTGAGGAGCTCACAAAATATTTGCTGATTACAGACATTACAATACCATAAGAACGAATTTTTAAGCAAACTTACAAACAAAAATCAGTGCAAAGCATTTTCCTTCAAAACTACCTTTAAACATTTCAAATCTAAGCAGAAAGCAATTACTCTGCTTTATAAGGACTCTTTTCACACCAAGACACCTACCTCCTTTTTCATATTAAACAAAGTGCTGGTGGGCATTTATGTAAAATCTCTTTGTTTACCTTTCCACTAACATTTTACTTTTCACTGTTACACTTTTTATTTTTTGTCAGATGCATCTTTATAAATACTAGTCCGTAATCCGTGCCATGCACGGTTGAAAAAGCTGTGACTGAAATTTGTTCTTGTCATATAACACAAATCGTAATAAAATGTATAACTATAATAAATGGCTGAATTGTTAATGGGCAGTGTACATAAGATGGGTCACCAACAACAAAATTTTTGTAATATTCCCATTAATTTTTCCAACTACTCGTATACAAATTCAACGATGATATTCCTCATTATTATATAAACATTGAGAAACAGCACGAAATAAACAGTTGCCATCACCGAGAATAGGGATAGCATGCGTTCCATGGCAAATCAAAACAACTCTTTACTAAGAATAAGCTTAAAAGCATTCACATAGAAAACAAAGTCCAAGACATCGCTGTTTTGCTTGACTTTGAACTTCAATTACAACTACATAGTTGATAGCGGAGGGCTTAGTTCCAAGTCCGACCACTGCAGAAAGGCAGATGGTGCTGCAAGTACTGAAGCGAGAACAAACGCCAGAATAACGAATGGCAGATTGTACAAAAAAAAAAAATGCCATGGTAACATAAAAAAAAATTACTTACGACAATAAAAATTACTGCTCACAAATCTGTGGGTCAGTAGTTTTTATTTAAAAAAAAATAATGAAAATTGCACTAGTGGGTGGTGCTGGCAGATTGTAGAAAGAAACGGCCTTGTGTTTTAAATATATTCATTACTTTTTGCTTTGTGAAATACTCCACTTGAAGGAATACAAAAATGTGTTATAGTTATCAAGTTTGAGTCATTGATACCAACACATTATGAAATGTGCAACAAATGTGAGTCTGTAACAAAAAAAAAAAGTGAAGCACTCAGCCAAAATGAAATATTGGAACTGGATATTGTCTAGCATTAATTCCTGTTCTGAGCAATAAAATTTAACACAAATTTAATAAATCCAATGGTGGTCCACTCCAACTGTGTTTGCATACATACATACATATTACTAAGCTGTTCTCTGAGATTCAGAGGTTGGCTCCAAAAAGAAATACAAACTACCAGATATTTTTACTTACTTGTCGTATGACCGGTCAGTCTGATGCCAACCGGGAGAGAGTTTCTGTGTGTGTTTGTTTGAGCTGAACTGCGCTGTTGAGCAGAACTGACGATTCCAACCGCGAGACGGGTTTCAATCCCGATCCCGCAATTTTTTTTTTTTTTTTTTTTCGATTTGGGTATTATATTTTGCCCACCGATTAGAGCAGTGACGGGACTTTGTAAAAACGCCCTTGTGAGGGCGAAGTTCCGTTCAGCTCGCATAGAGACTCTGGCATCAGTCATCGGGTGCGTCGTCGTCGTATCGGTCCCGCGGACGAGGGGTCCCTCGCCCGCCCAAAGCCCAAGCGTTCGGCTTCTAAGGTTAGACTAGAGTGGGAGAACCCCTGGGTGCCCACTCAGTACTTAGAAGAAAATTTTGAGTTTTTCATCTCTCTCACAGAGATGTCATCTACCCAGAAGGGTAGAGTGAAAACAAAGGGGTCCGTCTCCAAATCGTCCGGGACACCCCGGACGCAGAAGGTAGCGGCAAATGCACTACAAAGCCCTGTCGGCAGTGCTAAAGGGGTTAGCCCCTCTTCCGAGAACAGCCGGAAGGTAAAGCCCAACGCTGGGGGAAACTCTCAAAGACGCTTCCCCCAGCGAGGGGCTCTAAAGCCGCTACACCCACGAAGGGAGCCTCGACGGAGCAGTCTCAGTCAGCCAATTGTGTAAGCACCCCCTTGCCAGTTCAGCCCATGGCAAGGAAGGGAAAAACAACACCCCAGCCCGAACCCTCTCGGGCTCCTGAGGGGTCGTCCACAGGGTGCTCAGAGGTACTTTCGGTGGGAGGTACGCATCCCAGGACACCCCCGGTGCTTACACCCGAGACGTTTGTGAACCTCGTAATCGACCTCACTAGGGAAGTCGAGTCCGTTCTCTCGGACTCGCGGGTCACTTCCTCAGGGAGAGAGAAGGTGAAAGCTGCCCTGAGCAGTGTTAGAGACGCTTGTTACGGGCAAGCAGCACGGGCAGCCTATCTCGAAGGCAGGCTGTCCGTGCGGGATGAGTTGCGCTGCGAAGCCGAAGTGAAAACGGCTTCCTACGCCGAAGTGACTAGGAAGGGGGCTAACAAGGCGAAAGGGCCTTCGCCCGCCCCGATTGAGACTAGCAAGAAGAAGGGAAAGTCAGTAGACAGGAGACACGTGCTTTTAGTCTACCCGACAGTCGAGAGTGCGTCCTCAGAGGACACAAAGAAAACCCTAAAAACTGCGGTAAACCCAACAAAACTGCAGATAGGGGTCAAGAGCTTACGGAGTATAAGGAAAGGAGGGGTCGCCGTGGAGTGTTCCCATCCCGGGGAGCTCGACCGCCTTGCCCAGGAGTTGAGAAGCAATCCGCTGACCAAGGATTGCACACTTCCCACAGCCCCACGGAAGAGAAATCCCCGGTTGATAGTGTACGGGGTCGACGGGGGACTCTCAGGGAAAGAGTTCGAGCAGATGGTTTGTGGGCAGAACCCAGAGCTCGAGAACGGGTTCAAAGCCTGTTTTCCCATCAAGTGCAAGGAAGGTAGGGTCCACTGGGTGGCAGACGTGGAACCCAAGGCCTTCAAGCACTTGGTGAGGCGGAAGACACTGAACTTGGGTTGGTCAGTGCTCCGTCTAAAGGAATTTTTGAGGGAGGTCAGGTGCTTTCGGTGTTAATGGGTTCGGCCATTTCCGAGGCAACTGCCCCGAGACAGATGTAAGGTGCGGCAATTGTGGTGAAGTTGGGCACCAGCACCACCAGTGTGCAGCCACACCGAACTGCAGCAATTGCACCGCTGCGAATACCAAGTTCCACCTGAAGCTGGACGTCTCACACTCCAGCTTCAGTAAGACATGCCCTAGTCTTATTAGGGAACTTGAGCAAAGGAAGAATCGGGTCAACTATCGTTGACGGATGGTAGTACCCTTGGAGGTACGCAGCTCTCGACAAAGAGTTTTTCGGTCTATTGACCAAGGTGTTCGACTTGACCCTGGCCCGGGGTCATCACCACAGCACTGGCCCTAGTGCGGTGAACAGTGTAAATAATTCAATGTGTGTGATTTTTGTTTGTGTCTAATTATTGTGAGAGGGGTGCATGAGACCCTCAGAGTGAACGTGTTTGTACTTTGCCGAGTTTCTTAATAAAGGACAGTAGTCCCAAAAAAAACTCGCGTTGGCGGGCGATCTCCCGGCCACGAGATGAGATATTTTGAAAAAGTTGCTTGCCCCAACTGCCCATAGCACGTCGCACACACGGGTTGTGACAGAGGGGTGTAAGGTACCGGTCCCGTGGGGGAGGCAGATCCCCACAGGTCTCTAGACCGAATCTGTCCGAGTAGAAGACTGTGGTTTCCGGTGACTGACAGGCTGGCTGTCGGAACGCCGTCAAGGGATCCTATCTATCCCAAACTATTCGAGAGAGTTCCGCATTTCCCTGCGAAGTCAGCACTTTGACGGTGCAGGTATTGTCATCAGCTAGTGTTACTTGTCGTATCAAACTTCTCCATTTACAGCGATCTTGACATGCAACTCAGGCTTCACTGATATCCATTACACGCTGTACACAAGATCTTTTATACTTCATTCTCATAATCTTTTTCTCATGCAGACACTCCAGAATCTGATCCACCCATGCCTTTCCCTTCCTGCCACTTGGGCTAAAACAATTTTCTTAATAAGCATCTCATCACTCATTCTTTCAACATGGCCAAACCACCGAAGCATATTGGTCTCCACCTTGCAACAACATTTTGCTTCACATCACAACAACAGCAACACATATTCATTCCTCACACAATCAGACTGTCTTGCCACAAACCCTCCGTAAGTAACGCATTTCTTCAGCACACAAACGACTCCTATGTTTCTTCTGAAGTACCCAGGTTTCACTGCCATACATCAGAGTAGGAACAATTACACTTTCATACACAGCCATGCGGGACTCTCTAGAAAACCCATTATTCCTGCGAAAACCTCCCAGAGCAGCTATGACTTTCAATGAAGAATTCACTCGCCTACTAATTTCACCATCCAATTTGTTCTCTCTGTCAAACATGCTTCCTAAATACACAAACTCACTCACCTGGTCAATCACAGTGTTGTTTATACACTATCTGCCAACAAGTAATTGGACACCTGTGATAGCAAAGGAAAATGAAGTTTATTCACCTTCAATAGTTGGTGGAGCCTCCACGAGCGGCCATTACAGCTGCGATGCTCCGGGGCATACTCTCAACCAGGCGTTGTACGATGGCTAGCGGAATTTTCTTCCACTCGGCTTGGAGAAGACAGGTCAGTTCCTTCACCGATTTCGGATGGTGGGGGCAACCCTTAAGTCGACGCTCCAACTCGTCCCAGAGGTGCTCGATAGGGTTAAGGTCCAGGCTCTGCGCAGGCCAGTCCATTCGATTAACCCCATTGTCACCATACCAAGCCATGGTGGACCTCGCAACATGACAGGTGGCATTGTCATCCTGAAAGTAACATGGGTCCACCCCGTAAAACTGCCACAACGTAGGAAGCGCATGGTCATCCAAAATGGTGCAGTAGGTCTCGGCGTTGAGTCTACCAGGAATTGCGACCAAGGGCCCCGTGCCATACCAGGAGAAACACCCCCACAGCATAATTCCACCGCCGCCGAACTTCACACTTGGCACAGTACATTCCGGCAGGAGGCGTTCTCCAGGCAGACGACAAACACAGACCCTGCCATCCAAACGGTAGAGGGTGAACCTTGATTCGTCGCTCCAGAGAACCTGTTTCCACTGTCGACGTTCTTTGCACCACGTTAGCCGAGCAGCACTATTGGACTTGGTGATCAAAGGCTTGTGGGCAGCAGCACGTCCATGATAACCGAGCAGATGGGCTTCCTTACGGATGGCATTCATCGAAAGAACACTCCCGGATGCCTGTTGAAACTCCTCGCAGATGTGGCCCATCGATTTGGTGCGGTTCTTCCGAATTTCTCTGGCCAGCACCTGTCGGTCTCTAACTCACAGTTTTGTGGGTCTGCCGGGTCAGGGCACATTCCAACAGTCACCTCTCATCTTCCACTTGCCAATCACGTAGGCGACTGTCCATTTTGGGTACTTCAACTCGCTGGATATGTCACGTATGGATCGGCCATTTCTGTGATACCCGACGATTACACCTTTCTCGAAATCAGAGAGCTCCTAACTGCGTGGCATTTTGCATGCGACTGGTTGCGTTGTTGTTTCCTCACACGATATTTAACGGCGGCCGCCGTGACGTGTATCAGGACCGCATATATCGTCGATTGCAGGAGTGTCCAATTACTTGCTGGTAGATAGTGTACTTACATTACATTCAATGCTACCAGATCCTCTCTCAAACACCATAACTTTGGTTTTTCCTTATTTATACTCAGTTTGAATTTCATGCAAACTTCGTACATCCGAGACAACATACTCTGCAAATCACTTTTGCTCTCTGCCAATAGGACAGTGTCATCAGCATACAGCAATCTGCACACACGTATATCACCAAGACATAAACCACTATCATCTATTTTGGCATCATGCATGCACGCGTCCATAAATATATTAAACAGCCATGGTGACATTACACAACCTTGTCTAACTCCTGCACCAATAGAAAACCAATTTGGTAAAACACGATTCACTCATACACAAGCTCTACTACCAGCATACATGGCTTTTACACTATTAAGTAGATTCCCAGTAACACCATATTCATTCAATACCTTCCACAAAAGTGTCCAATTTACTCGGTCGTAAACTTTCTCTAAATCTATGAAGGCAGCAAAACCTTTCTTAACAACAGCTAGATACTTTTCAATCATCATGCATAATGCAAAAATTTGGTTGGTGCAGCCTTTACCAGGCATAAAATCACTCTGAACATCCCACACATTCTCTGATGTAAGACCCTGTACTTTTTCAATAACAACCTTACCAAACACTTTCCCAGGCACACTTGGTAGGCTAATACCATGATAGTTCTTGCATTCAGTCTGATCACCTTTTCTCTTATACGAGGGAACAATAATAGCATCCTTCCAATCTCGAGGGACCATTCCTAACTCCCAGCACAACTGGCAAATTTCAGTTAACCAGTCAATTACAGAGTCACCACCATATTTCAACATCTTGGCAGTTATGCCATCAACTCCCAGAGCCTTACCATTCTGAAGAGATTTTAGAGCTTCTCACACTTCTTCTCTTGAGATCCCTCCTGTGCTTCCATCCCTCACTGTGACATCATCTGCATTTGTCTCAGAATAATCTTTGCTTTCCTGATCTAATAACTCACAGAAATATTCACCCCATCTGTCACTTAACTCATTGGGCTCCCATATCATTTCCCCCGATCTCATTCTTCACACAACTTACAACTTTGTTTCCCCTATTTTTCCTGAGTCTCATGTGCTTCCAGAAAGACTTCCTATCTTTCCAAAAAGCCAGTTCATGCCTTTCCACATTCTTCTTCCTACCTTTTGCCTTACTCTGGCAAACCAGCTTGGCAGCTTCACTCTTCTTTGAACGATATTCATCCACAGAGACTCTACCTTGCAACATCTCCAAATAGGCTTCCTTCTTTCTCTTTACTGCCTCTTCATTCTCACTATTCCACCAAGCATCACCTCTATTGTTTCCCACTATTGTGGTGCCACAGACCTCTTTAGCAGCAGTGACAACACAGTTCTTAAAACATTCCCACTTCTTTTCTACATCCCTCTCACCAGACTTCAGCTCCTTCAGTCGTTCTCTGAGTAAGTCAGAACAACGCTGATGATCTTCAAGGAGCCTATCAACCTTTATTCTTTCTATACTGGGTCTCTTCCTATTCCATTTCCTCCAACCAACATTAAGTTTCACTCGTGACACTACCAAGTAATGATCAGAACCAACATCCGCACCTCTCATCCCACGGGTGTCAACAGCTAAGTGTTTCAGACGATGATCATAGACAACAAAATCTATCACACTCTTTTGACCAAGAATACGATTTTCCCAAGTATATGTGTGGATATACTTGTGGTTGAAAAATGTATTAGACACATACAAACCACTCTCAATGCAGAGTTCAATTAATCTTTCACCATTATCCTTCACACAAGGATCATTAAACTTACCCAGAACATTGTCAGAAATTGCATTCTGCACACCTCTACTCTAGCATTGAAATCCCCTGCTATTATAACTTTTTCTTTAGCACCAAACTGGCTCAAAACAGCTTTTAGCTCATTCCAGAAATCTTCCTTCTTATCAAAAGGTTCAGAGTCACAAGGAGCATACACTACAACAATTACAATTCTCTGAAGTTTCACTTTCAAACGAATCCAGAGAATTCTCTCACTTACACAACTATAGTGAATTAAGTTGTTCTTCATCTTTTCACTTAAAATCACACCTACACCAGCCTGTCCTCTCACATTATCCAATACTCCAGACCACATACTCACTGTGCCATTCACTTCTTCTACCCCAATTTCCTTCTTTTTGGTTTCACTTACACACAGCACATCCAGTCTATACTTATTCATCTCCTCAATCGCCTCATTCATCTTGCCATTTATACTTCTAGTATTCCATACACCAATCTTACATTCACACAGCCGAGATCTCTTTCTCATACGCCGTTTAGAAAGTCCAGGTCGATTCCGTGGTGGACCGTCCTTCTCAAGTGTGGTAGGTCCACCATATTCCACACTGGAGTCCAGATATTGATTTCTTTTTGTCTTTTTAATCAGGTAAGTACATCAGTGATGTGTGGGATTAGCCCACGGCTGAGGGTTCCAGTTGGTCATTCAACCTAAGGATTCTGGAACAAAACCCAGTGAGTTGGGGTCTTTTCGCCAATGTCACACAGAACTAGCTGTCACCTCTCCAAGATTCACAGAGGCGCTAGTTGCTGCTATGTGTGCCATTGTTACCACGGAGTGCCCCGAGGAGGCAAACCCATCGCTCACTACGACCGCCCGCATTTTACATAATTGATTTCTGCTATGTATTGCATCGTGTATGAGTTTCCATCACCTGAAAAACAAATTTTTTAACCCACAGCTAAGGATTCTTTTTTTTTCAAGTCAGAAGAGTAGCTCACAGGTCGGGCTTGCTATGAATGCATTTTAGATCAGATGTTCTCCATTCAGCTAACTGTTAAAGAATAAACTTATAACAAAATGCACAAATTCCTCTTCTATTTCATGATTCTTAGCTTTTTTGCTCCAAGAGAAGCTCGCTGACCATGACATATTACACTAGAAGATTGTGGAAGAAATATTCTTCACAAATACATGGAACAACTTCAGGAGTTTTAAGGCAGCCAGCAGAATAGCACCATTGCCTTGCTTACTGTTTAACATGTAAATTAAAATCAGAAAACTTGAAAATTACTTCACTGTGGAGCAGGAATTGAATTTCTGTCCAAGCATAATAGATTTGTAATTTGTAATAAATAGAATACTTGAATGGAAATCAGGAGATGTGAGTTCGATTCTCATTCCAGGGCAATGCAATTTTAAAGTTTTCTGATGTTGAGTTACATGTTGGACAGTAAAGAAAGGTAATGGTTATTCTGTCTTAAAAAACCCATATACACTATTTTTTTGTTTTTGCTTCCTCCAACACTGAACATTTGTTTCTGGAACATCAAACATGCAAGATGCAGCATGATTTCCACTTTCCTCTGCTGTATTTTATAACATCTGATTCAAATATTGCTGTGTAGGATGAATGACACATTCCTTCACTCATTTTGTTTGCTAGGCGTACACCAACTGACTTACTACATGCACAGACAGATTGAATACACCATGTTTCTACTTTACAGTATGGCAAATGTGAATCATTCCTGAACAATGCAATAGAAGTGTGCATGCCACCTAGTGACCTAGAATGTCATGGGAAAGAGAAAACATGGGAATGGTTCTGTTTTGTAATTTCCATGTGCTCAAACATATTTTCGTGTATAGCACACACCCCGATTTTGGAAAGAAAATTAAAAAAAAAAAACAAAAAAAACTACACACTATTCCCAAGCAAATAGAGTACATGAGTGCATGTTTATGTTTCTACGTGAATCAAAGTGCAATAGAGAAAAAATAGTGTAAAGATGAGTTTCCTTAATTTTTTTAGTTTCTATTATATTTTTTTCTTTCTATGACTCATTTTCATGTGTCTGTTGAGTAAGCCTCTCTTTTTTTCTCCCAGTTTGAGACTTTTTGAAGACAAGGTTTAGAAAATGAATACATATCATCGAGAGAGAAGCTGGTAGTGATGAAATGAAGTATTAACTTTCTGTTGAGGAACAGAAATAGGAACTGCCAGGATCTGGTTGAGGACATCAGCATTTTACTGACTGAAAGACAAGTGACAAAAATGTGGCAAAATGGCAGAGCTCTGATTTGCCAGAATGAGATGGAAATATAAGTATGTTCCAGCATATGTACAATTTGACATTACTTTGGATAGGGTGAAAGTATTCAGAATGGTGTGACTGATGTTCCTGGCAAACCATACCATATAATCTGCACTTGGTGGCAGTGGGGTGTGTGTGTGTGCGTGAGAGACAGAGAGATGCAGAGAGAGGGGGGAGGGGGCAGAGAGACTTGATTTACATCAATTAAATTATTTTCTCTGTAAATGCTGAAAGCATAAACTCTTTTCATGCACAAGAAAAACAATTCATATAATTTCAGATTCATAAATAACATTTATTTCATTTGCATTAATAGCATTTGTTTTATTGTGTTACATAAGTACACAATGAAGTAAGACTGGAAGGCTTGAGAAGGAACTGGGGGAAGTATCTTTCCAGCTCTATAAGAATATTTTTGCCAAGAAAGATTGCATGCAGATGATCCTGAAATGGACAGAAAGAGATGGGAAAAGTTTATTGCACAAACAAAAACTCCCCCTCAAAAAAGTGGTCTGAGCTAAATATATACCTGAACACCATGCATGTACACAGGCATGAGAAGATAATGATTTTATGCACACTGTTCCTAGTTTATTTATCAGTACATACGAAGGTTGTTCAAAACGTAATGAGACTGATTTTACATGGGCAGAAGTGTAATGCAGTAAACATGCATTCTTTCAAAGTATTCTCCCTCTACCTGAATGCACCGGCCCCACCTTTTTATCCACTTCCAGAAGGTGTGTTTGAAGCTCTTTCTCGACATGGGCTACAGGATACTCATCACAGCATTGTTCAGTTTAGTATTTGATGCAGACCGACACCAACAAAGTTGTTTTTTTCACTTCTAGATTAAAGTCACATGGCACCAGGTCTGGTGAAGACGGAGAGTGTGCCATCATTTTGATGCCTAGATCTTGGATAATTTGCTGGGTAAGCAAAGCATGATTTGCAGGAGCATCATCTTGATGCAAAATCCAACCAGTTCATGCATATTCTGGGTGTTCTGAGGAATTTTTTTCTTTAGGGGACCTTTGAGAACTTCAGAACAATAGGCACTGGTAACAGTTTTCCCTAGTGGAACAACATGGTCATACACAATTCCCTTTTTATCGAAGAAAACCAGGTGCATACCTTCCCTGCACTCGCTTACATCTTTGCTTTCCTGGATTAGGGACTCTGTGGGTGTTTCCATTGTGTGCTGTGTTTTGTTTCTGGATCGAAATGGTGAAAAACTGGTTTACACGTGCTAACTCGATCTAAAAAGTGTGGCTCACGTCATAGCCAGCACTTCCATTAGCAACAAGTGATAACACGGTTTGCCTTGTGTTCATCTGTGAGCAAGTGCGGAATCCACTTTGCAGCGACTTTTTGATACCCCAACCGATTTCTCACAATGACATCAACAGAACCAACGAACATCTGTATCACATTAGCAAAATCCTCAATGGCCATTCGACAGTCTTCTCGCAGGAGTGCCCCAATGGTATCGACATTAACCTCCGTAGTCAATGTTGAATGCCTACCGGAGTGTGGCACATCTTCCGACACTCTTCACCATTCACAAATTTCTTGTGCCACTTACAACCTCTTGCACGGGACAAAACATCTTCCTTATAGGCTATTTTAATAATTTCATGCATTTCTGAGGCGGTTTTAACTCAAATGCATGCTAAATCCAATAGCTGCTCTTTGCTCTAGTTTTAAATCCATACTGGGTTACAGGAACACTTCTGAACTCTCCACCGTCTACTACAAGAGTGAATTAGCAGAGCACCATAACAACGTGTCATCACTTGACTGACCTTGCTGGTGTTCCGACACAGGCAGCTGCATTTTTCTGCGTGGGTTTGTTTTGGAGCTGTGACATCAGTCTCGTTACTTTTTGAACAACCTATGAATGTAGGTGCAACTTAAAACATTTAATTCATAAATATTTACCCATTTACGGAAAAATCTGAGCTGCAAAGGCAGCACGGCAAGTTGTAACATATAATTCAATGCATTTTTCTTCAGGGTTTAAGGACTCCCCTCTCACCCTACTCCCTCATATGAGCATTTAAGACTATAGAGAGTCAACTGTCTCTAATTTAGGAACACTAGTTCAAAAGAAAAACAGAACCAATGGTGTAGGCCAAACAACTTTTATGCCACACTTGAACCTGGATCCAAATTGGATGATTGCCCAAAAGCATGTACCCTCACCACTAAGACACTGTGGTGGCTCTTCCAAAGCACTGTAACATCTTTTGCACATGGAACTTATCACCTCACATGTGCATACTGGAGGAGAAGGGCAACTGTGTTTATGAAAGCTATCGTTCAGAAAATAAGAACATTAAGCTATACAAAATATAAAACAAGTCACTCAACATTGAAGAAAACAATAATTTACTCACAATAATGCCAACAAAACAGCCCTCTACACACACAAAGAAATGAAAAGCCCTCACCAAGGATAAACTTTTTGCACGTGGAACACAAACATTACAGTTCAATCACACAGTTCATACAATTTTTCAATTCCAGAATTCCAGGACTTTCTGATTTTTTCTGGAACATACGATAGAGAATCACAGATAAATGCTGAAATACGAAAACTTTCACGGAAAACTTATATACATTATACTACACTGATTTTGAGAAAACTTTATTTTTCTACTTTGGATTTAGTTCAATTATTGAAGAAAATTATAGAATAAAAGAACCAGTTAAACTCAAAAATATATAGGTGTAAAATCTACAGTTAAATGAAATATTTGAAACTTTTTCAAAGGTGAACATAGGGATTATTATTTCTTACATAAATAAATATTCATGAGAGCAAGGATTTGTGTCACATTTTAGGTAGGGAAGGAATTTTCAATATAATATATGCTTCTAATATTGATTCTCTAGCTATGTTTTAAATTTGTACTTGCCACCAAATGAAGTATGCACACAAATTTGCAAAATAAAATGACAGAGAATAACAGAAGAACTTTAAATCCAAGGGCTATGTGTACAGCTGCATTCATTAGTGATCAAGGCAATTTAACTGGGCATGATTAGAAATCTAATTATAGAAGATGTAAATTGATTGGTTAGCTCAGAAAATACTAAGAAACAACTAGATTTAAGTTTCTGATATTAGAAATCAATCTGATTTTACGTCAAATCTTTACATAAAGCATTCATTAGCAAATTTCAGTAAAGGTAAAAATAAGTCACAAGAAAAAAAATCAGCTACTTATAAAACATCAGATATTTACTTCCACCAGTGGTGAAAAAGTACATTACGAAAATTAACAAATGGCGCACAAAATTTCTCATAGCAGAAGGAATATCAGAGACAAAGAGATTTTCAAATCAAACAGCTAAAAGAAGAGATATAGAAGGAAACATGATATAACTATGCCTTCTAGTGGAAGAATTTTCATAATGGAAAAGTTGAAAATAGGCGAAAAGTATTCTTCGTGGCAAAAGCTATGCTACGGAACTTTTCAAACAAGTCTCCCGGAAGAAGAAATAGCAAGAAAAAGGTTTTGACATTTATAACCTCTAGGGCGAAAGTTGTGCGTTATTTAAAGAGGATCTTCTTATTGTAGCAAAAATCTTATTCACTCCCCATCTTAGTGCACGGCATACAGTGAAAAAAAATCTCAATAGGGTTTTCAGCAGCTGAGATACAGCGCAAACAGAAGTACAAAAACTGCACCTAGCGGCAGAACTGTGAACTACAAACCTCCTCAAATACAAACTTAAAGCATTCCATAAGGTAAATGGTATCCAGTGTTAAAATAATTTTTTAAATCAGACACATTTGAAGTACAGATATTGAGAAAAATAGACTAAATATTTGTGCCACCTAGCAGCAAAATTGTGCATTATTTTGGGGAGAAAATAAAGACACTGAGTTTTCATAGTTAGTAGTATCTGACTGAAACAAAATCATACACTCAGGTGTATCTCAGATGAATGGTTAGAAGCCAGTGTGTCAGATCACTCTGCTATAGGGCAGATGCTTATACCCACTTTTGTTCATTTTATTTTAAAAGAAAACCCAGTCTCTGCATATTACCAATATCTAACATTTCCTTTGTTGGACAAACAAATTTAATCATGAGCTGTTGCCCAAAATGAGGGCTCAGAACCTGGTCCATCACAATCAAACTTACAGAGCAAAAAAACCTTATTTAGTACATGTTTATAGCAGAAAGTTTGAAGATTAATACCATCTTAAAAAAATTTCTCTAATTTATGCAAACAAAATAACACAAGCCAAAAGACATTGCTTTGCCCACCCTTGTACTTAACGCGACTTTTTCTAGAACAAACAACAATTAAGATTTTCATTATCTAGAAGTTTTTTTCCATTTGCTGTGCTAGTTTTCTGATACACACCTCCAAATATTATGAAAATTTTAATAATAAACATCTTACATATGAAAAATAAAACCACATAACATATGAAAAAATCTGCATTTTTAAGAGGGATGACATGGTTTTTAGCAACAAGTATTTGAATTCCATGTCAGTTTTTAAACCACAGAATGGCATAAAAATTACAAAAATTATCAAAACACTTAATTCTTACAATAGTGTTTTCAGCAGAATCTTTGCCATCATCTTCCCAGTTTATGCCAGATATAAACTCAGAATTTCCTGCAAGTTTACTACCATCTAAATTGCCTTCTTTATTCATAAAATGGGCTAAAACACAAACAGAAAATATTTTTATTCTATTTATGAACCTAAAATAATCAACAAACAAATACAATGCTTAGCATATTTATGAAAATAAGTGATTACATACTTAACAGTAACAAGCTGATAAACGAAATAGTGCAGTACCAGTTAGTACATGTGCACCAAAATGGTGATTTATATAAAGGGACGAATTCTTTTAAATATGCTTACAAAGAAAATATAATAATGGTATTACAGAGCCAACTCAGTATATTAATGCACTGTTTTAATGGCAAATATTTGGAACTCCTCCAAATATGTGGCGTCAGTAAATAAATAAATACATCGCTCTCTCCACGTTCCAGAAACACATAGCAACCGAAAAATTGTTTTCAGCCGCCGCCGTGGAATCGAACCACAGATCTCTCGATATCTAGCCGAGCGCGTTAGCTTTACAGCACGGTAGCCAACAATCCACGGTGCTATGTGTATTTTTAAGTCAGCTTCTGACATCATAACAAATCCGTAAGATGGGCTCAGCTACTGAGACGTTTCCATCTGGTGGGCATTAACGGCACTGGCTATATATATTATAGCAGTTAAATCCAAAGGGCGAGATCCAAGGTGAAAATCCTCCAAATACGTGGCGTCAGTAAATAAATAAATACATCGCTCTTTCCACGTTCCAGAAACACATAGCAACCAAAAAATTGTTTTCAGCCGCCGCCGTGGAATCGAACCACAGATCTCTCGATATCTAGTCGAGCGCGTTAACTTTACACCACGGTGGCCAACAATTTACGGTGCTAAGGAGGCGGCTGAAATTTTTTTTTTCGGTTGCTATGTGTTTCTGGAACGTGGAAAGAGCGATGTATTTATTTATTTATTTACTGACGCCACGTATTTGGAGGATTTTCACCTTGGATCTTGCCGTTTGGATTTAACTGCTATAATATATATAGCCAAGTACCATTAATGCCCACCAGATGGAGATGTCTCAGTAGCTGAGCCCATCTTACGGATTTATGATGTCAGAAGCTGACTTAAAAATACACATAGCACCGTGGATTGTTGGCCACCGTGGTGTAAAGCTAACGCGCTCGGCTAGATATCCGTGGTTCGATTCCACGGCGGCGGCTGAAAACAATTTTTCGGTTGCTATGTGTTTCTGGAATGTGGAAAGAGCGATGTATTTATTTATTTACCGACGCCACGTATTTGGAGGATTTTCACCTTGGATCTCGCCCTTCGGATTTTACTGCTATAATATATATAGCCAGTGCCGTTAATGCCCACCAGATGGAGACGTCTCAGTAGCTGAGCCCATCTTACGGATTTATGATGTCAGAAGCTGACTTAAAAACACACATAGCACCGTGGATTGTTGGCCACCGTGGTGTAAAGCTAATGCGCTCGGCTAGATATTGAGAGATCCGTGGTTCGATTCCACGGCGGCGGCTGAAAACAATTTTTCGGTTGCTATGTGTTTCTGGAACATGGAAAGAGCGATGTATTTATTTATTTATCTGGAACTCGTGGTTGAAATTTTATGAAAGATCTATTCAGCTAGAATGGTTCTAGTATGCTAATCTACCAATTAGGAATAGATACTGTATTTGCTAAAACTTTACTTGGAGAGAAAAAAAAAAAAAAAGAAACCTTCTTTCCATGTTTAGGTAACCACGGGAAAGTGATAGCAAGCATTATATAACCTACATTGAAAACAACATTTGCAAATTTCAGGTGTCCAGATGCAATGCACATGGTGATAAATTTGATCCAGTACACATTTATGTGAACAACTGCTTAAAGTTCCTCAGTTTTATCCTCAAGCTGCTAAAGTTCCCATAGTGTTGGTTATGCTACACTTTAAAATCTTTCACTGGGTCGAAAACAGCAAAACCATTTTCAACAAGTGACCAGGGACTGGAGCTTTGTGAATCACATGCTTGCAAGCTTCAATGCTGTGATCTTGAGTTGACTTAAGAAACAAATGTTTTTTCACTCACTCCATTCAAAGTGGTTGCCACTTCTGCACAACAACCACCATCCCTCAAAAGAAGTAAATTCTGTTTGCTAAATAATAACATTGAATTCAAGCATACTGTCTGCTAATGGCTTTTGCAGTCTTCCAAATGATGTCTGAGTAGCAGTTGTAGCCTCACCATAAAGTAAATACACTCATGCTCCAAAATTAAGGATAATGTCAGTCTCGATACTTCCACTCTTAGGACCGCAACCATAATGTTTCTAGAGATGGAGAATATTGAACTAAACGTAAACTCAGAATAAAAAAAAAAAAAACACTAGAAAATCTGCCATAGTGGTCAAAATAAAGAAAAACAGCTCCCAGGAGCTAATTTGCAAAGCACATCAAGTGCAGAATGCAAATGTTTTATGGTGAAGAAAGTGTTCACTATGCTGTATGTTGGCCTGCCACAACGACACATGCAGTACAGCGTCTGGGCATACTCAGCACCAGATTATCAAACTGAGCTTGAGGTATGGAGTATCACTCTTGCACTAATGATGTCCAAAATTTCAGAAGAGTTCTAGGAGGTGAATGGCATCCTGCAATACATCTCCTGAGAGTGTCCCATGCATGCTCCATGGGGTTTAAATCAGGAAAGCGAGATGGCCACTGTAAGCGGGCGATATCCTCACTTTCTAGGTATTCCTCCACTACAGCGGCTCAATGAGGATGTGTGCTGTCATCCATAAACACGAACACAGGTCACATTGCACCCCTGAATAGCTGGATATATTGTTGTAGAATTAGAGTGCGGTACATCTGGCCTGTCATGGTTCCTCTTTCGAACACATGGAGGGGTGTATGTGAACCCCACGTTATTCCACCCCACACTCTAGAATCCCACCACCACCAAAACAATAATGTTCAAGGACGTTGGTGTTGTACCGAGTCCCAGGTGCCCTACAGATGAAGACATTACATGAATCATTGTGCAGACTAAACCTCGATTCATCAGTAAACAAAACACAAGCCCATTGGTCAGCTGTCCAAGCACTTTGTTCTCTGCACCAGGCTACACGGTCTGTTCAATGGGCTGCAGTTAATGGGATGCATCTGGCAAGCCTGCGGGCATGCCGGCCTTACTCAATCATCTGTACATGGTATTCCTTGAAACCACGGTCCTTTGGCAGCTGAAAGGTCCCCCGCTGTACTCTGCCAGTGCTGTCAGGCAGTTTGTGACAAAAGATGGTCTTGTTGCAGAGTTGATCCCGCAGACTTCCTGAGCTGAAGCAGAGACACATTTTCATCCTGTTGGAACCGCCGCCAGAGTCTAGAAATGATACTTTGTGGGACATGCAGCACCTGGGACACTACCATCTGGGTTTAGCCAGCCTCGAGTCAATGGATGAATCTGCCCTGCATAACATCATCAATATGGGTTCGCTGAGCCATATTCATTTGGTGTACAGCACTGTCACACCTACAAAAACGCACAACACTTGCTCTATTCTGCTGCTCTGACTTCTCTTTTTATAACCCGCAGCTTGCTACGCTGCATACGTCATTGTCCTAGTGCAGCCATCGGTCTACTGGAGCAACAGATGGGCTTTCATCCTTCCAGAAGAGGTATGGAGTAGTTTGCATGACAAATCCCTTTGTGTAGTGCAACATTTTTCTGTGATTCCCTTAATTTTTGAGCACGAGTGTACTTTAATGGCCTATCTCCAAAGAACTCCAACTGAAAATCTGTGCACCTGAAGACACAAATAAGAGTTAATCTTTCATTGAGTTTACTTTCAGCAGTTTGGTAGTCAATTTATATTTACTCTAGAACACAAGTGATAATCTATTCTGCAGAACGTGCTTCGAGAAATAATTATTTTCTTCATCCCATTGTTGAGGAAGTCTTCTAGTAGTATTTCACTATGTTAGCCACCTTGAAGAAGAGTGTCTGTTAAAATGAGTTTAGGTATTGCAAGTTTCTGCTGTATGTCACTGAAATCCTCAAGGGAACCAACCACTGAAGAAATTATACACAGCAATAATTAAATTGGATGTCTTTATGGTTCATTCAAGGATTGCAAAAAGGGAATTAATTATGCAGGATATACTTTGTAGAGAAATGGCACTAATTAACTCTAAATGGCATTAATTCATTTTTATTTATTTACACAAATCTGTTTTAAAAAGAATAAAGTTGCACACAGTAAAAATAAGAATGAAGTGAAGTTTCACAGCCATTAGAGTGAGATTTTCTAAAACTTAAATGATGTTAGGGTACATAATTCCAGCATGAAGATAAATGGAGTGGGATTTTTCATACCTGAGGGTGGGCAGGATGTTCCTCCCCAAGAAAAATGCATATAAAATGAACCCTGGATGTATCTTGCTTAAACTTTGGGAGGTCCCTTCTGATAAGAATCATGCACAATATGAATATAACAAGTTAGTAAAACCATGCAATGCATTGATTATAATACGCTTTCCAACATACCAGAAATCATTACTCAAGTTATGAGGATAATGGCTGTGAAATAAATCTCGCTCCTGTGCCCTGACCTTTGATCCTATTTCGATTATATTTAACAGAACCGATTCAGTGTACCTCCGAAATAACATGATTAAGTTTTGTCGCAATAGAAGCATTTTTATGTAAGTTATGATGCATAAGGGCTATGGAATAGATTCCGCTCCTGTGTTCTAACCTTTGACCCCATTTCGCCCATTTTCAATAGGATTTGTCCCCAGGCAGGCCCCTACAACATACTAACATTTCATCCAAATCGAAGAATTTTTACGTAAGTTATGACGCATAATGGCAATGGAAGTGATTACGCTCTTATGTCCTGACCTTTGACCCCACTTCGCCCATTTTCAATAGGGTTTGTTCCCAGGTAGTCCCCTTCCAAATACTAAAATTTAATCAAAATCGAACCTTTTTTTCATTAGTTATGACGCATAAGAGCAGTGGAATGGATTCCACTTCTACGCCGTGACCTTTGACCCCATTTGTCCCATTTTCGATAGGGTTCATTCCAGGTGGTCCCCTTCCACATACTAAAAGTTCATCGAAACCGAACGATTTTTACATGAGTTATCGTGCGGACGGACATACGCACACAATGCGTGACGTAATGAGGCAGATGGGAATCGTGACCATCTGCTCGCAAGAGTGTGACGTCATAAAACTTTAATAGGATCCACACACAATGCGTGACGTAATGAGACAGATGGCGTGACAGCACGCCAACATTTCAAGCGGGAGATTATGACATCATAAGATCGTCCCCAGGTGGTCCCCTACCACATAATAAAATTTCATCGAAATCGAACCATTTTTACACACGTTATGACGCATAAAGGCAATGGAATGCATTCCGCTCCTATGTCCTGACCTTTGACCACACTTCACCCATTTTCAATAAGGTTGATTCCCAGGTGGTCCCCTGCAATATACTAAAATTCATCGACATAGAACCATATTTATGCAAGTTATGACGCATAAGGGCAATGGAATGGATCCCGCTCCTATGCCGTGACCTTTGCCACACTTCACCCATTTTCAATAGGATTCATCCCCAGGTGGTCCCCTACAATATGCTAAAATTTCATCGACATCGAACCATATTTACGCAAGTTATGACGCATAAGGGCAATGGAATGGATCCCGCTCCTATGCCGTGACCTTTGACCCCATTTCGTCCATTTTCAATGGGATTCGTCCCCAGGTGGTCCCCTACCACATACTAAAATTTCATCGAAATCGAACCATTTTTACGTGAGTTATCGTGCCGACAGATGGACGGACAAAGCTGGAGCATATACGCTTCTTCAACCTACGGTTGGAAAGCGTAAAAAAGATCCTACATAAAGAACCAGTTATTTTACACAGAAATTTCAGAATAAATATTTCTCATAAATACATCATAAATTCACTAGATTATTCACAACAGTCAGAATTGTATACTGACTTGCATGCACATTACTGGTCATCATGAAACACCACATCAGAAAACTTGAAAATTACATGGTGACCAGCACATGCAAGTCAGTATACAATTCTGACTGCTGTGCATAATCTAGTGAATTTCCCATGTATTCATGAGAAATATTTCTTCCTTAATTTCTATATCTGTGGTACTGATGATTTATGACCTATATCTGCTCATGGATTTGAAAGGGTCATTGACACAATGAGGAAGCATAGGATTGCTTTGACTAGCAAAATCTGAGGTTGCTCACATTCCAAAGCTGTAATAGCTTAGCTTCAATTACTTGGAACTTCATTGTCCTGGAAGATGTAACAGATAGCACGCTTGAACAGAAATAGGGAGATTTGGGTTCGATTCCCGCTCCAGAGCGATGTATTTTTTAAGTTTTCTGAGATTAAACAAATATAATATCAAAGGTATTGTTTACCTAATAATGAAAAGTATTTCACACGTTGTCGCTCCATGAGGCACGTGCTCCTTCTCCAAGAGAGGTCTAATTATGTTACAGGTTTTTGTTAGTTAAAAATTTTTTTACAAATAAAATGATTTAGTTAAATATTTTTAGTTAAACACTCACTCAGTAGCACAATCAAAACTTAAACAATTTTCTATTAATTAAGACAATTGCATTAGAAAAGGTTATACTCATCGGGTCGGGAGATACGGCTAACATAAAAGCTCTTCGTCTATGATATCACGGTGAGCGCTTTCTGTGCTCCGGGAGCACCATCATCAGGTCATCGACTATCACAAGAGGGTTCCTTGCGCGTGTGCAGCCGCAGGAGTAGCATGTCGGGAAACGGAGGGAGGGTTGCGGCCTGTACAACGTGTCAGGTGAATCTCCTCAAGTGCCGCCATCTATTGGATGAGTTGGTAGGTATATCTATCGTAAGTACACTTCTTTTTTTCCATTTATAATATAGATATATTGAACTATTACTATCTATTTACATAAGCAGATGTATTATTGTTAGTCCTTTATTAAATGGCGTGATTTTTGTAATGTTCTTTTTTTTTTGTCTTTTTTTATGCATTTTTTTCTCTTTTTATAAGTGATTTCCAAGCTGTATCTGAGTAGTGGGGTCCTGTAAATTGCATATTTTATCTTTTTTTATGTTCGATTATAATGCTTTCTAAAATCCTTAATTCTTTTTCGTTTGCGTGAGTAGTTAATAATTTAATATTTTCAAAATCAGGATATTGTTTATGATTAATGCGGTATTGAATAAGTGCAGTTTTTTCTTCTTTTTGTTCCAGTTTTTCATATGTTGACGTAATCTTTTTATTAATCTATTTTTTGTGCTACCAATGTAAGAGACGCGGTCCCCAGAACTCTGTGAAACAATAGGAATTTCACATACACCTGCTGATTGTAGTATATTTCTGTTAGGTTTTTTTTTTACAACCAAGTCACCAATATTGTGCTATTGAGTGAGTGTTTAACTAAAAATATTTAACAAAAACCTGTAACATAATTAGACCTCTCTCGGGAAAGGAGCACATGCCTCACAGAGCGACAATGTGCGAAATACTTTTCAATATTAGGTAAACAATACCTTTGATATTATATTTGTTTAATCTAAAGCACGTTTTAACATAAGACAACCCTTAGGGATTTGTCTCATGCATATTTCAGAATTCGTTTTCTGAGATGTTAGAGTCACCAGTAATGTACATGCAAGTCAGTATGCAATTCTGATTTCTGTGAATAATCCAGATATTTATTTTTTATTTTGTGGCAAACGAAATATTAATCTCTTCATTCATTAACCTAGTCAACTTTCTGTTGCTCTAGGAAAATTGCTCTCAATCATCAGCATGGCATGATGAGCATGCCATGAAGATAACTTGCTCCCTTTGTTAAACTCACAGACTATGATGCAGGTTCAACAGCTGCCCAACAAAGAAGGTAGAATGTCATTCCTCAACAATGCTCAATGAAGAAATTGGCTATGAGATGTCAACTGTTTATTGGCATTGGGAAATATGAGGCACACACGTTCAAAGACTAGGCACAAGACCACCCAATATCCCTAAGAAAAAGGTATGGCTGACAAGGAACAGGCAGCAACCTGTTTGCCATAACTTTGCTGAGGCACAGACTAGGTAAGGGAAAGAGACATGTACTGCAAACTTCCAACTAAATAGTTTGGGAAACCAACAGGTACGCCAAGTTCACAAAAGTTTTGCAGAGGGCAGTAAGACAGCCCATTACTATGTTGATAATGTCATAAAATGGTTTTGAAATCCTGTGGTATTGAAGATGCTTACATTAGCATTATTAATAACATCTATGAAAATGCAAGTGCAAAGGTTCAGCTATTTGATAATACATCATCATCATCATCATCACTAAGCTGTTCTCTAAGATTCCAAGGTAAGCTCTACAAATAAATACAAACTACCAGATAATTTTTACTTACTGTTGCTGTATCAAACTTCTCCATTTACAGCGATCTTGACATACAACCCGGGCTTCACTTACATCCATCACACACCATACACAAGATCTTCTATACTTCATACTCATTATCTTTTTCTCATGCAGACACTCCGAATCTGATTATCCCATGACTTCCTTGGCCTTCCTCTGCTTTCCTTCCTGCCACTCGGGCTAAAAAGATTTCCTTAGTAATCATCTCATCACCCATTCTTTCAACATGGCCAAACCACTGAAGCATATTAGTCACCACCTTGCTAACAACATTTTGCTTCACATTACATTACACAACTGCAACACATCTTCATTCCTCACACAATCAGAATGTGTCTTGCCACAAACCCCCCCGTTAAGTAACTCATTTCTCCAGCACACAAGCAACTCCTATGTTTCTTCTGTAGTACCCAGGTTTCACTGCCATACATCAGAGTAGGAACAATTACACTTTCATACACAGCCATGCGGGACTCTCTTGAGAACCCATCACTCCTGTGAAAACCTCCCACAGCAGCAATGACTTTCAATGAAGAATTCACTCGCCTACTAATTTCACCATCCAATTTGTTCTCTCTGTCAAATATGCTTCCTAAATACACAAACTCATTTACCTGGTCAATCACTGTGCCATTTAGACTTATATTCAGACTTGCCAACCTTAAGAAGAGAAAAATCCTGCAATTTTCTATTAAAATCCTGCAAGCTTATTTTCGTATGTTTGAAATATCAATGGACATAATTTGAAGCACTAATGTTACATTAAGGTATATAAAAAGTGTAAAACAATTTCTGTTAACAAATATTTTAAAAAATTATGTTAAGTTATAAATCGATCTGGAGGATAACTCAAATTAAGACGGAAAAGGAGAAATTCCTCAAAGCCGTCGGACTGTCATGCCTAAAGCGAATTTTTTTTGCCGTCGAATTTCTGATTTCGAAAATTTTTCCTCCATTTTTAAACTGAAATACAAATATTTATGGAATAACATGATATATAACAACAATACTGGACAAAGGCAGCATCATAGGGGAAAAAAATATTGGTTACGGAGAAAACCTTTATTTCGTTTACTTCCGTTTCTGTACCGTCCCGATGCGCATTTTTATGAATTGGTAAAATTATTCGACGCGTAGTTTTACGCGCGAGAAAAAAGTTCCCGATGCATATTTTTATGCATCGAGAAAAATTCCAGATCCGTATTTTTACGCGTTGGTAAAATTTCGATGCATACTAAACGCGCAATTACGCATTTTGGCGAACTGTGGTCGGCACATCACTTGAGCACACTCCCGTGGAGAGAGTTACCACACGATGTCACAAAGCCAGCGGGTCAAAGATGACATCATCGCGTGACACAGCGCTCGTAAGGTCTGTTAGAAAATCTAAGTGGATGGTTGCAGGGGTTGAAATATTTCGATTGAGCAATCTAATATTAGATTGCTCAATCGAAATATTAAAAAAATCTGTTAAAAAAGACCTCTATCCGTAAATCAGTAAAATTAAGCAGAAATCCGTAAATTTTACGGGTAATCCGTAAAAGTTGGCAAGTATGCAAGTCTATTTTTGAAGATTTCCCCATTTCGGCAACAACGCACGATGTTTTTGTCCTGTCACACATGCATATGTTTTTGAAATGTTACTATCTGGGAACATTTTCTTAAAAAGCACACTTGCATGGTCAGCACAGCTTAAAAGTAAGTTATGTTACACGAGGAATGAAGTACTATCTTGAGCAAAATTTAATGTTTTGTTATTTTCCATGCACTTAGAATTGGCTACGTGTTTTTGCGTAAGAATGTGATTAACGATATCTCCTTTGCCCTTGTGGACAACGAAAAAGTCACACCTACAAATAGAGCAAAGGGCAAATCGTTGGCGGTTCCTTGATTCGATTATACACGGATAATCTGTCGTATACTTCTTAAAAACATACTGATATTTTCTACCAGCCATCGCTTGATTAAACGCGTGCACAAAAAATTCTCAGAAATTCCTGTTAAGACAGACGAAGTACATGAAACAAACCAAAACACTACCGCGCGCTTACGATAGAAATCTGCGTCGGTACGTACAGTGCGCGCCAAGGCCAAGCCTGCTCCTACTCCGTGCGCGCAGCGCCAGAGATCATTACCGGACAGAAGAGTAAACATCGCTGCCAACGGCATAGCAAAACTGCTGGCTGCTGACTCAGAAGGGAAAGGTCGCTTCTCCGCTAATGAACCGATGCCGCGGAGAACTTCGAACTTTTCCCCTTGTTACTTTTTACACTACGGTAATCAACAAAGTTCTCCGATGCTTTGGAGAACTTCGAACTTTTCTCATTACTTTTTAATTTACACTACGGTAATCATCGAAGTTATCCTATGCCTTGGAGAACTTCGAGCTTTTCTCATTACTTTTTAATTTACGCTACGGAAATTATGATGGAATCCGGCAATATTATTTTCTAATCCGGAATTCCGGAAAGTGTCATAAAATCCGGCATTACCGGCCTAAACCCGGAGAGTTGGCACGTCTGTATATTGCATTCAGTACTACCAGTTCCTCTCTCAAAAACCATAACTTCGGCTTTTCCTTATTTATACTCAGTTTGAATTTCATGCAAACTTCATACATCCTGGACAACATACTCTACAACTCACATTTGCTCTCTGCCAACAGGACAGTGTCATCAGCATACATCAATCTGCACACACGGATATCACCAAGACATAAACCAGTATTATCTATTTTGGCATCACGCATGCACACATCCATAAATATATTAAACAGCCATGGTGACATTACACAACCTTGTCTGACTCCTGCACCAATAGAAAATCATTTTGATAAAACACCACAGCACCAATCAAAATTGGAAAGGGAGTGAGACAAGGTGACACCACATCACCCAAACTCTTCAGTGCTCACCTTTGTTTTGCTGATGACAATCATTTTTGCAACTACCCCTTCAGAGCTGCAGAGTATGATCCAGGAACTTGCTGATAAGAGTAAAGAAGTGGGACTAAAAATGAACTTTCAGATGACAAAACTGATGTACAATGCTTTTACAAGAAATGAAGATTTTGCGATTGATGTGGAAAAGCTGGAGATAACAGATACCTATACTTACCTTGAACAGTAGATATCAAGCAAGGGTCATATTGATGAAGAAATTAATCAGCATATAAAACTTGGTTGGAGAGCTTTTGGAAGAAACAGTGCAATTTTCAAGAGCAATATGCCATTATGTCTTAAAAGAAAAGTGTTTAATCAGTGCATCCTGTAAGTTCTTACACATGGAGAAGAGACATAAAGCTTAACTAAAAAGGACATACAAAGGCTGCAGACAACTGAAAGAAGCATGGAGAGATGCCTGCTTGGTGCAACAAGGAGAGAGAGAAGAAGAGGAACTCGTGGATAAGGAAAATGCCAAGAGTGGAAGACATCGTGATCCGAGTAAAACCCCTGAAATGGCAATGGGCTGGACATGTTGCCAGAATAACAGATCACTGATGGACAACCAAAATTTCGGACTGGATTCCAAGGGACAGAAAAAGACCTAGAAAGAAGACCACACGGGAGATGGATGGATGAAATTCGAAAGCATGCCGGAGTAACATGCAGGAGACAGGCTCAAAGACAGACAATTGTGGAAGAAACTTGGGGTGACCTTCATCCAGCAGTGGATACATAATGGTTGACAACAATGATGATGATGATGAATGTCATAAAACCAATGGCCGGCCAGTTTTTGAGGAATATGGATAATATGTACAACATTTCAACATGACGATGCCCATCTGCCTATCATCAAAACTTATCAGACTGACTTGTCAGTCCTTGTATGGCTGGTGAGATTATGTATGGTTGGTAAGATCACTTGGTCTGTTTTTAATCATATGTCTTTAGAAAATGATTTGAAATGTGGCTGATGTGGCAAACTCTTTACCTGCACTTTCGATGACTCAACTGGAAGCTCAAATGGTAGAGGCCTGGAATGTGAGTGACATACCTCAAGATAACACCCTACACCTCTTCAACTAAATGCATGCAAGAATCAGTACTTTTGTTAAAAAGCATGTGGGTTTACACTCCAATTAATTTGTAATAATTCAGAAATGTAAACAATTTTACTGTCATCTTTTAAGTTTTTATAATCATTTGAAAATACAGTAAAACCTCTAAATAGAGGGAGGTGTCCACCATTCAGGAGACTGATTTCTCAGCCCAACTAGGCTCACAGCACAAAAAAGCTTCATATTAAATACCTAAACACAACATATAATTAAAATATTTTTTGATTAAATGTTTTTATGCTGTTGTTTTACAGTGAGAAACAGTACAATACAGTACATGTATAGCATTTTCATTTTAAATTACAGTACATATAATGTAGGAATTTCAATGAACGATGAAACTTATGTACAAAACAATAAAATATGTTACTCTACGAATTTTAAAATGCGTGTGCTTACTTGCTCATTATTTAATTAAATCAGTCAGCAATTCTTGGCTTCAAAAAATATGATAAAAGCAGGTTTGTTTGTTTTTCTGTTGGGGGGGGGGGGGCAATTCATAGCATGTTTTTCAAGTTCTTCAATGGTACTAATTCCTTGTATGCCTTGTTTACAAAAAACTTTAGTAACACTTCCCTACACTTAAAAGAACCTTTTAAAAAAATCCCACACATCTTGTACAACTGCATCAGATGTTTCCTCAATCAAATCATTTTCTTCCGATGTTTTCAAAACATCAAACTCATGAACATTTTTGTTTTGTCTTTGATACGTAGATCTTCATAGACAGTAATGAAATCTTTTGCATTTTCTTCACTGTTTCGACAAGTAATTAGTCTAAAAATGATGTCTAAGTTCCCTTCTTCTAGATTGGCAACAAATACCTCATTTTGTTTTAAAGAAGTTGTTTTGCCCACTTCTAAGAAAATATCAGCAATATTGAAGCCTCAGACCAGCTGTTTCTGTAATGAGGATCTGAAGGACAAAAGAAGTACCCTATTTCTGTCCAGTTAAACAAAATCTTTGCGGAAATAAAAAAATTAAAAAATACGCCAATTTTTCACCTCTTGAACGCTGATATTTTTAACTGTTTTATGAACAAGAACATTGTCCATTATTCAGAGGGTCCACTATTTGGAGATAAATATGCAGAACCATATATACTTCACGACTGGAAATAACAAAACTGTCAGTTGTTTGGAAGTGCCCATTAAACAAGTATATAATATTTATTCATAAAATTAATCTCTAAGCATTTTCACTGACTTTGGTCAAACTGAGTCATTCTTTTACACTGTTACACATCTTGTTTCCTTCAGGGTATAGTGCACAATAATTTTACAGATTCGTAACTTTCTTTATTTACAAGATTTCTAGGCATATATTTTGTTACTCTTAAATAAAGTTTAAGTTTAACTTTAAGTAATATTTAAGTTTAGCTTTATTTAAGTTTAAGAGTAACAAAATATATGCTTTGAAAATAAAGAAAGTTACCAGTCTGTAAAATTATTGTGCAACATACCTTGAAGGAAACAAGATGTGCAACATCCTAAATGAATGACTCAGTTTTGACCAAAGTCAGAGAAAATGCTTAAAGTCACTTCACCCAATTTTCATTTCTTTTCTCAAGTTTGTAAAACAACAAAAGAATTCTTAATTACCTGTTTTAAAACATAGACATAACATACTTTAACATCCAGATTTGCATGAAGGAATATTTCACAAAGGCTGATAAACTAAAGGAGACTAAGAATATTTACTTGTGAATGCTTCTAGCTCTTCATCCATATTGAAAAGCAATCTTGGATTCAGTTTCATCTGAGATACTTCAAGCATCACTGAAGAAGGTTCAGATGGCTCTTTATGAGAAGCATTAAACTGAAGAGTCACAGTGAAGCCATCAGGATACCTGTCCAGTTCTTCTATTCCGTCTAATTCATTCCTGAAACAAGCAATTAAAAATCTGAACAAAACATATACCAAAGAGCTGTTTTTTGAAGAAAATTTGGGTAACTGCAAGGAATAATTGCAGAATCAGTTGACCACACAGGGACATTTCCATAAATGCTACAGATGTTGGTTCTTACCTGTATTGTGAAAACATTATAATAAAAAGCTCTACATCACAGGCATTAAATGTACTGCACACCATGAAGTATACCATAACACCTACTGCTGCAAAGCACTGTCTTGCATAATGTTCATGTGAATCTACTCTTAAGAGTTTAAGCTAAGCTACTTCATAGGTCACCCTGGAATATCAACCCACAACAGGGCAACAGTGCCACATCAGAACATACAGCTCAAATTCAGTTTAGAGAATTCTGTTCTGGAAGTATAGTTCTGCAAGATTAATCAATCCATGGATGAAGCAGTACAGCAATAATGATGAGCTTCTGAAGTCAATCCTTCAGTAACAAGCTGTCAGATGTCATGTACACTCTGCTTACAGACACAAAAAATAGATAGAAAAAAACAACTGTTGCAATGGATTCCTCGTGAATTAAATGAGAGAAATAAATTTAGTCATTTTTATATTGTTTCATCATTGCTTCTTAGAAACAAAGGCAATAGATTTTTGAGTCACAACTCGCACATATGAGAAGTGGGCATCTATGATATGTAATGACCAATGCTTAGTGGTTGAAGACAGGATTATACTATTATTTATTTGTGCAAACAGGTGAAATCATGATGGCATAGAACTAATGCATTAAATCAGACACTGTACAGCCGGCAACAATTTCAGTCAAGCACAATGGCCAAATACTGCTAAATGATGATGCACATCCCTATGTTGTGAAAGCAACCAAACAAAAGTTGCATGAACTGGGCTGTACAATTCTTCCACATCTTGCCCATTCTTCTAATTTCTTCCCTACACATCACCACATAGTTAAAATTTCTATCACTTGCTGTTTGTCTGATAGTTTAATAAATTTGTCAAATTCCTGAAGAAGGGTTTACTTAAATCTGGAAGTCATACTCTTATCCCTGTTGTTGGTGCACTGTATTGATTATTTTGGAGGGTTCTTTAATTTTATAAATTTGGAGTAATATAAGATGTTGCAGTTCAGCTGTTTATTATAAAATCCACAATGGATACAGCCCAATAAATGGATACACAACACAGAATATAATATGGAAAGCAATCCTGAAATCAGCACTCTTTAACTTAATCATTTGTAATTAACATTGACAACTTTGATAATAATAAAAAAATCATGATATACAGCAAAATCTTTAATAATACAATGAAACACTATAATTTCATACCTCAAACAAATTCACCTACATATCACATTATATAAATCCTGTCATATCCAGAAACACAACCTACATCCAATAAGTTCCAGGACTGACGACATAACTGACCTAACAGTAGTGGGATAAAAACATCACGTGTATAGCAGAAGACAGCAGTCCTAGGCCAATCAGCAAACAGCCAGGAACCGGTTTATACTTATACCAGTACTAATAGGCAGCAGATGTGCATTAAGGGAGTCATAGCAAGTGTTCTCATCCCATTTTTTCCATGGAAGAGCAAAGATATCCGTTTTTTTTGTTGTTGTTTTTTGGAAACTTGGTAAATCAGCTAGTGAAACTTACAGAATGTTAAAAGAAGCATATAGAGACACACAGCATTATCCCACAGCAGAGTTTTCAAATGGTATGTACAGTTTCATGATCGGCTGGAATCCTTTGATAATGATCCATGATCTGCTGGGTGGCCCTCCAGTGTGTGAAAAGCAAAAAATTTTGAAGAGGTATAGAATCAGTTAAAGACCGCCAAATTACAGTGAGACTTTTGGCTGAGTCGGTGAACATCAGTAAGTCTATCTGTCATGAGATTCTACGCGAGGATGTGGGAAAATGAAAACTTAATGCCAGATTGGTACCCTACATTCAGAATGATAGCCAAAAGAGGCTTGTTCATAGATCTGTTCCAATCTACTAGGCACTGCAGCTGAGGATCCTGATTTTTGCTCCAGAATTATTGCAGGAGATGAAACATGGTGCCTGCAGTATGATCCATAAACCAAGTGACAAAGCACTGAATGGAGAGATACCCACTCACCATCGACCAAGAAAGCCAGCATGCAATCATCAAAGACAAAGATGATGCTGATAGTCTTTTTTGATTCCAAAGGTTCAGTCCACAAGGAATTCGTACCAGTGGGTCAAATGGTAAATCAAGAATTCTACAAGCAAGTCTTAATGACGTTTACGCGGCAGTATTTGTTGCTATCATCCCCAGTTATGGGAATCTGGAAATTGGTTTTTGCTCCATGATAACCCAAGACTACATACAGTCTACTGATTTCCAATGAACCAAATTCATGACTTTTTCATGACCTCTTCAGTTAAATTCATGACCTCGACGACAATGCTGCACAACGACAACCATTTTCTTTGCACTTTGCTTATCTGGAGGAGTTTTTAACTATTATTTTGCACATTACTGTTTTCTGATTGTAGCTGTTTTAGCAGCAGATTTAGGAGAAATAAAGAAAAACACTATCATCATTGCATCAACATTACCAAACCAAAAGAAATTTCTGAGAATGGCTTTTACAAGTCCTTCAAGTAAGCAAGTGAAAAGGAATGTTTAACACTTTTACACACTTCTAGTCAATGACTTTATTGAAATAATCAGTCTAAAGTAAAACCATCTTTGGAATTATTGTTTTTGTGGGCAGAGTATATGAAGAAGAGAGACAAGAAGATCCAGCATTAAAAATATGCACCCAATGAAACTCAATACAAAGAATAACTGTGTGCCAAAACAAAATACAGAATTCTATTTTATTAAAATAAAGAAATAAAATTTCAGTTAATCATGTAAATGATATCTACCTGACAAACTAAAACCATTTTGTTAATGCAATGATTTACAGAAATACTAAAGAAGTTATGGTGTTAAGAGCATCTTAATATTTCAGATCAGACAAGATAGTACTTATTAAAATACTATTTTATGACAGCTTAATATCTTTTAATCCAAATGTAACATTTTTTTTTTTTTGTTCTTTCCGGTAGTGAATAATCGTGATGCTATGAATATGGATAGCTAGTCATAAGTTTTATATAATGAGATGATATACAAATTTATCATACCTGGAAAGACAATTATGACAACTATACATATTCACAGTGACAAGGAGAATCCCTAAATAAAAAATTAAAAAAACAGAAAAAAAAAGATAAAATGTACAACTTTTGTAAAATTAGATTTATTTTGATTGTTTTAAAAATATTGGGCAATTATACTTCAAATGTGTTTGGCACAAGGGCTTAAGAAAAAGTTTCATTGCCAAAAGAGAAATTCAGATATCTTTCAAGTTACCATGCTAAACCTTTTTAGCATGCCCAATGCATGCCAGTTCCATACGAAATTTTCAGACTATTTTTAAGTTACCATTTTCACCTTTTCCTTACATTGGCAAAGATTATTGTAATTTTTTAAATAACTTAACCTCTCGAAAACACTGATCTGGACTATATATAATTAATCAAAGCATCACATCAAACTGGTGACATAATCAATTCAACAATTTAATGATCCAAATACACCGACGGAAAAAAATCCCAACACCACGAAAAAATAGTTGTAGAGGAATGAAATGGCGGCAATACATTTGTATAGGTAACATATTTAATCGATTAAGGTTTCAAGATCACAGCTTAATGTAAGCGCGAGAAGAGCCATTTTAAATGTGAAATGCTGGTACATTAATAACTGGTGTAACCGATAGAATGTTGAATGCAAGCACGCAAACGTTCATGCATTGTGTTGTACAGGTGCTGGATGTCAGTTTGTGGGATGGAGTTCCATGCCTGTTGCACTTGGTCGGTCAATACAGGGATGGTTAATGCTGGTTGGGGGTGACGCTGGAGTTGTCGTCCAATGATGTCCCATACGTGCTCGATTGGAGAAAGATCTGGTGATCTAGCAGGCCACAGCAACATGTCGACACTCTGTAGAGCATGTTGGGTTACAACAGCGGTATGCGGGCGAGCGTTATCCTGTTGGAAAACACCCCCTAGAATGCTGTTCATGAATGGCAGCACAACAGGTTGAATAACCAGACCGACGTACAACTGTGCCGTCAGGGTGTGTGGGATAACCACGAGAGTGCTCCTGCTGTCATAGGAAATTGCTCCCCAGACCATAACTCCAGGTGTAGGTCCAGTGTGTCTCGGCCGCAGACAGGTTGGTTGCAGGCGCTCACCTGGCCGCCTTCTAACTAACACACGGCCATCACTGGCACTCAGGCAGAACCGGCTTTCATCAGAAAACACAACAGATCTCCACTCCGTCCTCCAATGAGCTCTAGCTTGACACCACTGACGTCACAAACGGTAGTGGTTTGGAGTAAGTGGAATGCACGCTACAGGGCGTCTGGCTCGAAGCTGTCCTTCAAGTAACCGATTTGTAACAGTTCGTTGTGTCACTGTGGTGGCAACTGCAGCTCGAATTGCTGCCGCAGACGCAGTACGATGCGCCACTGCCATACGCCGTTCACGGCGGTCTTCCCTCTCAGTAGTGCCACGTGGCCTGCCGGAACCCGGTCTTCTTGAGGCAGTACCTTCCCTTGACCACCGCTGCTAACAATCATGCACAGTGGCTACATTCCTGCCAAGTTGTTCTGCAATATTGCGGAAAGAAAATCCACCTTCTCGTAGCCCTATTACACGACCGCGTTCAAACTCCGTGAGCTGTTGATAATGGCTTCTTCGTCTTCTTAAAGGCATTCTTGACTAACATCAACACACTACGTCGAATCACAACGATAACTAACGCTCACGAACGTTACAGCGCGTATTTACAGCAAACCAGCTTTGCATGTTCCGAGGCGCTACTAGCGCCACAAGTATGCGCCGAGCGCGAAATTTGCATAGACGTTATCTTACAGATGTACTCTCACCGCCTACCAACTGTCGTTTATCTAACACAACCTCTTCTTGGTGTTGGGATTTTTTTCCATCAGTGTAGATGGAAACAAAATTACAGTGCCACACAAGGAAATTAAAGCATTGTTTATTTAACATGATTACTCAGAACATTCCAAAATTTATACTGAATTTACTAATTCTAGCGAATGTTAGCCAAATAGATTATCACTGATTCTTTGATTTTTATGTGTAACAATAAACCATTGGGAAGATCAGACATGTGGCAGAAACAAGTAATCAAAAGCAAACTTTATTCTATGCCACATAAAAAACAAAATAATAAGTGGAGTGCAATCACAAAACAAAAAAGAGGTGGTGAAGGGACTGACACAGGACTGAGCAACAGGCAATAAATTCATCCTCATTTCTCTGCCTACATGAGCAATATTTTTTAGTCTCACATATGCGCACAAAGTGTAATGAATTAACATTCATGGAATCACACACACAAAAGAGAGAGAGAGAGAGAGAGAGTGTGTGTGTGTGTGTGAATGCGTCAGACTCTTCATTTTGCTCATTTTTCACACCTAGCCAAAAACAGCATGTGAACTTGTTTCAGTACAGGGGGGAGGGGGAGAACATGAACAGCCATCCACTTCATCTGTATACTTGTGTTGTGTCATTCTGCTTTTAGTGAAAGAAACACACCAGCTGAAGATTTCAGACCACAACAATATAACATCAAGTTAGTTTGTGGAAGATTAGGCAAAGAATTTGCGTGATCACCAGAGGTAGGATTTTCATGCAAATATGCTTTTTCTTCAATGAGTTTTTGGAATGACATTGCATTTTCTGCTTGCTTTCCAATCATTTTAAATTTAGGGTATGGTAGCAAAATTTTCCACATATTCATATATTTGGAAATAGAAATCTTATACATACATTAAATTAACGTAAAAACGTTACCACTACTGTACTTCAAATTATTTTAGGTTTAATATATAGTGCTTTCTGGCTTGACCCTTCGTATAATGAAAATTGCATTATAAAAACGTATCATTACGATTCGTGAAGAATGAAATAGTAGGGCTACTCACCATGTTTCAAACATGTCATGTATACAGGAAAGGCTTCTTAACTCCTGTGCTACTACTCCGCCCGTCGCCGTAATACCATAAAATTATTAGCAAAAACTTTTGCGTCGTCACATTCAACACGTAAAAGTACGACAAGTTGTAACCCATAAATCGACGAAAGTCAAACATACAAAGCATCACGAATGATCAAGAGGTCAAATCTCAAAGTCAAACGTACAGAACATCACGAACGTTAAAGAGGTCAAATCTCAAAGTCAAACGTACAAACATCACGAAAGACAAAAGACAGATAACAACACGAACCCTGATAGTATATAGATGAAATGAAGTAAAATGCAAAGAATAAGGTCAACGCCTTCAAGCTATACAACCATACCAGTTTCAGCATATTCCTAATGCCATCCACAGTGGTACAAGCTACTACAAGTCATGTTCGCACGAATGCACTGGCCACACCCTTTGGCAGCGGCATACAAAGCATCATGGTATTAAACGGCAAAGGAGCCATCTATTGCTCGAGAATGATGTCTTTGTTCATTTGGGCAATCAACTTTATCATTTTGTTCTTTCCTTTTTTTAAATGGAAATTGTTTCTTCTTCCATTTTTGTTCAACCTCTATCATGAATTTCCACGCATACCGTAGATCTATCGGTATATTATTATTACAGTTCTTCCCTCTTGTCTTTTCAATAACTATACCCTCAGAGATAAACTGTTGCTCATACTTTTTGTGTGACGTTATTAGTTTGGTGTTAAATTATTCTCTAGGCAGTATTGCATTAGCGATGTTTTTATCTCCTTCTTGTGCCAGTTTGATAAGTGCTCTTTCAGCCTACACTGTAGACGTCTCCTTGTGCTACCTATATAACACTTCATTTGATCACCTTCATTATTAATGGTAAGTATTGAGTATACTCCCGATCTTTCAAGGATAGACATCTTACCATTATTAGTCAATATTTTCCCATTGTTACATACTGTTTCTGCGAGTTTAATGTTGTGATTAGCTCATTCTTTTTTAATAACACTGCTCAATGACGGCAAATACGAGAATTTCACGAAATGCTTATTTTCACTTTCAGTAACTTCTTGTCCTTTATTTTTTAGATTGTTTTTAGCACGTCTTTTGTAAAAAAAGATCGTGCTTATGTTACCGGTCTGTCCGTCCATCTGTACCCACGATATCTCTGCAACTATTAGTCCGATTAAAAAAAAATCGTTTTGCTTTAAGAAGCTTGAAATATGCGAATGATGATCCTTCATTTCGTTTTTTTTTTTTACGATGTACAATTTCACTGCTAGAGGGCATAAATGCAGAATTTTCGGTAAATAATACTTTGGCCACCAGGGGGCGTAAATATTAATTTTTGCTTCTGATGTATTTGCCATAAAATCTGAGCTTCTAAAATATCGATTAAAATTCTTTCGTGGACTGATGCCACTCACATTGATAAACCTTTTCGCAATATTTTCTTCTTAAAATATTCCACAGTTTCTCCGCCAGGGGGCGTAGATGTATATCTTATTTTTATCAATATCTCTACTTCTAAGAGTCCGATTTGAAAAAAATCCTTTTTTGTTGGATAGTGTTTTCAGTGTGACATGTTTTTCATATAATTTCAAAATTTTCAAGTAATTCATAGACTTTCCGCTAGGGGGCATAAAGGTAAATTGCATTTCCCCCTATATCTCTGCTTCTAAATCTCCGATTTGAAAAATTCTTTCTGCACCGGATACAGCTGCAGATGGGAAATCCCTTGCATGTAATTTCTAATTTTTTGTAAAACAAGGTTTGGACACCAGGTGGCGTCAGTCTTAATTTCCGCTTCTGATGTATTTGCAGCAAAACATGAGCTTCTAAAATCTCGATTGCAAAAAAAGTAGTTTGTTGACCGATACTACTCATGTCGACAAACCTTTTAGGAACATTTTCTTCTTGAAATAATGCATGGTTTCTACGGCAGGGCGTAGATGCATATCTTATTTTTGGCAATATCTCTACTTCTAGGAGACCGATTTGAAAAATTCCTTCTTTGTTGCATAGTGTTTCCGATGCAAAATATTTTTCCTATAAATTCAAAATTATCAAGTAAATCATAGACTTTCCGCTAGGGGGCACAAAGGTAAATTGGGTTTTCTGCGTTATTTCTGCTTCTAAAACTCCGATTTGAAAAATTCTTCCTGTATCGCATACAAGACCTGATGGAAAATATTTTTCACATAATTTCTAATGTTTGGTAAAGAATGGTTTAGCCACCAGGGGCATACGTGTTAATTTTTGCTTCTGATGTATTTGTAGCAAAATCTGGGCTCCTGAAAACTCGGCTAAATTTTTTTTTTCTTGGACCGATACCGCTCATATGGATAAACCTTTTGAGAATACTTTCTTCTTAAAATAATGCATGGTTTTTCCACCAGGGGTCATAAAGTCACATCTTATTTTTGTCGATATCTCTGTTTCTAAGAATCCAATTTGAAAAATTATTTCAGTGTTGGAGAGCATTTCGGGTGCAAAATATTTCTCATATAAATTCATGTTTTTTTCGTAATGCACAAGTCTGCAGCCAGAGGGCGTAAGCTCACGATTCGGTTTACAGCAATATCTGAGGGATTAAAAACCCCATTGAAAAACTTCCTTCTTCTGTCAGATACTATTGTTTTCCATACCGGTTCCATTGACTTTGAATAGCTTTGATAAATTTAATTTGCGTCAGAACAGATTCAAAAGACGTGCTAATTACACCCAAAAATTTGGTGTCATCTTTCTTGCTTATATTTACATACATGGACTGTATTAACCGTTCATTGTAACCAAACTCATGGACCACAGATTTCACCCATTTGATCTCCTTTCCCTCAGCTTTTTTGGTAGAAGATAAATTAATAGCCTTTCTTATGAAGAATGAAAAAACAGCGGTTTTGTAACGCCATGGATGAGAAGAATCGTACGGGATGATCGCCGGAATATAAGTTGATTTTCTATATACTGATGTTTCTATACAATTTTTACTTGTGTTCCTAAATAAAGTCATGTCCATAAAGTTGAGCATGTTGTCCATTTCTTTTTCAGCAGTAACAGTTATCGTAGAGTAATAACTATTGTACCTGCATATGAATTCTTCAAGTTTACTTTCAGAATGGTCTCTGAAGATAATGATATCGTCGACGTATCTCAAAAACAACACAGGTAAGAATGTGCCGTCCGGGGACAATAAATCTTTTTTCTACCTCCTGCAGAACCACCTCTGCTAGTAGTCCAGACAGTGGTGAACCCATTGGGGCACCAAATTGTTATTTGAAGATGTTTGTATCGTACTTAAAGTAATTGTTTTGAGTTATAAAATCCAATGCTGAAATAATACTATTTCTTTCCGCCATCACTACATTCATATGTCTTAATCTTTTATCGATAAGCTCTATAGCTATGTTCGTGGGAATATTTGGAAAGAGGGACACAACGTCTAAGTTAAAAAGTTAAACCTAAGTTAAAAATGCATAAGGAAGATAGTCCTATATGCCCGATTGTTAACAGAAGCACTGCACCCACCATTCATTTGGAACGTGCCTTGTTCAAATACCTGTGGCCATTGCTTGTCGAACACATATATATGGTTAAAAATTCCACCGAAGTGATTAGGCAATTAAGAATGCTGAAAACATCTGACTTTATTATGTTAAGTTTAAACGTTGTGTCTCTCTTTCCAAATACTCCCACGGACATAGTTATAGAGCTTATCGATAAAAGATTAAGACAGATGAATGAAGCGATGGTGGAAAGAAATAGTATTATTTCAGCATTGGATTTTATAACTCAAAACAATTCCTTTAAGTACGATACAAACACCTTCAAACAACAATTTGGTGCCCCAATGGGTTCACCACTGTCTGGACTACTAGCAGAGATGGTTCTGCAGGAGATAGAAAAAGATGTATTGTCCCCGGACGGCACATTCTTACCTGTGTTGTTTTTGAGATACGTCGACGACATCATTATCTTCTGGGACCATTCTGAAAGTAAACTTGAAGAATTCATATGCAGGTACAATAGTTATTACTCTATGATAACTGTTACTGCTGAAAAAGAAATGGACAACAAGCTCAACTTTTGGACATCACTTTATTTAGGAACACAAATAAAAATTGTATAGCAACATCAATATATAGAAAAGCAACGTATATTCTGGCGATCATCCCGTACGATTCTTCTCATCCATGGCGTTACAAAACCGCTGCCTTTTCATTCTTCATAAGAAGAGCTATTAATTTATCTTCCACTAAAAAACTGAGAAAAAGGAGATCAAATGGGTGAAATCTGTGGCCCATGAGTTTGGTTACAATGAACGGTTAATACAGTCCATGTATGTAAATACGTATAAAAAACAAACTAAAAAATAAAGGACAAGAAGTTATTGAAAGTGAAAATAAGCATTTCGTGAAATTCCCACATTTGCCACCATTGAGCAATGTTATTAAAATAGAATGAGCTAATCACAACATTAAACTCACAGAAACAGTACGTAGCAATGGGAGAATATTGACTAATAATGGTAAGATGTCTATCCTTGAAAGATCGGGAGTATACTCAATACCTACCGTTAATAATGGTGATCAAATGAAATGTTATATAGGTAGCACAAGGAGACGTCTACAGTGTAGGCTGAAAGAGCACTTATCAAACTGGCACAAGAAGGAGATGAAAACATCGCTAATGCAATACTGCCTAGAGAATAATTTAACACCAGATTGGTCTAACACCAAACTTATAACTTCACACAAAAAGTATGAGCAACAGTTTATCTCTGAGGCTATAGTTATTGAAAAGACAAGAGGGTAGAACTGTAATAATAATGTACCGATAGATCTACCGTATGCATGGAAATTCATGATAGAGGTTGAACAAAAATGGAAGAAACAATTTCCATTTAAAAAAGGAAAAAACAAAATGATAAAGTCGATTGCCCAAAAGAATAAAGACATCATTCTCGAGCGAAAGATGGCTCCTTTGTCGTTTAATACCATGATGCTTTGTATCATGCTGTCGAAATGTGTGGCTCGTGCGTCTTACGTGTATCCAGTATGGTTGCAGGTGCATTTGTGCGAACACGACTTGCAGTATCTTGTACCACTGAGGATGGCATTAGGAATATGCTGAAACCGGTATGGTTGTATAGCTTGAAGGCGCTGACTTTATTCTTTGCATTTTACTTCATTTCATCTATATACTATCAGGGTTCGTGTTGTTATCTGTCTTTTGTCGTTCGTGATGTTTGTACGTTTGACTTTTTTTTTTTTTTTTTGCTGTTTCATCTTTCATGATGTTCTGCACGTTTGACTTTGAGATTTGACCTCTTTAACGTTTGTGTTGTTTTGTACATTTGATTTTGAGATTTGACCTCTTTATCGTTCGTGATGTTTTGTAAGTTTGACTTTCATCGATTTATGGGATTACAACTGGTCGTACTTTTACGTGTTGGATGTGACGACGCAAAAGTTTTTGCAAATAATTTTATATTATTACGACGACGGGCGGAGTAGTAGCACAGGAGTTAAGAAGTCATTCTTGTATACATAACGTGTTTGAAACATGGTGAGTAGCCCTACTATTTCATTCTTCACGAATCGTATGATACGTTTTTTAAATGCAATTTTCATTATACGAAGGGTCAAGCCAGAAAACACTATACATTAAACCTAAAATAACGTGAAGTACAGTAGTGGTAACGTTTTTATGTTAATTTAATCGTACTTTGTGCCACGTAATAAATACATGCAATATAGCGTAGTTAATACGCTTATTTTGATGTTTTTTTTAATTTATACATACATGTTTTTGCTATATACTACAATGTTCTGAACTTTAAGTGACCTTTTCTTGCAAACTGTCAATTTACAGGTGTGATATCACATTTGTATGCACTAAATTCTTTGCTGCACAGTCCTGAAATAGACAAACTCAATCATTCTAACCTCAGATATACGATAGAAATTTAGGAAGAACTATTCTTCACAAATAATATGGGAAATTCACAAGTACATTATTTTCAGCAATCACATTGTGATCCTGAATTTGTTTAAGTTTACCATTCTCCATGTAACATTTACTCAGAAAATCCAAAACTTACATCATCCTGGAGCCAGAATCAAAACCACATTTCCTGATTTCCATTCCAGCATGCTATTATCACACCACCCAAGACAATGATGTTCCAAGTAACTGGAGCTAAGCAAATCTAAAGTTGTTGAGATTTCTAAGCTATAATTGATTAACTTCAATTACTAATATCCTGTAAATTCAGTGCAGGACAGCATCACCAGAAGTTCATCATTATCACTATGCATCTGGCAGTCCCTATTTCCTGTAGCTATCATATCTTTAGGGTTTCTGAACACGGGTGAGCTGACAATGCTGAATAAAGTGTGGCAGTAATTGAAGCTAGCACACAAATAATGAAATATTAATGAAATCTTATTTGCACATGCAGTAGCAGCATTTAAATATCAAAATTAGTATATATCCATCATACATAATTTCTGCAGCCTCGTGCTGAACTGTATTACTTCAGAATTTACTACCAATTTATTAAATCCTCCACCTCAAAATCCTATATGAGATTGACCAAGAAAAAAAGAAGCCAAACTTTTTAAGTGGGTGAAAAATTGGAAAGCACAGTAAAGCATTTAAATGGAGCACTACAATATTTAACTAGCATGAGCAAAATGGAATTATTCACTATAACTGAAATAAGTAAATATCAAACTCGACCACTTCACTTGTATTCACAAAAACTGCTGAATTCAAAATAAAATAAAATGTGACATGCTCAAATTTTTGCCTGCCTTTTCAAGCTGAAATGCAACAATTTATGGTTAAATAACATTTAACAACAACAGTACAGGATAGAGGGAACATCAAAGAAAAAGAATGACATCAAAAGGAAGATTGTTTTGCCCCATCTAACTTCCATTATCAAACATTTATGTTTCCTTTTAAATACCAACATCTATGAGGAGGTGGGGGGATAATGTTTAACAACTATACAGGACAAAAGGAATATCAAGAGAAGAAAATTTATGATTGCAAAAGAAATTTCCACTTCGTCTAAACTTCCATTTCCCAAAATTTTAAAATCTTTTCACAAGCTGAAATGCAAACATTTATGGAATAAAATGATATTTGACAACAATGGAGGACAAAAAGAATGGTACTAGTTCCCATTAAGGGCTTCACATAATTTACCCAAGTTTCTTCATGCAACCCATATTTTCCAGTTATTTGTAGTCATACGATGCCATATCAGTCAAGGGAGCAAGCACTTTTGCCATTTGAATTTGTCAAAATGAAATTTGAAAATCGGTATTTACCTGCTGCGATGCTTCGGCAACTACCATTTGCAATGGCACGTAAAGTTGTTTTCACAGCACAGGTGGTGTCTGCTACGTGGAACTTTTGGTTTTGTGACTATCTGCTCAACTTCATGAAAAGATTTTGCAAGCATTAAGATAAGAACAATGAAATGCTTTTTACACCATGGATTCATTCGATTATAAATTCTTTTTTAAGTGTGTAGCGAGAGTGTGGCATAGAAGAACAGCAAAGACGAAAATGCACAAAAATTTGTTCAAAAACACATCTGACTTTGATTTACCAACAACCTGCTCAGAAATTTAGTAAAATGTAATAAATTCATTAAGGGGGAAAAATTCCTTAAACTTTGAGAATCCAAACATACTTTCATACAAATTGTTAGGGCTAGCACCCCCTCCACCCAACATGCAGCAGACAACACCTATCCCGTAAAAACAACTTTACATGCTATTTCTATTGAAAATGGCGGTTGCTGAAGCATGGTAGCAGGTAGGTAGTGATTTTCAAATTTCATTTTGACAAATCTAAATGACAAAAGTGCATGTTCCCTTGACAGATATGACATCATAAGACATAAACCAGTATTGTCCAACTAGGCATTATCATACCTGCCAACTTTTAAAAATCGAAATCCGTAACAAAAAAATAATTGATATATTAGATGAAAAATTTAATCGATATATTAGATGAAAAATTTAATCGATATATTCAATGAAATTACTTGTCGAGCATATTGATTAAATGAACCGAACATATTGATTAAAAAACGATGTTACCTGAATCGAGTATCAACTTTTAATTGATATGACTACACAAGTTTGAATTTATCAGCACGTTTATTTCGATTAAAATAGAATCTGTACAGAATTTCTCATTACTACTATGCTATTATGATCTATAAAGAGATAAAAATTTATTTCTATGGAAGTTTAAATCTAAAGGGAAGGATGTTCCACCCTTTGACCCCCAAATCCAATAGGATTGTATCCCACGCCGTTACGGAACTAAAATGCTTTCAAAAACGAACCATTTTCATGCTAGGTTTATCTTACGGAGAGACTGACGATGAGACAGTCAAATAAAAAAATGAAATAAATGAGTGACTGAAGGACACTAATTGGTAAATTATGCTCAACTAAAAACGAAGTGAACAAACATTTTGCACAAATCGCACTCAGTTCATTACAACTTTTAACAAAGGAAGTTAATTTCCTAATTTTTTTCCCATGCAGTCAACTTTAGATTTATGCTTGGCACTAGAAATATGATTAGTAATATCATTCCTTCCACCACGCGAAACGCTGAAATTACATCAACACGTAGTGCAAAATAAGCAATTTTTCATTTTTTGAAGATTTGGCAATACACAGGAATTCCGCAGAACATGCATCATGGAATGTTTGATAGTACCCCCCCCCCCTCTTATATTGCTGCTCATAGCAAATCACTAACACTAAATTTATTGACACTTAAAAAAAATGCAAGTAAAACTGCTAAAGTAAAACAGTAACAGCTTTAAAGAGATCCAATTTGCAAAACATAGTACCCCAACATATGAATTTCGTTGAATGAAGCCAAGACATTTTTATGCACGTTATCGAGCAACGAACAAAGCACGGCAGGAAAGCATAGGAAACTTGCTGACTAACGGACCAGCAAAATAAATCATTGCTGGAGAAAAACTGACTCGAATGAACATAGTAGCATTCTTTCCTAAGGTCAAATTTATTGCCAGAGAAGAAGTTACGAAACCATGCCCCATTGCATTTTTAATTTCACAAAACTGGCAGTTTTTGCTTAATTTCGTCATGTTGGGTATCGATCTGGGCTAAAAAATTCCACAGATTTAAAATCCGTTTTAATTTTTTTTTCTACGATAACTACATTTTGAGATAGCATTTTGAACTGGGAGTAATAAAGACACGTGCTCCAATGCACAACACACACTATGCTGGCCTACTGAAAAGTTACGACCCAGGAGACGAACAATGCATTATCTGAAAAGGAGAACTAGTTGGTGCACTTCAGTTTATGCGCGGCGCAAGTTTTAATATTTCAAACAACGCAAAACAAACCTAAAAATGTGGAAAAACTGCGGCAAATGAGTTCTCACATAAACACATGTAACTGAAAAGTTATTCGTAACTTACATCGGCGCTTTACTTTGAGTGGATTAAGTTAAATAAAAAAAGTTTTAATAGTGGGTGCAAAATCATCAGGGGGAAAAAAAAATCTTGGAGAATCGCCAAATCCGTAAAATTAACATTTCCCCCGTAAAACCAGTCACTTTCCGTAAATTTTACAGGTAAATCATAAAATCTGGCAGGTATGGCATTATTATTATTTTGGTCAGATGGCTGTAACCTTCAAAATTCTCCATTATTTTTCAGCTTTTCCCGTGTGCCATGTAAGACGAGAGTGCATTTATATTTTGGCATCGTACCCTTGCTACAAAAACGGATTGGGTAATTAACTCTTTTTTAAATTGGAAGATTGATATAATGGCCATAATCACCCATGTATTTTTGCAGCTGTTTCTGAAACTTTGCCCCATTAAATGGCCTAAATATTTACATTAGGCACCACATCTCTACTTCTATTTATCAGATTGGGAAACAATTTAAAAAAAAAAAGCTTCCCCTTATCAGTCACCTGTAACTATCATCAAGATTTTCCTTGCCTTTCCAGCTTTACTCAACATAGTATTCTAAATAATGAAAGTGGTGGTTCAATAGCCTTGTCATTCCAGTGACTATTTAATGCCACCCCCATGCAAAACCATTCAACTCATCTCATAGTTAAAATGGCATTTTATGGTGAGAATTAATTATAAGCTCAATTGAGTGGTCTAAATTCATTATTTTTTTAATATAAAAATGATAAATTATTTATGGAAAAATGACAAATTTTGGTGTCATATTGGAAACTGCTTCAACATGGAAATTTACAACATGTTTAAAATGGATGTGTTTCACCTATGCTTTTTTCAGTCAATGAGCGTAATAACAAAATACATGACATACACACACAATTTTGCACTGAAAAGAAGTAAGCCATAGTGACATATTTACACAATCAAAATTCTAACCTATTTTTAACCTGTTAAGAAGAAATGACTACTACATGGAAGGAACTTGATTTATTTATACCACAGATAAGAAAGGTCACTGATGATTTCTCAAAGAGAAAATTTTGAAAATGTTCAATATGGAACACTTTTGTGACAAATATTAAATCAGCAGCTTTTGTATTTCCTGATTTCAATACTTTTCTGAGGCTTTGACTAATAGTTTAAAATGGTGAAGAAACATTCCAGAGTTATCAGAATACTGGACTTCCAACCTGATGTTATTAAGAGATCATAATAAGCATGTTACTGAAGAAATACTTTTGATTACACTGGTCGGCAAAAAAAAAAAAAAAAAAATTTCGAGCCCTGACACCATTCCTGCTGATTCTTATGTAAAGCAACCTCCTGAAGCCGAATATGACCCCCGTTTTCCCCCATCACCCACCGTTTTTCGGAGGGGGGGGAATTTACAACATGTTTAAAATGGATGTGTTTCACCTATGCTTTTTTCAGTCAATGAGCGTAATAACAAAATACATGACATACACACACAATTTTGCACTGAAAAGAAGTAAGCCATAGTGACATATTTACACAATCAAAATTCTAACCTATTTTTAACCTGTTAAGAAGAAATGACTACTACATGGAAGGAACTTGATTTATTTATACCACAGATAAGAAAGGTCACTGATGATTTCTCAAAGAGAAAATTTTGAAAATGTTCAATATGGAACACTTTTGTGACAAATATTAAATCAGCAGCTTTTGTATTTCCTGATTTCAATACTTTTCTGAGGCTTTGACTAATAGTTTAAAATGGTGAAGAAACATTCCAGAGTTATCAGAATACTGGACTTCCAACCTGATGTTATTAAGAGATCATAATAAGCATGTTACTGAAGAAATACTTTTGATTACACTGGTCGGCAAAAAAAAAAAAAATTTCGAGCCCTGACACCATTCCTGCTGATTCTTATGTAAAACGACCTCCTGAAGACGAATATTACCCCCGTTTTCCCCCATCACCCACCGTTTTCGGGCGGAGCCCCCCCCCACCCACACACACCTAATTTTATCACTTTCCAATAATTTGGAGGGATGAAAAGGATTATTTCAGCCTTTACATTTCTTCTGAGGGGCTACAGAGGTGAAAAGTTATAAAACATGAACATCTGTAGCAAGGATGTAGATTTGGGAATCCCCCCCCCCAAATTGTAAAGAAATCATTAAAAATGATCGATTTTTTATTATTTTTTTATCAATTTTCGGTAATATGTTATGGACATGAATTTTATTTGGAGGGTGAAAAGGATAATATATAAAAAGTAAAATACAAATGTAAAGTATAATAAATAAATAAGATAAGTACCTTCATTTGGTGCTTGCTTTTCTTTTGTACCCTGAGGTAGAAGTTTCTTGTACCAAACACCAGCAGTACTCTGTTAACATGCTCGTATTCCACTTCCCTGAAAATCTCCGCTCGATCTTATTGATGTCTTGATGGAATCGTTCCCCGTGTTCATCGGAAACTGCTCCTAAATTTTCAGGGAAGAAGTCCAGGTGTGAGTGCAGGAAATGCACTTTAAGAGACATGTTACACCCCATGGCCTTGTACGCTGACAGCAATTCCTCGACATGAGCGGCATAATCATCACTTTTGTTGTTACCCAAAAAGTTCTTACACACGTTTTGGAATGCAAGCCAAGCTCTTTTTTCTTTTCGATTCAGGTGTTCAATAAACGTCGAATCTTTGAAAAGTTGTCTAATCTGGGGGCCCACGAAAACTCCTTCCTTGATTTTAATCTCACTAAGACGAGGAAATTTATTTTTCAAAAATTGAAATGCATCACCTGTCTTGTCCATTGCTTTCACAAACTGTTTGATCAATCCCAGTTTGATGTGCAAAGGCGGCAAGTAAATAATTTCCTTCGGGACCAGAGGATCATGAATGACATTTTTCTGACCGGGTGTAAAACTTTCTCACAGAGGCCAGTTCCGTACGATGTAATGTTTGCCTCGTGCTCGGCTGTCCCATTCGCATAGGAAGCAGCAGTATTTTGTGAAGCCTGATTGCAGGCCCGCAAGTACAGCGACAACTTTTAAGTCAGCGCAAAGTTTCCAATTATAATCATGATAACAGATTTTATCAAGGATTCGGCTGATGTTTTCGTACGTCACCTTCATATCCACAGAGTATGCAACCGGGACTGATGGTAACTCATTCCCATTGGCCAACAGGACAACTTTCAAGCTTGTCTTTGACGAGTCTATAAACAAGTCACCATTTGTCTGGGTCACATTTCATCTTCAGTTCTATCATCAATGCATTTGAATTAGGGCAGAACACTAAGCCATCATCTTCCGAAAAAGTAATTGCAGGGTTGACTGTCTGGTCCTGTAAGAAGAGATTTGTACGCCCTTTTCTAAGAGATTCCACTGCTGAAGTCGAGATCCAAGAAGTTGAGATTTAGTCTTAGGTAACTCCAAATCCCTGACGAGATCATTCAATTCCGACTCAGTAATGAGGTGTTCGATGAGCTGAATCAGCAGAACACTCTTCATCATCGGTGGACGTATCATGTGATGGTCCAAGCTGTGGCTCAAAGTATGTCACATCCGTTTCTGGCTCTATAGTATAGGTTTTTGGGGGCACTGGGATTGGCAATGATTCGTTGTGAGGAACTGGTCTTAGAGCTGAAGGGATATTAGGATACTGAATTGTATGCTTGCTTTTGTTGGTAGATAACCCGATGGTGGAAGTCATACAAAAGTAACAATCTGTGAGATGACAGCGAGGTTCGCGCCAAACCATGGGCACAGCAAATGGCATTGATTTACGGACCTTTGAGCCATTTGGTCAAGCTACTGTAACAAGTAGTGCAGCAAACTGTGGGAGCCCAATTCTTGTCCTGATCGCCAACTTTGCAATCAAAGTAAAATTTATAAGCAGTTTTAAAAAGCGGAGAAAGGGGTTTTCGTTGCGCTTTAAAAGTCAATTCCCCGCAAACATAGCAGAATCTATCGGGATGATTTATACACTTGCGTGACATAATTAAACAGTAAATAAATGCTCTATATTAATCACAAATTACACTCACGTACTGTAATTCACTTGGAAAAGGCCGGTGTAAACAAATTTCTACCGTTTGACACAATTTAAACAACTTGGAAACACAGAATCCCCGCCTAGAACACCGACAAGTAGACTCAACGATCGCTACAGATCAACTGAGGGAAGATAATGCTTACAGTGCAGGATTATCGTGATAAGAGCAATGCAAGTTTGACCTTGTCAAAGCCCGTGCAAACCTGTGCGCGGTTCTCATGGGAACCTGTTCGTGCGAGGTATTGAGAGAGCCAGCGTGGTAGAGTGAATGTTCCGAACTGTTGCTATATATTTTTATTATTTGCAGGTTTTTTGGGGGAGGATGAGAGGGGCTGGAAGCTGGAATATGTAGCAAATAAGTGAAAAAATTGCCAAAAAAACAGAAAAATCAATCATTTGTAATGATTTCTTTACAATTTGGGTGGAGGGGGCAAATCCCCCCAAATTTTCACCTCTGTAGCCCCTCAGAAGAAATGTAAAGGCTGAAATAATCCTTTTCATCCCTCCAAATTATTGGAAAGTGATAAAATTATGTGGGGGGCCTTCCCTGAACCAGTGTTATTATTCAGCAAATACCTCAGACACAATGAGACTATCTCACACACGTGCGCACACCTTGCAAGCTACTACTAAAAAAAAAAATAATAAATAAATAAAAAAAAAAACTTTTTCTTCAGGATGTCTTTTGTTGGCTTGTAGTTTTTCTAGTGAATAATCAACAGGAAAATTTAATAATCACACTTTTGCAGCAAACGAAAGTCATTCCACATTAAACCCCAACACAGAAAAGAATTAAAAAAAAAATCATTATTCAAGGATTAGTAAATTGTGGGTTGTCAAACAACAAAGTAATAACAAAACCAATATAATATAATCTGTATTTATTGGTGTTCAGTAGGAAAATATAATCTTCCCCGCAAGCTTTCCCTGTAAACGGACGGCTTCTTCAGGCGGTTAAAAAGAAAAGAATATGTTTAAAATGGATGTGTTTCACCTATGTTACTTCTTTACAATTTGATTCTAATTTCCTTTGTAACCGCCTGAAGAAGCTGTCTGTTGACGGGGAAAGCTTGCGGGGAAGATTTCTTTCCTACTAAACACCAATAAATATGGATTATATTATATTAGTTTTGTTATTCAAGGATTCTACTGAAAGTAATGCAAAAGTGGGCATAACTTTTGTTCAAATTGCACATGTTGGTAGAGTAACTCTTTCTCTATACAAAGGTACTACTCAACATGGTCTCCATCACAAGCGATGCATTTGCACCATCACTGAACCCAACTCTCAAATCCTCTTTGAAAAAATTCAAGTGTGGACTGTTGTACCCAGTTTTTCACAACCATTTTCACGTCATCTGTGTCATCAAATCGTTGTCCCCGGAGACTGTCCTTCATTGGAACAAACAGGTGGAAGTTGGAGGGTGCCAGATCTGGGCTGTATGGTGAATGGGGGACCCCGACCAGCCTAATTTGCTGATCACCTGATTTGTCGCCAAAGATGTGTGTGGTCTCACATTGTCATGGTGAATGTGGATTCTTTTCAGATTCTTGTTTGGTCTCTTCCTCCTTTTGGCTTCTTTAAGCTTCTTGAGTTTCTCAATGTACCGATCACTGTTCATGGTATGGCCACATTCCAGAAAATCAAGGAGAATGGCACTCCTGTCATCCGAAAACACAGACACCATGACTTTCTGTGCTTATCGCTGGCTGTTGAACTTCTTAGGCCTTGGTGAAGAGGTGTGATGCCATTCCATGAATTGATTCTTCGTTTCCGGATCGTAAAGATACGTCCACATTTCATCCTGTCACCAGATCGGGAAAAAAGCGTGTCTTCATTGGCTTCAAACACTTCCAGCAGATCAGAGCAGACTTCCACCCTTCTCACCTTCAAATCGGGTATCAAATGCCGAGGTACCCACTTTGCGCACACTTTCTGATACCCTAAGTCTTCCACCATCTTCTGTATTGCATTGTGACCATAGTCCAGTAGTGCAACAGGCTCACGGATTGTGACTTGTCTCTCTGTGCGAATCAATTCATCCACTCGCTGATGATTCGAGTCAGTGGTTGCAGATGATGGTCTCCCACTGCGTGGTTTGTCTTCACAATGCTGGTTTCCCCCTTCTTTAAACTTCATCTATCTGTGCACATTTTTCTTGTCAATGGTGTCATCTCTATAAACATTCTGAAGCCTTCTGTGGATGTCAGACAGCCAGCACCCTTCCTTCGTCAAGAAAAATGACGGCATGTTCCTTCTGCTTGGAATCCATTATTTACCTGCAATTAAGAAGAAGGGTTACTATAGAGGAAGAGTTACTCTACCAGCATGTGCAATTTGAACGACCTCTGTTAGTTAACAAAACTGTTATGCCCACTTTTGCGTTACTTTCGGTACAACCCTCGTAATTATAAAACAGCACTTTCTCCACATCACATGCTCACAAATCTTGGACTTTGAGAATATTCTGACCAACTTACCTACTAAAATTTACAGTCTGCGTACCAGAAGAGATGAAACCAGTATAAAACTGTAGCTGAAATATCTTGAAAGCAGCAACCTATAAACAAAAATAATCAAACATTACACCACCTGTAAAAAACTACAGAACTGTGTGTTTGCATACAAAAATAAGTATACTGTAGAGACTCCAACCCTGACTGAAAATTTTCAGTAGTAATGAATAAACCTGTATTGCACACTGTAAAAAGCAAATTGTCAGGGTAGCAAAATAACAGTGTATATTCACAAAAAGCAAATTTTTGCTTACATTTTTTTCCATAAATTGAAGACATTTTGGGGGAAACACAAAGTGGCTCCAACATTTTTTTTTCTCTAGTTTATGTCAAAAATAAATGAATGCTTCTACAAGAACCTTACAATAAACATAGTAAGTCCCTACACAGTACACAGCCTGGAAGTTGTTCATGGTTGTTTTCAAAACCTCAAAACAACAAAAAGGAATAAAAAAAAGGAAAGAGAAAAAAGAAAATGAATGTTATTCAAAAAAAAAAAAAAAAAAAAATGCTAAAATGAATGCTTCTACAAGAACCTTACAGTAAACATAGTAAGTCCCTACACAGTACACAGCCTGGAAGTTGTTCATGGTTGTTTTCAAAACCTCAAAACAACAAAAAGGAATAAAAAAAAAGGAAAGAGAAAAAAGAAAATGAATGTTATTCAAAAAAAAAAAAAAAAAATGCTAATGTTGCAGAAAAATTACCACATTCTTTAGAAAAGTTTCCTAGTGAAATCTACTTTTTCTTATTCCTTGAAGTACTTTCTTTATACATCAGTCAATTTGAGCAAAATTTAAACTGAAAATAGTTATTTATCTTGTCCTTGCTGGAAATTGCACTATTTGCATGACCTGTACAATTGTTTTCACGGCAGAGTGAAGATCGGCATTATTGCGTTTTAAACTTTAATTTAGCTAAAAATGCATGGTTTTTCATCACTTATCAATATCAAGAAACAAAGATGGTGAGCATTTTTTTTTTTTTGTTCAAAAAGGAATTAAAGTTCAAAATCAGAACTTCAACCTTCTGCTGCAGTCTTTTGCTCCCCATAGAGTAGTTTTCTCTGCAGAGCAAGATAGTAGAATTTGAACTTCAATTTCGCTTTATGCAAAAGAAAAAGTGATTGCTCTACCTTTTGATGCAGCAAGAAGTGCCTAACAAATGGAAAAGAACACATTTTAAGGGAAATTAAATGTGACAAATCTGTACTACGTTGTTCAATCTCCCACGAAATGATTTTACAACTTATGGAAATGATGCAGATTCCACCACAAATAGATTAAGAGCTGGTTTGGGAATTTACTTCCCATTTTTTTAAAAAATGGGACCGCAGCAAAAAATGCTTGCTCTCTACTGACTGTTTTAAGACAATACTATGACAAACAGAGGAAAATGCTGTACATTAGGAAAGATTCTTAAAAAAAAAACTAAGTCACTCTTTTTCACTTTTACCAACGATCTTAAAAATGACGAGCATGATCAGAAAAATATAAAAAACAAGAATAAAACGAGAAAGGACTAACAAAAAAAACCAAAAAAAAAACAAAAAAAAACAAGAAGCTTGATCAGAAAAATTTAAAATGCAGAAAGAGAAAATGTCGGAACATTCTCATCATTGCTATAAGTCTTTTTCGGAAGTCCCAAACATTTACGAGTTTTGCAGACTTCCCACGGTTTTTTCAATTACTGGCCTTATTTTCTAACCTTTATTTTAAAATTGTTCATTGCAGGAAAGAATTCTAGCAACTACTCCAGAACTTTATGAACAAAAAAAAACAAAAACAAAAACAAAACTTGACTTTCAAAGATCTGGAAACAGAAAAAAAATTTCAAGAGTTTTTCCAGGATTCCATGGGCAGTGGTAACCCTGTCATATGAAAAGAGATACTTAGACATCCATAATATATTGAAAAATCACTGAAGAAATGCCACAATACTGAAAACATCTACAAAACACTCTCCAAAATTCTAGTTGCACATTATAGTATTAACCAAATCGTTCCATTACATGGAATATACAGGGTGTCCGATAATTATTGGACACATTACAAAATTATATACAAAAAAAACCCTAAGAGCATTGTCTGTTTTACTATGTCACGTATTACTAACACGGTTTCTATATTTTTGTTTTGCAGAATTGTTATTCCCAGAATCCAATAGATGGCCCTAGGTGTGGCCTGATGAGGAATGTATGAGAAATGCGCAATCAGTAGTCATGTCATCCGTACAGCAGAAGGTGATGTGTGTGTTATGGCTTGTGGAATTAAAGTCTGTCATTAAAGTTAAAAGACGGTACCGTTTAGAGTATGGTTGTAATCCTCCGTCAACGGATTCAATTAAGTGGTGGATGAAAGAGTTTAAAGAAACTGGCAATGTGGAACATTGTGGAGGAGCCGGTAGGCCTAGTGTCAGTGGTGAGACGGTTGACCAAGTTAATGAAAGTTTCTGACGAAGCCCCAGGAAATCCGTTCGTAAAGCAAACAGAGAACTGTGCATTCCGAAATCAACAGTTCACGATATCTTGCACAAGAAATTAAAGTTTCATGCTTATAAAATTCAAATAGTGCAAAAGATGCTAAATGATCACACTCTGCGATACAATTTCGCTGTGGATATGCTGAATCGAGTGGAAAACGACAAAAACTTTCTCAGTACTGTAATCTTTAGTGATGAATCCACATTTCATGTATCAGTTACTGTGAATCGTCACAACTGTAGGATGTGGGGCAGTGAACCGCCTCATGCTGCTATTGAACTGGAACGTGATTTTCCAAAAGTTAATGTGTGGTGCGTCCTATCAAAAAGAGAAGTGATTGGCCCTTTCTTCTTCTGCAAAAAAAACCATAAATGGTGACATTTACTTGGATATGCTAGAAAATTTCGCTATACCCCAGATCAAAAGATATGACATCGTTTTCCAACAAGACGGCGTGCCTCTGCATTGGTCAACGTGTGTACATTAAGTGCCTAAATGAGCATTTCCCCAACAGATGGATTGGGCGTGGTGGTCCCATTCCATGGCCTCCTCCCTCTCCAGATCTAACTCCATGGGATTATTTCATGTGGGGTTATGTGAAGGATCGTGTCTATCAGACGCCTTGTACTAATTTGCAGGAACTGAAGCAGCGCATCACAGCTGCTATTAATTCTATAACTCCTCAAATGCTTGCCAATACATGGCATGAAATCGAGTATCGCTTGGACGTACTACGAGCAACCAAGGGGTCTCACATCAAAATTTATTAACTTGTGTAGTTACATTGTAAGTTAGTACAGTCAGTTTCTTTCTATCTGTTTAATGTTTTGTATATAATTTTGTAATGTGTCCAATAATTCTTGGACACTTTGTATATAGTATCTGAAACAATCATTTGATATTTTTGAATTTTTCTGTTTCGAACGTTATGTTCTATGAAAGTTTGACCGGCTGATATGCAACGTCCGACGGTGAAAATTATTTGTGTCAATTGACCATTATAGTTGAAAAAAATACATATTAAGCGTATTAATGCTTACCACTTGAGAACTACCTTGTTTTCCTTCATTGTCAGTAGAAACCACAGTTCTTTGTCCTTATCAAAACAAGGTTAGGCTTATGTGGTTAGGCCTGTTGCGCACAGGAATACCAGTACATGCTTAGTTCTGTCGAATCGTTGGGATGAACATTAAGTGATAGATATTTGAAGGTGGTGAAAGATATATGGAATATTTACACTGTTGATAGGGTGTTAACGAAATGGAATGACTTTAACACAAAGAATAGCAAATGGGCTTCGAATTTGACATTAAAAGAACACTTACAGAAGTTAAAAACCTGTATTGAAAGATGGTGAAATAAAATAGAATGAAGTCGTCACAGTAAAATTCATGCGAAAGAATAAAAGATTAGCACCACACAGTTGTCGTCCTATCGCACCGTCGACATTCCCGACGCGTTTTGGCACACAAATATAGTGGCCATTCTCAAGGTTGTTGACTTTGCAATGAACTCTAAGGTCTGTCCTATCGTTCCACTATAGCCAACCTTACTTCATCAGTTATCATTTGTGTCACGTGTATTGGAGGTCCCGCCATCTGGTGTCAGTCTAGTTCTCAATCTATGTTGGTAAATTTTTTATTGCTTAGCACGGCTGGATTGATGTTTTCCATGCTCAATTACATTCTTCCATGCACTGTACAATTCGATGGGACAACCTTGAGAATGGACACAATATTTGTGGGTCAAAATGCATCGGGAATGTCGACGGTGCGATAGGACGATGACGGTGTGGTGCCAATCTTTTATTCTTTCGCATGAATTTTACTGTGATGATTTCATTCTATTTTATTTCATCATCTTTCAATACAGGTTTCTAACTTCTGTGGGTGTTCTTTTATTGTCAAATTCGAAGCCAGTTTGCTATTCTTTGTGTTCAAGTCATTCCATTTAGTTAACACCCTATCAACAGTGTAAATATTCCATATATCTTTTACTACCTTCAAATATCTATCACTTAATGTTCATCCCAACGATTTTATGAATGACAATGGAACTAAGCATGTACCGGTATTCCTGTACAACAGGCCTAACCTTGTTTTGATAAGGATGAAGAACCGTGGTTTCTACTGACAACGAAGGAAAATGGGGTAGTTCTCAAGTGGTAAGCATTAATATGCTTAATATGTTGTTTTTTTGACTATAATGGTCAACTGACACACAAATAATTTTCACCATCTGACGTTATGTATCAGCTGGTCAAACTCTCAGAACATAACGTGTGAAACAGAAATATTCAAAAATATCAAATGATTGTTTTAGATACTCTCCAAATGTTTAATGAACATTAGAATCTTAAAAGCATGAAAATAAATTATAGGCACACCATTAAAAAAATTCCTTTTAGATTTTTGATTTTCATAGTATACAGGATGCTTTGAGTCAGTAGTATATAGGATGCTTTGAATCAGTAATATATAGGATGCTTTGCTTTTCGCAATCCATAACAGATCAATGATTTCCGTAATGACTACATAGAAAACGCAGCAGTTGGAGTCTGTATGAGATATCAGTTTGGTTCTACTTCAGGTTTTAATTAAATCAGTTACATTGAATCAATGGCTCTAAGTTCGCAGTCTATTCATTACTTTCACATTTAACTTCTGTTGACTAATAAAGATAACAGACATAACAACAAAGGTTTCATAAACAAAATGTCCAAATCAGATGCTTCACAGCAACAAGGCCGTCAATGATGTTCCCAATCAGAATGATCGTGACAATACTTTGTAATCACAGTCCTGTAATTTCATACAAGTTAATTCATCATTTTGGGAACATCAGAATCTGGAAATTTTCTAAGTGACTAAGAAAACTGCCAAGCACAGAAAAAAAAATGACTAAGGAAATTGTCAAGCCAATAAAACAATTTCTTTAGAGTCATCAAAATAACTGGTTTAATTTTTCCCAATATTTTAAAATTTTAAAAAGGTAAGGAGGTGAAACAATAATTCATCCATATTAAAATTATGCCCTTGAATTATTATGGTTCTACAGTACAAAATCCAGTTTCTGTATAATGCTATCAATTTTCAATTTAAACATTTCAGCAACATATATATGTAGGCTTAACCACTGAAGCAAAGGCTGGATCTCCTCACAAGGCATGCCTTTAAAGAGGAGACAGGTTATTCACATACTCTCCAAAGGTCATAGGAATGGTTGTAAATTATGTGTACAGAACAACACTGCTTCCTGAAACCAACTCAGTTAGAAAAACTGATCACCAAAAAATTGGATAAAACATATTTAACCAGCCACAGGTCATATTAACTGGTTTTCATTAATCATAAATAATGTAAAAACACATGACAGGTACCCAAACTGTGATTAGTTTATAAGTTGTTGCAAAATCTAGAAATCAGAATGAATATGAAACTTTACAAAACTATTCAACCAAAATTGTAGGCCTTTCTTATTCATTTTTCAATTTATGGCCAACTTACTAGTTTAAATTACTATGCTTATCTCACACGTATCATATTAATAATAAAATTAAACACACCAACAAAGGACAATTTTGCAAAAAATCATAACATGCTTAACTCCCAGAAAAGGTACACAATACCATACAAAGCCAATGAAAGTTTCAATATAAACCCAGGAATACCATTCTATTTTCCTTGAGAACCAAGTAGTTGTTTAAATTGCACTAAACGTTTTGAAAAACCACCTCAGGTCTTCTTGTAGTAACCCTAAATCTTTTCAAAAAGAATGCAGGACATTAATTTGGTTCTACTTCAGTTTCTAATTAAATCAGTTGCATTGAATCAATGGCACTAAATTGGACATTCTGATTCACAACTTTAACATTTTCCATCTGCTGGCTATTAAATACGACAGACATAGCAACAAAGTTTAAATGAACACAATGTCCAAATCAGATGCTTCACAACCACAAGGCTGCAAATGATGTTCCCAATCAGAATGACGATCCAGGCAATGGCTTGCAATCATGGTCCTGTGATTTCATACAAGTTAATTCATCACTTCAGGAACATCAGCATCTGCAAATGTGTTTCGCTACTTCCGCATTTTCCTTCTGCTGGCTATTAAAGACAACAGACATAGCAACAAAGCATTCATGAACACAATATCCAAATGAGATGCTTCACAACCACAATGCTGCAAAGGATGTTCTCAATCACAATGACAATCTAGACAATGGTTTGCATACAAGTTAATTTATGCTTTCATAAAAGTTAATTTATCACTTTGGCAACATAAGCATCTGCAAATTTTCTTAGTGATTCAGGAACTTGTCAAGCACAGAACATCAAATAAAACAATTTCTTTAGAGTCATCAAAATAACTGGTTTCATTTTCCCAATATTTTAAATTAAAAAAAAGTTCATGGGTATTGTGGTAGTAAAACACAAATTCACCCATATTAAATTCAGACTGTAACCCTGAGTAGAAATTTTTAAAAGTAAACACAAAAAATTGGCCGTTTTTAGCTTTTTTTAGTAACACAATTTCCGTCGTATTATCTGCACTGGCATATATAATCCGCAGACCACGAAATTCACATAATTTTTTTCCTTCATATAAATCACAGACTGTGACATTCAGAAAAAAATCTCTGTATATTCTGCACATCATAGATGTTGAACTGAAAGTGGAATTTCTGGCAGAAAAGTCGGTCATATAATGACCCAGGAGTCCGAAGAAGTAAGGGGGGGGATGATTTTATTAAATGAAGAAATTCATTTTTAAAGGTTACTTTTTCATATTTTTATCTCCAGACATATAAAGCACAATGGCATGGCATCCATAGATCATGCCAATGCAGCTCCAGAGTATTGATTACACCTTGCCAATGAGGCTGATACAGAACAAGTCATAGAAATACTGTATATATTCGTGTATAAGTCGAATGTTTTTGGAGGAAATCCTGCTTTCAGAGTTGGGAGATCGGCTTATATGTGGGCCAATAAAAAATAGGGCTAGACTTCCGTTAATTCGCCCTCGGATTTTACCAACTGATTTGTTTGCATTTTAGACAGCGGCTTTCCGCATGTTACTGCGAGATTGTTTTCTGATCTCAAAACTGTCGTGCAGTGACACAATCATATCTTCAATTGTGTCCACCACTTTAAGTTTAAATTCGGCAGTGTAATGGAAATGTTTCCTTTTCAAAGACATTATGAATAGCAATGAAGGAAAATATCAGCAGCAAAGACGTTGGTCAAAATGGCAAAAGACGAACTAGACACAAGGCAGTGCACACGAGATCTGAAAGGAGGAACGCATAGGTTCGTGCAGCAAGTGCATACATTTTCATTGGCTGGTTGACAGAAACAGAGACGGCATAGCAGTCAGAGTTGCCCTTCTCAACAATACAAAATGACCCCTGCCGTCCCTCCCCACAACTTGCCTGATCTTTCATTAAGAAACTCCTCCCCCTCCTCTCCACTCCGTACAAACTCCTGAACTGAAGACTGAAGAAAATTCTTCTGAGGGAGTTCCTTTTCTAATTATAGCCCCTCTCCTGCACTTTTTAAAAAAATCAAAGGGCCATAAAAAAAAAATTATTATTTTTTAATCGGTGTATTATCTGCAGAACCCATATTTTAAACTTTTTAGCAGATAATCCACGGATTATACGATGAAAATTACGGTAGTAAAGCCTACAAATTCCTGTAACTTACAGCATTTTTCAGTTGTAATGAATAAAATTGTATTACACACTTTGCATAAAATAAATTGCCAGAGCAGCAAAAGGACAATGTATACTCATAAAAAGCGAAGGTTTGCTTAAAATGTTTTTCCATAAATTGAAAACATTGTGAGAAATGGCTCCAACATTTTTTTTCTAGTTTATCTCAAAAATCACACACAATGAATATTCCAATTGAAACCTGACAGTACACATAGCAAGTGCCTACACAGACTGGAAGCTGTTCATGATCGTTTTCAAACTTAAAAACAACAAGGAATTAATAAAAAAAGTTATTCGAAAAAATGGAAGCAGTGCACAAAACTGACTTCATATTCTTCAGAAAATTTCTAATGAAATCTACCTTTTCTTATTTGTTGTACAGTGTAACTTGTCTAATTCTAACGTTTTTAATTCGATTTTTTTTATTGGTCCCTTGAATTTTCTATATAAATAATGTTAAAAACACACCTTTAATTTGAACTTTTTTTTGTTTAATTCGAAGAAAACCCAATTTTCGTAATCTCATATTTTCAACAATTACCTTTCAAAATGGGTACGTACTGTTCTGGATGAAGTTCCGAGTGTTGTTACGAGGTCGAGGTCACAAGCGCCAATTCTTCCCACTCTAGGTTTACCTGAAAGCTGTCGTCATGCAGCTGGTGGCGAGTGGCGGGAAGGGGTCAAGGTAACGGCACTTCCACTGCAGGCTGTAACTGTAGGTGTTTAGTTTGTTTGCATTTACGCGAGGTGAACAATGTAACTGCCTGTTTAATGTCTGTTTGTGTTTACGAGTAGTGCTGTAACCTGCTGTACCCAAGTTTTTCATCATGTCTTTGTGTAGACCAGCCCGTGGTGAGTACAAAACATTGACTTTAGCTCAAAAGAAGGAAGTGATTCCTGAAGTGGAAAAGGGATTAAAAAATAAGTCTCAGATTGCAAAGGACTTTGGCATTCCTCCCAGTACCTTATCCACTTATCTAAAAAATAAGGATAAAATTTTGAATACTCTTGGAACTCAGCATAGTGGTGGAGAAAGAAAAAGGGTAAGAGGACTGGACAATCCTGATGTTGAGGAGAGTGTGTTGAAGTGGTTTAAGCAGGCACATGGCAAAAGCATTCCACTAAGTGGCACCCTGATTGGAGCTAAAGCTGAAGAATTTGCCACTAAATTAGAGAAAAATGATTTTAATGCCAGTACTGACTGGCTTGGTGGGTTTAAAGAAAGAAATGGCATTTCTTTTAAATATATTTGTGGGAAAAGTGCAGATGTTCACCTAGAAGCAGCTAATGAGTGGAAGGGAGAACTGTTAGAAATGATTGGGAACACAGCCCCTAAAGACATTTTCAATGTTGACAAAACAGGTTTATTTTTCAAATGTACCCCAGACAAAACATTAGCCTTCAAAGGTGAATGCTGCAGTGGTGGAAAACATAGCAAGGAACAGGTAATGATTTTAGTCAGAGCTAAAATGAATGGGTTGGAGAAACTTCCTTTATTAATGATTGGCAAATCAGCTAACCCACGCTGCTTCAAAAATGTAAAAACTAAGCCAGTTGAATATGAAGCAAATAGAAAAGCGTGGATGATGAGTGACATCTTTGAAAAATGGCTTCTAAAAATAGATAAAAAATTTCAGAAAGAAAACAGAATGATCTTGTTGTTTATCGATAACTGTACAGCACATAACACCATGCCTCTGCTGAAAAATGTAAAGGTTTTGTTCTTTCCGCCGAATATGACTTCAGTAGTTCAACCCATGGATCAGGGTGTGATTAAGAACTTTAAGCACTTCTACCAACGCCATGTAGTCCAGACAATTCTATCAGGTATTGATACACAAGATTGCTTCAAAATCGACTTTCTACAAGCTGGTCGTATGACTCGCAGTGCATGGCAACAAGTTAAACCTGAAACTATAGCCAACTGTTTCCGAACAGCAGGCTCCCAGCACCCTGATGATGAGTCTCAACTACATCAAGATAACGGTTGTGAGGAGATCATACCAACAGTGGAGTACTGGGAAAACGTACGCCGTGATGTACCGTATGAGGCTTTTGTGAGCGTTGATGACAATTTAGCTGTTTGTAGTAAGCTCACAGATGATGAAATCTTGGCTGATGTTTTGAATAAGAAGACCTACTGTGTATCTTCAGATGAAGAACTGGAACGGCCAGAAGTTCCTGAAGAGTGCCTTCCAAATTCAGTAGAGGCCTTGGTTTACCTCTAAAGGCCTTGGTTTACCTCTAACAGTTAAGGAAGTTTGTTGAGGGACAGCAGAATGTAAGTGACTCTCTTATTTCATTCACTCAATAAACTTGAGGAATTTGCACTTACCCATAACATAAATTCTAAGAAGCAGGCCAAAATTTCACGTTTTTTTACAAAAAATATGTAAATTTACTGTACAGTATTTTTTTTTGTATGTTATGAATACATATGTTGGTTTTTACAGTACTTGAAGTGATTTTTGGATGTACCCATATTCAAACTTGCCTAATTCGAATTTGTCAATAATACGAATTATTTTTGTGGTCCCTTCAGCTTCGAATTATCCAAGTTACATTGTAATACTTTCTTAATACACAAGTCAATGAAACATGCATTTTTTTTGTTATTAAGGCAAAATTTAAACTGAAAATCGTTATTTATCTTGTCCTTCTTGGAAATTGCACTATTTTCATGACCTGTACAGTTAGTTGTTTTCACGGCAGAGTGAGGACTGGCATTATTGCTTTTTAAATTTTAATTTTGCTAAAAATGCACAGTTTTTCATCACTTATTCCTATATCAAGAAACAAAGTGGGCAAGCATTTTTTTCTTTTGTTTGAAAAGGAATTAAAGTTCAAAATCAGAAATATATAATTAAAGTTCAAATTGAAATACGGCATGCAGAAAAGTACATGTTTTAAGTAAAACAGCAAACTAAAACATATGCTATGCTAGATTACATACAGAGGCAAGCCCAGTCATAAAACTGCATTGTAAAAATGAACAACATATTTAAACTTTGTAAGAAGTGGACAACTAAAATGAGTGTGTAATAAAGTGTTTCATAAAATATCGATAAAAAAAAAGTACTGCAATTTTTGTAATACCCTTCTCTTACTGCAGTGCATGTTAATTTTCATTTCTATGATATAAATAAAATTTTCTGCAACTAAGAGCTGAAAGAATTTAGGTAGATATATGTGTTGACATAAACTAAAATTAACACACTCTGCAATAAGAAAAATCAAAATATTTCATTTAATGAACAGTAAAAACTATTTTTAAAATAAATGAAAATCAATATTCTACAAATATTTGGTTTACTACTGAATTCAAAAGAAGTTTCTAGAGAAAATGTTTTTAGATGTGGATAGATACACAAGCACACACTGACATCTACTGTGAAGAGAATTCATGAGCTGATCTGCCAACAGTGGTGGTTGCAGACATTTGAAAGGGGAGGAAGGCACCTTATTTCTGCTATTAATTTGATTGAATGAAAAACAGTACTTGGATTATTTTACAAGCTTAACAGTAATTTAAAAAAATAGATGTTTATTTTTAGCCAGCATAATTCCAAATTTTATCTCTTTATATCACAGTGGGTGCACCTCCTCCTGCAACTGCTCTTGCCTGCCAACTTTGAAAGCATCTTATCAATAGTACTACATGCTCCATGGTTGACACAATACGCAAAGAGGTGGAAAACACAGTGCACAAATGCACAAAGAAATAATGAACACAATAAGTGACCACCAGCAGTGAAATAAACAGTTATCTTTTTATGACTTATTTTAGCTATGTTTCACTTTTTTTTTATATGCAAGCATAATGAAACAAACCCATGAACATCTAAAATTAAATAACCTTTTGCTGAAAAAATTATAAATCCACAGTTGCAGAACACGCTGCCTCATCTTTCTTTATGCATGTAGAACTTTTTTGCTTTCTGAACAACTTGTTTTAAGGTTTTATAGTAACATTTTTTCATACCTAATTTCTCTGTCAACATGGACCCCTAAGTCTTCACACCCAGTAATGAATAAAATTCTGCTTTGTTTTTTCATTCTTCATCATAGTAAAAATCCTCTCCATTGCAACATTACTATGTGGAACAGTATGTATTACCAACATAAGCTTTGAGAATTGTATGCCAAAAACATTAATGCAGTTACACTGCACTGTCTGCTGACGATTTCTCTGCATAATAATTTGCAAATTCCACCCTAAGTAAATTCTTAACTTCATCTGTAAATAAATTTGGAAATCTATTCACAAAATACTTCACAGATTTGAAACTTTTACTGCACCCGTCTTTCAAACTAATTACTTCTACATGAGAAAGAAATTCATCTTCAAGCAATAACTTTCTCAGTACATAATCACATACAATACAGAATAACTTTCTGAGTGAAGAGATGAATTTCACTCACTGTTCTCACAAGAATTTATTCTTATTCAGATAGGTTCTCGTTGTTGACCTTATAACAAGATCCATCTTCTTTTTGATACTTTTCTTTTTATATTGCACAGAGAAAACTGAATCAGCTTTTGAAACAGCAGATGGATTTACAAACCTTACTGTTGAATCAAGAAATAATGGCTGAAGTTCATCTTTTTAAACATGAATACAAAGTTTCTTTTGCTATAAAGTCAAATTCACTTCTATAAATATATCTGATGCACCCCCCCCCAAAAAAAAGAAAGAACACAACTTAGTAATATGATTATTAATCATTTTTTTTCACAAAATGAAACCTGAGTGTTCTGGTCTTGAGAGCTACCTTCACTATCACTGAGGAAACACTTAAGTGGCTCTAACTTTGCTGGGCCAGCACTCAATCCAGTGCTGGCAGCCAGCAGTAGCCAAGCACCATTAAAGAATTTAAAAATTACCTGGAAGAAAAGTTAGTTCCCAATGCACAAAAACTCAGCAACACAAATCCATGCACAAACATGCTGATCAGATTTATTACCTTTCCCTGAACTTTTCCACCAAATGTTGATCTTGCGTGATATACAACTATTGTAACATCACCAGTAACAATGGCTTTCAAAGGAATCGTGATGCATTTTTCAGTAAAGTTGTAATGCCTGTGAAACAAGAACATTTGGGTAAGTTAAGAATGGAAAAAAATGTGTAAAAATTATGACATATATGCAAAGTTCTGAAAAGTATACACATACTGAGAAGTAAAGGAGAGCCTTCAGTGAATATTGATTCTTTTTTATATGAGAAATCTCACAAATCTACATAGAAACACAAATAACTCAATTTTTAAACTAAATGGATGAGTCACTTTCGGTTCAATTAGCAGCATCAATGAAGTATTTACCTTAAAACAAAACACATTTAATCACACACAAGGAAAAGGATAATCACCTTATCTTTTCATATTCTTGTGATGTGGTATACACACGTTCTTCACCTATATACACTTCCGCAAATGGCCTGCACCCATCCCTAAAGACAGGACAAAGGAGTACACAACATAATTATGAATGGTGACAACACAGAAAATTTTATAATCTTATTACAGATGTAACACATGTTTACTTAATTTGAAAGGGCTGAAACAAACTGAAGAAAAATTATGGGGTTTTGTTATTTCCATGCATTACCATGTCAGAAACAAGGGAAAAAAATTTAATGCAACCATCAAAGACATCGAAGATCTATCTCTCATTCAATAGGGCAAAATGGCACAATACCCCCCCCATAAAAAAATTGGAAATAACTAAACAGAAAAAAACTAGAGTGAATGATTTATAAAATATGGTAAATAACTCAAACAAGACCACATAGTTAAATAATATGTGATTTGATCTCACATTTGTTATTACTGTTACCAAAATCTGATTCTGCAGACCATTTTGCAAATACCAAACAGCAATCATAAAAACAAATGCACTAACATTGTGAAGAAAGTGAGTGATTCACATAGCATAAAGTAAATGATGGAAAACATATTTGATTCACACTTCTTTTATTACATACAAAAAAATTGAACAAGATTACAACAATTACCAGAGCATAACACTAATTTCAAATAACATGAAGATACGGGAAAGTATACTGATATGATACGACTGTGGGTGAGAAGAGGTGCAGATTGTAGAACAGTTTGGATTTATCAGAAGTACAACAGATTCCATATTTGCCCCTACAACAACTCATGGAGAAGGAAAGGCACCCCCACACATGATATTTATAGATATGGAGAAAGCATACAATAGTGTGTGAAGGCAGAGAATATAGAATTGTATGAAAGAGAAAATGGTGCTAGAAAAATATGTGTAGTTGATAAAAGAAATGTACAGAAATTTCCATACATGTCAGAAGTAGCATTGGGCAGAAAAAAAAAGAGGGAGGGAAATGCGAGAATTGAAGTACACAAAAGCTTAGCTCTAAGCCCATTCTTATGATATTGTTTTAGAAGTGGAAACAGAAGAAGAGAGAGAAGTAGCACCATGTGCAATGTTTACAGATGATGCGGTGTTATGTACCACAAGCAAAACAGAAGCAAAAATAAAGCTAGGAAGAAGAACAGCATCAGAAGACAGGGTGTTGCAAAATAAGTACAACCAAACCAGAGTACCTGTGCTACAACAAAGGAGGAGAAAATCAAATTGAGTGTGTTAGTATCTAGAAAGCAGTGACCACACATAAGAAGATTCAAATACCTGGGAACAATGCAGGAAGATGAAAATCTGAAGGAAGAGGAGAGAAAAAGTTCTAGGAATGTGAACTTTGTAGTAGCAAAAGTCTTCCATTTGTTTGCCATAGTTTTTGTGCATTTGCCTTATCTCTTGCCCACTCTTCCCCTTGTGGAGTGACAGGCTAAATTTAGCTCTTTCTCTCTGTTTTTATAGGTACTAGGGCCATCCAGAAAGTCAGTATCATTCGTGCATCACTCCAGCACAAGCATTCGTTTCAGAGTCGCACATGCGCAGCTGTTTTGCCTCATGCATTAGCCACACCCTGATGCCATTTTGTGAAGCTGTGCTAATGTTAAGAGATTTGTGCTGTGCGTTAATAATGTTTAAGTTAATACTGAATGGCCCTCTGACTGTGGAGTCCGGTAGGTGATAAGATTTCTGAATGGGAGAAATGTCAGACCAAGAGAGATTCATCAGCAAATTTGCAAGATTTAGAGACAAAAAGCAATGAATGCAGAAATGGTGCAGAAGTGAATTTGAATGTTTAATTAAAGGCGACAGAGCATTCATGATGAATTGTGCAGTGGTAGGCTTTCTCTGGTCACAGAAGATTTGGCGGAGAGAGTGAATGAAAACATTATGGAGAACCAATGCTTCGCAATTTCTGATCGTTTAGGACATTTCCCTGAAGTTTCGAAATCATTACAGAAAAGCTTTGGTACCATAAAGTGTGTACATTATAGGTACCAAAGATTAAAGAAGAGTACAAAACGAAGTGTATGGAGTCTGCTCTGGAATTTTTGGGGTGGGACATGGAGGAAGGCTGTTTTTAGGCCATATATAGTGACGGAAGATGAGACTTGGGTAACACACATCACACCTGAAACAAAACAGCAGTCCCTCCAATGAAAACACACAGGCTCTCCTACGGCCAAAGAATTAGTGAAATAGACGATTTTCGTGCTAGAGGTAATCCAAAATTAAAAGAAGCAATGCCGTCTTACGCACAATTTTTTTTATAAAACTTTACGTTAAAAAACACATATACAGATTAAAATCATATATACAAGTTAAAATACACACATGACACCTTTCGAGTTTACTTTAAGCTCATCCTCAGATGTTTGACAATTCACTAATCACAAGTGGTTCGATGTTGGTTATATGCCTTGAGAGCATTCACTAGGACGCAGTTCGGAGATAAGGTTAGCGCATGCGCCGAAACAATTGAGCGAACTCGTCCTCTGGATTGTCTGGGTGTTTCTCACGATCCATTATTTGTTTCCATGGCAGGGCGATGGTGTATGGGTATTCTTCATTACAGCAAAGGTGACTGTATTTATAAATCACCAAACTCTCTGCACAGAGAATATTTGATCATGTCCTTGGTGTGTTCAATATGGTTATGTCTTCCCATATAGGGGTATGCCTATGCCTGCCTTTCAAGTAGAGTCGGGAAAGAGCTGTTGAAGTGGAAGCTGTTCAAATATTGTATTTATGTTCCAAGGCTCTACAGCTCAAAAGGCGAGTGGTTGAACCCACGTACATCCTGTTTTGAGCCCCTTCACACGAGGCCTTTAGAGGTATGGCATAAATGCCATGCCGTTTAACTAGTTTCACTGTATCTCTGTCATATTTTATGGTTGTCATTATATTATTTGTCTTGATTCCAAATTCAATTTTGTGTTTTTTACAGATTGTTTTTAAATGGTTGGTGACACTAGGTAGGAAAGGTACAGAACCAGCATATTTAACAGGTTGGGTAGCTGTGGTTAAAGCTACCCAACCTGTTATTTAACCTGTTAAATATGCTGGTTCTGTACCTTTCCTACCTAGTGTCACCAACCATTTAAAAACAATTTGTAAAAAACACAAAATCCGATTTGGAATCAAGACAAATAATATAATGACAACCATAAAATATGACAGAGATACAGTGAAACTAGTTAAACGGCATGACATTTATGACATACCTCTAAAGGCCTCGTGTGAAGGGGCTCAAAACAGGATGTACGTGGGTTCAACTACTCGCCTTTTGAGCTGTAGAGCCTCGGAACATAAATACAATATTTGAACAGCTTCCACTTCAACAGCTCTTTCCCGACTCTACTTGAAAGGCAGGCATACTATATGGGAAAACATAACCATATTGAACACACCAAGGACATGATCAAATATTCTCTTTGCAGAGAGTTTGGTGATTTATAAATACAGTCACCTTTGCTGTAATGAAGAATACCCATACACCATCGCCCTGCCATGGAAACAAAGAATGGATCGTGAGAAACACCCAGACAATCCAGAGGAAGAGTTCGCTCAATTGTTTCGGCGCATGCGCTAACCTTATCTCCGAACTGCGTCCTAGTGAATGCTCTCAAGGCATATAACCAACATCGAACCACTTGTGATTAGTGAATTGTCAAACATCTGAGGATGAGCTTAAAGTAAGCTTCGAAAGGTCTCATGTGTGTATTTTAACTTGTATATATGATTTTAATCTGTATATATGTTTTTTAATGTAAAGTTTTATAAAAAATTGTGCATAAGATGGCATTGCTTCTTTTAATTTTGGCCAAAGAATTCAAACAGACGACGTCAACGAGGAAGGTCTTGTGAACTATCTTTTGAGACAGGAAAGAAATTTTGTAGGTGAAATTCCTGTCTAAATGCACAACAGTACACACAGCTGTTTACTGAGAGACACTGAGAAAGTTGCGTCGTGAAATTCAAAACAAATGGTGTGGCTTGCTGAGCAAGGGAGTTGTTCTTCGCCATGAGAATGCCAGGCATAATACCATGAATGTGATGCAAAACCTGGTCACCAAATTTGGATGTGAGCAGCTGGTCCACTCTCCCTACAGCCCATACTTGGTGCCCACTGATTATCATTTGTTTCTCCACTTGAAACGATTTCTTGCCGACCAGTGGTTCAATGACGACAATGACCTGAAGATGACGGTTGAGCAGTGGCTCAAAACCTAGGTGGCAGACATGTGAGGAGGGTATCCAAAAACTTGTGCCACAATAAGGCAATTGCCTCAACATCCACAGGGAATACATTGAAAGTAGATTAAGGTATGTAGAATTCATCACACATTAAAAATTAGTTATCAATATATTTTTGTTTTGTTTTATCTTCAAATGGTACTTTTTGGATGACCCTCATACTGTCTCTCTCACTAGAAACTGCCTACTCTATTAGCTCAAGCATAAATCAAATAACACACAACACTGCTGACTCTTGGGTAATTCTCTCTGTCTTCCCTTTTCTGGATGGGAGGTTAAAGTCAAGGACAGTAACTACCATTCATGATTGAGTTGGGAAATATTTCTGTCATGCATGGTCAGCAGTAACTTAAAAGCCAAATATACATACATTGAAACCTCAGTTATGTTTTCCACTTTTACAGGTAATTAATTCTGTGTTAGTCCCAATATTTTATGGCAGTCTATATTGTTTTTGCTTTCAATTCAGTTATAAGTAATTCATTTATAGGCATTTTGCGATTATACGTTAAAATTTGAATTTCAGATTATCAAAAATACACGATTCCTAGATATTTTTTGTTTTTTTTTTTTGTTTAACCTAGTATGTTACAACTTTGAGAGAATCAAGATAGTGTTGCTATGTTCCTTCTTGGTGCAGCCAAAATTGAACTTGGATCCCATAAAGAAGGGCATGTTGCTTACTTTTGGTTTAGATAAAAAATTGATTTTGCATTTCACAACTCACTCTCATATGGGTATTTAAAAATTAGAAAACATCTGGGACATAACTTTGTGGCTCCATCACTTCATGGTCTAGTAAAATAGAATCTTAGATGTATCATTATCATACATGAGAACGACGAAGAAAAAACAAACTTGAACTTTTTAAATGGGTGAAAATTCAGAATGCGCTGTGAAAAAGTGTGAATACAATGCAGTATAAGCAAGATGGAATTGTTCACTGTAATTTGTTTATGTAAATATTAAATCAGAGCACACCACTATATTCACAATACAAAATTACTAAATTCAAAACAAAATGAAATGGCTAAAAAGACAATGCTTCAAACACTTGTGTTTCCTTGTTTTGTTTTTATACTTGCTAGAACATCAGCTCAAGTTTCCTCTTGCAAGCAAGCCTTGCTTTCTTCTCAGCAAGTTCCATTACCATATTTGTCCTTTGTTGACTCTGCAGCAGCACAGCACTGATTACTTGATTTTTCTTTCTACTGATATCTTTCTGTTCCCCATTTCTTCATTGTCACTTTTTTTTCTATTCCCTCAGATAACAATAATTTTATCTATCATTCTGAAAGAACGTTCAGCCTGAAGGCCATGAATGTATGATATCAATGCTTTCACTATTTTGGATAAATGGTGCAACTCTGAGAATATGAATACTTTTGAGAACCACTATGCATCAGTTCTTAAAATTTTTACAATTCTTCACTTCTGTTTTCCGAAATGTTCCAGTGCCTTATCAGGCTTAAATGCAAACATTCATGAGAGGGGCGGGGTAACATTTAACAACACAGGATAGTGGGAACATCATGGTGGAAGGGGGATTACAGTCACGGGAGAAATCTTCGCTCCATCCAACTTCCGTTTTCGGAACTTCCTCTTTTTTAAGCTGATATTTATGGAATAAAAGGTCACTGAACAACAATACTGGGCAGAAGGAACATTGCGAGAGAGAGAAAAAAAAGACTGCTTATGGAAAAAGTTTTCAGTTGGTCTAACTTCCATTTTCAGTCATTCACATTCTGGTCATCAAACGGAAAATGTACCCCCAATACCACAAATCCCAAAAAAATTTTGTTCAGTTGCACATCAACGTCGAGAATTACCCAAATGATAACGAAAAATATGGAATTCCTCGAATCCAATGAAGAATCTTATTCCTGAATATTACGGAGAAATCTTCGAACCATCTTAACTTTTGTTTTTGGAAATTGTTGCTTACAGTTTCATGCTTAAATACAAACATTAATGCAATACAATATTTAACAACAATGCTGGACAGAGGCAACATTACAAGAAAAAGAATTTACGATTACGGGAAAAATCTTCACTTCCTTTAATTTCTATTTTTAAAAGATGAAATATCGGTTCCCAGATGGAAAACAACTCCACTATAAACCCCCCACCCCACTTTTTCTTCAGTTTTGCATCGATCTTGAAGAAGACCCAAATGATGATGGGGGGAAAAAATTTGGAATTTTGTGAATTCGCTGAAGAATCATGTATGCATACCTGCCAACATTGACCAGGGCACTATCAGTAGTAACTTGTACTGTTACGCGGCGTATGTAACAGCTACTTTTGACCGTGATAAAGTAATTCCTTACATGCTTCTAAATGGCTTAATTCAACAGGTATATTTTTTAAATATAACTAATTTACTGTTGCTTTTGAGTTATACTTTAATTTACTGCTGCTTTCTCAGCTGGGTGAGGGGTTTATATTTCATGGAATTTATAATGGTTCGTTATATAGTACAATGCTCAAATGGCTCAATGCAACTTTTTATCTAGTGAACTACTGGATTATTTCAAACAATGAAAATAGCAAACTTTAATGCATAAAGTAAAATTAAAGGAGCTTACCTTACTTTTTCTGTTGTACTCTGCCAAAATAAGTTTCCTTTTTCGAAACTAAAGCATTATGGATGTTTGTCATACAGCGTTGATGTAAAAAATGCACTGTGCTGTTCAATCATACTTATTTCTGAACATTTCTTAGCATTCCCATTTCACTCACTTTTTTATGGCTTTGTATTCAATTGGAAGGAACTATCAGAATATCCAACAGGTAAAGATACATTATTTTGCTATATTTGTTGAATTAATACCAGCACTTCCAGAAAAATTGCCTCCCTTTAGCAATAATAAATACCAGCATGAAAAAACTTTTCTTGACAACTTTATTCCCTCAGTTATAATGGACAACCAACAACTTTAATGTCTGGCTGTTTGCTTTTAATATAAGCTGCTACACCTTTGAAACAGCCAGTCATAGTGCTCGCATTATCACAACAAAGGATACGCAATTATTCCACCCTATGCCCAGTCTCGTTAATTCAGAATCAATTAATTTAAATATTCCTTCTCCAGTATTATCAGAAGAATCTAATAATGAAAGCAAAGTGGTTATGATTTGGCCCTTTTCATGAGCATAATAGCTAACAACTAGGGGATATAGCTTTTTGGCCTCGATGTCATTATTGCCATCAGTCGCTAATGCAAATGAATTATTTTTAAGTATATCACAAATCTTAGATTTACTGGAATTCGCCATTGTGCGAATGATGACACTTGTTTTTGTGCGCCCACTGCTGTATTTCTTAGCTATAATAGAATCTGGAAACATTTTTGTGAACAATGGACCTGCATGATCTGCAACCGAAATCGGAATATTATGTTCGATCAGAAATCTTGCAAAAAGAATTTCAGATCACACAGTACTAAAATCATCATCTTTAGTACAAAATAATGAAACACTGTGATTTGAGGCTTTATTTACTTTTCACAAATTCCACGTTTTTTGCTTGCAGTGTGGTGCCGACAATCGTCACGTCCCCATGAACCACAGAAAGATTCAAAGTACATACCGTACAATAGGCATATCCGTCTTTCTCCGATGATGCAACAATACAGGACCACTGTTTGGAATATTCCTTTTTAAATTTCTGGCAGTTCTTCAATGTTTTTGGTGGCACTGAAGCTGCTGCTTCATTCTGACGCTTTTTCAGGAAATGATCCATCTTTGTGAAAAAGAAATGTGCAATACAACAACCGTACACAATAATGAAGCGAACTTAGCACATGCAAAACTCAAAGTCGATTCACTGACGCGGGCCTAACGTCCTGAGACGTGAGCAGAACAGGTAATGTTGCCAGATTTCAGTTCAAAACTACCACCAGTAACAATCAATCTGATGCATTCGGAATCCCCCAATGCTTGACCAGAGCGAACTCCAGCATGTGAACACACATTGCGCAAGCCTCCACTACCACATTATAATACTGTTACACCAATTCCAGTTTATGACAAAGAGCATTTATATATATCCTGAAATATTAGCAGAAACACTAATTTTGAAAAACAAAAGGAAAATTCGTAGACTCATCCGTAGTTTCAACAAGGTTTCTGTAGTTCCGTAGTCAGGCGACTGAATCCGTAGAAACTACGGACATTCCGTAGTAGTTGGCAGGTATGTGCATGCAATATTCAACACTGCAGCTCCAAATGGATGCACCCAGGATCTGCAGAAAAAAGCTGTTAATTCATGTGTTGCATATTCAAGCACTAGTCTCAGATTCTTAGTTGTGAGGATTTCAATAAATCTATAGAACCTGAATTTTTACAGACAGGTAGAGCTGTCGAAAGAAAAGTTTTCTTTCATACACTTCATGTTTTTTGCAATGCGATATAATTGGTTAGTGTTTTTTTGGTGGGGGGGGGGGGGTCACCATCAATTCAACTTTAAATAAATTATTAAGGAATATCATGTACTCCTACAAAGCATAAGTTATACAATAATATTTAACGTTCTGAAATTTCTTTTATACGTTTTTTACATTTATACGGTTTTTTGGGCCATCCCCTAGAAAAACATATAACCAAGGTTCCTCTGTAATAGTTTTTATTGTCACAACCAGCAGCATCCTAAGAATTCAGTGTTTTCAATAAATCAAGGTTAAACCTTATCAAAAATAGCATTAATTTATGGATTTCATGCAAGCAACAGAAGAACTTGAAACAAAAGAGAATTTATTTTTATTTCTTCTTTCCAGCATGCTTCTGCTTCACTCAGCAATTTATTTATATATATTTTTTGTGAACTTTTTTTAAAGAAATGGCTGTTTTATAATTCTCACTTTATATTTGTTCATATATTTTTGACAGCATAAATCAGTTTTTTCAACTAAAATTACACCAGTCATTTTGTGAAAACTGTATTTGCCAGCTGGAATTCATAATAAGAATCACCCTCTAAGAATTACTATTAACTGCAAATAAATAACCTAATAAAGGAAAGAACATTTGGGATTTTTAATGCCATCATCCATTTCATTTTTATGTTAGCTCATTAAATTGCTGAAAATATCTTTAAAAATATGAAATTCTGGAGAGAAAAAAACTTTAAAAATGTGCAGGTAGTTCAGATAGTAACTCAACTGTGTTATGATGCTATTTGTTGAAGCTCTTACATCAATGGCTATTCTGTGGTGTGGTGCTTATGCTGCTTTGACTCTTAAAACGAATGTTACCTAAATAGCTTTTGGTATCAGGTGCAGCTTTTAAGAACAATGTAGCACTCAGCCTAAATATTAACCCTTCGACCATCTCGTGAAATCTGATTCAGCTGCTTTCAAAGTGCCACTGAGATCCTTAAAAGCTGTTTCAAAAATGGCTGTCATTTCACGAGCGAAAGCGACAAATTTCATCAGCACGAAAACCTGTCTTTCACTGTGAAATGCACATTTCTATGGTCAACTTCACTGCACAACCCTAAATTGGTGACTTGGTAACTTTCTTGAAGCCGAATCACAGTCTCCAGCTACGAGCATGCTAAATTGCTTAAGCATGCTTCCGCAGAATAACCTTTTGGTAACAATTTGTATATTGTGATTAAAACTTTTGGAATAAAATGTTTCTATGAGTTATCATCAGTAAGAAATGAAAAATCAAAATTAATGCATTCAACATACTTTTCAAATTGTTGAATATTTTATTTTAGTAAAAATAGTTCGGAAATATGTTACATAAGTTATAATTTCATACAAATTCAGTAGAACAAACATTGTTTTCAAATTTATTGATAAATGAAACAGTTATTAAGAAAAATAGGAAGGAACACAAGAATCCTCCCTAGTGGCCTATTGGTATGAGGCTTGGGCTGCAAATCAATTGTCGGAGATGGGTCAAGGACTTTGAATCCAAGCAAAGTGTACAAGATATATGATGAGTTTACTTTTCCACCGAATCAACAGCCCCAAATTAGGAATGGGTGACCGAGTTGCTTACTGTAGTCTTTAAACCCAGCAAAAAAAAATAAAAAAAAATCTGTTTTGCAATATATTCAAATTTACTCATTTACTCACAAGCATGAGGACAAGGGGAAAAGAACAGTTTACTCTGGTTAATAATACCACATATTTATTCCTTTATTTATTTATTGTGAAGAAAATTCGGGTATAAAAGTCACTGGATTTTTTTTTTTTAAGCATGCTCTGATATTTAAAAACGTCAGCACCTATCAGCCGAATCACATATATTTCTTTAAGAGAAACATGTCCATTGTCCAAGACAAATTTCATCAATCATACTAAGAAATATTCAGTTCAGTATATTAAAATTTAACATACTGCCAAACATACATTCCAAGATTTACTTGCCAGCTCAAATCATACACTTAGAAATCCTGTTTTCTGAAATAAGTGAAACATTTAAGAAAGTAATTATGATAGAAATATTTCAGCATTCTGTATACACAGTTCTGAAATACCTTTAAGACATAATATATTTTACTAAAAATTCAAAATCTACTGTAAAAATATTCGTAATTATCTTAGGCTTTTGTTAATTAAGAGAACACTTGCACAGTATACCAAAATGGCATCACGCAATTAAAAATAAAAAAAATAAAAATAATATACATACATAACCATGGCATACCTAAAGATTTAATGATATCGGATTAGTCAATAACCCACTTTCAGAATCAAATGTATTCATCAAATGCGGAACCTGTGATAAATTTCATAAAAAATGGAAACAAAAAATTTTTGAAGTGTAGCTAACAAACTTCACCTCTTGAAGCTGTTACTTATGGACAGAAATGTTATTTTGCCCAGGGAAAACTGAATGGTGTTTTTTTTTATTATTTTTGTGTTTGTGATAGCAATATCGGATTAGCATATAAAACAGGGCTCTCTAAACACAAAAAGTGAGTACTACAACGCACACACCTGTGCAAAGGCGACTTTCATTTGAGAGAATGTAAATTAAGGCGACTGGGAAGTAACCTTTTGAGCACAAAATAGGGATTACACAGGGGTGATTGTGAGGTGACACAAGAAACCCTGGAACTCTTAGCTCAGTGACAATATACATACAGTGTATAATGCATATTATGAATATTTATATACACTGCCGGAAAGTGAAAAAAGAACACCAAGAAGGAATTGGCAGACGATCGTGAAATTTACATATGTTAATGGGGTCGAGTTTACGTAGGTGTGATGTTAATTTCGGGACCAACCAGTGAGCGCTTACGCCACAGCATGGCATAATATGCAAATTATCGTCGGTGGTATTTAAGGAGTACGGCAAAGTGAATGTAATCAGTCGTCGGCGTAAGGACACTTGCGAAGACCCTGAAGAAGCTGCAATGCCTAGACATGGAAGACGGGTACGATTTCAGCAGTTATCGGACTTTGAGCGAGGTCATCTAGTCGGACTCCGCGAGGCCGGGTGGTCGTATCGTCGTATTGCGGAGCAAATTGGACGGGAAGTATCGGTGGTGGTACGATGGTGGCGTAGATGGTCCGAGGAACATTCCCACACGAGAAGACGTGGAACCGGGAGTCACAGACGGACTGATGAGCGGACCGATCGACGCATAAGAAGAGCGGCGTTGTCAAGCAGAACATTCACTGCGACGCAATTCCGAGCTGCCGTTGCACCTGAGGTGACTGTGCGAACAATCCACAACCGTCTACTGGATGCAGGACTACGTGCACGTGTACCTCTGACTCCAGCTAACCGTCAGGAACGGCTGCACTGGAGGACGCAATGGCGATCTGTCATGTTCAGCGATGAAAGCAGATTCTGCTTGGGAGCCTCCAACGGCCGTATGAGTGTTTGCAGATGCACAGGGGAGCATCTCCACCCTTCTTGCATCCACCAGCGACACACAGGGCCTACACCTGGTCTCCTGGTGTGGGGAGCCATCAGCTATCACTCCCGTACACAACTAGTGTTTGTACCGGGTACGTTAAACAGCACCTCCTACATCAACAACATCATTCAGCCCGTTGTTGTGCCATTTGTAAGGTCGGTCCATCGTGGTGTTTTCCAGCAAGATAACGCACGCCCACACACGGCACGTGCAACACAACATGCACTTCAGGGTGTGAGACAACTTCCATGGCCTGCACGTTCACCGGATTTGTCCCCCATTGAGCATGTGTGGGATTTTATGGGACAACGACTTATCCGGTCTCCACGGCCAGCCCCGATTTACGCGTCCAGGTTGAGGATGCTTGGAACTCAATACCCCAAACTTACATCCAACATCTGTACGACAGACTCCATGCCAGAATTGCACAGTGTGACGCAGTTCATGGCAGTTCAACCTCGTACTAACCATGTTACATGGAAATGTTATTTTTCAGTTTACCAGCAAATACAGCTGTATTTTGCCATAATGTTTTGATCACGTTATCCTCTGTATTCCGTTATTATGCTGTATAAATTTCGTTGGTATCAGACGTCTCCTTCTTGGTGTCCTTTTTTCACTTTCCGCCAGTGTATATTAAGCACATATAAACTAGCTACACAACAAATAGGCCCTAGTGCTTGTGCAGTTAAACTTCACATCTCTTCTTGTACCCAATTTCTTTTCACTGTGCAAAATCCTTCAGGCATTGCATCTTTGAAATCAAATTTTGCACTTCATATTATATGTTAATTGAGCAGTCTATGTGGATCAGTTTTACTTGAAGCCTATGGTGGATTCCATTCAATTTCCAAATGTTCATTCGATTACCTGAACCTAATATAACCAAATTATTTGATGTAGATGCAACTTTCAAAATAATGAAAAAAGTCTTCCTTTCAGCAAGCTGTTATCTTGAGAGCTTGTTTGATAACAAAAGAAACACTCAAGGTGTCACAAATCATCTACATTCACCATCCACACGGACATGCAGTGTTTTTAATCAAACTCTGTAATTCCCAAAGAAAATGGAACTTAAACGTTTAGTTACCATTTCATAGCATTTGTAGAAGGGAAATGTCCGAAGCATCTCAAATTCTTCTAAAACTTAAAAACCCGGAATTTTGAGTGAGTGAGTGAGTGAGTGAGTGAGTGAGAGAGAGAGAGAGTGAGAGAGTGAGTGAGAGAGAGAGGGAGGGCGGGAGGGAGGGGGAGGGGTCACACACATTCAAGCCGTTTCAGACAGCAGTGACCTAGAACGCTCAGGGTGTGTTCAAATTACTGGGTGGGTTAAAGTAGCCTTTTTTTTTTTTTTGGTTAGATTTAATGACCACCGTAAGCAACTCAGTGGGTTTATAAGCAGTTGCCTATCCCTAATTTAGGGCCACTGGTTCCAAGGAGGGGAGAAAGCTAGAGGCGTAAGACAAACACAACATCCATGCCTCACTGGGATTCGAACCCAGACCCATCTCAAATGAATGGTCAAAAGACATCGCTTAGACACCTGTGCCAATGGGGCAGCAAAGTAGTTTTGTGCATCAAGTATATACTGAATCTCATATCCCTTCTGCATTGACAATTGTATCCCCCCCCAATTTAAATTTTACGAAAGACAGTCAGGGCTTGAAAAATATCTGAAAAGTTTCATGCCCAGCTGGGCATGTGCAGAAATTATTTGCCTGCCCAGGCAGTAAAAGCTGGATGCCCAAGGAAATTTATCTTTTAAAATAACAAATCGGAACCCTCATTTTTTTAAGAAAAAAAATATGAACCTTTTACATGTTTTGCATTTCCGTTTTAAGGGTCTGTATTCAAAATGTTCAAGGCACAAAAGCTTGCACTGAAGTTTTAAGATGATGATGATGATGTTGAAATTGGTATGAAATGGTATGATGATGAAATTGGTATTTGAGAAACTTAGTGATTCTCTGTCATGTTCCTTTCATTGAAGTTTTTGCCTTTTGTCAATAAACACCAGAGCTTTTATCAGATACATGCCTGATTATAAACAACATTTTGAGCAAAACTACATAGGGTTCCAATTTTTGGAACTAGAGCATAGTATAATTAAAGAAATGGCATTCTTCTGTCCTTGGCACGCCATAACAGCAATACAACTTCCAGTGTTTAGCGGTGAAACGAAACACGGCATGAGAAGACTGTCTTTTTCCTAGCAGGAAATTCTATTCCAACATCTTTTTTTTTAATTTTGCTGTCCGGAACAAGATGAGATAGATATAGATATCACTAAGCTGTTCTCTGAGATTCAGAGGTTAGCTCCACAAAGAAAAGACAAACTACCAGATAATTTTTATCTGATTATTTACTTACTGTTGCTATATCAAACTCCTCCACTTACAGCGATCTTGGCACACAATTCGAGCATCACTGACATCCATCACACGACGCACACAAGATCTTCTATACTTCATACTCATGATCTTTTTCTCATGCAGACACTCCTGAATCTGATCCTCCCATGACTTTCTTGGCCTTCCTCTGCTTTTCCTTCCTGCCACTTGGGCTGAAATTTTTTTCTTAGTAAGCGTCTCATCACTCATTCTTTTAAGATGACCAAACCACCGAAGCATATTAGTCTCCATCTTGCTAACAATATTTTGCTTCACATTACACAACTGCAACACATCTTCATTCCTCACACGATCAGAACGTGTCTTGCCACAAACCCCTCGTAAGTAACGCATTTCTCCAGCACACAAATTACTACTATGTTTCTTCTGTAGTACCCAGGTTTCACTGCCATAATTACAATTACACTTTCATACACAGCCATGCGGGACTCCCTTGAGAGCCCATCATTCCTGTGAAAACCTCCCAAGGCAACTATGACTTTCAATGAAGAATTCACTCGCCTACTAATTTCACCATCCAATTTGTTCTCTCTGCCAAACATGCTTCCTAAATACACAAACTCATTCACCTGGTCAATCACGGTGCCATTTAGACTTATGCTACATTCAGTACTACTAGTTCCCCACTCAAAAACCATAAATTTGGTTTTTCCGTTATTAATACTCAGTTTGAATTTCATGCAAGCTTCATACATCCGGGACAACATACTCTGCAACTCACTTTTGCTCTCTGCTAAAAGGACAGTGTCATCAGCATACAGCAATCTGCACACATGCATATCACCAAGACATAAGCCAGTATAATATATTTTGACATCACATATGCATGCATCCATAAATATATTAAACAGCCATGGTGACATTACACAACCTTGCCTGACTCCTGCACCAATGGAAAACCATTTTGATACGACACCATTCACTTGTACACAAGCTCTACTGCCAGCATACATGGCTTTCACACTATTAAGTAGATTCTCAGTAACACCATATTCATTCAATATCTTCCACAGAAGTGTCCTATTTACTCGGTCATAAGCTTTCTCTAAATCTATGAAGGCAGCAAAAACTTTCTTACCAACAGCCAGATACTTTTCAATCATCATGCGCATTGCAAAAATTTGGTTAGCGCAGCCTTTACCAGGCATGAAACCACTCTGAACATCCCATACTTTCACTGATGTAAGACTTCATACTTTTTCAATAATGACCTTACCAAACACTTTCCCCGGCACACTCAGTAGCCTAATACCACGATAGTTCTTGCAGTCAGTCTGATCACCTTTTCCCTTATACAAGGGAACAATGATAGCATCCGTCGAATCCTGAGGGACCCTTCCTAGCTCCCAGCACAACTGGCAAATTTCAGTTAACCAGTCAATTACCGAGTCACCACCATATTTCAACATCTCAGCAGTTATGCCATGAACTCCCGGAGCCTTACCATTCTGAACAGATTTTAGAGCTTTACACACCTCTTCTCTTGAGATCCCTCCTGTGCTTCCCTCCTTCACTGTGACATCTTCTGCTTCTGCCTCAGAATCACCTTTGCTTTCTTGATCTAACAATTCACAGAAGTATTCACCCCATCTTTCACTTAACTCACTGGGCTCCCATACCATTTCCCCAACCCTATTCTTCACACAACTTACAACTTTGTTTCCCCTATTTTTCCTGAGTCTCACAAACTTCCAGAAAGTATTTCTATCTTTCCAAAAAGCCAATTCATGCTTTTCCACCTTCTCCTTCCTATCTTTTCCCTTACTCTGGCGAACCAGCTTAGCTGCTTCATGCTTCTTACAGCGGTATTCATCCACAGAAACTCTACCTTGCAACATCCCCAAATAGGCATCCTTCCTTCTCTTTACTGCCTCTTTAATCTCACTATTCCACCAACCATCATCTCTATTGTTACCCACTATTGTGGTACCACAGACCTACTCAGTAGCAGTAACAAGACAGTTCTTAAAACATTCCCACTTCTTTTCTACATCCCTCTCACATGACTTCAGCTCCTTCAGTCATTATCTGAGTAAGTTAGCATAATGCTGATGATCCTCAAGCAGCCTTTCAATCTTTATTCTTTCCACCCTAGGCCTCTTCCTATTCCTTTTCCTCCAACCAACATTCAGTTTCACTCATGACACTACCAAGTAATGATCAGAGCTAACATCTGCACCTCTCATCACACGAGTATCAACAACTAAGTGTTTCAGACGCTGATCGTAAACAACAAAATCTATAACACTCGTTTGACCAAGAGTACGATTTTCCCAAGTATATGTGCGGATATACTTGTGGTTGAAAAACGTATTAGATACACACAAACTATTCCCAATGCAAAGTTCAATTAACCTTTCACCATTATCATTTACACAAGGATCATTAAACTTACCCAGAACATTGTCAAAAATTGCATTATTCACACCTACTCGAGCATTGAAATCCCCTGCTATTGTAACTTTCTCTTTAGCACCAAACTGGCTCAAAACAGCTTTTAGCTCATTCCAGAAATCCTCCTTCCTATCAGAAGACAACAATTACTATTCTCTGACACACTACAACAATTACTATTCTCTGAAGTTTCACTTTTAGACGTATCCAAAGAATTATCTCACTAATGCAGCTGTAATGGATCAAGTTGTTGTTCATCTTTTCACTTAAAATCGCACCTACACCACCTTGTCCCCTAACATTATCCAATACTCCAGACCACACATTCACTGCGCCATTCACTTCTTCTACCCCAATTTCGTTCTTTTTGGTTTCACTTACACACAGCACATCCCATTTATACTTATGTCCATAATGAGCAACTAAATTATTATTTACCTGTCCGGAACGAGCAACTAAATTATTTATTTACCTGCCCAGAACAATAAATTTACATGCCTCTGGCATCTTGGGCATGGTATTTTTGAAACCCTGATAGCGTTGCTATTTTTAGGAACCACAGCTAAAAAATGACAAATAACAGAACATTGTATTCCCAACTCATTATGGGCTGACCATCTTCAATTGTCAGCTTGATATAGTGCAGTAAATTCATATTTTTATTTTATGTGCAAATGTAAATGTAGAGACAGTCAATTTTAGTTGAATAACTGGTGAAAATCTCATTATGTTTGTCAAACAAGGAGTTTTTGAAAACAAAGAAACACAAATAAAGATGAATAATTTCTTCAATGAAATCAGTTAAAACACACTTTTTTTTTCTAAAGTTGCTACTCAGTGCACTAAACAACATACTGTAATACAGTTTTCATTAAAATCCATTTCACTTTTTTCAGAAGCTTCCTCTCCCCCCCCCCCAAAAAAACTTTCTGGATTCTAGTTTATCATTAAGTTCATTCCTTGATTATTATTTTTTTCTGTTACACACAAAATGTTTACATATTGATTGACTTGCTTCACATTAGAAATAACAGCCAAAGTCATTACTTCAGAAATAACAGTTATAACTTCCTATCCTGGGCAGTTTTTGAGGTAAATAGCTACCAGTCTATCATTAAAAAAAGTATAAAAATTCTGAATATTCATATCTTATCACTGGCTGAATAGCTTTAACTTTATAAGCACTGCTAGTTAATTAAAATCTTCATAATACAATATTTTAAGAATGCCATACTTGGCTCACAAGTAAAATGAACCATAAAATCATATCACTTTTCAGAAAACTCAATTTAAAAACAAAGTTCTTACCTGAGTTTTGTAAACAAAGGAACTGGCCTAACAGAAATAGAATGCAGAGCAATAGGATTATTATGAGGCAACACTGGTGATGAAGAGACAATATTTGACACATACTGGATGTACCTAGAAAAATTTAAAGGCACAATTTAAATAATACTGACTTTAACCACAGCATAGCAGACATGTAATACTATAATACCACACTTGGAGCTATTCCATGTGCACAAGTAAAACGCAAAAAACTGCATAGAGACATCCACACAATATGCATTCTAGAAAAAGAATACATTCTAGAAAAAGAATGCTAACATATGCATGTAATAACTTGGCCAATTAAAAGAATTCTTGAAATAGTGATCACACGCGTAAGTTACGTTGAAAAATTAAGAGCGGGACATTTCGGTAACGACTTCTACCTTCATCAGCGATGGAATGAGACACGTGGTAAAAGCATCAGTTGGTGCCAGATTTCGAAATCGCTTTCCAAATAATAGGGATGTTAAAAAGTGCGCCAGTATTGCAGGTGTTAGGGGTAAGGTAGATTTCAATGCTTTCGCGGTATCTGAGGGCATGCCGATTGCTGAACGGGGCGATTCGCTTAACATTGTGCCAATCAGGAGCCGTGGACGTATCGCTGATGGTTAAAATTGAAAGGGAAGTGAAAGGGCTACCTTTCTTAACATCAGCGATATGCTCCATCAAACGCCGGTTTATGCTGCGGTAAGTACTACCAATATAGTGGGTAACGCCTGTGGAAGTGCAATACTGGCGCACCTTTAACATCCCTATTATTTGGAACGCGATTTTGAAATCTGGCAACAACTGATGCTTTTACCACGTGTCTCATTCCATGGCTGGTGAAGGTAGAAGTCGCTACCGAAACGTCCCGCTCTTAATTTTTCAACGTAACTTACGCGCGTGATCACTATTTCAAGAATTATTTTAATGTTTTGTGTGTTACGTGTTTTCTTGCCAATTCTTCTCACTATGAACTAGGCCAATCTTACCATCCATATCTTTTTGACTTTGTTTTCAAACATTTTATCAAAACCTGCTTAATCAGTAGCTTAACTCAGTCAGAAGTCTTTTTAATGGGATTGCATCTTGATGTCTCATCATACGCAGCTTTAGCGCTACCAGAAGGGTCATACACTTTATTACATCTGAAACTCGTGCTGCTTCTTATTTAAAGAAACTTATTTCAATTAGAATCATGTTAAAGCTGCAAATGAAAAAAAACCGATGCGTTTCTAAGGTTACAATAAAGGAGAAAAGAACCGGAGGGGGCACTAGTGCAGTGACATTTCCACTAAATGAAAATAAACAAATATATACAGTCATGTCCAAAAGTCCTGCACCAATAGACTGAAAGTCAATTTTTGATGTTTGAAGTCAACTTATACAGCGTAATGGTAAAGTCAGGAATACATATTATACATCATTTTAAAGGAAATTCTATGCTGAATTCAAATATTTTTTTACAGAATGTTATTACCAGTAATAAAAGTGAAGTTACAAGCAAAATGTGCAAGTGGGGAAAAACAAATCCAGTTCTGAAAAAGCGTTTGCACCCCTCTAATCCACTATAGCTTTCTCCGACGTCCACTAGTGAGATATAAAAGGATTTAGAATTGTCTGCCGACTTAACACAGCTGCTTGTAATCAGTTGACTGAAGTTTATGCATAATTCCTGGTGATATTTGAATTTCGGAAAGTCAAAGACCCAAAAATTGGTCCTGATTCTTTAAACCAGGGCAAAAATTTTTACTTTGCATGAACTTGGATTCAGTAGTTGTAAAATTGTTGTTAAATGTGGCTGTGATCATTCCACTGTCTTGTGCACCATTAAAAGAGTTGCAGAAACTGGATGTGTGGGAAACAGAAAAAGAACAGGTCAACCAAGGCTGTGTACTGAACGTGATGATCACATGTTGATTCGCCATTCCTTAAAATCAAGGTTTAAAACAGCCACTGATTTAAGAAATGAGTGGTAGAATGAAGTAGGCATTATTGCATCTGCACATACAGTTTGTTGTAGGCTACAAGAAAATGGACAGACTGCACGAAAACCTTTCCTTACTGAACAACAACGGCACAAAAGAATTGCTTAGGCCAAGGCAAACAAGAATTGGACTGTTGATGAATGGAAAATTTTTATTTTCAGCAATGAAACAACTGTTACGATTTCCGCTAATAATGGAAATAATTATGTACGTCGTCAGGCTGGTGAAAGATATAAGGCATGCCGCACCCAGCCAACAATCAAGCACCCACATCCGAGGATGTTATGGTCCTGTATTTCAGCCAGTGGTGTTGGCAGTCTACACATTGTTGATGGGACATTGAATGGATCGAATTATGTGGATATTTTGGAGTCCAAACTGCTACCATCTGCACAAGACATGAGTTTGCAGAATTTTATCTTTCAGGACGATAACACACCATGTCATCGGTCAAAGTTGGTTGACGAGTGGTTTAATCGAAAAGTTACAAGAAAACTTCAGTGGCTGGCACAATCACCAGATCTTAATCCCCTAGATCTTAATCTGTGGGCGAGATTGAAGCAAAAGATCCATCAACAAGGACCCACATCTAAAACAGCATTAATTGAGTCTGTAAGGGCCATATGGCACCATGTTATCACTAATGGACAACTAGAGAAGCTCATTAGTTCCATGCCAAGAAGGCACACTTTGTTACTAAGAGACTGTGGTTATCCAATTAAATATTAAAGTGTATTTTGGCTTGTTGGCAAGTTATTTCAAGTGTCCTGCAAGTTTCAATAATGTATTGTACAGTAATTTTACGTTAAATACATTGTACACTGATTTCACAAATTCCAGTATTTTTTTGCTTTTTATGACTAGATGCTGTACTTTTGCTTGTAACTTCACTTCTATTACAGGTAATAACATTCTGTAAACCTCGCCGGTCAAGTGACAAAAAAAAAAAATGTTTATACATATTCAGAACATTTACATAACAAATCAAGTTAATAAAACTGCACTTTTACTCAGTTACAAAACATTAATTAATAGTCCGAGAGGTTGAAAATTATTTTTTGCCCATTTAGTCCTGGAGTAAGTGGAATGCAAATTCTCTAGTCCCAAGCAAATTAGGATAAAGTACAGTTCTAATTTTTATAAAATGTCAATTATACAAACTATGACATGCAGACAAAACCTTCTTTATCTGCCCTCCCAAAAGAGTCCACCCCCATCTAACCTCAGGGGCTGATTTTTTTTTTAACTCCCTCAGTTCACCAACACTGGAAAGCAGATAACCTTGATCGAAATCAGGTTATCTGTTTTCCAGTGTTGGTGAACTGAACTCTGATCAATACTGCATAATATACCGATACCGATAACCTTGATCAATACCACTCACAAACACTCATACTCCACAGCACAACAGATGCAATTCCTGAAGTGCATCAGATGAAATTCCTGAAGTACAGGTGTAAGGTTCGACAGCTATATGTATACCTTATTAAAGAAAAAAGTTATGTAAAATATCTGAGAAAACACACCCATTTAAGCGCCACAGCTTTGAAAAACAAACCTTTAAACAGCAGTCCCGGGCTAGTAAAAAAAATATTTTGCTGTAGTCCGAACATAAAAACCAAATGTCCCAGGAGTCAGACTTACCGATTTTTTGACTCCTGAATGCCTAAATCTTTTCAGACATATTTAATCTGATGTGATCACATTCATGAAGTTTATATAACAAGTATGTTGCGCTTATTATAAATTTCTAAAAATACCCAAGCCCAGGTACTAATAATTAATGCAAGGTGCCTATTCGGGGGTATTTGCGAGACCAGATAAAATCCCCTGAAAATCTTGCGGGCTTACATAGGGTTTTATGACTTTTAATTCAATGAGTATTTTAAAACCAATTATTATACCTTATATTATAATAACACAATGGTATTATAATAATTCAAAAATTTATTTACATTTACCTTCTTTTAGCAATATTTAACAATTTTAAACATTTAAATCACAGAATATATTATGAAGAAAAATACAATAAACCACACCTGAATTATTTAAAAGAAAAAAAAAAACATCCCTTGGAATAAGCTCTGAATCTGCCTTTCTTTTGTATTGAATTTCACAATAACTGTTGGAATGGGAAAGGTTCTTTTTTCCTTCTTCACATACAGAACTGGAAGGTTCCTCAACACACAGGGATTTGGAAGATCCCTGTTCACATATGGAACTACGAATTTCTTTTTGACATGAACTGGAAGGGATTTCATGAGTTTCTATATTTGAAATAAGCACATCAGAACTAGATTTTTCAGCATTTAAGTCCTCCTAATATGCTCTGCAACTTCTATTGATATTTACAAGTAAATCCTTATTAATTGGATCAGTCACGGGATTTTTTGAGCCATATTTTTGGCAAGTTGTTTCTTTGGAAGACATTAAGTCATATTTAACAGTTTGCACCGCATCCAATGAATCAATTTTAAGAGATGAGTTCTACTGTCAGTCAGAATATCATCCATTAAGTTGAAAGCACTTTCAACTAGTGGGCCGTGGAAGCAGGTAAGGCATGCCTTGACTAATTTTCCTAACATAGGATACTTTTATTCATTTGTAACTTCATCTTTTAAGTAAAAAATTTTGTACCAATATTTGTCTATCGCACATTTAATTTTTTTTTTATTGGTATCACAACAGTAGAACATTTCATCAGTAATATCAATGTCAGTTTGGTACAATCTTAATTCTGCACACAGTTGTGGCTTTTCCGCCTCAAAAAATATACGAGACAGATAAAAAGATAATTTTTCAAATGCTAACATAGTACTAGTTTTACCTCTTAGCTCTGGGTACAATGCTGTAAAACTAATAAGAAATGAATTTCCAACAGGTAATTTTTGTATCATATACTGTGCTGTGTTAGTGTTGGCTTTGACCAAAGAGGTTTTGAATTTTTTTGCTATCGCATGGTCTTTTGATAATTTTTTCATAATGGTGCAAGCTTCTGATCCAATATACAGCAACTCGCTGGGTAAGTGGAAATTAGAGTTACTAACATCAAGCTTTAACAAATCCTTGTAAGACATGCACTTTGAAATAACTTCTGGCTTTATAAAAAAAGTAACAAATTTTAACATCAATTTATAAATGCTGGTATATAACATATGAAGCATTGGTTTTTTGGTTTCAAATAATTTTATGTACACATCAAATTCTGGTAGCACTACTGTATATAATTCTATTTGCAATAAAGTTTTTTTCTGCAAAACAAATAATCTGTTGACTATTCCCTTTTTCCGAGCTGCAGCATCTTTTGTAAGTTTTTGGGAATGTAAAGAGGAATGTACTTCATCTACAAGCTCTTTTTGAGAAGATGAAATATTTCTATTATCATACACAGCTTCAACATCAGAAAAATAACACTATCTTTTTTTATCCACATAACAAAAATAAAATACTATAAGAACATCCCACAACTCTTTAATTCTATTTAAGACAGTTAAAATATACACCCACCTCTTCAAGGGCTTCAGTTTTTTTTAATTCCAAGCACTGCACATATTTTGAAAAAATTCTCCCTTTTCCTACAGCTTTCCATGTCAAAATAAATATCATAAAAAAATCTTCCAAGTAACTTTCAAAAAACGATGAAATTTTTTTGGCACAGTTCTTTGCTATATGACAAGTGTCACCATCAATATTTAATAAGTGAGGTGCTTTATTTCTTCTTATTCTAGTTTCAACACCAATTTTTTTTCCCATGCATAGTGTTACATGAATCCATTAAAATACTAGTTAAACTTTTCCATGGAATCTGATTTTCTTCAATGGTGCTGTATAAACAGCTTGCACATTGCAAGATTCCAGTTTTAAAGAAGCAAGATGATGAACCACAACCTCACTGCGATCGTCATCGAAAAACTGCACTAGCATTGCAAGTATGCTGCATTGCTAGTACTTTCATCCACATTTAAAGAAAATGTTGTGGTTCTTAAAGTTCTAATTATATTTTCTTTAACTGTTCTGCCAATTCCGTATTTTAACTTGTAGCATACGGTAGTTCTGTTCATGAACAGAGATTTCAGCGCAGTTTGGTCCTGGCTTCATTCTTTACACAGCTCAATCAAATTTGGTGCCAAACTAAAGGAAAAAGAATTTTCAACGATGAATGATGACACTAATACTTCTTGACGAGCTTTTCTTGTCATTATATCAAGTGGTTGATTATCGCTCTTCACCAGATCATCCATATTTTTCGCACTTGCATAATGACTCGGGGTCATCGAACTTTTAACACATTTTGAACTTTTAATATGTGTCATAGTTTTTGCATGATTCATTAAGGCTTTATAACCTTCTCTGCCATATTTCAGTAATAAGTTGCAAAACACACAATAAGCTTGTCCTGCACTATCTATTTTTTTGCACCACATGCTGACGGTATCGTCATCACTATCCGTGCGTTCAAGCCAATCCATTCGAGAAGCATTCCGGACAGATTCTTCTAATTTGGTTATATCACTGCTAATATCAAGAAATTTCATACTGAAATTCTCTAAGCCGCTACTTGATTATCAACACCGAACGGAAAGAAGACAAATTCACTTCTCGTGCTAGCATCTGAACTCTCAACACAGGTCCCTATGGGAGTTCTACTGCGCATACTCACAGACTTATTCTCACCCACCACAACCGAAAAACACATGAAATGAAGGCACGAATCTAGCAATTCATGCTGCAGACATATGACTTATAGGTTCTCGCATTCAAAACCCTACTACAGTAGAATTCGGTGATCCAGGATCGCGCAAAAAAAACCCCCGCTGCTCTGACCTTTAGGCCCGCTTATTTCACCTTTAGCGAATGGGAAGATCATTTAAATCAGAGGAGCAAATGCTGCCGTCAATGACAGAGGAGGGGACGGTGCCGGTTGTGTCACACAAAGCACATCGGATAAACAACCCAGACGGCCGCCGTCAACAGCGAAGCGGTGTGTGCGATTCTTAATGGTTGGGGCCGGTGGTCTTTCTCCCCTTGGCACTGTTTATAATGGCTTTTCCCTCTCATCTGTGGCCGGATTTCTGAGGAGAAAAGAGGTACATGTGCTAAGCCACCAAGCATTCTCCCCCCCCCCCCTTTGCGCCCAAGGAGCCGAACGCTGGTCACCTGGTAATGTTTCATCCATGAATGGTATGCTTTTCTAAATCCCCGGAATTTCGGGGCGCCGTGTTCGAATTCCCGAAGCACAAACAGGCCTGCCTATGTAAAAGCGCAACATTATTAACTTGTCATACAAACCTTATGAATGTGACCCTGGCGAATATATCTCTCTCAAAAATTGTCAAAAAGGCACAGGCCCTATTAATTAATAATGTTTTGTGCCTGAGTGTAAAAGTGCAATGTTGTAACCTTCATTAGTTATGCAAACCTCATGTATATGAGCATGGTTATGTGAACCTTATACATATGAGCACGGCTGAATCAAAAGTGCTGAAAAGACACAGGCCTAGGGTCCCGTTATTAATTTTTTGCACCTTAGTGAAAGTGTGACATTTCACTGCTCCAAAAGCCGCGGTTCTTGGAGAGGAGTCATGTTCATGTTGCCAAAGCAAATATATAGCACTGAGTAAGTCTGCAATTTCACCCGTCCGAACAAGAAAAGAAAAAGTCCCACCTTACAACCATTTTCCTCATATAGCATGACATACTATAATTCAGTTACTTCACTGAACACATACGCTTTAAAAATATATCATACTTGCCAACTTTGGAAAATGTGCATCAGTAAAACTTCAGTGTGAATGCCATTTACCACAAAACAATACATAATTATATTAATAAATATGCAGTAAATATCTCTGCATATGCCACAATAATTAAACAAGTATTATCTGTGATCAAATTAATAATTTAAAAAACCATAAAGTAAAATCTTAATTTTGTTCAATGTTAGCCTCGCAAACCTGTGGTGTTTCAATACCAAACTAAACATTTCCTGTAAAAAGGAAATATTCACTTTAAGAGTACCTACACATTGCATTCAAAACTGTTACATACCTTTTAACCTTAATCTTGTATATCAGGATTACATAATATTGTAATCACTTTCATGACTTCCATCACATGCTACAGAAAATGGCCCTTCTTGTAAAAGTTTCACAAAAGCAGAAGTTCAATCTAAAGCCATTTTGTGGACAATCGCCATCCTCATGATCTTCCCACAGCCATAACGTTTGGCAATTTCATCTTTCGGAAACATCTGCTGAAAAAGTGGACCAGCATGGCTGGCAGTACTGAATGGCACGTTGTGTTCTATCAAAAAAGATGTATACAGCAATTTGGCACAAGTTACATTTCCTTGACTATTATCTGATGTTTTAAAAAATGTAGTCAGTTTGGAGTTACTACCAGTACACTTCACATTACCTTTGTGTTTGGCACTATTTGCATGACAAAAAATATTGTTTCTGCCTCTGTGGGCAATGTTAAAATCAAAACGCTTTGGCAAATGTCGCAAAATGCAAATTTTACACCTTTATTAGATGTCCTGAAACACTGGAACTTTGCAGTGTATGCTTCCTTAAAAGTTTGAAAATAACTTTGAGATGGTATAATCTTAGTACTCATTTTTATAGATTTGCAGAAAAGCTAAACTAACAACTCGCTCCTCCCAGTAATTTAACTCTACAACAAAGAAACAACACCACACAGTAAAAACAACAAACATAAGAAAGTATTCTTTTGCTGCTACAACAACATTGCTCAACACTGTTTACCCTTCTCTTTCATTGGCTGTGATTTCCCTCCCAAGAGGAGACCAATCAACTGCTACGATGAACTAGTGTCTACAGGGACTGAAATACCATGGCCACTCAATCAGCGTTACCACCTGCTCAATCAAATCGGGCCGTGGAAATACAAAATGCAACGGCTACCATCGCAGACTCTGCACATGCATTTCCGGAAAAAAATTTTAAAGAAGTATTTTTAGTCCTTTGAAAAAATTTAGGGAGTATTTTAGAAAAATTAACAGATGAAATAAAATACTTACGAAAATGCTAGGCAATTAGAAAAATCAATCCAGATTTTTTCATATAAAAATATTTCACTACTGCTCAATGTATTTTTAATTTGGATCCATTTTGTTTCTTGTTTTAGAAATAAATATAATATCTGTATTTTAAAACAATAACATGAAATTCACCATGTTTTGTAATGACCACATGGAACAGCAATGTGTTCAAGAAGTGAAAACATTGCACTTTTGAGGTTCTTATAGGCATCTAAAAATATCTAATAAACTTCTCAGGAAGTTCCACAGCCACATTGTTTTCCTGCAGCTGCACAGTATCCAGTGCTTAAATTTTCATTTTGCTGATATCTTTGTTTCCCTTCCCATTTCTTTATTGCAGTTTTTTTCTTTTAATGCCCTTGGATGACAATTTTATCCATCATGAATGCATGATAGCTTTCACTATTTTAGATAAAAGATGAATAGTGTAACTCTGAAAATATAAATACTTTTGAACACCATGCATCAATTTTTACAAATTTTTCAGCTTCGTCACTTTCATTTCCACCCCCGCACCCGCCCCGCCCCCTTTGTCAAGCTGAAATGCAAAACTATTTGGGGGGAATATTTAGGAATACAGGATACATGTTCTGATCATCGTTGGGGGAAAAATTTACAGTTACGGGGAAATCTTTGCTACGCCAGATTTCCGTTTTCGGACACTTTTGCTCTATTTTCAAGTTGAAATACAAATATTTATGAAATAAAATGATATTTAACTACAATACTAGGCAGAGGAAACATCACGTGAAAAATAAAATTATGATAATGGGAGAAATCTTCACTGCGTCTAACTTCCGTCTTCAAAAGTTTTGAAAGACGAAACTTCCGCTTTCGAAAGTTCATCCGCCCACAACTACTAATTGCCCCAAAATTTCTGTTCATTCATGCATCGATCTTGAGGATAACCCAAATTATGACGGAAAAGGAGAAATTTCTCAAAGTCGTCGCACTCTCATGCCTAAAGATCACAGCAAAATTTTTTCGCCGTCGAATTTCCATTTTCAGAAATGTTTCCTTCATTTTCAAACTGAAATACACATATTTATGGAATAAAATGATACATAACAACAATACTGGACACAGGCAACATCACAGGAAAAAGAAATTATGATTACGGGAAAAAATCTTTATTTCGTTTACTTCCGTTTCTGAAAGACAAAATACCGCCCAGATGCATATTTTTATGAATTGGTAAAATTCTTCTATGCGTAGTTTTACGCGTCGAGAAAAATTACTGATGCATATTTTTACAAGTCGAAAAAAATTCCCGATGCGTATTTTTATACGTTGGTAAAATTTCGATGCGTACGAGATGCGTAATTACGCATTTTGGCGAACTCTGGTCGGCACGTCACTTGAGCACTCCCGTGGAGAGAGAGCTACCGCACGACGTCATGAAGACTGCGAGTCAAAGATGACATCATCGCATGACATAGCGCTCGTAAGGTCCAGTAGAAAACCTAAGTGGATGGTTCCAGGGGATTGAAATATTTCAATTGAGCAATCGAAATATTAAAAAATCCGTAAAAAAAGACCTCTATCCGTAAATCAGTAAAATTAAGCAGAAATTCGTAAATTTTACAGATAATCCGTAAAAGTTGGCAAGTATGATATATATATATATATAAAGTCACAGCAATTTGTTTCCCCAATGACAATATATATAAGTCACAGCAATTTATTTTCCCAATGCACCTATTGCAATTCAAGAAAGTATGTTTTCAATTGGTATAAAAGTAACTTTTTAATTTCCATGGATTTCAGATTCAATTCTCATTTTATAAGTGGCAATGATGTTAGTTGCGTATGTCAGATTTAAACACAAATACGCATATTTTTGTTATGTAGGTGAAGTGGCTAAGAAAGTGCAATTTCATATGGCCCGAATTCATAAAGTATCTTATGTTAAAATAATAAAATTCTGGTCAAAAATCATAGAAACTTTAGACATTCTTAACTAACAGAATATTTAACATTAGCGTTAAACACGGAAAATAGCCCTAGAAGAATCGCAAAGAAACTTGCTTTTCTGGCACATAGGGAGAATTCTTTTTTTTTCCCCGACACTCTCACCCCACGCCAGTTGTTCCAGCACCAATTGCTTAAAGGCATACTTAGATCATCATCATCATGTCCTTTTCTGGCACACAGGGAGAAATCTTTTGTTCTATACCCCTACCCCATCCCACACCACGAACGACTGCAGTTATCCTAAGAGAGCAAATTAACACCTTCTTATTCAAGGAAGTTCGACAGGGAATGAGGCACATTATCATGCCTGCTACCACCCCTAAATGTGGGAGAGTTGAATTTCACGGACTGCCAGGTTTGGATGGATGGAGTATACATGTCTTTACTATGCGCCTTGCATAGCAATGAAGAAAGATGTATCTCTACATTTTAAACAGCTGTTTTTGTCATACCACTCCTAATAGCAAAAGTTTTCACTCATTTTTGCTCCTATTATTAAAAATGTAAAGTATCTACATGAAATGTATCTTGTTCATTTTCAAAACATAACTGAAAAGTTAAATACGTCTTCTACATGTAGTAAAATATGTGGGCATAAAATCCCATTAAAAACTCAAATATGGCAGGCATATTTCGTACAAAGTAGATTTACACAATTCTGAATCATTCGCTCAACAGGGTTGACCTGATCAATGTCAGTAGTTTTCAACTTCTGCAAAATACATTTTCATATTTTGTGAACACACTTCTCACTTTTCAAATGTATGTATTTTTATTTTGTTTTCCTATTTTTGTCTAGTTCAAGCAACATTTTTAAATTTCACTTATGTAAAAATAAAAAAATAAAATAAAAAAAGATTTGTATCCTTAATTAGAATTTAATGAAATAGTAATCACTGACATTGCCACTGGGCTACTTTCTTTTACTTTGTTCATTACCTAATTTTAAGCCTTGATAAAAACAGACTTTAAAAACATGACCAATTTACAATTTACAAAAAAAAAAAAAAAAAATCAGAAACACAAGGAGAGTAAAGAACAAAAAAAAAACTTACCTTAACTGTGAAGGCGTCATACTAACTGGACATCTACGTACAGCAAACATTTGGAGTGCTTCTTCAGGCTTTTTGAATAGCTTACAGAATACTAGAAATGCACAAACTAACACAGCAGAAGAGGATTTCCCATCCTATAAAGAACAAAAATAAAGAAAACAAAATTCAAGAGAACAACATGAACATGTTCAGTCATTCATATTCTACATTATTTTCACATCTTATATGTTTCTTCTGTTATGCACTAATCTGAGATAATTTGTTAAATAATTGATTTTATGTATTTTACTCTCTTCAACGGGCCATAGCTATGGCTGTTCTTCAAAGCCAGTGGTTTTCAAAATGTAGTTCATAAACCCATTTGGGAGTTCACAATATGTTCCATGCAGTTCCTTGAATAAATAGTAAAATAGTGGAATAACAAGCAAACAAATGCAATGACCAACTAAAAAATAAATATATGAGAACTTTGTGAATGCAATAAGAGTATACTGACACCAAGTGCTATGTTATTGGGTTGTCGGAAAAGTCATGACGTATTTTGGCACCCGATGGCGGTTTGGAAGTACTAGAGGCATGCGCAGCTCTGTTATCGCTATGGCATTCAACAGGTGCCAGTTCTAGCTGCAGTCTAAAAGGAATAGTGAGCAATTTGGTTGATTTGCGGAGATTTGACATCAAGTTGAAGATGGAAGAACTGTGCATTTTCGCTATATTTTACTTCTGTAAAGAAGAAGAACGCGTGTCAAGCTTGTGAAAAGTTGCGTAAAGTGTACGGTGATAATGCTCTACAAGAACGTCAGTGCCAGCGGTGGTTCACAAAATTCCGTGCTGGTGATTTTGACCTCAAAGTTGCTCCTTGGTCCGGGAGACCAACCAAGGTTGATGATGACCAAATCAAGGCATTGATCGAGTCAAACCCACGTTACACGACACGAGAGATTGCAGACACATTGCACATTCATCATTCAAGCGTTCATGACCACCTGAAGAATGTGGGATACGTAAGCAAGCTCGATGTGTGGGTTCCTCATGAACTCAAAGAAGCTCAATTGACGGCGCGTATAAACATCTGCGATATGCTCATTAAACGTGAGGAAAACGATCCTTTTTTTGAGCGACTGATAACTGGTGACAAAAAGTGGATTGTGTACAACAATGTGCTGCGCCAACGGTCTTGGTCCCGACGTGCTGCTTTGCCTCAAACCACATCCAAAGCAGACATTCATCAGCGGAAGGTCCTGGTCTCGGTGTGGTGGGCTTTTAAAGGCGTCGTGTTTTTCGAGCTCCTACCACGGAACCAAACAATCAATTCGAATGGCTACTGTCGGCAATTGGACAGTTTGAACGAATCCATCATTCAGAAACGTCCAGAGCTCGTTAATCGTAAAGGTGTTGTGTTCCACCATGACAACGCTAGACCACACACAAGTTTGATCACCCGCCAAAAATTATTGGAGTTCGGGTGGGATGTGTTGCCCCACGCAGCATACTCGCCTGACCTTGCACCGTCAGACTTCCACTTGTTTTGCTCTCTTCAACAGTCCTTGCGTGGTATAACGTTCAATTCAGATGAGGCTGTAAATCAGCACCTTGTACAGTTTTTCGCCACGAAAGACAGGTCCTTCTATGAACGAGGCATTCTGCAGCTCACTGAAAGATGGCAAAAGGTTATCGAACAAAACGGGCATTATATCATTGATTGATCTTTGTTCTTTCTATCAATAAACGACCTTTGCAAAACATGGCTAAAATATGTCATGACTTATCCGACAACCCAATATAATTGACACCAGCAATGTCTTGCTGTTTTGTTTTGTTGGCAGTATCAAATATTTTATTGGAAAGCAACATACAATGCATGCATGGATTTGTAATTTACAAACTACCACCAGTTAGTCATAAAACCTTATTGCCAAAATATTGATGTTACCTCTAATCTTTTTTGTAAAAGTAGAATAAGGCATGGATTAATTTTTTGATTATGATATGGATTAATTTACTTCTCCCTGAGCAATGAATGCTAAGGGGCAAACAAAATGACACCAGTGCATCCCCCAAGTGGAAGGAAAGCTTATTAAAATGGGGCTTCATTACATTTCTCAAGACTTTGTTTGTGACAGTGCTTGGCTTCTGAGTGTGCTTTCATTTTTTTTTTTTTCATTTTTTTTTTTTTGTATGCTGTGCGGTGTCCCTGACTTTTGAGCTGCTCCTTTGTGTGTCATTCTGGGTTGAAGTGAATCTTGCTGCTTTTTGTGGGGTTTTTCGCTGTATACTAATTGTTTATGTTGTTGAACTATTGTAGTGTATGTTCCATTTTTTCGTTTCCTTTGTTGTCATAGTTCACTGTGTTGTGCTTTTACGATTTCTATATATTGAGCGGGCGATCTTAGTGAGCGATGGTTTGCCTCCTAGGGGCATTCCGTGGTTACAATGGGGCATAGAACAGCAACAAGGGCTTCTGTGAATCTTGGAGAAGTGCCAGCTAGTCCTGTGTGACATTGGCGAAAAGAACCCAACTCACTGGGTTTTTGTTCTAGAATCCTTAAGTGAATAACCAACTGGAACTGTCAGCTGTGGCCTAATCCCCCACACTGGTGTACTTTCCTGATTAAAAGACTCAAAGAATTACTATTCCAGACTCTCGTGTGGGATATGGTGGACCTACCACACTTGAGAAAAACGGTCCACCAGAGAAACGATATGGAACTGGAAAACGGAGAATGAGAAAGAGATCCCGGCTGATTGAGTGTAAGATTGGTGTATGGGATACTAGAGGAATAAATGGAAAGATGAATTAAGCGACTGAAGAAATTAATATGAATATCGATGTAAGAAGCATGAGGCAGCAAAGCTGGTTTGCCAGAGTAAGGCAAAAGATAGGAAGGAAAGGGTGGAAAGGCGTGAAGTGGCTTTTTGGAAAGATAGAAAAACTTTCTGGAAGTAAACAAGAGAAATAGGGGAAACAAAGTTGCAAGTTGTGTGAAGAATAGGATCGGGGGAAATGATATGGGAGCCCAATGAGTAAAGTGAAAGATGGGGTGAATACTTCTGTGAGTTATTAGATCAAGAAAGTAAAGGTGATTCTGAGGCAGAAGCAGATGATGTCATAGTGAGAGATGGATGGACAGGAGGGATCTCGAGAGAAGTGTGTAAAGCTCTAAAATCTCTTCAGAATGGTAAGGGTCCAGGAGTTGATGGCATAACTGCTGAGATGTTAAAATATGGCAGTGACTCTGTAATTGACTGGTTAACTGAAATCTGCCAGCTGTGCTGGGAGTTACAAATGGTACCTCGAGATTGGAGAGATGCTATCATTGTTCCCTTGTATAAGGGAAAAGGTGATCAGACTGACTGTAAGAACTATCGTGGTAAGGTGCGTCGCATAAATATAGAGGCAGTCGACTTTGCACCGTGAACGCAATGCGAATATAGGTAGGAAGATGAAGTGGTACCTAATTAGACATAACCCTACAACAAACTTTTCGATCCGCCGAGATGACCGGATTGTGTGAAAAGAACACCACAAAGTGAAATAGTGTAATTTTAGGTGTCTCATAAATATAAAGACAACTATGTAAAGTAGCCACATGCAAATGAGATGTACAAATTAGCATGTTGTACGCACGCGCATGGGCCGTAATGCGGCCCAGCCTACAAAAGACAGTGGACCTGCCGTCAGACATTCATTTGCCGAAATGCCACACAACAGTCAACTTTCTGGTGAGGAGGTGCAGACAATTTGGAGACAGACCAAATGGATTGCTTGTAGCAAAAATTTGTAAAGCCATGGAGAGGAGTAGGGCAGTCATTTATAAGACTTTATCAAAACGTGGTGCGTTAGCTGCCAGAAAACGGCCTGGAAGGCCTCGAATAACAACCAAACGAGATGATCGTGCCATCATGAGCTTAGTTTCATCCCAAAGGTTATCACTACGTCAAGTTTCTCGGACTGTTGGTGTCACCGTCTCAAAGGACACAGTTCATCGACGAATCAAGGAAAGTCGCAACATTGTGCTCCGTAAAATGCACCGTCTGCCACACCTCACGCGGCACCACAAGGAAGCTAGATTGTTATGGGCAAGCAGCCACATGCATTGGACGGACAAGTGGATCACAACTATTTTCTCCGATGAGAAAAAGTTCAACCTGGACGGCCCTGATGGTTGGAACTGCTATTGGCATGATTTACGATGCGAGCCACGCACCTTCTTCAGCAGACAAAAAGGAGGGGGATCTGTGATGGTCTGGGGAGCTTTTTGCGTTCAATGGGACAATGGATATCGCTTTTCTGCAAGGCAGGCAAAAGTCCGAAACGTATCAGGACATACTCAGCAACAACCTTCTACCGTTTGACGAAACTCTAGCGGGTGTTGATTATCTGTTCCAGCAAGACAATGCCTCTATCCATCGGTCTGCATCAACAAAAAGCTGGTTTAATAGTCATCATGTGACCGTAATGGATTGGCCAGCACTCAGTCCAGATCTGAACCCTATCGAGAACCTCTGGGGTATCCTAGCTCGTGATGTGTATGCGAATGGACGGCAGTTCTCAAGTGTGGTGGCATTGAAAGAGCAAATTGAACGAAGCTGGTACGCACTCCGTCCAGAACACTTACATCACTTGGTGGACAGTATGCCCAATCGGGTTTTCAGTGTTATTCAAAACAACGGCTCCACTATTCGTACTAGAGGTGCTCATAACTAGTAAGTCTTTATATTTTTGAGACAGCGTATTTCTGTTTTTTTCTTGTACTTGGCATTGGAATTGTTATGTTTCCGTCAAACTATTGTGCAGCTGCATGTCCTATGCTATTTTTGCTATAAATATGAGGTGTACATTTCAGCTCGTTGTTGTTTCTTTTTTATTCGAGAATTTGTTCTGTCTCTATATTTATGCGACACACTATATTAGCCTACTGAGTATACGAGGGAAAGTGTTTGGTAAGGTCATTATTGAAAAGGTACGAGGTCTTATATCAGAGAAAGTGTGGGATGTTCAGAGAGGTTTTATGCCTGGTAAAGGCTGCACTAACCAAATTTTTGCATTACACATGATGATTGAAAACTATCTGGCTGTTGGTAAGAAAGTGTTTACTGCCTTCATAGATTTAGAGAAAGCATATGACCGAGTAAATAGGATACTTCTGTGGAAGGTGTTGAATGAATATGGTGTTACTGGGAATCTACTTAATAGTGTGAAAGCCATGTATGCTGGCAGTAGAGCTTGTGCACGAGTGAATGGTGTCGTATCAAAATGGTTTTCCATTGGTGCAGGAGTCAGGCAAGGTTGTGTAATGTCACCATGGCTGTTTAATATATTTATGGATGCATGCATGCGGGATGCAAAGATGGACAATACTGGTTTATGTCTTGGTAATACCTGTGTGTGCAGATTGCTGTATGCTGCTGACACAGTCCTGTTGGCAGTGAGCCAAAGTGAGTTGCAGAGCATGTTGTCCCAGATGTATGAAGTTTGTCTGAAATTCAAACTGAGTATAAATAAGGGAAAACCCAAAGTTATGGTTTTTGAGTGAGGAACTGGTAGTACTGAATGCAATATAAGTCTGAATGGCACCGTGATTGACCAGGTGAGTGAGTTTGTATATTTGGGAAGCTTGTTTGACAGAGAGAACAGATTAGATGGCGAAATTAGTAGGAGAGTAAATTCATTCTTCATTGAAAGTCATAGCTTTAGGAGGTTTTCACAGGAATGATGGATTCTCAAAGGAGTCCCGAAAGGCTGTGTATGAAAGTGTAATCATTCCTACTCTGATGTATGGCAGTGAAACCTGGGTACTACAGAAGAGACAGGACACGTTTGTGTGCCGGAGAAATGTGTTACATACGGGGGGGGGGGGGGGGGAGAGACACGTTCTGATTATGTGAGGGATGAAGATGTGCTGCAGTTGTGTAATGTGAAGCAAAATGTTGTTAGCAAGGTGGAGACTAATATTCTTAGATGGTTTGGTCATGTTAAAAGAATGAGTGACTAGATGCTTACTAAGAAAAAAATTTCGGTCCAAGTGGCAAAAAAGAAAAGCAGAGGAAGGCCAAGGAAGACATGGGAGGATCAGATTCAAGAGTGTCTGAATGAGAAAAAGATTATGAGTATGAAGTATAGAAGGTCTTGGGTACGTCATGTGATGGATGTTACTGAAGCCCGTGTTGTGGATCAAGATTGCTGTAAATGGAGAAATTGGATACTGCAACAGCAAGTAAATAATCAGTTAAAAAATTATCTGGTGGTTTGTATTTCTTTGTGGAGCTAATCTCAGAGAACACCTTAGGGATTTGAATTATCATTTAAATGTTTATTTGTCAGATGGTCTTTCTTTGAGGAGCTAACTTCTGAATATCAGAGAACAGCTTAATGATATGTATGTACTGTATGTATATATATAAATTATGTACTTTATTGCATTTTACTGTATTATTTTGGGGATTACGTGGCCCCAATCCTGTTTCCTGCCTTGTTACTGATGGCATCTGAATTTGGGAAGTTTTTTATTTCACTACTAATCATATTACTGTGTGTGCACTTTACTTTTGTTCATCATGTGCTATTACATTCTTTAGTTGGCCTTTTCTTTCATTGTTGGATTGACAATGATGTGTTTGTAATCTCCTTATATTTGCCATCCTTTCGTGTAAAATAAACCGGGTACCAATTTGGTACTCATGGTTTCTCCAAACCATTCCAGTGGCATTTACCTCTTGGCAGGAGGCTCTACATCTTAGCTTGGGCTTGGGGCTGTGTCATGACAGCATCTTGGCCTAAGAATATCTCAAACCAGACATCTAGTTGTTTCAGTAGTGCTTCCTCTTCAGTCATTTTTTTCTTTTAACAAGAAGCTCCTGTTTCACAGCATAAAGTGCAGGGTTGGACACAGGGAGATAAGATAGACCAAGATTACACATCATCTTTAAAGTTCATGGGTTGAACCTCCAAGTTCAACTAACTATCCACTCTTCTATGTTTAATACTACCGACATAATTTGTTCATTAAATAAATAAATAAATAGTGTACTTCAAATCAGTATCAAAATTAAAAGAAATTGCTTATTATAAAAAAACATCAAAATTTGACTGATTTTAAACAAATGCCAATAACATGCACTTCAAGAGGTATTTAAGTTTCCAGAAGTTTTTGCAGAGTGATGCATCAACAACACTGAAAAGACTACTTTGTATATTTTTTAAATGTTGGAGGCTTTGTTAAACAAAAACTAAGTGCATCCTGCAATATATATATATATATATATATGTGTGTGTGTGTGTGTGTGTGTGTGTGTAAAAAGGGATGTAAGGTCAGGTGATGCGTAACATCACAGCCTCTCCTTGACAAATGTCAACACCGCCTTCTCGTGGTGCATCCTGTTCCCACTAAAGGGGCTCTGACAACCGCCAATAGCGGTATAACTATACCATCGGGATTAGAGGAAATGCTATCCTACACTCACCAACCCGCTTGGCCAGCGTGGTGAATTATGGCCAAACCCCTCCAAAATGACTCCACAACTAAAATATTGGCCCTCAGTCTCCGGCAGCTGGAATGTACCTGGCCAAGGCAGCGGCCAGTGCGACATGAAGGCAGAGGGTGCTAAGAATCCCCGGAGGACCGGACTAGGCTGCCACCTGATGCTGACCTTGGCTACGTATAATGGACGCTCCCTATCTTCTGATTCAAGGCTTCTTGAATTGGAAGAGGAACTACAAAGGATCAAGTGGGACATCGTCGGGCTAAGTGAGGTAAGGAGAAAAGGAAAAGATCTCATTGAACTGAAAAGTGGACATCTCTTCTACTATCGTGGGACAGATACTGGCAGAACTAGTGGTGTTGGATTTATAATAAACAAGAAACTGAAGGATAAAGTTGTAAAAGTTGAAAGTTCCTCTGACAGAGCTACACGACTCGTTATCCAACTCTCGAAAAGATACCAGGCTCAGATTATTCAAACTTATGCACCCACCACAAGTCATCCTGAAGAAGAAATTGAAGAATTTTATGAGGAAATTTGTCATCTAAATAATAAAGGTAAGCAGCACTTGAAGATAATTATGGGAGATTTCAATGCAAAAATAGGGCAATGGCAACAGAATGAAACTTCAGTAGGTAAATTCGGTCACGGCAACAGAAACCAGCGTGGAAATACTCTCGTTGAGTTTGCAGAGGCACAAGGGTTTTTCATCTTGAACTCCTTCTTCAAGAAAAAGCCACACAGGAAATGGACATGGAGACATCCAAATGGGACGACAAGTGAAATTCATTTTATTATGTGTAACAAAAAATTCGTCATAGAAGACTGCAGTGTGCTAAACAAGTTCAACACCGGTAGTGACCATAGATTGGTGAGATGTAAGATGCACCTCAACACTAAACTTGAACGTGGCAAGCTCATAAGACAAACAAAATCTATTGACATAACCAACCGTAAAAAACACCATAATACCTTCAAGTTGGAACTGAAGAACAGATTCTCCGCTTTAGAAGGCCTAACATCGGAAGAAGTGGATATTTCTGAAGTTAACAGAAAAATAACCAAAGCTCTTATGGAAACAGCAACAAAATTAGCTGGGTCTAAGAACAAGTTGCCTGTGAACAAATTATCAGGAAAACCCAAACTGTTGATGCAAAAAGAAGAGAGATGAGGACAACTAAAGAAGATGTGACTTCCAAAGTGGAATATATAGAGCTATGCAAGACAGTAAGAAAAAGTATCACTGAAGACATAAGAAAATTCAACTGTGAACTAGTGAGGAAAGCAATTGAAAAACAACCAAAGCCTAAAGATAGCAAAGGGACATCTCAGTAAGGGAAGAAAACAGATTATGGCACTGAGAAAAGAAGATGGTTCTGTAACAAGAAATAGAGGCAAAATTTTGACAAGAGTGAAAGATTTCTACTCCAAATTATATAAAAGGGATGATACATGCACTCCAGACATGAAAGGTACCAGTACCAGAGTTCCTCCAGTCCTTCCAGCAGAAGTTGCACATGCAATCAAGAACATGAAGCGGGGAAAGCTCCAGGAGAAGATGGAGTTACTGTAGACACCATACAAGAAGCAAGTGGAGAAATCGAAACAGTACTCGCCCAAATTTTCACTCGATGCCTTAATGAAGGGAAGATTCCTGAGGATTGGAACACCACTATAATGATCCTGCTACATAAAAAAGGTGACATTGAGGATCTTGGGAACTGCAGACCTATCAGCCTCCTATCAGTGCTTTATAAAATCTTCACAAAAAGTTCTTTCACACCGCTTGAAGGTAACACTGGACATGGCTCAACCGAGAGAACAAGCTGGATTCAGGAGTGGCTACAGCACAATAGATCATATCCACATACTGAGAGAACTAATTGAAAGAGCGAGGGAATATGAACTTCCATTGTGCATGGCTTTTATCGATTATGAAAAAGCCTTTGATTCGGTGAAACCATCAGCAGTTACAATGGCTCTGAAATCCTGCGGTATTGAAGATGCATACATTAATATTATTAATAACATCTATGAAAATGCAAGTGCGAAGATTCGGCTGTTTGAAAATACAACACACATAAAAATTGGAAAGGGAGTGAGACAAGGTGACAGCATATCTTCGAAGCTCTTTAATGCCACATTGGAAAATGTATTTCAATCACTGAACTGGGAAAACAAAGGGATAAAGATTAATGGAGATTATCTAACCCACCTTTGTTTTGCTGATGACGTAGTCATTTTTGCAACTACCCCATCAGGCTGCAGAGTATGATCCAGGAACTTGCTGACAAGAGTAAAGAAGTGGGATTAAAAATGAACTTTCAGAAGACAAAAGTGATGTTCAATGCTTTTACAAGAAATGAAGATTTATCGATTGATGGAGAAAAGATGGAGATAACAGGCACGTACGTTTATCTTGGACAGCAGATATCAAGTGAGGGTCACATTGATGAAGAAATTAATCGGCGTACAAAACTTGCCTGGAGAGCTTTTGGAAGAAACAGCATAATTTTCAAGAGCAATATGCCATTACGTCTTAAAAGAAAAGTGTTTGATCAATGCATCCTTCCAGTGCTTACGTATGGTGCAGAGACGTGGACCTTAACTAAAAGAGACATACAAAGGCTGCAGACAACTCAAAGTAGCATGGAGAGGTGCATGCTTGGTATAACCAGGAGAGATAAGAAGAGGAACTCGTGGATCCGAAAAATGACGAGAGTGGAAGACATCATGATCAGAGTTAAATCCCTGAAATGGCAATGGGCTGGACATACTGCCAGAAGGACAGATCATTGATGGACAGCCAAAAGTTTAGATTGGATTCCAAGGGACAGGAAAAGACCCAGAAGAAGACCACATGGGAGATGGGTGGATGAAATTCGAAAGTATGCAGGGGTGACATGGAGGAGACTGGCACAAGACAGACCGTTGTGGAGGAAACTTGGGGAGACCTTCATCCAGCAGTGGATTGATAATGGTTGATGATGATGATATGTAAAAGAATATTAACATACAAGCAATCTATCCTCATAAACAAACAAATAAGGCCGAAAACCTTCAGATAAAAAAAAATGAAGTGAATAACAAAATGACGAAACAATGTTAAGAAAATATTTATAAAAACATTTACTCAGAACCCCTGGATCACTCTTCAGGGAAAGACATCCAGAGGCCCTGAGCACACAACAAGTTCAGTTCAGGTTTCATGAGAATGCAAAAATCTCAAAAAAGCAATAATGGATATCCAATTTGAAATTTTGTGTTGTAAATTTTGATGCATTCTGTCTTCCCTACCTGAACTATAGAAAATACAAAAGAGTCACTGGGATTAAAATTGAACTAAAAGATGAACTATAAAAAACCTTACCAAAACAATAATGTCACATGTACTGTTGTATGAATGAAAAAGAAACATCAAAGCGAAAACTGAGTCAAAATTCTCCCTATAAGATTAAAAGACAGTAACATAAATCCTTCCACCAAACCCTTCATGACATAAACAAAGTCATTCCTAGAGAGTCGCGGTTAAGACTCGGTCATCTTTTAGTTCAATCAGTCGCGGTCATCTTTTAGTTCAATTTTAATCCCAGTGACTCTTTTGTATTTTCTATAATTCGGGTAGGGAAGACAGAATGCATCAAAATTTACAACACAAAATTTCAAATTGGATATCCATTATTGCTTTTTTGTAATTTTTGCATTCTCATGAAACCTGAACTGAACTTGTGTGCTCAGGGCCTCTGGATGTCTTTCCCTGAAGAGTGATCCAGGGGTTCTGAGTAAATGTTTTTATAAATATTTTCTTAACATTGTTTCGTCATTTTGTTATTCACTTTAGTTTTTTTTTTTTTTTTTATCTGAAGGTTTTTGGACTTATTTGTTTGTTTATGAGGGTAGATTGCTCGTATGTTAATATTCTTTTACATGCACTAACTACATCTAATACTTGCAGCATTGCGCAGTTTTGTTGTGGTCTATATTATATTACATGAGTAAAAATTTAACTTTCCTATGCTATATATATATATTACTATGCATAAAATTCTCTCTGCAACTTATGACTCTTGTGGAAAATTCTATTTTTATGCTACCACAGAAATCAGGCCCTTCACATGTATGTCTTAAATAGGGTGGCCCATCTTCATGATTTGAAAGCACAGGACTCTTTCTTTTTTTTTCACAGCATTCATCAATAACCATGCTCAAACAGATACATTGATTTGTACAGAGAAACAATGTAAAATTACACACACAAGAAATAATCTGACCTGTAAATTATTTCTCTTAAACTCCATGTTGTTTGACATATGCTTTTCCCCCACTTCTAGCAGGTTGTAGAAGTTCTTTGCATTTTAGAAACTGTTCAAAAGCATATTTACAATCAACATTGAAGTTCACACAGACTTGCAGTTCCCCTTTTACACTGTCCACATAAAGATTATTTTGCTCATTCCTCAAGGCAGTTTTCATGAAAGAAAACACTCTTTCGTATTGTACATTAGAGCAAGCAATGTAAAATTGCTGCTCTAATGAACACTTGTCTCATAATTCATGTCGTGTTTTTAGTAAATGGGGCTGCTTCAGTGGTGAAAACGAATGACGTCAGAATATGGTTTCACCAAACCTAGCTGGGTTGAATGATTTTTAGCTTTTTTTGAAAAGCAGGACAAAAAGCATCCGGTTTAAGCATTAAGGCAGATGCCAGACAGTTTGGAAAAAAGCAGAATGAATGGCCACCATAGTCTTAACATACACTGTATCAAAAACTTCTTTTGAGGAATCAGTTTTATTTTTCTCCTTCACATACAGGACATCTGGTCTAAGCACAAATGAGCACCAGCTAACCTTTTTAGCTACATGGTTTTTACTCATCCTGTGATTTACATTTCACCCAAAACTGAACTTCAGTTTTTCATGTAAACTACTCGCTCTCTGAGTGAAACTTGTTTGCTTTTTGCTAGATACATTTTTATATACATAAATCTGGTAATGTCAGTGACTAAAGACATAGTTTAGAATTTCTGCCAAAGCAATATTACACAAACTTAGAAAATTAAAATGTCTGGAAAACTTTTCTAATAAAATGGGTGAAGCTTCTCTTGATAGTTTCAAAATATTGTTTATTGATTTCTTCTCTGAATTTCATTTTCATAACTTGGTACTCCTTCTGCACTACCAGAAGAATCTGCTATTTCTTTTGGCAGGTTAATCTCCAGGGGCTGAAGTTTTGGCAACAAATTCATGTATGTGTATGTTCATTCTTTCTAGTGGGCTTTGTATTTTGTGACTGTGTTTTTAACCTGTACCATGATGTACTTCTAGAAGTCAGTTTGGGAAAAAAATTCGAAGCTGGACAGAGGTCAGACAGTGTTTACGATATGTGCACCTTGCTTTTTACACATCCACATATCTCTGAAAACATTATCTCAAATTCTATATGTTACTCCAGGAAAATTCTTGTGTTAGTAGAGTATGGCACAAGCAAAGTGTCTACACTACGTCTCATTTCTAATTCATCCACGTCTCCAACAATGGCACTTTTTTTGCTCCTGAAAATCAAAACTCAAAAGAAAGGTAAGGAGGAAAAAACTTTACTGAATAAAAGTTACATAATTCAATGAAACCAGTTGAAAAGTGCAAGCACTTAGTTTTTCAAGCTACAAGAAAGTTTAAGGATTGCCACATTATACATTATGCTTTATTTGGCTGAATTGCAACTCCCCTTGCAGATTATGGCATTTTCCAGAAAAAATTTGTCAAAGTTCAAGAGCATATATGCGTGACTGTTATTAGGCTTTCACTCAAATTTGAAGGCAAAATAAACTTAATCAAGAAAATTTTACCCAGCAACTGATATAGAGTGTAAATTTCACAGATAGCCGCATGCTTTATGAAAGGCAAACATTAAAATTGCCTAATCAATATATAAGTTATAGGGTGTTTTTTATTTGTTCTATCTAGTGAGGAACAGTGCTGTTTTGTGTAATATATAGAAATCACAGCCATATTCAAGGAATACAAAATTAGTACACACTACAGCATCAAACATTGTTAGCACTTCAGTAGTTGGAATTTAAGTATAAAGGAATTGAGAGCAATTTTTTTTTTTTTGTTTTTTTTTTTTTTTTTTACAAAGTTAAAATTGCAGCAGCCAACACTCAATTCGTTTATCTTCTAGCCATTTAACCCTTTAAGGGGCTAACCTGAGTTCAGCTCATTCACATGCTAATATAACCTTCATCAGAACAAGCAATCTCAGCTTGCAGCTCCAGGATGCCACTTCTCGGGTACAAACGACTCGAGGCATCTACTGTGGCTGTTATGAGTGATTCCGAACCTAGCTGACATGGAAACCTAAGAGAAAATGTTTTGAGCATAACAAATGAACTACTCTCATCTAAGAAATTTGTTTCAGTTTCTGTTAAAACATAGAGGTCACTAGTGATTTGAGCTGTGTTTCTGTTCTCCACTTTTTCCCACACTTAAGACAGATAGTCTTTGTGTTAGCTTCTCTCTGCATTTGCTCATAGACAATTAATTCAAAGTGAGCCTATTCAGAGTATTTTGGAGAATCAGATAGCACTGATGATGAAACTATTTCATATGATTATGACTCTGGTTTGGAGGAAGAAACCAGAGTCAATTGTATGGACTGCAGTGCAGCACTTTGTGCAATACCATGCTTCAGAACTTTTCACACCCCCAAAAAATACTACATCTTTTTGAACTTTCATGTGTACAATTTTACAAGTAATTATGTACACAGTTCATGCTGCTTAAATACTGCATCATATTCACATTTATTATGCTCATTAGTGGAAGCATTTTTAATCTGATAAAATTGATTTGTTATTTTAATTAAGTCATACATTTATTGCATTACTTTGCTTTCCCTAACCTTTTTGTTGTAAACATAGCAGCTATAAGTGTAATTAACAGAGTTGGAAAAATGCAATCAAATTTTCTCTCATTTCATTGCTACTAAACATTACATGTTCCAATATTTACACTTGTCTGAATGAATCAGAATGTGTTGTCCCATGGTAAGTCCTTAATGCACTGTCTCCTATAGAAGAAACTGGTTCTCTGTCCATAGTCTCTCATGAGGAGGCTACAGGAGCAGTGTGAACACTTGAAGTAATGTATATTCTTCCCATGTTTGGTGCTGTACTGTTTACTAATTCTGTATTCCTTTAACAATGGTTGTGCACTCAAAATATTACACAAACAGCACTGTTTCACTATGCAAAACCTTACCTGGAAAATTTAAATTACATTTATAGCAGAGCTCATTATGGGTCTTTTACCCCCAACATGTGTTTTAAATAAAATACAAGACACACAAAATAAAGTGTAAGGAACAACGCAACAACTGAATCTACTTAACATGCTTTGGAAGGAAAGTGGCTGTATTTTCCCAGATCTAAGCAACCAAAAGATCATTACTAGAAAACTTTTGCAACACGAGACAGATTTCCTGATAATTTTTTCTGCACTTTGTCAGAAAACATACCTAAAAAAAAAATTGAAATTAAACAACAAAACTCACTGTAAATGCAAATAATGTTCAACAGCACCTCTTTTACTGCTCAAACCTTTAATCTAGAAGAATGCAATGAACTGATCAGTCATCAAGTTTGATTCTGCTGACTCTTCAGTTATCGAAAGACTATCATGTTCTTAAAAGGAAAAAAAAATACGGATGTTTTTATAACTTGATTTTACTAACTGAATGTCATGAGAATGCAGAAATTTATACAGCTTACTGTAAAACAGAACTTATTTGCCAGAAGCAACACACTTTGTACATGAAGTAACCAATGATATTCCTTTTTATTTTCAAATTTCCTTGGATTGTGTGTGTGTTTATCACGGCTGAAACTTTTAACATTACTTTTGGTTGCTACTGCAGTTTCATACAGTTAGCAAAGCAGAGTAACATCATGTATGGGGGAAACAACTTTACATAATTTCAAAATAAGTTTTTGCAAATGACTGGAATTTGTTGGTACACATTTTTATATGTTTTGTAAAGAAGAACACAACAAACATTACTTTTTCAGTTCAATGAATAAATTCTTTACAATACATGAAACTGCATCTTTGTTGTTACAGTCATCCACTTACAATTTTACAGAATGAAACAATTCTAGCAATAATCTTTACTCCCTTTTATCAGTGCATGACTCCAGCATAAGATTATAAATTATTTATTTCAGTGATCTGCCACAAACAGATCTATTTGTGAACTTAAATGTCTGAAGTTGAAATCCAATTAATATTCACAAACTAAATCCATACCAAATATTTAGCTGAATAATACAAAATGTACAACAATATGGTAAGATGACACTAAACAAAATATTATTAAACTATAGTAACTGCAAAAACAAGTAATAAACAAACAGCAAAGTAAAAACAGTGACGAAAAGAAAAGTAAAACCAGCAATGTCTTTGAAACACTGGAATTATGCCACTTGATTGTTTAATGGGTAGTAAACATTTTTGTTCCGCACATCTACTTTTAAACAACAAACAAGTATGTAAAGTTAAAAATCAAAGCTTTACGAGGCAGGAAAAAACATTATATGAACTAATGTGCTTCCACAGTACCACAAATACTGACATGAAAAAGTAAGTTTTTTTTTTGCTTTAAAATTTAAATGAAAAACATTTAAAGCATTTACAAAACATTTCGTAATTTAACCCTTTAATGACCACCACGACCCTATAATCATGTGTCGCACAGAATACCATAATGCCCAAAAGTGTAAGTTGCTACTTTTCAAATTTCTGTCCCTCCTTTTATAGGTTAACAAAAGAAAGATTTGTCACCACACAAGACTTCTGATCTGTGGCCTTTTTTTTTTTTTTTTTTTTTTTTTTTTTGATTGGAGGTTTAACGACCGCCGTGAGCAACTCAATGGGCTATAAGCAGTCGCCCGTCCCTAATTTAGGGTCACTGGTTCCAGGGAAGGGAGAGAGCCAGTGCCGTAAGACAAAACACAACATCCATGCCTGACCGGGATTCGAACCCGGACCCCTTTCGGACGAATGATCAGAGGCCAACGCCTTAGACCACTGCGCCACCGGGGTGACGATCTGTGGCCTTAATATGCATTAAGCTTCACACATTTTCCACAGGCAATCACTGAATTCTTCTATGGAGCGAGAGGAAATGTGTTAGGGAGATCTGGGAAATCTTATTTTTCCATTTTCTCTTCCTTTCTTGCAAAAAATATCTCAATTTCGTTATTTCGGAATGAGCAAAATCAAACAAGCTTCCATAACAACCTTTTTTTTTTTTTTCAATTACTTCCGGTATTGGAGGTTAATTTTTTTGACGTGCATTAATGCAATTGCATTTTTTTTTACTTACCGTTATGTTGGTGAAGTTCGATTAACACTTACCGCACGTGGTTCTTGGCTATTTTTCATATTTCCATTATGTAGATGCGGCATGGGGTTTTTTCATTCAGTTTCGGGTCCTCTTCATTTTTTTTTTTTTTTTTGGTTGGTTTTAATTGGCCTCGTTACTAAATGAGTTTTTTCCTTTGCTGCTTCCACATATACGTTTTCTACCCGAGTACTTTCTGTAACATCCCGTTACCGTCATCTAGGGGACGTTTGCTCCGACCAGCACGGACCGTGTCAGTAGAGCATTTCGGTGGTTCTCGCGGAGTTTTTTTCATAAACTCTTTCATGGACAATACAAAAAAAAAAAAAAAAAAAAAATGTTTATTTGAAATAAAATATTAGCACTTCATGCAATCGTTGATGCAGAAATGCACGTTTTGTCAAGTTAAATTTTTTCTCAAAATACAAAAACATCTTATTTATGAATAACAAATAGTTTGTTGCTGTAGCATCTATACTTATATGTGTGAATATTACGTATGTAGTCAGCTGGAATCAAGCTCTCATTTCCATCTAGGCCCGTATATATAAGGCCCTGAATTCTTAGGTGTCCAAAAAGTTTTCCAAACAGTCTTTCCAATGCACACAATCTTTTCATTTATTTTTTATATTAAGCATTTTTTTGGCTTCACAGTATTTTAGCCATAGATCTGACTTGGGTTACTTATAATTTGAGCCATTTTTTGTTTTTTATTGCTGTAACTTGAACTTTTACGAATTGTGTATCATGGAACCAATAACATGATAGGAGAAAGAACATATTTTTGTTTCCTTTGTTGCAACTGGTTGACACTAGTTGATGAATGTGTAAGAAATAAACGTTTGTATCTAAAAATGCACAATATTGCAGACAAATGTAGCCTGTATTGACAAAGGTAGAACTCTACTAAGCAATATCATGAAAGTGAATACAGCCCTAGGGGAAACCAACTCCTGGTTCACTTTGTTTAGTGACAATAATGGCAACCAAGGGAGAGTTCTGCTTTTCCTGTGGCAAAAGTGCAAATTTGAAGAACAGGTTTGGGGAGGAAATCCTACCCACTCTAGAGGAGTGGTTTGGGAGGCTGTGGTAATCTGAATGAATCAGCATTTGGGGCAGTGTGGTCATCTGCATGTACAAGCATTTTGTGTAGTATGGTCATTAAAGAGTTAATATATTTCTGATTTCAAAATAAGCTTAACTTTACAGACAAATCCATTTTTTAAGGCAAAAATTGTATACTTACTAGGCAATGAACAACACAGATATTCTTTGGGTCTTGTCTTAAATATAAATACATATTTCTGCAAAGGGTAACTAAAGTGTTGAAAGGTGGTGCCTTTTTCACAGGCCAACCAGCTTCACTAACTTTAACATTGAATTTGACAGAAGAATATGCACGTCCTGACACATTATACACAGCATAATGACCTGGATGTCTTGAGTCGAGTAACCCACGCACATCATCTACATGATTTCTGTACGCTGATTCTAAGCCTTCAGCCGGATATGACATGACTACACATGACAGAGAAAGAAATAATTATAGTATGAAATGATTGATCATGAAATATGCACATGACATAAACAGAAAGTAAGTACATAAAACTTCACAAATACACAGGCTGGGTTTTTTTGTTTATTTTTAATCTTTTGTCTTAGTAGTATTTAATTGGCTGAATAATAACAATCACTTGACATTTAATTATGAATCTAAAGCATAAAACTTGAATCAAGTAAAGCCACCTGAGCTAAAATTGTTCATACTTGTACTTAAATTTATGCAGAACTGAAGAATAAGCAAAGCCTAAGTTTTTACAGATAAAGACCAGAACATTGCACGCTGACAAACTGTCAAACCTTTTGGGGGGAGGGTTACTGACCACAATGAGCAACTCCATGGGCTATAAGCAGCCATCTGTCCCTTATTTAGGGCCACTGGTTAAAAGGGAGAGAGCCAGTACCATAAGACAAATGCAATATCCATGCCTCATTGGATTTGAACCTGGGCCCATCTTGGATGAATGGTCAGAAGCCAGCACTTACACCACTGTGCCACTGGGACTGTGTGCCAGGTCTGGACTCTAGGGCTGGATGGATAAGCAATTTGAACTGTGCGCCTCCCAAAAGGTAATCATTAGATTGGTGACATGAGAGGAGGCATTGTGATGCACGAGAATACCCCTTAACACATTCACTGCTATGCGACGGCTTAAGGCGTCATACAATAATTGCTCCAGATGCAAATGACACCAGGAGTCATAATCGTGGCTTAATATTTCTGTTTCTAAAATTAAATTACGGTAAAGTAGATCACGCTTGTTACGTTAGGAGATCAAAACGTTTTGAAACAGTTCATAAGTCGGGAGCTTTCAACTTTGTCTTAGGTCTTCATCATGCCAACAGAGGACTAAGATTGTTTTCAAATCCTGCCATGGGAGGGTGTTTCATGTCATATTTCTAAAACCTTCGGCACCTGAAGAAACTTATACAGGGTGTTTTCAAACGGGGGTATACAACTTAGCAGGGGTACAGATAATAACTCGGCAGACATACAGAAGCTGAGTCAGTTGCATAATTTTGGGGAATACAGCAAATTTCTGCCACACCACTGGATTACAGAATTCCTCCACAGGAGGGTGTTCCACATCAAACGCTTGTGAAATGGTAACTTTCAAAGGTGCAGAGTGAGCACATTGTGTGTTTTGGTTCGAAGAAACAGTCTGCGACATAAGTTCAGAGGAATTTTCGCACACAATATGGCAAATAACCTTAGAGTAGGCATACGATCTATGCCAGGCACAATAATTTTGTGGAAACAGGATGTTCTATTCGTCATCCAATGTCAAGTGGTCGGCTGTGTGCCTCCAACACTGTTGTGAACACAGTGTGGGAGAGCTTCGTTAGAAGTCCTCAAAAGTCAATGAGACATGCATCTCAGGAATTTGGCATTCCACAAGTGACTTTGTGGCATGTTCTGCGACATCGTCTGCATTTCAAGCCGCACAAATTTATTGCCATGAACCAGTTGAAGATAGATGATGGTAAGATATGCAAAGATTTCTGTACAGAAATGCCCTCTTTTTCTTCTACCAGTCAGATAGAAGAAAAAGAGGACTTTCTGGAGACTAATCATTTTCAGTGATGAGGGCACTTTTCATGAAAGTGATCAACACCCAGAACTGCAGAATTTGGGGGAAAAACATCCACACGCCACTACAGAACATGTTTGTGACAGCCCAAAAGTAAGTAAGTTTGTGTTTGTGTGTGTGTGTGTTTGTCACAAGCACGGAGAAAGAGTATGGACCCTTCTTTTGCTGAATCCACCATTACTGGTATTGTGTATCTCGACAAGCTGCAACAGTACCTCATCTCCCAATTAGACGACAATTATCACAATGGACTCTTACAATTCCAGCAAAATGGAGTACCTCTGCCTTACCTAAATGACATCAGGTTGTACCTCAACACCTTGTTTTCCAAGTAGGTGGATTGATAGAGGCGCGCCTGAAGCATGGCCACCATGTTTCCCTGACCTTACACAGCTAAATTTTTTCTTGTGGAGCTTTGCTAAAGGTTGTGTCTATGTACCACCAATATCAATGAGCTGCATACGAGAATTACTGTTGCCATTGCTGCTTTCCTGAGGTGATTGCGAGACAAAATTGAAACCCTAAAAATTTTGACAGGGAGTGGGAAGGTATTATTTTGAATTACAATTAGATATCATAATTCAAAATCAAAAATTATATTAAAACTTTTTAAAAATTTATATTGGAAATTTTGTTTGTTATCCAGGTCTTTTTATTCAATTGATGGTCAATGGGTAGATATTTTACTCTCGAAAATGATGTAGGATTTTAAGATTTGCCTGTCATTAATTTTTCAGATTCACTTATGTTAGCTGCTAAAAGTAACGTTACATTTTTTTTTTAATTCTGGTTTTCCATGGAGCACTCTTGCTCTCTGATGGGAAACAGGCTTCACTAATCCTCAACTTAAGTGCAAAGCCCAAAGCAGCATAACTCCTCTGCGGGGAAAACAACGGAAAAGCAACACACATTGGCCGGAATTTTCGCCTCGCGACTTAACGCGTGTACAGCGGCAAAACTGGTGAAAACTGCGAAAGGTATATGGCACTGCTACATAATTCTTTAGCAGCTAATTAACGCAAGGAACAGAATCATGACTAATCATTTTAAACAATTTACTATACAGTTTACAGGTGTCTGCGCAATTTAAAAAGCTGCAGAAAGGGTGGGGGGAGGGATATGTTTTAAACAACATACCACATCGTTTACCTGTGTCAGCACAATTTACACAGATGGAAATCTGGAATTTCAGGTTCAATTGAGTACAGAACCCAGAAATCAGGGTTAGACCTGGAACTCAAACACCACTGGCTTTCACAACTGATCTGCTATGCTGTGTGTGGGAGGAAATTGACTACAGGTAGGATGTCTGCAGAATTACCGGAGCAAGCCACATTGAAATTTGACTCTGTCTTGAAACTTCAAGTGTTACTCTACATTTTCATAGTAAGACTAATTGTTCATCTGTTACTATTTTCCGTCTATTGTTTTGTAAAGTTGTACACCCCCTTTTGAAACACGCTGTATATTTCATTATTGGCACTCAGAATGAGACTCCCTCTAGAAATGATCGCTGTTTATGGGTAATGGATTTTTTTTCTACATGGCTTAGGGAAGGTGAAACTAAGTGGACTCCCTGTAGACATAACACAGCATTTGCTTTTCACTGCAACATTCATTTACTATTACCGTGGATCCCGCTTAAGAAGTTTTCGTTGGGACGAAGCGATGAAAACTTCTTAAACGGGAAGTGTCTGATTGGGTTTTGTAAGACTTTAGCGATTAAAAATGTTGCATAGATTAAATCCAGAAATTACATTTCAGTTAATTTTACAATAACAAAAAAATTCACAACTTACCCATTTAAACTTGAATTAAAGGATTGAAAGCTACATTTATTATGCTACAGGATTACAAAAATACTGATCTAAAAGCGTTTGTTTCTTCCTTTTTTTCCTGCTAGATTCACGAAGTACGTGTCCATTTCCCTTGAATTTCTCATTATGTCCGTTGGAACACGTTCATGACTTTCTATAAAGCGGCAAAAGTTTCTAGTGCTTTACCAGCTTTAGCTGAAGTTGGAATTGGCCTGCACTCATCTTCTTGCGTTTCTGGTTCATCGTCCTCTTACGTTTCGATGTCGCAAATACCATAGATATTTTGCATTTCAAAAGTGGGAACATCTTTGTCAACGTTTTGTTACTATACCGTTGAGGGTTGTAACAGGTAAATTTAGTTCTTTTGCTATCTGCACCCTAGTTAAATGCGGGTTTTCATCAACTTTCGTAATAATGTTTCATTTCTCAACCACAGATAAAGCTTTTCTTTTGATGCCTTTAGACGCGCCATATTTCTAGCTACGCATTTCAACAATAAAACTAAACGTTTAATTCCACGAATGTGAGGTGCAACATCTGAGCCTAACTCTGACAGAATGACTAACTTTCAGCAGGTGTTTCCTTTCCCAGCCTTTCCCAAGCCCCAATGATAAGGCGATTGTGATACACAAAGGGCAGATGCAGAAGAAGTGGGGTGAGTAAACATGACCCCTTGCGTTGACCATGGGAAGCCGGCAGGGGCTTTGCTTGCTATATGTACAGGGAAATGTTTCCTCCCAATTTCTTTGACATGTACTTATCTGCTGGACGAGTTCCAAAATCGTATGTTCTTACTTAGAAACTTGTGACACTTACAACTTCTTAAGCGGGAAAACTTGAAACATCGTTACTTCTTAAGTGGGAAAAATTAATGTTAGCACTGTGGAAAAAAAATTGAGACTCTAAAAATAAAACTTCTTAAGTGGGATCCACTGTATAATTTTATTTTATTTTATTGCCCTGGTTTTGTCGCAAAGGGAACTATCAATAAATACTTGAGTGGCAATAAAATGTATTTGCTAGTCAGTATTTACATGTAATGGGGTCCTATTGAAGAGGCTAAAAGGGATTTTAAAAAAAACACCAACTTTAACACATAGTTTTGTCAAAACAATAGATAAATTTGGATGTACCATAGCTGGTTCTTCTATGGTCAGCCATAAGAAACTCATATCACAGGCAGATCCTTGTCAGGGATTGAAAAATATCATGCCCGATATGCCAGGGGCATGTATATTATAGGCCTGGGCAGGTAAACAAAACATTTAGTTGCATGGTCCGGGCAACTATATTTAAAAATAAAAAAGTTTGGAATAGAATTTTCTACTACGAGAAAAAAGAGTCATCACAGGTCATGCTTCATTTCACTGCTGATCACCAGAAGTTGAATTATTGTTACAGAGTGCCAAGGACAGAAGAATATCACTTCTTTAATTACATTATGCTCTAGGTCCAGAAATTGGAATCATATGTAGTTTTGCTCCAAATGTTGTTCATAGTCAGTGACAGTATGCATGCCTTTCATGGAACTAGCCACTGGTGTTTAGTGACTTTAACGAAAGGGACATGGAAGAGTCCTAAATTTTTCAAATACCTATTTCAGCAACATCATCTTAAAACTTGAAATACACACTTTTGTGCACTGAACATTTTGAATTCAGACCCTGAAAATGGAAATGCAAAACATGTAAAAGTTCAGATCTTTTAACTTTAAAAAAATAAGGGTTCTGATTTTTTTATCTTAAAAGATAAATTTTCCTGGGCATCCAGCTTTTACTACCTGGGCCGGTAAATCATTTCTGCACATGCCCAGCATGGCATGTAAATTTTCAAGTCCTGCTTGTTAAAGGAAAACCTGAAAATGGTATAAAAACTAGCTATTCAAATATTTCAAATGATTATTATTAATTCCCATAACTTGTATAACAGATTCTCAAGACAGAAGATAAGCCTTTATGATTTTAGACTGCCCACTGAACATCAGCTTTTGCATTCAAGATGATCAACTTCCCAAAAGATATGTCACTAATAGTATGCGGCCATTTTCCAATCATAGAAAAAAATAAAATAAAAGACATTTTGAGGAGATAATGCAAAATGTGTTATTCCAAATGGATTCGCAGGGAAACTGCCTTACTGTGTCCAATGCTCAGAAAATCCTGTACTGTGTTTTCAGAAATGCTTCAAATTATATCATAAATAAATAATAAGGAATAAATATTTTGTTTTCCATTTTGATAGAAGAATAGGTACCAAGTCAGACTTCACGTCTATTTTTTTGCTTCAACTGTGCAGCATGAAAATGCATTGTGTGTGTGGGGGGGGGGGTGTTAAAACCCACATCGAAGTGTGTGCATTGTTTTCATTCAGTTGTACAACATATCATTTATCAGTCTCTGGAGTTTCCTGGCATGTGTGAAGTATCATTTCACTTGTTTTAGATGCAATAGTGTCTGAAATACACATCCAACAAATGCCTACATCATTATCCATATAATATTACTGTTAGCAGAATCATAATTATAGATATCAATTTTAGATAAATTTTCTAGTATTTTAGAATACTGAAATCAAACAAAGCTATGAGGTGTGAACACATGCCTAGGTTGTTCCAAATACATAAAAGCTCATACATAATTTATGACTACTAAACTTGTGGCGTTAAGATAGATTAAAATTAGCAACGTTTCTCACAATAATGATACCGAGCCAAACGCTCTGCAAAACTATAGTCGATGTATAATAAACATTTTATTGTGAGAAACGTTGCTAATTTTATTCTAGCATACAAGCTCATACGCAGTGCCATGTGATGCGTTGTGGCATTATGGGATATTTGCCTGTGTTTCTTACCAGCACCTTCTGGTCCCCGCTAAAATAACACAGCGGCAGTGAACATGTTAAGCCAGTTCTTGGCCAGCTTTCTTTGATTATTCTGAACACTTTCGGAAGGCAAATAAGTACTGTACTACTGCACAATCACTGTACGTTGATTTTAAAGCAAAATTTTGCCACATAACCACTGGTTCTGGAGAATGTTGCAACCCTTTTTTGACTAATGCTTCTTGGTCTCTTCACCTTGCCAAGTGGATTATCATTTGGGAAGACCAAATTGATGGCAGAGGCTTTGTGTCAAACTGCTAAATCCACTTCTCACATCCCATAACAATTTTTGAAACCCAAAAAGAGCTGTTGAACATTACATGGCACCATTCCATGTGTACCTGTTTTTGAGCTTCAGTCAAAATGTGATGTACTCATGAGATGAATTTTTTTCACTTAAAGGAGACTGTGGGTGGCGATTGAAACACGCATTGAACTAATTTGCAAAGAAACCTTGATGCCCTAGTTAGTAGATCAGTCAACTGTGTTCTTTGATCATTGTCTCCACCATTGCAATGATTTCTGCAATCACTGCCATCAATGGTATTCAGCATAATTTTTCATCTTTCACTGATGTCTGACCTCTATTAAATTTAATGAATCATTGTAAAACTGTTGCATTTGAAAAAGCAACCTCACCGAAAGCCTGTTTCAAGGATTCTAGCAACTGGGGTTCATTTAAACTGATTTTAAAAACTTACAGAATCATTGGACAAAAATGCTTTTTTACCAGCTTCATGGTCTCTTAACATAATGACTGCATGCCTGGAAATGCTGCTACTCTCACTGATGACAGAAGAATAACTGCAACCCTTTATTTTTTGGTTGAAGGTTTAACGACCACCTTGAGCAACTCAGTGGATGAGATGAACAGATGCGGTTGCCCATCTCTAATTTGGGGCCACTGGTTTCAGAAAAGGGAGAGAACCAGAGCCATAAGATAAATGCAACATCCATGCCTCACCAGGATTCAAACGTGGATCCATCTCGGACGAATGGTCACAAGCCAGCGCTTAGACCCCTGCACCACCGGAGCAGCACTGCAATCCTCACCTGCTCTGGTTTACACACAATGAATAGAACTATCCTATGCAACACTCTTTTCCAGCCAGTCTGCAATATGTAATGACCTATGCTTCATGGTCCATAATTCCACTTCATCCCACAGATACTCAATTGGGTTCAAATCCAGAGAGTGAGATGTCTATTTCAGGATAGCAAACTCACTGGGTGCTCTTTCAACCAGTCCTTTGCTAAACAGGAGTGATATCTTGTTAAAAGAAGGAATCCTGCTGTGGGAAATGGATAGCCATGAGCAGCTGCAGGTGTTTGGTGAGTACATTAGCATAGCCTTGTGCGCTGATGGTGATCTCAACAGGTACAAGAGGCCCCAAGATGGCTCACATAAACACACCCCAGAACATTACACCACTTCGACTAGGTGAAAACACCCCAACTTTATAGTTGGGAGCCATTGCTTCATGCAGTTAATGCCACAAAAGCACCCTCCAGTCAGCATGTCATAGTTCAAATCTCAATTCATTGAACCAAGTAACCTGTTTCCAGTCTTCCATAGTTCAATGGTGATGTTCCTTCACTTACTGCAGTCTCATAGCCTGGTGATCATGGGTGCCACTAAAGCACTGAAACAAAGGCTGAAAACTGTGTCACACTCACCATGAGGAGTTGGGCCTTATCAGTCAATGCAGCAAGGATTATAAAAACATAAAAAATACCCCACCCCCCATTTCCAAACTTTACAGCTTTATAGATAAAACATTGACTATATGGGAACTCACCCACACACTTACAAACACACACAAGCAGAAAATACATCTGCCATTTAAAAACATTGATAAATAAGGAAATAGATAGACACCAGTCATATAAAATTTGAATTGACGCATTTCAATGATTACTTAAGCATTGATATGAATTGCAAGTTTTCAGAACTTCCAATTCTTGGTCCCATTGACAATCACTCAGAATTGAAATTAAATATGATTTGCAAAAATATTAAAAACACTTAGTAATAAATACTTTCTTGAAGATGAAACTATTTTTGGTTGATCCAGATATCACTGGAAATATGACAAAAATATGACAACATTTTTTGATAAAAAATTTTAATGAATGAGCATTTTTCATATTTTTTATTGTTTGTTCTTGCTATATCACAGAGAAAAGCTTTTTTTTTTAAGAGCATGATTCAATTTTAAAATTACTATCCTGTGTGTTCTAGAAATAGCACCATTTGCATGACCTATATAGTTGTTTTCACAGCAGAGTGAGAAGCAGCAATTTTGCATTTTAAACTTTCATTTTGCTGAACACAAATGTTTTTCCATTTATTAGTCACTGTGTGTCATCATGAAGCAAAACATGCGAGTGTTTTCATTTAAAGAGAAATTAAAGTTCAAAATCGGAACTTTAACTGTCCGTCACCATCTATCATGACACATAAAGTTGTTTTCTCTGCATAATGAATAGACATTTTTGAACTTTAATTTCATTAAGCAAATCCGAAAATACCTGCTCTGTTCCTTGATATAGCAAGAGGTGACTAAAAATGGTAAAACATACATTTTAAGTGATATTAATTCCAAAAATTGACACCACCATAGCTTACTCTACCATGAACACAATTTTGTGGGTCATACAAATGGCACCAATTTAATCACAGACAGATTAAGAATCGAGTCTTAAATTTAGTTTCGCTTTAAAAAATTGTAGACAGGTAGAAAACACGAGCTCCGTCGATTGCCTATGAAAGAAATACCATCAGAATAGGAGAAAATGTTCATTTCATTCGAAAACATTCTTTAAAAAAATACCATGTCACTCCTTTGCACCATTACAAAAAAAAAAAAAAAAATAAGAAATGAACATTATCAGAAAATAATAAAAAATGAGGAATACACTCAGGAAGAAGAAAAAAAGAAAAAAACCCAGCAGAACTTTGTCAGAAAAATTCAAAACACAAAAAATCACGGAATAGTTTCATCCCTGCCAGAACGGGCATTTCCATAAAAAATGATATAGATTCTAAAAAAAAAAAAATTGCCCAGCAGACGTACACCTCACAACCTTCCAGAAATGTAACTAAATCTGGTAAAAAGCTTTCTCCGACTGCAAGACAAAGGCAAAATCTGGAAAACTTGGCAGGCACGTGACTGCGCCAAATTTAAAACATTTTTAACACTTTTAAAGCATGTTGTGTAAACTCCATAATTTCAGTGATCACAGAAATATGATTTCATATAATTTTCCGATTGAAAATAAAAATAAAAAGGGGAACAGAGTTCTAAAATAATCTGCCAATCATGATAGGTTTATAAAATTTTCAAAAGACAGAAAACTGTCCCCAGGACTGAAGAATGGCAGCCATGCTGATGATGTACTGTTAACAAGGGTACTCAAAGTGGGTGTTCACTGCAAAAGCCCAGTCGATCCACAGTACATCAAATTGTTATTGCACATACCTTCATAGGTGCCTAACATTGAATGATGGTGTTATTCTCTCCGCTATGACCCTCTATTCAGGCATTACAATAAAAGAGAGGCAAAGCTCACCTCAAACACCAATGGCCCATCTACAGGCATACTTTCCTGACACCTTCTAGTTTTGATGTAGTCCTGATACACATGTGTGCTATAGTCACAAGGAAACCCCCAGACATCCTGCAGTAGCAGAGATGGAACACCCCCATCTCCTAGCACAAACTATCTGAAACGATCGAATTTACCCAGGTAGCCACGTTTACCCATCATCACTGTCATGGGGATACTATACAGCAGGTAGGTATCTTACCTCTTTATAACCTGCAGAGTGTTTGTGCTGGTCATATTATAGTGGCAGGGTAGGACAAGTTTGTGCAAAATGAATTGTGCTTTCAGTGTATTGGGACCAGTCAAAACTCTCTCTCACGCACGCACGCACACTCACACACACACACACATCCAAATTAGCTACAACTTGAATTTTTACCTTTTTATACTATGAAAAAAAAAAGGTAACATTCAGCTGTTTATTTCGTATTGACATTACTATCTAGAAAAAGAAGAAAAACATGGGTGGGGAGAAGGGGGTCACAGTGCACACAGGAGCTACCCACTGAACTTAAACCCCTGAGGAGAAGCAGGAGATAGAAGAAAAATTGCATGTAACTATGCTTAAATGACCACGACACATTCTATAGCATTGAACTGAAATTTGGGCTATACAGATATTCTTGATACTTGGGTTATAAAATATTCTCGTTAATGGAAACATCAATTTTAAGTCTTCGGTGAACCTAAACTCCCCCAAAATCTATTCCATCAAAGTGGTAGTGTATCACTCACAATTTCTGCTACTGCTAAAGTCACTGTTTGCCTGAGACTCTCAAAAGGATGCATAGGCATGATTCTTTTATTTCAAGTTAGCTTAACCTGCAATGAAGACTATTTGCAGGACAGCTACTGCAAGATTTAAGCATGCATTTTAATTATACAGAAGGATATAACCTTAAAATCATTTCTCCATTCAAAAGTTGCAACATTTGGGTGAAGAAAATAAAATATATATATATATACATAGAAGCAGATGAATATATAATATTCATCTGATGATATATAATATTCAGAATCTAGATGATATAATATTCAGATGAATCGTGATGAATCTGATTGTGAGAAAATGATATGGTGCTCAATTTGAATAAAACACAGCACACTGAATAAACAGAAACAAAAGAAAAAGGATTAAGCTAAAACAACATTACCCTAACTCACCTGCAATTCTGCTAGTGATATAGTTGAAGTCAAGATCCTGCCGTGCTATAGATCTAGAACAAAAAAGTTTAGAATGATGATGTAACATGAGATTAAGTTCAGAAAATTATGAATTTAGACATAACAATTAAAAACCAAGAAAATTTACCACAGTCAAAACTACAAACAATGTTGCAATGATAAGAAATCTTCCATGCAAATTCTAAATTACTGGCTAAGCTATCTCCCTTTACAATACAGCAGCCAACAGTCTAAAACTGGCATTTTCATGGCTTTATTCATTTTAATAGATCTGCAGAAGCAGCATACCACAATCCCCACCCTTTTTCTTCCACAAAAGATAGCACTTATTAAGAACTTTCCAAAAAAATTTTAATTCTTGAAGGACCTTACCAACTGCATACATAACAATGACATATGCACATAAATACTTTTACACACAATGATGTTTGAAATAGTTTTCTGCATAATTTAAGTTTGTGGATTAGACTATACATAATATCTAGGGTATTTTAACTGATATTGTCAAAGTATTTCTCACGTTGTTTACTCTGTGAGGCACGTGCTCTCGGCCCCGAGAGGTCTCTTACGTTACAGACCTTTGGTTAGTTATAAAAAAAAAAATTTTGAGAAATAAAACAGTTAGGTTATATATTTTTAGTTCCACATTCATTCACTTGAACAATCAAACGTTTAAAATTTACTATTAATTAAAAGATTTTAGTAGTAAGAGTTATACTCATCGGGTCAGGAGACATCTCACACTGGGTTCGTTGTTACGGCGAGCGCTTTCTGCGGTACCTTTACCGCCATCTTCGGGCCGTTATTTCTACAAGAGGGTTCTTTGCGTGTGTGTAGTTTTGGAGTTGCTTGTAGGGAATCGATGGGAAGGTTTTCTGCCTGTATGTGTTAGGTGATTTGTTTCTAATGTGTCACCATCTATTGGATGAGTTTAATTAAAAGCACGTTTATAACATAAGACAACCTAAAAGGTTGTCTCATGAATTGCATTTTTGTGGATTATTATTTATGAAATTTAAAAGACAGTTCTGCTGGCCAAATCCGTTTTCCTACCTGAGAGAACAATCACATATGCAATAAAGAGTATGTAAATTGTAAAGATGCAGTTAAAAGTTATGAATTCACTATTAGAATCTTGCACATAATCCTCGTATAATTTAAATTGCAAAACCAAAGTCAAAATTAGGCTACATGTTCAAGATCTCAATTTTGCAGTTAATTTTCTCATGGTATAATGGAATAATTGTTATTTGCATATACACTGAGTGGCCACTTTATTATGACCACCCCATCAGTAATTCATTGGGCCACCTTTTGCCTTTAATACTGCGTCGATTCTTCATGGCATGGACTCCACGAGATGTTGATAGGTGGTTTGTGTAATCTGAGACCATGCTTGATGAATAGCACTTTCCAGGAGTATGAGATTGCAGGGTTGTGGATCCAGCTCTCTGATGGCTCGTTCAACTTCATCCCACAAATTCTCAATGGGGTTGAGATCTGGAGATTGTGGGGGCCACCTAAGCAAAGTAAACTCACTGGCATGTTCCTGAAACCAATCCTGTACAATACGAGCACTATGGCAGGATGCATTATCTTGTTGAAAGTAGCCATCACCATTGGGATAAACCATCCACATGACAGGATGCACTTGGTCTGCAACGATGTTTAGATATGATGTGCCAGTCAGACGTTGATCAACACGAATTAAAGGGCCCAAAGCATGCCAGGAAAACATTCCTCAAACCATAACGTTGCCTCCACCAGCTTGAAGGGTTGTAGTAATGCATTTGGGGTCTATGCTTCCGTGCTGTTTCAGCAAAATTCTCACTCAGCCATCGGCATGGTAAAACTGAAAACGTGATTCATCGGACCACATAATTTGTTTCCAATTATCGACTGTCCAATCCTTGTGCTCCAGTGCGAACTGGAGACGTTTTCTCTTGTTAACTGCAGACAGCAAAGGTGTTCGAACAGGCCTTCGGCTGCCATATCCCATCCGATGCAGTGTATGGTGAACAGTGCGTGCAGAGATCATTTGAGGGGATCCTTGATTAAGATGGTCTGTAATTTGCTGCACTGTTGCCCTTCTGTTGTCTGTTACCAGTCTGGACACTCTCCGTTCCGCCCGAGCAGTCACTAGTCGATGACGACCACATGTTGCACGTAGAGACCCAGTTTTTGGCTGACAGTCCAGTCTTTAAACACTTTAACAACAGCTGATCTGAAACATTTCATGAATGCAGTGGTTTCGGTGATACTCGCTCCATGGCTCCGAGTTCCTACAATCATTCACGTTGAAAGTCCGTGAAATCGCAATTTTTCACCCATCTCGTCACCCAAAAATCCCTTCTACTACTGTCGCAAGCACTAAGCTTTCCCTTTTTATACTAGATTTGCCCTCTGGCAACAGCGTGCAGCCATAGCTCATTTGCTTAAAACTGTCAGGTGGTCATAATAAAGTGGCCACTCAGTGTGTAAAAAGGAGAAATATAAAACTGAAATATCAGTACCAAGAGATGGTGATGGGGCTTGTTAGTATCTGCTGGATATGTTTCATTAAGTTCATGATCCTTCACATTTTTCAGCAAATTATACAAATTATATACAGTATATTGCACTGCTCTGTGCTCTCCCACAGGCCTTCAGCTGATGTCAAATGACATCATCAACACAGCCAACCAGCAGCCGAAGTTCTAGGCACTCCATCATAACTTCTGGATTTCACACAGCCAGTTATGAAAAATAAGTAATTTTTAAGTATTTTTTGCCCCTTTTGACAAAAAATAAGGACTTCCTAATCACCACAACAAAAAATAAGCACTCTTTAAGGACCTTTAAGGATTTACAAGGACTGTGGAAATCCTGTAACTGATGGCAAAACCATTTCTTGAATCCTAACTGAAGGTAAGAATTGATGTACTGAAGTGTGTCAGAAATCAATGAAAGGAACTGAGCACAATCCTGATATAATAATTTTAATCACTATGGGAGACAGAGTTCCCACACAAAAGTAATAAAAAATTCCCTGACTTTTCTAGGTTCTCCAGGTAGTTTTTAAAGTTTTTCCAGAGTGATACCCCTATGCTGTTGCAATGAATTGTTACATTTCATTCCATTCATGCATTTTCTCACCAAAGTTGTGATAAATTGTTATATTTCATTACATTTATGCATTTTCTCACCAAAGTACATATTTGTAAATTCTTTAAGTGATTTGTCTTTATAAAATTACATGCTTTTCATTAATAACAACTAAATCCAGTGTTAGCATAAATACTGTTACAAACATTTAACAGATGGCGCAGAACTGGTGTGCAACATCACCGACCAGCCAGGAGGCATGAAGCAGCTAGTGAATCATTGTGCATTCAGTCACAGAGGAGATAACGTGTTTTGTGAAGTACATGCCATGGAGTGGGACGATTATGAGAATCATGTTGCTGTAATAGCACTGCACAAAGTTGGAAAATCAGCTTCCGAGATTTTCAACATGCTGAAGAAGCTGAAAATCAGACACATTTTGTCTACCGGACCATAAAAAGGTTCCTTGAGATTGGGACCATCGCTGACCGCCCCAGAAAAAGTCGGCCACGTACCATGAGGACTGCTCGCCTGGTGAAAGCAGTGGCAGCCTGTATTCAATGAAACCCTGTCAGAAAACAATCAGTGATGGCTCGTGAGCTGAACATTTCAAGAATGTTGATGTCACGCGTGCTGTGGAGTGACCTAAGGGTGAGAGCTCATCGGCAGCGTTTAATTTATCAAACTGAAATGCAAAACTTTTTGGGGGTGAATATTTAAGAATACAGGATACATGTTCTGATCATCATTGAGGGGAAAAAATTACAGTTACAGGGGATATCTTTGCTACGTCCGATTTCCGTTTTCGGACATCTTCCCTCCATTTTCAAGTTGAAATACAAATATTTATGAAATAAAATGATATTTAACAAAAAATACTAGGCAGAGGAAACATCACGTGAAAAAATCAAATTACGATTACGGGAGAAATCTTCACTGCGTCTAACTTCCATTTCCGAAAGTTTTGAAAGACGAAACTTCCTCTTTCGAAAGTTTCAAAAGTTTCAGGCGGGAAAACATCCTCCACCACTACTAATTGCCCCAAAATTTCTATTCAGTTATGCATCGATCTCATAAATTACCCAAATTACGACGGAAAAGGAGAAATTCCTGGAAGCCGTCGCACTCTCGTGCCTAAAGATCACAGCGAAATTTTTTTGCCCTCACATTTCTGTTTTCGGAAATTTTCCCTCCATTTTCAAACTGAAATACAAATATTTACGGAATAAAATGATATATAAGAACAATACTGGACAGAGGCAACATCACAGGAAAAAGAACGATTACGGAAAAAAATCTTTATTTCGTTTACTTCCGTCTCTGAAAGACGAAATACCGTCCCGATGCGTATTTTTACAAATTGGTAAAATTCTTCGATAAGTAGTTTTACGCCCCGAGAAAAATTTCCAACGCGTACTTTTACGCGTTGATAAAATTTCGATGCGTACTAGATACTAGATGCGTAATTAAATTACGCATTTTGGAGAACTCTGGTCGGCACGTCACTTGAGCACTCCCGGGGAGAGAGGCAGACGTCACGAAGCGGAGTCATCGTTATACTTGATGGCTCCGCACGAAGCCGGCGAGTCAAAGATGACATCATCGCATAACACAGTGCTCGTAAGGTCTGGTAGAAAATCTAAATGGATGGTTGCAGGGGATTGAAATATCTTGATTGAGCAATCGAAATATTAAAAAATCCTTAAAAAAAGACTTCTATCCGTAAATCAGTAAAATTAAGCAGAAATCTGTTAATTTTACGGATAAGACGTAAAAGTTAGCAAGTATGCAACAACCATGTCCCACTGCGATTCGAACCCGGACTCATCTCGGACAATTTGTCAAAAGCCAGCGCTCAGTTTCACAACTTTATTATGCAGCAAAGACAATAACAGCTAATATGTAAAGAAGAAACAAATTGCCAATATATGACATAAAATAAAACGTTAAAAACCGCAAAAGTGGCGTAATGCAAAAGGAAAAAATCTCCCGCAAAAAGTAAGCGAAAGGAATGAGAAAAAAAAAAAATTCACAAACTAAGTGTACACAAAATGCTACAATAGAAGATACAACAAAGCTGACAATAACAGATTTGCAATTAGAGATGAACAAAGGAGCACATTAATCTTCTACAAAATGCGACAAACATGGTGCAAAACAAGAAATAAAAATCTCCACAGTAAAGCAAAACTGAAAAGCACTCCGCAAAACTGAAGAAACCATGAACAGAGCTTGCAGCTAAGAGCGGGGAGACATGAAACGATAAGTAGATCACAGCTGGCACGCGAGTGTGTTTGTAACCAACATAAAATAGACCACCGCGCCACTGGGGGTGGTTTTTTTGCAGATATGAGGAGAGGAAAAGTACGATACTGAGGACTGTAAATGCCGTCATGCATCGACACAGAAAGAAAAAGATTTCACAAGCGGTTCGAAATCTTTTCCTTCTGCATTGATCCAAGGCGGTGGTTGATAGAATTTCGACCATCGTAACGGCTACTTATCGGCGAAAATCGGGAGAATTTGACATTTATCCAGAGGGCAGGAGGAATGGCTGAAAATCCGGAGTCTCCCGCCTAAATCCGGAGAGTAGGCACGTCTGCAGGGTGTATGCATCAACCTCATGAGAAGTTCAGGAGAAAGCTCCAAGGATCATGAGGGGTCATCATCTTGCTTCTGTCATGGGTTAGTGGGGAGTCTCCTACGAGGGTACCACGGAGCTCTATTTCTGTGAGAAAGGAGTAAAAACCTCTGCCAAAGTCTACCAGGACAGGGTTTTGGAGCCAGTGGTCAAAAATGTGAGTCACACCCTCTTCCAAAACTGACAGTGGGGCTTTCAGCAGGATTCCACACCTGCCCACAAGGCAAGTCAACCCAGGAGTGGCTTCAGGCGAATTTGCCAGACTTCATTTCTGCAGCTGATTGGCCTTCAACCAGCCCAGACCTCAACTCATTGGATTACAAGTTGTGGGCCACACTGGAGGACATGGCCTGCAGAAAGAGACCCCCCAGCATTGACAATCTCAAATGTTCTTTGGTGCGAGCAGTAGCAGCTTTCCCTGTGGAGATCCTGCGTAAAGCTATTGATGAGTGGTCGCAGAGACTGAAGGACTGTGTGAAGGCAAAAGGATGCCATTTTGAAAAGTGATTGGTGCCATGTATTCACAAGTGTACTACTTATGTCACATCACAAGTATATTAAAATATCTTTAAATTTCATTTGTTATTTCATTGAATACTTTGTGACAGTATTTATGGCAAGACTAGGTATTTTACGTACCATTATTCCATGAACTTTTGTGAATACTAAACCACATAGAATTTGTTAATATATTCCCACAGAAACAAGCTATATGTAAGAAAAAATCTATCAGTTGATTAGTTTCAGTTTTTCTATAATACAATGCAGCCAAGCTCAATTATGGAATGGCTCCTGTTCACAGAAACATGTCGCAAGAGAAACAACAGAGAAAGGACTTAGATTAATTTATTGGTTGGTTCTCTCATGATGTGTTTCTCCGAGCACGAGTGTGTAAAGCAATTATGCCTAATTGTTCCATGTTACAACAACTGTGCAGAAATTGAACAAAAACTTAGTAACAGGCGATTTTTTAAATTCAAGTTTGCATCTTTTTTAGGAAATAAAGGAAAAATGTAATTTAACTGAAAATAAGAGCAAACAAATCCTAAGCATATATGTATTGTAGGCCACTCACCTTTCATTTCCATGCCAGGAAGTTCCATATTCCAAGTTACATTTCATGCACATCTAACATCCTTCTGTCCAACCCCCAATTCGAGGATATGCAAACTATCGCCAATTCCTCTCAAAATATGAACCATTTCCAATGCAAAATTTAAAACTTTTAATACTCATAATCTTAAACTAAGAACTTCACAGCATCAACATTTATATACATATCCGTATATACACTGCTGGCCACCCAAAATGCAACACCAAGAAGGACACGAGATAGCAAAGCCAGATTTACTGGACACATAACAACAGATACAAAGATGAAACGATTGAGCTTACAGGCCCGTGCGACTTGTGGAACACGCATATATCAATAGTTCGTGGGGCCCCCCATGCCGCGGCATCGAACGAAAGAGGCTTTTTTTTTTTTTTTTTGATTGGAGGTTTAACGACCACCGTGAGCAACTCAAATGGGCTATAAGCAGTCGCCCGTCCCTAATTTAGGGTCACTGGTTCCAGGGAAGGGAGAGAGCCAGTGCCGTAAGACAAACACAACATCCATGCCTGACCGGGATTCGAACCCGGACCCCTTAGGGACGAATGATCAGAGGCCAACGCCTTAGACCACTGCGCCACCGGGGCGGCAAAAGAGGCTTTGGATGTGGGCTTAGGGTATGTCGGTCCAGGCTGCTTCCAAATGCTGCCACAGTTCGTCAGGCGTGGCCGCGGGTGGTGCTTGCCGATCAGCGACCAGACGTGTTCGATGGGCGACATATCAGGAGAACAGGCAGGCCACGGCAGCAGTGACACCTGGTGGGCTGTGAAGAATTGTTGCACAATGCGTGCCACGTGCGGGTGCGCATTGTCCTGTTCAAACGTGGCCGCTGGCAGGTCCTGCAGGTAAGGAGGACTACGGGCTCTAAAACGTCAAAGATGTAGCGGTGGCTGTTGAGTGTACCGGCAATGCGTACCAGAGGGGTGCGGGTGTCATATCCAATTGCGCCCCAAACCATAACGCCAGGCAACAGACCGGTATGGCGATGCATAATGCAGGCGTCATACAGTCTCTCACTGCAGTGCAGCCACACGCGGATCCGACCATCGTGGTGTTGCAGGAAAAAGCGGGATTTGTCGGAGAAGACATTGTCGTGCCATTCCGTAGTCCAGGTGTGGCGTTCAATGGACTACTGCCGCCGCACTCGCCGGTGGTATAACGTCAATGGTAATTGAAGCAATGGGCTCCGTGCGACAAGTCCCTGCTCCTGCAGACGACGTCGAACAGTATGTGCTGACACAGGCTGTTGCGCAACACACCCTAATTCCTGCGCTAACGTTCATGATGTGGCGGTGCGAGCAGTCAATCCCCACCGCACAACATGCCGGTCCTCTCGTTCGGTGGTGTGCCATGGCTCCGGCAATCGCTCACGTCGGTCCGTCCGTCCGCCCCTCCTGCACCCACCGAATCCATACTCGCCTCACTGTGGCTCGATGTCGTCCCACACAGGTGGCGATGTCTCGTTATGATAAACCGCTATCGCGATAAGCCATTATTCATCCTCTGTCGAACTCCGAAACGTGCTGGAATGACTGCCGTATTCTGCGACGAGGCATCAGGAAGCTTCCCCACGCACAGGTCCGGCAGCACAACACACTTCCACTACTTACACCCCGCCTTCTGTGCACCCTTTGTCTAGTGCTTCTTGGTGGCGTGCCAGGCGCACATGATTTACATATGCCCTGCAATGCTAATCGTTTGCATGTCCTCTCGTGGGCGACCCATGCTGCGAATTTCAGGCCAATCGGATGCTTCCTTCTTGGTATTGCATTTTGGGTGGCCAGCAGTGTATATACAATTTTCATTCAAAATTATCATAACCGAGATACCTATCTACTACTTTCTTTCACACACCTTTTACACTATGTATATTAGTATTGACTTGCATGTTTTGCAACTTGGAATGTGAAACTCCCTCTCATGGAAATGAAAGGTGAGTGGCCTACAATATGTATATGTATATTAGTACTGTTTTGAAGCATGTTTTGAAACTTGGAATGTGAAACTCCCCGGCATGGAAATGAAAGGTGAGTGGCCTATAATACACTGCCGGACAATTGCTAAGGACGGATGACAATAGCAACCATAAAATGGAAGGCAGGAAAATGTGGAAATTAGCATAAGTGCGGGATACAGTAAGACATGTTTGTGCATATGCAAATTTTGGATTGCCGAACTTGTTCGTGACGTCATAGCGCTGATATGAGATATAAAGGATTTGACGAGTATTGACCGTTGTTGTTCAAACGCAAAGTTGAAAGGGAAAGAATCAATTGACGAACTTGCAATTTTCAGTATGTCTTCCCGACATCACCTAGATGATTTTACGCGTGGCCGTATTATTGGCAAGATTGAAGAAGGGCGAAAAATAACAGATGTTGCCAGGGAGTTCGACGTCAGCCACAGTGTTGTTTCAAGGCTTTGGAAATCATTTCAAACAAATGGAGAGTGTAGCAACCGTCACGGGGGAGGTCGTGTTCGCAGTACGACACCTGCAGAAGATCGGTACATAGTGCTATCAACAAAAAGACACCTGCGCAGCACAGCTAGTGAGGTAGCAAATCAGTTTATGGCTGCTACTGGCAAGCGGATCTCCCGAAAAACTGTTGCCAGACGTTTGCATGAAGGAGGACTATACGCCCGCCGTCCTGTTGTGTGCATCCCATTGTCCAGACGTCACCGTACCGCCCGTTCGCAATGGTGCCATCAACATCGCAATTGGACTGATAATAACTGATCTGCTGTCCTCTTCTCAGATGAGAGTAGATACAGTCTATCGTCTGATTGTCGACGACAAATGATCTGGCGTGATAGTGGTACTGCATATTGTCCAGCAAACATACAGGAAAGGGACCGATATCCGACATGTAGTGTCATGGTATGGGCTGGCATCATGATCAATGGCCGTACGTCCCTCTCTGTGCTTCCAACTGGGACTATGACTGGCCAACGATACATTAATGATGTTCTGCTACCTCATGTTCGCATGTCCCGTGGTGCTGTCGGTGATAGATTCATTTTCATGGACGACAACGCAACATGCCATCGAACAGCGCTGTCCAGAGTGTCTTGAGAGCGAGGATATTCAACGCCTCGTATGGCCAGCATGTTCTCCAGATCTAAATCCCATTGAAAATGTGTGGGATGCTTTGAGGAGGAGTCTTGCTGGTCGCCAATGCCCTCCAATAAACAAGGACACCCTCATCCATGCACTGACAGAGGAATGGGATAAATTACCCCAACAGCTGCTTGATAATGTTGTGCAAAGCATGACACGACGTGTGGAATCTTGCATCGCCCTCCATGGTGACCATATCCCGTATTGACATCTTACGCCGGAACGCCTGCGGACGGTAATTGCATTTTTTTCACGTTTACGTATTCTGCACAAAATGGCCTGTTTGTCCCTTGAACACGTTCCAAAGCCTTCTGGATTTCAGAGCACAATAAATTGTCTTTCTTGTAATGTCCTGGCATTCTGACATTATTTTATTTCACTTGGCATCCAACCACACTTACTTTTTTATGCGCTATATAGCCATTTATGATCTGTCCTTAGCAATTGTCCAGCAGTGTACATATATCAGTATTGATTTGCACATTGTGTGTAATATGAAAGGATAAATTTAACTATTATCCCGACATATCGTTATACTTAAATCCTAGGCAATAATTGCAAACAAAAGTTTGAAATCTGAAAGAAGAAAAGTTTTTTGGCAAAATATAGTATCCCTTGATGTTTACAAAAAAGGGCAATTTTCCCAAAGTTTTCCCTGATTTTTGGAACCATTTTCAAATTCCCTGAGAATGCCAGCTTTTCCCTGTTTTCCAGGCTGCGTGGGAACCCTGAGAAAATACACAAGTTTATGGTTATGATCTGAGAATGAAAGCCCAATCACTACAATGGAAAAAAATGTCTGATCATAGACTTAAAAGAGAAGAAAAAAAAAAAAAAGCAACACATTTACTGAATGTTAAGGCAATCACTTTTTTGTTTCTTTGGGAACCATTCACTATGAATTCCCCCTTTATATCAGGGACATTATCACTGTGTATTTCACATTAATCCACAGGAATCAAGGCCAATCAATTTCAACCATGCTCCACTATAATCAACAGCTGTGTTTCCATAGTTAAGACAGAGCATATTGTTCACTGGTACACTTTTCAAAGCTTGAAATGAGTAGTAAAATCTGATAATTTACCTTAATTTTTGCACTGGAATAAAAAGCATTTGTGGAATAAAATTATATTTAACAATATACAAGGCACAGGATACATCTCTCTCGCACACACACATAATTACAACTATGAGACAATTTTTTCCTCTGTCTAATTTCTGTTTCAGAATTTTTGCCCCCTTTCTCAAGCTGAAATAAAGCTTTTGTAGTAAAAAAACAATGACTATGGGGAAAATCTTTGCTCCTTTTGCAAGCTGAAATATAAATATTTATGGGGGGATGGCATTTAACAATAATAGAGGACGGAGAGAACATTTTGAGAAAAAAATTTACTGTTACAGGAGAAAATTCCGCTCCAATAACTTATGTTTTCAGAAATGTTTGGACGAAATTCTGTCCCCATGGTGAAAACTTTCATCCATGCATATATGAACATATATAAACTCACAAAAAAAAAAAGAGAGAGAGAGAGAGAGAACTGATTAAAACAATACCAGTCAGTATCTACCACTAACCAAAAACCTTTCACCATGTAAACTACACAACAGAAAAGTGGAAAATTTGCAGAGGCATTCAGAAGGGTAGGAGAAATTACTTAAAATCTGGAAGAGGCAGGTGTGACCTGTTCATACTTTTATGTCAAGACAGAAAATTTTGATCTGTAATGTATAAAGACTGCAAATTATGTTAATAGAATTCAATAACCAACTATACTTCAAAAAGCATGAATCCAAAAAAAATGTGCTTACTGTTGCACAGTTTGCATCATACGAGATGACTGTTCTTTGATATTCTTAAAAGACTTCCAGCACCTCCTCTCAAGGAACTGAACAATCCAGCACCTCCAGACCCATTGTTCACTTGAGACTGTGCTTCACTCTGTGCAGGAGGAGGCGGCCTTGGTGGAGGAACAGGAGAACCACTACCATCGCTGGCTTTTCTAGAATTCACATGAGCTACAAAAATATTTGAAAACTATACATATTTTATACAAAAATACTTTGTTGTTTCAATCTTTTATGAAAACAGACATTTCAATTTTGCTTAACTTTGATGTATTTATTCATTACAGGATAATCACGTATCATGCAAATCTAATGCTAAATGGAACACATTTACCATTTCCAATTTTTTTCTTGCTCATAAAATACCATCATGTGTGTGTGTTTTGTGTGTTATTTTTTTGGCATGGAAATGCCTTATTCAGATGTTAACAAATAGATGACTCATCAGAAACATGAAAAAATAACATGCTTGTATTGCCTGCTACATATTTGTGAAGATTTATTCATTAGTCTTTATCATCATCATACAATAAGTAGTAAAATAAAAACCCTGACAAAGTGTGAATTCAGAAATCAGTACATTTAAGAACACTGAAACTTTCTGTTTCTATAATTTCAAAAGAATGTAGCAGGCCAGACCATGTGTTGTTTTCAAGAATTATTACTTGTACTAGGTGAAAGCTTGTCAATAATGATGGGGGAAAATAAGATATATAGAGTAATTTTTTTAACAAACAGGTATTGAGTAATTTTTAATAACCAGTTATTTTTTGCTTGTGATGTCCAAATCTGCAATGATGTTTCTTGAACATTAGGCCTACAACAATAAAAAAAAGTATATTTGTTGAGGCAGGGATTCAACAATTAAAACAGGCACTCTTTTCCACTGGGCCACCAAAGTGGTTCAAATGTTCAGACAAAGGAAATTATATTGTTTGTTATTATAGATAAAACACACTCAATTAATGACAGAGTTGTACTGTAAAAGTATCATTATGAATTCTGTGTCACACAGTATTTTGTTTCAGCATATGCAGATATTATAAATGCAAGTCTTATGTAATGCACAGTGTTCATAGTAGTGGGTGGGCTTAACATAGTAGGGGGTGGGCTTAACAGTGATTTTTCTGTCACAATGACAAAATCATTGTTTACAACAGCAAAGTCCATTCAATTCCATTCAGTGAGACAGCTGTCACAGTCTTACTTGTAACAGTGATAAAATCACTGTTTGGGTGGGGTATGATACGAAGCAGGAACAGAGAAGAGTAATCATTGAATGCTTAATGGAATAAAGAGGCACTGTTCCCTTATTCAGCAACAAAACTAGACTCGCTGTTTCACCACTTCCATGTCCCCACCATTTACTCTGACAGAATAAGGGCGATAACAACTTCGTTCAGCTCATCTTGTGTGGTCAACAGCCCTCAGGGTAAAACTCTCTTGCTGAGGGAAGATCTTAGAACACAATGGTCATCAAGGCCAAAACTATGACACTTAACTTGGCAGAGCTTGCTGCAGGTCTGCGAGATCCAAGTCTTTTAGTTTTCAATTTTCAACATAGATGGCAATAGCTTAAAGAGGTGTCCTTTTCAGTAAATTTTTAGGAGAGCAAACCATTTCATGTTGTGTAACTGCTGGCACTGTTGTTTCGTGGGTCTTGAATACAGAACGTCTTTTGGGTCCTGCAGACCCAGTACCAGTATTCATGTTACCTTTCTTGTTTGGAGGTAAGTTCTGTTTTATGTATTCTTAACACTGTTTCCACAAGAAATCAGGAGTAAAGCTGCAGCAGTTTGTGGGCAATTAACCTCAACGGAACAGCCAATGATGGGAAAACATGGTAGATGCCGAGAATGCTATGGGAAAAATAGAAAAACTCGGGTAATATTGCAGTAAATGCTTCAACCTCTTATGTCTGGAGCACATTTCAGCTCTATGTAAGGAGTGTCTTAGAAAAACCACTGAAAGGAACTAGAACAAACATTAAAACAAGTCAGTTTGTAAGTAACACTTTGACTGTCTACCATCTACCTTTAGTTTAGTGAGCAAGTGATTTGAGAACTTTTTTCCCCTTTTTTGTATAACTCTGCAAATACATGTGAAGTTTTGTCATGTAAGTTTTAATTACCTTGATCATATTCATATACATGGTCATACCAGAATATGACCATCTACCTAATGATAGGAATAAACCACCCTTGGCCCGGATGACAGTGGCAAGACGGCGTGGCATGGATGCAACAAGGACCTGGAAGGTTGCCGAGGCGCACGTGCCCATTCAGACTGCAGCAGAGCACAGAGGTCTCGGAGATGACGTGGTTGTGAGTCGTCATGCTGAACTTGTCAATCCAAATAATATCACAAGTGCTTTATGGGATTGAGGTTGGGCGATTTCGCCGGCCAAAGGAGAACAGAGTCATCACTGTCGTGTTCCTGGAACCAGTCACGCACCCCTTTAGCGACATGGCAGGGTGCATTGTGCTGTTGGTTGACACCATCACCACCAGGGGAAACGTCCAACATGAAGGGATGCATGTGGTCAGCGAGGATGGACAGGTAGCCATTGAGGTTCAGGAACCCATCCAGCGGTACCAGGTCATATCAGGAAAACATCCCCCAAACATGCACACTGCCACTGCTAGCCTGTATTTGACCAACAAACGTGCCTGGGTATTGGTTCTCATGTGTCTGACACCGTATCTGCAACTGCCTGTCACTTCTGTGGCGCAGAAACCTCAATTTATCGGAGAAGGCAACCTGTTTCCACTGTCCAATGATGGTAGTCCCATGCTAACTGCAGGCATCATTGCCGAAGGACCCGGGTTAATATGGGCGCCTTGATGCAGCGTTGACTCTGGGAGACCTATGCGCAACAGGATTCATTCTACTGTTATCGGGGACACGTACCTGGGTACCCCAGCATTCATTTGCATGCTCAATTGCTGCGCATGGATTGCCCTTTTATTAGCCTACGGAGGTGATGTTCTCCTCTGGGGTTGATGGCCTTTGGGGCTCCACAGTTATGATGCCGGGAGGTAATCGGTGTGCCAGCAGTCCATTCTTGGTACACTCTTACTAAAGTGCCTCGCAAACAGCCCATGAAGTCTGCTGTTTCGGAGATGCTTCCCACCCTTGGCGCGGTAGCCGATGATCACTCCTTTCTGAACGTCCGTCAAATCACTACTTCTTCCCATTGTACTCACGTGACACACTATGGCTCATCTGTCCTGGCCGTCCGCTTATACCTCCGTGTGGTCCACTTTGTCACATGTACTCTGTGATGCACCTGGGCAGGTAGGTACACTGTGATTCCGGGGTGGTCAGGTCATATTATTCTGATACAACTGTGCATGTAGCAAGTACTCAAGATTTGCATTAAAAATGTTTAAAAATATCCAAATAATGGCTTTATTATTGAAACAGTTCATTAAAACAGTTAACATTAAATATTACATTAAAAATAAAAATGGGTCTGTCAGACCCAGTGCGAGCATTGGTGTAACAAAACGGAAAGCAAGCTCTGCTGTGTTAACAGTGATTTCAGAACTATTACTCTGAGTAACTGGTAGTAAGGGTGACAGTAATTTTTTAGTAATGGTGACATGATTTTTTATTCATCTCTAGTTCACAGTAACCTATAGCTCAGTCCATGAATTTTGAACACAAGAAAAAAAAAAGAAAAAAACATAAACTAAAGGCCACATAATATGAATGCATAACCACTTAACAATTTCCAAGAACATTCTGAAATGTAATGTTTGTGAAGACAGAACATGCCCAGTCTCCAACACTTGTATGTTAATCAACATGGACACCCAACTTTGGGACAAATATGAACATGAAGAAGAAATGTCAAGCAGATAGAATCTGCATATAATTAAACACCATAGTCATGTTAATAACAGGATTATCAGGAAACTATTAATGAACTTACATTTGTGTCAACAAAGAACTATGGACAACATATGTGGCAAAAGGAATCTTGCAGAAAATCTAGATAAGAAACTGATACAACTCAAAACAATAGCCCATGAGTTTTCAGGATCAAATGTTTTGGGTATCTTATTAAAAAAACATTTGACTTCCACAGCAGCACAACAAATTGTACATGATTTCATAGTGAACAGACAGATTATCCACTACAAGACACTGCCAATCCTAAGCAAATTACCAATAATGTTCTCAAACCCTCCAGAATCAGGAGGCCAGAATAAACCAAACACAATAAAAGGAACCCAACTACAGTTTTCCTGGGAAGAAAGAAACAACACAAAACTGAATAAAGGAGCATGGTTGTAAAGGTGCACTAATAACACAATACCAATTAGACATCTCATACATATCATCTTTTGCTTGACAACAGAAAAGTAATTTAAAAGCATATTGACAAGTTATGAGGCTGTCCCATATAAAATTACAAAAAGCTAAGAGATGAGAAGATTGTATTCGATGCCTAAAAAAGACTGCAATGTGTTTCTTATCACGATGTGTTATTTATATAAATACTTAATGACGCAAGCTCTGGTTATCTGCCATGGTATAAAATTAAACAAAAAAAATCATAGGATTCACTTATACAATATCACTTCAAAGTCACTCAGCAAATAATGTGTTTATGTTAAGTAACTCATCCATAAACTATCAGGGAACACGCTGACAATCACATTCTTCACAATTTGAAAGAAGAAAAAAATTCGTTTTGGCGATGTAAAAAAAAATGTTAGTGAAAATATTGGCAATTATCTTTTTGGACTATTACAACACTTTGGAGAAAAAACATTAAATTTGGTAAATGGGTTGGCAAAAACTTTAAAAAAGCCAGAGCAACCGCTGAACTATGACACGGAATATACTACACGAGAGGATCCTTAATACACAAAGTTTATTTCATAACAGCAAATGACAAATTAGGAAGTGCAGTCCATACTATAAGTCACTTCTTCACATAAACCTCTTAATAATTGGAGTCATATTCAAAATGAATGCTGGATGATGTGAAACTTACTAACCCAAAATTTTCAAGAAAAAAAACACTGTTTCTTGACATATATGTGGAATCATGAGTGAGTGAATGATCAAATGTGTCCCATGACACATCAGCATACACCAAAGCCAAAAGAATGTAATTACCCAATTAAATGACACACCGGTTAGGAACAAAAATTGCACCTGAATATTTTCTTTTGATCTGATGTCAAAACATCATGATGACTGTATAACAGGAATCCAAGTTGATGGCAGAGACACAAAGGGAAATCAAAAGGGAGAATTTCACAAAGTCAGAATAACCCTGACTCCAGTACAGACTTTCTTTTCTTTTTTTCTTATCATTTCCTTTTGTAGTTATCATTAGAAAGATAACATGCTTCCACTCTGTCAATGCTTACTTTATTTCAGGTGTGTAGTGCAGTTAATCCCAGATTTAACATGTATAAAAAATCTTGACCATGAACACTGTGCCCTCTCCACCACTATCACACTGTCCACAAAAAAAGACTGCATTCCAACTGTTGTAGAGGTTGTACTAGTCCACCATACACATCTGCACTAAACAAGCTGACACGTCACAACACTACAGTGCCTGCCAGAAGTTAAGAACAAACATAAAAATGTGGATAACAAAGTAGTGAAGGTTTGTGAAAATTTTTACTGTGCTGTTGTGTTAAAACATGCATTTGTGAAAACATCTGCTGGATGGTGATTTACACTGGAAGTATTATAAGAAAATCAGAACATCACATAAGTTATTAAGTCGAAAACAAATGCCATCTCCTGCACGATACACTTTAATGATAAAAAATATGTACAATTAAAATAAATATGTTAAGAACTTTCAACGCCACAACGGCGTCATCCTCAGAAACAGTGCAGCAGTGAGCACAGAAGTGAGTAGCCTATATACTTTACAAGACACATAGCAGTTAATGCGCATGTGCAATAATCGGCAAAGTCCAAATCAAGTTCAGTGGGTACAAGCATAGTTGGTGGGCGTGACCTGGCCCAAAAGTCACATATTCGTCAATGGTCAAAGATGCTGTAATTATGAACACCCACCCACCCCACCCCCGTGTTTATCCCCTTCCTTGGAGAACACTTTTGGGCCAAGTCACGCCCACCAACTATGCTTGTACCCACTGAACTTGATTTGGATTTTGCCGATTATTGCACATGCGCATTAACTGCTGTGTGTCTTGTAAAGTATATAGGCTACTCACTTCTGTGCTCACTGCTGCACTGTTTCTGAGGATGACGCCATTGTGGCGTTGAAAGTTCTTAACATATTTATTTTAATTGTACATAGTTTTTTATCATTAAAGTGTATCGTGCTCGTGCAGGAGACAGCAGTTGTTTTAGACTTAATAGCCTTTTAGTGCACGAGTTAATTTCTTCACATCACATAAGTGTTTTCTATTGAGGGCTTTTCTTTATTATTATTTAATCAGTACAATGTGTAGTGTTGCATTGCAGACACTGCACATTGTACTGATTGCTCATCATGTATCAAAAACAATGTCCAGAAGATTTTGATTGATGGAGAGCCACTAGAAGGTTAGAGGCTGGCCAATCAATCACAGAGGTAGCTTCATTCTTTGATGTCAACCACTCTGTGGTCTCAAGGCTCTGGAACCAATTTCAGATAAGTGGAACAGTTATCCAGAGACCTGTTCCAGGCTGTCCTACGTGGCTAATCAACACAGAAAAATTAAACAGGCATGTATGCAAAGCAGCAAGTGTTTTATGGTTGAAAAATGTACTTCTACTAAACTCTCCACAGACTCCAACAAAAAAATAATCTCTTGAATCCATTCTCTGATTCCTTACAGGTATAACACACAAAGATGCTCCCCCATGGCTGAATGGTCAGAGGCTTTTGGTTGATTGCTCAAGCCGGGCCTCAGCACCAGTTGAGGCATAGGCGCACTCACCCCATGGTGCTGACCCTCCCCGGAACCAGTTGCCCCAAATCAGGAATAGACAACTGCCTATGGTCCAAGATGCTCAGTGGTCTTTAAAACCTGTAAGACACACAAACAAACAAACAAACAAACAAACAAACAAACACACACACACACACACACACACACACACACACACACACACACACACACACACACACACACGCACGCACGCACGCACGCACGCACGCACGCAAAAGATATCCAAAACTCTGATCCCATAACCTTAGGAAAAGCACTGCATAAGTCACAAACATTCAGTGCGACTGATTCATATCCAGAGCTGCCAACGTTTCAAAATCGAAAACATTGATGCGTGTTCAGCAGTACTTGTATTAACAATTTATAAATAATAAAATTATATATTATAGGTTTAAGAGCCCCCCCCCCCAGCTTCTCATCAGTTTTGCATCAATTTCGAGAATGACTCAAATGATGACAGAAAAAGTGGAATTCCACGAATTTATGGAAGAATCTCATGTATGGAGTAAGAAGTGACTAAGAAATTGAAAAACACGAATTTTATGGAAAGTTAAATTTGAAAAATCCATACTGCGTTGCTCACTCTCCTGTGAAGCAATTTTCCGGGGCACGGAAACAGAGCGGATTCCAACGCAGACAGATTAAATAACGATCTAGAAATCTAATTTCGTTTAATAGAAGGGAAGGAGTAAAACTGATTGCTCTCTATTGATTAGTTTTGAACAAGTATGTATTAGAAATACAAAAACATGCATTTCAATAGAAAAAAATTATTTAAAAATATGAAGTCGCTCTTTTTCACTATTACTGAAGATATTTAAAATGAGGAACATGATCAAACACACACAGAGAAAATGTCAAAAACTAAAAATATAATCAGACAGAGAAAAGAAAAAGGAAAGTCGGAAAAATTAATATGCAGAAACAGAAAACAACGTGACATTCTGATCACTGCTACAGCAGTCATTTTCGGAGTGATTACGAACATTTGCAAGATTCACCGACTTTTTTCCATTTTTTTCAATCACTTCCTACCCTATCCTCATTTTTCGACCTTTTTCTTAAAAATGTTCATTGCTGGAAAGAAAGCAGTAGTATTATTACTCCATGACATTTCACCGAAAATGTGAAAAATCAAGGATTTTCCATGGCTTGGAAAAAAATTAAGTTTCAGAATTTTACCAGCAGAATTCCGGGGAACTTTGTCGCATGACCAAACAATTAGATCATAAAAAAAAAAAAAAAAAAACAGCAAAAAAAAATACCTGAAGAAATGTCATGATATTGAAAACACCCAAGAAACATTCCTGAAAATGTTTAACAAGTGTTAGAATCTTGAAAATACTAAAATAAACTTTACACAGAAGTTTAATAAGATTATTTCACTGAGCTTTTCGATTTCTGTAAGAGCACACTCAATGTTTTTCGTGGTGGACTGACGATTTCCATAGTAACTATGTAAAATCTGTAGTACTTGGAGTCTCTTAATTTTTCTTCCCACTGCATGGTTCAGTGTCAAACAGAATGGTTATAAAGGGAAATTTACTGTGCCGAAGTCCTGACGATGACGAAAGGGTATGGCAGTTATGGCGCACAATGGAGCAAAATCTGCCTTTTGTAGCAAGATGGTGCAAGATTTTTGCTTTGGCACACATTGGCACAGAATTCCCATCACTGCACGAGGCTCCGCACAAATGCCGTGGCTGTGACGTCATAAACCAGTACTTCCAACTTTCTAAGCAATCCACTGTCTTGCTACCATCACGAGGCTCACAACTTTGGCGCTTGAAGTGCCATGGATTTAAAAAAAAAACATTTGTTTCCATTCGTTACCGACTTTGGCGCTTGAAGTGCCATGGATTAAAAAAACCATTTGTTTCCATTCGTTGCCGACTTTGGCGCTTGAAGTGCCATGGATTAAAAAAAAAAACATTTGTTTCCATTCGTTACAGACTTACACAGCCAGCATTGACATACATATCATATCACTAACTAAGCTGTCCTCTGAGATTCAGAGGTTAGCTCCACAAAGAAATACAAACTACCAGATAATTTTTAATTACTGTTGCTGTATCAAACTTCTCCATTTACAGCAATCTTGACAAACAACTCGGGCTTCACTCGCATCCATCACACACAGTACAAAAGATCTTCTATACTTCATACTCATAATATTTTTCTCATGCAGACACCCTTGAATCTGATCCTCCCATGACTTCTCCTTGGCCTTCCTTTGCCTTTCCTTCCTGCCACTTGGGCTAAAAGGATTTTCTTAGTGAGCATCTCATCACTCATTCTTTCAACATGGCCAAAGCACCGAAGCACATTAGTCTCCACCTTGCTAACAACATTTTACTTCACATTACACAACTACAGGACATCTTCATTCCTCACACAATCAGAACGTGTCTTGCCACATAACCCCCGTAAGTAACGCATTTCTCCAGCACACAAACTACTCCTATGTTTCTTTTGCAGTACCTAGGTTTCACATCAGAGTAGGAACAATTACACTTTCATGCACAGCCATGCAGGACTCTCTTGAGAACCCATCATTCCTTTGAAAACCTCCCAAAGCAGCCATGATTTTCAATGAAGAATTCAGTCTCCTACTAATTTCACCATCCAATTTGTTCTCTCTGTCAAACATGCTTCCTAAATACACAAACTCATTCACCTGGTCAATCATTGTGCCATTTAGACTTATATTACATTCAGTACTATCAGTTCCTCTCTCAAAAACCATAACTTTGGTTTTTCAATTATTTATACACCTACCAGCGTTGACGATGGAGAAAAATGATGGCTGATATCATTAATGAGGGAAAAAAACTAACCATGCATAATAAATAAATAAAAGAAAAAATAAGAAAACCACAAAACCGCATTTTTTTTTGTAGAAAAATCGGATTTCCAGAAAATATTTTTGAAATCTGACAGAATCCAGGTAAACACGGACACTTTGCAGCTCCACATATCATTCACACTGAATATTTGGAATAGTATAAATTTATTGGGTTGGAAAGAAAGTAATGTTTGCAAATGCAAGGCAACAAAAAAGTGCCAATTACTGTATAAACAAGAACAAATCCGTCCAAAATGTAGTTCCCATCATTTGCCACGACCTGCTCTCATCATCAGGGCAGGTGTTGGATTCTGTTCCTGTAAAATTGAGGTGGCCTTTACGCAAAGAAGTGAGAAAGTGCACACTCAGTATCGTCCCGGTTGGTGAAACACTGTCTGTCCAGGAGATGCTGCAACGACTGTAACATGTGGTAGTTGCTTGGGACAATGTCCAGGAAACATGCTGGGTGCAGCAGTAGGTCCCTTGTGACAGGTCACCCGTGCTATGTGAGGTCTTGCTCCATCCTGCTGTAGGAGAACACCCTTGCGGTTCAGCAGTGATGGTCATTTTGACATGAGTGATGCATGCTGATCATCAAGCTGACAGCAGTACACATCAGCAGTGATAGTGGTGTTGTCCGGCAGCAGTTCAAAGAACACGACACCCCACATATCCCACCAAACAGACACCAGAACCATACGTGGGAGTAAGCTGGCTTCGGGAGTCGTCATGGACTTCTGTTTTAGTTTCAACCACTGTTTCCTGGCACTGACATTGTCACACAGGACCCATTTTTCATCACCTGTCACAATGCAGTACAAGAACAGTTTAACTTGGTCAAGTGCAAGCACAGAAATGCATGCACTTATGCAATTTGCATTCTGCTCAACTGTGAGTTGATGGGGTACCCAAACTCCCCTCTTGTTCACCTTTCCAAGTTGATGCAGGTGCATGATAATGCTCTTGTGGGTAGCCCCTGGCTGTTCGACCAACTCTAGCATGGTTACACATGGGTCAGTCTGCACTAAGGTCTTCACAGCATGTCCATATTCACTGTTGCTGGTCTTCCAGCTTTGAGATGGTCTGACAGGTCAAAATTTCCCTCTCCAAACCGTTCGAACCAACGACAGCACTGACTGTGTCACATGGCATTGGGGTACACACTGGTAATGTTCCTTACAGCACTTGCGGGGTTGCTACCATGACGAAACTCATACAGCATGAAATGGAGAGTGTGCTCCTTGTCAACCTCCATGTTGGCTGGTGCTTATACTCTTTGGCCTCCAACAGCTAACTGCCACTGATTTAAGTCACCAACCTGCTGATGTCATGCCAATGTGCTGCGTAATCTCAGTGGCCAATGAGCACCATGGCCGGGGCTTCAACTTAGGGTACTTTATCATCAGACATTACTTTCTTTCCAACCAATATATGGGCAGAGTAACATTTAAAGAAAAGCTAAATATTCTTAGCATCTGACTCCCATGTCACATTTTTCTTTTATTTGAAATTGCCCAAATTAAGCGACTTTGATGAAAATTGATAGCAATAATTAATAACCAAAATTTAATAAAAACCAAATTTTAAATTGCTTTTTTTAATTTTGAGGGTCTTCTTTCTAGGTTTGTTTTACCTAATCTGCTCACTGTTAAGGCACTTTTTTTTTCTTAGAACTACACCACTAGTTTTGTGCTTAACTTTTTGGCCAGCAGTGTGAATGACAACGTGAACAATGTCGTACATAGATTATGCCACATGAGAGACAAGAAGATCTATGGACAGTTCTTTAAACTTCACATATCAGTCCACAAGAATGATCATGTTAAAACTCAACCATTTTCTATGCATTATGTTATGATATATCCATGGTACCATGTGAACAATTAAAGAGATTTCCCAACTGTTAAGAACCTGTGGCATGCCATTTCTGGTAAAAGTTTATACGAGTTAATCAGTCTTTTTCTTCACATTGTGAACAGCTTCTGTGGCATCTTGCAAATGCCAGCATTGTGTGTTTAGGAGACTTTCTGTGGTTTCAAGTTTCTAACTACATCATAAATGGTGCTTTTCAGTGGTTTGTTTACCATCCCTAACTTACTTTTTATGGTCTTTTAGGTGATTCTAAACAACCACAACACCTATCATTTCCAGATGATGAATACCCACTCTTTAATTGTTTACATGGTGCCGTGCATCATATCGTTCCCACAGGCTAAGCTTACATACATTATACCAAGACATTACATACACACTTGGAAAGTCTATGAAAAACATAGCTGGGTAGGTTTGTTTGCTATGATTGTAGGTACAGTGTTGCCAACTTTCACATCCATACAATTTTTGCTCATTTTTAAGAGTATCAGCAAATTGCTAAGTTTTACAGTGAGCCATTTTTGTTTTCATTTGTGCATGAGAACATGACTGATAGAAGACACTGACTGATAAAGACACCTTACATTTTACTGCTAGTTTCCATAAGTAAGGATTAAGTTATTTTTCATGAAAAATATTAATTTTCATTAAATTTAAAATATAAAATGTACTTTAAATTTACGTAAAAATATTAATATTTTGTAAGTTTTATGCCCAATTTTAAGAATATCTTGCTAACACACACTGCTTTCTCAAACGTTTCTTGTTGAAACAAAAACTGAAAACACACATACCTGGACTAGAGGGATTACTTGCAAACTGATGTCCAAAGCTTAGTGGGTTTTTGATATCCATATGCCTTGCTTCTACTATTTCTTCAAGTCTCTCCATGACATCATTAATGTTTGGCCTGTCGACTGGGTTTATCTGAAGAGCTCCCTCTACACATAAAAGGAACAAAGTTTGAGTTTCAAAACCCTTCTAACTACATGCGAAAGTGAAAACTAGCTTAAAATAAAAATGAAACTCACTGATCAAATCATGCAGCACATCATAGGCTTTATCATTGGAAGGAATGGTATACTTGGCATTCAATATTCGAAGCTTGGCAGAATCTTCAAAAGGGTGTTCTCTGAAGCAAAGCATGAACAGAATGCATCCTAAAGCCTGAAATATTTAAAAGCACACAAAACAATATAACCTAGCTTAACAGTAGTATTGAAATAATAACACACACACACACACACACACACACACATTCACACACATGCAGATGACTAAAAGACTGAGCTTTCATTTTGTATGTTAGAACTTTTCCAACAGCATTAGCAATAAAAAGAAAAACACAGAAAAATGAAATAAAAATAAAGTTTAATAATGGTTATTTGTTATTTGTACATTTAAATTTAAAAAAAATACCAGCAGATGGAGCAATGTGAAATTCTCTCATTAGGTATACTCATAACTTCACAGAAGTATCAAACCAAATTTAGTAGAGAAAAAAATTGCAAGATAAATCCTTAATAACAACAAAAACTGATTTTCTTTGCAAGATACATCAAACTATTTTACCCAAAACTTCAGAGAGTTTGACACCTACCCCATCTAAATGAGCATTTTTTTCTTTGCTGAGTATATCAAAAAAATTTCATATACCATTGTAAATCTTGACAGCTTCGGTAGCATTAGGATTTATGAACCTCAAAAGCCTGAACTTCCCTTTGCACCAGCAATGAAGTGAGATATTTTGCAATTTATTTGTATTCATGTTCCCTCACACACACCACACTTGTGAGCCCATTTTCATGCAAGGAATCTACTATGAACCTTGAGGTTTTTCACGTCTTAGGGGATTTTATGTGTGTATGTATGTATGTTGTGCGCATGTGCTTCTTTCTTTCCCCCTGTTAGTCTCCTTTTTTGTTTGCTTGTGTGATACTTTTAAATAATTTATCCAATCATTAAAGCTTAATATGTAATGCAAAAACTGCACAAGAAAGATTTTTACACTCGACTCTGATGATTTCTCTAATATTCAGCATGAAGCTGATCTTAAAGCTTTTTCTATTAAGCCATTTTCACAGTACTTTAATATTCATATAATTCAGCTACCCACTCCCACCCTAAGTCTTAGACTCACTAACCCATGGGAATTTCAGTGCTGCAGATCCTGTCAGTGATGTTGCATATGAGGTAGGGAGAGAATAAAAACAATGGCAAAATATGTTCCCTCCCTCCTCCAACCTAGGTAACCTTATATGACTGTCAGTCATATACATTTGTCCAGAGCATCAATTAATGATCACTTTAGTTACAGTAGAACATTCATGGTGACCAGAACAAAGCAAATGGATGGCATACGATGTATGGTCAAAGCTATATATATAAAAGCACACACAAAAAATATATCTACTTACATTGGAGAAATGACCATGACTTTAAGTAATGGCACAGCGGACAGAAATCAGAAGAGCTGTGGCAGCATTCCACTGACCAGTGCATACATAAAATGAAAAACCTGGGTATCGCTGCATCCAGCAAACAAATATCAGACCAGTTAATGAGCTCAGCTATTCACTTAGCAAACAGGAAACTTTGTAAGTCACAAATGAAACTTGTACGAAGAGCCAGTTGAAAGATAAAGCAATCACCACAATTGCAGCGTGCCCCAGTTGTTTTGTGTGCCCCCAGTTGGCAGGGCAGTCATTAAAATTAAAAAAATGTTTAAAACTTCAACAATTTATATGTTTATGTACTTTGTGTTAACAGGCAATACAGACATTATGTAATGTAGGTTGCCATTGGGGGCAGACTGGGGCACTGGGATATTTCCCGGTGGACACTGGAGAAATGGCCCACTATTTCTCATATCCTCTTTGTCTGGATTGTTTGGTAAAAACAAATAATTATTTTGGTACTTGTGAATAAGAATTGTTAGCTTCATTTCAGCTTGATTTTATCTGTGTAAAACATTTTTGTCTTTAAAAATAAAATAAAAAAAATGCTGTTTCTTTCTATCTTTATATATGTTAGGCATTTGCTTAAAACAGCAAAGCAAAATCCTCTCTACTTCAGTGAAAAATTAACCGCCAGACCAACAGCCTGCTGTTATAAATAAATTAAGCTAACTATGGTTAAGCACAGGTCATTAGCCTTGGAGCCAAAGTGACATTAGTGGGGCCCTACCGTCCTTCTGTAATCTTGAATGAGGCACTAGTAACAAGTTTAATGGTCCATCATTTCCACACCATTGTCCACGTACAGACATAGCGCACAAAGCGATTCTTTGGCAGCGATATTCTGACACCCATGTCCCATCCACATTTATCTTAAAGGAAACAACAATTTACCGGTACTGGCTCATGGATCAACATGGTAGTTCACGAGTCAAAATGATGGGTAGACTTTAAAAAACGCATCTACTCAAGCAGGTGGTATGAATAGCATTGAGCAGTAGACGATCAGTGACCAAATAAATGTAATTATCTAGTACAACACCTCGTTTTGAGTATGGTTTGATATGCTACATTCAGTCATGAATGGACTTTTAAAATTCTTTCACCCTTAAATTGCTGTTACAATTTGTTCAAGACTGAATAAGTTTTACAATGCATATTTTAGAAACCCATATGCCCTATTGATATGTGTGTTTCTGTAGTGGGCCACAAAACCAAAATTCCCAACCTCATTTCTTCGACCCAATCCGCCCCTGGTTGTCATGTCCCAAAGAGTAATATTCTACAAAAATAGCCAATCACATAGGGCTACAGGTAACCCTGTGGTAAGAGTAGCCAACCTCCCAACCAGATGGCCAGAGGCTTGATCCTAGATTGACTGCCCAACTACTAAATATCTCAATAAATAAAAGATAAGTTCGTGCCAAAAAACATCAAGAATATATCTGCAATGCCTTGGAGAGCATGTTAATAATAGTTAGGGGTACTGGAGCCTCCATTACAAAAACCTTTTATCTGTTCTTAGATTTTTCTACTTCACTTCCATGTGGCTTACTTTTTGGGCACCCTAGCCCAAATTTCGTAGCTGCCTCGATGGTGCAAGAGTGCATGACTTGCTGTCTAAGTATCTTCATGTACTACATGCATGCTACAAGTTTACACAGTGTAAATGATACTATATTAAATCTACTGCATACCCAACCTGCTGCATATCTTCCATCTCTGCATATGATATCTGCTGCCTAGCATCTTTTCCTTTAGAGTAACCTAGCATCTTTTTGTAGAGTAACTCTTTCTCTATACAAAGGTACTACTGAATATAGTCTATATCACAAACAATGCATTTGCACCATCATTGAACAAAACTCTCAAATCCTCTTTGAAAACATTCAGGTGTGGACTGTTGTACCCACTTCTTCACAAACACTTTAACCTTGTCTGTGTCATCAAATCATTGTTCCCGGAGACTGTACCTTATTGGACCACACAGGTGGAAGTCAGAGGGCGCCGTATCTGGGCTGTACGGTGGATGGGAGACCCCGACCAGCCTGATTTGTTGCCAAAGATATGTGTGGTCTAGCATTGTCATGGTGAATGTGGATCTTTTTCAGATTCTTGTTCGGTCTCTTCCTCCTTATGGCTTCTCTGAGCTTTTTGAGTGTTTCAATGTACCATTCGCTGGTCATGGTATGGCCACGTTCCAGTAAATCAAGGAGAATGACCCCCTGTCATCCCGAAAAAAAAAAAAAGTCACCATGACTCTCTGTGCTGATCGCTAGCTCTTAAATTTCTTACACCTTGGTGAAGAAGTGCGACACCATTACATGGTTTGATTCTTCGTTTCCGGATTGTAAAAATATGTCACCAGATCGGAAAGAAATGTGTCTGCATTGGCTTCAAATGCTTCCAGCAGATCAGAGCAGACTTCCACCCTTCTCTCCTTCAAATCGGGTGTCAACTGCTGAGGTACCCACTTTGCACACACTTTCTGAGAACCTAAGTCTTCCACCATCTTCTGTATGGCATTGTGACCACATGGAGTCCAGTTGTGCAACAAGCTCAAGGATTGTGACCCATCTCTCTGCACGAATCAATTCATCCACTCGCTGATGATTCGTGTCATAGGTAGCAGATGATGGTCTTCCACTGCATGGTTTGTCTTCATTGCTGGTTTCCCATTCTTTAAACTTCTTCATCCATCTGTGCATATTGCTCTTGTCAACGGTGTCATCTCCGTAAACATTCTGTAGCCTTCCTGTGGATGTCAGACAGCCTGCACCCTTCTTTTGTCAAGAACTCAATGACAGCATGTTGCTTCTGCTTGGAATCCATTATTTACCTGAAATGAAGAAGGGTTACTATAAAGGAAGAGTTACTCTACCAACATGTTCAATTTGAATGACGTCTGTCAGTTAATAAAAAAGTTATGCCCACTATTGCATTACTTTCAGTACAATCCTCGTATCAGGAATTAGTTATAAAAACCCCTCACTGCAATCGAGAATGATGTGGGAAAAATAATAATGGAAACGGGAGAGAAAATGCAAGTATGGAAAATGTACATAGAATCCCTTTCTACTAACAACAAGTGACTCAAATGAAATTAACATCATACTAACAGATCCAAGCACCTTAACATCTGAGGTGGAGAATGTATTAAATTCAGCAAAAAAAATGGAAAAGCTGCAGTACCTGATGATAGATATCAATACAGGTAATTAAGCTATTAGACAATGGCAACCTATGCATATTAGTGAATCTGTTTTACAAAATTTATTATTTTAGCAACATTCCTCAAGATTGGCTAGAATCCATCTTTATCGCCATTACCCCCCCCCAATAAATGTTAAAACATGCAGGGAATTTAGACTAATTAGTCTTATGAGCCAAGCGCTAAAATTATTCCTTAAAATAATTCAAAATCGAATCTACCGTAAATGTGAGGAGTTCTTTGGTGATACTCTATTCGGATTTAGAGAAGGCTTAGGAACATGGGAAGCACTACTAAGTGTCAAAGTCATGATGCAAAGAACAACAGATAGATGTTTATATTTGTTTCATAGACTTTGGGAATGCCTTCGATAGAGTCCAACATTCAAAACTCAAAGATACTTGAAAATGTCAACCTCGATGGAAAAGACTTTAGAATAATAAGGAACTTATACTGGAAACCAGCCGCATCAGTTTTGGTTAAAAATATGAAAACAGACAGTACCTGCATCAAGAGGGGAGTAAGGCAAGGATGTGTACTATCACCTCTCCCCTTTAATCTATACTCTGACATCATATTCAAAAGAGCATTAGACACCAGAGAAAAAAGAAAATCAATTAATGGAAAAAAGATAAATAGTGCTGGCGGTCTTAATGAGAGATGGGTTTGCCTCCTCAGGGCGCTCCGTGGTAACAATGGCACACACAACAGCAACTAGGGCCTCTGTGAATCTTGGAGAGGTGCCAGCTAGTTCTGTGTGGCATTGGCAAAAAGACCCCAACTCACTGGGTTTTGTTCCAGAATCCTTAGGTTGAATGACCAACTGGAACTGTCAGCTGTGGGCTAATCCCCCAAACTGATGTACTTACCTGATTAAAAATACAAGAAGAAATGCAAAAATAGACTCAAGTGTGGGATATGGTGGACCTACCGCACTTGAGGAGGATGGTCCACCACGGTATCAACCTGGAACTGGAAGAAGGCAAATCAGAAAGAGATCTCGGCTGAGAGAGTGTAAGATGGGTGTATGGAATACTAGAGGTATAAATGGTAAGATGAATGAGGTGATTGAAGAGATGAATAAGTATAGATTGGATGTGCTATGTGAAAGTGAAACCAAAAAGAAGGAAATTGGTATAGAAGAAGTGAATGGAACGGTGAGTGTGTGGTCTGGAGTATTGGATAATGCGAGAGGACAGGCTGGTGTAGGTGTGATTTTAAGTGAAAAGATGAAGAACAACTTGATTCGCTATAGTTGTATAATTAAGATAATTCTTTGGATTCGTTTGACAGTGAAACTTCAGAGAACAGTAAATGTTGTAGTGTATGCTCCTTGTGACTCTGAACCCTCTGATAGGAAGGAAGATTTCTGGAATGAGCTAAAAGCTGTTTTGAGCCAGTTTGGTGCTAAGGAGAAAGTTATAATAGCAGGGGATTTCAATGCTAGAGTAGGTGTGCAGAATACAATTTCTGAGAATGTTCTGGGTAAGTTTAATGATCCTTGTGTGAAGGACAATGGTGAAAGATTAATTGAACTCTGCATTGAGAATGGTTTGTATGTATCTCATACATTTTTCAACCACAAGTATATCCACACATATACTTGGGAAAATCGTTCTCTTGGTCAAAAGAGTGTGATAGATTTTGTTGTCTATGATCAGTGTCTGAAACACTTAGTTGTTGACAATCGTGTGATGAGAGGTGCGGATGTTGGCTCTGATCATTACTTGGTAGTGTCACGAGTGAAACTGAATGTTGGTTGGAGGAAAAGGAATAGAAAGAGGCCCAGGATGAAAAGAATAAAGGTTGAAAGGCTCCCTGAAAATCATCAGTGTTGTTCTGACGTACTCAGAGAACGACTGAAGGAGCTAAAAGAAGTGGGAATGTTTTAAGAACTGTGTGGTCACTGCTGCTGAAGAGGTCTGTGGCACCACAGTAGTGGGTAACAATAGAGGTGATGATTGGTGCAATAGTGAGATTGAAGAGACAGTAAAGAGAAAGAAGGAAGCCTATTTGGGGATATTACAAGGTAGAGTTTCTGTGGATGAATATCGCCGTTAGAAGCATGAAGCCACTAAGCTGGTTTGCCAGAGTAAGGCAAAAGATAGGAAGGAGAAGGTGGAAAGGCATGAACTCGCTTTTTGGAAAGATAGGAAGCATTTCTAGAAGTACATGAGACTCAGGAAAAATAGGGGAAACAAAGTGTTAAGTTGTGTGAAGAATACAGTTGGGGAAATGATATGGGAGCCCAATGAGTTAAGTGAAAGATGGGGTGGTTACTTCTATGAGTTATTAAATCAGGAAAGCAAAGATGATTCTGAGACAGATGCAGATGATGGCACAGTGAAGGATGAAAGCACAGTAGGGATGATAAGAGAAGAAGTGTGTAAAGCTCTAAAATCTCTTCAGAATGGTAAGGCTCCGGGAGTCGATGGCATAACTGCCGAGATGTTTAAATATATGGTGGTGACTCTGTAATTGTTTGGTTAACTGAAATTTGCCAGTTGTGCTAGGAGTTAGGAATGGTCCCTCAGGATTGGAGGGATGCTATCATTGCTCCCTTGTATAAGGGAAAAGGTGATCAGACTGACTGCAAGAACTATTGCGGTATTAGCCTATTAAGTGTGCCAGGGAAAGTGTTTGGTAAGGTTGTTATTGAAAAAGTACGGGGTCTTACATCAGAGAAAGTGTGGGATGTTCAGAGTGGTTTTATGCCTGGTAAAGGCTGCACTAACCAAATTTTTGCATTACCTATGATGATTGAAAAGTATCTGGCTGTTGGTAAGAAAGTTTTTGCTGCCTTTATAGATTTAGAGAAAGCTTACGATCAAGTAAATAGGACACTTTTGTGGAAAGTATTGAATGAATATGGCGTTACTGGGAATCTACTTAGTGTAAAAGCCATGTATGCTGACAGTAGATCCTGTGTACAAGTGAATGGTGTTTTATCAAAATGGTTTTCTATTGGTGTAGGAGTCAGGCAAGATTGTGTTATGTCACCATGGCTGTTTAAAATATTTACGGATGCGTGCATGCGTGATGCCAAAATAGATAATACTGGTTTATGTATTGGTGATATTCATGTGTGCAGATTGCTGTATGCTGATGACACTGTCCTGTTGGCAGAGAGCAGAAGTGAGTTGCAGGGTATGTTGTCCCAGATGTACGAAGTTTGCATGAAATTCAAACTGAGTATAAATAAGGGAAAAACCAAAGTAATGGTTTTTGAGAGAGGAACTGATAGTACTGAATGTAATATAAGTCTAAATGGCACAATGATTGACCAGGTGAGTGAGTTTGTGTATTTAGGAAGCATGTTTGACAGAGAGAACAAATTGGATGGTGAAATTAGTAGGAGAGTGAATTCTTCATTGAAAGTCATGGCTGCTTTGGGAGGTTTTCATAGGAATGATGGGTTCTCTAGAGAGTCCTGCATGGCTATGTATGAGAGTGTAATTGTTCCAACTCTGCTGTATGGCAGTTAAACCTAGGTACTACAGGAGAAACATAGGAACCATTTGTGTGCTGGAGAAATGCGTTACTTACAAAGGTTCTGTGGGAAGACACGTTCTGATTGTGTGAGGAATGAAGATGTGTTGCAGTTGTGTGATGTGAAGCAAAATGTTGTTAGCAAGGTGGAGACTAATAATGCTTCAGTGGTTTGGCCATGTTGAAAGAATGAGTGATGAGATGCTTACTATGAAAATCTTTTTAGCCCAAGTTGCAGGAAGGAAAGGCAGAGGAAGGCCAAGGAAATGATGGGAGGATCAGATGCAGGAGTGTCTGCATGAGAAACAAATTATGAAGTATAGAAGATCTTGTGTGCGTCATGTAATGGACGTCAGTGAAGCCCAAGTTGTATATCAAGATCGCTGTAAATGGAGAAATTTGATACATCAACAGTACGTAAAAACTATCTGGTAGAATGTTTTTTTTTTTTGTTTTTTTTTTTTTGAGCTAACCTCTGAATCTCAGAACAGCTTAGTGATATGTATGTATGTACTTAAGGTATGCTGATGACACTGCATTGTTTGCAACTAGCATGCTAGATCTACAGACCTTACTGCATCAAGTAAATGAGGAAAGTGAAAGAATTGGCCTTGGAATAAATACCAACAAAGCTAAACTGATGGTTCTCAACAGTGGCCCCATTTCAAGAACAAACCTAATATTAAATGAGAAACAAATAGAGAAAGTTAGTAAGTTTAAATATTTAGGCTGTTAGATAAATGACACTGAAATGGAAATAAAATCAAGGATAGAAATGGCTAGGCAAAGCTTCCTTAAAATGAAGTCTATGCTATGTAATGGAAACTTAAACTTGGATCTTCGTATTCGCATGATGAAGAGCTATATTTGGGTTGTGATGCTGTATAGCACTGAAACATGGGCGCTAAAATCCACCACCATTAAAACAGTAGAAGTATTTGAAATATGGGTTTACAGAAGGATGCTGAGGATCCCTCGGACGGATAAAGTGACTAATGAAAATGTTCTAAAGAAAATAAAGGGAAGCCGTGAATTGTTAATAAACATGAAGAGAAGGAAAACTGCATACCTTGGGCATTTACTCAGAAACAACAAATATAAAATCCCCCAGGTGATTACTGAAGGAAGAATAGAAGGAAAAAGAAGAAGGGGAAGAAGAAAAATAACCTGGCTGGACAATATTAAGAAGTGGACTGGAATGAACGTCGAACATCTTTTCAGAGCTGCAGCTGATCGCAGAGGTTTTGCCAAGGTGGTCGTTGACCCCCGTAAGAAGATGGCACATTAAGAAGAATGGGGCTGATCTCAGCCTCTCAGCAGTTTTGTCCTAGGGCCTAATTGGTCAGGTTAGCTGACTCATACTTGACCCTGTTGGCCAGGAGTTGGACTCTGGGCCAATGAGTATCTAGCAACTACCAGCTGGCAATTTGAGCAGATGATGTTACCTATAGCTTAACCCCAACATACACTGCCTGACAGAGAAAATGCCACACCATGAAGACGTGAACACAGCCCCATGTAAATTGCAGGGTGGGTGCACACGTACAAGTTATGCAAATGATTGCATTTGCAGGCCAATCGCACGAATGGCGGCGCAGGATATAAGCGGACAATCAGCCTGTGAAGCCATCAGTCGAGACGTCGTCATGGCCGTGAGAAGTGAGTGGTTCTGCTGTAACTGTGTCTGGAAAACGAACAAGGGGTGTCAAAGCCATTAAGATGCCGTCGTACACAATTTCATCAAACGGATGAGTTCACGAGAGGTGTTATCGCAGGCTTTTCTACCGCCAGATGGTCCTTGCGTTGTATTGCAGAAGAAATGCATCGTGATGCCACAACCATCGGTCGCATTTGGAGACAGTGGTCCCAGGAAGGATCTGTGCAACGCTGTAGAGGGACTGGAGCATGGAGACGGACATCTGAGTTAGATAGTTAGTTAGTTGATTTTAGTGGCGCAAGGGCCAGGTTTGGCCAAAGAGCGCCAGACACAGAACTATCAGCTAAAGATTTCCAAAAGCGTGGAGAATGATTAAGAGCAGACGGGCTTAGCAAAAGTTAGAAAAGAGGATGATGAAAGATGTGAAGACCAGTCAGTTAATTAGGTTTATATATAACTTTATTAGTTTACTATTATATTTATTATATAACTTTTTTTTTTTTTAAATAAGTTTTAAAAAGTTAATCTGTTTTAAAAAGGAAAATACTGCGAAAGTGTCGCAGTGGTCGCCCAAAAGTTTTTGAAGCGTAGCTGCGTCCTCGTCCAGCAGATGAGACTGAAAATAGTGAAACCGATTATTACAAAACCGAACACAACTACATAAAACATGAGAGATGGTGAGTAAAGAGTCGCACGCCTCACACATTGGGGCAGCGTCACCACACAGCAAATAGCTATGCGTGAAGCGACAATGCCCAATGCGGAGACGCGCAAGAACAACTTCTTCCCTACGGTTCCGGAGACACGATGATTTCCAGACTCCGAGGATGGGTTTAACACGGTGCAGTTTATTCTCCACCTGTTGGTCCCACAGACCCCGCCACGTTCGTCTGATATGATCGTGAACAAGAAAGCGAAAATCACGGTGGAACAGTGGCAACGGTGTGACAACCAAAGAGGAGGCAGATCTAGCAGCAGCATCAGCAGACTCGTTCCCTGGGATCCCAACATGCCCAGGAATCCAGCAGAACCGAATCTGGACATCAGCCTCGAGCAAAGAACGAAGAAGTCTCCGAACGGCAAAAAGAAGTGGGTGGCCAGTGAAATCCAAAGATGACAATGATTGCACAACACTCAACGAATCAGTGTACACAATAGCACGCTGATGAGAGCTCGACTGCACGTGAACAAGTGCAAGATACACAGCATGCATCTCCGCCGAAAAAACCGTGGCCTCAGGAGGAATGCGGGCAACAGAAACTTCGTCAACGCAGACGGCGGCGGATCCAACAACACCAGCCGCCTTAGATCCATCGGTGAAAACAGGAATAAAGTCTGCATTGACGTAACGGTGTTCAGCGAAGAGCTGCTGGTACACTGACGCAGGGGTTGAGGACTTGTCAAAAGATGTAAAGCTGGTATCGACCATGACACCAAGAGGATGCCATGGAGAATCCTCAAAGCCCCTGGTCTCTCCAACGAGTGACAAGTCGAGCCCTGCATCACGAGCTACGGCCGCCATACGAAGACCGAAGGTTCGAATGCACGAGGGACGGATCTCGAACAAACGAGAATGCTGGGGATGAAAAACTGCATCGTATAAAGGATGGTCTGTGAGTGATTTAAGTTTCAGGTAAAATTGAAGAGACAGCTGCAGACGGCGTAAATGAAGCGACGGTTCGTTCGCGTCGGCATAAAGGCTGGGAATGGGTGACGTACGAAAGGCTCCCGTACAAAGACGCAGCGCTTGATGGTGGATGGTATCCAACGGCCGGAGAACGGTAGGACGCGCAGAGCCATACACCATACAGCCATAATCCAGCTTAGACCTAATGAGAGAATGGTAAATACGGAACAAAGAAGTCCTGTCTGCACCCCAGGAGACTGAGGCAAGGATCTTGAGGATTGACAAGGCTCTCAGACAGGAAGTCCTAAGCCGTCGAACGTGCGAGCGAAAGGTGAGAGCACGGTCAACAGTCAAACCAAGGAACTTGGTTTCCGGCAAAACTGGAATGGCTGCACGGTCCAAATAGAGCTCTGGATCAGTATGGAGGCCACGCCTCCGGCAGAAATGGACACAGGCTGTCTTGTCGGGAGAAAGAACAAACCCATTATTGTTAGCGGCTTTAACAATCTGGGTAATTGCAGACTGCAGCTGCCTTTCAACGAAATGCATGCTGGATGACAAACAGAAGATGTGAAGGTCGTCAACATAAATGGTAGCCGAAACCGTAGGAGGAAGATTTTTGAGTAAACAATTAATGCGGAGGATGAACAGAGTCACCGAAAGAATGCTGCCTTGAGGAACGCCTTGTTCTTGATGGAAAAAGGCGGACAGCGTTGTACCCAGGCGCACCTGGAACACACGGTTACGAAGAAAGTTGGCAATGAAGGTTGGCAGGTTTCCCCGCAACCCACTCTCGTGGAGGTCACGGAGGATACCGTGACGCCACGCTCTATCGTAAGCTTTTTCGATGTCAAAAAATACAGACACCAGGTGCTGCCTACGTACGAACGCCTCACGAACAGACGTCTCAAGGAGCAGGAGATGGTCAGGAGCTGAACGATGACGACGGAAGCCGCTTTGTGATGGAGAGAGTATTCGATGTTCTTCAAGAAAATAAATTAGCCGGGAATTAACCATTCGTTCAAGGATTTTGCACAGACAGCTAGTGAGGGCAATTGGCCGATAACTAGAGGGAGACTTGGGGTCTTTGCCAGGCTTGGGAAAAGGTAAAACAAAAGCTCTTCGCCAAGAGTCCGGGAAACTGTGCTCCAACCAAATACGGTTGAAAAGCACTAACAGATTCTCGAGAGACGACTGCGAGAGATGACGAATCATGTCATAGTGGATGCCGTCGGGACCGACAGATGTTGCGCCGGACCGATGCAGAGCCACCCGTAGTTCAACCATGCTGAAGGGAGAGTTATACTCAGTGTTATAAAAAGGCGCAAAGGAGATTTTCTGGCGTTCCGCGGTTGTTTTAATCCTCTGAAAGGACGGGAGATACGCCTGAGAACTAGAAACTGAGGCAAACGCTTCGCCCAAGCAATCCACAATCTCCCCAACTTCAGCATACGTGCAGCCGTTATTCTCAAGAATTGAAATTTGGCGGGAACTATAGTTTCCCCGGATCTTACGAATTTTTTCCCAAACAGTTTTTGAACTGGCACGTGAATTGATAGATGAAACGTACTTCATCCAAGACTCCCTCTTGCTTCGTCGACGCACCAACCGAGCGTAAGATTTTGCTCTTTTAAATTTAACAAGGTTAGCATCGGTCGGATAACGCCGAAAAGTACACCAGGCCTTATGTTGAACTCTCCTAGCCGCTGCGCAATCAGGGTTCCACCAAGGCTTCGGACGTCTTGGGAGCGTCGTTGATGTTTTTGAGATAGAGAGATCTGCTGTCTGAATGATACACGTTGTGACATCAGTAACAGCTGCGTCAATTGACCCCCGGGTCACCATGGCAAAAGATATTACTGCGGACGGTGTGAAGACCTCCCATTTGGCACGATCCATCCTCCAACGAGGAGGGCGGGAGGCAGAAGATGGTACGCTCACATTATAACTAAGTACAATTGGGAAGTGGTCGCTTCCATGGAGGTCGTCACACACCATCCACGACCAGTCGGCCATAACCGATGGTTGACCCAAAGATAAATCGATTGCACTGAAACTTCGTGTAGGCTCGTGGAAGTAAGTGTCAGCACCGGTGTTAAACAGGCACAAAGAGGTCGAGGAAAGAAGAGATTCGATCCTACGGCCTCGTGAGTCTGTTCTGACACTACCCCACAATGGATTATGAGCATTGAAGTCACCCAGAAGAAGAGCAGGTGACGGCAGCTGCGCAACTAAGCTCTCAAGAACGGACACGCTCACGTCCTCATCCGGCGGCAGATAGACGCTGCAAACAGTTAGAGGCACAGGCATGGAGATACGCACCGCAACGGCTTGTAAAGATGTTGAGACCGCAACGGGAGAAACTGGAACACTGTGGGGGACAAGGATGGCAACTCCCCCGCAAGCTATATCTCCTGAAACATTATCTTTCCGAAATGCACTGTAGCCTCGAACTGAAAGGAGGTCTGATGGTTTAAGTTTTGTCTCCTGGAGGCAAAGGCACACCGGAGAGTATGACGAAAGCAGATGTTTCACGTCGTCATGTCTTGTCCGAAAGCCTCGACAGTTCCACTGAACGATTTGATCCATGGTTTGAATTGTGGTGAATGGGAAAAAGAAAAAACGAAAAACAAAATCCGAGAAAAACTGGGACAACTAAAAGTTGTCCGATTCCATCATTTCGTCTGCAATGTCCATTTGCGCTTGGGACTGTTTTGTCCGACGCCCTGTAGTCTCTGGTGGTAAAATGGGGCGGTATTTTGGTTCCTGTGTCGCAGATGATCTTGCCCGATCCTGGTTCTTATGATGGGAGTTTGGAGATTTCTTCTCCCTTTCTTTTCCTTTCTCTTTCCTCCCGGGGTTGTTGAAGTCCCGGTGGTGCTGGTGTTAGTTGCAGCAGGTTTAGGCACGGTGGTTGCTGGAGTTTTCGCGTCCCGAGCTCGGGATTGCAGTGCTGCCAGACCAGCAGCTATGATGTCGTCTAGCTTGTAAGGACAATTCACTGGGATTTGGCTATCAGTCTGGGTACCGACTGTAGTCCTTGCAACAACCGCTGATGCATAGGATCGCCGATTTGATTGATTTGGAGCGACCTTTCTCCTGGCCTCTGGGTAGGAGATTCCCTCAACGGTCTTAATGCGCTGGATCTCCTTTTCCTCTTTCCACTTTGGACAGTCTCTCGATGATGCTGCATGAGGTCCCTTGCAGGTGAAGCACAGCTCAGCTTCGGCATGGCAATCTTGCAAAGTATGGTCTGTTGCAGTACAACGCCCACACCGAGCAGTGCTCCTGCAAGACTGCTGGGAGTGACCATATGCTTGGCATTTGAAGCATCGTAGAGGACTTGGTATGAAGGGGCGCACTTCAAGGTGTAGATACCCTGCCTTGATTGATGTTGGCAGGGATGGGGTGTTAAAGGTCAGTATGATGTTTCGAGATGGGACAGATTGGCCATTTCGCCGAAATAGGATGCGCCGGACTCCACTCACTTGTTGGTCTCTCAGTTCCTCCAGAAGTTCTTGGTCACTGCACTCCAGAAGGTCTTGAGAAGAGATAACACCTCGTGAGGAATTGAGGTAGCCGTGAGGAGTAACTTTCACTGGACAATCTAAAAAAGAGGTAGTGTTTAAAAGCACTGTAGCATATCTGGGACTCGACATCTCGACAAGAAGATCTCCAGATTGGAGCTTCTTAACGCTCTTAGGAGAGCTAGCAATTGATTGCAATGCTTTATTTATCCAGAAGGGGCTTCTGGTGTTTAATGGGTTTGAAGCGTCCAAGGAGTGGATGCAAAAGAACCGAACATTGGCAGAATCAGGTGTAGGTTTCTTGTTGGGAGGGGGTGACCCTTCCTCAATGGGCCGCTTTGTTTGAAGTTCTTGGGAAAATTTTTTGTTATCCATGAATAGAAGTAAAAAGTTCGTCCGCCGATTTCCCCGCCCACAACCGAGCCCAACAGGGGAGAGCCGGAGGTCCGCAAGCCCAATTGGACGCAGGACACGACTCTAGGGTTAAGCAACGGATATAGCATGTTGATAGCCCAGACATGCGCTCAGCGAGTACCGAGACTTTCCCAGGTCTCGGTAACACCCCTTTGGCATGCCCGCACTATCCCCAAACTCACCCTGTTGTACGAAACAACAAGCCGATTGGCTAGGAGTGGGTTAGTTCCTAGCCACCCGTTTAGGGTGAAGCAGGGGGCAAAGAGGAGTGTTGGCGACTGGCGACAACAACAACCTGGCCACCAGAAACCTCAGCCTCCAGCATCCCCTTTTCCACCTTACGGGTCACCGCACACGGCAAACGTGCAGGTAGGTCTAGCAAACCAGCCCGGAAAAACAAGAGAGGAACAGAAAATGGAGAAGCAAGTCGAGTAGAAAATGGAATAGAAAAGAAGAACAGGTAGTGGAGAAGAAAGTAAAAACAGGAAAGGGAGAGAAAGCCAGAGGAAAGGAAAGGGCTGGCGCATAATCACAACCTCAGCAACCAACAACTGAGGCGGGTGCTGTCAAGGTGGTGGCAACACAAAGTTGTAATGCGAAGAAACAAACATAACATGTCGGCTGGGGCCGTGGGGTCGCTACTCCCCATCAGCTGGATGAACAGCTGTCCCTGCGGTAACGTGAAAGCACAAATACAAAAAAGCAAAAAAACCGTCACAAGGTCAGCTCGGGCCGTGGGGGCGCCGCTCCCCAAATAACTGGAAAGCCAGTTATCCCCGTGCGGGGGACATCTGAGCGCATCGATCATCGCGTCCAACATTCGTAGTGGACTCACAGGCTACAACCGGCGACATTTTGCGGACTGTACGGGGAGGCTTGGATGCTCCGATATTGACACAGACAGTGCTGCGCTGATTGGCTGCGTCTGGTTTGCTGTCCAGCCGTCCATTGCAAAGGCTACCCTTAACAGCAAGCCATTGTCACCACCGCTTCATGTGGTGTTGCACCATAGCTGCATGGGGTGCCGAATGGAATAGTGTGGTGTTCAGCAACGAATCGCAGTTTTGTCTCACCACGGATGATCGCCGTGTAACAGTCTGAAGGAGACGTGGTCAACAGATGGATTCCTCCACCATCGTGGAGCCCCACACAACCCGGCAACATGGAATCATGGTGTGGGGTGCTATCAATGCCAACAGGCGCTAACTGCTGGTACGCATTATGGGCACATTGACGGCACACCGCTACATTGACGAGATGCTGCAGCCTGTTGCACTATCGAATCTGCAGGGCATCCCAAACGTCGTTTTTTCAACAGGATAACGCCCGGCCGCATACTGCTCGGATCAGCCTGAATGCTTTACATGGTGTGCGGATGCTTCAGGGGCTAGCATGATCCCCTGACCTTTTTTGCCCATCGAGCATCAGTGGGACACGATTGGACGTCGGTTGAGTACCCACACACCCCCACAAAATGAAGATAAACTGTGGACTTGGATCAACACCACATGGTCCATGATACCCCAGGACTCTATTCGGATTCAACGCTGTATCGCCCAAAATGGGAGTCACACTCCTTATTATTGATCATCCTGTATATTCAGCCACTGGAGCCTAGTTTGTAAGTGACAAATCATTTGTTCAGGGCCTACTTGGCTATCTGTGTGTGCAGTTTGGTCTGTTTTTGAGCATTCCTTCATGGTGTGGCATTTTCTGTGTCAGGCAGTGTATTTTCCCTGGGTTTGGTGAATAGGGAAAGATAATGGCAGCTTACCTCTGACAGCATTATGACCAACTTGTGACACTTTAGTGTAGTCCATGATTCCTACCAGAATCCATGTCCAAAAACATGATAATAAAATTTTACTATGGCTATTCACCTAGCCGAGATTCGGACTCCAATATGGGAATTCTTGAAAACTGAAAGTGCCAGTGCACCTCTGCCAGCTCACACTGGGGACAGTTATGACTTGAATTAATTGGATTATGTGCTCTTTCTCATGAGAGTATCCTATAGTAAAGAAAATACTTTGGTCATTCTCACAGGTGTGAACGGAGAATGAAATAATGCCGAATTGACCACCTGGGTCCAGTAGTGTGGCCACCAGGATGCCCTAACGGGGTGAGCAAAATGGGAGAGAAAAGAGAAAGAAAAAAAAAAAAGCATAACTCATACATCATACCCCTAGCTAATTAAGGAGTACAACAATATGGCTTGAAATATGAAGTATTTCCATGGCAACATTATCGCATATAATCATGCAGGTTTCAAGACTTCATCTGCATGAGTGAGGCTTCCATGGTAATTAATCAATGAAGAGTCAACACTTCAAGTTCTTTATAACTCAATGGCTGCCATAAATGATTCATGAAGTGATTGTTTTTATATACCATGAATGACAGTTGGAATTTGTAATGTCACAAGAAATTATTATAAGCTGCACCTAGTTAAATGCCACATTTCAGAGTTGCAGGTTTGTAAAATCAAGTCTAGCACTGCAACATTATAATCAGAAAATACAATTGTAGTGTTCTACAATCTTACAAAATAAGATCAAATTACAATCCCAAATTGATTTCCATGAACACTTAGACAAATCCAAATTTTCATCACTCAAAAAGGAATTTCCAAAAATTGTGAAACTAAACAAATCACCATTATGTTTAGCAGTGACAAATCAAAGTTTATCAGACATTCACAGAGGAGCAATTACTAGCATCATGCTGATATTACAGAGAGTCGAAAGTTTTGCAATATTTGGAACACTTTATGTCTTCATGCGTACCCTTTATGACGAAAGCTGATCAGCATTCAAAGTATAGGCTATCGTGTTGCACTATCTTTACCCATCTGTTTGCCAGTTCTTCAATTTCGCGGCAGTACCAGTTCTTGTTCTTCGAGCACCTCCTCCTGCTTGTTGGAAGTGCCACCCACAAAGGAAGTGGGCCATGGACCAAAACAGGTAATACGGGTCATTCGTGTGGTACGAGGTCGAGCGTTGTCCTGCTGTAGGAGAGCGCGATTTCTGTTCACCAGTGCCAGGAATTTCTCCTCCAAAATGGCATACATCCACTCCAGCTGTTCTGAGCAGAGGTTGGTGTTGATAATACGACCGTCTGGAATAAATTCGTAATGCAATCCCCTCGAAATTCCACCAGACGCAGAGCATCACCTTGTGCTCAAAGCACCCACATTTGGAAACAGGTTCAGGAAGCTCACCCAGGCTCAACCACTGCCGTTGTGTGTTAGGATTACGGAAATAGACCCACTTTTCATCAACAATTCTCTTGGTGAAACGTACATCCAGCGGGTTTTCTAGGAGTTTCGTGCACACTTCCACTTGGCGGTTTGCTTCAGCTGGCGTCAGTTCGTGAGGGACAAAGCCACAGCTCGTGCAGACCTTGCCGAGGTACTGAAGGTGACGAACCACGGTGGCATGTGATATGCTCAGCTCGCCTGATAATCTCAGAGTGCTGGTTGTCAGATTTGCCTCTACGGCCTGGCGCACGACATCCGGATCCATGGTTCGCGGCCTACCTGACCTTGGCTGATCGTCGAGGTTTCTGTAACCATAGCGAAATTTCTTGAACCATCTGGTTGCAGTGCTGTGGTCCGTGAAACCTTCCCCTTTTGCATGACAAATGTTTCGTGTGTTTGAGCAGCGTTATGGCCGAGTTTAAACTCATAAAGCAAAAGTTCCCTAATTAGCCAGTTGTGGCTGTTCATCTTTTAGGCATCTCAACCACAGACAGAACAACGACATGCAATGCCATAGCTGCCAACTAAGTTTAATGAAAAACCAGAAGATTGCCAAAAAAATCCAGAAGATTGCATAAAAATCACGAAGATTTTTCTGATGTTAGTTTGTTATACAATTTAAAATGTCCACACAGAGTTAAAACTGTATATCTTGTTTTGCAATAGTTACACACAGATTTTTATGTGCTTCAATAAAACAAGGGAAACTTAATAAAGAAGTCCATTATGTATAATTTATTAGATTTTTGAAACACTCCATCCATACAAGTCAGCAACAAAAAAAAAATCTATCCTTTTGGATACCTACGCAGAATTTCCAATTTTTTTTTCTTGCTGCTCTTTGCCTTTTATTTTACTTTTTTTTTCTCAATTCATGCCGATTTCCATAGCATACTCAATGTTTTCTGTCGTTCGCAGTGGAGTGATGATTTCCACCGCATACTCGATGTTTTCCGTAGTCCATAGAGGATCGACAATTTCCATAGCATACTGCATGTTTTCCGTAGTCTGTTGCAGATCGACGATTTCCACAGCACACTCAACGTTTCCCATCGTCCGTAGAGGACCGACGATTTCCATAGCATACTCAATCTTCTCCATCGTTCCTAGAGGACCAATGATTTCCATAGTAACTATGCAAAATTCGCAGTACTTGGGAGTCTGAATCTTTCTTCCCACCGCATGATCTTACTCAGCGTCAAGCGGAACAGTGTGCATGGAGAATTTACTGTGCCAAAGTCCCGACGATGACAATGGGGCACGAGGGCTCTGGCGCACAATGGAGTAGAGTTCCCATCTCTGTTCTATATTTAATTTATAGGGATATTTTTGGCAAAAAATGCAGATAATTTTAAAAACTGGAAAAAAAGTTCTTCCGGCCAGAAAACCGGAAGACTATAAAAAATCGGAAAACTTCCGGAAAATCTGGAAGAGTTGGCAGGTATGTAATGCTGTTCAAAGTCATGACTACCACTTTATATCTCTTTTGACTGACTGCAGTGGGCGACTTGAACTAGTTTAAAAACATGCCATACCCGCCGCAGCACCTGTGTTTATGCAAATATTGCAAAACTTTTGACACACCTTCTGTAGCAGAATGGTAAAAGAAAAACAGTGCAATATCTCTCATTAAGCAAGTAAATACATTTTGCTACTTCATTTCTTTTTTTTCCTTTTTTTATTTTTTTAGTGTGAGGCAGCAAAGCTGGTTCTCCAGAGTAAGGCAAAAGATAGGAGGGAAAATGTGGAAAAGCAAGATTGGTGGTTTTTTTTTTTTTTTTTTTTTTTTTTTGATAGATAGATAAACTTTCTGGAAGTATGTGACACACAGCAAAAATAGGGGAAATAAAGTTGCAACTTGTGTGAAGAATAAGGTCGAAGAAATGGTATGGGAGCCCAATGAGTTAAGTGAAAGATGGGGTGAGTACTTCTGTGAGTTATTAGCTCAAGAAAGCAAAAGTGATTCTGAGGCAAAAGCAGATGATATCATAGTGAGAGATGAAAGCACAGGAGAGGTGTGTAAAGCTCTAAAATTTCTACAGAATGGTAAGGCTCCATGAGTAGATGGCATAACTGCTGAGATGATAAAATATGGTGGTGACTCTGTAATTGACTTGTAAAGTTTGCCAGTTGTGTTGGGAGTTAGGAATGGTGCCTCGGGATTGAAAGGATGCTATCATTGTTTCCTTGTATAAGGGCAAAGGTGATCAAACTGACTGCAAGAACTATTAGCTTACTAAGTGTGTGCCAGCGAAAGCGTTTGGAAAGATCATTATTCAAAAGGTATCAGGTCTTACATCAGAGAAAGTGTGGGATGTTCAGAGTGGTTTTATGCCTGGTAAAGGGTGCACTAACCAAATTTTTGCATTACGCATGCTGATTGAGAAGCATCTAGCTGTTGGTAAGAAAGTTTTTGCTGCCTTCATAGATTTAGAGAAAGCTTACGACCAAGTAAACAGGATACTTTGTGGAAGGTACTGAATAAGTATGGTATTACTCGGAATCTATATAGTATGGTACTACCCGGAATCTACTTAATAGTGTGAAAGCCATGTATGCTGGCAGTACAGCATGTGTACGAGTGAGTGGTGCTTTATCAAAATGGTTTTCTATTGGTGTAGGAGTCAGACAAGGTTGTGTAATGTCACAATGGCTGTTTCATATATTTATGGATGCCATGCATGCGCGATGCCAAAATGGATAATACTGGTTTATGTCTTGGTAATATGCATGTGTGCAGATTGCTGCATGCTGATGACAGAGTCCTGTTGGCAAAGAGCAAAAGTGAGTTGCAGAGTATGTTGTTCCGGATGTATGAAGTTTGCATGAAATTCAAACTGGGTATAAATAGGGAAAGCCAAAGTATGGTTTTTGAGCGAGGACCTGTTAGTACTGAATGCAAGATAAGTTTAAACAGCACAGTGATTGATCAGGTGAATGAGTTTGTGTATTTAGAAAGCATGTTTGACAGAGAGAATAAATTAGATGGTGAAATTAGTAGGTGAGTGAATTCTTCATTGAAAGTCATGGCTGCTTTAGGAGGTTTTTATAGGAATGATGGATTCTCAAGAGAGTCCTGAATGGCTGTGTGTGAAAGTGTAATTGTTCCTACTATGATGTATGGCAGTGAAACCTGGGTACCGCAGAAGAGACATTAGAGTCCTTTGTGTGCTGGAGAAATGCATTACTTACGGGGAGTTTGTGGCAAGACACTCTCTGATAGAGTGAGGAATGAAGATGTGTTGCAGTTGTGTAATGTGAGGCACAATATTGTCAGTAAGGTGGAGACTATTAATATTCTTAGGTGGTTTGGCCATGTTGAAAGAATGAGTGATGAGATGCTTACTAAGAAAAAAATTTCAGCCCAAGTGGCCGGAAAGAAAAGCAGAGGAAGGCCAAGGAGGATCAGATTCAGGAGTGTCTGCATGAGAAAAAGATCATGAGTATGAAGTACTGAAGTATAATTTATTTTGGCCTGAACTAGAATTCCAGTTGTACATCCCTGCTAAGTAAACAACTACCTAGTAAGACTCAAGACGAGAAAAAGTGGAATACAAATTGGTTCCCACAATGGCATACTTGCCAACTTTGGAAAAATGTGCATCAGTAAAACTTTTGTGCGAACGCCATTTACTACAAAACAATACATAATTATATTAATAAATATGCAGTAAAAATCTCTGCATATGCCACAATAACTAAACTATTGTTATCTGTGTTTAAAATAATAATTTAAAAAACCATAAAGTAAAATCTTAATTTTGTTCAATGTTAGCCTCGCAAACCTGTGGTGTTTCGATACCAAACTAAACATTTCCTGTAAAAAGGAAATATTCACTTTAAGAATACCTACACATTGCATTCAAAACTGTATGTTACATACCTTCTAATTTTCATCTTGTATATCAGGATTACATAATATTGTAATCACTTTCAGGACTTTAATCACATGCTACAGAAAATGGCCCTTGTAAAAGTTTCCCAAAAGGGAAAGTTTCATCTAAAGCCATTTCGTGGACAATGGCTATCGTTATGGTCTTCCCACAGCCATAACGTTTGGCACTTTAATCTTTTGGAAACATCTGCCATAAAAGTGGACCAGTATGGCTGGCAGCACTGAGTGACACATTGTGTTCTATCAAAAAAGACGTAAACAACAATTCAGCACGAGTTACATCTCCTTGACAATTATACGATGTTTTAAAAAACGTAGTCAGTTGGAGTTACTATGAGTTCACTTCACATTACCTTTGTGTTTGAGACCATTTACATGATGAAAAATATCGTTTCTGCCTCCGTGGGCAATGTTAAAATTGTTTTGGCAAATGTCGCAAAATGCAAATTTTACACTTTTATTAGATTTCCTGTTACATTGGAACTTTGCAATGTATGCTTCCTTAAAAGTTTGAAAATAACTTTGTGATGGTATAATCTTAGTACTCATCTTTATAGATTTGCAGAAAAGCTAAACTAACAGCTCGCTTCTTCCAGTAATTAGACTCTACAACAAAGAAACACCACCACACACTAAAAACAACACACATAAGAAAGTATTCTTTTGTTGCTACAACATTGTTCAACACTGTGCACGCAGATTTTACGCTTCTCTTTCATTTACTGTGATTTCCCTCCCAAGAGGAGACCAATCAACTGCTACGATGAACTAGCATCTACAGGGACTGAAATACCACGGCCGCTCAATCAGCGTTTTTTTTTTTTTTTTTTTTGATTGGAGGTTTAACGACCACCGTGAGCAACTCAATGGGCTATAAGCAGTCGCCCGTCCCTAATTTAGGGTCACTGGTTCCAGGGAAGGGAGAGAGCCAGTGCCGTAAGACAAGCACAACATCCATGCCTCACCGGGATTCGAACCCGGACCCCTTGCGGACGAGTGATCAGAGGCCAGCGCCTTAGACCACTGCGCCACCGGGGCGGCTCAATCAGCGTTACCACCCACTTGATCGAGTCGGGCTGTGGAAATACAAAACGGGACGGCCACCATCACAGACTGTACACATGCGTCTAGCGTCGGCACATCACTTGAGCACTCCCGTGGAACACAAAGCCGGCGAGTCAAAGATGGCATCATCGCGTGACACAGCGCTCGTAAGATCCAGTAGAAAATCTAAGTGGATGGTTGCAGGGGATTGAAATATTTCGATTGAACAATTGAAATATTAAAAAATCCGTAAAAAAAGGCCTCTATCCGTAAATCAGTAAAATTAAGCAGAAATCCGTAAATTTCGAGGATAATCCGTAAAAGCTGGCAAGTATGCAATGGTGCCATACAAATTTTTGTTGTGTTTGCAATTATATCCACACAACGTGCATCCTTTAAAAATCTAACATATGAGTAATGAAAATTGTAACATCCAAATTACTAGTGAATCCTTTTTCAAAAGATACTAAACAGGAATAAAGAATTATTTATTAATTTAAAAAATGCATATTACCATCTTACCACATTAGTGAATATTCTTATAAAATTAACTAGATAAATTTAATTTACAAATCTTCACAATAAAATTACAGATGGAAAAAAAATGTATTCAGTTTAACATTATACAAGAGAAACTTACCCATATGTCCATAGCTTCATTTATAGGATAATTATTATAAGTATCGAGTATTTCTGGAGGCCGATACATCGGAGTAGTATTTTTACACACCTAAAAGAGAAATAGAAAAAAAAAGTCAATAATGAAAGAACAATTTAAAGATCATATAAATAGCATACAGCCAAAAACGGATGACAAAGTCTATGTGAATAGCAAGTCACAAAAGTAATTTTACCGTACATTATTATCTTAAATTTACAAGGACATCAGGAGATAAATATTTTCTGGCATCTTTACAAATCACTGTCTCAAACTGATTTCTGAAAACAATTAACCTGACAAATGCATAGGCAAAAAATTTAGCACACAGATAACTCGGAAATGTTGTACCTCTGTAGAATTCTACAATAATATTCAATAGGTAAAAGTCCAGTACTCAAAATTAATAACTGCATAATTATTTAAGAAAGGTATTAGTGACAAAAGGGTATGCAATTTGAGATTGAATACTAAGACATAGGAATGGAGCAAAGCTACATAACTATAAAAATGGGGCTTCAGAATGCTTTTACTGCAGACAAGAGCAATGTCACAGATTTTTTTAGTGTAATGAGCATGTCTTTTGACATTATGTGTGATAACATAAAATACACTCAGAATTTTTTTTAGTGTAATGATCATGTCTGTGTATTTTATGTGTGATAACATAAAATACACTCATTGTCATAAAAATCTGCGCACCAAGAATAAACCGTGCGATTAACACGACACTCAGCAAATAGCTATGGGGAGGGTAGACAGGCAAATGATTAAAGTTTCGTGCGATTCAACATGCAAATTGATCAAAGTTTCGTGCGATTCCACATGCCAGCGAATCCAAGACCGGCGTTGCAATCCTTGGGGCTTATAAGATGCAGCGCAGGGGATTCCACATTCGACTGTGGAGGGGATTCCACATTTGACTCTTATCATGCATTCGTGCCGAAGTGCATGATAAGAGTCAGGTGAGATCCCTGAGCGATAGACTTGCCGAGGAGCTGCCGTAGATGTGCGTATGGGCAACTGATGGAGTTTGAACGAGGCCGTATCATCGGGATGAGAGAGGCAGGGTGGTTGGCGCACCGAATTGACCGCCATTTGGGCCGGTCAGACAGTATAGTGCGATCGTGTGTTGGGTGCAATGGACACGGGAAGGCACCCAGACACAGCGGACTGGCTCTGGACGACCCCCCCCCCACCCACACACACACACACACACACACACACCACCAGCAGCAGACAGGACCGTGGGATCATGAGAGTGGCACGCGCAGATGCGACGTCTTTGTCCAATATCTAGAGACGCAGCGGCTGTATAAGGGACTCCTGTGTCCACCAGAACTATTTCCAGACAGAACTATTTCCAGACGCCTGGCACAGGCGAATCTGCACTCTCGATGGCCCTTACGTTTTCTGCCACTACCATCGTTGCCATCGATTGCAGTGGTGTCAGTAGCAAACAATGTGGAATACTACAGACTGGCGATGTATAGTGTTCAGCGACAAATCCCGCTTCTGTACGGGAACAGACGACCACCGTGTCAGAGTTTGGAGGACTGCAGGTGAGCGCTACAATCCCAACCTCATTGTACAGCGGTACACGTCCCGAACTGCAGGCGCGATGGTCTGAGGAGCCATTGCATATGACAGCAGGATTTCCCTCGCAGTGAGTGATCCGAGGGAAATTGACAGCCCAGCACTACATACAGGAGATCCTGTGGCCCCATGCGATGCTTTTCTGGCGGGGCGGCCAGGGGCCATTTTCTAACAAGATAACGCACGTCTGCATACAGCTCAGGTTTCCCATGACTGTCAACGTCAGGCTTCGAAACTTCCGTGGCCTGCCAGATCACCTGATCTCTTGCCCATCGAGCGCATGTGAGATCAGATGGGATGCCAGCTTTCTCCATGTCCCAGTGTTCATGATTTAGAGTGTCAGTTGCAAGAAATGTGGGGCAGTCTGTCGCAGGATAACATACAGCGTCTCTTTGACTCGATGCGAGACCGTATCACGGCATGTATTCGAGCACGAAGCGGTCCAATGCAGTACTAACGCTGACCAGAATGTGTACCATATGTCCGTGGGATATCGTCCTGCTGCTGTGATATTGTAATCACTTCTGTCCTTGGTGCGCACCATCTCACTGCTAAAATCTCATTTCAATCCAATGCTTCCTTCTTGGTGCACGGATTTTTATGACAATGAGTGTACAATAATTATTGAACATTTATTGGCGTCATAAAATCTCATGACTTCAGGCTTATGGTAACTAATGAAACGTTCAGAATGGAGATACAGTTGCAAACAGAAATGTTCATCTACAGCCTTGTACCAGAAAGCTGAATTACAAAGAAAATTCACAAAGAATTCTACCTGAAGCAAACAAATTATATACACTCAGATTTCACAATGAGAGAAGAAGAGATATCAACTTCAAATGTAAATTTTATTTCCCTATTGACAAAACTGTGCACCACTTGAAGCAGAAATATACATTATTTTTTGTCAATATAACTGGTACCCTATACAGAAGAAATTCCTTCAATCACTATTTTAGAAGAGAAGTTATGGCTCCAGATGAAAATATGCATTTCCACCCTTTAATGGCAGATAGTGCATTACAGAAAGGTAAAAACTGTACACAAAATATTTTTCATGAAAGACACTCACCAAAACAAGGAATCTTTCAACTCATATTTTTGGAAGAGGAGATAATCTGGGAAATGGAATACACATTTATACCTTCTTCGGGGGAAACTGCATGTTATTTAAAATACATAATGAGTGTAAAATGTTTGACATAGTTAATGGTATCTGGTGCCAACAGAATTTTTTAATCAGAATTTTAGAAGTAGAGAATGTGGATACAGATAAAAACTTGCAGTATAAAAGTGTTACAAAACAGAAGATTCTTCTTAGTAAAAATATCTAATGCAATTTTTTTCAAACTGAACTCTTTATAACAGATACAGCTAGAGAAATACAATGCGCATTATGCATTTATGTCCCCAAGTGGGAATATTGATGCACAACATGCACAGAATAAATGGCATCAAGTACAAGAAGCATTTTTCATTCAAATGTTAGAAGTGCAGATACGGTTATAGGTGGGAATACATACAAAATATTTTTTTCACAATGGAAGATATCCATTACAAAATGGGTTTTTCAAATTGGATATTTGTTTTTAAAAGCAGACATGAAGAAAAGCAATATACAATTTACATGCCTTATCATGAAAGCTGTACATCACGTGAAGCAGAAAATGTGTGAATACACTGGCGGAAAGTGAAAAAAAAACACCAAGAAGGAGACGTCTGATACCAACGAAATTTATACAGCATAATAATGGAATACAGAGGATAACGTGATCAAAGCATTATGGCAAAATACAGCTGTATTTGCTGGTAAACTGAAAAATAACATTTCCATGTAACATGGTTAGTACGAGGTTGAACCGCCATGAACTGCATCACACTGTGCAATTCTGGCATGGAGTCTGTCGTACAGATGTTGCATATAAGTTTGGGGTATTGAGTTGCAAGCATCCTCAACCTGGACGCGTAAATCGGGGATGGTCGTGGCTGGCCGTGGAGACCGGATAAGTCGTTGTCCCATAAAATCCCACACGTGCTCAATGGGAGACAAATCCGGTGAAAGTGCAGGCCATGGAAGTTGTCTCACACCCTGAAGTGCATACTGCGTTGCACGTGCCGTGTGTGGGCATGCGTTATCTTGCTGGAAAACACCATGATAGACCGACCTTACAAATGGCACAACAACGGGCTGAATGATGTTGTTGATGTAGGAGGTGCTGTTTAACGTACCCGGTACAAACACTAGTTGTGTACGGGAGTGATAGCTGATCACTCCCCACACCAGGAGACCAGGTGTAGGCCCTGTGTGTCGCTGGCGGATGCAAGAAGGGTAGAGACGCTCCTCTGTGCGTCTGCGAACACGCATACGGCCATCGAAGGCTCACAAGCAAAATCTGATTTAATCGCTGAACACGACAGATCTCCATTGCGTTTTCCAGTGCAGACGTTGGCGACACCACTGCTGCCGTTCCTGACGGTGGGCTGGAGTCAGAGGTACACATGCCAGAGGCACAAATGCAAGTAGTCCTGCATCCAGTAGACGGTTGCGGATTGTTCGCACAGTCACCTCAGGTGCAACGGCAGTTCGGATTTGCGTCGCAGTGGATGTTCTGCTTGACAACGCCGCTCTTCTTATGCGTCGATCGGTCCGCTCATCAGTCCGTCTGCGACTCCCAGTTCCACGTCTTCTCGTGTGGGAATGTTCCTCTGACCATCTACGCCACCATCATACCACCACCGATACTTCCCGTCCAATTCGCTCCGCAATACGACGATATGACCACCCGGCCTCGCGGAGTCCGACTAGACGACCTCACTCAAAGTCCGATAACTGCTGAAATCGTACAAGTCTTCCATGTCCAGGCATTGCAGCTTCTTCAGGGTCTTCGCATGTGTCCGTACGCCGACGACTGATTACATTCACTACACCCCGTACTCCTTAAATACCACCGACGATAATTTGCATATTATGCTGTGCTGTGGCGTAAGCGCTCACCGGTTGGTCCCGAAATTAACATCACACCTACGTAAACTCGGCCCCATTAACATATGTAAATTTCATGATCGTCCGCCAATTCCTTCTTGGTGTTCTTTTTTCACTTTCCGCCAGTGTATGTTCTTCATATCATGTGTATCTAATCAAAATGAATTCTTTCAATTGGATTTTTAGAAGCAGAGATACTGTGGCAAATAGAAATACACACACCACCTAGCCCAGTGCTGCCCAACTGTTGGCCCACAGAGTGAAAATTTGAGGCCTGCAAATGAAGAATATACAGAATTTCATTTCTGACTGAAAAGAGATGGAATCAAATATGAAATATTACACTGCATTGCACACCAACAAGCACTATGTGAGTCATCACTAAGACTATCGAATACAACGGACAAGGAAATATTGAATTAATTAGGGGCGAAAATCATGCTTTTATGTATAGAAAATTTGAAACATTTTTAGATGAATTTGATGCCCAAATGGCAATTTCCTTCTGCACAACTGAATCCATTGGTTAAGTGCTGCAAAATGTTTAGTGAGACATTTCTAACTTCGAAAAAACTTTCTAACGCAGCATTTGAATGTGTTAAATATTACTTTGAAAAGGAAAGACCAAAATATCTAATCTTTACAGTTGCATAGCTAGTTTTTGTAAAAATCTAGAAAGAAACAGTTTGACTCACTTCAATTCTTGCAAAGAGCTTTTCGATGGAATGACAAAGCACTAATGAAATTAACTATAAATTTCAAAATATTTGTCCCTCAGAAAAACATTCTTTTTAAGAATTCTGATGACAGGCATAAACAATATGATGAATTGAAACCAAGCCTATATCTGTTCAACAATTCATTGAATGCTGGCATTGGAAGTATAAACTCCATTTATCGAATGGAATTATGTGAACTTCAAGCAAATTAATTTATTGGAGCTCAATCAGGGATTGGAGCAAGACTGTGTAAACTTTCTTTTCACTGAGAAAGTGAAAGTTATTTCACATTTTGAAGTGCTTACTTATGTGAGAGGGCATTTTCTGACATGACACGTAAATACAGGGAAAATATGAATGACTCTACTGTTGAAAATCATTTAGACTTTTAATGAATGAAAAGCACATCGTTTGTGGACATGTGCCAATTTTTAGTGGATTTTAATTGTCCACAGTGCTTCAATTAAATGTTTGTTTTTTAATTTTAAATTTTAACTACTGTGATATCAATGAAAACAGCCTAAAGATTTAATAAATTAAGCAGGACTTCTTTATATTTACATCATTTTACACATATTTTTTTTAAAAAACCTTATCCCACAGCTCTGTAGGTGTTGGACAGAGAAAGACCAGAAAATATAAGCAAACCAGGCTTCATAGTGTAAACTATGGGATAAGAAAAAAATGCTGAGACTTTTAGAAGCAGAGATAACAAAGAAAATAGGAACACTCACACCTCTAGCAGGAAAACTGTATGCTATTAAAAGCAGACAGTGAGTGCAATCTTCATAAGTGAATGGCATCTAGTGTACAACTAATTTTTAAAACATATTTTTAGAAGTGGCGAGACAGTTGGAAATAGAAACACACTTTTGCCACCTAGAGGCAAATTTGTGCATTATGAAAACTTTTGAAAGTACAGTATATACTCGTGCATAAGTCGATCTCACATATAAGACAACCCCTCGTACTTGAAAAGCTAAAAATTTGTGAAAAACCTTGACATCATATAAGCCAATCTTATATTTCAAGATTTTGGGAAATATATTTACTGAAATTAATGATTCAAATTTCTGAGATTATCTTCTGAAAAAAATCTTCAAAGTACAATTCACTATCGGAGTTTCTAAATAATTCCAGTAACATCCATTCTATTACTTATGCAGCATATTTTGAGAATTATAACCAATTTCGGTGAAAATGCATCCCACAATTCTTTTACCCAAGAATTAACAAGGCTATGTACACCTTTTATAGAAGGTTGGTTGGTTGGTTGGTTGGTTGGTTGGTTTGTTAGTTTTTATGGCGCAAGGGCCATGTCTGGCCAAAGAGCGCCAAACACAAGACAAGACAAGACACAGGACAGACAAACAGTATTAAAAATATGGTAGAAAACTTAAAATCTGGCTGATTAAGTAAAAGTGAAAAATGAGAGTGATGGAAGGGCTAAAAGACAATGAAACAAACAGCATTAAAAAACATGATACAATGTTTAAAATTTGGTTGATTCATTAAAACTGAAAAATGAGGATAATGGAAGAGCTAAAATCTAAATCCGTTTAAAAAAGTCAATTTCTTTTAAAAACGAAAACACAGCGACAGTATTGCAGTGGTCATCCAGGACCCGCTGCAGAGTAGCGGCATCCTCGGTCAACAAATGAGAATGAAAATAATGGAAACGTACACCACGAAAACGAACACAGCTACACAAAAGATGAATGACAGTGAGTCAGCAATTGCACGTCTCACACATCGGCGCAGTGTCGCCACACAGCAAAAAGTGGTGAGTGAAACGACAATGCCCAATGCGGAGACGCGCAAGCACCACTTCCTCCCTGCGGTTCCCACGAGATGAGGAGTTCCAGATTTCGAGAATAGGTTTCATACGATGCAGTTTATTTTCCACCTGTTGGTCCCACAGACCCTGCCACGTTCGTTTGATATGATCACGAACAAGAAATCGAAAATCGCGATGAAAGAGTGGCAAGGGTGTGACGACCAAAGAGGAAGCAGATCTAGCGGCCGCATCAGCACACTCGTTACCCGAGATTCCAACATGCCCAGGAATCCAGAAGAATTGAATCTGGACACCGGCCTCGAGCAAGGAACGAAGAAGCCTTCGTACGTTCAAAAGAAAAGGATGATTACAATAGTCCAGCGATGACAAAGACTGCAGGACACTTAAGGAATCCGTATAGACCATAGCCCTATGACGAGAACTCGACTGAACATGAAGAAGAGCAAGATACACAGCATGCATCTCCGCCAAAAACACAGTGGCCTCAGCAGGGATCCGCGCTACTGACACGTCATCAACACAGACAGCTGCGGATCCAACGACTCCATGCATCTTGGAGCCATCAGTGAAAATGGGAGTGTATTCAGTTTTGAGGGCACGGTGCTCAGCGAAGAGCTGCTGGTACACTGACGCAGGGGTTGAGGATTTGTCGAAAGACGTAAAGGTGGTATCAGCCATGGCACCAAGTGGGTGCCATGGAGGATCCCCAAAGCCCCTGGTCGCTGCAACAAGCGAGAAGTCGAGCCCTGCATCTCGAGCTACGGCCGCCATACAAAGACCGAAGGTTGGAATGCACGAGGGCCGGTTCTCAAATAAACGAGCATGCTGAGGATGGAAAATTGCACCGTACAAAGGATGGTCTGGAAGAGACCGAAGTTTTAAGTAAAAGTGAACAGACAGCTGCAGACGGTGTAATTCAAGCGATGGTTCGTTCGTATCAGCGTAAAGGCTGCGAATCGGAGATGTTCGAAATGCTCCCGTACAAAGACGCAGCGCCTGATGATGAACAGCGTCCAAAGGCCGGAGAACGGAAGGACGAGCCGAGCCATACACGATACAGCCATAATCCAGTTTCGACCGAATTAAGGAGTGGCAAATGCGAAACAAAGAGATCCTGTCTGCGCCCCACGAAACTCTCGAAAGGATTTTAGAATAGGAAGAGCACGCAGACAGGAAATCTTGAGCCGCCGAACGTGCACACGGAACGTAAGCGCACGGTCGACGGTCAGTCCAAGGAACTTGGTCTCCGGCAAAACTGGAATGGCTGCACGGTCTAAATACAGCTCGGGGTCAGGATGGAGGCCACGCCTCCGGCAGAAATGAACACACGCTGTCTTGTCAGGAGAAAGAACGAAACCATTGCTATTCGACTCTTTAAAAATCTGATTAATTGCAGACTGCAACTGCCTTTCAATGAAACGCATGCTCCATGACGAGCAGAAGATGTGCAAGTCATCGACATACACAGTAGCCGAAACCGCAGGAGGAAGATTTGTGAGGAGACAATTAATGCGCAGGATGAACAATGTGACAGATAAAATGCAACCTTGAGGAACACCTTGTTCTTGATGGAATGTTGCAGATAGCATCGTACCCAGGCGCACCTGGAACACCCGATTGCGAAGAAAATTTACAATAAATGTTGGAAGATTTCCTCGCAATCCGCATGCGTGGAGGTCACGGATAATCCCGTGCCACCAAGCACTATCATAGGCTTTCTCGATGTCAAAGAATACAGAAACCAGGTGCTGCCTACGCACAAACGCCTCGCGCACAGATGTCTCAAGGTGCAGGAGATGATCGTGAGGTGAACGATGACGCCGAAAACCGCTTTGTGATGGTGAAAGTAATTGATGATGTTCTAAAAAATGAATTAATCGTGAGTTAACCATGCGTTCGAGAACTTTACACAGACAGCTAGTGAGAGCAATTCGGCGATAACTAGAGGGAGACTTAGGATCCTTGCCAGGCTTCGGAAAAGGTAGAACAAAAGCCTTTCGCCAAGACTCCGGGAAACTGTGTTCTAACCAGATGCGGTTGTATAAGATTAAAAGGTTCTCGAGAGATGACTGCGAGAGATGACAGAGCATGTCGTAGTGGATATCATCGGGACCGACAGAATTAGCGCCGGACCGATGCAGAGCCACCCGAAGTTCACACATGCTGAAGGGGGAGTTATAACCAGTGTCGGTATATGGCGCAAAGAGATTCTCTGGCGTTCCGCGGTGGATTGAATCCTATAAAAGGAGGACGGATACGCCAGATCACTCGAAACGGAGGCAAACGCCTCCCCCCAAACAATCTGCAATCTCCCCGACTTCAGCATATGTGCAGCAGTTACTCTCGAGAATGGCAATCTGGTGTGAACTGTAGGTACCATGGATCTTACGAATCCTTTCCCACACAGTTTTCGAACTGGCACGTGAGGTAAGAGATGATACATACTGGATCCAAGACTTCCTCTTGCTACGTCGACGCACCAACCGAGCATAGGATTTAGCACGTTTAAAAGCAACGAGATTAGCCTCGGTTGGATAACGCTGAAAAGTAGACCAGGCCTTGTGTTGAGCTCTCCTAGCCGCTGCGCATTCGGGGTTCCACCAAGGTTTCGGAATTCTGGGGAGCTTTGTAGATGTTTTAGGAATTGAAAGATCAGCTGCCTGAAGAATACAAGTTGTGACTTTAAGTACAGCTGTGTCGATTGACTCTTGGGTCACCATTTCAGAAGATATCACCGCGGACGATGTGAAGACCTCCCATCTGGCACGATCCATTCTCCATCGAGGTGGGCGGGAGGCAGAAGATGGCACGTTTGCATGGTGCCAGAGGACGATTGGGAAGTGGTCGCTCCTGTGGAGATCCTTACACACCGTCCACGACCAGTCAGCAATAATCGATGGTGAACCCAAGGTCTAATCGATCGCACTGAAGGATCTTGTCAGCTCATGGAAGTAAGTGTCAGCACCGGTGTTTAAAAGGCACACAGAGGCCGAGCACAGAAGAGACTCTATGCGACGACCTCTCGCGCTGGCGCTGACACTACCCCACAAAGGATGATGAGCATTAAAGTCACCCAAAAGAAGGGTGAAGGCAGCTGATCAATCAAGCTCTCCAGAACAGAGACGCTAACATCCTTATCCGGTGGTAGATAAACACTGCAAACAGTAAGAGGCACAGGCATAGAAATACGAACCGCCACGGCCTGCACAGTTGTGGAAACCGCGACGGAAGATACCAGAACCCTGTGAGGGACGAGAATAGCGACACCCCCACAGGCTATATTTCCAGATGAGTTATCTGTCCGAAATGCACTGTAGCCTCGAACTGAAAGCAGGTCCGATGGTTTAAGCTTTGTCTCCTGGAGACAAAGGCACACTGGAGAGTACAAATAAAGCAGATGTTTCACGTCATCAAAACTGGTGCGAAAACCTCGGCAGTTCCACTGAATTATTGAACCCATTGGTAAAAATGAAATGAAAAAAGGAAATGGTTAAACTTGGTCAGCCTCCATTTCCTCTGGTGAGCGTTCCCCCAAATTTGGGGGTGTGACCAGGGGCCAAGATTGGTGAATGCTTTGTCCCAAGTGTCTTAGCGGGATTTGCTCGCTGTTGATTGTTTGGCTGAGACTTTGAAGGAGAAGAAATGCTCTTCTTATCCTTGACCTTGGTGTTGGTGTTGGCATTTTTGCCAGAAGAAGTGGCCTGAGTTCCCTTGCTGGTGGTGGGATGAGTCTGCTTCGGTGAAGTGGTGGGTGCCGCTTTCAGACCCCTAGCTCGCGACTGGAGTGCCTCCAGTTCGGCTGCGATGATATCATCTACATTGAATGGACATTTAGGGGGATCTGAATGTCGGTCTGAATGGCAACCGTAGATTTGGCAACCACCACTGAAGCGTATGATCGCCGATCAGATGTAACAGGAACCACTCTTCTTCTGGCCTCAGGATAGGAAATATTTTCCACCGTTTTGAGCCTTTGGATTTCCTTCTCCTCCTTCCACTTGGGACAATCTTTGGCTGATGCTGGGTGTGAGCCCTTGCAGTTCACACAAAACTCGGCCTCGGCCACACATTCTGAAAGTAGATGCTCTGTGGCACCACAGCGTCCACACCTAAGAGTACTCCTACATGACTGCTGCGAGTGGCCGTACGACTGGCACCTAAAACATCTCAACGGGTTAGGGATGTACGGTCGTACCTCGAGGTGGAGATACCCTGCCTTGATGGATATAGGCAGGGAAGGGCTGTTGAATGTCAAGATGATGTTCCAGGATGGGACAAACTGCCCATTCCTCCTGAAAGAAATACGCCGCACACCCGTAACATGTTGGCTCTTCAGTTCTTCGAGAAGTTCATCCTCAAAACATTCAATAAGATCCCGAGAGGAGACAACACCTCGAGATGAATTTCGGTAACCGTGTGGTGTTATTTTGACAGGTGTCTCGAGCAGCATGCTGGTGTTGATAAGTGTGGAACTGTAGGCTACAGTAGACATCTCAACAAGAAGATCTCCAGACTGGAGCTTCTTGACACTCTTAGGAGAGCTTGCGATTGATTGAAGTGCTTTATGGATCCAAAATGGACTTTTGGCACTCAAAGGCTTTGAAGGGTCCAATGAGTGCACAAAAAAGAATCTAGCATTTGAAACATCAGCGACAAATTTTTTGGCGGAAGGACCTGAACCTTCCTCCATACCTCTTTTAGTTTTGGGTTCATGGGAAATTTCGTTAAGAGCCATGAAAAAAAATAAAGGATTCATCCGCCAACTTCCCCACCCACAATCGAGCCCAACAAGGGAGAACCGGAGGTCCGCAAGCCCAAGTGGACGCAGGACACGGCTCTAGGGATAGCAAGCGGATATAGCAAGTTGATAGGGCAGACATGCGCTCGGCGAGCACACAGACTTTCCCCATGCCCACCCTATCCCCAGACTCACCCTGTCGTACGAGACGACAAGCCGTTAGAGGTCTGGGCTCCACTCGGCCACAGACCTCATTGACTAGGAGAGGGTTAGTTCCCAGCCGCCCGTTTAGGGTGAAGCAGGGGGCAAAGAGGAGTGTTGGCAACTGGCGGCAACAACACCCAGGCCTCCAGAAACCTCAGCCTCCAGCATCCCCTTTTCCACCTTACGGGTCACCGCACACGGCAAACGTGCAGGTAGGTCTAGCTAACCAGCTCGGGAGAACAAAGAAAGGAACATGAAATGGAGAAGACAGGATAGAAAACGAGAAACTATAATCCAGAGCTGGCGCATAATCACAACCTCAGCAACCTACAACTGAGGCGGGAGCGTGTCAAGTGAAAAAACAAAAAACATAAAAAATGTGAAAATCATCACATATACTACATGTCGGCTCGGGCCGTGGGGACGCCATCCCCCAGCAGCTGAATGAACAGCTGTTCCTTCGGTAATGTAATCGTACAAGACGAAAAAGAAAGATGTTCCGTCACAAGGTCAGCTCGGGCCGTGGGGGCGCCGCTCCCCAAATAACTGGAAAACCAGTTATCCCCGTGCGGGGCTTTTATAGAAGACCAAGTCTTTTCTATTCCATAGCACTGATGGCTTCCACCAATGCAAAACAGAAGCAGACCTGCCAACCTCTCAGAACCAAAAAACATAACACTCAGATAGAAAAATCGTACCACGACGCATGTTGATAATTTTTGAAGCCTATTTCAGCTATATAAATTCTTGATGATGAGAATGTAGGGATTTTTCCCTACATCAAAATTTTATTGAGAAGCTAATTAAATGTAATCAGCAAACACTTCTACGTTGTTAATTATTAGAAAAAAAATTACGATTACAGGAGAAATCCTCACTCCGCCTAACTTCCATTTTCGGAAATTTTGTGGGAAGGAAAACTTGCATCTTAGGGAGTCTGCAAAATGGTTTAATAATGGGGTTCTGGGGATGTCATTTTTGTCTGCAGGACCAAAATAAATCTACGATGTGCATCGGCAGTCACCGTGATTATGCTACGAGGATTAGTACAAAATGAATCTGCAATGTACGTCGGCCGTCACCGCGATTCTTCTACAGGGGTGGGTACAAAATAAATCTGCAATGTATGTCGCCCATACCGCGATTTTGCTACGGGAATTAGTACAAAATAAACCTGCGATGTATGTCGCCGCGATTCTTCTACGGCGATGAGTACAAAATAAATCTGCGATGTACGTCAGTCGTCGTGATTCTTCTACGGGGACGAGTACAAAATAAATCTGTGATGTACGTCGGCCGTCGCGAGAAAAAAATTACGATTACGGAAGAAATCCTTACTACGCCTAACTTTTCAGAAATTTTGAAAGGCGGAAAACTTGTGTCTATGATAGGGAGTCTGCAAGATGGTTTAATAGTGTTCTGGGGATGTCGTTTTTGTCTGCAGGACCAAAATAAATCTGCGACGTACGCTGCCCGTCGCCACGTTCTGCTACACGGCTTCTGTCTGAAAAGGGAAAAAATGGGGGGAAACACGACTAAAAAAAAATCGTATTTTTGGCTGCAAAATCGTATTAGCATACTGCAGCATGATTTATTGTACAAAATACGATAAAATTGTAACAGTTGGCAGGTCTGCAGAAGACATGCATGCCTTTGCTTGCTGTGGCTCACCTCAACAGCTAAGTGATTTACGTGGTGTCAGACTCACTGCATGCCCAGTTCAAAAGACGGCATACCATGGTTGCCGACAGGAAATAATGAGGTATTCTATGTTTGGAAGCAAGAAATTTCAGTCTCCATTTGAAACAGGATTAGGTTTTTTACTTATCGTATTAGTGACACCCATTCCAGTAGGAATCCTATTCTGGGTGAAAAAATATTTCAATTTTTTTTATTTTTTTTTTTTGGAAGTACTTCTGAAGAAATGTTACATGAATACTCGCACTGCAGATGTCTGCAATTTGTGCACTTTGAAACAGCTGCTTTATCCGCATGCAACTACTTGATATAAATAAGTGAAATGAAAAACAAGGTCAGATGTTTTTAAAGAACACATACAAATATATTTCAATGAATAAGAATAAAATACATAAAATTGAATGTGAACAATCTCTGTAATCGTAATTTTCTTCTTCAGAATGAAATTAATGACTCTTTTTGCATTGGGTGTATGCCATTGGTCGATGGGAGGAGTATTGTTTCTTCACAATGTCTTGAGAGCAGAATAACTATACTTACCAGTTGTTATCCACAGCTGTGACTCCTCAAAGTGGGAAGCACAGCTGAGAATATAACTGACAGAAGGTTAAAAAACTATAAGGCACTGACACACAGAAAGCCGTGGCCTAAAATTTAAACAAACCCGCCAGTCAATTCTGTGGGAGAATTCATGTGACACTTCAGAAATCCAACCGTATTTTTTACTGACCAATGTACACTGATGAGACATTACATTATGACCACCTACCTAATAAGCTGTAGGACCGCCTTTAGCCCGCAAAACAGCAGCCACTCGGCGAGGCATCAGTTCGACAAAGTGGCGATAGGTATCCTGAGGTATCTGGTACCATAATGTCAACAGCAGGTCCTCCAGTTCCTGTACATTTCGGGGTGGTGGTGATTTAGCGCAAACCTGCTTTTCCAAGTCAAATCACAAATGTTCGATTGGGTTCCAGTCAGGTGAATTTGGAGGCCGAGGCATTAACAGAAAGTCACCAGCATGTTCCTCGAACCACTCCTTGATGATTCTGGCAGTGTGGCATGATACATTATCCTGTTGGTAATGGCCATCACCAGTAGGGAACACAGTTGCCATGAATTGTGAATTTGGTCCGCAACGATGTTCAGATACCTGACAGCTGTCAGGGATTGGACTGTTGGGATAATGGGGCCTAAAGTGTCCCAAGAAAACATCGCCCACAGCATAGCACCGCCGCCGCCAGCCTGTTTCTGCCCAACAGTGCATCTAAGTGCCATAGCCTCCATTGGGAATCAGCGTATCCGCTCTCAGCCATCTACATGATGCACCAGGAATCTTGATTCGTCAGATCAGGCCACTTTCTTCCAATCACCTACGGTCCAATCACTATGATCTTGGGCCCATTTCATGCATTGTTGACGATGACGTGCAGTGAACATGGGGACTTGGCTGGGTCTTCGGCTATGCAGGCCTATGCACAGAAAGCTGTGATAAACTGTGTGCTGCGACACATTGCTCTGATCATCGTTGTTGTAGCTGCGGGTGATTTGTCGCACTGTGGCCCTGCGGTCGCTGTGAACAATGCATGACAGTCTCTGCTCTCCTCTGGCATTAATGAGCTGTGGACGACACATGGCTGGGCGACGGTTCGTCGTTTGGCCATCTGTGCACCACTTCTGATATGTACTCACTACAGTGGCACGTGAACAAGCCACAAGCAGCGCCGTTTCCGAGATCGTAGTTCCAAGACGCTGTGCCATCACAATTTGTCCTTTATCAAACTCCGATAAGACAGCAGCTTTTCCCATTCTGACTCTGAACACTCTACTAACCGAAAGCCTGTCCTTGGGTTGTATATATACTGCTATGTGAACTTCACCTGCGCCCCCGTTCACATTCTCCAGGCACACTCATTTCTCTAGGCTCGGGGTGGCCATAATGTAATGGCTCATTGGTGTGTAAGCCGACCCTCCCTTCGTGTTTTGAAAGCAGGATTTCTTCCAAAAACTTTCGGCTTATATGCGAGTATATATGGTACATGTTTTGTATAGTGGAAGATATCAGACATGTAAAGAATACTTCAAAATGGGAGTTTTACAAAAGTACAGCTAGAAAAAGAAACAGAACATACATTTACTTTCTCTATAGGGAAAATTTCAATATTTTGAGCAGAAAATGTATTAGCTGTGCCACTTAATTCTCGGCCCCTAACCGTAAGCGATCATAGAATGTCGGCAAATGCAAATAGCTGTGTGCGATAATGGCTGATTGCAGCGCCATCCAACAGCTTTCCAGGCAACCGTAACCGCTCACAGCTGTAGTGACAGAAGAGACGAAAGTTGACGGTGAAAGCAATGTTGTTCGAGTAGCAACATTTGAGGCACTGCCTCCTGTTTGTGTTTCAGCTGAAAAAAGTGCTGCGGAAGCCCAGCAAATGATGTGCTGCTTTGGGTGAGGCTGCTGTGTCCTACAGTACGTGTAATAAGCAGTTTCAGCGGTTTAAGCAGGGAAATTTCGATCTCCGTGATGCAGAACGTCCGGGACAGCCACAGAAAGTTGACGATGAGGAACTGGAACAACTGTTGGACGCGGATCCCTGTCGCACACAGTCAGAGCTCGCCCAGAAACTCGGAGTAACACTGCAAGCCATTGCAAAGTGCCTGCACAAGCTTAGACAGATGCACAAGGAGGGCTGTTGGGTGCCCAATCAACTCACAGCTGCGAACAAGTCTAGGCGTTACAATGTTGCTGTGTCCTTGCTCTCCAGATTCAAGAAAAAGGATTTCCTCCACAAGATTTTGACCTGTGATGAGAAGTGGATCATCTACGATAATCCTAAGTGGCACAAATCGTGGGTTTATCCAGGTCAGCCTACCACCAGTACCGCCAAACCGAATATCCATGCCAGGAAGTTGTTGCTGTGCATATGGTGGGATCAGCGCGGTGTCATACACTATGAGTTGCTCAAACCTGGTGAAACGGTCAATGCTGAGCATTATTGTCAGCTACTCATTCGTGTGAGTGTTGCAATGGAGGCAAAAAGGCCATACACCGGCAAGGGCAGAAGAGAAGGTCGGTCCTGTTGATTCAGGATAACGAGCGTCATCACCGCGAAAACGACTTTAAATACGATCATTGACCTGGGATGGGAGATTTTGTCCCACCCGGCGTATTCTCCAGACTTTGCCCCGTCGAATTATCCCCTCTTTCGTTCCCTGCAACATCACTTGAGTAATACGCACTTCACTTCTGTCAAGGAGGTCCACACAAGTATTGATAACTATATCAACTCGAAACATCCCTCTTTTTTCTGCAGTGGCATTTGGCAGCTTCCTGACAGATGGTTCAAATGTATCCAACAAGATAGGGATTATTTCCCTGATTAGGTACGTATTCGACTTGCTATAATTTGCTGTCAACGTGTCGCGCCTGTGGCCAAGAATTAAGTTGCACACCTAATATACAAAATGATTATTTTAAGTGGTACTGGAAAAAAAAAAAAATTCTGTCAGATTTTTAAGAACAAAGATACCATAGCAAACAGAAATATGCATTTACACCCTACAGCAAAACACATTATGAAAAAGCAGAACATGTACACAGAATATTCTTCACTGGGAGTTACATAACACAAAAAGATAATTTTATATCAGACTTTAAGAGGCAGAGATCATGAGAAAAATTAAATACACATTATGACCCCTAGATGGTAAACTCTGCATTATTTGAAGAAGAAAATGTAAGCAAAATGGACCTTAATGGCTAAAAGCATCAAGGGGGAGGGGAGTCAATGATATGGAATAAAATACACATTGTGGTCAATAGCATTTAGCATTTATGGCTGCTAGTGGCAAGATTGTGCATAAATAAAAAAGCCCAAATGATACAGATCATCTTTCTCATTCTAGACAAAAACAGAAATCTTAAAATTGAATTAACTGGCGCAACCCACAAAAATGCCCACAGATCAACAATGATTGTATAAGTACATATCCCCCTTACAGTCGTCACACACACAGAAAAGATGTGCTAAAAAACTACACACCTAGAGGAACACTAAAATTTACAGCATGCACTTTGCCATACCTCACCAGCTGTAGTTAACTGTCAGTAAACATTTTGTAAGTAATCCAAGATAATACATTTTTTAAGCTACATGTTAAAAATCTTCATCAGTTTAAAACTACTACTTAACTAGGACCATCCAGGTTTGTTGATTTCATGAAACTCCAATTAAAAACACCAAAGTGTTTCGTAGCAACTAAAATGACATTGTTTCTCACATCAGAATTATTCAAAAATAAAAATTACTTTCTCTTCATGTGAATCACAAGGCTTCAACTGCAGCCACATCAACTACACAGTTTGTTGCATCATCTATAGGACCGAAACTTTGTAATCCAAACCAAGAGAAACCAATACTCTCTCACTCATATTGTAAATTAATTACAGTTAAAATGTACCTTTCCCTATCGAACCTACAAAAAATGCACGTCTTTCATAAAATTAAGATCATGATATATCCCTAATAGCACTTTTAAACTGCACAAAACTGTTTCCAATATATTTCTGGTAAAAGCCAGGTCTGTGAGGTGAAGAAGTGCAAAATCATTTGCATTCTTTAAAAACTTTTGAAGTACTTTTATTACGTATTTCCTAAAGCACTTTTTTTCTTACACACGCACACAAAAATGGAATTAATTTGTCACAGCAACAACAAAAAACGTGTTATACATTAAAAATACATTTCTTTGGTTGTACAGAGACATGCATAGTGCTCATCATCATCATCATCATCATTGTCAACCATTATCAATCCACTGCTGGACGAAGGTCTCCCCAAGTTTCCTCCACAACGGTCTATCTTGTGCCAGTCTCCTCCATGTCACTCCCGCATATTTACGAATTTCATCCACCCATCTCCCATGTGGTCTTTTTCTGGGTCTTTTCCTGTCCCTTGGAATCCAATCTAAAATTTCGGCTGTCCATCTATGGTCTGTCCTTCTGGCAGTATGTCCAGCCCATTGCCATTTCAGTGATTTAACTCTGATCATGATGTCTTCTACTCTCGTCATTTTTCAGATCCACGAGTTCCTCTTCTTATCTCTCCTGATTATACCAAGCATGCACCTCTCCATGCTTCTTTGAGTTGTCTGCAGCCTTTGTATGTCTCTTTTAGTTAAGGTCCACGTCTCTGCACCATACGTAAGCACTGGAAGGATGCATTGATCAAACACTTTTCTTTTAAGACATAATGGCATATTGCTCTTGAAAATTATGCTGTTTCTTCCAAAAGCTCTCCAGGCAAGTTTTGTACGCCGATTAATTTCTTCATCAATGTGACCCTCACTTGATATCTGCTGTCAAGATAAACATACGTACCTGTTATCTCCAGTTTTTCTCCATCAATCGATAAATCTTCATTTCTTGTAAAAGCATTGAACATCACTTTTGTTTTCTGAAAGTTCATTTTTAATCCCACTTCTTTACTCTTGTCAGCAAGTTCCTGGATCATACTCTGCAGTTCTGATGGGGTAGTTGCAAAAATGACTACGTCATCAGCAAAACGAAGGTGGGTTAGATAATCTCCATTAATCTTTATCCCTTTGTTTTCCCAGTTCAGTGATTGAAAGACATTTTCCAATGTGGCATTAAAGAGCTTCGGAGATATGGTGTCACCTTGTCTCACTCCCTTTCCAATTTTTATGTGTGTTGTATTTTCAAACAGCCGAATCTTTGCACTTGCATTTTCATAGATGTTATTAATAATATTAATGTATGCATCTTCAATACCGCAGGGTTTCAGAGCCGTGGTAACTGCTGATGGTTTCACCGAATCAAAGGCTTTTCATAATCGATAAAAGCCATGCACAATGGAAGTTCATATTCCCTCGCTCTTTCAATTAGTTCTCTCAGTACGTGGATATGATCTATTGTGCTGTAGCCACTCCTGAATCCAGCTTGTTCTCTCGGTTGAGCCATGTCCAGTGTTACCTTCAAGCGGTGAGAAAGAACTTTAGTGAAGATTTTATAAACCACTGATAGGAGGCTGATAGGTCTGTAGTTCCTGAGATCCTCAATGTCACCTTTTTTATGTAGCAGGATCATTGTAGCATTGTTCCAATCCTCAGGAATCTTCCCTTCATTAAGGCATCGAGTGAAAATTTGGGCGAGTACTGTTTCAATTTCTCCACTTGCTTCTTGTATGATGTCTATAGTAATTCCATCTTCTCCTGGAGCTTTTCCCCGCTTCATGTTCTTGATTGCATGAGCAACTTCTGCTGGGAGGACTGGAAGAACTCTGGTACCTTTCATGATGTCTGGAGTACATGTATCATCCCTTTCATATAATTTGGAGTAGAAATCTTTCACTCTTGTCAAAATTTCGCCTCTATTTCTTGTTATAGAACCATCTTCTTTTCTCAGAGCCATAATCTGTTTTCTTCCCTTACTGAGATGTCCCTTTGCTATCTTTAGGCTTTGGTTGTTTTCAATTGCTTTCCTTACTAGCTCACAGTTGAATTTCCTTACGTCTTCAGTGATACTTTTTCGTGCTGTCTTGCATAGCTCTATATATTCCACTTTGGAAGTCACATCTTCTTTAGTTGTCCTCATCTCTCTTCTTTTTTGCATCAACATTTTGGTTTTCCTGATAATTTGTTCACATGCAACTTGTTCTTAGACCCAGCTAATTTTGTTGCTGTTTCCATAAGAGCTTTGGTTACTTTTCTGTTAACTTCTGAAATATCCACTTCTTCTGATGTTAGGCCTTCTAAAGCAGAGAATCTGTTTTCAGTTCCAACTTGAAAGTATTATGGTGTTTTTTAAGGTTGGTTATGTCAATACATTTTGCTTGTCTTATGAGCTTGCCACGTTCAGTTTAGTGTTGAGGTGCATCTTACATCTCACCAATCTATGGTCACTACCTGTGTTGAACTTGTTCAGCACACTGCAGTCTTCGATGACGAATTTTTTGTTACACATAATAAAATCAATTTCACTTGTCGTCCCAATTGGATGTCTCCATGTCCATTTCCTATGTGGCTTTTTCTTGAAAAAGGAGGTCAAGATGAAAAATCCTTCAGCCTCTGCAAACTCAGCAGTATTTCCACGCTGGTTTCTGTTGCCATGACCGAATTTACCTACTGAAGTTTCATTCTGTTGCCGGTGCCCTATTTTTGCATTGAAATCTCCCATAATTATCTTCAAGTGCTGCTTACCTTTATTATTTAGATGACGGAATTTCCTCATAAAAGTCTTCAATTTCTTCTTCAGGATGACTTGTGGTGGGTGCATAAGTTTGAATAATCTGAGCCTGGTATCTTCTCGAGAGTTGGATAACGAGTCGTGCAGCTCTGTCAGAGGAACTTTCAACTTCTACCACTTTATCCTTCAGTTTCTTGTTTTATTATAAATCCAACACCACTAGTTCTGCCAGTATCTATCCCACGATAATAGAAGAGATGTCCACTTTTCAGTTCAATGAGATCTTCTCCTTTTCTCCTTACCTCACTTAGCCCCACGATGTCCCACTTGATCCTTTGTAGTTCCTCTTCCAATTCAAGGAGCCTTGAATCAGAAGATAGGGAGCGTCCGTTATAGGTAGCCAAGGTCAGCATCAAATGGCAGCCTAGTCCGGTCCTCCGAGGATTCTTAGCACCCTCTGCCTTCATGTCGCACTGGCCGCTGCCTTGGCCAGGTACATTCCAGCTGCCGGAGACTGAGGGCCAAGATTTAAGTTGTAGAGTCATTTTGGAGGTGTTTGGCCATAACTCACCACGCTGGCCAAGCAGGTTGGTGAGTGTGGGATAGCATTTCCTCTGATCCCGATGGTATAGTTATACCGCTATTGGCGGTCGTCAGAGCCCTTTAGTGGGAACAGGATGTACCACGAGAAGGCGGGGTTGACATTTCTCATACACTGGGAATATTATTTAACTGGTACATGTTAAAAATTGCAAAAAACAGCTTCCTTTCAACCAGCAAAATTGGTGTCTGCTTCCTAATTTCTTTTCAAATACAGTAGAACCTTGATTATTCAACAGAATGTGGACCAGTCCGAGGTCAAATAATTAGGGAAGTCAATTAATAGAGGTTATATTTTATTCTATAAAAAAAAAGATATTTTAGACACAAATTTTTTTAATTACGTTTTTTAAACTTTATATAATCAACTCTGTCCTTCCTAAATGCTTAATCAAATGAAACACAATTCTTTGGTACATTAGGTACAATATTGAAACATCAAATATATACAGATGCATCTGTAAGGTATCTGAGCCGAACAAAGCTCATTTAAAAATGCTTAAAAACATACGATTATCTATGATTTAGAAAAAGAACATATTTCAGTCTGTCGCAGTCATGCTGATGACCTATTCTTCATGGCAATGTCACGCCATTCTTTTTTATCATAAACACATCAGCTGGTGTTGCACTGTCTTGTTGCTCCTAGTATGTCAATGTAGTTTCAAGAGAGGACACAGCATTCAAGTGAGAATTTCTATGCTTAACTAAATCTTAATCAGATTCTCATTCTGACACTTCTTGGGACTTTTGTTCGATGAGGATCACTATCTATCCATCAGTATAATCTAATTCTCTGTAATTGCCTCTCATCCATTCTTTAATGCTTGTTTCCATAATTTCTGCAGATCCACGGAGGGCGCTTGCCATTTCAAACAGTGGAATCAGTTCATTTGGTGACTCCTCTTCTTGCTCAGAAAAGTAGATAATCTTATACCATGACTTACTCAAAGTTTCTGGTTTTACCTCATTCCATGATTAAGCTACTCAAAACACTACATCCTTCAGACTGATCTCTTCTTTAGATAATTGGTCAATTCTCCACCCTAGTAAGAGATGAAATTGTTACAGCTGCTTTAAGTTTTCGAAAACATCTTGGTCCACGGGCCAAATCAAAGATGTCACATTAAGTGAGAAGAATTTCACAATGATATCACCATTACATAGCATGTCTTCATTTAGATGTGAAGGTGCATTATTGAGAAACAAAGTGGCCTTACTTGGAAGTTTCATCTTCTTCAAATGTTACGCTGCCTTGGGCACAAATTTTTCATGGAACCACAATTTGAAGGGTGTGGCGTCCATTCAAGCATTTTGTTGTTGTTGTTGTTGTAATAAACTGACATGATTGAAGCTAGTAGATTTTTGAATGCCCGAGGCTTTGCAGGCTTTCCAATGACCATAAGAGGCAATTTATGGTTACAAAGGCATTACTACTCACCAATATGGTTATTCTGTCCTTGCTCCATTTGTAGCCTGGAGCTGATGATTCTTCATGTCATGCCAAGGTTTTAATGGACAATATTTTGTAATTCAAGCCTGTTTTGTCACAATTATAAATCTATTCTGAACTGCAACCTTTTTCGTCAATTGTTTTTTTAACTGTTTTTTTTTTTTAATGTTCACAACGTTATGTCTCCAGATAATTTTTCTCCACAAATATTAATTTAGCATACACTATCTCTTTTTCCATATATCAAGCCAGCCATTGCTGGCTGTAAAACATTCAGTTTCCTCTGGGAAATGCGAATATAGTGACAAAGCTTTTTTACCTGTAGCATTGGTCCTGAAATCTCTCAGAGCTTCTTTTTCTCTTTGTTGTACAAACCATAAAAATAATGCTTCTTCCACTTTCGCGTACACACTGCCCTTCATAGTTTTACGTTGGGTGGGCACTAGCGTCTGCTCCTTCCAGGCCATCAATTTTGCATGATTGAGCATACAGTCTCTGACAGTGATGCACCCAACACTAAGCTTAGCAGCAATCTTTTTATCACACTCCCATTTATCAATCGGTTAAGAGCTTCAAGCTTCATTTGAAGTAAAATACAGACTTTCTTGGATTTCACAGACATCACTTGTGCTTAACTGTTTATAGGATAAACGAGATGAACAAACATAGTGTGTACACGGGATCACTGCACATGCAAAAGTGGGCATGTGATTTTGACCGTTTAAGACTATTATAAGGAGCTGCTTGTCTTTAATTTAGAGCCACTGGCTTCACAGAACAAACAGAGTCTCACCATACAATAAAAGAAAAAAAGAAAAATACACTCATGACTCAGACTCAGGTTCCGCTCAGGTGATTAGCCAGAGATTACTCAGCCCCGCCAAGGCAACAAAATGCTTCTTTCAGCTGAGAACACTCTTTCTAGTCATCAGCACTATGTTGATTGGAATGTTAACATTTGGGTAAGACTTGTCTAATCTGGAATAACTGCACTGCATTTCTTTGATATGCAGTATCTTAATTTTCTGGTAGAAAATCTGACAAAACAAGTTTTTCAGGCAATGTCATTGTATCTACACTGCTGGCCACCCAAAATGCAACACCAAGAAGGACATGAGATAGCAAAGCCAGATTTACTGGACACATAACAACAGATACGAAGATGAAACGATTGAGCTTACAGGCCTGTGCGACTTGCGGAACACGCAGACATCAATAGTTCCTGTGGCCCCCATGGCTGGCAATAACGGCCGCTACACACCGCGGCATTGAACGAAAGAGGCTTTGCATGTGGGCTTGGGGTATGTCGGTCCAGGCTGCTTCCACACGTTGCCACAGTTTATCAGGCGTAGCCACAGGTGGTGCTTGCCGGGCCACTCGGTTGCCGATCAGCGACCAGACTTGTTTGATGGGCGACATATCGGGAGAACAGGAGGGCCACGGCAGCAGTGACACCTGGTGGGCCGTTAAGAATTGCTGCATGACGCGTGCAGGCGCGCATTGTCCTGTTGAAATGTGGCCACTGGCAGGTCCTGCAGGTAAGGAAGGACTACAGGCTCCAAAACGTCAGAGATGCAGCAGTGGCTGCTGAGTGTACCGGCGATGCGTACCAGAGAGGTGCGGGTGTCACATCCAATTGTGCCCCAAACCATAACGCTAGGCGACGGGCCGGCATGGCGATGCATAATGCAGGCGTCATACAGTCTCTCGCCGCGATGCCACTACACGCGGATCCAACCATCATGGTGTTGCAGGCAGAAGCGGGATTCGTCAGAGAAGACAATGTCATGACATTCCGTAGTCCATGTGCGGCGTTCAACGGCCCACTGCCAACGCACTCGCCGGTGGTGTAACGTCAATGGTAATCGGAGCAACGGACGCCGTGCGACAACTCCCCTCTCCTGCAGACGACATCGAACGGTACGTGCTGACACAGGTTGTTGCGCAACACACCCTAATTCCTGCGCTGACGTTCTTGATGTGGCGGTGCGAGCCGTCAATGCCCGTCGCACAACATGCCAAACCTCTCGTTCGGTGGTGTGCCGCAGCAATCGCTCACGTCGGTCTGTCTGTCCCTCCTGCACCCACTGAATTCATACTCGCCTCACTGTGGCTGCATGTCGTCCCACACGGGCGGCGATGTCTCGGTATGATAAACCGCTGTCGCAATAAGCCACTATTCGTCCTCTGTTGAACTCCGAAACGTGCTGGAATGACTGCTGTATTCTGCGACGAGGCATCAGGAAGCTTCCCACGCACAGGTCCGGATGCACAACACACTTCCACTACTTACACCCCACCTTCTGTGCACCCTTCTTATAGTGCTTCTCGGTGGCGTGCCAGGCACGCATGATTTGCATATACCCTGCAATGCTAATCATTTGCATGTCCTCTCGCGGGCGATGCATGCTGCGAATTTCATGCCAATCGGATGCTTCCTTCTTGGTGTTGCATTTTGTGTGGCCAGCAGTGTATATGATGATAATTTTTAAAAACATTTTGAAGAGCTACAAAACACCACATTCATTTGCCACATTGAAATGTTTTCATTCTGAAGATATGATGAAAAGAACCAATTTTTTTTTCTCACACAATATCAAACTTTCATCAACAAATTTGACTTCTTATCCAACTATTAACAGAATATTTAATTATTTTTCTTTCCTTTTAATGACATTCTTTTCAGAAATATCATATTTAAACTGTCCTTCATCCTTTGGAGGGATACATGCTTAAGATTAGCTAGATTATTTGACAATTGTTCACACAGCCCAACCTTAATTATTTTGTAGGAGATTTGAACTTACCCAAAAAGAAAGTACTGAGCTTATTTGGTTTTCAACTGAAATTAAAAACATCTTACCACCAGGAACACATTTTTCATGGTACAGGCATCATGAATAAGAATTAGCTCAATATTTTTCTAAAGAAGTGTTTATGGTATACTGTAATAACATAGCTGGAATTATGAAACATTTTGATGTTTTTTACATCCCTTCTGAATAGCAATAATTTACTGACTCTTCTAAGAGAAACTCAAAAGGTGCTCTGTTACATATACATAATGGGTTGCATATGCATCTATCCCAGTGGTATATTCTGTGCATTTAAACAAATCCCATGGAAGTCTTCTTAAGCTTTAAATTACAGTGAAATATGGAGAACTTTGGATGGTTTTCGTGTGGGGATTTTGACATGCTTGGCTTGTGGCTCGGATGATGGGCTGGATACACAAAAATGTTTTGTTTTTTAAGTGAATGGAACAGCCAGGCCAAAAGCAAGCACCGGAAAGTGTGGAACTGGACAGCTAGAATGCATTTACTGCCTGGTTCAAAAGACATTTTACATGAATCATTAGTTGATCACACAAAAGCATTACTTCCTCCACATCTGAAACTGGGTTTAATGAAGCAGTCTGTTAAAGCATTGAATAGAGAAAATGACAATTTTAAATACATTTGCAAGAAATTCCCATCTATGTATTACATACAAAAAAACTTAGAGGGCATTTTTGTTGGGCCTCAAATTCAAAAATTGATGGTGGACAGAGTTCAGGAAGCAATGAATGTGAACGAGAAACAAATGTGAATAAAATTTACAAATGTAATTGAAAACTTTTTTCTAGAAAGAAAAAAGATTCAAATTACAAAACTAATTTTTGAAGACACATTGAAAAACTTTACAAAAACTTGGATGCAACATGAGTCTGAAAACTCATATTTTGGATTTGTACACTGACTACCTCCCAGAAAACTTAGCTGATGAAAGCGAAGAACAAGGAGAAAACTTCATCAAAACATTATGGAAGCAAAAAAGAGATATGAGAAGATGGAATGTGAATATGATATGGTTGCTGAAGAGCAGGTGGGGGGGCTCAGTGATGGAAGCAGCTGTGCAAGAAAGTCTAGGAAAGGGAAATTTCATCCATCATAATTGCATTTATATGTGGAAATTAATATTTAACAAACACTAATCAAAAGATGTTTTAGATTCACAAATTTTATATGGCATGCATCAGGGTTTAAGCTGGCTCAACAAAAATGCTAAAATGGGGAAAAAAGTTGTAGCAAAATGCTAAAGAAAGTTAGCGGCTTTTGTCACTCAAAAAATTGTAATATCAAATTAATTGTTCGCTCCAACAATGCCTTGTACAGCAATGGAAAACTAATTAGCTTGGAAGATACTAACATAACTAAAAGATAACTGTATTGGGCAGTGTAGGTTGATATACAGCTCCTAACAGGATAAGGATTTTTTTTTTCTAAAATCATTATTAAATAAGCATAAAATCCAAATCTGAAATTTGATTTTGTGAGTTACCATTGTCTTTGCATGAATGATTTGATTAATGACCAGTATGAATTGAATAAGTAAAATGCCAATACTGTTACTATTAATAAAAATTTAATTTGTGTCAAGAGATGTACTGAAAACCCGTGTTACGACATTATGAGCTGCTTTCCCGATTGAACTTACTGTGTACCCCCATCTACCCGTATTTTAGGTTAAAATTTATTAAAAAAAGACTATTATATATATATATATATATATATATATATATATATATATATTCTATAAAGAAGATACCTAAGCAAAAAAATACATATATAATTTTTGACTCACACCTAGTACAACATAGAAAAGGTTATGTATCTACCTGTGTGAGTAAAAGGAGAAAAGATAAAAAAATAAAATAAAACAACTGAATGTAGAAGGTGTCGAGAATACTGAGCCTTGGCTTTATCAAGGACCAGCAAAAACTCTGCATTTTCTCACTTCCACAAAGACCTAGTTGAAATGGGTTTCTGCAAGGCCATAGATGCAAGTAACATTCCCACCTAAAATAGTTTAAAAAATATATATATAAGTCATGTCCTCCGTAGAGTAGCATGACCTAGCACTAGTTAACAATTTCGCTTGCATCCATTAACCTTCATGGCCCGACCCATGCTCTTCATCTGTTATTATTAAACAGAGAGAAGAAGATTAAAGAGAACTCAAGCTGTGAGAGTGACATAATAAATAGAAATGATTTTTCAGCTATAACGAAATTCCAAGTTCGTTTGAGAGAGAATTTAAACCTGAAAAACAATGCAAAAGAAATCCAAATTTTACATTGCAATTAAAAAGGAAATGTTAATTTATAACGAACAGATTTTTGAAAGAAAACTTGAGTCTAAAACCCTACTCTACAACTTATGACAGCACGAAAACGAGAATAAGTTAAAGATAATAATTAACTAAAGAAAACTTTGTGAAAGTTATATACCTTAAACAGTTAGTTGCAATATGTACAAAGTATTTCAGCAGTGCTTTAAGTGCATAATTAATTAGTTATTAAGAACTTAACTACTTTGAAAAAACAGCGCATAGACAGCGCATAGAAAAGGAACAAGCTTAGCCATCTTCTGTTCCTAGGTACCCCAAAAAGACGCTCAAAGTTACAGAGAAAAGTAAGAGTTAAAACCCGCATAAATGTTAACAGACAAACCAATGCTTAAAAGCTGAAAAGCTAAAAAACGACAGAGAAAAGGTACATAAAGTACAAACATTGAACTTATAAAACCTAGAACCCAAAAACAAGGAAGAGAGCTTACCTCTTGTGTGACAAAAACTTTCTCCTCACAAGAGGAGAACATGGCTGACCTCTTCCGCCACTCCCTAGACGCTGGGGGGCAGTGAGGGTGGGGCTGATGGCCTCCTCATACAGCAAGAAACCAACGCGCGGAGATTTTAACCAGAGAAAAAAATATATAAACTTAAGACTGTGGATCTGTATGATCAGAATGAGCAGAATTAACTCTCAGAATACATGAGAAATATTATAAAATACACGAGCAGTTTATTTAATAATCTTTGCATGTATTAAATCACCTTAGTGAGCTTCTATAGATTAATCAGAATCTTATTAATTTTAATGTTGGTTTTACTATTTTTAGTATAGCTATCCTAGTGATGAATAACTAGTTTTCTTTTTTATTTGTTTTTATTTTCTTTTATAAACAGATTTTTAAGCTTTTTTTGTGATTTTGTTTATATTATTTAATTTTTTGTTTTAATAGGACCGTCATATCCATAGCACTAAGGTTCCTTTAGGTAGTTAATAGGCATCCTCTAGCCAACTTCCTTACGGCTTTGATTGGTCAGAATCATATTATTAACTGTGTAGAAAATTAAAGCAGATCTGCCAACCTTACTCTATTATTCAGAATAATTTTTCTTAAAGTTCTTTTGATGAAAGAAGAAGGAATTTCGTTCTCTAGAAAACTTTCTAATAGTATATTAATGTGGTAATTGAAATCCAAATTGTTGCTGCAAATTCTTGAAATTCTTAGGACCTGAGAAATTAGTACATTCTCAATTACTTTGGTTGAAATGTTGTTATTCCAGTGTAGATATTTAATTATTTTGAAAGGAAAATTAACTCTTTTATCAAAGAGGCTAATAGATGGGTTACCTCTGTTGAGCTTAATGCTTAAGTCTAGGAACTCAAGTTCCTGATTACTGTGGTTGGTTTTACATAAGTTAAGAGAGCTAGGATAGATATTATCAAAATCACTCTCTATAACTTCTGAATTATTGATACACAGCAGATCATCAATATATCTAAAAGTGTAAAGGTAGTTATCTGAGCAGGTGGGGTGATTTTTAATGAATTTATATTCCTTAAAGAACAGGAATAGATTAGCGATATTTGTGGACGTTGATGTTCCCATTGGAATACCGTTCACTTGCTTATAGAGAGTATTATTATATAAGATATGGTTATTTTTTATGCAGCAATCGAGATAAGAGTTCCAAGTTCCTACATCAACAAATTGGTTAAGTTTAAATTCTGCATACAGCTCTTTAAAGGTAGTGATTATATCTGATAGAGGCAGATTAGTATATAGGTTTTCAAAATCATAACTATTAATATCTAGGGGACAAACTTTGAGTATAGTAGAAATTACTTCTGCATTATTATTAATTATCCAAAAATCTCTGTACATCAAGTTAGAACAGTTTCTAATGTGTTTCAAAACCTTCTTTAAGACATCTTCAAAAGCAAGATCTATTTTCTTTTTATGACTCCTTACTCCACTAGCTATGAACCTGAACTTCACAGGATCCTTATGAAACTTAACCGTTGCAAAAAGAAATGGAAATTCAGGCCCATATCTTCTAGTTTGTGGATATAATCACTACCTTTAAAGAGCTGTATGCAGAATTTAAACTTAACCAATTTGTTGATGTAGGAACTTGGAACTCTTATCTCAATTGCTGCATAAAAAATAACCATATCTTATATAATAATACTCTCTATAAGCAAGTGAACGGTATTCCAATGGGAACATCAACGTCCACAAATATCACTAATCTATTCCTGTTCTTTAAGGAATATAAATTCATTAAAAATCACCCCACCTGCTCAGATAACTACCTTTACACTTTTAGATATATTGATGATCTGCTGTGTATCAATAATTCAGAAGTTATAGAGAGTGATTTTGATAATATCTATCCTAGCTCTCTTAACTTATGTAAAACCAACCACAGTAATCAGGAACTTGAGTTCCTAGACTTAAGCATTAAGCTCAACAGAGGTAACCCATCTATTAGCCTCTTTGATAAAAGAGTTAATTTTCCTTTCAAAATAATTAAATATCTACACTGGAATAACAACATTTCAACCAAAGTAATTGAGAATGTACTAATTTCTCAGGTCCTAAGAATTTCAAGAATTTGCAGCAACAATTTGGATTTCAATTACCACATTAATATACTATTAGAAAGTTTTCTAGAGAACGAAATTCCTTCTTCTTTCATCAAAAGAACTTTAAGAAAAATTATTCTGAATAATAGAGTAAGGTTGGCAGATCTGCTTTAATTTTCTACACAGTTAATAATATGATTCTGACCAATCAAAGCCGTAAGGAAGTTGGCTAGAGGATGCCTATTAACTACCTAAAGGAACCTTTAGTGCTATGGATATGACGGTCCTATTAAAACAAAAAATTAAATAATATAAACAAAATCACAAAAAAGCTTAAAAATCTGTTTATAAAAGAAAATAAAAACAAATAAAAAGAAAACTAGTTATTCATCACTAGGATAGCTATACTAAAAATAGTAAAACCAACATTAAAATTAATAAGATTCTGATTAATCTATAGAAGCTCACTAAGGTGATTTAATACATGCAAAGATTATTAAATAAACTGCTCGTGTATTTTATAATATTTCTCATGTATTCTGGAGAGTTAATTCTGCTCATTCTGATCATACAGATCCACAGTCTTAAGTTTATATATTTTTTTCTCTGGTTAAAATCTCCGCGCGTTGGTTTCTTGCTGTATGAGGAGGCCATCAGCCCCACCCTCACTGCCCCCAGCGTCTAGGGAGTGGTGAAGAGGTCAGCCATGTTCTCCTCTTGTGAGGAGAAAAGTTTTTGTCACACAAGAGGTAAGCTCTCTTCCTTGTTTTTGGGTTCTAGGTTTTATAAGTTCAATGTTTGTACTTTATGTACCTTTTCTCTGTCGTTTTTTAGCTTTTCAGCTTTTAAGCATTGGTTTGTCTGTTAACATTTATGCGGGTTTTAACTCTTACTTTTCTCTGTAACTTTGAGCGTCTTTTGGGGTACCTAGGAACAGAAGATGGCTAAGCTTGTTCCTTTTCTATGCGCTGTCTATGCGCTGTTTTTTTCAAAGTAGTTAAGTTCTTAATAACTAATTAATTATGCACTTAAAGCACTGCTGAAATACTTTGTACATATTGCAACTAACTGTTTAAGGTATATAACTTTCACAAAGTTTTCTTTAGTTAATTATTATCTTTAACTTATTCTCGTTTCGTGCTGTCATAAGTTGTAGAGTAGGGGGTTTTAGACTCAAGTTTTCTTTCAAAAATCTGTTCGTTATAAATTAACATTTCCTTTTTTAATTGCAATGTAAAATTTGGATTTCTTTTGCATTGTTTTTCAGGTTTAAATTCTCTCTCAAACGAACTTGGAATTTCGTTATAGCTGAAAATCATTTCTATTTATTATGTCACTCTCACAGCTTGAGTTCTCTTTAATCTTCTTCTCTCTCTGTTTAATAGTAACAGATGAAGAGCATGGGTCGGGCCATGAAGGTTAATGGATGCAAGCGAAATTGTTAACTAGTGCTAGGTCATGCTACTCTACGGAGGAGGACATGACTTATATATATATTTTAAACTATTTTAGGTGGGAATGTTACTTGCATCTATGGCCTTGCAGAAACCCATTTCCAACTAGGTCTTTGTAGAAGTGAGAAAATGCAGAGTTTTTGCTGGTCCTTGATAAAGCCAAGGCTCAGTATTCTCGACACCTTCTACATTCAGTTGTTTTATTTTATTTTTTTATCTTTTCTCCTTTTACTCACACAGGTAGATACATAACCTTTTCTCTATGTTGTACTAGGTGTGAGTCAAAATTATATATGTATTTTTTTGCTTAGGTATCTTCTTTATAGAATGTGAATTCTGAATTTTCAAAACTGCTGCGTTGCGCGTTTTGATTTTCAGGTTATTTTGCACCCTTCGTTTTAAATTCTAAAATTTTTTCCTTAGTCTTCAGTTTTGCTCTTAAGTATATATATATATATATAAAGGATAATTTTCAAGAGCAATATGCTATTATGTCTTAAAAGAAAAGTGTTTGATCAATGCATCCTTCCAGTGCTTACGTATGGTGCAGTGACGTGGACCTTAACTAAAAGAGACATACAAAGGCTGCAGACAACTCAAAGCAGCATGGAGAGGTGCATGCTTGGTATAACCAGGAGAGATAAGAAGAGGAACTCGTGGATCCGAAAAATGACTAGAGTGGAAGACATCATGATCAGAGTTAAATCCCTGAAATGGCAATGGGCTGGACATACTGCCAGAAGGACAGACCATAGATGGACAGCCGAAATTTTAGATTGGATTCCAAGGGACAGGAAAAGACCCAGAAAAAGACCACATGGGAGATGGGTGGATGAAATTCGAAAATATGCGGGAGTGACATGGAGGAGACTGGCACAAGACAGACCGTTGTGGAGGAAACTTGGGGAGACCTTCGTCCAGCAGTGGATTGATAATGGTTGACAATGATGATGATGATGATAAATGAAAATAAATAAAAAAAACAGTCTTTGAGTATCAATAACCCTTTTCAATCCAAGTATTTCTAAAACCAGTTAAATTTAAATTTTTATTAATAGTAACAGCATATTCCTCAAACCAATTATTATTTTAATTACAATATAATAAAATATTACCATTTCAGCCTTCTAAATATTTATTTTTTAATATCAAACAAAGACAAAGTACACATGGTTCATATCGCGCGCGAATCGGCAAAAAAAAAATGTGCTATGAAAATAATATTAGTCCTACAATTATTGTAGTGTGAGTATATGTGTATTTTACACATTAATTTACAGATACTTGCAAATGTTAAAAAAAAAGCTTGTGGTGAAAACATTCCTCTGCGTTCGCACTTCCTCACTTCTTATAGAAGAGGGGGTGGGCAAAGTACGGAGGGTAACAGCTACTTCACCGAATGTGTGATTTTGAATGTGCTTCCTCGTTGTTTTGCTCTGGGACCTCGCTCCCCTCGCTCCTACTTTCATGGAATTCATGCTATTTTTGCAGAAGACAGAACTGTCTGTTTTGGATCGTTAACATAGCAGTGTTAAATGTTTTTCGAATAGGGAATTTCGTAATTGCTAACACTCAAGATTAATTACAATACATAAAAATAAATATTTTTAAAAAATAGCGTTAACTTTTTCAGTACTGCCGGAAAAGAGAACGCAAAAAAAAAAATGACCTCCTACCCCTTGCGATTGTTAATTATACTCGACAACCGTTTCTGGTAAGTCCTCCTCCTAATCCTTCCCCCTCTAGCTTGTAAAATATGTGATGACAAACCACGTGGTGAAACTTTACTTGCCTGACAGACTGTTGAGTGTGTTTACATTTTCTGGAGATCGAGGCCGCTGGGATTCTTTGTTTATTTTTATTTTCTTATTTCGGTCTTGTGTGTTTTTGCTTCCAGTATCTTAAGGTGAAGAGCGCGCCCTTAGCAGTTGTTTACAAGCAACTATTTCTTGAGGTTTTTTCTCCAGCTGGGAAGCCGTGGTTTCGGCAACAACTGAAATTAAAAACTTTTTTTCTTCTGTAGTTACGCATACGTTTGGCTCTGTCATGCGCGATATAAAGTTGACACATATTATTGTTTTGATGTTTCGATCAACCTAAATTGATTGATGTTTTAATCGCCCTAAATGTTTGATGCTTCAATTGAACTCCTTCCGCGTAGGAAATTTTTTGATTAGTTAGCAGCCATGCGCAAAAACAAATATATGAAAATAATTGGAAATTGGGAATTTTCACTTAATTTATCACTTGCTAGAACATAGCTTTTTCTTGCTGCAATGCACAGTTCGCAGTTTAAATATGGTATTTTATCCCTCCAGTTAACCTGCACCCATTTGTAAAGGGAACACCAATTTCGCACAAGTTGCTCGGAAGGTATATTAGATTCAGTAGCAGTTTTACTTTTTTTTTTTTAAACTCACATTCTTTTTCAGTTGTTTTATCAGTACTGTCTTCGCAATCTTTGCATTTCTTAATAATGAATTTATCCATTGTAGTGCGGCACGTTGTATGATGGACAGCACCTTGAGTGGCGAGAGCAACCCCTAGCTTGCACTTATATTTCCTAATATGTGTTCCTTCTCTATAGAAGTTTAAAAGGTCACTCCGGTCACGAATGCAGAGGTTGTTTATGGCCTTGGGGGTGGGAATGAAGCCGTAGACATCGCAGTCAGGGCATCGCAGTTGACTTGAATGGGGGAAGGGTTCTAATCCCTCTAGCCTCTATCTTACCCTGCCAGCCTACCCCACCCTTTATGGAGCGCTCTAGAGTGTATGTAGGGGGTGGGGAGTGATTCAAAAGGTGCTGTAGGGACACAGTAAGAACCTATTATACCTTAAGGATTAAGAAAATAACATTAGCGGAGTACAAATCGCTGCCAGAATTTTGGAAACTTTAGTTTCCACAAAAATAGAATAGCCGGAGTAGAATCCGCTGATGGGTTAATATTTAAACGGCGGGCGCAATTTTGCGACAGGCACTCATTTTTTTCTCGCATTTTAGATTAACTCATCGCATTTCACGAAAATAGCGACCGCAGCTTAAACACTGGCATGCATACAATATCATATTTTAAATTTAATTTTATTTGTTAGCAGTAGTGATTAAAATTACTTGAACATGAGTTAAAATGCAAAATATGTTTTCCAATGTGCAAAAAAATTTGGCATAATATAAAAAATGGATTATGTTCTCGAAATCTGTATGCAAAAATGATTAAGCATCACCTATTACCATAAAAACCATCAGAAAACTAATTTTAAAATGTAGCCCAGTGTTGTATAACACACATCACTAAGTCAAACTTATTTTCAGTTTATATTTCTTTATTCATTTTGCTTGCTTACCATGTTACACAAAGTTACTATCCATAAAACCAATAAAAAAAAGGAATTCTTCCACTAATAAATGTTATCAGACTTTTCTTTCTTTTAAAAAAACAGGGAAAGAAAACAGGCCTTTACTGTAAGGGTCGTTAAGAGAAGTGGCTAAATGCCCTACTAAAATTGAGCTCTCACAACTGATGTCATGCAAGAGAGCATCACAAGAAGAAAAAAGGCAAATTCTAATTATTATTTTAAAGGACAGGTAAAATCAATCAATAGCCATGTATTTCTCTGAAAATAAAAATTAGTGCGGAGTGATATACACATACATGTATATGCATTTCACCAAGCTGTTCCCTCAGATTCAGAGGCTAGCTCCTCAAAACAAGAACATCTGCCAAAAATCAAAGTTACTGATGGTGTTAAATTCTACTTATTGCTGATGTAACAAAAGTTTCCATTTACAGAGATCTCGGCACACAACTTGAGCTTCACTGACATTCTTCACACGTCTCAGACAAGACTTTTGAAATTCATTCAGCATCTTTTTTGTCCTGAAGGCATTCCTGAATCTGACCCTTCCATGATTTCCTCAGCCTTTCTGTACCTTTCTTTCCTGCTACTTGAGCTGAATAAATTTACTTTAGCCACCACCTTCTCATTTGTTTTTTCAACATGTCCAAACCACCTCAGAATATTTGTCTCCACCCTACTAACAACATTTTGCTTTTTATTATACATCTGTAACACATCTTTGTTATGCATATGATTACACCCCCACCCCCTGTAAGTAACACATCTCGTCAAACACACAACAAATGACCCCTGGGTCTCTTCTTCTGAGCCAGCTCACCATAACATAAATAAGGGTAGGAATAATTACACTGTCATATGCAACCATCTGAGAATTTTTGACAGCCCATTAGTCCTGTGAGATCTTTTTACAGTAGATACGACTATGTAAGCCTGATATCCACATCCCAAAATGACTGTTAAAGTGGCATCTGTGAATATAAATACATTCCAAAATGACTGTTAAAGTGGTTGGTTGGTTGTTTGATTTTTATGGCGCAAGGGCCATGGTTGGCCAAAGAGCGCCAGAAACAAGACAAACAAATAGTAATAAAAATGTGGTAAAAAGCTTAAAATCTGACTGATCATGTAAACCTGAAAAATGAGAACGATGGAAGGGCTAAAAAAGAGAATGGAACAAACAGTATTAAAAACATGATACAATAATTAAAATCTAGCTGATTCAGTAAAACTGAGAAATGAGGATGATGATAAGGCTAAAATCTAGATACGTTTAAAATAGTCAATTTCTTTAAAAAATGAAAACACGGCAACAGTATCACAGTGGTCATTGAGGAGCCGCTGCAGTGTAGCGGCGTCCTCGGTCAACAAATGAGAATGAAAGAAATGAAAACGTACATCACGAAAACGAACACAGGTACACAGAAGATGAGTTACGGTGAGTCGGCAATTGCACGTCTCACACATCGGCGCAGTGTCGCCACACAGCAAAAAGCGGTGAGTGAAACGACAATGCCCAATGCGGAGACGCGCAAGCACCACTTCCTTCCTACGGTTCCGAGGATATGAGGATTTCCAGACTTCAAGATTAAGTTTAATACGATGCAGTTTATTTTCCACCTCTTGGTCCCACAGACCTTGCCACGTTCGCTTGATATGGTCGCGAACCAGAAAGCGGAAATCCCGGTGAAACAGAGGCAAGGGTGTGACAACCAAAGAGGAAGCAGATCTAGCAGCCGCATCAGCACACTCGTTACCCGAGATTCCAACATGTCCAGGAATCCAGCAAAACTGAACCTGAAAACCGGCCTCGAGCAAATGACGAAGTAACTGTCTCACATCCAAGAGAACAGGATGGTCACAGCAATCTGCAGATGATAAAGACTGCAGGACACTTAAGGAATCCGTATAGACCATAGCACGATGATGAGAACCCGACTGAACATGGAGAAGGGCGAGATACACAGCATGCATCTCCGCCGAAAACACCGTGGCCTCAACTGGGATCCGCGCTACTGAAACGTCATCTACACAGACAGCCGCGGATCCAACGACTCCATGCATCTTGGAGCCATCAGTAAAAATAGGAGTGTAGTCAGAATGGGTGACGGATCACTTTGTCCGTGTTCATTTCGTCACGCTCACTTCGTCCAGTTCATTTCGTCCAACGTTCACTTTGTCCACTGTTCACTTCGTCCGCTGTTCACTTAGTCCAATGTTCACTTCGTCCACTGTTTATTTCGTCCACCGTTCACTTTGTCCACGTTCATTTCGTCCTCAGAATAAATGGAATACCGTGGATTTTTTGTTTTCATGGAGTTTTTGTTATAGGCAGAAGAAAAGGTCAGTGGATATTGCTTGCAAGCGATTTTTTCCTGTCTGAGTTTCTCGATTAAAATATAACGATTTTAAATGTTATTTAAAGTAGAACAAGGAACTTAACTTTGAAGAGCTTTTTAACTCTTTTGTGTGGTACGATGTCAATCACTAGCAGCATGACTCACGGTATGTTCGGAAATGGACTATAAGGAGGGATTTTTTAATAACGCTGCGCTTTTACTTAGGCACTAAAAATTACTATGCCTCATGTATAGGCCTTTTGACAGCTTTTATTCTGCCGATGTCATATTCATAACGTTTACCAATCAACTCAAGGTAATAATATTGCGCTTTTATTTAGGCACTAAATATTATTTCAGATGTCCTAGGCCGTGGCCTTTTTCACAGTTTTATTCTAATCACGTCATATTCATAATATTTACTTATGAAATCAAGGTAATAATACTGCGCATTTGCTCAGGCACTAAATATTATTTCACAATCCCTAGGCCTAGGCCTTTTTTACAATATTTATTCTACGGATGTCTTATTCATAATGTTTATGTATCAAATCAAGTTAATAATATCACGCTTTTGCTCAAGCGTTAAATATTTTTTGGCCTAGGCCTAGGCGTTTTTCCCTTTTTTTATTTTAAGTACGTCATATTCCTAATATTTTCACATCAAATTAAGGTAATAATATTGCACTTTTGCTCAGGCACTAAATATCATTTCATAGGCCCCAGGCCGAGCCCTTTTTTCAGTGTTTTTATTCTAAGTACGTCATATTCCTAACATTTTCACATCAAATTAAGGTAATAATATTGCGCTTTTGCTCAGGCACTAAATATCATTTCATAGGCCCCAGGCCGAGCCCTTTTTTCAGTGTTTTTATTCTAAGTACGTCATATTAATAACATTTTCATGTCAAATTAAGGTAATAATATTGCGCTTTTACTCATGCACTAAATATTATTTTATAGGCCCTAGGCCTAGGCCTTTTTCACAGTTTTTATTCTAAGCATGTTGTATTCATCACGCTTACATATCAAGTCAAGTTATTAATGTTGCACCTTTACTTTGGCTCTAAACATTAATTAGTAAATTTTAGGGCTTTTTAACAGTTTATGATCATATTTGCATAACATGTCCAGTTATTAATATTGATCTTTTACTTAGGCATAAAATATTAATTACTAGGCCTAGGACATCGGTATAATAAACACAGTTAAGAGGTCCTAGGCCTAAGGCCTATGAATTAATATTTAGCGCCTAAGTAAAAGCGCAATATTACTAAATTTTATGTCATGTAAACGTAATGAATATGACATCCGTGGAATACTGTGAAAAAGGACTAGACCTGGGGCCTATGAAATAATATTTTGTGCCAAAGTAAAAGCGCAGTATAATCAACTTGAGTTGATACGTAAACATTATGAATACGACATCCGTAGAATAAATATTGTAAAAAAGGCCTTAGCTTAGGGATTATGAAATAATATTTAGTACCTGAGCAAATGCGCAGTATGATTACCTTGATTTCATATGTAAATGTTATGAATATGACGTAATTAGAACAAAAACTGTGAAAAAGGCCACGGCCTAGGGCATATGAAATAATATTTAGTGCCTAAATAAAAGCGCAATATTATTACCTTGAGTTGATAGGTAGACGTTATGAATATGAGATCCGTAGAATAAAAACTGTTGAAACGGACTAAGCCTAGGGATTATGAATTAATATTTCGTGCCTCAGTAAAAGCACAATATTATTATTACCTTGAGTGGATACGTAAACGTTTTGAATATGACATCGGCAGAATGAAAACTGTCAAAAGGGCCTATACATGAGGCATAGTAATTAGTATTTAGTGCCTAAATAAAAGTGCAGCTTTATTAAAAAAATTCCACCTTAAAGTCCTTTTCCGAACATAGCGTGAGTCATGCTGTAGTGATTGACGTCGTACCACACAAAAGAGTTAAAAAGCTCTTCAAAGTTAAGTTCCTTGTTCTACTTTAAATAACATTTAAAATCGTTATATTTTATTCGAGAATCTCAGACAGGAAAAAAAATCGCTTGCAAGCAATATCCACTGACCTTTTCTTCTGCCTATAACAAAAACTCCATGAAAACAAAAAAAAAAAAAAAAATCCACGGTATTCCATTTATTCTGAGGACCAAATGAACGTGGACAAAGTGGACGGTGGACAAAATAAACAGTGGACGAAGTGAACATTGGACTAAGTGAACAGCGGACGAAGTGAGCAGTGGACAAAGTGAACGTTGGACGAAATGAACTGGACGAAGTGAGCGTGGACGAAATGAACACGGACGAAGTGATAGGGAACCGTCAGAATGGAGGTCCCGGTGCTCAGCAAAGAGCTGCTGGTACACTGACGCAGGGGTTGAGGATTTATCGAAAGATGTATAGGAGGTATCAACCATGACACCAAGTGGGTGCCATGGAGGATCCCCAAAGCCCCTGGTCTCTCCAACAAGTGACAAGTCGAGCCCTACATCACGGGCTACGGCCGCCATACGAAGACCCAAGGTTGAAATGCATGAGGGCCGGTTCTCGAATAAACGAGCATGCTGGGGATGAAAAACTGCATCGTATGAAGGATGGCCTGGAAGAGATCTAAGTTTCAGGTAGAATTGAATAGACAGCTGCTGACGGCGTAACTCAAGCGATGGTTCGTTCGAGTCAGCGTAAAGGCTGGGAATGGGAGATGTCCGAAAAGCTCCCGAACAAAGACGCAGTGCTTGATGGTGAATAGTGTCCAAAGGCCGGAGAACGGAACGACGAGCAGAGCCATACACGATACAACCATATCCATATACAACCATTTGACCGTATTAATGAATGGTAAAGACGAAACAAAGACATCCTGTCTGCGCCCCACGAGACTCTGGAAAGGATCTTAAGAATAGATAGAGCCTGCAGACAGGAAATCTTGAGCCGCCGAACATGCGCACGGAACGTAAGCGCACGGTCGACGGTCAGTCCAAGGAACTTGGTCTCCGGCAAAACTGGTATGGCTGCACGGTCTAAAAACAGCTCTGGGTCCGGATGGAGGCCACGCCTCCGGCAGAAATGGACACACGCTGTCTTGTCGGGAGAAAGAACGAAACCATTGCTATTCGCCGCTTTAAAGATCTGATTAATTGCAGACTGCAACTGCCTTTCAATAAAATGCATGCTTGATGACGAGCAGAAAATGTGCAAGTCATCAACATAGACAGTAGCCGAAACCACAGGAGGAAGATTTATGAAGAAACAATTAATGCGAAGGATGAACAATGTGACAGATAAAATGCAACCTTGAGGAACACCTTGTTCTTGATGGAACGGTGCCGAAAGCGTCGTACCAAGCGCACCTGGAACACCCAATTGCGAAGAAAATTTACAATGAAGGTTGGAAGATTTCCTCGCAACCCGCATGCGTGGAGGTCACGAATAATACCGTGCCGCCACGCTCGATCATAGGCTTTCTCAATGTCAAAAAATACAGAAACCAGGTGCTGCCTACGCACGAACGCCTCGTGCACAGATGTCTCAAGGTGCAGGAGATGATCATGAGGTGAACGATGACGGCGAAAGCCGCTTTGTGATGGTGAAAGTACTTGATGATATTCTAAAAAATGAATTAACCGGGAATTAACCATGCGTTCAAGAACTTTACACAGACAGCTAGTGAGAGCAATTGGACGATAACTAGAGGGAGACTTAGGATCCTTGCCAGGTTTGGGAAAAGGCAGAACAAAAGCTTTTCGCCAAGATTCCGGGAAACTGTGCTCCGACCAAATACGATTATACAAGATTAAGAGATTCTCGAGAGACGACTGCGAGAGATGACGGAGCATGTCATAGTGGATTCCATCGGGACCGACAGATGTAGCGCCGGACCGATGCAGAGCCACCCTGAGTTCAACCATGCTGAAGGGGAGTTATATCCCGTGTCGAGAAAAGGCGCAAAGGAGATTCTCTGGCGTTCCGCAGTGGATTTTATTCTTTGAAAAGAAGTAGGATACGCCAGGTCACTCGACACGGAGGCAAACGCTTCCCCTAAACAATCAGCAATTTCCCCGACTCCAGCATATGTGCAGCCGTTACTCTCGAGAATGGAGATCTGGTGAGAGCTGTAGTTACCCCGGATCTTACGAATCTTTTCCCACACACTTTTCGAACTGGCACGTGAAGTGAGAGATGACACATACTGGATCCAAGACTCCCTCTTGCTACGTCGATGCACCAACTGAGCATAGGATTTTGCTCGTTTGAATTTAACGAGATTAGCAACGGTCGGATAACGCCGAAACGTAGACCAGGCCTTATGTTGAGCTCTCCTAGCCGCTGCGCATTCAGGGGTCCACCAAGGCTTCGGACTTCTGGAGAGTGCCGTAGATGTTTTTGGTATAGAAAGATCAGCTGCCTGAAGAATACAATTTGTGACTTCAAGAACCGCTGCGTTGATTGACTCTTGGGTCACCATTGCAGAAGAGATCAAAGCTGACGGTGTGAAGACCTCCCATCTTGCACGCTCCATCCTCCAACGAGGAGGGCGGGAGGCAGAAGTTGGCATATTTGCATGATGCGAGAGGACAATTGGAAAGTGGTCGCTCCCGTGGAGGTCGTTACACACCGTCCACGACCAGTCAGCAATAATTGATGGTGATCCCAAGGTCAAATCGATCGCACTGAAGGATCGTGTCGGTTCATGGAAGTACGTGTCAGCACCGGTGTTAAAAAGGCACAAAGAGGCTGAGGACAGAAGAGACTATGCGACGACCTCTCGTGCCGATGCTGACACTACCCCACAAATGATGATGGGCATTGAAGTCACCTAGTAGAAGAAAGGGTGAAGGCAGCTGATCAACCAATCTCTCCAGTACAGAGACGCTCATGTTCTCGTTCGGCGGCAGATAGACACTGCAGACAGTAAGAGGTACAGGCATAGAAATACGAACCGCCACGGCCTGCACAGTTGTGGAAACCGCGACGGAAGATACCGGAACCCTGTGAGGGACGAGAATAGCGACTCCTCCACAGGCTATATTTCCAGACGAGTTATCTGTCCGAAATGCACTGTAGCCTCGAACTGAAAGCAGGTCTGATGGTTTAAGCTTCGTCTCCTGTAGACAAAGGCACACCGGAGAGTAAAATGAAAGCAGATGTTTCACTTCATCAAAACTCGTCCGAAAACCTCGACAGTTCCACTGAATGATTGAAGCCATGGATAAAAGTGAAATGAAAATGAAAATGATCAAACAAAGTCAGGCTCCATCGCCTCTGATGGGGGTTCCCCCAGATCTGGAGGCGTGTGACCAGGGGCTAAGATGGGAGCATGCTTTGTCCCAAGTGTCTTAACAGGAGGCGCACGACGTTGAGTCGTTTCCTGAGATTTTGGAGGAGAAGAAATGCTTTTCTTATCCTGGGCTTTGGTCTTTTTGTTAGAAGAAGTGGCCTGAGTTCCCTTGTTGGTGGTGGGATGATTCTGCTTCGGCGAAGTGGTGGGTGGCGCTTTCAGACCCCTAGCTCGAGACTGGAGTGCCTCCAGTCCGGCTGCGGTGATGTCGTTTACATTGTATGGACATTTAGGGGGGATCTGAATGTCGGTCTGAATGGCAACCATAGATTTGGCAAACCACCACTGAAGCGTATGATCGCCGATCAGATGTAACAGGAACCACTCTTCTTCTGGCCTCAGGATAGGAAATATTTTCCATCGTTTTGATCCTTTGGATTTCCTTCTCCTCCTTCCACTTGGGACAATCTTTGGCTGATGCCGCGTGTGAACCCTTACAGTTCACATAAAACTCGGCCTCGGCCACACATTCCTGCAAAAGATGTTCTGTGGCACCACAGCGTACACACCTATGATTGCTCCTGCATGACTGCTGAGAATGGCCATAAGACTGGCACCTAAAACATCTCAAAGGGTTAGGGATGTACGGGCGTACCTCTAGGTGAAGATACGCTGCCTTGATGGACGTAGGCAGCGAAGGGCTATCAAACGTTAAAATGATGTTGCGGGATGGGACGGACTGCCCATTCCGCCTAAAGAGTATACGCCGCACACCCGTAACGTGTTGACTCCTCAGTTCTTCGAGATGTTCATCCTCAGTACACTCAACGAGGTCCTGAGAGGAGACAACACCTCGAGATGAATTTAGGTATCCATGAGGCGTTATTTTGACCGGAGTCTCAAGCAGCGTGGTGGTGTTAAGAAGTGTAGAGCTGTAGGCCACAGTGGACATTTCTACAAGAAGATCTCCAGATTGGAGCTTCTTTACGCTCTTAGGAGAGCTTGCGATTGATTGAAGTGCTTTATTAATCCAAAATGGACTTTTGGCACTCAAAGGCTTTGAAGGGTCTAATGAATGAAGAAAAAAGAAACGAGCGTTGCAGGAATCAGGCACATGCTTTTTGGCAGAAGGGGATGAGCCTTCCTCATTACCTCTTTTGCTTCGTGGGAAACTTTATTTTCATCCATGGAATAAATTAATAATTCGTCCGCTGACTTCCCCACCCACAATCGAGCCCAACGAGGGAGAGCCGGAGGTCCGCAAGCCCAAGTGGACGCAGGACACGGCTCTAGGGATAGCAAGCGGATATAGCAAGTTGATAGGGCAGACATGCGCTCGGCGTGCACCCACACTTTCCCATGCCTGGGGAACACCCCTTTGGCATGCCCACCCTATCCCCAGACTCACCCTGTCATGCGAAACGACAAGCCGTTAGAGGTCCGGGCTCCACTCGGCCACAGAACTCATTGACTAGGAGTGGGTTAGTTCCTAGCCGCCCGTTTAGGGTGAAGCAGGGGGCAAAGAGGAGTGTTGGCCACTGGCGACAACTACAACCTGGCCACCAGAAACCTCAGCCTCCAGCATCCCCTTTTCCACCTTACGGGTCACCGCACACAGCAAACGTGCAGGTAGGTCTAGCTAACCAGTTCGGAAAAACAAAAGGAACATAAAATGGAGAAGACAGGAAAGAAAAAGATAAACTCAAATCCAGAGCTGGCGTATAATCACAACCTCAGCAACCTACAACTGAGGCGGGAACGTGTCAAGTGAAAAAACAAAAAAACATAAAAAAATGTGAATATCATCACATATAGCACGTTTCGGCTCGGGCCGTGGGGACGCCATCCCCCAGCAGCTGGATGAACAGCTGTCCCTTCGGTTACATAATCGTTCAAGACAAAATATATAAATTGATCCGTCACAAGGTCAGCTCGGGCCGTGGGGGCGCCGCTCCCCAAATAACTGGAAAACCAGTTATCCCCGAGCGGGGACTGTTTAAGTGGCATCTGTGAATATAAATTTTTTTGTTAAAAAACTGAAACCTTTTTTTTTTTTTTTTTTTTTTTTTTCCAATCACCACACTGATTTGCTAACAAATCATCTCAAGTGTTAAAATCATGAAAAACAAATCATACTTCACTACATATAATTTTCCATGAAAAATTGAAAAAATTGGTTGATCTCCACACCGTACAAAAGCATTTATACTTTGCAAAATTCATCAGAACATAAACATATTATTGCACCCCCACTGCCCCCTCAAAAAGTGTTTATAATAGAGAAAAATATTCAACAATTAAACCTTAGAACTGTATTGAATTTACACCTAAAAAATAGCGCATATCAATTCCTACCTCATCCTCCACAAGGCTACGTTGTATTGCAGTCCACGTATTATCAGGCAAATATGTTTTCGTTGTAGCACTCCCAAAATCACATAGCTTAATTGTGCCAGTTGAGCTTAGGAGAAGGTTTTCAATCTGAAACAGTAGCAAAATTCAGGAAACACTGTTAGGAAATTCTGAATAATCAAATTTATCACACAGAGATAAGCCTCTGAATGTGCCACACTTATTCACTAAAATGAACTCTTAGAAGCAAGTGCTAAAACTACAAAAGCGAGGAATAATGCATATCAGAAAACAATGTTATAAAAAATATACCCTTACATACAAGATCAAATGCTGTTTAAAAAAAACAATGACTTTAATACATGGGAAGGTAATATCAAAGATTTTGCTAACAATGTCAAAAAACATTGGAGTGAGAATATGCTCATACATAGAGTCTGTGCAAGTCTAGTTAAGAAGAGATATATGAGAGAAGTAAACATTATATAACTCTATGCCTTCTAGTGGAAGAATTTTGCATAATGGAAAAGTTGAAAATTGGCAAAAAAATATTCTTATTGGAAAAGCTATGTTAAATAAAAAAAGAACATTTCAAATGCGTCTCCCAGAAGCAGAGATAGCGGGGGAGGTTTTGACCTTTACGCCCCTGGCGGAAAATCTTTGCATTATTTAAAGAGGATAATGCTCCACATCTCTATTGTATCAAATGGCATACAGTAAAGAAGAAATTTCTCAATAGTGTTTTTAGAAGCAGCAATACAGCTGCAAACTGAAGTACACAAACACCACCTACTGACAGAACTCTGAACTACAAAATTCCTCATATACCAGCCTAAAGTGTTCTACAAGGTAAATGGCATCTGGCGTGAAAGAATTTTTTAAATCGCCCATGTAGAAGCAGAGATATTGAGGAAAACAGATTAAGCATTTGCAACCCCTAGCGGCAAAATTGTGCATTATTTTGATAAGAAAATATGCACACAGAGTTCGCATAGTTAGTAGTATCTGACCAAAGAATTAAGTTTTTTAATCGGGTTTTTAGTCCCGCAGATATTGCTGCAAACGGAAATGTGAACTTGCGAACTCTGGTGGCAGACTTGTGCGTTAAGAAAAATTTTAATTATATGAGAAATGTTTGAGAAACATTTTGCAGCAGAAACACTTCCAACAAAGAAAGAATTTTTCAAATCGGACTCTTAGAAGCAGAGATATTGACAACAATAAGAGATGCATCTACGCCCCCTAGCGGAAAAGCCATGCATTATTTTTAGAAGAAAGTGTTTTCAAAAGGTTTTTCGGTGTGAGCAGTATCAGTCTGCGGAAGAGTTTTTCAACTGAGTTTTCAGGAGCTCATATTTTGCTGCAAATACATCAGAAGCAGAAATGCACACTTATGCTCCCTGGTGGCCAAACCATTCTTTATCAAATATAAGAAATTATATGGAAAGCATTTTCAATCAGAAGCTGTATCCAGTGTAGAAGGAATTTTTCAAATCTAAGATTTAGAAAGCAGAGATATCAGGGAAAACACAATTTACCTTTACGCCCCCTAGTGGAAAGTCTACGAATTACTTGAAGATTTTGAAATTATATGAAAAAACATTTCGCACTGGAAACTATCCAACAAAGAAGGGATTTTTTAATTGGTCTTTTAGAAGCAGAGATATCAACAAAAATAAGTTATACATCTACGCCCCTGGCAGAGAACCATGCATTATTTTAATAAGAAAATATTCTGAAAAGGTTTATCGACATGACTAGCAATCGGTCAATGAACAAATTTTTTCAATTGAGAATTTAGAAGCTCAGATTTTGCTGCAAATGCAACAGAACCAGAAATTAACACTTACACCTCTGGTGGCCAAACCATTTTTTACCAAAAATAAGAAATTATATGCAAAAGATTTCCCATCAGATCAGAGGCTGTATCCACTGCAGAAAGAATTTTTCAAACTGGAGTTTTGGAAGCAGTGATATTGGGATAATGCAGTTTATTTTTATGCCCCCTAGTGGAAAATCTATGTGTCACTCGAAAAAGTGACTATACTTTAAATAGTCTTCAAAGGAATTGAAAGATAAAAGAATTTTTTCAATCAAACGTTTAGAAGCAAATATATGAAATAAAATGTATTTTGAATTCAATATCATCTGCCTTTACGCCCTCTAGCGGCAAAACTGTGCATCGTGAAAAAATTAAATAAAGAAGGATCATCATTCTCACATTTCAAGCTTCCCAATGCAAAAAGAATTTTTCAAATTGGACTATTAGTTACAGATATATGGTATCCACATACGGACAGACAAACCAATAATATAAGCACGATCTTGTTTAACAAAAAATGTGCTAAAAAGGAAATATTGTGTTCAAAATGGTACAATGAATTATTGCACTCAACCAAATGAGATAATGCACAAAATAAAAGTAATTTTTTCTTTCAGAATTAGAAAAATATGTTTCAGTTTGCCTATAGTTTCAAGCTGAAATACAGACATTTATTGAAATAAAATTATATTTAACAACAATACTGGACAGAGGCAACCAATACTGGACAGAGGCAACTTTGCGAGAAAAAAATTATGACTACAGCAAAAATTTTCACTCTGTTTAGCTTCTGTTTTTGAAAATTTGGAAACATGAAATATTGTCCCCAGACGGAAAATGGAACACCCCACCACCACTGGAAAAAATATCTTTAATTTTGCATCGATCTCGAGTTTAATCCAAAGGATGACTAAAATTTTTAAAAAAATTTTAAAAAGCAGAATTGTGCTAATCTATAGAAGAATATCATGTATGATTTATAGGATTACTTTGCCTTTCTTAACATCTGTGCTGTAAACCTAACAGCTATTAATGTACTTAATATAAGAGTTGGAAAATGCAATCACACACATATTTTATCTCAATTCATTGCTACCAAACATTGTGTGTTCCAACATCTACACTTCTCCAAATGTATCAGAATACGTTGTCCCATGGTGGAGAGCCAAGTCCTTAAAGCACTGTCGCCCTACAGAAGAAACAGGTATTCCGTTTGGGGCACCTCATCAGAATGCTACTAGAGAGGATGTTAAACACTCGAAGAGCTAAATGTGAAGAGAGATTTAAGGCTCATTTAGTTTTAAAATTGTGATTGCTTCTTTGCTGCAAACACATGACCTCTTTGGAAACAGAACCTCAGTTGGTGTTTCTTCCTGCTGTTCTACACAGCATAGCGCTATATCAAGGGAAACCAGTCTCAGTAGGAAGCACGTATCTTTTTTAATATCACCTAATTCTTCTTCACCCCCTTCACAGATCACCTCAGTTAAGAAACAAATAAAGTAATTTTTAAGCTGTCCAAAGAGTTTGATTACATGGATGAAAGTTATTTCATGCTATAAAATAATTTCTGTGCATTCCATGTGAAATGGAGGTCATTTCTTTAGGTGTTTTATGATGTAAATTAACCTGTTACTCCATTCACTGTCACTAAAATGCCTAGGAATGACCACAAAACTTAGAAAATAGCTTCCAAATGTCTCCAAATTATCTTCAACAATAAGAAGGCATTTGCAATTCACTGCATTTCCATCTCTATGCAGTATCATTAGAACAAATAGTTACTGGAAACAAGAAATAGGTGATTTACTACAATATTAAATGGCACCAACAATAACTTGGGCCTGATTCTCACATGCCACAGCCAACAGATATCTATCTGTGCATCATCTCTATTAGGTATTTGGCAGGATATGAAATGTGAAGTCCATTATGAACTGTGAATGAAATTATTACAGCTAATGTTTATTGCTAGCAAGGACCGTGATTTTAGTCATATAATCCGTAGATTATCTGCTAAAAAAGTAAAAAATATATGTTCTGCGTATTATATGCCGATGTGGATAATACGCCGATTTAAAAAAAAATTACGACCCTTCGATTTTTTTTTAAATTTGCAGCGTAATTGTGCAGGGGAGGCGGTATAACTGGAAAAGGAACTCCCTCGGAAGAATTTCCCTCAGTTCAGGAGTTTGTAGTTTGTACGGAGCGAAGAGCAGGGGGGGGGAGGAATGTCGTAACGAAAGATCGGAAAGTTGTGGGGAGGGACGGCAAGGTCATTTTGTATCGTTGAGAAGATCGTGCCGTCTCTGTTTCTGGCAAAAAGCCAAAGAAGCACGCACAGCGCTTGCTACACGAACCTATGCATTCCTCCTTTCGGATCTCATGTGTGCTGCCTTGTGTTTAGTTCGTCTTTTGCCGTTTTGACCATCGTCGTTGCTGCTGTTTTCCTTCATTGCTATTCATGATGTTTTTGAAAAGGAAACGTTTCAGTTACACTGCCGAATTTAAACTTGAAGTGGTGGATACAATTGTGAACTATCACGCAGTGACATGATATGATCATGTCACTGAGCGATAGTTTTGAGGTCAGAAAACAATCGCACGGTAACAGGCGGAAAGCCTCTGTGCCGTGGTTTAAAACATAAACAAATCCGTAGGTAAATTTCGCCGGAGAATTCACGGAAGTTTTTTTATTGGCCCACGTATAAGCTGATCCTCCGACTTTGAAAGCAGGATTTCCCCAAAAAACTTTCGACTTATACGCGAGTACATGTACAGTATTTCTATTACTTGTTCTGTATCAGCCTTTCGTCATTGGCAAGGTATAATGCAATACTCTGGAGCTGCTTCGGCATGATCTATGGATGCCACACCCTTTATCTGTCCAGATATAAAAATATGAAAAAGTAACCTTTAAAAATGAATTTCTTCAATAAATAAAATCTTTTTTTTTCTCTCACTTCTTCGGACTCCATGGGGTCATTATGTGACCGACTTTTCTGTCGGAAATTCCACTTCCGGTTAAACATCTATGATGTGCGGATTATACAGCAATTTTTTCCCTGAATGCTACAGGCTGCGGTTTATACGCCGGTGCAGATTACACGAAAGAAAAGAAAAAATTTATGTGAATTTCGCGGTCTGTGGATTATACGCTGGTGCGGATAATACGCCGAAAATTACAGTACTAGAAGCCCGAGTGCTGCAATGTAACAAAATACTCTGACCTACTCAAAAATGCCCCCCTCCAATCACATCGTTATACTACTAGCATTATAACTGTCAACATACAGGAACTTGGGGTGGGGGTGGGGATGTTTTCCACATCACTTGAACAGAATAAAAAGTTGCACATTTAGAGAATGTCAAAACAGTGAACTTTACACCATGTCTGATTCAGAACTCAAGAGAATTTCATAACAATGGCATAAAGTTGCAAAGAAGCCACACAAAATGTGAAAACAAATAAGTACTGTATTTACTCGAATATAAGATGACCCCCAAAATTACGCAGCATTTGTAGGGAAAAGTCATAGGTCCACATTGACTTAACTCTTGAATCAAACCTCAAATCTAAATCATAAGAAAAACTTGTTTTCAGTGAAAAAGTTCTATTTATAAGTCTATCTCAAATTACAATTCTGGCAGTATCAGAAACCAAGAGCCAGTTTTTTATTGTGTTGCTATCATTCTCACTCTTATCACTTGATGATTCCGATTGTTCATAGTCATTATCTTCCCAAATCACATCATCTTCAGTTCCATCAAATTTGTTCGATAAGCAGAACTTCTTGAAGGCTGCACTACTGAATCTAAAATGAAATTTAAGAACAATTGACACAGAATCCCAAGGCCTTGTAAGATTTTTAAAGGATGCTACAATATACAGTTTTTGAAAAAAAAAAAAGGTCATTAACACTAATAATAAACAAATGTGTCCAACGAGATGCTACCCCATGCTGCATTTATCAGGCATGAAAGTGGTTATTGACAGAAAAAGGCTGAACTTTTCCTGCATAGGAGGAATATGCAAAAATAATTAACCTTTCAGCATGTATTAACTACCCTAAGCCATACACAGAGATGCCAACCTATTTCAGATATTTTCAGTAGTACTCATACAAATGTTCAGTAGTGTTGGCCATTTTTCAGTAGTCATACCAAAAAGAATAATTTTAACAGAGGAAAACATGCTATTATTCATTTAATTTAATTAATATTTTTTATTTACTTATTCATTTATATACATGAAAATCTGTATCAAAATATTTCAAATTTTTCACATGGAAAATAATATGTATATACCATGACTGAAACATTTTTTTACACAACAAAAAAATTGATTAAACAGCTTTCTTTAGTGATTTGGCTGTACATTGTTTTGCAGATTTGAGTTCTTCAGCAGAAAATATTTTTTCATAACACACTTGCCCAGAGGAGAACATATTCATTTTTGCAATAAGAAGTGCATCTACAGTTTCTAAACCTAAATAATGTTGGAAATGGGTTTGATTTTTTCGCACTAAACTAAAAACACTCTCACTCGTAGCATTCGAGTGTGGAACTACAAGTATTGCAAACATTACTTTCAGGAGAATAGTATACCTAACCAGCTCCATTACAGCCTCTTAATTTTGAGATTTCTGACTAAGTGACATTTAATTCTATCTGTTTCTGCTGTGGTCTCTAATTTGTCAGCTTAATAAACCTGCAATTCCGCTTCCAGAATATCAAGTTCATTTTCAGTTATTATAAATGGAAAGCGCGTGACTATGTATATAATACAGAAGTAAATGATATTCTGGCTCTAAGTGAAGGATCTGCTACTTCTGCAGGTTTTAAGAATTCATCATAGATCAGCATCTTTTCTTGAATATAAGAACATCCTTCAACGTAAAAATTTCTGACAAATGTATAGAACTTAGAAAGTTCATTTTCGTTTAAAATGATTTCGCTTAAATACATTCTTGTTTTTACTCCAATTACCAGTTCTGTGTCCTCTTTCTCATTTTTCTTTTTTGAAAAAACTGTTATTTGAAAAATTAAGCTCAACATCACCATCAGCTACAACAGTAGGGCTTCACAAATCCCTTGAATGACAATTTTATCCATCACGCTGAAACAACTTTCAGTCTGAGGACCATGAATGCATGACAAGCTTTCACTATTTTAGATAAAAGATAGTGTAACTTGGAGAATATGAATGCTGTTGAATATCATGCATCAATTCTTACAAATTTTTTGTCTTCATCACTTTCGTTTTCGGCCACTCCCCTCTTTATCAAGCTGAAATGCAAACCAACTTTTTGGGGGGAATATTTAAGAGCACGGGATACACGTTTGAAACATTGTTGGGGAAGGGGGGTTAAAATAACGGGAGAGATCTTTGCTACATCCAATTTCTGTTTTTGGACATTTCCCTTCCAGTTTCAAGGTGAAATACAAATATTTATGAAATAAAATTAAATTTAACAACAATACTAGACAGAGGAAACATCGCGTGAAAAATAAAATTACGATTACGGGAGAAACCTTCACTGTTTCCGAAAGTTCGGAAAGATGAAATTTCCATTTTTGAAAGTTTCAGGAGGAAAGCATCCTTAACCACTACTAATTGCCCCAAAATTTCTGTTCAGTTATGCATCGATATCGAGGATAACCCAAATTATGACAAAAAAGGAGAAATTCCTCGAAGCTGTGGCACTCTTTTGCCTGAAGATTACACAGGAATTTTTGCGCCGTCGAATTTCCGTTTTCGGAAATTTTCCCTCCATTTTCAAAGTGAAATACAAATATTTATGGAATAAAATGATCTATAATAACAATACTGGACAGAGTCAACATCGCAGGAAAACAAATTTGCGTTTATGGAAAAAATCTTTATTTTGTTCACTTTCATTTTTAAAAGTCCCAATGCGTATTTTTACGCGTTGATGTGTATTTTATGTGTGTCTCGATGCGTGTTTTTACTGTTGATGTGTATTTTACACGTGTTGATGTGTACTTTACACGTTTTTCGACGTGTATTTCTACGCGTGGCGAAAAATTCCCGATGCATATTTGTGCACATTGGTAAAATTTCGATGCATAAACACACTTTTCGATGCGTACCAGATGCGTAATTACGCATTTTGGCAAACTATGCACATAAGAACGAAATCCAAGCATACTTTTCTACTAAGCAAGAAAAAAACCTCAATATTGATTACTGAAATGAACGACCAACGCAAGCATGAAAAAACTTCGATGCCAGGCAATGACCCTCAAGTTCTGCACCAAACGATTTTCAAGAGCTTTTCGATCCGCTCCGCAAGAGCATTTAGGCCAAACTTTGCCCACGTCCACCAATGCGAGCTACGCTCAACGTCCCCAGAATGTTGCATGCTGGGGAGGGAGGGTTTTCATTTAGAATGACTCAGAGCAAAGCACACTCATCGGAGTATCGGTCGCTTGCACTAAGATCCGAGCAACCTTGAAAGGCAGAACTGGAGGTGCAGGCGGCATCGCAAGACGAATGACAGATCGTCAAGTGGCCGCCGTTGCTTTGGAAAGGGGAACAAGCAAAATAAAAATTTATAACTTCTGTTAATTTTTTGTAGAAAACTAATGGTCTTACGTTTTGCGTAGTACAAGAGCTATTTCCACAAAAACTACGGAGATTCTGTAGTAGTTGGCATCTCTGTATATAAAAGCCATAAAATTGTCTAACATTTCTTTAGGAACGAATAAGAATTTTATCTTAGTCAATGTGCTTACATCAAACCAATAATGGCAATCCTATATTTATATTGATGTAATTTGTTTTATTGCAATTATTGCATTTCTGCATCAACCTCAGAAACTCTCCAAATGACTTTCAAAAAGGCAGAATTCTACCTTTTAGAGGAACTCTTTCACCCCTGATTTATCTACTGCCCCAGTATTGCCTCAGACGATTTCTTCAATTTTTCAGAAGGTGTAAGGGGGGCATTGCCAGTCAGCAACCATTCAGCATAAAGATGTTGAAAGTGATCCATAAACTGCTTACGGAAGGCAGCAACAAGGACTTGCAACTTGGAGGCAATGCCTCTTGGTATGATGACCACCAAATCTGTGATCATCTCCAAAACTTCTGACTTCACGTTAGATTTAAGGTACCTCTTAAATATATCTAGAAATAGCAGATCTAGTTGTTTAAGAGTGCACCCAATCTTCCGTTCCACACTAATTTCAGCCATTCCAGCATGAGTTCAGAGATCTAGCCTTTTTTATTATTGCATCTAAAGATGATTCGATCAGGTAGCACCTACTTATGAAGACTCTTTTTAAAATAATGAATGATGGTAGCTTCCCTCCATCAGACAGAACTGCTATCATCAGCTACCTGATATGTTTCTCATTCCCTTGACTAATACAGATTTTGCACTCATTTTATCCACTCTCATGTTGCAAGGCATATTGAAATAAACAGGTGTTACATCAGTATTCCCTATTTGAGGCAGTAAATAATCATGTTGCTGACCAAGTTTAATGATCCTGGTGTGAATGATAATGGTGAAAGATTAATTGAACTCTGCATTGAGAACTGTTTGTGCGTATCTAATACATTTTTTAACCACAAGTATATCCACACATATACTTGGGAAAATCGTACTCTTGGTCAAAAGAGTGTGATAGGTTGTGTTGTCTATGATCAGTGTCTGAAACACTTAGTTGTTGACATTCGTGTGATGACAGGTGCGGATGTTGGCTCTGATCATTACTTGGTAGTGTTACAAGTGAAACTGAATGTTGGTTGGAGGAAAAGTAATAGGAAGAGTCTCAGGATGGAAAGAATAAAGGTTGAAAGGCTCCCTGAAAATCATCAGTGTTATTCTGACGTACTCGGAGAACGACTGAAGGAGCTGAAGTCTTGTGAGAGGAATGTTTTAAGAACTGTGTAGCCACCGCTGCTGAAGAGGTCTGTGGCACCACAATAGTGGGTAACAATAGAGGTGATGCTTGGTGGAATAGTGAGATTGATGAGGCAGTAAAGAGAAAGAAGGGAGCCTATTTGGGGATGTTACAAGGTAGAGTTTCTGTGGATGAATATCACTGTAAGAAGCGTGAAGCTGCTAAACTGGTTCGTCAGAGTAAGGCAAAAGATAGGAAGGAGAAGATGGAGAGGCATGAACTGGCTTTTTGGAAAGATAGGAAGTCTTTCTGGAAGTACATGAGGGAAAAATAGGGGGAACAAAGTGTTAAGTTGTGTGAAGAATAGAGTTGGGGAAATGATATGGGAGCCCAGTGAGTTAAGTGAAAGATGGGGTGAATATTTCTGTGAGTTATTAGATCAGGAAAACAAAGATGATTCTGCGACAGATGCAGATGATGGCACAGTGAAGGATAAAAGTACAGGAGGGATCTCAAGAGAAGAAAGTGTGTAAAGCTCTAAAATCTCTTCAGAATGGTAAGGCTCCGGGAGTTGATGGCATAACTGCCGAAATGTTGAAATATGGTGGTGACTCTGTAATTGATTGGTTAACTGAAATTTGCCAGTTGTGCTGGGAGTTAGGAATGGTCCCTCAGGATTGGAGGGATGCTATTATTGCTCCCTTGTATAAGGTAAAAGGTGATCAGACTGACTGCAAGAACTATTGCGGTATTAGCCTATTAAGTGTGCCAGGGAAAGTGTTTGGTAAGGTTGTTATTGAAAAAGTACGGGGTCTTACATCAGAGAAAGTGTGGGATGTTCAGAGTGGTTTTATGCCTGGTAAAGGCTGCACTAACCAAATTTTTGCATTATGCATGATGATTGAAAAGTATCTGGCTGTTGGTAAGAAAGTTTTTGCTGCCTTCATAGATTTAGAGAAAGCTTACGACCGAATCAATAGGACACTTTTGTGGAAGGTATTGAATGAATATGGTGTCACTGGGAATCTATTTACTGTAAAAGCCATGTGTGCTGACAGTTGAGCCTGTGTACGAGTGAATGGTGTTTTATCAAAATGGTTTTCTATTGGTGCAGGAGTCAGGCAAGGTTGTGTAATGTCAACATGGCTGTTTAATATACACTGATGGAAAAAAAATCCCAACACCACGAAAAAATAGTTGTAGAGGAATGAAATGGCGGCAATACATTTGTATAGGTAACATATGTAATCGATTAAGGTTTCAAGATCACAGCTTAATGTAAGCGCGAGAAGAGCCATTTTAAATGTGAAATGCTGGTACATTAATAACCGGTGTAACCACCAGAATGTTGAATGCAAGCATGCAAACGTTCATGCATTGTGTCGTACAGGTGCTGGATGTCAGTTTGTGGGATAGAGTTCCATGCCTGTTGCACTTGTTTGGTCAATACAGGGACGGTTAATGCTGGTTGGGGGTGACGCTGGAGTTGTCGTCCAATGATGTCCCATATGTGCTCGATTGGAGAAAGATCTGGTGATCTAGCAGGCCACGGCAACATATCGACACTCTGTAGAGCATGTTGGGTTACAACAGCGGTATGTGGGCGAGCGTTATCCTGTTGGAAAACACCCCCTGGAATGCTGTTCATGAATGGCAGCACAACAGGTTGAATCCCCAGACAGACGCACAACTGTGCCGTCAGGGTGCGTGGGATAACCACGAGAGTGCTCCTGCTGTCATAGGAAATTGCTCCCCAGACCATAACTCCAGGTGTAGGTCCAGTGTGTCTCGGCCGCAGACAGGTTGGTTGCAGGCACTCACCTGGCCTCCTTCTAACCAACACACGGCCATCACTGGCACCCAGGCAGAACCGGCTTTCATCAAAAAACACAAAAGATCTCCACTCCATCCTCCAATGAGCTCTAGCTTGACGCCACTGACGTCGCAAACGGTAGTGGTTTGGAGTAAGTGGAATGCACGCTACAGGTCATCTGGCTCGGAGCTGTCCTTCAAGTAAACAATTTGTAACAGTTCGTTGTGTCACTGTGGTGGCAACTGCAGCTCAAATTGCTGCCGCAGACGCAGTACGATGTGCCACGGCCATACGCCGTACACGGCGGTCTTCCCTCTCAGTAGTGCCACGTGGCCGGCCGGAACCCGGTCTTCTTGAGGCAGTACCTTCCCTTGACCACCGCTGCCAACAATCCTGCACAGTGGCTACATTCCTGCCAAGTTGTTCTGCAATATTGCGGAAAGAAAATCCACCTTCTCGTAGCCCTATTACACGACCTCGTTCAAACTTCGTGAGCTGTTGATAATGACTTCGTCTTCTTAAAGGCATTCTTAACTAACATCAACACACTACGTCGAATCTCAACGATAACTAATGCTCACGAACGTTACAGCGCGTATTTACAGCAAACCTGCTTTGCATGTTCCGAGGGGCGCTACTAGCGCCACACGTATGCGCCGAGCGCGAAATTTGCATAGACGTCATCTTACAGATGTACTCTCACCGCCTACCAACTGTTGTTTATCTAACACAACCCCTTCTTGGTATTGGGATTTTTTTTTCCGTCAGTGTATTTATGGATGCATGCATGTGTGATGCCAAAATAGATAATACTGGTTTATGTCTTGGTGATATCCGTGTGTGCAGATTGCTGTACGCTGATGACACTGTCCTGTTGGCAGAGAGCAAAAGTGAGTTGCAGAGTATGTTGTTCCGGATGTTCAAAGTTTGCATGAAATTCAAACTGAGTATAAATAAGCGAAAAACCAAAGTTATGGTTACTGGTAGCACTGAATGTAATGTAAGTGTAAATGGCACAGTGATTGACCAGGTGAGTGAGTTTGTGTATTTAGGAAGCATGTTTAACAGAGAGAACAAATTGGGTGGTGAAATTAGTAGGAGAGCGAATTCTTCATTGAAAGTCATGGCTGCTCTGGGAGGTTTTCACAGGAATGATGGGTTCTCAAGAGAGTCCTGCATAGCTGTGTATGAGAGTGTAATTGTTCCTACTCTGATGTATAGCAGTGAAACCTGGGTACTGCAGAAGAAACACAGGAGTCGTTTGTGTGCTGGAGAAATGCGTTACTTACGGGGGTGGGGGGTGGCAAGACATGTTTTGATTGTGTAAGGAATGAAGATGTGTTGCAGTTGTACGATGTGAAGCAAAATGTTGTTAGCAAGGTGGAGACTAATATGCTTCGGTGGTTTGGCCATGTTGAAAGAATGAGTGATGAGTTGCTTACTAAGAAAATCTTTTTAGCCCAAGTGGTAGGAAGGAAAGGCAGAGAAAGGCCAAGGAAAAGGAAGTCATGGGAGGATCAGATTTAGAAGTGTCTGCATGAGAAACAAATTATGAGTATGAAATATAGAAGATCTTGAGTATGGCGTGTTATGAATGCCAGTGAAGCCCGAGTTGTAGTCGGGATCGCTGTAAATGGAGAAGTTTGATACGGCAAGAGTAAGTAAAAACTATCTGGTAGTTTGTATTTCTTTTTGGAGCTAACCTTTGAATCTCAGAGAACTAGCTTAGTGATATGTATGTATGTATATATATGTGGTTTTTCACTAATTTTTCTTCAAGGTATTCAGGCAGCTTCTGTGCCAGTGAAATTCTTGTACAAAGTTCTAGGCCATGTCTCTGCATAAATCTAATAGTCCATTCTATGCTGGCCATATAAACTACTGCTGCAGAATCCTTCTTTTTCCAATACTTTCATCTCTATTGTTTCCTGTGTGATAAAAAGGCTGGTCATCAGTTTCTCATGCACATTAAAACTTTTTTTAAAAAGAAATGTAAGATTTAAACAAACAAACAAAAATCCTACCACTGGAATAATCACAGACATAACTGCAGTACACTCCAATTTAAAAACATCAACTGTTGTGCACTACTACTACTTACGCAGAAATATTGACCCTAATGGAAAAATTTTCTAGTATGCAAATATAAGACAACCCACAATTTTGGGAGTACTAAAATGCAGAAAAAAACCTTGTCTTACATTCAGGTAAATACAGTACTTCATAATACATGGGTTGATGGAATGGTTGTTTTCAGTTTGAAACAAGGTGTACAAAGTGATATAGATATATTGCTTTGAAGAAATGAAGCTCAACTAACTAGTTGTACATATACAGCATTTTATGAAAACTTATAGTAATGATCATGCATTATTATAGTACAAATGTAATAAGGGTAGGTACTTAATATTTTTCTATATTCTTACCACAGGAATGCTTAGTTATAGTTTGTTTGTTTGTTTTTTATTGGGGGTTTAAATGACCATCACAAGCAACTCTTTGGGCTACAAGCAGTTGCCCGTCCCCAAATTAAGGCCACTAGTTCTAGGGAAGGGACAGAGACAGCACCATCAGGCAACACACAATGCCCATGCCACATCCAGGATTCAAACAGAGGCCCATCTTGGACAAATGAACACAAACCAGCATTTCAAGCCACTCAGCCATCGAGACGGTGAATGCTTAGCTCACACAGCAGGTACAACAATACTCAACTTATCTCAAAAAGTATAACTGGTTTTGTTTTTACAGCACTAGATGTACATACATACTAGCCAACAAAACTTAAATCTAACTCATAGCTTGAGATTTAAATCATGTTTGATAGCCTACATCCAATCCCATACAACGATAGAAATCGGATTTAAGTTTTTCATGTTTAGCCTGCTGCTAATTATGATTTCGCTTCGAAAAGAATGGAAACATATAGCCTGAGAGTACAAAAAGAAAAAGTAAATTATTCCTATTTAAACAAAAAGTAAACAACTGTTCGAGAGCATCCTCAAAACAGGAAAGATTAGAAAAAATATTAGTAAATATCTTTCAGAATATTTTGCTGCATTTGCTTGTATCTCAGAAATATACATGCACAAATATACATAAATTACAACTAGCAAATATAATAACTTACCTTCAGATCTCTATGGATTATTGGAGGCTTTTGAGCATGCATGTGTTGCACCGCACTACAAGATTCATAAAATATATGAACCACCTGCTCACATGACAGTGGTGTTTCTAAAGATCTTAATACATCAACAAGAGGACCACCTACGAATAGTAATATTTTTAAAGCTCAAAATATTTGCAAAGGTTAAAGTGAGAGACATATATGAAAAAGAATTACTTTTATGAATAACATGGGAAGTCACTTCCCTGCTTTTGTAACTAACGATCCATACATTTTTTTTTTTTTTTTTTGTCACACCAGTTCAACTTTCACTATTTCTATCGATTTCAACAAAAACCCAATTATGTTGTACACAGTATGTATTCAAAACATTAAAAAAGAAAATTTAGTGAACATGACTATTTTATAATGTCTAAATTAGAATGAACAAAGATCTAACCCTAAATGTTCAACTTATCTTCTACCATAACCACTGGGGATATACAGCATATACTCGCATATAAGCCAAAAGTTTGGGGAAGAAATTTTATTTTCAAAGTGGAGGGGTCGGCTTATACGCGGATCAGTAAAAAAATAGGGATGGACTTCCGATGTGTAATGCAAATTCTCTCGGGGCAGTTCTCTTTACTAGAATATTCACAGCAATCAAATTATAAACTCTGAAACTACTTGTATTTCTTTATTGGTCATCCATATATCATCACTAACAAAACTTAAAAAATTCTTGCATTTCCATTCGAGTATGCCATCCGTTACACTCAAAGAGAAATTACGAGACGAGAGTTTGATTCCCGCTCCAGGGCAATGAATTCTTCAAGTTTTCTGAGAGATGTTACATGGATGACCAGTAAGAGCTACAAGCAAATTCAGAGTTTATAACCTGATTGCTATGAATGTTCTACTGAATTCCCATGTGTTATGAGGAATATTTCTACCTTCACTGAATTATATGTGGTACCAGCGATTTTAGACCTACATCTGTTTCTGGATTAGAAAAGTGTCAAAACAACTCTGAGGAAGCAACATTGCTTCAACTAGCACAAAATCTAGAGTAGGTTCAGATTCCTAAGGTAAGATAGCTTAGTCTCAGTTGCTTCAACTTCACCATCCTGGGTTGTGTTATGGATAGCATACTTGAAAAGAAATTGGGAGGTGTGGGTTCGATTCCTGCTGCTCCAGGGCGATAAAATTTCAAGTTTTCTGAGAGATGTTACATGGATGACCAGTAAAGAGCTAAAAGCAATTTCAGAGTTTATAATCTGATTGCTATGAATATTCTAATGGATTTTCATGTATTATGAAAAATATTTCTTCCTTCACTGAATTGGGTTTATGTTTTTAGACCATGACTCTCCACGTGTCACTACACGATAGTTTTCTGACCTGTCAGTTATATCCTCGGCTGCCCCCCTCTTCTTTGGGGGCACTGCTATGGATAATAACTGGCAGGTATGATTATTCCTCTCTCACGGCATCGTAAAAAAATAGAACTCCTTCGACTAGCCCATGGTGTTCATGCACTGCAGGAGACATTGGTTTCACACTGAAGTAAGGATAAAATTATGTAATTACAAGGATTTTCTACATTCCAATCCATGCATTTTACATGTATTCATTGAAATATATGCATGTATTCATAAAATAATTTAACCCTGATTTGCATTTCATTATTTATATCACGTAGTGGTGAACAGAGAACTGTGGTCTCAAATGTAAACAAATCAAAGGGTAACTCCAGCAGGAGGATTTATGTAGCACTTCAGAAATACTTCCAAAAACAGAAAAAAAAATGATGAAATATTTTTTCACCCAGAGTAGAATTCTTACAGGAATAGGTGCTCCTAATACGATAAGTGCAGAACCTATTCACATTTCAAATTGAGATAGTGGAATTTCTTGCTTCCAAACAGGATGAATTCCCTCATTATTTCCCCTGTGATATAGCGTCACCCCACCTTTGGAATTAGACACAGGGTGAGTCAGACGCCAGATAAAACACCTGGCTGTTGGAGAAGGACACAACTAATCAGGCATATCTCCTCTCATGAGCTTTCACAGCAAGTGTGGGCATCTTGTGAACTTGCTCCCGTCAGTTGTGCCAGCGCAGTCGCTCTGTGGAACAGCAAAGACAAAGTGCTTTACAAAAGGTGGTAACTTGAAAGAGGCCGACATTGGACTTGCTACTTCTTGGGTGAATGAGTTGCGGGACACAATTTCACCATAATTGGTTATAAAGTCTCTCAAAAACTGCTGCATTAAGTAATGCCATGAAAGTTACAGGGCTTGTTTGGAAACTCCAATAGTGAATCATACTTTGAAGGTTTTAACGGAAATTATCACAAATTTGCATAATTCATTTCAAAAAATGTTTTCCAAATCTTGAAGTTCAAGGTTGCCTTATATGGGGGTCAAGGTTTTTCATTAATTTCTAGCTGTTGAAGTAGGGGGGTCGGCTTATACATGAGCATATACAGCAAATTTCAGTATTACATGAACTGCAGTATATCATATAGAACAAGTCAAAAGTGCTACATGATAAAACTTCATAATGCTTTGCATGTACTATGGCTTTTTTTTTTTTGCTGTTTGTCCTCCAAAAGTAAACTTATAAAAAAAGGCACAAAGGCAAACAGCACACACAACTGCTGGGCATTTTTAAGTGCATACCCTAACTACAAAAATTGACGACTAATTCAGTTAATATCATGTTCCTTGGACATATTAAGAATTTTGCCCCCCCATAAAATGCTTATTTTAATTTTTTTATGGGACTCTCAGACTCTCAGATGCGGTAATAGAATTAACAATTACAGCTGAATAATGTGATATCGTGATATTCACTTTTGATAAAAAAAAACTTTTCTTAGTTTTTTTATATGTATCATATCAGATGCTGTTTTGGAATAATTTATTTTTGAGTTTGTCATTTTATTTTAGTTCTTCGTTCGTTTTTTACACATACTTCATTGGTTTAATTAGGTCTTAATGTCACTTGCATGAAACACTTCATTTTTTATTCAACTACAATTAATTCATCATTTTTATTGCCACAACAGGAGTTCCACGTTTTTTCTCCATTTACCTTCTTGTGGCATTTATTACAGTTCCTTGAGAAATTCTTTTGTTGTTGTGGTTTCCAACAGATGATTTTGGTGCTGGGATTGGCTTGACTTGACTTATATGCCCTCCAGTTGTCAAATGCAAGTACCCAACTAAGTCATTTTATCATTTCTACAGGGTTCATACACTTTTACAGAAAATAAATTCCAGGAGTTTTCCAGGAGTCCGTAAAAAAATTCCAGGAGCCCAAACTTTTGCTAGAATCACAATGCTTTGTTGCCTATATTGCAAATTACGGTGAAGTTTACTACTTTTTTTTCCCCCCTTGTGTTTCAGGGTTTATTGACCGCCATGTGCAACTCTGAGTGTTATAAGCAGACACACATCTTTAATTTTGGGCCACTTGTTGCAGAGAAGGGACAGAGCCAATGCCATCAGACAAATACACCACCCATACCTCATATGGGACTCAAAACCACGCCCACCTCAGGCGAATGGTCAGAGGAAGTGCATCAGACCATTTGGCCACCGGGGCAGCACTACACATTTACATCGACTGAACGCAGAAAAAGATACATACACATTAGTAAAGATGGGAAATTCTGATTCATTAAAACCTTAAACATGCTCCCTTGCATTTCTGAAACAAACAAAATAAAATAGATACTGTACTGATAATTTTCTTCCCTGTAACACAATATTTTTTTACAGTGCCTACATGTCAGAAACTGAGCTAAAGTAAAAGATCCCAAAGCATTCACAGAGCATGAATCATGTAAACCTCAATAATGACACTGTGCATCACCAATCTTCACAGGATTTAATTTGTTTCCACTTTGATGCAAACCTAAAAGGCAGGATATTCCATACTCTGGAATTCAAGAAACTAGATAGAAATAAGCTGAAATGCCACCCCCCCCCCCAACACACACACAGAGAGAGAGAGAGAGAGAGAGAGAGAGAGAGAGAGAGAGAGAGAGAGAGAGAGAGAGAGAGAGAGAGAGAGAGAGAGAGAGAGAGAGAGAGAGAGAGAGAGAGAGAGAGAGAGAGAGAGAGAGAGAGAGAGAGAGTTTTTACTTGTATAAAAATACTCTAAACTTTCTATTTACAATATGTAACATGCCTTCATTGGATGGCAGACAGTGAAATACTGAAGTTTCTGTATGCCTACTTAGTATGAGGGAAACATTTAAATGCATATTTTTGCAACATGTACTTTACCTTCTCTACCTGGATTTATTGTTTCTTTTTGATGTTTTTGAACAATTTTGAAAGCTAAGAAAAACTAATGCTCGGAGTGCCTAAAAATATGTTTTTTGATTACACGCTTTTCCCGGAAATTTTCATCTGGTTTCAGTATGTTCGAAACTTAATGCATGATAATATCAGGGATCATAGCATACTTCTGGAAAATTTTAGGTAGGAATTTTAGGAATTTTTAGAAAAATTTTAGGAAAATTTTAGGAGTGTATTTCAATAAAAACTAGATGTATATTTGTATACATCTAGTAAAACAACTTTGTATACATTGTAAAGAGTTTGCTTCACACCCTTCAACCATATATACTGATAGACTGCGCATGACATCAAAATTTCTGGCTCCAACATAAAATCACATGACAACAGTCAAAAAGATGGGTTACACCTGCTGTGCTTATGGTTGCTCTGAGCGATATAGTAAAGAAAGTTCTATGATTTTTCATGGGTAAGAAACGAATTAAATACCTAAGTCAATAAAGTTCAATTACTTAACCAGAAACTTGCAGCTATTGATATAAAAATATAGTAACTTAAGAAAAAAAAATGGAATGCATGTTCCAAATTCTTCGCAAATGTTCATCACATTATAAATCACAAAATGTAAAGAACCCGATCATGCATGTATATAGCTCATAAGTAAACTTACCTGAAGAGTTTTCATTATATATGAGGCGCATTCACATAATACACCGAAAACACTGAAGTTCTGCAGCGTAAATTAGTAATCATAACAGCATTTTTACACGAAATTTGGAGTCTGATGATGACGTGCCCAATGTTTGAGCCATGGCGGCTTTGATGCAGCTATTGCCAATGTGCAGTCCATTAGTATATATGGTCGAAGTTAACACCCAAATTTTTTGCATAACGTCTAATGTCTAAAGTTTAAGTATGATTTACTTCTAATGTTCAGTTCTTATCTTTTCACGTGTTATTATCATATTCAAGTATATTTACCACATTCAAGTTTCACTTTGAACATTAATATGCTGTTGAACCAGAAGCAATTCACGATTTTCACAGTAAAGTTTTCAGGTTTCACATTAAATTATAATATCCTAAAAAGGTAATTGAAAACCAAGAACTATGTACAATTGTTCACTGAATTACTTTTTTCATATTATTGTTTTAACCTTTTCCTGATTAGCCTATCTTTTTCTGCTTCTACCACAACTAATTTACTTTCAGTTTTCTTTATTTCAGCTGAACCTTGTATGATCAAGTTAGAGGCAACTGCTATTTCAACAGTATTTTGTTTTTCTACAGCTTTTCTCATTCTTTCTGTTCCCTCTTGAATTATTGCTAGGGAGGCTTCTTTATCGTTTTTAAGTCTATTTATTTCTGCATCATTTTCTTTTATTTTGTCATCAAACTCAGCTTTTCTTTTTTTCTCTAGCTGCTTTTCCTTATTTTCTCTCTCTTTCTGCTTCCTTTCTTTTACCTTTTTTGATTCTTCTTCCTTCAGCTTATCAACATACTCTTTATAAAATTTATGTGAATCACAAACACTATTTAACAAATTTCTTGTTATGGGAACTTTACTTACACATCCATGGTGTTTAATGGCCCCTTTAACTATTCTTAATGATGTTATAGTTGAGTCTTTTAAGTTAGCCTTGTCCTTCCTTAACAGAGCAGTGTTAACCGAAAATCCCCTTTCTGCATCAGCATTACCATGAGGTAAAACTAAAATTGACTTTATGAGTTTAGCAAGATTTGAGTATTTTTCTTTTCCGCTAGAGTCTTTAATACTAAATATATTACGCCAGTAATGATCAATCCGCACTGGAATATGCCCTTCCTCTGAAAATTTCACTAGTTCATCTAGAGTTGGCTTATCGCAATTTAAAAGTTTCCACTCTTCTCTTACTCTATCAATTTGTTCCTCAGAAAGATGCAAAACACTTGAAATTCTGGTTATTTCCGAAAGTCCTTCAGTGACTGAAAGTTGAGTTGACTCTTTCTTTGGTTCTTTTACCTTTAAAACTTCTATGTCTCTTAGCTTTTGATTGCAGAATGGCAAATTTGACTTTAAATATTTTGTGGTTGCAATTAGTGATGATCTTACATCTAAGAGAAATAATTTCTGCCTGGTCTCCTGAACATTCCTGAGGAGATTTTTTGTCTTCATACCAACTTCTAACTCCCCTAGTTTTTTCCATGAATTTTTGTTTTCAAAATCTACATTCTTTAGGTCTTCTCCAAATTTCCCTGCTATAACATCATCTTGGATAAACTGAGCCATAACATTCCTCATTAAAGTATTTAAATCAGAATATAACTGGTGTATTTTTGGTTCTTCACTCTGATAACATAATGAAAACTTTTCAAAATTTTGGTGTGAAAATGAAATTAATGCTAAATAGCAAGGAGTAAGCTCATTTTTCAGGAAACAGTGGATTCTTTTATACCTTGCCGAATTGCGCAGTTGTTTTTCAAATATTTTTTGAGATGGCAAGAAGTTTAAAAAATATTCTGTAATATTTAGCCATTGATCCAAGAGCCTCTGGGCTACAGAACCAACGGTTAACCATCTGTTGCTGACATGACGCAAAAGAAATTTGGCAGTGACCAATGTTATATCCTCGACAGATTTATAATCCTCTCGTCTTGCAGCACTACTCTTTAAAAAGTAATGCATATCAGTAGCAAATTCGTCAAAATCTATATTTAAGCTTGTCAAAAAAATTTTAAATGCATTACTAACAACATGCAGGTTGCAAAAACCTAGTTCCAAAGATTTCTGGCCTGTTTCTTGTTTTACAACTTCATTGAATTTGCGTAAAAAGCACTTATTTACATTTGGGCTGTCCATGGATACACAAATAATTCTGTTCAATGAAATATTGAAGGATGATAACACATCAAGAATTTCTTTTAGCAAAATATCTGCTGTTGCATGACCCAGAAAAACGCTTGTTAGGTATCGGCAAGAAACTGAATTTATTTCTGAAGACCAGTACCTGAGATACACATCCAACTGCCGTTTCACTTGTGTATTTGTAGTTTCATCAAATGCTATAGTAACCTTTCCTGGGCTACTAGATGCAATGTCTTTTTCAAATCCTCTTCAAAATATTTTGACAATCCATGTGATATCACATAAGCAACTTCTTTTCTTTAAGTTGCATTTTGGCTGCAATAGCAGAATCAGGAAACATTTCTTTGAAAAGTTCAACTGTTTCAGTGCATGAAACAAAAGACATATTGTCCTTAGCAACTTTCATGGCCCATAATGCTTCGGCTTTAGCCAACTGTAAATCATGACTCAGTACTTCACTAATATTTGTTTTGGGCTGAAGATCCCGTCCTCCAAAGGCTTTCAGGATGGACTTATTTTGAAATTTACTTTGAAATTTCTGCAAATGTTTTTTTCCTTTATGATGCGCTTTTACTTGTGAAAAGCCACTATTAGAAATGTTGAAAATTTCTGAACACAATATACACTTAGCAGAAAATATTGTTTCAGTTGCAGAACACCATTCTTTCAACTTCACTCCGTCCAATTCTTTGGCGAGCCACGCATCTTGAAATTTCGTTTTGGATTTAGGCATCTTAAACACTTGTATTACTAACCAGAAAATGAAAGGGAAGTACAAAAACACGTTCCAATATTGCAAAACCAGACAACTTCCCGAAATTTGGCTGCGAGGATGTCAGAAGATATGAAAAAAAAAAAAAAAAAAAGCAGGTCACCACTAGAGAACTGAACCTGCACACAGCACAGAGAACACCATAAAAGACGTAAAACCAGAAACTATCATACGCATCTCACGCAAGTTCAGTCAAAGCGAGTCGGAGCCGAGATATATTGCGCATCGAAGGTCGCTGTCGCCGACGCATGATCGAAGGTCAATGATCACGTGCTCTACTGCCTGCCAAGATAATACTCAGCTACCATCCCATCGTCATTACCGGAGGTTACGGAAGGAGACCACATGTTTCCTCTTTGCTTCCACCCACCTGCGGTTTACAATAACAAAACATCAGCAGAAAGAGGAGGTTCCACAAGGCATGTACAAAAATAAAGTACGATCTTCTGCGTGCCACGGAGTTCGTCTGCAAAGCGCAAACCAGGGGTGAAAATGACCCCTCCCCTTTTCCCTTAGATCTCTTGTTACTCTCGAAAACTATTCGAAGGCAAAAAAATGGAACGCCCGCCCCGAAGCAAGTGCATCTCGATGGCGTCATTTTTCCCTCCCTTCAGCAGCACAGCATATAGGCTGTGTTTCTACAATAACAGGTCTTTTTACCTTACTGTAATGGTAAATTTATTGGCGTTAATAACGGTTGTGTTTTTAATAAAAATAAGCTTACGAAAATTTTAGGATGAATAGCAAATTTTAGGTCTAATTTTAGGAATTTAAGGAGGGTCACAAAATATTAGGAATTTTAGTAGGAATGCGATCCCTGTAATATGCATACAAAAGTCTTCATCAAAATTTTAGTTTGTTCTTAGGGACCCCGAGGAGGTGATATTTTACTTAAAGACTCGATAGGAAAAAATGGTGCATATCGAAGGAATGTGTTGAAAATGGCTGAAATCTGACTAATACGCAGTATGCATGAGCTGGATCAATTCTTCCACAGATTTGCATACTGCTCTACCTGCTATGAAAGAAATCAGGTGAATTCCTTTTAAAAGGCATACTTCTCTTTTCTAGCAGGTAAAGTTTCCCCCGTTTTATGGCTGCAATATAAAGCCGTATGGGAATAAAGTTCGATTGGGAATTGCTGTTGACTTACATTTTCTCTCTTCACTTTACAGCCACTAATGACCCCAATATAAAGGAGAGGGGAAATAAAGCAGAATGGGAAGACATAAGAGTTTTGTTATCTAAAAAAATCATTAAGAAAAAGGTACATTCAGGTAGACATATAACTTCAAGAGATAGGACATTAGCTACCCCTTTGACAATGCTTATGTTGTATGAGTTTTACATGAAGTTCATCAGCAACAAGCAAGTGTTTTTCTTTGACACTGTGTCACAGAGCATTTGATTTTGCAAGAAATTTGCATTTTTGAACTTCCCGTTTTGTTGGTAAAGTTCGATTAACACTTACCGCACGTGGGGCTTGGCTTTCAATTCTTATTTCCGTTATGTGGATGCGGCATGGGGTTTTTTTTCATTCAGTTGCGGGTCCACTTCATTTATTTTTATTTTTTTCTGTTGGTATTTACTTGGCCTCGTCACTAAATGAGTTTTTTCCTTTGCCGCCTCCTCATTTACTTCAATAATTTTTCATAACCCGAGTACTTTCGGTAATAATCCATTACCGTCATCTAGGGGACGTTTTGCTCCGACTAGCACGGACCGTGTCAGCTGGGCATTTTGGTGGTTCTCGCGGGCTGCTTCTGTTATCGGCTATCGCTTCCTCTCGGGCGTTGTGGCGCCATCTCTTGTTGGTCACTGATCTCATTTTTCGAACTTTTTCATTTTTTTGCTCAATTTTAATTAAATTTCTCCAACTGTTTCTTAATATATTAGGGTCATATTATGGTTGCAAACTTTTGCCCTATTTTTTTCAATCATTACCGACTCTGCTATTCTGAGGTGTTTTTCGGATTTACAGCTTTTAATGATTTTTATATTTTCGAATTTAGGATATTTTTGGTTAGCCAGACAGTATTGAATAAGTGCTGTTTTTTCTTCTTTTTTCTGCCAATTTTTTACGTGTTGTTTTAATCTGTGTTTAAGCTTATTTTTGGTACTTCCTATATATGCCATTGGAGGATTTTCAGTAATAGGAATTGAGTAAATACCTGCTTTTTCTAACATTTATTTTTTCATTATTTTTGATTACCATATTTTTTATGGTATTTACTTTTCCTCCAATTTGAATGTTATGCTTTTTACAAATATTATTAATTTCATTGGTAGTACCTTTAATGTAAGGAAAACCATTTAGATATTTGACTTCTTTTTTATTTACTACAGCCTTATTTTTTATTTTCTTTATTACTTCTGTGTTCCATTTTTTTATTAAATGGTTAGGATAACCAAAGCTACCTGCAATTTTTTTTATGAATTTGATTTCTTCATTGATGAACTGACTATTTTCAGAGTGCGTATATGCTCTTTTAATTAAGGTTTTTAGACTATTGCATTTTTTGAGGATAAGGATGTGCCGAATTAACACTCTTTTGACAACTCAACATCTTCTATTTTTCCAATTGTATTTACATGGTCAACAATAATTCTTCTTGCTACAACAGATTCTTCTCTTAAGTTCTCCACCACGATTTGTTTATTTGTGGAAAATTCTCTTTCAACAGTGGCCTGCCCATGGGATAGAAGCAGAAGTATCTTCATGACTTCCCAAAGGTGTCTATACCTTATTAGCAACAGTAGCATGGTAAAACTCATCTAGTCTGTGAGTTCTTGGATCAAAATTTGTGAGCTCAGCCTTCCTTTCATTGAAAAGTTCCTATACTAAATCACTATACTCCTTTATGATATTATCACGATTTGCTTCCAAAACTTATATTGCATTGACAAGGATGAGTAATATCCTGCTGAACTTCTGAACCATATCTTCTGAATTTCCCCAAAACTTTCTTGGGTCTAAACATGTCATTAACTTAACCAACGGATACTGTAAAGGGGAGTTTTTCAAGTAACTTCTTAGTAACTTGGATCAAAAAATGCCTACATTATAAATTAAATTCCATAATCTGTTTGTCACTGACATTTTGGCTTTTCTTTAGTTCCATTATTAATTTGCTTGCAACAAAACCAATCATGATTTTATTCGTACTTTGTTTCATTTATTTCAATTTTCAGCAGTTTAAGAGGACTATTTACACTGTTCATTATATTATCCTTTATGAATCTTTGCATCACTTCTTTTAACAAACTATATAAGTCATGAGAAAAAAAGGGAAGCATTGGTTGGTCAATCTGATAAACAGTCAAAAAATATTCAACACTTTTAGCCACACTAACAAAAAAAATTACATTTGACAAGAAAAAGTGAGTCTTTAAAATGTTTCTTCACCACATCAAATGACTTGTTTTGAGGGTCAGGTAATATCTTTTGCTGAATTTTGCTGACATATAATGAAATACTTGGCAAAATTTCAATAGCTCTTTCAACAACACTCACATTTTCAAGCCAACTGTGTTTGCAAAACTTTAGCAAAAAGATGTTGCAGTTTGTCACTTTTGTAAAGTCTTCACATCTAGCTGGAGAGTCCTTGAATATATAATACAATGCTTGAATAGTCTCACCAAGTTCTGGCATTATTTTGCAGCCACTGTTGAAAGCATTATGAACAACTCACAAAAAAATAACTGGACAATACATTCATTTTGCTTAAACAAGCAGTGGGCACAAATACTGAAGAACAACAATGGGAGTGAATATGGAAAACATAACAATGCTGATTTTTATGATGGTTAAAAGAGTGATTTGTTTTTTCATCAACACATGGTTTTCAACCTTTGCTTAAAACAGTTAAATACAGTGGAACCTCGTTTATATGTTTTTCAAGGAACCATATAAAATTAATGTATAACTGAAAAAATGTGTAAATGAAACAAGAAAAATTAATATCAAGGTAAATTCAGAATTTATGGATCCACAACTTTTTACATATAAGTGAGAAATGTATAAATGAGGTTCCACTACATGTGGAATATAAAACACTTACAGAGAGACCTAGCTGTAAACTATTCTTCTGGTTAAGATTCAGAACAGCTTCTGATTGAACACTTCAGAAATAGTTTTACTGAAGCTATTTATTCAAATTTAGAAAGCCACTTTCTTTTTCATTCAAAGAAAAAAGAGGAACACATTATCTTTTGTGGCTCAAAACATATTAAATACATTAAACAGCAATACATTTTTGATTTATATTTTGCAATAGTAAAATCTATATAATCATTCTTACCTGTGCACAACTCAGTAAGAATAAGATATTCTGCTTTTCCATGATCTGACTGCTCTTTTTCTATGGCTGCAGCAGAATGGAACAGTATTATGTTTGGATGACCAGACAACTTTTTCTAACAATAGTCAAGGAAATCAACTTGCAGAAGATCTTGAATACCAAATAAATAAAAATGCCAAAAACTGCTACAAAACCAGCAGGATACACTTGGAATGACTTTTTTATAACAAGAGTTATGATATCATATGGTCAATACACATGATATTAGGCATCTTCCATTTGCTGCATTTTAACTACCCCACTCACCAGCTTGTTTCATACAACTTTTGCTCCTTTCTACACATATCAAATGCAAGGCAATGACAGTGATTGAAAATTATATGGCTGATAGTTTCTTCAGCAATTATTAAGTCAATACTTTTTATCATCAATTTAAAAATGAAACACACTGGAAAAAATTACTATTTAAAATTGCTATGCTCCAAACTGAATATTCCTACAGAAAAGGATCTGTAAATGGCTAGCCTTATGACAACATGAAATACTTCTACAGTTAATCATGCTTGAATCACAATGGCATTTTGTTTTCAGACATTTTTACATTACTTGAACTGTTTCAATGTAACTCATTAGCTATGTATTACGCATTCTGTAAATTCATTCATGATGAAGATTTAACAAATCCTACCAAAACTCAAATTCCATGCATTATTTTTCTTTTGGAAGAGTTTACCACCACCCATGAGTTAAAAGGGGAGGGAAAGGTTTGTCAAGCATTAAATTACAGTAACTGCAGCGAGAGAGAAAACTAAAAGTAAAAATTAAATACATCAGTGTTGAGTCAGAAACTTTAACCCAGGTACAGCAGAAAAAGTTAGTATCTTCATGTACTGAGAAACAGTAAAAATCAAACACATGTGCACATATGTGATATGATAAAAGTAACATGACTGGAATTTCACAGAAATCATGTCCATCATAATACTGCATTTCATAATCTTAAAAATTTGGGGGACAGCCCTATCAATAAACCCTCCCTTCCCTACACTTAGTTGAACATGCTTCACTTTTATTTTACCACAGTCATATCAAAATACAGCCTTGTATTCATGCAGCAAACGTCCTTCATATTTGCATTTCTATATAATTCCACTGCTGCTGTTGTATTTACACACAACTTTGTATCATGTAAGAAAAATTATAATATGAAATCCTGAAAAACTGTTGTACATATTAGATGTCATGACTGCTTTGAAGTTTTTGAATAGACAACTTTTATACAGGGGTCGATCCAGTTTTTTAAAACAATACCCATTTTTGTGAAATTTTGGTTATTTTTGTGAAATTTGCCTATAGTGTTTAGAGCAATTTTTCCAAAACTGTTGCTAAAAAACACCCTTCAAAAATACACAAAGTTTCAAAGTGGTGTGGATTCATAAACAGAATCATCATTAAATTACTAATCAAACAGCTTTCATATGCATATAAAAATATATAGCATCATTCCATTACTAATTGACATCAGCTTTATTCAAAGAATTAGAATCATTATCAGACTAGAACTTGCAAAATGACTATTGCCCAGATATGCAAAGACCATCAAAATGATTGATCTGGACATATCAAGTTGCCTGGCTGGGTAAGTAAAAAGAAAAAAATTTGAACACCAACTGCCCTGTTTTGCTTTCACAGCAAAATAAACAGTCTGAATTAAAAAACACACACACACACACACACATTAGTTAAACATGACAATATTCAAGGTGCCTCTTATGCTAAAATATTTTTATGAAACTAAACTTTTACTTAAAATATTTTGTGAAGAGGCAATTACAGTTAAAATTATTTTTGAGATGATATTGTTCAATGGAATCAAATACTGCCTGGATCGCAGGGTTGGCAAGTTTCTTCCAAGGCTTGGTTAAAACTGGCATGGCAGAAACTAGTTTGTGCCATAAAAGTGGCAATAACGGGCAGAAACCCAGAAAATAATTATGTCTTGTAATAAAAACTTACCACAAATAGCATATAATGAATTACTGAAGTACCACAAATGGCATATAATAAATCCATATAATGAATAGCATCGGGAAATGCATTTTAAAGTAAAACAAGTTCAGTTGCACTGTTTAAAGCATTTATTCAAAGGTTACATAGCAGTAAATTCACCATTCAAGTGCACTTTTTCCACAAAGTAGTCGATAGCAAAAGACCAATTTTGCTACTCTTTCCAAACCCAAACAATTTCTTAATTTATTGTGAATAAACGAAAAGCTTGAGAATATTCTTTCAAGCCCAGCTCGACTTGCACAGGCAATATCATCATTGTGCAAGCAAAAGTTATGAAATCTTCATTTACAGTTGTTTTCTTTAAACTAGACCACCATGTAGAAGCTGAGATATTTTCTAAGACTTCATTGGAGCAATATGTTTCAGGAAAAGGAGCTGATTTTGCTTGAAAAGCTATGATGTAAGGCAAAAAATTTGGGTTGTGTCATAAAGTAATTTCCTAACACTTTTTTCTTGCTCATGTGACAATTTAGAACCCATGTACTTTAGATGAAGCATATAAGCTGTATGTAACATATTTTTATTATTGAAATGATTAATTATTACGAATTACTATAATACTAAATTATTGTAATAAAAAATATTTGTCATCTCTGATTTACTGTAAATTTCATGTACTAATTCATACAAAAACGGTTTAGGTACTTTTTTTAGTTTCTGCCAGTTGTTGCCATTTTCTGCTGGTTTAAACCAGTTATATCCAGTTTCTGCCAATGGCATGGCAGAAACCCAACCCTGCTGGATCAACCTCCGTTATGTAATTGTTTAGTAAGACATACATTAGTTAACACAGGTTTTTAAAAAATAATAATAGGGGCTTACTGGTATTGAAAATATGTGGTTGACATAAATAGAAAAATGAAGTTTTAGGAATTCTCAAAGGGAAAAAAAAGGTCAACGAAGTGGAATAAGCATTACAAAATCAAATAAAAGAATGTAAATTTGTCGAGGAATAACTTGCCTATATGATAAACACACTGTAAAGACAGTTGCAGAAAAAAGGACATTATACTGGAAGGTTGTAGTAACACACATCATACAGAAGATTCTGCAGTCTTGAAATTTTATGCTCCTTTAAATTTGAATGTTTTTCCTGGCTACATGACCTACTTTAACTCTCTTTGAAATCATTCCACAGGCATGACAAATTTATATATAACATCATCATCTTTAACGTCTTTTGTAAAAAAGATAGTGCTTATGTTACCGGTTTGTCTGTCCATGGATACCATATCTCTGCAACTATTAGTCCAATTTGAAAAATTCTTTTTGCATTGGGAAGCTTGAAATGTGTGAATGATGATCCTTCATTTCATTCCGGTTTTTTGTTGTTGTTGTTTTTTATGATGGACAATTTCGCCACCAGAGGGCGTAAATGCAGATGATATCGAATTCAAAATACATTTGATTCCACATATTTGCTTTTAAGCACCAGACTGTTTTTTTTTAATCTTTCGATTCCATTTATGTTGAAGACTATTATAGGTATAGTCACTTTTTCAAGCTAAGCATAAATTTTCTGCTACAGGGCATAAAAGTAAATTGCATTTTCCCCAATTCCTTTGCTTCTAAAATTGCAATTCGAAAAATTCTTTTTGCAGTGGATACAGCTCTTGATGAGAAATGTTTTGCATATAATTTCTAATTTTTTTTGGCCACCAGGAGACGTAAGTGTTAATTTCTGCTTCTGATATATTTGCAGCAAAATCTGAGCTAACATCTTGATTCAAAAAATTTGTTCGTGGACCAATACCATTCATGTCGATAAACCTTTTTGGAATATTTTCTTCTTAAAATAATGCACGGTTTCTGTGCCATGGGGGTGTAGATGTATATCTTATTTTTTTGTCAATATCGCTGCTTCTAATGGTCCAATTTGAAAAATTCCTTTGTTGGATAGTTACCGGTATGACATGTTTTGTATATAATTGCAAAATTTTCAAGTAATTCACAGACTTTCTGCTAGGGGGTGTAAATGTAAATTCCACTTTCCCCGGCATCTCAGCTTCTAAAACTCCAATTTAAAAAAAAAAATTCTGCATTGGATACAGCTCCTGATGGGAAATGCTTTGCATGCAATTTCTAATATTTGGTAAAGAATTATTTGGCCACCAGGGGGCATAAGTGTTGATTCCTGCTTCTGATGCATTTGCAGCAAAATCTGAGCTCCTAAAATTTCGATTGAAAAAATTCTTTCATGGACCGATACCACTCATGTCGATAAACCATTTCAGAATATTTTCTTTTTTAAAAATAAGGCATGGTTCCTCCACCAAGAGGCATAGATGTATATCTTATTTTAGCCAATATCTCTACTTCTAAGAGTTCGATCTGAAAATTTCCTTCTTTGCTGGAAAGCATTTCTGGTGCAAAATGTTTTCATGTAATTTCAAAATTTTCAAGTGCTTCATAGACTTTCTGCTAGGGAGCATTAAGGTGAATTGCACTTTACCCGATTCCTGCTTTTAAAACTTCGATTTGAAAAATTTTTCCTGTACCGCATACAGCTCCTGATGGGAAATGTTTTGCATATAATTTCTAATATGTGGTAAAGAATGGTTTGGCCACCAGGGGGCATAAGCATTAATTTCTGCTTCTCATGTATTTGCCACAAAATCTGAGCTCCTGAAAACTCTATTGAAAAACTTATTTTGTGGACTGATACCGCTCACACCGAAAAACCTTTTGAGAATACTTTCTTCTTAAAGTAACGCACGGTTTTTCCACTAGGGCAGAGATGGAGAACCTTTTCATGTTGGAAGGCTACATTAATTCTAATAATTAATGACTTCATGGCTTCCTCTAATTGCTTTCAGTATTGTAAATATTTAACGGGAATTATGTTTTTTACCTTTTGATTCCATTTATGTTGAAGACTATTACAGGTATAACCACATTAAGTTAGCTGAAATCTAACAAGGCCACATTCAAGAAACTTTAATTAAATATCCTTTGAAATAAACATTATTTTGTAAAAATATTAATATTAATATGTACTAACTAACTTCAAAAAATGAAAAAAATTGTTAATTCTAAACTTAATAACCTTTTAAAAAATGACTTTGGTGACTGCTTTTTTTTTTTTTTTTTTTTTTTTTTTTTGGAAAGCATTTGAATGTTTGGTTGCAACATGGAGGTCCACAGTTTTAGCTGATCCTATAGATGGGTATCTGTCATTTGTGACCTTAAGGGCATCTTGATTTGGGGTAGCAGAATGTAGATTCGCAGAATAAGTGTTTGAAAAGCAGGAAATAATTTTTTGTGCATGTTACCAAGGGTATGAGTATTCTATTGTATCTTTCCACATTTCAATTGGATCTTTCTTAGCGTCAAATAAGGACTTCAAAATGTCATCTTCTGAGATCTCAATCAATTCCATCTGTAGTTCTTTAGGAGCCATAGAATGAAATCATGAGGATAGCAGGTGTCAAAATAACCCTTATGACTTTCTAATGTTTTAATTGTGGCTGTTAGTCGAGGAGCATTATTTCGTTGAATCTTCTTTTACTCTTTGGTATTTTAAATATGGTCATTTTAAGATTAAAGTAAAAATAATAAAAGACTAAGAAAAACATATTAATAAAAATAAAAGAATAATTTGTTCTGCAAAATTTGAATTCACTCAAAAGGCCGCACTTAATGGCCTAGAAAGCCACATGTGCCCCCCCTGAGCTAGGGAGATGTAGATGCATATCTTATTTTGGTTAACATCTCTGCTTCTAAGAGCCTGATTTGACAAATTCTTTTTTTGTTAGAGAGCATTTCTGTAGCAAAACGTTTCTCATGTAATTTAAAATTTTTCTTTAAGTCTGCCACTAGAGGGCGCAAGTTCACATTTCTGTTTATAGGTTTATAGCCATATCTGTGGGACTAAAAGCCTCGATTGAAAATATTTTCTTCAGTTAGATACTACTAACTATGCAAACTCTGTGTGCAGAATTTCTTCCCAAAATAATGCACAATTTCACCGCTAAGAGGTGCAAACGCTTAATCTGTTTTTCTCAATATCTTTGCTTCTACCTGAGCGATTTACAAAATTCTTTCAACACCGGATGCCATTTACCCTGTAGAACACTTTAGGCTGGTATATGAGGAATTTTGTAGTTCACAGTTTTGTCGGTAGTTGGTGTTTGTGTACTTCAGTTTGCAGCTGTGTTGCTGCTTCTAAAAACAGTATTGAGAAATTTCTTCTTTACTGTATGCCCTTTGCTACAACAGAGATGTGGTTCATTATCCTCTTTAAATAATGCAAAGATTTCTTTCTCACTAGGAGAATAAAGGTTGAAACTTTTTTTCTTTTTTTTCCGCTATCTCTGCTTTCAGAAGACGCATTTGAAAAGTTTTTTTTTTTAGCATAGCTTTTCCAATAAGAATATTTTTGCCTATTTTCAACTTTTCCATTATGCAAAATTCTTCTGCAAGCAGACGCAGACTTATATCATTTTCCTTTCTATATTTCTTCTTTTAACTGTTCGATTTGAAAATCTCTTTGTCTCCGATACCTTCCTTGTGATATGAGAAACTTTTTGTGCGCCATTTGTTAAATTTCGTAACATGCTTTTTAGCCACTGGTGGAACTAAGTAAGTGCTTCTATTTCTGGATGTTTTATCGATTGTAGAAACCAGTCGATTGTTTTCCAAAACTATTCTATTGACTTTGATAAATTTAATTCATGTCAGAACAGATTCAAAACACAAGCTCATTTACAACTGAAAATTTGGTGTCTTCTTTCTTGTTTAACTTTTACTTTCTAATACAAGATTCATACTGCTTAATAATATTGGGACTTTTTTAAATCCTATTTTGGAATCGTGACTTTTCATTGCTGCACAAATTTTCAAAATCAGTTACTTGATATGTTCTTTATTCCAGCCTTTCTGCATGTTTTTGGCTCTTCAATTGTAATGACACAAACAACAGGTTTTGCTCTTAAAAGAGTTTTCCTGGCTTACTACATCTTGAAAACAGAAATGGAAATAAAATGTTTAAAATCCTAAAATGCTTTTAAACAAAAATTCTTGATAATCCACTCTGGTCTTAAAGAAAAACCATTTAAAAGGAGACCAAATAATCACTCTGGTCTCAAAAACCATTTAAAAGCCTAAAAACGTATCTGCAGTTCCGGGTAAAAAATCTCTTCAAGGTACAACTTCACAAGTTCTTGTTCCTTTATTCCTGTCTAAAATTCTGTTAAACTGAAGTTTTTATCATACAATGCAGTTATGTCTTTTCCATTCCAACCAGTTTCAGAGAAGTAGTCTAGTCTGTCTTCCCATCTTCAAACACATTTCTTTTCTGAGGTTTAACGACCACTGTGAGCGACTTTATGGCCTAAACACAGTTGCCCATCCCTAATTTTAAAATGATGGTTCCAGGGAAGGGAAAGAGCCAATGCCATAAGACAAACACAATATCCATGCCTCACTGGGTTTAAACCCAGCAGAGCCATCTCAGACAAATGGTTAGAAGCCAATGCTTAGACCACTGCACCAAAAGACAGGCTCAAAGGGAATACATTGGTGACAACCAATTTTTGCAGTCAAGTGCCAACGAGCGACTTCCACACCAACACTGAAACATTTGAAGGCAATCATATGACCATGCCTGTGAATGAAAAATGATCTCCACTAGGGAAGCTGGGCTGTGTGATGTATTATACTCTGTCGTATTCATTACAGCGTGCTGTCTCCTGTGGAGGTATCTGGTGGTTGATTCTGCACGATTTTCCTTTTGTTTCCCTCACCCTGTTTCTTCAATTTTACTGTCTTTTTCAAATTGATTTCCTTCCCCTTTTTTAATAAGCAACCACCACAAGTATAATGATGTAGGGTGGTGAATATTGCAGGTACCCTCTTTATTATTATTATTTTTTTAATAATGATCAATTCTGTAATTTGTAATTCTTGCACTGTATTAGCTAATGGTAGGATTTCAATCCCTTGGAATATCAGATGGTATTCGAGCTCTGCAATATAAAATCATTGATAGGTTTTTTTGTATCTTTTGTTCCAATAACCTATGTGTTAATCTAATCTTTTTTTCAATCTAATTTTTGTGCTTCCTTTATCTAATACATACCCACTTGTTCTAATTTGCTTCATTTTTCTTTCGCATTAATGGTTAGTTCTGCCAGGGTTTGGACTGTTTTTCCAAAAGCTGTCTTGGCTTTTTTATAGATCTGATTTAATTCATACAATAGGGTTTTTTTTTTGTTTTTTTTTTGTTAATTTTTAATGTACGGGGAAACCCCTGATATTTCATGATTCCTTTTTTTCAAAATTCTCTTCTCTGGTTCTTTGATTTCATATATGATTTTACTAATTGTTTTTGTCTGGTATCCATAATGTTGAGCATCTGTTCAGTTTTTGTTTTTTTAATTCTGATTTTTTTTTCCAGTTTGCTGAATGCGTAAAAGCTCTCTTTCCTTATGTTTTTAAAGGGTTCTCTTTTTTTTTTTTTTTTTTTGTGACCGTGTGGGAGCTGATGATGCTGGAATATTACCAGTACAAAATACAGTTTCAGATAAATGGGTTTTTTTTTTTTTTTGCACTCCAAATTTCCAAACCTAAAACAAGATAGCATTTTTCTTTCTCAACATCAATTGTTACTTGAATTTGAAAAAAAAAAAAAAAAAATGCTACCCTTTTTAGACGTGGAAATTAAGAGAGTGAAAAAGCATTTGAAATTTAAAAGTATATCTGAAACCATTTTTTTGTACTAGTAATCATTCCGGCATTGTCAGCTCACCTATGGTTGGGGGAAAAAAGAACACTTTTAAAAACATGGGCAACTAGATAGAGCCTTTATGCACTCAGCAAACAGGAAAAATACAAAAGAAATAAAAAAAACCACAACAAACAACAATTGCTTAAAATTATGGACAATGGACAAAAACAATTTAATAAAATCATATATGAAATCAAAGAAGAGAGAGAGATTTTGGAAAGGGAGATATGAAATACCAGGAAAGTTTCCCCATATATAAAAAGCCTAACATACAATGATATGAAATATCAGGGAAGTTTCCCCATATATAAAACGCCTAACATACAAATTAAATCAGATCTGTCGGAATGGCTTTTGGAAAAACAGTCCAGACCTAAGCAGTACTACTAATCAGTAATGTCAAAGAAAAATGAAGCATACTAGAATGAGCAGGTGTATATGAGATATCTCTTTGGAAAATGCACAAAAAAAAAAATGAAGTACATAGGAAGCACAAAAAACAGATAGAAAAACACATTAGATCAACACATAGTTAACTGGAACAGGAGAGAAGAAAAAAATGTAAGGGATTCAATATTGCAGAGAGCCCAAATGTCACCCCAGATTCGAAGACATTGAAATCCTAACAACGGCTAATACAGAACAAGAATTACAAATTGCGAAATCAATTATGAATTGAGAAAAATAAAGATGATACCTGCAGCATTCATGGCTCCACGTCCCACCCATACCCATGGAGGTTTCTCATCAAAAAAGAAAAGAAAATTAATTTGAACAAGAGAATAAAACTGAAGAAATACACTGTGAGGAAAACAAGGAAAGTCATGCAAAATCGACCACCAGATACTGCCACAGGAGACAGCAACTTCAGCATACCTGCCAACCTGGGAAAATGTGCATCAGTAAAATTATATGTTCACATCATTTAAAAAGCACATCACATCAGTAAAATTAACAAGAAAGATGACACCGAATTTTTGGGTGTAATAAGCACATCTTTTCAATCCGTTCTGACGCAAATTAAATTGATCAAAGCTATTCAAAGTTAATGGAACCGGTATGGAAAACAATAGTATCTGACAGAAGAAAGAAGTTTTTCAACCGGGTTTTTAATCCCTCAGATATTGCTGTAAACGGAATCATGAGCTTACGAACTCTTAGAAACAGAGATATCGACAAAAATAAGAGGTGACTTTACTTCCCCTGGTGGGAAAGCCATGCATTATTTTAGGAAGAAAGTATTCTCAAAAGGTTTTTCCATATGAGCGGTATCGGTCCAAGAAAAAAAATTTAGTCAAGTTTTCAGGAGCCCAGATTTTACTACAAATACATCAGAAGCAGAAATTAACACTTATGCCCCGTGGTGGCCAAACAATTCTTTACCAAACATTAGAAATTATGTGAAAAAAGTTTTCCATCAGGTCTTGTATGCAATAGAGGAAATTTTTTTCAAATCGAAGTTTTAGAAGCAGAAATAACGCAGAAAACGCAATTTACCTTTGTGCCCCCTAGCGGAAAGTCTATGATTTACTTGAAAAGTTTGAATTTATAGGAAAAACATTTCGTATCGGAAACACTATCCAACAGAGAAGGATTTTTTCAAATCGGACTCTTAGAAGTATAGATATTGACAAAAATAAGATATACATCTACGCCCCCTGGAGTAGAAACCATGCATTATTTCAAGAAGAAAATGTTCCTAAAGGTTTGTCGACATGAGTAGTATCGGTCAACAAACAACTTTTTTTCCAATCCAGATTTCAGAAGTTTTGCTGCAAACACATCAGAAGCGGAAATTAAGATTGTATACGCCCCTGGTGGCAAACCCATTTTTACAAAAATTAATAATTATGTGCAAAGGATTTCCCATCAGGAGTTGTATCCAGTGCAGAAAGAATTTTTCAAATCGGAGATTTAGAAGCAGAGATATAGGGGGAACGCAATTTACCGCTACGCCCCCTAGCGGAAAGTCTATGAATTACTTGAAAATTTTGAAATTATATGAAAAACATGTCACACTGGAAACACTATCCAACAAAGAAGAAATTTTTCAAATCGGACTCTTAGAAGTAAGAGATATCGACAAAAATAAGATATACATCTACGCCCCTGGCGTAGAAACTATGCATTATTTTAAGAAGAAAATGTTTCTAAAAGGTTTGTCAACATGAGTAGTATTGGTCTACAAAGGGCGTTTTTCAATCGAAAATTTAGAAGCTCATATTTTGCTGCAAATACATCAGAAGCAGAAATTAAGATTTACGCCCCCTGGTGGACAAACTATTTTTTAACAAAAATTAGAAATTATGTGCAAACAATTTCCCATCAGGAGCTGTATCCGGTGCAGAAAGACTTTTTCAAATCGGAGATTTAGAAGCGGAGATATAGGGGGAAACGCAATTTACCTCTATGCCCCTTAGCAGAAAGTCTATGAATTACTTGAAAATTTTGAAATTATATGAAAAACATGTCACACTGAAAACACTATCTAACAAAGAAGGAATTTTTCAAATGGGACTCCTAGAAGTAGAGATATTCATAAAAATAAGATATACACTGCCGGACAATTGCTAAGGACGGATGACAATAGCAACGATAGCAACCATAAAGTGGAAAGCAGGAAAATGTGGAAATTAGCATAAGTGCGGGATACAGTAAGACGTGTTGTGCGTATGCAAATTTTGGATTGCCGAACTTGTTCGCGACGTCATAGCGCTGATAAGAGATATAAACGATTTGACGCGTATTGACCGTTGTTGTTCAAACGCAAAATTGAAAGGGAAAGAATCAATTGACGAACTTGCAATTTTCAGTATGTCTTCCCGACATCACCTAGATGATTTTACGCGTGGCCGTATTATTGGCAAGATTGAAGAAGGACGAAAAATAACAGATGTTGTCAGGGAGTACGACGTCAGCCACAGTGTTGTTTCAAGGCTTTGGAAATCATTTCAAACAAATGGAGAGTGTAACAAACGTCACGGGGAGGTCGTGTTCGCAGTACGACACACACCTGCAGAAGATTGGTACATAGTGCTATCAACAAAAAGGCACCGGCGCAGCACAGCTAGTGAGGTAGCAAATCAGTTTATGGCTGCTACTGGCAAGCAGATCTCCCGAAAAACTGTCGCCAGACGTTTGCATGAAGGAGGACTATACGCCCGCCGTCCTGTTGTGTGCATCCCATTGTCCAGACGTCACCGTACCGCCCGTTTGCAATGGTGCCATTAACATCGCAATTGGACTGATAACGACTGGTCTGCTGTCCTCTTCTCAGATGAGAGTAGATACAGTCTATCGTCTGATTGTCGACGACAACTGATCTGGCGTGATACTGGTACTGCATATTGTCCAGCAAACATACAGGAAAGGGACCGATATCCGACATGTAGTGTCATGGTATGGGCTGGCATCATGATCAATGGCCGTACGTCCCTCTATGTGCTTCCAATTGTGACTGGCCAACGATACATTAATGATGTTCTGCTACCTCATGTTCGCATGTTCCGTGGTGCTGTCGGTGATAGATTCATTTTCATGGGCGACAACGCAACATGTCATCGAACAGTTGCTGTCCAGGAGTGTCTTGAGAGCGAGGATATTCAACGCCTCGTATGGCCAGCACGTTCTCCAGATCTGAATCCCATTGAAAATGTGTGGGATGCTTTGGGGAGGAGTCTTGCTGGTCGCCAATGCCCTCCAATAAACAAGGACGCCCTCATCCGTGCACTGACAGAGGAATGGGATAAATTACCCCAACAGCTGCTTGATAATGTTGTGCAAAGCATGACACGACGTGTGGAATCTGGAATCGCCCTCCATGGTGGCCATATCCCGTATTGACATCTTACGCCGGAACGCCTGCGGACGGTAATTGCATTTTTTTTACGTTTACGTATTCTGCACAAAATGGCCTGTTTGTCCCTTGAACACATTCCAAAGCCTTCTGGATTTCAGAGCACAATAAATTGTCTTTCTTGTAATGTCCTGGCATTCTGACATTATTTTATTTCACTTGGCATCCAACCACACTTACTTTTTTATGCGCTATATAGCCGTTTATGATCCGTCCTTAGCAATTGTCCAGCAGTGTACATCTACGCCCCTGGCGGAGAAATTGTGGAATATTTTAAGAAGAAAATGTTCCGAAAGGTTTACCGATGTGAGTGGCATCAGTCCACGAAAGAATTTTTTCAATCGATATTTTAGAAGCTCAGATTTTATGGCAAATACATCAGAAGCAAAAATTAACGCTTACGCCCTCTGGTGGCCAAAGTATGCTTTACCAAAAATTAGAAATTATATGCAAAAGAATTTCCATCAGGAGGTGTATCTGCTGAAGAAATTTTTTTCAAATCGGAGTTTTAGAAGAAGAGTTATCGGGAAAAATGTAATTTACTTTTACGCCCCCTAGCGGGAAATCTATGCGTAATTTTAAAATGTAACTATATCTAAAATACTCTTCGACATAAATGGAATCGAAAGATAAAATAATTTTTTCAATCGGATGTTTAGAAGCAAATATGTGGAATAAAACGTATTTTTGAATTCGACATCATCTGCATTTACGCACTCTAGTGGCGAAATTGCACATCGTAAAAAAAAAAAACGAAATGAAGTATCGTCATTCGCATATTTCAAGCTTCCCAATGCAAAAAGAATTTTTCAGATCAGACTAATAGTTGCAGAGATTTTGTGGGTACGGACGGACAAACCGATAACATAAGCACGATCTTTTTTTTACAATTTAAGACGTGCTAAAAATGATGTAAATAGCAATTCATATTCAATTAAAAATGACGTAAATAGCAATTCAGCATGTAGCACATCCGACTGACTGTCGCTCGCCTTGAAATAAGAGTTCACTTTCACACTGTTTTCGGCACATTGTGCATTGCTTATGTGCTTAGGCCCTTTCACGTGCCGAGAAATATCGTTTTTCCCAGCATGGGAAATGTTGAAGTCAGATCGGCACACTACACAAAACGCAAACTTCGCACCTTTTTGCGATTGTTTTATGCAGTGAAATTCTTTAGTATAACTGTCCTTAAACGCTTGAAAATATTTATTTGCCTTACTCAAGGCCATTGCACGTTTAAGAGACAAGTAATGATAATACGAATAACAGCAAGCACGTGCGTAACTTTCCATGAATTCTCTTTCCCTGCTGCGCAGAAAGTACCAAAGCCGAAGCGCTCAATTCGCTGTGATGTGCGCGCGCAGCCTTGACGGTTATCCTTGATGGTTATCACGTGACCTAAAGCGGGAGTATGGTAGAGAGAGATCGAATCTGACTCACTCCTCGGTGCATTGAGCGAGGAGGTGAAGGCAAAATTACGCAGAAGTAAATAAAAATCTCAGGACATTAAAATCGCCAAAAATCCGTAAAATCGTTCGAGTCATCCGTACATTCATAAAACAGTATCAAAAACCGTAGATTTTACGGATGATCCATAAAAGTTGGCAGGTATGAACTTGTAATGAATACGACAGAGCTTACGTCACACACAGCACAATTTCCCCGGCAGACAGCATTTTTTACACACACGAACAGTGATGCTGCTGCCTTCCAATGAGACAGTATTGACATAGAGGTCACCCATCGGTGTTGACCAAAAAGTTGGATATCAGCAATTTGCATTTTTATTCCTTTTGAATATGTGGGAAACTAACACACCTGAAACTGATCAGAATTGAAGAGATATAACAACCTTGAGAGATTAAAACTGCAATGTAACATAATTTTAGATGGAAATAAAAGAACAAGAACTTGGAAAGCTGTACCTTGAGAAGAGATTTTTACCTGGAACTACAGATAAGTTACAGGTTTTAGAGTTTTAATGTTTTTAAGACCAGCAGAATACAAAGGTTTTTCAAGCTTTTTGGATTTTAAGACATTTTATTTCCATTTCAATTTTTAAAACATAGTAAGCCAGAAAAAAACAACTAACAAGTGAAACGTTTTCGCATCATTACAATAGCAGAGTTAAAAATGTGCAGGAAAGCTGTAAAGAGAAACATATGAAGTAACTGATTTTTAATGCAAGGTCATTGATGAACAACAACTATACATGCTGACAGCACTGTATAACTATTCATGTACTTAGTTCAGGACATTGGAAATTTCTGTATGCAGAAACCAGGATGATGGAAAATTGGAATCTTGAAAAGGAAAATGGCTAGGCAACCTATCCCTATATTTAAATGCATATCCATGGAAATCCTACAAAACAGCTAGCAAAACATTTTGAACTTGCCACTTTCCCTACAAACAGCAAATTTTCACTTCAGCCTGAATGGTCTGGATTGGTGAGCCTCAGCAAGGTATAAAAAAAAAATTTTTGCTAGGGCAGAAAGTTCTTCAAATACTATATGCACCATTAAATAAAGAACCACACAGACTTTCTAAATTGGTTAGGGCATTATCAGAAATTAAGTGTACTTGAAGCATAGCATTTAGAATATGAAATATTGAATGAAAAAAAATTAATTGCTTATTTTATTTAACTTCTATTAAAAAGTCTCCTTTTGGACTACGTCACAGCACACAAAAGGGTAACACCTACCAGCTAGAAGTTTCTCATTTTCATTGAAGAATTGTGGTGGAAAATCAAAAAACATTTACTAGAGCATAAAGCAAGAACAGCCCACACTGCACTGTATTAGCCACAGCAGACTGAAGAAATCTGTAGGTAAGTGAACAGAGGTAAGACTTGATCACATTAATGCACTGTTAATTGGAGGAGTGGGTATCTGAAAAAAATAAAACTTGGCACAATTCAACCTAAATGTTTTTGTTGGCATTACTTACACTAGAATACTACATCCTATGAAGATGTGACTTTCATGGCAAATTTAGCATGACTTAATCTTCTGTAAGGAACAGCCTAACACAGGTTAATGTTACCACAGGTTACTCACCTAGTTCCTGATAACTGGCCGAAATCAGTAATTTTGCAAATAAGCACAAGGGAGAAACAAGAAAGCTGACATCAGATTTTTTTGGTTGTAATAGCGTGTCTTTTGAATCCTTTCTGACACAAAATTTTTTTCAAAGTTATACCTAATCAATGGAGCCAGTTAGAAAAAAAAAAAAAAATCAACCGGATTTCTATGATCAATAAAAATATCTAAAAATAGAAACAGCTATTTAGTTCGACCAATGGTTAAAAGTATGTTATCAAAATTAACAAATGGTGCACAAAAAAGTTTTTCGTGGCAGATGGAAGGTTATCAGAGACAGATTTTGAAATTGAACAGTTAAAAGAAGAAATATAGAAGGAAACATGCATGACTCCCCTAGCAGAAGAATTTTTCATAATGGACAAGTATTCTTCACGGCAAAGCTATACTAATGAAAAAGAACGAAATATGTTTCCCAGATATGAAGAAATTAACTCGTGCACCAAAAGCTATTAAATCGAAAACAAATTAACAAATGGTGCACACAAATTTTAATTGTACATAGTTTTTTATCATTAAAGTGTATCATGCAGGAGACGACATTTGTTTTCGATTTAATAATTTAATGTTTCCCAGAAACAGAGACAGTGAGAAAAAGGTTTTGATTTTTACACCCCTTAGCAGGAAAGCTGTGTATTATTAAAAGAGGATAATGTTCCACATCTTTATTGTAGCAAATGGCATACAATAGAAAAATAAAAAATTCTCAATGTAGTTTTTAGAAGCAGAGATACAGCTACAAACACATAGTACACAAACCCCACCTAGTGAGAGAACTATGAACTACAAAACTCCTCAAATACAAATTGAAAGTGTTCCACAAGGTAAATGGTATCCAGCGTCATTTTTTTTAAATTGCACATTTAGAAGCAGAGATGTTGAGAAAAACAGATTACAAAAACAGCTGCTAAATTGTGCATTATCTTGAGAAGGAAATATACAAGAAATGTTTTCATAGTTAGTAGTATCTGACCAAGAAAGAATTTTTCCAGTTGGGTTTTTGGACCAGCAGATATTGCTGTACACAGAAATATGAACTTATGCCCTCTAGTGGCTTATTTGTGTGCTATGGAAATTTTTAAATTATATGACAAACATTTCACACAGGAAGCGCTATTCGATAAAGAAACAATTTTTCAAATTTGACTCTTAGAAGAAGAGGCATCGACAAAAATAAGATATACATCTATGCCTCTGGCAGAAAAACTTTGCACTATTTTAGGCAGAAGGTATTCTCTGAAGTGAGTGGAATCATTCCATGAAAGAATTTTTTCAACTGAGTTTTTCAGATGCTCAAATTTTGCTAAAAATACATCAGAAACAGAAATAAACACTTATGTCCCTGGTAGCCAAATTATTCTTTACCGAAAATTCGATATTATATATAGAACATTTCTTTACCGGAGCTATATCCAATGCTGGAAATATTTTTCATATTTTTCAAATAGGACGTTTAGAAGCAGAGACATGGCTCACAACAAATCCTTGGTTCATTTTAATACACTTTATAGACTAAAATTTGAAATTTATAGACTTAACAGACCTAGGGCAAAAGGGCTATAATAGTGACAAATGAATTAAGGTTTTAAAACCGATAAGTCCTACAGAAAAAATATTACAGACATATTTATTTTTTAAATACATAAATAAAAAAGAGAAATGCTCTCCTCACAACCTCCCTCTTGCATTTCTCCCTTTTATTTATTGATTTTTTAATTATTTTAATACATCAATTAACAATAAGAAAAGCATTTTTTAAATACAAAGATACAGTATAAAGTCTTTCTGACTGGCTAAAAAAATGTCTTAATTTGTATTTATGAAGGATTAATTGTAACAAAACAAAATTATGAAATGAATACAAGATTCTGATTATGATTATACATAACAAAAGTAAAAAAAAAAAAATTAGTGAAAATATTTCGAAAAGTGTGGATTGATTATTTTTTTTTTTTTGAAAAAAGAAGTGATAAGAGATATTTTTCATTATGAACTCGCTTCTTCAGCTTGCTCATTTCCTTTTCTTTTTATTAGCCTCCACTTCAAGACACTGTGCACTATCCAACATTGCCTTAGCTACAGCCACCTCACTTAAATCTTGTTTCTCAATGGCAAGTTTAAGTTTTTTGTTGGCTTCACACAGAAGTGAGGATCCAGCATCACTTTTTATCTTCCTTTCTTCTTCAATTGCCTTCAAATCGTTTTCAGTATCTTCAATTTCTTTGCGACACCTTTTTAATGACTTTTTTTCTTCAAATCTCTTTTTTCATTTTCTCTTTTCCTTCTTGATTTTTTTCGCTCTTTTTCCTTTAACAACACCTCTGTTGCTCTAAGAACTGGTTGTGACTTTCGTATGCCAGACGAGCACTAACAATCATTTCGTGAGGAATTGGAACCTCAAGAATATTTTGATAGAACTTCAACTCATCTTTAACCATCATTACTGCATCTAAAGTCCTTTCAATCATAGAGCTTTTACCTTCAGTGAGAACAAAGCTGGAAACAGAAAATCTTCTCTCGATATCTGCATTACCATGGTAAAAAACCAAAGCCACTCTGACAACTTTTGACACTGCAGGGCATTTCTGGTTTTCTGCCAGTCTCCAGACTGAAAATCTTGTTCCGAAAGACAGGGAGCTGCCGAATGCCACTGCGAAAAAGAGGGCTGTTTCGAGTTGATAAAGTCATCAATACTTGTGGACCTCCTCGACAGAAGTGAAGTGCGTATCACTCAGGTGATGTTGCAGGGAGCGAAAGAGGTGATAATCGGCCGGGGCGAAGTCTGGAGAATACGCCAGGTGGGACAAAATCTCCCATCTCAGGTCGGAGATCGTGTTTGAAGTCGTTTTCGCGGTGTGAGGACGCTCATTATCTTAAATCAACAGGACCGACCTTCTGCCCTTGCCGGTGTATGGCCTTTTCACCTCCATTGCGTCACTCACACGAATGAGTTGCTGACAATAACGCTCAGCATTGACCGTTTCACCAGGTTTGAGCAACTCAGTGTACGACACCGCGCTGATCCTACCATATGCACAGCAACAACTTCCTGGCATGGATATTCGGTTTGGCGGTACTGGTGGTATGCTGACCTGGATAAACCCACGATTTGTGCCGCTTAGGATTATCGTAGAGGATCCACTTCTCATCAGAGGTCAAAATCTTGTGGAGGAAATCCTTTTTCTTGAATCTGGAGACAAAGGACACAGCAACATTGTAGCGCCTAGACTTGTTCGCAGCTGTGAGTTGGTGGGGCACCTAACGGCCCTCCTTGTGAATCCGTCCAAGCTTGTGCAGGTGCTTTGCAATGGCTTGCCGTGTTACTCCAAGTTCCTGGGCGAGCTCTAACTGTGTGCGACAGGGATCCGCGTCCAACAGTTGTTCCAGTTCCTCATCGTCAACTTTCTGTGGCGGTCTCGGACATTCTGCATCAAAGAGATTGAAATTTCCCTGCTTAAACTGCTGGAACCACTTCTTACACGTACTGTAGGACACAGCAGCCTCACCCAAAGCAGCACAGATCATTTGCTGGGCTTCTGCGGCATTCTTTTCCAGCTGAAACGCGAACAGGAGGCAGTGCCTCAAATGTTGCTTCTTGAACGACATTGCTTTCACCGTCAACTTTCGTCCCTTCTGTCACTACAGCTGTGAGCGGTTACGGTTGCCTGGAAAGCTGTTGGATGGCACTGAAATCAGCCATTATCACAGACAGCTATTTGCATTTGCCGACGTTCTATGAATGCTTGCGGTTAGGGGCCGAGAATTAAGTTGCACACCTAATAGGTTATGGTAACTACTTACATAGTGTTCCTTGTAAAGTTTAATCAAGCATATTCAGCAAGAAAGTCAGAAATGTGGTGGGTTAAGGAGGGTAAAGGGTAACATGCTTGTATGTTCTAAGACAGCTTTCACAAAGTCAGTTCAAGCCGTCGGGACCCGCATACTGCCCCCCCCCCCAATAAATAAGGGCGTCTTCCTCACCCTTTCTACCTCGCCTCCGTGTCACTTTCCTATTGGGCACTCTAGCCCAAATCTCCTAGCTTTCTATTTCTAAGGGTTGTTTAAGACCTGGGGTCAGACACTCCCTTCCTAAAATCCTCTACATATGATCTGATCTGATTTCCACAAAGTGAATAACGACTTGTACATAGTATTTGTTGACTTTGGCAAGAATCAGAGAAAAGTGTTGAGCATTGGGTTAAAGAGTTATGGGGTGAAAAACATGCTGGGAAAGTTGGTCAAATAACTTTTTCTGACATCTTGCAACAGTCAGGAAGGAAAAGAATCCCACACAGGTTTAAAATCAGTTCCAAGTACAACCGGGTTTAAGCTTTCTCTACTTTTGTTTTTAATTTACACAGACAAGCTGGTGAAACAAAATAACTTAACAGTAAATGTTGAAGTATAGTATCTGAATTTGGCTGCATGCTGATTTTGGTATTAATTTCTAACAGTGTTAATGGTCTGCAGTATAATCTTAATCAGCTGAAAAGATTGTGTGGGAAATCTGGAATGAGAATGAATAAATGGTGAAGAGTCTAAATGAGAAAAGATACCACCAAGTCAAGTAGTTAGTTGCATGGCTTGGAGAAAGGTACTGAAACATGAACCAATTTTAGTTACTTGGATTTAGTAACTAATGAGGCATGGAACTGGAAAGAAATTAAATCAACAGAAATAGCGAAGAAGGGAAAGTTAAAATCAGAGCTTTATAGACACTACAAGGCAGTGTCACGTGAAGTGTGCTGTTCCTATTTTAAACATTAATTACCGTATTTTTCCGTGTATAAGACAATATTTTTTTCTATAACTTTTTGACCAAAAATTAGAGGTTGTCTTATACACGGGGGCTAACCGTTTGAGAGAACTCTGCAGTTACCACGGAGAAACTGCCAGTACCTCGTATCCCCTCTCCCTCCCCACTAAGACTTACAAATCTACTAAGTCACCACCGCACTGAGTCACAAGCTATTTTTGTTAAGCTTCCTGAAAGTGATGCATAATTTCATTGTATCTTAAAAATATTATATAACTTCTAAATAATATAAATTTCCAAACTTCTTTTATATATATATATATATATATTACCACAGACTTTGTGATATTACCTAATTTCTAAATGTACTTCAATGATATTATCTAATTTCTAAAACATATCAATTGTGTCCTTTTTTGTAATAAAAATAGTGATTTCTTAATTTTCGGTTCGAAAAAGTAGGGGTCGTCTTATACACGGAAAAATGCGGTACATTGCAAGCAAAAGAAATAGGGTAATGCATTCTTTTAAAAGACTATGACACTCAGGTTTCTTTTTTTCTATTTTGCTTTTTTACATGTGGTCACAATTGATTAAGACAATGTTTACATTTAAAAAAAAAAAAGTTATTCTCTGATAAAACCACATCCTGCATGAGTGGAAATGTTAAAATTATCACAACATTCAATCATAGGATCTAGAAAACCTAGATGATGCTCACAATAGCTCAAAGTTAAACATTTGGTATAGGTTCATGCACAAAATAGGGAGACAGGTTTTTGTTTTTTCTGAAAAAATCTGCAAGATAAAAAAACTAGATAGGTTTTTGTTTTTTCTGAAAAAAAAACTGCCAGGCAGGATCCCATGCTCTCCTGACATCATACCTTTAGACTTCTTTCCATGGGAGATACAAAAGATACAGGAATTTTGAGCATAGAGCACCTATTAATGCCAATGCAACCCTTTGTGCAAAGACAACTGAAGAAATCAAAACTGTGATTACAGATATACCAGACTGTATGCAGAATATCACATTGATGAGCTAGGTCTCACTAGAAGTGCATATAAACTTTGAGTTTCATAATCAATTCTGAAAGACCATGTGACTTCTTTTGAGTGATGATGTAATCTTTTTTAAAAAAGAACAGGACACTGTAGACCCTGTTTTCACTAGGATAGAACCTCAAAAGAAAAAATAGAAAGTAACATAGTTAGCTGTACACACACAAGCGATACATAGACCTATTCTCTTTTATGACACAGAGTTAGGTGGAATGTTAGGATTTCAATCGGAAAGTCTGAACTGGGTGATTTAAGTAAGAGTGGTGAGAGGAATACCTGTGAAAAATAAATTCAGTGGTATGAAAGGGTAAGTAAACAATTTGTAAACTCTAGTCTTCTTGTTCTATATCTTTCCATTAATCTGTGGCCCCAATGCTGTGGAATTTATCAGTTAATCTCCCATCTCCCATCTCCCATTTAGCACACCCATCTTGAACACCTCTATATTCCTCACTTTGTCTTCCACAGAACACAATGTTCACAGTTCATGGTACATTTGTGTTCTTCAGAAAACAAATATGTCAAAAGGAAAAAAAATCTACAGCGGGTTAAAAAAATAAATGAGTAGTATTGGGTTGATGCATAAGTTCATGCAGTTTTTTTCACACTACAGAAATGTATTACATCAGAAGGGACAACAGAATCAATCAACTATGTATCCCCCCCCCCCATTATTTATGACGGTGTCCCAGCACCTGGATAGGTCTGCAATGCCATTCTTGAAAAAACGTGCATGTTTTGCTGCAAAGAAATCATCAAGCAAATTCAGGAGATCAACATCATTGTTGAAGATTCTGCCATAGAGTGCATTCGACAGAGATTGGAACAGGTGATAGTCTGAAGGGGCGACATCTGGAGAATAGGCAGGATGTGGAAGGATCTTCCATTTCATGTCCTGAATGGCCATTTTGGTCATGTTTGCAATGTGAGGGCGTGCGTTATAATGTTGGAGGAGGACACCATGGCGCCGATGTGGCCATTTCTGCTAAATTGCTCCCTCCACATGGTGGAGTTGCTCATAATAGTGCAGCGTTGATGGTCCGATTCATCGGCAGCATTTCCCAGTGAATAATGCCTTCCATTTTCCCACCAGACACACAACATGATCTTCGCAGGATGGTCATGTTTTGGACATGGTGTGGACGTCTTGTTTGGGCTCAACCATTCCCTCCTATGCCTGAAATTCACGTACAGGCACCACTTTTTATCTCCAGTAACAATACGTGACAAAAAGGATTTGTATTGCTGAGAACATTCGCAATAATGGGCGAGCAGGAAACCACATATGGCAACATGCTGATTATTGTTGTCCTCTGCGAGAGTGTGAGACACCCAAGACCCCAATTTCTGGACCTTTCCCATATGTTCCAGGTGTCGTACCACTGTGGTCTGATCACAGTCCATCTCAGTGGTCAATTCGCATGTGGTTTGATGCGGATCCAAGTGGATGAGATGGTTCAAACGATCCTCATCAAAGTGAGATAGACGACCTGAGCGTGGAGAGTCGTTGAGGTCAAAACTGCCACTTCGGAACCGCTCAAACCATTTGCGGGCTGTCTTTGGAGCAATAGCATCCTCCCCAGACACAGCACAAATTAGTCGGTGGCTGATGAACCCTTGTTAAGCTCGTAGAGGAGCAGATGTCGGAAATGTTCATTCCTCTCTACTTGGCACTAAATACTTCTGGAGCTGATAACCAAAAACAACCATTAGCCACAATCACACAACTCAATGCGATTTAGATACACAATATTACTGGCTACATTTTGATATACAACTGGCCATCTGCACTGTCACTACTCACTTGGGGAACACTCGTGAAATAAAATGACATGAATTTATGCATCAACCCAATACAATGGTAATTAATTTTTATTAGCTCTTTTCACTTTGTGCTACTTCAATATTTTTGACGGAAAACGTCTTACCCCGCGGGTCCGATATGGGGGAAACTATGCGAAAGTCGATGTCACGATTTTGTGTATTATACCAGAAAAATCTTAATAACTTTAAAACTATAATGCATATCAAAATAAGCAATACACAGTTTAAAAGAGCAAGGATGAAAGAATGTCACGCAACATTAGCCTTGAGCGCGTGACGTCACATGCTGCCACAAGATGGTTGCCAAGTTGGAGTGGAAAATTACCAGTTCACCGCGTGGCAAAATTAGTGTAGCTCGGGAACGCATGCGCATAAGACTTTGTGTGAGGTGTCGTTTAACAGAGCTCGATAAGTACTATAAAATAAAACACTCATACTGACAATAGTCAAAAAACTTGAAAAAATATAGTGACAAAGTGTTGAAATTGCACAAATTTTTGTTAAAATTTCCAAAATGTTGAAATATGTTCAAAACAAGAAGGTAAATGCCTATCGTAAACACTTACAAAGTGAAAGAAGAATAAATGAGGAATCCAAAAAAGCCCCTATGACAGCAGCAGAACAAATGCAGAGGATGAGGCAGCGTCGGCAAGTTGAGGCGAGTACCAGTCACGCAGATGCCACAACTCCTAATGCCAGTTCACAGGCAATGGATGTCGACAGTGAGATAGAACTGATGGAATGCGATGAAATACAAGCAGATGAGACGTTTGAGAATTGAGATTTAGCGTTTATAACCCACTGGTATCTGGAGACGAAGCACTTTGAAAAGTCGTTCTATGGTAACAAGTTGGGTTTTGTTTGTGGAGTTTGTGATCGCATATAATTCCAAAATGATTTAAAACGGCCCAATGCAGCTATGTTGCAATTCTTACAACAGAAATTCACAGATGAAGACGTTCAGCAGTTTAGGTTGTGCTCAAGCTGCTGGACATCAGTAAAGCAAGGAAAGGTGCCAACGTTGAGTAAGAGTAACGGCTTCACGTATCACGCTCCGACTACTTGGCACTCATGGAGACTTGGATGGATAAAGACAAAACCGTCGACATACCCAGCTTCAAACACATTGAGTCCAAAGAGTGCAACAGACACGGCGATGACGACGACCAACAGCCCAGTACAAGTCGTGGCACTGGCAAGAAGAAGCGTAGTGGACTCTACGGTGGCACGACAGTCTTCAAGAATCAGAAAACATGCAGGGCTCATGTCGCTAGACCCGTTTCGCGATGGCCAATACCCCAGTATTCTGGATTCAATTGTCTACAGGATATTCATGTCGGCAAAGGCGCACTGGTGAAAGATTAGATACCCAACCAATTAAAATTTGTTCTAGTGCCAGTCTATATTCATCCACAGACACCACTCAACTAATGCTTTTTACTACACAGAGCATGTCAGAACAATAGTTAGCAACTGGCCCTGTGATCCCAACATACAGCTTCTGCTCACTGGGGACTTTAACATTGAGGTGTCGAACGATCGTCAGAAACAGTTTCTGAACGACAAGTTCAGATTGGTGTTGGCCACGGATCCAACTGACTTCACAACTTTTAAGAATACCACGATAGACTTAACGTTCTCTAGAAATCTAAGTGTAGCATGTAAGTCTTACATGTCGTACTACTCGTACCATTGTCCTGTCTTCAACAAAATTTAACAAATTAGTCAGCATTGTGAGAAATAAATAAAATAAAATAAATGCAAGTTCATTGCGCTCATTTCTTTCTTACCCACACTACAAACACCCCGCCCAAACAACATCGCCTGGGTAGGACGTTTTCAGCCAAAAACCTCAGCGGTAGTGACCCAGACACTACCTAACACGAATTTTTTTAATTTCAATTTTTAAGGGCATTTGCATAGCTGCCAACTAAATTTAATGAAAAACCAGAAGATTGCATAATAATCAGGAAGAATTTTCTGACGTTAGTTTGTTATACAATGTAAAATGTCCACATAGAGCTAAAGCTGTATATCTTGTTTTACAATAGTTACAAACAAATTTTTATATGCACTTCAACAAAACTTGGGAAAGATTAATAAAGAAGTCCATTATGTATAATTTACTAGATTTTAAAACACTCCATCCATACAAGTCAGCAAGAAAAAATTCTATCCTTTTGGATACCTATGCAGAATTTCACTTTTCTTCTTGTTGCTCTTTATCTTTTTCTTTTCCAATAAGTGCCAGGATATTGTTCATTTTTTGTTTCTGATTCCTTAAGAAGTACCTGGCCACTTTCAATGTCCACATTTTTTTCTTCTCAAACCTATACTGATTTATTCTGCTTTATTTAACATCATCAGGGACACAGACCTGCTTCTGAAGTTGAGAAAAACTAAGTGGAGCTAACATTTTTTTCTTTTTCTAGTATTCCTCAAACACCAATAGAAATCTTGCAGTAAATGTAATAAGTGCATACACAGGCTGGGAGTAACTCACGGTGATCTTTAGAACCCATTAACAAGTGTTAGGATCTTGAAAACATGAAAACAGACTTTACACAAATGTTTAATAACATTATTTCACTGAGATTTTCTATTTCCACAGCATACTCGACATTTTCTGTCGTCCATAGCGGACCGACAATTTCCGTAGCATACTCGACGTTTTCCGTCGCCCGCAGCGGACCGCCGATTTCCATAGCATATTCTATGTTTTCCGTTGCCCATAGCGGACCGTCGATTTCCATAGCATACTCATCATTTTCCATCATACTCAATGTTTTACTCTACTCTAGCATACTCAATGTTTTCCGTCGTCCATAGAGGGCCGACAATTTCCATTTACCTACATAAAATTTGCAGTACTTGGAGTCTCTGAATCTTTTTTCCCCACTGCATGATCTTATTCAGCGTCAAGCGGAACAGTGAGCACGGAGAATTTACTGTGCCGAAGTCCCGCCGATGATGACGGGGCACTGAGGTTCTGGCGCACAATGGCGCAGAATTCCCATCTCTGTTATATATTCTATTTATAGGGATATTTTTAGCAAAAAATACAGAAAACTGTAAAATCCGGAAGAAAAGTTCTTCCGGACGGAAAACCGGAAGATTGTATAAAAAAATCGGAAAACTTCCGGAAAATCCAGAAGAGTTGGCAAGTATGCATTTGGTCATTTTTCCTCTGCCTAATCAATCTGGCTATGAAAAGATTTTTTTCTTAAATAAAACTTATTTTCACAAAAGTGGGAATGTAAAGAGACTGCTCAAAGTTGCCAAACAGCTGCTTCCACAATAATAATAATAATAATAGTAAAAGATATGAATATAAGGAATTACTCATGTCTTGGCAATACAGATACCAATTTTCTAAACATCTAATAAAATTATACTAGAGCAATAAAAAATATTTAACTTCACAAAGGATACAAGAAATTTTATTTCTTGCAGAATGTTGTTGCTTGTATCGCTGTCAGCAGCAAAGAGTCTCTAAAATGAAACAAAAATATTGAACAGTGATTTATAATAGCAGTTAAGGCAAAAAAAATTTCTGTGTGTGTGTTAGAAACTATGATTTCATAAATATAAGTTCCTAAACTCCACCTAAAAAATTTAACGTTGTGTACATTAACCATAATACATCAAAACTACATGAAACTAAGCTTTAAAATCACAGATACACAATATTAACAAGATTATTCAAAACAATCAGAATTGTGTACTGAATTGCCTGTAGTTTACTGGTTTCCATATAACATCTCAGAAAACTTGAAAATTACCCTGCCCTGGAGCAGGAATCGAACCTGCATCTCCCAATTTCCATTCAAGCATGCTACCCATTACACGACCCAGGACAAGGAAGTTCCAAGCAATACTAAGCAATTATAGCTTAGGAATCTAAATCTCAGATGTTTTTCAAGTTGAAGCAATCCTGTCTTATCGCAGCGTCAACGACCCTTTCATATCCAGCCATGAATATTGGTCTTAATTTGACTGTATTTCAGGTTTTAAGGTTCAGCTGATGACTCTCTGACTACTTTGTCATTAAGTACGCATGTTCCAGTTTATTTTATTACTTTTTCAACGGAACAGTGCTACTGACTTCAGATTAACATGCATAAAAAGTTTTAGAGGACCTTATTTGGATTTCCAAGATTTCGGTTATTCACTTAAGCCACACCTATTAGTCATTTTAAGCACGTTCTATAGTAAGAGTTTGTTCTTACAAATACATGTTTTAAAAAGAAAGTGTTTCCTAGAAGTGTACCACAGAGACTGGCCTTGTTTTTAATTAAAAGCCACGGGTTTATGTGAACCATGTGTTTTGCAGCATTTGTAGATGCAATTTTAGTATCGCTGGCAGTGAACTGCAGTGGCACACTTAGTGGGTGCTGCCCTTATACATGTTTTTAAATACATAATTTGCGAATAATTGGAAGCATATTTATCGAGATGATGATATCGCTTTTCAATATTTCAAGAAATGTTTACTCCAGGGTATTTTCATTTGCATCTTCAATGTTTTGGGTCACCCCCATAAAAAAATCCTGTGTGCTCCACTGGTGCATGGGATGATTGCTGAACACTGACGGAATCGAAGAAGCATCAATATTCCAAGGAATATATACATAATATCTAAGGTATTTTACCTGATATTGTCGAAGTATTTCGCACGTTGTTTGCTCTGTGAGGCACGAGCTCCTGGCCCGAGAGGTCCCTTCGTTACGGACCTACCTTTGGTTAGTTATAAAAAATTTGGCAGAAATAAAACAGTTAGGTTATATATTTTCAGTTCCACATTCATTCCCTTGCACAATCAAACATTTAAAATTTACTATTAATTAAAAGATTTTAGTAGAAAGAGTTATACTCTTCGGGTCAGGAGTCGTCTCACACGGGATTCATTGTTACAGCGGTTGAAGACCGCTGAAAGCGCTCTTTAGACATTTTGACGTCTCAATTTCTTTAGAGACATCAAAATAACTGCTCTTATTCCGTTTTGTTTCTTGTTTTAGGAATAAATATAATATTCGTATTTTAAAACAATAACTTTAAATTTATCATGTTTTGTAATGACCACATGGAACAGCAATGTGTTCAAGAAGTGAAAAACATTGCACTTTTGAGGTTCTTATAGGCATCTAAAATTATCTAATAAACTTCTCAGCAAGTTCCACAGCCACATTTGTTTTTCTGCTGCTGCTGCACAGCATCAGGGCTTAAATTTTCATTTTGTTGATATCTTTGTTTCCTTCCCATTTCTTTATTGTTTTTTTTAAATGCCCTTGGATGACAATTTTATCCATCATGAATGCATGATAGCTTTAACTATTTCAGATAAAAGATGAATAGTGTAACTTTGAAAATATAAATACTTTAAGTTTTTTTTTTTTGGAGAATGCAGGATACATGTTCTGATCATCGTTGGGGGGAAAAATACAGTTATGGGAGAAATCTTTGCTACGTATGATTTTCGTTTTCAGACATTTTCCCTCCATTTTCAAGTTGAAATACAAATACTTATGAAATAAAATGATATTTAACAACAATACTAGGCAGAAGAAACAACACGTGAAAAATAAAATTACCATTACAGGAGAAATCTTCACTGCGTCTAACTTCCGTTTTCGAAAGTTTGGAAAAACGAAACTCGCGTTCGAAAGTTTAGAAAGTTTCAGGCGGAAAACATCCTCCACCAACAACTAATTGCCCCAAAATTCCTGTTCAGTTATGCACAGATCTCGAGGATTAACCAAATTGTGACGGAAAAGGAGAAATTCCTCAAAGCCGTCGCACTCTCATGTCTAAAGATTACAGATAAATTTTGTTGACGTCGAACTTCCGTTTTCGGAAATTTTTCCTCCATTTTTAAACTGAAATACAAATATTTACGGAATAAAATGATATATAACAATCATACTGGACAGAGGCAACATCACAGGAAAAAGAAATTACGATTACAGAGAAAATCTTTATTTCGTTTACTTCCATTTCTGAAAGACAAAATACCGTCCCGATGCGTATTTTCACGAATTGGTAAAATTTTTCGATGCACAGTTTAAAGCTTTAAAAAAAATTCTCCCGATGCGTATTTTTTCACATTGGTAAAATTTCGATGCGTGCTAGACGAGTAATTACGAATTTTGGCGAACTCTACATCAAACTAACTGCTTTCATTTTTCCAAAATATCTTAAATTTACACAATCCGTCCAAGCGCATTGTGGAAAGATGTTTCACAACCACAAAGACTGTAAATGTTTCCTATCAGACAAATGATGACTTACAATTTTTAGTAATCACACATCTTAGAGATATCATTCAAATTGAGTCAGCATATCAAAAACAACATCTGAAAAAGTTTTAAGTGACTCAGGAAATTGTCAGGCACAGAACACCCAATAAACCAATTTCTAAAGAGTCATCAAAATAACTGCTCTCAATCCTGTAACTACTTCTACATTTTCCTGGTTATAAAACACCACATATATAACAACAAAGTTCCATCAATACAATGCGCAAATTAGATGCGTTACAACTACAAAGGCTGTAAATGTTTCCGATCAGACAAATGCTGAGATATCATTCAAATTGAGTCCTTTTGGAAATAAGAGCATCTGAAACAAAATAACTGCTCTCATTCCTAATTTACGACTTCTACATTTTTCTGGATATAAAACACCATAGATATAACAACAAAGTTCCATCAATACAATGAGCAAATTAGATGCTTCACAACCGCAAAGGCTGTAAATGTTTCCGATGAGACAAATGCTGGCACACAATTGAAAGTAATCACATATCTAGTGATATCATTCAAACTGTGTCATCATTTCAGAAACAACAGCATCTGAAAAAGTTTTAAATGACTTAGGAAATTGTCAGGCACAGAACACCCAATAAACCAATTTCTAAAGAGTCATCAAAATAACTGCTCTCATTCCTGTTTTACTACTTCTACATTTTCCTGGCTATAAAACACCACAAATATAACAACAAAGTTCCATCAACACAATGGCCTAAATTAGACGCTAAACAACACAATGGCCTAAATTAGACGCTAAACAACACAATGGCCTAATTAGATCAGACAAATGCTGCATAACTGCTATCTTTGGCAAGAGCCTTGTCAGTAGTAAGCAGTATTATTGTGCAGCATACACAGAGGCTTTTTTTTTTACAAAACTATGCATCTCTTTGTGAAGCAGAAATACATGTCACAACAAAACGTTAAAACAACCAAGGGCGCGAATGAAAATAACATGTGTAAAACACAAAGTTGATTCCCCTGGCGAGTGTACGATAGGTAACATTGTAAGATTTAAGTTTGGAACTTCCACCAGCAAAAATCAGTCAGATGCGTTTCAAATTCTACAACGCTTGACAGATGGGAAATCCACGCAAGTGAAGCCGTAGTGCATGAACCTCTACTTACCATGTCATCATACTTCATACTGCCTTTAAAATTTTAATTTATGTCTCAGATGAGACCAAAGAGGAGAAAAAAAGGTGAACATTTTAATTGGGTGCAAAATCAAAATACACAGCAACAATGCGGACTACCATCAGTTCGTCTTTTGTTGATTCTGCAACTGCACAGCATCTATTGCTTAATTTATCTTTCTGCTAATATCTTTCTCTCTTTATTTCTAAATTGACGCTTTTCCTTCCTTTTCTTTTTTATGCCCTCTGATAACAATAACTCCATCCATCGTGCTGAAAGAACTTTCAGCCCGGGGACCACGAGTGCATGATATCAAAGCTTTAACTATTTTAGAAAAATGGTGCAACTTTGAGAATATATTAATATTTTTGAACATCATGCATCAATTTTTACAAATTTTCCAAGTTTGTCACTTCCATTTTGGGGAATTTCCCCTCTCTTATCAAGCTTATATGCAAAAACTTATGGGACGGGGCTATTTAATAACGCAGGAGAGGGGAACATCACATGGGGAGGGGGTGCGATTACGGGAGAAATCTTTGCACCGTCCAGCTTCCAGTTTTATAAATGTTCCTGCTATTTTAAAGTTGAAATACAAATGTTTATGCAGTAAAATGTTATTTAACAATAAAACTGAGAGGAGCAACATCGCGAGAAAAAAGAAATTATGATTGCGGAAAAAATCTGAACTCCGTCGACCTTCCGTTTTCGAAAGTTTCGTAAAGATGGAATTCAGTCCTCCAACGAACATCCCCCGTCACCCCACCCTCCCTCATTTCTGTTCACTTGTGCAATAATCTCATGAATGACCAAAATAATAACGAAAAAGGCGGAATTCTTTGAATTTGCGGAAGCATCCGAGGCCTGAAGATTACAGGGAAATTTTTTCGCCGTCTAAGTTCCGTTTTCGCAAACTGTTGCCTACCGTTTCAAGCAAAAATACATACATTTATGCAGTAAAATGATATTTAACAAGAATACTGGACACAAAGGCAACATCGGGAGAAAAAAATTACGATTAAGGTAAATTTTTTTACTCCGTTTAATTACTGTTTTTGAAAGTTTTGAAACACGAAATACCGTCATGAAATCACTGAAAATGATCTAAATTATGACAAAAAAGATCACAGAAATGATCTAAATGATGACAAAAAGCATGGAATTCTACGAATACGCTTAAGAATCTCATGTATATCGCAAAGCAAAATTAAAAAAAAATTAACAAAATGAAAATCCGTAGAATCGACAGCGAGGTCCGTAATTCCTTAGTCAGACAACTAAATCCGTAGAAACTACGGACATTCCATAATAGCTGACAAGTACGTATGACAAGAGACACCAACCTGAGAAAGGGGTCATCAGTAAAAAAATCCGAAGTTTGCAGTAGTTTTCAGTAAAATCGCTTCAATCTTCAATACGATTTTCAGTATATCAAAAATATTTACTTTAAAATCTCAGAATCATTTTTATAACATTTTTTAATAAAATGAATAAGTTCCAAAATGTAATTTTATTTAAAAATTATATATACATATATTTCAGTCATAAAACAATCTTTCATAATACAAAATTCATTTTAAAATTCCATAAATGATTAACTGGCATTAAGACTCAATTTAGTTGCTTTTTTTTTCAGCTCTGTTCCCTTTTTCTTTTGTAAACTTTATCTCATGCAAAGTTCAGATTTTGCAATGTTCATGGTTTTCTCAAATATCAACGCATTTAACGTTCCTGTTGACAAGTTGGGTCAGAAATTGGTTGCATTTTTCCACACCAAAGAGAAAACTCTCTTACTTGCGCATTGCTATGAGGAACAACTAAAGTATTTTTCATCAATTTACTTAAATTTTCGTATTTTGTCTTTCCATTAGCATCTTTCATTACAGAAATTTTATGCCACACTTTATAACCATTCTACTATCTAATTTATCAAAATCAAAAGTTTCATTTTGATAGTTAGTAAATTCTACTTCTCACTTATCCATTTCATCAGTGGAGAAATTAAAGATGGATGATAAAAATTGTATTGATGAAAAAAAAAAAAAACATTTTGCAAACTGATATCAGCAACTACAGCATGTGATAAAAACTCATCATCTAAGGGAAAAAATTTTATGATATAACAACATGCATCAGCACAAAATTCTCTCACGCAATAATAAAATGATACAACATCATCTTTGCTCACAGCAGAACAATTATGCACGAGTTTTCGCTCCCATCACCAAATCATTATCAGCTTTCTGGTTTTTAGCCTTGTCGTATTTTACAAGTTTGACATTTTTTGTAGTGTCATAAGCATGAGGTTTGATAAACCTTGAAATTAAACTCATTAATAAATTGTTCACCTTACCTATAAGCTTAAATTATCAATGGTTTTTCATGCCGCAATTCTTGATTAATAGGAATAAAACTGGAAGTGTTGAAGATAGGAACAAACAGTTCAACATGGATAATGGGTTCCTTATTGAAGACTGCAAAGTTTTAAACTGTCCATGATCTTCATCAGCATCAAAAGGTTTTTCAAGAGCTTCCCATTGTTCTAAAATTCTATTAACACTTTCAAGAAGCGATAGCCATCGGGTACTTGTGTACTCCAATATCTTGTGTGGTTTTGAATTGCAGATTGCTTGGCTTATTTTTAATGCATTTTTCTTCTTGAGCTTTTATCTAAGTAGAAAAATAACTGAACTACAAATTGCTCCAGGAAGCTTTTTTTTGCAGCCAAATGAATAAGATGACAAGTGCAAGGGACTATAATGAAAGAAGGTGTAATCTCTTTGATCAGAGTTGCCACACCTTTTATACTGCCCAACACCACACTCACATTGTTGCATGAAAATGCTACACAATTTTTCCAAGATATGCTTTTTTTTTTTTCAGTTCACTATCAATGGCAGTGAAAATTCCTTTACCTGTGATGTCTGATGTTTCGATCATGAAAGCATAACTGTTTTATTGCAGGCACATATTGCATCGAAGTATGTTATAATATAACAAGTGGATAATTTTTGTTATCATTTGTATCATTAGATGCTAAAGAAAATGCATGCTCTTTAATAATGGACAATATTTTTTCTTTGGTTGAATCAGCTAAACAATAGATAAGTGCCGATGTTTTTTGTTCTAGCACAAGCATAATTTTTTGTGATTTCTGAATCCGGAAACATCCTACAAAACAGATCTTTGGCATGGTTGGCTGCTGCGATAGGCAAGTTGTGTTCAATGATGAATGATGTAAATAAGAGCTCTGCTTCAGTAGAATCATTACTTCTTGCAGAATTTTTTTTACAAAGACCGGGATTTTAGCTTCATATAATCTGTATGCTTCTTGTTCTCTGCATGACACCTACAATCATTGTGGCCGCCATGCGCTACACTAAAATCGCAGCCATATGTCTTACAAAACATGTGAATCGGTGAAACTTTAGATGCTTCATAAAAAGGCCATTCTTTACTATATATACACTGCTGGCCACCCAAAATGCAACACCAGAAAGTGCATGAGATAGCAAAGCTAGATTTACTGGACACATAAAAACAGATACAAAGATGAAACGATTGAGCTTACAAGCCAGTGCGACTTGCGGAACACGCAGACATCAATAGTTCATGTGGCCCCCATGGCTGGCAATAACGGCCGCTACACACCGCGGCATTGAACGAAAGAGGCTTTGCATGTGGGCTTGGGGTATGTCGGTCCACGCTGCTTCCACACGTTGCCACAGTTCATCAGGCGTAGCCACAGGTGGTACTTGCCGGGCCACTCGGTTGCCGATCAGCGACCAGACTTGTTCGATGGGCGACATATCGGGAGAACAGGAGGGCCGCGGCAGCCGTGACACCTGGTGGGCCGTTAAGAATTGTTGCATGACGCGTGCAGGCGCGCATTGTCCTGTTGAAATGTGGCCACTGGCAGGTCCTGCCGGTAAGGGAAAACTACAGGCTCCAAAATGTCGGAGATGTAGCGGTGGCTGTTGAGTGTACTGGTGATGCGTACCAGAGGGGTGCGGGTGTCATATCCAATTGCGCCCCAAACCATAACGCCTCGCGACAGACCTGTATGGCAATGCATAATGCAGGTGTCATACAGTCTTTCGCCGCAGTGCAGCCGCACGCGGATCCGACCATCGTGGTGTTGCAGGCAAAAGCGGGATTCGTCAGAGAAGACAATGTCGTGTCATTCCGTAGTCCAGGTGCGGCGTTCAACGGCCCACTGCTGCCGCACTCGCTGGTGGTGTAACGTCAATGGTAATCGGAGCAATGGCCGCCATGCGGCAAGTCCCCCGCTCCTGCAGACGACATCGAACAGTACATGCTGACGCAGGTTGTTGCACAACACAAACTAATTCCTGCGCTAACGTTCATGATTTGGCGGTACGAGCCGTCAATGCCCGCCACACAACATGCCGGTCCTCTCGTTCAGTGGTGTGCCGCGGCTGCGGCAATCGCTCACGTCAGTCCGTCCGTCCCTCCTGCACCCACCGAATCCATACTCGCCTCACTGTGGCTGGATGTCTCGGTACGATAAACCGCTGTCGCGATAAGCCACTATTCGTCCTCTGTTGAACTTCGAAACGTGCTGGAATGACTGCTGTATTCTGCGACGAGGCATCAGGAAGCTTCCCACGCACAGGTCCGGCAGCACAACACACTTCCACTACTTACACCCCGCCTTCTGTGCACCCTTCTTATAGTGCTTCTCGGTGGCGTGCCGGGCGCACATGATTTGCATATGCCCTGCAATGCTAATCGTTTGCATGTCCTCTCGCGGGCGACGCATGCTGCGAATTTCAGGCCAATCGGATGCTTCTTCTTGGTGTTGCATTTTGGGTGGCCAGCAGTGCATATTGCAATACACTCGATGATAAGTTTTATCTGACTTCGTTCTTTTTGTTGTGACAGCTGTTTCACTGCTACATTTTATTTTGTTTTAATGTAAATTAAAACATTTGTACCGAAATTGTTAAAGCACAAAGCCACATGTAAACAATGTAAAGAGTTGGCAAAAGGGGATGAACTGAGCACCCCCTCAGCTTTTACGCACAGCACTCTCAAATGGCTGTACGGGGAATCACGTGACAAACAGAGTACAAGGAGAAGCTCCGCCTCCATTGTCGGGGGAAGTCAGAACATCGAAGGTGTGTAGGGACTATCTGTAAAGTGTGCGTTTTCGACCAAAAGACAGTAGAAAATAGAAAATTGCATGCAGGGAAATCCGTACCAACTACGGAAAATTCGTAAAAGTTGGCATCTGTGTGTGTGTATATTATATATATATATACATATATATTATACTATGTTCATCGGAAATCGTTGCCACCAGTTTCATGCTCAAATACAAACATTTATGTAATAAAATTATATTTGACAACAATACTGGACACAGGCAACATTGTGAGGAAAAAAAAAATTATGATCACAGGAAAAACCTTCACTCCAAAGTTTTGAAAGACAAAAATACCATCCCCAGACGGAAAACGACCCCTCCCTACCACCCCCAAAATTTATCTTCAGTTCTGCATCGATCTTGAGTGGCCCAAATGATGAGACCCCCCCCCCCCAAAAAAAAAAAAAAAAAAAGATGGAATTCTGTGATCCATGAAAGAATCTTGTGTGAAAACCTCATTTTTATATTTTAATGTTCTAGATTTAGCATGGCTCTTATATTTTTACTCATAGCAGCTCCCCCTTCCCCTATCACACAGACACCTACAATGGAAGGATGCATTGATTGTATCATACGGTGGATAAACTTTCCATTTTATAAATATATCAGGTTAAACTTGTTAAATAATTAATAATTGTGGGAGACTTGCATAATGTCATTTCGCCACTTTTGGAGAATGTTTGGTTGAGATTCACATCACTTAAGGGGGTCTTCAAGAGAAATTCTATCCTATATCTGTAATGCAAATTCTTTAGTACACATTTGCTCAAAGACTATTGCTTTGTTGTGTTTAAAATTTTAAGCACAAATAAAAATGGCCCGTAGCTAATATATGCCAACAGTTATTATTCCAAAAAATTTGTTAGAGTGTTTTTTAAAATTCAATTTATCTGACTCGAAAGTACTCCAATTTGGTGCTAGATGGCGCGAGAAGTTAGCTTGGCAGTGTTTCTGTGTGGAAGAAACGAAATCTCTCATTTATGTCTGATTTTTCTAATTATCTGGGCCAAATGGAAATAATTGAATTGGAGCAAAAGTGAGATAGGAATATTTTCTTCTATAGATCGTCTTAAATCCTACTGTATGTTCATTTTTTGAAGAGAAAATGTGTACATTAGCAGAGAACCCCTGAATTTCAGCTATGGAAACTTTGCCCACTTACTGAACTCTACCCCCAAATAACATCATTGGTTAAAACGAAACAGTGCATATTTTGTCTTTTCATTCTCACTGTGTTTCTTGTTGACTTCATTCAGTGAGCTCCGAAAATGTTCAAAATTCTCGACCACTTGTGATTTAAGTAAGTTATTTTTTAACTGAATTTCAGTTCCTATCACAACTCCCTCTTGGTCAAACTATTAGAGCAGTAAATGCCAATGTCACAGGCAAATTTCCTTAGGGAGCCAGCCGTGATTTTCAGCGTCATCTATCGGATAAGCCAGACTCTCAGCAGCCCTAGACGTCCACCTTAAACATTTTAAAAATTAGTTCTTTTAAATATTCAAGGTCAAAGGTTATTTCTGTGACCCTGAAAAGTTCAGCTTTTTTTTTTTTTTAGCACATTATTCAAAACCTCATATAAGGTTCTATAAGAAGACAAATCTCTACCTTCTAACTCAATTAGGTAACCGGTAACCAACTAAATTCAAAGATTGTACAGAGGTCAGGATTTCTTAATTTTCAAGGACAAATATTTAAAAATTCTGTAGGTGGACAGAACTAAAATTTGGGATGCATGCATAAGTCTACATACGTAACAATAACATCAAATTTCAAGGAAATCAAAAGGGGTCAGGTTGAAAATGGCTATTTCATTGGTTGATTTGACATAGAAACATAATTCCAAGTGTCAAACATTGAGGGGCAGATCAATAATGGAATGAATATTTAGGTCTTATAACCCTAAATGGGCAAGTTGTAACCACTGCATACCTTAACATTCTGGGTGACTAGGTTCATCCCATGGTGCAAACATTGTTTCTTAAAAACGATATATCTTTAAATATAATACTTCAATATACACAGCAGGATGTGTCTAATCTTGGTTTGAGAAGCATGAAACTGAAGAAAAACATCTCTTAGGGCCTGCACAACCACCAAATTTAAACATTATTGAGCTTTCTGTGGGCATAACTGGAAAGAAGAGTGAGAAACATTTCCTTGAATTAGATCACAGAAACTCATGGAGCTCAAGACTTTCTCCATGAAGAATGAGAGATGAAACATTCCTCTGAAGACATAATGATCTATTTGAATCTGTTTTGAATCAAATACAAGCTATTGCAAAAGCAAAGGGTGGCCCCAATTAAAACATAACTGTAGCTCTAAAAACAGGTGTTTCCAGTATTTTGTCCATGCCCTGTACATGCAAACTACCTAAGAAAATTATTTTGCAGCACAAATATATATAGAGAGATAATAATTATTAGCACTAAAATATATAATTATTTCATTTAAAAAACTGATTCACTAGTACAATATTTAGGCATAACTCTAACAGATATTGAATATCACAAATATTTCAAGATTGTTTATTCATATACTATACCCCCCATAACAAATAGAGCAGCATTTATCCTGAAGCAAAATAGCAGGTTCCTTATGGCAGCTAATAGACTAAAACAATTGCTCACAGGCAACACTTCATAAAATGTATTGTTCAGCAAATTTGAAAAGAATTTCTGGAATTTACAGTTTTGAACTCTTAAAAATTTATCTTACAACTAAAAATATTTTTATAAAGAAAAATCAGACACACACACATTGGCAGAATATGTTTGCCTTACCTTCAAGGCATACTCCTTGCTAGACACTACATCTTGGGCAACAAAGACATAGCCAAACCCACCTATAAAATCAAATTCTACAATCAATGTGTGAAATACATTTAGCATAATAAAAACTATAATAGTAATAAATATATACGCAACTAAGGTACACAAATAAAATACATAAATAAATTAGGGCATTCCATTCCAAATCAACAAGGTCCCAAACCTCACATTCTTTGTTTTTCTTTAAATTTGGCATACCAAAAGGGCCACCTGAATTTTGCTTATGCAAAATTACAGGTCCACATCTTCTGTATTTACAAAGTTATTGGGGTGCAAAATTTGTGATTTCGACCATTTTTTTCACCATCTTGTTAACTTTAACATTCAATATTTCGGTAACCATGGCACCTATACAAATGATTCAAGTGTCTTTAGAAAGGTCTTTAAGAGCTCTTTCAGACGAGATATTACTTGCCTATATTTCGGGGTGAAAACAATTTAAGCCATTGTAATCAATATTTTGGTAGCCATTTTCTCGAAAATGGGTCTTTTAATATATTTTTTTGAAAAAAATGTATGTTATATGTCCAGTATTACTCATTAAACTGTACCAAATTTGAAGATGGAATGCTAATGGGATCAGGAGTTATGGGCTTTCAAAGAATACAAGTCTTTTCCTGGAAATTATGACAGTCCTACATGCGCATGATGATAATACTTTTAATGACATTTAAAAATATTTGACTGAGAATACTGAACATACCTGAAGTATGTATACTAGTAAATATATAGGCATACTGGGCATTCATTTTATGTGCATCCAGTTCACAGTTAACAGCAGAAACTTCTCTTTTTGTCAGAACATACAGTACATTCTACCAGGTGCTGTCTGGGGGTCAACTTTTGTAATAACTGATGAAACATGCTGTGGCAAAGTAGAATGCAACCCACATCTAAAAGTTAGTTTGAGAGGTCAGTTTTGAAAAAGACGGGCGAGACACCATGTTGGGGAGGCATGAGAGAGAAGAAAAGAGGCATATCCACTAAGCATCCCTCTTGCCTAAGAACAGGATGTCCAAGACGTGAACGTGGTGACAGGTTTGGTGAGTTACGAGACCCCCAGAGTATGAATCCTGCAGAAAATGCACTGACGAGATTGGCTGAAGGTGATGGGAGCTGGGTGAAATCACATTTCGGACCAGGGACCCAGATAATTGCCAGGCACTCTCTTGTTTTTGCTTCAAGTGGAAGTATGGTGAAGTAATTTCCCTGATGGCTGCGGTCATCAGGCTATAGAGAATTTTTACAGTGGCTGAGGTCATTCATAAAATATCTACACTGACGGGAAAAAAAAATCCCAACACCAAGAAGGGGTTGTGTTAGATAAACGACAGTTGGTAGGCGGTGAGAGTACATCTGCAAGATGAAGTCTATGCAAATTTCGCGCTCGGCCCATACGTGTGGTGCTAGTAGCGCCCCGGAACATGCAAAGCAGGTTTGCTGTAAATACGCGCAGTAACGTTCGTGAGCATTAGTTATCGTTGAGATTCGACGTAGTGTGCTGATGTTAGTCAAGAATGCCTTTAAGAAGACTAAGAAGCCATTATCAACCGCTCACGGAGTTTGAACGAGGTTGTGTAATAGGGCTACGAGAAGGTGGATTTTCTTTCCGCAATATTGCAGAACAACTTGGCAGGAATGTAGCCACTGTGCAGGATTGTTGGCAGCGGTGGTCAAGGGAAGGTACTGCCTCAAGAAGACCGGGTTCCGGCCGGCCACGTGGCACTACTGAGAGGGAAGACCGCCGTGTACGGCGTATGGCCATGGCACACCGTACTGTGTCTGCAGCAGCAATTCGAGCTGTAGTTGCCACCACAGTGACACAACGAACTGTTACAAATCGGTTACTTGAAGGACAGCTCCGAGCCAGACACCCTGTAGCATGCATTCCACTTACTCCAAACCACTGCCGTTTGCGACATCAGTGGTGTCAAGCTAGAGCTCATTGGAAGACGGAGTGAAGATCTGTTGTGTTTTCTGATGAAAGCCGGTTTTGCCTGGGTGCCAGTGATGGCCGTGTGTTGGTTAGAAGGAGGCCAGGTGAGCGCCTGCAACCAACCTGTCTGCGGCCGAGACACACTGGACCTACACCTGGAGTTATGGTCTGGGGAGCAATTTCCTATGACAGCAGGAGCACTCTCGTGGTTATCCCACGCACCCTGACGGCACAGTTGTACGTCGGTCTGGTGAATCAACGTGTTGTGCTTCCATTCATGAACAGCATTCCAGGAGGTGTTTTCCAACAGGATAACGCTCGCCGGCATACCACTGTTGTAACCCAACATGCTCTACAGAGTGTAGACATGTTGCCGTGGCCTGCTAGATCACCAGATCTTTCACCAATCGAGCACGTATGGGACATCACTGGACGACAACTCCAGCGTCATCCCCAACCAGCATTAACCGTCCCTGTATTGATCGACCAAGCGCAACAGGCATGGAACTCCATCCCACAAACTGACATCCAGCACCTGTACGACACAATGCATGAACGTTTGCATGCTTGCATTCAACATTCTGGCAGTTATACTGGTTATTAATGTACCAGCATTTCACATTTAAAATGGCTCTTCTCGCACTTACATTAAGCTGTGATCTTGAAACCTTAATCGATTAAATATGTTACCTATACAAATGTATTGCCGCCATTTCATTCCTCTACAACTATTTTTTCGTGGTGTTGGGATTTTTTTTTTTTCTGTCAGTGTATGTACAAAGTAGAGATCACCCTGTACTGCAGTACAGATAAATACCAGATACTTGGTTCTGTGAAGTTACTTCTGCCTGGCACATTAATGCTCTAAATCTTGCTTTAGAGGAACGTTACCTTATTCTGTGGACTCACTGAAGAACTTTCCATCTGACGGACTTACAAATTTACTCACTGGGATATGTTGCTTAAAAGGAGTCGTAGTGAAACGACACCAACGTGGATTTGTGTACGTAAATAGTCTGCACCCCTCTGAAAATAATATCTATAGAGTTTGCTTCCGTGAATCGAATCTAAACAACTAAAAAGTGAATGAAAAGGTTAAGTATTGTCAGACCAAGGAAGATTTGGCTGGTGGCAGCAACTACTACTGAATGAAATCTGAAATTCCAGCAATTGCCTGATGGCAATGCTACGCACCAAGGCAATACCAAAACAAATAATAACCACACCACAGATAACAGAAAGTGGTGGTAAGCGGTGGAATTCGAAGATTTCAAGAATTGAAAAGAGAAAAACAACAGACAAATCAACAGGTGTAAAGAACCACAGAAAGCGCCATTTCAAGCAACTCCAAGTTTCACTCCGAAGCGGCGAAGAAAGCCAACTCCAGACGAGGAATCCCCCTCCCCCTCCACGGGTTGACCCGAAGCAGAGAAAGAAGCGAAATGAAGGGGGAACTAACCAAACTCCCCATCAAGGCTTCGAAGATTGTGACCAGCAATAACATGAACGTGTGTGTGTGTGTGTGTGTGTGTGTGTGTGTGTGTGTGTGTGTGTGTGCGCCAGAAGATACTGACGAAGTGAGCTCGCTCCCCGAGTGAAAACAAAAAAAGATAAAAAGAAGCGACGGTTGAATTAAGTAAAAAAACAAAAAGGGTACTGTAACCATTTAAATATTTTGTAAACATAGAGCATGTGCCAGGTCCACATGAATGCACTGTTAGAAAAAGAGAAGCAATAGGTTGAAGCTTCACAATACTATAACATAAATTAAAAAGTGTATGACAGATTTGACACAAGTAAAAAAAAAAAAGTTGAGGAATTAAGTGAAAAAAAAAATTGACTTCACAATAATACAATAACTTAATGTGAAAAGTGTACTACAGATTTGACACAAGTTAAAAGAAAACTGAGAAATTAGGAAAAAAAATGAATTGACTTCACAATAACATAAGACTTAGCATATAAAAAAGTGTATGGCAGACTTTACACAAAGTAAAAAAGAAAAAAGGGAAGAATTAAGTGAAAGAAAAAAGAATGAACCTCACAATATGAAAAGTATATACATGATATGAAAAGTGCATAACAGATTTTACACAAGTATTAGGTGTGAAAGGAATCAAGTAATAAGATAGGATAGGATAGGTAAAGTGTAGGTATCTAGAAACAGGGAAATCTGCGAATTCAAAATCATGCATGGAAATCATGCATCATGTAAGGGGTATATCAATGTTGAAATAGAGATTGCATCTTTACATCTGGTACATACATGCAATGAAATTCAAATGACTAGAAAGAAAAATTCACTGTAAGAGTAGGTGATTTCTGTATGTGAAAATACCTGGGTACAGAAATAGTGTTTCCTAAGGATGATCTAGTAAGAGTATGTAGGAACAGTTAAAATAATCTGTAGTTACTGTATAGTCATTTTGGCAGCCTACGAAAAATGTTGTAAATGTTGTAAATCAGTAAATCGGATTTTGTGTGTGTTCACTTAAGGCCGTTTCTAGGTCAGCCGAGAATTTTTGAGAGTGAAAAGTTTGCATCAATAAAGTAACAGCTATGTGAGGAATAAAATTAGTGTAGGCTAGGTATCACTTAGTATGTAAATAACCCTTAGGACTGAGTATTAATTTTGTCTGAAGGTGGGGTGCTAGACAAAAAAAATGTAAGTTCTCAATTTTTTTTTGGTTATCAGTATTTGGTTTAGGCCCAGGTAAGCACACTATCCCTTAGAGAGGATTAGTTAACTTAGCTCGTTGGGGATTACTAGGTATCACAATGCAGAGATCTATCTCATGAACAAAATTCTAATAATCAGAAAATAAAAAAATAAAAAGGTTGAATAAAATGTTTTGGTATCTATCAAAGTGGGAAAAGTCCTAGGTTAAATAGTGTTGTAAACTAAAGAATTTAACATCAAACAGAGGTCATCACTCTTTACACGTTTATAAGTGAGTCACGGAAAAATTCTCATTGACCGCCACCAGGAGTGACTCACTTATAAACGTGGAAAGAGTGATGACCTCTGGTTTGGTGTTCCTGGTCCACGTTAAGTGTCTGTATTAAAGAATTTAAATGTGTTATCTAATGTTAGTGGTCAGTTGACCTCTCTACCATGGCCATATCATAACCTATAAGTTTTTGAAGTTACTTGAATTTTTGGCCTATAGATGTTGAGTAGATAATCGAAGGCTTAAAGCAGTGTTAGTTTACTTTTTAATCTTAATGTTGCAGTACTGACCCTACATGTCCTTTTTTTTTTTTTTTTATCTGATTGTTAATTATTCTGATGGTGTAAATTAAATACAGGCAATAGCCTTTCAAAAAGCCATTTTTGACATGAGTTGGCATTCAGTTAATACAAGTGTCTCATAGATTCTAAGTCATCACACACATCACCCAACGCTCTGACGCTGGTCTGGGATACCAATCTGTGTTATTGCAGCAATTTCTATCAATGTCCACCTAATATTTAGAATTTTTTTTTACATGGCCATTTTGTGCTCAACTACACGAGTCCAAGAAGTACCTTTCTCTAGAGTGCACGCATTGCTACACATGTAACAAGAACACAGTGTGATTTGGGCGACTCATAACAATTCTCCAAGTGTGGGAAAACAAAACTGTTTTTATGTATGCACGCAACCATCTATACTAGCAAAACCTCAAGTATTCTGTTTATGTAATTTTGTGTACTCACACATACACAACTATCACAACATTTTATTACCACATCTTTAACTGAGACTATTTGGTATATATGTACTTCCAAAAAATATTTCAATTCTTAAAATAAATTAATTGCCTTCCCCCTTACTAACTATCCTGAAAATGACATTTTTAGTGATTTTGATACAAAATTTGACTAAAAAATTTATGGTGAAAGAATGTTTTTAGAAGCATAGCAGGACTTGAAAAATACCATGCCCTGGGCATGTAAATAAATTATAGGCCTGGGGAAGTAAAAATGAAATCTAGTTGCCCGATCGGGCAACTAGATTTAAAGGGGGGGTTGGAATGGGGAATTCTCTGCTCTAGAAAAAAAAAAAAAAGACTGCCGTCGCGTGTTTTTCATTTTACTGCAGTTGTATTATTGTTATGGAATGAGTACCAAGGCCAGGTGAATAAGCGCTTCTTTAATTATATTATGCTCCATATCTAGAAAGAAATTGGGGCCATACATTTTTTTCTCCAGATGTTGTTTACAGGTAACGATGGGATGCATGCCTCGGATGAAACTAGCCTCCAGTGTTTAGTGACAAACTGCGTACATTGCCATCAAACAGGAGGACGCAGACTGATGGGCAAAAAAGCTGTGCTTTATGGGGAGGGAGTGACAATGGAATATTTATTGCACAGCTCCGAGTGGGGCGGGGTCTCTCATCTGATATAACTTGTGCAAGTGAGGGAGGGGAAAGTGGAAGCTTCCGCCTGCGCGTGCTCCCACACACATGAACTGACAGCGAGACCACTGAAACAAAAGCTAAGTTTCGTTTAAGAATGAGGCTGTGCGATGCATTCCACTTAACCCGGAAAACAGCAAAATTACCAACGCAGATAACTTAGTTTATCTGAGAGAACAGTATTCGTGTTAGTTGCGGTTTATGTTAGCTGTGGATATAAGTTGTATTTAGTAATGGATATATGATGTTTTTTGGAAAAAAAAAATCCAACAATGAGAGTATATCTCATAGTAAGCAATTATATGAAATTCACGATCTGTCAGCCGTAGTTACAAACTCGTCTTCCGCACTATTGAGTGACGTAATTTCAGAATCAAAATCTACATCGTTGGCAAATCTGAAACTCATGCAAGCGGACTATGATAAAGCGTACAAAAAAAAAAAAAAAAAAAAAAAACACTGTTGCACAGTTGAGAAATCTTGGATAAAAACATTTAATTGGCTGAAGTCAAATGACAAGACTTATGTGGTGCACTGTTTGTGAAAACCATCCTAAAATTGCTGATACCACCAGTTATGTTTTCAAGCAATGTGGGGTGTCAGGTGATAATATAGTTTAACAATAGTCAAAAACATAAGATTTGCCTTTCTTTCTAAACAACAATTCTTGGGATATTTTATGATGCAAAATCACTTCTGTTTGCACAAGAGAAAAAGATAAATAATTTTTACATTCAAAATTGTTAAAAATTACTTAAACTGCTATACAGTTAACTATGATTATTAAATTTTTTGTAAAACACAGGACATATATTAAAAATTCTTGAACGTGGCATCATCACTAAATTTCTCAAATGCCATCGATTACCTTTCTTAAAACTTGAGATATATGCTTTTGTGCATTTTGAATACAGACACTTTAAAATAGTGATGCAAAAGATGTATAAAAAGTTAATCATAATTTTTAACTTTAAAAAAAATAAGGCTTCTGTTTTGTTATCTTAAAAGATTTCTGGGCAAGTAAATATTTTCTGCACATGCTCAGCTAGGCATGTAACTTTTCATATATTTTTCCTGCATAGTATAATTGACAAAATAGTACCTTACAATGTTCTTAACAATATTTGAAATTTTGTCCTAGGACTTACCACAGCTGAGACAATGAAGTTACCGCTAACCCTTACATATGCCAAAAATGTCATACGCAAAGAAACTAAAATGGCCACCATGTTGAAAGCAATGTGAATAAAAGTAAACCAATAGTGGTTTTGAACTGTCAACATAACATACACTCACTTCCAAAAGTTAAGCACAGAGCAGTAAGATGTGAAAAAATGGAGAAGTACTGCTTGGATTGACACGAAATACGGCAGGAACGTAGGAAATATGTTTACTAATGAATCAAAACAAAGAATACAGACAGAGATGAAAATAATATTGAATTTTCAGAAATTATAAGATGACGTCAAATTGGAGTCATTTACAAAGTGAGTAATAAAGTCACAACAAAACCCGACATTAATAAGATATGTGAGCACCCCTCATCTGCATACAAAGTTTACAACGTCTGACCATGCTTTTTGTGAGGTGATCAACCACCGCAGAGTCCAGTAATTGCCATTCCTCCTGTAGAGCAATTTCCAAAGCTGTGAGAGTGGTTGGGGGCAGGAGACGTGAACACACAGCACGGTCGAGGGCATCCCAAAGATTTTCAATGGGATTAAGGTCGGGCGAGTACGCCGGCCACTCCATAAGCGCAATCCCCTCCCTCTCCAGGTAGTCGTCAACGATGGCAGCACTAATGGAACGCGCATTATCGTCCATTAAAACAAAGGCAGGACCAACTGCTGCAACGTACAATCGCACAGTGGGGTCTAGGACTTCATCCCGATACCGTACAACAGTCACAGAACCCCGTCTGTAGATGTGGAGGTCGGTGCGATATCCCAACGAAATTCCTGCCTAGATCATGATGCTTCCACCTCGGAATGCATGATGATCTGGGGTCGATTGCGTGTGCCTTCTTCCCTCCACACCCGTACACTTCTTCCCTCCACACCCGTACACGCTTGCAATCCCCTCCCTCTCCAGGTAGTCGTCAACGATGGCAGCACTAATGGAACGCGCATTATCGTCCATTAAAACAAAGGCAGGACCAACTGCTGCAACGTACAATCGCACAGTGGGGTCTAGGACTTCATCCCGATACCGTACAACAGTCACAGAACCCCGTCTGTAGATGTGGAGGTCGGTGCGATATCCCAACGAAATTCCTGCCTAGATCATGATGCTTCCACCTCGGAATACATGATGATCTGGGGTCGATTGCGTGTGCCTTCTTCCCTCCACACCCGTACACGCTTGTCATCGGGTTGCAGGCCAAATCTGGACTCATCCGTGAACATAATGTTGCCCCAAGCAGACACAGTCCAATTGACATGTTGGCAACACCACTTTAATCGTGCCCCTCTGGATTGGACGGATAGAGGAACACAAACCCGTGGTACCAGGACGTACAGTCCCTTCATGTTTAGCCTTCGACGCACAGTAGTGGCAGATATCGTCTTACCAATGGCCGCCGTAACCATAAATGTCACACGTGTGGACGTCGCTCTTTGATTCCGCTTGGCTACAACAGCAATATATCGGTCTTCCGCTGGGGTCGTAACCATTGGGCGACCGGCCACAGGTCTGCAGACAACTTTTTGGCTGGTTAGAAATTGTTTCCATAAACGTGAAATGACGGAATGATTCACGTAGAAGAAACCAGCAACATCTGTGATTGACTGTCCTGCTTCAATGCGTCCGACGGCACGCCAGCGCTCAGAATCTTCCAATCTTCTTCTGGGAGCCATAAAATCAAGTCCGTCTTCAAAACAAATCCTCAGACAGTTCTCAACACCTTGTAGCAGCACTTGCATGCAACTCCTGTGCCCCTTCAGAGTGCTAGCTTCTTATACGACTGCCTGTTTCGCATATTTCTCGGCAAGACACCGTGATTCGCTGTTACCTACCACATTTGCACACTTCCATCTACCGCTGCAGCGAATTGCAGCCTCTCCAATTCCGATTGGCTTCCGGAAATTAACTTCCCCTCTGCGTGCTTAACTTTTGAAAGTGAGTGTATAAGGTCAACAGCATGCAAAAAAAAAAAAAAAAAAAATTAAAGATGGCCAAGCAACCAATGTTTTTTTTGTTTTTTTTGTTTTTTTTTGTTTTTTGTTTTTTGGACCACTTGATATGGATGGACCCTGGCACAAGTAAACAGACAGTAACAACGACTAGGAAAATATCAGCTGCAATGCTGTGTGCAATAAACAGGTCTGTTTGGACCAGCAAGGATTCCATCTTTGGACCCTATTAAGGGGAGGCACTATTAAATGGGGAGGTTCTCTCTACTCTTAGAGATACAGGGTCATGTATCAGCTTGATTAAAGGAGTTCATGTTCCTCAGGGGCGAGAACAGGAGGAAATGTCACAGTATACTCTGTGACAAGCCAGAAGCAGGAACGTAGTTCCAACTCTTTTCCCACCAAAAAAATTAAAGACTTTTCCAGGACTTTTCAAGGACTCATAAAAATTTTCAAGACTATATGTATTAATGCCCAATAAGAACTTTCATGAAACACTAAAAAAGTTGTAACAAACAGTCAAAAAGTTCAATTAAAATTATTATTATTATATCTAAATATAGGGACATACTCTGGTGAGGTATTATTGTTCCACAAGATAAAATCCCTGAAATGGCGATAAGCTGGACATATTGCCAGAAGGACAGACCACCAATGGACAACCGAAATTTTAGACTGGATTCCTGGGCTACAAGCATTCAGCAGATCGCAAACCCAGTTTGAGATGCTAGTACCTTACACTCCCTCACATTCGCTTATCGTAGTTCAGAATCACAAACACGTGAAAACTGGAAATGTGACAGCTACGTGCTCCTGATTCCAAAAGAACGTTCTACAATACAGCGTGACAGCTTCTCTTCAATGAACTGCGACTATTCTGAAATTTGGTGAACAGGGAAAAAAAATCCAGTACTTTTCAAGGACCCTTATAAAATTCAAGGACTTTCAAGGGCCCTTGAAAAGGAAAATTAAATTTAAGGAGTTTTCAAAGACTTTCAAGGACCGTGGGAACACTGAGGAACTAGATTTGGCAACTGTAAGCATAGAAATTAATGAAGAAATAAACATCTCAAGAATTTGCCAGTGTCTGACATTTCATGGGACATCATTATAGGGAATGATTGGGATCCACCCACTGGTAACCCAGGCATGAAAGTAGCAGGGCAGAGGAACACCGATCAAGCAACGACTCAGTGTGGGAGTGAGTTCGGCCCTGAGGATGATACAAAAGATGATTGTATACAGGAGATTTTAAGTGCCACAGGAGCAGAGCAGATACTTCAGGGAGAATGTGGAGTGATCACTAAGGGAATGCAGACAGCGTGCGAGGCAAAAACGAAGAAGGATAATGTCAGTCAGGTAGGTGGAAGTCCAACTTCAGATCAGCGAGATGATCGGAGGGAATGTGTGCCGGAGATAGAAGATGGTGATGGAACAGAGGTAACCTAGATGGAGGAAAAGTTGGCATATCTGTTCACGGGAGAGGAATTCCGTAAGGAACAACAGAAGGATGAAACACTGAAAGGTATATGGGAAAAGCTGAAGGTAGATACTATAGGTAAGAATACCTCCCACTTGGTGTTGGAGGACCAGGGCTCGACAAATATGTTTTAGATCTACGAGCCAGCTCCTAAAATTTAGGCGCCAGGTGAAACGAAGTCCATAGCGCATTAACACTGGTTATGACGCTAGAACGAAAAGTGGTAAACCATATTTGTTGTCAACTTGTTTTTCTTTGTACCCAAACCACTTATTGCAAAATAAAGTTTAAATTTGCTTCATAATTTTCTTTTCAATTCTTTTAGTATATGATCTCAAAAAAATTTAAATTTCAGATTTCAATTTTATTGAAATGCTATTTGCGGAAGTCATATTTTTTACATATTAATTCAAAGTATCATTTTTTTTCCTTCGTATAATCTGTAGACCATAAAATTCAGAAAAAAAAAATTGCTTCGCGAGATCCTTAATGGCGTATAATCGAAAAGCCATCTGGGGAAAACAAATCCCACTTATAATCCATGGCGGCATATGATCCATAGATGGTGAAATTCTGTGAAAAACAAATTTTTCCTTCATATAATCCACAGCAGCATGTCTCAGACCATGATATTTGAAAAAAAAAAAAAAAAAGGCAGTCAACACTGGCAAGCCTTGTTAGTAGTAACTAGTATTATTGCGTGGCATACATACACTTTTTACGAAATGATCCATCTCTTTGTAAAAAATGAATATGCGCCCTACAAAACGTTGCAACAAATAAGGACTCTAATGAAACAAACTTAAACACGTGCCAAACACAAAGTTGATTCCCCGGCGAGGGCATGATTGCAAGATTTAAGTTTGAAACTTCCACCAGTAAAAATCAGTAAGGTAAATTTCAGAATTCTACAATGCTTGACAGACAAGAAATCTAAGCACGTAAATGTGCAGTGTGCGAAACTCCACTTACCAAATTATCATACTTCCTCTAAAATTGCAGTTTAAGACAAGATTAGACCAAAGAAGGGAAAAAAAAAAAAAGCTACACGTTTTAACTGGTGAAAAATCAAAACAGACAGCAAGAATGTGGACTACTGTCAGTTTGTCTTTTGTTGACTCTACAGCAGCACAGCTCCATTGCTCAATTTTTTTCTGTTGATATCATTCTCTCCCCATTTCTTCATTGCCGTTTTTCTTTCTTTTTTTTTATGCCCTCTGATAACATCCATCAGTCTGAGGACCATGAGTGCACGATATCAATTTTTACAAATTTATCAACTTTGTCACTTCCGTTTTCGAGAATTCCCGCCCGCCCTTATCAAGCTTAAATGTAAAAACTTATGGGACGGGGGATATTTAACAGCGCAGGAGAGTCAGAACATTGCGGGGGGGGCAATTACGGAGAAAATCTTTGTTCCATGCGACTTGCGGTTTTGGAAATTTTTCTCGTATTTTCAGCTGCAATACAAAAATGTATGCACTAAAATGATATTTAACAATACTGGACAGAGGCAACATCACGAGAAAAAAGAAATTACAATTATGGAAAAAATCTTTACTCTGTCGACTTTCCGTTTTCGAAAGTTTCGTAAAGATGAATCCGTTCTCCAACGAACCCCCCCCCGTTTCTGTTCACTTGTGCATCGATCGCCTGAGTGGCCAAAATGATAATGAAAAAGGTGGAATTTCTCGATTTTGTGGAAGAATCTCATACCTGAAGATTTGGGGGAAATTTCTGCAGCATCTTAACTTCCGTTTTTACAGTTTTAAGCTGAAATACGAACACATACGCAAGAAAATTGCATTTTACAAGAATACTGGACACAAAGACAACATTGAGAGAAAAAGATTACAATAAGGGCAAATTCTTTTTTACTCCATTTACTTCTGTTTTCGAAAGCTTTGAAACACGAAAACTGTCACAGACGGAAAATGACAACCCCCCCACCCCCAATTCTCTTCGGTTTTGCATCAAGCTTGAGAACGATCTAAATTATGCCCAAAAAAAAAGCAGAATTCCGCAAATCTGCTTAAAAATAAAATAGCAAAATATTTTGTTTTTTTTAAACAAAATGAAAATTCGTGGAATCCCTAGTTTTGAGAGTGAGTTTGTAGTCAGACAGCTAAACCCATAGAAACTACGGAAATTCCGTAATAATTGGCATGCATGACAGTGGTATAATCCACACCTATCTATCATGTTAATCATGAATCATAATTCCCGACAGAAAACTGCGATTCACAGGACCGACTAAGAAATCCAAAGATGTAAGAAAGAACTGATCGTCTTATTGAAAAAGTAACTGTCATTTTGAAGTACCTCTGTGTTACTTTTAAGTAAATAAAGAATTAAATCGCTAGCTGTTGCAGCATTACTGTAGTTCATTAGTTAGACTAAAAAATCGGTTGAAATTGCAGACAATCCATAGCAGTTTCTTGTGAATACATTTTAACTGAATACCGAAAAAAAAAATTCTTAACTAATACAATTAGCACACAAAAACTAAGCAATGCGATTTGCAGTATGGTTACATGCTATGGAATAGCTCCAATATCTCTGTGGGATTGCCGAGAGTCACGGATTCTCGCACCACCTAGGCTTCCGCACATGCAAATAGTAATGCCTTCCTTGCGTCATATTTTCTGTCACAATGCTTCTAAGTAAAAAAAAAAAAAGCACATATTCTTACAATCTTTTTGCGGTCTTCTATCTTGCTGTTACATTACATTTTCCCTGTTTACCACATTTTCGGTACTTTCCCAATAACACACCACCTCTCTTGAAAATTGAAAAAAATCAGAAAATCCAGGAGTGGAACACCTCACGGATTTTTTTTAAAACTGCACAGTTATCTTTTTAATTTTTTTTTTCTTTATCAGTATCCGCAGTAACTAAATTTATAACTTTTTAATAGATAATCTATGGATTATACAACAGAAATTACGGTACTTACTGCAAATTACGAAATCTCAAGTAAGAAAAAAATTGGGCGCCACGGCCCGAATTTTAGGCGCCTGGGCGACCTGGCACTCTGGATTTGTCGAGCCCTGTGGAGGACGGTTTGTTGAAATCAGTGTATAGGGTGAAGCATTATGATATCACCCAGCTAGTGGTGCCAAAGAAGTGTAGGAGCAAGATTTTGAAAATGGCTTATGACTTGCTTATATCAGGGCACTTGGGAGTAAACAAGACCATTGATAGAATCCTAAAGAACTTCTATTGGCCAGGGATCTACAAAGAGGTAGGGGAGTATGTGAGCCTGTGTACTGAATGCCAGGTAGTGAGAAAAAGAGGGGATCATGCTTTGAGCCCTCAACTCTTACCCCATTATCGATGAACCGTTTGTGAGAGTGAGCGTGGATTTAATTTGGCCACTACCTACGACTGAGTGTGGAAGAGATATATTATTGTGGTCACAGATCATGCTAGTCGATATCTGGATGCACAAGCACTGGAGACTATAGAGGCGGAGGAAGTTGTGACAACATTGATCTAGATATATTCACCCATGTCGGCTTTCCAGCAGAAATATTGTTGGATCAAGGGGAAAAATTCACATGCAAATGAACTCAAGAGCTATGGGCACACTTTGGTATTAAACCTATATTTTCAAGTCCATGTCATCCCCAGTGCAATGTCTTGACTCAGAAATTCAATGGAACTTCAAAATCTTTGCTGAAGAGAATAAGCCAAGAAAATCCAAGAGTGGAACAAGATATTGCCATACATACTATTTGGGCGCCTAAAATCTCTGCTGAAGAAAGTAAGCCAAGAAACCCCAGAGGAGTAGGACAAGATGTTGCCATACATACTGTTCGGGTGCCTAAAATCTCTGCTGAAGAAAGTAAGCCAAGAAACCCCAGAGGAGTAGGACAAGATGTTGCCATACATACTGTTTGGGTGCCAAGAAGTGCCACAGGCTAGCACAGGTCTTTCTTTGAACTTATATTTGGCCACAACAAGAGAAGGCCTTTGGACTTGTTGCGAGGAATGGTCGAGAGGTCAGAGGGAGAAAAGCTAGGGATTCTAGAGTACATGGACAAGGTGAATAGGATCTTGGACAGAGCATTAACTCTAGCACATGAAAATTTGGCACAGGCCCAGTGTAAGCAGAAAGCCTGGTATGACAAACAAGCGAGAGTGAGGGAATTTAATGAGGGAGAAGTATTGATACTCCCCCAAACAAAAGGAGAGCACTGCAGATTGAGTGGGAAGGACCCTATAAAGTTCTAAGGAGAAAGGTGGAGAACACCTATGTAGTGGATGTTAGTGAGGAGGAGCTCTATCCCAGAACTTACCATGTGAACATGCTGAAAAGATATATTAGAAGAAATGAGGTTGTCAGTAATGTGTGTTGCTGGCCGAGGAAGGAGAAGTGGAAGCAGGAACAGTTTCCAGATCTGCCTAAAGAGGGTGACCTAGCAACAGCACTACAGTGGAAGATCTGAGAAAATTTGACAACAAAGCAGAAATGAGACCTATAAATATATGCTACATGAATTCCAGGACAAACTAACAGACAAACCAGGACGGGCGAGCATTGTGACTCGCGATATAGAGCTGTTGGAGGATACACCGGTAAAGTGCAAGCCATACCGGGCAAACAGAGAAAAGAAACTCAGATCAAGAGATAGTATGAATGCTTGTGATGGGAGTCATCCAGGAAAGTCAGAGCCCCTATTGCAGCACCTGTAGTGTTGGTACCAAAAAACGATGGTAGCATTAGGTTCTGTGTGAACTACAAGAAACTCAAAGTAATCACGAAGGGTGATGCACTTCCCACCCCAAATATTGATGAGTTGGTGAACGAGTTACACACCTGCAATTATTTAACCAAATTGGATCTGACCAAGGAGTACTGGCAGGTGGGCCTTACTGACAGGGCTAGAGAGAGTAGTGCTTTCACCACAACAGACCAGCGGTATGAATTTGTGGTTATGCCATTTGGCCTGAAGAATAGTCCCCCAACTTTACTGCGACTCATGACAATAGCACTTAAGGGAACAGAGGACTTTGCCAGATGCTATGTGGGTGATGTAGTGATTTTCAGTGGAACTTCAGCTGAGCACTTGAGCCATGTGAAAGACATCTTAGCAAGGTTGGCAGAGACACAGTTGACCATAAAGCCACACAAGAGCAAATTTTGCAATGCTAGAGTAGATTATTTGAGATTTAGGGTGGGATCAAATGGGATTACACCAGAAGAGGCTCGGGTAAGAGTCATCCAAACCTGGTCTCGCCCAAGGACAAAGAAGGATGTGCAAGCTTTCCTGTGGATTGCAGGATATTATCGAAAGTTCATTCCACATTATGCAGAGATATCTAGTGCACTAGCAGACATTGAGGGAAAAGGAGCCTGATAGTATCAAGAGGAGTGAAGAATGCCAAGAGAGTTTTAACACCTTAAAAATCAAAGTTGAGTGAGAGGAGTGTATTGAAGTGTTTTGACCCTGGAAAGGATGCCATCATGCAGACAGATGCTTGTGGAGTGGGAATTAGAGCTGTGCTTAGTCAAAAGGATGCAAACAGGAGGGAACATCTAGTTAAAAACCTTAGTAGGAAGATGACTGAGATGGAGAGAAGGTATTCCACAATTGAGGAGACACTTGATGTAGTGTGGACGGTAGAGAAGTTGAAGCCGTACTTGGATTCAAGACCATTTGTGATCATGAGCGACCACAATATCCCTTAATATGGCTGGATCATATCAGGGAGAAAAATTAAAAGCTGATGAGATGGTCCTTGTACTTGCAGGAGTATAACTTTATCGTGCAGTGCAAACCAGGAGTTAAGCCTGGCAATGCAGACGGGTTGTCAAGGAGAGTGTATATAAGGAGTGAATGTGGGATAATTGATTGTGTTGTATATATAAACAATTCATCAAGTAATTCATATTAATAATCAGGAGTATAGTAGTATAATCGGTAACAATATAATATAAAGTGTTGATTCCATAAGTCCGGCAGAAGGGTTGATGTGAGAACAGGAGAGGTGATGTGAGAGGTGCTCTACAGGAGTGTGTGGCGAGGTGACCGAGATCTCGCCAAGGTGCAGTTGGACGAAAACCATTCATAGTGACTTAGGTGGAAGGACTGTGATGAAGTGAAATGCAACCCTGAGTCTAAAAGTTAGTTTGAGAGGTCAGTTTCGAAAAAAAAAAGGGGGTGAGACAGCATGTTGCATAATGTGAAGCAAGGAATCATTTTTGGGGAGACATGAGAGAGAGATAGAGAGAAGAAGAGAGGTGTGTCCATTAAGCATCTTTCTTGCCTGGGAATGGGATGTCCAAGATGTGAACAGGGTAACAGTTTTGGCGAGTTATGAGACCCCCAGAGTATGAATCCTGCAGAAAATGCACTGACAAGATTCGCTGAAGGCGAGGAAGCTGGGTGAAATCACATTTCGGACCAGGGACCCAGATATTTGGCAGGCACTCTCTTGTTTTTGCTTCAAGTGGAAGGATGGTGAAGTAATTTCCCTGATGGCTGCAGTCATCAGGCTATAGAGAATTTTTAGAGTGGTTGAGGTCATTCATAAAATACCTATGTACACAGTAGAGATCACCCTGTACTGCAGTACAGATAAATACCAGATACTTGGTTCTGTGAAGTTACTTCTGCCTGGCACATTAATGCTCTAAATCTTGCTTTAGAGGAACGTTACCTCATTCTGTGGACTCAATGAAGAACTTTCCCTCTGACAGACTCACAAATTTACTCACTGGGATATGTTGCTTAAAAGGAGTCGTGGTGAAACGACACCGACGTGGATTTGTGTACATAAATAGTCTGCACCCCTCTGCAAATAGAAGATGATGTAAATAAAAATCTGTAAATAGAGCCAGGGAGTCTGCTTCCATGAATCGAATCTAAACAACTAAAAAGTGAATGAAAAGGTTAAGTATTGTCAGACCAAGAAAGGTTTGGCTGACTACTAGTGAATGAAATCTGAAATTCCAGTAATTGCTTGATTGCAACGCTATACACCAAGGCGATACCAAAACAAATAATAACCACACCACACATGCGCTACTAAAATATCTGGAACTTATGGATAAACAAATGATGGAGCTGGCCCACGTTGATGTAGAAAACTGATCTTGATTTCTTCAATGTTTTCATGAACAGAGATAACACATCCCAACCACCAGTGTCCATCTTACTTGCAAGTAATAAATCCATGTATTTCATTAATTTCTAATGGTCCTTATGGCCTAGTGCAATGACTAACTGCCGTGCTTTTTCATGGATTAACTGACACACTCTAGAAATGGGTGTCTTGGAACCATGTAAGCATCCTCTTCCTTTTTAGGTTTTTGAAATTGGTGTTCAATTTTCTTTCGCAATCTCTTCGAAAAAGTTAAAGCACTGACGAATTGATGCCATATTTTTTGGCAAGAGCACCCTTTTCCCTCCGGAATCAACTTTATTGATTTTTTTTTCTTTAAGACTATTGTTTCCTTTTCGAAGAATCTGTTTCAAAAACCTAGCAAAGAACAACTTAAGTAACAGAAAAAGGGTGTAGAAAGAGACTTAGCGGTAGACCTGGTTGCCGTGCCTCCATAATACTATTTTTCTCCCCAAATGGTTCGAGCAGCTTTTGACACACTGGGAAGCAGAAAATAACATGCCTGGGAAATGTGTTCATTTCTTTTAACATAAAACTAATAATCTGAATTGAAGCTGGAGTTCTAAATATTGTTCTAAATGATCATTTTCTTTAAAAATATGAAAGAATATATATTTTATTGTTGTAACAAACATTCATAAAATAAGTTGCAATATACTGAAACTATTGCATTTCCTAAGTGGAAGTTTTGACTGGGTTTAGTTTTATTTCTGTTATATTAGATTTTGCTCTGATGGGAATCAGCTGTATTATCATTCATAAAACTGGAATGCTGTACACACAATTCATGGTAATTGTGCCTAAAACAAGGCACACTCTTTTACAACCCTTATCGCCTGCGATTCTAGACTTCCACCACACAGTGCCTTGGCATTTTTAACATTTACCTAAATACTAAGATGGTAAAAGTGGTTTGCAAGTAGTAGTGGCTATGCAGTTTTTGGATGTTTTAATTTATAGGTTTGCTGGTAGAAACTCTTCTTTACAATTGGCATTAAAAAATCTATCCAATTGGCTTTGATAACTTATACACACACATTGTGTGGATGTTACTTGCACCATCAGGAACACAGTGAAACTGAATAACAGTTACTGCTAGAACTGAAAGTGACCATTGTTGGGAAGTTAGGCTTAAGTTTAAATCGCTAGTTTGCTGCATTTGTTCAAAAGCAGAATAAGTGTATAAAGCTTACGCCCAAATAAAATGATTGCAGTGGGGTTTTTTTCCAAAAGCTGAATGCCCATATTCATAATTAAGTGAATAAATTATAGGGTAGATTAGGAATAAATTATAGGGTAGATTAGGAAAGCAATAACTTATACCTGGTCTTAATCTGCCCTTAAGAATAGCGCTAGGAGATTTGGGTTAGGGTTCGCTGAACGAAATAAAGGAAAAATGTTATATATGACAAAGTGTAACTGCATAGCTGGCCACGCTCCTGAAAGCACACACAGAAACAAAACCCACATGGACCAATCCAAGAGATACAGCCATCAACAGGTAACATTCCAGGCATTAGGGACTACTCCTGTAACTTCGGGGAGAGACAAACATATATGGAGCTAGATCTCACTTCACATAAAACTAAACTTTAAATTCCTTTGGTTTCACTTAAGCCCAACATTTTGTACCTGCTGTAATCCAACTCATCCTGCCCAAGGCATAGTTCCTGTAGTAATGTTCTTTGTCTCTATCTTTTTCCCTCTTGCCAAAGTAACTACATAAAATTCTGAGGAACTAGATGTCCATTAGATCTCCTTCTGGACTGACTGGGGTGTCTGCCAAATGCTTTTAAGAGGCTCTATTGTTCAGAGGATAATTACAGAGCATCATGGAGCTCAAAAAGCTTGTTAACATATGCACACAAGTGTGGTGTAATGTATGAACATATTCCAAGATGTGCACAGCTCGTATGAAAATTTGCTGGGAGCACATGACAGTGACGGCTGTCAAGGGTGTATACAGGCAGGAGGCCAAGTTGTATCTCGTGGGAGTTCATTTTACTTTTCACATGTTTCAGCAACCAAATGAGAAACTGCATTGTCTGAGGTAACAAAAGAATGTCTCTCGGACATCATATGAATGATTTTACCAGAGGCTGAATTATCAGTAAGCTTGAAGGGCGGACTGTGGCCGACGTCACCAGTGAGTTTGGAGTAGCACACAGCATAATGTCATGACTCAGCATTGAGCATTCAAGAGACACAGAACCACTGGCAGATATTTTGGTGAAGATTGTCCTTAGCTATACGAGCCAGCTGGCCATTTTTACAAGTGGTCTTTGCTGCCCAATAACAAATGAACCTTTTCTTTATTGGCTCATGGGGAAAAGTTTTCTCTACTATTGTTTTTGTTTATATTTAAGTCCATTAGCACAGCTGAAGTCAGGAGCTTTGAATCTGTCATGTGGTAAATGGCTGATCACAAATGATCCTTCAAAAGCCGAGCAGCATATTATTTACATGAGAGAGATCTTGTGATACTCAGAAAGAACAGTAGAATTATGGGGTTAGATTTGACATCAGGGAACAGATTAACTACCTAAATGATAGAAAATAAAAGAAACAAAATAGTGATGCAGGAGCTTTAAAGGATAAGCTAGCCTGTGGTAGAAGCTATCACTGTGAATTCAAGCTAAAAGCCTACTGTTTTGTCATTAGCCGCTCTCAGGAAAGGAAAACTATTTTAAGATATCTTAAGTATTTGTTGAACATCGAAATCTGCATATGCTTACTCTAATTCTTATGTTTAGCAAAATTATATAGTATTTGTTTCTCTTTAAATTGTATTAATGTGATTAAATTATCCATTATTCAGATTTAATGTTATCTAGTAAATATCTGAGTAGCACTGTTATCTTATTGCTCTCTGAGCCAGAGTACAAACCAAACCATTCTGGACTTATGTATGTGGCCTTGTGAAACTGAATTGGGACAGTGGGCCACAAGCTATGTAATAGTATCTAGATATCAATGCAAAGCTTCCTACCTTCTTTTTCAATGAAATCAGTTTAATTACATCAGAAACCAACCAGCATGCTCTGTTTGGCTGTGTTTTTGCATGTACCTTCAGCAGGCCACGGCTACGAACTTGTGCACATGCACACAATGCTAATTTCACTAAGGGCTAAATAATGACACATAAGAAAATGAGCTCAATAAAAAAAATTGAAATATGGTGAGAGATTTTACCCATAATTTTATTTCAAGCACTAATCATACATACAGTTATAATAAGTAGCTGTGTCCCCTACTAGAAATGGAGGAACACAGCTGAGGATATAACTGGTCACAAAACTACATCAGGGTCTAATGCAGCAATTAAACACCAAGCGGACTTCCAAATCTTCACACTTTCAAGTAGTTTCCAACGTCATGTGTATCAATCTGCCTTGTTTATATACAGCCTGGTCACACCCAACACTACAGAGCAAAGGAACTAGCTCTGCGTCTAAAGGAAACGTCTGTAAAAAACCAAAGTAACTCAGAGGAAAGGAAGATTAAATAAAAATTCTTTAACTGGAACTAGAATTTAAATAAATATATCTGGGTAAAGCCTTGAGTAAGAGATTTAAAGGAAGACAATAAAACATAGGGCAAAAAGGAAATCTTACAATCTGGAGTGTTTTGTTTCTCAATATAATATTTTTAAAACATGAAATGGAGAATAATTGATATATGAGGTGCAGAACAAAAACTTGCAGCTTGACAAATAACTTTAACTGAAGACAGATGGTTACTTATTTGCTCCTGAATCCTTTCTTCCCTTTTGTGGACAGAATTACTTTAATTCCTGAAATAGAATCTGAACACTTCATTGAAACAAATATTCCAGGTTCTTGTCAGCCAAATGTACCCACATAGAAGTATAACTTCTCGGCTTTTGCTTCAACGCAGAAGAAAGTAGCTTCACTTAAAAAACACCATTTGAAAAAGGGGAGGGGGAAGCCTATGTTTTATTATTCTACTATATCACACACGCATTCATGCACATAAAAAGAAAAATAATGTGTTATTAGAGCACTCAAATTATGAGTCAAACTTCATTAAACATGAAAAACGCAAGGACACAAAAATTTGGTTTGCATTATTATGTAATTGATTGAATGAATAAATATGTACTGAAATATGAAAAAGTGCAGTACGGGTAAAGAAAAAAAGGACAAATACCTTTTAGTTTATAAAGCATTAATTACATTACCTTTCCAACAACTTTACACAATGAAGACAAAATTACACATAGTACTGTAGCACTGTAATACAGCATGTAAACCTCAGTAGTCATTACATACAAGGTTTGCACATATCTACATAAATTCCAGGATTTTCTAGGAGTTCAAAAAAGTTCGAGGAGCTTAAATTTTTGCTAGAATCATGTAAAGTGTAGTGAACTTTGCTATGCATTTAGAATCCTAATATATGTTCTGCTGTTACAGATTTCTTAACTGTTCTTACAACTTCAGTGAAGTGGCAATATTTCCCTACATAAAAATTTCTCTGTATGAAGCAATCTAGAACTTAACACAATGATACAAGATATTTTTGCCATGACACTGAAGATTTCCTATTTCATAATCATCAATTCCTATCCACACTAGCGGCAGGGAGACCAGGTATTAATCTCTTTCATCAGTGAGGAAAACGCATGCTAGAAGAATGGGCCATCTCAAACTCACGGAAAGGTTTCCACATGCTGTTGCAACTTCAACTGCTATAGCATAAACCAAGGTCATTGGAAATATGGCATTCAAACATCTTGCACTGCAGCGTCACGAGATGACATCACATCTCCACACTCCATGGAAGGAAGTGATGTCATCACAAGTAGACACAGCACAGAGCTAGAACAAAGTGACTCAATCCTTAATTATATCATCCACGATTTTGACATCTGAAGTCATGCCAATATCATTCCAAACTTCTCTTTACTCAATGGCAGAGCTGGGGGAACTCATCAAGAATATGCATGTTATACCCATAGAATATGCATGTTATAAATTCTTTGAACTTTTATTTTCGGTGGTTTACGAAAATGACTTTTGTATTTCATTATAAGAATAAATACTTCTTCATTATAAGAATAATAAATACTTCACCTTATTTTGCCATGCATTACTTTTTAAAAACAAGAAAAATTTAAGAAACACAGCACAAATTATGAATAACTAAAAAGAAATTACTTCTTGGAGTAGGAGCAGCTGCCACATGGTGACAGAGCTTGTTGGTGATATGGGCCAAGGAACAGAGAAATGAAGTTTTTTTTTCCCTTTTTTTTTAAAAAACATAAAATTTGAGTTGCTCATGAGTCATTAAACCTCAAACAAACAAATAAATAAAAGGTGATAGTTCATGCTAAGAGACTGCATTTTCTTAAGCTGATGAAATAATAGTTCATGTAAATTGGTATTTCATGTTACGCATGTTCATTTTAAAATAATACAAAAACAATTAATGCATGTGAAAATGGTTAGAGAATTAAGACACAGTTTGCAGTAAAAGTAATTGCGTTGTTGAGGTTCAACTGTATCAGCCTTGCACAAAAAAAAAAAAAACATACATATATCACTAAGCTGTTCTCTGAGATTCAGAGGTTAGCTTCACAAAGAAATACAAACAACCAAATAATTTTCTGATTATTTACTTACTGTTGCTGTATCAAACTTCTCCATTTACAGCGATCTTGACACACAACTCGGGCTCACTGACATCCATCACACAACGTACATAAGACCTTCTATGCTTCATACTCATAATCTTTTTCTCATGTAGACACTTTTGAATCTGATCTTCCCATGACTTCCTTGGCCTTTCCTTCCTGCCACTTGGGCTAAAAAAATTTCTTAGTAAGCATTTCATCACTCATTCTTTCAACATGGCCAAACCACCAAAGCATATTAGCAGGGATGCACAACCTCCGGCCCGTGGGCCAAATGCGGCCTGCAAAAAGTTTGGAATTGGTTCAAAGTGGCATCACAATCTTGAACTAGAAGTCTGCGGCGAAGCAAATAACACAGTGGTGGCTAGATTTTGTCAGCAGCAGCAGATTGGCGATAGTGACGTTTGTGTAAAAATCGATATAAATTTTTTGGATTTTGACAATTTCCCAGTACTTCATTGGGCGAATCGGCATTCCGATCAAATATCTGGCGGCAGCGCAGGTGTCCATCTGCAACGCGTCGTCGGATATTTCCTTGCGAGAAATCGCCAATAGCGATATCCAGAGTCGCAGAATATAGACGTACACGCGTGCGCCATACGCGGATAGTTTCCAAATTAGCAGATTTTGCAGATAGTTTTGGCTTGTAGATTAAAAAAATAAAAATGTTATTTACAGCAATTAAAACACTTACTCAAGGCTTTACTCAGATTCAATATATTTAATTCTATCTTAACGTGAGAATGTTCAACTATTTTTCACATCTTCCGATAGTGAGTTCTTTTGTTTTTGCAGATGTTTCTGGCCTCTTGATTTTATCAAGGCCTGTTCGCAATATATAAGAACTGTAACAAAAGTTCCATTTACATAGAAAGAATTTTAATTTTATTGCCAGGTTTCTCTTGCAGTTGCCAGTTATAAAATTAAAATATTTTCCTTTTGTATTTTATAAGTCTACTATTTTTGAATTATTAAGTTGTTGAAAATGCTATTTATAATTTTTGAAAGTTCATTAACGGAACTGCTTTTCTAGATATAAAAGCTTTCTTTAATTAGTATCTTGTTTTTATGAGGTTCATAGTTCAATATTTTAAACTTTTGGCCTTAAGGTCCATTTTACATACATTTCAAGTCCATTACACACGTAATGTACTTTTGTCCTCTCTGGAATCTGTAATGTTCTAATAATTATTTATTGTTATATTAATTTTTTTAAATTATCTTATTCTATTGTTATCGTGATTTGTGGGTTTGCAGCAAGTTTTCTGTTTTAATGGTTGTGTATGCAGATACATTTTAATTTTATACAACTCTGACGATATTGTGTTTATATATTGTCACCAATGAGTGTTGGAACACGTTGTAGTTTGGAAACAACAATCATGGCGCCTGGTAAAACGCAAGATGGATTTCCGAAAATAGTCAGTTTCAAGAGGCTTGGACATATAAATATTGTTTTGTACAACAAAACAATTCACTTATTTGTCTCTTGTGCAATGCTTCAGTAGCAGTGCCAAAAGAATTCAATGTGAACAGGTATCACAAAACATAGTATAAGGACTTCGTCATGCAAGGTCAGGAGCACAAGCAGAAAATTGAATCTCTGAAGTGGTCGCTAACCAACCAGCAAAATATCTTTAAAAAACAATCTGCATAATTGGATGCAGCTGTTGAAAGTAGCCTAGAAATGTCAGCTCTTTAATAGCAAGGAGTGGGAAACCATTTAGTGACGGAGATCTAATAAAAAAATGTCTCATCATTGCCAGTGACACGATGTGTCCTGAAAAGACAAAAGTGTTTCAAAACATCAGTCTTAACCATATGACAGTACAACGAAGGATTTCACAACTTACATTGATCAGATATTACTAGTCAGCTTTGTAATTTAGCCACAACATTTGCTTACTTCCCACTGGCCGTAGATGAGTCGACTGACATATCATCAACAGCACAGATGATTGTGTTGATCACAAGAGTTTCATCTGATTCCACTGTAACTGAAAAATTCCTTGGAATGGAATCACTTAGTTACCACACAACATGCTCCAAATTTTTAAATGCTTTGTTGACTGTTTGCTTTAAATGTGAACTCAGTCTCAACAACTTATCCATGATTGGACGTGAACACAGCATTGTGATCTTCCGGAAAATCCACCTTGGGAATAAGCAGGAGTTGTTAGTTCAGTATCAAATGTTGTATAATTCACCAACAACAACTTTGTGCGAAGAGACTAGGATTTGAAGCTCTCACGAAAGATGTTACCCAGACAATGAACTTTATCCACAGTCATTATCTGAATCATCGTTTCTTAAATCATTTCTAGAAGAAATAGAAGCTGAATATCCTGATGTTCTTCTGTATACTGAAATTCAGTGGCTTAGCAAAGCAGCAGTTCTGAAGTGTTTTATTGAACTGTTAAGAGCCTATAATCACTTTTCTCAAGAAGCATAATAAGCATACAAGGCATTTAGAGGGACAAAGATGGCAGTGTGACTTAGCTTTCCTTGCAGACATAACTGCCCATTTGAATCAACTTAATTTGCAATTGCAATGACAGATGCAACTTGTTTCACAGCTACCTAATATAGTGAATGCTTTCATTACTAAACTAACCCTTTTCAATTCTCACATGCAATCAGATAACTTTGCACATTTCCCACACTGCATGGTTATGAAAAAAAGAAAAATACCCACACATGAAGATGGATTATTCCAAACAAATTAGTAAACTTCTTGCATCATTTAATGAAAGGTTTTAGGAGTTTAAAAAATTACAAACTTCAGCTGCAGCTGTTTTCAAATCAGTTTTCAGTGCAGCCAGAAGAGGCACCTGAAAATTTCTAATCAGAACTGTTTGATATGCAATGCAATGGTGAACTGAAATCATCATTTACAAATCTTGATGTTCTAAACTTTTACACTTGCCACAAACTTTTCCTATGCAGAAGGACAATCCTTGATTTTGTGCAAGTATAATCGGAAGCATATATGTACATGAGCAGGCTTTCTCGATTATGAACTTAAACAAGCGCAAAATGATTAATCATATTATAGACGAGAACTTAGAAACTATATTGATTGTACCTATGTCTAACATCACTCCAAACATAAAAAAAAAATTGCTATAAACATTCAGTCCCAGCCATCGCACTGGGTCTGGCCCTTGGCAAGTAGCCTTTTTTTTTCCCCCATTTGGCCCTTTCCTAGAAAGGTTGTGTATCTCTGATATTAGTCTTGCTAGCATTTTTCTTCACATTACACAACTGTAATACGGGTCATTCCATGGAGATTCACCCAGGTGTTGCGCTGCATGATTTTATAAAAATTTGAAACTTTGCTCATTTATTTGTGTAGTTAAATAATGGCCAAAAATAACTAAAAACAGTTTTCACTCCCCCCCTCTATAGGTTGCTTCAAAGATGGCGGCCATCACAATTTTTAGCATATTGAAGCCTTTCCAATATTTCTGCTATCTCCTGAACCAATACAGTTATTGGAATGATTCAAAAAAGGTTTTGTTAAGTGTAAAATGAAGATTCTGTAACACTAAGAAAATGTTCAGAAATCAGTCACATTCTTTACTTTTTTAAAAGCCCTTTAAACATTGATGATCGGATGCTGATTTTGTCTTACTTTGCGATTTTTTTATGAAACACAGGAAACATACACAAAGTTTCAATTCATACTGTAGAAACCTTGTCCCTTGAAAAACACACAAAAAAAAAATCCTGAAATTAGGTACCCCTTCGTCAAGACAACCCATAATTTAAAACTATGTTGTGCAGCTACAAAATACTCATATGCCAGAAAACAGTGAGCAGTCCTTACACTTGTAATTTTAAAGATCTGCCAAAATCAATATTTAACGATTGGTGAATTATTTTTTTTTACCATAATGTTTAACATGTCGTGCTGTCATTTGGATGGCATTATCTTAAATCACCCAGTACTATGCATCTGAAACTGTGGACATCACAATCTACTATGGTACTATGAATCTTAATACCCGTTTCACTATATGCTTTTTTTTTCCTACTACTGAGTACAAATGAAGTCAAACTCTATATTTACGAAAATAATTTAAACAAACAGCGAAATGCAAATAAATGAACCATGGATATTCATATTTTTCAAAAATGCAAGTATATGAATTCCATAGTACCACTAAAAATGAATTCTATAGTCTGGTTTCTGTTTTAACTTAGGAATACACAGCTACTGGAAAACATATTTTCCAATTTGTAATTCTCTGTCTAAACAGAATAACAGAAACAAGGAAAACAAATCAATGATAGCAAGGGATCAGGCCGTTATTTTATACAACATACTGAACTCAGCTAATGAAAATAACTTTTCAGCGAATCAAAATGTACCTCAAATCCCCATACGAACTCTACTAGAAACAAATCAAGTACATCTATTTAAAACAAAACCTTCACAAATATAACAAAACACAACAAAAATCAATTACTAAAGTTAGAAACTTCACGATTTTACACTAATTCCGTTACATATTTCATTTCCTTACTCATTTCTTTTCGGAATTCTGCACGCTTACGATGGAAGCTAGAAATTTTCTGATCACAGAAAACTTGGCGCACACTTCTACTTTAAAACCTACAACTCACAGCAAAATAAAAAGAGCATTAAATAATCACTACAAAATTAAAAATTTAACAACTTCGAACACCCAAAACGTCATAAAGGGGCGTACTTACCTTCTGCTATAACCCTTTTCACACGCAATTTTTGCTTTTCTAATTCGACCAACTGTCCCACAAAATCGTGTTCTTCTTTAGGAATACTGCCGGAGAGATACCCGATGGCAGATTTAAACAGATCAGTCATTGTACTAATACGTGATTATTTCTCAAAAAAATACAAGCTGGAATGTAAAAATAACGCTGCTATGCATTTTCACAAACAAACACCTTCGCTTTAAACTGTCAAACAGTTTCCATTACTGTGATCGTGATGTCATGGAGAACTGTCTTGTTGCCAGATACTTTCGATGTAAACATCAATGCCCTAGTACTGATTTTTAAAGTTGCCTCACTGTGTCATTATACGTCGTCGAAGTGTGACGTCACAAGATGGCGCTGTGCATGAACAAATGTCTGTTCCTCGATGATTCACATAGTAGCGTTTCAACGTGATTGGTGAAATGTGGTCATATTTTGCAATTTCTTCATTTTTTTTCTGACAATTTGAGGTTAATTCAACGTGGTAAAAATGCTGAAGTCTTCTCACATCCAGTCATTATATTATGAACCGCACAGCCAGAAAGTACGTGGTGAAATTCAAGCTTCCATGAAAGATAAGATATATAGCATCGCGTACGGAGTACTGGCCGCATTGCAATTTCAATGCCATAAAACTGTCTTGAATAAATAAATATCGTGTAGCTACATTTCCCACTGCTTGAGCAACTATTGTTCGCAAAACATTTTTTTAATATTTAATTATCAATAAGAAATTTAGACAATTCCATGACTTTTGTGCCAAAGATAAAGCGGAGAACTGGCCACACAACTTTTATGGGGTCGTATAAGAATTGCGTTGCTGACCGCTTCGGGGCCACGTTCCCAGAGGTTGGTTATCTCAGTTACATGAAGTTTCCGTAATTTCGTATTTTCTTAATTGCGTTATTTAATGTAATTCTTTATAAAAAATGTTTATAATCTACAATTCAACAAAAGAATTTCAGGGTATATAAACTACAACTCAACAAATTCTCTGCGGTCATACGCTACCGGAAGAAACCTGTCTCTGTGGGACGGGTATACCCCCCCCCCCGACAGATTTCCTGCGTTCGCAGCACACGCCCGCAAAGAATTTGTTGAGCTTCAGTTTACAATTTATAAAGAGTGAAATTCTTTTGTTGAGTTGTAGGTTATATTTTTTTTATAAAGAATTACATTAAATATCGTAATTAAAAAAATGAGAAATTACGGAAACTTTATGCGATCCAGAAAACCAACCTTTGGGGACTTGGCCACGAAGCGGTCGAAATCTTTATACGGCCCCTTAAAAATTTTGTGGCCAGTTATCTTGGTTGCCAGTTCTCCGGTGGTCACTTCCTTACACCCATATAGCATCGAGGTACTGTCTGCTTTTTATGCTTATGTTTCATAAATTATTTTATCTTCTTTCAGTTTTATATCATATTTGAACTGAACACTCAAAGAGCCCACAACTTTAAGGCTGGACCGTTTTCATGTTTGTAGTAAAGATGGATAAAATGCCCGACCAGGTTGTAATTTCGAAGGAGGGTGAGCTGAATCAGACTGGAGAGAAACCTCACAGTATCTCGCCATGTTTCCGTTTGTTTCTCGGAAATCTCTAAAATGAACACTAATTTTTGACGGTCTGATGATTACAGTACGCTGCAAAACATAACACCATCAATTTCACCTTAAAAAATCAATGTTACAGGACTATCGACAGCCGCCAACGATAAAACTAACGTTAGCTAACATGCAAACAATGTGTGTTTATGCCCAGCCGTCATTCCGTGACGTCACAACTTCGACGACGTATTCTATGGTTCCAAACACGGCTAACTGGGATCATTTACAGTTGATGATCCCAGTTTGTCGTGGTTCCAAAGAATGACATTCAAATTACATGAAAATTCACACCTCAATTGAATAGTGTGCATGAACACTTAATTCTGATAATGATGTTTCTTACCCAGCGCTGGTTGTTTTACCTGTTGACGAGATGGTTGCTGCCCCACAGAATGAGTTTTCTTTTGGCTTTGTTGATGCCCTTTGGTTCACAGTTGGATTTTTTTTTTTTTTTTTTTTGGAGGTTTAACGACCACCGTGAGCAACTCAATGGGCTATAAGCAGTCGCCCGTCCCTAATTTAGAGTCACTGGTTCCAGGGAAGGGAGAGAACAAGTGCCGTAAGACAAACACAACATCCATGCCTCACCGGGATTCGAACCCGGACCCCTTACGGATGAATGATCAGAGGCCATCGCTTAGACCACTGCGCCACCGGGGCGGCGGTTCACAGTTGACCCGACTTCGGGGGCATACAACACTGAAAGCAGTCAGTTATTTTGCAATCGGAAATTACATGTGGATTAGCATTCATTATTCTACTCATTATCAGTCATTTAAAAAATTATAAATTACTATTTCACAATGTATCAAAGCTTTTGAAGAACTCCAGTTCACGAGATATATTATCTTCTCTTAATATGAAAACGTAATATGTCATCACTTATACTGAAGCTGCAATATAATATAACTGGGAGGAGGCTTCGGGATGTCACAAGTAGAGTCCTCGGTATATCAAAGGTTCAGCTAGCTGCCATTTGACTTGAAAGTCAAAGACAGTAATGCCAGAGATACAGCGCAAGATAAGCAATGCTTCAAAACTCAAAAGAGCTTGACGTCACGAAGTGAAGCAAAGGTCCACTGGACTTCTAGATGGTCATGTCGCTAGCTAGGTTTAAATGAATAATATCAATGATTTGCCTTAGGATTAGATTTTTTTTTTTTTTTCGTTTTTGTTTTTTCGGTGTTTAACAAAATGCTAGGAACGTCTATATGGCTCTGAGGAGTCTCCCGCCATTAATTTAGGGCCACTGGTTCCAGGGAAGTGACAGCACCGGCACTGTAGAACAAGCATCCATCCACCTCACCTCCCGTCACACCTCTGCCTATCACCGAGCCCTGCTACGACGATTAATTTGAGGCTCGCACCTCTGGCCACTCTGCAGCCGGTCAGGTGGATTGCAGTTCAAAATATGCAAATGACCATTTACATTCTGCTTATCATATTGTGTGCCGCCTTGACATCCGACTGCTCATAGGCATCCGAGATTATGGCTAATCGTACGAGTTCAGTTTGGACTCGAGTTCCTGGTAAGGAACGGGTGGTGTGTTTATTCGACGGCACCAGATCCGGAAAATCCTTGAAGTTTGCTATTGCACAAATATGGAAACATATTGTACATCACTTTTTCAATGATGATATAAATTACTGAAATAATATTAAAATTTGTGTTAAGTTGACAATAAAATATTCGAAAACGAAACTAAAAACACGATCTAAAAACATACATATCAACAATTAGCTCATGAATGCTTGATGGTTTCTACCTTTAATGACTGGTTAAAAACTCATGACAAGCTAAAGTACTTTTTCAATGTCTTATGTCCATCTGTAAATCCATCTGTTAATCGTTTCCTGTTAATTTTCACCTGCAGAAAAGAAAAGTTGTTTTTCAATCATCCTTAGATAACTTTTTTTCTGGAATGCTCAGTCATTAAGCGACCGGATGGCAAAATTCTCACAGTTTTCAACCTTTACGGGTGCAAATAAAAAGTGAAGGATTTAACTTACCTTTACGAATACAAAGTGCTGGAATTTTTCACTAAACTGATGAAAAGACCCAGTTTGGCCAGACCCGTTCTTTGTTAACCCAGAGTCAATCGAAATTCCAGCTGATCCGCAATTTTTTTTTTTTTTTTTTTTTGGAGGTAAAGAATTTTGTTTCTAATAAGCATTGGGTCGAATTTGATAGGAACAGAATTTAAGTTAGAACAGACTAAATTCCCACCTCTCAAAGAAAGATTTCTATTTCTTACGGATTAAGTATCAATTCTTTATAATCGATTCGTTATACATGAAGGGGAAGCCACATGTGAATCTTGATCTCAGTGACCGAATCTTGTTTAGAACAAAAAAGAAAAACAAAGGTTTACTTTTTGCTCATGAAAAAAAAGAAAAAAAAAGTTGCACCTACGAGGGGTCATACCAGCTAGCTGAAACATGAATTCCTCATTTATTAAACAAAAAACGGAAGAAAAAAATAAATAGGCAGAATCTCACCCAGTAGGCGGTTTTGAAAAAAAAAATGACAGACATAATTTAACGATAACGTTAATAAATGAGCAAACAAAAAATACAAATTTTAACTTTGTTAAGACAAAAGAAAAATGCGGGGGAAGTCCGAAAGACTTGAAAGAGAAAATATAATGGCTCGTAATGACAAAAAATATATATATATATCACTATCATTCATATTTATCATCAACCATTCACAATCAACTATTGGGTCTCTTCCACTGCTCTCTGCCCCAAGTCTCTTCCACTGCTCCCTGTTTCGAGAAATTCTCTTTCAAAACACAGAAGTGCCAACTTCACCAAATTATTGAGTGGGGCGGGGGGAAGGGGCAGGCGTGAAGAGATCAGACGTAGATGTCTTTTCCATTTTCAGGAGGAAATTCAAAATAAAAAGGGCAAAAAGATAAACTACGAGATTTGATGTATATTTTAAAACACAAATGAATAAGGAAACAGAAATATTCTTTTGCTGAATATTAATATTTTAAAAAATAAAATTCAGCCTATGATAAAAAAAAATCCAGAGAAATAAATTTATTTCCAAAAAGTTAATAAATAACAAAATAACTAAAAACTTTTCCCCGATATTCAGCATTACTTATTTGATAAGAAACTGAATTGTAAACTAAATAAAAATATAGAAACGCACATTTCTATATTTCTATTTATTTTACTTTTTGATAATTGTTTTAACCATTTACTAGATATCACGAGAGCTGTCAAACACAATATGCAGTTGGGAATTCAGTTTCTTGTCAAATGAGTAATGCTGAATATGGGGGAAAAGTTTTTAGTTATTTTGTTACTTATTAACTTTTTGGAAATAAATTGCTTTGGCCTTATAAAATGGAGTTTGGTCCACCTTATGAGGCCAAAGTGATTATTTAATTAAACAAGACGAAAAATATTGGATGGGGACACTGCCCTTCCCCCCAGTAAAATTATTGGAGGGGCAAGGTTTTCTTTGCCTCCCCCTCCCCATTGTCAGCGCCTATGCCACGGCATGCTTTCGAATATCATCTACTTATCTCCCACGTGGTCTTCTTCTGGTTCTTTTTCTGACCCTTGGAATTCCGTTTAGTACTTCGGTTGTCCAACAGTGGTTAGTTCAAGCAATACGTCAAGCCCATTGCCACTTGAGGGTCTTTACTTTTATCGTATTGTCATCCACTCTTCTCATTTTCCTGATCTAAGAGTTTCTTTCTTATTTTGGTTACAATAAGCACGCATTTTTCAATGTTTCTTTCAGTTTTCTGCAACCTCTGTTCGTCTTTTTATTTAAGGTCCATGTTATGCCTTCTTTCAAGTAATAACCTATAAGCAGTGATTGGAAAACTACTTTTGCCGACCCGATGGCGCAGTGGTTTAAGCGCTGGCTTATGACCATTCGTCTAAAAAGGGTCCGGGTTCCAATCCCGGTGAGGCATAGATGTTGTGTTTGTCTTACAGCGCTGGCTGTCCCTTCCCTGGAACCAGTAACCCTAAATTAGGGACGGGCGACTTCTTATAGCTCATTGAGTTGCTCACGGTGGTCATTAAACTTTCTATAAAAAAACTTTTTAAAAGTAGCTTGCTACTGCTACAACTACATTCTTAAAAAAGTAGCTTGCTACAGCTACAGCTACAACTACTTTTTCTGAAAAGTAGTTAGCTACATCTTTTTTTTTTTTTTTTTTGAAAAGTAGCGAGTGTTGCTATTTTTCAGATACTTTTTTACGTTTAGATTCAAATTAAAAGTCATGTATCATTCTAGTGTATCTGAGAATTCATTTTCTTTGATTAAAAGAATCGAATCTTGCAATCAAGGAAGGTCTTCAATAAAACCACTAGTGGCAAACCCCCGTGAGTAGCGGTCAAGGCGCTGATTTCTGATCATTCGTCCAAGATGCATCCGGGTTTTAATCCCGGTGAGGCATGCATGTTGTGTTTGTCTTACGGCACTGGCTCCCTCCTTTCCTGGAGAAACCCGTGGCCCTAAATTAGGAACGGGCGACTGCTAATAGCCCATCGAGTTGCTCATTGTGGTCGTTAACGCCTAACGCTGCAACCAACTACAACAACAAACAGAAAAAAAAAAAAAAAAAAAAAAAAAACGCTAACGTGATTGCCACATACCCACTGTCTTACTGACTAATTAAGATTTCCCAGGTAACAATTTGGTGAGCTTACACATTGTAAGAAAAGCAGGTACTTTCAAAGACATTGCATGGGTACGTTACTGTAGACAGAGCACACTCGGATCCCCTGTTACAGCCAATTACACTTCAGGAAATCTCGAAATGTCACGTGATTTGAAGAATACAATTTTTAACTTATATTTTTAAAGTAGCACGAATTGTAGCATAATTTTCCGCTACAAGCTACTTTATTTTGTAGCGTGTTACAGCAGTAGCAGAGCTACTTCCAATCACTGCCCATAAATTAAAAAAAAAATTTTCAAGACATAATGGCAAGTTGCTCTCGAAAATTGTACCATTTCTTTTTTTCAAATGCACTACACCCATGTTTCATACGACTATTAATTTTTTCTTCGATCGCATACATTTTTCTTCGAAATAGCTGTCGCTTAATATCGGTTGTCAAAGGTAGATGTAGGCATCCCTTACTTCTAAATTTGCTCCATCAACCTCGAAATCTTCAGTTCTTGTAAAATCAATGTATATCATTCCGTTTTTTTGTAAATTCATGTTTAATCCTACTCCTTTACTCTCGTGAGAAAGTTCCTAGATCATACCAGGGGATACTTTCAAAAATGACTATGTCATCAGTAAAACGAAGGTGAGTTAAACTATCTCTGAAATCATTATATCCTTGTCTTCCCAGTTCAGTGATTGAAAGACAATCTGCATTGTGGCATTGGAGAACTTGGGAGATGCCTTTCTAATATACAACATACATGCATGCATAAATATATACATACATATATATTGTATATATATATATATAGTGCTTTTTTTCTCTATTTTTCCTAGAGAAAAAGGTGCCGGAACTTTTAAACATATATTGCTGAAAAAGGGGGAGAGTTTACCTAATAAAAAGTAAATGAATTTCTTGAACATTGTTCTTTAAGCCTTATTACTGTTGCATGGTACGAAACTGAAATTAACATCTCTGTCAAGCTTATTTACGCTAAGGATTTACGACCACGTGGGAGATGGGTGGATGAAATTTGAAAGCATGCCAGAATGGCATGGAGGAGACTTGCTGAAGAAAGACCGGTGTGGAAGAAACTTGGGGGACCTTCATACAGCAGTGGATTGGTAATGGTTGACAAGGATGTGTGTGTACACACGCTGCTGACAAACGTTTAGTTTGTTTTCAGAAAACAAATACATACACACATGAAAGAAAACAACTATAGGCTCAACGCCAGTCGATAAGAATATTTTCTTTTTTATTTATATAAATATATTAAATAAAAAAGGAAAATCCACATACGCATCATAAAATACGTTTCCGCGAAAGTAGAGGAGGTGGTCACAAATTTACGTATGGAATTTAAACAAAAAAACCATAAATGTCAATTAAAGTGAAACTTATACCATCTACCTACGGTGGAGGAGCAGAAATCGGTAAAGCTGAGCGAAATAAAAACAGCTTCTTCGTGGTTCCTCTGCTCGCAAAGAAAAAAATTCGCTGAAATGAAACTCATGGTAAACACTTAAAAATGTACCATAATTTTAATTCTAAGAGCCACGGTTTGTGATGTACCTGCCAGCAGGGCGCACACAACATAAAGGCAGAAACGAGACTGACGAAAAAGACAGGCTACGGTGCGAAATAGTCACGTGCACAACTTAGTGCTGTCTAGAGATGGGCAAAGCGACTTTCTTGAAAGAATCGATTCTTTCGATTCAACTTACTGAAATGATTCGTTCGTTTGACTCTTATTGTTCAGTGAACTATTTCCGCAGCCACTGACTCTCGGGAATCATTTCAGAGTCGGACACCAACCAATCGTTTCCTTCGTTGTCTCTCTCAGTCGGTTTGGTTTGGTTTGGTTTGGTTTGGTGAAAGGTTTATATGTGCAACAAATAAGGAGCATTTGTTGGAATCGGTTCGCTCATTTGATTCTGTTTCTTTGATGGTCTTGCGTCTGGCACTTTTTGGCCAAACATGGCCCTTGCACCATAAAAATCAACCAACCAACCTTTGATTCTGGCTTTTCTTTACGGTTCACTGACGATTTGCACAACTACAGTGCCATATGTGGTAAAAAAAAAAAGAAAAAATATATATGGGCCATTTACATACTAAACGTTTTACAAAATTGTGGGCAAAACTACTTGTTGCAACCCCAGATGATCATTATCAGTTTTCTTTTTGGATCTCCATTTGTTGTTACGAAATTCTTTGAATACTGGCTGACAACCGTGGTCCATGGGGGCCGGGCCACCCCTTGGGCTGATAGAGCAGAAAATTATTATGTCGAAGTTTGAAACAAAAAGTCACAAAATGCAATTTACATATACTTCTTAATCATGTACAATATAATTATAACATATAATAATTATAAGGGAATAGTTCTGTTAAATAAATTTGGAAAAATTTAACCAGGAAAAGAATTTCATCTACTGCTTTTTCTAATCATTTAACTTTCTTGTACTGGATAAGAATAAATGTACAAAAGTCAACCTCCTTAATTGTTATAGCAACTGACTGCTTTTCCTGGTAAATTTAGGGGGCTTTGAGAGTGCTGCCCCCATGGCGCAGTGGTCTAAACGATGGCCACTGATCATTCATCTGGAAGGGGTCCAGTTTCGAATCCTGGTGAGGCATGGATGTTGTGTTTGTCTTACTGCACTGGCTCTCTCCCTTCCCTGGAACCAGTGACCCTAAATTAGGGACGGGCGACTGCTTATAGCCCATTGAGTTGCTCATAGTGGTCGTTAAACCTCCAATAAAAAAAAAAAAAAAAAAATTCGTGTGCCAGGGCGGACAGGCCCCTCCCTTGGGAAATTTCTGGGTGCGCTACTGGCTGACAACACAAATCTTGGAAGAAAATATTATTCATATAAATTTTCAAAGATAATGAAAGACAAGGCTAGCAGATCCAGGATTTTTTGCATGATTTTGTTTAATATATACATTATACACATTACACATAAATTGTTACAAAAATAAACTATATGCCATGTTTTTTTAAAGGGCCCGATTTTGGCACTTATTTTAGTTTTTTGTTGTTGTTTTTTGATTGGGAGTTTAACCACAAATGTGAGCAATTCTTTGGGATATAAGTAGTCTCCCTTCCCCAATTTAGGGTCACTGGTTCCAAGGAAGGGAGACAGCCAGTACCATTAGGCAAACACAACTTCCCTATGCCTCAACGGGATTTGAACTTGAACTGATCTTAGACAAATGGTCAGAACCTAACACTTAAGACCACTGAGTGCCTTTTTTGTTTTTAAAGCAAATAATAAATATACATAGGATAATTTTTAATTTCTAGAGCATTTGGACTTTGTTAAAGCAATGCATCTCCCTCATGACAGATTTTCTTACTTTGCTTAATAATCAATATACAACAATGAAAACCAATTACCTCCTATTTTAAACTTGAATTAATTAGTAGATGCTGATGCATTCAAAGATTTCTGTTAAAAAAAATGTGGTCTGTTGGTGAATGGGTATTCTAATCAAGACCAGCTTTAGGGCAGTGCCACTGCACCAAGTTCAGGGGTGCTGAGGTTATCATTTTTTATGTGTGAAGTGGTAAAGCACAATAAAAAATAGGAAAACAAAAATACCCTGCAAGTATTGTAATTTGAGACAATGGAGGCGAAAGATCTTGCTCTCATTGGAACAGTCCAAATCATCACAATAGAGTATTGTTACAATTAAGTGCAAAAAAGAGCATTGTTTTTGGCACTGATCTTGGTATCAAGGTAAAGGCACATAATTATTAAGTCATATTGCACATCTTACATATGTGACTGTGAGAGGTATCAACAAATATTGTCACACTGGTCATCATAAATGCTATGGAAATCAGTTTGTAAACCTCTCTTTAGAATGTAAATACTGAATTTTGTTCAGTAGTACAGCCATCATACAACAATTTTGTTTTTGAACTGAGTACCATTAAAAGTAATTCAAAGCCCCACAGGCAAAGTGGAACTTTGTGTTGAAAATGCTATTTTCAGTTTTTCTTTCTGACAGCAACATTTTTCTGCTTCAGGTACATGTTTGTATTCAAAGGGAAAAAAAGTAACATGAGAGTGACAGGGGGGCCTGAATCCCCCATGTATTTGTACCTGGTTTTATAGGTACTTAAAAGTACATCATTTTGCTTTGATTGCCAAGATGTCAGAGACCTAGGTTTCTGATTTATCATTTTATCTAGATCTGGGTCAGAGTCTTAAATAAAGCTTTGACATTGCTGGAACCAGTGGCCCTACATTAGCAGCTGGCAAATTGCAGTCCCAATATAGTCTTAGATGTTCATAAAGGGTACTAATGCACAAAAGCAAAAATCATATGTAGGTAGTAATATGTATCTTACTTTGATATGTACTTAAATCATGTACTGTTAATTTTGCTAAGGATATTCATAGGTCATAAGAAAAGAAACTGGAAATGTTTTAAGACATCTGACTGATTGGTCCTGTGTGGTTTCTTAAATAAGTACTCTATTTTTGCATACATATATACTTAGTGGAACCTCAGTTATACGTTTTTGTAAGAAGATGGCTTTAAAAAGTGTGTAAAAGAAATTTCTAAATAGAAAAATAAGCGTGGGTGGGAGGGGAGAGACATGTGATTTTAGATTATTCTAATTTATAATGGAAGACATTTATGCATATATGAAATATTTTGTTACCTCAAGCCTGCATCATTTTTGACTTCTGTATACATTTTTTAATTCTAATTTCAGTAAAAAATAGGCAAAGAAATTCTGTATGTTTCATATTTTCAAAAATAAAAAAAACCTGAACTTTCAAGCTTAATGTACATAATGATTGTTTCCACTCATCATGTACTGGTCATTCAGTTGCATAGTGAATGTTGTGAAGTGGACTGGTTTGGTGTTGCTGAATTGTTTGACGGGGGGTGTTAGGGTTTGGAGTTTGCCTTATTTTTGCACTTCTTTCATTTTGAGTGATTTGTTTGTTTGTTTGGCATTTGCAGTGTCACTTTAAATAATAATTGAAAGTTCAAGGAAAATTTTTTTGATTTCATGTTTTCAAACTTTGTGGCCTTGAGAACACAAGGGCTGGTTTTTTGAGAATTCTGCCATTGCCCTTTCAGAAAGGTCACTAAGGGTTGGTGTTCTCCTGATGAAGACAGCCCATTTCTTAGTCTGAATTTTTGGCTTTGTGTTTTTGTCTTGGTTTGTATTTTTGTTATTTTTCTTCTTTGTGGATCTAAGTTAGGCATTGTGAAACTTTGACTTGGTTTTTGCATTCATGTTTCAGACAAAATTGTGAGGCCATGGTATTTTTATTAACCATACTTACCATTTTAAAGTTTCTATTTGTATTTAGGTGCTGTTGGCTTTGCTTTAATTAGGCCTAAATCTGTTTGCGAGTGTTAGTGTTGTTGATTGGACTTTTTGTTTGATTTGTATTTTATATGACTATAATATATATATATATATACAGTAGAATCTCAGTTATACATTTTCTGCTTATACATTACTTACTTTGGTACGTAATTCTGTGCTATACCCCAATATTTTACTATTGCTTGTTTAATTTGGTTATATGTAATTAATTTATATGCTTAGTGATTATGTGTTAAATTATAAATTTCTGATTATCAAAAATACACTGTTGTTTGATTCTTTTATACTTGTTAAGTTACAACTTTGCAAGAATTGAGACAGCATTTTTGCAGGCCATAAAATACATGATGCAATTAAAAACTTATCACATAACATTCACAGTTCTCTTTTTCTCTAAATTCAAGAAAGTTGAAAAAAACAGATTAGTAAATATTTTACTCTGCACTAATGCTAAGACTGCTTCACAAAGACTGATGCTTGTAATTAAAGAATGTGTAGTAGGAGTATTAAGCATAAAGCAAAATGGTATTAAGATTTACCCCTAGTATTTGAAAGGTCAGGTTTTTTTTATTTTTGAAAATATGAAACATACAGAATTTCTTTGCCTATTTTTTACTGAAATTAGAATTAAAAAATGTATACAAAAGTCAAAAATGATGCAGGCTTGAGGTAACAAAATATTTCATATATGCATAAATGTCTTCCATTATAAAATTAGAATAATCTAAAATCACATGTCTCTCCCCCTCCCACCCACACTTATTTTTCTATTTAGAAATTTCTTTTACACTTTTTAAAGCCATCTCCTTAGAAAAATGTATAACTGAGATATATATCGTTGTTCAATTTTCGCTAAGTTGCGATGAACATACTTTTTACGTGGCTACGATATTCAAATTCGGTTGACATTAAATGTCTGTAAATACTGTTTCACACGTTATACAAGTTCAGCTATCGGGAGTTTGCAAAAGGACATTAACGTAGTATTGGCAATTGAAGTCAAGTATAATAATAATAAGTATCTATACTTACAATATTTATAGTGGCTGTAGGTGCTTCATATGTGCGTCATCCAAGAATGTGAATTCTTTCAATTGTGAAGTTAAAATTCATGATATTGTAAAATCTGCGCCAGATAAAATTAAACAAGATGAATTTTTTACAATGCAAAAAAATCCTTTAACATCGATGAAATAAGAAACTGAATTAAAACCTTGTTGAATTTTTTAAAAACGAACTACAATCCTGAAGAGGAGACTATCTTGACCGCGAAGCATCCTGATACATAATGAAAACCAAAGATGAATTATACTTTTGCCAAAACCTCAAAAATAAACAATCTTGAAAAAGAAAATACAAACATACAAATCTCCCGAATGCGAAGCACCAAACTAGTTTCTGCTACAATTTATAGCCATCATCAGTGGTAGGTGCACGGAAAATAGGATCACCGCACTCACTCGCTCAGGTATGCAGCCTAACCCCAATGTATGTTCAGCCCTGTCGTGTAGATATTTGCGCATCATGATTTAGGTTCAACTGCACATATCAATGGTGTCGCCATCTGTAGTCAAACAAAAATATACTAGTAGCTTTTACGTAGAAATATTCAACTGTATTTTTTAAGTAATATTTGATGTCACATGTTTTTTGTTAATATTTTTCCTCTTGAAATGTTTCCTCTCCTGTTCAATAAGGTACCTCCATGCAAAGTGAAGCTCCACTGGACTATTAACGTTACAGTTGTATCTTTTGGTTTTCTCAATGACTACAGCCTCGGAGGTTAGAATCTGGGCATGTGATCTATGTGATGTTAGAATTTTTGTGTTAGTCCAATCAGGAGTTACATGATTTTTGATACAATGTTGTATTAATGAAGTTTTTTCATCTTTTCTTGTCCAGTTCGTAATATGTTCATTTAATCTAGTCAAAAATCTTCTACGCGTACTTCCGATATATACTTTGTCTTTTTGGTTATCATCCGTAACTGTTGGAATGACATAAACTCCAGATTTATTTAGAATTGACCTATTATTAGTAGTAGTAAGTATGCTTCCATTGTCAATAACTGTTTCTGCGATGTTAATATTGTTGTTGTAACATTCTTTTTTTAAAATAGTACTAATAGGAGGTAAGTATGGAAATTTTCCATAATATTGCTGTATTTCTTTTTTAATGTTATTATCGAAACGATGTATATTGGCCGTAATGTTGTTATATAAAGATTTGACTAATCCTTTACTATATCCAAATTCTTCTGCAGTTTTTTCAATCCATTTTAGCTCTTTGATCTCCAATTCTTTATTGGATGAGTGTGTCATTGCTCTTTTAATATAAAAGCGGAATGGCAGCACTCCAATCTTGAAATGGATAATTTCATTGCTAAATTTAACAATTGTTATCAATCTATACAAGTTAGTAAAGAAATTGAGGTTAATGGCCAGCTACACTTCTTGGATATATCTATACAAAAGGATAACGGAATTATAGAATATTCTGTATACCGGAAGCCATCATATGTACAGGCAATTATCCCAAGAGATTCTACACACCCTTGGAAATATAAGACTGCAGCATTCCGCTTTTATATTAAAAGAGCAATGACACACTCATCCAATAAAGAATTGGAGATCAAAGAGCTAAAATGGATTGAAAAAACTGCAGAAGAATTTGGATATAGTAAAGGATTAGTCAAATCTTTATATAACAACATTACGGCCAATATACATCGTTTCGATAATAACATTAAAAAAGAAATACAGCAATATTATGGAAAATTTCCATACTTACCTCCTATTAGTACTATTTAAAAAAAGAATGTTACAACAACAATATTAACATCGCAGAAACAGTTATTGACAATGGAAGCATACTTACTACTACTAATAATAGGTCAATTCTAAATAAATCTGGAGTTTATGTCATTCCAACAGTTACGGATGATAACCAAAAAGACAAAGTATATATCGGAAGTACGCGTAGAAGATTTTTGACTAGATTAAATGAACATATTACGAACTGGACAAGAAAAGATGAAAAAACTTCATTAATACAACATTGTATCAAAAATCATGTAACTCCTGATTGGACTAACACAAAAATTCTAACATCACATAGATCACATGCCCAGATTCTAACCTCCGAGGCTGTAGTCATTGAGAAAACCAAAAGATACAACTGTAACGTTAATAGTCCAGTGGAGCTTCACTTTGCATGGAGGTACCTTATTGAACAGGAGAGGAAACATTTCAAGAGGAAAAATATTAACAAAAAACATGTGACATCAAATATTACTTAAAAAAATACAGTTGAATATTTCTACGTAAAAGCTACTAGTATATTTTTGTTTGACTACAGATGGCGACACCATTGATATGTGCAGTTGAACCTAAATCATGATGCGCAAATATCTACACGACAGGGCTGAACATACATTGGGGTTAGGCTGCATACCTGAGCGAGTGAGTGCGGTGATCATATTGTCCGTGCACCTACCACTGATGATGGCTATAAATTGTAGCAGAAACTAGTTTGGTGCTTCACATTCGGGAGATTTGTATGTTTGTATTTTCTTTTTTAAGATTGTTTATTTTTGAGGTTTTGGCAAAAGTATAATTCATCTTTGGTTTTCATTATGTTTCAGGATGCTTCGCGGTCAAGATAGTCTCCTCTTCAGGATTGTAGTTCGTTTTTAAAAAATTCAACAAGGTTTTAATTCAGTTTCTTATTTCATCGATGTTAAAGGATTTTTTTGCATTGTAAAAAATTCATCTTGTTTAATTTTATCTGGCGCAGATTTTACAATATCATGAATTTTAACTTCACAATTGAAAGAATTCACATTCTTGGATGACGCACATATGAAGCACCTACAGCCACTATAAATATTGTAAGTATAGATACTTATTATTATTATACTTGACTTCAATTGCCAATACTACGTTAATGTCCTTTTGCAAACTCCCGATAGCTGAACTTGTATAACGTGTGAAACAGTATTTACAGACATTTAATGTCAACCGAATTTGAATTTGTATAACTGAGGTTCCACTATATATATCATCATCATCATCATTGTCAACCATTATCAATCCACTGCTAGACGAAGGTCTCCCCAAGTTTCCTCCACAACGGTCTGTCTTGTGCCAGTCTCCTCCATGTCACTCCCGCATACTTTCGAATTTCATCCACCCATCTCCCATGTGGTCTTCTTCTGGGTCTTTTCCTTACCCTTGGAATCCAATCTAAAATTTCGGCTGTCCATCGATGGTCTGTCCTTCTGGCAGTATGCCCAGCCCATTGCCATTTCAGGGATTTAACTCTGATCATGATGTCTTCCACTCTTGTCATTTTTCGGATCCACGAGTTCCTCTTCTTATCTCTCCTGGTTACACCAAGCATGCACCTCTCCATGATGCTTTGAGTTGTCTGCAGCCTTTGTATGTCTCTTTTAGTTAAGGTCCACGTCTCTGCACCATACGTAAGCACTGGAAGGATGCATTGATCAAACACTTTTCTTTTAAGATATAATGGCATATTGCTCTTGAAAATTATACTGTTTCTTCCAAAAGCTCTCCAGGCAAGTATTGTACGCCGATTAATTTCTTCATCAATGTGACCCTCACTTGATATCTGCTGTCCAAGATAAACGTACGTGTCTGTTATCTCCAGCTTTTCTCCATCAATCGATAAATCTTCATTTCGTGTAAAAGCATTGAACATCACTTTTGTCTTCTGAAAGTTATGTATGCAAAAATAGAGTACTTATTTAAGAAACCACACAGGACCAATCAGTCAGATGTCTTAAAACATTTCCAGTTTCTTTTCTTATGACCTATGAATATCCTTAGCAAAATTAACAGTACATGATTTAAGTACATATCAAAGTAAGATACATATTACTACCTACATATGATTTTTGCTTTTGGGCATTAGTAACCTTTATGAACATCTAAGACTATATTGGGACTGCAATTTGCCAGCTGCTAATGTAGGGCCACTGGTTCCAGCAATGTCAAAGCTTTATTTAAGACTCTGACCCAGACCTAGGTAAAATGATAAATCAGAAACCTAGGTCTCTGACATCTTGGCAATCAAAGCAAAATGATGTACTTTTAAGTACCTATAAAACCAGGTACAAATACATGGGGGATCCAGGCCCCCTGTCACTCTCATGTTACTTTTTTTCCTTTGAATACAAACATGTACCTGAAGCAGAAAAATGTTGCTGTCAGAAAGAAAAACTAAAAATAGCATTTTCAACACAAAGTTCCACTTTGCCTGTGGGGCTTTGAATTACTTTTAATGGTACTCAGTTCAAAAACAAAATTGTTGTATGATGGCTGTACTACTGAACAAAATTCAGTATTTACATTCTAAAGAGAGGTTTACAAACTGATTTCCATAGCATTTATGATGACCAGTGTGACAATATTTGTTGATACCTCTCACAGTCACATATGTAAGATGTGCAATATGACTTAATAATTATGTGCCTTTACCTTGATACCAAGATCAGTGCCAAAAACAATGCTCTTTTTGCACTTAATTGTAACAATACTCTGTTGTGATGATTTGGACTGTTCCAATGAGAGCAAGATCTTTCGTCTCCATTGTCTCAAATTACAATACTTGCAGGATATTTTTGTTTTCCTATTTTTTATTGTGCTTTACCACTTCACACATAAAAAATGTTAACCTCAGCACCCCCTGAACTTGGTGCAGTGGCACTGCCCTAAAGCTGGTCTTGATTAGAATACCCATTCACCAACAGACCACATTTTTTTTAAAAGAAATCTTTGAATGCATCAGCATCTACTAATTCAAGTTTAAAAATAGGAGGTATTTGGTATTCAATGTTGTATATTGATTATTATGCGAAGTAAGAAAATCTGTCATGAGGGAGATGCATTGCTTTAACAAAGTCCAAATGCTCTAGAAATTAAAAATTATCCTATGTATATTTATTATTTGCTTTAAGAACTAAAAAGCCACCCAGTGGTTTTAAGTGTTAGGTTCTGACCATTTGTCTAAGATCAGTTCAAGTTCAAATCCCGTTGAGGCATAGGGAAGTTGTGTTTGCCTAATGGTACTGGCTGTCTGCCTTCCTTGGAACCAGTGACCCTAAATTGGGGAAGGGAGACTACTTATATCCCAAAGAATTGCTCACATTTGTGGTTAAACTCCCAATCAAAAAACAACAACAAAAAACTAAAATAAGTGCCAAAATCTGGCCCTTTAAAAAAACATGGCATATAGTTTATTTTTGTAACAATTTATGTGTAATGTGTATAATGTATATATTAAACAAAATCATGCAAAAATCCCTGGATCTGCTAGCCTTGTCTTTCATTATCTTTGAAAATTTATATGAATAATATTTTCTTCCAAGATTTGTGTTGTCAGCCAGTAGCGCACCCAGAAATTTCCCAAGGGAGGGGGGCCTGTCCGCCCTGGCACACGGAATTTATTTTTTTTTTATTGGAGGTTTAACGACCACTATGAGCAACTCAATGGGCTATAAGCAGTCGCCCGTCCCTAATTTAGGGTCACTGGTTCCAGGGAAGGGAGAGAGCCAGTGCAGTAAGACAAACATAACATCCATGCCTCACCGGGATTCGAAACTGGACCTTTTCCAGACGAATGATCAGTGGCCATCGTTTAGACCACTGCGCCATGGGGCGGCACTCTCAAAGCCCCTAAATTTACCAGGAAAAGCAGTCAGTTGCTATAACAATTAAGGAGGTTGACTTTTGTACATTTATTCTTATCCAGTACAAGAAAGTTAAATGATTAGAAAAAGCAGTAGATGAAATTCTTTTCCTGGTTAGATTTTTCTAAATTTATTTAACAGAACTACTCCCTTATAATTATTATATGTTATAATTATATGGTACATGATTAAGAAGTATATGTAAATTGCATATCGTGACTTTTTGTTTCAAACTTCGACATAATAATTTTCTGCTCTATCAGCCCAAGGGGTGGCCCGGCCCCCATGGGCCACGGTTGTCAGCCAGTATTCAAAGAATTTCGTAACAACAAATGGAGATCCAAAAAGAAAACTGATAATGATCATCTGGGGTTGCAACAAGTAGTTTTGCCCACAATTTTGTAAAACGTTTAGTATATAAATGGCCCATATATATTTTTCTTTTTTTTTTTTACCACATATGGCATTGTAGTTGTGCAAATCGTCAATGAACCGTAAAGAAAAGCCAGAATCAAAGGTTGGTTGGTTGATTTTTATGGTGCAAGGGCCATGTTTGGCCAAAAAGTGCCAGACACAAGACCATCAAAGAAACAGAATCAAATGAGCGAACCGATTCCAACAAATAGTTTCAATCCGACCAAACACGGATTCGAATTCGCATCACAGTAGCAGTTTGTTGCTCCTTATTTGTTGCACATACAAACCTTTCACCAAACCAAACCAATCTGACTGAGAGAGACAACGAAGGAAACAAACGGTTGGAGTCCGACTCTGAAACGATTCCCGAGAGTCAGTGGCTGCGGAAATAGTTCACTGAACGATAAGAGTCAAACGAACGAAACGAACGAATCAGTCCGAATGAATCATTTCAGTGAGTTGAATCGAAAGAATCGATTCTTTCAAAAGAGTCGCTTTGCCCATCTCTACTGCAGAGTGGGGAAGGGATGTCTATCGGTTTATTCCCGAAATGTTTTTTTTTTGGGGGGGGGAGGAAACATCTGGAGGCACAACAAACTACGTCGTATGTTGCTCAATAGAATTAGCAGGGAGCTGCCCCTTTAAAATAGGGAGCAAAATTCCGTCAGCTTGCTATCTACTATCTATGCTTCTTAAACTTATGCTTGGCAGAAATCCCGTAATTCATGGCCTATGGTATTTTGTTATCCAAGCCCAGAATGGATAGCCCTGCAGAATTCCTACTCCCCATTCAGACCCAGTTGCTGAAAAATTCTCTTTAACAACTAGAAAGTGTAAAAAAAGCCCCGTGTGCTAAATCATATAAAATCACATTAAAAGAAAAAGGAAGAAAATTCTTCCCCTCTCTCCAAGCTCGAACTCAAGTAAGTATTACACAGCCAGCGCCCGGTTCGGGCTCGGCTCGTCTCAGCACTGGTGTGTGTGTGTGTGTGTGTGTGTGTGTACTAGTGCTTAGCTTGGCATTTATAGTAGGTAAATTGAAAGTAAACATTTAATTTTACTATAAGGAGCAAATTTGGCTTCTAGTAAAGAATGTTAGTAAAATGTATAAATTCCCTAGTGTTATGAAAAACTACTAACCAATTCTGCTTAATTCCTTTAGAAATGTGTGGGAAATATTTATTTATACTGTTAAAATGTTGTCTAATCTAAAAAGTGATATCAAATATGTTTTATTAAAAAGTAGATCACAGTTAGGTATGAACATTACAAAAGTAGATTTTAGGTAAAGAAAATAACGGACATAACTCATACATAAAATATTCAGATGGTAACACACACTGGAGGATCTAAAGCTGAGATAATTTTGATGTAACTTGTGATGATTCAAACTATTTGAAACAGATGTCTTAATTTCTGCCATTGGTTAGCAAGAATTCTTTATTTATTTTGTTGTGTGTATCTATAACTTTGTTGCAGATGCTATCACATAAGGAAAGTTTGGGTAAACAATCTGAAGCTGAATACTGTTTAGCTTGTGATGACTTCCTTCTTTCAAACTATTTGAAACAGACATTTGAGGTACATTTATGTAAAAGAATGGACCCATTTGTTTATTTTTAATAGTATTTTGTACTTCGTTCCGCTTGAAGATTCAAGACAAATTCATAGTCAATAGGTAAGTTGATACTTTATCCAAATGTAGTATTTATGCTAATTTTTAAAACAAACTAAAAATTTAATTTCTGAATTGTAGCAAAGTGCTTTAATGATATGAGGGTGGATCAAAAAGTTAGTTACACTGTTGAATAAAAAAATCAAAGATATACTCAGGGGATGTATGTTGGTTTACATTAATTCATTTTTCGACATAGTCGCCTAAGGACTGTAAACATTTATCGGAACGTGCGATTAACTTTCCCATACCTGTTACAGGAAACGTCCAGTTTGGTGCAACTAGTTAAGGACCGCACTTTTCACAGCCTCATCCGTTGGGAATCGTTGTCCACTAAGGTCCTGTTTCATTTTACCGAACAAATGGTAGCCGCATGGGGATAAGTTGGGGCTGTAAGGTGAATGCTGCCACACCTTCGACTTGAATTACTGCAGCAATTCCCTTAGTTTTCCGTGCTGTGTAATGTTGTTGGACATCAGTGTGACACCTACGCTCAACTTACCCCGGCATCTGTCCTTAATTGAATTTCGCAAATTTAATAGTATTTGGCAATATGAGTCACTTGATGGTTGTCTCTTTTGACCGAAATTCGGTGTAAACAACAGATTCACAGTCGTCATGATCACTCCCGCAGACAGAGACAGTTGGACTTTTCATGAGTCTTCCTTGTTGGGGAGGGGACATGTTTCCATTCCATGGACGATCGTTTGATTTCAGTTACGTAACAGTAAATATGTGATTTCAGATTGCTTATAGAGATATATTTCCCACGTATAATAAGAAGAAATATTTTTTCCACAATGTTTACCTGAATAACTGGGAATTTGCTAAGCATCGACTTGACTCTAAATAGCTGAGCTACGATGAAGCAAGGCTCGCTTTGACTGGCAAAAATCTGAGATTATTCAGATTAAATCACTCTGATGTTTGGGACTTCCTCATCCTGGATGGTGTAACGGTAGCATGCTCGAATGGAAATCGGGAAATGCAGGTTCGCTTCCTGCTCCAAGGTGATGAATTTTTCAGATTTTCTGGTATGAAAGAGTTAGACAGTAGCGCTAAATCTGCAATTTCAAATTGCTTATTGGCTCATAATGCAATTAAATTTCTGTTAATGGTGAGCAAGAATTCTGTTTACTGAGCTATAGTTTGAATTAAATTCTAGTATGGAAATAGTTTTTTCAATTTTTGGCTTACCTAAGAGTGTTCAATTATAGTAATTGTAAATTTACAAATACAAATGAAAGGAAAATTTAATAGTGACAAAAATGAATAATTTTATGAAAAAAAAGTTCTTGCATTAATTTTTCACAAAACAATGAGAACATTTTTTGTGACAGTGTCCTTCATTCGACTTTTTTTCAATTACCAAGAAAATAGCTTGTGCCAGAATGTGTTGTCACATAATTTTAAAGTGTTGAAATATATACAGATAAGGATTAATTTTTTTCTTCCCCAAGTAGAAATAAGTTAAATAAACTCTAATGCACAGAGATGATTTGTATTAAAAGGGATCCTAAGCATTTTTTTAAAGAAGGAATTATTTCCAAATTATGTACTTTTAGTGTACAGAAGCATTGTCCTAGAAATAACCCCATTAAACAAAATACATGCAATACCAAAAAATTAATTTTTTCCAGAACAATAAAAAAATATAACTTTTTTTAATTTAGTAAGGAACGTTTTAGCCAGAGATATATATATGAGGGAACACTTTTTCTTCGACCTCAATATGATTTCGCTTGGCGTTTTCCGTTTGCTATTAATATTCTGTATGCTATTTATTAAACGAATTTGCTTTTCATTGTTGCTAGAAAATCATGAAGGCAAAAAGAAAAAGAAATGAACTACACGGACAACGAAGAAAACATAGTTAATTTCATTAAATCGAGCAACAAAACTTTCGAATATGTCTCTTGATACGACTTTGCTAAAGGAACGGCTAAACGCAAAAATCCACACTACACGGAAAACGAAAAAAAAAATAATTCAGTAGTGTTAACTCCCATTTTAATGTTCCTTTTAAACGTTTTCTTCTCTAATAGTTTTAAATTAATATGCAATGATTAAACGTGCCACCTTATATTCGCTGCGTGATGGAAAAAATATCTCTCTACTCGGTCACCGTTTGCTCTCGGCAGCCCAAGCAGAGACAACAGCACTAAGTTGGTCACGTGATCTCGTCGATGCTCTTTCGCACCGAATACTGTCTTTCTCGTCAGCCTCGGGCAGAAAGCAGTCAGAACGAACGTCCGCGTAGCTCAATTGGTAGAGTGACTTATTCCGGAATGAGGGGACCCGGGTTCGAACCCCGGCGTGGATAAAAATGACGGAGAAATTTACTTTGTTATAGGTTCTAATGATAAAAAAGTGTGGTTTGTTCGCCCTACGGCTCTTACTATGGACGCCAATAGCTTAGTTTTCAGGACGGGTCAAAGTCAAACAGAAATTGTTACTACGGATAACATAAACGTACAAAATACCCCTATGACTTCTTGCTATCTAACCGTTTTCACCAGACTCTCAACACATAAATTTAATTGGAAAGCAGAAGACTCAAACTCTACATAAAAAAGATGACTATAACTGAAATTAGACAGCATGTTAAGACAATAAGGACATTTCTTTGTCGTTCTTTTGATCATGTTGACAACTTGTTTTATATGCGCCACGAAATCTCAGTGATTACTCGACTAGTCATCAAGAATAAAAACACACACACACACACACACACAAGTAAAATTTCTGGGACAATTTTCCAGACATCTTTTTCCAAGTAGTGAATAGCTGCTGCAGAGGATGATATATTTTTCATTTCTTCGCCTTTCATACTTTCCCATATTGTACGTATGTACGCTGTTCTCCAACATGCAATGGGAAATTTCATTATTTCTTTCTACTGTAAATTTTCGCTCTTTCTACAGGAAATTTCTTACGTTTTTCCTATTTTATTTCTTTTCTGCATAAACGCGCATCCAGAGTTCTGCAGAAAAATTTAACAATCCAAATTGGTGTTTCCTGATTGGAAATTTGCATGTTGAGGATGGGATATCTACCACAAGAAAAATGATCTGATCATTTTTAATGGTAAAGTAATTTCCACAGAGCCGCCCCGGTGGCGCAGTGGTCTAAGGCGTTGACCTCTGATCATTCGTCCGTAAGGGGTCCGGGTTCGAATCCCGGTCAGGCATGGATGTTGTGTTTGTCTTACGGCACTGGCTCTCTCCCTTCCCTGGAACCAGTGACCCTAAATTAGGGACGGGCGACTGCTTATAGCCCATTGAGTTGCTCACGGTGGTCGTTAAACCTCCAACCAAAAAAAAAAAAAAAAAAAAAAAAATTTCCACAGACATAAAATTTCTTATCGTAAAGGAGAGAAAGAGGGGACTAGAGTCGTGTAGAATTTACAGAAAACACCTCACATTTTATTAAGTGCTCAAACACCTCCCTTGGTGTGTGATGCTTAGACATCTGTCTCTTGATTTCCTTCTGGCTTTGGAGATTAAACCTGAAGTACTGAAAACAGAATTATTCATGTGAGCCGTGTTTCTTGAGCAATTTTCTGGGACACCCATCTTCAGGATCAATGCTTTTGTTTTTACCTAATTATTGCGCGCAGTGGTTTAGTTAATTCCTTTAAACTTAACACTGCAGTGTCAATAAATGTAGACAAATACACTGTTTGTTACCTTATCGGAGTCATGGCCAGAGTAATATTTGAAACATTTATACGGGACAAAGGCTTGGAAAAAAGTTGAACTCAACAAAACCTACTAAATTAAGAACCGAGCATAGGTTGTTATATTTCTTAAGAGCAGTGAGAAATTCAAACGCACGGTATTAAACCTATGAAAAAATATATTTTTATTCTGAAGTGCTGTTCACTTCTATGTTTTTAATTCAACAAAATTCATCTAGGCAATTACCTCGTTTCTCCCTTCCACTCTCCACTAACAGCAGATCTAGAAGCTAATCCTAGGGGAGCGACTGCTCCGGTCTAAAAAAAAAAAAAAAAAAAAAAGACTTTGTGGGCACACACACTGTAAATTTCCACTGTTGCACCTTTCTGGCATCGCAAGGCTTTTTAAAATTTTCCATTAAATAATTTCTTCTAAACTTTTAAATCACAAGCTGCGAACGAGGACTGAAAAATCAGCACTATTTTCGTGATGTTCAACTGCCCACTTTTTGAGGAAACCAACTTGCATTTTAAATCTCACATCTGGATAAAATCTTTCAAAATAAAGTTTGACCCCTTCTATTCAGATGCGTTAATTTAATAGAAAATTTTCCAGCTTGGAAATTTGTTACTAGTTTTTGTTTATAGCCCAGTGAGGTGTGTACTTCGTTCTGTAACCCACACGATCTCACCCACACTTCAGAGTCTACCCCCCCCCCACACACGGTGTCTTTCCCTGCTCCCAATTACTAATGATGACAGACAATACTAAAAAAAGCAAAACAAAAAACAACACAGAACAAAGCTCACCCATTGCTTTTCATGATTAGTCAAAATCTCTTTTCACTTTCGCACTCATCTTTCTTTGTTTTTATGAACCTGTAGTTTTTTCGTTTGCTTCTTTTGCTGAAGCTAGAACAGAATGTTTTATTTCCACATTCACAGCAAATTTTATTTATGAAAACTTTTACGGAAACCTGTGGTCTTATATCACTATAATTTCACAAAAATAAAAGGATTAATTATTCAGACTAAAACTGTATATCAGAAAGAAAAACAGAGAAACTATAAAGAATGATTGCTTAAAACTAGTTCTAAAGTTAAAAATCTAAATACATATGAACTTTTGATTTCTACAAAGGAAGTTTCACATAAATTACATACAAATGAAAACGTTTCTAATAGTGATCCTACAAATGAAAAGTTTCTTGTCAAATTTATTAAAATAAATTTCTTGTACATTATGCTTGACATATTTCGTCTCATTTTGGAGATTAAAGGTGTCGAGAACTGTTGTTGTCTTCCAGCAAAATGGCGCTCACGAATCACTTATTTCAATATGTGTGTTCCTGAAAGAAAGAGCACCATAACAAGAAGGCGAATAAAACTACTGTGTCTTACCTGGTGTGATGCTGGTGTCTTCATTTATGTCGCAGGGTACACTAGGTTTCACTAATTGCCCGTTGGATTAAAAAATCACAAGCTCAATGCTAAATCCTTTGCTGCACACACCTATTGATAGTAAGCAGTAGATTAACACCTAACCGGAGAAGAGACGAAGGGAGCACAACAGTAGTATCACGGGTGGTCAGTGTTGCCAACTCACTCATTCTAAAAGTCTCCAAATCAATGATAAAAAGTTTCCAAAAGTGAAAAAAAATCCCTAAAAATCAGATTTTAATTTTCTTGAATTTTTATACTTATTTGTACGCCATTAAAAAATTAGTGACTCACTATTATTAATTTGCCACTTTAAATTAATAACAAAAAAGAAGTGAATGTGATGCCGTTATTACTTAATATGACTGAATAGTATATGTACGCCGCCTTCAATGGCTCAATAGTCTGAAGACTGGCTTTTGACCATTCGTCCGAGATGGGTCCGGGTTCGAATCCAGTTGAAGCATATATTGTTGTGTTTGTTGTACAGCACTGGCTCTCTCCCTTGCCTGAGACAAGTGGCCCTAAATTAGGGATGGGTGACTGCTTATATCCTATTGAGTTGCTCACTGTGGTCGCAAAATCCCCTAATAAAAAATATATATACTTAGGGGGAAAGAAAACGGCAACAATTTTTAAATAGCTAAGATGACTAGCTAAGCGCATTTAGTACGTGCTGCGTGGTAGACCAATAAATTATGGCATTGGAGATGAAATTATTTCTTGCAAAAGAAAAAAAAACATTTTATTTTCGGTTATATGTTCCTGTTATTTTGATGAAACAGAACTTTTGTTTTAATGATACAATATTTTTGCAAATGGAAACACAGAAGGAAGTCCTACCACTGTCGTACTTACAGCCTAAGGGATCCCACACAAATTCAGCGGCAACAGGCAGGCTTCCTATGCCTGCTAAAACAGAAAACAGAGGGGAAAAGGGTTTGCTTTCTATAAGCTTTACGATTCATGGTTACGGTTATTAGAACTATGGAAAATGAAAAAAGACTCTCCCGATTTCAAAAATCATATTTTAAATGCTTAAAATCCGAAATATAAAAAGTCCGTGAAATCGTTAGAAACCTAGCTAAATCCCCTAAAAATGTCGCTAACGCATAATAATATTTTTGTCACAAACTCCAATCCAAAATCTTCTAAATTTAGCACCTTTTTCCCTAAGTTGACAACACAAATGTGTTATCAACCGGACCAACCATCCCGTTGGATGAGATGTTACTACGGGCGACGAAGCTCGATAACGATTTGTCTTGAACCAATTGGCATTTGTTGCTGTTATGAAAGTTTATGTACTAGTCTAGCGGTTGCATAATGTTTGTCTAAATTTTAAGGCTTGGAAACTGAAAACATATTTTGTCACAAAGTTTATGAAAAAATCAGCTAAAACGGAAATAAGCGCTGAAGTCCCCAAAACCACTAGGAAAATTCCCTAAAAAAGTCTCTAATCCCAAACCAAAAATTTTGTCTCTAACATCAAGCGAAAAGTCCCTAAATTTAGCGACTTTTTCCCCAAATTGGCAACACTGCAGGTGGTACGTGTACATTTCCCGAAGGTTCTTGGGTATTGTCAGTGGCGGATTAAGCGTTTTGGAGGCCCGAAGCGCAACATGATTTTGAGGCCCCCTCAAAAAATTAAAGTTTTTTTAAGGATATTAAACCAAATCGCATGACTTGAAAAATACAGCATTCGTTGTTTTCATTTAAACAAAAACGCATGCATGAAAAAGTCGCATATTCTTGCAATAGAAAAAAATCACATTTCGCATCCCACTCAGTATTTCTAAACAGTAAGTTTTGCCGCTCCGGTGGCGCAGTGGTCTAAGCAATGGCCTCTGATCATTCGTCCGAAAAGGGTCCGGGTTCGAATCCCGGTGAGTCATGGATGTTGTGTTTGTCTTACGGCACTAGCTTTCTCCCTTCTCTGGAACCCTAAATTAGGGACGGGCGACTGCTTATAGCCCGTTCAGTTGCTCATGGTAGTCGCTAAGCCTCCTATCAAAAAAAGAAAATAGTAAGTTCTTGTATAATATATAGACTCGTTTTGAACAAAAAATAAATGAAATGTGTTAGTTATTTTTTATACATTTATTCATAACAGTCATATTAAAGTCGAACTTTCTTCGCTTTTAGTGCCAAATGACTTAAATGAAACTGATTTAGTGAATTACGTAGACATTTTTTAACCCATTTAACTATAAGAAAAATGAGCGTTCACCGTTAACATTACAAACAGGAAGTTTAAAAAAAAATTAATGGTTCCTGCGTTACGAAATGTAAATTGCAGCCCGTCAACTAATAACTTATACATATCAACTTGATCACAGAGGTTTCCTTCATGAGCATATTTAATGAAATGAAGAACTTCATCTTTAAAATATTAAATGTCAATCTTTTTCATATTTCGTCGTTTGTGTGAAAAATTAGAAAAAAAAGATTTTTAATTTAGAGCAGAAAAGGAAGAAACTATGAATATCATAGTTGACAAAATTATTTTGACTCGTTTATAGCTTGAATAAATAACGCAGTTTGGACTAAGGGCACGCACTTGTCATCAGTAATGAAAATATCAGCGTGAACGTTATAACTGATTCCTGCAAAATAACTGCCAGGAAAAGCGCGATGCTTCTGTAAAAATCTGTCTACAAGTAAACGATTGGAAAACAGTAATTAAAATACATTTCATTTAGGAATAAGATCCCAGGTGGCACAGTGGTCTGAGCACTTGTTTTTTACCATTAGTCTGGCAAGTGTTTGGGTTCGAACCCTGGTGAGTCACAAATGTGTTTGTCTTACAGCACTGGCCCCCTCTCTTCCCTGGAGCCAAAGGCCCTAAATTAGGGACAAGCTACTGCTTATAGCCCATCGAGTTGCTTACGGTTGTCGTTAAACCTTCAATCAACATTTTTTTTTATTTTAATAAAATTACTGGTGACATGGACAGCGTTATAAACATGAGGAACACTCTGCATGTAATTTATTTTTTTCACTTCAAATTTACAATTTTTAACGCTAAACATTTTTGAAAACGTGTTCTTGCTTTTTTATTAAACAAAACAACCTGAATTGAAGTGGATGCAGCGTAAGTAAAGCAACCTAAATGGGAGCGGTGTCGCTGCAAGGCATTGAAAAGTGAAAGCTTAAAGTAAATAATGAATCAAAGAGGATCTTAATATACCTGTGGCGGCTTGAAGGGTATTTTATCCGAATCCCCACCTTCACCTTCTTCCTTTTGTGAATTTTATACACCCTCTGTATCGTGTGATTGAATTTGAATTTTAAATTTGGACTTCGTAAAATTAAATAGGTAAGTTTGGTAAATTCGCTAACAAAAAGAAACGCACTCTTCCTTTCACATAAATGAATAAATTTTAATCTAGTGGGCTAAGAGATGCACTACCTAAAGTAGCTCAGAGCTCTCTGCGCAGAAAAGAGAAAATTCGGGATTTGGACAACTGGTCATCAAACATCTGGCCACAGGATGACTGGTCACACGGACAACCAGCCACAAAAGCATTAGGAGGCCGTATAAAAATTGCATTTTTAATTTCGTCATATCCACTTTCATTATGATGACCACAAAACCGTGAAAGGATCGCACAAAAATCAGTTTTAGTTTCACTCTGTCAACTTCCCGATAGGTCACCTAAAAGGATTACAGTTTTATTTCTACCACCTCACTGTTTCTCATGCCGCATGGGTGAAATGGGAAAGTACATTATTTGTAACCACATATAGCTTGACGTAATATTGCATTTCTACCCAGGTATTGAACATATGGTCCTGGGGTTGGGCCATTTCAATAAATTTTAAAGTACTGTCTATCAATTAAGTGTGACATTACTTTCATAGAAAATAAAAATGTCACACTTTTAGTCAGGTACAAGACATTGATTGTATGGGCATAGACCTTTTTAAGTTTTTAATCCGCCGATTTCATATTCATAAAGTTCACTAAACAAGTTAATATTGGGTGTGTGCATAAGATCTACCAGTTTTTGTAGGCTACAAAGAAAGGAGAACACAACAAATAACGTACCTTGGATTTCACATAATTGCCATCATTCTGTATGACTTTTTGCCATTTGTCTATAAGTAGGTGAATCCCGCGCCGGAAAAACTTCTGTGCTTTAGAGCCAAAAAAGTCATGTAATGCTGTTTTCACATCGTCCACATCCTCGAAGGTTTGGAGAGCGAAAGCGTTCTGTAACGATCGAAAAAGGTGGTAGTACATAGGTGCCAGGTCAAGGGAGTACGCCGGGCGAGGTAACACCTCCCAGCCAAAGTCCAGTAATTTTTGCCTAGTGATTAAAGCAGCATGAGGACTGGCGTTATTATGATGAAGGGTCATGCCTTTGCGATTGACGAGTGCTGGCCTCTTCGATGTCAGTTGTTCTTGCAATCTGTCCAACTATTGGTAGTAGAGGTCAGCATTTATCGTTCGGTTAGGTGCCAACACCTTCCAGTGGATTATTCTCTGGACATCCCACCGAGCACTTAACAAAACCTTTATGGGATGCAGTCCTCCTTTTGAGGTCGATGGAGCAGCCTCCGCACTTTGACACACAGTCCGTCGACGCTTTACTTTACGGTACAGTATCCGATTCTCATCACCAGTTACGATTCGTCCCCAAAACGGTTCACTTCTGTGACGAGAAAGCAAAGAAACATAAGTAAGTATATTCTACTCCCGTTGTTTTGTAGAAAGCTGGTACGGAACCCAGTTACCGAACTTGGTGACAAGCGCATGCGTTCGTCTTTCGATTGTTCTGTATACCGACAACGTTTCCGCTAATTCCTGAACGGTTGGATGTGGCTCATTTGTTATGGCTTGGTCCACATCCTCGTCAGAATCCACGGATGGACGTCCAGCACGTGGTTGATCTTCACAGTTTCTGTCTGCGTCCCGGAATTTCCGAAGCCAACGGCGACATGTGTTATCATCAACTGCATCCTCCCCATACACTTAACAGACGCAAGCCGTGGCTACAGTACTGCCTTTATCGAACTCGTACAGTCAACAATGTCTAATGTGCTCCTTATCGTACTTTGAAGGTGAGATTTGTGATTGTAATAAAGCAATATTCTAAGCTAGTACGGGCCTCGTTTTGTTGCTTTGGGTCCATGAAGTGGTGCTTCATCGATTTTGAACAATATAAGTTGCTGTTACAGCTTATAGATGTGTTACTGTGTCTTATGAGATTTACATGGTGAACAACACTTTTGATAGCTCCTATTCCGATGATGATGACGATACTAGCTCTACTGACTTAGTGGAATCGTTTCATGTATCAGTGAAGATTGGTAAGGTACATTTTCTACTACATCGCTTGCTGCCAGGGGTGTCTATCATATTTGAGAGCTCATTGACTATTAACTTATAGATATGACACACAAATTTTGTTTGATGTGTTCGGCTGTAATCCATGCTGAAGACGGGGTTCAATGCTACAGTAAATGCCGCGGCAGATATCATTATGCTTGTTGTTCAATAACAGAAAATGTTTACCGACGAATGTCAACTAAAAAGAGAAAAAAATGAAATGGCAATGTGATAGTTGTCGACATAGTGCATTACATGATTCCGGGGTCCATTCTGAGGGAGCGGCTTGCACTAAAAAAAACAGTGTGCCAGTGGCAGTGATTCTCAGTCGGTTCTGGAGTCTGTCAACATAAAGCTAGATGCTATTAACGAATTAAAGATTGAGATACTGGATTTGAAGAGATCAGTTGAGTTCTTTTCACAGAAGTATGATGACATTTTGACTTCTTTAAATAAATCAAGTTCGTTGCTTGAGGACTCTCGTAGGGAAGTGGTTGCTCTTCAGCAGAGGTTTTCGGAGCAGGATTCTGAAATATCCAGACTGTCACAGGACTTGAACAACCTTGATCAATATATCAGAAACAGAAATTTGAAAATATGTATATGGAATCCCTGAGAGTAATGAAGAGACTAATGCTGATTTCTCGAACATTGTGCTTAATATTGCAAAAGGGTTAGTTAGGTTTTGGAGACCTTTCGTGCGATGACATTGACGTCGTTCATAGAATAAAAACTAAGGGGGCACGGCGTCCCTCGCCAATCATTGTGCAGTTTCAGACCATAAAAGTAAGATATATTGTAACGTATACTCTATATTCACTTTCCTTTTGATTTTACTATCTCTGGTTATGTTATTTTACTATGTAAATTATCTTCCTACTGAACGAAATATTATTTCACCCGCTGAATGAGATCTGGCAATGAGTGTAAGTCATGACGTGGTGGTAGCTAGTATATAGGCGCGTTCATCGAGACTAGTGGTGTTGTGTGTGTTGAGTTGGGTTGTTGAGGTTGATGTGTTGGCGTTGCGAGGTGTTGTTATGAGAGTGTGTGTACTATAAGAGGGAAGTTTATTCATTATTATGTACAAGATATATGAGTGCCTTAGTTGACCAAGAGTCTTTGGAAATAAACAAGTTTGTCAGTAAGTTCAGTCTTTCTCAATTCTTAGTTTTGTCAGACCTCTGTCTGGCTGTTAGGTTTATGACTTTGATTACTTAATATAAATAACCAGCGTTGAGACTTTGTTTAAGTTCATAATTAACGAGTAACAACACCCTTTTGGGAATTCATTATTTTGAAGCTTATAGCATTATTCATTCATAATAATTAGCTTAGCAAAAAGATAAACAAAGCTAATTCATTATAATATTCTTTTATCAAGGAGTCGGAAGATTTTGAAATTGACTGATATTGGTGCTAATTATTTGCAGGAAACTAGAATTTATGTTAATGAGAATTTGACTGTGCATAACAGAGAATTATTCTGGAATGCGCAGAAATTTTCCACAGAAAACAATATCAGATTTTGTTGATATAAAAACGGGCGTATTTTTTGCCGAAAGGAGGAGGGTGGAAATGCAATTACCATTAAGAGCAGGGACGACTTGGATCTTAGTCGATTCTGATGGTATGTGATGTTTCTGTAACTCTATTGGTTGTACGTAACTCATTTTTATGACCTGTAATCCTAGTATTTGTTCTGTTGAATTTTTGCGTGATTTGCTGGTTTCAAAAACTCGCAGTTTGCGATTGTTGCACATTAACGCTCGTAGTTTATTTGGCAAATATGGCCTGTTCTTGGAGTTTTTGGGGTCTTTGGATTACCTTCTTGACTTTATTTGCGTTTCAGAGACTTGGTTTAATAGTATGGATCAACTTACTTGTAATGTACCGGGTTTTCGAACTTTTTCTACTCCTAGATCAGGGGGTAAGGGTGGGGTCTTGCTATTTTTGCTAGGCGCTCCATTTCATTTTCGCAGATTAATAAATATATGGTTATAACTGATAATTATGAGTTTATTACTTTAGAGACTGAAAATATCATTATAAGTGCAACTTATCGCCCTCCGTTTGGAAATCAGTCAGTTTTTCTTGATTTTTCCCCAGTTATTTGGAGGATGTCAATCAGAGTGGCAAGGCGTTATATTGTTTAGGTGATTTTAATAGTGATGAGTATCATATCCATTCAGTGATATCATAGGCTCTTCTGGATGTATAAGTGTGGTTACAATCCCCACGAGAATTACATCTGTTACCTCAACTATACTTGATCTATGTATTACGAATTATTTTTGTTGCACTACGGGTGTGTTGGCATATAATATAAGTGATCACCTCCTATTTTTTGTTTGTCGGGTAGTGTACCTACCTCGGATTTTGTAGACAGGATTTCGATTCGTATTCGTTCGTACGATCTGCATAGCTTAAGAACTTTTGGTGAGATACTTGCTGTTAGGGATTGGAGTCCGGTGCTACAACATGATAATCCCACACATGCCTTTGATGCATTTTGGGGGTTATTTTGGATTTCTTATGAATGTTCTTTTTCACTTAAGACTTTTACACGTTCATTAAAGTGTAGAAAACCTTGGTTACTCGTAACCTTTTAAGATGTCTAAACAAAAAGAATAGGCTGTTCAAGTTATTAATACAGTCCAGAAGTGCTTCTGATTTATCCCAGTTCCGTAGATACAGAGATTGGTTTAATACTAAATTAAAAATGCAAAAACAAATTATTATTTAAATCGTTTAACTGGTAACACGGATGGGAAAAGGTTATGGAAATCGGTTGGTGAATTATTGCATAGAACAAATGATGACTACCCTCCAATAGAACTTGATCATGGAGGAACTCGTGTCACTGATTTGAATCGTATCGTAGATATCTTTAATACTTACTTTGTTTCTTTGCCTGTGAAACTACAGAACGATATTCCGCGGGTGTCTGGTGACTTTGCTGACTTTTTGTCCCACCAAACTTTGTGTACATCTTTTTTTATGACCCAGTATCGGCGGATCTGTTGCCTACTAAACAGCAGTTGGATTCCTCTAAGGGTGCTGGCCCGGATGATGTTCATCCAAGGAAAATATTTAAATTGTTACAAAGAGCCTGGAAAAATAAACTCTACCAGTCCTGAAATCCATCCAATTGCTAAGTGTTGCGGAGACCTTGAACTCTACCTCAGTATTTAAATGCATATTCAAATTAAGTATTGCAGGGACCCTTGAAAAATAAACTCTACCAGTCCTGAAATCCTTCTAACTGGCTTAATTTTTTTCAAAAGTGTTGCAGTCCCTGGGAAAATCAACTCAACCAGTCCTATTTTTTTCCAACTGGCTAAGTGTTGCAGAGACCTTGAAATGTTGAACTCTACCTCAGTATTTAAATGCATATTCAAATAAGTGTTGCAGAGACCCTGAAAAATAAACCTTACCAGTCTAGAAATCCTTCCAACTGGCTAAGTGTTGCAGAGACCTTGAAATGCTGAACTCTACCTCTGAATTTAAATACATATTCAAATTAAGTGTTGCAGAAACCCTGGGAAAAAAACTCGACTAGTCCTGAAATCCTTCCAACTGGCTAAGTGTTGCGGAAACCTTGAACTCTACCTCAGTATTTAAATGCATATTCAAATCAAGTGTTGCAGAGACCCTGTAAAAATAAACTCTCCAAGTTCTGAAATCTCTCTAACTGGCTAAGTGTTATGTACCTATGTGCCGCAAGTAACTGGACTAAGAAATTTGGGACATTAATTAAAACCGGTGCTTAGAGGTAAAAAATTACTTTTGGCTTACGCTTTCTCTTTTCAGCATGTACAGTGCAACTTGTCTGACTTTGGGGAAACTAAGCTCTGGTGAAGGAGACGCATCTCCAATTACTACAGTGTTAGAATTTTTTCCAATAACTACACGATGTTTTCTTTTTCTATCTTTTCCTTTCTGACATCTTGATTCCTACTGACTGCATCCATGATGTACTGAGGTTCTCTTAAATATTTCTAGTTACTCTTGGGTCCACTAGTTCAGGCAGAACACAATCCATATACGAGTTCTCGAGTTTTGGTACAACATCACTCCAAAAATCTTCATCTCTTTGAATTCTTATAATTGTAGAATCTAACTTACACCAAACAAACAAATCGCACCAGGACCTATTTGCAATGGCTAACTGGCCTTGTATTTGGTAGAAGTATTTATGATTTTGGGGGAGGTAGTAAGATCTGTCTGAAGCTAACCTAATACCAATATTATGTTTTCTACAGACCTCTACTAAGCTCTGGGCTAATCATGCACTGTATGGGCACTTTACTTCTACCAAACCGTCATCACCAATTAGACCATCAGGGCTAGCACATAAAAAGGGTTTCTCTGGATAAATAATAGTCCACAACGTCTGACATTGTTCTTAGTGTGATTCATATAACATTCCAGAGCAGCTGGTTCATTTATGATGCCATATTTCAGGGCTACAGTTGAAATGTGCTCTCTGTACACAATTCTTTTGACCAGCTTTGCACTAAGAGTTACATCCCTCCTGCAAGCAACATCTTTAAAGAAAGTTGAAGATATTCTCTTGGCCCTTTCTTCCCGCCACTTATCAGATGATGACTGACCTCGTGCTATTTTCTCATACTCATCATTTGTCGTTACCATTAAAGATGTGACATAATGAGAGCTCATTTGATGAAATACTTCTGATTTCATGTCTGGCTGCTGAGATTGATCCCCATAATCTTCATCTCCACCCTTTGGAACATGGGCTGATCGCCTGAAAGTACGTGCAGCCATTTATGAGTGAAATAATAGACGACGATTTAATCTCTTAACATGTCGATGACCTCTTCGAGAAATGAATTGCCTTAAGGGTGTACGTGGACTCCTGCCAGTTAACACAGTATATGCCTTTTGGTGCCATGCTTGTGCTGGATTTTGATAAGCCAGAACAGCAACATTTGCACGCCAACTTATACCTCCGCCTTTAGAGTAATCCACTCGTTTTCCTCCTGATGCTTTACAGAATTGACTCATGAAGTTCTCTGCTGGGTTGTTTGTGACATTCCAAATAAGTGTATTGGCACAAGACACTAAAATACGGCCTAAGACTTCATCGACTGCTGCCAACATACCAATAGTTTTCGTGCTATCATACACAGATTTATCAGGATCCTGTTGGTTTTTTTTGGTGCAAAAGGATTTGCAAGAATCGTGTTTGCCAAAAACATGGCTTGGACCATTTCGTAACTCGGAAACTAGTTCATCAACAGCCTCTTGATTGTATTCATAGCAGTTTTGCAATGAATACTTCTTTGTTGTGACTCTTGCACCATTTACCAGACGTGGTATTTTAAGCTTCAACATCTTACGAGCATGAATACCTTGGGCACCAGTAAAACGGGAAGCTTCAGCCTGCAACTTCTCCAAAGCTCGTCTATACCTACGTACAGCATGATTGGCACATTCTAACTTTAAAACACGGTTGCCATATGAAACCCTCTCTTGTATTCTGCTCATAGTGTTGGCATCTCCATCTCCTACGAGCCTAGTGCATCGTACCTTGTATATGCTTTCCAGGTATTTCAATCCTTCAACAATTATGTCACTCTCCATAGAAGTGGAAGTGTTATTCCAATTTTTCCAACATAAGTGATCTTTAAAAGGAATTTTACCTTTTTCAATTGCATTGCACACCAAACAGACTTTATTACGGATGCCAATGAATAAAATCTTCTGGGTGTGCATCCCAATAATAACTGCTACACCACTGGATGCATTGTACCCATGCCCGTAGCTACGTTTGCACCATCCCCCGTCCACTATTACTGTTATGCAGTGGTATCCATCACCATCAATGTCATTTCGTGATGCAGAAAAACCCTTCTCTGCTTCAATTGCAGCAGTTAATGTTTCCTCAACACAAGCTACAAGTACTTGGCCAGCTACACGTTCACAGGACATAAACTTGGGACGGCTCATGTAGGGTATGTTCATGACACTAAATTTCCCTTCTTCCTGATCAAACCCACTGCCAGTGGAGAGAGTGCCAAGCACAGCAAGTTTATTTAGACAGTCACTCTCTTTATCTGAGTTGATTACAGTAACCTTGTTACACATCTTACTGCTACACACAAAATGAAAACCCACATTGAGACCCGATTTAGATAATTTTTCAAAAACAAACTTACCCTGAAAAGGACAGCTGTAAGAGGGATTTTCTAAATGCCGTGCTTGTTCTATCACGTAGCCCATGTCACAAGTGAACCGACTGGAAGGAAAATTAGCCGCCTGGTGAATATCATCACGAACAACATTTAGAGGTTGCAGGGGACTATCCTCAAGAAACAGAGTGCTGTCATCCTCAGTTTCCTGAGTTCCAGTGGTCTGACTGATAGTACTCAAATCCTCTAAAATAGAAGATGAGGCCACTGGTGTCATAGACAAATTTTCGGTATCCAATACAGGTAGCATTGCATCATGGCCTGATCTGTAAGAAAAAAAAACATGTAATGTGCAGCTCAAAATTATCAGTGTTTAACTTAGGGTTCAAGCCAGAAAATTAGGGGCTTTTTTTTTATTGGTGGTTTAACGACCACCGTGAGCAACTCAATGGGCTATAAGCAGTCGCCCGTCCCTAATTTAGGGTCACTGGTTCCGGGGAAGGGAGAGAGCCAGTGCCGTAAAACAAACACCACATCCATGCCTGACCGGGATTCGAACCCGGACCTCTTACGGACGAATGATCAGAGGCCAGCGCCTTAGACCACTGCGCCACCGGGGCGGCAATTAGGGGGTCCACCAGGTTTTAGGTCACAGTTTGGAGCAATGATGACAATCATTGATATAAACAACAGGAAGGCCAAAAGTGCGCAATTCTGGTTCAGATTTACAATTTGTCATCATTGCTCCAAAACTGTGGGTGTAAAACAATGCCTAATAAAACTGATTTTTTGAACCCTAATAAACTGACTTTTTGAAAAATGAAACCAATGTAACACAATTAATGAAGTAGTGAATATAGTTTGGAATCTGCCCAGCAATGGGACCTAGAATTTTGTAAAGACCCTTCAGTGTCTTCACACAATCACTCAAGAAAAAACAGCACATTCCATCAAACCAAAGACAAATTCATTTCATAAGTGTGTAACACAAGCTGCAAGTTACACAGAAATATGTTTTATGACAGCTAACATTTTGGTTGGTGCCAAATAGCTTTTTTTTTTTTGATTGGAGGTTTAACGACCACCGTGAGCAACTCAATGGGCTATAAGCAGTCGCCTGTCCCTAATTTAGGGTCACTGGTTCCAGGGAAGGGAGAGAGCCAGTGCCGTAAGACAAACATAACATCCATGCCTCACCGGGATTCGAACCCGGACCCCTTACGGACGAATGATCAGAGGCCAGCGCCTTAGACCACTGCGCCACCGGGGCGGCCCAAATAGTTTTGTCCACATATTATAGATAAAAGTATACATTTTCTGGACAAACAAATGAGACAAAAAAGTTTTGACCAGAGTATGGACAATACTTAGGCAGCTGGTGCCACGTGTGTAGAGTCAAAGAATTTCGATGATGTACTTTTAACATGGATTTCGGTGTCAAATCAAGATCCCTAACGCCACATTTGAAAATATTGACATGTACTTCACAAACAAGTTTTCCAGCACATTTCACAACAATAAATTAAACAACAAACTGGGGGATTTACTTACTTCTCGGAGTTCAGAAGATTGCCAGTATTGTCAATTTCCGTCATTCCAGCTTTTTCAGTAAACCGCCGAATCCTCTGACCATGGGATTTTTTGCTAAAATAAACCTCTTAGGTCGGCTTACATTTGCTTTGCCTTTTGCTTTGCCCATAGCAACGACTGTTACAATTCAATACTCACACACAACTACTACTACTAATCCACTCAACTCAAAGAAGTTGCTAAAGGTAAGATAAAAACAAATTACCACTACAGAATAACAAGTGAAAACTAGCAAATCCAAAATAATGATCTTATGGGCTAATAAAAAGAAGAAAGCTAACCAACAATAAACACCTCTCTCCTAATAGGAACCCAAAGAATGCAAACTCTTTCCGGTATCAACAACTATATTTACTATCTTCACTCTGCCATAGCAACTGCTAACGCACATGGCCCATTCCTGCAATACGTTTTCACGGAGTTGACACTTTATGAGTTGGCGTGAGTCACGTTCTCAAGTGACACTGTGTTTCCAACTTGCCAAACGCAGTAACAGTAATACCCATACCAAAACCTTCTGTTCAGAATAAAATATTTTCAAGATCGATCGCGCTGAACATAAGTACAGCTAAAAAACGCTACTCATTGAATCAAAAGGTTGTAATCACTAGTAACATTCACCAGGAATAGGCTAGCTTCGTTCAATTTCTATTATTTGGTCTATAATATTTTAAATTTGCGAAAAAGGGTCGTAAACTGCGTGTTTTAGAGCCAGTAGCGACATCTATGTTCAATGATTCACGCCAATACATTTTGATATAAAAGCATTTTTTTTAATTTTTTGGTACATGTTTACAAAAAAATAAGAAAGCTGTCCCGTAGAGGCAACTCTTTTTTATGTGCATGCAAATTTCCACGCTCGTAGAAGCCTTTATGGCAGCGTACTTATGTTCAGAGTGTTATTACTGGTTTTTACAGCGGCATTAGGTCCACCTTAAGGTGGTTCTCATCGCATTCAGAGACAAAACAAATCCAATAGATGGCGTTGAAGATCGCAGGGTAGAAAAATCATCATCATCATCTACGACACTTGCAAATGACGTCACATCACATGCTTCCCGTGACCCCCGACGAGTCGTAACCACTCCTCGCACCTCCCACCCCTCCCATCGGCCGAACCTGAATTTCTGGTGCTTTCCCCTGGGCTTTGCCTTTGTATCTCGGTTAGGTAAAGTGGTAAACCACAATAGCGGTGCCATAGCCGTAGGCACTGGGTCTTCCCCTTCGTGGGAGTTGGAAAGTAGCGGCGGTATGTGAATTTCCGATCCGAAATCTGTAGGCAAATGTTTGATGCTTTCTGGGTTTGTGAATTTGTCACTGAAAGCATTTTGCCCTGCAGCATATGTTTGTTTCGGTGGGTTTGTTTTCATTTCTCGGTACGGAAAAAGTGGCACAAATGAACGTATTGGTGAAAAATAATTAGAAAGATAACCTGTGTGAATTGGAAGTGGCAGAAATTGAAAAAAATGAAACAAATTTCGCCGCCCCGGTGGCGCAGTGGTCTAAGCGATGGCCTCTGATCATTCGTCCGAACGGGGTCCGGGTTCGAATCCCGGTGAGGCATGGATGTTGTGTTTGTCTTACGGCACTGGCTCTTTCCCTTCCCTGGAACCAGTGACCCTAAATTAGGGACGGGCGACTGCTTATAGCCCATTGAGTTGCTCACGGTAGTCGTTAAACCTCCAACTAAAAAAAAAAAAAAATTTCAAGAACTATATGGTTACGTTTTTGTTTTTTTTCTCTTTCTTTCTTCAATTGTACAAATGAATTCTCGGATCGACAACTATTAGGGGGACTACAGAATTCGGGCTGCAGAAAGTTGGAATTTTCAGAACTGTATAGATTTTTGTTTCATTTTCAATATATGTATATACTGAAAAAGAAACAACTGAAGAGAAAATGCAAATGTTGGGAGATTAGAATTTTAAAGAGAACATTGTAGAATTTGAAAGATCGCGCTTTTTTATTTTAGCAGATTTTTAAATTTATAACAGTAAGATCAGTGGCAGTTCTACGCGGGGGCAACTCCCCCCATTTAACCGTTTTTTGTGGGAATTATGCATTAGTTTTGATTAATTACGGACACATGCAGGGATTGTGCCTCGCCCAATTTTTTGTTTCCCTCCCTAATTTTTTTTTTTTTTTTTTTTGTCTAGAACCGCAACTGAGTAGGATTCTTATTTAAAATGTAATGAACAGAAAAGCGACTATAATATTTTCTGAAAATGTCCCGTGATCACTGCATATTCTTTAAAAAAAATGTGCTGGTCTTCCTTATATCATTTGTGTATTACAGTTCTTTCATAGTTATAACATTATATCTCCCTGTTTCCAAAAATACATTTACCTATGGTTTCATGCTGAAATTACGCCTAAAATTAGCAATTATTTGTAGCCCAGATTCATTCATTCATTCAACGTTTGGCATCCAAAAAGTGATGGAATTTTTTTTTATCACATATCAGATACACCCACAGATATTTCATGTTTCTCACTTACGTTTTGAAAGACAGGCAAGTGTCAGTGTGAAACATTTATGTAGAAAAAACAACAACATGTGTACATTGGCGATATCAGCGGGAGGGGCCGTATAAAAATTGGATTTTTGACTGGTTCGTGGCCACGTCCCCAGAGGTTGGTTATCTGAGTCACATAAAGTTTCCGTAATTTCGTATTTTTAACTGCGATATTTAATGTAATTCCTTGTAAAAAATGTTTATAATCTACAACTCAACAAATTCTCTGCGGGCACATGCAAACTCTGGAAATCTGTCGGGCGGGGGGGGGGGGGGGGGCTTAATACCAAAATATAAAGAAAATCTGGTCCGATCAAGAGATTTTCAGCGCTCACAAAGTAAAACCTCTACAGACGTGGCCACAAAGCGGTCAAAACGCAATTTTTATACGGCCCCTTAAAAATTTTGTGGTCAGTTCTTTGCTTTGTCCCAAAAATCATGGAAATGTCTAAATTTCTTATTAATAATGAAATATTAAGAAAAAATATGTTTTGTGAACAATAGTTGCTCAAGTAGTGCGAAATATGGCCAAACGATATTCGTTTATTCAGAACAATTTTATGGCACTGAAATTGCAATGTGGCCAGTTTTCCGTACCCGGATATCAGCAGTCCACAGCTGTAGGGAGCTATAGAAGGACTAAAAGTGTCCTGTTGGAGATGCCTTTTAGTGTTAGGTATACACTGAAGAGCAATTGAATTAGAGATACCTGTCTACTAACGTGTAGCACCACCTTTCGCCCTGATGACGGCGACGATTCGTCTCGGCATGGACTCGACAAGACACCGGAAGCCATACGGATCCACGACCCCTGAACAAGCTCCCACAGTTCACGAAGATTTGATGGAGGGGTTGTCAGAGCCTCGAGCATCTCTCTCGATGGCATCCCAGATGTGCTCAATGGGATTGAGGTCAGGTGACTTAGCTGGCCAAGGAAGCGAGGTCACGTCGGTGGAGTGCTCATCCAACCATTCAGATACAATTCGAGAGCGATGGCACGGTGCATCGTCTTGTTGCAGGATGAGGTCCCCAGTGGGATGTTGAAGACGCACAAACGGGAACAAATGGTCGTCCAGGATATCCCGGTAACGTTGATCTGTGAGTGACGATGTCACACGTGCAGGGGTCCCATTTCAGTCCACGTAAACAGTCCCCAGACGAGAATGCCACCCCCACCAGCTTGAAGAGTACCCTGCTGGCAAGAAGGATCCATCGCTTCATGTGGATTGCGCCGTACTCGTATCCTGCCATCCGCATGTACCAACTTGAATCTCGACTCATCAGTCCAGGTAACATTTTCCCACATGTCTAGGGTCCAGTAGCGATGTTCCCGCGCCCATGCTGATCTTTGCACCCTGTGATGTGCGGTCAGTAGTGGTACCCTTGTGGGACGATGGCTTCTGTACCCCATAGCGAGGAGATGGTTCTGGATGGTGTGGCTGCTTATACGTTTTCGTGCACCAGAGTTAAATTGCCGAGTGATTTCTTGCACTGTGGCCCGTCTATCCGCTGTTACAATGCGAGCTAGCCGACGATGACACCGCTCATCCACACGCTGTTGTCCACGGCAGTTGGCCCTTGCAGAGATGGTTTTACCGGATTCGATGTACTCACGGTGCACCCGTGACACAGTGGCTCATGAAAATTCCAGTGCCTGCACGACTTCCGAGAGGGAGTGACCCATTCGTCGGACCCCGACAATTTGCCAACGATCAAATGCGCTTAGATCCTTCGTCTTACCCATCCTGCGTCCGATTCTTACAGATTCCCGTCGCATCACTCCTTATATTGTCGGATCGCTGCATATGTCATGTCGTTTCCGTTTACAGGGCCGCCCACAGCGCCACATTTGCATAAATGTGGAGGTAAATTTTGTTTCGTGGTAAAGACGAAGAACATGAGTTTACTGCAACACTCATCAGATTGAGTCATGCGGTGACCTGGGGTCAATTGTGCACATTGGAAAGTGTCAAAAATTCAGGAATCATCCCCATTACTCTAAGTTTTTTTGTTGAAAAGGCATTTATGACCTGGCTTTGTTTGTGTGCCTGTAAAATTACTTCAATAAAAAAATATGATTACAGTTACATTTTATTATGTTGTTTGGGAAGACCTATGGGCTACCCCGGTGGCGCAGTGGTATAAGCGCTGTTTCCTGATCATTCATCTAAGATGGGACCTTGCTTACCAAAAAAATTCCATTTCACTCGCAAATTATTCAATCTCTTTGAAATTTTATAACCTTATCAGTGCAGTCATGATGATTTCAGAAAAAATATATATAAACACTCAAAATGTCTCTTTTAGTCCATTAGAAAATTAATAAAATATTCATAGCCTTCATTTTTTTCAGCAGAAAACATTGGTTTACCTAAAACTGAATTATCAGTGTGAGGGAAAGGTATAACCCTAAAATATATATATTTTTTACATGAACCTGGAGGTATGTTCTATCATATCCAGGAATAAAATTGATGGCTTTTTCATTCTTTCTGCAAATATTATACACTTTTTCCTGCCATTCTGAGAAAATGGCTGCCAGATGACAATTATTTCAACTTATCCCAAAACCTAAGTTTCCTATCCAAAATAACTACTGGAGAAAATTTACACAGCTGGAAATTTTACATATTTTTAGTTTTTAGATTTTTTTATAGGGAGCACTATTTTTAGACCATCTTCAGTTTCGCACATTAAGCAAGACCGTAAGGACCTAATGTGATTTTATGTTTTTAGTATGATATATTATATATATATTTCTTTTTTTTTTTTAAGGTTGGTTATGTCAATACATTTTGTTTGTCTTATGAGCTTGCCACGTTCAAGTTTAGTGTTGAGGTGCATCTTACATCTCACCAATCTATGGTCACTACCTGTGTTGAACTTGTTTAGCATACTGCAGTCTTCTATGACAAATTTTTTGTTACACATAATAAAATTAATTTCACTTGTCGTCCCATTTGGATGTCTCCATGTCCATTTTCTGTGTGGCTTTTTCTTGAAAAAGGAGTTCAAGATGAAAAACCCTTCTGCCTCTACAAACTCAACGAGAGTATTTCCACGCTGGTTTCTGTTGCCGTGACTGAATTTACTTACTGAAGTTTCATTCTGTTGCTGTTGCCCTATTTTTGCATTGAAATCTCCCATAATTATCTTCAAGTGCTGCTTACCTTTATTATTTAGATGACGAATTTCCTCATAAAATTCTTCAATTTCTTCTTCAGGAGGACTTGTGGTGGGTGCATAAGTTTGAATGAGCCTTGTATCTTCTCGAGAGTTGGATAACGAGTCATGCAGCTCTGTCAGAGGAACTTTCAACTTCTACAACTTTATCCTTCAGTTTCTTGTTTATTATAAATCCAACACCACTAGTTCTGCCAGTATCTGTCCCACGATAGTAGAAGAGATGCCTACTTTTCAGTTCAATGAGATCTTCTCCTTTTCTCCTTACCTCACTTAGCCCGACGATGTCCCACTTGATCCTTTGTAGTTCCTCTTCCAATTCAAGAAGCCTTGAATCAGAAGATAGGGAGCGTCCATTATACGTAGCCAAGGTCAGCATCAGATGGCAGCCTAGTCCGGTCCTCCGGGGATTCTTAGCACCCCCCTCTGCCTTCATGTCGCACTGGCCGCTGCCTTGGCCAGGTACATTCCAGCTGCCGGAGACTGAGGGCCAAGATTTAAGTTGTGGAGTCATTTTGGAGGGGTTTGGGCATAACTCACCACGCTGGCCAAGCGGGTTGGTGAGTGTGGGATAGCATTTCCTCTAATCCCGATGGTATAGTTATACCGCTATTGGCGGTCGTCAGAGCCCCTTTAGTGGGAACAGGATGCACCACAAGAAGGCGGGGTTGAGATTTCTCAAGGAGAGGCTGTGATGTTACGTATCACCTGGCCTTCCAGGAGAAGATGGAACTACTGTAGACATCATACAAGAAGCAAGTGGAGAAATCGAAACAGTACTCGCCAAAATTTTCACTCGATGCCTTAATGAAGGGAAGATTCCTGAGGATTGGAACAATGCTACAATGATCCTTCTACATAAAAAAGGTGACATTGAGGAACTCAGGAACTACAGACCTATCAGCCTTCCATCAGTGGTGTATAAAATGTTCACTAAAGTTATTTCACACCATTTGAAGGTAACACTGGACATGGCTCAACCGAAAGAACAAGCTGGATTCAGGAGTGGCTACAGCACAATAGATCATATCCACGTACTGAGAGAACTAATTGAAAGAGCGAGGGAATATGAACTTCCATTGTGCATGGCTTTTATCAATTATGAAAAAGCCTTTGATTCGGTGAAACCATCAGCAGTTACAATGGCTCTGAAATCCTGCGGTATTGAAGATGCATACATTAATATTATTAATAACATCTATGAAAATGCAAGTGCAAAGATTCGGCTGTTTGAAAATACAACACACATAAAAATTGGAAAGGGAGTGAGACAAGGTGACACCATATCTCCAAAGCTCTTTAATGCCACATTGGAAAATGTCTTTCAATCACTGAACTGGGAAAACAAAGGGATAAAGGTTAATGTAGATTATCTAACCCGCCTTCGTTTTGCTGATGACGTAGTTATTTTGCTGACAAGAGTAAAGAAGTGGGATTCAAAATGAACTTTCAGAAGACAAAAGTGATGTTCAATGCTTTTACAAGAAATGAAGATTTATCGATTGATGGAGAAAAGCTGGAGATAACAGACACGTACGTCTATCTTGGACAGCAGATATCAAGTAAGGGTCACATTAATGAAGAAATTAATCGGCGTACAAAACTTGCCTGGAGAGCTTTTGGAAGAAACAGCATAATTTTCAAGAGCAATATGCCATTATGTCTTAAAAGAAAAGTGTTTGATCAATGCATCCTTCCAGTGCTTACGTATGGTGCAGAGACGTGGACCTTAACTAAATGAGACATACAAAGGCTGCAGACAACTCAAAGCAGCATGGAGAGGTGCATGCTTGGTGTAACCAGGAGAGATAAGAAGAGGAACTCGTGGATCCGAAAAATGACAAGAGTGGAAGACATCATGATCAGAGTTAAATCCCTGAAATGGCAATGGGCTGGACATACTGCCAGAAGGACAGACCATCGATGGACAGCCGAAATTTTATATTGGATTCCTAGGGACAGGAATAGACCCAGAAGAAGACCACATGGGAGATTGGTGGATGAAATTCGAAAGTATGCAGGAGTGACATGGAGGAGACTGGCACAAGACAGACCGTTGGGGAGGAAACTTGGGGAGACCTTCGTCCAGCAGTGGATTGATAACGGTTGATGATGATGATGATATTCTTTCTGTGACCATGTGAATTAAATTTTAAGGAATCATAGTTTTTATTATATCACTTTTATCATTGTGCAAAATCTCAGCAAGGATTTTTACTCAATGTAAATATCTATTAATGAAAATTTTTAAAGTGAAACCAGGGTAATGTTGGTTGTTGCGCAATGGTATGTTGGAGGGATGGTTTGGTTGATTAAATTTTATTATTTCTTATTTGCTGCTTCATTTTGATTGCTACGATGTAACCAAAGCACTACTCCACCTTGAATTATTTATCACAATCACATTTTAAAAACACAACAATGTATTACATAAAATGACATGTAGAAATGATAAGCTCTTCGCTACACAATTTACACCAACCTCTCTCTATGGAGGCAAATCTATCATACACAGATAGTCTGCAGTGCGATGTGCTTCTAGCACCATCTATTAATCAAATTCGTATGTAAAAAGATTGAAAATTATAAAAATGTACAACATTTTTGCAATTTTGGGAGTTGTGATTTTATTCAATGTAAATATCAAAAATTTATAATGTAAATATGTAAATTTTGGAAGTTGGGATTTTAATCAATGTAATATTGTAATTTTTGAAGTTGGCAAGGATTTTTAGTCAATGTTAATATCTATTAATGAATTTTTTTAAAGTGAAACCAGGGCAATAGCTGTGTTCTCAATGTTGAGGTCACTGGTGCCAACTATGGGGGTCTAAAATTTCAACACTGGAAATGGTACCTGCCTTTTGAATTTCAGCACCCCTCGCATTTTTCAGAAGTCGGCGCCTATGGTTGAGGTATTTTATTTAAAAGTGATGTGGAAAATGCTGATGAAAGTGCCGATACCTATAGCAGCATTGATTTACCTCCAAAAGACATAACTGATGTTGAGAAGAAAGAAATAGAAAAGCTCAATTCATCTTTTACTGAGGTAGGTTGTTATCCTTTAAAATTGTATGCCCTTGGTGAACAGAACAAGGTATCTTATGGAAGGAAAAGGTTAGAAAAATTTGTGGTAAATGTATGAAGCAAAATTTAAAAAATACTAGAGGTTGAGATTCCAACAAAAGAAGCCAAAACACATTTAAGCATGTGGAGCTGGTATATACAAACTCATAAAGATCGTGAAAGACAAATTGAAATCCAACTACTAACTAATTCGGTTTCACTGACATGGACACGTAAAAATATACAAGGAACATTTGTTTTGTCTGACTATGCTTTTTGCCAAACTCAGAGACTTGATAAGGAAGAGAGATTTTTAGCTGAACCAGATCTCTTGGATGTGGGAAAAAACTGAAATCACTGATTTAGTGAGAAACTTTTATGGGAGTGACAAGCAATCAACAGTTATGCCTGGAATGAAAGATGTAGTGAGAATATGTGTGTGTGTGTGTGGGGGGGGGCGAATTACAAGAAAAAGCGATTGATTTTGGATAACCTTCATGAATCGTATTTGAGTTTTAAGTGTAAGTATCCTGATGTTAAGGTGAGTTTCTCGAAGTTTTGCTCTTTGCAACCAAAGTGGTATGTTTTAGTACATGTATATACAATTCATCAAAATGTCATACTACTCCATGCTGCACTAACCAAAGACAGCTATAAGTATTTATTATTTTTTCAGGTAGAACCATTTAATGGTGGTTTTAACTGCTGTAACTTTTTATGTTATATTTCCTTTGAGTGGAAAGCAATTTCTCGGTTGGAAGTTATTAATACTCGCAGCGAATATATGTCGCAGTAATCGAATGTCATTCAAAGAAAAATCTTTCACGTACCTCTCGGTTGTAGGTGGTCGATGTTTAAATCCTTGCACTGTTGTTACATGCATATTATATTTAGTGTTTGAAGAAGCAAAGAGAGCATATTATAAGTATTTAGTGTTTGAAGAAGCAAAGAGAGAACGCCTGTAGTAAATATCCCCCAAAACCACATCTAGTGAGCTACTTAGAAATCCAGATTTGAAGATCATGATGAAAGTGAAACAATCAAATTTTCTCAATGGGTGTCAACTGACAGGACACAGATGATAAAAAGTTCATCAGCACATGATGATTTAGCTAGCAAGATTGAAAAACTGGTTCCACACTCTTTCACAGCCAAGTCACAATCTTCATTCTAAAAAGTCTAAAAGAAAATATACAGGGCCGCCAGAGGAGACTTTGGATCTTTTGGGGCCCTAGGCGCTAAAAGATTCAGGGGGCCCCTCCACCTTCTTATCATCTCAGAAATTTTCATCCGTCACATTAGAAAAATAAAAAAAAATAAAAATTGGCGATAAAAAAAGTTTGTTACACGTTTTAAAATCCCATTCCATCTTTCCATTAGTAGAACGTTCTGTAAAAAACAGTGCTAGTGTAATCCCTTTGTCTGCCCGTGCACATCGAACTTCTTGTTTTTAGAGATATTTCAAAAATTATTTTTGCAGCTAATGGGAAATTTAAGGATATTAAGTTTGGCACTTTAAATACCGCTAAGGACTGACTACCAAGTCGGAAATTAAAAAAAATGAAGTTCTGTTGTGAAGAAACTATTCAACTTAAAGAAAAATATTACTTTTATGCCTCTCAGATTAGGCTTAATTGTTTCTTCTCAAACACTTAAATTTTCCACTGAGTTGGTTAATTTCCTGTTGAAGGCCAAAAAAATTGGTTTCCACAGATTTTTCAACAGTTATTTTTGCGGACAAAAAAATTCATTAAAATTTTCCCATTTTAAATTTCACTACTAGTTCATAAATTTTCTGCTAGGAGTTCTCAAAGTGGAAATTTTGTAAATTTTAGCTTTGCGCAATGAAGAGATGTGTTTCAGACACAGAAAACATTCTTTTTGAGTTTGATACGTTAGGTAAAACTAATTACTTTTAACACTTTTTTTTTTTTTTGATTGGAGGTTTAACGACCACCATGAGCAACTCAGTGAGCTATAAGCAATCGCCTATCCCTAATTTAGGGCCACTGGTTCCTGGAAAGGGAGAGAGCCAGTGCCGTAAAACAAACACAACATCCATGCCTCACTGGGATTCGAACCCGGGCCCCTTTCGGACGAATGATCAGAGGCCATCGCTTAGACCACTGCGCCACCGGGGGCGGCAACACATTTTTCAGTTGCGAGTTCCTTGGCAAATTTATCGCTAAGGCGCTGAAAATGAAATTTCATATATCGCATGTAAATTGTCATAAAATTTCATAAAATTGGAATGCATTTCAATTATAAAACCTGCTCTTTCCATTGCTTCAACTTTGGAAAATTATCCTGTTTTTGACATGTTGAGTAAATTAGTAGGAAACGAGCAAAAATAAAAATACTTGAAGACACTGGCAACTGAAAAAGTTATCCACATTAGAAAATACGGATAAAGTGCAATTCATGCACATTGCTTCACTTGAAAATGATGGATGCATTTCGTGGAGGAGTTTTGGTATAGACGAATGCCATGGACCAAAAAAAGTGGACAGAAAGAACTTCATCAATCACTGCAGGAAAGCAAGAATGTGGAGAATTTCTTGAAAGCATTTTTTCTTATTGTTTTCATCGGAAAATTAAGAAGGTCTGCATTTTTTTGTTTTTTGTCTGTGAAAACCAAATTAATACTGGCAATCCAATTATGTATATGTTTTTGGGGCCCCTCAAGTTCTGGGGCCCAAGGTGCATGCCTAGTGCACCTAGTTGGAAATCCTCCACTGAGGGCTGCCACAGCCAGGAAGTCAAGAAAGTAGTTGCTTCAGTTGCATAAATTTTCAAAAATAGTTGCGCAGAAGAGCAATTTTAGTTGCATCTGATTAAAAAACTGAACATCACATCAATAAGAGCACATTATGTATATTACAATAAGGCCACAGAATATTAACAAAAAATTTAGATCAATATAATTGACATACATAACATATCGTATGACATAGATACACATCAATACATAATACAATTGTAAACTCAGCTACAAAACCTTCTCTCATTACTTTTTTGTCATGGGAAGGTATGAAAACTAAGAAGTAATCCTTGTAACAGCTTTCCACTGTTCTAACACTCTTTCAGATGTACGTCCCACAGTCAACCACCTATTTGAAATGTGTTTCAAGAAACGATGTTGTGGAACGTTTTTCTTGATTTGACTCTTTTCATAGTCTTGCCACCGTGATGGACATGCCTTGAAGAATTTGTATAAGATTTGAATGAGCTCACAAGCTGCATCACCATATTCCTCAAGTCCCCTTTGGTTCTCATTATGAATGACATGTATATTACAGGTGCCAATATCTATTAATCCATAGCCCCTTGCTTCAATAAGCTGTGCATTGATTATGTTCCACACTTTTTTTAATAATATTCGGACCATCTGAACCTAACATGAGTAATTTGCCTTCAGGCAAACTTGCTCTGTTTAAAACTCTTTCTATCTGTAATACAATATCATCAGCAGTAGCATGGCCAAGAAAAACAGCCTGCAAATGTTGACACACCATGTATTTCTTGCTCTGCTTCTGACCAGTATCTTAGTTGAAACTAGAGCTCTTTCTCTACATTGTTTATTGTTTCATCAAAAAGCAAAGAATAATAAGATTTTCTGGCTTCAGCGAGACTTTGGTTTCTAAAATAAGGCCCTAATGCCTCTGTTATCAAATAAAACAGTTTTGTTCTTCCTAACTGTAATTTCTCAGCAATAGAATTTGGAAACATAGCAGGAAATACATGTTTCAGATCATCATTTATGTTGCTGCCATATGACATTGAACAGACTTCAAAGCCCATATCCGTCCTTTATAAGAGCATCACTACTGCTAAATAATTGCATCTTCGAGGCACCAGATGATGTTGAAGCTTTTGGAATTTCTAACTGAGTAACACCTGTAGAAGATGCACCTGAAATTTGTTTCAGTTGCAACTGTTTCGAAGACAATTTAACCCTAGCATTTTCCTTATGATTGCTTGTAGAAAAATGCTGTGTTACACCTTGGAATCCCTTTGAGCCACAATAAATTGTTTTTTGACAAACTGAGCATTTCACATTTTGTTTTCATCAATTACTTTGCACCACGATGAAATTTCATACCCTAAACTGTCTTCTTAAACCAATCTATGAGGACTCTATATGACTGCCATTTTTAAAAATCACCTCAGAAAAAAATTGTATAAAAAAATATCATCATCATCATCATCATCATCATCATTGTCAACCATTATCAATCCACTGCTGGACGAAGGTCTCCCCAAGTTTCCTCCACAACGGTCTGTCTTGTGCCAGTCTCTTCCATGTCACTCCCGCATACTTTCGAATTTCATCCACCCATCTTCCATGTGGTCTTCTTCTGGGTCTTTTCCTGTCCCTTGGAATCCAATCTAAAATTTCGGCTGTCCATCGATGGTCTGTTCTTCTGGCAGTATGCCCAGCCCATTGCCATTTCAGGGATTTAACTCTGATCATGATGTCTTACTCTCTTGTCATTTTTCAGATCCATGAGTTCCTCTTCTTATCTCTCCTGGTTACACCAAGCATGCACCTCTCCAGGCTGCTTTGAGTTGTCTGCAGCCTTTGTATGTCTCTTTTAGCTAAGGTCCACGTCTCTGCACCATACGTAAGCACTGGAAGGATGCATTGATCAAACACTTTTCTTTTAAGACATAATGGCATATTGCTCTTGAAAATTATGCTGTTTCTTCCAAAAGCTCTCCAGGCAAGTTTTGTACGCCGATTAATTTCTTCACCAATGTGACCCTCACTTGATATCTGCTGTTCAAGATAAACGTACGTGTCTGTTATCTCCAGCTTTTCTCCATCAATCGATAAATCTTCATTTCTTGTAAAAGCATTGTACATCACTTTTGTCTTCTGAAAGTTCATTTTTAATCCCACTTCTTTACTCTTGTCAGCAAGTTCCTGGATCATACTCTGTAGCTCTGATGGGGTAGTTGCAAAAATGACTATGTCATCAGCAAAACGAAGGTGGGTTAGATAATCTCCATTAATCTTTATCCCTTTGTTTTCCCAGCTCAGTGATTGAAAGACATTTTCCAATGTGGCATTAAAGAGCTTCGGAGATATGGTGTCACCTTGTCTCACTCCTTTTCCAATTTTTATGTGTGTTGTATTTTCAAACAGCCGAATCTTTGCACTTGCATTTTCATAGATGTTATTAATAATATTAATGTATGCATCTTCAATACCGCAGGATTTCAGAGCCATTGCAACTGCTGATGGTTTCACCGAATCAAAGGCTTTTTCATAATCGATAAAAGCCATGCACAATGGAAGTTCATATTCCCTCGCTCTTTCAATTAGTTCTCTCAGTACGTGGATATGATCTATTGTGCTGTAGCCACTCCTGAATCCAGCTTGTTCTTTCGGTTGAGCCATGTCCAGTGTCACCTTCAAGCGGTGTGAAAGAACTTTAGTGAAGATTTTATAAACCACTGATAGGAGGTTGATAGGTCTGTAGTTCCTGAGATCCTCAATGTCACCTTTTTTATGTAGCAAGATCATTGTAGCGTTGTTCCAATCCTCAGGAATTTTCCCTTCATTAAGGCATCGAGTGAAAATTTGGGCGAGTACTGTTTCGATTTCTCCACTTGCTTCTTGTATGATGTCTACAGTAATTCCATCTTCTCCTGGAGCTTTTCCCCGCTTCATGTTCTTGATTGCGTGTGCAACTTCTGCTGGAAGGACTGGAAGAACTCTGGTACTGGTACCTTTCATGATGTCTGGAGTACATGTATCATCCCTTTCATATAATTTGGAGTAGAAATCTTTCACTCTTGTCAAAATTTCGCCTCTATTTCTTGTTACAGAACCATCTTCTTTTCTCAGTGCCATAATCTGTTTTTTCCCCTCACTGAGATGTCCCTTTGCTATCTTTAGGCTTTGGTTGTTTTCAATTGCTTTCCTTACTAGCTCACAGTTGAATTTCCTTACGTCTTCAGTGATACTTTTTCGTACTGTCTTGCATAGCTCTATATATTTCACTTTGGAAGTCACATCTTCTTTAGTTGTCCTCATCACTCTTCTTTTTTGCATCAACATTTGGGTTTTTCCTGATAATTTGTTCACATGCAATTTGTTCTTAGACCCAGCTAATTTTGTTGCTGTTTCCATATGAGCTTTGGTTACTTTTCTGTTAACTTCAGAAATATCCACTTCTTCCGATGTTAGGCCTTCTAAAGCAGAGAATCTGTTCTTCAGTTCCAATTTGAAGGTATTATGGTGTTTTTTAAGGTTGGTTATGTCAATACATTTTGTTTGTCTTATGAGCTTGCTACGTTCGAGTTTAGTGTTGAGGTGCATCTTACATCTCACCAATCTATGGTCACTGCCTGTGTTGAACTTGTTTAGCACACTGCAGTCTTCTATGACGAATTTTTTGTTACACATAATAAAATCAATTTCACTTGTCGTCCCATTTGGATGTCTCCATGTCCATTTCCTGTGAGGCTTTTTCTTGAAAAAGGAGTTCAAGATGAAAAACCCTTCTGCCTCTGCAAACTCTACGAGAGTATTTCCACGCTGGTTTCTGTTGCTGTGACCGAATTTACCTACTGAAGTTTCATTCTGTTGCCCTATTTTTGCATTGAAATCTCCCATAATTATCTTCAAGTGCTGCTTACCTTTATTATTTAGATCACGAATTTCCTCATAAAATTCTTCAATTTCTTCTTCAGCATGACTTGTGGTGGGTGCATAAGTTTGAATAATCTCAGCCTGGTATCTTCTCGAGAGTTGGATAACGAGTCGTGCAGCTCTGTCAGAGGAACTTTCAACTTCTACAACTTTATCCTTCAGTTTCTTGTTTATTATAAATCCAACACCACTAGTTCTGCCAGTATCTGTCCCACGATAGTAGAAGAGATGTCCACTTTTCAGTTCAATGAGATCTTCTCCTTTTCTCCTTACCTCACTTAGCCCGACGATGTCCCACTTGATCCTTTGTAGTTCCTCTTCCAATTCAAGAAGCCTTGAATCAGAAGATAGGAAGCGTCCATTATACGTCACCAAGGTCAGCATCAGATGGCAGCCTAGTCCGGTCCTCCGGGGATTCTTAGCACCCTCTGCCTTCATGTCGCACTGGCCGCTGCCTTGGCCAGGTACATTCCAGCTGCCGGAGACTGAGGGCCAAGATTTAAGTTGTGGAGTCATTTTGGAGGGGTTTGGCCATAACTCACCACGCTGGCCAAGCGGGTTGGTGAGTGTGGGATAGCATTTCCTCTAATCCCGATGGTATAGTTATACCGCTAAATTATACATAGACAGAAATAAAAATATTTTAAAACACTAAGGACAAAATTAATAAAATCCTCTTAAAAAATGTGGGCACCATTTCTTTCAAATTACACTGCATCAGTGTAACCCCCACCCTCCATTCAAGCTTTAAAGATAAATCTGAAATAGTAAATGTAAAACAAAGAGAATCAACTTGCCCTCATGTTCTGGGGTGGCAGCAGAGGTTGAAAGCCCCCACCCCCACCCCAACACACCTCTCCCAATTTGAGGTTATACCACTGATACAGAGATAATGAATGGGACAAGCCAGCTAGCAGGGTGTTTGTCTTGCAAGACTTGATAAAATCCCCTGAAAATTTCCAGGGCTTAGCAACGTCTAATGATGCACAACCACAAACATTAAAAATCTAGTTGGCAATTGTTTACTAAATAGGCACTTCTTACCTAACTCGATGAAAGTGTCCCATTTGATACTGGATATCTTGAGCCAGCTAATTTGTGCCCGCCGTGAATTACTTAACCAAAGCATTTAGCTACAAAGCTGAGGCTGTTAGACGATCGACAGCGAGATACTGGTGTCCATCTATTTAAAAAGAACTGAAAATATTGGTTTCCCACATTATGTAAACATTGCGTGAAGACAGAATTTCAGAAATTCTTAAAAAACCCAATAAAACTACTATGCATTTTCGCAAAGTTTAACTGCCGGCTTCATGTTCCAGACATCGTTCAAGATAATTTTCATGAAGAAAAGCGATAAGTGCCTGAACTGTAGTTTTACGAAAAAAAATTTCTTAGTAGAACACGCATTAGGCATTTTTCATCTTAAACAAATATTTTAATACGGAAAAGTATTCTTTTTGCAGAAACAATAAATTTATGACAATGATTGGCCATGTGTTTCCGAAAAAGTTCGCAATTATTTTATTTATATTTTAGAAATCAAAAGTGCCAAAATTCCCAAACAGCTCGGCCAAGGACCAATTTCTGAAATCCCTTGCTCAATTTTCACACATTAAGAAATAACTATTTATTAAGTTGCATAATTTTTTGAAACAATGAATAACTATTTAGAAAAGAATTTCACAAAAAGAATTGAAAAATATTCAAGAATTTTAAAAATGCGGAAGAATCGTGAAGTTTAACTGTGACTGAGATGATTCTTCTCATTTGGCAGAATCATCTCAGTCACAGTTAAACTCATGCAATTGGAATTTCTGGAAAAATAATAAAGTGCGTTTCACAGATTCGTCCTCATGTGAAAATAGTTGCCTCGATCGCAAAAATTGTTGCTTTTTCGCCCTTTTCCACCAAATCTAGTTGCATCACCTCAAAAAAGGTTGCAAATAGCTGCATGTAGAAGCCCTGATATACCATTAAATACAGCAATAAATTTGACAGATTTCAGTGAGAACTACGCTCACAATCCACGAAGATGCCCAGGGGCACCACTGGACTTCTGAGTCATGTACTGTTCATCCTGTCATAGTACATTGTAGGAACTCTGATGCAGAAAAGACTATTTCATCACACTGTGTTCTTATCTGATGATCCATGGTTTACAAAACTCAGGAAACAGTTGTGAATTTTCTTAAAGAAAAATTTCCACACATCAGGAAAATACATTACTTTAGGGACAGGAGTGCTGCACAGCATAAAAACATGTACAACTTCCTCAACCTGTGTCTGTATGTAGATTTCCAGCACAGTGGTCATTTTTACAAGTCTTGGGAAATCAGAATGTGATGGAATCAGTGGGAATCTGATCATAACTGTAGCTGCACTTCTCAAATTTTATGAAACAAACATAGCAAAAGTTAGTTTCCACTTTATTGACAAATGCACATTAGATGCAGCTTGTTCTGCTCTTGCAAACTGGTTCAGACATACAGATACTTCCTGGTACTAGAACTTCCCACAACCTCAAGCATCTAAATTCCACAGGCATTTAGATGTAGCTAGAAGGATCAGTTCTGACAAGGAACCTTCTCTCACATTCAACCTGAAAAGCAGTCACCCATCAGTTGTAACAGCAGATGATTTGTACTCTGGGTGTTACACTGCATGTAAATATGACCACTTGTGGTATTTTGGAATGATGTCTACAATGCATCCAGGGAGCCAGATTTCTTCCGGACTGGAGTTGAAGCACTTGTCACTGGTTGGCAGAGTTGTGTAGCTGCTGAAGGCACCTATTTCAAATAAAACAAGGTTATGTGCTATGAGGTATGTATCTTTCCTTTTTACCCTCTAAATCAGCCATTATTTTCCAAACTTGGTATAAGGAAATTCTCTTACTGTAACATAGATATATAAGTCCCAACACACAGTTAATAGTACTGCAGAGGGTAAGTCAAGTATTTCCATAAATGTTGCATTTATGCAAATTTGTTAAATAATTTTCAGTCAACCAACCATAAACAAATCTTACTTTTAAATCATCCTTGATGAAGTAGATACTGTTTTCTAGAAAAGCCTTCATGTCTCTCTATAAGATGTTTCTTTACAACAATTAGAAATAGAAATATGAGTGCATTATTCATAAGAACATCTGTGCACCACAACATTCTATCTCAAATAGTCTGAATTAAAGGAGGAGCCTAGTGTTGACAAACTGGTAGTCTTCAGGCAATGCAAAATATATAAGTTCAGATACACTGTAAATAGAAACAACCATATAAATTACACAAAATTAAAATCTCACATTCATAACAGAAACCAGGTATTTTAAACCATAACCAAACAACTTACGTCTACATCCTTGATACAACTGTATATGCTTGTTCCTAACAAACACCCTTGCCCACTTGATGCTCCACAAGATGTTTCCTTATAAGAAATAGAAATATGAGTGCAGTATCATATGAACATTATGGCACTTCAACATTCTATCCCAAATAGTCTGCACTACAGGTATCCACTAATTGGAAGGTTCTAGGTGAAGCAAAATATACTATTCAGATACACTGTAAATAAAAACATTCACAATATACTTCACGGGAAACCTGAAATTTTCATTGGAATACATAAAAATAATGTGGTGTGTGAAATTCAAGTTTCCACTATAAATGGTGGAATTAAAAAACATGCTTACAAACAAATATTTGGTAGTGAAACTTCTCACATTCGTTTCAATCCATATGCGTGTTGTATCTTGGAGGATATGAATGTAAGGTGAATACAACGAAGCATTCACCTATTTTTGAGTAAGTAAAACCCATTTATGAACCCTTTTATAACTCTTAAGTTCATTGCTCAAAGTACATAGGGCAATCAAAAAGTTAGTTACACTTGCATGTCAAAAAAATTGGGGACATGGTTTTTTTCTTACGTGGGAAATACAATAGAGTATGGACAAACACTTAGGCAGACCTGTGTAGAGTCAAAGAATTTCGATGATGTACTTTTAACATGGATTTCGGTGTCAAATCAAGATCCCTAATGCCACATTTGAAAATATTGACATGTACTTCACAAACAAGTTTTCCAGCACATTTCACAACAAACTGGGGGATTTACTTACTTCTTGGAGTTCAGAAGATTGCCAGTATTGTCAATTTGTGTCATTCTAGCTTTTTCAGTAAACCACCGAATCCTCTGAACATGGGATTTTTTGCTTAGAATAAACTCCTTAGGTCGGTTTACATTTGATTTGCCTTTTGCTTTGCCCATAGCAATGACTGTTACAATTCAATACTCACACACAACTACTACTACTAATCCACTCAACTCAAAGAAGTTGCTAAAGGTGAGGGTATTAATACAGTTTAGCGGCCACATATAATTACCCCGAATATCTTCCTGAAATGAATTTTGTACAGTAGTCTGTGATCTCATGATACAGTTTAGCGGTCACATATAATTACCCCGAATATCTTCCTAAAATAAATTTTGTACAGTAGTCTGTGATCTCATGATACTAAATCAGTCTGCTGCGCAAGCACTTTTGCTGTTTAAATTGGTGAAAATGAATTTTATAAATTGTTACCTACCCACCGAGATGCTTCAGGCACCCGCCATTTGCAATGGCACGTAAAGTTGTTTTCACTGCAAGAGTGTCGTCTGCTACTTGAAACTCCCGGTTGCCAACCGAAGACCAGTGGATGAGTAAAAGTCAATTTCAGTTTGCCTGAGTGTATTTTCGAGAAGTGGGCATTTTTCTGAGGACATTCTTTCATACATTAAAATTTTGGATGACGTTCATAAGGATGCCTGAGGTCCTGTTTTTTTTAACTAGTACCAGAAATGAATTTTTGGTGCCGCATCCTATTGCTTCGAACCGATATGGAATTTTGTGTTGCCGATTTCACATTCAACTTCTATGATCTTTCCTGTACTTTCCAAAGTTTGACTGGTCTTCTCAGCAAACTCCTTATGCATTTCACAGAAAAACAAAGACCAATCAGACATTGTTTTTGTAAATATTTCCATTTGTTTGTGGATAAAATCTGGATTCGAACCCGAATCCATAGAGGACGATTAGAAGACAGCGTCTCGTTCCACTCGGCTACTGGGACGACGAAATTTTTTTGTACGGATTAAAACATTAATTTCCTAGTAACTGTTGGATGAAGGGGGCGCTAGCCCTACCAAAAAATCTGTTATATGCCTACCAAACATTTTGTACGAAAGTGGAAATGTGTTTAAATTATCAAAGTTCAGGGAATATTTCCTCCTTTATTTTCCGGAGATATTATGTTAACAAGATGATTTCGTTATACTTAACTAAATTTCTAAATAATGAAATGAGGAGACTTATTTTCCGGAGATATTGTGTTAACAAAATGGTTTCGTTACACTTAACTACATTTCTAAATAATAAAATGAAATGTCGAGGTTGTGCACGTGACAATTGGTAGCTAAATGTTGAAAAATGTAGGTTATATCTGCTTTCCAAATTATTTCATTTGAAAAATCTACGTTACATCTGCCTTCGAACTGATTTTAGTTCTGAGTGTTGCGAAATATTGAAAACGAAATTTCCCTTTTTACCCAAACCCTACGCAAAATAGTAGTTGAACGCTCTTTCCGCTCGGCTGTCATTAGAGAGAATGATGATCAGACTTTTACTCATCCACTGGTCTTCGGTTGGCAACCGGAAGTTTCAAGTAGCAGACGACACTCTTGCAGTGAAAACAACTTTACGTGCCATTGCAAATGGCGGGTGCCTGAAGCATCTCGGTGGGTAGGTAACAATTTATAAAATTCATTTTCACCAATTTAAACAGCAAAAGTGCTTGCGCAGCAGACTGATTTAGTATCATGAGATCACAGACTACTGTACAAAATTCATTTCAGGAAGATATTCGGGGTAATTATATGTGGCCGCTAAACTGTATTAATACCGTAAGATAAAAAAATTACCACTACAGAATAACAAGTGAAAACTAGCAAATCCAAAATAATGAGCTAATAAAGAAAGCTAACCAACAACAAACATCTCTCTCCTAAGAGGAACCCAAATAATTCCGATTCTTTCCGGTATCAACTATCTACTTTATGAGTTGGCGTGAGTCACGTTCTCAAGTTACACTGTGTTGCCAACTTGCCAAACGCAGTAACAGTAATACCCAACGATATAGAAATACGTAGAGCGCTTACGTCGGGGAACGGGTGAAGCCACCGGAAACAAGTGGCAGCCATGTTTGATGAGGTACAGAACGATTTCCGTTCCGTGTTAAGAAAGGGAGTTTTCGTAATATATGGGCCGCCCCGGTGGCGCAGTGGTCTAAGGCGTTGGCCTCTGATCATTCGTCCGTAAGGGGTCCGGGTTCGAATCCCGGTCAGGCATGGATGTTGTGTTTGTCTTACGGCACTGGCTCTTTCCCTTCCCTGGAACCAGTGACCCTAAATTAGGGACGGGCGACTGCTTATAGCCCATTGAGTTGCTCACGGTGGTCGTTAAACCTCCAATAAAAAAAATATATATATATATACGGTTTGATGTTAAATAAGGATATAACTCAGAAATGTTGTTAGCCGCCCCGGTGGCGCAGTGGTCTAAGCGATGGCCTCTGATCATTCGTCCGAACGGGGTCCGGGTTCGAATCCCGGTGAGGCATGGATGTTGTGTTTGTCTTACGACACTGGCTCTCTCCCTTCCCTGGAACCAGTGACCCTAAATTAGGGACGGGCGACTGCTTATAGCCCATTGAGTTGCTCACGGTGGTCGTTAAACCTCCAATCAAAAAAAAAAAAAAAAAAAAAAAAGAAATGTTGTTATAAACACCTAGGGGTGAGACTAAAACTTTAACGTATCAAATAACGCTTTTCATTGTTAGTTGGCGGCAATAGTGTTTTAAAAAGAAAATGATATTTTAATGGATGCAGCTTGCTCTTGTTGAATAAAATCTCATGCCGTAATTTTTTGACATTTCATAAATTTTTTGGAAAAAATTTTCAGTGAAATATAAGTTAGCGGTAATAGAGTAAATGAAAAAAAAAAAAGAAAGAAAAAAAGAAAAACTACAGGTGCAGTCAATCCGCAATTTCGGTAAAAATCTTAGATATTCGTGGGTCATCACCATGAGAATGCTGAATCATCCCACAGCTTATCACTCCAAATACATAGACGCCAAATATTTTATGAGAGTTTTAAATGAAAAAAAAAAAGTTCGAAGAAAAACGGAAAACAAACAATGAGTTTACACAGCCAAGAGGTACCAATATCAAAATGCTTTTACCAACTGCCCCTATCTTATATAATCAGAAGAAAACTACTACTTACCTGATTTTTATTTAATAAAAATTAAAAGTCCTTAGCACTGGGCATGTTTCTAATCTGTTTGTTAGCCTTGACATTCGACAACGCAGATCTGTAAGCCTTATTCGTGGGTAGGCAAGGCAATTGTGGTAACTTGACCATAATAAAGGTATCTCCCAGCAGATACACTAAATACTTCACACAATATAATTCTCTCTCTCTCTATGTATCATCATCATCATTGTCAACCATTATCAATCCACTGCTGGACGAAGGTCTCCCCAAGTTTCCTCCACAACGGTCTGTCTTGTGCCAGTCTCCTCCATGTCACTCCCGCATACTTTCGAATTTCATAAACCCATCTCCCATGTGGTCTTTTTCTGGGTCTTTTCCTGTCCCTTGGAATCCAATCTAAAATTTCGGCTGTCCATCTATGGTCTGTCTTTCTGGCAGTATGTCCAGCCCATTGCCATTTCAGGGATTTAACTCTGATCATGATGTCTTCCACTCTCGTCATTTTTCGGATCCACGAGTTCCTCTTCTTATCTCTCCTGGTTATACCAAGCATGCACCTCTCCATGCTACTTTGAGTTGTCTGCAGCCTTTGTATGTCTCATTTAGTTAAGGTCCACGTCTCTGCACCATACGTAAGCACTGGAAGGATGCATTGATCAAACACTTTTCTTTTAAGACATAATGGCATATTGCTCTTGAAAATTATGCTGTTTCTTCCAAAAGCTCTCCAGGCAAGCTTTGTACGCCGATTAATTTCTTCATCAATGTGACCCTCACTTGATATCTGCTGTCCAAGATAAACATACGTATCTGTTATCTCCAGTTTTTCTCCATCATTCGATAAATCTTCATTTCTTGTAAAAGCATTGAACATCACTTTTGTCTTCTGAAAGTTCATTTTTAATCCCACTTCTTTACTCTTCTCAGCAAGTTCCTGGATCATACTCTGCAGCTCTGATGGGGTAGTTGCAAAAATGACTACGTCATCAGCAAAACGAAGGTGGGTTAGATAATCTCCATTAATCTTTATCCCTTTGTTTTCCCAGTTCAGTGATTGAAAGACATTTTCCAATGTGGCATTAAAGAGATTCGGAGATATGGTGTCACCTTGTCTCACTCCCTTTCCAATTTTCATGTGTGTTGTATTTTCAAACAGCCGAATCTTTGCACTTGCATTTTCATAGATGTTATTAATAATATTAATGTATGCATCTTCAATACCGCAGGATTTCAGAGCCGTGGTAACTGCTGATGGTTTCACCGAATCAAAGGCTTTTTCATAATCGATAAAAGCCATGCACAATGGAAGTTCATATTCCCTCGCTCTTTCAATTAGTTCTCTCAGTACGTGGTATAACGAAGTAAATTTCTCCGTCATTTTTGGTCTACGCCGGGATTCGAACCCGAGGCCGCTTATTCCGGAACAAGTCGCTCTACCAACTGAGCTACGCAGACGATTATTCTGATTCCTATCTGCCTTTATGTCGTGTGCGGCCTGCTGGCAGGTACGTCACATCTCCTGGTACGTTACATCATCTCCCTCGTGTGCGTCCTTCTGGCAGATACGTCACATCTCCTGGTACGTTACATCATCTCCCCCTTTTTTTTTTTTTTTTTTTTTTCGAAGTGCTGGAGAAGGGATTCTCTGATTTTTCCTATCTCGCGGTGTGGAAATAACATCACACCAATGCGAGATTTTGAACGGTCGGGTCATCCGGATAGTTCGGGCGCCATTATAACGAAGTAAATTTCTCCGTCATTTTTGGTCTACGCCGGGATTCGAACCGGAGGCCGCTTATTCCGGAACAAGTCGCTCTACCAACTGAGCTACGCAGACGATTATTCTGATTCCTATCTGCCTTTATGTCGTGTGCGGCCTGCTGGCAGGTACGTCACATCTCCTGGTACGTTACATCATCTCCCTCGTGTGCGTCCTTCTGGCAGGTACGTCACATCTCCTGGTACGTTACAGTGGATATGATCTATTGTGCTGTAGCCACTCCTGAATCCAGCTTGTTCTCTCGGTTGAGCCATGTCCAGTGTTACCTTCAAGCGGTGTGAAAGAACTTTAGTGAAGATTTTATAAACCACTGATAGGAAGCTGATATGTCTGTAGTTCCTGAGATCCTCAATGTCACTTTTTTTATGTAGCAAGATCATTGTAGCGTTGTTCCAATCCTCAGGAATCTTCCCTTCATTAAGGCATCGAGTGAAAATTTGGGCGAGTACTGTTTCAATTTCTCCACTTGCTTCTTGTATGATGTCTACAGTAATTCCATCTTCTCCTGGAGCTTTCCCCCACTTCATGTTCTTGATTGCATGAGCAACTTCTGCTGGGAGGACTGGAAGAACTCTGGTACCTTTCATGATGTCTGGAGTACATGTATCATCCCTTTCATATAATTTGGAGTAGAAATCTTTCACTCTTGTCAAAATTTCGCCTCTATTTTTTGTTATAGAACCATCTTCTTTTCTCAGAGCCATAATCTGTTTTCTTCCCTTACTGAGATGTCCCTTTGCTATCTTAAGGCTTTGGTTGTTTTCAATTGCTTTCCTCATTAGCTCACAGTTGAATTTCCTTACGTCTTCAGTGATACTTTTTCGTGCTGTCTTGGATTCGATTGGAGGTTTAACGACCACCGTGAGCAACTCAATGGGCTATAAGCAGTCGCCCGTCCCTAATTTAGGGTCACTGGTTCCAGGGAAGGGAGAGAGCCAGTGCCTTAAGACAAACACAACATCCATGCCTCACCGGGATTCGAACCCGGACCCCTTACAGACGAACGATCAGAGGCCAGCGCCTTAGACAACTGCGCCACCGGGGCGGCGTGCTGTCTTGCATAGCTCTATATATTCCACTTTGGAAGTCACATCTTCTTTAGTTGTCCTCATCACTCTTCTTTTTGCATCAACATTTTGGTTTTTCCTGATAATTTGTTCACATGCAACTTGTTCTTAGACCCAGCTAATTTTGTTGCTGTTTCCATAAGAGCTTTGGTTACTTTTCTGTTAACTTCCGAAATATCCACTTCTTCCGATGTTAGGCCTTCTAAAGCAGAGAATCTGTTCTTCAGTTCCAACTTGAAAGTATTATGGTGTTTTTAAGGTTGGTTATGTCAATACATTTTGTTTGTCTTATGAGCTTGCAACGTTCCAGTTTAGTGTTGAGGTGCATCTTACATCTCACCAATCTAAGGTCACTACCTATGTTGAACTTTTTCAGCACACTGCAGTCTTCGATGACAAATTTTTTGTTACACATAATAAAATCAATTTCACTTGTCGTCCAAATTGGATGTCTCCATGTCCATTTCCTGTGTGGCTTTTTCTTGAAAAAGGAGTTCAAGATGAAAAATCCTTCTGCCTCTGCAAACTCAACGAGAGTATTTCCACGCTGGTTTCTGTTGCCGTGACCGAATTTACTTACTGAAGTTTCATTCTGTTGCTGTTGCCCTATTTTTGCATTGAAATCTCCCATAATTATCTTCAAGTGCTGCTTACCTTTATTATTTAGATGACGAATTTCCTCATAAAATTCTTCAATTTCTTCTTCAGGAGGACCTGTGGTGGGTGCATAAGTTTGAATAATCTGAGCCTTGTATCTTCTCGAGAGTTGGATAACGAGTCGTGCAGCTCTGTCAGAGGAACTTTCAACTTCTACCACTTTATCCTTCAGTTTCTTGTTTATTATAAATCCAACACCACTAGTTCTGCCAGTATCTGTCCTACGATAATAGAAGAGATGTCCACTTTTCAGTTCAATGAGATCTTCTCCTTTTCTCCTTACCTCACTTAGCCCGACGATGTCCCACTTGATCCTTTGTAGTTCCTCTTCCAATTCAAGAAGCCTTGAATCAGAAGATAGGGAGCGTCCATTATACGTAGCCAAGGTCAGCATCAAATGGCAGCCTATTCCGGTCCTCCGGGGATTCTTAGCACCCTCTGCCTTCATGTCGCACTGGCCGCTGCCTTGGCCAGGTACATTCCAGCTGCCGGAGACTGAGGGCCAAGATTTAAGTTGTAGAGTCATTTTGGAGGTGTTTGGCCATAACTCACCACGCTGGCCAAGCGGGTTGGTGAGTGTGGGATAGCATTTCCTCTGATCCCGATGGTATAGTTATACCGCTATTGGCGGTATATATATATATATATATATATATATATATATATATATATATATATATATATATACATATATATGTATATATATGTATATATATATATATATGTATATATATATCACTTCTGTAACTACCCTGTGACTTAGGTATAGACAGACATTGGGGCAATATGATGCTCCAAATGGTATTTACAGTTAGCAACACCAGTACCGAGTAGCTAAAAATAGTTTTATGTACTTTTTCAACCTAAAAAGACATAATTTTTGGTATAAAAAATCTTTCTACCCATCCTGCTTTTAATATCTGGGCAGGTAAATTTTCTCTGGGCATGTATTATTTTAGATATTTTTCAAGCTCTGGGCTGAGTAACCAAAAAATTCAGATTATGGACTTTAATTTTTTTATGGGACAAAAAATTGTATTTTTTTTTGTTTCAGTATTAAGTATTTAATATTTTTTATTTGCACTTTCATATTTTACTTTTTTTAAGAAGCCTAGTTTTTTGTTGTCCCAAAGCTGAAATTTTGTAGTTTTCACCTGATATTTGTACACATTTTGGCAATTGTTAAGATGTACTGCACATAGTTTTTTTTGTTTCAATTTTAAGGGCACAACCTCTTATTAATATGAAGTGAGAAATTAACAACCACTGATTTGCATTCAGGATGTGCAAAAAGTTTGGCGAGCAAATGTTTATGTTTTGTGTTGTTATTTTGTGGGTTCCTTCAGCAGTCTTACTGGAAATACAAGTGCGTCTGATTTGTATTTTAGAGAAATACAGGCACAACTTGTTCAATTCAAAGACAGATTGATTTACGTGTGTGATATTTGTTCAATACTAACCTCTCATATATATGGTTGATGCAAAAGGAATAACTGGCAATTTATACATGGACATACTGACTGTACATTCATCATGAATCAGAGGTCACATTCTTCAAAAAAAAAAAAAAACACACACACCACCTATCACGCAAAAATCAAATGCAAGTAGTTATTACAAAATGTTGCTAGTCCCTTTCTTTTGTATTATTCCATAATTTTTTTTTCAATTGTCATTTCATAATCGTTTGTGCCAGTTTTCATAAATATTTTATGTTATTTGCATTTTTGAGGTACCATTGTACTCCATGTTTCCTATTTTCAGTTTTAAATCAATATTGCCTGTATTTTTGCTACCCAAATACCACACACATTGTATTAACACATTCACAAATAAAGAGTATTATGTCAAGAAATTTTCAAGCTCCCCACTCTCACTTTGTTGCAGTAATACTACAGATTAATCACTAATCAGAAACAAATGCCTAGAACACAAGCTGGGGGACCCTGTGCTTTCAAATAAAATACTAGATTGTTTCCTGACAGGTGTCAGCAAGCAATAAATTTATATTACCAATCACAATTATTACTTCTGCAATGTAAGTAACCATAAATTGATTGCTTTACCAGTATTTGCTATCTAATGGGCATTAGCCATGGGTACATGATCTTTATCACATAAAAAGAAATTGCTGCTTCCTAAGATTTTAAAATATTTGTTGTCTTGTCAGACAAGTTGCATGTACACTGTACAGATTCTAGAATATATATGCAAATGCCATTTGCAAAACATCCTCAAGTATACGTAAAAAAAAAAAAAACACTAGCATAAGTAAAAATTGTTCCCAAAAAGCCTCAAAGTTGGTAACACACAATTAACCTCATCTTCCCATAAACATGATTCAGTGTTCACATTGAGTACGACTGTTTACAAAATATAAGGAATAAAAAGTCTTAAGACAACACAGATATTGAAATGGTTCATCTGCTGGTTTAATCATCAGCTACACGGATTAGATGTCTTATTTTCTGTGTTTGATTAACTGAGCATTTACAGCTCAACCTTATTTAAAAATGCTTACTTGTGAAATGTAGGGCTAAATTTCCAATAAGTGGAGTAAATGGCATTTTATTGCCGATTTAATTATCCAAAAGGTGCTGATAATTGTGAATATTCACAAAACTGTAGCCTAAAGTTTGTCAGCTGCTTGGCGATCGTGTTGACTCCTTGACACACGCAGAATTTGTACCTCATCAAAGATGGCGGGCTCTCCCCACGTTGGCTTCAGCTGCCTCAGCAGAGAACCAATCACAGAAGCACTCTATGTATTTCTATCTCGTTGGTAATACCCATACCGAAAGCTTCTGTTCAGAATTAAATATTTTTAAGATCGAACTCGCTGAACATAAGTACAGCTAAAAAAAACGCTACTTGTTGAATCAAAAGGTTGTAATCACTAGTAACATTCACCAGGAATAGGCTAGCTTCGTTAAATTTCTATTATTTGGTCTATAATATTTTAAATTCGCGAAAAAGGATCGTAAACTGCGTGTTTTAGAGCTAGTAGCAACATCTATATTCAATTATTCATACCAACACATTTTGATATAAAAGCATTTTTAAAAATTTTTTGGTACATTTTTACAAAAAAATAAGAAAGCTGTCCCGTAGAGGCAACTCTTTTTTATGTGCATACAAATTTTCACGTTCGTAGAAGCCTTTATAGCAGCGTACTTATGTTCAGAGTGGTATTACTGGTTTTTACAGAGGCATTAGGTCCAATTTAAATCTGTTGCTCAGTTTTTGTTGGTACCATTGGAACATATTTTTAATCGTATTCTAGAAACTGGTTTATTACCTTTAGCATTTACGACAGGTAGAGTCACTGTTATACATAAAAAGGGTTTGAGATCTAGTGTAGAAAATTATCGTCCAATTACTAATATTACAATGTTTGCTAAACTTTTGGAAAGACTAGTACTAAAGAGGTTATCTGGCTACTTGGAGAGGAACAAAATTTTACATCACGGTCAGCATGGTTTCCGTCAGGGCTTCTTAACAGAAACGGTTATATTGGATGTTCTTAATTTTTTGCACACAAATATTGACTCCGGAAGAAGTGTCCTGTGTGACTTAACTAGAGCTTTTGACTGTGTGCATCATGAAATTCTATTGTCAAAGTTAAATAATATAGGGATCCGGGGAGTTCCGCTTTTGTTTTTTAGGAATTATTTGTTACAGAGATCGTAGTATGTTCAGATTCGTGGCATTCGTTCTTCGGTTCGTGGGGTAAGTTGCGGAGTTCCTCATGGATCGGTGCTGGGACCGGTTCGTTCTTTAATATACATTAATGATATTTTTAATGTTACTTCGGGGGAGCACCGTGTGCTGTTTGCTGACGATACCAGTTTATTCTTTTCCGGTAATTCTTTAATGGAGTTGGTACCTTTAGTTAATTGCGATCTTCGGGAGTTCTTTCGTTATTTAACTATAAATCAAGATAAAACTAATGCCGTCCTGTTTTCACGTCGTTCTTATTGTTCGTCTGCCCCAACTGGTATCTTTATGAATGGAGTTCCCATTACATTTAAAACGGCTGTTAAATTTCTGGGTGTACTTATTCAGGAATCTCTACGTTGGGATAATTACATTAATTATTTGGCAAATCAGCTTAGATCGCGTATAGGAATGGTTTATAGAATTTCGGGTATGTTGACGATAAGATTAAAACTAATATTTTATTACTCGTTCATATATCCACTTCTTTCGTATTGTCTACTGTCCTGGGGTCAGACCACGTTGGGTAATGTCAATAGAATATATATTTTACAAAAGAAATACATTCGCTTATTGGATACTAATAGTGCTATGGCTGCTGTTTGCTGTTCATATAAAATAATCCCATTCAATAAACTTTATATATTTCGATTATTACTTTTTATGCACAATAGAATTTATGCTAATAAGTTTAGGAGTCTTCTGAAATTGCACCAATTTTTACATTCTCATGATACCAGGGGTAATGCAAACTTCGTTATTCCCAGGGCACATCTAAATCTTTTACATTACAGTGTTATCGCAGCCGGTCCGCGACAGTGGAATGAATTACCCTTGCACATTAAATCAATTGTTAGCTTCAGGGCATTCAGGAGAGTATTAACTACTGAATTATTGGCTGGCTGATATGATTTGAATTGATGCCTTGATTTCTTTTCTGGGATATAGTGGCACATTATTTTATCTTGTTGATTTTGGTTTGTTTATTGATGCATGATTGTTTAATGTGCTGTACAGATATTCTTGGGATGTGTATTTTCCGGTTGCATTGGTTCGGTGTATATATATAAATGTCCTAAATAAAATGGAAATGGACGATGTCATCACTCTTTTCACGTTATTTTTTAAACAACGCATAGCGACTGAAAAATTGTATTCCGGCAAAATTGTATTCCGTCCATTTACATTATCTCCACGTATTTGACATATATTAACCATTTCTATCGCCCTTTGAATTTATCAGCTACAATTAAAATAGCTGTTGCGTTAAATGCCACCAGATGACGACATCTCAGTTGCTGAGGCCATCAATACGCATTCGTGTAGTCAGATGCTGACTGATAAACCACGCATTGCGCTGAGAATTGTTGGCGCTGTAGCGTAAATTCGAACGCACTCGACTAGTTATCGAGAGTTCTGGGGTTCGATCCCAGCAGTGCCGGAATACAATTTTTCAGTCGCTATGCGTTGTTTAAAAAATAACGTGGAAAGAGTGATGACATCGTCCATTTACATTATCTCCACGTATTTGACATATATTAACCATTTCTATCGCCCTTTGAATTTATCAGCTACAATTAAAATAGCTGTTGCGTTAAATGCCACCAGATGACGACATCTCAGTTGCTGAGACCATCAATACGCATTCGTGTAGTCAGATGCTGACTGATAAACCACGCATTGCGCTGAGAATTGTTGGCGCTGTAGCGTAAATTCGAACGCACTCGACTAGTTATCGAGAGTTCTGGGGTTCGATCCCAGCAGTGCCGGAATACAATTTTTCAGTCGCTATGCGTTGTTTAAAAATAACGTGGAAAGAGTGATGACATCGTCCATTTACATTATCTCCACGTATTTGACATATATTAACCATTTCTATCGCCCTTTGAATTTATCAGCTACAATTAAAATAGCTGTTGCGTTAAATGCCACCAGATGACGACATCTCAGTTGCTGAGACCATCAATACGCATTCGTGTAGTCAGATGCTGACTGATAAACCACGCATTGCGCTGAGAATTGTTGGCGCTGTAGCGTAAATTCGAACGCACTCGACTAGTTATCGAGAGTTCTGGGGTTCGATCCCAGCAGTGCCGGAATACAATTTTTCAGTCGCTATGCGTTGTTTAAAAAATAACGTGGAAAGAGTGATGACATCGTCCATTTACATTATCTCCACGTATTTGACATATATTAACTATTATTATAAATGTCCTAACTAAATCATTCATTATTTTTTAATACTTTGCTTATCAGTGGTTATGTTGGCATGTGCTCAGATTACTACGTATTGTAACTGTACTGTCTATATACCACCTAATTTTTAATTACAGTTGATTATCATCATGTATTCCTTAACTTACCTGTACTATTATAATGATTCGTGCCTCACTGTAAATTTCTGTGCACTGTGTTCTTGGCCTGTCACACACTTCTTGGGGACCGGAGGCTCGTCAGGCTTTTTATTTAAAGCCTTTTCCCCTGGCTCCATGTCATCCACATACAGTGCTATGTGTAAACATAGATTATTATTTTACATTTCTTAACATCTACTTCATACATTTTGGTTTAATTGTGCAAGTTCTTTAATTGTAATTAATAGAATGTTTATTGTAATTGTGTTATAACATACTACGGATACATTACTGAAACTGTATTTTGTTTTGTTTAACTACTTAGCGCAGATTTACTGTAATAATGTATTGTTATGTTGAATTCTGTCATGTATGATATTGCTATGATGAGTGGCAGAATATTCAATAAATTCAAATTCATATTACACCGTCCGTGATTTCCGTTACGAATGACTTACTCGGACAAACCTATAGTGCCTTTATATCTCTACTGCTCCATGCTTTATTGGCCGAAAATTCGGCATCACAGCGTCACCTGTGACGTAACTACTTCGATCGCAATTTGCACCTATTACAAAAATGGGTAGAACTCTTGCACACACCCAATAATATTGCTCTTTTTTAGGCACTAGACATTAATCGATAGGTCCTAGGCCTAGTAGGCCTCTACGATAATTTTTAAACCACCGTGTTCATATTCATAAGGTTAATAATGCAGTTAATAATACTGCTCTTTTATTTAGGCACTAAATATTACTTCTCAGGCTTTTTTTTTTTTTTTTTTTTTTTGATTGGAGGTTTAACGACCACCGTGAGCAACTCAATGGGCTATAAGCAGTCGCCCGTCCCTAATTTAGGGTCACTGGTTCCAGGGAAGGGAGAGAGCCAGTGCCGTAAGACAAACACAACATCCATGCCTCACCGGGATTCGAACCCGGACCCCTTCGGACGAATGATCAGAGGCCAACGCCTTAGACCACTGCGCCACCGGGGCGGCTTTCTCAGGCTTAGATCTGGGGCCATTAATGTTTGGTGCCTAAGAAAAAGCGAGTATTACTAACTTGACATGTTATGTAAACTTTATGAATATGAGTTCGGTGGATAAAAATCTGTTAAGAAGGCCTAAACCTAGGACCTTATAATTAATGTGTTGTCTGTGTAAAGGTGTGACATTCACAGCTCTGAAAGTCTCAGTTCTTAGGCGGAGTGAGGTCACGTGTATGTTATCAAAACAAATTAGCACTGACAAAGTCTGCGATTTACCTCGTCCGAAAAAATAAAATATGGAAAAATCCCACTTTATCATCCTTTTCCGAACATAGCATGAGTCATGCTTTGTACTGTTTATTTCACCGAGTAGACTAGATTTTAAAAACCTACAAAGGCATGGCAATTTATTTCCCCAAATGAAAGTGCAATTTTCGCTTCACCCCTATAACACAATTCAACAAAACACGTTTCCTATTTTCCTATTAGTACAATGGTAATTTTTTTCTATGTCGATGGAGTTTCTAAATCAATTCTTATTTTATAACCGAAATGATACTACTCATGAAACGCATATAGCGTATTAAATCCATTTTTTTGGTGTAGTAATCACAAAGATTTGCCAAGCTTTCGCACTCCATTGGGAAGCTTTTTCAAGGCAATGGTAGACATAAAAATTCAGGAAATTGGAACACGTAAGGAACAAAGGTGATTTTTGAAAATAACGTGGGTGACATCACGAACATTTTGCAGGAATTTTTATCACGCAATTATACGGTGCGCTGCGACGTGTTTCTATCTTTGGTTTGGCATGCGTTATTAAAAGATGAAAACACATCGCGGTGCATGGTATAATTGCGTGAAAAAATTCATGTAATATGCTCGTGATGTCACCCACGTTATTTTCAAAAATTACCTTTGTTCCTTATGTGTTCCAATTCCCTACATTTTTAGCACGTCTTTTGTAAAACAAGTTAGTAAACTCGTGCAATGCATTGATAGTGATACGCTTTCCAACATACTAGAAATCATTACCCAAGTTATGAGGAAAATGGCTATGGAATAAATCTCACTCCTGTGCCCTGACCTTTGATCCCCTTTCGATGATATTCAACAGAACTGGTTCAGTATACCTCCGATATAACATGATAAAGTTTTGTGGCAATCGAAGCAATTTTACGTAAGTTATGATGCATAAGGGCTATTTAATAGATCCTGCTTCTGTGTCCGAACCTTTGACCCCATTTCGCTCATTTTCAATAGGATTCATCCCCAGGAAGGTCCCTACAACATACTAACATTTCATCTAAATCGAAACATTTTTACGTAAGTTATGACGCATAATGGCGATAGAAGTGATTCCGCTGCTATGTCCTGACCTTTGACCCCCATTTCGCCAATTTTCTATAGGATTTGTCCCCAGGTGGTCTCCCACCACATACTAAAATTTATTCGAAATCGAACCCTTTTTTACGTTAGTTATGAGGCATAAGAGCAGTGGAAGGGATCCCGCTCCTATGTCCTGACCTTTGACCTCATTTCGTTCACTTTCAAGAGGGTTCCTTCCCAGGTGTTACCCTACCACATACTAAAATTTCATCGAAATCGAACGATTTTTACGCGAGTTATCGTGCGGACGAACATACGCACACAACGCGTGACGTAATGAGGCAGATGGGAATCGCGACCATCTGTACGCAAGAGTGTGACGTCATAAAACTTTTTTTTATTGGAGGTTTAACGACCACCGTGAGCAACTCAATGGGCTATAAGCAGTCGCCCGTCCCTAATTTAGGGTCACTGGTTCCAGGGAAGGGAGAGAGCCAGTGCCGTAAGACAAACACAACATCCATGCCTGACCGGGATTCGAACCCGGACCCCTTACGGACGAATGATCAGAGGCCATCGCTTAGACCACTGCGCCACCGGGGCGGCCATAAAACTTTAATAGGATCCACACACAACGCGTGACGTAATGAGACAGATAGCCTGACCGCGCGCCAACATCTAATGGAACGGCGCCATGACACTACACTAAATACGTGGTAATTCGGGTGGTTATTTAGTCCACTAAACGAATTTTCCTAAAGTCGAGATCAAGCTTAATCGATTTCTAGTACCAGAAACGGCTCTAAGAATTTCATCAAAATCCTTAGAGCCATTTTCAAAATAAAATTTACATACATACAAGAATTGCTCCTCTAAGGTGAACGTCAAGTAATTTTGCTTCCTGTACTTCGAATAGAAAAATTTCTGTACACATTTTCTTCCCAATTAATGCGTTCCCAAGGATGTATAAAATGAAGATATTTTAATCGATTTTAACATCGATTAAAATATCTTCATTTTATAACTTGCAATACTTAATATTTTCTAAAACATAACCATAATTATGCAATCCAACATTTGTTTGTCTACTGACGTCATCAAAGTACAGGTCGCGCCATCTTTTTCTGGACAATTAATGCGTTCACAAGGATGAAAATTTGAATATCCATTAAAATAGCTTCATTTTATAACTTGGAATACCTAATATTTTCTAAAACATAACCATAATTATACAATCCAACATTTGTTTGTCTACTGACGTCATCAAAGTACAGGTCGCGCCATCTTTTTTCTGGTTTCAACAATACCAAAGGAAAAGTTATTGATTTTTAATATAATTATGGCTATGTTTTAGAAAATATTAAGTATTCCAAGTTATAATATGAAGTTATTTTAATCGATGTTCAAATTTTCATCCTTGGGAATACATTAATTGTGAAGGAAATGTGTACAAAAGTTTTTCCATTGGAAGTATAGGAAGCAAAATTACTTGACGTCCACCTTAATAATATGGGATAAGGGCGATGGAATGGATCGCAATCCTATGTCCAGACCTTTGACCCCATTTCATCCATTTTCAAGAAGGTTCGTCCTCAGGTGGTCCCCTACCACATACTGAAATTTCGTCGAAATCGAACCATTTTTGCGCACGTTATGACGCATAAGGGCAATGGAATGCATCCCGCTCCTATGTCCTGACCTTTGACCCCAATTCACCCATTTTGAATAGGGTTCGTCCCCAGTCGGTCCCCTACCACATAGTAAAATTTCATTGAAATCGAACCATATTTACGCAAGTTATGACGCATAAGTGCAATGAAATCGATCATGCTCCTACGTCGTGACCTTTGACCCCATTTGTCTCATTTTCAATAGGGTTCGTCCCTAGGTGGTCCCCTACCACATACTAAAATTTCATCGAAATCGAACCATTTTTACGCCAGTTATCGTGCGGACGGACGGACAAAACTGGAGCTTAACGCTTCTTCAACCTACGGTTGGAAAGCGTAAAAAAGATCGTGCTTATGTTATCGGTTTGTCCTTCCGTCCGTCTGTACCCACGATATCTCTGCAACTATTAGTCCGATTTGAAAAATCCTTTTTGCATTGGGAAGCTTGAAATATGCGAATGATGATCCTTCATTTCGTTTTTTACGATGTACAATTTCACCGCTAGAGGGCGTAAACGCAGATGATATCGAACTCAAAAATACGTTTTATTCCACATATTTGCTTCTAAACATCCGCTTGAAAAAATTATTTTATCTTTCGATTCCATTTATGTCGAAGAGTATTTTAGATATAGTTACTTTTTCAAATTACGCATAGATTTTCCGCTAGGGGCGTAAAAATAAATTATGTTTCCCCGGATAACTCTTCTTCTAACACTCCGATTTGAAAACTTTTTTCTTTAGCGGATACATCTCCTGATGGAAAATATTTTGCATATAATTTCTAATTTTTGGTAAAGAATACTTTGGCCACCAGGAGGCGTAAGTGTTAATTTTTGCTTCTGATATATTTGCCATAAAATCTGAGCTTCTAAAATATCGATTGAAAAATTCTTTCGCGGACTGATGCCACTCACATCGATAAACCTTTTCGGAATATTTTCTTCCTAAAATATTCCAGTTTCTCCGCCGGGGGGCGTAGATATATATCTTATTTTTGTCAATATCTCTACTTCTAGGAGTCCGATTTGAAAAATTCCTTCTTTGTTGGATAGTGTTTTCCGTGTGACATGTTTTTCATATAATTTCAAAATTTTCAAGTAATTCATAGACTTTCCGCTAGGGGGCGTAGCGGTAAATTGCGTCTCCTCCCATATCTCTGCTTCTAAATCTCTGATTTGAAAAATTCTTTCTGCATCGGATACAGCTCCTGATGGAAAATCGTTTGCACATAATTTTTAATTTTTGTAGAAAAATGGTTTGGCCACCAGTGGGCGTAAATCCTAATTTCCGCTTCTGATGTATTTGCAGCAAAATATGAGCTTCTGAATTCTAGATTGAAAAAAACGTCGTTTATAGACCGATACTACTCATGTCGACAAACCTTTTAGAAACATTTTCTTCTTGAAATAATGCATGGTTTCTACGCCAGGGGGCGGAGATGTATATCTTATTTTTGTCAATATCTCTACTTCTAAGGGTCCGATTTGAAAAATTCCTTCTCTGTTGGATAGTGTTTCCGATGCGAAATGTTTTCCCTATAAATTCAAAATTTTCAAGTAAATCATAGACTTTCCGCTAGGGTGCACAAAGGTAAATTGCGTTTCCTGCGTTATTTCTGCTTCTAAAACTCCGATTTAAACAATTCTTCCTGTATCGCATACAAGACCTGATGGAAATAATTTTTCACATAATTTCTAATGTTTGGTAAAGAATGGTTTGGCCATAAGGGATCATAAGTGTTCATTTCTGCTTCTGATGTATTTGTAGCAAAATCTGGGCTCCTGAAAACTCGACTAAATTTTTTTCTTGGACCGATACCGCTCATATGGATAAACCTTTTGAGAACACTTTCTTCCTAAAATAATGCATGGTTTTCCCACCAGAGGACGTAAAGTCACATCTTATTTTTGTCGATATCTCTGTTTCTAAGTGTTCGTAAGCTCGCGATTCCGTTTACAGCAATATCTGACGGATTAAAAACCCGATTGAAAAACTTCTTTCTTCCGTCAGATACATATTGTTTTCCATACCGGTTCCATTGACTTTGAATAGCTTTGATAAATTTAATCTGCGTCAGAACGGATTCAAAAGACGTGCTTATTACACCCGAAAATTCGGTGTGATTTTTCTTCTTATGTTTACCATTGCCTTGTAAAAATCTTCCAGTGTCGTGCGAAAGCTTCGCGAATCTTTGTTTACTACCCCACAAAAATAAACGGATTTAATAAGCTATATGCGTCTCTTGAGTATTTATATAGTCTGGTGTATTGAAAATAAAGATACTTAAATAATACTTGTTGCGTTCGTCAGATTCTCAACACAATATATTTTCGTTATGTAGGTTTAGTTGCCAAGAAACTGCGATTTTTATACGGTCCCAACCGCTTTTGTGGCCAGTAGTCCGTTCGCTAGTTGTCCGTGTGTCCAGTGACCAGTTGTCCTAAGCTTAGAAAATTTAGGGGTTAGCTCAGCATGTATGCCATACAGATTGAAGCCGAAAAACTCAAAAATACTGCCTAGCAAACCGGGGTAAAAAAACTTTTCCTATCACAAGAGGAAAGTAAAAAAAAAAAAAAAAAATCCTAAACAGGAACGAGGGAATTTATGGAAAAGCTCTTTCAGTGGTGCACTCAGTGGGGTGGCCAATGGCATTTCATCATCTCCCTCCTATGAGGCATGACTTGGTCTTCCGTCCTTTGTTATTGGCTGCTTATCTTTAAATACTTTCATTTTGATTAATTTTCATTTTGATTAATTTTTGTTTAATTTTTTAAGTATATATATTTTTACCAAATGCACTTTATTATGTCGGAGCTACTTTTATCGCTTCCCATTATTTTGTGAAATATTTTCTCCGGGGTATTTTTATTTGCATCTTCAATATTTTGGGCCACTCCAATAAAGAAATCTGGGAGCGCAACTGAGCTCTTGGTATCGTGTGATCAATGGCGTCAGAATCGCGGAGGCAACTTCTTCCGTACTCATTTGCGTGCAGGGGCATAACATCCCATTTGTTCTCTCACTTTTCTCCCTTTATGTCCGTAATCAGAAATTGGATTAAAATTTGGATTCCTCTGTTTTCTGCCATTTACAAGTCTTTCTGATAAAACAAAATACTTATATTATCTTCTGTTTTAATTATTAACCATCGAGAACTCTGAATTTTTTATTGCCACTCCTGAGAATGCGGGTTCAATTCTCCTCCTATGAAAACAAAGTTTCAGTAAATACCAGCTTCACAGTTGCCACTATAAGAGAAAAACCATCGCAGGAAGTTGTCCTGAAATTACAGAAAAATATTTCACTTTTACCAAAACAGCAGGGATGCTTTTTAATTCGTTTAGGTATAATAAAATCCGTCTTTCATTAAAGAAGGAAAATGAAAGGGAGAAAGAAATTAAGACTATGCACACTAAAGAGCAATTGAATTAGAGATACCTGTCTAGTAACGTGCAGCATCACCTTTCGCCCTGATGACAGCGGCGATTCGTCTCGGCATGGACTCGACAAGACACCGGAAGCGTTGGGAAGCCATACGGATCCACGACCCCTGAACAAGCTCCCACAGTTTACGAAGATTTGATGGAGGGGAGTCAGAGCCTCGAACATCTCTCTCGATGGCATCCCAGATGTGCTCGATGGGATTGAGGTCAGGTGACCTAGCTGGTCACCTGACCTCAATCCCATCGAGCACATCTGTTCATCCAACCATTCGGATACAATTCGGGAGCGATGGCACGGTGCATTGTCTTGTTGCAGGATGCGGTCCTCAGTGGGATGTTGAAGACGCACAAACGGGAACAAATGGTCGTCCAGGATATCCCGGTAACGTTGACCTGTGAGGGACGATGTCACACGTACCAGGGGTCCCATTTCAGTCCACGTAAACAGTCCACAGACGAGAATGCCACCCCCACCAGCTTGAAGAGTGCCCTGCTGGCAAGAAGGATCCATCGCTTCATGTGGTTTGCGCCGTACTCGTATCCTGCCATCCGCATGTACCAACGTGAATCTCGACTCATCAGTCAAGGCAACATTTTTTCACATGTCTAGGGTCCAGTGGCGATGTTCCCGCGCCTATGCTAATCTTTGCATCCTGTGATGTGTGGTCAGCAGCGGTACCCTCGTGAGACGATGGCTTCTGTACCCCATAGCGAGGAGATGGTTTTGGATGGTGTGACTGCTTACACGTTTTAGTGCACCAGCGTTAAATTGCCGAGTGATTTCTTGCACTGTGGCCCGTCTATCCGCTGTTACAATGCGAGCTAGCCGACGATGACCCCGCTCATCCACACGCTGTTGTTCACGGCAGTTGGCTTTTGCAGGGATGGTTTTACCGGATTCGATGTACTCACGGTGCACCAGTGACACAGTGGCTCGTGAAAATCCCAGTGCCTGCACGACTTCCGAGATGGAGTGGCCCATTCTTACCCATACTGCGTCCGACTCTTATTGATCCCCGTCGCATCACTCCTTATATTGTCGGATCGCTGCATACGCCATGTCGTTTTCGTTTACAGGGCCGCCCACAGCGCCACATTTGCATAACGCCAGCTGTCTCTAATTCAATTGATCTTCAGTGTATATACAAATATGTACGAAGGTTGTGCCGAAAGTAATCCAAAAGTCTGCATAAATTTTTTTGTTAACAGACAGAGGCCGTTTAAATTGGACATGTTGGTAGAGTAACTCTTTCTCCATACAAAGGTACTCCTCAACGTAGTCTCCATTACAAGTGATGCACTTGCGCCATCGTTGAACCCAACTCTCAAATACTCTTTGAAAAAATTCAGGTGTGGACTGTTGTACCCACTTCTTCACAGCCACTTTCACCTCGTCTGTGTCATCAAATCCTTGTCCCCGTAGACTGTCCTTCATTGGACTGAACAGGTGGAATTTGGAGGGCGCGAGATCTATCTGTGAAGTGGATGGGGACCACCGACCAGCCTAATTTGCTGATCGCCACATTTGTTGCCAAAGATGTGTGTGGTGAATGTGGATCCTTTTTAGATTTTTGTTCGGTCTCTTCCTCCTTATGGCTTCTCTAAGCCTTTTGAGTGTCTCCATGTACCTCTCGCTGGTCACTCAATGTACGGCCTCGTTCCAGAATATCAAGGAGAATGACACGCCTGTAGTCCCAAAAAACAGTGACCATGACTTTTTGTGCTGATCGCTGGCACTTTAATTTCTTAGGCCTTGGTGAAAAGGTGTGACGCCATTCCATGGATTGATTATTCGTTTCCGGATCGTAAATTTCATCTCCTGTCACCAGATCGAAAAAAAACGTGTCTTCATTGGCTTTAAACGCTTCCAGGAGATCAGAGCAGATCTCCACCCTTCTTTCCTTCAAATCGGGTGTCAACTGCCGAAGTATCCACTTGCAAACACTTTCCGCTACCCAAGTCTTCCACCATCTTCTGTATGGCATTGTGACCACAGTCCAGTTGTGCAACAAGTTCACGGATTGTGACTCGTCTCTTCGCACGAATCAATTCATCCACTCGCTGACGATTCGTTTCAGTGGTCGCAGATGGTCTCCCACTGCGTGGTTTGTCTTCAATGCTGGTTTCCCCCTTCTTTAAACTTCTTCATCCATCTGTGCACATTGCTCTTGTCAATGGTGTCATCTCCGTAAACATTCTGTATAGCCCTCTGTGGATGTCAGACAGCCTGCTCCCTTCCTTCGTCAATAACTCAATGACGTCACGTTGCTTCAGTTTGGAATCCAATATTTATACCTGCAATGAAGAAGGGTTACTATAGAGGTAGAATTACTCTACCAATATGTGCAATTTGAATTACCTTTGTCAGTTAATAAAAAAAGTTATGCCCACTTTTACACTGCTGGCCACCCAAATTGCAACACTAAGAAGGACACGAGAGAGCAAAGCCAGATTTACTGGACACATAACAACAGATACAAAGATGAAATGATTGAGCTTACAGGCCCGTGCGACTTGCGGAACACGCAGACATCAATAGTTCGTGTGGCCCCCATGGCTGGCAATAACGGCCGCTACACGCCGCGGCATGGAACGAAAGAGGCTTTGGATGTGGGTTAGGGGTATGTCCGTCCAGGCTGCTTCCACACGTTGCCACAGTTCATCAGGCGTAGCCGCAGGTAGTGCTTGCCGTGCCACTCGGTTGCCGATCAGCGACCAGACGTGTTCGATGGGCAACATATCGGGAGAACAGGTGGGCCACGGCAGCAGTGACACCTGGTGGGCCGTGAAGACTTGTTGCGCAATGCGTGCCACGTGCGGGCGCATTGTTCTGTTGAAACGTGGCCGCTGGCAGGTCCTGCAGGTAAGGGAGGACTACAAGCTCCGAAACGTCGGAGATGTAGCGGTGGCTGTTGAGTGTACCGGTGATGCGTACCAAAGGGGTGCGGGTGTCATATCCAATTGCGCCCCAAACCATAACGCCAGGCGACGGACCGGTATGGCGATGCATAATGCAGGCGTCATACAGTCTCTCGCCGCGGTGCCGCCACAAACGGATCCGACCATCGTGGTGTTGCAGGCAGAAGCAGGATTTGTCGGAGAAGACAATGTCGTGCCATTCCGTAGTCCAGGTGCGGCGTTCAACGGCCCACTGCCGCCGCACTCGCCGGTGGTGTACGGTCAATGGTAATTGGAGCAATGGACGCCGTGCGACAAATCCCCGCTCCTGCAGTCGACGTCGAACGGTACGTGCTGACACAGGTTGTTGCGCAACACACCCTAATTCCTGCGCTAACGTTCATGATGTGGCGGTGCGAGCCGTCAATGCCCGCCGCACAACATGCCGGTCCTCTCGTTCGGTGGTGTGCCGCGGCAATCACTCACGTCGGTCCATCCGTCTCTCCTGCACCCACTCCATACTCGCCTCAGTGTGGCTGGATGTCGTACCACACGGGCGCTGATGTCTCGGTACGATAAACCGCTGTCGCGATAAGCCACTATTCGTCCTCGGTCGAACTCCGAAACGTGCTGGAATGACTGCCGTATTCTGCGACGAGGCATCAAGAAGCTTCGCACACACAGGTCCAGCGGCACAATACACTTCCACTACGTACACTCCGCCTTCTATGCACCCTTCTTATAGTGCTTCTCGGTGGCGTGCCGGGCACACATGATTTGCATATGCCCTGCAATGCTTATTGTTTGCATGTCCTCTCGCGGGCGACGCATGCTGCGAATTTCAGACCAATCGGATGCTTCCTTCTTGGTGTTGCATTTTGGGTGGCCAGCAGTGTACATTACTTTCGGTACAACCCTCGTATGTATACTTACAGTATGTTTGATGTATAGCGTAAGGACTACGGTTCTTTCGGAATTGATACTAATGTGGAATTTTTCAAATCAGTACAGTTTAACATCGTTTACAATGTGAGTGAAATGTTTTATACCAAAAAGCCTTATAATATACACTATCTACCAACAAATAATTGGACACCTGTGATAGCAAAGGAAAACGAAGTTTATGTACCTTCAGTAGTCGGTGGAGCCTCCACGAGCGGCGGTTACAGCTGCGACCCTCCGGGGCATACTCTCAATCAGGCGTTGTACGACGGCTAGCGGTATTTTCTTAAACTCTGCTTGGAGAAGACAGGTCAGTTCCTTCACCGATTTCGGACGGTGGGGTCACCCCTTAGATCGACGCTCCAACTCGTCCCAGAGGTGCTCGATAGCGTTAAGGTCTGGGCTCTGCGCAAGCCAGTCCATTCGATTAACCCCATAGTCACCATACCAAGCCATGGTGGACCTCGCAACATGACAGGTGGCATTGTCAACCTGAAAGTAACATGGGTCCACCCCGTAAAACTGCCACAACGTAGGAAGCGCATGGTCATCTAAAATGGTGCAGTAGGTCTCGGCGTTGAGTCTACCAGGAATTGCGACCAAGAGTCCCGTGCCATACCAGAAGAAACACCCCTATAGCATAATTCCACCGCCGCCGAACTTCACACTTGGCAGAAAACATTCCGGCAGGAGGCGTTCAGACGCCAAACCCAGACCCTGCCATCCGAACGGTAGAGAGTGAGCCTTGATTCTTCTCTCCAGAGAACCTGTTTCCACTGTCGGCGTTCTTTGCACCACGTTAGCCGAGCAGCGCTATTGGACTTGGTGATCAAATGCTTGTGGGCGGCAGCACGTCCATGATAACCGAGCGGATAGGCTTCCTTACGGATGGCATTCATCGAAAGAACACTCCCGGATGCCTGTTGAAACTCCTCGCGGATGTGGCCCATCGATTTGGTGCGGTTCTTCCGAATTTCTCTGGCCAGCACCCGTCGGTCTCTAACTCCCAGTTTTGTGGGTCTGCCGGATCGGGGCACATTCCGACAGTCCCCTCTCATCTTCCCCTTGCCAATCACGTAGGCCACTGTCGATTTTGTGTACTTCAACTCGCTGGATATGTCACGTATATGGATCGGCCATTTTTTTTTATTTTTTTTTTTGATTGGAGGTTTAACGACCACCGTGAGCAACTCAATGGGCTATAAGCAGTCGCCCGTCCCTAATTTAGGGTCACTGGTTCCAGGGAAGGGAGAGAGCCAGTTCCGTAAGACAAACACAACATCCATGCCTGACCGGGATTCGAACCCGGACCCCTTACGGACGAATGATCACAGGCCAGCGCCTTAGACCACTGCGCCACCGGGGCGGCGGATCGGCCATTTCTGTGATACCCGACGATTACACCTTTCTCGAAATCAGAGAGCTCCGAACTGGTGGCATCTTGGATGCGACTGGTTGCGTTGTTGTTCCCCAAATGATATTTAACGGCGGCGGCCGTGACGTGTATCAGGACCGCAGATATCGTCGATTGCAGGGGTGTCCAATTACTTGTTGGTAGATAGTGTAGATATAAAATTCAAAGTTTATGTTAATTTAAATTTTATCTTTATAATATTTTTATCTGTAGCTTATTCAAGTGATGTTATCACGTCCTATTTTTTTCAAAAGCACAATATGATCTGACCAAAAAATACATATCCTAATATCTTGCCCCCGTTGTCAAATAATTGTTCGGAGACCCTTTCGTGGGACTGACCCAGATAAGTACTGTTACATGTCAAAACAAAGCGTTTACAAAGCTCGCTGTGATTGATAAGAAAATTTCTTATCAAATTTGTTAAAACAAAAAATTCCACTCAAGAAAAACAGACTTACTTTGCCGGTAACAAGACAATTAAACGAAATATATTATACACAAGATCTCTGCCCTCCGTTGTCCGTACTGTGGATCAAATTTAGGGCTCTGCTGTGGGATTGGTTAGAGTAAACGGGAACAGTTCAAATATTCGTTGTTGGCTAATCCCTTTCGTTAGAGCTAAAACTATCAGGGGAACACATTTGTGCAGACACAGGGGACATCCGCACTTCTGCGACCTTGAAATATAGCTCCTGGGAATAGTGGACACTGAGTTTTGCCTTTCCGATATTTTAAATGTTTTTAGATTCTACTAACGGATATTTCACTTACAAAGCATGGTGCCTTGGGGCGACAGCAAGTGTTGCCCAGGTATTGCGCCTGTCTTGATTACTGGTAATAAGACGCTGAACGCAATTCTGTTCTTAACATAAAATTTCTACCCTCTATGAAAATAGCATCACAGAACACGGCAGAATTTGCCTTTATTATAGTTCTTATAATTTTATATTTTTATCAATTAACAAAAAATTATAAATTAAAAAAAAGTTTAGTTTTCTTTTTGATTTTTTTGAGGCCCCTGAGATTCTGAGGCCCCAAGCGCGCGCTTCCTGCGCCTGTGCGGTGATTCTCCACTGGGAATTGTAACCTGCCCTGACACCTGGAGGAGGAATAATGAGATAAATGACTTGTAGCTCAACGGCGAGGGTCAAATAATTTTATTCTTTTACCGAATTTGTCATTCGTTATTCCAAAACACAAGACAAGCGATGTGTTTTTATAAATTCCGTCGCCCATTTCCGTTTAGAAGGGAACCGATCCCGTCAGTACCTTTCTGAGTGCGGGTGATCCCATCAGAGCACTGAATGGACTTTGTCCTTAACGTACGACGTGAGACTATAAGGCGCCCAAAGCTTGCATCTTCCGTTTCCGAGTGTGCAAAAGCTGTCTGTTTTGTAAAATAGTTACTTTTGTATGAGTTCTTTTCTGAACGTCAAATTTTCCAGCCTAAGGCGACTGATATGACTTTTTTTTGTTCAAAAATTCTTTAGCCATGTATACGCGTGTCAAAACATTGCGTGCTATTCGCATTGGAGGTAAAAAAAAAAAAAAAAAAAAAAAGAAATTTGGAATGCATGGATGTCCAATACAGGGGCATATTAAGAGGGGAAAAAGGCCTTGCCCCCGAAAGTGTTTCATTTTTTAAAGTTTTTCGTTAAAATGCGACTTACATTAGAAAAAAATGCCTTAATTTCATAAAAATGCATCAACTTACATTAAAACAAATGCTTTTATTTTTTCTTCTATTTTTTATTAACTTTAATTTAGTGCTGGTGGATTTCAAAAACTTCCATTTTTCGTCCGCCCCCGAAAAAATATTCTATATACGCCTCCTGGCCCAATAGTTACCTCTCCTGGTTCACATTTCTCCCTGATATTTTTTTTTTTTTTTTTGATTAGAGGTTTAACGACCACCGTGAGCAACTCAATGGGCTATAAGCAGTCGCCCGTCCCTAATTTAGGGTCACTGGTTCCAGGGAAGGGAGAGAGCCAGTGCCGTAAGACAAACACAACATCCATGCTTCACCGGGATTCGAACCCGGACCCCTTACGGACGAATGATCAGAGGCCAGCGCCACCGGGGCGGCTCCCTGATATTTGGTGCAAACATACATTTCGATTCAACCGAACTCTGTTCCTCGTCGGTACACGACGGCCCGCTTTTACAACGCTTCATGTGACGTTCGTTGTAACGCCGATATCGCCTCGGTGGCGCAGTGGTCTAATCGTTGGCCTATGACCATTCGTTTGAGAAGGGTCCGGGTTCGAATCCCGGTGAGGCACGCATGTTGTGTTTCACGGGCGGCGGAAAGTGAAGTTCGTTGATCGGGCCCGAATTTTCTAATCGTGGTACACACGCTCCCTTACCGCTTCCCGGCACAAACAGAAGAAAAACAATGCCTAAGGAGTTTTTTGGGGGGATTAGCAACACCAGACCACTTACCTAGAGGAACTTTCTAAAGCACACCAGAATAATCGCGTGGCGCAGTGGTCTAAGCGATGGCCTCTGATCATCCGTCCGAAAGGGGTCCGGGTTCGAATCCCGTTCAGGCATGGCTGTTGTGTTTGTCTTACGGCACTGGCTCTCTCCCTTCCCTGGAACCAGTGACCCTAAATTAGGGACGGGCGACTGCTTATAGCCCATTGAGTTGCTCACGGTAGTCGTTAAACCTCCAATCAAAAAAAAAATAATAATCGCACATATGCCAAAAAAAAAAAAAAAAATTGGCTGAAATTATTGACCGGGCCCAGGCCCTCGCAGCCTGGGCGGTTCCGACGCCACTGCATAGACTGGAAGTTCTTGTGCAAATGAGTGGCAGTAGTTGGCGACATTTTGATCACAGAGCTTGTACGGATAAAACGGCGCGTGCCCTATGTAAGCAACGTTAATTAAGCTCTTTTACCTGCGCGAAAGAAGAAATTTTACGTTGTTTTAATACTGCGTACTGCGTATTAATTTTTTTTCAATGGGGTATAAATTAGACATTGCGTTTTTTAACTTACGATTAAAGAAAACATCATTATCGTAATTTTGGGGATATGAAATAACTGAAGGGAAACGTCGCTTTTCCTACGTGTAAAATATATTTCGGCTTCAGTTGCTTGCAAACTGCGTGATCTAGTTGCATGAAATTCGTATTTCACACTCTAAGTAATGTCAAATATCATTTTAATGTGGCCATTTGTTTATTCTTAAGAGAAATTGCCGAGAGCAAAACTTTTAATTTCGGAAGTTTTTTCCGCAGTATTATGAATTCCTAATAGCTACTCAAAGGGAGAAAAATAAGTAAAATTAAATATGATAGAAAGAAATTTCCTCTTCATATGATTTAGAGTTTAGACAATTACAAATCTCGAGGATGAAAAGTCTGGGAAAAGAAACACGAGTTAACAAACCACGTGTAGGTTTAACCAGAAACCTTCCCTTTAGAGCCATACACAGTCTGGTGAATGACAAAAGGGTCTAGTAAAAACTAAGTCCCTCAATTTAATATTTAGATATCAAATAAGTGAAAAAGGTTACTAGCTTACTATTTTGCACTTAAAATACTAAACCACCTCTGTTATTTCAAGGGAAAGATTACGAAAGGAAGTGAGAAGCCTAGATTGAAACTGCAAGTCACGGTGATGAGACAAGGTTGTAGTAAAAACTGAGTCCTTCAACTTAATATTTAGAGATTCCAGTTAGCACGTCTTAAAGCATTTACCCACTTCCCCAAAGTATCACTATTACTATGAGGAAACCAACGAAATGAAAGTGTCTGCTGGCCAGTTGTTTGTTTATTCGTACATCCGTACGCTACGCAAGATATAACCGTTTTAAAAATCAGTTTAGCTCATTAAATTTGGCTATATTATTTTCTGAAATACTTTACAATATATACACACTATTTATAAAAACAAAAAATGAAATCTTACAGGTTGTACATTAAAAAAAATGGATGTAATTGATATAAACACACGAACGCCTATAGTAAAGAACGAGATGTGACAGATTCTTTCCGTACAACGCTGAACTTCAAATGTCGCCCGGTTAACTTACGGTTTGCCAGTCTATGTATCTTAAAGGTCTTTGATAACACCATCTTCCTTAACGCTCCACAATGCAAATACAAGCAGTGTTTGTACACCAGTTGATCACCAAGGCGTCTGCTAGGATGGTTTACCTTGCTGTGACGTCATATGCATACGGTCTATAGGTTTTACTGTGATTTGTGTTGTCACTGACAACAATTCCATGGATTGTAAGTGTATGTCATAAATCGTAAGTGTGTTTTACTATGATTTGTGTTGTCACTGACAACAATTCCATTGATTGTAGGTGTATGTCATCAATCGTAAGTGTATTTTACTGCAATGGCGGCGGAAAGTGAAGTTCGTTGAACGGGCCCGAATTTTCTAATCGTGGTACACCCGCTTCCCGGCACAGACAGAAGAAAAACAATGCCTAAGGAGCTTTGTTGGGGATTAGGACCACCAGACCACTTACCTAGAGGAACTTTCTAAAGCACACCAAAATAATCGCACATATGCCAAACAAAAAAAAAAAAATAAACACATTTTTTTGACTGAAATTATTGACCGGGCCCAGGCCCTGGCAGCCCGGGCGGTTCCGCCGCAACTGTTGTGTTTGTCTTACGGCAGTGGCTCTCTCCTTTCCTAAATTAGGGACGGGCGACTGTTTACAGCCAATTGAATTGCTCACGGTGGTCGTTAAACCTTCAATCAAATAATAATAATAACGCCGATTTTACTTGGTCGTATTTTTTTTTTTTTTTTTTTTTGATTGGAGGTTTTTTTTTTTTATTGGAGGTTTAACGACCACCGTGAGCAACTCAATGGGCTATAAGCAGTCGCCCGTCCCTAATTTAGGGTCACTGGTTCCAGGGAAGGGAGAGAGCCAGTGCCGTAAGACAAACACAACATCCATGCCTGACCGGGATTCGAACCCGGACCCCTTACGGACGAATGATCAGAGGCCAGCGCCTTAGACCACTGCGCCACCGGGGCGGCACTTGGTCGTATGATGCCTTCATTCTGGAAAATTCCCTACAAATGATGCTGTAATATACTATCTGGAATGTTAATATTTGTGCAACAATGCCGCTATCTGCAACACTAAAGTATACAGAGGCCGCTGCCGTGGTCTGACCATTCGTCCGAGATGGGTTCGGGTTCGAATCCTGTGATGCATGGATGTTGTGTTTGTCTTACGGCACTGGCTCACTCCCTTCCCTGGAACCAGCTCTCCTAAAATAGGAACGAGTAACTGCTTATGGCCCATCGAGTTGCTCACGGTGGTCGTTAACACGCCCCGCCCACCCACCGCCCCACAAACCGTACATAATGTTAAAGATGCTCATTGCTTACGTCATCCGTATTGTCACATGTTTTGCAATTCGCAGCCATTGTAATCTTTATAGCCTTTTTTTCATAATGTGCCAAAGCTAATTCTGAATGGAAGGTATCCCCCCCCTCTATTCAAGGCGTCGTAGAAAACGTACATGCAATTAGAATTGAAAAAAGTGAAAAAGTATTGGATGTTGAACACGCAGTTTCTCAGCCACGATTTTGTAAGGGGTGAGGGGTGAGCAGTACAGAACTGGGCGTAGAGCTTCATTTTCAGCACGTCTTTTGTAAAAAAAGATCGTGCTTAAGTTATCACTTTGTCCGTTCGTCCATCTGTCTGTGGACAATAGCTCTGCAACTATTAGTTCGGACTGAAAACTTCTTTTGGCATTGGGAAGCTTGAAATGTGAGAAAGATGTTCCTCCTTGCATTCTGATTTTTTCCTTCGCTGCTAGAGGGCGTAAATGCACATGATATCGAATTCAAAATGCATTTTATTCCATATATTTGCTTCTAAATAACCGATTGAAAAAAATATTTTCCCTTTCGATGCCATTTATGATAAAGCCTATTTTAGGTGCAGTTTCTTTATGAAGTAATGCATAGATTTTCCGCTAGAGGCTTAAAGGTAAATTGCGCTTATTCCCGATATCTCTGCTTCTAAAAGTCCGATTTGAAACATTCTTCCTAGGTTACAGCTACTGATGCAAAATATTTTCCACATAATTTCTAATTTTTGTTAAAGAATGGTTTTGCTACCAGCGGGCGCAAGCATTTATTTCTGCTTGATGTATTTGCAGCAGAATCTGAGATTCTGAAAACTCGATTGAAAAAAGTCTTTCATGGACCGATACCGCTCACCTCGGAAAACATTTCAAGAATACCTCCTGCTTGAAATAGTGCATAGTTTTTCCGTCAGGGGAGGAGATTTTTTTTTTTTTTTTGATTTTAACGACCACCGTGAGCAACTCAATGGGCTATAAGCAGTCGCCCGTCCCTAATTTAGGGTCACTGGTTCCAGGGAAGGGAGAGAGCCAGTGCCGTAAGACAAACACAACACCCATGCCTGACCGGGATTCGAACCCGGACCCCTTACGGACGAATGATCAGAGGCCAACGCCTTAGACCACTGCGCCACCGGGGCGGCATTTTTTTATTGAAGGTTTAACGACCACCGTGAGCAACTCAATGGGCTATAAGCAGTCGCCCGTCCCTAATTTAGGGTCACTGGTTCCAGGGAAGGGAGAGGGCCAGTGCCGTAAGACAAACACAACATCCATGCCTCACCGGGATTCGAACCCGGACCCCTTTCGGACGAATGATCAGAGGCCATCGCTTAGACCACTGCACCACCGGGGCGGCGGGGCGGAGATGTATATCTTCTTTTTGTCGATATCCCTGCTTCTGAGTGTCCGTTTTGAAAAAATATTTTTTTGTTGGAGAGCATTTCCGGTGCGAAATGTTTCTTATATAATTTCAGATTTTTCTTAACGCATAGGTGTGCTACTAGAGGACGTAATCTCACGTTTCCGTTTGTAGCAATATCTGCGGGAATAAAAACCCAATTATAAAATTCTTTTTCCCTCAGGTACTACTCACTACGAAAGCATTTTATATGTTGTCCTTCCCAAAAGAATGCACAATTTCACTGTTAGGGAACGCAAATGCTTGATCTGTTTTTTTTAAATATCTCTGCTTCTAAGTGTGCAATTTAAAAAATCTTTAAACACCGGATATTACAGTATTTACCTTGTGGAGCACTTAAGGTTTGCATTTAACGAGTTTTGTAGTTCACAGTTCTGTCGCTAGCTGGGGTTTTTGTACTTCTGTTTGCAGCTGTATTTCCGTTTCTGAAAACCCTATTAAGAAATTTCTTTTTTTTTACGGTTTGCCATTCGCTAAAATAACGTTGGACAGCATTATTCTCTTTAAATAATGCACAGCTTTCCCGCTAGGGGTGTAAAGGTCAAAACTTTTTCTTCGCGCTGTCTGCATCCGGGAGAAGTATTTGAAAATTTCTTTTTCCTTAGCGTAACTTTTACCATGAAGAATACTCTTTGCATATTTTCAACTTTTCCATTATTCAAAATTCTTCCGCTAGAAGGAGTTGAGTTACATCCTGTTTCCTTCCATATTTCTTCTCTTTTGAATGTTCGATTTGAAAATCTCTTTGTCGCTGATACCTTCCTTCTGCTATGCGAAACTTTTTGTGCACTGTAAATTTTCGTAACAAACGTTTTAGCCGCTAGTGGGAGTAAATAGCTGTTTCTTTTTCACGATGTTTTAGCGATTGTAGAAATCCGTTTGATTTTTTTCTAATTTTTTACCATTGTCTTTGAATAATTTAAATAAATTTTATTCGCGTCGGAATTACATTTAAATAAATTTTATTCGCGTCCCATTACAATCGAAAATTGGGTGCCATTTTTCTTGTTTTTCCTCGTGAATTTATCTCATACGGTTTCTTTTCTTTTTTTTTTTTTTTTTAATTGGAGGTTTAACGACCACCGTGAGCAACTCAATAGGCTATAAGCAGTCGCCCGTCCCTAATTTAGGGTCACTGGCTCCAGGGAAGGGAGAGAGCCAGTGCCGTAAGACAAACACAACATCCATGCCTAACCGGGATTCGAACCCGGACCCCTTACGGACGAATGATCAGAGACCAGCGCCTTAGACCACTGCGCCACCGGGGCGGCCTCATACGGTTTCCACTAATATAATGTTAATATTGTTTCACAGTTTCGTGTATCGTTGCAATTTGTGATGATTTCTTAAAAACATTTTGCATAAAGAATTTTAAGAAAATGACTAAATTACAGGCTAATTGTAATAATTTAGTCATTTTCTAGGTAAGAAGAAAATGGCTACATCTTTCTGCAGTGAATTTATTACGCGATTAGGGCGAGATGAAACTTTATAATGAAAAGACAAGGCGATGTTTACTTATTTCAGCAAATTCATTTCATCTGTTGTCGCGTCAACAGGGAGCGTTAAAGGTTTGCGCCGGGTGTATAACAAAGTAAGGCCGTTTAGTTGGATCATCGATGTCACTGGCTTTGGGGCTTAAACCCCCACCCCAAGCCCCAAAGAGATTAAGAATGACGTACGTCAACTCTTTTATTTATCTATCTATTATTGGTTTGGAAAGAAAGTAATGTCTGCAACTGCAAGGCAACAAAAAAGCGCTAATTACCGTATATACAAGTACAAATCAGTCCATAATATAGACGCCATCGTTTGCCACGCCCTGCTTCCATAGTCTGGACAGCTGTTATATACCGTCCCTGTAGAATTGTGGCGGCGTGAACGCAAAGAAATGTGTAAGTGCACGTTCGACATCGTCCCAGTTCGTGAACCGCTGTCCGTCCAGAAAATGCTGCAAAGACAGGAAAATGTTGTAGTCGCTTGGGGGCAATATCCGGGGAATAGGCCGAGTGCGACAGCAGCTCCCAACCAAAGAATATGTACAATGCCGGACAATTGCTAAGGACGGATGACAATAGCAACGATAGCAACCATAAAATGGAAAACAGGAAAATGTGAAAATTAGCATAAGTGCGGGATACAGTAAGACGTGTTGTGCGTATGCAAATTTTGGATTGCCGAACTTGTTCGTGACGTCATAGCGCTGATAAGAGATATAAAGGATTTGACGCGTATTGACCGTTGTTGTTCAAACGCAAAGTTGAAAGGGAAAGAATCAATCAACGAACTTGCAAGATTTAGTATGTCTTCCCGACATCATCTAGATGATTTTACTCGTGGCCGTATTATTGGCAAGATTGAAGAAGGGCGAAAAATAACAGATGTTGCAAGGGAGTTCGACGTCAGCCACAGTGTTGTTTCAAGGCTTTGGAAATCATTTCAAACAAATGGAGAGTGTAGCAAACGTCACGGGGGAGGTCGTGTTCGCAGTACGACACCTGCAGAAGATAGGTACATAGTGCTATCAACAAAAAGACACCGGCGCAGCACAGCTAGTGAGGTAGCAAATCAGTTTATGGCTGCTACTGGCAAGCGGATCTCCCGAAAAACTGTCGCCAGACGTTTACATGAAGGAGGACTATACGCCCGCTGTCCTGTTGTGTGCATCCCATTGTCCAGACGTCACCGTACCGCCCGTTTGCAATGGTGCCATCAACATCGCAATTGGACTGATAACGACTGGTCTGCTGTCCTCTTCTCAGATGAGAGTAGATACAGTCTAACGTCTGATTGTCGACGACAACTGATCTGGCGTGATAGTGGTACTGCATATTGTCCAGCAAACATACAGGAAAGGGACCGATATCCGACATGTAGTGTCATGGTATGGGCTGGCATCATGATCAATGGCCGTACGTCCCTCTATGTGCTTCCAACTGGGACTATGACTGGCCAACGATACATTAATGTTGTTCTGCTACCTCATGTTCGCATGTTCCGTGGTGCTGTCGGTGATAGATTCATTTTCATGGGCGACAGTGCAACATGTCATCGAACAGTCGCTGTCCAGGAGTGTATTGAGAGCGAGGATATTCAACGCCTCGTATGGACAGCACGTTCTCCAGATCTGAATCCCATTGAAAATGTGTGGGATACTTTGGGGAGGAGTCTTGCTGGTCGCCAATGCCCTCCAATAAATAAGGACACCCTCATCCGTGCACTGACAGAGGAATGGGATAAATTACCCCAACAGCTGCTTGATAATGTTGTGCAAAGCATGACACGACGTGTGGAATCTTGCATCGCCCTCCATGGTAGCCATGTCCCGTATTGACATCTTACGCCGGAACGCCTACGGACGGTAATTGCATTTTTCACGTTTACGTATTCTGCACAAAATGGCCTGTTTGTCCCTTGAACACGTTCGAAAGATTTCTGGATTTCAGAGCACAATAAATTGTCTTTCTTGTAATGTTCTGACATTATTTTATTTCACTTGGCATCCAACCACACTTACTTTTTTATGCGCTATATAGCCGTTTATGATCCGTCCTTAGCAATTGTCCAGCAGTGTAACTGAGAAGAAGTTAAGATTCGGCGAGACGTAATAGCGCCGCCATATCTTAAGATATAAAATGCAGTGCACAGAAGCCAACATACAGGCTGATGCCGAAGCAGACTGCGCATGTGTATTTCTGTTGACTTCAATTCTGGCAAACAGTCAGCCCTCAGCTAAGTGGCTAGAAGACATAGTGCGTAGTGCGCTTCTGCAGACGGGTTCTTGAAATGATGAAATCACAGAGGGCGCTGAAGACAGCTTCGACGCTATTGCTGTGAACTACGCTCATAGATATACGTGCTTGTCGTTCCGTGCAAGATCGTAATTTCACTAAAATTTTACCAAAAAAAAAAAAATCTTTTTCGTTATCCTGCAGTTTTACTAAAAGTTATTGATATCATGCATGGGCAGATATAAGTGAATATTCTTCCAAATGGGGGTTTTGGGGAAGCTTCGTCAACTTTAATCGGGAAAAGCGTAGTCTCGCATTGAATGTGCGCGTTACAAAGCTGATAAGCACAAATACATTACTGGACACAAATTGTCTCCGTAATTATATGTCTAATTAAACACTTGAATTTACGTGACTTTTTCGTAAAATGTTAACAATTATATGCCCCTTAGAAAATTAAAATTCACGGCACTGATTTACATATACAATACAAAAGGGGAGCATGGAGACCTCGCCCCCGAAAATTTGAATTTTTGATTATTGTTTAAATAACATGAAAAAACTTACAAACTTACATTAGATAAAACAGAAAAAAAAAACATTTTTTTTTTCATTCTTATGTTGTACTGGGAAAATTGTAGGCACAGCTTTTATTTGGAAAATTATGGGAACAGCATTATCTAAAAGTACTGGCCGAGCTCTGGGCGTTAATATTCTTTCACCATTTATAAGCGTTTTGAAATTTCTTTCCATAAAACGTTCATCAAAATGACGTTCACGTACCACACACTTCTGTTCTAGCTGTTTTTCACCACGAGGAATTGCCTTGCTCCATTCCCCCCCCCCCCCGCCTTGCCTCATTTTTCGGCAAGGAAAACAGAGTTAATTTTTGTTTACAAGATCTGTAACCACTGTTACATCCAGGTACAAAACACGTTCTCAACGTTATACTCTTATTATTACTTCTTTTCATGACCGATCTAACAAATAAATTACCTTTTTTACTCGCTATCCACCAAACACGCCATAGAAAAGCATGCTAACGTTTCGAAATCATAGCATCGAAGCTCGCAGGAGCGCCATCTAGCGGTTTCATGAAAAGAGGGAACTGAAATTTAAACAGTGAGGTATTATCGCACTGTACACTATCTCTTCTAGACACTATGCCTCAGCCACTAGGATATAAGATGCAGTGCACAAAAACCTACAGGCTGACGCCGGAGCAGACTGCGCATGAGTATTTCTGTTGACTTCAATTCTGGAAAAGAACAGTCAGCCGAACTACTCACAGCACGTGATTGTTACCTTCTCGGTAGCATAATCACTTCGCAAATCGGGTATGTTAGTTTTGCTACACCAATCGAGTTAAGGCTTTTGTTTGTTTTTCAGTTTTTCAGAAACATTTTCAGTAATGCCAAATATCTGCAATTTGTACGGATCCTTAGGCCTAACTATAGTATTTGCTAAAATTTAATTTAAATAATAATACTAATGTTATTGCATATTTTTCTCACCAAGCTAAGGGACGGGCGGGACATAGAAAACATCAACAACAACAACAAAAAACTGCTCTAAGCAAATAGTCATCAGATCGAAGGAAACCATCGTGGATCAAAGAAAAGCTTCACAGCCGTAGTCCCCCTAACGTGTTTTGCTCCTGGATGTTTGCTTTCCGGCAGAGCATATTACCTCTTGGGTTGTGGCGGCGCTGTTGTCGCCTGTTTTACGTTTTCTCTGCGAGAGTTGGCGTTCTCCACGCGAAGCTTTATATACTTTGGCCCAAGCCGGATCCATGATCTTGTGACAGGTCACCCGTTCTGTGTGAGGTCTCGCTCCATCCAAGGACGCCCTTTTAGGTTTAGCAGTGATAGTCGTTTTGACGTGAGAGATGCGTGGTCACGTCGAAACGACCAGCACTGCTATCAACGCCGACGTGTACTGATCTAACGGCAGTACACATCGGGGTTAATAGTGGTGTTGTTCCGCAGCAGCTCAAAAAACACGATACCCCGCATATCCCACCAAACAGACAGCAGGACTTATTTTGGTGTAAGCCGGCTTTGGAGGTCGGCATGGGCTTCTGTTTTGGATTCAGCCACTGTTTCGGGGTGCTGACAGAGCCCATTTAAGAGGGGACTATAGCCCCGGGCCCCGCATTTTCAAGGGGCCCCAGAATTGTGCAGGGTACTTGAAGAATTGACAAAGTTCTACACGTATTTTTTTCTTCAGATTGAACAGCAAAAATTACAAGGAACTGCCTTGCGAAAAAAGAATTATATTTCTTTCCGCTTTTTTAGGAGTCCCTAAAAAGTATAATCGCCCCCAGATCATCCTCAAATCTTTCAAAAGCATTACAAAAGTTGTTGTTGTTTTTTTACACATCTGTAATTGGGGGAAATGTTCATACATTTAGAATTTGTTTGAATCATATTTGGATCGCATTATTTTGCCCACTACTTCGATATAATTTCAACAAGCTGAATCGAACCCTGCGGAGGAGGGGATTAAAGCAGAACTGAACTGGTATCCATTTTACAATCATGCATGTTTACATTTTCTTGCTACCACTGATTTGTCCATGAATCATGGGATACACACTTCAGTACTGTGGGCATATTTTTATGGCTTCCTCATCATATTTTTGAAATGTTTTCTCCTGGGTATTTTCATTAATCCCCTAATAGTGAAATTCTAGATGTGCCACTAATAATGGGGCCCCAAAATACTGTCCAGCCCCCGGGCTCCTGTCTCCTTAAATGTGGTCTGATGTTGATGGGGTATCCAAAATTCTCCCAAGTTGACGCAGGTGCGTGATAATGCTCGTGTCGGTATTCTCCAGCTGTTCGGCCAGAATGATTGGACATTCACACGTGGGTAGGTTTCCACTAAGGTCTTCAACATGTCCGACTCCACTGTTGTCGGTCTTGAAATTTTGGTGCACAAATTTTAAGTTCAACAATGCCAGGTTGGGCTTTCCTTTAAACCAGGGCTTACACAATTTTGGTTAAGTTCAAGTTCCACAATTCATACAGCACATAAACTTACGAAAACATACAGTGGTTGGGTAGAATAATGTGACCACCTAGTAATAGGTGGACTTACGTACTTAGTAGGGAGTGGGACCACCTTTGGCATTCAAAACCGCCTGAATCCTTCTTGGAATGGACGCATACAAATCCTGGATAGCGGTTAGTGGGATGTTGCACCATTCTTCATACAGAAACTGCTCCAGGTCTTTGAGAGATGCAGGAGTAGGATAACGTAATCTTACTCTGTTTTCCAACACAGACCACAGTGGCTCAATGATGTTTAATTCTGATGATTGGGGAGGCCGAGGAAGGTGCGAAAGTTCACCCTCATGTTTCTCAAACCATGATTGGACATTCCGAGCTCTGTGGATTGGGGAGGCCGAGGAAGGTGCGAAAGTTCGCCCTCATGTTTCTCAAACCATGATTGGACATTCCGAGCTCTGTGGATTGGGTCGTTATCATTTTGATAGATGGCATCCCCTGCACGAAACAATGCCTGAGCCATTGGATGGACTTGGTCTGCCAAAATGGTTTTTATACGCCCTGCCAGTCATCCGTCCTTTCAAGGTGATCAGGAGACCTGCTGAAAACCACAATATGACCGCCCAGAGCATGGCAGAACCACCACCATGGTGCACTGTTGGGAGCAGACAGTCTGGGTTGTATCCTTCTGATTATGTTCTCCACACGTCCTGCGGTAGGGGATACTGTGGATGTGAATTCATCCGACCACTTACACCCTTCCATGCATCGGCAATCCACGTTGTATGCTCCTGGCACCACTGCCGTCGCCCGGGTCACCAGAGGTTTTGCAATAGCAGCTCTGCCATGAATATCTTGTTTATGGAGTTCCATGTGCACTGTTTTCGCTGGTACTGGAGTCGGGAGATGCAAATTCAGATCTGCACTATTTTTGGCGCCGTGGTTTTCTTATTACGGGTAACAATCCTTTGTAATGATCTCCTGTCTCTATCAGTTACGGTCGTTTTCTGGCCGCTCTTGTGTTTTTGCAGACGAGATTTTTCCACGCACACGGTATGCTATCATGCTCTCGAATACCCACTACCTTGGCGACCGCGGTCACGGTGGCACCAGCTAGTCGTCCACCATCAATTAGCCCTTTTTCGAAGTCCGTTAGGTCACTCATTTCGTCGTCACCCTGAAAGAAATTTTGCAACAAGACACTTTACATGCACTTAAATAGGAGCTTGAGGTTCTAAACAAAGCTATTACAATCAAAAAGTGGTGGATACCTTTGTGTATTGCGACGTACGCAGCTGCATTAAAAGTCGCACCTCTGAGCGTGCTGTTCACATTATTCTGTCCAGCCCGTGTATGTTTTAGAAAGCTTTCCTGTAAATGTAACCCGCTTGTAACGGGGAGTTCGGGACCGACGGAAATCCTTGTTAAATCCGGACGCTCGCTAAATCCGTTTTGGGGTGAAAAATATCACTATGTAAAAATATACATATGTAATATTATGCATATACACTCAATGGACAAAACATTAGGCATACCTACCTAATAGCGCGTTGGTCCTCCTTTTAAATCCGGTGATCTTGGGGGCCATTGGATAGCTCCAAATTCAGATGAATGCTCCTCGAGCCATGCCTGGGTGGTTGCGGCCCGTTGGGGAAGCTCATTGTCTTGCGAAACAGACTATCGACCGCAGGATGCGCGAAGGCCATGAAAGCGTGTAGGTGAACAGCCAGCACATGCTGGCAGCGCGCAGAGGTTAAGGATACCTCCAGACACAATAAGGGACCTAATATGCCCGATGAGAAGGCTCCGAAAACCATCACAGAGACACCTTGAGCAGAGTCGACCTGGCACGACGGGACATGTCGACGCCACAACCGCACCCTCCCGTCAGCTCACTACAGCTTAACACGGGATTCATCTGACCACACGACGTGACCTCACTTGGCGTCCAGGTTTAATGTTCCCGGAACCAGGCGAGACGTAATGTCCGATGACGAGCAGTCAGCAGTGGCACAAGAGTAGTGCGTAGGCTCCCGTAGTCCAAGGTATGCAGCGTACGCCGTACCGTACCGTTCGCTGATGCTGCTTGGGCCTCCGACATTTAACCTGGATGTGATTTGCGCTGCTGTTACCAAGCGGTCGGCCTGTACGTACCTGGATAATATACGTCGACCCCGGTCATCAATGGCGTGTAGTAGGCTATCGCTTGTTCTCTGGGCGCTGATACGTCCGTCGATAGTATTGTCGCGGTACACCCTTGATACGGTTGCTCTCGGGAACTCTAGGGCTCTTACCACTTGGGTGATAGAATGACCCAGCTGTCTTGCGCCGACAATGCGTCCATGATCAAAGTCGCTCAGATCACCACGTTTACTCATGCTCGTCGATTGTGATGCACTGTTTGGAAGCCTTGCTTCCCGCCTATTTATCGTCTGCGATCGGTTTGGGTCTGTTCCACTCTCTGCTTGTGTGATGCCCATGTCAACTGCCCATCAGCTCTATCCCTAATGTTTTGTCTACTAAGCGTACATAGAACCCGTTTATAACGACAAGCTCTGTATCGACAGAAATCCTCGTTAAATCCGGACGGTCGCTAAATCCGTTTGGGGGTGAAAAATCCCATTATGTAAGAATATGCATACGTGATATTATGCATATACGTTTATTTCAAATATCCATAGCAATCGGACTTCAAAGGTTTAATTAGTTAACTACAGTAGTACAAATAAAAATAAAATATGCACTTACATGAATACATAGTACTAGCTAATTCTTAAGCCGACAATATGTGGAAAAATATTCTAAAACAGAAAAAGCGCGCCACCCTTAGATCAGGTGGCGCGCGCGAGCTCGGGAAGACGGTCTCTTGTACAACTCACTTGCTGAGCAGTTGATGTACTGCCACCTCATTTCTTTTCTATCAGAATTCTTCCACTAGCACAACAAGATTACCCTGCGCTGTTGCAATTTCGTTTCAGTATGACAGCATTTTTTCTATTCCTCCATTCTAGGACAGTGCGCAGCAGAATTTATTTTTGCCTCAATAAATATTGAATTTCATGAAATTTTGTTAGTTTGCTTGTTAAAAATGATCATCTTAGCTTTTCTCGCCCTCGTTATATTCGGTATTTCATTAAAATTTGTTCGTTAAAAGCGATCAAATTACTTTTGAATTCACATTGCGCCAAATAAAAGCTCCTGTTCTGCTTGTTAAATTTGCGGTATTCACTATATTGACAAAAGTCACCGGACACATAGAAGAGAAACACAACATAGCATTTATTGACATACATTAGTACGGTGTCGCTCCACCTTTGGTCTTAATACATGCACTGACCCTTCGAGACATGCTTTCGACAAGGTTTTGGAACACAGCGATAGGTATGCGCTTCCATTCAGTACATAATGCTGCCGCTAACTGTTGCTTAGTAGTAGGCCTTGGTTCCAAGCTTCTTATGCGGTGCTTTAATTCATCCCATAAGTGCTCTATGGGATTAAGATCAGGACTCTGTGCTGGCCAGTTCACATACGACACGGAATTTTCGTCAAACCACGCAGTAACAGTCCTTGCTTTATGGCTCGGTGCATTATTCTGCTGGTACCAACAAGGTTCAGTTCCATAGTATTGCCACAGAGTTGGTAGGGCATAATTGTCCAGAATATCGAGGTAGACGTGCTGGTTAACAGGTTTGTCCACGATAACCAATGGGCCGGGACCATACCACGAAAAACACCTACGCACGAGTACACTGCCAGCTCCAAACTTGACCGTAGGAACAGTACACTGTGGTAAAAAGTGTTACCCCGGCTGCCGTCATACCCACACACGGCCATCAGACTGATGGATCGTGTATCTGGATTTATCAGTCCATAGGACCAGTTTCCATTGATCTACGGTCCAGGATAATTGTTCTTTACACCATGCTAAACAACGAGTAGCTTTCCGAGTTGAGATGAAAGGCTTATGAGCAGCCGCACGACCACGGTAATCCATGGAATGAAGTTCTCTGTGAATGGTACGTGTACATACCGAGGTTCCAGCATTTTTACTCACCTGTACACTGAGGTCTTGTGCAGTACTCCGTCGATTAGCTGTAACGACTCTCCTGTGGCTTCGACGTCCTCTATCACCTATTTTCTTCGGTCTGCCGGTACGTTTTGCTACTTCAGGCACGCCATGTGTCTTCCACTTTTTCAGTACATCTAAAACAGTTGACTTAGGTATGTTTAAACGCCTCTCGGTTTCTCTTATGGACAACCCACTAATATAACACCCAACAATCTTTCCTTTCTCAAAGTCAGTTTTCTCCCGCCGCGACAATCTCACTCAACCTCAGCGTGCGATATGTTCGCGGTCAGCTGCAGGCTTGTTTTTATACCGTTTGCAGCTGTACCGAGCATCTTAACAAGGCAGCAGATCCGTTCGTTTGCTTTTGAAGGGGTGTCCGGTGACTTTTGTTAATATAATGTAGATAAATACGGGCTCGGTACAAGAGTGTACCGAGGCCTTGACATAAATCCTTACATTAGAGAGATGAGTTCTCTCGTTTAGTGACGTCACGCTGAAACTAAGGCATCCGATAGGTTTCCAACGCTGTCGTGTGTGACGTCAAACACAATACCGACGTATCAGTTTGTGTAACATGAGAGTGACGTCACAAGCGGTGAGAACTCATCTCTCCTAATGTCATGGCCTTGTGTTTTCCAGATGGCCTTGGTTCTACTGTAAATTGAAATTCGGTAATCTTCATCTGACTGCTTTTGAGAACGCACACAATTTAAGCTGTTTGCTTTCGATTTATGGTTTCGAATCATTAAATATTCTCTGGCATGATCAGCCACCTTTTTGTTTCTGCCTGAAGCAGGAACGTCGCTAAACTTCGAAATCAGGGTGGGCAATGGGTGGCCGAGTAGTATTTTTGCTGGGGCCAGTTTATTAATAATTTTTTTTTACGAAACACTGAAAGAAATAATTTTTAATGCTATTTAATATAGGCTGCAAATGAATTCGTACCCCCTCCCCCCGGACGCACACACACACGGATCTGACTAGTAATGCCACTGGTAAACTAATAATAAAAGCGCATTACTAGTGGGTTACTGGTGTAAAATATGAGTGTTTGTAAAATACCGCCTTCAGCTCTTTTCTTGCTGTGAATGCATTGTCTTAATTGCATTTCAAAATTTTGCATTTTTGTTTATTAAAATAGTACAGTATAGTTGAACAATTTCTTCAAAGAAAATGTTCTTTTTGTTTACGTGAACCAAATTTTAACGTCGTGATAAGCAGACAATACCTCCCCCTGCTTAACTCCCTTTCTTCAAGCCAGCGACGTTACCTTGCTCTTAACTCCCTTTCTTCAAGCCAGCGACCTTACCTTGCTCTTGACTCCCTTCCTTCAAGCCTCGTTAATTCCCTTCTTTCAAGCCAGCGACCTTACTCTCCTACGAAGCAGCCGTCAGCTGCGTTCTGCTCTCTCACGGTCCGGGAGCAGGCTTAAAAGCCCTGGTACAGCTTTAGATTCCACTTTCCGTGTTGGAATTCCCTACTTAGTAGAACAAACAGCAGCGTAATTAGTAATGATCACCCTCAATGAATTCCTATCCACCCTCCTCATTCGCCCCTGACCATACTAACATGAAAAAAAGACTTAAACTAAGTATTTGGATTGGCCTAAAGTATCAAAAGCAAAGAGTACACAAAAGTTACAAAATCAAACTATTTCTCAGAATATGCCAACCACGGAAAGTGATTCAACCCTGTACTTCGGAAGCGTAATATTTTTTGTACTACAGAAAATTCATATTTTGGAGGCGGAATCTATGTGCAGGGACGCACAGGGTGTCCACAAAGTCTCTTTACAATTTTTCACATTTATTACGGACACCCTGTACTATGTAAGTTCATGGTATTTGTTGTATATTGTACTGTAAATATCAAAGTTTTGATTGACATTATCGTTTTTTGTTATAGGTCCCTCATTGACGTAGCAGGTACTGTTCTATGAAAATGTGGTCCCCACAAGAGAGAGTGCAGTGTGTCGCTTGGCTCATCGAAACAAAATCTGATACACAAACGCAACGACATTTACGGACTAAGTATGGGAAAACCCCCGCCATCTCGTTCTAGTATCGGCCAATGGCACCAGAAATTAATGGAGACTGGGTCCGTGTTGGATCAAGATCGTAGTGGCCGCCCACGAACATCGAATGAAGACATCGTGATTCATTTTCACGAAGCCCGAAGAAGTTCATTCGTTCCGCTGCCGGAGAACAACAAATGCCCCAGTCCACGGTACACAGGGTGCTATATAGAATCTACGCTTATATACATACAAAGTGCAACTATTACAAACACTTGAGGCGAACGATATACCACGACGAAAATAATTTCCAGTAACGATGATGGATAGAATGAGTGAAGATTCCGAGTTTCTCGCGCATGTTTGTTTTACGGACGAGGCAACTTTTCATGTCTCTGGGCAGTTAAGCAGGCACAATGTCAGGATTTGGGGGTCTGAAAATCCTCATGCATTTATGGAATTTGCGAGAGACAGTCCTAAAGTGAACGTGTGGTGCCGTGTTATGCATAACCGAGTCCTTGGACCATTTTTCTTCAGTGAGAAAACAGTGACGACAGAAGTTTACCTGGATGTTTTGCGTGAGTATGTTGTGCCACAATTGGAGGACCTTCAACCAAGCGTGATATTCCAACAGGACGGTGCGCCACCACATTGGGGACTGCACGTTCGGGACTTTTTAAGCACAACATCCCCAGGGAAGTGGGTTGGACAGGATGGTTCAATTGCATGGCCACCTCGTTCCCCCGACGTCACACCTCTGGACTTTTTTTGTGAAGGATATCGTGTATCGGACAAAGGTGGGGATATGTGAAGGATATCGTGTATCGGACAAAGGTGCAGGACATCGATGACCTGAAATCGAGGATCAACAATGCCATTTCGACCATTACTGAGGACATGCTGCAGCGCACGTGGTTGGAACTGGAGTTTCGGCTAGATGTTCTACGCGCAACAAATGGTGCGCATATTGGGCTTTTGTAATGAAGTAGAAAAAAACTTTACTCTTTGCTCTTACTTACGTATGTGCTCAACCACATTTGTCTATCTCATACAGTGTATCCGCAATAAATGTACAAAGTCGTAAAGCGACTTTGTGGACACCCTGTTTTTACGAAACGAACCAAAAAAAGAGCTCCTAGGCACCCCGAAATTGTTTTTTTTTACCTTTTCTTTTTTTTTCATATGTAGAGGATTTTAGGAAGGGAGTGTCTGACCCCAGGTATTAAACAACCCTTAGAAATAGGAAACTAGGAAATTTGGGCTAGAGCGCCCGATAGGAAAGGGACACGGAAGCGAAGTAGAAAAGGGGAGGAAGACGCCATGATTTATTACCGGGAGGCCAGTACCCGTTTTTTTTTTTTTACCTACAGGTTCAGAATACTTTTATGTAGTCAGTTCATGTTCCGAATGTTTTACAGAATATTTGTGGTTTTATTTTCAGTTTCTCTCATTCAGTTTTGGTTTTCTTTTGCTTCGGGGTTTAACGACCACCAAGATCAACTCTTTGGGCCATAGGGGTCTCCAGTTTCTATTGTGGGGCTGCTGGTTCCAGGGAAGGGGGGGGGGGCGACGCCGTGAGACAAACACACCTTTGGTGTCTCATCCAGACTCGAACTTGGACTACTACACTGCTGGCCACCCAAAATGCAACACCAAGAAGGAAGCATCCGATTGGCCTGAAATTCTCAGCATACGTCGCCCGCGAGAAGACATGCAAACGATTAGCATTGCAGGGCATATGCAAATCATCTGCGCATGGAACGCCACCGAGAAGCACTGTACGAAGGGTGCACAGAAGGCGGGGTGTAAGTAGTGGAAGTGTGTTGTGCCGCCGGACCTGTGCATGGGAAGCTTCCTGATGCCTCGTAGCAAAATACGGCAGTCATTCCAGCACGTTTTGGAGTTCGACAGAGGACGAATAGTGGCTTATCGCGACAGCGGTTTATCGTACCGAGACATCGGCGCCCGTGTGGGACGGCATCCAGCCACAGTGAGGCGAGTATGGATTCGGTGGGTGCAAGAGAGACGGACGGACCGACGTGAGCGATTGCCGCAGCCGCGGCACACCCCGAACGAGAGGACCGGCATGTTGTGCGGCGGGCATTGACGGCTCGCACCGCCACATCACGAACGTTAGCGCAGGAATTAGGGTGTGTTGCGCAACAGCCTGTGTCAGCACGTACCGTTCGACGTCGTCTGCAGGAGCGGGGACTTGTCGCACGGCGCCCTTTGCTCCGATTACCATTGACGTTACACCACCGGCGAGTGCGGCGGAAGTGGGCCGTTGAACGCCGCACCTGGACTACGGAATGGCATGATATTGTCTTCTCCGACGAATCCCGCTGTTGCCGCCAGCACAACGATGGTCGGATCCGCGTGTGGCGGCACCGCGGCGAGAGACTGTATGACGTCTGCATTATGCATCGCCATAGTGGTCCGTCGCCTGGCGTTATGGTTTGAGGCGCAATTGGATATGACACCCGCATCCCTCTGGTAGGCATCGCCGGTACACTCAACAGCCACCGCTACATCTCCGACGTTTTGTAGCTTGTAGTCCTCGCTTACCTGCAGGACCTGCCAGCGGCCACGTTTCAACAGAACAATGCGCTCCCGCACGTTTCATGCATTGCGCAACAATTCTTCACCGCCCACCAGGTGTCACTGCTGCCGTGGCCCGCCTGTTCTCCCGATATGTCGCCCATCGAACACGTCTGGTCGCTGATTGGCAACCGAGTGGCAAGGCAAGCACCACCCCAGGCTACGCCTGATTAACTGTGGTAACGTGTGGAAGCAGCCTGGACCGACATACCACAAGCCCACATCGAAAGCCTCTTTCATTCGATGCCGCGGCGTGTAGCGGCCGTTATTGCCAGCCATGGGGGCCACACGAATTATTGATGTCTGCGTGTTCCGCAAGTCACACGGGCCTGTAAGCTCAATCATTTCATCTTTGTATCTATTGTTATGTGTCCAGTAAATCTGGCTTTGCTGTCTCGTGTCCTTCATGGTGTTGCATTTTGGGTGGCCAGCAGTGTAGTTCGAAACCTCTGTCTATGACCATTTGGTTACTGGGACGGCTTCTTTAGTTTGCAAGATTAATGCTTTTAGGCTTAGTTTTATAAATCAAGTACATATGTTTTAAGTTCAACTTTTTCTGCATAGTACACTGCCGGACAATTGCCAAGGACGGATGACAATAGCAACGATAGCAACCATAAAATGGAAGGCAAGAAAATGTGGAAATTAGCATAAGTGCGGATACAGTAAGACGTGTTGTGCGTATGCAACTTTTGGATTGCCGAACTTGTTCGTGACGTCATAGCGCTGATAAGAGATATAAAGGATTTGACGCGTATTGACCGTTGTTGTTCAAACGCAAAGTTGAAAGGGAAAGTATCAATTGACGAACTTGCAATTTCCAGTATGTCTTCCCGACATCACCTAGATGATTTTACGCGTGGCCTTATTATTGGCAAGATTGAAGAAGGGCGAAAAATAACAGATGTTGCCAGGGAGTTGGACGTCAGCCACAGTGTTGTTTCAAGGCTTTGGAAATCATTTCAAACAAATGGAGAGTGTAGCAAACGTCACGGGGAGGTCGTGTTCGCAGTACGACACCTGCATAAGATCGGTAGATAGTGCTATCAACAAAAAGACACCAGCGCAGCACAGCTAGTGAGGTAGCAAATCAGTTTATGGCTGCTACTGGCAAGCGGATCTCCCGAAAAACTGTCGCCAGACGTTTGCATGAAGGAGGACTATACGCCCGCCGTCCTGTTGTGTGCATCCCATTGTCCAGACGTCACCGTACCGCCCGTTTGCAATGGCGCAATTGGACTGATGACGACTGCTCTGCTGTCCTCTTCTCAGATGAGAGTAGATACAGTCTATCGTCTGATTGTCGACGACAACTGATCTGGCGTGATAGTGGTACTGCATATTGTCCAGCAAACATAAAGGAAAGGGACCGATATCCGACATGTAGTGTCATGGTATGGGCTGGCATCGTGATAAATGGCCGTACGTCCCTCTATGTGCTTCCAACTGGGACTATGACTGGCCAACGATACATTAATGATGTTCTGCTACCTCATGTTCGTATGTTCCGTGGTGCTGTCGGTGATAGATCAATTGTCATGGACGACAACGTAACATGTCATCGAACAGTCGCTGTCCAGGAGTGTATTGAGAGCGAGGATATTCAACGCCTCGTATGGCCAGCACGTTCTCTAGATCTGAATCCCATTGAAAATGTGTGGGATGCTTTGGGGAGGAGTCTTGCTGGTCGCCAATGCCCTTCAATAAACAAGGACACCCTCATTCGTGTACTGACAGAGGAATGGGATAAATTACCCCAACAGCTGCTTGATAATATTGTGCAAAGCATAACACGACGTGTGTAATCTTGCATCGCCCTCCATGGTGGCCATATCCCGTATTGACATCTTGCGCAGAAACGCCTGCGGACGGTAATTGCATTTTTTTCACGTTTATTTATTCTGCACAAAATGGCCTGTTTGTCCCTTGAACACGTTCCAAAGCCTTCTGGATTTCTGAGCACAATAAATTGTCTTTCTTGTAATGTCCTGGCATTCTGACATTATTTTATTTCACTTGGCATCCAATCACACTTACTTTTTTATGCGCTATATAGCCGTTTATGATCCGTCCTTAGCAATTGTCCAGCAGTGTATTTACCCTGTGTGTGCGTGTGTGTGCGTGTGTGTGTGTGTGTCTTCTTTTTGGTTTCATATCACTTTGTCCGTTTTCATTTCGTCCACGTTCATTTGGTCCAGTTGGTTTCGTCCAAATTGAATTTGCCCATCGTTCACTTTGTTCGCTGTTCATTTAGTCCACTGTTCATTCCGTTCACTGTTCGCCTTTCAATTTGTCCACATTCATTTCGTCCTCAATTCTCATTTCTGGATGGGATACCATGGAAATTTTCTGTTCTGATAGTATTTTCGCTACTAGGCAGAAAAATAAAAGGTCAGCGGGCATTGCTTACATGTAACTTTCTTTCCTGTTTAAGTTTTTCAATGAAAATATAACGATTTTAAATGTTATTTAAAGTAAAACGAGGAACTGAACTTCGCGCGATATCAATCAGTATATAGTATAAATCAAAGTTTATTCCAATGGCCATAAATGTGTTGGATTGAACAGGAAATTATTTTTTTTTTGATTGGAGGTTTAACGACCACCGTGAGCAACTCAATGGGCTATAAGCAGTCACCCGTCCCTAATTTAGGGTCACTGGTTCCAGGGAAGGGAGAGAGCCAGTGCCGTAAGGTAAACACATCATCCATGCCTGACCGGGATTCGAACCCGGACCCCTTACGGACGAATGATCAGAGGCCAGCGCCTTAGACCACTGCACCACCCTTTCTTCTTTATATAAAAAGTTTCTATTTTCCTTCTCTCACGTCGTAAATTCACAGTAAATATCAATTTGAAATTTTTTGTTCACCATTATACTTTTATGGATTTTTTCTCACGTTAAATAGCTATGACACAGATAGAGAGCATTATAGTTCATTCGTATCAAAATTAGTAATACGGAAATTGTAAACAGATAATCATAAAAATAAAAAATGAATATACTGAAAAGTTAAAAACTATATGAAGACAATATACCAGATGTATTTCAAAACGTTAAAAGATTTTTGTAAAACTTTTATTTATGTCATAGTGTTTGACATCGTACCACACAAAAGAGTTAAAAAGTTCTTCAGAGTTCAGTTCGTCCTTTTATTTTAAATAACATTTGAAATCTTTATATTTTAATCGAAAAACTTACATAAGAAAAAAAAATCGCATGTAAGCAATGTCAGCTGACCATTTTGTTTCTGCCTAGTAACAAAAACTCAAACTAAAACAGAAAATTTCCACGGTATTCCATCCATTCTCAGGACGAAATAAATGGGGACAAAATGAACGGCGGACGAAATCAATAGTGGGCTAAGTGAACAGCGGACAAAGTGAATGGTGGACAAAGTCAAACGTGGACGAAATGAACTGGACCAAGTGAACGTAGACGAAGTGAACTGAACCAAGTGAACGTGGACGAAATGATCACGGACTAAGTATCGCGTCACCGTCTTTTCTGCCTGTCTGTCTGTCTGTCTGTCTGTCTGTCTCTGCCCTGCTTGTAAGCGAACCCTGAAGTGTATACATATGGTTGTTTTATGGGTATAGTTTGGCTATTTTTCACTGAGTGGAAGGAAGATTCAGCTACCTTTCCCCCCAAAAAAATTTAATAGAAAAAAGAAGCAAGTTCAACTTAGAAACACACCTGTCTTTCGTAAGCAACGAAAAGGCTTTTGGTCATGAGCGCCCATATCTTAGTTTTCAGAGGCGATGGACAGGGCCCGAATAAGACATTCGACCCACGGGCAGAAAAGTGGCGAGGACCCTATCGAAACTAAATCTTTCACCAATGTATAGCGCTGGAGATGTCACGTGACACCACATGGAAAGCACATTATACACAGTCGAGTCACAATGTTGTGACCACTTCCTGCTTTTGACGTCAACAGCACGTAGCCAATGAAAGAAGGCACGTGTCGTGAGCTGGCCTGGAGGGTATATAAGGTGTGTTGTATGGTATTCTGAAAACATATCACTCGTTGCTGTCGTGGATAAAAGGATCGATTTATCAGATTTGCAAAAACGGATGATTATCGGCTTTCGGGCCAAGGGTGGCAGTATTTCTGAAACAGCGCAGTTTGTGAACTGTTCGCGTGCTGCTGTGGTTGAAGGGTATCGTGATTGGAGAAATGGCACCACTGCAAATAAGCGACGTGGAAACTGCTGAGCACTACGTGCCACTGATGTGAGAGGTGAACGTCAGCTTCGAAGGTGCGTGAAGGCCGATCGACACGATATAGTGGAGTAACTCACTGGCCGAATGAACCAGGGGGCTACCGGAAGTGTACCTAAAACGACAGTTCAGCGAATCTTGCTGCGTATGGGACTCCGATGCAGACGGATGGCCATTGCCCAAGAGCGGGAATCGAAGCCGCACCTCCCGATTTCCGTTCGAGTATGCTAACCGTTACACCACCCAGAACAGTGAAGTTCCAAGCAACTGAGACTAAGGAAACTTGCTTAGGAATCTGGCAACCCAGCTTCCTCATAGCGTTTTGATCCATCTCCCATCCAGAAACGGATGTAAGTTGGAATTCACCAGTACCACAGATAAATCTACGAAGGAAGAATATTCTTCATAATACATGGGAAATCGACAGAATATTCAAAGCAAACAGAATTCATATTCTATTTACTTTGAATATTCTATCGATATCCCGTGTAGTATGAAGAATCTTTCTTCCTTCATTGATGAACTAGGTTTTATGGGCGTTTTAATAATTCAGATTTTTTGCACACAAATGTGCACGTCGTAATTAAAATACTTGCCCTAGTTTTATACCAATAGAAAATATTACTAAACAGTTACGCCAAAGTTGAACAGTTACGCTGTGGTCTAAGCGATGGCTTCAGATCATTCGTCCGGAAGGGTCCGGGTTCGAATCCCAGCGAGGCATGGATGTTGTGTTTGTCTTACGGCACTGGCTCTGCCCCTTCTCTGGAACCAATGACCCTAAGTTAGGGACGGGCGACTGCTTATAGCACATTGAGTTGCTCCCGGTGGTCGTTAAACCTCCAATCAAAAAAAAAAAAAAAAAGTTGATCATAACGTGAACATTTTATTCTTTTAGAGAACTAAGGCAAGTCTATTTGAAATGCCTCACGATCTCGCACGCAAAACACTTAACTGCCGTGTGACAGTGTTGTGACGAACTACAGAGGTGAAGCACGTGTCAAGAAGACAAATCTGCACTGCAGCGATACATTCCGTCGGTGTAGCTTAGTTGGTTGGAGCAGCTCACTCCGAAACGAGGAGACGCGATTTCGATATCCGTTGCCGACAAATTCCTGTTTTCGCATTGACGGCTGAAGGTAAAAATGGATATAGAGGCAGTTGGGTTCTTCGAAAAATGTGTGATATTCGTTCCACACACCGTCTGGAATTAATGAAAGGTTCCTTCTTCGCTCCAAAAATAAATAAATAACAAGAAAGATGACACCGAATTTTCGAGTGTAATAAGCACATCTCTTGAATCCGTTCTGACGCGAATTAAATTTATCAAAGCTACTCAAAGTCAATGGAACCGGTATTGAAAGCAATAGTATCTGACGGAAGAAAGAAGTTTTTAATCCCTCAGATATTGCTGAAAACGGAATCGTGAGCTTACGCCCTCTGTTTGCAGACTTGTGCGTTAAGAAAAACATGAATTTCTTAACGCACAAAGAATTTTTCAAATCGGACTGTTAGAAACTGAGATATTGACAAAAATAAGATGTGACTTTACACCCCCTGGTGGGAAAACCATGCATTATTTTAGGAAGAAAGTATTCTCAAAAGTATTTTCAATATGAGCGGTATCGGTCCAAGAAAAAAAAAATCAGTATAGTTTTCAGGAGCCCAGATTTTGCTACAAATACATCAGAAGCAGAAATTAACAATTACGTGGCCAAACCGTTACTTACCAAACATTAGAAATTATATGAAAAATATTTTCCATCAGGTGTTGTATGCGATACATGAAGAATTTTTCAAATGTGAGTTTTAGAAGCAGAAATAACGCAGAAAATGCATTTTACCTTTGTGCCCCCTAGCAGAAAGTCTACGATTTACTTGAAAATTTTGAATTTACAGGAAAAACGTTTCGCATCGGAAACACTATCCAACAAAGAAGGAATTTTTCAAATCGGACTCCTAGAAGTAGAGATATTGACAAAAATAATATACACATCCGCGCCCCCTGGCGTAGAAACCATGCACTATTTTAAGAAGAAAATGTTCCTAAAAGGTTTGTCGATATGAGTAGTATCGGTCTACAAACAACTTTTTTTCAACCGACATTTTAGAAGCTCATATTTTGCTGCAAATACATCAGAAGCGGAAATTAAGACTTACGCCACCTGATGGCCAAACCATTTTTTACAAAAGTTAGAATTTATGTGCAAAGGATTTCCCATGAGGAGCTGTATCCGGTGCAGAAAGAATTTTTCAAATCAAAGATTTAGAAGCAGAGATATAAGGGGGAGGGGGTTACCTTTACGCCCCCTAGCGGAAAGCCTATGAATTATTTGAAAATTTTGAAATTATATGAAAAACATGTCATACGGAAAACACTATCCAACAAAGAAGGAATTTTTCAAATCGGACTCCTAGAAGTAGAGATATTGACAAAAATAAGATATACATCTACGCCCCCTGGCGGAGAAACCATGTAATATTTTAAGAAGAAAATATTCCCAAAACGTTTATCGACGGGAGTGGCATCAGTCCACGAAATAGTTTTTTCAATCGATATTTTAGAAGCTCAGATTTTATGGCAAATACATGAGAAGCAAAATTTAACACTTACGCCTCCTGGTGGCCAAAGTATTCGTTACCCAAAATTCGAAATTATATGCAAAAGATTTTCCATCAGGAGATGTATGCGCTAAAGAAAAAAGTTTTCAAATCGGAGTTTTAGAAGAAGAGTTATTGGGGAAAATGTAATTTACTTTTACGCCACCTAGCGAAAAGTCTATGCGTAATTTGAAAAAAGTAATTATATCTAAAATACTCTTCGACATAAATGGAATCGAAAGATAAAAGCATTTTTTCAATCAGATGTTTAGAAGCAAATATGTGGAATAAAACGTATTTTTGAATTCGACATCATCTGCATTTACGCCCTCTAGTGGCGAAATTGTACATCGTAAAAAAACCCCAAACGAAATGATGGATCATCATTCGCATATTTCAAGCTTTCCAATCCAAAAAGAATTTTTCAAATCTGACTATTAGTTGCTGAGATATCGTGTCTACAGACGGACGGACAAACCGATAACATAAGCACGATCTATTTTTACAAAAGACGTGCTAAAAATTAAGAGGGAGGTGATGTGGTGTACTACAGAGGTGAAGCACGTGTGAAGACGACAAATCGGCAGCGGTACATTCCGTCGGTCTAGCTTAGTCGGTTAGAGCAATTCACTACGTAGGGAGGAGAGGCTGATTCGATCCTCATCACCCACAAATTCCTGTTTTCAGTGTCTAATGACTTTATACTTAAATACAGAATATAGGTAAGCAACAATTAAGAACTGTGGTAGAAAAAAAAGCAAAACAACTTAAAGTATTTACTCTTGAATATATAAAAACGCTCGAAGCATAATCCACAATGTTTTGCATATAATTCTTTTTCTCTTGACTCTGCTTTAAAAAAAAAAGGACACAAGTCTGTTTCTTCGTCCCCACGAAGAAAACCTGTCAATTCACTATATTCTGAAGGATGCGTAATTATGTGCAAACAACTGTAATTCATAACATTCTATCCCCATTGGTATAAAAATTTTAGTCACTGAACCGATATTTCTTTCGTAATATTAATTAATTATTGCTTTGACTACGTAAAGGGGCCTGAAATCCTATGGAATAGCTGCTTTGCCGCCATCCAGTTTGTTTTAAATCTAAATCGCGAAAAACAACAACCGAAAATTGCTTTTCGTTTTAATACTTCATTCAAACCTACCATAAAAATATTGCTATTTCTTTAACCAATTTCATGTGAAAATTCCTCCAAAGATTTCGTAACATATTTTTATTGAGGCTGGAGAACCCTCAGCCGTGAGGACCTCCGGTTGCTGGGGCTAAAAGTACGCCCCTGCATTCAGCACTTAATCTGCTGCCAAACGTATTTTTCGATAAATTTTCCTTTCTTGAACAGTTTAAAAGAAATCAGCCGGTTTCACATCGGTGGCGTTTTCGTTTGCTTGCATGTTACCGAGCTTTTTTTTTTTTAAATAAAGTATCGCAAGGTAATCTATGAAGACTTTTAATTTTATTCGGTTGTACATTATCAACCTTGTATGTTAAGAGATACTCGTTGAAAGCAATGAAAACGTAAAATCAAAATCAGTCTACGTATGAATACAAAACGACCGTTTTAAAATTACGTACAAACGCTGCAGATTAAAGTATTCTGGAGTAGTTTGCTATAAACTTTGAATAGGTATCATCTAAAATTTTAACTGAAGACTTAAATGTTTCAAACCGAAAAATGTCTCATTAAATGCAGACACATTTGTTTATGAGTAAATATCTGACGTGCTATTTCTTCAAGTACTTAAGAGATGGCAGCACATAATAACTTAAAAACATTTTTAGCATACTTGGTAAGCACCGGTTTTGGGACTTTTTTGCTTAATCCTTCTTTAACAGGAGGGAAATATAAACTGCACGCTACGTTGTTTTGCTTAGTTCTGTGCTTGAATTCCGAATTAAAAATCCTGGAACACAAGAAGAAGGCACTTTTAAATACTTTGGTTTGGGGCATAACTCGATACTTTCTTTGCAAGACGAAAAAAAGAAAAAAGAAAAAAGAGCCTTGAATAATTTATGTTACGATTTTTGAGTCCTCAATAATACAAAAATAATCGTGTAGGTATAATAGTAGGATATATAACCGAAACCAAATTGAAGTTTATGTGGTGTTTTTCTCTTTTCAGCAATAATAAATCACGTAAGAATGCAAATAGTGAGAAAATTTTGTTGAATTCTTACCCTCCGAAAATGTCGCAGTGAAAGAAAACAAGAAGAGGATGGGGGATGTACGTAATTAGGACACATTACTTAATATGCAAGTTTCCGATAGAAAAAAATTGCTCCATAAATGTTGCAGTGAAACAAAAAGAGGCGAGGGAGGAGATCCTTCTCCAGAAAACATCGCTTCACGTCGTTGTTTCGGATGGGTAATGAATTCGATGAGAGACGGCTTAATAATTTTATTTTGAAAATTCGGTATATCAGTTCTTCATGTATTTTGGCTTCGTATTCTGTATGTTTATTTACTTGCACTAAATCTGTTTCCGTGTAGTCGGTGGTTTGTAGCAAGATCAAAGTATTTAGCAAAGTTATAAAAATATTTCCTTGTTCGAGTTTTAGTGCACTTAATTCGGTTTCAGTTTTACCAATTGTTACAGCAAGGCTTGAGAGAATATGATATTTTTCACGAATTTTCAGCAAAATTAAAATAGTTAGATTATTTTGTGAGTTTTCAGTAAAATTATTTATTTCCCTGATGGACGTTTAGTGCACTTTAATAAGGTTTCAGTTTCACCTGTTGTGTTAGTCTCGTGATTACATGGGAGTTTTTGCAAAACCTACTTTTAATTTGTTTTCTGGAAGTCTTTCTTCAACTAAATACAACACGATTCACCACGGCATTTTCATTGCCATTTTCTCCACATGATTTCTTTAAACCAGTTTTACGTAATGCAGGGCATTATCTAAAGAGCAGGAAGAAGACGTCGTTATCGTTCGATAATATAAGTCTCTTCTTCTTTTCTTTTTTTCTTGGTGATTGTTCATGTTTTGGTCATCATCAAATAAATGCACAATATTCGGATGTTTCCTCCTTTGACTGGTTGCAGTTTTATTGCAAGTGAAGGTCCCAAACGTAATTTCTCTTCTAAAGGTATTTTATTTTCTCACTTAAAGTTCAGGTAACATAAGCACGCCAGACAAAAAATGAGTCACCGCTAACAGAAATGACAGTAGGAAGTTACCGGTTGCACAGAGGACGCCGTGATAGCATTGTTGGGAGATAAATAGCACTGACGTGGTCTATAGAACAATTTCTGTCTTGTGCAGTGGTGAACAGCAACATGTGTGTTGAATTTAGTCTGCAAAATGGGTCGTAGATAGACGTTACTAAGTGGCAAGAAGGAGCTATCGTGTTTGGCTCCTTCTTGCCACTTAGTAACACAAAGTGAATGAAGTCGTCCTATTTGATGATGTGTCCAAGCGTACTATCCAGTGGGTCTATAAACAGTGGTGTACAATAGTTTGCAGTTAACTGAAAATCGGCGATGTATCTGTGGCCGGAAAACGATTCTCACCAACAGGGACCGCCGCCATGTTTCACGCCTAGAAACTGTAAATCGGTTACAAACCAGGCAACAATAGCTCCAAACAGTCAATGAAAGTCCACTCCAACCAATTTCCGAAAGGACCATGTGACGAGAACAGCCTGCGATGGACATCTGGAGCAGAGTACCAAGGAAGAGGCCTATTTTAACAGCAAGTCACAAAGTCGCACGTTATCAATGGGGCTCAGAGGCCCCACAAGTTTACTGTGGAGGACTGGAAACGAGTAATTTGGTCTGATGGGTATCGTTTCTGTTTGTACTCCAATGATGGGTGGCCACGAGTGCATCGCAGGACCAATGAAGCCTTTAATCCTGATTGTGTCGAAGGTATTGTTCAAGCTGGAGGCGGTTCTGTGATGTTTTGGGGATGTATAACGTAACTCTTTTTGCGATGTGAGGTTTGTGTTACGCTAAGTTTAAAATATCCGGCTGAAGAATTTTTTTTATTGAAGGTTTAACGACCACCGTGAGCAGCTCAATGGGCTATAAGCAGCCTCCCGTCCCTAATTTAGGGCCACTGGTTCCAGGAAAGGGAGAGAGTCAGTGCCGTAAGACAAGCACAACATCCATGCCTCACCGGGATGCGGACCCGGACCACTTTACTGAAGAAATGGCGAATTAAGTGCTAGTGTATACTTAAATGTGATACACTAGTTGCATCGGATAGCTCACTTTAAATCAACGACACATAAGGCATTTTAGGGCCAGACGAAACATAGACGGAAACAGAATCACTTACGTGAACTTTTCTTGTAGTGGATCCAGAATGGCACTTTGACTTGCAACTTTAGACGACACCATTACGTTGTCTATTTACGAGATCGCATTACTTTACACAGCGTGATACTAGGACATCAGAAATACAGGATAGCCATAGCGAGTTTCACCCGCACACCACGCCACCACTCACATAAAACTTGCTTTCATTCGTAAGTTCATGTTAACAGACACACGTCATTCCCTCAACCTCACTGATGCCACATGGGTTTGGAGAGCAGAATCTGTGACGTTCAGATAAGAAAATACCTTACGGCGAATAAATAAAAATTTGCATAGAGAAAATAAAATAAACAAGAAAGATGACACCGAATTCTCGGGTGTAATAAGCACGTCTTTTGAATCCGTTCTGATGCAAATTAAATTTATCAAAGCTATTCAAAGTCAATGGAACCGGTATGGAAAACAATAGTATCTGACGGAAGAAAGAAGTTTTTCAATCGGGTCTTTAATCCCTCAGATATTGGTGTAAACGGAATCGTGAGCTTACGAACTCTTAGAAACAGAGTATCGACAAAAATAAGATGTGACTTTACGTCCCCTGGTGGGAAAACCATGCATTATTTTAGGAAGAAAGTATTCTCAAATGGTTTATCCATATGAGCGGTATCGGTCCAAGGTAAAAAATTTTAGTCGAGTTTTCAGGAGCCAAGATTTTGCTACAAATACATCAGAAGCAGAAATTAACACTTATGACCCCTGGTGGACAAACCATTCTTTACCAAACATTAGAAAATATTTGAAAAATATTTTCCACCAGGTCTTGTATGCGATACAGGAAGCATTTTTCAAATCGGAGTTTTAGGAGCAGAAAACGCAATTTACCTTTGTGCGTCCTAGCGGAAAGTCTATGATTTACTTCAAAATTTTGAATTTATAGGAAAAACATTTCGCATCGGAGACGCAATCCAACAAAGAAGGAATTTTTCACATCGGGATTTTAGAAGTAGAGATATTGACAAAAATAAGATATACATCTACGCCCCCTGGCAGAGAAACCATGCATTATTTCAAGAAGAAAATGTTCCTAAAAGGTTTCTCGACATGCGTAGTATCGGTCAACAAACTACTTTTTTTGCAATCGAGATTTTAGAAGCTCATATTTTGCTGCAAATATATCAGAAGCGGAAATTAAGACTTACGCCACCTGGTGGCCAAACCATTTTTACAAAAATTAGAAATTACGTGCAAACGATTTCCCATCAGGAGCTGTATCCGTTGCAGAAAGAAGTTGTCAAATCGGAGATTTAGAAGCAGAGATACAGGGAGAAACGCAATTTACCCTTACGCCCCTAGCGGAAAGTCTATGAATTATTTGAAAATTTTGAAATTATATGAAACGCATGTCACACTGGAAACACTATCCAACAAAGAAAGAATTTTTCAAATCGGACCCCTAGAAGTAGAGATATTGACAAAAATAAGATATACATCTACGCCCCCTGGCGTAGAAACTATGCACTATTTTAAGAAGAAAAGGTTTCCAAAAGGTTTGTCGACATCAGTAGTATCAGCCTACAAACGAAGTTTTTTTCAATCGAGAATTTAGAAGCTCATATTTTGCTGCAAATACATCAGAAGCGGAAATTAAGATTTACGCCCCCTGGTGGCCAAACCATTTTTTACAAAAATTCGAAGTTATGTGCAAACGATTTCCCATCAGAAGCTGTATCCGGTGCAGAAAGAATTTTTCAAATCGGAGATTTAGAAGCAGAGATATAGGGAGAAACGCAATTAACCACTACGCCCCCAAGCGGAAAGTCTATGAATTACTTGCAAATTTTGAAATTATATGAAAAACATGTCACACGGAAAACACTATCCAACAAAGAAGGAATTTTTCAAATCGGACTCCTAGAAGTGGAGATATTGACAAAAATAAGATATACATCTACGCCCGCTGGCGGAGAAACTGTAGAATATTTTAGGAAGAAAAAAATCCGAAAAGGTTTATTGATGTGAGTGGCATCAGTCCACGAAATAGTTTTTTCAATCGATATTTTAGAAGCTCAGATTTTATGGCAAATACATCAGAAGCAAAAATTAACACTTACGTCCCATGGTGGCCAAAGTATTCGTTACCCAAAATTCGAAATTATATGCAAAAGATTTTCCATCAGGAGATGTATGCGCTAAAGAAAAAAGTTTTCAAATCGGAGTTTTAGAAGAAGAGTTATCGGGAAATATGTAATTTAATTTTGCGCCGCCTAGCGGAAAATCTATGCGTACTTTGAAAGAGAAACTATATCTAAAATACTCTTCGACATAAATGGAATCGAAAGATAAAATATTTTTTTCAATCGGATGTTTAGAAGCAAATATGTGGAACAAAACGTAATTTTGAATTCGACATCATCTGCATTTACGCCCTCTAGCGGCGAAATTGTACATCGTAAAAAATTCCAAACGAAATGATGGATCATCATTCGCATATTTCAAGCTTTCGAACCCAAAAAGAATTTTTCAAATCTGACTATTAGTTGCAGAGATATCATGTCTACAGACGGACGGACAAACCGATAACATAAGCACGATCTATTTTTACAAAAGACGTGCTAAAAAGGAAAGTTAAATCAGAACATACGTTACAGATGTTTTTCGTACCACGAAATGAGCCCTCTCGTTGCAGTGACGATGAATTTGAACCAGCATGTGTACCTCTGCATCCTGAACGACGAAGTGTTGCCCTTTGCCCTACATCATGAGCAGCATCACATTGCCACTCCTGTCTTTCAAGACGAAAACTGCCATGTGCACAGGGCTAAAACTGTGTCTGAGTGGCATGACGAACAATCAGCAGCGCTGTATCACCTCGACTGGCTCGCCAAATCCCCAGATTTAAATCCTATTGAAAATCTTTGGAATCATTTGGAACAGAAGCTGAAACGCAGGAATAAACACCCACGCAGTCTGGCGGAACTTCAGGTCCAATTGACGCACTAGTGGCTGCAAATCGATGTTCAATATATCCACAACCTCGTTCATGCTGTTATCAATAAAAGAAGCGCCGTCACCCGTTATATTAGGCAAGTTCTGACAGGGGGGGAGGACTAATTTTTTGTCCGGTGAGCTTAAATTTGATTTAAGTTGCTAGCTTTACATTCGAGACTTTTTTCGTCGTATTATTGGAATATTGAATTGATACGTTTCGGAGCGGTTGCATATTTAATGCTGGCAGTTGACGTTTTACCATTGCACTTGAAAAGGTAAACTGTGCTTTAGCACGGAGAACTTAATGGGACCATTAGGTCGTCCTTTTCCTCACTCTTATCTTTGCTGAACTTCCTGAGAAACTCCAAAAAAGGAGAAAAGTGTGTTCTTTGAAGCTAGAGTTGCAATTAGTGATCTTTCCAGTTTACGAGTCATTTTTCGAAAAGGTGATCTATTGAATTTTGTAATGTTCCTTTGCTGAATGTGATAAAAATCAGGTTATAGAGGGGATAATTAAAGCTTTTACTTCTTTGGTTCAAATTGAAATCATGAATTATTTATTGGAGCTGCGTTAACCATAATAACTGCAATGGCTTTAGAACAAGTCCGTTACCGTCTGACAATAAACTAATGTTAATCATGCGAGCATTCTTCTAAGATTTTGTTCTGGGTGTTGCCAAACTAATACAGGGTGTCCGAGAATTATTGGACACATTACAAAATTATATAAAACAAAACATTAAACAGATAGAAAGAAACTGACTGTACTAACTTACAAGGTACCTACACGAGTTAATAAATTTCGATGTGAGATCCCTTGGTTGCTCGTAGAACGTCCAAGCGATACTCGATTTCATGCCATGTGTTGGCAAGCATCTGAGAAGTTATGGAATTAATAGCAGCTGTGATACGCTGCTTCAGTTCCTGCAAATCAGTACAAGGCGTCTGATAGACACGATCCTTCACATAACCCCACATGAAATAATCTCATGGAGTTAGATCTGGAGAGCGAGGAGGCCACGGAATGGGACCACCACGCCCAATCCATCTGTTGGAGAAATGCTTATTTAGGCACTTACGTACACACGTTGACCAATGCGGGGGCTCACCGTCTTGTTGGAAAACGACGTTGTCATATCTTTTGATCTGGGGTATAGCGAAATTTTCTAGCATATCCAAGTAAATGTCACCATTCATGTTTTTTTCGCAGAAGAAGAAAGGGCCAATCACTTCTGTTTTCGATAGGGTGCACCACACATTAACTTTTGGAGAATCACGTTCCAGTTTAATAGCAGCACGAGGCGGTTCACTGCCCCATATCCTACAGTTGTGACGATTCACAATGCCTGATACATGAAATGTGGATTCATCACTAAAAATTACAGTACTGAGAAAGTTTTCGTCGTTTTCCACTCGATTCAGCATATCCACAGCGAAATCGTATCGCAGAGTGTGATCATTTACATGCATCTTTTGCACTATTTGAATTTTATAAGTATGAAACTTTAATTTCTTGTGCAAGATATCGTGAACTGTCGATTTCGGAATGCGCAGTTCTCTGCTTGTTTTACGAACGGATTTCCTGGGGCTTCGTCGGAAACTTTCATTAACTTGGTCAACCGTCTCACCGCTGACGCTAGGCCTACTGACTCCTCCACGATGTTCCACATTGCCAGTTTCTTTAAACTGTTTCATTCACCGCTTAATTGAATTCGTTGACGGAGGATTACAACCATACTCTAAACGGTACCGTCCTTTAACTTTAATGACAGACTTTAATTCCGCAATCCATAACACACACATCGCCTTCTGCTGTACGGATGACATGACTACTGATTGCGCATTTCTCATACATTCCTCATCAGGACACACCTAGTGCCATCTATCGGATTCTGGGAATAACAAATCTGCAAAACAAAAATATAGAAACCGTGTTAGTAATACGTGACATAAAACAGACAATGCTCATGTTTTTTTTTTTTTTGTACATAGTTTTGTAATGTGTCCAATAATTCTCGGACCCCCCTGTAATTTTTCTGACTTAGAAAACTTTTCTTTTTTCAGAAGTTTAAAGGTGTTCATCTATGCAACCGAATTAACAGAATAAAGCTGGAAATTAAATGATGACATAAAATTGCCAACACAACTTTTATTGAAAATAGAAATTAAATAGTGTAATAAAAATGGGTCAGAAAACTTCAAAAGGATTCTTGTGACTAAATGACTAAGGCAAGGATGTTGCACATCTCCAACATTATTTAAGATTTATGTGAAGCAGGCTTTAAAAGAATAGAAAAGGAAGTGTCGAGCAGTGGGTATTAATTTAAATGGAACAATGGCATTTACTTTACAATTCGCTGACGATCAGGAACTTCTTGCAGAAAATAAATTTGATTCGGAGTATATGACTAGAAAAATAAAAGAAGAATATGAAAAATGGGAATTAACTATGAATTTAAATAAAACAAAATATTAATGCATTGGAAGTAATGAAACAAACCTACTGCTAGAAAATAACGAAGAAATTGAAAGATGTGACCATTGTAATTACCTAGGTGTTAAAATTACACAAGAAGGTAGAGATGCAATGGAATTAAGAAATAGAATTACACAGGGAAGAAAAGCTGTTAAAAGCCTGAATGGAACCTGGTGGAGTGAAGAAATTACCAGAAAAAGGAAATGGGGTATTTATAATAGTATTGTTAAGAGCATCTTACTATATGGGGCCGAGGCCTGGCGATTAACAGAAATGGATAGAAAGAAAAGAACAGCTGTAGAGAGGGATGCTTCAAGAAGATCACGTGCAGTGTCAAGAAGACAGAAAATAACGAATGAAAGGATTAAAGAATTGATGGAAGTGAAAGAAACAATTTTAGAAGACATACAGAAGAAACAGTTGCGTTGGTTTGGTCATGTAAAAAGAATAACCAATGAAAGACTGCCCAAAATTGCCATGGAATTTAAATAAAACAAAAAAAAAGTAGAGGCCGACCTAAAAGAATATGATTTGATGGAATGAAGAGAGCACTTAGTGAAAATGGCCTGAAGGAAGAATAGTGCTTAGATAGAAAAAGGTGGAAAAACTCTTGGAGATCGGAAGGCGACGTCAGATTCCATAAACCGATTATACAGTATATATGTATATACAGTATATATGCACTGAAGTGCCAGAAAAACTGGTACATAAGTCTAATACTTAGCAGGTCCCCCACGGGAGCGCAGGACTGCAGAAATACGACGGAGCATGGACTCCACTAGCTTCTGGAAATATGCTGTAGGCAATGCAAACCATACTTCCTGCAGAGCGTTTCACAATTCGAGGTCTCGGATTCCTGTGTTCGATAGCGCGTTGCATGGCATCCCAAATGTGTTCTATCACGTTCAGATCTGGGGACTTGGGTGGGACTGGCAACACTCCAAACTCAGATGAATGCTCCTCTAACCATAATGTGACATCCCAACACTTGTGTGGAGGTGAATTGTCCTGTTGCAACAGGCCCAACCCATCAGCATTAATGCAGGACATGAACGGGTGTACCTCATCAGAAAGGATGCGCACATAGCGTTGGTAGGTCATAGATGTTTGTAGACGTACCAGGGAACCCAGTGAAGTCCAGCTAAACACACCCCATACCATTACGGACCCCCCAAGCTCGTACAGTTCCCTGTTGACAGGCGGGATCCATGGCTTCATGGGGTTTGCGCCACACACGAATCCTTCCATCTGCCCGATGCAGTTGGAAACGCGACTCGTCAGACCAGGCTACTTGTTTCAGTAATCAAGTGTCCAGTGGCGGTGTCGCCGTGCCCAAGCGAGGCACATAGCTCTGCGTCGTGCACCCATCAAGGGGACTCGAGTTGTGCGTCGGCTCCCAAAGCCCATATCGTACAGGGTACGTTGCACAGTCCGGACGCTGATGCTTGTTGACGCTCCAGCATTGAATTCCGATGATACCTGCAAGAGTGTTGCACGCCTATCGCGTGAAACGATTCTTGACAGCCGACGATGGTCACGTTCACCCAATGTCTTTTTGCGGCCACACTGGTATCGTAGGTTGGAGGTTTTGCCGGAATTCTTGTAGTCACGGTACACCCTTGAAATGGTCGTCCGTGAAAATCCGAACTTCGTTTCTACCTCCGAAATACAATGGCCCATCTCACGAGCGCCAACTATGACACCGCGTTGAAAATCGCTTAAATCGTTATTACTTGTCTTTCTCATGCCCAAAACAGCTCTGACAGCTGGCAAGGATTTCTATCGCTTTATATACTCACTGGCGAACGCAACCGAGTACGCGCATAGGTGACGTTGCTATGTATTTCGCATAAGCTCGTCTGTACCAGTTTTTCTGGCACTTCAGTGTATATATACACAGTCGAGTCACATTACTGCTCTACTGTGTATATATATATACACTATATTGACAAAAGTCACAGGACACCCTTTCAAAAGTAAATGAACGGATCCGCTGCGTTGTTAAGATGCGCGGTACAGTGCAAACGGTATAAAAACAAGCTTGCAGCTGACCGCGATCATATCGCACTGTAAGGTTGAGTGAAAATGTCGCGGCGGGAGAGAACTAACTTTGAGAAAGGAAAGATTGTTGGGTCTTATATTAGTGGGTTGTCCATAAGAGATACCGAGAGGCATTTAAACAGTCAACTGTTTTAGATGTACTGAATAAGTGGAAGACACATGGCGTGCCTGAAGCAACAAAACGTACCGGCAGACCAAAGAAAATCAGTGATAGAGGACGTCGAAGCCCCAGGAGAGTCGTTACAGCTAATCGATGGAGTACTGCACAAGACCTCAGTGTACAGGTGAGTAAAAATGTATATATATATATATATACACAGTCGAGTCACATTAATGTGACCACCTCCTACTTTTGACGTCAAAAGTGCGTAGCTAATGAAAGAAGGCACGTGTCGTGAGCTAGCTTGGAAGGTATATAAGGTCTGCTGTAGGCGTTCTGAAAACATAGCACTCGTTGCTGTCGTGGATAAAAGGAGTGATTTATCAGATTTGCAAAAAGGGATGATTTTCGGCTTTCGGGCCAAGGGTGGCGGTATTTCTGAAACAGCGCAGTTTGGGAACTGTTCGGCTGCTGCTGCGGTTAAAGTGTATCGTGATTGAAGAAATGGCTCCATTAGGAATAAGCGACAGGAAAACTGCGGAGCACCACGTGCCATTGATGTGAGAGGTGAACGTTGGCTTCGAAGATGAGTGAGGGCCGATCGACACGCTACAATGGAGCAAATCACTAGCCGAATGAACCAGGGGGCTACCGGAAGTATGTCTAAAACGACAGTTCAGCGAACCGTGCTGCGTATGGGGCTCTGATGCAGACGGATGGTCACTGCACCTATGCTAACGAAGGTGCATCGGCAGAAAATGATTACATTTGCACGACAGTATCGGAATTGGACCTCCGTTGTTTGGCAAAGGATTACCTTCTCCAATGAGTCACGTTTTCTGCTTCATCGAACGGATGGACGTTGGCGTATAATGCGGTAGGAAATATCGCATAAGAAATACTCTTCAATCCTTGCTGGAAAAACACAAGCTTGTGGGGGCAGTGTTATGGTCTGGGGAATGTTTTCGTGGCATTCTGTGGTTCCACTCATACCTGTGGAAGGCACTATGGACCGAATTCGTTATGAATCCATCCTTGCAGACCACGTACACTCATACATGCTAATTGTCTTCCCTGGAACGGATGGGATCTTCCAGCACGACAATGCGACGCGTCACACAGCTAGAAATGTCCAAAAGTGGTTGGAGAAGCACGATGAAGACTTCAAAGTACTTCCCTGGGCCCCTATTTCTCCAGACGTAAACCCAATTGGGAATCTGTGGGACTACTTCGAATGTGTTGTTCGCTCTATGGATCCTCCAACACGCCCCCTAGCAGCTGTTTGATGCACTGCAGTCAGCATGGCTCCACATACTTATGAACACTTCAAACACTTCGAGCTCGTCTAGCTGCTGTCCGCGCTGCACACGGCGGTTACTCTGGATATTAGCTGGTGGTCACATTAATGTGACTCAACCGTGTATATATATACGCACTCAGTCACACTGACGCAACACAACTTCAAATGAAAACCTCAAACAATTACGTGGCCAGCGGCTGACGACCAATCATCGTGGAAAGACGTCCCTAGACCGACGTAGATGTGTGGTCGGTGGTTGGGGACGTCTTTCCCTGATGAGTGGTCGTCAGCCGGTGGCCACGTAATTGTTTGAGGTTTTCGTTTGAAGTTGTGTTGTCAGTGTTGACTGAGTGTGTGACTTGAGTGAATTCTAGTTTTATGTATATTACCCGTCTTTAATTCTAGTAGCTAAGCGCAGTTTTAGGATATAGTGGGTGGTTCAGCTAAGCGTTTACAAACTTCTGGGAGGGGTAGGTTGCACAAAGGCAAATCGGAATCACATAGCAATGCAGGATCGAAAGCGCCATCTTCATGCGGTAGATGGCGTTCATCAGCCGCGAGACTGCTCATACGTTCTTTCAGGATACCGTCATTTGTAAACCGCCAGCAGAGGTAGTAGAATGGCTGAGCTCACGAACGCGGGAATGGCTGACATGCACCTCGCATACGGAGCAGTGGACTGCAACGGACGAGCCGCCGTGCGACTGTACCAGGAACGGTACCCGATGAGACGAGTGCCAAACCACCAAGTGTTTGCACGGCTGCATCAGAGCTATTGAACGAACAACAGGTCCCTCAGTCGCTGCGACTTGCATTGTGGTTCCATCACGATGGGGCTTTCAGCAATGACGTTCGTCACCACTTAAACATGACATTTGGACATCAGTGGATGGGGCGTGGTGGTCCAGATCATTGGCCTGCAAAATCGCCGGACTTAACATGCCTTGATTACTTCTTCTAGGGTTACATCAAAGGACTGGTGTACGACACCCTGTTAAAAGTGATGAGGACCTTGTAGCACGCATCTCTGTAGCTGCATCGGAAGTCTGAGACACGCCAGGAATTTTTCAAAATGTACGTGTTTCCATGCGCCGACGATGTCGAGCTTGTGTTACAGCTCCTGGTCGCAACTTTGAATACATTCTGTAACCTCATTGCATTTTGCAAATGTCTTGTGAGTAATAAAAAGCATTTTGTTCTCTTACGTACTGCGCTTTCATTTCTCGTCCTCTCTGTACACTAGCACACGAAGATGGCGTTTCTGACCCTGCATTGCTATGTGATTCCGATTTGTCTTTGTGCAACCTACCCCTCCCACAAGTTTGTACACGCTTAGCTGAATCCCCCTGTATGTATATATATATATATATATATATATATATATATATATATATATATATATATATAAGTTTCAAGAACTCCTCAAAAGAATATCTACATGCAGGATTCGCGAAATTTTAATTCAGAAGGTATAGTTACGAATGTATAAGTAGCGGGTTCAGAATTTTAACGCACCACGAGACATGACATAAATGATGTGCTACTGCGGTGACGCATAAGTTCAAATAGACAATGATGAAGCTTGCTAACCTAGCTCAGTTGTGAGAGCAGCCGCTCCGGAGTAGGAGCACGTGGCTTCGAACTCGTCAGCGGCGAAAGATGACATGTTATATTGGCACCGGAACGAAAGTGTATCTCTCGGCCGTTAGGCTTGAAAACTTTGTGTGATGAGTATTCCACGCAACGCAGGTAATTAATAAAATTAACTCTTCTACAATGAGACGGTCCTTCGAGCATGGTTGTCGGTTGACCCGAAACCTGCGATTTCGTGCCTCCGCCTTTCTCAAGGGGAGGTGATGCAATGTACCACGAGACAAGACGTAGATGACGTTCCACTGAAGTGACACATGAAGGAAATTGACAACGATTCAGCGATAAGCCTGCCGGGCGTAGTTCAGTTCGGAGAACAGCCTCTCCGGAGTAAGAAGACGTGAGTTCGAAAGTCACCATCCGCAAAGGATAATATGTTACAATTAGGAGTCATGCCCGTTCTCCGAACAGTAAATCTGCAAAATCACATTTTTTTTATTGAAGATTTAGAGAGCCAGCGCCGTAAGACAAACACAACACCCATGCCTCATCGGGATTCGAACCTGGACCCTTCTCGGACGAATGGTCATAAGCCAGCGCTTAGACCACTGCGCCACCGGGGCGGCAATCACTTTTTGAACATAATGTTGAAGAAAGAGAAGAGTAATTATGGGAAAGAAAAGTAATTTAAGATCCGTAACTGTTTTACTATTTAGAACAGGGTCGTGACGTCAGTGCATATGGTTTGACGTAAAAAAAGTAGAATGCTTCGGAGCCCCTTAATTTTAAATAAAAATTTCATGGAAGTTTTACACATTGCAACGTTTCTGGATTAATTATCTTTAAACCTATCAGCATTTTGAATAGTAAAAGCTAAGCCACCCTTTGAATTTTTTGGTTTTCAGACTTGTCTGGGAAGTGGTAGAAAAATTCAAGCAAACAATATTCCAAAGCCGCCATTTTGATTTTTTTGTTTTCGTTTTGCGGACTTTTCTAGGTTTCTGGACCTTAAGACCTATCAGCATTTTGAACAGTAAAGCTAAGGCACCCTTTTGAATGTTTGGTTTTCAGACGTTCTTAGGTGTAGAAACGTTAGAAAAAATCAAGCAGACAATATTCCAAAGCCACCATTTTGATTTTTCGGACTTTTCCAGGTATCCTGACCGTAAGACTTATCAGCATTTTGAACAGTAAAGCTAAGCCACCCTTTTGAATTTTTTAGTTTTCAGACTTTTGTAGCTGTAGAAGTGGTAAAAAAATTCAAACAGACAACATTCTAAAGTTATCATTTTGATTTTTTTCGTTTTCGGACTTTTCTAGGTATTCGGACCCTAAGACCTACCAGCATGCCAATTTTCATATCTCTAGGCCACTTAGAAGTGGTCGAATGACGGAAACACTCCAATTTTCCCATTTTCCCACTTTGCTTTAAATATAGAGATATGCGTATCATCATCACCAACCATTATCAATCCACTGCTCTGCATGAAGGTTTCTCCAAGTTCTTCCACAACTTTCTGTCTTGAGTCAATCTCCTCCATGACACTCCGACACGCGTTCGAATTTCATTCACCTATCTCCCAAGGGGTCTTCTTCTAGAATTTCTCCCGACCCTTTGAATCGAGTCTAGTATTTCAGTTGTCCAACAGCGGTCAGTTCTTCTAGCAACATGAACATTCCATTGCCACTTCAGGATTTTCCCCTTGATCATGATGTCATCAATTCCTGTCATTTTCCTGATTCCTCTTCCTATCCTTTCTGGTTACACCAAGCATGTATCTCTCCAGGCTTCTTTCAGTAGTTTGCAAACACCGGATGTCTTTTTTAGTTAAAGTCTATATCTCAGACGCAGAAAATAAGAACTGGAAAGACGCACTCATTAAACACTTTTCTTTCAAGACAATGGCAAATTGCTCTTGAAAACCGTACTGTTTCTTCCAAACGCTCTCCAACCAAGTTTTATACGCCCATTAATTTCTTCATCGATATGGCCCTTTCTTGATAACTGTTGTCCAAGGTAAAGGTAGGCATCGGTTACTTCTAGATTTGCTCGACCAATCTCTAAATCTGCAGTTCTTGTAAAAGCATTGTACGAGCTCGTGCATCAATTTTGTTTTCTGCAAGTTCATTTTTAAGCTCACGCTTTACCTTTTTCAGCAAGTTCCTAGACCATAATCCTCAGCTCTGAGGATGTACTTGCAAAAATGACTCTGATGTTAGCAAAGCGAAGGTGGGTTAAATGATTTCCATTCATTTTTATCACCTTGCCTTCCTAGTTCAATGACTGACTGCATCACACAACATTTACATTTATTAGCAACAGCTTCAAAATCTAAATTGAAAACATATGTAATGAAAATCTACATCAAAAATACTATCTTGAATTATTTCTTTACAGTGTGATATCCCATTTCTGCTTAAAATATACTACTGTTTGTGAAAATTATAACACCGCGAAGGATTGCTAATATTAGCTTGAAACTTACAGGATATGTACAATACGTTAGAGCAGTGTTACGCAACCGGTGTGCCCCACAAGGTGAAAGGTTTGACGCGAACTTTTACCTATTATCCTATTGTAAGAAATTAATTGTCGAGTTTTATTTTTTAATTTTATCCCAGTTTCATATGCTTGTATTTCATTCTCTGTCGCTGCACTGATTAAATAAGATGATGCTTGTTTATTCTTTATTACATGCAGCAAATTTTTATGTATGCTAAGAAATTAAATGTAAATTATTTACTCACAGTTGTTGTTATATCGTAGTTTTGCTTATTGATATACTTGTATTTCTCGCGTATACCACTGCGCTATTTGGCTTCTTTGCTACACTTGCCGCATGTTCTGTGTTCGTTTTTTCCTAAAAGTGCGGGGATCAGCAAAACTTTCCTCGTCTTTTATTATTTTATTACGTTGGTTTGGTATTTGTCCCTGTTTGTTAGTGCTTCTTCAACTTTACTACTTTTATTTTGTACCGATGCACCCACCCATTGTTAGACTTTATTTTAAATAAGCCGGAATATGTGTCCCTTCTTCCCATTGAAGAGTATATGACCCGCGTCTTACAATTATTTCAGTTCTATCACAGCTGTGCTCTGAAGTAGTCCGAAAGTTGTGATTGCTAGTTAGTCCTGTTATTTTCTATTTCTACACTGCTGGCCACCCAAAATGCAACACCAAGAAGGACACGAGATAGCAAAGCTAGATTTACTGGACACATAACAACAGATACAAATATGAAACGATTGAGCTTACAGGCCCGTGCGACTTGCGGAACAGGCAGACATCAATAGTTCGTGTGGCCCCCATGGCTGACAATAACGGCCGCTACACGCCGCGGCATCAAACGAAAGAGGCTTTCGATGTGGGCTTGGGGTATGCCGGTCCAGGCTGCTTCCACACGTTGCCACAGTTCGTCAGGCGTAGCCGCGGATGGTGCTTGCCGGGCCATTCGGTTGCCGATCAGCGACCAGACGTGTTCGATGGGCGACATATCGGGAGAACAGGCGGGCCACGGCATCAGTGACACCTGGTGGGCCGTGAAGAATTGTTGCGCAATGCATGCCACGTGCGGGCGCGCATTGTCCTGTTGAAACGTGGCCGCTGGCAAGTCTTGCAGGTAAGAGAGGACTACAGGCTCCAAAACTTCAGAGATGTAGCGGTGGCTGTTGAGTGTACCGGCGATGCGTACCAGAGGGGTGCAAGTGTCATATCCAATTGCGCCCCAAACCATAACGCCAGGCAACGGACCGGTATGGCGATGCATAATGCAGGCGTCATACAGTCTCTCGCCGCGTTGCCGCCACACGCGGATCCGACCATCGTGGTGTTGCAGGCAGAAGCGGGATTCGTCGGAGAAGACAATGTCGTGCCATTCTGTAGTCCAGGTACGGCGTTCAACGGCTCACTGCCGCCGCACTCGCCGGTGGTGTAACGTCAATGGTAATCGGAGCAATGGACGCCGTGCGACAAGTCCCCGCTCCTGCAGACGACGTCGAACGGTACGTGCTGACGCAGGTTGTTGCGCAACACACCTTAATTCCTGCGCTAACGTTCGTGCTGTGGTGATGCGAGCCACACAACACGCCGGTCTTCTCGTTCGGTGGTGTGCCGTGACTGCGGCAACTGCACACGTCGGTCCGTCCGTCCCTCCTGCACCCACCGAATCCATACTCGCCTCACTGTGGCTGGATGTCGTCCCACACGGGCGCCGATGTCTCGGTACGATAAACCGCTGTCGCGATAAGCCACTATTCGTCCTCTGTCGAACTACGAAACGTGCTGGAATGATTTCCGTATTCTGCGACGAGGCATCAGGAAGCTTCCCACGCACAGGTCCGGCAGCACAACACACTTCCACTACCTACACTCCGCCTTCTGTGCACCATTCTTATAGTGCTTCTCGGTGGCGTCTCGGGCGCACATGATTTGCATATGCCCTGAAATGCTAATCGCTTGCATGTCCTTTCGCGGGCGACGCGTGCTGCGAATTTAAGGCCAATCGGATGCTTCCTTCTTGGTGTTGCATTTTGGGTGGTCAGCAGTATATTAAACTATTTTATTTTTTAAGATGGACAAGTTCCTTGTACGGAGTGTTCCGTTCTAATAATAATAAGTTGATTACATTACGTATATATATTAATAGTGTCATATTATACGTTTTTGAGGGGATTAACCTTTTGGTGTGCCGTGCTGAGTCATGGATAATTTATGGTGTGCCGCGAGTAGAAAAAGGTTGCGAACACTGGGTTAGGGCATGAAAATGACTCAAATGACAGCGAATATGCGCATGCGGTTTAGGAGCAGCGCCTTCTGAACTATCCGGTCTTGGGTATAAAGAGCTGGGTCAAACAAGATGTTGCAATCAACGAAGAGCTGACATTGAGTCAAAAGGGTGTTTCTTGGGTCTCACTATGTCCCGTGGCCGAAGGTCTCATTATGAACACTTGACGGACTTGGAGAGGGGAAGGATTGTTGGGAGGAGAGAAGCTGGATTTTCCTACCGCGAATTTTCCATTCGTACTGGACGAAACGCTGGTACAGTGATGCAAACGTGACGTCAGGGGACAGATGAGGCTCGAACGCACAGAAATCCGGGAAATGGACCGCAAAATCGCACGACAGCACGGGATGACAGACACCTCTACCGCATGGCAGTGACCGATCGCACAGCGACGTCTATGATGTTAGTGCAGTAGTGAAGCACTGTCACAGGTCAGGCTTTGTCCTTCATAACATCTCGACGTCGTCTGATTAACAGAGGACTGGTCGCTAGCATCCCATTGCTGCGCATTTCTTTGACACTCAACCACAGAAACCTCAGGCTGAAATAACAAGTTAGTAAAATCATGCAATGCACTGATTATGATACGCTTTCCAACATATCAGAAATTACTACTCAAGTTATGTGGATAATGGCTGTAATAATAAATCTCGCTCTTGTGTCCTGACCTTTGACCCCATTTCGATGATATTCAACAGAACCGGTTCACTATACCTCCGGAACAACATGATAAAGTTTTGTTGCAATAGAAGCAGTTTTACGCAAGTTATGAGAATAATGGCTGTGAAATAAATCTGGCTTTTGTGCAATGACCTTTGACCCCATTTCGTTGATATTCGACAGAACCGGTTCACTATACCTCCGGAACAACATGATAAAGTTTTGTCGCAATCCAAGCATTTTAGGTAAGTTATGATGCACAAGGGCTATGGAATGGATCCCACTCCAGTGTCCTGACCTTTGACCCCATTTCACCCATTTTCAATAGGGTTTGTCCCCATGTGGTTTCTTACCACATACTAAAATTTCATCGAAATCGAACCATTTTTACGCAAGTTATGACACATAAGGGCAATGGAATAAATCCCGCTCTTATGCCCTGCCTGACCTTTGACCCCATTTCGCCAATTTTCAATAGGGTTCGTGCCCCGGTGGTTCCCTACCACATACTAAAATTTCATCGAAATCGAACCATTTTTACACAAGTTATGATGCATAAAGGCAATGGAAGGGATCCAGCTATTATGTCCTGATCTTTGACCCTGCTTCGCCCATTTTCAATGGGGTTCGTCCCCAGGTGGTCCCCTACCACATACTAAAATTTTGTCGAAATCGAACCATTTTCACGTGAGTTATCGTGCGGACGGACGGACAAAGCTGGAGCATATACGCTTCTTCAACCTACGGTTGGAAAGCGTAAAAAAGTTCCAGAGCATTTTTAACAGCGCCCATTTTCCAGGGGCGGACTTGCTAGCCTTGCAGGGGGGCTGAGTATCTCTCTAGCGACGGACCTGGTCTAAATACGTAGATTGCTCCTTGACCTGTTGTCAGTTGTTGCCAACTTCAAATTCATCTGGAGAAATTCGTGACGTTAAGCTCAGAAAATATTTAACGAGAAGAAGCCAAATTTACATAAGAATACAGAAACTTCAAAAGGAAGATTATATTAGAAGCATACATCACACACTATAATCTAAACCATGATTTCTATACCCTGGCGGCTCTCTCTCTCTCTCTAGAAAATCAGCGTCGAAAGCTAAACGAATCCAAATAATACTAATCATGGGCATTGGCGCACCCACGGAGGGGGCTTTGGGAGCTTAAGCCCCTCCAAGGAGATTAAGAGCAACGCACGTCCCAAATTTAACATCCAAAAATATTATTTTACATGTTCAAAAAATTACATAGTATCTTCTATTACACGGTGTCTTCTTCCCAAAGCCCCAAAGAGATTAAGACCAACGTACGTCGCGAATTAAGCATTCAAAAATATTATTTTACATGTTCAAAAAATTGCATAGTGTCTGACATAGCATCTTCTATTGCATGGTGTCTTCTTCCCAAAGAGATTAAGAGCGACGTATGTCACAACCGTATATAAATACCGGCGTATACTATATATATATATATATATATATATATATACAGTATATATAAATATATATACACACATTCTGTACGTACAGGGGGATCCATTTAAACCAGTACCCTGAAAAAACCTTACATTTTTGCAAGGGATCGAGCAAGGAACTTTTTCTTTTTTTCAATAGAAGCAGCAACTCCTGTAGAATGAAAACCGCCACCGTGAAGAAGATTGTTAACCGTAACTGTAACTCAGCTCGTGATTTGTTTGTTGTTGCGTTGTCATTCACTTGCGTGCATTCGGAAACATGCAGTACTCTTTTCCAGAGCGTGTTTTTTTAGTGAAATCGTATTGGGTAACCAATTCTGTCATCAAAACGCAACGAGCATTTCGAAGAGAGTTTGGAGTTCGAAAAATGCCAAGCAAGTCAACAATTCTGTCGATGGCAAAAAAACTGGAGCAAACCGGTTCTCTTCTCAGCGGTAGCGGTAGACATCACCCTCCGATGCCCCAAACGCGTGTGGACGATGTTCGGCAACGTTTACTTCAATCTCCGACAAATTTTCTGTGTTTACAAGAAAATGCAGGACGATTCCAACAATTGCTTTGATAAAATGATTCTCCAATACCACATGTATAATTCTCAACTTACTGTATGATTTTGTTGTTATTTATAAAAAAGTTATAAGTAAATCACATGGTACTGGTTTAAATGGATCACCCTGTATATAATATATATATAGCACCCTCCAACAGGAATTCCTGGGTGCGCCACTGATCATGGGATATTTCGGCCTAGGTAGTTAATATATTAGTGTTGTGAAAACGCTGTGCAAGAGCTGTTGTGAAAATTCTTTATTTTTTTGGAAAACGTATGTTTATATTAATATTTAATTAAACGCCATTTTTTTCTTTTTTCATAGCAAATGCCTTGACGCAATATTCGAAAGATATAATTTTTTCAGGCGAAAAAAATTCTATTACTAAAATGATGTTCGGTGGATTAAATTTTCGAAAACAACTGCACGGTTGTTCAAAAATGTCTCAGAGTTTTAATTCAGTGGTATTTTTTCACTTCCTGAAAATAAGTTCTCAGTTCTGTGTGAGTTAGAGGATTTTTTTAGTGATTACTGCACGTCCGTTTTTTTAGTGGTCTGGTATGTCTGTGAATGTGTACCGAAAATGACTCATGATGTTTAGGAGTTGGTGAGGAATTTCAAGAATTCCTTACCGTTCGTACTTTCGCCACCCCCCCCAAAAAATATTCTCTGGATTTGTGTTATTTAGCAATCCGTCTTTCTGTATATTTTATTTTTACGATCTTCGTCAGTCGTTACGTACATGGGTTTTTCTTTTTGATTTATCAGGCACACCGCAACAAAATATATAAATATATTATTAGATTAAAACTTACTGCACAAGCCTTGAGCAGTTAAAGCGATGTCCGAAACACATGCAGAAGGGAGACAACAGCCAGAAAACAAAGTAAATCGATGCATCAGTTCAACTGCTAGTCACGACATTCGTAGATCGTGGAAAAAGCCGTTAAGTTCCGCTTTGGAGAGCTTACGAGTTGTTTTGATTCATTTATTTCGTGCCGGAAGCCCAGTACACAAAGAATAGACATATTGTAACCACGCCGAATAGAGCAAAAGGTACAAAAAAAAACATTTAAATACAAAATAAATCTCAAAATACAAAAACAAGCCGAAAAAGGTTCATCATATATTCTTTGCCCCTAAACGGGCTTTAACAATTGCATGGCCTTTGTCGAAAACTAAGTCTCGCTTTGAACATTTTCGGTCAGCATTGCACTGCAGCAGTTGTTGAATTGTCTATAATGCATTGCAGATGCAGGAGGTTATCACCAGTTAGGAAGTCCCTACTTTAAAGATTGTACTTCGTCCTAGCAACACAATTTCGCTGGAGATTTAAATATTTCCATATATTAAGCATCCTTCCTCATATCAAACTGATAGCTGTTTAGTCCTACCATTTGCCGTCACGGTGGCACAGTGGTCTAAGCGCTATCTCCTGACCATTCGCCCAAGGGGCCCTGGGCTCGACTCCCAGATGAAGCATGGGCGGTGTCATTGTCTTACTGCTCTGTCACACTCTCTCTCCCGGAACCAGTAACTCTAAATAAGAGAATGCTTATAGACCTTAGGGTTTATAATGTATATCTTTAATTTAACCGTCTTTTGGAGTTCCTGTATTCTTATGTAAATTTGGTTTCTTCTCGTTAAATATTTTTCTAAGCTTAACACCACATTTTCCTTCTCATTGAATTTGACTTTGGCAACAGCCTGATATCAGATCAAAGGGCAATTACGTAGTAGAGAGACTCGAGAGGTTAGGGCTTGTGTGTAAAACGCTCAGCAGGCAAGATTTCGACAGCACTGTTTCGAGCAATGTTAATGTAACCATTGAAAAGCACTGTTTCGTACAATGTGAGATTAGATGAATGATTTGACGATTGTAAAGCACTGTGTATAACGATATGCCGAAGCTAAGTTTTGTATGTATCGTAATGTAATTCACCACTGCTAAAAAAGCGAGCGAACGTTTGTATGCCCCGATTGTAAAGAGCAGAGAGGGTTATTCTATTTTGGATGTTTGATTGAAAAAGTCTTGTATTAATTTGATTTAAAAGTTTAGAAGGTTCTGGCTAAAAGGGTGCAATTTAGCTGGTGAATAATAAACGGTGGGATCCGTAAGTAACCTTGTTTATCTCTGAACCTTTGCCCGTATTGTCCAGAGATGTAGTTCTAAATGAAAAAAGTGCCTTAGTGATGAATGGGCTAGGAAAAAATACCCTCAGATTTTCAAAATCTGATTCGTTGTTTTTATTATTTATTATAACCATTATTTTTTAATTTTCATTACTAATTACCAATATCAATTTATGTCAAAACTGCATAATCTGAGCAATTTTCAATAACGGGGAGAATGTAACGTGAGAAACATATGCTAAGTTTATAAATTTTTAATTTAAATCGGCTCTGCGTTGTTCTATAGGATTTTAAATATGCATTGGGAATTTTAGTGAATCAACAGAGTAACACCAAATCAATATGACTAATGCGCAGTCTTTTCTACGATTATGAGGTAGGTGTAGAAGATTTTTGTATTGCCCGTTAGGAATCAGAGAGTGAGCTCGCGGGATTACCTTTATTGCAGCAGATGCCAGTGGCGATTTGTTTAATACAAATGTCCATCACCTACGTTTTCTCTATGAGCACCGCAATCTTAACCGCAATGAGTGGCCATCTTCTACAAATTAATTTTGACTGCCGTCTAGACAAAGGAATTCACATTCTCTTTGTGATAGAATCTTATGATTTCTGGGACACCCTGCTGCGTTATCCAACTGTGCAAACCAATCTACACAGTATATTTTTTTCTAGTTTTAACAACTACCATGGGCAACGCGTATGACTATAAGCAGTCGTCCGTCCCTAATGTCGGGTCACTTGTTCCTGGGAAAAGATAGATCTTTGGTCAAGCACACCACCCATGACTCATCCTGGGTTGGGACTCAGTCTTAGCTCGGAAGCCTGAGGCTCAGACCACTGCACTACCTGGACGGCCAGTTTGGTTGTATGAACATTCGGTTGAGGTACGAGTATGTTTGCATACAGAACACAGTTTTCCCTATAATTTTTCATGCATGATCATTTAAAAATTTTCCTTTGCCCAGATCCTCTTGCCACGTAACCATGAAAAGTGCCTTAGCGGTGCTAAGCCTAGAAAAATAGGGGTTTAGCGCCGCTAAGGCGCGCTAAGCCCCTTCTACATCACTGGCATTGTCTCATTAATATAGCTACATGCTAGTTAAAAATTTCAGCTTCTACGACTGAGCAGAAATCCGAGGTGTCACACAGTGAAGCTATTTTACTATAGCAAAAACCTTTCGCAATATACACGGTAAAACATAAGTGGTGTGAATTCACGGAAAATTTCTGAAAATAACGTGCAGCAAAGTTGCCGGTAGGTGTCCACCTTTTACAGAAATTTCCGTTTTTAAAAGTGCCTGTCTTTTTCAGCTTTCGTATTTTCACAAATTTTCCGTAGTTAGAAATTCCCTTTATTTCAGAAAAGTCTCTTTCAGGTTTTTCCTTATTTGAATTGAAATTTCGCAAAAATCAATGAACCTGCACTTTTAAGCCCTTACACCAGATAATCCTTTCATAGCAGTCAGGGTCAAACCCCCGTCGTTTTGGTTGGTTCATTAGATAACGCGCGCCTTTAACCAATCAGCCAGAAACACTCGTGGACTTGGCTCATCTTCATCGTAAAACCAATTGCGCGACGATGAAAATTTTGTTGTTGTTATTAATGCGAGAGATTTAGTCATTATATTTTCTGTTGGACCTTATTACTTTTCTGAATAGGTTTATTATACTTTTTTGTTTTTTGTAGGAGAACTTTTCACCACTTAAGCATTTTTCATCGTTATTTTTCGAAGCAGCAAAATGCTTTGCAACTTGACCTTTTTAAACTGCAGTGACTTTCAATTATCTTTAAAAAAAGGTAAAATGTACTTTTTTACAGTATTATTTTACAAAACTCCTAAGTATAAAACTTACTTTTGATGGCTATAATAGCTTTTGCTTTAAGGAGTCCACAGACTGATACGTAGACATGGTATAATCACCTGTACGGTAAGTTAAGTACCCGCGGTTTCTTACCGTAACACAATAAAAAATAAGTAGCTGGTACACAATGGGGGAGAGAAGGAGAAATATTCTGTGCCACAATAAACAAAATTCATGCGATATGCTTTCCACAATATCCGATCTCGCTAAAGAACTTCAAAATCAAATACTTCGACAGACTATCTGAAATCCAAGTATTCTCGTGAATCTCTGCTGTTACCGGAAACATTTAGTCATATAAATAAGGAAAAAGTGAGAATGGAGTTTTCCCGTTAGTATAAGAAAGAAATTGCCGAAAGGTTTCTGAAAATTCAGAATTTTCCGTTAACACATCTGGAAGACGGTAATTTACCGTCAATATAAGAAAGGTATTGCGAGAAGGTTTCTGAAAATTCAAAATTTTCCGTTAAAACATATTGAAAACGGTAATTTACCGTCAATATAAGAAAGGTGTTGCGAGAAGGTTTCTGAAAATTCAAAATTTTCCGTTAAAACATATTGAAAACGGTAATTTACCGTCAATATAAGAAAGGTATTGCGAAAAGGTTTCTGGAAATTCAGAATTTTCCATCAACACATCTTGAAAACGGTAATTTACCGTCAATATAAGAAAGGTATTGCGAAAAGGTTTCTGGAAATTCAGAATTTTTCCGTGGTACGAAAAATCCACGAAATTCAGATTTCTCTCAGTCTTTTCACGGAAAAATTTGTATCAGAAATATGCTTCGTTAATTCACGAAAGGGATCACGGAAAAGTGGCGCGTGAATTTCAGAAATTTGTTTACAGCGTAAGTTACGTAGAGTTTAACAGTAAAGCTGAAGGTAAAAGTAAACTAACAAACTCAAAACTTTAGTGTTCTACAAGGAAAGAAGCTTAAAGTTAGGATAATAGTCTTACAAACCTTTATGTTCAGTTATTATTATACAGGTTGCTCACGGTGGTCGTTAAATCGCCAGACAACAATAGTAAGTCGTACCATTAGATAACAGCCAGATACTACGCACCGCAACGTCTTTGTAGTGAAAAGATTCGCAAGCAGGACCGAGATCCTACTTCCCAGGAAGTACCACTCATGGGTTATTACTTGATACCAAATAAAGTATTAAGAACTGCGTCGTATCGCCTTCCAGTGATCTTCAGTATCGTCCATCTCGCCTGTCGTGGTGCAAACCTCGAATAATTAGGATGAGGAAGGACACAGCGAACCTCTTTATATAGAGACATGTTGGCGCTCGGGTTCCAGTGCTGCAACCGAGGACAAGCGATTTTGTTGCAGCACCAGCTTCAACACACGGCGGCCCGGCTCTGCCATTTTACGTGACCTACCAGATCACCGTTGCACAATTGTAGAAGAGAATTCCTTTGCAGAGGTATTTACATACCAAGTCATTGGATCCTAAGACACGTTCTCTTCGATAAAATCTCCGTTCTTTTCGATATTCTTTTCGTTCTCTTTGATATAATCGAACAGATGCTACAGACAGCAACTGTTCGACGCCCTCATCGTCTTACGGAGATCATTACAGGGATTTCTGAGGGTCTGCCACAAATTACGCGTTCTTTTCGACGTACAAGGGGCACGTCTGGTAGAAGACGTAGTGGTAGGTATCGTCAAGGTTCTTTAACACACTTGGGTATTTTTCTGTGTCAGCTTCGTATCATGCAGCGTCTTCCGATCATCTTGAAACGGAAGTTATTTCTGAGGTGGAGGTTAGGTCGCCGTATATTTCCTTGTCATCAAATCCGGTATTTCATTCTACTACCGAGACCTCGTCGCAAGAACCTACCGTTACTGCTGCTTCAGCTCAAATGATTAAAAGGGCAGTATTGGATTAACAGAAAAGTAACCAAAGCTCTTATGGAAACAGCAACAAAATTAGGTGGGTCTAAGAACAAGTTGCATGTGAACAAATTATGAGGAAAAACCGAAATGTTGATGCAACAAGTTAGTAAAATCATGCAAAGCATTGATTATGATAAGCTTTCCAACATACCAGAAATTATTACTCAAGTTATGTGGATAATGGCTGGGGAATAAATCTCGCTCCTGTGTCCTGACCTTTGACCCCATTTCGATTATATTCAACAGAACCGGTTTACTATACCTCCGGAACAACATGATAAAGTTTTGTTGCAATAGAAGCAATTTTACGCAAGTTATGAGAATAATGGCTGTGGAATAAATCTGGATATTGTGCAATGATCTTTGACCCCCATTTCGTTGATATTCAACAGAACCGGTTCACTATACCTCCGGAATAACATGATAAAGTTTTGTCGCAATCCAAGCAGTTTAGGTACGTTATGATGTACAAGGGCAATGGAATGGAGGAGACAAACGAGAACTCCGCCACCTCCAAACCGGTCCCTTTCGACGATGATGTTGGAGGTGTGATTGCGTGTTCCCTGCTCTCTCCAGATGTGTATACGTCCAGAATCTCTCGTCAGACTAAATCGGCTCTCATCCGTAAAGAGAACTCGACCCCATTGCTGATGTGTCCAGTTCTTGTGTTCCTGGCACCACAGAAACCGCCCGCCGTCTCCGATGAGCAGGCGTTAATGGTACACACCGTACTGGTCGTCGTGCAAATAGACTACCTTTGCGCAGCCTCCTGGCCACGGTAAAACGCGATAACGGAAGTCCAGTTGTCTGTTGCATGTGCCTTGCGATTTCTCCCGCTGTCTGCCGTCTGTCTCTTTTTGCCTGTAGGACAATATACCGGTCGTACGCCGCCGTGGTTGCTCATGGACGACCACTGCTAAACTCTCGGACAGCTGTACCTGTCGTTTGAAATGCTCTCCAAGCTCGTGAAACGATGCTGTGAGCAATCCCGTACTCCTCGGCCAAACTAGTCCCACTTCGACCTTCTTCCAACTTCCCAATGACGCGAGCTCGGGTAAAGTCATCCAGATGTCGTCTACTGGATTGCCTGTTGGCTATATCACACGGTGGCAGCAACTTGACGTCGTTCAAACCGATGTACACCGTGCAATAGCTTTCACCGAATTGCTGAGCGTACACCGCTTGTGTGCTTTATACCCTTCCGACACTCCCCACCCTACGTCATGCTGCTATTCTATCTCCTGAGTGGTCTTTCGGTCCGTTCTGCCTGCTCGTTCCGCTGTTATGCTCATTTCTCCTCTTCGTCCTTAATTTTTGCACACCAGTGTAGTTTGCTGACGTGTACTTCTGCGGATTCCGCGATTCAGTATATCATTGGAACGTTCGATTGTCCTATCGGAGTTCCCGATAATCTTCCTTTTGTTTTAGTGCCTCCAGAATGTGTGTTTAAACCATCATATGAGACATCGTTACACCCGTTTGAGGATGATGCATCTATAGTCTCTCCACCATGTGATAACCGAAGTGAGGCACATTTTTTTTGTGGCTCCCGATCAGTCTTTCTAACGCAAGATTTGCACTAGTGATGAATGTCAACTAGAGGAGCCTAATTTCTTTGGAGGTCCGACTCGAGTTGAGTTCTTTGATTATCTCCGTATATATTTTCACCTGTATCTAGATGATTGAAATTTTCTATGTACTATGGATGAGACGCAAGGTGACCTTTATCATACTTTTTGAGAATTGGTAAATGCACATAGCACGGCTCGAAAGCACTAACTCGACATTGCCCTTTGATGCCGTTTGATTTCTTCCTTGACGGCGCCTGTGAACTAAGACGACTGTTGTGGGTATCTGACTTCACGGCGGGTGTACTTATAAGACTGTGTGTTTGTCGAGTTATGACAACTTTGTTGTTTTCTTCTCGTTGTAATACTATATGTGCCATTTATTGTTACGACTTAGCGTATGCTCATTTGTCATTATCGGTTTTCTAGGATTTTGTTGTTTAATTTATATATAATGTTTTGTTTTCATTTTGTTCGATGGACGTGTTTTATGAGGAAATGTTGAATTTTGTCAATTTTTTTTTTCATTATTCTAGTTATAATAATCAAGGCATTGCCTGCGGATTTTTCTCCAGCGTTTCCACTTCACAGTAGCTTCATTCATAGTTGAACGAGGCAGCTGCAGCAGGGCAGAAATTTCTAGAACTGACTTGTTGCTACGATAGCATCCTATGACCGTGTCACTTTGAAAGACACTGATCTCTGTCGTACGCCCCATTCTACTCTTCATGATTGTCTATGATGTTTACCAGGCCACGAATGTCTTTTTGTACCTGTATGGGCCCTGGACGTGACGTATATGGACAATTCACTGCACAAAATGGGTGTCCGGGTACTTTTGATCATCGCATTTGTCTCATAGCATGAAGAACGGTAACACAAATTTAACAATGGATAGGTGAAAAAAACAACCCAACGTGAAACAGTTAACACGAAGCCTCAACTTGAAAACTGAAGCTCAACACTAGGACAACTCGTTGAATAGGCGCCCATAGCTTAGTTTTTAGGAGGGGGCAAACAGTGAAAATTTGCGTATGTACAAACACTATATGCAAATTTACCCTGTGCCTTCTTGTTTTTACCACACTCTTAATGCACATTTAATTGGAAAACCAGAAGGCCCCCGAAAATCTATATGAAATAGATGGATAAATGAAATTATATATGCATATCTATATACACTGCTGGCCACCCAAAATGCAACACCAAGAAGGAAGCATCCGATTGGCCTGAAATTCGCAGCATGCGTCGCCCGCAAGAGGACATGCAAATGATTAGCATTGCAGGGCATATGCAAATCATGTGCGCCCGGCACGCCACCGAGAAGCACTATAAGAAGGGTGCACAGAAGGTGGGGAGTAAGTAGCAGAAGCGTGTTGTGCTGCCGGACCTGTGCGTGGGAAGCTTCCTGATGCCTCGTCGCAGAATACGGTTGTCATTCCAGCACGTTTCGGAGTTTGACAGAGGACGAATAGTGGCTTATCGCGACAGCGGTTTATCGTACCGAGACATCGGCGCCCGTGTGGGACAACATCCAGCCACAGTGAGGCGAGTATGGATTCGGTGGGTGCAGGAAAGACGGATGGACCGACGTGAGCGATTGCCGCAGCCGCGGCACACCACCGGACGAGAGGACCGGCATGCTGTGCGGCGGGCACTGACGACTCGCACCGCTACATCACGGACGTTAGCGCAGGAATTTGGGTGTGTTGAGCAACAACCTGTGTCAGCACGTACCATTCGACGTCGTCTGCAGGAGTGGGGACTTGTCGCACTGCGTCCATTGCTCCGATTACCATTGACGTTACACCGCCGGCGAGTGCGGCAGCAGCGGGCCGTTGAACGCCGCACCTGGACTACGGAATGGCACGATATTGTCTTCTCCGACAAATCCCGTTTCTGCCTGCAGCACCACGATTGTCGGATCCGTGTGTGGCGGCACCGCGGCGAGAGACTGTATGGCGCCTGCATTATGCATCGCCTTACCGGTCCGTCGCCTGGCGTTATGGTTTGAGGCGCAATTGGATATGACACCCGCAACCCTCTGGTACGCATTGCCGGTACACTCAACAGCCACCGCTACATCTCCGACGTTTTGGAGCCTATAGTCCTCCCTTACCTGCAAGACTTGCCAGCGACCACGTTTCAACAGGACAAAGCGCGCCCGCACGTGGCACGCATCGTGAAACAATTCTTCACGGCCCACCAGGTGTCACTGCTGCCGTGGCCAGCCTGTTCTGCCGATATGTCGCCATCGAACACGTCTGGTCGCTGATCGGCAACCGAGTGGCCCGGCAAGCACCACCCGCGGCTACGCCTGATGAACTGTGGCAACGTGTGGAAGCAGCCTGGACCGACATACCCCAAGCCCACATCCAAAGCCACTTTCGTTCGATGCCGCGGCTTGTAGCGGCCGTTATTGCCAGCCATGGGGGCCACACGAACTATTGATGTCTGCGTGTTCCGCAAGTCGCACGGGCCTGTAAGCTCAATCGTTTCATCTTTGTATTTGTTGTTATGTGTCCAGTAAATCTGGATTTGCTATCTCGTGTCCTTCTTGGTGTTGCATTTTGGGTGGCCAGCAGTGTATATATATATATATATATATATATATATCATCATCATCATTGTCAACCATTATCAATCCACTGCTGGACGAAGGTCTCCCCAAGTTTTCTCCACAACGGTCTGTCTTGTGCCAGTCTCCTCCATGTCACCCCTGCATACTTTCGAATTTCATCCACCCATCTCCCATGTGGTCTTCTTCTGGGTCTTTTCCTGTCCCTTGGAATCCAATCTAAAATTTCGGCTGTCCATCGATGATCTGTCCTTCTGGCAGTATGTCCAGCCCATTGCCATTTCAGGGATTTAACTCTGATCATGATGTCTTCCATTCTGGTCATTTTTCGGATCCACGAGTTCCTCTTCTTATCTCTCCTGGTTACACCAAGTATGCACCTCTCCATGCTGCTTTGAGTTGTCTGCAGCCTTTGTATGTCTCTTTTAGTTAAGGTCCACGTCTCTGCACCATACGTAAACACTGGAAGGATGCATTGATCAAACACTTTTCTTTTCAGACATAATGGCATATTGCTCTTGAAAATTATGCTGTTTCTTCCAAAAGCTCTCCAGGCAAGTTTTGTACGCCGATTAATTTCTTCATCAATGTGACCCTCACTTGATATCTGCTGTCCAAGATAAACGTATGTGTCTGTTATCTCCAGCTTTTCTCCATCAATCGATAAATCTTCATTTCTTGTAAAAGCATTGAACATCACTTTTGTCTTCTGAAAGTTCATTTTTAATCCCACTTCTTTACTCTTGTCAGCAAGTTCCTGGATCATACTCTGCAGCTCTGATGGGCTAGTTGCAAAAATGACTACGTCATCAGCAAAACGAAGGTGGATTAGATAATCTCCATTAATCTTTATCCCCTTGTTTTCCCAGCTCAGCGACTGAAAAACACCCTCCAATGTGGCATTAAAGAGCTTCGGAGATATGGTGTCACCTTGTCTCACTCCCTTTCCAATTTTTATGTGTGTTGTATTTTCAAACAGCCTAATCTTTGCACTTGCATTTTCATAGATGTTATTAATAATATTAATGTATGCATCTTCAATACCGCAGGTTTTCAGAGCCATTGTAACTGCTGATGGTTTCACCGAATCAAAGGCTTTTTCATAATCGATAAAAGCCATGCACAATGGAAGTTCATATTCCCTCGCTCTTTCAATTAGTTCTCTCAGCACATGGATATGATCTATTGTGCTGTAGCCACTCCTGAATCCAGCTTGTTCTCTCGGTTGAGCCATGTCCAGTGTTACCTTCAAGCGGTGTGAAAGAACTTTAGTGAAGATTTTATAAACTACTGATAGGAGGCTGTTAGGTCTGTAGTTTCCGAGATCCTCAATGTCACCTTTCTTATGTAGCAGGATCATTGTAGCGGTGTTCCAATCCTCAGGAATCTTTCCTTCATTAAGGCATCGAGTGAAAATTTGGGCGAGTACTGTTTCGATTTCTCCACTTGCTTCTTGTATGATGTCTACAGTAATTCCATCTTCTCCTGGAGCTTTTCCCAGCTTCATGTTCTTGATTGCATGTGCAACTTCTGCTGGAAAGACTGGAGGAACTCTGGTACTGGTACCATTCATGATGTCTGGAGTGCATGTATCATCCCTTTCATATAATTTGGAATAGAAATCTTTCACTCTTGTCAAAATTTCGCCTCTATTTCTTGTTACAGAACCATCTTCTTTTCTCAGTGCCATAATCTGTTTTCTTCCCTTACTGAGATGTCCCTTTGCTATCTTTAGGCTTTGGTTGTTTTCAATTGCTTTCCTCACTAGTTCACAGTTGAATTTTCTTACGTCTTCAGTGATACTTTTTCGTACTGTCTTGCATAGCTCTATATATTCCAATTTGGAAGTCACATCTTCTTTAGTTGTCCTCATCTCTCTTCTTTTTTGCATCAACATTTTCGTTTTTCCTGATAATTTATTTACATGCAACTTGTTCTTAGACCCAGCTAATTTTGTTGCTGTTTCCATAAGAGCTTTGGTTACTTTTCTGTTAACTTCAGAGATGTCCACTTCTTCCGATGTTAGGCCTTCTAAAGCAGAGAACCTGTTCTTCAGTTCCAACTTGAAGGTATTATGGTGTTTTTTAAGGTTGGTTATGTCAATAGATTTTGTTTGTCTTATGAGCTTGCCACGTTCAAGTTTAGTGTTGAGGTGCATCTCACATCTCACCAATCTATGGTCACTACCTGTGTTGAACTTGTTTAGCACACTGCAGTCTTCTATGACGAATTTTTTGTTACACATAATAAAATCAATTTCACTTGTCGTCCCATTTGGATGTCTCCATGTCCATTTCCTGTGTGGCTTTTTCTTGAAAAAGGAGTTGAAGATAAAAAACCCTTCTGCCTCTGCAAACTCAACGAGAGTATTTCCACGCTGGTTTCTGTTGCCGTGACCGAATTTACCTACTGAAGTTTCATTCTGTTGCCGTTGCCCTATTTTTGCATTGAAATCTCCCATAATTATTTTCAAGTGCTGCTTACCTTTATTATTTAGATGACAAATTTCCTCATAAAATTCTTCAATTTCTTCTTCAGGATGACTTGTGGTGGGTGCATAAGTTTGAATAATCTGAGCCTGGTATCTTTTCGAGAGTTGGATAACAAGCCGTGCAGCTCCGTCAGTGGAACTTTCAACTTCTACTACTTTATCCTTCAGTTTCTTGTTTATTATAAATCCAACACCACTAGTTCTGCCAGTATCTGTCCCACGATAGTAGAAGAGATGTCCACTTTTCAGTTCGATGAGATCTTCTCCTTTTCTCTTTACCTCACTTAGCCCCACGATGTCCCACTTGATCCTTTGTAGTTCCTCTTCCAATTCAAGAAGCCTTGAATCAGAAGATAGGGAGCGTCCATTGTACGTTGCCAAGGTCAGCATCAGATATATATATATATATATATATACAGCATGTTCGGACAATAAGAAAAATTCTTCGTCGTTCGTTTGATCCTTTTGATCACTTGGGTAGCTTGCGCCACAAAACCCACAGAGACAACTCAACTGGTTATTAAGAACGAAAAATTATACTTAAGACAAATTTGTCGGAAATTTTTTGAGAGATCTCAGTGAATAGCTGCTGCAGATAATGATATATTTCTCATTTCTTCGTTTTTCATACTTTTCCGTTCTGTACGTTTGTACACTGTTCTCCAACATGCAATGGGAAATTTTATCATTATTTTCTACCGTAAATTCTTATTGCTTTTCGTATTTGTAAGGCACCCACATGCATCCAAAAGTTCTACAAAAGAGTTAGTAATCAAATTTAGTGTTCTCGCGAAAATTTCTGTAGTTCAGTGCAAGAAAAGAAAGCGCATGGTTCGATTTCCAGGGAAGGGCAAATGCCCCCTCTTGCCCTTCTCTGTGGGCTCCCATGGCTCGTTGATTGTTTGAGTCGACGATTTAGCTCAGACATTTCATTCTACCAAGCCCTTTGAACAGTAGCAAAGCCGCCCCGGTGGCGCAGTGATCTAAGGCGCTGGCCACTGATCATTTGTCCGTAAGGGGTCCGGGTTCGAATCCCGGTCAGGTATGGATGTTGTTTTTGTCTTACGGCACTGGCTCTCTCCCTTCCCTGGAACCAGTGACCCTAAATTAGGGACGGGCGACTGCTTACAGCCCATTGAGTTGCTCACGGTGGTCGTTGAACCTCCAATAAAAAAAAAAACCAGTAGCAAGGTTGTACAGACATTACTTTCACTGACTTGACTGGCAGTCAGTGAATTAGTAAAGAGATAAAGTATTGGGAGGTCCAACGTGACGTTAATTTCAGTGAGTATAATGAGAGATAACCGAAAATTTGCATAAGATACGGTAAACAGAAATGGAAAGTTGAATAGGGCGTACACACAACATAATTTAAATAGTCTCTTCTTTTTCACTTCCGGAGTGTGAAAAGAAGGGAGATGAGGAAGAAACAGGATTCTCTCAAGGGGAGCATAAAAGGAGAGGAAAAGAACATTCCACTCAATATGACTGACTGCTGTACAGAAATAGAACAAAATAAGAAAGATAACACAGAATTTTCGGTTGTAAGAAGCACGTCTTTTGAATCCTTTCCGATGCGAATAAAAAATTTTCAAAGTTATACATAGTCAATGGAACCGGATAGAAAACAAAAAAATCAATCAGATTTCTACAATCGATAAAACATACAAAAATACAAAACAGCTACTTGCTCCAACAAGCGGCTATATGTTACGAAAGTTAACAAATGGTGCACAAAAAGTTTCTCATAGAAGAAGGAAGATGTCGGAGACAAACAGATTTTGAAATCGAACAGTTAAAAGAAGAAATATAGAAGGAAACATGATATAACTCTACGCCTTCTAGCTGAAGAATTTTGCGTAATGCGAAAGTGGAAAATAGGGGTATTCTTCACGGAAAAAGCTATGCCAAGGAGAAAGAACTTTTCATATATGTCTCCCGCAAGCAGAGTTAGCGGGAAAAAGGTGCTGACCTTTACGCCCACTAGCAGGAAATCTGCGCATTACTTAAAGAGGATATTACTCCACATCTCTATTGTAGCGAATGGCATACAGCAAAAACGGAACATTTTCAGTAGGGTTTTTAAAAGCGGAGATACAGCTGCAAACAAAAGACACAAACACCACCAGCGACAGCGCTATGACCTAAAAGATCTCCCCAAGTACAAGCCTAAAGTGTTCTACAACGCAAATGATTTGCGTGCAGTCATTCGTGAAGAAACTGTGTGCAGCGAAAGGTAATGGAAGAAAGATAAGGTTTCTCTTTTTTTTTTTTTTTTTTTTGATTGGAGGTTTAACGACCACTGTGAGCAACTCAATGGCCTATAAGCAGTCGCCCGTCCCTAATTTAGGGTCACTGGTTCCAAGGAAGGGAGAGCCAGTGCCGTAAGACAAAAACAACATCCATACCTGGCCGGGATTCGAACCCGGACCCCTAACGGACGAATGATCAGAGGCCATCGCCTTAGACCACTGCGCCACCGGGGCGGCCCCCCGACAACTTTACAATCCCCGGTGGCGCAGTGGTCTAAGCGATGGCCTCTGATCATTCGTCCGTTAGGGGTCCGGGTTCGAATCCCGGTCAGGTATGGATGTTGTTTTTGTCTTACGGCACTGGCTCTCTCCTTCCTTGGAACCAGTGACCCTAAATTAGGGACGGGCGACTGCTTATAGGCCATTGAGTTGCTCACAGTGGTCGTTAAACCTCCAATCAAAAAAAAAAAAAAAAAAAGAGAAACCTTATCTTTCTTCCATTACCTTTCGCTGCACACAGTTTCTTCACGAATGACTGCACGCAAAGAGTTTTGTGATTCCAGTAAGAGACAGGCGAAAACATACTCGTAACAGCGGAAATAATGCCTTAATTACAGTGGTATACAAAAGTATTGCATCACATGCAAAAACCGTAAATTTTGAAGTTGAACTGCTTTTTTAAATAATTAATTTTCCTAGTTATTTCATCGTTTATATTTCATTAGATGCGAAATTTAATGGAGATTTCAAGATTGTCTCCTTGTAGTAACACATTGAAATTCCCGTTAGCTGCGTATCAGTTGTTATAGCCAATCACAGAAATACTTTTACCTGATTGGCTGCTTCCGAATGCTATCCTAATCCTACTCCAGCTATTATAAGGGTTGATGAGAGCCGCGGATGGCTTAGTGGTTAGCGATTCAGACTATCATTGTAAGGTCCTCAGGTTCGAACCTGGGCTGATCTTTCAGAGATGGTGTGATTTACTAACAGTCGCTGAATATCCGCCGCGCATCGGACGAGCACGTTAAGTGACGGCCCCCAGGCTGGACCCACTGGTTAAATGGGTATCCTTTCCTATGCACCCCCTGAAATTCTCTCACCCCATGTGTGCAACATCGTACTTGTACGGTGGCGCCATCTACTGTACTCTAATCTCACTACAAACTGTTCTGTCAAAGTCGCTAGACTTGCTCTCATTCCTTCCGTTTCTGTGTCCTGCCCAAAAGGCGATCTCGCTGTAGGTGGCTGGGACCTAAACTCTACTCACAAGAAAAAAAAATTACAATTCTGAAATACTAGAACATTGTAGTGGTCGCTTCTACTTGCTATTAGGGTATAGTTTGCGTACATTCTCAATAATGGTTAAAACTGCGGAGTTGTACGCAGCAGACAGAACAAAAATAGTTACACTGCATGAAGAGGGATATTTTTCAAGGCAAATCGCTGAAAGTGTGGGCTGTAATCAATCTACAGTTATTAGGCTACTGAAGAAAGTAAAAGACATTGGTGCATTGGTGATATTAAACATACTTGTCGCAGTGGAAGGTCCAGATCCGCTACAACCAGGCATTAGAGAGTGCTCAGAAAGCTAAGCTTGGCAGATAGGACGCTCAATTCACTTGAATTGCTTCAAAGATGTTCTGAAATGACCGATGTTACTGTTAGTACATCTACTCTTAGGAGGAGGCCGCGCTTCACTATGACTTACGTGGCTGCAAAGGCAGGCGTAAACCACTGTTAACTGCAAATCAAAGACAGCGTAGACTTCAGTGGGCAAAGCAGCATGTCTCATGGACAACCAAGCAATGAATCAGAATTTTGCCTTAATGGGAATCCGAGTAGTGCCTATGTAAGGAGATCCAAGCATGAAGACTTCCATCCAAGTTACTTAGTGGCTACTGTTAAGCATCCGGTGAAGGTCATGGTTTGGAGCTGCACCTGGTGTTGGGAACCTCCATATTATCGATGGCACCGTAAATATTCTGAAATACATCTGTATGTTAGAAAACAAGATGCTACCCTCATCTAGAAGGTTTTATGATGGCTGTGACGTACTACGAAAGTGGATCACATGTCAAGACGACAAATCTGCAGCGGTACATCCCGTCCGTGTAGCTTAGTCGGGAGAGCAACGTACTCCGGAGTGAGGGGGCGCGATTCGATCTCCGTCATGGGCAAATTTGTGTTCTCACATGGCAATTTCATTTTTCAAGATGACAATGCTCTTTGTCATCGTGCTAAAACAGTGAAAAAGTGGTTTCAGGGGGAAAATATTCAGTATCTTTGTTGGTCACCGGACTTAACCCGATAGAAAATTTGTGGTTCAAAGTGTCGTATGAACTATAAAAAAAGAAGCCAATAACCAAAATTCAACTCATTGAAGATGTAATTCAAATTTGGAATCTTATTGTTCAACCCAATCTTTTACAAAATCTTGTTTGCAGTATGCCAGCAAGACGCAAAGCTGTGATTAAAGCTAAAGGCTGGGCAACAAAATATTAGCTACATTTTATAATTCTGCTTCATTGTATTTCTGTATTTAAATGTTATTTCATTCCTTATAAATTACAAAAACGTTTCATTGCTGTAAACTTAAGTATTGGATAAACGATCCTTTTCATAATAATTTCGACTTGGTTATGGTTTTTGTTATGTATCTTAAGAACAGAAGTAGCTACAGGAAAAACTAAGGCATGTTTGAAATTTTTATTAAATTTCGCATGTAATGACTATAAAAATTAGTTAGTTAAACAAAGAGTTAAATTACAATTATTATCCGAACACCACTGGGATCGAACTTTTGCACACCACTGTAATAACGAATAGGAGAAAGGCTTAGAGGCACACGGGGATTTATTTTTTTTAAATAAAATCTAATTGTCATGTCTTACATAATTCCGGCTATATGTTAATTTATGTCTGTAATTTATGGACTTCTTTCGTAAACAAAACACACACAAAATTGTTTGTTTCTAGCACTGATGTATGCATGAAATGCTCTTTAATCCTCTAGATTGCGGTTGGTATTTTTCAAATCGTCTTTTTGGGTGCTGTGAATAAAAGCATGAACGTCACTTCCTGTTACCTTTCGCTTCTTTAGCAACACTGAGTTAAATAAAATATTATGCAGAATGAAAAAAAAATAAATAGATTTTTGAACAATTTTCAGGGCTACGTGATTGGAAATGATAATTTCCTCGAAAAATACGTTGCTTCCAATGGCATTTTTTAGCAAACACATTCCAGAGAATTCGCGCCGTAAATACGTCATAGATTAATACGCTCTCGAGAACCGATATCATCCGGAAAGAAAAGTTTCAAATCCCAAGTCCGGCTACGACTGTATCAGTCCAATCTGCAGCTGGCAGTTCTACCTCCATTACATGAGCAACAGAATCAAAAAGAATTAAAAGGACGAATCTGCTGTCATGGTACATTTTCTAGTGGCGTCTCGAACAGTCTTCACACTTGCAAAAAGATACTTTAGGAACTAAAACTGGCACTATTTTTTATTTCTACAACGTTCAACGAATGAGCGATCGGAACCTTCCGTCGTAAACTGAAAGAGGTTTTCTCTTCTTCCTCCCTATCTGTCGCTTCCTCCGAGCGCAGGCATCAGCCAAGACACGTGTCGATATAAACAGGTATAGCAATAACCTTGAATGACGCGGGTTTAAATAAAAAACAAGCTGAAAAAGGAAATGAAAAAATAAAAAGAGCACGAGGCTTTGTCTCGGGCAGAATGCCAGCCAACTACAGTTAGAGACGCCTGCCTGGGTTATGTCATCCAGTGTTGCATAACAGTACCTACCATAATTATTCACTTGATTCTCTGATGACACTGTTTTGGAGTTCCCCTACCTCGCCAGAGATAACGCTTATCGGCTCAACACAGTCGACGAACTGCGTACGCGTCCTCCACCCATCAACATCGAAAAATGAAGTGTTCACCTGGAATAAAATATGCTCACTGCAATTTTTAGTCCTTAGAAAGAAAATTATATCGTCCAATGGCAATTACTAGGGCACACAATGAGAGAAGAAAAAAATAAAACACTTGAAAAGCTAAAGTTCCCGACAAATTCACGAAATACGTATAAATTAGAGGTGGGACGAATCCTCAATTTTCTCAAATCCGAATCCTAAAAGGTTCTCGAATCCTTCATATAAGAATAATTATAAGAAAAAAGGGAAAGAAAAGACTTCTACTTAAAATTAAAAGTTTTTAATTGAAGCAAAATTTGAAGTTTGTTTAATGAAAAACAAATTCAAGAATACAGTTTAAAAAATACCCATACTTATTAAGAAGATACAAATGAAATTTATAATTTACATTTACTATATGAAGTACACAACTCTTGAGTCTTGAGGTTCCTTTCCATTTTCTGAGCATAATTTGACAAAAAAGTATTTGAGTAACAATTCACATTTTTGACATCTTTCTTTAATAACAAAAAGTTCCAAAACCTTTTCAAATCAAAGCAAGTGTAAAGGTGGGGAGGATTATTTCAAGAGTTAATGTAGATAAACACTAAACATGGAACACTAAATTGAATAAATCCTTTCCAGAAAATTAACAAAAATCAAAAACACGTTTGTTTTAAGAGTTAATAAAAACACTAAACGCTGAACACTTTCAAGGCAATGTAAACGAATCAGAAATATTTAATGGAGATTTCATGCTGACAGAAATTCGAACAAATATCGCTCTACAACAAGCACCAAACGCCAAAATTTTCAGGTTAAGATTCGAATGACGAAAAAGTTCCAAGATTCGAGGATTCGAATGTCACATCCCTAGTATAAATTATAATATACTGAGCACGTGTTAAATTGAAAATCACTAACGTTAAGATTTTAAAAGTAGTGTAACGTTTCCCTCTGAGCCTAGGAAACAGTCTCGTCCTTAATATAAGGATGACACTCCGGCGGTACAGTGGTTTAAACGCTTGCTTCTGACCATTCTTCCGAGAAGGGTCCGGGTTTGAATCCTGTGAGGCATTGATGCTGCGTTTGTCTTACGGAACTGGCTTTCTCCCTCTCCTGGAACCAGTGGCCCTAAGGTTAGGGGCAGGCGGCAACTTTATAGCACATCGAGTTGCTCACCGTGGTCGTTAACCCCCCCCCAAAAAAAAAAAACCCGGCGGTGCAGTGGTCTAAAGGATGGCTTCTGATCATTCGTCCGAGATGGGTCCAGGTTCGAATCCCCGTGAGGCATGAATGTTTTTGTCTTACGTCACTAGCTCTCTCCCTTCCCTGGAACCAGTGGCTCTAAATTAGGGACGAGCGACTGCTTCTATAGCCCACTGAGTTGCTCACGGTGGTCGTAAAACCCCCAATCAAAGAAAAAATAAATAAGATATATATACACTCTTCGTCAAAAAAAAGTTGCATTCAGAAGAAAGCAACCGACAGGAATGAAACTTGGGAGGCGGGGGTGGGGGGTGGGTGGACATTGTGAGACATGCAAATGATTCAAGTATCACGTTCGGCCGTGTATGTGACGCAAGCAAGGAGGGGTCGTAGCGCTGTGCCTGACCGGCTATATAAGGTCGTCCGGTTGCGCTTGCTTGCCATTCTGACTCTTGCTGTTGTGTTGGTTGCATCCTTTGCAAGTGACTTATGCCTCGGAGAAAAGTTCGGAAGCAATTCGAGCAGTTGGAGAAGTTCGAGAGGGGCCGCCTCGCCGGGCTCCGGGAAGCGGCATGGTCTTATCGCCGTATTGCGCGCCATACCGGTCTCGTGGAGATATCACCATAGCACGCTGTTGGCTGCAGTGGATAGAACAAGGCAAGCAGCTGCGTCAGGAAGGGTCTGAGAGACCTAGACGAACCACGGAGAGAGAGGACCGACTGGTTGTCCGACATGCGCGGAGTGACCCAACAGCAACGACTGCGGATATTCAGTGAGCCGTGGTGCCCTCCATGTATCGTCCACTTAGTGTCAGCACCATTAGCAGATGGCTGCATGACGTAGGACTACACGCACTCAGACCGTTACCACGACTGCCTTTAACACCATTGCATCATCGCCAAAGACTTCAACGGTGTGGTGCTGACTGTCATGCATCCACTCAGAATGGCAGCGGGTGATCTTCAGTGACGATTCCCGCTTTTGTAAATAGACAAAGTCATCGCTCTTCCCACGTTTATTTTTAATTAACACACAGGAACCGAAAAATTGTTATCCGGACACCGCTGGGATCGAGCCCAAGATATCTCGTCTTACGCTACGGTGGCCAACAATCCACGGCGCCTATGTGTGTTTATCTTTTTAGTTGCTGAGCGTATACCTACAGATTTGTGAAGTCAGATGCTGACAGATAACCGTAGCGCAAGCTAGGAACGCACTCGGCTAGTTATCGAGAGATCTGGGATTCGATCCCAGCGGCGTCCGGATAACAATTTTTCGGTTGCTATGTGTTAATTAAAAAAAATAAAATAAACGTGGGAAGAGCAATGACTTTGTATATTTATATTGTCTCCACGTATTTGGAAGATTTTCACCATTTACTCTCGCCCGCTTTTGTCTTGGAGGAGACGACCAACGAATCCGTGTGTGGAGGTACCGTGGTCAGCGCCATGATGAACGGTTTGTTGTCGAGCGTCACACGTCCAGAAAGCCTGGTGTCATGATGTGGGGTGAAATTGCCTACGATGCCAGATCACCTTTGGTGTTAATTACAGGCACTTTGACAGCCCAACGTTACGTTAATGAGGTGCTTCAACCAGTGGCCCTATCTTTTCTGAACGCTCACTCACTCCGGTGCGATTTTCTAAGAGGACAACGTTCGTCCGCATACTGCTGCTGTCTCGAGAACTTGCCTTCAAGGCACTGACACTCTGCCATGGTCAGCCGCATTGCCAGACCTATCGCCGTTTGAAAATGTGTGGGATGCTATTGGACGAGCTATCCACACTCCACCCCTACCGCACAATCTGCAGAAACTGCGTGAGGAGATTCAAGATGCATGGGATGGTTTATCGCAGGACACCATTAGGAACCTGTACTGTACAGCTCCATCCCGAGACGTCTGGCATGCTATGTGAGCAAACATGGAGGCCCGACACCATACTGAGAGACACTATATTTATTGGCGTGTAGCTCAATAAATATTACCAATATCAGTCTCAATGTTTAATCATTTATTGTTCCTGGTAACATTTACCTTTCTCCCGAATAGCATTGCAATCCGACATGTCCTTCTGGGTGCAACTATTTTTTTGACGATGAGTATATATACATGTATAATAACGAGAAACTGCCCACCATTATGCCTAACATAGTAAAAATAAGCTAGTAATCGGAATTTATTGGCGTAAAAATAGAATCAAAGTTTCCAAGCTTTCGCACATCAACCAGATGGCGTTTTCAAGGAAGATAGAAAAACAACAACTACTACCTTCAAAAAAACTAGCTACCTTCTTTGAAAAAGCCATCTGGTGAATGTGCGAAAGCTTGGAAACTTTGATTTCTATTTTACGCCAATAAATTCGGATTACTAGTATATTTTTACTATTTTACTTCAACATTTCTTCATATACAAAGGCCGTTCCATAAAAACTGAGAGTAATTTTTTCTGAGTTGGCAACAGCGCGAAGGGGAAAATAACCACGCAGATGGCTAACTGAATTAAGGAAGTACCTGGGGCAACAGTTATTAGCCGTGGCAAACGATTCTGGTTTTGTTATTGCGCAGTTGTTTAAGGTACGTCTGAATTTCGCCATACAGCTATGGACGTGAGTGATTCAGAGTTCAGAAGAGAAATGCGTTGCGCGACAAAATTTTGCAATCGTTTAGGTAAAACGGCTCCAGAAACGCTTAAAAAGATAAATGTTTGGTTGATTTAATGAAAAAAGCTTAAAAAGATAAATGTTTGGTTGAGTTTTTAGACGGAACGATTTTAGATGGCACCATGATTTCAAAACAAGGCGTTTGTCGGCGGAACTCGCTTTTATGCCTGGTGGACCTGAAAGTGTTGTTGAGGTGCGTATTGTTAACACTGTTTGGGCAATCCTGCAAGAAGATCGACGAACGACGTGTGAAGACATAGCGGTGTCAACTAATATTTCGAAAACGTCGGCATTCCGCATTCTACGCGACAAATTACCGCGGCATTGTTGTTCCAGATGGGTACCTCATCACCTGACGAGAGAACAATTGTTAGCCAGAGTTCAGGTGTTTCATGAGTGGAAACAAATGATTGTAAAGGATCAAAACTTTCTAAACAGAGTAATAACTGCCGATGAAACATGAGACTACTATTTCGACCCCCTCACGAAGCGCGCAACGAGTGTCTGGAAACACACTGGCTCGCCTTCTCTGAAAAACGTCCACCAAACCAAATCGGCTACGAAGGTGATGATGATAATTTTCTTTGATCATAAAAGTGTAGTCTACCAGTATGCCGTTCCTCCACAAATTACTGTCAATGCTGAGTAGTGCATTTCAGTCTTGAATCGTCTGCGACGACGCATATCGATTAAGCGACCGGAACTGGTGGGCAAGTGGACCCTTCACCATAATAACGCCCGCCCACATCTGGCTGCTTGTGTTCTCCATACATGAGATTCTTAATGCTGTCGAGACATGATTAATAATGAAAATAATTGCACCTTTTAAAAGATGACACTTTTATTTACAATTAAAACCTGCTAGAAACAGTAGCAAGATCTTTCAAACCCACTATGGGTTCGTCATCAAGCACAGTGAGGGTGAAGCACCGTGGTTATATAGCCGAAAGCAATCACCCACAATGCAACAGCATGGTGAGGTGTTGCTCCAACCCTTCACACACGCGCATTTGACATGTATACAAATAATGCAAATAAACTACAAAACACGGTTATGAGTTCTGATGGTGTATACAATGATTTGATATAAAATATTTCCATGAGGTCGGTAGAATCCATGGCACGTCCTCGTTACAACAGTGATCAGCAAAGATATTTATGTACAAACTTTCTTTAAAAATAAGTCAGATTTTGTAGTAGCTGGTGCAATTAACGAAGTGTTATTACACTCCGGGGTATGATTACCTTGATTAACTAACCTAGAGAAAGCTGTGGCATTCGAACCAGTTCTAACGTTGTATTTGTGTTCAGATACACGTGTACCAATTGTCCGAAATGTGGATCCCACATACTTAGTGTCATGTGAATTGGGGTCGGTAGCTTTAAGCGGGATGGCATAAACACAGTGTCTCTGAAGCATACTAACTTCATCACGATCCTTCCTTAATAATGAAAATAACTTTATTGTCTTTATACTAAAATCCATGTCTTGCTTATGACAAGCATTCTTTAAGATGTGGAGTAGATCGGAGACATAATCCACAGATCCAATGTACCTGTCAACATCCTCGCTACTTCTTAAAGTAGTATACATGGAGCGTTGGCACCGTTGAAGCTGACGTACAACAAAATCACGTGGGTTGCCAAACTGAGAAGCCAGATTAAAAATGAATTTAATCTCCTTATTCCGAAGTTTGATAGATGATGAGTGTGAATACGGTCTACGAAACAAAAAGGATGAGCCACCTTATACTTTTTGATTTTGTTTTTTTCGTTTTTTTTAGTGTGAAAACGCTCTACGAAACAAAAAGGTGGTTTATCCTTTTTGTTTCGTAGAGCGGATACACACTCATCATCTATCAAACTTCGGAATAAGGAGATTAAATTCATTTTTAATCTGGCTTCTCAGTTTGGCTACCCACGCGATTTTGTTGTTCGTCAGCTTCAACGGCGTCAACGCTCCATGTATACTACTTTAAGAAGTAGCGAGGATGTTGACAGGCACATTGGATCTGTGGATTATGTCCCGATCTACTCCACATCTTAAAGAATGCTTGTCATAAGCAAGGCATGGATTTTGATATAAAGACAATAAAGTTATTTTCATTATTAAGGAAGGATCGTGATGAAGTTAGTATGCTTCAGAAACATGGTGTTTATTCCATCCCGCGTAAAGCTACCAACCCCAATGCACATGACACTAAGTATGAGGGATCCACACTTTGGACAATTGGTACACGTATATCTGAACACAAATACAACGTTAGAACTGGTCCGAATGCCACAGCTTTATCTAGGTTAGAATCATGTCCCGTATAGTGGAACACTTCGTTAATTGCACCAGCTACTACAAAATCTGACTTACTGCTTATAGAAAGTTTGTACATAAATATCTTTGCTGACCACTGTTGTAACGATGACGTGCCATGGATTCTACCGACCTCATGGAAATATTTTATATCAAATCATTGTATACACCATCAGAACTCATAACCGTGTTTTGTAGTTTATTTGCATTATTTGTATACATGTCAAATGCGAGGGTGTGAAGGGTTGGAGCAACACCTTGCTATGCTGTTGCATTGTGGGTGATTGCTTTCGGCTATATAACCACGGTAAGGAGGAGTCAAGCGGAGGAAGGGGCCGCGGGTGGCCTAGAGGGTAACGTTCGTGACTGCCACGGAAAGGACCTCAGGTTCGATCCCAGGCAGGTACGAACGCTCGATCCACTAAATATCCGCCGTGCGTCGGATGGGCACGTTAAGTCGCCGGATCCCGGTTACTGGCCGCCCGGTAATAAATAAGGGCGTCTTCCCCCCCCCCTTTCTACTTCGCTTCCGTGTCACTTCCCTATTGGGCACTCTAACCCAAATCTCCTAGCTTCCTATTTCTAAGGGTTGTTTTAGACCTGGGGTCAGATACTCCCTTCCTAAAATCCTCTACATATGATCATGATCAAGCGGAGGAAAATCCGAAAGAGTGGAGAAAGCAACATCGGAAGACGCGTGTTGATCGAAGGCTTTAATCAGATTTTCGGCAGAACTGCGTCCAGGAGGTGCAGACGCAGCAGGAGGCATGGCAGCAGAAACGGAGGAAGAGGTAGAATGCTGTCTTGGAGCTGCAGGAGTCAGTGGCTCTGCATGGGGGCAATGAGTCTGCTGTTGGCCGTAAGCCTTGCAGCGTGAGCAGTGTGCAGAGGTGAGGAGCTCAATCCGGCGGCGCTCGTTACCGCAACGAACATCGAGGAACCGCATCTTCCGACGGCGAGCAGTTCTACGGAAGCCACAGATATGTTTATCATCGGGGTCAGAAGGGAAAGAGGAGAGAGTCTTCACTGGGCCGACTGCTCTGCGGCATCGACTAAGTGCAGCACACAGCATATCATCAGAGATCTCCGGGGGTACCGGATGTAGAGAGACCAGACCAGGACGCTGGGCGATGGATTCGGCTAAGAGGCGACGATCGCCAATTGATAGGCCCCGAGACCAGACAAGTTCGTCATATTCTTTCTTCGAAAAATAAACAATCACAGTTCGTAGCTTTCGGGTGAGGTGGGTGATGGCACCAGAAGGAAGTATTTTCTTGAGAGTGGAGCTGTACTGCTTCAAAGGAGTGTTGGGCAGCGCATCAAAACAAACACCAAACTCGAGAGTCGAATGAAGACGTTGACCAGCAGGAAAGTTCTCGGGAATGTCTAATAAGATGGTGTCACCGTTGAGAGTAACGTAAGAACCCATAGGGGGAAGACGAGACGAGGAGGAAGCCGGTGGAATACCAGAGGCAACCGCAGAATACGTGCGTGCAGAAGCGCTTCCTCTGGAAGGCATTGACGCAGCATGAGACAATGTACTGAAATCAAAGGCAGTAGAAAGTGTAGAGGGCAGATTAGCGACGCCATCAGAGACGTCCATGAATTCGTCATCGTCAGTAGAGGTCAGGGACGTCACATTCACGTCCTCAATGACAGAGTCCGAGACCTGAGCGGAAGACGTGCAAACGACAGGAGGAAGATTAAGAGGCTCTCCATTAGACAGCAAAGATGATTGATCGGCTGCGTCTGTCGTTGAACAGGTGACGCGAGGAGCTGCAGCGATGTGGGCGGAAACAGCGCCCTCATCGGAAGATGCCATAATCAATGGCAAGAGTTAACGAAGAAAAACGACCAGCTCGGTGTGTAAATTAAAACACTGATAATGAAAAAAAATAAGCACTCACCAAATCGTGGGGGATCTTAAAGGAAAGCACAGACCGTTAACTTCGGCACACACACAGAAAAACAATGATGGGACACACAAAACACGTACGTGAAGCACTCAAACACGGAGCTCGTGAAGACACGTGTAGGCCAAAGGTGGACCGGCACCGTGCTAATGCGTGTCAATAAATGCTATGTTGTGTTTCTCTTCTAGGTGTCCGGTGACTTTTGTCAGTATAGTGTATATTATAGTTCGAAGCAGATTTGTCCGGGTCGGGTACGGGTAAAATACAGTTCCGGGTCCAAAAGGTTTGACTGGTTTCCAACTCTGGCCGAGACATGTTATCTTTCTAACAGCTCAATGTCGCCCCAGTGGCCGAGTGGTTAGAGGCGCGGGCCTCTAACTAATCGTATCATTTGAGCCAGTTCTTGAGTTTCAGATAAGGCATGGGTGGTGCGCTTGTCCCACGACTCTGGTTGTGTCTCTTCCCAGGAGCTAGTGACCCCACATTAGGAACTGGCGGCTACCTACAGCCTTAGAAGGTCGCAGCTGTCGTTAAATTGCAAAATAGACAGAACCGCATCGGGATGTCGTTTTGACGAACAGTTTAAAAATCTGCATCGATGACTGATAGGGTAGACACGCTGGCCACTAGCCAATCGTAAGAGCCCGGTCTGAGTCCCGGATGAGGCATAGGCGGCGTGCTACCCCCCTCGGAACCAGCAGCTCCACGCCCGGAACGAGAGATGCGCCAGATGTTCATGGGGGATGTTCACCCTCTTGCAAAAAATACAGTAAAAACTATATTCATTCATTTACTCTGTCGTAGTCACATTATTTAAACCAATCCCCAAAATAATGCTTGGAAAGGAAAATGCACTGTGTTGTATTCAAAATAAAGTTGTTACTAGTGTGGGTCGATTAGTGCAATCTCAGACAGCTGATCTGTCTCGCCAAAGTAGTGGGTTTGTATCCCAGAAGAGACATAGTGCTATATTTGTTCTATGTTTTGGTTCTCTTCTATTCCCAGTAATGATTCCTCCTAGCCTTTAAGTTGCATGTAGGGGGTCATTCAGGTAAAACAATTTGTCAGAAGTCAGTCCTGGGTCATTCCACGTCAGATCACCGGAGCCATGTCATCCACCGACTCAGATTTTAATGAAACTTGACAGGTATGTTTACCCGATAAAGATATGGGAAAATCCTAAGTTTCAGTTTTTTAAACCTCATAGTTTTTAAAATACAGTGCTCCAAAATGTAGCCGAGCACCCACTTTTGCAGCTGTGCAGTAGCATGCCACTTTTTACATAACATGCTGTAGTTTGCGTGCTACTAAATTTAGGAAAATGAAACTTTGGAATAACATGGAAAAGGGTCGCTACATATTGAAAACACTTTTTATTTTACCTGAAACACCAATTAAGTGAGCGCCACCTAGTGGTGAAATGAAAAATTACAGCAAAATTTAGACATTTTATGGGAGGCTCTGTATAATATTGCTCTGGCATGAGGGAGATAATTTTTTTTTATATTGATGTTTAACACATCCTATAACATATTTGAAAAAAATGGTGGTTTTCAGCATATTTTCTCAGATGGATAAAATTATCTGAATTTCATAGAGGGATCTCCTTCGACAGTTCAGCCATTTGTTCTACAAACCTGACCCACCGTTTTCGATTTTGCTGAAAATTAGAATGTCTGTTTCCTCAACAAAGCTGCAAAACACTGCAATTTTTTTATCTTCCACATTGCATAGTTTCCGAGATACAGCACTCGAAAGTTAGGCCTAACCACTCGTTCAACAGCAAACTGATCCTGTTGCAAATGATGAAGCATATCATGTGGCAGATTTTCAACTTAAATCTTTGTGCGTGTGTGTGCACACGTGCGTGCATATGTGTGTGTGTGAGAGAGAGAGAGAGAGAGAGAGAGAGAGAGTGTGTGTGTGTGTGTATGTGTGTTCACAAGATATAGTTACTCTCACATGATGAGGGGAAAGAACCTGTGCAAAAATGAAAACAAATAATTTGTCCATTTTTTACATAAAATTTCAACTTTCCAATTTCCTACCCTGTAGCATACCTCGAGAATAATCAAACATGTAATTTTGTTAATGAATTGCTAGCTAGGTAGTAGCAACAAGATCCATAAAAAAAAGTAATTTCTTTTATGCCATGATTACAAGGATTTTTTCCAGTTTTGGTAAATTTCCAAATCAAATTTAGAGGCTAACTATTTTTAAATGTATTCCTTATAGTTGAAAAAATAAATTCCTATATTCCTAATAACTAATAATTTGGACTCAATCTGCAGTTTTTTTGCTCCATTTTTTACAATTGACAAAGTCAAACAAAATCAAATAGAAATGTTTAAGCACTGACTAATTTTTTGCTACTTTGAAACATTATGTGAAATAAAATTTTCAGAGTATCAGTGCAATTTCTTGTATGCCATGATTACAAGGATTTTTTCCAGTTTTGTAAATTTCCAAATCAAATTTAGAGGCTAACTATTTTTAAATATATTCCCTATAGTTGAAAAACTAAATTCCTATATTCTTAATAAATAATAATTTGGATTCAATCTGTAGGTTTTTTTGCCCCATATTTTATAATTGACAAAGTGAAACAAAAATCAAATAGAAATTTTTAAGCACTGACTAATTTTTAACTACTTTGAAACATTATGTGAAATAAAATTTTCAGAGTATCAGTGCACAAAGCATCAACAGGAGTACCCATTTTTAGCATTGCATGGAACACATTTCAACATATCACAAGTTTGCTTTATCAGCTGATTTAATCATCACAAGGGGATGTGGGTAGAGAAAATGTTGAAAGGTAAGAACTTTCTGAAATATGTTTCAGAGAATGTAGTTTTATTTTGGGTGGGCAAAGGTCGTTTCAATGCTACTAGATCTGAACTTTCTTTGCTCCCTTTCAACCGGAAAGTTGGAGATATTAGATTGGAATATTCTTTCTGATCTCGATTATATATACGTATATATATATATATGAGAAAGCCAAGGCTCGGCATTTTTGACACTTTCTGCATCTCGGTTTTTTCTTCTCACTGCCTGTTGGCTTTGAGTCGTTTCTTTTATCTTTTATTCATTTTTCTTTTAAGTCTTTGTTTTTTTTCTTTTTCTGCTTTGTTGCTATATATCATCATCATCATCATTGTCAACCATTATCAATCCACTGCTGGACGAAGGTCTCCCCAAGTTTCCTCCACAACGGTCTGTCTTGTGCCAGTCTCCTCCATGTCACCCCTGCATACTTTCGAATTTCATCTACCCATCTCCCACGTGGTCTTCTTCTGGGTCTTTTCCTGTCCCTTGGAATCCAATCTAAAATTTCGGCTGTCCATCGATGATCTGTCCTTCTGGCAGTATGTCCAGCCCATTGCCATTTCAGGGATTTAACTCTGATCATGATGTCTTCCACTCTTGTCATTTTTCGGATCCACGAGTTCCTCTTCTTATCTCTCCTGGTTACACCAAGTATGCACCTCTCCATGATGCTTTGAGTTGTCTGCAGCCTTTGTATGTCTCTTTTAGTTAAGGTCCACGTCTCTGCACCATACGTAAGCACTGGAAGGATGCATTGATCAAACACTTTTTCTTTTAAGACATAATGGCATATTGCTCTTGAAAATTATGCTGTTTCTTCCAAAAGCTCTCCAGGCAAGTTTTGTACGCCGATTAATTTCTTCATCAATGTGACCCTCACTTGATATCTGCTGTCCAAGATAAACGTACGTGTCTGTTATCTCCAGCTTTTCTCCATCAATCGATAAATCTTCATTTCTTGTAAAAGCATTGAACATCACTTTTGTCTTCTGAAAGTTCATTTTTAATCCCACTTCTTTACTCTTGTCAGCAAGTTCCTGGATCATACTCTGCAGCTCTGATGGGGTAGTTGCAAAAATGACTACGTCATCAGCAAAACGAAGGTGGGTTAGATAATCTCCATTAATGCTATATATATATATATATAAATAACAAAATATAAATAATTTTCCCTTTACACATGCCCATACCACTCTGTTACCGCGCAATGCAGCTCGAAAGCAAGAATGAGTAGTACATGCATATATAAATGATCCACAAGCAACACCTCTCGAACATGTACATGACAACAAATGAACTCCAGACCACAGCAAAAGAAAAAGGAGAACGATAAACGATACCTAAAAACCACACAGCAAAATTATAAAGATACTAATAAGAAAAAGAAAAACCCAAATAAAATATCGTATCAAATGGCTCCAAACCCCCGAATCACTCTTCAGGGAAAAAGACACCCGGGAGTGCAGAGGGATTTTGCAAGTCTAGCAAGTCCAAATTCGGTTGCAATCACAACTTGTTTAAAATTAGGTATCAGGCTATCTCATGAAACCCGAACCCGACTGGCTCCAGACTCCCGGGTGCCTTTCCCTGAAGTGTAATTCGGGGATTCGAAGCCATTTGATACGATATTTTATTTGGGTTTTTCTTTTCATTATTAGTATCTTTATAATTTTGCTGTGTGATTTTTAGGTATCGTTTATCGTTCTCCTTTTTCTTTTGCTGTGGTCTGGAGTTCATTTGCTGTCATGGTCGAGAGGTGTTGCTCGTGGTTATATATATATATATATATATCATCATCATCATCATTGTGAACCATTATCAATCCACTGCTGGGCGATGGTCTCCCCAAGTTTCCTCCACAACGGTCTGTCTTGTGCCAGTCTCCTCCATGTCACTCACGCATACTTTCGAATTTCATACACCCATCTCCCATGTGGTCTTCTTCTGGGTCTTTTCCTGTCCCTTGGAATCCAATATAAAATTTCGGCTGTCCATCGATGGTCTGTCCTTCTGGCAGTATGTCCAGCCCATTGCCATTTTCAGGGATTTAACTCTGATCATGATGTCTTCCACTCTTGTCATTTTTCGGATCCACGAGCTTCCTCTTCTTATCTCTCCTGGTTACACCAAGCATGCACCTCTCCATGCTGCTTTGAGTTGTCTGCAACCTTTGTATGTCTCTTTTAGTTAAGGTCCACGTCTCTGCACCATACGTAAGCACTGGAAGGATGCATTGATCAAACACTTTTCTTTTAAGACATAATGACATATTGCTCTTGAAAATTATGCTGTTTCTTCCAAAAGCTCTCCAGGTAAGTTTTGTACGCCGATTAATTTCTTCATCAATGTGACCCTCACCTTGATATCTGCTGTCCAAGATAAACGTACGTGTCTGTTATCTCCAGCTTTTCTCCATCAATCGATAAATCTTCATTTCTTGTAAAAGCATTGAACATCACTTTTGTCTTCTGAAAGTTCATTTTTAATCCCACTTCTTTACTCTTGTCAGCAAGTTCCTGGATCATACTCTGCAGCTCTGATGGGGTAGTTGCAAAAATGACTACGTCATCAGCCAAACGAAGGTGGGTTAGATAATCTCCATTAATCTTTATCACTTTGTTTTCCCAGTTCAGGGATTGAAAGACATTTTCCAATGTGGCATTAAAGAGCTTCGGAGATATGGTGTCACCTTGTCTCACTCCTTTTCCAATTTTTATGTGTGTTGTATTTTCAAATAGCAGAATCTTTGCACTTGCATTTTCATAGATGTTATTAATAATATTAATGTATGCATCTTCAATACCGCAGGATTTCAGAGCCATTGCAACTGCTGATGGTTTCACCGAATCAAAGGCTTTTTCGTAATCGATAAAAGCCATGCACAATGGAAGTTCATATTCCCTTCGCTCTTTCAATTAGTTCTCTCAGTACGTGGATATGATCTATTGTGCTGTAGCCACCCCTGAATCCAGCTTGTTCTCTCGGTTGAGCCATGTCCAGTGTCACCTTCAAGCGGTGTGAAAGAACTTTAGTGAAGATTTTATAAACCACTGATAGGAGGCTGATAGGTCTGTAGTTCCTGAGATCCTCAATGTCACCTTTTTTATATAGCAAGATCATTCTAGCGTTGTTCCAATCCCTCAGAATCTTTCCTTCATTAAGGCATCGAGTGAAAATTTGGGCGAGTACTGTTTCGATTTCTCCACTTGCTTTTTGTATGATGTCTACAGTAATTCCATCTTCTCCTGGAGCTTTCACCCGCTTCATGTTCTTGATTGCATGTGCAACTTCTGCTTGGAGGACTGGAAGAACTCTGGTACTGGTACCTTTCCTAGTTCTCTCAGTATATATATATATATATATATATAAAAGGGTGGCAGTATTTCTGAAACAGCGAGGTGGGAGTATTTCTGGGACATTTCTGAAACAGCGCAGTTTGTGAACTGTTCGCGTGCTGCTGTGGTTAAAGTGTATCGTGATTGAAGAAATGGCACCATTGCGAATAAGCGATGTGGAAACTGTGGAGCACCACGTGCCATTGATGTGAGAGGTGAATGTCGGCTGCGAAGGTGCGTGAGGGCCGAACGACACTCTACAGTGGAGCAACTCACTGGCCGAATTAACCAAGGGGCTACCGGAAGTGCATCTAAAACGACAGTTTAGCGAACCCTGCTATGTATGGGGGCTGCGATGCAGACGGATGGTCACTGCACCTATGATAACGAAGGTGCATTCGCAGAAAAGGTTTACAGTTGCACGGCAGTATTAGAATTGGACCTCTGCTGATTGGGAAAGGGTTGCCTTCTCGGATGAGTCACGTTTTCTGCTTCATCGAACGGATGGACGTTGGCGTATAAGGCGAGAAACATCGGCGAACAAACACTCTTCAACCACTGCTGGAAGAACACAAGCTGGTGGGGGCAGCGTTATGGTCTAGGGGATTGTTTTCGTGGCATTCTGTGGTTCCACTCATATCTGTGGAAGGCACTATGGACCTAATTCGTTATGAATCCATCCTTGCAGACCACGTGCACTCATACATGCTGATTGTCTTCCCTGGAACGGATGGGATCCTCCAGAACGACAATGCGACGTGTCACACAGCTAGAAATGTCCGAGAGTGGTTGGAAGAGCACGATGAAGACTTCAAAGTACTTCCCTGGCCCCCTAATTCACCAGACTTAAAGCCAATTGAGCATCTGTGGGACCACCTTGATCGTGTTGTTCGCTCTATGGATCCTCTACAACGCACCCTCCCTCAGCTGTCAGATGCACTGCAGTCAGCATGGCTCCACGTACCTGTGAACACCTTCCAGCACCTTAGTGAGTCACTCCCAGCCCGTCTAGCTGCTGGATATTAGCTGGTGGTCACAATAATGTGACTCGACCGTGTATATATATATATGCAGTATATACATATATAAAGATGAGAATCATACGAAAGGTAAACAATCCCCACACAAAAACAAAGTTCATGAAAATCTAAAATTTCTTGGTTCAATAAGGGGTCTTACTTTTAAATCATTTGAGGGTGTCCTTCTGTTTTATAGTGGCTTCCTTGTTTATAACTTGCAAATCTGGCCTATATCTTTGAGTTAATTACTAAGCAAGTTTGTCGTAGCAGGATACCCTTTCCAGGTTTCTGTAGAAACAGAGAGGGTTATCCATGCAAGTCCTTTGATAAAACCATGGATGGCAGTCTCTTTTTTCTGCAGTCCTTCTCTTGCTACCTTTTTCTACTCGTTATTTCTCGGCTATGATCATCATGTAATTTAGTTTGTATTCCTCTGGTTTTTGACAAATTATATACATATATATATATATATATATATATATATACTGAGTGGCCACTTTATTATGACTTCCCCCTCAGTAATTTGTTGGGCCACCTTTTGCCTTTAATACTGCTTCGATTCTTCGTGGCATGGACTCCACGAGATGTTGATAGGTGGTTTGTGGAATCTGAGACCATGCTTGATGAATAGCCCTTTCCAGGAATGTGAGATTGCAGGGTTGTGGATCCAGCTGTCAGATGGCTCGTTCAACATCATCCCACAAATTCTCAATGAGGATTGTGGGGACCACCTAAGCAAAGTAAACTCACCGGCATGTTCCTGAAACCAATCCTGTACAATACGAGCACTATGGCAGGACGCATTATCTTGTTGAAAGTAGCCACCGCCATTGGGATAAACCATCCACATGACAGGATACACTCGGTCCGCAACAATGTTTAGATATGATGTGCCAGTCAGACGTTGATCAACACGAATTAAAGGGCACAAATCATGCCAGGAAAACATTCCCCAAACCATAACGTTGCCTCCGCCAGCTTGAAGGGTTGTAGCAATGCATTTGGGGTACATGCTTTCGTGCTGTTTCCGCCAAATTCTCACTCGGCCATCGGCATGGTAAGACTGAAAACGTGATTCATCGGACCACATAATTTGTTTCTAATTATCGACTGTTCAATCCTTCTGCTCCTGTGCGAACTGGAGACGTTTTCTCTTGTTAACCGCAGACAGCAAAGGTGTTCGAACAGGCATTCGGCAGCCATATCCCATCCGATGCAGTGCATGGCGAACAGTGCGTGCAGAGATCATTTGAGGAGACCCTTGATTAAGATGGTTTGTAATTTGCTGCACTGTTGCCCTTCTGTTGTCTGTTACCAGTCTGGACACTCTCCGTTCCGCCCGAGCAGTCACTAGTCGATGACGACCACACGTTGCACATAGAGACCCAGTTTTTTGGCTGACAGTCCAGTCTTTAAACACTTTAACAACAGCTGCTCTGGAACATTTCACGAATGCGGCGGTTTCGGTGATACTCGCTCCATGGCTCCGAGTTCCTACAATCATTCACGTTGGAAGTCCGTGAAATCGCAATTTTTTACCCATCTCGTCACCCAAAAATCCCTTCTACTGCTGTCGCAAGCACTAAGCTTTCCCTTTTTATACTATCCTCGCCCTTTGGCGGCAACAGCGTGCAGCCATAGCTCATTTGCTTAAAACTGTCATGTGGTCATAATAAAGTGGCCACTCAGTGTATATACACACTATATATTTACAAAAGTCACCGGACATCTAGAAGAGAAACACAACATAGCGTTTATTGACACACATTAGTACGGTGTGGGTCCACCTTTGACCTACACGTGTCTTCACGAGCTCCGTGTTTGAGTGCTTCACGTACTTGTTTTGTGTGTCCCATCATTGTTTTTCTGTGTGTGTGTGTGCCAAAGTTAAAGGTCTGTGCTTTCCTTTAATATCCCTCACGATTTGGTGAGTGCTTTTTTTTTCATTATCATTTTTTTAATTTACACACCGAGCTGGTCGTTTTTCTTCGTTAACCCTTGCCATTGATTATGGCGTCTGCCGATGAGGGCGCTGTTCCCGCCCGCATCGTTGCAGCTTCTCGCGTCACCTGTTCATCGACAGACGCAGCCGATTAATCATCTTCGCTTGCTAGTGGAGAGCCTCTTAATTTTCCTCCTGTCATTTATTTGCACTACTTCTCCTGCTCAGGTCTCCGACTCTGCCATTGAGAACGTGGATATGACGTTCCTGACCTCTGCTGACGATGACGAACTCATGGACGTTTCTGATGGCGTCGCTATTCTGCCCTCTATAGTTTCTACTGCATCTGCTTCCAGTACATTTTCTCATGCTGCGTCAATGCCTTCCAGAGGAGGCGCTTCTGCACGCACGTATTCTGCGGCTGCCTCTGGTATTCCACCGGCTTCCTCCTCGTCTCGTCTGCCCCCTATGGATTCTTATGTTACTCTCAACGGTGACATCATCTTATTAGACATTCCCGAGAATTCTCCTGTCGGTCAACGTCTTCATTCGACTCTCGAGTTGGAAGGTTTGTTTTGATGCGCTGCCCAGCACTCCTTTGAAGCAGTACAGCTCCACTCTCAAGAAGATGCTTCCTTCTGGTGCCATCACCCACCTCACCCGAAAGCCACGAACTATGATTGTTTATTTTTCGAAGAAAGGATATGCCGAGCTTGTCTTGTCTCGGGGCCTATCAATTGGCGATCGTCACCTTTTGGCCGAATCCATCGCCCAGCGTCGTGTTTTGGTCTCTCTACTTCCGGTAGCTCCGGAGATCTCTGATGATATGCTGTGTGCTGCACTTAGTCGATGCGGCAGAGTAGTCGGCCCAGTGAAGACTCTCTCCTCTTTCCCCTCTGATCCCAATGATAAACATATCTGTGGCTTCCGTAGAACTGCTCGCATCATCTTCCCGCCGGAAGAGCATCTCATAAAGTCTCCACGGTTCCTCGATGTTCGTTGTGGTAACGAGCGCCGCCGGATGGAGCTCCTAACCTCTGCTCATTGCGCACGCTGCAAGGCTTACGTCAATCAGCAGACTCATTGCCCCCATGCAGAGCCACTGACTCCTGTAGCTCCAAGGCAGCATTCTACCTCTTCCTCCGTTTGTGCTGCCATGCTTCCTCCTGCGTCTGCACCTCCTGGACCCAGTTCTGCCGAAAATCTGATTAAAATCTTCGATCAACACGCGTCTTCTGATGTTGCTTTCTCCACTCTGTCGGATTTTCCTCCGCTTGACTCCTCCTTGCCTTCCCGTGTTCTCTATTCATCAGAGAACAACACGGCAGATCCTCAAGCTTCATTCACCGTCGGCACTTTTTCTCCCGGCGATGAGGTGGACCTTTCCTCTGATTCCACATCTCGTGTGTCATCGATCCACGGCAAGCGTCGCTCAACAACCAGTACCGAGGCCCGGAGGAAAAAGAAGAAGTCACCTTCTCCGACTGGCCGCCCACATCGTTCCACCCGTCTAGTAGGCTCCAAGTCTCCCCTGTAACGTTCTAGTTCTTCCTCGTCAAAGTCCAAGGGTCCTATGCTGACGTTTGAAGATTTCTCGACTCTGGTTATCAATGCCTCTCTTCCTTCAGAACCTGTCTCCTTTGAAGATCTTTACGAGTTTCTCACTCATAAAACAAATCAGGAGGCTTCTCTCATCTTTGTACAGCAGTATGAAGTAGTTCTTCCCGAGGTCTTCGACCAAGCAACTTCCATCCTCAAATTCCTCCGGCATAATGCCAAGCAACCCGACTACGTCTTGTGGTGTCGTGGTATCATGAATCGCCTCGACACATTCCTGAAAGCTGCCATAGCTGCCCTTCATCCGACGTCGGACTTACCCATTCAAGTTCGCCATTCTGAATTGTAGGGGTGTGCTAACCCCCTCCTTAACGCCCTGGTTCTGGAAGATCTCTCGCCTCTTGGGGCCGACTTACTCCTTCTGCAAGAGACAAACTGCCACTCCTCGACACTTTTTCATAGAAGGCGCATTTGAGACTTCACCTTTCACCATGCTTTCCGTTAATCTGTGCACAGTGGTACAGCAGGAGTATCAGTCTGCCATCTCGGCATGCCGTGAAAGCTCCTTCGGTGCTACGTGGTCGCCAGTGACCCCGTGGTTCGCTGTTACACCAAATCCGTTACATCTCACGGTGGGCTAAGTCTCTGCATTAACTTTTTGATGTTCTTTCGCACTGTGGTGCCCCGCCTGTGATCATTTTGTTCTTCCTCAAGCATTGCTCTGTTTGCACCACGTTGTAAATTTGTCATTACTCATTCAATGTACATATCATCCCTTTTATCAGTTTCTATCATTCCTGTTATTTTTTTTTTCTTTCAGACGATTCCATGCTGCTCGTCTCCTCTGTTTTGTTACATTAAAGCGATTTTGAAACCACCTTTGGCCTTAATTGCATGCACTGACCCTTCGAGACATGCTTCCGACAAGGTTTTGGAACACAGCGATAGGTTTGTGCTTCCATTCAGTACATAATGCTGCCACTAGCTGTTGCTTAGTAGTAGGCCTTGGTTCCAAGCTTCTTATCCGGCGCTCTAAGTCAGCCCATAAGTGCTCTATGGGATTAAGATCAGGGCTCTGTGCTGGCCAGTCCACACACGATACGGAAATATCGCTAAACCACGCCGTAACAGTCCTTGCTTTATTGCTCGGTGTATTATCCTACTAGTACCAACACGGCTCGGTTCCATAGTATTGCCCCAGGGTTGGTAGGGCATATTTGTACATAATATCGAGATAGACGTGCTGGTTTAAAGGTTTGTCCACAATAACCAGTGTTTTCTCCCGCCGCGATATGGCCGGGACCATACCACGGAAAACACCCACACGCGAGTACACTGCCAGCTCCAAACGTGGCCGTAGGAACAGTACACTGTGGTAAATACCGTTCCCCCGGCTGCCGCCATACCCACACACGGCCATCAGACTGATGGATCGTGTACCTGGATACATCAGTCCATCGGACCCGTTTCCACTGATCTACGGTCCACGATAAATGTTCTTTACACCATGCTAAACGACGAGTAGCATTCCTAGTGGAGACGAAAGGCTTATGAGCAGCCGCACGACTACGGTAGTTCATGGAATGAAGTTCTCTGCGAATGGTACATGTACATACTGAGGTTCCAGCATTTTTACTCACCTGTACACTGAGGTCTTGTGCATTACTCCGTTGATTAGCTGTAACGAAACTCCTGAGGCTTCGACATCCTCTATCACTGATTTTCTTTGGTCTGCCGGTACGTTCTGCTGCTTCAGGCACGCCATATGTCTTCCACATCTTCAGTACATCCAAAACAGTTGACTTGGGTATGTTTAAACGCCCCTCGGTCTCTCTTATGGACAACACACTAATATAACACCCAGCAATCTTTCCTTTCTCAAAGTCAGTTTTCTCCCGCCGCGATATTTTCACTCAACCTTACAGTGCTATATGATCGCGGTTAGCTGCAGGCTTGTTTTTATACCGTTTGCAGCTGTACGGCGCATCTTAACAACGCAGCGGATCCTTTCATTTGCTTTTGAAGGGGTGTCCGGTGACTTTTGTCAATATAGTGTGTGTGTGTGTGTGTGTTATACGGTTATTTAAAAAACCCACCCAAGTTTTTCTTGTGCTGGAAGCAAACTAGACAAACCTGAACCCTGAAGAGGGCACATGCATATTACAAAGGTCTGTTTTTCACTTTCTTGCGATGTGCAATTGGTAATAACATTCTCAATGTCAAGTTTGGATATCTGGTCAATTTCTATTATTCAAATATTTTAAAGTAATAACACAACAACAATAATAAAAAATTCAATGATGGTTAGGTCATTTCTAGAAACAATTTTTTAAAAGGGAAGCAAGTCCCTGTTCAACAGGCGGCCCTGGGCCTTAGTCCTGCTGCCCCGTGCGGTAATCAGATCCTGGTCACAAAGAATTCCGAAGTAGTTACACGACATGTGCGTTATATTTTTAGCAATTTTAAAAAATTTTAAATGTATAACTTGTTCCAACGTAGGAATTTAACAGCTATAATCCCAAGGTACTTACTGAAATAATCGTACTTAAAAGTTTTGTTTGGGGGTTTAACGACCACCGTGAGCAACTCGATGGGCTATAAGCAGTTGCCCGTCTCTAATATAGGGCCACTGGTCCCAGGAATGGAGACCTACAGGGCCGTTGGACAAACACAACATCCATGCCTCACCCAGATTCGAACCTGGAGACATCTCGGACTAATGTGCAGAAGCTAGCACTTACATCACTCCACAACCAGGGCAGCGTATTTAAAAGTTGCACAGGTATATAAAATAATTACTCATAATAAAAATAAAATAGAAACATATGGTTTATTAATCAAAATATAATAAAAACAATGTAAACGAAAAACTACTAGGGAATGAAATGAGTGAAAAAAATAGCATTTTCTTTATTAGTTTTCCCTTTTTTTTCGATTTTAGAGATTCTTATTTGGACAAGATCTCGCAGGTCATTAAAAAGAGCTCCGTATGCCATTAATCGTCTCCGGAATTTATTAATTTGAGGACGCCTTATCTAAGGCTATAAGCGGTCCTCTTTTGCTAATTTATAGCTCTTTTCTAGGAAAGGGAGTTCTATCCCTGGCCTAGATGGGGCGATTAGACAGAAGACCGCACCTCTGACTACTCGGCCACCGGAGCTACAAATTTGTTTTACGTTCATAGGAGTCAAATCTTCTACCAATGACATCCCACACGTTCTCTATTGGAGAGAAATCTAAGGATCGATCTGGCCAGGGCAGCATTAGAACATTTTTATCAGCACTGATGTTGGTAGTATGCGGGCGGGCATTATCTTGTGGAAACTGTGCATCCACTATGCGTACGAGCGGTGAACGGCTGTTGAAACTTATAGCGCCTGAAACCATGACACCAGAATGAGGAGCCGTATGCCGATCAAGGATGGCAGCAAGATCGTCCTGGTGCCCACGTCGTGTCGACTTTCAAATGGAGATCGTCGGCGCTCAGACAGAAAAGCAACGCCTCGTTCGATATGACATGGATCCATGTCACGGCACCTTGGCAATAGGCGACGCGCTGCGGTAAATGACAGTCGCCGCAATGGCTGACGAGAGAGCAAACTTGCTTCAGCCGATCTGTGATTTACAGTCTGAGTCGATACGAGGGTATCCATATCTCCTGTATGCCTCTTCTAATATCGCCCGCTGAGGATTTTAGGGTGGCTATATACGGCTGGCCGTTGAATGAAGCAATCGAGGTGTTCGGCCGTCTGTGTACGAACGCCAGTTCCACTACGGTAACGCACGCAACCTTACTCCAACCACCGTCGCAACATTCTGCCCAGAGTTGTTGAATCCCGAACCTTTTCTATAACGAAGTAAATTTCTCCGTCATTTCTGTCCACGCCAGGATTCGAACCCGGATCTCCTCATTCCGGAATAAGTCACACTACCAATTGAGCTACGCGGACGTTTTATTCTGATTCCTATCTGCCTTTATGTCGTGTGCGTCCTTCTGGCAGGTACGTCACATCTCCTGGTACGTTACATTTCCACCACGATGCGACGCAGGGACAAACCAGTTGTACGTATACGCCTCTGACAAAAAGCGTCCTTGTGCTGGTAGGATTCCCGACGACGTGCTTCTCTACCGGAGTGATCTCGGTACAGAAGCACGTGTAAGGAGTAAGAATGCCTGTTGTTCCAGGCATTCTTACTCCTTACACGTGCTTTCTCCACCAAGATTACTCCGATGGAGTGGACCATACTCCCAGGTAAGGACGACTAAGCTTATCTACGTCGAGCGTTTTGTCCTTTGTCAAAACACAAGTTTGTCCCCTAACTCCGGAGTAAGTCGCTCTCCCAACTGAGCTACGTGGACAGAATGTCTCGCTGTAGTACGCCACATCATCTCCCTCTTAATGTTTTTTTATTTGTCTTTGAAACGAAATAGGAATTTTTCATTAATTCCAAACAAGGTGTGGAAGGTGGTATGTAAATTGCGAACTAAAATCAGACGGCCATTAAAACTCTATATGTAAATTGCGGACCAAGGCCCATGACCGCTATATGTAAATTCCGAACCGACTTCTCTGAACATCTGCTGGAATTATACCTAAGCTAGCTCGTCTGTTTTGATTGCTTTGCTTTAGATATATCTTTTGTTGTTCGACAAGTTTTACGATGGAAGTGACGCTCTCGATCTCTGAAAAAGGAAAAGATTTGTTAATCGTAGACACTTACTGCAAAATAAAGATAGTTTCGTGAATACAATGAATTAAGTACAAATGCACATATATACTAAATATGGAACATCACAGAAAAAAATTAACATGGCACCTGCGCAAGGATGACAAACTAGTTTTGTTGTTTTTGTGAATACAATGAATTAAGTACAAATGCACATATACTAAATATAGAACATCACAGAGCAAATTAACATGGCCCCTGCGCAAGGATGACAAACTAGTTTTGTTGTTTTTGTGAATACAATGAATTAAGTACAAATGCACATATACTAAATATAGAACATCACAGAGCAAATTAACATGGCCCCTGCGCAAGGATGACAAACTAGGTTTGTTGTTTTCGTGAATACAATGAATTAAGTACAAATGTACATACATTAAATTGGAACATCACAGAGAAATTAACATGTTGTTGTTTTCGTGAATACAATGAATTAAGTACAAATGTACATATATTAAATATGGAACATCACAGAAAAAAATATTAACATGGCCCCTGCGCAAGGATGACAAACTAGTTTTGTTATTTTCGTGAATACAATGAATTAAGTACAAATGTACATATACTAAATATGGAACATCACAGAGAAAATTAACATGGCCCCTACGCAAGGATGACAAATTGGTTTTGTTGTTTTCGTGAACACATTGCTTTAAATTGTTTTACATTGTTTTAATCATTATTTTTTTTATACTGGCTTATTTTTGGATATCGTCAGAATGGGCGCAGAAAAGTTGGTTCGCAATTTACACATCGGGTCTAGAAAAGTTGGTTCGCAATTTACACATAGAGGTCTTGGCTCTTAGTTCGCAATTTACATATAGGGGGTTGAGAGCGGTCCGATTTTAGTCCTCAATTTACACACTCCGGTGTGGAACAAACACCACACATTTTTCGAAGAACCCAACGAACAGTGGATCCATTTTCCACAATCGGGCGCCAATGTGAAAACACTAGTTTTTTTGTGTTTTTTTTAATTGGAGGTTTAACGACCACCGTGAGCAACTCAATGGGCTATAAGCAGTCGCCCGTCCCTAATTTAGGGTCACTGGTTCCAGGGAAGAGAGAGAGAGCCAGTGCCGTAAGACAAACACAACATCCATGCCTCACCGGGATTCGAACCCAGACCCCGTTCGGACGAATGATCAGAGGCCATCGCTTAGACCACTGCGCCACCGAGGCGGCACTAGTTTGTCCGCAACGGCCATCGAATCCGAGCCCCCTCCCCATTCCGGAGTAAGTCGCTCTTCCAACTGAGCTACGCGGACAGAATGTCTTTCTGCAGATTTGTCGTCTTGACACATGCTTTCACCTCTGTAGTTTGGCACAATTTTTATAGCCTTCACCTATCACGTTATTGGTGATAGGTGAAAGCTATAAAATCATTTACATTATTGGTGATAGGTGAAGGCTATGAAATCATTTACATAACCCAACTGTTGACACATCAATTTGCATAGCGCTCCGACAAATACGTCCTAATGTGGCATTTTCTAAGTCGAGCAATGTATTTAAAAAAGAGAAGAGGAATATGAGTGAGTGGTTGGTTTTCAAGAAAGAAGAGACTCTCGGTGACTGGCTGTTTACTAAAAGGGTGTCTCGAATTTTTATAGAATGGGCTAGCATTTCTGTTAGAACAGACATTCATATACAGGGTTCTTAGAAAAGTCCGTTTACCCCCTCTAACTTTTAAACCGCGTATCATACAGCCACGGAAGTAGCGTGTACCTATAGAAAAGTGACCATGCGCAATCGATTGGACGTGCTTGTAGCACCCCTAGTGGCGAAGTACGGAAATTAGAAAAACTAACTCAGAAACCAAGAGAGATACGCAAAAAGTCCCATTACAAAATGAAAGAGCGGTGTTTAATTAGTACAAAACGACACTTGGTTCAACAGAAACACTTAAAAAACCCCCAAGAAAACGCAAACAAAGCGTCAGATATCCGGCTGCTAGCCCGCGACAGCAACAGAAAAGTGGTTACGTGATATAACACGTAGCTATGCTAATTTCAAGCTTGACGTAAAATGACGTCAGGCAGCTGAAGGGCTATAAATGATGGAGTACGAGGTCGGCAGGTAGATGGCTATCTTCACGAATGACGAGTACTATGATATGGTCTTGCTGTACGGTGAATGTCAGCAGAATGCAAAACAGGCTGCGAGTTTGTACAGAGTACGGTTTCCTACTCGTCAGCATCCAGCAGCACAGACAATTGCCAAAGTTGCCCGGCGCCTGTGAGAAACAGGAAGCGTTACTGAGCGTTATCGTTTCGGTCGTCCCATTGGTGCCGGTGTGCGAGTACATCCTGCGGATGTTTTGGGCTATGTTCTTGCAAATCCCCGAAGTAGTACGACGGCAGTGAGGTGTGGAAAATCTTGCATCACAGGTGTGGGAAATCTTGAACGAACATGGTGCGCATCCCTACCGTGATGCTGTCGTGCAAAACCTGATGCCGGGAAACCTTCAAAGGCGGTATGACTTTTGTAACTTCGTCTTGAACAGCTTACAGAAAAAGCCGTGGTTTGTGGACAACATCCTATGGGTTGACGAGTCAACATTTACAACGGGCGGGATCATCAATCACCAGAACTCCCACTATTGGGATGTGAGAAATCCACACACGACGAGACAAGCACGCCATCAAGTACGCTGGTCACTGAACGTGTGGTGTGGAATGTGGCAAACATCCGTAAAGGACCTGTGCTCATTGAGGGAAATTTAACAGGTCAGCGTTACTTGCAACTGTTATGTGGTTCAGTACGCGATTGGTTGGATAATGTTCCTTTGACTACGTTACCACGCATATGGTTTCAACATGACGGCTGTCCTTCGCACAAAACCTTTCCAGTTCGCTCGTTCTTATCTCGCACTTTCGAGAACAATTTTATTGGGTATAGTGGTTTTACGGAATGGCCGCCACGGTCACCCGACCTAACACCGATGGACTTCTTCTTTTGGGGATACCTGAAGGATCTAGTGTACTCTACGGAACCTTCCAGCGTGGCAGATTTAAAGGAACGCATCGTCAGGGCCTGTAATTCTGTAACCCCTGCGATGTCGAGATGCATTACTGCCCCGAGTTCAGATGTGCATCGTCGCTGATGGTGCACACTCAGAACAATGTGTACGGTAGACCACTCGCCAGGTTAGTTGCACCTGTGGTACACGAACTGTGTGTTGCGTCTATGTTGGTTTGTGTGTAATTTAAAGTTTACTACTTTAACATGTCTTGTCTTTTCTGTAAGTATTTCTGTTGAACCAAGTGTCGTTTTGTTCTAATTAAACACCGCTCTTTCCTTTTGTAATTGGACATTTTTGCGTCTCTCTCTTGGTTTCAGAGTTAGTTTTGCTAAGTTCCGTAATTCGCCACTACGGGTGCTACAAGCACGTCCAATCGATTGCGCATGGTCACTTTTCTATAGGTACACTTTACGTCCGTGGCGGTACGATACGCGGTTTAAAAGTTAGAGGGATAGGGTAAACGGACTTTCCTAAGAACCCTGTATATTCATATAATTTTTTATTTGAATTTGCTTTTGTTAAAAATTCCCGTGGAAATATGGTAAGCATCCATCGGAAAATTTCAGGGCAAACATTATATATATACATGAGTAAATATCGTATATGTTATTAAAAATACAAAAAAGGTTCGCTACAAAAGAGTTGGGGTACAGAGTGCTGGAAGGAGGAGTGGGTGGAGTTGTTACTAAGAGTTTTTCTTTTTTATGTGACTTATTTCGGTTCCATCCTCGAGTAATATCAACTTACCATCCCGGTTGCTGTTTTCTGCCATTTTGACTACCACATGTTAGCAAGTAACGACTCTCATCAAAGCTAGCTAGGTATTTACGTTTTGAGGAAATTTGCTGCGTAGTTCGGAAATCATGCCAAAATACATGAATTTATATTTTCCTGTGATTGTTTTCAAATGAATTGCACAAGACCTTTCTGTTTAGAACATTCAGGAACGTCGTTCAGAGAAATTTTTTTTATAAAAAACCCTTCGAAACCTTTGGGGAAGTAAAAAGAAAGTGAAATGAACGAAAACTGAACTCAGCTATTTTGCTTTAAAAGGGAAAATGTTTTAAGCAATAAAGAGTGATCATTATTCCGTAAAGAATAAAATATAACATTTCATATTGCTTCACCCTTATGAGTAGGAAATAAATAAAAAAATTAACAGGCAAAAACAAAAACTAGTACACTAACCAAAGTCGAAGAACGACAGGAGAACAGAGATCGAAATACCCATACATTATTCTTATATTAATCCTCTAAATACAAAATCGATATTGTACAAAGTAGTTAAACATTTGTTTTGCAGAAATGAATAGATGTAAGTATAAATAAAAAGCATGAAATAATTGCATTTACAAATGAGTGAAGAAGGATAATGATGTATATTGGATTAAAGTTTTGTCATTTTGGGAAAAGCTAGTTTTTGAAAGTAATTCCCTGTGGCGGCAGATGAGAATTTTTCCGCGACAGTCAGCTTCTCTTATTACTGGTGAAAAGAGTAAAGATGTAGCAGATAATAATTTAAATTCTCCATCTCATGAAAGTGAAGAGCCCATTCCTTTTATAGACGATGATGAGGATACTGGTGAAGATATTAAAATTAGGCCTCATGGTGGTAGAGCATATATGTAGGCATTTTTCCGTGAGCATTCTTTCATACATTGAAACGATACGTTTACTTTCAAGACAGTGGAAAATTTTGAAGAGCATAAATTGAAAGAGCTTTTTTATATAGACGTACTCGTTGTTATCCAAAATAGGCTGTAAGGAGTTTCCCGTTTCGGAAGTAAAGCCACTGATTCCAGGGATGGATGAGAGCCAGTGATGTAAGACAAACGCACCAATCATGCCTCATGCAAGACCTGAGCCTGGACCGAAGACCGGCAATAACCCAGAAGCCCATGCCTTGAGTTAATTAATTCCAGCCGGTTAAAGGGTTAATTAAACTATCAAAATTTGGCCCTTGTTTTCCCAAAAGATACAAATTCTGATTAAAATTTTAACTTTGCCAAACTGATGTATATTTGTGGAAAAGTAACTTATATAAGGTTTTCTTGTTTTCTTTTAAATTAAGCACCATAAATAGAAAGGTTAAAATTTATTTTGAAAGATTCTGTGTAGACTGGATATTTAAAAAGCACTGAACTCATTTCCTTGTAAAGCAGGTCATTGAACGCCAAGAAAATATTGTGTAGCACCCCTTTCGCTCTGATGACGGCGGCGTTTCGTCCCGGCATGGACTCGACAAGACACCGGAAGCGTTGGGAAACCATACGGATCCACGACCCCTAAACAAGCTCCCACAGTTCACGAAGATTTGATGGAGGGGCTCACTTATAAACGTGGAAAGAGCGATGACTTCTATTTGATGTTTCTAATCCACGTCAAATGTGTATTTATTAATCGCAGGAAAATATAAATTTTAATTCTGTTTAATTAAAAGGAAGTTTTCCTGGCTTCTTAAATAGAGATTTATTGACTAAGGGTTGTCTTTCACTTATTGACAAAACTGCTTAGTTAGTTCGTGTTCTGCTTAAAGTGGAAAAAGAGTGCTGGATTGCTAAATCTGTCTTGGATCTCTACCGATCATTTCCGTTGTGTATCAAGCGTGCCACCGCTGCGATGGGCTTCGAAACTTATGTCTGCCAGTCTTTTCTCAGTATTATACCTCATGCTTGTTTTCTTTATTCTCGTACTCCACACGCCCTCATTTTCTTACTCTTTCACCAGTGCGCATTTTTATCACATTGTCGTCACTTTTCTGTAGTCACCCACGACGAGGAACCCCTGAATCTAGAGCTGCTCCTTTCGATGCAGTTCCGGGTTAGGGTCCTTCCCACTACATTTTTTTTATTGGAAGTTTAACGACCACCGTGAGCAACTCAATGGGCTATAAGCAGTCGCCCGTCCCTAATTTAGGGTCACTGGTTCCAGGGAAGGGAGAGAGCCAGTGCCGTAAGACAAACACAACATCCATGCCTGACCGGGATTCGAACCCGGACCCCTTACGGACGAATGATCAGAGGCCAACGCCTTAGACCACTGCGCCACCGGGGCGGCCCTTCCCACTACATTCTGTGTGATTTTCTTTTGTTATGTGCCTGTATATCTAATATCATTTGTGACGTGCCTGCACCGCAGGATGCACACGAGATAAAGGCAGATAGCAGCGAGAGCACATTTCCACGTAGCTCAGTTGGGAGAGCGACTTACTCCGGAGTGAGAGGACCGGGATTACGCATGGCGTGAACAAGCCTGTGTTTTCACATTGGTTCCCGAACTTCAAGGATGACCTGGCCGTTACGTTTCTCGCAATGGTGTGTTATCCTTTCCACACCGCGAGAAAGGAAAAATGAGAATCCCCTCTTCAGTGCTTCGAAAAAATAAATGTGTGAGATGTTCCGTCCACACACCAAATTGTCTGGGATTTCTCAAATGCACGTTCTTCAGCGGATGACTGGCTACAGCGACACATGACCCGTGGGCCATGTCCCCGGCCCTATTTCGGGGGGGAGAGATGTGACGTGCCTGCACCGCAGGGCGTACACGAGATAAAGGCAGACAGCAGCGAGAGCACATGTCCGCGTAGCTCAGTTGGGAGAGCGACTTACTCCGGAGTGAGGGAACCCAGTTCGATACCCGGCGTGGACAAGCCTATGTTTTCACACATGTGTCACTCTCCACCGCACGTTTGCTGTTATTTCATGTTGTACCGCGTGCATTTTAAGTTTTCACTGACATTTTCTCTGTCTTTTCCACTTTATGTCATTATCGTGGTAGACTGTGACCCATAACACTTGCCTACTTTTCATACTTTTCACATTTATGCATCTATCATTGCGCTTTTCCCTACGTTAGTCATTTTGTTATTTGATACTGTAAACACTCTTTGTTTTTCATTTAACGTGCTCGCGTGAACACCTTCATTGTTCTATCGTGTGGACACTCCTACATGTGCTTTGTGTTCTTTTGTATTGCTGGGTTTTTTGCGTATCTCATGTTCTACCTGTATGCAGTAATGCAAATAAACTGAGTTCCCTAACGGGTGCTCACAGTTTCTAAAATTAAAAAAAATGAAAAATTCACTGTCTTTCAGCTTGGAAAATAACAGTTCTTCAATTACTAGCACATCGAGATCTGCTTTTACTGTTACACGTAAATTAGGGGAGGCAGAAAAATTTGTTTCCTGTTGAATACACTGCTCGACAGAGAAAACGCCTCACTAAGTTGTATTTGCCGGAGCAGCACGCAGATTGGTGGGTACGTATCCACAATTGGATTATGTAAATGATTGCAGTTGAGAAACAATCACGAGATAGGTGAGAGAGATGAAAGAACAAACCGTCTCGGCATAATTATGTTTAGTCGCCCTCACCTGGGGGTGTGGACCACTGCATCGGAGGGATCTCAGTAGAGAAAGCGCGTATAAGGAGTGAGAATCCCTGGGACACGTCATCGGGAATCTTACCATCACACGGACAACTTCACCAAAGGCTTCATCGTAGGGCTACGTACGACAAGTGGATCCCTGCCTCACGTCGTGGCCCAAAAGCATCGGGATCGGCCAGATGTGGCAACAGTGGTTGCAAGAAGGTATGGTAAGTATAGTGCACGTTAGCGGACATCCGAACGCCACAAATGACACATTCCACGGCAAGCCGTAGCAGCCTCAAAATCCACAGCGTTCGACATTCGACGGGGTGAGCCGGTAGTTATGAACATCCCCATATCGACAAGGACTATGAATCTCAGATTAGTTGAGGCAGATTTGTGCTTTGCCAGCAATTCCAACGACTGCCACTCACCGCAGTACATCGTCGCGCAAGGTTGCAGTGGTTCTGTACCAGACATGCGTAGCGGAACGAATAGAACCATGCTGTATTCAGCGACGAGTCTCTCTTCTGACACAGTGCCGACGATCTTGAGTCTTGAAACTACGAGGTCTGATCTTGCTGCCGTTCGTGAGAGTCATACGGCTGTTCAGCCTGGGGTCCTGGTTTGGGGAGCTATCAGTTTCAAAAGCCGTTCACCTTTCGGTAGCGTAGTGGGTACAATCAATGACAGCACCACGATACACCGATGAAGTGCTACAGCTCGTTTCGTTAGCGGATCTGCGTGATATACCTTGTACCCAGTTTCAACAAGATAACGCCCACCTGCAAAATCAGAAGACTGTTCCTAATAGGTGTCCAGGTGTTGCCCTGGCCGAAGCGGTCTCCCATACACAGAACGTGTGGTACGTCAATGGTAGACTACTTAATGCCTTTACACAACCCCCTCGCAATGTCTATGAATTGTGGACACAAATAAACAACGTATGGTCAGTGATACCTAAGGACAGCATGCCGTGCTGAAGAATGCTTTTTAAAAAACGTTTTCATGGATAGCCCAGCAAGGGGGCGCCATACGACCTACTGATTTATGCCACGTCGTACTGTCTCCTCGCCCAGTGATTTAATATAATCCCTCAGATATCAAATCACTTCTTTTCCACCTACTTGTCTACATATGTGGCAGGTTTTGTCCCATTTCGTGTATTTTTTCAAGTTGGGAATATTTTTGTGTCGCGCAATGTACAGGGTGATCACAACTAAACAGGAGGCGTTCAGAGCTCTTTGTGGAAAGAACTATGGGACAAATTTCAACCAAATTTGATGTACATACTTTTCTGAGTTTGTGGTTTTGATTTTCGAAATAAAAAAAAAAGTTCAAAACGCATCCGCTAGGGCGAAATTTGGCGCTACTCTCCCCTTAATCTGCATATTACGTAGGTTATCTAACGAATTTGAAGATTAAATCATAGATACGGTTCTATGTGTCCTCCATCTCCATGCTCTAAAATCTGTATTCGCTGAATAATACACTCGCCCGCGGAACGCAACTGACCTGAGTGGAGTTGGCTCGCATGTTGTGAAATTCTGTCTCTTAACATAGCAGAGTTGGGAACATTGCCTTGATAAACTGGGCTCTTTATGTATCCCCGTAAGTAAAAGTCACAGGGGTTCAGATCTGGTGATTGTGGTGGCCTTACGTTAGAAATAATCGGCTAATCACTATCTCGTTCAAAAAATGGTGCTCCAGTAAGGCTTGCAGATTTAATCTGATATGAGGGGATGTACGATCTTGCATAAATTTTGCGGTGCTCAGACAATTTCTCTGCTGAAGTGTTAGAATGACGAAGTTTTGGAGCATATCTCCGTATCTAGCCGAATTAACGGAACATGTCACTGGTCCAGATGCAGTTTTCTTCAAAAAATAAGAACCAATGATGAATGAAGCCATGAAGCCACTCCACACTGTTACTGTTGATGAGTGCAATGAGATTTGTTGGTGTACGTGTGGATTCACGTCAGACCAAACAAAGCACTTGAGAGTGTTAACAACACCATTCGAATGAAAATGAGCCTCATCACTCCACAGAATTTGCGACGGCCATGCATTACCAACCATCATTCGAGCTATGAATGTCAAGGCAAATGTTTTCCTCTTATCATTATCACTAGAACCCAATTCTTGACATTCCGTTCTCCACAATTGCAATTCCCTCCGTTTTCAGAGATTCAAACGGTTTGCGATCCCATTCTGGTTCCACAGTGAAAGTTCCAGTTTCCTCAAACCGCAAAATCATTTTCCTAAGATTAGTAATAGTCAGAGGACATCTTCGTAAACCATTTAACCGCCAAAATTCCATAAGTGCAGCACTGGCATTGCTGCTTCGTTGATAGAAGAGTTGAATATAGGCAACGCGGATCAGCCAAAGTGAGCATGACTCTTCAACCTTTCGAAGATTTGTGAAAAACGTTTTGCGACTCCTTTATATACCCGAAGTTCGTTAGATAACCTACGTAATGTGCAAATTAAGAGGACAGTAATGTCAAACTTCACCTTAGCGGCTGAATTTTGAGCTAATGTTTTTTTCAAAAATCGAAACCGCTTATTCAGAAAAGTATGTATACCAAATTTGGATGAGATGTATCCAATAATTCTTTCTACAGAGAGCTCTGAACATCTCCTCTTTAAATCAATGAGTGGAGAAATATTCCTCATAATACATGGGAAATCGATAGAACATTAAAAGCAAACAGAATATAAATTCTGAATATGCTTGTACCACATTACTAGTCATCCATGTAATTCTCTCAGAAAACTTGAAAATTTTATCGCCCTGGAGCAGGAATCGAATCCGCATCTCCCGATTTCTGTTCGAGTATGCTAACCGTTACACCATCCAGGATAGTAAAATTCCAAGCAACTGAGACTAAGCAAACATAGCTTAGGAATCTGAACATCCTCAGGTTTTCGCTAACCCTGCTTCCTGATATCGTTATGGCCCATCTCCCATCCAGAGACGGATGTAGGTCGTATTTCACTAGTACCACAGATAAATCAAAGAAGGAAGATTCGAACAGCATACTGGAACGGAAATCGGGCGATGCGGGTTCGATTCCCGCTCCAGGGAGATGAAATTTTTCAAGTTTTCGGAAAGAGTTATATGGATGACTAATAATGTATTACAAGCATATTCAGAATTTATATTCTGTTTGCTTTTAATATTCTACCTCCTCTTTAAATGTGATCACCCTGTATTTCAGCACGTCGTTTTGAGGAATTCATGCGAGCACGATTCTGTTTTAAAAACTCCCTCTCAAAAAAATTTACCATCGATATCGGAATTTAGATTTCTTATAAGTTTACCAGATTTCTAGGAGACTTCGTGGTTCTGAAACTTTTTCTTCAATTTTGCAATAGAAATAATTTTTCAGTAGCAAATTTTCCAAGATACATATTTTTTATACTCCATACGCGCCATCGAAAGGACAAATGCTAAATTCCTGCAAGTACGACTTTTAACATTTCGATTGCGTGTCTGGAGGAATAATTTTTTTAATGCCTGAAGTTTGTTCCAAAAGCTTTAATCTTTCTCGAAATGTTGAGAAAGTTAGGCCAGTGCATCAAAAATTTCCTCTTTCTCTGGCTTATAAACGGTTCAATGATACTAACCCTATTTTCTCATCTCGTTTAACATAACGGTAAGTGACACGCATGTTTTTAAATACAACTGCACGTTGAGTTGGCGCAACAACGAGAAAAAGAACTGTTCAGAAAAATTCTGTCATATTAAGAGAAACTTTAGTCGCATCATTAAATGTTATATTAAGATTGTTAGTAGGACAAGTAACGAAAAGTTTTCATGGATCATTTAACGGATTCGTCTTTGTAACCCATTACATATGCCAGTCATGTTTGCGCCATTGTTTAAACCCTATGCGCGTTAAGTCCTACTATCCAATGTTACAGCATTTAGGTTTTAAAAAGGAATGCTGGCCATCCTTTTCCTATGAGACAGCTGACTAACCAGGAGCATACAAAACTGTTAATGAATGTTGATTAATTTCGATGGAAAACAAACAAAAATTTCAATTTATATCTTTGATTCATAATCGAGTACTGAGTAAAAATATTGAGTTCATCTATCATCTTATAAACACTGGCCAAAAATCTACTAATTTTTGTGATTGGACAGTTACAGACACTAAACGCTAATATATGCAAATAGCAGTCATATGGGCTGATGATGATTTGTGTTGTCCTTCCCTTCACAAAGAGCGTACAGATTATTTGTCTGCAGTAAGTCATGTAAGCATGGAAAAACCTATGATCTGTCGTAAATTGAAAAAGGTCTAGTCATAGGCTCATTATAAACAAAACAAATGAACTTACTGGTTCCTTAAAAGTCACAATTTTAAAGGTGTTTAGCAACCGGAAGACAAGCGGATCTTCAATATCCAAAAGGCATAAATGTGGCCGAAAAACTAAACTTTTACAGCGTGACCATCGGCCTGTGAGGAGGACTGTATAGAAAAGCAAGTCTTCCAGTGTTCAGCCACTTACTACTGAATTTAATCAAGGCCAGAATCAGCTCAATTCGACTTGAACTAAGTGTAGGGAGTTAAAAAAAACTGGGAATTGGAAGTCGACTGCTCATTCGGAAGTCACTTGTCTTAACAAAACACATAATGTTCTCCTTCATGTTCTCTTGGTGCCAAGAACGCCGTGAATGGACAGTATAGCAATGAAAGAAAGTTATGTGGTCAGGTGAATACCATGCTATACACTGTTTTGCAGTGATGTTCAGCTGAGAGAGACAGAGAGATAGGTAAGAACCTCATGAAGCGATGGACACGGCATGCCTTGTGAACACAATACAAGCGTCTGGAGGTGGCACCATGCTATAGAGGATGTTCTGTTGGTACGGACTCGGTCCTCTGATACCAATAGAAGGTAAGATGATATCCAAGTGATATCTGAGTATTGCAGAGGACAAATTGCATCCTGCAGTGTTAAAAGTTTTCCTGCATGTGATGAAATCTTTATTGGTGACGTTCCAGAGTTGTGCAAGAATGGTTTGATGAGTCCAAGGAGGACTTCCATCACCTTATGTGGTCTTCATGTTCTCCTGATCTCAACTCTATCCAAAATGTGTGGCCCATTCTGGAAGAGCTGTTTGGCGTTGATGTTCTCTTCCGTCAACACTGACAGTTGCGCTATATTTTGCTGCAGAAGTGGCTATCTTTGGTCCTAAACAAACTCAAACACTTCACAGAATCCATGTCACGTCAAATACTTGCCGTCATTCGTAGCAAAGGTGGTTGATACTAAATAAAGGTTCCTTTTTTGGGGCCGGTGAGTGCATTTGATGATACGGTAAATCAGTTCAACAATTTTAGTCACGATTTTGTTTGCAAGATAATGATCTACCTTTGCGATTGCTCCACCCTTATTAAACGTTCGGGAATAACGTTATGAGAACTTTTGAAAAAGGAGTGTTGATTCTATTTTGCAGTTTGATCGAGAAAACTCTGAATGCATAGAATTCTTTGGTAGCAATAAACAAATTTAATAGATCCTTCCAATAAAAAGTTCCAGTGATTTTTCTACCTAGTATATTTTTACGTAGAATCTACATGGTTTTTAGTGATAAAGCAAGTTCAGAAAAAATTGTGTTATTCGAAATATGGATCACGCCGTTGTCGTGTGATTTAAGAAGGCGACGCCAGTCTTCACAAGCAATTAGTTTCAAATTCACCTGTTCTGTTTGCGTCAGCAAAGACTTTATGCACCGAGTGCTCACTGAATTACGACGACCTATGTATCTGATACTTTGTAGGCCCTCCTTGCGCCCGGAAACCGATCCCCACTTAGCGTGGCACAGATTCCACGAGATATCTGTACAGTTGTGTGGAGATCTGAAACCGAGCTGTTTGTACTGTGGTCCTCAGTTTCGGTATGGATGGCCACCGGGCCTGGCATCCACTCCATGAGGTGTCTATACAGAAGTTTGGAGATCCGAAACCAAGTTGTTTGTATTGATTCCCCCTGTTACCGTACGGACGGCCACCTGGCCTGGCATCCACTCCACGAGGTGTCTGTACAGTTGTGTGGAGATCTGCAACCCTGCTGTTTGTATTGCGGTCCACAGTTTCGGTATGGAGAGTGTTGGTTTGTGCAACTGCTTTACCTAATCGTGACTAAAATTGTTTCACAACATCCCATGGATATTCAACTGGGCTGAGATCAAGCGAGCCATTTGAGATATCTCGTATCAGCACGGCATTCCTCGAACTATTAGTGAACAAGACGGGCCCAATTGTAAGAGACATTGTTCTGGATGAACACGTCCCATTCTAGGTGGAAGCACAATATTGTGTGGTGTACATGGTCTACAAGAGGTTTCTGGTAGTACCGGGCGTCTATACGTTGGTCCACACGCACCAAGATTCCCAGTTTATGCCCGGTAACATGCCCCGTATCATAGACCCTTCCCAACTGCCAGGAAAGTCGATGCCATGCACGAAGGATCCGTACATAGCCTCATGCTACTGACAACAAATACGACAATATGTAGAATAGAGTACATATCGTGACTCGTCGGACCAGTACACCTGCTTCCAGTTTTTTGATGATATGCATCTTCCCCCACAACAGTACAGGAAATTCCAAGTTATAAATTTCTATGTAACGGAAATGGGTAACCGAAGTATTCAAAACCATTGTTGAAATGTAATTTTTGAATGCTGTCTCATTAAGTGACATAACAAAGCTAATTTCATCGTTACTCAACAAGATATTTCACTTAACTATCACCGAACATTATTTCTTCGCGGTTTACATAAACGTAACAATGTCTCATAGCAATCTGCGTAAATTACGAGAACATCGTACTAAATGTGATGCAAAGCCGTTACGTTATGCCGCCCCGGTGGCGCAGTGGTCTAAGGCGTTGGCCTATGATCATTCGTCCGTAAGGGGTCCGGGTTCGAATCCCGGTCAGGCATGGATGTTGTGTTTGTCTTACGGCACTGGCTCTCTCCCTTCCCTGGAACCAGTGACCCTAAATTAGGGACGGGCGACTACTTATAGCCCGTTGAGTTGCTCACGGTGGTCGTTAAACCTCCAATCAAAAAAAAAAAAAGCCGTTACAAAAATGTATTTTTGATGCTATGAAAACGGTGCGTCGCACCGTTATTTGGTTTCCTCTCGATCTGATATTTACGAGCTTTAAAATGATATACAACACGATGAGGTGTAACTTGTAGATATCCTAGACAGAAAGTTACCAATTCTCCCCACTAACACACTTGCGATTCAGCTTTTCTTTCTAATTAGAGGTCAAATTTTAGCTTGCGCATGCGCAGATGCACTTTCGTAGCTACATCCCATTTCATCGGGGTAAGGGTTGTTTCTTGCTCTCGTCTAAATCTGAATAATGAAGGGAGAAAGCCAGTGCCGTAAGACAAACACTGCATACATGCCTCTCCGGGATTCGAACCCGGGCCCATCTCAGAAAAATGGTCAGAAGCCAACGCTTAGACCACTGCGTCACCGGGGCGGATCAATATTACGTTACCTACTAGAGATTTTTAAATAATCTACTGAGAAAAATACGTAAAACATACAGGAAAAAATAGCCCCCAAAGTAGCCGAGTAGCAGACCAAAAAAAAAAAAAAAAAAACAGTAGAAGATTGCTTTTCAAAGTAGCCCAATCTGGCGACATGGCTCAGAGCTACAGTGAAACTGTAAGCCATTTCTTGCTGGAAGTAAGCTCGGTTTGTGCCCTCAATAGGGCGCACCAGAGCTGTCTCTGTCTGCTATGTTGCTAACGCAAGAAACCGATCACACGCCGTCAAAACCGAAACTCAAAACATCGGAGGTTAGACGGTGAATGAACTGTGTGTGTGCGTGTGTGACTACAGCATGTACCTAGGCTTATAAAATATATCATTTATGAAAAGATCAAAATTACCTCAAGGAAAATATTTTACAATTTTTTTTTTTTGCGGAAACAAAATATTAAGATGGTTAAAGAAATAGCCAGGAATTTTTTACAGCAGCTTTGAATGAAATATTAAAGAATAAAAGGAATTTTTGGTATTTTTCAATAAATAAATGAATTATTTGAAAATCGTTTTCGAGGTTTTAGTGCATAAAAACTGGATGACAGGAAAGCAGCTACTCCAGACGACTTGAGGCCCTTTTCCACAGCCACAGCAATAGTGCCTATATATGTATATTAACAAGAGAGTGTGAAAGAAATATCAGTTCAATGAATGAAAATTTTACATCGATAAGGATAAAAGGTTGTGTATTACAGTGTTCGCACATAACTGCGCATCCTTCATAATATAATAAACTGAAAGGGGTCCTTCGCGGGGACGAAGAAACAGAGACATGTGTCATGTTTTTTTTATAACAGAATCAAGAGAAAAACTTTGTGCTATGTGCAAAACATTGTGGCATTATATTATGCGTGCTTTATATACATATAATCAAGGGTGAAATAATTTTTAGTCAGACATCCGCGGCCTTCGGCCTGATTGTAAATTAGTCAAACATTTACAGAAAAATGAAAAATTACAGGGATATGAAAATTTTACGGGGGACTGGCGGTACACACAAATGTACATCCATGAGCCATTAGACCACCTACTTAATAAGCTGTAGGACCCCCTTTAGCCTGCAAAACAGCGGCCACTCGGCAAAACTTCGATTCGATGAGGTGGCGATAGGTGTCATGGGGTATCTGGTACTATAATGTCAACAGCAGGTCCTCCATTTCCCGTACGTTTCGGGGTGGTGGTGATTTAACGCTAACCCGCTTTTCCAAGTCGAACCACAAATGTTCGATTGGGTTCATGTCAGGTGAATTTGGAGCCCAGGGCATTAACAGAAAGTCACTAGCATGTTCCTCAAACCCCTCCTTGACGATTCTGGCAGTGTGGTATGGCGCATCATCCTGTTGGTAATGCCCATCACGAGCAGGGAACACAATTGCCATGAATGGGTGAACTTGGTCCGCAACGATGTTCAGATACCTGACAGCTGTCAGGGATTGTGCTATTGGGATAATGGGGCCTAAAGTGTCCCAAGAAAACATCGTCCACAGCGTAACACCGCCGGCCTGTTTCCGCCCCAAAGTGCATCCAGGTGCCATAGCTTCCGTTGGTAATTGGCGTATCCGCGTTCGGCCGTCTATGTGTTGCACCAGGAATCTTGATTCGTCAGACCAGGCCACTTTCTTCTATTCATTCACTGTCGAATCTCGATGATCTTGGACCCATTTGATGCGGTGTCGGCGATGACGCGCAGTGAGCATGGGGACCCGGCTGGGTCTTCGGCTACGCAGGCCCATGTGCAGAAGGCTGTGATGAACTGTGTGCTGACACATTGCCCTGATCACCACTGTTGTGGGTGATGTGGCAATGTGTCACAGCACACAGTTCATCGCTAATCACCACTGTTGTGGGTGATTTGTCGCACTGTGATCCTGCGGTCGCTGTGAACAAAGCGCGACAGTCTCCGCTCCCCTCTGGCATCAATGAGCTGCGGACAACACACAGCTGGACGACGGTTCGTCGTTTGGCCATATGTGCACCACTTTTGATACGTACTCACTACAGCGGCACGTGAACAACCCACAAGGCGCGCCGTTTACGAGAACGTAGTTCTGAGACGCCGTGCCATCAGAATTTGTCCTTTGTCAAACTTTGATAAATCGGCAGCTTTTCCCATTCTGACTCCGAACACTGTACTGACCGTAAGCCAGTCCTCGGGTTGTATACACACTGAAGAGCAATTGAATTAGAGACAGCTGGCGTTGTACAAATGTGGCGCTGTGGGTGGCCCTGTGAACGGAAACGACATGACGTATGCAGCGATCCGACAATATAAGGAGTAATGCGACGGGAATCAGTAAGAGTCGGACACAGTATGGGTAAGACGAAGGATCTAAACTCATTTGATCGTGGGCAAATTGTCGGGGTCAGACGAATGGGTCACTCCATCTCGGAAGTCGTACCGGCACTGGGATTTTCACGAGCCACCGTGTCACGGGTGCACCATGAGTACAACGAATCCGGTAAAACCATCCCTGCAAGGGCCAACTGCCGTGGATATTAGCGTGTGGATGAGCGTGGTCATCGACGGCTAGCTCGCATTGTAATAGCGGATAGACGGGCCACAGTGCAAGAAATCACTCGGCAATTTAACGCTGGTGCACAAAAACGTGTAAGCAGCCACACCATCCAGAACCATCTCCTCGCTATGGGGTACAGAAGCCATCGTCCCACGAAGGTACCGCTGCTGACCGCACATTACAGGGTGCAAACATTAGCATGGGCGCGGGAACATCGCCACTGGACCCTAGACATGTGAAAAAATGTTGCCTGGACTGATCAGTCGCGATTCAGGTTGGTACATGCGGATGACAGGATACAAGTACGGCGCAAACCACGTGAAGTGATGGATCCTTCTTGCCAGCAGGGTACTCTTCAAGCTGGTGGGTGTGACATTATCGTCTAGGGACTGTTTACGTGGACTGAAATGAGACGCCTGATACGTGTGACATCGTCCCTCACAGGTCAACGTTACCGGGATATCCTGGACGACCATTTGCTTCCGTTTGTGCGTCTTCAACATCCCACTGGGGACCTCATCCTGCAACAAGACAATGCAGCTCCCGAATTGTATCTGAATGGTTGGATGAACACTCCACCGACGTGACCTCGGCTTCCTTGGCCAGCTAGGTCACCTGACGTCAACCCCATCGTGCACATCTGGGATGCCATCGAGAGAGATGTTCGAGGCTCTGACACCCTCCATCAAATCTTCGTGAGCTGTGGGAGCTTGTTCAGGGGTCGGATGGTGCTACACGTTACTAGACAGGTATCTCTAATTCAATTGCTCTTCAGTGTATACTGCTCTGTGAACTTCACCTGTGTTCGGTCTCCAGGCGAGCTCATTTCTCTAGACTGGGGGTGGTCATAATGTAATGGCTCATCGGTGTGTATAAAGATACTAAAATTTTATGGGGGTATACACAAATATATGAGATGTTTGCAATACAGTTCGCAATTAATATTGAAACGGTGTTCGTTGGTTTTCAGATGGAGCTTGCTGATCATCAAAATAACTCCCAATTGAAGGCTAAATTTGCAGAAGTTTCTTTAGAATTTTACAAAACTATTTGCCTTGTGAAATGAAGAGAGTGAAAATCCAAGCACAAAATACCTAACATTATTCAGAAGCACATGTTTATGCGAACAATCATTTTCTGTAATGAAACAGATGAAATCAGGAGATCGTTCTCATCTAACTGATGAATACTTGGAAGGAAAGCTGTGGATCGCTGTGTCCAACATTGAACCAGATATAGAAAGACAAATAAAGAACAAACAATGTCAAATTCCTTATTAGAGACTTACAAAACATAAAAAAGATTTGGCGATACCTGCATATTTTTCAAGCAAGTAAGTTATTTTGTGTAATCAAATTCTGTACACTTTTTTTAGTTATTATTATTATTATTTTTTTTTTTTTTTAATATTTTTATCTTGCGATTATTTTGGAATTTTTTTTGGGGGGTGGGGGTTCTACCCGCGGGACCCCGTTGTTCAGTCAATTTGAAAATGGCCCATAGGTGTTAAAAGGTTTGTAACGTATACTCTATATTCACTTTCCTTTTGATTTTACTATCTCTGGTTATTTTATTTTACTATGTAAATTATCTTCCTACTGAACGAAATATTATTTCACCCGCTGAATGAGATCTGGCAATGAGTGTAAGTCATGACGTGGTGGTAGCTAGTATATAGGCGCGTTCATCGAGACTTAGAGCTGGTGTGTTGTTATGAGGTGAGCTTGCGTGTTGTTATGAGGAGAGCTTGTGGTCGTTAAGAGAGAGCGTGTACAATAAGAGGAAAGATTATTCATTATTGTGTACAAGAGTTATGAGTGCCTTAGTTGACCAAGAGTCGTTCAAATAAAGAAGTTTTCAGTAAGTTCAGTCTTTCTCAATTCATAGTTTTTGTCAGACCTCTGTCTGGCTGTTAGGTTAATAACATTTATTTGATTCCTATAAATAACCAGCGTTGAGACTTTGTTTTAAGTTCGTAATTAACTAGTAACAACACCCTTTTGAATTCATTATTTTGAAGCTTAGTACAAGTATATCATTAGCTAGCTGGTAGGAAGAGAATCATTCATAATAATTAGCTTAGCGGAAAGTAAATAAAGCTAATTCATTATAGGTTGTGCATCCCTGATTTCAATAGTTTTTCCTTTTTTTTTTTGTGCGCCATAATTCTGTTTCATTGCACGTTAGAATTGCACGGTATGACATCGGGTACGTTAGTCGGTTTTATATAAACCTCGTAACTAATAGCATTATCTACCCTTTTTAACCACAAATCAAGAAAAGCTAGTTGGTTATTATGTTCATATTCGCACGTTAGTTTAATGGTGGGGTACCGCTCTGTAAAATTGTCTGCAAATAGTTGTAAATCTTCCTTTATAGATAATGTATGACAAGATCAGACACCAACAAAATGGGAAAACATTAAGAATCAGATCTAACCAGATGACGAAATATTGTGGAAATGTCCCATACATTTCAGCTATAAGTGGAATGCTGAAAGCCGAATGTCGGAATGCTGACCTCACGATAGCGGAAATTGTTAAAGATATCAGTACGATATTGACCCAAAAACCGGGTGATGGGAAATGTTGGAACAGAGCAGGTGTATATCAGAGAGAACAAGCTGGATTCAGGAGTGGCTACAGCACAATAGATCATATCCACGTGCTGAGAGAACTAATTGAAAGAGCGAGGGAATATGAACTTCCATTGTGCATGGCTTTTATCGATTATGAAAAAGCCTTTGATTCGGTGAAACCATCAGCAGTTACAATGGCTCTGAAAACCTGCGGTATTGAAGATGCATACATTAATATTATTAATAACATCTATGAAAATGCAAGTGCAAAGATTAGGCTGTTTGAAAATACAACACACGTAAAAATTGGAAAGGGAGTGAGACAAGGTGACACCATATCTCCGAAGCTCTTTAATGCCACATTGGAGGGTGTTTTTCAGTCGCTGAGCTGGGAAAACAAGGGGATAAAGATTAATGGAGATTATCTAACCCACCTTCGTTTTGCTGATGACGTAGTCATTTTTGCAACTACCCCATCAGAGCTGCAGAGTATGATCCAGGAACTTGCTGACAAGAGTAAAGAAGTGGGATTAAAAATGAACTTTCAGAAGACAAAAGTGATGTTCAATGCTTTTACAAGAAATGAAGATTTATCGATTGATGGAGAAAAGCTGGAGATAACAGACACGTACGTTTATCTTGGACAGCAGATATCAAGTGAGGGTCACATCGATGAAGAAATTAATCGGCGTACGAAACTTGCCTGGAGAGCTTTTGGAAGAAACAGCATAATTTTCAAGAGCAATATGCCATTATGTCTTAAAAGAAAAGTGTTTGATCAATGCATCCTTCCAGTGCTTACGTATGGTGCAGAGACGTGGACCTTAACTAAAAGAGACATACAAAGGCTGCAGACAATTCAAAGAAGCATGGAGAGGTGCATACTTGGTGTAACCAGGAGAGATAAGAAGAGGAACTCGTGGATCCGAAAAATGACAAGAGTGGAAGACATCATGATCAGAGTTAAATCCCTGAAATGGCAATGGGCTGGACATACTGCCAGAAGGACAGATCATCGATGGACAGCCGAAATTTTAGATTGGATTCCAAGGGACAGGAAAAGACCCAGAAGAAGACCACATGGGAGATGGGTGGATGAAATTCGAAAGTATGCAGGGGTGACATGGAGGAGACTGGCACAAGACAGACCGTTGTGGAGGAAACTTGGGGAGACCTTCGTCCAGCAGTGGATTGATAATGGTTGACAATGATGATGATGATATCAGATACCGGTAAAAACAAAGGATGGACTGGGGGATAAAATCTATGTTGAAAGCACCAAAAGGAGACTAAAGACCAGAATAAAAGAACATCAGAGTAATTAGAGAAAAATTCAGCAAACAACAGCTCTGGTTCAGTATTGTTTAAATAATGATGCTGTACCTGATTGGAACAATGCCAGACTGTTAGCAAATTTTGATGCCTGAAGCTGTGACTATTGAAAAAACAAGTCATATTAACTGTAATTGTAACACACCCGTAGAGTTGCCTTCAGCTTGGAAATATCTGGTTAAATCTGAAAAGCAACGTCAGACAACAGAAAAAAGAGTAAATAAGAAGAATAGACAATTTACGTCAGGTCGATCACGTGGAACAGATGCGGTGTGACATGCGCAGATGACATTTCTGCCCGATGACACGAGATATAAATAATGGGGGTTTGGTTGACTTATATTGGGGCTAATGCAGGTTCATTTCCAATTACGGCCACTGAAGATGTCCTCGACAGGGAGGATGAAACGCGTTTGGCAGGGAACACACTATGTAGTGTAATGTGTATGTGTTATTTACGTGTTTGTGTGAACCATCCAGTGTAATTTCCTTTGGACCGAATGGACTTTCTGGATTGGTATGTGAGCACTCTTGGATATAGCTGTTGTCAATTATCCGGCCATACAACCTAGACACAATAGTATGGAATTATTATGGATTTTAATCTCCATATTTTATTTTATCATCAATTTTAACTATCAGCGATAATATTTTAACCAGCATGGCGAACGCCAACAAGTGATTAATGAGCATTTTTGTTATCATGTTTGCATGGACCATATATATTTATACTACAGCACTTAACAACAGAGGAGAGGTGAGCGGTGTACAGTTGTTCTATTCCGGATTTTATGAAGTGCTTTCAATGTGTTGCAAGCTAGTTAATAGGTAACACTATTGAGTGAGCTGCTTGCGAATATCGCATTAATCAACATGCTTACGCATATTTGATACAATTATGAATATCTTTTGAGTAGGACTGTTGGTAACTACTTACCGCCTCAACTGTAGTTCAGGACTTTATCAAATTTATTATTCATGTGTGATGTATTTAGTGTATATGGGTAATTTGGAATCTAAATCATGTTTTTCAATAAAATAATTTGATACCTAGGTTAGCATAATGGCTTACGCATATTATATGCGACTATATGTGACGTCAGTAGAACTATTGGTGACTACTCAATGTTTCAACTCATTGTTTATGTCTTAATCAGATTTATGATTCTTGATTCTCATATGTTGTATTTAATGAATATAATGAATTGAAATCTACTTCAGGCCTTTTTTGCTTAAATTGTTTAGTACCTAAATTTTAGTATAATGGCTGTGTTTGATTTAATTCAGGACGTTTCATTTGGCGTGAGGCTTAAAGCGGGGTTCGTCGCAGATACGTGTAACACAGAAGATGTACTCCGGGGTGTTGCTTCTTTATGGCAGACAAACGTGTGAAACGAAATGCAACGGAATTTGTATTCATCATAACCTAAAAAGCAACATTTTTGGTTGTACAAAAAAAATACCTGAAGGTTTCAAAGAATTTTGATTATTAAAATGCCCATGAAACCTTTAATAACATGGAATTTAAAAATTTCAGTAATTGATAACTAATTGATTTATGCAAAAGGGCCTATATTTTTTCCGGTTGGGGGGCACGTTTTTCCGGTATGCCACTGCATCAGGAGTTCCACTGGTAACGTTTGCACCAGGAAGAAACGGATTTCTAGTGAAATTATGTGTTAAACCTTCAATGATCATAGGTTAATGCATCATTAGTACTCAGAATTTTTTCAACGACAGGTTCCTCAAATCCCTATGGAAATTGTACATAGTGATCGTCATTAAATCATACATGAATAAGAAATTCATAACAAGGTGAATGTTTTTTTATTTATTCATCTTTTAGTTGAGTCATGATCAATCTGAAGAATACTTGTTTCACTGCTTTTTCTACAACATATCGATGCCACGCGTTTATCATTCTAAAACCTTGAACGCATTTATCATCACTTCAGCATTCTGACCTCGACTGCTGTTCCTACGAGACAAACATGTATATCTAACGTTTTGAGGTGGATCAGTTTCTTCGATATTACACATGTATATATATGTATTTCAATCTAGAGGAGAAAATTTTTCCTTAATTTTGTTTGGAGAGGTGATGTTCCGTAGTTTAATTTCCCAGATTTCTTATTCAAATTTAGTCTAAATGTCGAAACTTTCAATCTGTTCCAAAGACTATAAATTTGCCGATTCATCGTACGCTAGTGGGAAGGGAACAACTATTTATTAAGGCGACTGACCATTCAGGATTATATTGATTCTCGGGATAATAAATGCATCCTTATATTCAAACATGTCCAAATCATTAGTGAAGGATTAAAGTTTTAATGTCACCATAATCTTTGAAAGGGGTACATTAGTATTTTAATATATGTAAATAACGTCTTATGCTGCCCTTGGTAAATTCCCATCGTTGCTAATGAACCTTCTGGAAAGTAATTAGTTAGGCCGTTCTACGAAACGGGAGTTTACAATATTATTGCATGGGAAATTAAATGAAAGTTTGTTTTTACTTTACTGAGGAGATTATGCAGTTCTCTTTGCTAAGTAAACAAGAATTTAAAGTTGCTCCATGATCAGTCGACGAAATACAAAAATTGGACTTCACTCCGATCTTTCAATACGCAATAGCTTTACAAAATTTCATTTGTTTTTTTCTGGAATAAATTTTAACATTCGTTCAGAACAATAGACGGGGAGCTCATAAATAAATGGAATAATGTAGTCTGTTTGTGTGTTATATATTGTGCATGGCAATTTTTTGGTCTTTTCTCTTGGAACTGCGTTGAACATCCCTGGCGACTGATCGGTAGAATAATTCTTTTCATTTCTGTTGGGTAAAGAGATTTTTCAGAGTTCCTCTTCATTAAGTAATTATATCGGTATCTACTGTCAAAACTAAAAAAAATGTGGTTAGGAAGCAAGCACGTATTAATTCCCTGTAATAGGAAGACTATGCAGCTCGCTGCTTGCCCTTTTTTCCTGACGTGACGAGACGTTTGGCTGAGACCAGTTGACCAAAGCTAAAAAAACCAGTAGATCAGACTTTTTTCTTGAAATCTGTACCACCTCACAAATATAATGCAGTATTGGATGTATTATCAATACGAATAGCATTTAAATCTACTGGTACGTGAAATATTGCCAGTACTCTGCAAACTACTTTTTAACACAGGATTGAAAAAATATTCAAACCAGTACAGTCCCGAGTCTTTTTTTTGTAAGATATTACTGCTTTATAGAATAATGCTCATCTTTAAAACTAATATTGGCGTAAATAATCACGGCATTTGCCTATTAATGTAGTTACAGTTGCATCAGTTCCACTTATTGTCTTCTTAAAAACAAAGAGTTATATACACTTATTGTCATAAAAACCCGCGCGTTAGGAAAAAACCGTGCGATTAACGGATTAACGCGAAACTCGGCGAATAGCTACGGGGAGGGCAGACATGCAAATGATTAAAGTTTCGTGCGATTCCGCATGCCCGTGCGTCCAAGACCAGCGCTTATAAGGCGCCGCGCAGGGGACTCCACATTCGTGCCGAAGTGCACGGTGAGGGTCAAGTGAGATCCCCGAGCGATAGATATGCTGAGGAGCCGCCGTAGATGTGCGTACGGGCAACTGACGGAGTTTGAACGAAGCTGTATCGTCGGGATGAGAGAGTCAGGGTGGCCGGTGCGCCGAATCAGCCGCCATTTGGGCCGGTCGGACAGAACGGTGCGATCGTGTTGGGGGCAATGGACACAGGAAGGCACCCAGGCACTGCGGACTAGCACTGGACGACCCAGACACAGCACCAGAAGAGAGGACTGTGGGATCGCGAGAGAGGCACGCACAGATGCAACGACGTCTTTGTCCAATATTCAGAGACATGTGGCGGCTGTACAAGGGACTACTGTGTCCGCCAGAACCATATCCGGATGCTTGGCAGAGGCGAATCTGCACTATCGAGAGCGCTTACGTTTTCTGCCATTAACATCTGACCATCGTCGGCGTCGATTGCAGTGGTGTTAGCAGCGAGCAACGTGAAATGCTAAGGACTCGCGACCGTTAGTGTTCAGCGACGAATCCCACTTCTGTATGTGAACGGACGACCACCGTGTCAGAGTGTGGAGGACCGCAGGTGAGCACTACAATCCCAACCTCACTGTACAGCGGCACACGTCCCGAACTGCAGGCGTGATGGTCTGGGAAGCCATTGCGTATCACAGTCGGACTTCCCTCGCAGTGATCCGAGGGACGTTGGCAGCCCAGTGCTACGTACACGAGTTTCTGCGGCTCCATGTGATGCCTTTCCTGGCGGGGCGGGCCGGAGCCATTTTACAAGACAACGCCCGTTTGCACACTGTCCGGGTTTCCCAGGAATGTCTACGTCATGCTTCGATGCTTCCGGGGCCTGCCAGATCGCCTGATCGCCCATCGAGTACGTGTAGGACCAGCTGGAACGCCAGCTTTCTCCATGTCCTAGTGTTCGTGATTTAGAGCGTCAGTTGTAAGAAGTGTGGGTCAGTATGTTACAGGATAACATACGGTGTCTGTTTGACTCCATGCTAGACAGTATCACGGCATGTATCCGAGCACGTGGCGGTCCGACGTGGTACTAACGCTAACCGGAATGTGTACCGTACGTCCGCGGGAAATCGTCCTGCTGCTGGGATATTGTAATCACTTCTGTCCTTGGTATGTACCATCTCACTACTAAAATCTCATTTGAATTCGACGCCTCCTTCGTGGTGCGTGGATTTTTATGGCAATGAATGAACTTACACTTCTTACTGAACGATACACATATGTTCCCAAAGTAAGTGAAATAAGTGCTATACTTAAAAAAAACTTTACACATATATCGCACTGTAGACGTTTTCCTAATATTCTGGGTTTTAACAAAATACTTGGGAGAATCTTTGTATGACAGACTAATTAGTTATCTAGAATAAAAAAAGTATTTCATGACAGCCAGTATAAATTTTGAAAAAAAAAAAAATTGGTAGCATATGTTGAATAATTTCAGTCTTCATGAGCAGCGGATGGCTTAGTGGTTAGCGAGTCAGACTATCGATGCAGTAAAACATGGTTCATGTTCTCACAATAATAATCAGTTTGCCCTAAAATAAGTATATGAGTTCACTCATAATAGCCTAGTGCTTTATATTTTCTATATACTAAGTGTATTTATTTCATATATTGGAGGATTCATTCAGATTAAGAATGAACCAAGAAGAGATTACAGCAACCAGGAGCCACGTGCTCAAAATAGAATGTCGTAGTTTGGAGGAAGCAATAAGTGAAGTTAGGGCTGTTAATCACATATTAAGTATTCCAGGAGGTATAATTGGTATTGAGATGCTAAGTGATCTCAATCAGTTACACATTTCTCTCAAAAGGAAAGAAGATTATTTGGAATTTATCCAAATGGAGGAAATAGAGTTGGAAAATAAAGAGAAAAAGAAAATTATCAACAGTAATGCTAAAACATCCATTTTGTTGAGGCACATTCCTTTGAATGTAGAAGAGACAACCATAGATTCCCTATTTAAACCATATGGCACTGATATTGAGGTCCATTATCAAAGATTTACCGAAAGGCTTTGCCCAGAATTCAAGGGTATTCTTAATGGGAATCGTATCATTAAGATGAAACTCGCTAAGAATATCCCTTCTTACATTCATTTTGGGTCTTATTTAGGCAAGGTGTCATACAGAGGGCAACCCCGTACATGTAGGAAATGTGGAGCTGTGGATCACTTAGTATCTGAGTGCAAAAAGAGCTTCTGTATTAATTGTAACCAAAAATGACATGTATCTGGCATATGCAAACAACCTTGCAGAAGGTGTAAAAGTAAGGAACATAAGTTAAATCAGTGCCCCCCAAAAAATCAGTCAGAGAGGCAGACAAAAATGTACAAAATAAAAAACCAGAAGTCACAGAAGAAGATATTGCAAAAGAATTAAATAGAATTGAAAGGGAATTTCCAAGTCTGGGTGCCAGTACCTCAAATTTGGAAGTACAAATACCAGTTAAGGATAGAAGTTCTTATGCAGAGGTCACTAGCAAAAATCCCAAAAAGCAAACTAGAGATACTCTTAAAGTATCTAAAGATAGTAATGAAGATCAGGAAACTCTTAATTTTTCAGATAGTGAGATAATAATAGATCAGGAATTTTCCAAATTAATTGAGGAACCTCAAGAAGAAACCGAGGAAAATAAAGAGGTATATAGTGAGTTAGGTTCAACAGAACTTAGCATAGATGAATATAGACAGGAACTTTCCGATTCCGAAGAAAGTAATTCAGAGTCGGAGAGTTCATCAGATAAAAGTAACAAAACGAAAAGCAATGTGACAATGGTCGAGTATAAAAGATCTCACGAGCAACAGGCTCCGTTGGAGAGTACTAGGGGTTATCTCAGAACAACGAGAAATAGATCAGGAAAGGTCTAAATTGGAAAAAAAAATATTCAGTAAATGAACTTAGAAAAAATTAAGATAGCTACCCTAAACACTCAAGGCTTCAACCAAAAGCAAAAGCAAAATAGGGTTATATCCTATATGTTAAATGAAAATATAGATGTCCTCTGTTTACAGGAGACCTTGTTTAGAAATATGCAGGATATCTATGGTTTCCGCAAGCACTTCAATGTGCGAGCTCGGTTTTCCTTAGGGACTAATCATAGAGGAGGAGTGGCTATCATTCTCAATCCTAGGCTTAATGCCACACTAACGAGTTTTGAACTTGATACCACTGGCAACTTTATGACAGTTGAAATCATGTACATGGGCGGTCATGTCGTGGTACATAATCTGTATGCTCCTAGTCACACAGCAACTAGAAAGATTTTTTATCAGGAGATGACCAACCACATGAATAACATGGGGGAACTGAATTTTTGTGCGGAGACTGTAACACCACCCTTCCAGCAGTTAACTTGGCTCTGAGAAGGAGGGAAGAAACAACCCACAAAACTCTTGTTAGGATTCTGGATCAAAGGAACTTAAAAGATACCTGGATATATGCTGAGAGTGATGAAAATGGGATCACTAGGATGGATCCTCAAGGCTCTGATTCTAGGATAGATTATATCTTTGTTCAGGATAAAATTTGCGGTAATGTCATAAAGATTAATAAAGAATTTTTAAACACTGATACTCACCACATATCTGATCATGCCATGGTGGTGATCGAGTGTAGTATCAGAGTAAATACATTAGGTAAGAATAGTAAAAAGCCCTATTGGACCATAAATAAAGGTCTTTTTGATGATGAGGACAGCATAAAGAAAATCAATGACTTTATCAAAGAAAATTCTAAATGTGTCAGAAACGCTAAACAATGGGATCTTTTTAAAAAATATCTAAAAACTTTTTCTAATAAACTAAGCGGGGAGCAACTCCACAAGAAAAGAATAAAAATAAGTAAATGTAAAAGTGTGGTGCAACTGTGTAAAGAATTAGATCAAAGCAAAGAGATAAACAAAAAATTACTCCAAGACTGGAGGTTTAATTTGGAAAATGCCTATAGAGAAAGAGGGAGGATGAGCGCCCACATAGCCTATGAAAAAAGAATCAGAGCTGAGAAGGATATTAATCAGGGAATAAAGGGAATTAAAAAATTAGTAGTAGAATGGATCAGGTGAATATACCTGAAGAAGCCACTGTTCAAAAACTGTTTTAGACTATTACAAAACTCTTCTTGCCAAGAGTGAAACTAAAGAGAATCAAATTAATTATAACTTTGAGGATAAGCTAAGTGCTCAGGAGAGTAAAAGTCTCGGCAAGAAATTTAAGGCAAAGGAGGTGAGAAAAGTAACTTTTTCCCTCCCCAATGGCTCTACCCCTGGCATGGATGGGTTTCCCATCGAGTTTATAAAAAAACCTGGGATACCATTGGCAACTGTCTCACTAGAGTTTTCAACAACATGTTATTTAGTGGGAAGAGCTCCCTCTCTATGAAAGAAGGAGTTATTAAACTCCTGTTTAAAAATAAAGGGAGCAGTAAGGATCTCGAAGGGTGGAGACCAATTTCCATCCTTAATACTGACTACAAGATATTCACGAAACTTCTCGTGAGCAGGATTAGGGATTATCTTCCTAAGATACTCAATAAGAGTCAAGCCTGCGGCGTGAAGGGACGTAATACCCAAAATAACATCATTGGTCTTAATTACGTTATTCAATATCTAAAAAAAAAAAAGGGAATCAAAGCAATTATAATCTCCCTAGATCAGAGGAAGGCCTTTGATGTTATTTATCGGAGTTTCCTCTTTGGGGTCCTTAAGGGGTATAATATACCAAATAGAGTTATAAAAATTCTTGCCAACACTTATGACAATATCAACTGTAAGCTCATATTTCCAGAGAAACTTAGTAAGAGAATTAAAGTTGAAAGGGGAATCAGGCAAGGCTGCCCCCTATCCCCTATTCTATATACGCTTTGCATAAACCTGTATCTAAATATGATGGACAAGGACGAAAGTCTTTGTGGGATACCTATCCCAGGTGGCAAAGGCAAAACTATTAAACATATGGCTTATGCTGATAATCTGGTGGTATTTGTTAAGGAACAGAAAGATGTAGACCAGGTTTTCAAATTATATAAAAACGTTAGTGACCTTTCTGGCGCTGTCATAAATCATTTAAAAACCAGGTCTCTTGTCTTTGGCCGATGGGGCTATTTAGACGAGAGACTTGGAAGCATAAATGAGGACCTTAAAGTACTGGGGATCACTTTTAATCGGGATGGCATTAGTATGATGAATTACTGGGAAGAAGCGATTACGCACATTAAGAACTTTGCCAATATATTCAAAGAAGAAGAGACCTCCTACTTTGCTAAATCACAGATAGTGAATGCTATTTTCTATCCTAAATTCATGTATACTTTATACTCAAGCAGTCCTAAACAGGACTTTCTGAAAAGACTGGAGATAATGGCATTCGGTTTTCTGTGGGATAGCAAACGTGATAAAATTAAGAGGGCTACCATGTATAATCATGTAAAGGAGGGAGGTGTTGGTATGAAAAATCTCTTCATCTTAGCTAAAATCTGTCTAATTAAGGGATTCCACAACATGATGACTGACTTTGAGCACCCTGCTCACAATTTCATAAGTTATCTTGCTGGGAATCAGTACAAAAAGGTCACTGGAAAGGAGAATCGCAAGCCCTTTGACTTCTTTCCTAGTAAAGAGATTGTGGATCTTTGTAAAGAAATTGTTGAATTAAAGGAAAAAAGTAATATTACGAAAATTCACCCCGAAGATAAACTTAAAAAACTATATAATGCATATTATACCAGTAATGCCACCAATTTAGAAATTAAAATAGGTAAAAATAAGTCCCAAGATGCCTGGGATAACATGAGTGTCATGAAACTTCAGCCCAAGGTTAGAAATCTTAATTTTAAGATTGCCCATAACATAGTCCTCCCTATGGAATGGTGCAAAAGATTTCTTTCTGCTCCTAGCGATAAATGTCCTCATAGTGATGAGGTTGAAACTATCACTCATCTGTTTGCGCAATGCAAGGAAATTTGGGAGTGGTTAAGCAAGTATTGGAGCCTAACCACTGTTCTTGACACAGAAAACATCTTGTACCATACCTCAGTCAAGAAAAAAAAATGTATTGACAATGCTGTTAACGTCAGTATTGCTATGACTAAATTTCAAATTTGGAAAAAACGAAACGCGAAGATATACGGTAAAAAAATCAAAACAATAAATGACATCAAACTTGCCACACTATGTGAAATTAGAGATATTATAAGAAGTGACTGGCGTAGACTGAGTAAAAAAATCCTTTGGGAAGAAATGGTTAGTACACAAGAATTTGTGTTATATCAACAAAAACACTAATGAACCAAATGTTCATATGAGATTCTAAAATAGTGAAAGTCTATAATTTCATTTTCTGGAAAAAAATAAAATAAAAAAAACATTATTAAAAAAAAAACTTATAAAGGACCTTAAAAGAATACAGTGATGGGGAGTGTTCTCCCACTCCATTAATGATATGATGGAGGGGATTGCACTCCTCCAAGCCTAACAGGTAAGTGAAATTTTGTTTGATTTTTCTACATTTCAATAAATGACAGGCTTTCCAATATTAACTATCCTCTTGTTTTGGTTGTCTTCAAGATGTCACGGGATTAGGCATGGCACTACACGGTGGTCCTATTGGGATTGCTAGTGTACACCATGTCTCTTTCCTCGATACACATCTTCCAGTGCATATAGCCCAAACTGAGCGGAAACTGCTCGATGCAGTGAAAGCGAGGTTAGGCTTAGAGCAACTTGCAAAATAAGGACGCATGTCCCTAGTTTCTATTTAAAAAAATCTCTCATAACATTTTTTTTTTCCTTTTGTGTTACACGTCCTTATGTCTTTGCACTCAAAATTTTATGTATTTCATCCGCCGGACCCGAGCACATTTCACCTGGAAAAACCCTTTTTAGGGATAGGCCTTTCCGATAGGTGGTACTCGGTGAAGGGAGATTGAGACAGCATCACAAGGAGATGCACTTTGCATCACACCGTGATTAGTTCTTAATACAAATTGAATAATGCAAGTTCCTCAGGTTCGAACCTGGGCTGATCTTTCAGAGATGGTGTGATTTACTAACAATCGCTGAATATCCGCCGTGCATCGGACGAGCACGTTAAGTGACGGCTCCCAGGTTGGACCCACTGGTTAAATGGGTATCCTTTCCTATGCCCCCCCCCCACCTGAAATTCTCACGATGTGTGCAACATCGTACTTGTACGGTGGCGCCATCTACTGTACTGTAATCTCACTACAAGCTGTTCTGTCAAAGTCACTAGACTTGCTCTCGTTCCTTCCGTTTCTGTGTCCTGCCCAAAAGGCGATCTCGCTGTAGGTGGCTGGGCTATACTCACTGTGGACGGAAGTCCTACAAGACAATGACAAATGCTGTGTGGTATTTCAGTCTTCATCAGCTTTTTCTCTTCAGAACAATTCTGAGGTCAGTCTTGTTGACTGGAATAGTAGGTGGTGAGTACTGAAAAAATGCAGACGTTCTTAGGCAGCATGTCCCGAGTATGTAGGTGGTCTTAAATTAGAGAGAAGTCAGTAGGTAACGAAAATCTATCAGTAGACAGGAGTCAAAATCAGTAGATTTACTGATAAATCAGTTGAATAGCAACACTTGCAGGAGGTAAAGACACACCCAAGGATGTCCTTTCCAGTGTGCCATCTTCACAATTTCTCCACGCTCTACAGCAGTGATAGCGAACTTTTTGAGAATTTGTGTCCAAATTCGCGGTAATCTAAAACAGTTTCTCGCGTGCCCATGGGAATTTTTAACGGCAGATTATCATTAATTATTTTAAATACTGTTCACTCACAAAACAAAAGAAATCGATAAGCAGAAAGAAGTGAATGCCAAGCGTTTGGTGTGCGAGGTTATTTACTAATGTGCACACTGGGTCTACGAGGATTTTTAAAACATGTCGTACGACGTCACTTGCGCCGCCTCGATGCCACAGTAGATGTAACGTATACTCTAGATTCACTTTCCTTTTGATTTTTACTATCTCTGGTTATTTTATTTTACTATGTAAATTATCTTCTTACTGAACGAGATGTTATTTCTCCCGCTGAATGAGATCTGGCAATGAGTGTAAGTCATGACGTGGTGGTAGCCAGTATAAATAGGCGCGTTCAACGATACGTAGAGAGAGCTGTTGTTGTACGGAGAGAGCTGTTGTTGTACGGAGAGAGCTGTTGTTGTACGAAGTGAGCTGTTGTTTATGTGTCAGAGAGCTGTTGTTGTATAGAGAGAGCGGTTGTTTATGTGCGTGAGAGCTTTGTTTCGTGTGTAAAGAGATCTTCGTTTATGTGAGAGCCAGAAGTTTACCAAATAAAAGATTGTCTTAGTAAGTACGTCTTTCTCAGTTCATAGTTTTGTCAGATCTCTGTCTGGCTGTTAGGTTTATTTCATTAGTTGATTATTATTAACAACCAGCATAAGACTTTATTCATCTTAATTACTACTACAACATTACTAGCAGTTAAAAGCTTGTTCATTATTATTACTACACTACTAGCAGGAAAGTTTATTCATGTTATAATTAACAAACAACAAGCATTAGAAGAAGCATTAGCTTAGAAGAAACTGAATTCATTATAATTCAGTAGCAGAAGCGATATATTCATTATATAGACTTGTTGGTAGTCTTATAGTGAGATTGTGAGTTAGTCGGGTATAATACGTAGAAATGAGTCATTACGCATTATACACTGCTGGACAATTGCTAAGGACGGATCATAAACGGCTATATAGCGCATAAAAAGTAAATGTGGTTGGATGCCAAGTGAAATAAAATAATGCCAGAATGCCAGGACATTACAAGAAAGACATTTTATTGTGCTCTGAAATCCAGAAGGCTTTGGAACGTGTTCAAGGGACAAACAGGCCATTTTGTGCAGAATACGTAAACGTGAAAAAATGCAATTACCGTCCGCAGGCGTTCCGGCGTAAGATGTCAATACGGGATATGGCCACCATGGAGGGCGATGCAAGATTCCACACGTCGTGTCATGCTTTGCACAACATTATCAAGCAGCTGTTGGGGTAATTTATCCCATTCCTCTGTCAGTGCACGGATGAGGGTGTCCTTGTTTATTGGAGGGCATTGGCGACCAGCAAGACTCCTCCCCAAAGCATCCCACACATTTTCAATGGGATTCAGATCTGGAGAACGTGCTGGCCATAGGGAGCGTTGAATATCCTCGCTCTCAAGACACTCCTGGACAGCGACTGTTCGATGACATGTTGCGTTGTCGTCCATGAAAATGAATCTATCACTGACAGCACCACGCAACATGCGAACATGAGGTAGCAGAACATCATTAATGTATCGTTGGCCAGCCATAGTCCCAGTTGGAAGCACATAGAGGGACGTACAGCCATTGATCATGATGCCAGCCCATACCATGACACTACATGTAGGATATCGGTCCCTTTCCTGTATGTTTGTTGGACAATATGCAGTACCACTATCACGCCAGATCAGTTGTCGACAATCAGACGATAGACTGTATCTACTCTCATCTGAGAAGAGGACAGCAGACCAGTCGTTATCAGTCCAATTATGACGTTGATGGCACCATTGCAAACGGGCGGTACGGTGACGTCTGGACAATGGGATGCACACTACAGGACGGCGGGCGTATAGTCCTCCTTCATGCAAACGTCTGGCGACAGTTTTTCGGGAGATCCGCTTGCCAGTAGCAGCCATAAACTGATTTGCTACCTCACTAGCTGTACTGCGCCGGTGTCTTTTTGTTGATAGCACTATGTACCGATCTTCTGCAGGTGTCGTACTGCGAACACGACCTCCCCCGTGACGTTTGCTACACTCTCCATTTGTTTGAAATGATTTCCAAAGCCTTGAAACAACACTGTGGCTGACGTCGAACTCCCTGGCAACATCTGTTAATTTTCGCCCTTCTTAAATCTTGCCAATAATACGGCCACGCGTAAAATCATCTAGGTGATGTCGGGAAGACATACTGAAAATTGCAAGTTCGTCAATTGATTCTTTCCCTTTCAACTTTGCGTTTGAACAACAACGGTCAATACGCGTCAAATCCTTTATATCTCTTAGCAGCGCTATGACGTCACGAACAAGTTCGGCAATCAAAAATTTGCATACGCACAACACGTCTTACTGTATCCCGCACTTATGCTAATTTCCACATTTTCCTGCTTTCCATTTTATGGTTGCTATCGTTGCTATTGTCATCCGTCCTTAGCAATTGTCCGGCAGTGTATATAAAAAGGAGAAACTATATCCTCGAAGAAAATAATATTCTTTCGTAAGAAACTGTTGAACACAAGCAGCCCGCATGTGGCTGCTTGTGTTCTACTGTTTTTTACGAAATGCAGTATTGAAATCATGCTATAGCCTGCCTACAGTCCTGACCTCGCCCCGTGCAATTTCTGGTTGTTTCCAACAAAGAAGGAGAAGTTCCGTGGCGCAGCATTTAACACAGATGCTGACGTTATTCAAGCTGTACAGGGGTCGCTAAAGCAGCTTCCACAAAATGCCTTCGCCACATGCTTTGAAAAGTAGATTGAGCGATGGGACCGTTTCATATCATCCAAGAGAAAATACTTTGAGAAAGAATACCATTTATTTTGTTGTACCTATATTTCTTCATTTTGTGTGATTTTACTCTCAGTTTTTATGGAACGACCGTTGTACTTCTCCACTTTTCATGCTTTTGCGTGTTCAAACCAAAGACACTAGCGGTTCTGAAATGACGGAGACCAATGGAACCTGCAGCGCCATCTATGAATGAAGGGGAGTTGGCAGTGAACAGATGCTTATTGGAAAGCAAGAATGTTCGATTCAATTGATAGTGTACTGCAGAAATTACGTACAAAGAATTTTCGCGTACGACCCGAGAACTTTCTAGATCAAATTGTAATTAGTATCTGCTCATATCTGATAAAAAGAAAACAAGCGAGAAAATACGAGGCTAAATCACGGTCTGCCATATGCACAGAGCAGAGAAATAAATAAAAAGAAAGAAAATTACTAAATAGGAAAATTTTGCGTCACATACACTTAAATCTTAAAAATACACTGCTGGCCACCCAAAATGCAACACCAAGAAGGAAGAATCCGATTGGCCTGAAATTCGCAGCATGCGTCACCCGCGAGAGGACATGCAAACGATTAGCATTACAGGGCATATGCAAATCATGTGCGCCCGACACGCCATCGAGAAGCACAATAAGAAGGGTGCACAGAAGGCGGGGTGTAAGTACTTGAAGTGTGTTGTGCTGCCTGACCTGTGCGTGGGAAGCTTCCTGATGCCTCATCGCAGAATACGGCAGTCATTTCAGCACGTTTCGGAGTTCGACAGAAGACGAACAGTGGCTTATCGCGACAGCGGTTTATCGTACCGAGACATCGTCGCCCGTGTGGCTCGACATCCAGCCACAGTGAGGCGAGTATGGATTCGGTGGGTGCAGGAGGGACGGACGGACGGACGGACTGACGGACCGAAGTGAGAGATTGCCGCAGCCGCGGCACACCACCGACCGAGAGGATCGGCATGTTGTGCGGCTGGCATTGACGGCTCGCACCGCCACATCACGCACGTTAGCGCAGGAATTAGGGTGTGTTCCTGCGCTAACGAATGGTACAACCTGTGTCAGCACGTAACGTCCGACGTCGTCTGCAGGAGCGGGGACTTGTCGCGCGACGCCTATTGCTCCGATTACCATTTACGTTACACCACCGGCGAGCGCGGCGGCAGTGGGCCGTTGAACGCCGCACCTGGACTACGGAATGGCACGACATTGTCTTCTCCGACGAATCCCGCTTCTGCCTGCAACACCACGATGTTCGGATCCGCGTGTGGCGGCACCGCGGCGAGAGACTGTATGACGCCTGCATTATGCATCGCCATCCCGGTCCTGGCGTTATGGTTTGGCGTTATGGTTTGGGGATGACACCCGCACCCCTCTGGTACGCATCGCCGGTACACTCAACAGCCACCACTACATCTCCAACGTTTTGGAGCATGTAGTCCTCCCTTACCTGCTGGACCTGCCAGCGGCCACGTTTCAACAGGACAAAATTCTTTCTGTACTGGAGAGCGTTTCCGGTGCGAAATGTTTCTCATATAAATTCATGTTTTTTCTTAACGCACAAGTCTGCAACCAGAGGGCGTAAGCTCACGATTCTGTTTACAGCAATATCTGAAGGATTAAAAACCCGATTGAAAATCTTCTTTCTTTCGTCAGATACTATTGTTTTCCATACCGGTTCCATTGACTCTGAATAGCTTTGATAAATTTAATTTGCGTCAGTACGGATTCAAAAGACGTGCTTATTACACCCGAAAATTCGGTGTCATCTTCCTTGTTTTAAATTTGCGGAATGAGCTGATGGAAGACGATTGTGTGTGAGTTACCACAAAAACCATTTGCCCCGGGTCCCACACACCCTAAGAGCGGCCCTGTCTGGTCTTTAAATCCTCAGAGCAGGAATCAGAGCAGGAGTGGTCATTAAATCGTCAGAGCTGGAGTCCATTAACTTAATTGGTGAGCAACAAACCAAATTCAGTGGATGGCCAATGGATTACAAGGGCCATGTTTCTTGTAGTACCAATACTGCTGTAATTTGCACATATTGAAAGGGAACGTCACAGTCTTTCTACATATTTTCCACCGTCCTAGACTGCCAGTTGCTGAATGTTTGGAAGTCGGCCAACGTCGTCGGCTGCTTCATTTTGGTCCAACGTCAACATAGAACGTTTTAACACAGAAATGATACTTTTGATAGTTCGAAGATGCTCTTCTAAGTAATTGCTTCTTTGGGGGCTAGGGAGTTAACGACCACCGTGAGTACTCGATGGACTATAAGCAGTCGTCCGTACCTAATTTAGGGCCAATGGTTCCAGGGAAGGGAGAAAGCCACTGCCATAAGGCAAACACAGCATCCATACCTCACCGTGATTCGAACCGAGACCCATCTTAGACGAATGATCAGAAGCCAACTCTTAGACCACTGCGCCACCAGGGTGGTAAAGTCAGTGTGTCCCGAACTTGGAACCACGATTCTGATTTTCAGAGCGACAATCTTTCGTGACCCACCAAGCTTCAATAGACTGTGACGTACTACAGAGGTGAATCACGTGTCAATACGACAAACCTGCAGCGTTATGTTCCATCCGTGTAGCTTAGTTGGGAAAGCAACTTTCTCCGGAGTGAGGGGGCGCGACCTCGTCACGGAAGGAATTGTGTTTTCACATTGGCACCAGAACGTAAAAATGGATCTACTGGTTGTTGGTTCTTCCAAAAATATGTGATGTTTGTTCCACACATCGTCTGGAATTAATGAAAAATTCCTACTTCGCTTCAAAAAAAGTTAATACGCCAACGTCCATATGTTCGATGAAGCAGAAAACGTGACTCATTGGAGAAGGCAATCATTTGCCAATCAATGGAGGTCCAATTCCGATACTGCCATGCAAATGTAAGCTTTTTCTGCCGATGCACCTTCGTTAGCATAGGTGCAGTGACCATCCGTCTGCATCGGAGCCCCATACGCAGCAGGGTTCTCTGAACTGTCGTTTTAGACCCACTTCCGGTAGCCCACCTGGTTCATTCGGCCAGTGAGTTGCTCCACTGTAGCGTGTCGATCGACCCTCACGCATCTTCGAAGCCGACGTTCACTTCTCACATCAATGGCACATGGTGCACCGCAGTTTCCACGTTGCTTATTCGCAATGGTGACATTTCTCCAATCACGATACACTTTAACTACAGCAGCACGCGAACGGTTCACAAACTGCGCTATTTCAGAAATACTGCCACCCTTGGCCCGATAGCCGATAATCATTCCTTTTCGCTCCTGTTATTCATGGCAGCAACGAGTGATATATTTTCAGATGATGATCATATATAGAGGATTTTAGGAAGGGAGTGTCTGACCCCAGGTCTTAAACAACCCTTAGAAATAGGAAGCTAGGAGATTTGGGTTAGAGTGCCCGATAGGAAAGTCACACGGAAGTGAGCTAGAAGACGCCTTTATTTACTACCGGGGGGGCCAGTACCCGGGATCCGACGGCTTAACGTGCCCATCCGACGAACGGCGGATATTTAGTGGATCAGCGTTCGTACCTGCCTGGGATCGAACCTGAGGTCCTTTCCGTGGCAGTCACGAACGTTGCCCACTAGGCCACCCGCGGCCCATTTATATTTTCAGAATGCCTACAGCACATCTTATATACTCTTCAAGCCAGCTCACGACACGTGCCTTCTTTCACTAGCTACGCGCTGCTGACGTCAGCAGTAGGAGCTGGTCACAATAATGTGATTCGACTGTGTGTTTCTTGAACAGACAGTTAGAATTGCATCATTTTGATGTTGTGGATCTTTCCCGAAGCAGTACAGTAAATCCCATGCAAACATTTCTATATAACGGAAATGGGTAGCGGAAGTAGTTGAAATCTGATTTTTGAATGCTCTACTACGAAGTGACGCAACAATAGTTAATTTCATTGTTACACAACGATTTATTTTACTAAAATATCGCAGGGCATTATTGCGTCACGTTTTACATAACTGTAATAATAGCTCACTGCAATCTGCGTAAATTACGAGAACCTGATGCTAAATGTGATAAAAGCCATTACAAATATGCATTTTGATGCTATGCATCTTTCCCGACAGTAGTACAGTATGCGCCGTAGCAAAATTTGGCTTCCTCTCGAATCTGCCAGGGAGGAGGCTACCTGCGATTGACGAGAGCTTTAAAATGATGTATAGCACGATAGGGTGTAACTTGTAGATATCCTAGACCGAAAGTTACCAATCCCTCCACCAACACACTTGCGATTCAGCTTTTCTTTCTAACTTGAGGTCTTTCGTAGCTACATCATATTTCATCGGTGTCAGAGTCATTTCTTACGCTCGTCTAAATCTGAATAATACACTGCCGGAAAGTAAAAAAAAAAAAAAAAAGAACACCAAGAAGGAATTGGCGGATGATCATGAAATTTACATATGTTAATGGGGTCTAGTTTTAATGGGTGTGATGTTAATTTCGGGACCAACCGGTGAGCGCTTACGCCACAGCACGGCATAATATGCAAATTATCTTCGGTGGTATTTAAGGAGTACGGCGAAGTGAATGTAATCAGTCGTCGGCGTACGGACACGTGCGAAGACGCTGCAATGCCTGGACATGGAAGACGTGTACGATTTCAGCAGTTATCGGACTTTGAGCGAGGTCGTTTAGTCGGACTCCGCGAGGCCAGGTGGTCGTATTGCGGAGCGAATTGGACGGGAAGTATCGGTGGTGGTACGATGGTGGAGCAGATGGTCCGAGGAACATTCCCACACGAGAAGACGTGGAACCGGGAGTCACAGACGGACTGATGAGCGGACCGATCGACGCATAAGAAGAGCGGCGTTGTCAAGCAGAACATCCACTGCGACGCAAATCCGAGCTGCCGTTGCACCTCAGGTGACTGTGCGAACAATCCGCAACCATCTACTGGATGCAGGACTACGTGCACGTGTGCCTCTGGTATGTGCACCTCTGACTCCAGCCCACCGTCAGGAACGGCTGCAGTGGTGTCGCCAACGTCTGCACTGGAGAACGCAATATCTGTCGTGTTCAGCGATGAAAGCAGATTCTGCTTCGGAGCCTCCGATGGCCGTATGCGTGTTCGCAGACGCACAGGGGAGCGTCTCCACCCTTCTTGCATCCGCCAGCCACACACAGGGCCTACACCTGGTCTCCTGGTGTGGGGAGCGATCAGCTATCACTTCCGTACACAACTAGTGTTTGTACCGGGTACGTTAAACAGCACCTCCTACATCAACAACATCATTCAGCCCGTTGTTGTGCCATTTGTAAGGTCGGTCCATCGTGGTGTTTTCCAGAAAGATAACGCACGCCCACACACGGCACGTGCAACGCAACATGCACTTCAGGGTGTGAGACAACTTCCATGGCCTGTACGTTCACAGGATTTGTCCCCCATTGAGCACGTGTGGGATTTTATGGGACAACGACTTATCCGGTCTCCACGGCCAGCCACAACCATCCCCGATTTACGTGTCCAGGTTGAGGATGCTTGGAACTCAATACCCCAAACTTACATCCAAGATCTGTACGACAGACTCCATGCCAGAATTGCACAATGTGACGCAGTTCATGTCGGTTCAACCTCGTACTAACCATGTTACATGAAAATGTTATTTTTCAGTTTACCAGCAAATACAGCTGTATTTTGCCATAATGTTTTGATCACGTTATCCTCTGTATTCCTTTATTATGCTGTATAAATTTCGTTGGTATCAGGCGTCTCCTTCTTGGTGTTCTTTTTGCACTTTCCGCCAGTGTTTATAATAATAATAAGAAGAAATTTTGTCTTTGAAAAACTAAAACAGTTGAAATACTATTGCCGCCGTCATACATTTTGAATAGTTTAGTAAATACAAGATGTATTTACTATTATGACTCACATATCTTCTTCCATTAGTTTTACGACAATAACATTCAATAATCCACTTACCTACGTACCGCTCAATGTCAGGCATTAGTAAATCTTATTGTTTGTTTTTATGATTAAATTCCACTTCGTATGTATCGGACTGTGGCTCCGTGTGGTTAGGAGTGACGCGAATGTGTTGTACGCAAATAAATGTATACTTACTCTCGAATCACTCGTTTTGTATTACAAACACAAAGATCTTGCCATGTGACAAATGCATAGCATAAATTTTCTACAAAGAGTACCAGGAAAGTCTCGATATTTTTTTTTCATCTTTTCAAAAAAATAATAATCAAAATTTTCAAAACTGCTGATGGCATCATCTCTGTGGAGATCGCAGAGATGATGCCATCAGCTGTTTTTTTCCCATGATTTTCTATTTTCAAATAATTACAAAAGCTTTACATTTCAAAACCCTTTCGTGGCCCACTAAAAAGCGGTTTGAGAAAAGCTAGAGGGTCGCGACCCAGAGTTTGGGAAACGCTGCTCTATAGGGGTTCCCGGAACAAGTCGAAATCGCACGGATTTATGTCTGGGGAATATATAGGTGGCCTATTCGATTGTGTTACCAAATTCTGTTATCATGTTAAAGCTTTTTTTTTGTCAATCATTAAATCTTTCGTCTGCAGGATTTTTTTGTCAGTCATTAAGTCCTTTCGTCTGCAGGATTTTTTTCATATTAATTTCTCTCCCAAGGTTGTTTTTGAGAGGGGGGTATTTATAAGCAGGAATCCCTATACGAGGGGTGATCAAAGCGTATCGGCCGCCCCGGTGGCGCATTGGTATAAGCGCTGGCTCATGACCATTTGTCCGTGAAGCGTCCGGGTTCGAATCCCGCTGAGGCATGGATGTTGTGTTTGTCTTACGGCACAAGTTCTCTCCTTTCCCTGGAACCAGTGACCCTAAATTAGGGAGGGCGACTGCTTATAGCCCAATGAGTTGCTCACGGCAGTCGTTAAAACCCCGAATAAAACAAAACGTATCGAGATTGCATGCATAGCTGTTAAATGGAGCGGCGGAGGAAAATGCCGTTTGCCAAGCTGTGATCTTGGAACACACTGCACATGCGCCTGCCGAGAGAACGCTGTCGGCTCAGCGTCTTTTGTGCTGTGTCCAGTTGTTTGGAGTCTAGTCAGATCGGGGTGTTGCATTAAATATGTCTGAGAAAGTTGAGCAACGCATTTGCGTCAAATTCTGTCAGAAACTTGGGGATTCTTGCAAAGAAACATGGAACACGTTTGGGATGAATCTGAAAGTCGAATATGTGCAATAGAGTTAATGCCACCTCCAGACTCGTTAAGTGACGGGTGGAGACATTAGGGGCACCTTTCCTTGATTATAGAGGAATAAGCATGAATGGTTTCTACAGACACTTCTGCTCAAACGACGTGAACGTTTTGGGCTACAAGCTGAAATGCGACACGTCACAGAAATGTGAATTGGCTCATTCAAATGTCATGTTGGCTAAATCGGAGTCACTGAGGCGAGATGGTAAACGAAGTACAGGGTGAGCCAAATGTCCCTGTGCACCTGACGTACTGTGATAATAAATAATAATAAGAAATCTATAAAGTGTGGTTACCGCGCACGTACATGCAATACTGTGTATGGAGGATGTTGGTGTGTTGGGGGGGGGGGGTTACGCGCATCCTGCCGTCTGACCTTGATAGACGCAGCCGGTATTTCCGGCGTCTGTCATCTGGCCGTGATTGAATCAGTCAGTAGTGAGGCGTCACAGTGGCCGGCTGAACATGGTGTTGTCGCTTGAGGGTCGAGGGTGTCTGATTGAACATGTATGTCGTAGTGGAGGTGAATATACGGGCGAAGTGAAACGTAAGTACAGAGAACTATTTCCCGCTACTGAATCACCCCATCGCAATGCAGTGAGGCGGTTAATTGAAAAGTTCGTAAAATCGGATCAGTGAGAGATGCTCCGAGAAGCGGTAGGCCGCGAGTGTTAACAGAGGAAAAGGTGAAGGATATTTCCGTTCGCATCGCTAAATGTCCGAAGAAAGCAGTTCGAAAATTGGCACAACAAGCAGGTGTGTCCTACAGCAGCACCCGTAGAGCACTGAAGACGCGACTGCAGCTCTCTCTACCCGTACCGTATCAGAATAGTGCACGAACTGAAACTCACAGACTACATTAAGCGTGTGGAATATTGCAGTTGGCTCCAGGACTTCATTAATGACAACGGAGTGGATATTCTGAACGTCAGGTTTTTCTCCGATTCGGCGCTGTTCCACTTATCGGGACATGTGAACAGCCAAAACAATCGCACTTAGTCTTCCAATAATCGGCATCAGATACACGAAATACCATTACATGATCAGAAGTTTGGTGTGTGGTGTGCGATATCTCGAAGACGCATAATAGGGCCCATATTCTTCGAGGGGATCATAAACGTGGCAAGGTATTGTCATAATATCCTGTACCCATTCATCTGGCACTTAACCAAGGAGGAAATTGTTAATGGCTACTTTCAGCAGGATTCCGCTACGTCCCATACAGCTCATGTCCACATGGCGTTGTTGACTGATGTGTTCGGAAACAGGATTATCTCCAAAGGCATATGGCCGCCACGTTCGCCCGATCTCATGCCTCCATGTGGGGTTTACTGAAAACCTCTGTTTATAAGAACAATCCTAGTTCTGCGCCGGAAACGGGAAGCCATCACCACAGTAATCAGCAATATTTCTCCGTTGGATCTGTCACGTGTCTTTGAAAACATGTTCAGACGCGTGGATGCATGTCTACGCACAGGATGGGACCATTTCCAGCATTTATTGTAGCAGGTACGCTTGTAGTTGTTGTACGTGTATTGTCTTGCCAGGTGCACAGTGACTTTTGGCTCACCCTGTACATACTAACATCGTCAAATATAATTCAGTTCACCAATTTTTATACTGCCTTGAGTTGTCTGCTGTCACCGAAAAAAACAATTTTAATGGCCTCACTGAAATCGTTTTACAAATGGTAGCAGACAGCTCAAGAGACAATACGATGTCACAATGCAGTCGCGACATGTCAGTAAAATAAGTAATCACACGTTCATGATGTGACTACTGCAGAGGCTAAGCCTTGTCATATGACGCAGTTACTGGCGCACGATTTTGTCCTTCCGTGTTGTAAGGCGCTTTTATTGAATGTCTACCTCAGGGGCTGATTAAGGCCATAGTGGGCACCTAGGCTACATCAGAGTTGGCTCTACCAAGGTTTAAATATCTGAGTAGGCCCCCAAAGAATTTGTGACGGAGAATCATACTGCAGCGTTTTCATAAAAAGTCGCTGTATTTTCCAGTGTTCTTACAATGGCATAAATTAAGAGCTTAAAATTCCTAGATTGTATCTTGGAATTTTTAATGATTTAACATTGTATACTTATCTTGGCGCATCTTTTTCTTTATGCAATGTGAAGTGACAGTGGATTTCTCCCATTAACGGTTTCAAATGCAAACATGGAGGTGCGGCTGGATTTTACCCTTAGTAAGTCAGTGCCTTGAAATCTGTTCATCTTCCAGGCCCTGTCTATGATTTAGTGGAAATCATACGAGACAAAACTAAAACTATTTTACTTCTTCTCTATGTTTCCGCGAAAATTTTCTAATTTCGGGCACATTGCTTCTGGTAAAGAAATACCCAAATTCGGGATTTAATTGCCTGATTAATTTTATTAATTATGTTAATTAATTAACATAATTAATAATTTTTTAATTATAGTAATTACTAATTGGGTGCAGGAAATATTATCCCGGCCCAGGCCGCATAAGGATTCGCTGATTTCTTTTCTTTTCTTTTCCCTCCTTGCTTTCTCTTCGCGTGGAAAGGAGATCGAAACGCAAACGGTGCAAAATTCCACCAACGAAGTGAAATATTTTTTTTTCATTTCCCGGTATTTACGAAGCAACAGCACTGCGGATTACATAATGCACTATAACGAAGTAAATTTCTCCGTCATTTTTGTCCACGCCGGGGCTCGAACCCGGGTCCCCTCATTCCGGAATAAGTCACTCTACCAATTGAGCTACGAGGACGTTCATTGTTCCTGCTATCTGCCTTTATGTCGTGTACGTGCTGCGGGGCAGGCACGTCACAGCACCCCTAGCTAACAATAGGTCAGTGGTGACTATACGGTGAAAGTCTAAGAAAGAATCCTAAATCTGGCAAGAAGGAAAGGCTAGGAAATAACTGTCACCCAGGCTCTGTGTCGGGAAACATAATTTAGTCAGGCGTACGTGCCTCCGAGCATGCTCAAAGATTTAAAAAGGGTTTTCTCGGATGGTCCGATAATAAAACTCCGAAACAGGGTGACAGTTAGGGTCAAATAACTTTTTAAAGGGCTTAGCGCAGCAGATGGTCAGCTGGCAAGGAGAACATCTGCTGGAAGTAGCCACTGGTCAACATCAACCGGACGGCAGGTCACTTACGAACGAGGCGGGGGGGGGCAGAAACCAATGAAGGTGCGAGGTCACCCATGAGGGAGGGACACGCCTAGCAGCATGATTGTAAGCGAAAGCGAAACTAAACTAAAATGGAAATCAGGGGCATCTGTAGAAGTCAGTTGTCATCGAGAGGGTCGGAAGTCGATAGAAGGCGGTCGTCGATCGGTTGTTGTCGTTGTTGTCGGTTGGCAAGAAATGCCTTGATCTACGTGTGTCAAGAAGTCGGACCCAAATCCGGTAGGATGTTAGGTACCCAAGGAAGGGTTATACGTCAATTCGTCGCGTGCGTCAATTCGTCGACTGCGACGGTTCGTCGGGCGTCAATTCGTCGACTGCGTCAATTCGTCGCGCGTCAATTCGTCGCGCGTCAATTCGTCGCGGACAAATTCGTCGACTACCTCAATTCGTCGACTACGTCAGTTCGTCGCATTTACAGATTTTGGTTACATACAAAACGAATGCAGGAAAACGTACGATTTCGAACGTCTTCCTCCCTGATCAAATTTATAAAGTTTGGACACTCAGACAGGATAGGAATATTACGCTTTTTCTTTGGCACTAAAAATATTAGACGGTAGACGGTTTTTGGAAGGGGTCAGGGCCCGGTTGGTCAGAGCCCCCATATACAAAATTTTTGTAAAATCTACAGTTTTCAATTCAGAACCACCAAATCAGGTATCCTATCTCATGGTACCCTAACTTAGACGCTAGACGGGTTTTAGAATGGGTTGGAGACCCGGGGGTCACAGCCCCCCTCATAAAAATTTCGTAAAATCTACAGTTTTCATTTTAGAACCACAAAATTTGGTATACTATCTCGTGGTACTCTAACTTAGACGGTACACCGTTTTTGGAACGGGTCAAGGCCCGGGGGTCAGAGCCCCCCACATACAATTTTTTTTTAAAACTACAGTTTTCAATTCAGAACCACCAATTCTGGTATACTATCTCATGGTTCTCTAACTTAGACGCTAGACGATTTTTTGAAGGAGTTGCAGCCCGGGGGGTAAGGGCCCCCTCATAAAAAATTCGCAAAATCTACAGTTTTCAATTTAGAACCACCTGATTTGGTATACTATCTCATGGTACCCTAACTTAGACGCTAGACGGTTTTTGGAAGGGGTTGGAGCCCGGGGGGTGAGAGCCCCCCGTCATAAAAATGCCGTAAAATCTACAGTATTCAATTTAGAACCACCAAATTTGGTATACTATCTCATGGTACTCTAACTTCGACGGTAGACCGTTTTTGGATCGGGTAAAGGCCCGGGGTCAGAGTGCCCACCCCCATAATTTTTTTTTCGTAAAATCTACAGTTTTCAATTCAGAACCATCAAATATGGTATCATGAAACTCTAACTTAGACGCTAGACGGTTTTTGGAAGGGGTTGGAGCCCGGGGGTGAGAGCCCCTCCTCCATAAAAATTTCGTAAAATCTACGGTTTTCAATTTAGAACTACCAAATTTGGTGTACTATCTCATGGTTATCTAACTTAGACGGTAGACGGTTTTTGGAAGGGGTCGGGGCCCTGGTCAAGGAAGCCCCAAACAAAATGTTCACACAAAGCTCCGTTTTTTACTCTTAAGAATACCTTATCTACGTTCTAAGGCGCTCTTTGGCCCTTTGAGGGCCTTGCACCGTAAACCATCAACCAACCAACTAACCAACCTACGGTCTAAGTTAGAAACTGTAGATAACAATAAAGTGCAAAAATATGCGTTTAATGGTGTATTAAAAACACAAATCAATATAGTTTAGCTTTCACTACCAACGAACGGCTTAACAGGCAGAAATATAATGTTATGTAAATAGAGAGTTCCAGATATTCAAAATTCAAAACGGTAAGAAAAAGATGATCAATGCCAATGTGAAGTCGAACGCAATCGACATCACATAGGTACATTGCATTTCTTTGTTGCGGGATTCACAGAAGCACACGCCAGATGCACTGCAGTTCTATAGATGTCTCCTAGAAGGTAAGTATTCCCATTTCTTTTTCTTTCTTTTTTTGTTTCGCAAAATTAAATTAACTAAATCAAAAAATTTAAAATAAGTTTACTGGAAAATTACAGGAATATCTTTTTCATTCATTAACTTTCAACCGCTGAACTTGGTGATTCCACAAATAGTATTATGTACCTGGCAAATAACTGGTATCCCTGCTAGTACAAATCATATTAATGATTTATTTGCGTCCAGTTCAATCTAGTATGTCCATAAGAGCGTTTGGGGCCCTATGAAAAATACATTTCAACGTGTGCCGCTACGGCGGCGGAGTGATCTATGGGCTGGCTTCTGACCACTTGTCAAGAAGAATTTTGTATGTGGAGGCACTTACCCCCCGGGCCGTGACCCGTTCTTAAAAACCGTCTACCGTGTAAGTTAGAGCACCATGAAATAGTATACCAAATTTGGTGGTTCTAAATTGAAAACTGTAGATTTTACAAATTTTTTTATGAGGTGGGCTCTGACCCAGTGCCTGTCCCGTTCCAAAAACCTTCTGCCGTCTAAGTTAGACTACCATGAGATAGTATACCAAATTTGGTGGTTCTAAATTGAAAATTGTAGATTTCACGAAATTTTTTTTGGGGGGGATGAAACCCACCGTGCCCCGACCCGTTCCGAAAACCATCTAAGTTAGATTACCATGATATAGTATACCAAATTTGGTGGCTTTTAATTGAAAACTGTAGATTTCACGAAAATTTTGTGGGGGAAGAGGGGGGCTGAAAACCCCCGTGCCCCTACCCGTTCAGAAAACCGTCTAAGTTAGATTACCATGATATAGTATACCAAATTTGGTGGTTCTAAATTGAAAACTATAGATTTTACGAAATTTGTGTGTGTGTGTGTGTGTGTGGGGGGGGGGTCTAACCACCCGTGCCCCGACCTGTTCTGAAAACCGTCTACCGTCTAAGTTAGAGTACCATGATGTAGTATACCAAATTTGGTGGTTCTAAATTGAAAACTGTAGATTTCACGAAATTTTTATGGTGGGGGAGGGGGGGAGGGGCACGAGCTCCAACCCTTTCCAAAAACCATCTACAGTCGAAGTTAAAATACCATGAGATAGTATACCAAGTTTGGTGGTTCTAAATCGAAAACTGTAGATTTTACGATAATTATGTACGGGGGGGGGGGTCTGACCTCCCAGCCCCCGATCCGTTCCAAAAACGGTCTTCCGCTAAGTTAGAGTTTCATGACACCAAATTTGGTGGTTATAAATTGAAAACTAGATTTTACGGCAATTTTGTAGGGGGCTCTAACCCCCGGGCTCCAACCGCTTCCAAAAACCGTCTACCGTCTAAGTTAGAATACCACGAGATAGTATACCAGATTTGGTGGTTCTGAATTGAAAACTAGATTTTGCGATTTTTTTATGAAGGGGGCCCTTACCCCTCGGGCTGCAACCCCTATTAAAAACGGTCTACCGTCTAAGTTAGAGTACCATGAGATAGTATACCAAATTTGGTGGCTCTAAATTGAAAACTGTAGATTTTACGAAATTTTTATGAGGAGGGCTTTCACCCCCGGGCTTTCACCCCGGGCTCTAACCCCTTCCAAAAAGCGTCAAGCGTCTAAGTTAGAGTTTCATGATACCATACTTAATGGTTCTGAATTGAAAACTGGGGGCCTCTAACACCCGGGCCTTGCCCCTTTCCAGAAATGGTCTACCGTCTAAGTTAGAGTACCATGAGATAGTATACCAAATTTGGTGGTTCTAAATTGAATACTGCAGATTTTACGGCATTTTTTATGACGGGGGGCTCTTACCCCCCGTGCTCCAACCCTTCCAGAAACTGTCTAGCGTCTAAGTTAGAGTATCATGAGATAGTATACCAGATTTGGTGATTCTGAATTGAAAACTGTAGTTTTTAAGAAAATTTTGTATGTGGGGGGGGGGGGGGCTGACCCCGGGCTTTGACCCGTTCCAAAAACCGGTCTACCGTCTAAGTTAGAGTACCATGAGATAGTATACCAAATTTGGTGGTTCTAAATTGAAAACTGTAGATTTTGCGAATTTTTTTTTATGAGGGGGTCCTTATCCCCCGGGCTGCAACCCCTTCAAAAAATCGTCTAGCGTCTAAGTTATAGTACCATGAGATAGTATACCAGAATTGGTGGTTCTGACATATAAGTGGAATTTTTGTTGTCACCCACGTTCACTGTAACAAATCATATTTTTCGTATTAATTTTGGTGCTTCGCTATTTGTGATTATTCTGTTTTATGTGCCATTGGAGATAGCTCACCATGTTTCCCATGTTCTCTACGATAATGTTGGATTTTATGTTGTTGTATAAAATTCTTCCTTCTGCACAGTTTACTGCCCACGCAATGTCCCGTTCATTATGTTGAATATATTTTTAAAATATTAGTCACTGTGGGTATAATATAATGTAACAAGATGCCCTTCTGAGTACATTTAGCGTTATTTCCCCTTGTCACTGAATACTTCTGTACATAAGTTGTAAATTTTGAATGTAGCATCACTGTTGCATTTCTGTTTCATGAGAAGCTGCCCTTCTGGGTATGTTTAGCGGCTTTCTTCCTTGTCACTGTATTGTTCTGAACATATGATATGAAACTTGTGCATTGCATTACTGTTCGATTTCTGTTTTTTGTAAAGTTGCTCTCCTGGGTCCGTTTAGCATATTTCTCTCTTGTCACTGCATAATTCTGCACATATGATTAGTATTTCTGCTTATTTGTTTCTACCATTACTGTCATATCTCCAAATACTGTTGCACCTGTTAGTTCCTTCTCACCCATGGTCTTTTATGTGAATTAGTACCTTGTGCATGTTTAATTTTTAGTATGGTAGTAATGCTTAATTGGAATTTGTGCAGTATAGAATCATGTCTTTCCCTGTCTACAATGCTGTGTAGGTAAACATTTTCATTTGTATCGCTCGTGCTTTATTGTCTGCCTCTCCTTCGCCCTACGTGGCGAAATAATTTTATGATTTTAACAATATTTTGTTTTACGTTTCACTGGAACTTTCCAGCTGATGTATATACCACTGTATTTATTGGCAGAATTCCATTGTCATGTACATAGAAATGTTATTTTACTGAAGAATAAAGGCATTTTTGAAGGGTAGTTTTTAAGAAAATTTTGTATGTGGGGGGGGGGGGCTGTGACCGCCCGGGCCTTGACCCGTTCCAAAAACGGTGTACCGTCTAAGTTAGAGTACCATGAGATAGTATACCAAATTTTGTGGTTCTAAAATGAAAACTGCAGATTTTACGAGATTTTTTATGAGGGGGGGCGGCTCTGACCCCCGGGCTCCAATCCCTTCCAAAAACCGTCTGGCGTCTAAGTTAGAGTTTCATGATACCAAATTTGATGGTTCTGATATGAAAACTAGATTCCACGAAAATTTTTAATCGTACGTTTTCCTGCATTCGTTTTGTATGTAACGAAAATCTGTAAACGCGACGAATTGTCGACGAATTGAGGTAGTCGACGAATTTGTCCGCGACGAATTGACGCTCGACGAATCGTCGTGGTCGACGAATTGACGCGCGACGAACTGACGCAATTGACGAATTGACGCGCGACGAATCGTCGCAGTCGACGAATTGACGTAGTCGACGAATTGACGCACGCGACGAATTGACGTGACACCCCCAAGGAAGGTGGTAAAAAGAAATGCAAAGTAGAAAACTAGAGCAGATACACGTTTATCAAGAGCTCCAGGGCTGCGTTTTATCCACGGAGGATACCAGCCCCAAGATGGCGGACGCAAGAAGACTCGCTCCATCCTAAACCCTTGGATCGGTGTTGCACAGCAGAAGACTTTTAGGGTAAGACATCATCCAAATATTTCAATCCCTTGCATGCTGAGCAATCATGGTAATTTAGAAATGAAATATTATTGCTCACCTCGTACTAGTTGGATTCTTTGCGGCAAATGAGTTCTTGCTACAAGCTCGTATGAAACACAACGCTTTCAAGTCCTAACGATCAGACTGGGTCGCCTTTACTAGGAAACCCAATGTCGATCGAAATTCATTAACAATTAGTCGATCAAAATTCATTAACAAAATGTATGCCCTCAAGTTCCCAAACGGGGCTTGGCGTGGTAATATCTATATATACACTGCTGGCCACCCAAAATGCAGCACCAAGAAGGAAGCATCCGATTGGCCTGAAAGTCGCAGCATGCCACGCCCGCGAGAGGACGTGCAAACGATTAGTATTGCAGGGCATATGTAAATCATGTGCGCCCGGCACGCCACCGAGAAGCACTATAAGAAGGGTGCACAGAAGGCACCCTTCTTATAATGCTTCTCGGTAAGTAGTGGAAGTGTGTTGTGCTGCCGTACCTGTGCGTGGGAAGCTTCCTGATGCCTCGTCGCAGAATACGGCAGTCATTCCAGCACGTTTCGGAGTTTCACAGAGGACGAATAGTGGCTTATCGGGACAGCGGTTTATCGTACCGAGACATCGGCGCCCGTGTGGGACAATATCCAGCCACACTGAGGCGAGTATGGATTCGGTGGGTGCAGGAGAGACGGACGGACCGACGTGACCGATTGCCGCAGCCGCGGCACACCACCGAACGAGAGAACCGGCATGTTGTGTGGCGGGCATTGACGGCTAGCACCGCCACATCACGAACGTTAGCGCAGGAATTAGGGTGTGTTGCGCAACAACCTGTGTCAGCACGTACCGTTCACTGTCGTCTGCAGGAGCGAGGACTTGTCGCACAGCACCCATTGCTCCGATTACCATTGACGTTACACCACCGGCGAGTGCGGCGGCAGTGGGCCGTTGAACGCCGCACCTGGACTACGGAATGGCACGACATTGTCTTCTCCGACGAATCCCGCTTCTGCCTGCAACACCACGATTGTCGGATCCGCGTGTGGCGGCACCGCGGCGAGAGTCTGTATGACGCCTGCATTATGCATCGCCATACCGGTCCGTCGCCTGGCGTAAAGGTTTGGGGCGCAATTGGATATGACACCCGCACCCCTCTGGTACTCAACAGCCACCGCTGCATCTCCGACGTTTTGGAGCCTGTAGTCTTCCCTTACCTTCAGGACCTGCCAGCGGCCATGTTTCAACAGGACAATGCGCGCCCGCACGTGGCACGCATCGTGCGGCCATTCTTCACGGCCCACCAGGTGTCACTGCTGCCGTGGCCCGCCTGTTCTCCCGATATGTCGCCCATCCATCGAACACGTCTGGTCGCTGATAGGCAACCGAATGGCCTGGTAAGTACCACCCGCGGCTACGCCTGATGAACTGTGGCAACGTGTAGAAGCTGCCTGGTCCGACATACCCCAAGCCCACATCCAAAGCCTCTTTCGTTCGATGTCGCGGCGTGTAGCGGCCGTTTTTGCCAGCCATGGGGGCCACACGAACTATTGATGCCTGCGTGTTCCGCAAGTCGCACGGGTTTGTAAGCGCAATCGTTTCATCTTTGTATCTGTTGTTATGTGTCCAGTAAATCTGGCTTTGCTATCTCGTGTCCTTCTTGGTGTTGCATTTTGGGTGGCCAGCAGTGTAGATATATAAACTGTGTATTATTAAAGGTGTAGCGGCATTCCCCCTGGGCCCTTTATGATGGTGGGCCCCCAGGTTATAGCCATTTTAGACCCCTTCTTAATCCGGTCCTGGACTGCCTGCATCTTTATTATACACCAAATAGGAATTACATCGAATATGTGATAGAAGCCCCGTGGAGTACAAAATCTAGTTATGTAGTGCGATGTGACAATTTGTTCAAATTTAATTTATCCACTTGTGTGGTGAAATTGAAAGCACGAAATGTACCGTGAGGTTGTTAAATTTCTCAAATACATACAAGTGCACTTTTGCGAATACAGTGGACAATAACAACTTCATTCTCTGAGTATAGAGTGCCCGTCACTCCTAGAATACATAATAGTGTATGTCATGAAATAAAGAATAAACACACTGTGAATAAAAAGTCAACATTACATGAGAGACTTGATCTGCAACAATGTTCAGAAAATCCTTCGAGGACACCCAACCTTTCAGTACCAACAGAACGTGCTCGACACCACCTCTAGAACCTTGAGCTGTGTTTACAAGGAAAGCTGGGTCCATTGCTAACCGTCGGTACATAACAAGAACTCGTCAGACCACATGACGTTTTGCCAGTCTTCCAGTGTCCAGTCAAGGTGTTCCTGACTCCTCTGTAGACGAACTTTTCGGTTCTTCGCAGAAATAAATAGTTTCCGTATGGCATGCGATAATTATTGCTCCCTTGTAGGCTATCAGTGAACCACTACTACGTCTTATTCGCCGTAGTGGGAAAAGGTTAAAAGGTCAAAATCTGCATAATCAATTCACCCTTAAAACTTTCGTCTAGTGGTGTCAACGATGAAGTTGGATTCCCTAAATAAGGGTCTCCAAGCTCTGGGTCGACAAATGCATCGCGTTGTTTTCATATGAATCAGCATGGGGTTCCCATGCCCTTCCATATGCCGCAAAGAAGTTAAAATAAAAAAAAATGCATGAAGAACATTGGTGAAAATATTACTGATTTGAAATTTCTGATTAACTTTAGAGAAATGACTGAGTGACACCGTAAATTCAATTTAACTATTTATTCTTTAGAAAGGGATCTTAAATCTAGGTGCAGTGTACCGGTGAGGTGGTCTGTTCTTAAATAAACATTTTAGCATAATTGCTAAGTGGTATTATGCACGTAGATAATAAATTTAATCTTTAAACTTCATGAGATATATTGAGAACACGGCGCGGAGCGCCAGAAGAAAATCATAAAAGCACTATGGGTGAGACTCTCGAGAAACAGGCCCTGCATAGCACAAGCAAAGCTATGAGGCATGAATCAGAAATGCATGAAACGGAAAGCATCTTACCCTCTTTTCTTTTAGTCGCCCCGGTTAGGATGCTGGTCTGCTGTAGCGAGTTCTGGTGGATGTTCGTTTTAAGACTTCAAAAAATCCTGCCCTGCCTATTAAAGATCCTACCATGATACACAACAAAAACAAACTGACTTGTTACCTCTCTACCATCAACAAGTATCAACTTTCTGACCTAAATAAGGATTTCCCCTCTCAGAACAACGCTGGACTCCGCGCTCATGATACCAAAATCTGATTCTCTCTTAGTGTGTCCGTTCTCACATTTTTCTGTATTTTCTCATTTTTTCAGCGTCGAAAGTCCAGCTTCGAGGGGGGGTAACAGCACCCCCACTAGAACACGTCATTGGTCCATACAAGCTGTCCAGCTATGCGATTCGCGCATCTCCCTGGCATCCTTCGTGGGATTTGCCTGCTCTCTGTCTCTTGGGTTCAACCTGCCCAAAATTATGTCTTCTTTCAGCTGTCAACTCGTATGCACACCTTTCTACTAATTGATCGCGCCCAGCCTCTTGGAAGCGGGTTTGTCTCGTACGTATTTCCTTCGACGTGACTTATCTCGATTTTCATCGACTCCCCGGACAATGAGGGACTGCTCGCATCGTGTGGGTTCTGAAAAGGGAGACGCCCCCGAAAGGACGCTGCTATTCAACCAGCTCTGGCTATGAGACTTTGCGATTGTACGCTGCCTTTTGCGCGCGTGAGAACCAGGAATGTTGTACTGCTTCTTTTCTCTTTCTTCCACATCTGGGCATTTTGCTAAGTTCCCGTGAACTGCGGCAGGGGCGATAATAAAAAAAATATTTTTTTTTGGCTCGAGCGCATTGAAGACTGTTCTAATTATATATATATATATAAAAAACAACACTTTAGGGTAACCTTGCTCAGCTTCGCTGGAAATCAATATTAATAAAGCTGTTATTCTACTTTTTGGCAAATAAATATTCATTTCCTACCGCTTTAAAACTAACTAAATAAAAAAAAAATTAAAAATAAACAGAAGAAATTTAAATATCACTGGGATACGGAGAATTCCGCGGTAACACGACAGCCAATACTGATCCTCTTCAGTTTCTTGCGAATTGTTTGCTGAGATATGTGTCGGGAATAGCTTTCATTGAATGCTTTACAGAATTTTTGGACGCAGGGAGTCCTGTTCCTCCGTAAAAGCCTTCTCAGACATCGGTGATCTCGTTCCTGATCGCCGACATCTGAGAAGACTTTTACGGAAAAACGGGACTGAACGCCATCGCGCCACAGTTACACCTCTTAGACCAGCAATGTGAGTTATTTTTCCACTGATTAAAGACCCAGGATATCTCGCCTTTTGGGAAACCAGTTTTCAAAATCGTCACTCCAGCCAGACGTGCATCCACAATAAGCCTTTTATCGAACTCCGAAAGATCCTTTGTTTTTTCACATTGTGATCAACACGGCTGACAAGCAGCAGTCTTAAATAGTTGCATAGATCACGTGGTGACGCACTTGGCCACGCATTTTACATATACGCTGCGCAAGTAACGTTTACGTATATCTGTATAAAGGTTTCTAGTTCAGTGGCCGGGTTGTGTACGTTTTGTACTGTATTATTTCACAACATTCAAATTAGCCTCAGATACCCGTCTTTATGGAGACTTCTCCTTACGTTCCCGCATTTTTTTTCAGTTACCGAAATTATTTGTACTTGCAATGAAGTGCGTGGCAGTTCTTGGGTCCATTTTTGTTGAGAATACCATTTTGAACACGTATACATGTTAAATAATGTTTTAACTCGTCGGTCAGAATACTGATTACTTTGACAGGCGTAGCGAAGATCACGTGGCTCCTGCAGTCGAGTCCATTTGCGCTCCTTAGAAAACATCACATTAGATTTTTTTTTCGGAGTTTTCGAATGATGTGTCGTATCATTGGTACTAGTGAAGGGAGAGAAGTAATGTCATAAGATTGAAGTCCATGACGGCAATACGAAGAGACAGAGTCTATAAATACGACCACTCTAACATAGATAGGGAGCTGGATCATTCAAATATACCACATAAATCCGACCACTCTATACATAGACAGCTGGGAGAGCGATTTCGGGAAGCGACTCAAGTATCGCCAAGATTGCCTTTCTGCAAAAACATTGCAGATATTTAAAAAAATACGTGAAACGCTGATGCTAAATCAAAAAGAACTGCTCATAACTGTTTGTCGAACGTATTCAACCAATTAAAAGGAGGTACACATTCAACTGAAACGAAAAATTGTTGCCATGCCACCACATAAGTTGCCGTGGAATATTTTTTTTATCTTTATCAGCAACACTATTACGATCTTTTCAGCGCCTGCATGGTCTGGTGCCCGGAGCAACTACCCCTCTCCGCCCTCCTCCCGGTAGCTACGACTCTGTGGCAAGCCGCCCAACACAGCTATCATTTCATAAGTGAGACTCGTCGGTAAATTGAGATGCGAAGAAAGCCCAAGCGCGGCGTATCCCGTTCTGCTGCAAGACTAAAGGACAATACACAACATCAATGTTTCATGCTCTGCTCGACCCGTCTCTCTTCACTATTCGATTACCAGGCAAACGGTTGTAAATTAATGCACTGCCGGAAAGTGAAAGAAGAACACCAAGAAGGAATTGGCGGAAAATTTACATATGTTAATGGGGTCGAGTTTACGTAGGTGTGATGTTAATTTCGGGACCAACCGGTGGCCGCTTACGCCACAGCACGGCATAATATGCAAATTATCGTCGGTGGTATTTAAGGAGTACGGCGAAGTGACTGTAATCAGTCGTCGGCGTACGGACACGATGCGAAGACCCTGAAGAAGCTGCAATGCCTGGACATGGAAGACGTGTACGATTTCAGCAGTTATCGGACTTTGAGCGAGGTCGTCTAGTCGGACTCCGCGAGACCGGGTGGTCGTATCGTCGTATTGCGGAGCGAATTGGGCGGGAAATATCGGTGGTGGTACGATGGTGGCGTAGATGGTCCGAGGAACATTCCCACACGAGAAGACGTGGAACCGGAAGTCACGGACGGACTGATGAGCGGACCGATCGACGCATAAGAAGAGCGGCGTTGTCAAGCAGAACATCCACTGCGACGCAAATCCGAGCTGCCGTTGCACCTGAGGTGACTGTGCGAACAATCCGCAACCGTCTACTGGATGCAGGACTACGTGCACGTGTACCTCTGACTCCAGCCCACCGTCAGGAACGGCTGCAGTGGTGTCGCCAACATCTGCACTGGAAAACGCAATGGCGATCTGTCGTGTTCAGCAATGAAAGCAGATTCTGCTTGGGAGCCTCCAATGGCCGTATGCGTGTTCGCAGACGCACAGGGGGCCGTCTCCACCCTTCTTGCATCCGCCAGCGACACACAAGGCCTACACCTGGTCTCCTGGTGTCGGGAGCGTTTGTACCGGGTACGTCAAACAGCACCTCCTACATCAACAACATCATTCAGCCCGTTGTTGTGCCATTTGTAAGGTCGGTCCATCGTGGTGTTTTCCAGCAAGATAACGCACGCCCACACACGGCACGTGCAACGCAACATGCACTTCAGGGTGTGAGACAACTTCCATGGCTAGCACGTTCTACGGATTTATCCCCTATTGAGCACGTGTGGGATATTATGGGACAACGACTTATCCGGTCTCCACGGCCAGCCACGACCATCCCCGATTTACGCGTCCAGGTTGAGGATGCTTGGAACTCAATACTCCAAACTTACATCCAACATCTGTACGACAGACTCCATGTCAGAATTGCACAGTGTGACGCAGTTCATGGCGGTTCAACCTCGTACTAACCATGTTACATGGAAATGTTATTTTTCAGTTTACCAGCAATTACGGCTGTATTTTGCCATAATGTTTTGATCACGTTATCCTCTGTATTCCGTTATTATGCTGCATAAATTTCGTTGGTATCGGACGTCTCCTTCTTGGTGTTCTTTTTTCTCTTTCCGCCAGTGTATTATTGCGCGGGTTCCTATATGGGTTCACCCGACGTAACATTTGTAACCAAGGGGGGTGTAGAGTGGATTGTGATTCTGAGATTCCCTGATTTAGGGCTGACGCAGCCTCAGGATCCACTGACCGTTGTGATTCACACAGCAGATTTTACTTTGGGAAATCAAAGGGTCCGCCGTGTGCCGCAATGTTTTCATGATCATCTAGAATTTAAAACATATGATAAAGAATTGCCGAGTCCCTGCCGTAGAAAAATATTATTTCCGTGTTTCCAGGGTTGAGCACACAATTTGCAACTAAAGAAACACCCATGACAATATATTAGATAACTTAACATGTAAAACAATTTATTGGTCTTGTTTTGGCAAATAATAAGAAAAAACACACATATAGTGCGTCGCATAAATATAGAGACAGAACAAATTCCCGAATAAAAAAGAAACAACAACGAGCTGAAATGTACACCTCATATTTATAGCAAAAATAGCACAGGACACGCAGCTGCACTATAGTTTGACGGAAACATAACAATTCCAACGCTAAGTACAAGAAAAAAACAGAAATACGCTGTCTCAAAAATATAAAGACTTACTAGTTATGAGCAACCTCCGGTACGAATAGTCGAGCCGTTGTTACGAATAAAACTAAAAACCCAATTGGGCATACTGTCCACCAAGTGATACAAGTGTTCTGGACGGAGTGCGTATACCAGCTTCGTCCAATCTGCTCTTTCAATGCCACCACACTTGAGAACTGCCGTCCATTCGCATACACATCACGAGCGAGGATACCCCAGAGGCTCTCGGTAGGGTTCAGATCTGGACTGAGTGCTGGCCAATCCATTACGGTCACATAATGAGTGTTAAACCAGCTTTTCGTTGATGCAGACCGATGGATAGAGGCATTGTCTTGCTGGAACAGATAATCAACACCCGCTAGAGTTTCGGCAAACGGTAGAAGGTGGCTGCTGAGTATGTCCTGATACGTTTCGGAGTTTTGCCTGCCTTGCAGGAAAGCGATATCCGTTGTCCCATTGAACGCAAAAAGCTCCCCAGACCATCACAGATCCCTCTCCTTTAAAAGGTGCGTGGCTCGCGTCGTAAATCATACCAATAGCAGTTCCAACCGTCAGGGATGTCCAGGTTGAACTTTTTCTCATTGGAGAAAATAGTTGTGATCCACTCGTCCGTCCAGTGCATGTGGCTTCTTGCCCATAACAATCTAGCTTCCTTTTGACGCCGCGTGAGGTGTGGCAGACGGCGCATTTTACGGAACACAATGTTGCGACTTTCCTTGATTTGTCGATAAACTATGTCCTTTGAGATGGTGACACCAACAGTCCGAGAAACTTGACGTAGTGATAACTTTTGGTATGAAACTAAACGCATGATGACACGATCATCTCGTTTGGTTGGTATTCGAGGCCTTCCAGGCCGTTTTCTGGTTGTTAACGCAACTCGTTTTGATAAAGTCTTATAAATGACTGCCCTACTCCTTCCCATAGCTTAACAAATTTTCGCTACAGGATATCCATTTGCTCTCAGTTTCCAAATCTTCTGCACCTCCTTACAAGAAAGTTGACTGTTGCGTGGCATTTCGGCAAATGAATGTCTGACGGCAGGTCGGCTGTCGTTTGTAGGCGGACCGAATTACTGCCCATGCGCGTGCGTACAACATGCTAATTTGTACATCTCATTTGCATGTGGCTACTTTACATAGTTGTCTTTATATTTATGAGACACCTAAAATTACACTATTTCACTTTGTGGTGTTGTTTTAACACAATCCGGTCATCTCGACGAATCGAAACGTTTGTTGTAGGGTTACGTCTAATTAGGTACCACTTCAGCTTCCTACCTATATTCGCATTGCGTTCACGGCGCAAAGTAGAGTGTCTCTAAATTTATGCGACGCACCTTAGTAGATAAGGACCCTTCTGCTCATAACCTTAAGAATGTTATAATGTAAGTTGTCATATATACACTGGCGGAAAGTGAAAAAAGAACACCAAGAAGGAGACGTCTGATACCAACGAAATTTATACAGCATAATAACGGAATACAGAGGATAACGTGATCAAAACATTATGGTAAAATACAGCTGTATTTGCTGGTAAACTGAAAAATAACATTTCCATGTAACATGGTTAGTACGAGGTTGAACCGCCATGAACTGCGTCACACTGTGCAATTCTGGGATGGAGTCTGTCGTACAGATGTTGCATATAAATTTGGGGTATTGAGTTCCTAGCATCCTCAACCTGGACGCGTAAATCGTGGATGGTCGTGGCTGGCCGTGGAGACCGAATAAGTCGTTGTCCCATAAAATCCCACACGTGCTCAATGAGGGACAAATCCGGTGAACGTGCTAGCCATGGAAGTTGTCTCACACCCTGAAGTGCATGTTGCGTTGCACGTGCCGTGTGTGGGCGTGCGTTATCTTGCTGGAAAACACCACGATGGAACAACCTTACAAGTGGCACAACAACGGGCTGAATGATGTTGTTGATGTAGGAGGTGCTGTTTAACGTACCCGGTACAAACACTAGTTCTGTACGGGAGTGATAGCTGATCGCTCCCCACACCAGGAGACCAGGTGTAGGCCCTGTGTGTGGCTGGCGGATGCAAGAAGGGTGGGGACGCTCTCCTGTGCGTCTGCGAACACGCATACGACCATCGGAGGCTCCCAAGCAGAATCTGCTTTCATCGCTGAACACGACAGATCGCCATTGCGTTCTCCAGTGCAGACGTTGGCGACACCACTGCAGCCTTTCCTGCCGGTGGGCTGGAGTCAGAGGTGCACATGCCAGAGGCACACGTGCACGTTGTCCTGCATCCAGTAAACGGTTGCGGATTGTTCGCACAGTCACCTTAGGTGCAACGGCAGCTCGCATTCGCGTCGCAGTGGATGTTCTGCTTGACAACGCCGCTCTTCTTATGCGTCGATCGGTCCGCTCATCAGTCCGTCTGTGACTCCCGGTTCCACGTCTTCTCGTGCGGGAATGTTCCTCGGACCATCTACGCCACCGTAGTACCACCACCGTTACTTCCCGTCCAATTCACTCCGCAATACTACGATACAACCACCCGGCCTCGCGGAGTCCGACTAGACGACATCGCTCAAAGTCCGATAACTGCTGAAATCGTACACGTCTTCCATGTCCAGGCGTTGCAGCTTCTTCAGGGTCTTCGCACGTGACCGTACGCCGACGACTGATTACATTCACTTCGCCGTACTCCTTAAATACCACCGACGATAATTTGTACATTATGCCGTGCTGTGGCGTAAGCGCTCACCGGTTGGTCCCGAAATCAACATCACACCTACGTAAACTCCACCCCATTAACATATGCAAATTTCATGATCGTCCGCCAATTCCTTCTTGGTGTTCTTTTTTCACTTTCCGCCAGTGTATATTAAATTTGCAGTCACCTATTGATTATGTATACACTTCGCTTAAAAACCTACGATAATAGCAATATTAATACGGACTTTTCCGATAGGAACCATCACGTGCTCATTCACTACTCGCTGATTAAACCTTATTAATTGTTGCGGAAAACTTCAGTATGCATTGATCGCTAATACGCTGATATTTTGAGGGGACACCAAAAAGAAAGAATAGGATGGAATTCCTACCTGAACATCCACCTGGACTGGAGACCGCGCTGCTGCTCCCGCACCACACGAAATCTGGAACAATATGGAAAGTCCAGTACTCTTGACCTCCAAAATTATCTGAGTCCACAGAACGCAACAGGTTTTTCTTTTAACACCCCATCACCGAGATCCTTAGCATTGCCACATCTCCTCAGGGTCAGGTCGCACGTTGGAAGTCTCGGTGTGCAGCAACCTTCTGCTATAGTGTCCAGCTAAGACACAAGGAAACATCTGTAGTCTCGGAGACTTCGCACGTCTACCTTTCTGACCGGATCAAATGGTGGTACGAACCCATCGGAAGACTCCGAAGGCTAACTTCTAAGTACCTTGCCGATAGAGAGCTGAAGCGCTCACATGGCGGTGAAAAAAGTGCAGCCACAAGTGACCGTGACCGAAGTCAAGAAAAAAAATAGTAACAAGTATTAGTCATAAAAATAGAAAAAAAGAAAAAAGAAAAGTGAAGAAGTGATCCTCTTCTCTTCTCGAAAATGTCTACAACTTCCCCGGGATCTACCCACTACACTTCAAAATCATGCCATCTCCAATCCTGAACCGGGGAACGCAGGCCTCCCCTGAATTAAAAGCCTAAATTTTATTGGTCGTAAAATTAACATAGGATTCATCTATTTGTTAGGGGTCAAAATGGGTATATGATCCAGTTCTCTCATTCCAACCAATCGCCGTCTCTGGGAAGAACCCCTTAAGTTGCATTAGTCCGTGTGACATACCACATCATGCCATAAATCCTGTTTCAATAAAAGTGTTACTTTCGATTCCAGCAAGTCTGCCGGCCGCTCAAACTCTTTGTAGATGCACAGACTAGTTGACGCTTTTTTTTTATTGGAGGTTTAACGACCACCGTGAGCAACTCAATGGGCTATAAGCAGTCGCCCATCCCTAATTTAGCGTCATTGGTTCCAGGGAAGGGAGAGAGCCAGTGCCGTAAGACAAACACAACATCCATGCCTCACGGGTTTCGAACCCTGACCCCTTTTGGACGAATGATCAGATGGCATCGCTTAGACCACTGCGCCACCGGGGCGGCCTAGCTGATACTTTGATGACCGCCATAAAACACTCTTACAAAGCCGATCCATTGCTGATGACGCCAACGCCGTCGCTTTTACTTTCTTCTCTTACGCCACGCGACGCTCCCGCAGGGTCCATGGCGTTACCTAACTACCCAATGGGGGGGGGGGGGGGCTGGGGGGTTATGCCGCTGCAGGTCAACGCGCTCATCCCACCATTGCTCGCTCTTCGAAGGGACAGCTGGGAGAGGAGGGGAGGTGGTGGCAGGGACGTCGCTAGGAAATCAGCATGGGCGACGGGTGGGCGAGCATTATTTTTGGTGGGGCAAGCTTGATAGCAACTTTTTTTTTTTTTTTTTTTTTTACGAAACACTGAAAGAACGAATTGTTAATGCTCCCCCCTTTGATTGAAGGTTAAACGACTACTGTGAGCAACTGAGGGGGCTATAAGCAGCCGCCCGTCCCTAATGTACGGTCACTAGTTCCAGGGAAGGGTGGGAGCCCGGGCCGTGAGACAAACAGCATTCATGTCTCACGGAATTCGAACCCGGACTCTTCTCTGACGAACGGTCATAAGCCGGCGCTTAGACCACTGCGTCACCTGGTCGGCTTCAATGCTTTTCACTACTGACTACAAAAGAATTTGTGCAGTTCCGACCCTCTCCACCTGGACAGACCAGTTACGCCACTGGCGTAAGATAAAAGTGTTGTTAGAATGACGCCTTCAACTTTTTGCTTGCTCTGGATGCATTGTCTTAAATTTCTTTTCGAAGTTTTCCATTTTTGCTTACGAAAATAGTACTGTACTTGAACAATTTATTTTAAATAAATGTTTGTTTGTCTAAATCAAATTTTAACGTTGTGCCACGCAGACACAATACCTCCCTCTCTCCCTCCTTAACTTCCTTCCTTCCAGCCAGCGACTTTGCCATGCACACCTTCCCTACAAAGCAGTCGTCAGCCACTTTCTGCAGTTTCACTGTTAGAATCACGAATTTTGTAAAGAAACCAAACAGCACAGCAATTAGTAATTACCACCCTCAGTGAATCCAACCTCCTCATTCGCCCCCTACCCAAACAAACATTAAACTAAAGAATTGGAAGAGTGGAGAACAATTGAATTTTCATGGCCCTAGAGATGCTATTTTGATAACCTTTCTACGGAGACGTAAGTACAACGCTCTTCCTAGGGAAAAATACGCAGGGCTACGTGAAGATAACACAAGACTTATCATTACTTGGCGAGTCCAGATTATGCGTATTTTAAGGTTAAGTATATTGAAAAATGGTACGTTTTGAACAAAGTGGGCGGCAGTTTGGTCAAGACAAATTTCAGGGTGGGCTAAAGCTCGCACCCCATTGGCGACGTTCTGGGAGGGGGTGGTGGTGGTGAGAAAAAGAATCATACGAAATTGGGGCTTGTTCAGCTCTGGAAATCTCTACTGACGACGTGGGGCAAACGGCAAAAAAAAAAAAAAAAAGAAAAGAAAAGAAAGAAAAATGTATAGATAAAACGTACTCCTTCCACAAAAATTCATTACCCAAATTAATAAATAAATAAATAAATAAATTCGGAAATTGGTTTTCCACCTGGATGTGCAGCCTCGCGGTCCTCGGCGAGGCCTGTCTATTCACTTCTTCGAAAGCGGTCACCACATTCTCATCTTTCCGCTTACGTTCAGATATTTCCTTTCTTACTTTTCTTTTATCTGAAAACTACTTGGAAAGCTGCATGAGAGCTCTCAGAAATCTTATAGTTTTAATTGGCGTGCACTGATAGAAGTGCAAAGTCATTAAACTTTTCTTTCTTTCTAAAAATGAATAATATTTTCTGTAAAAAAATGTTCTTTTTTTCCTTTCCTGAGAAGCCGACATTTCCTGTCTAGTCCGTTTTTTTTTGTTTTTTTTTATAACAGCGCGTTTTCACAATTAATTTATTTCATTATTGCTAATAAGCCGTATAGGTGTACGTGTGCAGTATTTGTGCAGTTGAAAGGCTGCGTAACAGCAGACAAGTTGCATGACGATTGTCAATTATTCGAAATTGTCGAATCGTTTCCTTATCTTTAACAGTTGAAACAAAAGGTACTATTTCCTTGTGGAAAAAGCGAGAGAGAGAAAAAAAGGAACGAAACGCAGCAGCTAGAGAGTGATGCGTTATGCTTTGAGAACAACGAATATATTATTAAAAGGATGTAAACACTTTAATAACCGGCGACGCAACCTTACTGGTACGTTATCTGCCGCAGCTGCTGCTCTGGGAAGCTGGCTGTCTAGTTTCTCGTTGTGAAAACCAAACCTTGCTACACGCGCGGAGCTCCTGCGAGTGTTCGTCGTATGACCTTCACATGCCCCAGTTTCGAGCTTCTCAGATCGGCCCACGGCACGTGTCGACCGTGTTATGCAATAGCTTCGCAATCTCCAAACACGCACCGATCTGAAGGATTTTCCCCCTTTGCTAACTCTTACTTTTCAAAAGAGCTGGCTTGTTTACGAGTTGGAAACAGAAGGTCTCATTACTAAATGTATTATTCTGACGTTGAGATACTTTTTTCGGGCTTCGGCAAAGAAGCGCAGAATACCTAAGGTAAACAGAGACGGTGGTTTTTCAGTGCTCGAACAATTTTGTTCATGAAATTTACATTACTTTTGCGAATCCATTAAAACATCTGTAGCTTGCACGATATTTCTGTGGAATAAGAAGCGCACGTGTGATCGATTTGCTGATATCTGTAGAAGATTCATGTTCCTTTATCAGTTTTAAGTAAAATCACCTCAACTACGCAGTGGCTTTTGAAAGGGAATACTCGCGAATACAGGGGCACCCACACAGTTTACGGGAACACACACAAAAATCTCCCCAAAGGGAAAGACTAAGCGAATTAAAAAAGTTCGTCAGGTAAAAAGATCAGAGCACAGACAGCATTATTTTAAATAACGGAAGCAGCCGATACCGGAAGTTGCTCAAATGAGAAGCACACAAAAATACTTCAAAGGGAAAACGGAGCGCCCACGAAGTTTCTCACAGTAAAGGCAAGGAACCCACACACATAAAATGCCGTAAGAAAAGCTCGGGAGCAAATAGAAGGTTACGTAAGGCGAAGTCAAACAGCCCCGGTTGCCGAGTGCTCAGAGGCGCTAGTTTCTGTATCTGAATTGAAAATACAATGAGCTATTTAGAAAATACTTATGGCGAGTTTATTAAGACTCAAGTACAACCAATCGATGGGAATTAAATAAAACACCAAATTGTACAATACAGTATTTTTTTTTACATTATAAATACTTGTACGATGTGTGGTAATTTTTATTACATAATGAAAACCATATAATTATACGATAGCATGTTTATACATTGTTTTATTATTCTGTATTATGTTAGATTATTTACCAACAATGAATACAATATCAAACCACTTGTTAACATCTAAATTACACTTTTTACACAAATTGTTAATATCTGCATTGTACTTTTTACATACCTAAAATATTAAAGAACTTGAAATGATGGGGGTGGGGATTAGTGGGGATTACCACACACCCATGCAAAACCTTGATTAATCTGTGCTGTCACTCTGAGAAACAACAATAACGTTGTGAGTTCCAGTAGTTTTGGCATTAAAAAAACACCACACTTTCACAGCCAAATTACACTGAGGTGCCAAAAAAAAAAAAAAAACAACTAGAAAGGGCGCTACCGTTTCCATTGCATGCCACCACACCCATGCGGCAAATGGTATCGTCCGCAAACGAAGTATATATAGAGGCAGATATCTCCGCAAGCTCAAGTAGTAGCATTCGCACTTCAGATGGCAGCTTATCGGGATTTCAGCGATTCCGAATGTGGTATTATAGTCGGCGCCCGGGAAATGGCTCACTCCATCTAGGAAATTACCACGAAATCTGAATTTACACGGTCAACAATTTCAAAGGTGTACCTGGGACTACACAAACTCAGGGGATACATCCAGATTGCGAGACCGGTGTGGTCATAGAAAAACCCTGGAAGATCATGGATAGCGGCGTTCAACACGCATCGTAACATCCGCCGGGGCCCCCGTGCAACATTGCCGCAAATCACAGCGCAAGTCAATGCTGGCTGGGGTCAGTAACAGCATCAGCGTTCGGACAGTGCAACGTTCTATGTGTTCTATGGGGTTCCAGAGCCGACGGCCCATCCTGGGGACATTGCTGACCCGAAGACACAAGGCTGTCTGCCTCACCTGGGCTCAGCCATTGGACGCGAGATGACTGGAAACGTGTAGCCTGTTCCGACGAATCGCGGTACCAACTGTCTCGGGCAGATGCCCGACTCCGAGTGCACGAGGCAGTAGATTCTGCATGCCTACAAGAGACAGTGCAGGCTGGTGGTGGCCCTGTTATGGTGTGGGGTGTTTTCAGCTGGCACGCATTAGGGCAGTCTGCAGACTGCTCTGACCGGTGGAGGCTACGTAATCCTTGGGGATAGTTTACATCCGTTCATGTCATGCAACCACTCCGACGTGTGCGACTTCTTTCAACATAACAACACACCACCTCACACGTCCACAGTCGGTCTGATTATGGGTGGAGGAAGATTCCACGAAGTTTGCCATTCTGACTTGGCCCCCTCGTTCGCTGGCTTTAAACCTCATCGAACACATTTGGGATTTTGTTCAACGTGTCGTCAATGCCAGGAATCCTCCACCGGCGAATATTACGGAATTGGGGGACGTTCTTCAGGAAACACGATGTGCACTGTCTCCAAAGTATTAGATAGAGCCCGTGGAGTCCATGTCCATCGCGTTGCTGCCGTTATCCGATCGCGAAGAGGGTCAATGCGGTATTAGAGAGGTATCCGAGTTTTTTTTTGGCACTTCAGTGTATGGGTCGGTTCGTCAAGAAGCAAATCTGTTGGTTTACGGTCGTTCTATCTCTGCTACTGCACCCATGATTTTTTTTATTACGTCTCAGGGTAGGAGAGTAGTTTAATAGTTTCTCAGAAAACTGCCATTTCCCATTTAGCTCTTCAGAAGCATGAACTGACGGAAAAGTCTTTTTGTTTTTATTAGGTCGTTGGGGAAGTACGCGAACACTTTATTGACGTACATTTTTCGGAAACGTGAAGTGGCAACGCAGGCGATGTCTGGCGGTTCCGTAGTACGTACCATAGAGGAGGAGAGACAGAGGTCCGACTCTCGTGTTTAAGACAGCGCCCCAGTGGTCGGACATGAAACTACGATAGCGTCTGTCACGTGATACGGTGCCAGTGGTTATATAAGTAACACCGCGGATAGAGTTCCAAACTGTTGAAAAAAAAAAAAAAAAAAAAGGGAAGAAAAAAACAACAACAGGCAGACGGTTACGGTTCGACGTTTTAGTTTCATGTCCGTCCACTGGCGCGCTGTTCAACTCAGATCTTCTAGGCCAAATTGTTGCCATGTGTCTATATGGAAGATTAACCTCTGAGTCTCCTGCTCTGTGACGTTTCCCATTCCACCAATGAGAAGCGATGTTAGGAAAGGTGTTTCCGCCGACTGCGATTTCTTGTACGCTTGACTCTTAAATTTTGCTTTTTGTTGTCTGTTAGTGCATGCGAGGTTTGCGTTGATAATTTAGTTACATTTAGCTGTTAAAAATAACAGTAAAAAGGAATTATGGTTTACGTCATTCCATTACTGATTTTTTTTTTTTTTTTTTTATAGAAGGTTTGACGACCACTGTGAGCAACTGAGTGGGCAATAAGCAGTCGCCCGTCCCTAATTTAGGGCCACTGGTTCCAGGGAAGGGAAAGAGCCAGTGCCGTAAGACAAAAACAATATCCTTGCCTCACCGGGATTCGAACCCGGACCCATCTCGGACGAATGGTCGTCAGCCATCGCTTAGACCACTGCGTCACCGGGCGGCACTGATTATTTTGGATGCGTTGTTTCATTAGAAGAGGATTTAAACGTTATCAAAAACTTCGAGATTTCTTCTAATACTGATTATATTAAAAAAAAAAAAAACGGGGTGTAGTTCACAGTCTTGGACAAGCCCAGTTAAGTTATGTTAAAGGTGCAAAGAAGGATGTTATTTTCGAAGGGAAAAAAATTCCAATGTTGAAAACAGGATACCATTTGACGGCATGCCATTTATTTCCGTTGATTACTCTTGTATATTACAGTGTAATCAAGGTCTTTCATTCAACAAAACTAAGTTGAAACCAATCCAAGATCATGTCTCCTCATTTAATAAACTGTAAAAACAAAGTTCAAGCAACAGCAAAAAAAAAAAAAAAAAAAAAAAATGAATTGTACAGAAGAAATCCATCTGAAGGAAATTTTAAAGTTTCCTTCATACATAGCTTCTCTCGTGAGAATTCCATTAATAGCGATGTCCAAAACCACACACATTACAGGCACTCGTGATAAATTTTATGTAGCCGTTTTCATACAAACATCTTACTGGTTGAATCAGAATCTCGCCGCCCCGGTGGCGCAGTGGTCTAAGGCGTTGGCCTCTGATCATTCGTCCGAAGGGGTCCGGGTTCGAATCCCGGTGAGGCATGGATGTTGTGTTTGTCTTACGGCACTGGCTCTCTCCCTTCCCTGGAACCAGTGACCCTAAATTCGGGACGGGCGACTGCTTATAGCCCATTGAGTTGCTCACGGTGGTCGTTAAACCTCCAATCAAAAAAAAAAAAAAAAAAAAGAATCAGAATCTCTAACAGTAATCATGGAAAATAAGAAGATATTCGAAGCTAAAACACTGAATAAGGCTGTAAAATTGTCAACAAACAACCGCTTTTTGTCAGCGTATAAGAAATCACAGTCGGAGGAGACACCTTTTCGAACAACGCTTCTCATTGGTGGAATGGAAGACGTCACATAAGGGACCTATATGCGATTATGAGCAGTGTCATACACCTGTCCAACATTGTACATGACCGCGTCCGTCACGTGGTACGGTACAGTGGCTATATACACCGCCGAAAGAGTTGCAAACTCTTGAAAAAAAAAAAAAAGGCAGACGGTTACGGTTCGACGTTTTAGTTCCATGTCCGTCCACTAGCGCGCTGTTCTATTGAGATCTTCGGGGCCGAATTGTTGCCATTTTTTTTTTTTTTTTTTTTTTTTTTTGATTGGAGGTTTAACGACCACCGTGAGCAACTCAATGGGCTATAAGCAGTCGCCCGTCCCTAATTTAGGGTCACTAGTTCCAGGGAAGGGAAAGAACCAGTGCCGTAAGACAAACACAACATCCATGCCTCACCGGGATTCGAACCCGGACCCCTAACGGACGAATGATCAGAGGCCATCGCTTAGACCACTGCGCCACCGGGGCGGCAAAATTGTTGCCATGAGTCTCTATGAAAGATTCCTCTGAGTCTCCTGCTCTGTGGTACGTACCACGGACTCAGTTCGTGCCTACCGATCGGCTAGTGAAAGTCGTAATAACGATGGAGTAGCTGCGACGATCAGTGACAATGAAAGAACAGCGTGGTTTTTTTTTTTAATTTTGTATATCTTTTTTGCAGTATTTTGACAAAAGGGCGTGGCATAAAGTCTTCTGCGGGCAGCAGCAGATCCAAATGCTGTTAAGAAAACGGCGGTGCACAACTGGATGAAATGATATAAGGAAGGCAGGATATCACCCAAAGATGCTCAAAGCTGCGGATGACCTATTTCAACTTCCACAGAAGAAAGCAAACGACGTATCCAAAAAGCCTTACAATAGTCTTGTGGGGTGAGTATCGATGACCTTTCAGCACAACTGGGTATCTTCACTCATAGTTTTATACTGACTGAAGATCTAGACAGAATGAATAAACTAACCACGACACTGGAGGAATTCCGATAGAAAATTGCACGCAGTAACGTTGTGTGGTATCATCGCAATAAATGATGCTCAGAAAGGCTTCTCTGCTTATAGATAAAAGTTGGGAAGAGTTTTACGCACCAAGGCAACAACATAAGTCATAGTTCTGCGAATTTACCCCGTGTAGAGTTGCATGAACGTAAAGTGTTACTGGAAGTTGGCATGGATGTTGGCAGTGTGGCTTTTTGGAAGACGTATGAGCAGCAATATATGTCCTCGTACACGAAACGCACGGCCGCACAGGGCCCGGATTGTTCGGCTGTTCATTGAACAGAATGGTTGGATGGAGATGCCCCATCCACCGTATTCACCGGATGTGCACTCCTGTGATTTCAACTGTTTTGACCATTTGAAAAAGGAGATGTCTGGTACTCGCTACAGCAACAAACAGGATTAAGATCTCCGGATCTCAGACATTTCGCACAGACTTAATGACACTGGTATTTTTAATGGTGTTCGCGAACTGCACACAGTTTGGGACTGTATAATTGATAATGAGAGGAACTACTAATAATTACCCGCAAATATTGTGACAATTGCTTTGCTGTAACAGGCATTATGGAGGATTGGAAAGTGTTCATTTACTTCCAGAACGACCTAATACATTGTGGATGGCAGATTGTCAGGCGGAATATGTTTTCCAAACATAAAACAGGAGAGACAAGGCATGGTGCAACGTCGACCATTTTCTAAGCATATATACACTGCTGACCACCCAAAATGAAACACCAAGAAGGACACGAGATAGCAAAGCCAGATTTACTGGACACACAACAACAGACACAAAGATGAAACGATTGCGCTTACAGGCCCATGCGACTTGCGGAACACGCAGACATCAATAGATCGTGTGGCCCCAATGGCTGGCAATAACGGCCGCTACACGACGCGGCATCGAACGAAAGAGGCTTTGGATATGGGCTTGGGGTATGTCGGTCCAGGATGCTTCCACACGTTGCCACATTTCGTCAGGCGTAGCCGCGGGTGGTGCTTACCGGGCCACTCGGTGGCAGATCAGCGACCAGACGGGTTCGATGGGCGACATATCGGGATTACAGGCGGGCCACGGCAGCAGTGACACCTGGTGGGCCGTGAAGAATTGTTGCAAGCTGCGTATCATGTGCGGGCGCACATTATCCTGTTGAAACGTGGCCGCTGGCAGGTCCTACAGGTAAGGGAAGACTACAGGCTCCAAAACGTCGGAGATGTGGCGGTGGCTGTTGAGTGTACCGGCGATGCGTACCAGAGGGGTGCGGTGCGGGTGTCATATCCAATCGCGCCCCAAACCATAACGCCAGGCAACGTACCGGTATGGCGATGCATAATGGAGGCTTCATACAGTCTCTCGCCGCGGTGCAGCCACACGTGGATACGACCATCGCGGTGTTGCAGGCAGAAGCCGGATTCGTCGGAGAAGACAATGTCGTGCCATTCCGTAGTCCAGATGCGGCGTTCAACGGCCCACTGCCGCCGCACTCGCCGGTAGTGTAACGTCAATGGTAATGGGCTGGATGTCGTCGCATACGGGCGCCGATGTCTCGGTACGATAAACCGCTGTCGCGATAAGCCACTATTCGTCTTCTGTCGAACTCCGAAACGTGCTGGAATGACTGCCGTATTCTGCGACGAGGCATCAGGAAGCTTCCCCTCCACAGGTCTGGCAGCACAACTCACTTCCACTGCTTTCACCCTACGTTCTATGCACCCTTCTTACAGTGCTTCTCGGTGGCGTGCCGGGCGCTCATGATTTGCATATGCCCTGCAATGCTAATCGTTTGCTTGTCCTCTCGCGGGCGATGCATGCTGCGAATTTCAGGCCAATCGGATGCTTCCTTCTTGGTGTTGCATTTTAGGTGCCCAGCAGTGTACACAGTCGAGGCACATTATTTTGGCCACCTCCTACTTTTGACGTCAACAGCGCGTAGCCAATGAAAGAAGGCACGTGTCGCGAGCTGGCTTGGAGAGTATATTAGGTGTGATGTAGGCATTCTGAAAACATATCACTCAATGCTGTCATGGATAAAAGAAGCGATTTATCAGATTTGCAAAAACGGATGATTATCGGGTTTCGGGTCAAGGGTGGCAGTATTTCTAAAACAGCGCAGTTTGTGAACTGTTCGCGTGCTGCTGTGGTTAAAGTGTATCGTGATTCGAGAAATGGCACCACTGCGAATAAGCGATGTGGAAACTGGGGAGCACCACGTGTCATTGATGTGAGAGGTGAACGTCGGCCTCGAAGGTGCGTGAGGGCCAATCGACACGCTACTGTGGAGCAACTCACTGGAAAAATGAACCAGGGGGCTACCGGAATTGTATCTAAAACGACAGTTCAGGCGTATGGGGCTTGGATGCAGACGGATGGTCACTGCACATATACTAACGAAGGTGCATCGGCAGAGAAGGCTTACAGTTGCACTTTAGTATCGGAATTGGACCTCCGCTGATTGGCAAAGGATTGCCTTCCCCGATGAGTCATGTTTTCTGCTTAATCGAACGTATGGGCTTTGGCGTATAAGGAGCGAATCATTAGAGAACAAACACTCTTCAACCATTGCTGGAAGAACCCAAGCTGGTGGGGGCAGCGTTATGGTCTGGGGAATGTTTTCGTGGCATTCCCTGTGTCCACTCATACCTGTAGAAGGAACTATGGACCGAATTCGTTTTGAATATCCTTGCAGACCACGTACACCCATACATGCTGATTGTCTTCCCTGGGGCGGATGAGATCTTCCAGCACGACAATACGACGTGTAGAAATGACAACACATCTAGAAATGTCCGAGAGTGGTTGGAAGACCACGATGAAGACTTCAAAGTACTTCCCTGGCCCCCTAATTCCCCAGACTTAAACCCAATTGAGCATCTGTGGTAACACCTCGATCGTGTTGTTCGCTCTATGAATCCTCCACCACGCACGCTCCAGCAGCTGTCAGATGCACTGCAGTCAGCATGGCTCCACATACATGTGAACACATCCAGCACCTTATTGAGTCACTCCCAGCCCGTCTAGCTGCTGTCCGCGCTGCACACTGCGGTTACTCTGAATGGTCACAAAAATGTGACTCCACCGAGTGTGTGTGTGTGTGTGTGTGTGTGTGTGTGTGTGTGTGTGTGTGTGTGTGTGTGTGTACTAAAGAGCAAAGCCGAAAACATAAGAAAAACTTTAGAAATTAAAACGAAAGTTGCAAAATAACCTGAAGATCAAAACGCGCAACGCAGCAGTTATGAAAATTCAGAATTCACATTCTATTAAGAAGAGACTGAAGCAAAAAATTTTTTTTGACTCATACCAAGTACAACATAGAAAAGGTTATGTATTGACCAGTGTGAGTAAAAAGAGAAAAAATAGAACAACTGAATGTAGAAAGTGTCGAGAATACTGAGCCTTGGCTTTATCAAGGGCCAGCAAAAACTCTGCATTTTCTCACTTCCACAAAGACCTATTTGGAAATGGGTTTCTGCAAAGTCATAGATGCAAGTAATAAGCCCACCAAAAAAAAAAAAAATAATTGAAATATATATATATGTCATGACTTCCGCAGAGTTGTATGACCAAGCTTAAGTTAACAATTTAGCTTGCATCCATAACTTTCCTGGCCCGACCCATGCTCTTCATCTGTTACTATTAAACAGAAAGAAGATGATTATAGAAAACTCAAGTTGTAAGAGTGACATAATGAATCAGAAATAATATTCAGCAATAACAAATTGCCAAGTTCGCCTGAGAGAGAATTTAAACCTGAATAGCAATACAAAAGTATTACAAATTCTTAAACATTGCAATAAAAAAGGAAATATTATTTTTTTCTAAAGCACAGATTCTTGAAAGAAAACTGGATTATAAAAACCCCCTACTCCACAACTTCTGACAACACAAAAACGAGAATAAAATAAAGACAATAATAAACTAAAGAAATGCTGGCACAAGACAGACCGTTGTGGAGGAAACTTGGGGAGACCTTCGTCCAGCAGTGGATTGATAATGGTTGACAATGATGATGATGATGATATACTGTATATATACACTGCTGGACAATTGCTAAGGACGGATCATAAACGGCTATATAGCGCATAAAAAAGTAAGTGTGGTTGGATGCCAAGTGAAATAAAATAATGTCAGAATGCCAGGACATTACAAGAAAGACAACTTATTGTGCTCTGAAATCCAGAATGCTTTGGAACGTGTTCAAGGGACAAACAGGCCATTTTGTGCAGAATACGTAAACGTGGAAAAAATGCAATTACCGTCCGCAGGCGTTCCGGCGTAAGATGTCAATACGGGATATGGCCACCATGGAGGGCGATGCAAGATTCCACACGTCGTGTCATGCTTTGCACAACATTATCAAGCAGCTGTTGGGGTAATTTATCCCATTCCTCTGTCAGTGCACGGATGAGGGTGTCCTTGTTTACTGGAGGGCATTGGCGACCAGCAAGACTCCTCCTCAAAGCATCCCACACATTTTCAATGGGATTCAGATCTGGAGAACGTGCTGGCCATACGAGGCGTTGAATATCCTCGCTCTCAAGACACTCCTGGACAGCGACTGTTCGATGACATGTTGCGTTGTCGTCCATGAACATGAATCTATCACCGACAGCACCACTGAACATGTGAACATGAGGTAGCAGAACATCATTAATGTATCGTTGGCCAGTCATAGTCCCAGTTGGAAGCACATAGAGGGACGTACGGCCATTGATTATGATGCCAGCCCATAACCATGACACTACATGTCGGATATCGGTCCCTTTCCTGTATGTTTGCTGGACAATATGCAGTACCACTATCACGCCAGATCAGTTGTCGTCGACAATCAGACGATTGACTGTATCTACTCTCATCTGAGAAGAGGACAGCAGACCAGTCGTTATCAGTCAAATTGCGATGTTGATGGCACCATTGCAAACGGGCGGTACGGTGACGTCTGGACAATGGGATGCACACAAAAGGACGGCGGGCGTATAGTCCTCCTTCATGCAAACGTCTGGCGACAGTTTTTCGGGAGCTCCGCTTGCCAGTAGCAGCCATAAACTGATTTGCTACCTCACTAGCTGTGCTGCGCCGGTGTCTTTTTGTTGATAGCACTATGTACCGATCTTCTACAGGTGTCGTACTGCGAACACGACCTCCCCCGTGACGTTTGCTACACTCTCCAGTTGTTTGAAATGATTTCCAAAGCCTTGAAACAACACTGTGGCTGACGTCGAACTCCTGGCAAAATCTGTTATTTTTCGCCCTTCTTCAATCTTGCCAATAATACGGCCACGCGTAAAATCATTTAGGGGATGTCGGGAAGACATACTGAAAATTGCAAGTTCGTCAATTGATTCTTTCCCTTTCAACTTTTTGTTTGAACAACAACGGTCAATACGTGTCAAATCTTTTATATCTCTTATCAGCGCTATGACGTCACGAACAAGTTCGGTAATCCAAAATTTGCATACGCACAACACGTCTTACTGTATCCCGCACTTATGCCAATTTCCACATTTTCCTGCCTTCCATTTTATGGTTGCTATCGTTGCTATTGTCATCCGTCCTTAGCAATTGTCCGGCAGTGTATATAGTGAAATTTGCGCACCAAGAAGGAAGCATCGGATTGAACTGAAATTTTATGGACGTAATGATACAGATGAATGATACATATGATGGCAAAAACAGAGGTGCAGGACAATTACAGAGAGATCTGTGACACGCAGTCCTGTCATCTTCAATACCGCGTCGCACCGCCTCGTGTGGCGATACATGCTGCAATACGGTCCGACATGGAGGCGAACAGACGCCTGATGTCCTGCGGCAGACTGACCCACCATGTGTTGGACGCCGTGCGCCAAATCCCGGATAGTGCGGCACGGCGGCAGCTCGCGTTTCAACTGGGACCATACATGCTCGATACGGGACATGTCCGGGGAGCGGGCAGGCCATTGAAGTGTCTGGACATGACGTAGGCAGCCCTGGGCAACACGAGCCGTGTGCGGGTGGGCATTATCCTGCTGGTGTAGCGCACCTGGAATCGCGGCCAGAAATGGGAGCACAGGGGGCCGTAGGAACTAATCCACATACCGTTGGCTCGTGATTGATACACGTAACACTACTAGAGCTGATCGGCTATCGTAGGAAATGGCTCTCCAGACCATAATGCCTGCAGTGGGGGAGGTGCGATGCTCGATAGCCAAGTTGGGATAGTGTCGTTGACCCGGGGACCTCCAAACCCGGACACGATGATAATCTGTCCCCCAAACTAAGCGGCTCTCATCGCTAAACACCACACGTAGCCAGTCTTTGGCGTTTTACTTCGCTTTGGCCTGGCACCACTGCACACGGAGCCGTTGATGTTCCGGTGTTAATGGCAGCACACGTAAGGGGCGCTGGGATCGCGGATTCGCTTCAGCAAGGCGTCGGGAAATGGTTCGTGGGAACACAGGAGCCGCTACATCTGTCTGTATAGTGGACCGGGTCCCCGGGGGATCCGTTCGTGCCTGGCGCACGATCCGTCGATCCTCTCTTCCGGTGGTCCTCCTGGTCCGATCGGAGCCGCTCCGCCGTGTGGCAGTGCCGTCCCGTGTCCACTGCTCCTAACACAGTTGGGCGGTATGGTCAGAACGATCCACGTGGCAGGTATTTCTGCCCGATGATCAGACCTCTCTCAAAGTCCGTAAGTTGCGTAAATCGACGTCTCTGGCGTCTACCCGGCATTCTTGTCACTCTGTACACTTGCTTGCGTCGGCCGGTGCTTTTCGCTTTCATGGGGAATCGACTACACGCCGGTTTATAAGGCTGCCGGTTCGTGCTTGCAGCGCCACTGCAGGGTATGAGGTCATGCGCAATCGCACCAAACGTGGATCATTTGTATACCAGCACACACTCTATCTATTTGCAAAGTTTTACGGTTGTAGCATGTTTTCTTCTAGGTGCGCAAATTTCATTGTCCGTGAGTGTATATACTCGTATATCCTCATCGTCATTGTCAACCATTATCAATCCACTGCTGGATGAAGGTGTACCCAAGTTTCTTCCACAAAGGTCTGTCTTGAGCCAGTCTCCTCCATGTCACTCCTGCTTGCTTTCGAAGTTCATCCACCCATCTCCCACGTGGTTCCTCGGGGTCTTTTTCTATCCATTGGAAACCAATCTAAAATTTCGGTTGTCCATCGGTGGTCCGTTCTTCTGGCAACATGTCCAGGCCATTGCCATTTCAGGGATTTTATTCTGATCATGACGTACTCCACTCATGTCATTTTCCTTATCAATGAGTTCCTCTGCTTTTCTCTCCTGGTTACACCAAGCATGCATCTCTCCATACTGCTTTGAGTTGACTGCAGTCTTTGTATGTCTTTTTCAGTTAAAGTCAACGTCTCTGCTGCGTACGTAAGCACTGGAAGGATGCATTGATTAAACATTTTTCTTTTAAGACGTAATGGCATATTGCTCTTGAAAATTGTACTGTTTCTTCCAAAAGCTCTCCAACTAAATGTGATACATCGATTAATTTCTTCATCAATGTGACATTTGCTCGATATCCAAGGTAAATGTAGATATCGGTTATCTCCAGCTTTTCCCCACTAATCGGTAAATCTTTACTTCTTGTAAAAGCATTGTACATCAGTTTTGTCTTCTGAAAGTTAAGGTTTAATCCCACTTCTTTACTGTTATCAGCAAATATATACACTAATGAGCCATTACATTATGACCACCCCCAGCCTAGAGAAATGAGCGCACCTGAAGAACAAACGGTGGCGCAGGTGAAGTAGAGTGTTCGGAGTCAGAATGGGAAAATCTGCCGATTTATCTAAGTTTGATAAAGGACAAAATTGTGATGGTACGGTACCTCGGAACTGCGATCTCGTAAACGGCGCGGCTTGTGGGTTGTTCACGTGCCGCTGTAGTGAGTACGTATCAAAAGTGGTGCACAGATGGTCAAACGACGGACCGTCGTCCAGCTGTGTGTCGTCCGCAGCTCACTGATGCCAGAGGAGAGCGAAGACTGTCGCTCATTGTTCACAGCGACCGCAGGGCCACAGTGCGACAAATCACCCGCAGCTACAACAGTGGACATCATGGCAATGTTTCACAGCACAGAGTTGCATCGCAGCCTTCTGCGCATGGGCCTGCGTAGCCGGAGACCCCGCCGGGTCCCCATGCTCACTGCACGTCATCGCCAACAACGCATGAAATGGGCCCATGATAATCGAGATTGGACCATGGACGATTCGAGGAAAGTGGTCTGGTCTGGCGAATCAAGATTCCTTGTGCATCACGTAGACGGCCGAGCGGGGATACGACGATTACCAACGGAGACTGTGTCACCTGAATGCACTGTTGGGCGGACACAGGACGGCGGCGGCGGTGTTATGCTGTGGGCGATGTTTTCTTGTGACACTTTAGGCCCCATTATCCCAATAGCACAATCCTTGACAGCTGTCAGGTATCTGAACATCGCTGAGAATCAAGTTCCCCCATTCATGGCAAATGTGTTCCCTGCTTTTGATGGCTGCTACCAACAAGATAATGCGCCATACCACACTGCCAGAATCGTTAAGGAATGTTTCGAGCAACATGCTGGCGACTTTCTGTTAATGCCCTGGCCTCCAAATGCCTCTGACATGAACCCAATCGAACATTTGTGGTTCGACTTGGAAAAGCGGGTTCGCGCTAAGTCACAACCACCCCGAAATGTACGGTAACTAGAGGACCTGCTGTTGACATTATGGTACCAGATCATCATTGTTAACCATTATCAATCCACTGCTGGACGAAGGTCTCCCCAAGTTTCCTCCACAACGGTCGGTCTTGTGCCAGTCTCCTCCATGTCACTCCCGCATACTTTCGAATTTCATCCACCCATCTCCCATGTGGTCTTCTTCTGGATCTTTTCCTGTCCCTTGGAATCCAATCTAAAATTTCGGCTGTCCATCGATGGTCTGTCCTTCTGGTAGTATGTCCAGCCCATTGCCATTTAAGGAATTTACTCTGATCATGATGTCTTCTACACTTGTCATTTTTCGGATCCACGAGTTCCTCTTCTTATCTCTCCTGGTTACAACAGGCATGCACCTCTCCATGCTGCTTTGAGTTCTCTGCAGCCTTTGTATGTCTCTTTTAGTTAAGATCCACGTCTCTGCACCATTACGTAAGCACTGGAAGGATGCATTGATCAAACACTTTTCTTTTAAGACATAATGGCATATTGCTCTTGAAAATTATGCTGTTTCTTCCAAAAGCTCTGCAGGCAAGTTTTGTACGCCGATTAATTTCTTCATCAATATGACCCTCACTTGATATCTGCTGTCCAAGATAAACGTACGTGTCTGTTATCTCCAGCTTTTCTCCATCAATCGACAAATCTTCATTTCATGTAAAAGCATTGAACATCACTTTTACTTCTGAAAGTTCATTTTTAATCCCACTTCCTTAGTCTTGTCAGCAAGTTCCTGGATCATACTCTGCAGCTCTGATGGGGTAGTTGCAAAAATGACTACGTCATCAGGAAAACGAAGGTGAGTTAGATAAACTCCATTAATCTTTATCCCTTTGTTTTCCCAGTTCAGTGATTGAAAGACATTTTCCAATGTGGCATTAAAGAGCTTCGGAGATATAGTGTCACCTTGTCTCACTCCCTTTCCAATTTTTACGTGTGTTGTATTTTCAAACAGCCTAATCTTTGCACTTGCATTTTCATAGATGTTATTAATAATATTAATGTATGCATCTTCAATACCGCAGGATTTCAGAGCCATTGTAACTGCTGATGGTTTCACCGAATCAAAGGCTTTTTCATAATCGATAAAAGCCATGCACAATGGAAGTTCATATTCCCTCGCTCTTTCAATTAGTTCTCTCAGTACGTGGATATGATCTATTGTGCTGTAGCCACTCCTGAATCCAGCTTGTTCTCTCTGTTGAGCCATGTCCAGTGTTACCTTCAAGCGGTGTGAAAGAACTTTAAGTGAAGATTTTATAAACTACTGATAGGAGGCTGATAGGTCTGTAGTTTCCGAGATCCTCAATGTCACCTTTCTTATGTAGCAGGATCATTGTAGCGGTGTTCCAATCCTCAGGAATCTTTCCTTCATTAAGGCATCGAGTGAAAATTTGGGCGAGTACTGTTTTGATTTCTCCACTTGCTTCTTGTATGATGTCTACAGTAATTCCATCTTCTCCTGGAGCTTTTCCTCGCTTCATGTTCTTGATTGCATGTCCAACTTCTGCTGGAAGGACTGGAGGAACTCTGGTACTGGTACCATTCATGATGTCTGGAATGCATGTATCATCCCTTTCATACCAGATACTCCAGGATATCTATCGCCACCTTAATGCCTCGCCGAGTGGCCGCTGTTTTGCGGGCTATAGGGGGGGGGGTCCTACAGCTTATTAGGCAGGTGGTCATAATGCAATGCCTCATCGGTGTACATACGTATGTATATCTGGAAAATATATGATGGGGAAAATCTAGAAATAACTGGTACTTACATTTGCCTTGGGCAACAGATATCAAGTGAAGGCCACATTAATGAAGAATTTAATCGGCGTATGAAACTTGGATGGAGAGCTTTTGACAGAAACAGTACAATTTTTAAGAGCGATATGCCAGTATTTCTTAAAAGATAAGTGTTTAATCAATGCATCCTTCCAGGGCTTACGTATGGAGCAGGGACATGGACCACAAGTAAAAAGGACTTACAAAGACTGCAGACAACTGAAAGAAGCATGGAGAGACGCATTCTTGGTGTAACCAGGAGAAATAAGAAGAGGAACTCGTGGATCAGGAGAGTAACAAGAGTGGAAGACATCATGATCCAAGTAAAATATTTGAAAAGGCAATGGGCTGGACATATCGCTAGAAGAAACGGACAGCCAATCGACAACTGAAATTCTAGACTGGATAGCAAGGGAAGAAAAAGACCCATAAGAAGACCACGTAGAAGATTGGCGATGGAATTCTAAAGCATGCCGGAGTGATACGGAGGAGACTGGCTCACGACAAACAGTTGTGGACCAAACTTGGGGAGACCTTCATCCAAAAGTGGATAAATAATGGTTGATGATGATGATATTATATATGTATATTGTATGAGATCAGCGTTGAGTCAAATCGGATGAAAAGATTTTTTAGTGAAAACATTTCTACCAAGCACTTTAAAATAGCCCCCACCATAGGCTTCTAAACCCCTAATTATCCCCCGTACTTTGAACAGCTGGCTGCCCTACTGAGCGACAACCATATTTTTTTACTTTCCCACAGAAATAAATACATAGTGCTGTATTTTGCGCTAACATATCGTTGTGCCGTCAAGTCTATGATAAGTTATGTTTCTTTCACATAAAAGCTTTCCAGCCGAAGTACCTAACTTGTTAAGAAAGGCTCTCCATGAAATTTTTATCTGTACATTTTTCTTCTTTCTAAAGAGAGTATATTATAAGTTAAATTTCCCAGAAAGGAACTTATCGGGGAGCACTGCACACTACAAGAAGTTCTTCTGGCTAAATTTCCTGATAATGTCTTTCTCTGAAGTTAATAAGGTGGACGTCAAGTAATTTTGCTTCCTATACTTCCAATGGAAAAACTTCTGTACACATTTTCTTCACAATTAATGCGTTCCCAAGAATTAAAATTTGAACATCGATTAAAATAGCTTCATATTATAACTTGGAATACTTAATATTTTCTAAAACATAACCATAATTATATTAAAAATCAATAACTTTTCCTTTGGTGGTGTTGAAACCAGAAAAAAGATGGCGCGACCGGTACTTTGATGTCGTCAATAGACAAAAAAATGTTGGATTGCGCAATTATGATTATATTTTAGAAAATATGAAGTATTCCAAGTTATAAAATGCAGCTATTTTAATCGATGTTCAAATTTTCATCCTTGGGAACGCATTAATTGTGAAGAAAATGTGTACAGAAGTTTTTCCATTGGAAGCAAAAGTACTTGACGTCCACCTTAAGGCTAAAAGATATTGGTGTAGCTCCAACGCACAAAATACCTAGTAATGAGCAAATTTGAAAATAACAAAAATAAAAACAGAATCCGAGTTCTCACAGTTGTGGTGATTTGCCTAAATGCTTTTGGACAAGTTACGTTTCTGTGGAAGGTTAAGCAAATGTACCGGGTGGTTATAAATAAGGAATCGCATTCTCGGATCTCTAGAAAAGTAAGAAATTGAGATATCGCGACGAAACTTGGTAGGTAGTTTATTGAGGACCTGGAAAAACGATTTAGTGGAGAGAAAAAAGTTCACAATCGTGCTGCTAAGGGAACAGTGGTGCCGTAGACTCAAGAAGAGAACAGAGACTTGTGTGAATTTGCTAGTTATTGAGAGCACAAAATTTTGGAGACAAATCTGCTCAATATGCTGGCCGTCATAATAGATTACCTGTGATGCAGAGCAGAAGCAGTAATTGCACCTGCACATGTCGGTATGCAGGTGAAGGAAGTGCTCAGTCGGACCTTCGGCAACGAAAGCATAATTTATTGAGGGGTTCCGCAGTCCAGGTCAGCCCGCTCACCGGAACTTACTCCTTGTTATTTCTGGCTTTGGGGATACCTGAAAGACAGTTCACCAGAGTTCAGATGCTCCCTCTCAGATCTGAGAATGAGTATCAGACGCGAAGTGGCCAACATGGACAGCGACATGCTGCGAGCAGCCGTGTCTGATGTGATGGCCAGCATATGGAACAGATTTTGTCCTGAAACGTTTGTGTTGTCAATGAACAGTCAATTCACGCACGTGTCTGTTCTTTTCTTTGGGTCTTCAGCCCCGTTCCCCTAGCGGCGCAACTTTCAATTAAATGTTTTTTTCCACTAAATCGTTTCCTCAGGTTTTCAATAAGCGGTTTATCAAGCTTCATCTCGATGCCTCTATTCTCGCTTTATGGACACCCGAGAATAAGGATACTTTTTACAACCACCCGGTACACTGTAGCTCAAAGCGTAACAACTGGCGCCATGTTTACGAATATAGGTGTTATCCCCTGGTGAGGCTAGCTGATTCGCCATTTACTCGAATATTCCAGCATCAGCATACAATGTAACTAATAACGTGGAACTGTTCATTCAGTTTGTGGAAAATTATAACAATACGGCCTGAGTTGAATTTGTGATTAATCACATTTTGCGATGAAGTTATTTCGTTAACTTCTCTTGAATACTTTCGCCCTTTCGGTTTGTTTGCTGTGTTTTGGTGAAAAAAAAATTTTGAATTTAATTCATTTTGGGTATATTGAATTGGATTGATTGTTATTTATTAAGCACGGGTTGCTATTATTTATGCTGGTATTGAAATTCATATGGAAATTATAATTATAGAAAAATTAAATTTGGGAGATGGGTGGATGCATTTCGAAACAAAAATATTTTCTAAGTACTAGAAAAGGCCATGAACATCCTAAACAAAAATGCATCTGAAAATTTACATTCCACAAGAAGTTATTGGAAAGTTTGCGTTGTTTGTGTTCAAGCAGAGTTGAGTCACCTGAAAGTGCAGAAATAAGTGGATATTGTTGCATGTGTATGAAAATGTGTCACTATAAGTCATACGATAAAATGTACTCGTTCAATAACAACTTGTGGAGGCGGTGAAAGTCAATTTAAAAAGGTTAGGACAAAAATTGCAGTTATGAAAAACCTTATAATACCAGGATTCGGATCGATAGCCTTAGTCAAGCTAAGGGGGAGTACATGGGACCAAGTCATGGAAGACAACAGCACACAAAATTTTTCACACTGCACTCATTTTGAACTTTTTTGAAAGGCTACTGCCTGTACTTATTATTTTTCTTTAAAAACTTAATAAGTTAATTTAGTGGACAAACAGATGGTATTTCCTTTTTTCTTGTTTGCTTAAACACAGCAGTATAAAAACAGAATCTCAATTTTCTTTTCTATTTCTATTTGGCCATTGGCCTTATGAGCAACAGAACTTTACATATTTCAACACAGTTGGTTTGAACACTAGGCATGCATCCAAAATTATACCATGATTCACATAGCTTACAAAAAAAAATACTGGATTATTTTTAATTCTACAAGGTGGACAAATTCTGTTCTTTTGAAACGTACTCTCTTCTCTCTCACCCAGTTAGCTCAATGACCAATTTACAATCTTACACTTATTGATTTAAATTTAAACAATCTTAGCAAACTCCGCAATCTCCCAGACCAGATTCAAAGACTTCAATTAAATTTACAGTTATTTTAAGAGCCACAAATTATACTTTAACAAATCTACTATCAGCAAGTAAACAAACCAAGTAAATTATCCTCAAAACAGAATTTACACTGAGCACAAGCATTAATTAACATTACATAACCCATAGAACTATCCTGAATGAACCTACTTCACTTATAAAGAAACCTCCTAACTAATCTTAAAAATTATCACTATTCATAACATTAACATAATTCAGAAATTCAAACAATCTTCTTGCACTAGCTTGCTCATAAAAATCACCTCACTCTGCACTTCACATAATAGCTCAGGATACTTAATAACTCTATACTGTAAACAAAAGCTCAAAATACCAATTAACTAAATTTCCAAACTAAATATCAAGTTCACTAACACCAACAACCAGAATTTAGAATTTACATCCCTAGCACTACAGCAAATCATAAACAAATAAATTTAGATACTTTAAATCACCAAACAAACTTGAATTTAACACCTGCAGTGAATTACTGAGGTAGCGGTGAGGCAAATACTCTCAGTTCAGACACTACCCTGGGTTTTGAGAACCAACACAGGAAGAAAATACCAAGTCAGGCTGAAGGCGTGAAATTGGGTCCTGAATCCACTTTCAGCCTATGCAAAGGGAAAGGAAAAAATCCTCAAGTGTGACACATCATCATCAGGCACAGAATTTCCTCTAACATGATCTCACCACATTTCTTGAAGCAACGCTCGACCGACCCTCGCTGGCAGTACATATCTCCGTGAGCAGCGAAACTACTGGGGGGGGGGTTTGAAGACAAGTTTTCCCCCAAAAACCACGTCTTCAAGGATCTCCCCCTTTTCGAACCAATGCATGATCCCACCTTGATCAACCACGCCTGCAAGAGCCTGTCGTACTTCAACCCTAAATACTCCAGGCACATCTGGCCCAGAACTAACACACTTATATCTCAGGAAAAATTCACTTATCTCTGTATATATCCCAAGAAATTCTAAATCACAATATCCACATATATCCCAGGAAAATTCACTTATCTCTCTATATCCCAAGAAATCCTAAATCACTATATCCACATATATCCCAGGAAAATTCACTTTATCTCTCTCCACATATATCCCAGGAAAAATCACTAGCAAGGAAATTCTTCTGCACCATGGCAATGCGCAGGTCCACTTCAGACAATAACACTGACCATTTACATAACCCACTAAATATTTTCACCTTATTGAAAATTAAAATTACATTTAGACTTTTAACCTTATAGTAAAAACAAGAAAATTTAGGCCAAAGAAAAGAACAATTAATACTGGAACTGGTGAGCAAAAGTGTGTCTTCTCAACCCATGATGTTCATTCTTTTTGTGAAATACTAAACTTGAGAACAAAAAAATACTTTAACTTCTATTCTGCACATATCGCATCCTGGTGAAAATTCCCTACTCAGAGCCCTCTGCCCTAGGACAAGTTCCCTGCTTGCCCTAAGATCACCCCTTTCCAATGGGAGATTAACACTCATCTGGAGCATGTAAAATACTGGTCCTCAATTAACACTCCTACCATCTCAATTTCGACACTCAACACTCCAAGAATGTAAACAGCACTTTAGGTTTCCAATTTCATCACACTATAATATGTTCCCAAAATTCCAATATAAATCATCCCATAATTTATCTTCACTCAAAAAAAAAATAACTCAACGCTGTAAAAAGGCTAGAGAAAAAATGTTTACAATTATTTTATCACCCACGACATCACAATAACACTGCTTTTCAATTATCACATGCCCAACTAAACTATTATCGATGCACCAAAATTCACTGTGCCCAACTATTAAACTAAATTTTTCCGATACATCAAAATTTACTGGCCTGGGAAGTTGCTAAAATACCAGTCATGACAGCACACAAAAAAAAAAAACATAAATGAAAGCATTTTCAACTCCCCTCTCTTTTTTTTTCTTTTCTTTTTTTCTGAATTCGTACCTGAGTAACTAATACATTTTAATTTTGAAAGCTGAACGACAACACAGCCATAATCAGAAGCAAAAAAAAACTTGCTCTTTTTCTTTTTGTTTCTTATGCTCAGCTCGAAGTTTAGGTACCCTGCGTGGGATGTTATATATCAATACAAAAAGATATGAACTAAAACATTACCTTCGAGCTGGCGTTCTTTTTTTTTTTCCTTTCTGTTTTCACCACAGTTTACAGTCCTGGCACAACCACATTCTCGTTAGAATTTCTTTTCTCTGTTTTCTTCCTCCCAGTTCCCTTCCTTAAACGGTTAATAGCCGAGGTAACCATTTTCGAAACCTCGGGATGAGATGGAACCTTTGAGGCAGGCCTCCTTTTCGGAGTATCAGCCGAGGGTGAAGCTGTAGAGGCTGGGCCCATTCTTTCCGGAATTTCCATAAGGGAGAAGGCATGTCCCCCTTCAGCCAAGAACTTTTCCTTAGCGACATTGTCCCAGCCTGCCGCCATTTTGTTCCTCAGGGCGAGGTTCCCGGCCGGCGGAATGCCGCTTTAACTGCGTTCTACATCGTCTAAATTTTCAATAGGCAGCCCAGATCCAGAGTGTCCCCTTGTGGTGGACTGGTGGTCAAAAAAAAAATCAAGAAACCACTTTTTTTTTCCTGTGGTTCTCTCCCGCCAAAAGGCGAGGAGAAAAAACTCCGCCGTCCTCTCTTTCTCTCACTGCCAGCCAGAAGTACCAGAACAAAAGTGACTCTCAACGGATAAAAACTCTGGGGTGCTTGAAAACCGCTGACCCCTCTCATTGGTCGAAACTTCAGCCTAGCAACTCACGGCCTCCCAACGGAATCTTCACTCCCACGCCTCGAGTGACCTCTGACCTTCACACGTGTAGACCAGGCTCTTCTTGACCCTGGGGTCTAAAAATAGATTTCGTTGCTGAATTCCCTACCCCAAAAGACGAAAAGATGTTACACTTTTGGGCGACTTCTCGCTTGGAAACAGGAACGCAAAAAATGGCGAATTCTTGCTTTGCAGAAAATCACTAGTTTTAATTTTCTTTTTCCCTCGTTCCGTGATGTTAAACTAAAATTAATTTTGATTCTCTGAGCTGCACACCTACTCGCCTTTTCCTATCGCGATAAAAGAACAGATAAAATAATTATTTTCAAAACCCCAAAGTCAGTTAAATCAAATATTATTCTTTTTTTTTTTTTTCTTTTCACCAACATGAAATTTTGTTTTCCTGGTAGTGATTAAGACAAGCGAATTTTGCGCATGAATTCCCCTGCCTTTCAACCAGGAATTTTCTTCTAACGTATGTCATGGAAGAAAATTTTTGCATTAATTAATCTCTGATAAACCAACAGAAAGATTGATCAGGTCTCTCTGAAATTCACCAGAGGTTAAAATTTTCGCCATGACAAATACATTCCCCCTGCGAAAAAGACGAGCAAAGCGAGTCGAAACATAAAATAAAATCTCAGAAAATTCGCTTCTACCTACTACTCAACACACACGTGCTCCGACCACGTCAACAAACCGATGAATGTAAACAAACCTGCAGCGCCACCTACCTCCGGTGAGCTGACTTCCGTTCCAACATGGCTACCACTGAACTAGGAAAACAAATGTTCCGAAGCGAAGCTACTTATCACCTGACCTTAATTACAGAGGTGAAAGAATTTTTTCAAGCCAAAAAATTTTCACGGAACGAAGGAAAAAAAATTCTGCACCGGCTCAAATACTAACCTTTTAACTACACTGAGAAAATTAAATTAAAAGAAATTTAACTGATTATTAAATTCCTAACTCACTGGCTATTACTACAGTAATACTAATCCTACCCAACACTGAACCTACACTTCACTCCAATAGTAAACAACCTAACTTAAAATAACTAACCAGTGCACCTGGGCACTAAATTAACCAGCGTGAGGAGAGAAGAGAAGTTACGCCTCTTACAATTTTTGCATTATGCTTTCACCAATTTGACATCACCAACAACAGGCATTTTCGAATGACAACATTACTTTACAATACACTTTCTTCGCTTAGTTCAACAGAATATGATAAATTGCCTGAATGCAACACATTAAAATTACACTTAATTCAACACTCGGACTGTAGAGGTAAAAAAATTTTGCAACACATGAAAAATACACCTAGAATTTCAATATTTGGAAAAGTGTGAAATTGCATATATATATGTGACACACTGCAAACTATTAATTAGCACTAGTTATATTCGAAATACCAAATTATACATTATGCAGGTACGCTTGAGAAATTATTTGTGTGAAAACTCATGTAGGTAAACACCCAAAAAAATTGTATGTGTGTCAAGCACAAAATTACTGAAATTACTCATATATCACTGAAAATATTACACCAACAAAAAAAAAAATCTTTTTATGTGTGTCAAGCCCTAACTGGCTTTTATGTTAAGCCCAAAATTATTCAATTATTACAAACACTGCTACTGAAATACACTGCCGGACAATTGCTAAGGACGGATGACAATAGACACGATAGCAACCATAAAATGGAAGGCAGGAAAATGTGGAAATTAGCATAAGTGCGGGATACAGTAAGACGTGTTGTGGGTATGCAAATTTTGGATTGCCGAACTTGTTCGTGACGTCATAGCGCTGATAAGAGATATAAAGGATTTGACGCGTATTGACCGTTGTTGTTCAAACGCAAAGTTGAAAGGGAAAGAATCAATTGACGAACTTGCAATTTTCAGTATATCTTCCCGACATCACCTAGATGATTTTACGCGTGGCCGTATTATTGGCAAGATTGAAGAAGGGCGAAAAATAACAGATGTTGCCAGGGAGTTCGGCGTCAGCCACAGTGTTGTTTCAAGGCTTTGGAAATCATTTCAAACAAATGGAGAGTGTAGCAAACGTCACGGGGGAGGTCGTGTTCGCAGTACGACACCTGCAGAAGATCGGTACATAGTGCTATCAACAAAAAGACACCGGCGCAGCTCAGCTAGTGAGGTAGCAAATCAGTTTATGGCTGCTACTGGCAAGCGGATCTCCCGAAAAACTGTCGCCAGACGTTCGCAGGAAGGAGGACTATACGCCCGCCGTCCTTTTGTGTGCATCCCATTGTCCAGACGTCTCCGTACCGCCCGTTTGCAATGGTGCCATCAACATCGCAATTGGACTGATAACGACTGGTCTGCTGTCCTCCTCTCAGATGAGAGTAGATACAGTCTATCGTCTGATTGTCGACCACAACTGATCTGGCGTGATAGTGGTACTGCATATTGTACAGCAAACATACAGGAAAGGGACCAATATCCGACATGTAGTGTCATGGTATGGGCTGGCATCATGATCAATGGCCGTACGTCCCTCTATGTGCTTCCAACTGGGACTATGACTGGCCAACGATACATTAATGATGTTCTGCTACCTCATGTTCGCATGTTCCGTGGTGCTGTCGGTGATAGATTCATTTTCATGGACGACAACGCAACATGTCATCGAACAGTCGCTGTCCAGGAGTGTCTTGAGAGCGAGGATATTCAATGCCTCGTATGTCCAGCACGTTTTCCAGATCTGAATCCCATTGAAAATGTGTGGGATGCTTTGGGGAGGAGTCTTGCTGGTCGCCAATGCCCTCCAATAAACAAGGACACCCTCTTCCGTGCACTGACAGAGGAATGGGATAAATTACCCCAAAAGCTGCTTGATAATGTTGTGCAAAGCATGTGGTGGCCATATACCGTATTGACATCTTACGCCGGAACGCCTGCAGACGGTAATTGCATTTTTTTAACGTTTACGTATTCTGCAAAAAATTGGCTGTTTGTCCCTTGAACACGTTCCAAAGCCTTCTGGATTTCAGATCACAATAAATTGTCTTTCTTGTAATGTCCTGGCATTCTGACATTATTTTATTTCACTTGGCATCCAAACACACTTACTTTTTTATGCGCTATATAGCCGTTTATGATCCGTCCTTAGCAATTGTCCAGCATTGTATTATAATACTTATACACAGAAATTCAGCTAAAATAAAAAAATATGCACTTTCGCTACTTTGGTCACTGAGAGAGAGAGACTAATAGAACTTATCACAACGAAAAAATAATTCACATATGAAACCATACTCAAGATTTTTCGTAACTACTGTGCAGTACAGGTTGAATTCCATGACAAGGCATGTATCCTGGTCACGGCACCAAATGTTTTGGTGAAAAAAAATTTTGAATTTAATTCATTTTGGGTATATTGAATTGGATTGATTGTTATTTATTAAGCACGGGTTGCTATTATTTATGCTGGTATTGAAATTCATATGGAAATTATAGAAAAATTAAATTTGGGAGATGGGTGGATGCATTTCGAAACAAAAATATTTTCTAAGTACTAGAAAAGGCCATGAACATCCTAAACAAAAATGCATCTGAAAATTTACATTCCACAAGAAGTTATTGGAAAGTTTGCGTTGTTTGTGTTCAAGCAGAGTTGAGTCACCTGAAAGTGCAGAAATAAGTGGATATTGTTGCATGTGTATGAAAATGTGTCACTATAAGTCATACGATAAAATGTACTCGTTCAATAACAACTTGTGGAGGCGGTGAAAGTCAATTTAAAAAGGTTAGGACAAAAATTGCAGTTATGAAAAACCTTATAATACCAGGATTCGGATCGATAGCCTTAGTCAAGCTAAGGGGAGTACATGGGACCTAGTCATGGAAGACAACAGCACACAAAATTTTTCACACTGCACTCATTTTGAACTTTTTTGAAAGGCTACTGCCTGTACTTATTATTTTTCTTTAAAAACTTAATAAGTTAATTTAGTGGACAAACAGATGGTATTTCCTTTTTTCTTGTTTGCTTAAACACAGCAGTATAAAAACAGAATCTCAATTTTCTTTCTATTTCTATTTGGCCATTGGCCTTATGAGCAACAGAACTTTACATATTTCAACACAGTTGGTTTGAACACTAGGCATGCATCCAAAATTATACCATGATTCACATAGCTTACAAAAAAAAATACTGGATTATTTTTAATTCTACAAGGTGGACAAATTCTGTTCTTTTGAAACGTACTCTCTTCTCTCTCACCCAGTTAGCTCAATGACCAATTTACAATCTTACACTTATTGATTTAAATTTAAACAATCTTAGCAAACTCCGCAATCTCCCAGACCAGATTCAAAGACTTCAATTAAATTTACAGTTATTTTAAGAGCCACAAATTATACTTTAACAAATCTACTATCAGCAAGTAAACAAACCAAGTAAATTATCCTCAAAACAGAATTTACACTGAGCACAAGCATTAATTAACATTACATAACCCATAGAACTATCCTGAATGAACCTACTTCACTTATAAAGAAACCTCCTAACTAATCTTAAAAATTATCACTATTCATAACATTAACATAATTCAGAAATTCAAACAATCTTCTTGCACTAGCTTGCTCATAAAAATCACCTCACTCTGCACTTCACATAATAGCTCAGGATACTTAATAACTCTATACTGTAAACAAAAGCTCAAAATACCAATTAACTAAATTTCCAAACTAAATATCAAGTTCACTAATACCAACAACCAGAATTTAGAATTTACATCCCTAGCACTACAGCAAATCATAAACAAATAAATTTAGATACTTTAAATCACCAAACAAACTTGAATTTAACACCTGCAGTGAATTACTGAGGTAGCGGTGAGGCAAATACTCTCAGTTCAGACACTACCCTGGGTTTTGAGAACCAACACAGGAAGAAAATACCAAGTCAGGCTGAAGGCGTGAAATTGGGTCCTGAATCCACTTTCAGCCTATGCAAAGGGAAAGGAAAAAAATCCTCAAGTGTGACACATCATCATCAGGCACAGAATTTCCTCTAACATGATCTCACCACATTTCTTGAAGCAACGCTCGACCGACCCTCGCTGGCAGTACATATCTCCGTGAGCAGCGAAACTACTGGGGGGGGTTTGAAGACAAGTTTTCCCCCAAAAACCACGTCTTCAAGGATCTCCCCTTTTCGAACCAATGCATGATCCCACCTTGATCAACCACGCCTGCAAGAGCCTGTCGTACTTCAACCCTAAATACTCCAGGCACATCTGGCCCAGAACTAACACACTTATATCTCAGGAAAAATTCACTTATCTCTGTATATATCCCAAGAAATTCTAAATCACAATATCCACATATATCCCAGGAAAATTCACTTATCTCTCTATATCCCAAGAAATCCTAAATCACTATATCCACATATATCCCAGGAAAATTCACTTTATCTCTCTCCACATATATCCCAGGAAAAATCACTAGCAAGGAAATTCTTCTGCACCATGGCAATGCGCAGGTCCACTTCAGACAATAACACTGACCATTTACATAACCCACTAAATATTTTCACCTTATTGAAAATTAAAATTACATTTAGACTTTTAACCTTATAGTAAAAACAAGAAAATTTAGGCCAAAGAAAAGAACAATTAATACTGGAACTGGTGAGCAAAAGTGTGTCTTCTCAACCCATGATGTTCATTCTTTTTGTGAAATACTAAACTTGAGAACAAAAAAATACTTTAACTTCTATTCTGCACATATCGCATCCTGGTGAAAATTCCCTACTCAGAGCCCTCTGCCCTAGGACAAGTTCCCTGCTTGCCCTAAGATCACCCCTTTCCAATGGGAGATTAACACTCATCTGGAGCATGTAAAATACTGGTCCTCAATTAACACTCCTACCATCTCAATTTCGACACTCAACACTCCAAGAATTTAAACAGCACTTTAGGTTTCCAATTTCATCACACTATAATATGCTCCCAAAATTCCAATATAAATCATGCCATAATTTATCTTCACTCAAAAAAAAAATAACTCAACGCTGTAAAAAGGCTAGAGAAAAAATGTTTACAATTATTTTATCACCCACGACATCACAATAACACTGCTTTTCAATTATCACATGCCCAACTAAACTATTATCGATGCACCAAAATTCACTGTGCCCAACTATTAAACTAAATTTTTCCGATACATCAAAATTTACTGGCCTGGGAAGTTGCTAAAATACCAGTCATGACAGCACAAAAAAAAAACATAAATGAAAGCATTTACAACTCCCCTCTCTTTTTTTTCTTTTCTTTTTTTCTGAATTCGTACCTGAGTAACTAATACATTTTAATTTTGAAAGCTGAACGACAACACAGCCATAATCAGAGGCAAAAAAAAAACTTGCTCTTTTTCTTTTTGTTTCTTATGCTCAGCTCGAAGTTTAGGTACCCTGCGTGGGATGTTATATATCAATACAAAAAGATATGAACTAAAACATTACCTTCGAGCTGGCGTTCTTTTTTTTTCCTTTCTGTTTTCACCACAGTTTACAGTCCTGGCACAACCACATTCTCGTTAGAATTTCTTTTCTCTGTTTTCTTCCTCCCAGTTCCCTTCCTTAAACGGTTAATAGCCGAGGTAACCATTTTCGAAACCTCGGGATGAGATGGAACCTTTGAGGCAGGCCTCCTTTTCGGAGTATCAGCCGAGGGTGAAGCTGTAGAGGCTGGGCCCATTCTTTCCGGAATTTCCATAAGGGAGAAGGCATGTCCCCCTTCAGCCAAGAACTTTTCCTTAGCGACATTGTCCCAGCCTGCCGCCATTTTGTTCCTCAGGGCGAGGTTCCCGGCCGGCGGAATGCCGCTTTAACTGCGTTCTACATCGTCTAAATTTTCAATAGGCAGCCCAGATCCAGAGTGTCCCCTTGTGGTGGACTGGTGGTCAAAAAAAAAATCAAGAAACCACTTTTTTTTTCCTGTGGTTCTCTCCCGCCAAAAGGCGAGGAGAAAAAAACTCCGCCGTCCTCTCTTTCTCTCACTGCCAGCCAGAAGTACCAGAACAAAAGTGACTCTCAACGGATAAAAACTCTGGGGTGCTTGAAAACCGCTGACCCCTCTCATTGGTCGAAACTTCAGCCTAGCAACTCACGGCCTCCCAACGGAATCTTCACTCCCACGCCTCGAGTGACCTCTGACCTTCACACGTGTAGACCAGGCTCTTCTTGACCCTGGGGTCTAAAAATAGATTTCGTTGCTGAATTCCCTACCCCAAAAGACGAAAAGATGTTACACTTTTGGGCGACTTCTCGCTTGGAAACAGGAACGCAAAAAATGGCGAATTCTTGCTTTGCAGAAAATCACTAGTTTTAATTTTCTTTTTCCCTCGTTCCGTGATGTTAAACTAAAATTAATTTTGATTCTCTGAGCTGCACACCTACTCGCCTTTTCCTATCGCGATAAAAGAACAGATAAAATAATTATTTTCAAAACCCCAAAGTCAGTTAAATCAAATATTATTCTTTTTTTTTTTCTTTTCACCAACATGAAATTTTGTTTTCCTGGTAGTGATTAAGACAAGCGAATTTTGCGCATGAATTCCCCTGCCTTTCAACCAGGAATTTTCTTCTAACGTATGTCATGGAAGAAAATTTTTGCATTAATTAATCTCTGATAAACCAACAGAAAGATTGATCAGGTCTCTCTGAAATTCACCAGAGGTTAAAATTTTCGCCATGACAGCTGCATTCGATTTTGAAGACTGGTCTTTCGTTCATTCTCTTGCCCTCGTCTTAGGTTCCTCGTTCTTGTTCCAGATCAGATCACATGTAGAGGATTTTAGGAAGGGAGTGTCTGACCCCAAGTCTTAAACAACCCTCAGAAATAGGAAGCTAGGAGATTTGGGCTAGAGTGCCCGATAGGAAAGTGACACGGAAGCGAAGTAGAAAGGGGAGGAAGACGCCCTTATTTATTACAGGGGGGCCAGTACCCGGGGTCCGACAGCTTAACGTGCCCATACGACGCACGGCGGATATTTAGTGGATCGAGCGTTCGTACCTGCCTGGGATCGATCCTGAGATCCTTTCCGCGGCAGTCACGAACGTTGCCCACTAGGCCACCTACGGCCCTCGTTCTTGTTCCTTTCTCAGAACCTTCCTTTATCTCATTCAAGAGTATGTGACAAGCCTTCCTGCATTCTGGCGGGTGCGGCCACCCCTTAACTAGGGATACGTATTTTTGGAATTTACGAAATAGATGCGAAAAAATGCGAAATTTGCTAATATAAGCGAATAAGTACGCAAATTTGATTTTAACTACTTTTCCGCGACATCTCGATAATTAACATTTTTTAAAGCGAAAATGTGATGTAATTTCGCGTAGCACTTGCGCCGTGCGTGTCTTACTCAGCGTGCGTTACCCGGGAAACCCCAGGTCACGCCTCTTTCTCTCTCGGCGAGTCGGCCAGCGCCGCTCAGTTGCACTGGCGGGCTGGCTTTGAAAGAATACGAATGAGCACGTGTTTGTTTCGGCATTTCGCTAGTAGACTACAAACTACAACGCTCGCGATCCGTTTGACAGACGTATGTCAATATGGGCCGCTTTAAGAAGGAATTAGTTGATAGAGTGAAAGAGTTTAAGCACGGGGGATTGTATTTAAGCGATACAAATATCGTGATGTGCAAATTTTGTAATTTTCGTCTAGAAGAGCAGAAAGGGATACTTAAATGAAACATACGACCTCTGCTACTCACTTAAAGAAGAAAAAGGTAGCTCAGGCCCATCTGGAGCTAAACGGCGGAATACAATCGTTGGTGGTTTTCAAGCGCAAAAACGTGCCAAGAAGGAAAGAGCTGATTTTGCAGAAGACACGGCAAGAATATGCTTAGAAGGCAACATTCCTATGCATAAACTAGATCACCCAACTGTTCGCGATCATTTCGCAAAATATGTGCCTACTTCAGGTAACCTTCCTTCTGGAGATACTTTGAGAAGTAAATACGTACCACTTTGCGGAATTTCGGAGAAAGGCAATAAAAGAGCAGCTGAAAAATAGACCAGTAGTTGTAGTGGCCGATGAAACATCCGATAAACAAGGGAGGTATGTTTTTCAGTCCTATTGAAAACTATTAATTCAGAACTAGAGCAGTCATGTTTCCTGGCAAGTGTATATTTTTTAAACGTTGGTAATTCTTCCACTTGCTCTCAAGTAATAATTGACACCTTGAAAGAATACGAAATTGAATACTCTCAAGTAAAGGTATCAGACTCTGCACGTTACATGACTGCGTGCTTCAACTTATTAGAAATACTTCTTGGAGACCATATTTTGCACTACAAATGTTGGGCGCATAAGGTGAATCTTGTGGGAAAAGTATTTATAAAAGAGTTCAAAGAATTGAATTCCATTGTGGCTAAGACGAAGAAAGCTGTTTTGCACTCCAGAAAAATGAAAAGTGCATATTTAAGCTACCTGAAAGAAAAGGCACCACAACTGCCAGCAAAACTCTACCCCACGCCTGTTGTAACCAGGTGGAATTCTTGGTTCAAAGCTGTAATTTATTCGAGCGAACATATGGAGCATATTGTTGCTTTTTTCAACGAATATGAGGATGATAACTTGAGTACCAGTTTCTTAAAGGAAAGTTTTGAAAATGCAATTCTAGCTCGTAAAATACGCTTCAATTGACTTTCGTTTCTAAATTCTGTCCGAAAATTATGAAATTAATTGACAATTTAGAAGGGTCAAACTATCTGTTCGCACACTTTTTGTGGAGAAAATTAGGTAATTTACAGTCTTCTATTGAGTGAAGGGTGTTTTAGCGAAAAGACAGAACGCGTTTTGGCAAACGAGAATGGTGAAATTGATCAGGAGCACAATATTATGCTGAAGACAGCAGCAGATAAGAGTTTTAATAAATTGACTCTCCACATGACATCAAATGCAACAAATGAAGCCTACCAGCATATTGGCAGATTATTTTGTCCATCTATAGCCGCGACCACACACACACATGATCTTTGAACACAAATTTATTATTGGAAAGCTTCTCTAAAATACCATTTTTTAAAGACATACTACGGGATGAGCTCATCGATGGATACGATCATTTTCGCAGACAGCTACTTACAGTGGTCAACCAAGAGACTCCTGTTGATGTCATACAGATTTTATAAGCAACAAAATGCTGCTACCTAAACTATGCAAAGGCAGCTATTCGAAGCCTCCATAGTCCCGTTAACAGCGTGGATGCTGAGAGATATTTCAGTATGTACAACATCGTTATTACTGACAGAAGGCAAAGGCTAAAGGAAGAGAATATAGATACTACTACAATGTTAGCTTTTAACTAAGTATTTCGGTACCAGTAAGTAAACTTTGAAAAACAATTTTTTTGTGTCTTCAGTTTTTGCGAATAAATGCGAAATTTTTGATTTAAAAAAATATTTTTTTTGCGAAATTTCGATTTTGTTTTGGCAAAATTTACGTATCCCTACCATTAACCCTTTCAACGGCCGACGCACCAGATCCAAATGGTGCCCCAAATTTTCTACCCTCTTCAAACAGAAATGTTCACTTAGCGGAGGGTTTTACAAAATCTACAGCAAAGCAATTCTTTTTCCTCTCTTATCTCGGACGATAAACCTATTACAAGTGGTAAGAACTTATAACGCACAAGTAAGAACTTATAACGCACCGGGTGCCCTCACTCTGGAGTAAGTCGCTCTCCCAACTAAACTACACGGACATGTGCTCTCACTGCTATCTGCCTTTATCTCATGGGCGTCACATTCCCCCCCCCTCCCGAAAGAGGGCCTGGGGAATGGCCCACGGGGCCGCCGGGACCATGCGCCGCAGTAGGTAGTTATCCCATCAAGAACGTGCATTTGAGAAATCCCAGACAATTTGGTGTGTGCAACGTAACATCACACACAATTTATTTTTTCGAAGCACTGAAGAAGGGATTCTCATTTTTCCTGTCTCGCCGTGTGGAAAGAACATCACATCATTGCGAGAAACTTAACAGCCGGGTCATCCTGGAAGTTCGGGCGCCAATATAACGTACAAGTTTGTCCGCGCCGGGCATCGAACCTGTGTTCCCTCACTCCGGAGTAAGTCGCTCTCCCAACGGAGCAACGCGGACTGGCGCCCTCACTGCTATCTGCCTTTCTCTCATGTGGGTCCTGCGGGGCAGGCACGTCACAAACTACCTTCTAATCCTTTATTCTCTGATCCATGACGCAAGGCATGATGGGAAAGGGCTAGTTCCACAGACATCACGCGACTGGGTTGAAACAAGTGACTCAATCACCTCTCCTTTTCGTCTTCATTCTGATTGCTCTTCTATCAGGTAATCACCCAGAAAGGATTATTATTAATCCCGCCCCCTAAATGACCACTTCGAATAACAAAGCTTAAAGGAAAGGACGCTTTCTGACGCACAGGCTCCCTCGTTCCTGCCGCATTTGGCCCACTTCTTAGACATCGAATATACTCGTTCGACGAATGAATAATGATTCTCGTGCTAAATTGTATACTAAAAGCAAAATATAGCTGTCTGAGTACGATAACAACCCACCAGTTACTAAGTAAAGGATGTTATTTATTTACATTTTAAAAACTACACACACGTAATTTAACAAGTTAGTAAAATCATGCAATGCATTGATCATGATACGCTTTCCAACATACCAGAAATCATTACTCAAGTTATCGCTCAAGTTATGAGGATAATGGCTGTGGAATAAATCTCGGTCTTGTGTCCTGACCTTTGATCTCATTTCGATTATATTCAACAGAACCGCTTCAGTATACCTCCGAAATAACATGATACAGTTTTGTCGCAATCGAAGCATTTTTACCTAAGTTATGGTGCATAAGGGCTATGGAATAGATCCCGCTCCTGTATCCCAACCTTTGACCCCATTTCTCCCATTTTCCAACAGGATTCGTCCCCATGCAGGTTCCTACAACATACTAACATTTCATCTAAATCGAAGCATTTTTACGTAAGTTATGACGCATAATGGCAATGGAAGTGCATTCCCGCTCCTATGTCCTGACCTTTGACCCCATTTCGCCCATTTTCAATAGGGTTTGTCCCCAGGTGGTGTCCTACCACATACTAAAATTTCATCGAACTCGAACCTTTTTTACGTTAGTTATGACGCACAAGAGCAGTGGAATGGATCCCGCTCCTATCTCCTGACCTTTGACCCCATTTCGTTCACTTTCAATAGGGTTTCTTCCCAGGTGTTTTCCTACCACATACTAAAAGTTCATCGAAATCAAACGATTTTTACGCGAGTTAACGCGTGACGTGATGAGGAAAATGGGACTCGCGACTATCTGCTCGCAAGAGTGTGACGCCATAAAACTTTAATAGGATCCACACACAACGCGTGACGTAATGAGACAGATGGCGTGACCGCGCGTCAACATCTCAATCGCGAGAGTGTGACGTCATAAGATTTCTAAGCATGGGTAGCATTAATGGGACGACGCCATGACACTAAAAACGTGGCAATTCGGGGTGGTTATTTAACCCACTAAACGCATTTTCCCAAAGTCAAGATCAAGCTAAATCGATTTCTAGTACCAGAAATAGGTAGGTTAACGACTTTCAGCAAAATCCTTAGAGCCGTTTTCAAAATGAAATTTACATACATACAAGAATTGCTCCTTTAATAGTATGGGATAAGGGCGATGGAATGGACCCCGATCCTATGTCCTGACCTTTGACTCCATTTCGTCCATTTTCAATAGGGTTCGTCCCCAGGTGGTCCCCTACCACATACTAAAATTTCATCGAAATCGAACCATTTTTACGCAAGTTATGACGCATAAGGCAATGGAATGCATCCCGCTCCCATGTCCTGACCTTTGACCCCACTTCACCCATTTTCATAGGGTGCGTCCCCAGGTGGTCTCCTACCACATACTAAAATTTCATCGAAATCGAACCAGTTTTACGCGAGTTATCGTGCGGACAGGCAGACAGATGGACGGACGGACGGACGGACAAAGCTGGAGCATATACGCTTCTTCAAGCTACGGTTGGAAAGCTTAAAATACAAACCATAGCGAGATCTTTCGGAGGTACTATACCTCCATCTTCAGGCCTAATGTGCAGAAATGGAAATGTCCCGAGTATAAATACACTCACAAGTAATAATACCATCATGCCCCAGCCGAGATTGCCAACTGAAAGAAGCAATATAACAGAAGATAGAAAGTGGCGTCATAGTTATGAGTTATTCATGAGGTACGTCCGAATCATCAGGAAAGCAGTTGTTCAGAACTTCAGGGTGAAGGCAGAGACAACGGTAGCTCGTCGTTGCAACAGGAAGATAAGTAGGGTTGAATGCACAATCTTTCTGTAAATAACAGAGATAATTTATCTGAAGCGACAGCAAGAATGGAGGATTTATTCCATTCTGGATAAAATTCTCCCTCGGCAACAGTCCGAGCTAAAGCAGTCGAGAATGTCCTGAACGAACTATTTATGTTCTGAGAGTTTGACTTTCAATGTCCTCAAGGTGGAGCCGATGTAGATCTTCACATTTCTCGTTGAGTGAGCAGTCAGAAAAAAACGAAGTGTACACCATGTTTACTAAGAGTACCAACAGGATCTCGATCACAGCGAATAAGGGAAAAGACATTAGAAATACGGAATACCAAAATCCGAGTCAAAGCGTCTACAGAAGTTTTTCAACACATTTACAACTTGAAGGAGAAAGTTAATAGCGCCAATAAAACGATGAACAGTTCGAACATCCCGCAAAGTGGTAGAACTACGTCTGTAAAAATCTCGCACAAGAGTGAAAATAGCGTTTGGCAAATAACCAAAAGAAACGGCAATATTTATAATTTTAGAAAGTTCAATCCGCTGTAAGTGCCTCGAAGAGGAGTGGGTAAAAGAACGCTTAACCAGAAACTCGTTCGAGCTGATTCAGCCCATTTTGCTAACACTGAGTTAATTCGTTATAGCCAGTTATGGTGAAAGAAATTATTCCAGAGTCTTATACTTCGGTTTTCTAAAAGCATAGCTTCAACCAGAGAGTGCAATGAGCATCTCACTGATGTGACCCAGAATTTCTTTTGATTGAGTTTGACGTAGTAGAACCAGTGGCGTATATTCGAGACAAGCTAGGCTAGCTCCGAAGCCCAGAGAATGCACAAATAAAAGTTAATTAAATATACACAAATAAAAGTCAATTACCAACGGTATTAAGATATGTCGATGCTTTCGATGCGAAAAAAACACGAGCGGATTCGGTTCTTTCGATTATGAGAATCAGTCTGGCGAGCGATGATCAACGGCATCAACGTAAAGCAAATAGGTTTTCGAGAGACTTCGCTGTTCTGATGTGAAGAGCTTCAATACTATCGCCTGCTAGCGTTTGTATGACAACATGAATGAGCTACAGAGCTCGTGAGGGACCATTGCTTTGGCCAAGGGTTCGCTCCGAAAAAAGAAGACTTCGGACTACCTCAGTCCGTCCATGCTTCCAGCGCGTGTTTCGCGAGAGTTGTTTCAGTTTGTGTGAAATGTCAATGAATTAAAATCAATGATATTATGTCTTAAATTCGTGGCTTTGTTGGATTCGAACTGTTTTGATAAATTTTGTGAAAGCTTCCCTGAACATCTATCAGAGCTTAAAGAACTCTATGCTTCAAATTTTGTTACAGCTCGATTAAAAAAATGAACTGAAGGTGTTTAGTTCCCTTGATGAATACAAAACAAATCAGTAAGAGACATTACTTGTTACATAAAGTTGAATAATTGGACATTATTTATTGAGGTGTACAAATTAGCAGATCTAATATTGAACTGTTCATCAACAACTGCAACAGACGAAAGAAGTTTTTCCGTATTAAAAAGAATCAAGATATACCCAGTGCGTCAAAGAATTTTTAAGACTGGCGCTAGATTTCAGCCTACGGTGGCGTCACCAGTGTAATCGCGCATGCGTTATAAACCTTGAACATCTGCTTGCTTTCTTCCAAAAGTACTGCGCAGTTGTTAAAGTAACTCAAACGAAACGGCTCTTCACTAGAGAAGTAAAATTTTTTTCATGTTGAATTATTAAAATGCACAAAGGGCTATTATTAAATTTAACGCAAAACTTGGTAAAAGTGGCTCGGAAACGTACCAAATGATGAAACAAGTTTACGGTGAGTTTTGTTTAAGTAGATCAAATGTTTTGCTGTGGCACAAACGTTTTTTGGACTGAAGAGATACGCTAGAAGATGATAAGCTTACCGGAAGACCAAGTTCATCTAGGACACCTGAGATTATTGAAAAAGTGCGTGATTTCGTGGCAAACAATTGATGTGCGTCACTAAGAATGATGGAAGAGTCTTTAAACATCAACAAAGAAACGATTCGAACCATCCTGCATGAAGATTTGGGCAAAACAAAAGTCTGGGCTAAATTTGTTTCACACACGTTAACCAATGAACAAAAATCAAGGAGAAGTGCACATTGCAGAGACATCTATTCAGCCGCTGAAAATGATCCAAACTTATTAAAATCGATTGTTACAGGCGATGAAACACGGTGTTTTCAATATGATCCTAAAACAAAGCGACAAAGTGCGGAATGGAAGTCAAAAAAACTCACCACAAGCCAAAAAAACAAGAAAAGTTCCATCGAAAATCAAAACAATGCTCATTACATTCTTCGATAGTAACGGTATTGTCCACAAAGAATTTGTTCCAAGTGGACAAACAATTACTGGTGAGTTTTATTTAAATGTTTTGAGGCGTTTGATGGGCAGAATTCGTCGCATTCGTCCAGAATATCGAGATGAAAACAGTCGGTGTTTGTCGCACGATAATGCACCCAGTCACACCTCACTTCTTGTTTGTAGATTTTTGGTGAAAAATAACGTATGTGTGTTGAATCATCCACCGTATTCGCCTGATTTAGCACCCTGCGACTTTTCTTTGTTCTCAAAACTTAAAATGGCGTTGAAAGGGTGTTATTTTGATGATATTTCGACCATAGAAACAGCTTCGACGCGTGCTTTGGAGGCAATTCCGCAAAGTGAACTGGAACAGGCATTCGAATGAATCATTATTAAATCGCTGTAACAAGTGTATTGAAGCCGGAGGGACTTATTTCGAATAACAAACCAAAACAAATTATAATTTCTTGTTTCTATTTCATTTTACAGACCCAGTCTTAAAAATTCTTTGCCACACTGTGTATCTTAGAGCCACACAAGGACATGCACATTCGAGCAACTTGGCTGGTTTTGTTAATAAAGGAAAACATTATTTTTAAATAGGAAAAAGTACTCGGAAGAAACATTTTTGTGAAAACGTAACACTCAAGTTCACACAAAAGGAAAGAAGAATGGAGTTCATGTACAAATAAGTGTTCAAATCCTAAACCTCATAATTATTTGGTATCATGTTAGCAATAGCATGTACCTAAAATTTAGAATTTTTTTTTACTTCTATTACTTAACAATTGAAAAATGAACATCGTAAGTATTAAAAAAGTACTGTGGGGGGGGGGGATGAGATAGCCCAGGTCTCGGACCCAAGATACGCCACTGAATAGAACATATTGTATTTGTGATACAAAGCACATAAATCATATTTTTAACTGGAGAGAAGAGGATTTATGTGCTTGAGCTACTTTCCCGTTGCCATATTTATTTTTAAAACTAACGGACTGACGTGCTTAAATCTTACACCTGTCAGTGTCAGTTACAAAGATTTTATTAAGTTATAAACTTCTATAATGTCATATCTTTCGCATAGGTGTTGTGTCAAGCACGACTGTATAATTTCTCGCTGAGCAAACACTCATCAGAACCAAAATTTACAGCAGATTAGCCATTTGTAGAAGGTATTCACCATTATTTATTATCTCCTGAGAACTCAAAGGATGCCGAAACAAGACTGTTGCTTAATGAATTTACATTTGCAGTGCTTCAAATCAACGACAGACTTCCCGCAACAGAAAGAGAACAGATGATTGACTACTATAAATAGGACAGCTTCCTCATGACGCGAGCGCGTGGATGATGTACGTAGCTACAGACAGAGCTCTTTCTTCGTTACATCCGGGCTTGTAAACAAGAAGGTGCCTCGTCATCAACAGTTGTCTTCCCCTTCAAATGAGTTTATCCTTAAAACAATTATAAAGTGCTGGATTCTGAACCAAATAACTACCTTTGTTCCCCCTTATTTTACTTCTGGATTTAACGACCCCTTTGAATATCTCAGGTTTTAAGGAGTCGCCTGTCCTTAATTAGAGACAACTAGTTCTAGGGAAGGGGAAGAAGAGTCAGTTCCGTTGGACGGGTGCACTACTGTCGCCCCATCCGGGCATAGAGCCCTGGTGCAACACGGACGATTAGCCAGAGACCTAAGCTTGTGACCACTCGGCCACCGGCCAGGCCTGCTTTCTCTTAGTAGGTACTATTTCAGAGGTAAGCAAGTTAACTACAGACACCGGACAAAAAAATTAGTCACCTGCAGAAATTTATTTTTAATACTTAGTTACATTGCCACAGGCAAAAATCACAGCGTTAATTCTTGCTGAAAGAGATTCAAAAAGATGATTTAAATAACTTGAGTCAATTTCAACCATTCTAAGAACACTTTGTCTTGCAATTTATTAAGATTCCTGGGATGCTAAAATTTGGTTTTTACCCCTCGTTCAAAGTGGTCCCGTAAATTCTCGATGGGACTTATACCTGGTGATTTAGCTGGCCAGTCCATGTGTCCCAAAGTCTACGTGTTCACACCAATCGATAATTGTTTTAGCTCAATGAATCTTACAGTTGTCATCCTGGTAAATTGGATAGGTTACTCGATGAGAATCCTGCAAATGTTGTGCAAAAGGAAACACATGATCGTCTAAAATTTCTCTGTAAGCATGCTGATTCATCGTACTCTTCACTTCTACTAGAGGGCCTAATTTAGAACCATTAAAACAACCCCACAGCATTACAGACCCATCGCCTTTGGTAAGAACTCTTTGAACACACTCAGGATTGAGTGTTTCTTTAGACCTGTTGATCCTACGTCTTGCGTCATTTGAGTATAGGCAAAATTTGGATTCATCAGACGATATGACAGCCTTGCACTGATCAATAAGCCCATGTTCTGTGAGCTTTGGCCTAAGCAAATCGAGCTTTTCTGTGAGCTGAAGTTAACATTGGTTTCAGTCTTGCAACTCTACTCCAGATATCTATTCGATGAAGTTCCTTACGCAATGTTCGCTCAGATATAGACGTGTGAGGTCCATTATTAATAGATTGGAGGAGCTCCTGCCTTGTTTGAAATCTGCTTTTGTTGACCAGGCGAGATATTCTGCGCCAGTCACAACTTGTCAAAATGATGTTTCGTTCACAGTTTTTCCTTTTATTTACGCTTTCCAACCGTAAGTTGAAGAAGCGTATATGCTCCAGCTTTGTCCGTCTGTCTGTCCGCACGATAACTCGCGTAAAAGTGGTTCGATTGCGATGAAATTTTAATATGTGGTAAGGGACAACCTGGGGGAGAATCCTATTGAAAATGGACAAAATGGGGTCAAAGGTCAGGACTTAGGAGCGGGAACCATTCCATCGGCCTTATGCTTCCTAACTTATGTAAAAATGCTTCGATTGCGACAAAACGTTATCATGTTGTTTCGGAGGTATACTGAACCGGTTCTGTTGAATATAATCGAAATGGGGTCAAAGGTCAGGGCACAGGAGCAAGATTTATTATACAGCCATTATCCTCATAACTTGAGTAATGATTTCTGGTATGTTGGAAAGCGCATCACAATTAATGCATTGCATGATTTTACTAACTTGTTTTCAGTACAGTTTGACTTACACCAATCTTTATAACACGCCGAACTGTTATTTTGCTAACACCTGCCAATTCAGCAACTTCCTTGATGCTGTGTCCTTTTGACCAGCCAAAAGCTACAACTTTTTGCCAGTCACTTACATCTGTCTTTCGACACATTGATTTTAAGTTTTCAAAAATTTCAGCTTAAATATTTTGCCTGTAGGAAGAAACAACACATATTTTACTTACATATACAGGGTGCCCAGTAAAGTCCTTTCTCAGCCCCGTAACTTTCGAACGCCGACAGCTATAGCCATAAAAACGGTGTCTAGGTATAGTAAAGTGGCTATGCGCTAATTGACGAGACCGCTTACAGCGCCTCCTAGCGGCAAAGTCAGGAGTTAGCGTGCTGATCTCAAAAACTATACGAGATACCGGAAAATAGTCAACTACAAAGTTGTAGAGCAGCATGGATTTAGGACGAAAATACACCTTGCGCGCATAAATGCTAAGAATAGAACAAGTACAACGCTCGTTTGTTAGTTCGCGATGTCGAACACTGTTACGTCACGAAACGCGACAGAGAGGAGCAATTAGTTGTCACTAGACACATTTACCGTCGTTGCTCAATGTGCTCTCCGTCAGCCACAATACACATTTGGACTCTAGACTGAATCTCACGCTGCACATTTTGCAGCATGTCAGGTGACACGCTGGAACAAGCATCAGTTATACGGCGTCGAATGTCCTGCAACGTTATCGGAGGGGTCTGATACACCTACTCTTTGAGGTAGCCCCACAGGAAGAAGTCCAATGGGGTGAGGACCGGTGAGCGTGCGGGCCATTCTACGCAACCACCATAGCCGATGATTTCTTGCTCGAATGTCTCAACCAGGTACCGTCTTACGTTTCCTGGTGGGTGTGGAGGGGCGCCGTCATGTTGGAACCAAACATTCCGCAGTTCAGTCGGGCTTCGCGGAAGGCGATATTATCTCCTTTCTGACGCGTTTCGTGACGTAACAGTGTTCGACATCGCGAAGAAGCAAACGAGTGTTGTACGCGTTCTATTCTTAGCATTCATGTGGGCAAGGTGTATTTTCGTCCTAAATCGATGCTGCTGTACAACTTTGTATTTGACTATTTTCCCGTATCTAGTATAGTTTTTTGAGATCGGCACGCTAACTCCTGACTTTGCCGCTATGAGACGCTGTAAGCGGTCTCATCGAATAGCGCATAGCCACTTTACTATACCTAGACACCATTTTTATGGGTATAGCTGTCGGCGTTCGAAAGTTACGGGGCTGAGAAAGGACTTTACTGGGTGCCCTGTATAACCCATAGAAACAGTTAACTAAAATTCTAATTATAACCTCAGAAATATATCATATTAAACAAATACATATATTGCTGCAGGTGACTTGTTTTTTGTCCGGGGTCTTTATATAACATCTAAGGTGATTATGGGTAAATTTGTCATTAAGAGAAGATGTGAGTACCTTGCACTAAGAAAAATGAAGTTATCAACAAAAGTCACGGTGTATACGATAAAGATATACACTGAAGTTCTAGAAAAGCTGGTACATTAGTCTAATACTTGGTAGGTCCCCCACGGGAGCGCAGTACTGCAGAAATACGACGGGGCATGGACTCCACTAGCTTCTGGAAATATGCTGTAGGCAATGCACACCATATTTCCGGCAGAGCGTTCCACAATTCGGGTGTATTCCGAGGTCTCGGATTCCTGTGTTCGATAGCGCGTTGCATGGCATCCCAAATGTGTTCTATCACGTTCAGATCTGGGGACTTGGGTGGGAATGGCAACACCCCAAACTCAGATGAATGCTCCTCTAACCATAATGTGGCGTCCCGACACATGTGTGGAGGCGCATTGGTCTGTTGGAACAGGCCCAACCCATCAGCATGAATGCAGGACATGAACGGGTGTACCTCGTCAGAAAGGATGCGCACATAGCGTTGGCCGGTCACAGATGTTTGTAGACGTACCAGGGGTTCCAGTCCAGTGAAGTCCAGCTAAACACACCCAATAACCATTACGGACCCCCCACCAGCCGGTACAATTCCCTGTTTACATGCGGGATCCATGGCTTCATGGGGTTTGCGCCACACACGAATTCCTTCCATCTGCCCGATACAGTTGGAAACGCGACTCGTCAGACCAGGCTACTTGTTTCTAGTCATCAAGTGTCCAGTGGCGGTGTTGCCGTGCCCAAGCGAGGCGCATAGATCTGTGTCGTGCACCCATCAAGGGGACTCGAGTTGGGCGTCGGCTCCCAAAGCCCATATCGTGCAGGGTACGTTGCCCAGTCCGGACGCTGATGCTTGTTGAGGCTCCAGCATTGAATTCCGATTATACCTGCGAGAGTGTTATAAGCCTAACGCGTGAAACGATTCTTGACAGCCGACGATGGTCAGGTTCACCCAATGTCTTTTTGCGGCCACACTGGCATCGTAGTTTGGAGGTTTTGCCGGAATCCTTGTAGTCACGGTACGCCTTTGCAATGGTCGTCCGTGAAAATCCGAATTTCGTTTCTACCTCCGAAACACTATGGCCCATTTCACGAGCGCCAACTATGACACCGCGTTGAAAATCGCTTAAATCGTTATTACTTGTCATTCTCGTGCCGAAATCTGCTCTGACAGCTGTCAAGGATGTTTGTCGCTTTTCATACGCACCAACGGACGCAACCGAGTACGCGCATAGGTGACATTGCTATGTATTTTGCATAAGCTCGTCTGTACTAGTTTTTCTGGCACTTCAGTGTACACTTCATGGCTTTGAAACTTCTTCCATTGCCGCGAGGCAAGCGCACTACTCATGCCATATCTGGGATTCGGACCCAGACCCATCTCAGGGGAGTTGCCAAAAGTTTGCGTCTATCACCACACGGTTACCGTGGTGGCATCTGTGAAGGCTTCAACCCCTACTTTGCTCGAGGAGCAATGAGTGTGCCCTTATGGTGCCGATAGATTTTAGAGATTGTTGTAAAAATGCAATGAATTTCGCCAGGCTGCACTTACATCCAACATTTCTCATATCTCACTATGTGGAGCTCAAATGATGATTTGCATGCAGCTCGGACAACCGCGTTTTCGTGCAACACTTTCGTTGTCATAGAATGTGCACTGGTGTGCATAAATTAAGGAAGCGAAACATGAATTCAAAGATTTCGATGAAACTTCATTGAATTTTATTACACTTTGCATGTACATACAGTATGCTTTGACACAACTCTTCAAAAATAATTCTCTGAAATCCAAAATGATGTGAATTTGATCAACATAAATGTTGGAAGCCTGTAAATGTCCAATTTTCGACATTAGTGTTCCGGTGTTCGATTGGGATCAATAAGGTCTATTTATAACTGCTATACAGGTTTCACATCAATTCCTTATGCTTCTAACAAGGTGGTTCAGGAGTTCAGTAAGGAGACTTTCCCAAACCTCTGTTCAGAGCAGTTTCAGGTCACAGGTTGTTCTTGGAGAGTGCTGACGATTTACAGCTTGCCATCCTAAAGCATCGGAAGGATGCTCGATTGGGTTAATATCCGGGGCCCTGGCTGGCCAGCACATGTTTTGTATATCTTCACTTTTCTGGTATTTATCCACCCTATAAATCTCTTCTCGATGCCTGTGGATAGTCAAAGATGCTCTGTCGAACACATGCAGAGAGGCACGACAATAAAGCGTGAGAGCTGCCTACACTACTCCCCTTACACTTCCATAATTGTCCCTTTCCATTATGTTGGAGGGGTGATTTCGGATGCCTACTTCTATCCAAATGTACTGGCGTCGAGAATCACTTCTTAGCGAACATCTTGAATGATCTGTTTATCGAAGAGACTACATGTCCCCCATTTGCTCAGGTGTCTAATTGAGATGCTGCCTACTCCATACTAATAGAGATTTTTATGGACACGAGTAAGGGTGATTCAGACCCAAGGTTTCCTGGCATACAGTCCTCTTTCGTGAAGCCTTCTGGATACAGTTCACCTTAATATTGAGATTCCTGATACCGAAGCAAGCTCCTAGAACAGTTGACGAGTTGTGATGCTTCTATTGTACTTCGTAGTTAGGGCTGTATACCTGTCACCCTTGTAAACCGTGGTCATCCTTTGAGCGTTCTCTTGGTGCATGTTCCTGCATCTTGGAACTGTCGCCACACCCTTGATATGACACGTTCGGACACAATAACCGGGGCATCACTAAATCACGAGTGAACGCGGGCGCCTGGACCGCTTCTTATAAAGTTGTCCCTAAATAGCATATTCGGTGCTGCATCAGAACATTTTCACAGGGTCTCGCTACTCACTGGATTAATACATGTACGTATTCTGATTTTGACTGAAAAAAATTCGGGTTCACTTTAAAAAACAAACAAACAAACAGGAAAAGAAACACTTAATTTATGCACCCCAGTGCATTTCGTTTGACAAGGAACCAAGCAGTTATAACTAGAAACACCCAAAAAGTCTATGTGTTTCTACAGATATTTAGCGCTGAATGTTTTCTTACGTGGTGTTGCGGTGAACTTAATCTTCATCCAAATACACTGTATGATCAAAGGTATCCGAATACCTCCTTTTGAGTAGTGGTTTTGGCAATTACGTCACAGTCAGGGTCCATATAGGTATAAATAGACGCACGCGGCCTGGCAAACACCATAGACCAGCACAAACAGAATAGACCACACGGCAGAGCTTATTGACGGCCAGTTCAATAAATTTCTGCTCTACTGAAGTTGCCCTAATCAACTGTAAGTGATATTATTATAAGGTGGAAACGCCTAGGAGCAACAGCATAATCCCGACCTGGTTGGCCATATAAAGTAACAGAGTGGGATCGCCAAGGGTTGAAGCTGGTGGTGAAACAAAATCGCTTGTCCTCGGTTGCAATACTCACTGCCGAGTTCCAAAATGCCTCTGAAAGCAATGCCAGCACCATAGCAGTTCGTCGAGGGCTGGAGAGAAGAGGTTTCCATGGCTGAGCAGAATCATACAGAAGCTTTACGTCAACAAGATCAACTCTAAGCTTCTGTTGGAATGGTGTAAAAACTCAGCACCACTGGCCTCTGGAGCAGTAGAAACATTCTCGGGAGTGACGAATCATGCTTCATCAACTGCCAGTCTGACAGACAAGTCTTGGTATGGAGGATGCCAGGTGAATGCTACCGGACTGACTTTGTTGTGCCAAATGTTAGTTAAGTTCGTTGGAGGAACCTTGGTGCTCTGGGGCTTTTTTCACGGTTTGAATTGGGCCCTCTGGTTCCAGTGCCCAGGAATCTTAACGCTGCGGCCCATAATGACATTCTCGACAATCGTGTGATCCCATCATTACGGCAACAGTTCGGTGAAAGCCCTTCCCTTTTCCAAAAGCACAATGCCCTTGTCGATAAAGCGAGGTGCGTGCCGGAATGGTTAACTTAAATGGGCGTGGAAGAACTTCACTGGCCTGCACAGAGACCCATGAAACGCGTTGAAATGCATTTGGCTTGAATTAGAATGCCGACTGCGAGCCAGGCCGAACTTTCCAAAGTCGAGAAACGATCTGAGTAGTGCTCTTCTAGCAGAATTGAAGGCTATTTCCACAGCAACGTACCAAAATCTACTGGAAAGCCTTCCCACAGGAGTGGAAGCTGTGATAGCAGCAAAGGGTGGACCAACTCGATATTAATTCCTTTCCAGGACGGGCAAATGTTCGGATACTTTGGATCAGATAGTGTGTGTGTGTGTACCTCAGGGCAGAGTAGTATTGACCATTTATAGTAATTTTTTCTGGTAAGGTGTCCACGGATACCACTCTTTGGGAATTAAAAAAAACAAACTGCGAACATCCACTTACTTGGACGAAAGTCTTGTGGGAGGAATTGGGGACGCAGTAAATCTTTCCCAATCCAAACATAGTTGCCCTCCTTCCTGAGGGATGTATAATAATGAACCACATTTCATAACATGTGACAATGTCTGCTAACCATTTGAGGATACTAGATTCGAAAACTGACAGCACCTCCCCGTATTAGTCAACTCTAGTCTTTTTTTGCCATTCTGTCAGTTTATGAAGTATCCACTGGACATTGATCTTGAGGAACTTTAAATATCAATGAATAATTGCTTCCACGCTGCCAATCGATACACCGATATCTAAACTTATTGCCTGTATGGTGACGTGTAGGTTTTGTTTTATGAGTTCACGAACAGCAGCGATGGTTTTCCCGTTCGCTGCCTCCACTTTGGTCTTCCTGCATGAGGTAGGTCTTCGAAGCTTTGTCATATTTCTCTGAATCTCCGCATCCATTCCCTAAGAGTGATGTATGAACTGCGGTGATCTCCACATACTTGTGATAAATCGAGATGAATTCTTTTCGTTTCGTTCTCAAGCTGCATCCCTATGAAGATGTGAAACATTTCCCCGTCTTTAGTGGGATTCATAACACCAACGGACATAATCCGCAGACGTATCTTTAAGTGCCGCCAGGGAAGAGAGAATTGACGGTGAGTCCTTTGCTTTTAACTCATAATGGCAAATTCGGACAAGCTTCCAAACAAGGAGTAGATTATCAACTTCGGAGAAACAAGTGCAGATCTACAAACACGTGTCAAGATCTTTATGAACGCCCTATGCAAATGGCTTAAGTTTATAGGGGCATCTAATAAATTGGGGATATACCCTCACATATACTGTTACACACGTATCAATATAATAAGTACACACCGATCCGCTAAAATAGGTGTAGAACTGTCCGGGATCTTATTTATTACTGCCATACGTTATATACACAAATCGCAAACAGAAGATAAAAGTAAATATTGGTTAAAAACAATAGGTAATGTTTGCAATACTACAATACTGTGGATTAATTTGGAATTTTCTATAGTAAAACATTATCTCAGATGCGTTCGGAAGTCCTGATGTATGGGTAGGCATAATGAATGCCTACCCATACATCAGGACTTCATTTCCACAAAATCTTTAGCGGCAATCCATACGATAGCTTGTATATCCTAAAAGTGAAGTCAGTCCCGTCATACAATTATAAATTGTTCAATTATACAAGTTGTAAATTTCAAGTTCATCGTAGTATCTATAAGACATGAAACACTAAAAACCATGTAATTAAAAACGAACTGTCGATATTGCGATATTTCAAAATACCTTAAAAAGTAGATGTCGGCCGGGTACAGATTCAACAATGGACCAAACACCACATCATTCCAGCAGACCGCCCTACACTTCTTAATCTGTACCCGGCCGATATCTATGCTGGAATGGTGTGATGTTTGGTCCATTCCTGAATCTGTACCCGACCGATATCTACTTTTTAGCACGTTTTTTGTAAAAAAAGATCGTGCTTCTCTTATCGGTTTGTCCGTCCGTCCGTCAGTCCGTCCGCCCGTCTGTACCCACGGTATCTCTGCACCTATTAGTCCGATTTGAAAAAATAATTTTTGCATTCTGAAGCTTGAAATATGCGAATGATGATCCTTCATTTCGTTTTTTTTTACGATGTACAATTTTGCTGCTAGGGGGCGTAAATGCAGATGATGTCGAATTCAAAATTACGTTTTAATCCATATATTTGCTTCTAAATATCCGATTGAAAAAATTATTTTATCTTTCGATTCCATCTACGTCGAAGACTGTTTTAGACATAGTTTCCTTTTCAAATTGCGCACAGATTTTCCGCTAGAGGGCGTAAAAGTAAATTACATTTTCCCCGATAACTCTTCTCCTAAAACTCCGATTTGAAAAATCTGTTTTTTCAGCGGATACATCTCCTAATGGAAAAATCTTTTGCATATAATTTCGAATTTTTGGTAAAGAATACTTTGGTCACCAGGGGCGTAAATCTTAATTTCCGCTTCTGATGTATTTGCTGCAAAATATGAGCTTCTAAATTCTCAATTAAAAAAAACGTCGTTTGTAGACCGATACTACTCATGTCGACAAACTTATAGAAACATTTTCTTCTTGAAAAAATGCATGGTTTCTACGCCAGGGAGCGTAGATGTATATCTTATTTTTGTCAATATCTCTACTTCTAGGAGTCCGATTTGAAAAATTCCTTCTTTGTTGGATAGTGTTTTCAGTGTGACATGTTTTTCATATATTTTCAAAATTTCCAAGTAATTCATAGACTTTCCGCTAGGGGCGTAAAGATAAATTGCTTTCCCCCTGTATCTCTGCTTCTAAATCTCCGATTTGAAAAATTCTTTCTGCACCGGATACAGCTCCTGATGGGAAATCCTTTGCACATAATTTCTACTTTTTGTAAAAAAATGGTATGGCCACCAGGTGGCGTAAGTCTTAATTTCCACTTCTGATATATTTGCAGCAAAATATGGGCTTCTAAAATCTCGATTGAAAAAAAAAGTCTTTTGCTGACCGATGCTACTCATGTCGACAAACCTTTTAGGAACACTTTCTTCTTGAAATAATGCATGGTTTCTACACCAAGGGGCGTAGATGTATATCTTATTTTTGTCAATATCTCTACTTCTAAAAGTCCAATTTGAAAAATTCCTTAGTTGTTGGATAGTGTTTCCGATGCGAAATGTTTTTCCAATAAATTAAAAAAATTCACGTAAACCATTTAAGACTTTCAGCTATGGCGCATAAAGGTAAATTGCGTTTTCTGCTCCTAAAACTCCGATTTGAAAAATTCTTCCTGTATCGCATGCAAGACCTGATGGAAATATTTTTCACATAATTTCTAATGTTTTGTAAAGAATGGTTTGGCCACCAGGGTCATAATTGTTAATTTCTGCTTCTGATGTATTTGTAGCAAAATCTGGGCTCCTGAAAACTCGACTAAATTCTTTTTTCTTGGACCGATACCGCTCATATGGATAAACATTTTGAGAATACCTTCTTCCTAAAATAATGCATGGTTTTCCCACCAGGGGACGTAAAGTCACATCTTATTTTTGTCGATAACTCTGTTTCTAAGAGTTCGTAAGCTCAAGATTCCGTTTACAGCAATATCTGAGGGATTAAAGACCCGATTGAAAAACTTCTTTCTTCCGTCAGATACTATTGTTTTCCATACCGGTTCCATTGCCTTTGAATAGCCTTGATAAATTTAATTTGCGTCAGAACGGATTCAAAAGACTTATTACACCCGAAAATTTGGTGTCATCTTTCTTGTTAAGGTATTTTGAAATATCGCAATATCGACCGTTTGTTTTTAATTACATGGTTTTTAATGTTTCATGTCCTAGATACTATCATGAACTTGAAATTCGCAACTTGTTTTATTGAACAATTTATGATCGTAAGACACGACTGACTTCACTTTTAGGATATACAAGCTATCGTATGGATTGCCGCTGAAGATTTTGTGGAAATGAAGTCCTGATGTATTGGTAGGCATTCATTATGCCTACCCATACATCAGGACTTCCGAACACATCTGAGGTAATGTTTTACCATAGGAAATTCCAAATTAATCCACAGTATTGTAGTGTTGCAAACATTACCTATTGTTTTTAACCAATATTTACTTTTATCTTCTGTTTGCGATTTGTGTATATAACGTATGGCAGTAATAAATAAGATTCTGGTCAGTTCTACACCTGCTTTAGTGGATCGGTGTGTACTTATTATATTGATACGTGCGTAACAGTATATGTGAGGGTATATCCCCAATTTATTAGATTCACATCCCACGTAGTATGTGGTTCAAATTGTTATCTAAGTTGAACCTCATCTTATATATTTATATGGGCATACTAGAACAGTTTGAAGTACCTCAGCAATTAATAAATATCATTAATATATAAACCATTGAAAGAAGAGGCACGGTAATTTCCAACAGTATCAGTTGAGAACAATTGAACGTCAGTACAGGTTTGAGATAAGGAGATGCCTTCTGGCTTATTTGAATCTGCATTTGAGGAATGCATCAGAAGAACAACAAAAGATGATGAAAATTAAACCGTAATCCTGGGATATGATGACATTTTTCAGCTGGGAGAAAATGCTGAAAATATTAGAACAACTTTCATAAAACTTTAAAAGATCTCTGATAGGCTGGGACTACAGATACATCAAAACAAGGCAGAATATCTTAATTTTTTCAAAAGCAATTGCCTAGAAAACTGTGTTTTTTTTCAATAGGCAACATTGAAAATTAAGAACGTTACTTTTCTTGAATATCTCGGAATGATAAAAGAACTCTGGAAACAAAATGAACATGAAGATTCAGGCTAGAGTTCAAGTAGTATGAAAATCCCAAATTTGTCGGTGACGAGATCGGAGCCAGTTGTTCTAACCGACTAAACTACACCGACAGACTATTTTGCTGCAGATTTTCGTCTTGACACGTGTTTCACCTCTGTAATACGTCACAGGTATATAATGCTTACTTTTCTGTACATTTGCTTTCAAATGAAACCCTCTCAAGTAGACTTAAAACAGAAATTTATAAAATCATCAAGGCACTTTGGAGTACAACTGTCCAGAATGACAAAATCTTAGAGTTCAGGATTCGTAGAACAACATTTGGATCCGCAAGAGGCAACAAACTGGAGAATGGTGAAGAATGTGTCAATAATAAAATAAACAATTTGTATGAATGCACATTATCAGCAGGCGAAATTAAATATGCAGGCCGAGATGTTTTGGACACATGAAAAGATAGAAGACGACAGGCTGCCTACAAAAACACTTTTTTTATTGAAGGTTTAACGACCACCGTGGGTAACTTAATGGGCTATAAGTAGTCGCCCATCCCTAATTTAGAGGTCACTGGTTCCAGGGTCAGTGCCGTAAGACAACAAAATCACTTAAATGGATGCCAGTTGGAAGGCGACCCAGGAGAAGACCACATAGATGTTGGGAAGATAATGTTTAAAAAGACTCGTGCCAATTGGTAATCTTAGAAAGGAGAAAGAAAGTGCAGGACAGAATGCAGTACACTGTTAAAAATTTTGTGGTAGGTTGCAGCAAGAAGTGGTGCTTCACCAGCTGCACCACTTTCTGAAAAAAGATACAACATTGTGTGGTGCAAACAAAATCCAACAACATGGTGCTACTTTGCATCACATTATGATACAAGTTGCACCACATTATAGTGTGCTGATAGCACTCTGTGGAAGGGTAAATTCAGTTCAGATAAAGTTTCACGGCTAGCCAGGGGTTGCAGGTAACCAGGAGGTACAACAAGGAAAGGGAGCAATTGTCCTGGTCAAAGGAATTTTTCAAATTCCTGCCTCTGACAATGAGGAGGTGAGTAGTAAATGCAGTGTCGAGAAAATGGTGAGTAATAGGGATTCAGCTATTCCTATTTCCGCTGCAAGTGAAATTCAGGGTCTTACAGCTGGAAATGAAACTACTGTGTGTAAAGAGCTTCCCACTTCCAAATGTAAACAAACCCTCCCTTGTGCAGAGTCGAGAAAAAGTCCTGAAAATCTCTCTCTCTCTCTGACCAGACCATTGAGCTGAGTATTCCGTCTCAGGTCAGAGAAACCTCCACTTTGTTTATCAGAATGAAATTTTGGTGATCTAACATAAACCTTATATTTGGAATCTTGGCTAAGATATCACATTTCCCAGTAAAATTGCTTGTATATATTACAGCCATGCGGAACTGATGCTGAAATTTTTTTTTATTATTGGTTAATATAAAATTCGAAAAAAAATCTTAAAGAAAAATAATTTTTTTTTTTGATTTATTGTTTGGCCCAAAATTATTTATAAACTTGATGTAACTTCTTACCTTAAATTTAAATTCTTTTTTACTTAACCTTTTAGTTTCATAACCAGAGCAGCTATAAATTAAACCAAAATTTACAATTCAAACTTGTTTTAGGCTTCAGCTTGCTTCTGTGGGGACAGTATTAAAATATATATATACACTGCCGGAAAGTGAAAAAATAACACTAAGAAGGAGACGTCTGATACCAACGAAATTTATACAGCATAATAACGGAATACAGAGGATAACGTGATCAAAACATTATGGCAAAAATACAGCTGTATTTTCTGGTAAACTGAAAAATAACATTTTCATGTAACATGGTTAGTACGAGGTTGAACCGACATGAACTGCGTCACACTGTGCAATTCTGGCATGGAGTCTGTCGTACAGATGTTGGATGTAAGTTTGGGGTATTGAGTTCCAAGCATCCTCAACCTGGACGCGTAAATCGGGGATGGTCGTGGCTGGCCGTGGAGACCGGATAAGTCGTTGTCCCATAAAATCCCACACGTGCTCAATGGGGGACAAATCCGGTGAACGTGCAGGCCATGGAAGTTGTCTCACACTCTGAAGTGCATGTTGCGTTGCACGTGCCGTGTGTGGGCGTGCGTTATCATGCTGGAAAACACCACGATGGACCGACCTTACAAATGGCACAACAACGGGCTGAATGATGTTGTTGATGTAGGAGGTGCTGTTTAACGCACCCGGTACAAACACTAGTTGTGTACGGGAGTGATAGCTGATCGCTCCCTACACCAGGAGACTAGGTGTAGGCCCTGTGTGTCGCTGGCGGATGCAAGAAGGGTGGAGACGCTCCCCTGTGCGTCTCCGAACACGCATACGGCCATCGGAGGCTCCCAAGCAGAATCTGCTTTCATCGCTGAAAAACGACAGATCGCTATTGCGTTCTCCAGTGCAGACGTTGGCGACACCACTGCAGCCGTTCCTGACGGTGGGCTGGAGTCAGAGGTACACATGCCAGAGGCACACGTGCACGTAGTCCTGCATCCAGTAGACGGTTGCGGATTGTTCGCACAGTCACCTCAGGTGCAACGGCAGCTCGGCCGCCCCGGTGGCGCAGTGGTCTAAGCGATGGCTACTGATCATTCGTCCGAAAGGGGCCCGGGTTCGAATCCCGGTGAGGCATGGATGTTGTGTTTGTCTTACAGCACTAGTCCTCTCCCTTCCCTGGAAACAGTGGCCCTAAAGTAGGGACGGGCGACTGCTTATAGCCCATTGAGTTGCTCACGGTGGTCGTTAAACCTTCAATAAAAAAAAAAAAAAAAACGGCAACTCGGATTTGCGTCGCAGTGGATGTTCTGCTTGACAACGCCGCTCTTCTCATGCGTCGATCGGTCCGCTCATCAGTCCGTCTGTGACTCCCGGTTCCACGTCTTCTCGTGTGGGAATGTTCCTCGGACCATCTACGCCACCATCGACCACAACTGATTTTCCCCGTCCAATTCGCTCCGTAATACAACGATACGACCACCCGGCCTCGCGGAGTCCGACTAGACGACCTCGCTCAAAGTCCGATAACTGCCGAAATCGTACACGTCTTCCATGTCCAGCCATTGCAACTTCTTCAGGGTCTTCGCACGTGTCCGTACGTCGACGACTGATTACATTCACTTCGCCGTACTCCTTAAATACCGCCGACGATAATTTGCATATTATGCCGTGCTGCGGCGTAAGCGCTCACCGGTTGGTCCCGAAATTAATATCACACCTACGTAAACTCGACCCCATTAACATATGTAAATTTCATGATCGTCCGCCAATTCATTCTTGGTGTTCTTTTTCACTTTCTGCCAGTGTATTTATTACCACTGGAAAATATCTGTCGGTTTCATAATTGCCATTAAGTAATGGAGTGATGAGAGCAGACAGCTCATCTCTGGAAATGTGTTCTAGAAGTTTTGGGTATCATTAATTAAAATGCTGGTTGTAAAACAAAAATGTGAAATTTGCTCACCCTCCTAAGTGATTTTAAAAGCAAAGCTGTGTCACAGGTCTGTAAATTTATTTAAAAAAGGTCATAATTGTACAAAAGGTGTCTTTATAACTTATTATAGTGCCAAATACTTGGTAACCATAGTTCTCATTGTCTAAAAAAAAATGGGGGGGGTTACAACCCCTCATTGAAATTAATTACAATAAATGCAGACAAACAGGTCTTTTACAAAATTTCATTATTGAGTGTTCTAATGTGTTGAGTGCTTATTATATGTTAGTCAGTAGCATGTGTCCATACTAGCCTAGACTAGTGGGTGGGCTTTTTCATTTATTTTGCATGTCCCAAACCGCAATAGTCCTTGAGTAACAATTTGTTTTTCTCGGGCATAAAAAAATTAAATAATCATCTTGTGCTGCAACGACAATTTTCCTTGTTTTAAAAAAAATACAGTTGTGGGAATAAATTAAACTTTTTTTTTATATACACTTATAATATTTTGTTTGTCTGCTTCAAAGAGTCATATCCTGGGTGAAATTGTTGGAATTTAAAATTAACTTTCATCAGTAAACTTTAATTTGATTTAATCTCCTTTCCTTCCCCCCACCCCACAACAGGTGCAAGGTTTCACCTTATTGTTGGGTTTTGTTTGCACGACACAATGGTGTATCTTTTATCAGAAAGGGTGCAGCTGGTGTATCACCACGTTTTGGTGCAACCTACCACAAATTTTTAACAGTGTAGAAGGGGATGGTGTGAAGCTGTGAGTCTTGGAGGCTCAAGCAAGTAATGAAGAAATCATAACATAACAAAATAATTCAGTTATGTGATGGGAGGTATTAATTAGGGAGGTGTCATCAGGGTGGAGCCTATCTGCTATCTGTTAGCAGTGAGTGGAAGCAGGAGCTTGAAACCCCATGGCGATTATCCAGGGCTCAAATGTTTAGTCCTTCCGTGAATTCTGGTGGTTTTGCTTCAAAAAGACAAATGCTGTGTCATGCCTGCAAATGAGTACTCCTCTGTAACAAAAAACAGGCATTATTTTAGAATGATTTATAAACTCATCGCAAATTGTGACCATGTATTTCAAAAGGTTCAGAGAATAAAGTGAATAAAAACGCCATTCTAGAGTAAAACCATGTCTCCATCATGTTTCATCTACAGGAGAACCAGCATGTGCTTGTTAGCACGTCTTTTGTAAAAAGAGGGTGCTTACGTTATCGGTTTGTCCGTCCGTCCGTCCGTCTGTACCCACGATATCTCTGCAACTATTTGTCCGATTTGAAAAATTCTTTTTGCATTGGGAAGCTTGAAATATGCGAATGATGATCCTTTATTTCGTTTTTCTTTTACGATGTACAATTACTCAGCTAGAGAGCGTAAATGCAGATGATGTCGAATTCAAAAATACGTTTTATTCCACATATTTGCTCCTAAACAACCGATTGAAAAAATTCTTTTATCTTTCGATTCCATTTACGTCGAATAGTATTTTAGATATAGTTACTTTTTCAAATTACGCATAGATTTTCCGCTAGGGGGCGTAAAAGTGAACTAAATTTTTCCCGATAACTCTTCTTCTAAAACTCCGATTTGAAAACCTTTTTCTTCAGCTGATACAGCTCCTGATGGAAAATCTTTTGCATATAATTTCAGACTTTTGGTAAATAATACTTTGGCCACCAGGGGGCATAAGTGTTAATTTTTGCTTCTGATGTATGTGCCATAAAATCTGAGCTTCTAAAATATCGATTGAAAAACGTCTTTCGTGGACTGATGCCACTCACATCGATAAACCTTTTCGGAATATTTTCTTCTTAAAATATTCCACAGTTTCTCCGCCAGGGGAGTAGATGTATATCTTATTTTTGTCAATATCTCTACTTCTAGGAATCCGATATGAAAAAATTCTTCTTTGTTGGATAGTGTTTTCAGTGTGACACGTTTTTCATATAATTTCAAACTTTCAAGTAATTCATAGACTTTCCGCTAGGGGCGTAGAGGTAAACTGCGTTTCTCCCTATATCTCTGCTTCTAAATCTCCGATTTGAAAAATTCTTTCTGCACCGGATATATCTCCTGATGGTAAATCGTTTGCACATAATTTCTAATTTTTGTAAAAAATGATTTGGCCACCAGGGGGCGTAAATCTTAATTTCAGCTTCTGATTATTAGCAGCAAAATACGAGCTTCTAAATTCTTGAGTGAAGAAAACGTCGTTTGCAGACCGATACTACTCATGTCGACAAACCCTTTAGAAACATTTTCTTCTTATGCATGGTTCCTACGCCAGGGGGCGTAGACGTATATCTTATTTTTGTCGATATCTCTGTTTCTAAGAGTCCGATTTGAAAAATTCTTTCTGTGTTGGAGAGAGTTTTCGGTGCGAAATGTTTCTCATATAAATTCATGTTTTTCTTAACGCACAAGTCTGCAACCAGAGGGCGTAAGCTCACGATTCCGTTTACAGCAATATCTAAGGGATTAAAAACCCGCTTGAAGATCTTCTTTCTTCCGTCAGATACTATTGTTTTCCATACCGGTTCCATTGCCTTTGAATAGCTTTGATAAATTTAATTTGAGTCAGAACGGATTCAAAGGACGTGCTTATTACACCCGAAAATTCGGTGTCATCTTTCTTGTTTTTTCCTTCTAAGCATGCAAAAGCACACAGAAATTTGGTGGATCATCTGGCCTGATTCCCGAAGACACGGGGTAAGCAGTGAAAATACCGGCATAGTGCACCCGTCGACGAGAATACACAACTCTGATATTCAACACAGAGCCGCAAACTCTGGCATTCGAGTTCACAGACCCAGCAGAATATCTGAAGCCATAGTGTAATTGGCGCTTTTGGCTATTTCTGTTCATTAGGTTTCAATGATTACTGATTTTTTTAATTGCTTTAAGCCTCGCTTATCGTAACGAATGTCGCGTGAAACACATTGCGCCTACTTAGCATATTATGCTAATTTGTTTTCTCCAAGCGAATAAAAGGGAAGTGTCCAGTTTCGCAGTTATTTCCTCACAGGATCGAGGAACAAAAGAGCTTTGAAATAACAGGAAGATAGCCCACCCGGAAGGAAACAATCCAGCTATAACCATTATTCTGTTATCCCAAAGATAACCACTGCTCATAAGTGAAAAGTCCAGTGGTAACAACCTTGACCCACGCGGATGGCTTATTAATCAGTTCAGCGCAAGAGACCAATGCCGGACACTCACCGCCCGCAAGTGGGTCACAGACACAACTCCCGAAGTGGGTGAATGCCATGAAAAAATAGGCCACAAACTCTCATTCATTCGCTACACTACTAGCTGTCTTAGGACGATGATCATGACAAACATGCGGCTTCCCTCACTGGATGTATGGATGGATGATTCTGTGACGTCACATCACGGTCCAATGCCCTCCTCACACTCATTTGTTTTGTGCATTGTGTTAATCAAAGGTCATTGCAGCTTATTCACTTGAACGAAGTGAAGGATCTTCAAACTTCAAGACGCAAAAAGTGCGGATCCCAAAAAGTAGTACACTTTATTCGGACTCCCATGTGAAAATGTTCACGAAATGGAGCTGTTCGTCGAAAATAAAACCGTGCTTTAATCGGCGGAGGCAAATTCGCTGACTCCTTCAATAAAGTCTTACGAAAAAGAAAACCGAGTAGATACGGACGAATAATTTTGTATAACAGCACAAAAATAAAAATTTTCAACGCTATCACTAAAACGAAAGTTTGAAGATATGAGGCCACCCCGGTGGTGCAGTGATCTAAGCGATGGCTTATGATCATTCGTCCGAGATGGGTCCGGGTTCAAATCCCGTTGAGACATGGATGTTGTGTTTGTCTTACGGCACTGGCTGTCTCCCTTCCCTGTGGAACCAGTGGCCCTAAATTAGGGACGAGCGACTGCTTATAGCTCATTGAGTTGCTCACGGTGGTCGTTAAACCTCCAACCAAAAAAAAAAAAAAAAAAGATGAGATTCGTATCGTGTGTGCTTTTTTTCGGGGGTTTAACGACCACCGTGAGCAGTTCGATGGGATATAAGCAGTCGGCCGTCCCTAATTTAAGGCTACTGGTTCCAGGGAAGGGAGAGAGTCAGGGCCGTTAGACAAACACAACATCTATGCCTCACCGGAATTTGAACCCAGACCCATCTTGGACGAATGATCAGAAGCAAGCGTTCAGACCACTGCACCACCGTGGCGGCGATCTTGTCTTATATAGGTTTCATTGTATCTATAATTTTTAGGAACCACCGCTAGGTATAATAGATGCAGAAATCATAAAAAAAAAACATTCTTTGCTTTTCATTCTTTAGTTTTCAAGTGCGCTTTTTATGATTTGATATAGTTTTCGATAATTTTACAAGCCCACCGTTTGTTTCGGTGGGCTTGTAAAACTAAAAAAAAAACATTTAACACGTCGTATCAAAATTTATCTGTATACATAGTTGCGATTTTATTAGTTCTATTCTCATACGATTTCTTACGTTAGAAGTATTGCCAAAAACAAAGGAAATACTCTCAACAAAAGCATTATGGACTGGCATTGAAATAATTTTTTTCCACACCAGTTTTGTAAATTCGTGAGCTTTCAGAAATTTACGCAAGTTTGATCTGTCAGTGTATTTCACAATTTTACTTCCTTTATGATTTTAGGAAGTAATGAATCACGTCTGCCTCCCCCCTCCCCCTCCCCCTCCCAAATATTTAAAGAGAGCACATGGCGAGTGCAACCTTTTTGATATTTTAGGGAAGTTGGATAAATGTATAAGAATTTTTCGAATTCACTGAACTTTTATTACATAAAATGTATTTTTTGTTAAATTTAGTGCTGTACTATTCTAGGAAATGGAGGAAGTCCTCTGAGCGAATGTCTAAGAGAGTAGTAGAAATAAACTATTTTTGTAATTATTGTTTAATAAGATAAGATGAGATGAGATGAGATGAGAGAGAGAGAGAGAGAGAGAGAGAGAGAGAGAGAGAGAGAGAGAGAGATTTTCCTTGTCAGGTTACAAACTAAAATTCATGAACAGCCTTATTATGACAGCAAACATTAAAAGAAGATAAAAAATGATGCAAGCTAAAATTGCGAAGAAATAACTTGTTGAAGTCAATGGAGGTTCTTATCCATGGTTCCCAGAACTACATAAATTGAATAAATACACCTATATACAATTTGTACCTGAATTTTTTTTTTCTTGTATTGGTAATAACATCATCAGGGTCGGGTAAAATCTACATGAACGGAATTTTTTGGCAAAAATTTTCCCAAGCATTTTAAAATTTGTCCCCTCCCCTTACGATACTTAGCCCCATATAGCCTCCCTCCCAGCTCTGAACTGCTGTACGGGTTCGATCCCAGGCAGGTACGAACGCTCTAACCACTAAATATCCGCATATCCACCAAGCGTCGGATGGGCACGTTAAGCCGTCGGGCCCCGGGTACTGCCCCCCGCCCCGGTAATAAATAGGGGTGTCTTCCTTCCCCTTTCTACCTCGCTTCCGTGTCATTTTCCTATCGGGCACTCTAGCCCAAATCTCCTAGCTTCCTATTTCTAAGGGTTGTTTAAGACCTGGGGTCAGACACTCCCTTCCTAAAATCCTCTACATATGATCTGATCTGAACTGTTGTCGTCACCACTGCTAAGCTATGAAACTACAGTGTAAAATAATCCAGCCAGCAGCAAATCCGAATTCAGAATATGACGACAAATATTGAAATCTTCGAAACAATGGTTTTGAGTGGAACGTAAAAAAGTACCAAATTGTACATTTCGAAAGGAGATGTTAATAGGTAACAGGTTTTAAATATTTAGACATGGTTACTCTTGAGGGAAAAAATGATAAATAATTATTGAATAGAATTAGCGAAGACGATAAATTTTATTGTAAGATCCACAAGACTATTTTCACTAAAACAGAAACTGTATAAATAACAGAACTGGGTATGTACAAATTTAAACCTTCTCGCTTCCATGGCAGTGAGAATTAGGTCAAAAGTAAGGGTCTCATCAGAAGGTCTAAAACGCTGTGAGGATGGTAAGAAGAATGCGAGGAGGGAAACAAATGATACGCTGCAAAAAAATAAGTGGTGTGAATTTACAGAAAATTCTTGAAAATAACGTGTAGCAAAGTAGCCAGCATGTCTCCGAATTTTTAAAGAAATTTCCGTTTCATCACTATTTTGATAGATGTTCCGCTGTCACTAATTCCATTTTTTTTCCAGAAATGCCAGTTACGGGGTTTTCCGTATTTATACAAACATTTCCAGTTTCTAAACACTTCAACATTTTCTGTCCCTATACCATTGTGCATTACGGTCCCACTTTTTTCAAAGCCTAATACAACAGTCACATTGCAGGACTTTATGTGACGTAGGAATTCTTTCCCGGGATCGAGCCCGCGATGGTTTGCACCCTAGTGAGAAGCGCTACCGATTGAGCTAGAAAGACACAACCAGATCACGTTTAAGGTAGAAACGAAGAGGACTGGAGTGGGCGAATATTCAATATTTTTCGCAATGAATATTGGTTACTCATTTTATTTTCTGTAGGAGCTTATTAGTTTTCTGAACAGGTTTATAGTTACTCATTTTTCTATAAGAGGATATCACAAATTAAATTTTTTCCTTTCATCATGATTTTTTAAAGCAGCAGAATGTTTTGGAACTCGGGATTTGTTTAAACTGACAATGTTTCAATTATGTTTAAGAAAAGGTGTAAACTGTACTACTTCATACACTGCTGGCCACCCAAAATGCAACACCAAGAAGGAAGCATCCGATTGGCCTTAAATTCGCAGCATGCGTCGCCCGCGAGGGGACATGCAAACGATTAGCATTGCAGGGCATATGCAAATCATGTGCGCCCGGCACGCCACCGAGAAGCACTATAAGAAGGGTGCACAGATATTTTTCAAATTGTACCTTTGTCTTATATTTGTCAAATGGTACCTTTGTCTTATATTTGTCAAATTGTACCTTTGTCTTATGTCCTTTTAGCATGAATATCGTATGGATAAGAAGTGAAAATGTGATTGTGATGACGGCAACCAGAAAGCGAAGATACGCAAACTGATTGAAAAAAACAACTAATGCTGTGTTAAGCCTATTTGCACACTGAAGCAACAGAAGGCAATTTGACATAAACGTTTAACTGAAAATAAAGGATATCATGCGTTTCAACTACACTGTGTAAAGAAATTATAAATACACAGAAATATTCTTGCTATTTCTCAATTATCTGCTGTATAGAATGATAGTTGCAACACAAAAATGTACCTCATATAGAATTATTTGTATTATAGAAAAATGTTAGGCGGTATAGTGCTTCAAGATTTTATTACATCATTAAACATAAGTAAAAGTAAAGCTAAGAAGCACATTTTGCTGTAAAGAAATTATAAATACACATCAGATATTACAAAGCAGATAATAATATTTACTGAATTAATAATTTATGACACTTCCATTTGCCTTAATTAGCGATCAAATTCTGTTTGGCATTGCTGTTGCTAAAGTTTGTAACGTGCAAACGTTGATTTTGTCCTAACAGTGATGTATTGCAATTTGCAATTGTCTTGATGATGAATATTGCTGTTTTTTCATATTCAAGCCTGACAAGTGACGATTAACCAGTTTTCATCGTGTTTAATTCTAAGCTCCAAGACGGCGAGTCCATTACGTCCATTTTTTCATAGTAAAACACTGTCTCGTGGAATTAGAAGCATGGCAGGGCGCATTGTCTTGTTGAAATATCCAACTGTTTCCTCCTAATAGAGGTACGATTGCATTTAAATGTTCGTAAAGCATAGCTTGGTAATCCCTGGATGCCATACGGTGATCTATAATGGCAATGTATGATTTTCCGCCATAGCCAAACCCCACACACCATCACAGCACCTCCTCACATTGGTCTGTTAAAATATTCTGTGGGCTTCTTCCGTAAATCATGCTAGTAACACATATTTCAATCTCTGGGCCATCTATATCAATTTTGTTTTCTGCTGAGAACGCAACACGTTTCCATTTTTCAGACCATTTCATTACGTTTTTGGCCCAGTCCAATCTTCTACGTTTATATTCACCAGTGAGTAAAGGCTTTGCCTTCATTTCAATGTACCCATCATTTTTGTTTTGTTTTAGAGTTTTGGCGACTGTCGTATGAAACACTTTTTTTAGAAAAAGATCGAGCAATTTGTCTTGTAGACATATTATCAACCGTTGTTAAATGAAAAACAGGAAAGATGGCACCGAATTATCGGGTGTAATAAGCACGTCTTTTAAATCCGTTCTGATGAAAATTAAATTTAGCTATTCAAAGTCAATGGAACCGGTATGAAAAACAATAGTATCCGACGGAAGAAAAAAGTTTTTCAATCGGGGTTTTAATCCCTCAGATATTGCTGTAAACGGAATCGTGAGCTTACGCCCTCTGGTTGCAGACTTGTACCTTTAGAAAAAACGTTAATTTATATGAGAAACATTTCGCACCAAAAACGCTCTCCAACACAGAAATAATTTTTCAAAACGGTCTCTTAGAAACAGAGATATCGACAAAAATAAGGTGTGACTTTACGTCCCCTGGTGGGAAAACCATGCATTATTTTAGGAAGAAAGTATTCTCTAAGGGTTTTTCCACATGAGCGGTATCGGTCCAAGAAAAAAAAAAATTTAGTCGTGCTTTCAGGAGCCCAGATTTCGCTCCAAATACACCAGAAGCAGAAATTAACACTTATGCCCCCTGGTGGCCAAGCCATTCTTTACCAAACATTAGAAATTATGTGCAATGTATTTTCCATAAGGTCTTGTATGCGATACAGGAAGAATGTTTCAAATCGAAGTTTTAGAAGCAGAAATACCGCAGAAAACGCAATTTACCTTTGTGCCCTCTAGCAGAATGTCTACGATTTACTTGAAAATTTTGAATTTATAGGAAAAACATTTAGCATCGGAAACACTATCCAACAAAGAAGGAATTTTTCAAATCGGACTCCTAGAAGTAGAGATATTGACAAAAATAAGATATACGTCTACGCCCCCTCGCGTAGAAACCATGCATTATTTCAAGAAGAAAATGTTCTTAAAAGGTTTGTCGACATGAGTAGTATCGGTCAACAAACGACTTTTTTTCAATCGAGATTTTAGAAGCTCATATTTTGCTGCAAATATATCAGAAGCGGAAATTAAAACTTACGCCACCTGGTGGCCAAACCATTTTTTACAAAAATTAGAAATTATGTGCAAAGGATTTCCCATCCGGAGCTGTATCCGGTGCAGAAAGAATTTTTCAAATCGGAGATTTAGAAGCAGAGATACAGGGGGAAAGCAATTTATCTTTACGCCCCCTAGCGGAAAGTCTATGAATTACTTGGAAATTTTGAAAATATATGAAAAACATGTCACACTGAAAACACTATCCAACAAAGAAGAAATTTTTCAAATCGGACTCCTAGAAGTAGAGATATTGACAAAAATAAGATATACATCTACGCTCCCTGGCGTAGAAACCATGCATTTTTTCAAGAAGAAAATGTTTCTATAAGGTTTGTCGACATGAGTAGTATCGGTCTACAAACGACGTCTTTTCAATCGAGAATTTAGAAGCTCATATTTGGCTGCAAATACATCAGAAGCGGAAATTAAGATTTACGCCCCCTGCTGGCCAAACTATTTTTGTTACAAAAATTAGAAATTATGAGCAAACGCTTTCTCATCAGGAGCTGTATCAGGTACAGAAATAATTTTTCAAATCGGTGATTTAGAAGCAGAGATATAAGGGGAAACTCAATTTACTCTACGCTCTCTAGCGGAAAGTCTATGAATTACTTGAAAATTTTGAAATTATATGAAAATCATGTCACACTGGAAACACTATCCAACAAAGAAGGAATTTTTGAAATCGGACTCCTAGAAGTAGAGATATTGACAAAAATAAGATATACATCTACGCCACTTGGCGGAGAAACTGTGGAATATTTTAAGAAGAAAATATTCCGAAAAGGTTTATCAATGTGAGTGGCATCAGTTCACGAAAGAATTTTTTTAATCGATATTTTAGAAGCTCAGATGTTACGGCAAATACAACAGAATAAAAAATTAACGCTTACGCCGCCTGGTGGCCAAAATATTATTTACCAAAAATTTGAAATTATATGCAAAAGATTTTCCATCAGGAGGTGTATCCGCTGAAGGAAAAAGTTTTCAAATCGGAGTTTTAGAAGAAGAGTTATCGGGAAAAGTGTAATTTACTTTTACGCCCTCTAGCGGAAAATCTATGCGTAATTTGAAAAAGTAACTATATCTAAAATACTATTCGACGTAAATGGAATCGAAAGATAAAAGAATTTTTTCAATCGGATGTTTAGAAGCAAATATGTGGAATAAAACATATTTTTGAATTCGACATCATCTGCATTTACGCCCTCTAGCGGCAAAATTGTGCACCGTAAAAAAAAAAACGAAATAAAGGATCATCATTCGTATATTTCCAGCTTCCCAATGCAAAAAGAATTTTTCAAATCGGACTAATAGTTGCAGAGATATCGTGGATACAGAAGGACGGACGGACGGACGGAGAAATCGGTAACATAAGCATGATCTTTTTTTACAAAAGACGTGCCAACAATTCGTTTACCTCTTGCACTCAGTGACGGCTTCCGTCCTATCCTTGTTCTCCTACTGAGTTTATCCTTATCCCTTGCAACATTTTGCACGTCTCCTAAAGATCTTTCGATTACCTTGGCAATTTTTCTGTAAAATTTTTTTGGCCAAGGTATAATAAATAATTCAGCACTCCTTTTGTAAAAAAGATTGTGCTTCTGTTATCGGTTTGTCCGTCCGTCCGTCTGTCCGTCTGTACCCACGATATCTCGGCAGCTATTAGTCAGATTTGAAAAATTCTTTTTGCATTGGGAAGCTCGAAATATGCAAATGATGATCCTTCATTTCGTTTTTTTTTACGATGTACAATTTCGCCGGTAGAGGGCGTAAATGCAGATGATGTCGAATTCAAAAATACGTTTTATTCCACATATTTCCTTCTAAACATCCGATTGAATTTTTTTTTTTTTTTATCTTTCGATTCCATTTATATCGAATAGTATTTTAGATATAGTTACTTTTTCAAATTACGCATAGATTTTCCGCTAGGGCGCCTAAAAGTAAATTACCTTTTCCTCGGTAACCTTCTTCTAAAACTCCAATTTGACATTTTTTTTTTCAGCGGATACATCTCCTGATGGAAAACCTTTTGCATATAATTTCAAATTTTTGGTAAAGAATACTTTGGCCACCAAGGGGCATAAGTATTAATTTTTGCTTCCGATGTATTTGCCATAAAATCTGAGCTTCTAAAATATCAATTGAAAACATTCTTTCGTGGACTGATGCCACTCACATCGATAAACCTTTTCGGAATATTTTCTTCTTAAAATATTACACAGTTTCTCCGCCAGGGGGTGTAGATGTACATCTCTACTTCAAGGAGTCCGATTTGAAAAAAATTCCTTCTTTTTTTAAGTGTTTTCCGTGGGACACGTTTTTCATGTAACTTCAAAATTTTCATGTACTTCATAGACTTCCCGCTAGGGGGTGTAGCGGTAAATTGCGTTTCCCTATATCTCTGCTTCTAAATTTCCGATTTGAAAAATTCTTTCTGCACCGGATACAGCTCCTGATGGGAAATCGTTTGCACATAATTTCTATTTTTGTAAAAAAAAATAGTTTGGCCACCAGGGGGCGTAAATCTTAATTTCCGCTTCTGTTGTATTTGCAGCAAAATATGATGTTCTAAATTCTTGATTGAAAAAAACGTCGCTTGTTTACCAATACTACTCATGTAGACAAACCTTTTGGAAACATTTTCTTCTTAAAATAGTGCATGGTTTCTACGCCAGGGGGCGTAGATGCATATCTTATTTTTGTCAATATCTCTACTTCTAGGAGTCCGATTTGAAAAATTCCTTCTTTGTTGGATAGTGTTTCTAGTGTGACATGTGGTTCATGTAATATAAAAATTTTCAAGTAATTCATAGACTTTACGCTAGGGGACGTAAATGTAAATTACGTTTCCCAATATATCTCTGCTTCTAAATCTTCGATTTGAAAAATTCTTTCTGCACCACATACAACTCCTGATGGGAAATCGTTTGCACATATTTTCTAATTTTTGTAAGAACTGGTTTCGCCACCAGGTGGCGTAAGTCTTAATTTCCGCTTCTGTTGTATTTGCAGCAAAATATGAGTTTCTAAAATCTCGATTGAAAATAAAGTCGTTTGTTGACCGATACTACTCCTCATGTCGACAAACCTCTTAGGAAAATTTTCTTCTTGAAAAAATGCATGGTTTCTACGCCAGGGGCGTAGATGCATATCTTATTTTTGTCAATGTCTCTACTTCTAAGAGTACGATTTGAAAAATTCCTTCTTTGTTGGATAGCGTTTCCGATGCGAAATGTTTTTCCTATAAATTCAAAATTTTCAAGTAAATCATAGACTTTCCGATAGGGGGCACAAAGGTAAATTTCGTTTTCTGCGTTATTTCTGCTCCTAAAGATCTGATTTGAAATATTCTTCCTGTATCGCATACAAGACCTAATGGAAAATATTTTTCACATAATTTCTAATGTTTGGTAAAGAATGGTTTAGCCACCAGGGGTCATAAGTGTTAATTTCTGCTTCTGAAGTATTTGTTGCAAAATCTGGGCTCCTTAAAATCGAGTAATTTTTTTTCTTCGACCGATACCGCTTATATGGATACACCTTTTGAGAATACTTTCTTCCTAAAATAATGCATGGTTTTCCCACCAGGGGACGTAAAGTCACATCTTATTTTTGTCGATATCTCTGTTTCTAAGAGTTTGTAAGCTCACGATTCCGTTTACAGCAATATCTGAGGGATTAAAAACCCGATTGAAAATCTTCTTTCTTTCGTCAGATCTATTGTTTTCCATACCATTGACTTCGAATAGCTTTGATAAATTTAATTTGCGTCAGAACGGATTCAAAAGGCGTGCTTATTACACCTGAAAATTCGGTGTCATCTTTCTTCTTGTGACCTCTCCCCCATCTGTACCCCTTGGAATGTTAACGCAAAATACAGTAGAAGTCTGTTTACTTGCAACAAAAAGAATGAGGAAGATCTGCGTAATATAAGTAACGTAAGCTACGCAAGCAAGATTTGCATATGTCGTTCTTCAACGACATATGCAAATAGTAGCAAAAGAACGACATTTGCATATGCCGTTCTTTTTGCTACTATGCCCCTTTCATTTTTTTCAGAAATAAAGTTCCTAAGAAACAAGTTAGTAAAATCATGCAATGCATTGATTATGATACGCTTTCCACCATACCAGAAATAATTACTCCAGTTATCACTCAAGTTATGAGGATAATGGCTGTGGAATAAATCTCGCTCTTGTGCCCTGAACTTTGATCCCATTTCGATGATATTCTACTGAACCGGTTCAGTATACCTCCGAAATAACATGATAAAGTTTTGTCGGAATGGAAGCATTTTTACGTAAGTTATGCTGCATAAGGGCTATGGAATAGATTCCGCTCCTGTGTCCTAACCTTTGACCCCATTTCGCAAAATTTAATAGGCAGGCCCCCCTACAACATACTAACATTTCATCCAGATCGAAGAATTTTTACGTAAGTTATGACGCATAATGTCGATGGAAGTGATTCTTCTCCGATGTCCTGACCTTTGACCCCATTTCACCCATTTTCAATAGGGTTTGTCCCCAGATGGTCCCCTACCGTATACTAAAATTTGATCGAAATCGAACCTTTTTTACGTTAGTTATGACGTGTAAGAGCAGTGGAATGGATCCCGCTCCTATGTGCTAACCTTTGATTCCATTTCGTTCACGTTCAATAGGGTTCCTTCCCAGGTGATCCCCTTCCACATACTCAAAGTTAATCGAAATTGAACGATTTTTACGCGAGCTATCGTGCGGACGAACATACGCACACAAAGCGTGACGTAATGAGGCAGATGGGAATCGCGTATATCTGCTCGCAAGAGTGTGACGTCATAAAACTTTAATAGGATCCACACACAACCCGTGATGTAATAAGACAGATGGAGTGACCGCACGCCAACATATCAAGCGCGAGATTGTGACGTCATAAGATTGTCCCCAGGTGGTCCCCTACCAAATAATAAAATTTCATCGAAATCGAACCATTTTTACGCACGTTATGAAGCATAAAGGCAATGAAATTCATCCCGCTCCTATGTCCTGACCTTTGACCCCACTTCGTCCACTTTCAATAGGGTTCGTCCCCAGGTGGTCCCCTACCACATACTAAAATTTCATCGAAATCGAACCACTTTTACGCGAGTTATCGTGCCGACAGATAGACAGACGGACAAAGCTGGAGCATATACGCTTCTTCAACCTACAGTTGGAAAGCGTAAATAAAACGAAATAAATGTTTTACTTTATTTACTTAAAAGCAACTTATACTATACGCCGATGAACCATTGCATTATGACCACCTACACAATAAGCTGCAGGACCCCTTTAAGCCCGCAAAACAGCGGCCACGCGGCGAGGCATCGATTCGATGAGGTGGCGATAGGTATCCTGGGGTATCTGGTTCCCGTACATTTCGGGGTGGAGGTGATTTAGCGCGTACCCGCTTTTCCAAGCCGAACCACAAATGTTCGCTTGGGTTCATGTCAGGTAACTTGGGAGGCCAGAGCATTAACAAAAAGTCACCAGAATGTTCCTCGAACCACTCCTTGACGATTCTGGCCATCACCAGCAGGGAACACAGTTGCCATGAATGGGTGAACATGGCCCACAGCGATGTTAAGATACCTGACAGCTGTCAGGGATTGAGCTATTGGGATAATGGCGTCTAAAGTGCTGCAAGAAAACATCGCCTAACACCGCAGTCGCTAACCTGTTTCCGCCCAACACCAGATGTCACAGACTCCGTTTGGTAATCGGCGTATCCGCGCTCGACCGTCTACGTGATGCACCGGGAACCTTGATTCGTCAGACCAGGTCACTTTCTTCCAATCATCTACGGTCCAATCTCTACAATCTTGGGCCATGACATACAGTGTGCATGGGAACCAGGCTGGGTCTTCGGCTACGCAGGCCCATGCGCAGAAGGCTGCGATGAACTGTGTGCTGTGATGACACATTGCCCTGATCACCGTTGTTTTAGCTGCGGGTCATTCGTCGCATTGTGGCCCTTCGGTCGCTGTGAACAATGCGCGACAGTCTCCGCTCCTCTCTGGTATCAGTGAGCTGCGGACGACACATGGCTGGACGACGGTTCGTCCTTTGGTCATCTGAGCACCACTTTTAATACGCACTCACTACAGCGGCATGTGAACAACCCACAAGCCACGTCGTTTCCGAGATGATTCCGAGGCATTGTGCCATCACAATTTGTCCTTTATCCAACTCCGATAAATCGGCATCTTTTTCCATTCTGACTCCGAACACTCTCAAACAGAAAGCAGGTCCTCGAGTTGTACATATGCACCGAATAGCAATTGAATTAGAGATACCTGTCTAGTAACATGTAGTACCATCTTTTACCCTGATGACGGCGGTGATTCGTCTCGGCATGGACTCCACAAGACACCGGAAGCTTTGGGAAGCCATCCGGATCAACGACCCCTGAACAAGCTCCCACAGTTCACGAAGATTTGATGGAGGGACGTAAGAGCCATGAACATCTCTCTCGATGGCATCCCAGATGTGCTCTATGGGATTGAGGCCTGGTGACCTAGCTGGCCAAGTATCCGAATGGTTGGATGAACACTCGGTGGAGTGTTCATCCAACCATTCGGATACAATTTAGGAGCGATGGCACGGTGCATTGGCTTGTTGCAGGATGAGGTCTCCAGTGGGTTGCTGAAGACGCACAAACGGGAGCAAATGGTCTTCCAGGATATCCCGATAACGTTGACCGGTGAGAGACGATGTCACACGTACCAGGGGTCCCATTTCAGTCCACGTAAACAGTCCCCAGACGAGAATGCCACCCCCACCAGCTTGAAGAGTATCCTGCTGGCAAGAAGGATCCATCGCTTCATGTGGTTTGCGCCGTACTCGTATCCTGCCATCCGCATGTACTAACGTGAATCTCGACTCATCAGTCCAGGCAACATTTTTCCACATATCTAGTGTCCAGTGGCGATGTTCCCGCGCCCATGCTAATATTTGCACCCTGTGATGTGCGGTCAGCAGCGGTACCCTCGTGGGACGATGGTTTCTGAACCCCATAGCGAGGAGATGGTTCTGGATGGCGTGGCTGCTTACACGTTTTTGTGCACCAGCGTTAAATTGCCGAGTGATTTCTTGCACTGTGGCCCGTCTATCCGCTGTTACATTGCGAGTTAGCCGACGATGACCCCGCTCATCCACGCGCTGTTGTCCACGGCAGTTGGCCCTTGCAGGGATGGTTTTACCGGATTCGATGTACTCACGGTGCACCCGTGACACAGTGGCTTGTGAAAATCCCAGTGGCTGCACAACTTCCGAGATGGAGTGACCCATTCGTCGGGCCCCGACAATTTGCCCACGATGAAATGCACTTAGTCTTACCCATACTGCGTCCGACTCTTACTGATTCCCGTCGCATCACTCCTTATATTGTCGGATCGCTGCATACGTCATGTCGTTTGCCCACGATCAAATGCACTTAGTCTTACCCATACTGCGTCCGACTCTTACTGATTCCCGTCGCATCACTCCTTATATTGTCGGATCTCTGCATACGTCATGTCGTTTCCGTTTACAGGGCCGCACACATTGTCACATTTGCATAACGCCAGCTGTCTCTAATTCAACTGCTCTTCAGTGTACTGCTCTGTGAACATCACCTGCGCCACCGTTCGGTCTCGAGACGCGGTCATTTCTCTAGGCTATGGATGGTCATAATGTAATAGTTCATCGGTGTATACAAATCATAGCAACTTATGCTGATTATAAATTATTGTTGGTAGAAGTAGAAGGAGTAGTATCATCATTATCAGTAGTTATTGCTAAAATTGTTTCAGAAGAAATCGTTCTTCAGAAACAATTTTTCGAACTCCTTAGTTGCTTTGTTAAAAACTTGGCGACAGGTCTCGAGCCTAATGTACTCTTCTTGTTGCACTTGTTCTTGTCCACATTCAGAATGCATCGGCGGTGTAAAGGTTTGAGACGTAATACATTCATTATCCAGCGAAGTTGTGAAGACCGGCGATGTACATTGGTGTTCCATACACGGTGAGAAAATTTGGATCGATGACATCAGTCTCCATCTGTCCATACTGTTCAGTCTCAATTTGTACAGTTGAAGTGGAAGGTTGTGGCTCTAGAGTCGAACTCGGGTGAAAAGTATCCTGGCGTGCAGACTTTTGGCGCTCCCTACATCCCCTGACATTTCAGTTGATTATTTAGCGGGCTTTTCGCATTCCTGTCCTTCTCCTTTGGCTGTTTCTTCAACTTTCGTCGGTTCTTATAGTAATTTTCCCCTGATATTCGCGGCATTTCTAAATTTTCGTCACCAATTTTTTTATCTAAAAAATAAATAAATTTTCGATACACTTTATTTCGGTTTATGACATACGTCCGTTAGCTCTGACCGTCAGCTACGGTATGCGGTGATCAGAATAGACCGCACGCTAAACCTACCGGACGATTCCTCGTGGAGAAAGAAGCCAAAAACCGTTGTCCGTTGTCCGATCGGACGTCGCATTCCGGAGATATACGCGACGAAAGTTTCGTGACGTCACATCCGGTAACGCACGTGTTCGTTAAAGAGCGACGCGGTTAGTTATGCAGACGCATTAGGCCGCGGATGGCGTAGTGGTCAGCTTTCGTGACTGTCGTGGAGAAGACCTCGGGTTCAATCCCAGGCAGGTACGAACGTTCGAACCACTAAATATCCGCTGTGCGTCGGATGGGCACGTTAAGCCGTCGGGCCCCGGGTACTGCCCCCCGGTAATAAATAAGGGCGTCTTTCTCCCCCTTTCTACCTCACTTCCGTGTCACTTTCCTATCGGGCACTCTAGCCCAAATCTCCTAGCTTCCTATTTCTAAGGGTTGTTTAAGACCTGGGGTCAGACACTCCCTTCCTAAAATCCTCTACATATGAGCTGAGCTGAGCTGTGCAGACGCACGTATCACAAGGCAACCAAGCCTCCCCGGTGGCTCAGTGGTCTAAGGCGATGGCTTCTGATTATTCGTCCGAGATGGGTCCGGGTTCGAATCCCGTGAAGCATGGATGTTGTGTTTGTCCTATGGCGCTGACTCTCTCCCTTCCCTGGAACCAGTGGTCCTAAATTCAGGACGGGCAACTACTTATAGCCCACTGAGTTGCTCACGGTGGTCGTTAAACCTCCAATTAAAAAAAAAAAAGGCAATCAACATTTAAAAATGTGACACGGGGTGGGTATGCAAATTCGAAGGACGTGGTGGCGTGAAACCATCAGTTGTATGCCTGCGCGATACGGCAGGAAGGGATGAAAAGGGCTGGCGATGGTAGCAGGTAAGCTCATACTGCGTTGGTACATTTGACAGTAGTGTGGGTAGCGATATATCGTACAGTTTGAGAGAGTATTGTAACATGTATCTCCCATTGGGGGAATAACATGGTTAAGCATTGCGTGCAGCAAGGGCCTCCTACAGCGAGCGATACCCAGCACGACGGCACCCGGACGCCCAGGTCATACGGCAGCTTGACGTTCGAATGCGCGACACAGGCAATGTCGCACCACGTCCAAGTGCAGACAGTGGCGCTGGACCCTCTGTGAGAACACCATCCCTCGAGGGCGCCATACTAGAGTTGATGGAGGAGGAGCTGACCAGCAGCCGTGCGATCGCGCGACAGTTCGGTGTGCACCAAAGTACCGTACTTGCCGTTCTACACGATGAAGACCTGCATCCATATCACATCACTCGGGTGCAAGGCCTATTACCACAGGATTATCTTTGAAGGCAGGCATACTGTGAGTGGCTGCTACAGCAACATGCTGCCGATAATAGTTTCATCCGCCGGATCTCGTGGACTCATGAAGCAAGATTTACACGGCAGGGTATCTGCAACACCCATAATAGTCATGTTTGGGCTTTGGACAATCCCCACGCAACACGTGAACACGCTCACCAGGTCCGTTGGGTTGTTAATATCTGGTGTGGTATTGTGGGCGATATCCTAGTGAGACCATATCTTCTTCCCGAACGTGTCACAGCTGCCAACTACATGGTGTTCCTACGTGATGTTCTGCCGGACTTACTGGAAAACGTACCATTGGCTGTTATCAGCAATCTATGGTTTCAGCATGACGGAGCACCGGCGCATTACGCTGCAAATGTTCGCCAGTGGCTGGATACGGAATATCCCGGTCGATGGCTTGGCCGTGGTGGTCCTATAGCATGGCCCACTAGATCGCCGGATCTTTTTTTTTTTTTTTTTTTTGATTGGAGGTTTAAAGACCACCGTGAGCAACTCAATGGGCTATAAGCAGTCGCCCGTCCCTAATTTAGGGTCACTGGTTCCAGGGAAGGGAGAGAGCCAGACAAACACAACATCCATGCCTCACCGGGATACGAACCCGGACCCCAGACGGACGAATGTTCAGAGGCCAGCGCCTTAGACCACTGCGCCACCGGGGCGGCTCGCCGGATCTTAACCCATTGGACTTCTTCCTCTAGGGTAATCTAAAGGAACTGGTATATCGACGGCCTTTCAACAGCCTGCACGACCTGGTGGCCACCTTACACGCGGCCCTCACAACTGTAACCCCTGCTATGCTGCAACGCGTGCAGATGCCTTGTGACGTGCCTGCCAGCAGGACGCACACGACATAAAGGCACATAGCAATCAGAACAAATGTCTGCGTAGCTCAGTTGGTAGAGCGACTTGTTCCGGAATAAGCGGCCTCGGGTTCGAATCCCGGCGTAGACCAGAAATGACGGAGAAATTTACTTCGTTATAATGGCGCCCGAACTATCCGGATGACCCGGCCGTTCAAAATCTCGCATTGGTGTGATGTTATTTCCACACCGCGAGACAGGAAAAATCAGACAATTCCTTCTCCAGCGCTTCGAAAAATAAAAATGTGTGATGTTGCATTCCACACAGCAGATTGACTGGGAGTTCTCAAGTGCACGTTCTACAGTGGATGGCTGCCTGCAACGAATCATGGTCACGGCTGACCCGTGGGCCACGCCCCCGGCCCTCTTTAGGGGGGGAAATGTGACGTACCTGCCAGCAGGACGCACACGACATAAAGGCACATAGCAATCAGAACAAATGTCTGCGTAGCTCAGTTGGTAGAGCGACTTGTTCCGGAATAAGCGGCCTCGGGTTCGAATCCCGGCGTAGACCAAAAATGACGGAGAAATTTACTTCGTTATAGCCTATTTCTCGGCGGGCTGCCGCCTGTTCCGCACTAAAAGGTGATCATTTTGAACACATGTTGTAATCTGACACGAATCCACGTGTTTTATCATTTGTGTTGTAGTGGTACGCATCAATAAATTGCATGTTTTCTGTCAAAGGGATTGGGTAAGTTATTTCTAATGTCTGTATTCTTACCTGATGTGATGTCACGAATTTTCGGCGCGTATATTTCCGGATTGCGACGTCCGATCGGACAACGGGTCTCGGCTTCTTTCTCCACGAGGAATCGTCCGGTAGGTTTATTGTGCGGTCGATTCTGATCACCTTGTACATTCAGTAATTATCAATCTTAAAACAGCGTGTGGCGAAACAAAATCAGGCGAAATTTAGCTGAACTTCCTAACGCTAATGTATCGAAGGGTTAAGGGGTGGAGGGTTGAAACTTGTTTTGTTATACATGGGACTCTATAAACTATCTAATGATGTATTACTCTACAGTTATTAGTTTGGAAGATATAAGCGTTCAAAGCGCGACATGTTTTCGTTGCATCCGTACTCCTGATGTTAGCCCCCGCCGCCCCGGTGGAGCAATGGTCTAAGCGATGGCTTCTGATCATTCGTCCAGAAGGGGTCCGGGTTCGAATCCCGGTGAGGCATGGATGTTGTGTTTGTCTTACGCCACTGGCTCTCTCCCTTTCCTGGAACCATTGACCCTAAATTAAGGACGGGCGACTGCTTATAGCCCATTGAGTTGCTCACGGTGGTCGTTAAACCTTCAATAAAAAAAAAAAAAAAAAATGTTAGCCCCCACCCAGGCGGAGAAAGACGTAGTTCTACGTCAAGAAAACAATTTCAGCTAAATCTAAATGGCAAGCATAACAATGTATGCGTGTATAAAGCTCCTGGCTTTTCCATTTTGAACTTCGCAGCGACTCGATTAAACATTCCATTCATATTTGCTGCTCCATCGTAAACCTGCCCGCACATTTAAATTTCCTAGAATTGGAGGGGGGGGGTACATGCCCCCCTCCCGACGCCACGCCTATGTTAAGTACAATGAAAAAAGCATGTTCATGCAAGCGAAAAAGGACTGCATCCCGATAGACCTAGCCGTAGCAACAAATACTTTCCCCATCAGAAGATCTGGTAAAGTGAAATCGTAGAAATGATTTGCCCTATTTCACCCATCATATTATGTGTCTGAAAGAACTAGGTGAATGCCACGAAAATTGGGTCAGGAGAAGTTCATTGCACTTATCTGAAAAAAAGAAAGTGGTGTTTTCGTTCTTGTCTGTTTCTCGTGTTACATTCCACATGTGAAAAAAAAAAAAAAAATCTCGGCGCTTTATGGGACCGATAATGATGTATGACGCGATTCTGTTCCACTGCGTGCAAGGAAGTGGTCTTTTTGACAATCTTTTACACTGCACGCTCTATCCGGCTGCAGCCGACGAGTGTTTTCTTTGTCTTTTTAAACTCCTCCCTTTACACAGTTGTACAGTTATTCTTTCCCATTTTTGCCGGCTTTTCAGATTTAGGATCATTCAGTGATCGGACAGAAAATCAAGAAATATAATTAAATAGCACTAGTTTATCAAAATATTACGTATTGAAAGATGTAACTGAGTTAGTTTTTATTTTTATTTTTTTTAGATTGGAGGTTTAACGACCACCGTGAGCAACTCAATGGGCTATAAGCAGTCGCCCGTCCCTAATTTAGGGCCACTGGTTCGAGGAAAGGGAGAGATCAGCGTCCTAAGACCAACACAACATCCATGCCTGACGGGGATTCGAACCCGGACCCCTTACGGACGAACGATCAGAGGCCAACGCCTTAGACCACTGCGCCACCGGGGCGGCTTTTTTTATATTGAAGGTTTAAAGACCACCGTGAGCGACTCGATGCGGGATATAAGCAGTCGCCCGTCCCAAATTTAGGGCCACTGGTTCCAGGGAAGAGAGACAGCCGGTGCCGCAAGACAAACACAACATCCATGCATCACCGGGATTCGAACCCGAACCCTTCACGAACAGATTTAGTTTAGAAGATGTTGCACATATTTGCGGTGCTGTACGATTGTAGTTTTACTTCATAAAGTACGGGTTTTTAACAAAATGCTGTAGCACTTTAGGAAGAATATGCGTAAAATGATACACTCGTCGTCAAAAAGTTAGTTGCACTCAGAAGGAAGCAACCGACACGAATGAAACTTGGTGGGTAGGTTTGACATCGTGGGGCATGCAAATGATTCAAGTATTACGTTCGGCCGCGCATGTGACGCAAGAAAGGAGGGATCCTAGCGCTATGCCTGACCGGCTAAACATTGAGTGGCCACTTTATTATGAACACCCCCTCAGTACTTCGTTGGGCGACCTTTTGCCTTTAACACTGCGTCGTGGCATGGACTCCACGAGATGTTGATAGGTGGTTTGTGGAATCTGAGACCATGCTTGATGAATAGCACTTTCCAGGAGAGTGAGATTGCAGGGTTGTGGATCCAGCTGTCCGATGGCTTGTTCAACTTCATCCGACAAATTCTCAATAGGGTTGAGATCTGGAGATTGTGGGGGCCATCTAAACAAAGTAAACTCCCCAGCTTGTTCCTGAAACCAATCCTGTACAATACGAGCAGTATGGCAGGACACATTATCTTGTTGAAAGTAGCCATCGCCATTTGGATAAACCATCCACATGACAGGATGCAGTTGGTCCGCAACGATGTTTAGATATGATGTGCCAGTCAGACGTTGATCAACACGAATTAAAGGGCCCAAAGCATGCCAGGAAAACGTTTCCCAAACCATAACGTTGCCTCCACCAACTTAAAGGGTTGTAGCAATGCATTTGGAGTCCATGCTTTCGTGCTGTTTCCGCCAAATTCTCACTCGGCCATCGGCATGGTAAAACTGAAAACGTGATTCATCGGACCACATAATTTGTTTCTAATTATCGACTGTCCAATCCTTGTGCTCCTGTGTGAACTGGAGACGTTTTCTCTTGTTAACTGCAGACAGCAAAGGTGTTCGAACAGGCCTTCGGCGGCTATATCCCATCCGATGCAGTGTACGGCGAACAGTGCGTGCAGAGATCATTTGATGGGATCCTTGATTAAGATGGTCTGTAATTTGCGGCACTGTTGCCCTTTAGTTGTATGTTACCAGTCCAGACACTCTCCGTTCCGCTGTCACTAGTCGATGATGACCACACGTTGCACGTAGAGACCCAGGTTTTTGGCTGACAGTCTAGTCTTTAAACACTTTAACAACAGCTGCTCTGGAACATTTCACGAACGTGGCGGTTTCGGTGATACTCGCTCCATGGCTCCGAGCTCCTACAATCATCCCACGTTGAAAGTCCGTCAAATCGCTTTTTTACCCATCTCGTCACCCAAAAATCACTTCTACCACTTTCGCAAGCACTAAGCTTTCCTTTTTTATACTAGCCTCGCCCTCTGGCGGCAACAGCCTGCAGCCATAGCTGATTTGCTTAAAACTGTCAGGTGGTCATAATAAAGTGGCCACTTAGTGTATAAGGTCGTCCCGTTGCGCGTGCTTGCCATTCCGACTCGAGCTGTTGTGTTGGTTGCTTCCTTTGCAAGTGAAATATGCCTCGGAGAAAAGTTTGGAAGCACTTCGGGAAGTTGGAGGAGTTCGAGAGGGGCCGCGTCGTCGGGCACCGAAAAGCGGTATGGTCTTATATCCGTATTGCGAGCCATACCAGTCGTGCGGATATCACCATAGCACGTTGTTGGCGGCAGTGGACAGAACAAGGCACAGAGCAGCGACAGAAAGGGTCTGGAAGACCTAGACGAACCACGGAGACAGAGGACCCACGGGTCATCCGACATACGCGGAGTGACTTAACAGTCACGATTGCGGACTGTTGAGTCACTAATCGGACGATGCCCCCCATGCATCGTCCGATTAGTGCGAGCACCATTGGCAGACGGCTGCATGACGTAGGACTATACGCACGAAGGCCGTTACGACTGCCCTTAACAACACTGCATCGTCGCCAAAGACTGCAATGGTGTCGTGCCAGACTGTCATGGAGCCACTCAGAAGGGCAGCGGGTGATCTTCAGTGACGAGTCCCGCTTTTCTCTTGGTGGAGACAACCAACGAATCCGCGTGCAGAGGCACCTTGGTCAGCGCCAAGCTGAACAGTTTGTTGTCGAGCGTCACACGTCCAGAAGGCTTGGTGTCATGATGTGAGGTGCAATTGCCTACGATTCCAGATTATCTTTGGTATTCATTACAGGCACTTTTACAACCCAACGTTACGTTAATGAGGTCCTGCAACCACGGGCCCTTCCTTTTTTGAACGCTCACACTCGTGCGATTTTCCAAGAGGACAACGTTCGTCCGCGTACTGCTGCTGTCTCGAGAGCTTGTCTTCAAGGCACTGACACTCTACTATGGCCAGCCGCATCGCCAGACCTATCGCCAATTGAAAACGTGGGCGATGCTATTGGAACAGCTATCCACACTCCACCTCTAGCGCACAATCTGCAGGAACAGCGTGAGAAGATTCAAGCTGCATGGGATGGTTTATCGCAGGACACCATTAAGGACCTGTACAACTCTATGCCGAGACGTCTGACATGCTGTGTGAGCAAACATGGCGGCCCGACACCATACTGAGAGACACTACTTATTGGCGTATAGCTCAAGAAATATTGCCCATATCAGTCTCAATGTTTAATCATTTATTGTTCCTGCTAACATTTACCTTCCTCCCGAACAGTATTGCAATCCGACACGTTTTTCTGGAGGCAACTATTTTTTTTGAAGATGAGTGTACATTACCAAATAGGAAAAATGTAGAAAAAATGAATTTCAATTATTGAAAGTACATCATCACCATCATCTACTTAGCAGGCGATTTAGGCCCAGAGTTGCTCCAGGGTCGCACTTAGTGTGAGCCTCGGGAAAATATTTTTGTGGGCCCCTGTCTATATAAACAATTTTATTAATAAATGCATTGCAAAAATTCATGAACCAATGTGAGGTATACTATTCTAACGATGAAGATTTAGAACAATGAGTAGAGAAGAGATAGTTACGTATTTGTTTATTGTCCAATCAATGCTCTCTTGAAATCTTTAGGCCAATCCCTGCATTAGTAGAATGTGATGCCCTTCACTGTTGATCATTGTCTCTCTAGGGATAAGAGAGACTAGTCATGACCACGGACATCTTCTACAGCGCTTGACAAAGAAACAAATGTCGAAAAGAGGGGCTTTTTCACTTGTTTTCGGAATCCCAACGGGAAACATTTCGATTTTATTGTCAGCAAGCCTTATTGCAATATATCAGATTGAGATGAACGTAATGGTATGAAATGCGCGGGAGGTAAGGCTTAAATCCGGATCAGAGACTTTCTTTTATGTACACTGGTGTTCAAAATTAAGAGAATTTGCACATTTTGTCGATTTTCACAAAAAAGTCCGGAAGCAAAGGTACAAATTATGCCGCCGAATAAGAATGCAAATTTGCAGTGTCGAATTCCCAAGCGTGCACGTGCGTGTGGGCGGAGCTGTGACAGCAGAGAGCATGAAAAGCACACGTGGCTTTTTCCGCAATTAGTTCGCTCGTACTCCTCGGCGACATTCGTTGTATTTCTTGCAGGAGTTGGCTCAATTTCATAAGCAATCAGGTAAAATGAGTTGCCACGAACGTTTTGATGACGGAATGAGGTGGAGAATCGTCGGTAGATTGGAGGCAGGGCAATCGCAAATTCAGGTTGCTACAGAGCTCAATGTAACGCCCAGTGTCGTCTGGATTTTTTGGAAACAGTTTAAAGACACCGGATCCATATCGAGAAAGACTGGGCAAGGTCGTTCAAGAGCCACGACGGCCAATGAAGATCGTTATTTGGCACTTTCAGCGAGGCACCACAGGACTTCTACAGCTGCACAGCTACCTCGTGAGCTGCATGCCGCCACTGGAACCCGAGTTTCAAGGGTTACTGTTTCCCGAAGGCTTCACGAGAGAGGGCTTTTTGCCAGAAGACCCGCTGTTTGCGTCCCGCTCACTTCAGCACATAAGACAGCGAGTTTAGCATGGTGCAGACAATATCAGCCTTGGACCAGACTTCAGTGGTGTAACGCTCTCTTCACAGACGAATCGCGATTCAGCCTGGACACTGATTCTCGACGTACCTTCATCTGGAGAGAACCTGGGACCCTATACCTTTGCTCCAACATCCGAGAAAGGGACCGCTATGGCAGCGGATGTGTCATGGTCTGGGCAGGCATCATGTTGGACGGCCGCACACCTCTCCATGTGTTTGACAGAGGCTCCCTGACTGCTGAGAGTTATAGGGATCAGATCTAATAGCCCTATGTTCGACTTTTCAGGGGCGCAGATGGCCCTCGGTTTCTTTTTATGGACGACAACGCTCGTCCACATAGGGCTCACCTGGTCGACGATTATATTGAAAGTGAGGATATTCGCCGGACGGACTGGCCAGCCCGATAGCCAGACCTAAACCCTATCGAACATGTCTGGGACGCTCTTGGGAGGGTAATTGCAGGTCGCTATCCCCTCCGAGAACCATCCAGGCACTGTAAAATGCGTTGCTGCAGGAGTGGGACCGTCTGCCACAATGACTCATCAACTGCCTCGTTTCCAGTATGACGTCGCGCTGTGAAGGCTGCATGACTGTGAGAGGGGACCATACCCAATATTAGAGTCATTTTATGTTCGATCTTGCAACGTGGATTTTGGAATTCCTGCGCTGATGAGCTTTACTGACGATCATGACTGCGTACCATGACTGTTGTATGGTATAATTTTTTCTCTTATATAACTGTGTATCCATACCAAATTTCATTAAAATGTGTCCATTAGTTTTTTAGAAATTCGACAAAATGTGCGAATTCTCTTAATTCTGAACATCAGTGTATAAGACTGCGTGTCTTTCGATGTTCTATTCATAGACCAACGGACATAAGATACACACTGAAGAGCACTTGAATTAGAGACAGCTGGCGTTATGCAAATGTGGCGCTGTGGGCGGCCCTGTGAACGAAAACCACATGACGTATGCAGCGATCCGACAATATAAGGAGTGATGCGACGGGAATCAGTAAGAATCGGACGCAGTATGGGTAAGACGAAGGATCTAAGCGCATTTGATCGTGGGCAAATTGTCGGGGCCCGACGAATGGGTCACTCCATCTCAGAAGTCCTGCAGGCACTGGGATTTTCACGAGCCACTGTGTCACGGGTGCACCGTAGGTACATCGAATCCGGTAAAACCATCCCTGCAAAGGCCAACTGCCATGGACAACGGCGTGTGGATTAGCGGGGTCATCGTCAGCTAGCTCGCATTGTAACAGCGGATAGACGGGCCACAGGGCAAGAAATCACTCGGCAATTTAACGCTGGTACACAAAAACGTGTAAGCAGCCACACCATACAGAACCATCTCCTCGCTATGGGGTACAGAAGCTATAGTCCCGCGAGGGTACCACTGCTGACCGCACATCACAGGGTGCAAAGATTAGCATGGGCGCGGGAACATCGCCACTGGACCATAGACATGTGGAAAATTGTTGCCTGGACTGATGAGTTGAGATTCACGTTGGTACATGCGGATGGCAGGATACGAGTACGGCGCAAACCACATGAAGCGATGGATCCTTCTTGCCAGCAGGGTGCTCTTCAAGCTGGTGGGGGTGGCATTCTCGTCTGGGGACTATTTACGTGGATTGAATAGGCACCCCTGGTACGTGTGACATCTTCCCTCACAGGTCAACGTTACCGGAATATCCTGGACGACCATTTGCTCTCGTTTGTGCGTCTTCAACATCTCACTGGGACCTCATCCTGCAACAAGACAATGCACCGTGCCATCGCTCCCAAATTGTATCCGAATGGTTGGATGAACACTCCTCCGACGTGACCTCGCTTCCTTGGCCAGCTAGGTCACCTGATCTCAATCCCATCGAGCACATATGTGATGCCATCGAGAGAGATGACCCCCCCTCCATCAAATCTTCGTGAACTGTGGGAGCTTGTTCAGGGGTCGTGGGTCCGTATGGCTTCCCAACGCTTCCGGTGTCTTGTCGACTCCGTGCCGAGACGAATCGCCGCCGTCGTCAGGGCGAAAGGTGGTGCTACACGTTACTAGACAGGTATCTCTAATTCAATTACTCTTCAGTGTAAAATGATATACGAAATTCATAAATTATCACAAGTTTATTAAAAAAATGATTTTTCTTGACATCATTTCAGCAAAATTATTAATTATGTTGTTGAAATCCAAAATTTCACATAATGTATGCAGTCGCATCAGAATAGTATGACCCTCCCGGAATTACAGTGTCCCCACCCAGGCGTGTCACAGAGTGCACGTGAAAAGGTTGATCGCACGGAGATATAAGCGGCCGGCCAAGACAGATGAGCCATAGTGCGTTACGTGAGCACAATAGGCAGAGGTAGGGATTTGACGGACGTTCAAAAAGGAATGACCATCGGCTACCGTGCCAAGGGTGGAAGCATCTCAGAAGCAACAGACTTCGTGGGCTGTTCGCGAGCTGCTGTAGTAAGGGTGTACCAAGAATGGAAACTAGCACACCGAGTATCTTCCGACGTCATGACTCTGGTGCCCCAAAGGCCATCGATATCAGAGAAGAACTTCGCCTCTGTCGACTAGTAAAGGGAAATCGACGCGCGACAATGCAGCAATTGACCACGTAAATGAACGCTGGGGCACCCAGGTACGTGTCCTCGATAACAGTAGAGCGAACCCTGTTACGCTTGGGTCTTCGGAGTCGTCGCTGCGTTAAGGCGCCCATATTAACCCAGGTCCATCTGCAACGACGCCTACAGTTCGCATGGGACTGCAGTCATTGGACTGTGGAAAACTAGAAAAAGGTTGCCTTCTCCGACGAATCAAGGTTTATAATCCACAGAAGTAACGAGTGGGGGGCAGATACGGGTTAGACACAGGAGAACCAACACCATGACACGCCTTTCGGTCAAGTACAGGACGGTGGTGGAAGTATGCATGTCTGGGAGATGTTTTCCTGGTATGACCTGGGAACACTGGTACCACTGGATGGGTCCATGAACGCCAGTGGATACCTGTCCATCCTCGCTCACCACATGCATTCCTGCATGTTGGACGTTTACCCTGGTGGTGATTGTGCCTACCAACAGGACAATGCAGCCTGCCATGTAGCTAACGGGGTGCGTGACTGGTTCAAGCAGAGGCGGCGGAAAGTGAAATTCGTTGACCGGGCCCGAAATTTCGAATCGTGGTGCGCCCTCTACCTTCCCGGAACAAACAGAAGAAAAACAATGTCTAAGCAGTGGCGCACCCACATGAGTGGCCAAGGCCCCCCCCCCGGCTGATAGAGTGAGTAGAGAATTATTATGTCGAAGTTTGAAACAAAAAGTCACAATACACGATCTACATATACTTCTTAATCATGTACCGTATAATTATAACATAAAATAATTATAAGGGAGTAGTTCTGTTAAATACACTGACGGAAAAAAAAATCCCAACACCAAGAAGGGGTTGTGTTAGATAAACGACAGTTGGTAGGCGGTGAGAGTACATCTGTAAGATGATGTCTCTGCAAATTTTGCGCTCGGCGCATACGTGTGGCGCTAGCAGCGCCCCTCGGAACATGCAAAGCAGGCTTGCTGTAAATACGCGCTGTAACGTTCGTGAGCGTTAGTTATCGTTGAGATTCGACGTACGGTGTTGATGTTAGTCAAGAATGCCTTTAAGAAGACAAAGAAGCCACTATCAACAGCTCACGGAGTTTGAACGTGGTCGTGTAATAGGGCTACGAGAAGGTGGATTTTCTTTCCGCAATATTTCAGAACGACTTGGCAGGAATGTAGCCACTGTGCATGATTGTTTGCAGCGGTGGTCAAGGGAAGGTACTGCCTCAAGAAGACCGGGTTCCGGCCGGCCACGCGGCACTACTGAGAGGGAAGACTGCCGTGTACGGCGTATTGCCGTGGCGCATCGTACTGCGTCTGCGGCAGCAATTCGAGCTGCAGTTGCCACCAGAGTGACCTAACGAACTGTTACAAATCAGTTACTTGAAGGACAGCTCCGAGCCAGACGCCCTGTAGCGTGCATTCCACTTACTCCAAACCACTGCCGTTTGCGACGTTAGTGGTGTCAAGCTAGAGCTCATTGGAAGACGGAGTGGGGATCTGTTGTGTTTTCTGATGAAAGCCGGTTCTGCCTGGGTGCCAGTGATGACCGTGTGTTGGTTAGAAGGAGGCCAGGTGAGCGCCTGCAACCAAACCTGTCTGCGGCCGAGACACACTGGACCTACACCTGGAGTTATGGTCTGGGAAGCAATATCCTATGACAGCAGGCGCACTCTCGTGGTTATCCCACGCACCCTGACGGCATAGTTGTACGTCGGTCTGGTGATTCAACCTGTTGTGCTGCCATTCATGAACAGCATTCCAGGGGGTGTTTTCCAACAGGATAACACTCGCCCGCATACCGCTGTTGTAACCCAATATGCTCTACAGAGTGTCGACATGTTGCCGTGGCCTGCTAGATCACCAGATCTTTCACCAATCGAGCACGTATGGGACATCATTGGACGACAACTCCAGCGTCACCCCCAACCACCATTAACCGTCCCTGTATTGACCGACCAAGTGCAACAGGCACGGAACTCCATCCCACAAACTGACATCCAGCACCTGTACGACACGATGCATGAATGTTTGTGTGCTTGCATTCAACATTCTGGCGGTTACACCGGTTATTAATGTACCAGCATTTCACATTTAAAATGGCTCTTCTCACGCTTACAATAAGCTGTGATCTTAGAACCTTAATCGATTAAATATGTTACCTATACAAATGTATTGCCGCCATTTCATTCCTCTACAACTATTTTTTCGTGGTGTTGGGATTTTTTTCCGTCAGTGCACATTTAGAAAAATCTAACAAGGAAAACAATTTCACTGCTTCTTCTAATCATTTAACTTTCTTGTACTGTAACATTAGTAGTAACTAGATAAGAATAAATGTACAAAAGTCAACTTCCTTAATTGTTACAGCACCTGACTACTTTTCCCGGTAAATGTAGGGGGGGGGAAGGGTCACCCCATCTTGGGAAAATTCTGTGTGCCAGGGCGCACGGGAAATTTCTGGGTGCGCTACTGTGCCTAAGGAGCTTTGTTGGGAATGAGGACCACCCAACCACTTACCTAGTGGAACTTTCTGAGGCACATCACAACAATCACACATATGTCAAATAAAAAAAAATAATAAAAAAAAAATCTTGGCTGAAATAATTGACCGGGCACGGGCGGTTCCGCCGCCACTGGGTTCCAGGAACACGACACCGATGTCTCGCTCTCCAGTGGCCGGCGAAATCGCCCTACCACAATCCCATACAGCACTTGTGGGACTATTTGGATCGACAGGTTGGACGAGCCGACCCACAACTACATAATCTCCGGGACCTCCGTGCTCTGCTGCAGTCCGAATGGGCACGTGTGCTTCTGGCAGCTTTCTAGGGTCTCATTGCGCCCACGCCACGCCGTCTCACCGCCGTCATCCGGGTCAATTCTGGTAATTCCCATTATTAGGTAGGTGGTCATATTGTTCTGATACGACCGTGTATGTTCTATTGACAGTAATGCCAAATTAAATAACTTGTCCTGAGTCATGGTGATTCCATGACAGCTTTTTATTAATTACAATTTAGAGAAACTTCACTTTGTTGAGGTAGTAGTAACTGGAATGCTCAATAAAATTCTCAAAGCAGTACTGAAATTTGGAAATGAATCAGTACAAAAAGTATATACGGGGATCCTATGCTATAGGAGGATTCCGGAACTAGTCTAGTTCAGGAGAACTGGTCCTGTCTTAATTTACCTGTATCTTGACGTTCTCATATCCCATAAAAATAAGGTAGCTTTCGTTTGAATGCGCGGGTCATTTATATTTTGTTTTACTCTGCATATTTCATTTTTATCTTAATAAACTTTTGAGTCCATGATGAGCGGGATCCTCCAAAGCTCTGGGCCCGGAGCAGGTGCCACCCATACCCGGGTCTAAGGGCGATACTGACTTCCACCACAAAGCCAATCCATTATTCTCGAACACATGTCTTCTCAGATATTGCATTCATCCTTTCACAAATTCCCAACTACCAGATCCATCCATCTAATCCTGGATCTTTCCTTTGCCTTGTTTTATTTATTTTGTTTACCAGCACCTCCATCACAATATTTCCATCAGCTTTCCCCATGTATAATAGGGCGGGCCAAAAAAAAAACCTGTTTTTTTAATTTGCATATTGCCTAGGGCGTAAAAGTTGCCATTTAGGTCAACAAGAATAACGAAAGAAATTGTTTTGAAATTTATTGATATCTTACGTCTCCGCAAGGCACACTAAATTCGCGTTTTTCCGACCGCATTGGGTCGTAAGTAAAAACGTATGGAACTTTTGTAATTAAAATCGGGTAACCCCCTAGTGCTGAAAAGTGTCCTTTAGTGTTTTCAATAACAGTGAAAAATTTTTTTTGAAATTGATTAATATGCTATGTCTCCGCACTGCACGCAAAGTTCACCATTTTATTCCCACATTTGGCCCATAGGCCTAGGCTAGGTAAAGGCATCCTGGCATGTAGGGCATCGGGAAAATGCTTAGGAAATTGCACTGTTCTGAGTGCACCGTGCGTGTACATGTGTAGTACACCCAGTTTGCTTTGCACTGTGTAGCGTGTAGCTCTTCTCTTGCTTCCAGTGTCAGATATGGAAACAACCCAGAACTCCCCACGAGGAGGTGGCTACAGTTCGAGTTCGGCCCACCCTCCCTCTGGCTCAGAATTTTATTTCTACGTGGTATATCTTGTTCGGTAACCCACTTTACTCGAAAAATGTGGCAATAATTGTCGTGATACAATTGTTGCTCTTATGAACGAATCTCTAGCTTCAAATCCACACACTGAGGCAGCTGTTTCGGTTACTAGTTTCACGCAACGTTCCACAACTTGCGTGTGGCAGGGAAACTTGGTTATTTCTTCGCCAGCGGCGGCAGAAGTTGCGATTAGTCGATGCAAATCTTCGTCTGAGATGTGTTTTGTCAGCGGTGGTTTGATAAGACGGGTTTTAGTCCAGTCGGTCATTTCATAACATTCATTAGTATCCAAATTTAATTGCTGCACTTCGAATTCTCTTATGACATCATTCATTTGTTGTTGTCTAGCTTTCTTTATTCTTCTCCATCCAAGAGCTCTAACGTGGGTACATTCGTCCGCAATCATACTTAGCAATATATTCTCTGGGTGACTGAAGAACGCGTTTCTCTTGATCACTGTATTTCAAATCCATGAAGCGCGATAAGTTGATCAGTTTCCAAAAGTGTTTGGTCCCTTCTGCGCACGAAGGCTTCATCATTACGGAAAACCAGACCGGGGCATATACCTTCATCGTGTTGTTGGCAAAACAGATCAAAGTTTGGGATGGGGTTTGAGTGGCGACATAGAGGCGCTTGGCTCCCGCGAATGTGACAGTGGTACTGGATTTCTTCTAGAAAGGCTGACATCACAGTCTCCCTGTGACACGGCGCGACAGATTTCCAGTGAATACTGCTGGTCGGTACTGAGTTCACATGTATCCTGCAATTCTTTCATGTGTTCTGTCCATTCTACATGAATAGCTGGAAAGTCAATTACTGGGAGGTTTTTACAGCCGTCGAGAGCTGCCCCAATCTCTCCTGAACAAGTTGCAGGACCTGTTGATTTACCATCAAGTTCATTAAGTAAATGACGAAATGGAACTTCATTGAAAATGAACAAGAACACCAGCCACTGCAAAGAACGTTGCAACTGAAGTTCCAGTTGACGTATAGCACCATTTTTCCTGCTGGTATTTATAACGGTTTCATCGCGCCCTAAAACAGTGAGAAAACTTGAGTCAATGCCATTAACTCCTAAAAATTTAGTGATGCTGTTTACGATGCTTTTGCTATGACCAGAAGTGGGGGTCACATGGCCGAGGTACTTCGATCGAGGCTCCTCCAAGAGAGCAATGTGCTCTTCTTTCTTCTCGGAACGATAATATTTATCATCTTTTTTTTATCTAGGAACAGAGTTGAGTCATTCCTTCCATCAAAATAGAGTCCGCGAACGACTTTTCCTGTCTGTCTGGGATTTTTCCTTTACATCTTTAGATAGCTTAATTTTTTCACGGATAATTTTGTTTTTATCAATGACTTCCTCGAGACTAACGACTGTAATGATGCCTAGTAGAGATTCGTTCATAAATGCAACAATTGCATCACGGCAATTAATGCCACATTTTTCGAGTAAAGCGGATTACCGAACAAGATATACCACGTAGAAATAAAATTATGAGCTGGCGGAAGGGTGGGCGGAACTCGAAGTGTAGCCATCTCCTCGTGGTGATGGGTTGTTTCCATATGTGACATTGGAAGCAAGCGAAGAGCTACACGCAACGCATTGCAAAACAAACTGAGTGTACTACACATGTACACGCACGGTGCACTCAGAACAGCGCAATTTCCTAACCATTTTTCCGATGCCCTACATGCCAGGATGCCTTTACATAGCTTAGGCCTATGGGCCAAATGAGGGAATAAAATGGTGAATTTCGCGTGCAGTGCGGAGACATATCATATTGGCCAACTTCAAAACTTTTGTTTCACTGTTATTGGGAACACTAAAGGACCCTTTTCACCACTAGGGGGTTACCCGATTTTAATTACAAAAAGTTCCATCCGTTTTTACTTACGACCCAATGCGGTCAGAAAAACGCGAACTTAGTGTGCCGTGCGGAGACGTAAGATATTGATCGATTTCAAAAAAAAAATTCTTTTGTTATTCTTGTTGACATAAATGTCAACTTTTCCGCACTAGGTGATATGCAAATAAAAAAAAGTTTTTTCGGCCTACCCTAATGTCCAAGCTTATACCATTCTATACATAAGAGGACGTCTGACTTTTTATAGATCTGTTGGCAGTTGACATGGCACCCCCGCGCAGAGTGGAACAGACCCAAACCGAACGCAGGTAATAAATAAGAAGACAGCAGGACGTTCCAACAGTCTATCACAATTAACGAACGTGAGTAAATGTGGCGATCTGAGCGACTTTGATCGTGAGCGTATTGTCGGCGCAAGACAGATGGGTCATTCTATCGCCCAAGTGGTAAGAACCCTAGGGTTCCCGAGGGCAAGCGTTTAAAAAGTGTGTACCGCGGATATACCATCGACGAACATACCAGGTCCCAGACAGCAAGGGGTGGCCGACTACATGACATTAATGACCTGGGTAAACGTAGACTATCCAGACTCGTACAGTCCAACCGCTTGGCAAGGTGGCGCAAAGAACATCCGGGCTAAATGTCGGAGGCCCAAGCAGCGTCAAAGAGCGAATAATACGGCGCACATTGCATGCCCTAGGCTACGGGAGCCGACGTACTACTCGCGTGCCACTGTTGACTAATCGTCATCGGATATTACACCTCGCCTGGTGCTGGGAACATCAAAACTGGACCTCTGCAGAGTGGCGACGCGTCGTGTGGTCAGATGAATCCCGTTTCAGTTGTACCGAGCTGATGGGAGGGTGCGGGTGTGGCGTCGAAAGTATGAGGCCATTGCCCCGTCGTGCTAGGTCGTCTCTGTTCAAGGCGGTGGTGGCACTGTGATGGTTTAGTGAGCCTTTTCATGGGACACATTAGATCCCTTATTGTCTGAGAGTTCCTTAACCGCTGTGCGCTACCAGCATGTGCTAGCTGATAACCTACATGCTTTCATTCGCGCATCCGGCGGCCTATGCTATGTTTCACTACGAGAATGCTCAGGCCCACCTTTCCGCAACCACCCAAGCATGGCTCGAGGAACACTCATCTGAGTTTAAAACCCTGCAGTGGCCCGAAGGTCCCCGATTTAACCTCTGTGGCAGCTGTCTGGTGGAGCGGAACATGCGATCCATGGATCCTGAACCGATGTCTAGGGTGGAGCTGTGGACAATGTTGCAACAGGCATGGCTGGCATTACCTCTGGAAACTCTCCAGCATCTGATGGAGTCCATGCCTATGCGTGTACAGGCTGTTATTCGCGCTAAAGTAGGACCAAGATGTTACACTCACGGACAATGAAATTTGCCCACTAAGAAGGAAGCATCGGATTGAATTGAAATTTTATGGACGTAATGATACAGATGAATGATACACATGATGGCAAAAACAGAGCTGCAGGACAATTACAGAGGGATCTCTGGCACGCAGTCCGGTCATCTTCAATAGCGCGTCGCACCGCCTCGTGCGGCGATACATGCTGCAATACGGTCCGGCATGGAGCCGAACAAACACCTGATGTTGTCCTGCGGCAGACTGGCCCACACGTGCTGGACGGTGTGCTCCAAATCCCGGATAGTGCGGCACAGCGGCAGCCGGCGTTTCAACTGGTCCCACACATGCTCGATAGGGGGCATGTCCGAGGAGCGGGCAGGCCATGGAAGTGTCTGGGCATGACGTAGGCAGTCCTGGGCAAACCGAGCCATGTGCGGGCGGGCATTATCTTGCTGGTATAGTGCACCTGGAAATCCTGCTAGGAATGAGAGCACATCCGACCGTAGGATCTCATCCACATACCGCTGGCCCGTCAGTGATCCACGTACCACTACTAGAGCTGATCGGCTATCGTAGGCAATGGCTCCCTAGACCATAATGCCTGCAGTGGTGGAGGTGTGGCGCTCGATAGCGAGGTTGGGATTGTGCCGTTGACCTGGGGACCTCCACACCCGGACACGATTATCATTTGACCCCAAAACGAAGCAGCACTCATTGATAAACACCACACGTCACCAGTCTGTGTCGTTCCACGTTGCTCTGGCCTGGCACCACTGCACATGGTGCCGGCGATGTTCCGGTGTTAATGGCAGCCCGCGTAAGGGGTGCTGGGATTGCAGATTCGCTTCCGTGAGGCGTCGAGAAATGGTTCTTGGGCACACAGGAGCCCTTACATTTGCCTCTATAGTGGACCTGGTCCCCGTGGTATCCGTTCGTGCCTGGCGCACGATCCGTCGATCCTCTCTACCGGTGGTCCTCCTGGTCCGTTCGAAACCGCTCCGCTGTGTGGCAGTGCCGTCACGTGTCCACTGCTCCCAACACAGTCGGACGGTATGGTCAGAACGATCCACGTGGCGGGCTATACGGCGCGCCGACCACCGTGTGGTTTTCAGCCCGATGATCAGACATCTCTCAAAGTCCGTAAATTGCGTAAATCGACGTCTCTGGCGTCTTGTCCCTCTGTACTCTTGCTTGCGTCGGCTGGTGCTTTTCGCTTTCATCTGGCATCGACTACACGTCGGTTTATAAGGCCGCCCGTTCGTGCTTGCAGCGCCACCACAGGGTGTGCGGTCATGCGCAATCGCACCAAACGTGGATCATTCTTATACCAGCACGCACTCTATCTATTTGCAAAGTACCAGCACGCACTCTAGCATGTTTTCTTTTAGGTGCGCAAATTTCATTGTCCGTGAGTGTATTATTCAGGTATCTGTAATGTTTTGTCCATCGAGTGTATTCCTGCCTCCACACACCACAGCAGAGTACCCAATATACCTTTCTCAGTACTCTTCTTTCAAACGCCATAAGACGTCTGTCACCAGATTAATTGAAGGTACACTCATCGCATTTAAAACGTTTAGAAATATCTTTTACTCTTATACCGAATGAGTTTGATACATATAACCTTCTGCCGGTGGTGGCCTTAAAATACATCTTTCTACTCCTCAACGGCTATTTTCCGAACTGAACTTCGCTAGCAGGTATATTGCTACTTCATTGTCGATTTGATTAATGTATCACCTCAGTAGCACGTCATCTATGTCTGTCGCCTGGTACGTTACAGCATCCCTCCTTTGAGAAAGGTGGGGCCCGAAGGACCATCTCATTGTGGAAGAATTAACTTTATTAATTACCCGCGTTGTGTGAAAGACTCAGCACACAAATTTTTGAAACCTAACGGCCGAGAGCTTCACTTTCGTTCGGATGCCAATATAACATCGTCTTTCGCAGCAGATGAGATTCGAACCCACGTCCTCCTACTAGGGAACGGATGTTCTCCCAACTGAGCTACGTTCGCAAGCTGCCCAACTGTCGATTTGACGTATGCGTCACCTCAGTAGTACGTATTCTACACAGTCCTATGAGAATAATATGGTCACTAACCTAAGAGCGGGAATAACCTCCCTAGGCCCGGATGACAGCGGCGAGACGGCGTGCCGTGGACGCAATGAGGCCCAGGAAGGTTGCCCGAGGCACACGTGCTTATTCGGACTGCAGCAGAGCACGAAGGTCCCGGAGATGATGCAGTTGTGGGTCGGCAGGTAGAACCTGTCGATCCAAATAGTCCACAAGTGTTTTTATCGGATTGAGGTCCTGCGATTTCGCCGGCCAAGGGAGAACGGAGACAGCGCTGTCGTGTTCCTGGAACCAATCACGCACCTCCTTACCGACGTGGCAGGGCGCATTGTTCTGTTGGTAGACACCATCACCACCAGGGTAAACGTCCAACATGAAGGGATGCATGTGGTCAGCGAGGATGGACAGATAGCCATTGGTGTTCAGGGACCCATCCAGTGGTACCAGTGGTCCCAGGTCATACCAGGAAAACATACCCCAGACATGCACACTGCTACCGCCGGCCTGTACTTGACCGACAAGCGTGTCATGGTGTTGGTTCTCGTTTGTCTAACGCCGTATCCGCCACCGTCCGTTACTTCTGTGGAATAGAAACCTCGATTTGTCGGAGAAGGCAACCTTTTCCCACTCTTCCACTGTCCAATGACGGAAGTCCCATGCGAACTGCAGGCGTCGTTGCCGTTGGACCACGGTTAACATGGTCTCCTCGAAGCAGCGTCGACTCAGTAGACCCATGTGTAGCAGGGTTAACTCTACTGTTATCGGGGACACGTACCTAAGTACCCCAGCGTTCATTTGCGTGGTCAATTGCTGTACTGTTGCGCGTCAATTGCCCTTTACCAGTCGACGGAGGTGACGTTCTCTTCTGAGGTCGATGGCCTTTGGGACTCCACAGTTAATGACGTCAGGATGTACTCGGTGCGCTAGCGGTCCATACTTGATACACCCTTACTACAGCACCTCGTGAACAGCCCACGAAGTCTGCTGTTTCTGAGATGCTTCCACCCTTGGCGCGGTAGCCGTTGATCATTCCTTTTTGGACTTCCGTCAAATGACTACCTATGTCCATTGTGCTCACGTGACGCATTATGGCTCATCTGTCCTAGCCAGTCGCTATTATCTCCGTGTGGTCGACCTTGTCACGTGCACTCTATGACGCGCCTTGGGGGGGGGTACACTGTGATTCTGGGGGTGGTCATATTATTCTGATACGACTGTGTATATCATGTCACGGAGTACTTTACAGACTCCTTGCAAAATCTATAATATTTCGTCACTTCCGAACTACTTTTTTCACAGTTCCTTTTATGTTTTCCTTGTGACGTCTCTCTGTGAAACATCCAGGATTAGTCGCCCATCATTGCTTTACCCTCGTACATTGCAAGAGCAAAAGATGCACTCATCACTCTGCTTTTTGGTTCCCTCCAGATCCTCAAAGGGATTTTTTCTTACCATTTGTACACTGTCTCAGTTCTTCAACTCAAGTAGCACAGACCTAATCCAAACCCATGATTTGTGCTGGTCTCCAAATTATGCAATGCAAGGCCGGTAGTGAGTGGTCTAAGCGCTGGCTTCGGACCATTTGTCCGAGATGGATCCGGGTTCGAATCCTGGTGATGCATGGATGTTGTGTTTGTCTTACGGCACTGACTCTCTCTCTCTTCCCTGCAGCCAGTGAACCTAAATTAGGAACGAGCAACTTCGTATAGCCCATCAAATTGCTCACGGTGGTCGTAAAACAAACAAACAAACAAAAAAAGTCTTATTTTACGTACAACGGCACATTTTTATAAGAACTACTGTAATACTGCGGTCGTTGGGTTCAGGCACTCCACCTGTCAGGCGCAATGTTTGGCGGTTCGTTGCTAGGATGCATAAGCTTACCGAAAGTTCTTTACAAGTAAGTCAACATGATGTTCAACCATTTATTAACAGCACTTATCATACAATGTGTTTTGATGTATATATTTACAATTTAGTTTATGGGTTACACCCCATTGCACGCAAAAGCGATGTCCCTATGTATTTCTCTCTGAAACCTCCTCAGTCCCTTCACTCTTCTTCCCCGACCACTTTCGTGAGGGAGGGCTCTCCTGTTCGACAATTCGTTAACTAATGTCTTTTCCTACCGCCTTTACGCCTGTGTGAAGCTAACCGAATATATCTATGCAAGTGAAGACAATTTTCTTCGAAATTACGACACAACATGGTGTCCTTTAAAACAGCCTTTCAAAGACGGCGAACGGTCTTTCAAAGGGATGGAACTGCCCTTTGGCATACAACGTGCATTATAACTGCAACTTAAGCTTACACACCTACAAAAATACATCTTCAACACTATAACCTAAATTTGAATAATATGTGAACTAAAATCAATACAGAAATGCTATTTAAATATTAAATAAGGCATCCAAACTTTATTTACTACGGCTAAACGCATAGATTCCTCACTTAAGAACTTGGAGACCGCGAAAACGAAAAAAAAAAAAATGAAATTTCCAAAATGTGTGCCTAGAGTTTGTAATTTTTTAAGATATATACAACATCTCAAAGAAAGTGTATTGAAACGTGATTTGTCATTTTTATTATTTAAAAGTCGTTATTGAAATTTTTAATAATGATTTTTACGGTGTTTTGTTAAAATTGCTTCATTTCAGCAAGCTGTCTTCTGAGAAGGAAGATAAAGTGGGAGCAACACGCTAAATTACTTTTTTTATTTTTTTTTTATTTGGAGATTTAACACCCACTGTGAGCAACTCGATGGGAAATAAGCAGTCGCCTGTCTCTAAATCAGGGCCACTGGTTCCAGAGAAGGGAACGAGCCTGCGCCGTTAGGCAAACACAACATCCATGACTCACCAGGATCCGAACCCGGTCCCATCTCGGACGAATGGTCAGTATCCAGCGCTTAGACCACCGAAGACACGACCTCTCCTGACAATTACGACGCGGATTTTGAAAAATAAAAGTGGTGAAAAACCGTTTTTTATATTAAAGCAACGTATAATGCACATAATCTAAATTTATAACTTTTTAAACAAATAATCCGCGAATTATAGGATAAAAATTACGATTCTACGTATTTCGTCACACTGAAAAAATGTTACTAATACAGTCACACCTATTGAGATTGTGACTAATACGTCATATTCTCTCTTAGATTATGAGAGAAGTGTAGATTTCTCTCATTACAGAAGAAATCAGGGAAACAGCGAGTGTATGTGCGAGTTAATATACTCTATATTGACAAAAGTCACCGGACACCCCTTCGAAAGCTAATGAACGGATCCTCTGCATTGTTAAGATCCGAGGTACAGCTGTAAACTGTATAAAATCAAGCCTGCAGCTGACAGCGATCCTATTGCACTGTGCGGTTGAGTAAAAATGTCGCGGCGGGAGAGAACTGACATTGAGAAAGGAAAGGTTGTTGGGTGTTATATTAGTTGGTTGTCCATAAGAGAAACCGAGAGGCGTTTAACCATATCCAAGTCAACTGTTTTGGATGTACTGAATAAGTGGAAGACACATGGCTTGCCTGAAGCAGCAAAACGTACCGGCAGACCAAAGAAAATCAGTGATAAAGGACGTTGAAGCCTCAGGAGAGTCGTTACAGCTAATCGACGGAATACCGCGCAAGACCACAGTGTACAGGTGAGTAAAAATGATGGAACCTCGGTATGTACACGTACCATTCGCAGAGAACTTCATTCTAAGGGTTACCGTGGTCGTGCGGCTGCTATTAAGTCTTTCATCTCCACTCGGAATGCTACTCGTCGTTTAGCATGGTGTAAAAAACATTTATCGTGGACCGTAGATCAATGGAAACGGGTCCTATGGACTGATGAATCCAGATACACGATCCATGAGTGTGATGGTTGTGCGTGGGTATGGCGGCAGCCGGGGGAACGCTATTTATCACAGTGTAATGTTCCTGTGGTCAAGTTTGGAGCTGGCAGTCTACTCGCGTGGCGGTGTTTATCGTGGTATTGTCCCGGCCCATTGGTTATCGTGGACAAACTTGTTAACCAGCACGTCTACCACGGTATTCTGGACATTTATGCCCTACCAACTCTGTGGCAATACTATGGAACCGAGCCTTGTTGGTACCAGCAGGATAATGCACCGAGCCATAAAGCAAGGATTGTTACTGCGTGGTTTGACGATAATTCCGTACCATGTGTGGTACGCCAGCACAGAGCCTTTATCTTAATCCCATAGAGCACTTATGGGATGAATTAGAGCGTCACATAATAAGTTTGGAACCAAAGCCTACTACTAAGCAACAGTTAGCGGTAGCATTATGTACTGAATGGAAGCGCATACCTATAGCTGTGTTTCAAAACCTTGTCGAGAGCATGTGTCGAAGGGTCAGTGCATGCATTAAGGCCAAAGACGGACCGACACCATACTAATTAATGTATGTCAATAAATGTTACGTTGTGTTTCTCTTCTAGAAGTCCAGTGACTTTTGTCAATATAGTGTACACATCGAAGGGCCATAACATTATGGCCAGCGCGTTTTTATGCAAATCGAAGCAACTGCAGGTAAACGACGGCGTGTGTGAAGGTCATGAAGCGGTATAAAGAACACCTGGTACTCAGCTCTGTTAATTAGTCTTATTCTTGTTCTTCAGATGGGAAGAGCAGTGAATTTAAGCGAGTTTGGCAAAGGCCATATTGTTATGGCCAGACAACTGGATCAGAGCATCTCCGAGATTGCAAGTCTTGTGGGGTGCTCACTGTCAGCCGTGGTTAGTACCTTCAAAAAGTGGTCCGAGGAGGGTAAACCATGAGCTGCCGGGAAGGTGTGGGCCGATGACGGCTCATCGGTTCGAAAAGAGCGAAGGCTATCCTGTTTGATAGGACCTAACAGAAGAGATACTGGGGCGCAACTCGCCGGTAATTTGAATACTGGTGGTAAGAGTAATATGTCACAACACACTGTATATCGTACTCTGTTTAAAATGGGGCTACGTAGCCGCAGGGCTCTCCGAGTACCCATTCTGACCTCGTTTCACTGTCGAAAGCGCCTACAATGGGCACGCGAACATCAAAACTGGACCTTGAATGATTGGAAGAAAGTCACCTGGCCCGATGATTCGTGTTCCCTGTTGCCCCATGTCGACGGCCAAGTACGTGTGCGTAGCTTACCTGGTGGCATGTTGGCACCAGGATGCACCGTGAGATGGACACAAGCCGGCGGAGGAAGTGTAATGCTTTGATGTTCTGCTGGGAAACCCTGGGTCCAGTCATTCATGTGCAGGGAACTATGACATCTACCACCTACCTTAACCTCATTGCAGACCAGGTACATCCTTTCATGGCAAGGGTCCGGTGGAGGTAGTGTAATGCTTTGATGTTCTGCTGGGAAACCCTGGGTCCAGTCATTCATGTGCAAGAAACTATGACGTCTACCACCTACCTAAACATAATTGAAGACCAGGTACATCCTTTCATGGCAAGGGTCCGGTGGAGGTAGTGTAATGCTTTGATGTTCTGCTGGGAAACCCTGGGTCCAGTCATTCATGCGCAGGAAAGTATGACGTCTACCACCTACCTAAACATAATTGCAGACCAGGTACATCCTTTCATGGCAAGGGTCCGGTGGAGGAAGTGTAATGCTTTGATGTTCTGCTGGGAAACCCTGGGTCCAGTCATTCATGTGCAGGAAACTATGACGTCTACCACCTACCTAAACATAATTGCAGACCAGGTACATCCTTTCATGGCAAGGGTCCGGTGGAGGAAGTGTAATGCTTTGATGTTCTTCTGGGAAACCCTGGGTCCAGTGATTCATGTGCAGGAAACTATGACTTCTACGACCTACCTAAACATAATTGCAGACCAGTTACATCCTTTCATGACAAGAGTCCGGTGGAGGAAGTGTAATGCTTTGATGTTCTGCTGGGAAACCCTGTGTCCAGTCATTCATGCGCAGGAAACTATGACGTCTACCACCTACCTTAGCATAATTGCAGACCAGGAACAATTAATATATAAAATTCGAGCTCTGAAAACTCAAAACAACACTTTCCTTAAATGCCGTTCGCCTCCATCTAAGTTCGTCTCTTTGTCCTCTTCATTCTCAAGGGCTTCTTGCAAAGTAGCCTCGTGCAAGCGAGCATAATTGAGAGGCGATTCATTTCTTGAGAGGACTGTCAGATCAGAAAGATTTTGCACTTGTTCTATTTGAACTAATTATTTTGCATTTAGTTGTTGTTTTGTTTCTTATTCTCCTTGGTATTTTGATGTGCAAAGAAACTGTGTAGTATGCGTAAATATGCTTTTCCTGATTTCCAGTGTTTTTATTCCAGAAGTAAATTTGAGCTTCTCACTTTTTATAAAACAAAAAACTGATAAAAATGGGGCGGGGGGGGGGATTAGAAAAAATAAGGGTTCCAGTCGAAGTTCCAACTTCTACTGCATTAGTAAGAGAAGCTGAGCAAATAAAAATAAAATATTTATTTGCTCAGCTTCTCTTACTATAAAATGTTTGTTCAAGTGGTTTTGATGCTTGCCCAGCTCCTTCGGTTAGGCGCGCATTGCATATGGACGCTTAGAGGGAATATTGCTACACTGATGGAATGTATCGCTGCAGATTTGTTGTATTTACACGTGCTTCGCCTCTGTAGTACGTCACATCATCTCCTTTCATTTTTTTTTATCACAAATTTGTCGGTGACGGAGATCAAATCATGCCTCCTCGCTCCGGAGCCAGTTGTTCTAACAGACTAAACTACACCTACGGAAAGTGTCGCTGCAGATTTGTCGTCTTGACACGTGCTTCACTCCTATGGTACGTCATACTGTCCTTAGTTGTACACGAAAAGCTAGTTGGAATCCTTATTTCCGGTCAAACTCTCCAATAGGACAAATACGGTCATTTTATTAATATTTTACGTTTGTTTTGTTTTAGAAACGAGGGATTCGTAATTGTATCTTGTGACGTACCTGCCAGCAGGACGCACACGACATAAAGGCAGATAGTAGTCAGAACAAACGTCCGCGTAGCATAATTGGTAGAGTGACTTATTCCGGAATTCGAATCCCGGCGTAGACCAAATCTTTCCTACTTGGCTGCAAGTAGAGAGGGGCAGAAGTGGGCAAAATTTTAATCAGATAAATCAGAAGATAAATGTGTACTAAATTATTTTGGCTGAAATTTGAGAAAAAAGTTATGTATTTTAAAGTTAATAATTTGATATGAAATAAAAAAGAACTCAACTTTACAATGCATTTTAAAGACTTTTACTGTACAAGTTACCTGCGAGTAGGGGAATGTAAACATTCTCGGCGAGATTACCCTCAAGCACCGCCACAACCTCGTTTGAAGTGATGAACTTCGAGTCGTGCTGCAGCAGCCATTATAACGAAGTAAATTTCTCCGTCATTTTTGGTCTACGCCGGGATTCGAACCCGGATCCCCTCATTCCGGAATAAGTCACTCTACCAATTGAACTACGCGGACGTTTTATTCTGATTCCTATCTGCCTTTATGTCGTGTGCGTCCTTCTGGCAGGTACGTCACATCTCCTGGTACGTTACATCATCTCCCCTCCTTTTTTTTTTTTTTTTTTTTTTTTTTGAAGTGCTGGAGAAGGGATTCTCTTATTTTTCCTATCTCGCGGTGTGGAAAGAACATCACACCATTGCGAGATTTTCTGTCCACGCCAGGATTCGAACCCGGATCTCCTCATTCCGGAATAAGTCACACTACCAATTGAGCTACGCGGACGTTTGTTCTGACTACTATCTGCCTTCATGTCGTGTGCGTCCGGCTGGCAGGTACGTCACAATCTGTAAAGTGTCTATAACCCGCGTATGTTTGCGGCTGAGTTTTTTGTATGCAGTAGTTCCATTACATTTGAATTAAAAATAAGTGGCAAGGTAGTAGAAAGAAGGGATATACGAATGAGGTTTTGCCGTTCCCTTCTGGGCAATTTTTGGGGGGTTGGAAAAATGTCTCCATTTTCTTGCTGCTTTTTTCTCCAGCAAAGCTTCGTTACGTTTTATTTTACTGTGGAAAGATAAAACGTTTGTCGGTAAGGAGTCAGCTGCGCTAACTAAACGGAGACCGACGTAAAATTTGCGGTGAAATTCAGGATGTACATAACAGAGATTATGCTACGCCGAACGGATTAATGAAGTCCACATATACTTGGCCATGAGCGGTTAACCAATCAAGAATGTACATCATTCCCAGCCATTAAGTAGGTGCGTATCGGAATTTCTCATATAAACTTACGTCACCATGAATCTGATCCACTTTTTTTTTACATTCGAATGGAATAACAAGCTTACGCTCATGACGAACAGAATAAACAGCTTCGAGTACAAGGTATTTTAATGGTTTCCACGTGTAGAGCCGAACAGGTGCGCATTTGCGTTGACAGTGAAGGACTTGGCGTACGTGATGTTAAGTGACGAAACTGCACGATTTCTGAAAGCCAGGGAGAAATATATTATATCGGGAACATGCTAAATGGTGTGTGAATTCAGCTTCTCTTCGGTTTTAAGCACGATCCACATTTGCATTTTACACGAGGTTAGGATATTATTAAATGTATAATGTCATTTACATATATAATTCTAGTTTGAAAAACTTAATCTTAAAAGTAAAACGATATTGTGAAAGATTGCCATTTTAGATGGACACTACAGTGCTTGGTTTATATCAAACCGAAAATTACAAATTTTTTCTAAAAATACCTTTTGAAGTATACTGTAAAAATTTGCAGGGTCAAATTACGGTAGATTCATTGGCAGCTGAGCGGCCGGTCAATAGTACCACACCGTAATGTTTATTAACTTGTCTAATGACCAGGATGAGCAACTCAATGGGCTATAAGCAGTCGACCGTCCCTAATTTAGGGTCACTGGTTCCAGGGAAGGCCGTAAGACAAACACAACATACATGCCTCACCGGGATTCGAACCCGGACCCCTTTGGGACGAACGATCAGAGGCCATGGCTTAAACCACTGCGCCACCGGGGAGGCTCCCGTTCCTTAGACATGTTAATCAACATTACAGTATTAGACTTTTTTATTTCCCATTAGACATGTTAGTGAACATAACATGTATTATTTTTTATTTGTTATCAGAAAATCGTCTAATGACAAATAAATAATAATACATGCCTAAAGACAAATAAATAATAATACATGTCTAATGACAAATAAATAATAATACATGTTATGCTCATATTTTTTATTGGAGGTTTAACGACCACCGTGAGCAACTCAATGGGCTAAGAGAAGTCGCCCGTCCCTAATTTCGGGTCACTGGTTCCAGGGAAATGAGAGAACCAGTGCCGTAAGACACACACAATTAGACATATTAATGAACATTACGGCATTAGACGTTTTTATTTCTCATTAGACATGTTAATGAACATAACAGCCGCCCGGTGGCGCAGTGGTCTAAGCGATGGCCCCTGATCGTTCGTCCGAAATGGGTCCGGGTTCGAATCCCGTTGAGGCATGGATATTGTGTTTGTCTTACGTCACTGGCTCTCTCCCTTCCCTGGAACCAGTGCCCCTAAATTAGGGACAGGCGACTGCTTATAGCCCATTGAGTTGCTCATGGTGGTCGTTAAACCTCCAATAAAAAATAAAAATGACCGGGACTAAATAATATATCTACTGACCGGGAAATAAAACGTGTTGCCCACAGAAGTGTTGCCAGTCGACTGATCGCACATGAAAAAACAGGTATATAACCACTTTAAGAAGAACGTTGCCAGATTGTCAAGGTTAAAATACAGTAACAGTTCATACAGTTTAAAAACTGTGAACATGTAGTTTATTTACCGAAAATTTATGGTTGACCGCCAGGTGGCGTGCATACGATCTGTAAACCGTCTTAATCCGGATGAAACACAGTCTATTCACGGCAATTTTTTAGTGTACAATCGGTGCTCTGTAAGTAATCTTAGCTTTAACGCTGTAATATCAAACATTTTCAAAACCTTACTCCACCCCGGTGGCCCAAACGTCTAAACGCTGGCTTCTGACCATTTGTCCGAGATGGGTTCGGGTTCAAATCCCGGTGAGGCATGGATGTTGTGTTTGTCTTACGGTATTGGCTCTCTCTAGTGATCCGAAAATTATGAGCGGGCGACTGTTTACAGCCCATCGAGTTGCTCACGGCGGTCGTTAAATCCCCCCCCAAAAAAAAACATAAAACCTCAGAGATTTTATAAATTTACAAATTGTAATAAACTGCCATCGAATTAGTTAGCCTTCGAAACACTCGAAATAAGAAAAAAAGATGTGGGGTTTGAGAACCACAGCGGCAATAAGAACGATTAGAGTGAAATGAACTATCGTTATCGTCATAATTACTGAACGTAAATTATTATACCAACCGCATGTTTAGTACCAATATAATATCAGTTACTATAAATAACTTTAAGGAATATAGAAACGTATCTTTTTCTGTGTCTGGCGCTCTTTGGCCAAACCTGGCCCTTGCGCCATTAAAATCAACTAACTAACTAACAAACTAAAGGTATATTTTTTTCGGAGTTTAACATCCTCCATTACCATCTAAGGCTGGAGAAAGTTGCCAGGACTAGTGGTGCCGGGGAGGAAGCGCCATGCTGCAAGCGCACCACCGGTGCCTCGGGTAGGAATCGTCACCCAGGCCCACGATTAGTCAGAAATCAGCGCCTTTGCCCACTCGGCCACCCTGGTGGCCAAATGGATTTCGTCTTTTAACTGATTACTCTCAGATATAGAGAAACCTACGAATAATGGTCAATGCTCGGACCATAAAACGGTGACCGTTGATGGAAGCTGTCTGTGGTCCGGAGGTTATGCCTAAGTTAACATTGCTAATCCGTTGCATTTGTACAAAAGCAAAATAAGTGTATGAAGCTTATGCATAAGAAAACGGCTTTCTCCAAATGCTAAGTAAAAATCAGCATAATAAATAAATTACGGTATAGAGGATTTTCAGGAAAGCAGTGTGTAACGTCTTATGCTAAACAGCCCTTAGAAATAGCAAGCTACGTTACATGAAAGAAAAAGAAAAGAAAGTTGTTAGACAGTGAAGTATAACTGCGCAGTTTGCTGGCTGAACTCCGGAAAGCAGGAACAGAACTAACATGGACTAATCCAAGAGATACCACAGCCAACATTCCAGGTATCAGCAACCATTCCCGAAGCCCGACTGAAACATACACAGAAGCTAGAGCTCGCCTGACGTAGAATTAAAATTGACTTCTTTCTTTTCACGTAAGCACACCATTGTACTCCCCATAATTTCCTGCACAGTTCCTTCAGCAATATTCTTTATCCCTATTTCATTCCTCTCGCCGAAGTTACAAAGGAACTACGTAAAATCCTAAGAACAAGGTGTCCGGTGACCGCTGTTTAGAGGTTTCGTTGTTCGGAGGTTATTGTTGATGTTAATCCTACGACACCTGTTCTGTATCAACCATTCGGAGGTATCCGTTAATGGAAGTTTTACTGTATTCGTTTTGCTGCTATATCAGTCAGATATTGCTCTGGCAGTATGTAAATTTCTTTCATTTTCATTTATTGCATTTTAGTTGTTACAGACATGGTATTACGTAATCATAAATATATAGCACACATTATGTTTTTGTAACAACAGGGAATGAGGAGGGAAAAGGCCTGATAGGCCTGACGTGCCCTCTTCCCCCAAATGTTATGTTATTATTCAGCACATCACATACGTACTGTGTCACTTAAAGTACTGAAGCTATAGCGCAAAAGTAATTTGCCGGTGGCGGAGCTCGAAGACGCATCCTCCTACTCTGGAGGCAAAACCTTTCCCAGTTAATCTACACCGACGAAATTTATGGCTGCAATTTTGTCGTCTTGACATGCGCATTACCTCTAAGGTAGGTTCGTCCCAAAGCGCAGTAGGAGAAACCTCCATGATTCAAAAAGCATACGAACAGAAGTTAAACAAATGTTTCTAGATGACGTTCTATCTAGCTATGTATGGGAAAGAGACGCCAGTAAGAATAACACACAGTTTCATCTAAAAATAACACGCAAAGACATACTGAACCTGGAACGTGGTCAAGATGCCGGACATCACCCCGCCCAGCTGAGAATGGGATATATTTCTGTGGGTAATGTCCACAGTGTTGTGCATGACCAACTGCATTATCGGAAAAGTTTGCGAGCAGTGGGTGGCTAAGAATATCACAGAAAAAGATAAGGCAAGAGGAATAGGTCTCTTCCACACACATTTGATACGATATCATCTGCAAAGTGAGGACTTCGTGTAGATCGTATTTACGGGAGACAAAACTTGAAATTAATACACCAAAAAGAAGACGAGCATCCATGAAGTGGAAGCCACCCCATCAGCCAAAAAAAGTTAAAATGTTATTCAGCTAAACTAATCATGGCAATTGTTTTTTTGGGATTGTCGGGGTGTACTTCTGATTGATTTCTTGAACCGAGGTTCAAGTGTAACAGCCCGGTCCCGGACGATTCGTCCGACGACGATTGGTCTAATGCCGATTCGTCCAAAGGGACGATTGGTCCAATGTCCGATTGGTCCAATGTCCGATTCGTCCAATGCCGATTCGTCCAATGGTACGATTGGTCCAACGCCGATTCGTCCAATGGTATCATCTTACCAACGGTAAACTTTTTTATTTTCCAGAAAGGAATAATAATTAAAATTATTCTCCTCTTTATATCCTTTTGAAAGATAATTTCTGTATATTTAGTAATTGTAAACATTTTACATAAACCTGCTAAAAGGCACTCAATGGAGCATTTCTCAGCTGTTTGCAAAGCCCCTAGGCCGCGGGCATTTTTTGAAGATTTTAATTTACAACCTAGATATTTGGTATTTGTAAATATGTTATAAAACCTAATAAAAGGCACTCATCCTATCATTTCTCAGGTCTTTACGAGGGACCTAGGCCCCGGGCCTTTTTAGAAGATTTTGAGTTACAACCTAGATATTTGGTATTTGTAAATATTCTATAAAACCTTATAAAAGGCACTCATCGTATCATTCCTCAGGTCTTTACGAGGCACCTAGGCCCCGGGCCTTTTTAGAAAATTTTAAGTTACAACCCAGATATTTGGTATTTGTAAACATTTTATAAAACTTTATAAAAGGCACTCATCGTATCATTTCTGAGGTCTTTGCTAGGCACCTAGGCCGCTGGCCTATGAATTAATATTTCGTGCTTAAATGAAAGCGCAATATTATTAGCTTGATTTAATATGTACACGTTATGAATATGACATCGGTAGAATAAAAAGTCCCAAAAAGGCCTAGTCCTAGAGCCTATGAATTAATATTTCGTGCCTAAGTAAAAGTTCAATATTATTAACTTGATTTGATATGTAAACGTTATGAATCTGACATCGGTAGAATTAAAACTGTTAAAAAAGCCTATGCCTAGGGCCTATGAATTAATATTTCGTGTTTAAGTAAAAGTGCAATATTATTAACCTGATTTAATATGTAAACATTATGAATATGATATCGCTGGAATAAAAACTGTTGAAAAGGCCACTGTCCAAACGCCGACCAGTTGTTTCCATTGGGCAGTTGGCGGAAAACCCCACTGCATTCTACAAACAGAAACGGAACACAAGTACTTAATATTATTTCATGCAAAAGAGAAAAATTGAAGTTGATAGAACGGCTCCTACATCAGTAACTTCATACGGCAGCAAGGACAGTATAACAAGAAAACGCGATCCCCCCTCCCAAAAAAAGAAATCTGTAACCACAATATTACGCATGAAATGTAACATTATTTTACATTCTTTGGACTACCGGTACTTTCGTATAACATCGGAGATAGAATCAGAACAGATGAGACTTTTATAGCACGAGTAGCACTTCGGACAGATAGGATGGAATTGGACCAATCGTCCATTGGACGAATCGGCATTGGACCAATCGAACCATTGGACGAATCGGCATTGGACCAATCGTACCATTGGACGAATCGTACCTTTGGACCAATTGTCCATTGGACGAATCGTACCTTTGGACCAATTGTCCATTGGACGAATCGTCCCTTTGGACGAATCGGCATTGGACCTATTGTCCATTGGACGAATCGGCATTGGACCAATCGGCATTGGACCAATCGTCGTTGGACGAATCGTACCAGACCCGTAACAGCCATATGGCATTGTCTTAAGCTTCACACATTGCGATATGCCGTTCGCCGCAAGAGACGTGTGCTACTGAGTATAGATGTTTCGCTGTTGCACGATAATACCAGGCCACATACGGCTCAACACACGGCTGAGTGGTTTCGGCTATATGGCTGTTAAATTTTGGTGCATTCCGCTTATAGGCCTGATCTATATATGCGTTTCTTGAGTGTTGTTAATAATATTCTCTCTCTGTCTTTCCCCTCTATTTCGTCCGCCCATGGTTGGTTGAGTTCCGCAAAGACGACTATGCGCCCTTGAGGATTACTGGGAAAATAATGAAACCGGCTTGCCATTCCTCTCTTGCGTACAGGTAAGAGACAAAGGGCGTCCGGAGCCGACTTCCCAGGGAACCATATGCGCATTCGCGTCCCCAAACACAGGGAGTCAGCGGAAAACCCCAGGAAAAACCGCAGACAAGATGGCCGGCAGGACCGGGATTCGAACACCCGTCAGAAACGGTCGCCTCCCACACAGCGCCTAGCGACTTAAGTTACTTAACCAACTGCGCTATGCCGGTGGTGTTAATAATAATAACGTATTAATTTTCAATACCTTGGTAAACAGTAACGTTATAACGTATTAATTTTCAATACCGAAAGAAACACAGTAACGTTAATCGCTTAATCGTTACTACAGTTGATTTGGCAATCACACGCCCATACAGATCACAAAACTGCCGTTCGCAATGCCAAAGTCCTTCCTGGGTAATTTTTTGAACTATTTTTTTTTCTTTTACTTCTAGAATCTCTTCCCCAAGTTTTAGGAAGTGTTCGAACCAAGTTTGGTTGAATTTCGGCCACTGGTTGTCTCTGAAGATTGCTCTTAAAAGTTATAATTTAATTGCACACACAATCACGGTGTACGAAACGGTATCTTAATCAAGCCTTTTTGGCTCTCACACAGCAGTCAGTGGCGTAACTACCACCCCCGCGGCTGCGGGGGCGCAGGTAACGAAGGGGCGTACTGTAACTGCCAGTTATAGTTTATGAAAAAAATCGAACACGCACAATAATTAACATAAAGATTCATATTTTGCTTTATGATGTACAATTGTATTTAGCTTTGCCTAAATGCCAAGTTTCACTTTTAAAATACTGAATGTCTTACAGATTGAAAGTGTTCGGCTCTTTGACTTCGGGTTGTAATACGATTGCTCTGCAATAGATTGTAAATAATACGGTCGCTCTCCAATCACCCTCTCTGCGCTGCTGAGGAAAAGCGCGAGGCCTCGTGGAGGATGTAGGAAAACAGTCAGTTACCTAGGATTACGTGCACGACAGGCGTCAACATTTATTCACAGCAGCCGCAGATCTGCTATCTGTAAGAGGGTGATTTCTTCAAGTGATTTATTTTAGTTTTGGGCAAAGCAATTACACCTATTGTCAAATATAATACTTAAAAAGTTAAAACTACAGGGCTCTAGGTACCACCATTACTTTTGCAGACAATCTCTCTGACTTCCTAAGCCCCGCCCCCAAGCACCGCACACACACACACACACTCACCGCGAAAAATGCATTCTCCCTCTTGTTCGAAATCCTGGGAAAATTACTATGCGTGCTGAAGTAAATCTTGCAGGGGTCGCACGTTGTGCTAGTTACGCTACTGACAGCAGTCGTTCTAAGAGTGAATCATTTGCTAAAAAAAAGTTATTGAGACAAAATAAGCGTTTAGTAGAAGTACCTGCCTACAGAAATTAGATTCCAGATCAATGCTTTTTATTGAAAACGAAGTGGAATCAAACCGATGCGGAAATGCCACAGCATTTCACAAGCTGTAGGCAAATCATATTGTGAAATAAGCGTCTCAACTCTGTCTGCTTCCTCACTAATTTAACTGCACATTATTTCCATTTAACTGACATGCCGCTTGTTTGACGGTTGGCTTTGTGTGTGCTTGGAGAATTACAATGCAATAAAATAACCAAACGTCATCAATATCTATTTAATAGACACAAAGATACCTGAGCTGTGTACATTTCTAGCATGAATGGGACCTAACAATAGCACTGGTCTTCAAGGTTTTTATAACATGAACAAATGTAGCTGTTTTTAACTAATTTTTGGTGCTGATTTCAGATCTGAACTTAAAAAATGAGCACCACATCACGTTTTATTTTGTTATGGGGCATTAAATATGTACTATTGTTCCACATTAGCGCTGGTAGGCATGTAAAAAGACACTAGATTTTTTTATTTTCATATTTCGCCACCAGACATGTTATGGGTGGCAACACTGATTTTTTCACAGGTAGAGAATATGTAACGGCAACCGAACCGCCATTGCTGTTTTTTAGCACGTCTTTTGTAAAAAAAAGATCGTGCTTCTGTTATCGGTTTGTCCGTCAGTCCGCCTGTACCCACGAAATCTCAATAACTATTAGTCCGATTTGAAAAATTCTTTTTTGCATTGGGAAGCTTGAAATATGCGAATGATGATCCTTCATTTCGTTTTTTTTACGATGCGCAATTTTGCCGCTAGAGGGCGTAAATGCAGATGATGTCGAATTCAAAAATACGTTTTATTCCACATATTTCCTTCTAAACATCCGATTGAAAAAAATATTTTATCTTTCGATTCCATTTACGTCGAAGAGTATTTTAGATATAGTTACATTTTTACATTACGCACAGGTTTCCCGCTAGGGGGCGTAAAAGTAAATTACATTTTTCCCGATAACTCTTCTTCTAAAACTCCGATTTGAAAAATTTGTGCTTCAGCGGATGCACCTCGTGATGGAAAATCGTTTGCATATAATTTCTAATTTTTGGTAAAGAATACTTTAGTCACCAGGGGGCGTAAGTGCTAATTTTTGCTTCAGATGTATTTGCCTAAAATCTGAGCTTCTAAAATATCGATTGAAAAAATTCTTTCGTGGACTGATGCCACTCACATCGAGAAACCTTTTTGGAATATTTTCTTCTTAAAATATTCCACAATTTCTCCGCCAGGAGGCGTAGATGTATATTTCATTTTTGTCAATGTCTCTACTTCTGGGAGTCCGATTTGAAAAATTCCTTCTTTGTTGGATAGTGTTTTTAGTGTGACACGTTTTTCATATAATTTCACAATTTTCAAGTAAGTCATAGACTTTCCGCTAGGGGGCGTAGAGGTAAATTGGTTTTCCCCCATATCTCTGCCTCTAAATCTCAGATTTGAAAACTTCTTTCTGAACCTTATACAGCTCATGATGGGAAATCTTTTGCACATAATTTCTAATTTTTGTAAAAAAAAATAGTTTGGCCGCCAGGGGCGTAAACCTAAATTTCCGCTTCTGATGTATTTCCAGCAAAATATGAGCTTTTAAATTCTCGATTGAAAAAAACGTCGTTTGTAGACCTATGGTACTCGTGTCGACAAACATTTTAGAAACATTTTCTTCTTAAAATAATACATGGTTTCTCCCCCAGGGGGCGTAGATGTATATCTTATTTTTGTCAATATCTCTACTTCTAGGAATCCGATTTGAAAAATTCCTTCTTTGTTGGATAGTGTTTCCAGTGTGACATGTTTTTCATATAATTTCAAAATTTTCAAGTTATTCGTAGACTTTCCGCTAGGGGGTGTAAGCGTAAATTGCTTTCCCCGCTACATCTCTGCTTCTAAATCTCCTATTTGAAAAATTCTTTCTGCACCGGATACAGCTCCTGATGGGAAATCTTTTGCACATGATTTATGATTTTTGGAAAAAATGTTTTGGCTACCAGGTGGCATAAGTCTTAATTTCCGCTTCTGATGTATTTGCCGCAAAATATGAGCTTCCAAAATCTCGATTGAAAAAAAAGTCGTTTGTTGACCGATACTACTCATGTCGACAAACGGTTTAGGAATATTTTCTTCTTGAAATAATGCTTGGTTTCTACGCCAGGGGGCGTAGATATCTGTTTCTAAGAGTCCGATTTTTGTCAATATCTCTATTTCTAGGAGACCGATCTTAAAAATTCCTTCTTTGTTGGGTGGTGTTTCCAATGCGAAATGTGTTTCCTATAAATTCAAAATTTTCAAGTAAATCTTAGACTTTCCGCTAGGGGGCACAAAGGTAAATTGCGTTTTCTGCGTTATTTCTGCCCCTAAAACTCTTATTTAAAAAATTCTTCCTGTATCGCATACAAGACCTGATGGAAAATATTTTTCACATAATTTCTAATGTTTGGTAAAGAATGGTTTGGCCACCAGAGGGCATAAGTGTTAATTTCTGCTTCTGATGTATTTGTAGCAAAATCTGGGCTCCTGAAAACTCGACTAAATTTTTTTTTTTGGACCGATACCGCTCATATGGAAAAACCTTTTGGAATACTTTCTTCCTAAAATAATGCATGGTTTTCCCACTAGGGGACGTAAAGTCACATCGTATTTCTGTCTATATCTCTGTTTCTAAGAGTCCGATTTGAAAAATTCTTTCTATGTTGGAGAGCGTTTCCGGTGTGAAATGTTTCTCATATAAATTCATGTTTTTCTTAACGTACAAGTCTGCAACCATATGGCGTAAGCTCACGATTCTGTTTACAGCAATATCTGAGGAATTAAAAACCCTATGGAAAAACTTCTTTCTTCCGTCAGATACTATTGTTTTCCATACCGGTTCCATTGCCTTTGAATAGCTTTCATAAATTTAATTTGCGTCAGAACGGATCCAAAAGACGTGCTTATTGCACCCGAAAATTCGGTGTCATCTTTCTTGTTATGCTTTCCAACCGTAGGTTGAAGAAGCGTATATGCTCTAGCTTTGTCCGTCTGTCCGTCCGTCCGCACGATAACTCGCGTAAAAATAGTTCGATTTCGATGAAATTTTAGTATATGATAGGGGATCGCCCGGGGACGAACCCTATTGAAAATGGGCGAAATGGGGTCAAAGGTCAGGACATAGGAGCGGAATCCATTCCATTCCATACTGTTAAAGGAGCAATTCTTGTATATTTGTATCTATGTAAATTTTATTTTGAAAACGGCTCTAAGGATTTTGATGAAAGTGGTTAACCTACAGTTTTCTGGTACTAGAAACCGATTTAGCTTGATCTCGACTTTGGAAAAATTCGTTTAGTGTGTTAAATAACCACCCCGAGTTACCACGTTTTTAGTGTCATGGCGTCGTCCTATTAATGTTTCCCAGGCTTAGAAATCTTATGACATCACATTCTCGCGATTGAGATGTTGGGGCGCGCTCACGCCATCTGCCTCATTACGTCACACGTTCTGTGTGGATCCTATTAAAGTTTGATGACGTCACACTCTCGCGACCATCTGCCTCATTACGTCACGCGCTGTGTGCGTATTACGCATTACTTCTATTTTCTTCTAGAACAAAAAGTGAGTTGTGCAAGCTGCTTGGAGTTGATGCGTAGTACAGTATAGGCAGCGGAACACTAATTTCGTCTGTTTTTCCCTTCAAAAAGTAAACTGTTAATACAGCATTTTTTTTTGTTACATTTTTGAATAATCACTTGATGACGAGCGTATCCGCTGTGCTAAAGTATGAGTAGCTAATTTTTATTAATTACTATTGAATTTTTATTAATTACTATTGAATTTTTATTAATTACTATTCACGTGGATGGTAAAACAATATGAAAAAAATATGGCTGGTCGATCCCTACGAAACGTGGACGTTTCAACTTTAATAAGAAGAACTATTCTAAATTAATTTGTCTCTAATTCGCCTATCATTATTAATCTTGATGGTTTAGACTTAGATTACAATACTTGAAAATAACATATCAAAATAGAAATTTTTTTGTGCCCTCATCCACCCTTTAACCGAGCGATGCTCGGTGTTCCTGATATTTGCCCTTATGCGTCATGACTCATGAAAAAATGTTTCGATTTCGACGAAATTTTAGTATGTGGTAGGGAACTACCTGGGACAAACCTTATTGAAAATGGGCGAAATGGGGTCAAAGGTCAGGACATAGGAGCGGGATCCATTGCATTGCCCTTATGCGTCATAACTTGCATAAAAATGGTTCGACTTCGATGAAAATTTGGTAGGGGATCACCTGAGGATAAACTCTATTGAAAATGGGCAAATGGGGTCAAAGGTCAGGACGTAGGAGCGGGATCCATTCCATGCCCTTATGCGTTATAACTTACGTAAAAATGCTTCGATTGAGACAAAACTTTATCATGTTGTTCCGGAAGTATACTTTACTGGTTCTGTTGAATATCATGAAAATGGGGTCAAAGGTCAGGTCAAAAGAGCGAGATTTATTCTACAGCCATTATCCTCATAACTTGAGTAATAACTTGAGTAATAATTTCTGGTATGTTGGAAAGTGTATTATAATCAATGCATTGCATGATTTTACTAACTTGTTTACATTGAAGAAGAAACACATGCTGCATGTTTATGAGCAAAAGTTGGCGAAATGGAGAAAAAGAGATCGTCGTGGATGTATTAATGTTCCGGATAAGTTTTGTTATGTGTGCGGACAGTATATTATAAAATCGCAGAGTCGTCAATTGACAAAGACTGTTAGGAAAGCCTACTATCTGTACTTTGGATGTCATGTTTGAGATCAAAATGAATCGTGAAATCCACATGTCTGTTGCATTTCTTGCTTTGTCGGCCTAAATGAATGGTTTACAGGTAAGCTGAAATCCATGCTTTTCGCAGTTCCAATGATTTGGCGTGAGCCAACTGATTACGTGGAAGATTGTTACTTTTGTTTAACCAAAGTCAGTGGTTTTCCAAAGAAGAATAAAAGTAAAATACAGTATCCAAATTTGCCATCAGCCTTAAGGCCTGTTCCGCATGGGGAAGATCTTGCTATACCAAAACCTCCACTGAACTGTGAAGAGATAGATTCAAATTCATCCAATGAAGATATGGACGAACATGAAGATCCGGATCCTACATACACTCCTACACACTTAAACGAACCCCACTTGATTAAGCCAAATCAAATGAACTGAATGATCTCTTACGAGACCTACATCTTTCCAAACAACAAGCTGAACAAATTTTGAAGATGACAATCCGTTTTTCGGTGTAATACAGTATGACAAGGATGTTATCTGACTTACCATCCTTGTCATATTTACACCAAAAAACGGATTGTTATCTTCAAAATTTGTATTATATGGTGTAATCCCGTATTTCATTCATGATAATAAGCTGAACTTTTAGGTTCCCGAATGCAAGAATGGAACCTGTTAGCGAAGAGTACACGTGTGTCTGTGTTCAGAAATAGAAATTTGAGTGTATGTTCTTTCTATGAAATGCAGGATGGTATGTGTTTTTGTTCAGATATTCCGGAGCTAATGACAGAATTAGTAATATTTCACGATCCGACGGAATGGCGTCAATTTATCGACTCATCCAAGATTAGTTTAAAAGCTGTCCTTTTGTCCAACAGAAACCAGAAGCTTTCCATTCGAGTAACACATGCTGTAGGAATGAAGGAGACGTATGAAAGCGTGGACAAAATTCTCACTGAAATACAAAATGATCAGTTCAGGTGGTAATTATGTGGTGATCGGAAAGTGATATCTCTCTTGCTCGGGCTTCAAAGTGGCTTCAGCAAATTTTGTTGTTTTCTTTGTTTGTGAGACAGTAGGGCCACAGCAGAGCACTACGAACAGATAGACAAACAAGATGTTTTTATTCCTGGAGAGAGTAACTTTCGTCACAAGACCCTAGCTAATCCCTCTAATGTGTTGCTTCCATCACTTCATATCAAACTGGGACTGATGAAAAACTTTGTAAAGGCTATGGACAAATCTGGCCCAGGTTTCTTTAACTTAAAGCAAATATTTCCGCAATTAAGTGATGCAAAACTCAAAGAAGGCATCTTCGTTGGTCCTCAGATACGGAAACTACTGCGCGATTCTATTTTTACCGAAAAGCCAAACAGCACGGAGCTCGTCGCATGGCAATCTTTCACATCTGTGGTCAAGGGATTTCTGGATAACCACAAAGAGGGCAACTACAAGCAGCTGATTCACAACCTTTTCAAGAAATATAAAAACCTTGGGTGCCGGATGTCCTTAAAAATACATTTCCTCCATTCGTATTTGGACATCTTTCCTGAAAGAGCAGTCAGCGATGAACAAGGAGAAAGATTCCACCAAGGTATCCGAACGATGGAGGAGAGGTATCAAGGCAGGTGGGATCCCTCAATGATGGGTGATTACTGCTGGATTTTGCAGAAGGAGGAAAACACGACACATAAGTGAAAAAAATGACCTACCTGTACGGGTATACGAGTATGTGTGTATACATTTACATTTGTGTTAATATTGTTTACTCTATTTCTTTTTTCTTTTGCTGTTTGATATGCAGTGATATATATGAACATCGAATTTACACTTTGTAACACTAATTCTATAGCTAACAAGACACATAAATGCTGTAATACAAAGGGTGAGTCGAATGTTCTGCAATATTTGAATAAATGCATGTGCTGCGGCGGGTATATCACGTGTTTAAATTAGTTCAAGTAGCGCACTGCAGTCAGTCCAAAGGGATATAAAGTGGTAGTTGTTTGCATTGCATGTCGTCGTTGAGTCTGTGGTTGGGACGCCTAAAAGATGAACAGCCACAACCGGCTAATTAGGGAACTTTTGCTTTACGGGTTTGAACTCGGCCATAACGCTGCTCAAGCAACACGAAACATTTGTCATACGAAAAGGGAAGGTTCCGTGGACCACAGCAACGCAACTAGATGGTTCAAGAAATGTCGTTCAAGAGAAAGAAACCTCGACGATCAGCCAAGGTCAGGTAGGCCGCGAACCGTGAATTTGGAGGCCGTGCGCCAGGCCGTAGAGGCAAATCCAACAGCCAGCACTCGGAGATTATCAGGCGAGCTGGGCATATCACAGACCACCGTGGTTCGTCACTCTCATAAACTCGGCCAGGTCTACAGCAGGGGTCGTCAACCTTTTAATACCTACCGCCCACTTTTGTATCTTTGTTGATGGTAAAATTTCCTTACCGCCCACGGGTGCCCAAGTAACTCAATTTAGCGCAAGTGCGAAGTAATTTTTAGAGGGGAGGGTTTGTAAAAAATATGTACTTAAATTTATCTTTTCATTTATACTTTATGTACAATCGTGGCTAAAAGTCCTGCACCAGTAGACCGAAAGTCAATTTTTGATGTTTGAAGTCAACTTATACAGCGTAATGGTAAAGTCAGGAATACATATTATACATCATTTTAAAGGAAATTTTGTGCTGAATTCAAATCTTTTTATAGAATGTTATTACCAGTAATAAAAGGGAAGTTACAAGCTAAGGTACAGCGATTAGTCATTAAAAGCAATAAATAGTGGAATTTGTGAAATTTAGTGTACAATGCATTTAACGTAAAATTACTGTACAGTACATTATTGACACTTGAAGGACACTTGAATTAACTGACCAACAAGCAAAATACGCTTTAGTATTTAATTGGATAACCACGGTTTCTTAGTAACAAAGTGCACCTTCTTGGCGTCTTTAATTGAGTCTGTAAGGGACGTATGTCACCATGTTATCACCAATGGACAACTAGAGAAGCTCATTAGTTCCATGCCAAGAAGGTGCACTTTGTTACTAAGAGACCGTGGTTATCCATTTAAATATTAAAGCGTATTTTACTTGTTGGAAAGTTATTTCAAGTACCCTGCAAGTTTCAAAAATGTACTGTACAGTAATTTTACGTTAAATGCATTGCACACTAATTTCACAAATTCCACTATTTGTCGTTTTTTATGATTAGACGCTGCACTTTTGCTTGTAACTTTACTTATATTACTGGTAATAACATTCTGTAAAAATATTTGAATTCGGCATAAAATTTCATTTAAAATGACGTATAATATGTATTCGTGACTTTACCATTACGCTGTATAAGTTGTCTTCAAGCATCAAAAATTTGACTTTCCGTCTACTGGTGCAAGACTTTTGGCCACGATTGTATGTTTATACATAGATAATTTTAATTTAATGAATTTCTGCGCCTACTAATGTGGGATCAGCTTAAATTGAAGGAAATGAAAGTTAAATGTGAAAACAATAAAGCTTATTGAAATTACCTTTAATTAATGATTAATGAGATCCTTGAGGCAGATGCTGCGAGACTAAATATTTGATATCTGGTTCGATTTTCGTAAGGAACAAACGAAGGTCTCCTCTTTCGGTGATATTAGGACGATTTCTCTGTTTGTTGATAATATGATTAACAGCACTAATTTTACAAGATATGAGGTAGGGAAAGGTATCAATAAATTAAATATAATTTCCCACATATTCGGATATAACACAAGCATTTTTTTTTTATTTTGCCAGTGTATTTGGTATCCACCACTTCGAAATTATATTTGCTCTCTTCACCATATTTAAGTTCTAGTAGTTCTTCTTGGCAAGTCATATCAACCTCAGCAAAATGTTCAGTAAAAGGATTTATCGTTCAGTCATATACCTTCAAGTTCAAAATATCTTTAAATTGTTTTTCCGTATCCAATTTAAGTTCGTGGAGGTGGCTACTGAACCTTTCAATCTCTTCTGGAGTTACATCATCTTCTATAGATGACAATTCGGGAAACTGATGAAATTCTCTCTTCAAAAGATTATAGCGGAGAAGATCAAGTTTTTCGATAAATAATGACACAATATTTTTGCAGCTGATAAGAGTTATATTGAATTGAATTTGAATTGAATTTAATGAAAATTCTGCCACACAACACAGTACATCAAATTTAACAAAATACAAATATCAAAATTGTCATATGTACTAAACTAAAATTAAATATTAACACAATGTAATGAAAACATGGAATCACAGTAATATCACAAAGTTCAATATAAATTAATAACATTTAGTACTAACTATTTATTCCAAGAGCAAACAAGAGCTCAAACCACCTCAGATATATCTAGTATAATAATCATAAACATACAAGCACTAAAACTCATTTAGCCGCCCCGGTGGCGCAGTGGTCTAAGCGATGGCCTCTGATCATTCGTCTGAACGGGGTCCGGGTTCGAATCCCGGTGAGGCATGGATGTTGTGTTTGTCTTACGGCACTGGCTCTCTCCCTTCCCTGGAACCAGTGACCCTAAATTAGGGACGGGCGACTGCTTATAGCCCATTGAGTTGCTCATGGTGGTCGTTAAACCTCCAATAAAAAAAAAAAAAGCTCATTTATAATTGACCAAAAAATCAATACAAAGTAATTCATCAAAAAAACAAAACAAAGATAGCGTAATGTACTATGGAACTGTAGCATGGAGCCAGGGGAAAAGGCTTAAATTTAAGCCTGACAAGCCCCTGATCTCCAAAGGTAAACGAGTCAGGTCAAAACAATAAAAATAGCAACATTAGAAATACGACCGGTATTGACATACCGTGAAAGAAAGAATACAGGAACTCAATCAAACAACAAAAACTCTCGTAGCAGTTTTCTAAATGCCCCATAGGCCACTATTTCCCTGATGTATAACGGCAGTCCGTTCCACTCACGGGGTCCAGCTGCAATAATACTGTTATGCAGCAATCTGGTGCGCGACCTAGGAACCACAAAACTTGCATGACCTCGAGTATCATGTGAATGGGAGAAACGCTGTAATTGCAATAGTTCAATATGCCTATTCGTATAGACTCTGTCATGCATAAATAATAATAACCTGAAAAAGAATATTTTATCGAAGGGAAGTATGTTATAAAGACAATAAATAATACCAGAATTTAAAAATGAATTTAGAAGTCGAATGCATTTTCTCTGAAGAACAAGAATTCTGTTAACGTTACCATCCGTTGTCTGTCCCCAGGCCAAAATACAGTAAGACAACATGGGATAGATAAAGGAATTATATACACTGCTGGACAATTGCTAAGGACGGATCATAAACGGCTATATAGCGCATAAAAAAGTAAGTGTGGTTGGATGCCAAGTGAAATAAAATAATGTCAGCATGCCAGGACATTACAAGAAAGACAATTTATTGTGCTCTGAAATCCAGAAGGCTTTAGAACGTGTTCAAAGGACAAACAGGCCATTTTGTGCAGCATACGTAAACGTGAAAAAAATGCAATTACCGTCCACAGGCGTTCCGGCGTAAGATGTCAATACGGGATATGGCCACCATGGAGGGCGATGCAAGATTCCACACGTCGTGTCATGCTTTGCACAACATTATCAAGCAGCTGTTGGGGTAATTATCCCATTCCTCTGTCAGTGCACGGATGAGGGTGTCCTTGTTTATTGGAGGGCATTGGCGACCAGCAAGACTCCTCCCCAAAGGATCCCACACATTTTCAATGGGATTCAGATCTGGAGAACGTGCTGGCCATACGAGGCGTTGAGTATCCTCGCTCTCAAGACACTCCTGGACAGCGACTGTTCGATGACATGTTGCGTTGTCGTCCATGAAAATGACTCTATCACCGACAGCACCACGGAACATGCGAACATGAGGTAGCAGAACATCATTAATGTATCGTTGGCCAGTCATAGTCCCAGTTGGAAGCACATAGAGGGACGTACGGCCATTGATTATGATGCTAGCCCATACCATGACACTACATGTCGGATATCGGTCCCTTTCCTGTATGTTTGCTGGACAATGTGCAGTACCACTATCACCCCAGATCAGTTTTAGTCGACAATCAGACGATAGACTGTATCTACTCTCATCTGAGAAGAGGACAGCAGACCAGTCGTTATCAGTCCAATTGCGATGTTGATGGCACCATTGCAAACGGGCGGTACGGTGACGTCTGGACAATGGGATGCACACAACAGGACGGCGGGCGTATAGTCCTCCTTCATGCAAACGTCTGGGGACAGTTTTTCGGGAGATCTGCTTGCCAGTAGCAGCCATAAACCGATTTGCTGCCTCACTAGCTGTGCTGCGCCGGTGTCTTTTTGCTGATAGAACTATGTACCGATCTTCTGCAGGTGTCTTACTGCGAACACGACCTCACCCGTGACGTTTGCTACACTCTCCATTTGTTTGAAATGATTTCCAAAGCCTTGAAACAACACTGTGGCTGACGTCGAACTCCCTGGCAACATCTGTTATTTTTCGCCCTTCTTCAATCTTGCCAATAATGCGGCCACGCGTAAAATCATCTAGGTGATGTCGGGAAGACATACTGAAAATTGTAAGTTCGTCAACTGATTCTTTCCCTTTCAACTTTGCGTTTGAACAACAACGGTCAATACGCTTCAAATCCTTTATATCTCTTATCAGCGCTATGACGTCACGAACAAGTTCGGCAATCCAAAATTTGCATACGCACAGCACGTCTTACTGTATCCCGCACTTATGCTAATTTCCACATTTTCCTGCCTTCCATTTTATGGTTGCTATCGTTGCTATTGTCATCCGTCCTTAGCAATTGTCCGGCAGTGTAGTATTAATCTGAGTCTGATTGTCAAAAAACTAGAAAGCGCCAATGCAAGACTTAAGAATATTTGCTAAATAACTTATATGGACATCCCAACGCAAAGTCTCATGTAGTATAACACCCAGAAATTTCACAGAAGATCCAAATGCAACAGGATCCCCATTCAAGAAAATACCAGTAGGCGACGACAGCCGAAGACCACGGCCCGAAAACAAGACACAGGTTGTCTTATTAGTATTAATTGTAAGAGCGTTACAAACAAACCAGCGAGATATCTCTTGAAGGTCACGATTTGCACGGGGCAATATCTTGGACAACGAATCCCCAGGAAAAAATAAGCTGGTGTCGTCAGCATATAAGACTCGGTGAGAAGTAGAAAAAACGTTAAATAAATCATTTACATAAATTAAAAAAAGCATACGGCCTAAGACGGAGCCCTGAGGAACTCCAAAAGGAACTATTTGAACAGAAAGCTGCAAATTAATTTCATTAAATGGCTTGAAAATGTCTGCCAAATAAAAGGCATCATTCTTTACGGTTTTTAATTGTTGACAGAGACCAGCCTCATTATTACTTTCAAAAAATTGTACAAAACTAGACACAACAATGACACTACAAAACTAGACACAACAATGGACAAAACCCCACAACGTGTAACAACGGACAAAAATCCACTGCGTTCACAATGAAAGCTTGAATCGCCCACTAGCGGGCGGTAGGGACCAGGTTGACGACCACTAGTTTACAGGAACTTCCGCACTGTCCCTCACGAACTGACGCCAGCTGAAGCAAACCGCCGAGTGGAAGTGTGCACGAAACTCCGAGAAAACCCGCGCGATGTACGTTTTATCAAGAGAATTGTTACGTGCGATGAAAAGTGGGTCTATTTCCGTAATACAAACACACAACAGCAGTGGTTGAGCCCGGGCCAGCTTCCTGAACCTGTTGCCAAACGTGGGTGCTTCGAGCACAAGGTGATGCTCTGCGTCTGGTGGAATTTCGAGGGGATAATCCATTAGGAATTTGTTCCAGACGGTCGGACCATCAACGCCAACCTCTACTCTGAACAGCTGGAGCGGATGTATGCCGTTTTGGAGGAGAAGTACCCAGCACTGGTGAACAGAAAACGAGCTCTCTTACAGCGGGACAACGGTTAGCCTCATACCGCGCAGAAGACCCTGACAAAACTCCAGAAACTTGAGGGCATAGAAAGGATGCCACACGCAGCATATAGTGCGGACTTTGCCCCGTCGGATTATTACCTGTACCGGTCCATGGCCCACGTCCTTCGCGGGCGGCACTTCAACAAGCAGGAGGAGTTGGCAGCTGGGATGAAGGAGGTCTTCGCATCGGAGGACAAGAACTGGTACCGCCGCGGAATCGAATAATTGTCAGGCAGATGACTAAAGATGCAACACGATGGCCTGCACTTCGAATGCTAGTCAGCTTTTGTCGTAAAGGTACGTATGAAGACTAAAGTGATCCAAATATTGCAAAACGTTCGACTCACCCTCTGTATATTACAGTGTGAAGCTGTATTGTGTACATCTTGCATTGTATATACACTGCTGGCCACGCAAAATGCAACACCAAGAAGGACACGGGATAGCAAAGCCAGATTTACTGGACATAAACAACAGATACAAAGATGAAACGATTGAGCATACAGGCCCGTGCAACTTGCGAAACACGCAGACATCAATAGTTCGTGTGGCCCCCACGGCTGGAAGTAACGGCCGCTACACGCCACGGCGTCGAACGACAGAAGCTTTGAATGTGGGCTTGGGGTATGTCGGTCCAGGCTGCTACCACCCGTTGCCACAGTTCATCAGGCGTAGCCGCGGGTGGTGCTTGCCGGGCCACTCGGTTGCCGATCAGCAACCAGACGTGTTCGATGTGCGACATATCGGGAAAACAGGTGGGCCACGGCAACAGTGACACCTGGTGGGCCGTGAAGAATTGTTGCACGATGCAGGTAAGGGAGGACTACAGGCTCCAAAACGTCGGAGATGTAGCGGTGGCAGTTGAGTGTACCGGCGATGCGTACCAGAAGGGTGCGGGTGTCATATCCAACTGCGCCCCAAACCATAACGCCAGGCGACGGACCGGTATGGCGATGCATAATGCAGGCGTCATACAGTCTCTCGCCGCGGTGCTGACACACGCGGATCCGACCATCGTGGTTTTGCAGGCAGAAGCGGGATTCGTCGGAGAAGACAATGCCGTGCCATTCCGTAGTCCAGGTGCGGCGTTGAACGGCCCATTGCCACCGCACTCGCCGGTGGTGTAACGTCAATGGTAATCGGAGCAATGCGTGCCGTGCGACAAGTCCCCGCTCCTGCAGACGACGTCGAACGGTACGTGCTGACACAGGTTGTTGCGCAACACACCCTAATTCCTGCGCTAACGTTCGTGATGTGGCGGTGCGAGCCGTCAATGCCCGCCGCACAACATGCCGGTTCTCTCGTTTGGTGGTGTGCCGCGGCTGCGGCAATCACTCACGTTGGTCCGTCCGTCGCTCCTGCACCCACCGAATCCACACTCGCCTCACTGTGGCTGGATGTCGTCCCACACGGGCGCCGATGTCTCGGTACGATAAACCGCTACGTGCTGGAATGACAGCCGTATTCTGCGACGAGGAATCAGGAAGCTTCCCACGCACAAGTCTGGCAGCACAACACACTACCACTACTTACACCCAGCCTTCTGTGCACCCTTCTTATAGTGCTTCTCGGTGGCTTACCGGGCGCACATGATTTGCATATGCCCTGCAATCCTAATCGTTTGCATGTCCTCTCGCGGGCGACGCATGCTGCGAATTTCAGGCCAATCGGATGCTTCCTTCTTGGTGTTGCATTTTGGGTGGCCAGCAGTGTATGTATCTAGAAATATAGCAAATATTCATACACAAAAAAACTGATGGAGAGTTTTTACAGTTATATTTGAATTTAGCACCCTAAAATTAGTTGAAAACACCTTGTTTCACCCATTTTATGAAAACGAAGTTTAAAAATGTTGACTAGTGTAATCATTCTTCGTCAGCTGTTACAGCTCACATCACGAATTATAATTGCTGACGTCAGAAACATGTTTAATTTACGCACTCTTAGTAATGAAATGGATTGTTTCGAAAAAAGCAAAAGGAAAGTTTGATACATTACTGAGCAATATGGTATTAAGGCTTTGTTCCTATCTATCGGAATACGTTCCAGTTTTATGTCAATGATCAGACACTAGTACCTATGTGTAACACTAGCCCGTCCTGTGACGTATATCTCTAATTTAACTTTCCTTTTGAGTTGCTGTGTTCTTATTAGGGTGATTCGAAAGTCATTGACGTTTTGAAGAGTCGTCCTGCGTCAGGCAATTACTCGGTGGGCGTGCATTAAGCAGATAAGAAAACCGCATGACCGGAAAACCGGTATCGTCTAGTTGGTAAAATAGGAGCACACGTTGCCGTGTTTGATTGGACAATTTTCTGCTGTCAAAAGCTAAGGGGAAGAAATAAACCATCCAAGTGCTGTTGCGGTTTTTCATTTAAAAAAAAGTTGATCGCTGCAGCGAGGGAAATGTGTGCTGCGGAAGGTGAAGGAGCAGAGTCTGAAAGAACGGCAACATTTTGGTTACGGCTATTTAAAAATGGGAAATGCAGCCTTGAAGACAAAGCACGTGCTGGAAGATTTTCGACGGTGAATTCTAAAGCTGTACGCCAAGCCGTAAAGAGTCAAATCCATGAACAAGAACTGGACAACTGTCAAATGACATGAGAATACCCCAGCCCACAATTGTTCGCGAACTGCAGAAGCTCCGCAAGGGTTCTACGTCAATTCGTCGCGTGCGTCAATTCGTCGACTGCGTCAATTCGTCGACTGCGACGATTCGTCGCGCGTCAATTCGTCGCCTACGTCAATTCGTCGCGCGTCAATTCGTCGACTGCGTCAATTCGTCGCGCGTTAATTCGTCGCGCGTCAATTCGTCGACTGCGTCAATTCGTCGCGGACAAATTCGTCGACTACGTCAATTCGTCGACTACGTCAATTCGTCGCGTTTACAGATTTTGGTTACATACAAAACGAATGCAGGAAAACGTACGATTTCGAACGTCTTGCTCCCTGATCAAATTTATAAAATTTGGACACGCAGACAGGATAGGAATATTACGTTTTTCTTTGGCACTAAAAATATTAGACGGTAAACGGTTTTTGGAACGGGGCAGGGCCCGGTTGGTCAGAGCCCCCATATACAAAATTTTCGTAAAATCTAGTTTTCAATTCAGAACCACCAAATCTGGTATACTATCTCGTGGTATTCTAACTTAGACTGTAGACGGTTTTGGGAAGCGGTTGCAGAGAGGAGGGGGGGGGTTGGTTGGTTACAGCCCGACCTCCCCCCTACAGAATTGCCGTAAGATATAGTTTTCAATTTAGAACTACCAAATTTGGTATGTTATCTCAGGGTACTCTAACTTAGACGGTTTTTGGAAAGGGTCAGGGGCCCGGTTGGTCAGAGCCCCCACACTACAGTTTTCAATTCAGAACCACCAAATCAGGTATCCTATCTCATAGTACTCTAACTTAGACGGTTGTCTGTTTTTGGAACGGGTCAAGGCCCGGGGAGTCAGAGCCCCCCTCCCCCCATACATACAAAGTTTTCGTAAAATCTAGTTTTCATTTCAGAAGCATCAAATTTGGTATCATGAAACTAACTTAGACGCTAGACGGTTTTTGGAAGGGGTTGGAGCCCGCGGGGTCGGACCCCCCTCTCATAAAAAATTTCGTAAAATCTACAGTTTTCATCTTAGAACCACCAAATTTGGTATACTATCTTATGGTACTCTAACTTAGTCGGCAGACCGTTTTCGGAACGGGTCAAGGCCCGGGGGTCAGAGCCCCCCACATACAAAATTTTCTTAAAAACTACAGTTTTCAATTCAGAACCACCTAATCTGGTATACTATCTCATGGTACTCTAACTTAGACGCTAGACGGTTTTTGGAAGGGGTTGGAGCCCGGGGGTCAGACCCCCCCGAATAAAAACTTTTTCCTAAAATCTACAGTTTTCAATTTAGAACCACCAAATTTGGTATACTATCTCATGGTACTCTAACTTAGACGCTAGACGGTTTTTGACAGGGGTTGGAGCCCGGGGGTCAGACCCCCGGAAAAAACTTTTTCGTAAAATCTACAGTTTTCAATTTAGAACCACCAAATTTGGTATACTATCTCATGGTACTCTAACTTAGACGCTAGACGGTTTTTGAAAGGGGTTGGAGCCCGCGGGGTCGGACCCCCCCCTCTCATAAAAAAATTCGTAAAATCTACAGTTTTCATCTTAGAACCACCAAATTTGGTATACTATCTTATGGTACTCTAACTTAGTCGGCAGTCCGTTTTCGGAACGGGTCAAGGCCCGGGTGGTCAGAGCCCCCCCACATACAAAATTTTCTTAAAAACTACAGTTTTCAACTCAGAACCACCTAATCTGGTATACTATCTCATGGTACTCTAACTTAGACGCTAGACGGTTTTTGGAAGGGTTGGAGCCCGGGGGTCAGACCCCCGAATAAAAACTTTTTCCTAAAATGTACAGTTTTCAATTTAGAACCACCAAATTTGGTATACTATCTCATGGTACTCTAACTTAGACGCTAGACGGTTTTTGAAAGGGGTTGGAGCCCGGGGGTCAGACCCCCCCGAAAAAAACTTTTCGTAAAATCTACAGTTTTCAATTTAGAACCACCAAATTTGGTATACTATCTCATGGTACTCTAACTTAGACGCTAGACGGTTTTTGAAAGGGGTTGGAGCCCGCGGGGTCGGCCCCCCCTCATAAAAATTTCGTAAAATCTACAGTTTTCATCTTAGAACCACCAAATTTGGTATACTATCTCATGGTACTCTAACTTAGACAGTAGACCGTTTTTGGAACGGATCAAGGCCCGGGGGTCAGAGCCCCCACATACAAAATTTTCTTAAAAACTGCAGTTTTCAATTCAGAACCACCAAATCTGGCATACTATCGCATGGTACTCTAACTTAGACGCTCGACGATTTTTTGAAGGGGTTGCAGCCCGGGGGTAAGGGCCCCCCTCATAAAAATTCGCAAAATCTACAGTTTTCAATTTAGAACCACCAAGTTTGGTATACTATCTCATGGTACTCTAACTTAGACGCTAGACTGTTTTTGGAAGGGGTTGGAGCCCGCGGGGTCGGCCCCCTCTCATAAAAATTTCGTAAAATCGACAGTTTTCATCTTAGAACCACCAAATTTGGTATACTATCTTATGGTATTCTAACTTAGACAGCAGACCGTTTTTGGAACGGGTCAAGACCCGGGGGTGAGAGCCCCCCACATACAAAATTTTCTTAAAAACTACAGTTTTCAATTCAGAACCACCTAATCTGGTATACTATCTCATGGTACTCTAACTTAGACGCTAGACGGTTTTGGAAGGGTTGGAGCCCGGGGGTCAGACCCCCCGAATAAACAGTTTTTCGTAAAATCTACAGTTTTCAATTTAGAACCACCAAATTTGGCATACTATCTCATGGTACTCTAACTTAGACGCTAGACGGTTTTTGGAAGGGGCTGGAACCCCGGGGTGAGAGCCCCTCCCCTCCTCATAAAAATTTCGTAAAATCTACAGTTTTCAATTTAGGACAACCAGATTTGGTATACTACTTATGGTTATCTAACTTAGACGGTAGACGGTTTTTGGAAGGGGTCCGGGCCCGGGTCAAGGTAGCCCCATGCAAAATTTTCGTAAAAAGTTCCGTTTTTTACTCTTAAGAATACCCTATTTACGTTCTAAGGCGCTCTTTGGCCCTTTGAGGGCCTTGCACCATAAACCATCAACCAACCAACCAACTAACTAACCTACGGTCTAAGTTAGGGACTGTAGATAACAATAAAGTGCAAAAATATGCGTTTAATGGTGTATTAAAAACACAAATCTATATAGTTTAGCTTTCACTACCAACGAACGGCTTATCAGAAAGAAATATAATGTAATGTAAACAGAGAGTTCCAGATATTCAAAATTCAAAACGGTAAGAAAAAGATGATCAATGCCAATGTGAAGTCGTATGCATGCGACATCACATAGGTACATTGCATTTCTGTGTCGCGGGATTCACAGAAGCACACGCCAGATGTACGGCAGTTCTATAGATGTCTCCTAGAAGGTAAGTATTCCCATTCCTTTGATGATCAATGCCAATGTGAAGTCGTATGCATGCGACATCACATAGGTATATTGCATTTCTGTGTCGCGGGATTCACAGAAGCACACGCCAGATGTACGGCAGTTCTATAGATGTCTCCTAGAAGGTAAGTATTCCCATTCCTTTTTCTTTCTTTTTTGTTTCGCAAAATTAAATTAACTAAATCAAAAAATTTAAAATTAGTTTACTGGAAAATTGCAGGAATATCTTTTTCATTCATTAACTTTCACCCGCTGAACTTGGTGATTCCACAAATAGTAATATTTACCTGGCAAATAACTGGTATCCCTGCTAGTACAAATTATATTAATGATTTATTTGCGTCCAGTTCAATCTAGTATGTCCATAAGAGCGTTAGGGGCCGTATGAAAAATACATTTCAACGTGTGCCGCTACGGCGGCGGAGTGATCTAGGCGCTGGCTTCTGACCACTTGTCGAGAAGGATCCTGGTTCAAATCCCGGTGAATTATGGACGTTGTGCTTGACTTCTGGCACTGGCTGTCCCCCTTCCCAGGAACCAGTGGCCCAAAATTGGGAATGTCCGACTGCTTATAGCCCACTGAATTGATCACGGTGGTCGTTAACCCCCCCCCCAAAGATTGCGACGTGTCCATTGCTATTTGTTGTGGACCGTACAAAAAGTATGTTTTTGATATCAAGGTGTCCACTTCCATGTAGGCTGGCCATAAAATGTTAGGAGACCGTACAAAATTGCACTTTTGTTTTCACCTTGTCAGCGCTTCGGTATATGGTTGAAGTATACGTATATATAGTTGGGCCATTTCAGCACGTAGTTTGGTTTATATAGAAAATCAAGATAATGTTACATTTTTACTCAGCTACAACACATTAATCCCGAAGGCTATTTGTTGAAATCTTTAATCCGCCGTGCTCATATTCACAACGTTAACATAACATGTCAAGTTATTAATGTTGCAGTTTTACCCTGTCACAAAACTTTAGTTACAAGACCTTAGGCGTAAACTTTTTTAGGAATTTTTAGTCCGACGTATTCATAAGGTTTCGATAACATGCCAAGGTTATGGTACTGCGTTTTGACTGAGGCACAAAAATTAATAAACAGGCCTTAAGCCCTTTTATCAGTTTTCAATCAACCGTGCTCATATACATAAAATTTTCAGAGAAAGTCAAGTTTACTGTGTTGCGCATTTACTCGAGTACAAAACTATAAACAGCCATTAACTTTCACCCGCTGAACTTGGTGATTCCTCAATTCATCCATTAACAAGTCTTTTAAGTGATTGTATGCTATGGTCATATTGATAATGTTTGATGACAAGTCAGGTTAATGATGTTGCACTTATTAAAGACTTAAAAAGGTGTAGAGGCTAGTAATTATTATTTGAAGTCTAAATAAAAGCTCATTTTTAACATGACTCGTCATGAAATCCTTGTGAATATGGCATTTATTTTATTTTGTACATTTTACAAAGCGCATGCATTTTTTTTTTGGCATTTGTTTTAATTTTGTGTTGTACTTGTTACATAGCGTTTCGCATTTTTGTAATGCTTGTGACTTGTGATTGCATTTTGAATTTTTATTTGTTTCACATTTTGGATTGCATTTTGAATTTTTATATGTTTCACATTTTGGATTACTTTTTGACATTTTATGTTTTTGACATGCTATTTTGAAAATTTTGTCTTTTTTAATTTTGCGTTGGTTTTACATTCTTGCATCTTCGGCGGAATTACATTCTTGAAAAATTCAAATACAAGTTAGTAAAAGGTATAATTCAATTAGTGAGAAATACCAGCACATTTTAGTAAAGGGTAGAATTATATGAAATTCCTCTTAAAATGTCCAGCATGTTAACATTGTCTCTGTGCACCAAAGAAGTTCGAATTCCTTTTTATCTTGCCAGCGTTTCTCTTCTGGGTGGATTTGTTGGAATCTGTGCTATCACTCTTTCGATTTTAGCCATAGTTGTTCTCTGCTCTTTCGCAATTTCACTGATTATTTCGTACAGTCACAGTTTTTTCTCTCCCAGAATTGTATTCCAGCGTCTGTCTAATCTTTCAAGTTCGTTTTGTGTTCTGGGAAAGCCAAATAAAGTGTTTTCACTAACTGACCAAATTGTTGGCGGGAACAGCGGAGGGCTTCTGCTTGGATTGTTTCTTCTGCTTCCACAAAATTTTCCAAGAACATAATTTTCCTCAAACCACTGAACTACAGAATCTGCATATTCTAGTAAAATTGATTTCACAAAATGAAATGCCCAAAACATTAAAAAAACTGCAACCACACGAAACAAAATACCCAAAACATGGTAAGAAATTCTGTTGAAAGCACAATGAAGGTATACGATAGGAGAAATATATGTTTTTAAAACTTAATACAAGTGTCAAAACTGAAATAAAAGGAAAGAAAAAGAAATATTCCAAATTTCATTGTTACTTTAGATATTTTGACCTGTTGACATTTCGTAAATTGTACCTGCACTCGGTCAAAAAATATTACTTACAAGGACTCTTTAGTAACTTTTAATCGCTGTGGTCGTATTTATAAGGTTTGCATAACAAATCAAGTTAATAATGTTGCGCTTTCACTTAGGCACCAAATGCTAATTATTGGCCGCTAGGCCTAGGCCTTTAAAATAATTTTTGATAAGCGTAACACTCTTAAATTGATTTGTCATGCAAACCTCATATAATCACAGCATTATAAAAATTACTGTAAATGCATATGCCTAGGTCTCGGGCGTAGCTATTAATGCTTTGTGCTCGAGTAACATTTCAACAGAATTCATTTTATTTTCTATGAAAACTACATAAATATCAGCTCGGAGGACTGAAAACTATCAAAAATCTCTAGGCCTATTGTCTGCTTAATAGTTCCAACCTCAGAAAAGCGCATTGCAAAAATCTTGGACTTCTATGAAAACATTATGAAAATTAGCACGGCACACTGAAAATTGCTAAACAGGCCCAGTCCTAGGGTTTTCTAATTATTGTTTTGTACCTGACTAAAAGTGTAACATTATCTTTAGTTCTTACTAGCAGGGGTACCCGGTATTTCCCAGGTAAATATTACTATTTCTAAAATCACCAAGTTCAGCGGGTGAAAGTTAATGAATGAAAAAGCTATTTCCGTAAATTTCCAGGAAACTTATTTTAAATATTTTGATTTAGTTAATTTAATTATACGAAGCAAAAAAGAATTTACATTAATTACAGTACATTGTATTTCTGCCTGATAAGGCAACCGTTGGTGGTGAAAGCTAACGTTTATTAATTTGTGTTTTTAATACATCATGAACCGGATATTTTTTCACTTTATTGTTATCTACGGCCTCTAACCTAGACCGTAGGTGCGGTAATGGAGTGCTGTATTGGGATGCAGTTCTTAAGAGTAAAAATTGTAATTTTTACGAAAATTTTGAATGGGCCCCCTTCACACCGGGCACCGACCCTTTCCGTCTGCAGTCTAAGTTACAATACAATGAGGGAGTGTACTAAATTTGGTCGTTCTAAATTCGAAACTGTAGGTTTTACAAAAATTGGCATGTGGGGGGGGGGGGGGGGGGGCTCTGAACCCCTGTCTCCAACCGTTTCCAAAAATCGCCTGCATTCTCAGTTAGAGTACCATGACATAGTATACCAAATTTGGTGGTTTTAAATTGAAAACTGTAGATTTTACGAAAAAATTTTATGGGGAGGGCTCTGACCCCGTGCCTGACCCGTTCCCAAAACCGTCTACCATCTAAGTTTCTAACCCCGGGCCCCAACCCGTTCCGAAAATCGTCTACGGTCTAAGTTAGAGTACCATGATATGGTATACCAAATTTGGTGGTTCTAAATTGAAAACTATAGATTTCAAGAAATTCTATATGGGTGGGGGCTCTGAACCCCGGGCTCCGACCCTTTCCAAAAAACCATCTACCGTCTAAGTTAGAGAACCATGAGATAATATACCAAATTTGGTCGTTCTAAATTGAAAACTAGTTTTTACGAAAAAATTTTATGGGGGGGGGGGCTCTTACCCCGTGCCCGACCCGTTCCAAAAACCCTCTACCGTCTAAGTCAGAGTACCCTAAGATAGTATACCAAATTTGGTGGTACTAAGTTGAAAACGGTATATTTTACGAAAATTCTTTGGGGGGAGGGGGTGTGCTCTTACCGCCCGGGCCCCGATCCGTTCCAAAAACCGTCTCCCGTCTAAGTTACAGTTTCATGATACCAAATTTGGTGGTTCTAATGTGAAAACTATAGATTTTACGAAAATTTTGTATGTGGGGGCTCTTACCCCTCGCGCCTTGACTTATTCCAAAAATCGTCTAGCGTCTAAGTTAGAGTACCATGAGATAGTATACCAAATTTGGTGGTTCTAACTTGAAAACTGTAGATTTTACGAAAATTTTGTCGGGAAGGGCATTCTAACCCCCGGGCCCCGACCCGTTTCAAAAACCGTCTACCGTCTAAGTTAGAGTGCCATTATATAGTATACCGAGTTTGGTGGTTCTAAATTGAAAACTAGATTTTACGAAATTTCGTATGGGGGGGGGGGGAGCCTCTGAACCCAGGGCTCCGACCCTTTCCAAAAACCGTCTACAGTCTAAGTTAGAATACAATGAGATAGTATTCCAAATTTGGTGGTTCTAAATTGAAAACTGTAGGTTTTACGGAAATTTAAAATTTTGTACGGGGAAGGGGGAGTAGGGTTTGCTCCGACCCCCGAGCCCCGACCCGTTCCAAAAACCGTCTCCCGCTAAGTTAAAGTTTCATGACACAAAATTTGGTGGTTCTGAATTGAAAAATAAAAATTTTAAGAAAATTTTGTATGTGGGAGGGTCTTACCCCCGGGCCTTGATCCGTTCCAAAAACCTTCTACCGTCTAAGTTAGAGTACCATGAAATAGTATACAAAATTTGGTGGTTCTAAATTGAAAACTATAGATTTTACGAAAGTTTGTGTGTAGGGGGGGTAACCACCCTTGCCCCGACCCGTTCTGAAAACCGTCTACCGTTTAATTTAGAACACCATTATATAGTATACCCAATTTGGTAGCTCTAAATTGAAAACTTTAGTTTTTACGAAAAAAATTTATGTGCGGGGGTATGCCAAATTTGGTGGTTCTAAATTGAAAACTGTAGATTTTACGCGGCATTTTATGGGAGGGGGGGGCTCTTACTCCCGGGCTCCAACCCCTTCCAAAAACCGTCTAGCGTCTAATTTAGAGTTTCATGATACCAAATTTGATGGTTCTGAAATGAAAACTAGATTTTACGAAAATTTTGTATGTGGGGGGCTGTGACCCCCGGGCCTTGACCCGTTCCAAAAACGGTCTGCCGACTAAGTTAGAGTACCATAAGATAGTATACCAAATTTGGTGGTTCTACGATGAAAACTGTAGATTTTACGAATTTTTTTATGAGAGGGGGGGCTCCGACCGCGTGGGCTCCAACCCCTTCCAAAAACCGTCTAGCGTCTAATTTAGAGTTTCATGATACCAAATTTGATGGTTCTGAAATGAAAATTAGATTTTACGAAAATTTGTATGTGGGGGTTCTGACCCCCGGGCCTTGACCCGTTCCAAAAACGGTCTGCAGTCTAAGTTAGAGTACCATAAGATAGTATACCAAATTTGGTGGTTCTAAGATGAAAACTGTAGATTTTACGAAATTTTTATGAGGGGGGGGGTGACCCCTCGGGCTCCAACCCCTTTCAGAAACCGTCTAGCGTCTAAGTTAGAGTACCATGAGATAGTATACCAAATTTGGTGGTCCTAATTGAAAACTGTAGATTTTACGAAAAAGTTTTTTTCGGGGGTCTGACCTCCCGGGCTCCAACCCCTGTCAAAAACCGTCTAGCGTCTAAGTTAGAGTACCATGAGATAGTATACCAAATTTGGTGGTTCTAAATTGAAAACTGTAGATTTTAGGAAAAAGTTTTTATTCGGGGGGGGTCTGACCCCCGGGCTCCAACCCCTTCCAAAAACCGTCTAGCGTCTAAGTTAGTGTACCATGAGATAGTATACCAGATTAGGTGGTTCTGAATTGAAAACTGTAGTTTTTAAGAAAATTTTGTATGTGGGGGGCTCTGACCCCCGGGCCTTGACCCGTTCCAAAAACGGTCTGCAGTCTAAGTTAGAGTACCATGAGATTGTGATGTGATGTGTGTTTTTTGAGCTCTGTCTTTTACGTGCTTTCGAGTAGTTTATCGAGTGGTGTACTTTTTCTTTTCGCGTGCATCTTCCAGTTGAAGATCAGTGCTTTCGTTTCGTTTGTCTCACGAGGTGGTGAGTGAATTACTTTATTCTTTATCGTTAGTTATATTTTTCGAACGAGTTGGTCTTGTTCTTCGGTAAGCCTCGCCGTTGACATGGCGGCATTAGATAAGGGTGAAGCTCACGCCCTTATCTTGGAAGAGAAGCCATCTTCCTCCTCTTCTTCCAACCCAGCTGCTGACACAGCTTCGTTGGTCGCAGAGATCTCTAACTGCCTTACTGACGTCATGAGTTCCTCTGCCTTGCCTGCGCCTACGGCCTGCCTTCCCACTGAGGGTACTGCCGTTACAGGTCTACTCTCTGTCCCTGTCGCGGATGCTATGGAGGTGTCGGGTGACGTCGCTTCTACGGCCACCACTTCATCTCAACTGCCAGATTCCCCTATAACAGCTGCAGTTTCGCCCTCTACATCTAGTAAAAGTACTGTTCCTCCATCATATGCGACTGCCATGTCTAGTGGCTCTACGTCACTCCTATCGTCTGATACTCTCCTTCCCGATTCGTATCTTCATGTCGTGGGATCCACAGCAACGATAGATATTCCCGAAGACTCACCAGCCGGCCGTCAACTGCAATCAACGATGGACCTCGGCGTATGTTTTGATGCGCTGCCGGATACAAAGCTTCAGCTCTATAGCCGAGCTCTTAAATCCATTTTACCGGCGGATGCAATAGATTATGTTGCCCGAAAACCACGATCAGTGCTGGTTTACTTCAAGAAAAAGGAACATGCTGACCTTGTCTTGACAGCAGGACTGACCATTAATGATGTACATCTACTACCACAACCAGTCGCACACCGCCCCGTGCAGGTGACTTTCTACCCTGTCCCGCCAGAGGTATCTGATACAATTCTTTGCACGTTACTCAGTAAGTTCGGCAGAGTAGTCGGTCCCATAACAACCCTCTCGGCGGCACCCAGAGACCCAGAAGACAAAGCCATTCGTGGCTTCCGTCGCACCGCTCGTGTGCTCTTTCCGTCTGATACTCATCTTCAGGCCTGTCCAACTGTCCTTCACGTGCGCTGTGGGCAACAGCGACGTCGTATCGAGATCATCACTTCTCAGCATTGCACCCTTTGTCAAAGTGAGAGTCATGTGCGAGCCAATTGCACTCGTGCTGTTTCCATAACCGTGCCAAGTGCTGTGGCACCTTCTGTCCCTCCTGTTACTGCTGTGTCAACGTCTCCACACGAGTGGAAGGTTGCAGGACCCAGATCTTCCCGACGTCGGCCTGCAGACGTTGGTCGACAAACGTCTTTGGCAGACTCACTTTCAGTTACAGATCGGAATTTTCCCACGCTTCCTACGGCACCCCCGCAGCGTATAATTTCTGCTCCTACAGATTTACCTGCTGATATGTCGTCGGTGTTTACCGTTGGCGCTGCAGATCCAGCAGCCGAAACCCTTTCCAGCACAGAAACTTCTATACCAGCTGGTTCCTCCACGATTTTTGGCAAACGCAGTGTCTCCTCACGGAAGAAGTTGAAGAAGTCTAAAACGTCCTCATCCCAGCACTTGTTCACTAGGCGGTCTAATCGCCCGGTTACTCGCGCAATCTTCTCTCGACGTGGCATTTCGTCTTCTCAAGTACAAGCCTGGACTGAACCAGAGACGGAGGATGTTTCTCCCTCGTTAGAGGACTTCACTAATCTCCTACAAGAGAATGCTTTCCCCGCTGAGCCGCTGCCTTACGTAGATCTTCTTGAATATTTAGTGAGTCCCACCAGCACGGCCACTGCCCGTGCTTTTTTACTAAAGTATGAAGCTGCCCTACCTCGGGTTCTCAGTCAACTTGATTCTCTTTTGCACACTCTTCGGCGGAACGTCGATGACATTCCGTGGGGTCTGGGTTTTATCCAGCGCCTACATGTTCTCGCTACTGCAAGTCAACACATCTTACATCCGCCGACGGACCTAAAAGTTCAAGGTCACGTCACTTAATTGTCGCGGTTTTGCGACACCACTTGCGAACGCCTTAGCCTATGAGGACCTTTCTCCACTGTGTGCGGACGTGCTACTTTTACAAGAGACGAACTGTCATCCTACCACTTTGTTTACCCGCTGGCGATCATGGAATTTTGCTTTCCACCACGCATTCAGCTGTTCATCATATGGTGGTATTGCCGTCGGGGTACGCTCGACTTTTCGCTCTACGATGACTCTCTTCTCTGTGAAAAATCTCTGTCGTGATCTCTTACAACAAGTCACGTTCACTATTCAAACGGAGAGGTTTCATATCTTTAACATCTACGTGCCAAACACCTCCACTTATGTGTCGGAGCTTTTTCTGTGCTTTCGCGGTGCTCTCTCTGGTATACCTGCCACCGACCGAGTTCTCGTTGGTGGCGACTTTAATTGTACTCTACACCCTCAACTTGATCGTTCCCCGCCTTCACGCGAACATCGTGCAGACCTTGTACAGCAGCTACAGTCCCTCGTTTTTGATTTCTCACTGATAGATGTCCATCGACACTTATATCCGACTACACCCTCCCATACCTGGCGTGCATCTGGTGCAATAAACCCGGCCACGGCCAGACTTGACAGATTTTATACCACGCCCATACTTCTTCCAGCGATCTCTGCATCCTGTTGCCAGCCCACTGCGTCGTCCGACCATTGCGCCATCACTCTCACAGTGTTCCACACTCACGCACAGCACAGGACAACCCGGCCGTGGACATTTGATGCCGCTCTTTTGGATGACGCCGGTTTTTGCTCTTCAGTCCGCCATTTCCTCTCTGAATGGCGCACGCAACTGCAGTCTGCGCCGTGTGCCCTGACTTTCTGGCTGGAGGTAAAACATCGCCTCTTGCTTCATGTGCGAAATCGGGCTTTTACGATCACGACGCTACAGAGGATGCGTTTGGATCACATCCGTACGATGCTTTCCCTTATAAATATGGCTGACCCACTTTTTGCTGTGTATAAGGCTGAACTGAATTCTCTCCTAGTCCCACTCGCGCAACAGGTCATTCGGCGGCTGAGATTACAGCATCTCGCGCCCGATGCCTGCACTTATGAGTTTCTTTCCAATCTTGAATCTAAGCGTCATGCCTCTGCTTCAATTCGCCATCTCCGCCTCTCTACTGGCGAGGTATCCTCTGACCCAGTTACTCTTTGCTCTGTTGCCCGCAGCTATTTTACAACGAAGTTTTGTGAGACTCCTCCTCCTTCCAGCACTGCCTTATCTGGTCTACACTCTGCTTTACCTCAAGTCCCCTCTTATTTTTCTGATTCTCTCCTCCGGCCTCCCACGCTAACAGAGATTTCCGAGACGTTTTCTTCTCTAAACTCCAAGGCTGCACCTGGCCCAGATGGACTCCCTTTCTGTTTCTACAAAGCTTTCCTCCCAGCCCTCCTTCCTTTTCTGCTTAGTGCTTTCTCCGCTGCTTTCCATCTATCCACCCTTCCGAGGAGTTTCACAATTGCCCATATAGTCCTCTTCCCAAAGAAGGGTGATCTCTTAGACTTGGGGAACTGGCGTCCCATCTCACTTCTGAATCTTGATTACAAGCTTTATTCTAAACTACTCTCGCGCCGTATTAATCCAATCCTCCCCCTCATCCTGTCCTCTAACCAGACCTACACTGTCCCAGGGCGCTCCATCTCGCATAACATTCAACTTCTCAGTGACCTAATCCATCTCGCTCGATCTCGCTCTGAACCTCTTGCTCTGCTGTCTCTCGATCAACAATCCGCCTTTGATAATATTTCTCACGCTTACCTCTCGTCTACACTTTATAGTTTCGGGTTTCCACCTCCTTTTGTTTCTGTTCTCCTCTCCCTCTATCAGGACGCCACTTTCCACGTCAGGTTGCCCACCCTTCTCACAGCGCCAATTCCTTTCCGTCGGGGCGTCCGGCAAGGCTGCCCCTTGTCCGGACAGCTCTTTGCTCTTGCGATCGAACCTTTTCTCCGCTCCGTTCACAGATCCTTCTATGCTTCTCTGCCTCCAGTGGTCGCCAGCACTCGCCATCATATTGTCACCTATGTTGCCTATGCTGATGACGTGACTTTTTGTGTTCGACAAGATGCACAATTCTGCAAACTTCGCCACCTCTACGCTCGGTATGCCTCTTGTTCTAGTGCCACGCTAAACGAGTCAAAAAGCACTGGCTTGTGGTGTGGGTCGTGGGCTAGTCGAACCGACTCTCCATGGGGAGCCGAATGGTCCACATCCTCACAGCGTTTTCTAGGAGTGCACCTGGGCAAACCTCCTACAGCCTCGACGATAACGTGGAATGCACTGCACCCCCGCCTGCTGCGTACGGCTGCCAACTGGAGACAAGCACAGTTCTGCACTTCTCTGTACCAGCGTGCCCAGATCACTCGAACATATTTGTTATCCATGTGCACGTTCTCTTGGCTTGCGTCCAAACAACCTGTCTATCGTCTTCTTGCAATCACCCAGTGCCAAACCAATATCGTGTGGGCTGGTCATCATTGGGTTAACGCTTCACTTCTCAGCTTGTCTCCTCAGAATGGCGGTATTGGACTGCTTGACGTGCGGTTATACTATCAGGCATTCCGAGTGTCTGCATTTCTTCGCCTTCTTGCTTCACCTGTTCTGCCTGCGGAGACAACCCGGGACGTCACTGTCTCCCCGCGTAATCCTCACCTTACTTTTCTTTCCTATCTATTAATGGATCACTGCCCCCTCCTTTCCAACTTACCTCCTGTCTATCGGGAGGCTATCACCTTGCTTCGCTCTTTCCCTCTGTCTCGCTCTCCACCAGCTACAACCTCCGAACTACTCTCAGAACCTCTATTTTTCTCCTCCGTCATTCATCCTCCGCACCTCCCCTGTTTTGCTTTCCCCACCTGGCTCCGCGCCGGAGTAGTCACAGTCCGAGACCTTGTCACCCCTGATTTTCTCTGGCGCTCCTTCTCCGACTTTCCTCCTGCTATTCGTGCTCTACCCCATGCTCTTCAGGTTCACACCTCCTTACTCTCGTCCCTTATTTCTCTCTTTCCCGATCTTGCTTCCCCCGCCGGTCTCGTTCCCGTTCTATCCGCGTCTCTCCCCCTCCCCTTTTTCTTGTCCGCTCACGGCATAGATCTTCCGATTTTCTCCTTCTCCACATCCGCTCTTTACAGATTTCTCTCTCTCTCCCGCTCTTCTACGCCTACACCTATCCCTGATATCCCGTCTTCCGCTCTCTCTGCTGTGTGGTCTGCCACCCTCTCTCCTCTATCTACACCCCCAGAGATCAACACCCACTGGTTCTTCTTACATAACCGTCTTCCCGTACCCTCAATCTTGCACCGGATGACCCTTCTTTCCTCCCCACTCTGCCCTTTCTGCGCCGGGGAGGCAGATGTGAGTCATGTATATCAATATTGCACTATACTGCTACCAATGCTGAATCTTGCCTTTTCGATTGCGCAAAGATCCTGTACAACTGATCTTTCCTTCAGTGCTTACCGAACGCTGTTGCTCAACCTTGTGCCTCCAATCAGACTCCCTGTAGTCTGCACCTACATTTTTGTGCTAGTGAAGCACGTTATATACGTCTATCATCAACAGTGTCGTGCTCGGGAGGTGCCTTCTACGGTACCTCACGCAAGTGCCGCGTTGCTCAGTTTTTTTTCGGGAATGTCTCCTTTCTCGATTACGCCTTGAGTACCACACCGCCGTTTCTCGACAAAGTGAACCCAGCTTCTTCTCTACATGGTCCCCAGCAGCCCCATGGTTCGCTGGGACACCGACTTCATTGCATCTTACAGTTGGTGCTTGTATGACTATTTAACACTTAACTCAGTGACTCTTTATCCGAACCTTCGTCACACCTGCTCATCAAGGTATGTCTTATCTCCACGAGATTCCTGAACATCTATTTCCATCTGAATGTCATGCAACTTTAATGTCTCTTTGTTTCTACAGTAATCTGTACATATCCCATTTCTATGTCACAATTATCGGTCATTCTACTTTTGCTCGTCTCATGTACATGTACTTATCTTGTTTTCATAACGGTGCCGTTGCGTCTTCAAGTGAACCCAGCTTCTTCTCTCCATGGTCCCCAGAGGCCTTGGGGTTGTTGGGACTCCACCTTCGCTGCACAGTACAGTTAGTGCTCATAAGACTATATTATAACATTTTACTCTGTGCTGCTCTACCTGAACTCTTGCCATATCTGCTCAACCTAGTGTGTACGATCTCCTCAAGATTTGTTTACATCTAAATGTCATGTATATATTGTAAATAGATATCTACTGTCATCTGTAAATAGTGCATTCATGTGTCACTGTTTTTTTGAGACGTTTTTCTCTTGCTCGTCTCATGTACATTCCTTGAATAAATACTTTGTGAACACCATAAGATAGTATACCAAATTTGGTGGTTCTAAGATGAAAACTGTAGATTTTACGAAATTTTTATGAGGGGGCCCGACCCCGCGGGCTCCAACCCCTTTCAAAAACCGTCTAGCGTCTAAGTTAGAGTACCATGAGATAGTATACCAAATTTGGTGGTTCTAAATTGAAAACTGTAGATTTTACGAAAAAGTTTTTTTCGGGGGCGGGTCTGACCCCCGGGCTCCAACCCCTTTCAAAAACCGTCTAGCGTCTAAGTTAGAGTACCATGAGATAGTATACCAAATTTGGTGGTTCTAAGATGAAAACTGTAGATTTTACGAAATTTTTTATGAGAGGAGGGGGGGGGGTCCGACCCCGCGGGCTCCAACCCCTTCCAAAAACCGTCTGGCGTCTAAGTTAGAGTTTCATGATACCAAATTTGATGGTTCTGAAATGAAAACTAGATTTTACGCAAATTTTGTATGTATGGGGGGAGGGGGGGGGGGGCTACGACTCCCCGGGCCTTGACCCGTTCCAAAAACCGACAACCGTCTAAGTTAGAGTACTATGAGATAGGATACCTGATTTGGTGGTTCTGAATTGAAAACTGTAGTGTGGGGGCTCTGACCAACCGGGCCCCTGACCCGTTCCAAAAACCGTCTACCGTCTAAGTTAGAGCGCTATGAGATAATATACCAAATTTGGTAGTTCTAAATTGAAAACTATATCTTACGGCAATTCTGTAGGGGGGGGTATAACCCCCTCCTCTCTGCAACCGCTTCCCAAAACCGTCTACAGTCTAAGTTAGAATACCACGAGATAGTATACCAGATTTGGTGGTTCTGAATTGAAAACTGTAGATTGTACGAAAATTTTGTATATGGGGGGCTCTGACCAACCGGGCCCTGCCCCGTTCCAAAAACCGTTTACCGTCTAATATTTTTAGTGCCAAAGAAAAACGTAATATTCCTATCCTGTCTGCGTGTCCAAATTTTATAAATTTGATCAGGGAGCTAGACGTTCGAAATCGTACGTTTTCCTGTATTCGTTTTGTATGTAACCAAAATCTGTAAACGCGACGAATTGACGTAGTCGACGAATTGACGTAGTCGACGAATTTGTCCGCGACGAATTGACGCGCGACGAATCGTCGTGGTCGACGAATTAACGCGCGACGAATTGATGCATGCGACGAATTGACGCGCGACGAATTGTCGTAGTCGACGAATTGACGCGCGACGAATTGACGCAGGCGACGAATTGACGTAGTCGACGAATTGACGTAGTCGACGAATTGACGCACGCGACGAATTGTCGGGACACCCTCCGCGCAAGACGAACAGAAGCTGTCGACAAGCATCCCAAGAACTGACTGTTGCTCAAGGTCAGCGAGGTATGCATGTGCGTCGCCAATTGCTGAAAAATCTTCAGGAAGACCGTTTATTTAGGCGAATTGCAACATGTGATAAAAAGTGGATATTTTCCCCGAATCCTGGCATGAAAAATCAATGGTTAGATCTCAAACAGCCACCAGAACCAGCCCGAAAAACGGGACAATTTGAGCACAAAGTTATGCTATGCGTATGGTTGAATTTTGAGGGCCCCATTCATTGGGAAAATGGTTCCAGATGGCCAAGAAGTTAATGCGCAACTGCAGTGTGATGAAGCGGTTGTATGTCGCTTTAAGCCGAAAGTAACCTGCTCTGGTGAACTGTGAACGAGTTATCCTTCAACAGGATAATGCTCCTGTTCATCGTGCCTATTCAACCAAGGGAAAAAAAAAACAAGAGCTGGAGGGTTTTGAGCTAATTCCTCACACTGCTTCTAGTCCGGATCTTGCCCCCTTCGTATTCCGTTTACAACATATTTGCAGCAATATCTGCGCGCCTAAAATCCCACTGAAAAAATCTTTTTTTCGGTCAAATACTACTAACAACGAAAACGTTTCATGCGCTGCCCGAAATAATGCACAATTTTCTTGCTAGAAGGAGCAAACGTTTAGGGAACGTCAGCGCGTATTTTTATTTGAAATAGTTTATTCAATTCGAAATATCTTTTATAAAAACTTTTATGGTAGGATACTGTTCATTATGAAGAATATTTTGCATTTATTTATTTTATTAACAAACGCACACTTTTTTTCCGCTAGGAGGCGTAAAGTTATGTTACGTTTTGCTTCTACATCTTTCCTTCTATATTGCTCTGTTTGAAAATCGCTTTTGCCTCTGACAGCTTCCGCTATGAGAAATATTTTGTGCAAAATTTGTTAATTTCGGTAACACACTTTTCAGCTGCTAGTGGAAGTAAGAAACTATTTCTATTTGTACATATGTGTTTTATGAATCGTAGAAATCCGGAAGATATATTTTGTAACCGGTTCCATTCACTATAAATAACACCGCTTACACTGCGTATTTTGAATTACGTGCAGTTTTTCGGTAGGCGGTGTACCCACAGCAGAGTCTCGGCAACGGGCGACGCACGTCGCAGATTTTATTTTGATCCTGCAGACAAAAACGATATCCCCAAACCTCCATTAAATCCTTTCTTGCAGACTTCCGATCGTGGATGCAAGCTTTCCGACTTTCAAAAGTTTCCGAAAACAGAAGTTAGAGGAAGTAAAGGTTTCTCCCTGATCGTATTTTTTTCTTTTGATGTTTCTTCTGTCCGGTGTTGTTAAATATCATTTTATTGCATAAGTATTTATGTTTTAGCTCGAAAATAGAGGCAAAAATGTCCGAAAACGGAAGTTAGACTGAGCCACGTAATCTTAAATTCTTTTTCTCGCAGTGTTACCTTTGCCTCGTATGATTGCTAAACATCGTTTTATTATATAAATGTTTGTATTTAAGATTGAAAATCGAGAAATATTTTCCGAAAACGGAAGTTGGACGGAGTGGAGATTTCTGCCACAATCGCAAATCGAGGCAAAATTGTTCGACAACGGGAGCTAAAGGCAGGGAAGATTTCCTCCGTAATCGTTTTCTTTTCGCGGTTTTTTCCCTGCACAGCGTTATTGTTTAAATGTAATTTAATTACATAAATGATCGTATTTAAGATGGAAAATGGAGAAAATGTTTTCCGAAACGGAAGTAGGATGGAGCAAAGATTTCTCCCGTAATCGTAATTTTTTTCTAAAAATGTTCCCTTTTTTGCTGTATTGTTGTTGAATATAATTTTATTCCATAAATATTTATGTTTCAGTTTAAAAATGGTTACAAAATCCTAGGTACAGAGGACAATGTTATTGTTTCTAGTTATCATTGCATTTGCTGTAGTACATAGGGTAGACATTTTTTTCAGGTTGAAGAAATACACTATCTACCAACAAGTAAGTGGACACCTGTGATAGCAAAGGAAAACGAAGTTTATTCACCTTCAATAGTTGGTGGAGCCTCCACGAGCGGCGATTACAGCTGCGACCCTCCGGGGCATACTCTCAACCAGGCGTTGTACGACGGCTAGCGGTATTTTCTTCCACATGCTTGGAGAAGACACGTCAGTTCCTTCACCGATTTCGGACGGTAGGGACACCCCTTAAGTCGACGCTCCATCTCGTCCCAGAGGTGCTCGATAGAGTTTAAGGTCCGGGCTCTGCGCAGGCCTGTCCATTCGATTTACCCCATTGTCACCATACCAAGCCATGGTGGACCTCGCAACATGACAGGTGGCATTGTCATCCTGAAAGTAACATGGGTCCACCCCGTAAAACTGCAACAACGTAGGAAGCGCATGGTCATCCAAAATGGTGCAGTAGGTCTCAGCGTTGAGTCTACCAGGAATTGCAACCAAGGGTCCAGTGCCATACCAGGAGAAACACCCCCATAGCATAATTCCACCGCCGCCGAACTTTACAGTCGGCACAATACATTCCGGCAGGAGGCGTTCTCCAGGCAGACGCCAAACCCAGACCCTGCCATTCGAACGGTTGAGGGTGAACCCTGATTCGTCGCTGCAGAGAACCTGTTTCCACTGTTCAACGGTCCAGTGTCGACGTTCTTTGCACCACGTTAGCCGAGCAGCGCTATTGGACTTGGTGATAAAAGATTTGTGGGTGGCAGCACGTCCATGGTAACCGAGCAGATGGGCTTCCTTACGGATGGTATTCATCGAAAGAACACTCCCGGATGCCTGTTGAAATTCCTCGCGTATGTGGCCCATTGATTTGGCGAGGTTCTTCCGAATTTCTCTGGCCAACACCCGTCGGTCTCTAACTCCCAGTTTTGTGGGTCTGCCGGGTCGGGGCACATTCCGACAGTCACCTCTCATCTTCCACTTGCCAATCACGTAGGCCACCGTCGATTTTAGGTACTTCAACTCGCTGGATATGTCACGTATGGATCGGCCATTTTTGTGATACCCGAAGATTACACCTTTCTCGAAATCAGAGAGCTCCGAACTGCGTGGCATCTTGCATGCGACTGGTTGCGTTGTTGTTTCCCACACGATATTTAACGGCGGCGGCCGTGACGTGTATCAGGACCGCAGATATCGTCGATTGCAGGGGTATCCAATTACTTGTTGGTAGATAGTGTATAAGGTGGTCAGTTTCTTTCAACTTTTCCCCTGTCTCTACCCGTAAATTTTTATTGTTTTTCACATTTAGTAGTTACCTTTCCCACTGACCACCCGCAGATTTACTGTGACCCCGTGACGATCAGACGATCACTTTCTGCTAGGGGAGGGGGGGGAGGGAGTAAGTGCTTTTATTCTCTTTTTGCAAAAGTTTTTGATTTTCTAAAAAAACTGATTTCACATATGCTTTTTGTGTCAACAAAGATTCAAAAGACTCATTACAATCAAATATTCGGTGCCATCGTTGTCGTTTTTAGCACGTATACTTTCTACTCATATTTCAGTTTGAGATTTATGTCTCGCATGATAATTTTGTGCGTTACTGCTGTCTTTACGAAATAAAACTATCCAAATTTTCGGTTATTCAGGCCCCCGAGTTTCCGATTAATTCCGATAATCGGTCTTGTACTGTGTTTGGTTAGAGTAATACTATACAGGGTGATTCATAAAGAAGTATACAGTTTCAGCACACTATAAAACAAGAACAATCTAAGATATTTTATGTTACCTGTAACAGAATTGTAGGGGAATGTTTCAAGTTTTTTAGAGACAGTCACAGATGTTCTATGTGTGCACTCTTAGTCACACGACAATCATCGATCTGGTAATCCATTTCCGCCCAAACGCGAGGTAAGATATCTGAATTTTGAAAAAGAAGCTGAAAACGTATGGAATCATTTTCAGCTTCTTTCTGAAAATTCTCCAGACAGTGGGCTGTGAATTCGGCACTTTACGACTCACCCTCCGCGTTGATTTACCCGGGATTCGTTGAATGGCGGTGCAAACACTATCGACGACTTCTTCCGATACATGCGGTCGTCCTGGGCTTTTAAGTTTGCATAAACAGCCCGTAGTTTCAAATCTTTTATGCCAATGGTAGATAGATTTTCTGGTTGGAGATTCTTTTGCGAATCGTGATGGAAAATGCTGTTGCACAACAGTTACAGATTCCGTTTTGCTCAATTCAAGAACATAAAGCGCCTTCTTCACTGCAGACGCTGCCGTTTTGACTGACTACTCACGTGACACGCGCTATCGCCTACGTCCTTTCTCTCAGTAGCGGGACACAAACTTTATGAGTATATCTACCTAACGGTTCGCAGTTGTGGTCCGTGTCTTCCACTGTTACTGTTTTACAGCATCTGGAAACTGTATACTTCTTTATGAATCACCCTGCATATCGTCTGTGTACACGTATCTCGGAAAGCATGAGTGCGATTTTTTTACTTGAGGTTTAACGACCACCGTAAGCAACTCAATGGGCTATAAGCAGTCGTCCGTCCCTAATTTAGGGCCACTGACTCCAGGGAAGGGAGAAAGCCAGTGCTGTAAGACAAACACAACATCCATGCCTCACCGGAATTCGAACCTGGTACCCATCTTGGACGAATGGTCAGAAGACATAGCTTAGACCACTGCACCATCGCCAGTGCGATTTGAAAAATCCTTTTCACACTGGAAGTTTGAACTGAAAATGAAGATTCCCACTAAAATGTTTTAATAATATTTGCAGATTAGTTGCTGTTCTCATATACTTCATAGATACTTAACACTAGTATTTGAATAAAGATAACAGATACGAGGGGATGCTGAAAAGTTCTCGGCCTAACCCACTTCCTGTGATTGTTGCATTATTTTGTCACTGCAGCTCGAAAGAGTGTTTTTTTTGTATTGTAAAGTGACAATTTTCAGACTAATAGCTCTTCTTTTTGCAGATGTTTTACGTCCTGAACAGAATCATGTCAATGCAAAGTGTTGAATTTTCGAACGTGGAACTCCTGGCTGTCATGAAATTTCTGTTCCCGAAGAAGAAAACTGCAAAGGAAATCTATGAGTGTATGACGCAAATATTAAGTGACAAGTGCCCTTGATATTCCACGGTGAAGAAATGGTGTGCCAACTTTCAGCTTGGAGACTTTGAGACCGAAGATGCAGCAAGATCTGGGAGACCTTCAACAGTGACAACACCCGAAATTATTGATCGTGTTCATGACTTGATTTTGTCAGATCGACGAATCTCTGCTAAAACAATACCTGAGACACTGGGGATATCCAGGGAATGTGTTGGGTTCATAATTCACGAGCACTTGGATATGCAAAAGATGTCAGCTAAGTGGGTGTCCAAATGTTTGAACGCCGATGGCAAAGGAAAACGAGGGGACACTTCCAAATCGGTTTTGCAGCATTTTGAGCAATCTGGTGATCATTTTTTGCAGCGACCTGTCACTGTTGATGAAACGTGATTACATCACTACAATCCAGAGACGAAACAACAGTCCCTGAAGTGGCGGCACTCGGGTTCTCCACGGCCAAAGAAATTCAAGATTCAAAGGTCTGCAGGAAAGGCCATGGCAACGGTTTTTTGGTGACTCGGAAGGGGTTTTAGTGACTGACCATCTCCCGAAGGGCCAAAAAATAAATGCTGAATACTATTCCAACTTGCTGTGCCGATTAAAGGAGGCGTTGAAGGGTAAAAGGCGAGGAAAACTGCGGAAATGTGTTCTCTTTTTGCAGAACAATGCGCCGGCTCACAAGGCTGGCAAGGCAATGGATGTTTTGAAGGATCTGGGGTTTAAGTGCATAGACCATCCACCCTACTCACGAGAGCTTGCTCCATCGGACTATTTCCTGTTCCCAAACCTTAAAAAAGTTTGAAAGGGAAGCATTTTTAGAATGATTCGGAGGTGATATCATCAGCAGAGCAGTATTTGAGTGATCAGCCTTCAGAATGTTTTTTAGAAGGGTTAAAGAAACTCCAGAAACGCTGTGCCAAGTGTGTTGAACTTCGGGGTGATTATGTGGAATTGTCTAAGTTTCATGGCTCTAGCCCATTTCCTTCTTGGTGAGGCCGAGAACTTATCAGCATTCCCTCGTGTACTAAAGCCCCTAACGGACAAAGATATCGTAACTCTAAGAAAGAAGACTTACTGAAGATCTTCAGCTTTCATATGCCAATAAATGTTCGTCGATTATTATGCTTTATACACTGCTGTCCAAAACTTACACACGAGGTACATTTTTACCAGTGAAAATCGGAAAAAGTGGTTTTGCAGCTGTAAGTGGCACCGATGATAATAGCAACGGTAAAATAAAACACACGGTGTCAAAAACCATGAGTAACATGTTATAGAAATCGAAACAGAAGAAAATGTTACGATGGAGGCAAAGGCTCGTTTGTCGTCTACTGACACTCTTCCATCAGCACTGTATAAACAGACTACAGGGCCAAGTTCTCAGCATGTTTGGCACCGGTGTGTCACGCAAGTGGTTTAGAAGCTCTTGGAGAAAATTGTCCCACTCCTGCTGGAGAGCCCTAGTAAATGTTGGAATGATTTCTGATAGGGAATTCCTGTGCGCTATACGTCTTCTCAGAGTGTCTATGCACTCTATCCAACGGATATCCACAGTAGCCCACACTTCGTCGACAGATGCTGTGAGGTGAGGACGACCTTTATCGTCCACAAAAATTAAATCTGCTCCAACGGAGCAGACGAACGTAGAGAAGAATCACATCGTTGCAGTACCGCTGCTCAGTGATTGACCCTTGATTCATCATCTGCAGTTTGGTACGTCCATTAGCCATGATACCGGCCCTCATAATGGCACCGCAATATCTATCCTGTTCAACGATGTTTCTGGCATCACAGGCAGTCCCCACGTTTCTTATATGTGTAAAAAGAAATCTATTGGAGTGCGTAAATTGCTCCATAGATGTGCCCAGTAGGGGGAAACTTCCCAAGAGACACGTGGTTGAAACTTGTCCCACATAAACAATTTGGTCGCCAGAGACGTAAGTATCATTTTGTGAATTGAAAGGTGAAGATGTTACTAAAAAGTGGTCTATAGCGACGAATGTGGCATTCAAGAGGTAGTTCGGCTAATCGACGCTCTGCCGTACTTCGTTTTCAACAAGTTAGTAAAATCATGCAGTGCATTGATTATGATACGCTTTCCAACATACCAGAAATCATTACACAAGTTATCACTCAAGTTATGAGAATAATGGCCGTGGAACAAATCTCGGTCCTGTGCCCTGAACTTTGTTCCCATTTCGATGATATTCAACAGAACCGGTTCAGTATACCTCCGAAATAACATGATAAAGTTTTGTCGTAATCGAAGCATTTTTACGTAAGTAATGATGCAGAAGGGCTATGGAATAGATCCCGCTCCTGTGTCCTAACCTTTGACCCCATTTTGCCCATTTTCAATAGAATTCGTCCCCAGACAGGTCCATGCAACATACTAACATTTTATCCAAATCGAAGCATTTTTACATAAGTAATGGCGATGGAAGTGATTCCGTTCCTATGTCCTGACCTTTGACCCTATTTCGCCCATTTTCAATAGAGTTTGTCGCCAAGTGGTCCCCTACCACATACTAAAATTTCATCGAAATCGAACTTTTTTTACGTTAGTTATGGAGCATAACAGCAATGGAATGGATCCCGCTCCTATGTACTGACCTTTGACCCCATTTCGTTCACTTTAAATAGGGGTCCTTCCCAGGTGATCCCCTATCAGATACTAAAATTTTATCGAAATCGAACGATTGTTACGCGAGTTATCGTGCGGACGGACATACGCACACAACGCGTGACGTAATGAGGCAGATGGGAATGGCGACCATCTGCTCGCCGCAAGAGTGTGACGTCATAAAACTTTAATAGGATCCACACACAACGCGTGACGTAATGAGACAGATGGTGTGACCGCACGCCAACATTCTCAAACGCGAGATTGTGATGTCATAAGATTTCTAAGCATTGGTAACATTAATGTAACGACGCCATGCCAATAAAAACGTTATAATTAGGGGTGGGTATTTAACCCACTAAACGAATTCTCCTAAAGTCGAGATCAAGCTAAATCGATTTCTAGTACTAGAAAACTGTAGGTTAACGACTTTTATCAAAATCCTTAGAGCCGTTTTCAAAATAAAATGTACATACATACATACATACAAGAATTGCTACTTTAAGGTGGAACTCAAGTAATTTTGCGTCCTATACTTCCAATGGAAAAACTTCTGTACACATTTTCTTCACAAATAATGCGTTCCCAAGGATGAAAATTTGAACATCCATTAAAATAGCTTCATTTCATAACTTGGAATACTTAATATTTTCTAAACCATAACCGTAATTATGCAATCCAACATTTATTTGTCCACTGATGTCATCAAAGCACAGGTCGCGCCATCTTTTTTCTGGTTTCAACACCACCAAAGGAAACGTTATTGTTTTTTAATATAATTATGCTTATGTTTTACAAAACGTTAAGTATTCCAAGTTATAGTATGAAGTTATTTTAATCGATGTTCAAATTTCCATCCTTGGGAACACACTAATTGTGAAGGAAATGTGTTAAAAAGGTTTTCCATTGGAAATATAGGAAGCAAAATTACTTGACGTCCACCTTAATAGTGTGGGATAAGGGCGATGGAATGGATCCGGATCCTATGTCCTGATCTTTGACTCCATTTGTCCCATTTTCAATAGAGTTACTCTCCAGGTGGTCCCCTACCACATACTAAAATTTCATCGAAATTGAACCATTTTTACGCACCTTATGACGCATAAAGACAATGGACAACATCCCGCTCTTATGTCCTGACCTTTGATCCCACTTCACCCATTTTCAATAGGGTTCGTCGCCAGGTGGTCTCCTACCACATACTAAAATTTCATTGAAATCGAACCATATTTACGCAAGTTATGACGCATAAGGACAATTGAATGAATCTTGCTCTTATGTCGTGACCTTTGACCCCACTTCACCCATTTTCAATAGGGTTCGTCCCCTGGCGGTCCCCTACCACATACTAAAATTTCATCGAAATCGAACCATTTTTACGTGAGTTATCGTGCCGACAGACGGACGGACAGACGGACGGAAAAAGCTGGAGCATATACGCTTCTTCAACCTACGGTTGGAAAGCGTAAAAAAACGCGCTGATAAGATTTTCTAATTGCCTCATATTCAAAGTTGCGTTCCTTCCAACAATAACAAATACACCTAACTAGTAGAACATTGCAGAAGCCTTGGCTTGCAGATCAGCCTGAATTCGACGGGACACAGAACACACCAGATGCTGGAAGTGCCGTGCAGGAATGCTGTACCATCCCGAAATTATCGAATCGCGTAGTTCCTGCAAATTGGGCGGCAGCATAGTCTCACAGTCCTTTCAGAGTTGAAAATGTTCGGATAATCTTGATCATGATTATATCTATAAGATGCGAAAAACAATTTTTCCTATGTACCTTTTAAGTGTCCGCACGGGAACATCTGCATGTTTATTTTAACCCGAAAGTGGCGTTGTGCATATTTGGTACGTAAAGGGCGTCGTGAGGTCCGGCGAACGGCTGCATGTGTTGCACTATACATGAAGACATATTACAGAAATAACGATATAAACTATTAGGTGTTAATGACACCTTGGCACCCAAATGAGACGAACATTTTAGTATTTTGTTGCTCAAAAGTACGAAAAGTTTGTTGGAAAACTGAAGTTTTAAATTATTTTTTAAAAAATCGTAAAGTACGTACACTTCTAAGACTGCGCATATATGCTGTCGGTGAAACGTTCTTCATAAAAACTAAGTATTAAGACCCTCCAGCTAGAACTTCAAGAAAACAGCAGGCGTTCAACTGATGTCAGGTTCAGCTTTCGGAATCTGAGTTTGCACACACCAGACATATTTTTTTGCAGTACTCTAGGCATATTGGCAGTAGTTGATCCAGCGGTGGGATACACCCCTATAAAGCAGATTTTTCTGTTTTAACCCTTTAACTGGCTGGAACGAATTAACTCGGGTTTAATAATATAAGCTGAAATCAGCTTCAACGAATATATTCGCTGGCTAAAAAGTGGGCCAAACGCGACAGAAACGAGTGAACCTGCTTTTACCTAAGGTTTATCACTCTAAGTGGTCATTTGGGGGTATGATTTTCATTAATCCTTCCTTTCTGATTATCGTTTCCGCTAAGAATGCTACAAAAAGGGCGACGAACCTAAGAAAGAAGAGAAAAGATGTCTGTGTAACTTATTTCTACCCTGTGGCATGATGTCCAAGTCCGGGGGACTACTTCCGAATCATTCCTTGGGTGATGGAACAGAGAATAGAGGTCTATAAGGGAATCAGGCTACATACTGTAAGACTAAGGACTGTAAGGGAGCACTTACAATCACCGACGGATTTTTAGTCGGTACTCCTGAGATGAAAGAGGGAAAGGAATTGCTTTGCCGTAGCGTTCGTATAACCCGGCCACTATGAGAACACTTGGGCAACTTTTGGTTCAGGTACATCGGCCGCGTAAACGGTTAAATGACCAATATCTAAATAATTAATGCATATATTTTTGTAAAATTATAGTAATAAATCCATAGGTTTTCGTAAAAGTTCTCATACAAACTAAAGTTTGCTGTAAATTTGGAGATAAAATGCTCTGTTCTAGTTTTACAAGAAAAAAAACAACAAAAAAAACCTAGAGGTTCGAACAGGGACGTCGCCAAGGTAGTACGAGGTTTTTTCTTCTCCACACGAAAAATTTCCTTCTCTGCCCTGCCACCCACCCAGTTCAAGATGTGCCGTTTTTCAAATTCTTTTTTAACTTTAAAATATTGTCTGCATTTTGCCAAGTAATGATGAGTCTGGTTTTTTTTTTTTTTTTAGGTTCTAGATTTAACGACCACCGTGAGCAACCCAATGAACTATAAGCAGTTGCCCGTCCCTAGTTTAGGGCCACTGGTTCCAGGGAAGGGCTAGCGCCGTAAGACAAACACAACATGCATACCTCACCGAGATTCGAGCCCGGACGCATCTTGGACGAATGATCTGAAGCTTAGACCACTGCGCCTCGGCCTGGTGTTTTTCGTCGGGTAGCTTTACGTATTTTCCCCTTGGAAGTACTTTGTTTACTTCTCCGTAGGAAAGTTATCAAAATAGCATCCGCAAGGCCATGAAAAGTTTTTTGTTCTCCACTCTTGAAAATCCTTAGTTCAAACCATTTTTCATGTCACTATGGCCAGGGGCGAATGAGGAGGGTGGATAGGAATTCACTGAGGGAGGACATTACTAATTGAGGAGCCAAAATGGAAAAGGGGGTAGGTTCCAAAAAATCCGAAATGCGTTTTTTGGATGGAAAACGACGTAAGCGACACGCTGAATAAAGTGGTGAAGGTAGAAAGTTCCTAAACAAATTAGTTTAGTTATTACAGAGGCCGGAAGATATCGCGGTGGTGCTAAGTAACATGTGAAGTTAAGTGGGTGAGAGGGAAAGTGCCAGGGCAACATGGTTCTGCGTTCTCTTTGTTGTTCGTGCTGCTGTGTGTTTACACACCATTGAGGCACATTTCTACTCGTAATAACTACACATAGTGCTTGTTTTCAAGTTAAAACGTGTAGTGCACCCACAGAAATTTGTGCGTTTTGTTCACTGAAGAATTTTTGCAGCAGGATGCAAAAATACTTCAGTGTGTGTGTGTAGGAGGCCCCAAACTGTTTTTTTTTTATTTGAGGTTCAACGACCACCGTGAGCAACTCAATGGGCTATAAGCAGTCGCCCGTCCCTAATTCAGGGTCACTGGTTCCAGGGAAGGGAGAGAGCCAGTGCCGTAAGACAAACACGACATCTATGCCTGACCGGGATTCGAACCCAGACCCCTTACGGACGAATGATCAGAGGCCAGCGCCTTAGACCACTGCGCCACCGGGGCGGCGTCCCAAACTGTATGTTATACAGTATGTATATAATATTGTATATATATATGTATACATATAATGTGTGTATGTATGATCGACCCCCCCCCCCCCAAAAAAAAAGAAAATTTGAAACATGGTTACGCCACTGTGTGCGCCCTCCGACCGCCCCCACCAAGATGAGGTTCTAGATCCGCTACTACATATTGGTATGTTGCAGGATGAATACAAATAAGCAGTTCTGCGCTTCTTTAGGTGCAATACCAATAAGCAGTTCTGCGCTTCTTTAGGTGCAATACCAATAAGCAGTTCTGCGCTTCTTTAGGTGCAATACCAATAAGCAGTTCTGCGCTTCTTTAGGTGCAATACCAATAAGCAGTTCTGCGCTTCTTTACGTGCAAAACCAATAAGCAGTTCTGCGCTTCTTTACGTGCAATACAAATAAGTAGTTCTGCGCTTCTGAAAACGTGCTTTCTACATCCAAGCTTTCCACTGGATATATGTAGAAAGCACGTTTTTTCTGTTGCTAACATTTCGTTCTTTTTGTCCTTCCTATTCTACTCTTCAGCAATGAGAGCGATGATGGCACAACCAATAACAGTTTGCAGTTCACAGAGTAATGTAACAAGTGATCTGAAAAGTCAGATGATTTCTCCAAAACCAATACTACTAAAGCCAAGTTTCTTTTCACGCATCAGTTACGACGTTTCATTGCACCACACGATGCCGTCGTACGGAACAACTTTGAACACAACATTTTGCGGTTCGTAAGTAGGATCGGGTAGTGCGGTTTGTAGAACTCATGCATCAATAAAAAATTATACTACGAATGGTTACCCAAACACAGCAGGTATGCATACAGACTACTTAATTAATAATATATTGGAAGGTACAAGTTATTAGATTTATCACATATGTGAATGAAATGTGCATTTATAACTGATGCTGTCCATGGGATCACACAACGCCACTTAAGGGCTACACATGAATATGTACGATAAGGGCGTGCTAAAAGTTCCGTAACAGAAAAAAAAGTACGGGTAGGCTCAGTTCTGATTGAGCCGTCAGTTTGGAACGTAGGAATACGACTTGCAGATCGGGGAGCTGAAATGAGCTGGTTGAGTATGGTTTCAAAGCGTTTATTTAATTTGTTATAGCCAACACAGGTCTATGATATGAAAAGTAGCTCACATAATTTTTAGAAACAATGCTGGATACATTGCGAACACAAAGCAGATCGATACACGGATTACCCAATGTGATGCTATTCTTGGGCTTCTTACATTCCTCGCCTTTCGTTTTGATTTTCTCCACTTTTGCTTGCGTTCATTCTGCGAATTCCGCGGCATTGCCGAAAATGTTAACCCGTTCACACGAAAAGGATTTTTAAAAATTTTAGTTCAAACCACTGCGGTCTGTTCTTTATATATTTGAATAGATCTCGTCGAGAGCTTTAAAACGATACCACGTACGGTTGTGTTGCGCTCATGGTTGCTGAAATAGACTGAATCAAACGCACAGGCACCCCGAGAAATTTTGCATCACCTTGGTAGCATCGCGCGCACGATCTATTGCGCAGTAAGCGATTTGGACTCCATGCTGTTTACGAATGTGCTTATACGATTAGTGTGCGGTACGTATTTTTAACGATATCATGATTTCAATTGGGACCTATTTTTGTCACAAGCGGTCGTCTGTAAGTCACCCGTTACTATGCGCGGAGTTAGACGTAGTCATACGTAAAAAGTGGATGAAGAAATCCGAGATTTATAAAGGGAGAAGCTGATTTCATTAGGTAGGACAGATGGCTATATATTGTAATAGGCAAACACGACGACGTATATTTATTTATATTATTATTGTCCTAGCTATCGTACTCGTAGCATAAATTTCTGTGCCGAAATATTTCCTATGGATGGCACCAAATCGCTTTGACATGTCGCTTCAAACGTGATTACCCGTAGAAAAAAATCCGCTATGTGTCATTATTTCTTTACATATCTGGCGATGAAAATTCTATTTCGCTTCTGAACAATAAGTTACCTATGAGGCCAATATGCGGATCTTTAATTATATGCGGGGTCAAGAAATGGCGACATATTATTCTGACATCTCCTGAGATAATCACTGTAGGTAATATTTTGTGGTTTATTTTGCATAAACAATAAAAACGACTCCGCATAGAGGAAAGAGGAAAATTTCCCCAACGTGTGCCAGAAATAATAGGCAATAATTTTCATGAAAAGGGTGTCGCATGAGTTGAAGTGGAACTGGAAAATATAGTAGCCTTTCAAAATTACGTGTTTAACCCCTTTTTTCTGAGTCTTAAAAAAGGCGTTCAGGTAATCGCTTGAAATAAACCCACTTTCACTTAACAATCGGAAAACAAAGGCAAGAGTCGATACTGCAGTCAGCGAAAGATGATGAATGAGCGATTTCAAAATACAGTCAATAGGCATCAACCATTTCAGCAATTGCCAGCTTGGGATCCCCTTGAATTCTTCTTTAATTCGTCTCACAACAAAGCACTTCGGCTGTCTCCTGATTTCCATTAATAGTGCTGACCCTCTTTTTTTCTTCCTTTCTCTGGAGTGAGTCGCAAGCATTGCCCCAGCAGCTTTTTGATGCGTCTCCTAAGGAACGCAGGTAGTAAAGTAGGTGAATGCCAAATTTTCCAAGTAGGTCACATTAGCTGCCTGAACGAGAAGCCGAATCAGCCAGTCGTGGATTTATTTTACTTCTCCAAGGTCGAAGAGCTTTCTCTGCTTGGCCTTTGCATCAGACCTGCTGGGAACAAAGAAATATGCAATCTTTACGTAACGACTTCCAATGGCCTTTTACACTTAGCTAGTTTACAGGTAATCAACTTCGTTTTCATTACAGCGGGTATTAGTTCTACGGTGTTGCGAGACGATGCTGATGTAATTGCACCCTCCGTCTCCTTTCCCTAGCGCGCAAGAAATGCACGTCAAACTTTTCGCAACACACTTTGAAACTGACACCGACCTTGTTCACGAAGCACGTATACGCGCAAAGTTTGTTGTTCAGATACAGGTGCAACACATTTGTGTTAAAGAGCTTATGTTAATTATATGCACTTAACATAAGAATCATTTGCGAACAGAAAAGTGTAAAATAAGATAAAACAATTTCTGAATTTCACAGGACTCGCTTTAATATGCTAATTTGTAGAACATAGGTAGGGCCGTCAAGGAGGAATTATAGGCACTCCAAAAGGTTTTCTGAAATTCACGAGGCACTTTCCATTATGACGTACTAGGTTAATAACACGTCAAGACGGCAGAGTTGCGGTGATAAATTCCGTCGGTGTAGCTTAATTGGTAAAGCATTTCGCTCCGGAGCCGAGGGATGGGAGTTAGATCAGTGTCACTGGCAAATTTGTGAATTTCACATGGACCCCCGATTCTGGAAATTGGATGTGCTGGCCGTTGGGTTCTTCGAAAAATGGGTGATGTTTGCTCCGCACATCCTCCGGAATTAATAAAAATTTCTTAAAATTACGATGGAGATGACCTGACATACTGCAGTGGTGAAACATACACAATATTGACAAAAGTCACTGGACACCTAGAAAAGAAACACAACATAGCATTTATTGACATACATATTAGTACGGTGTCGGTCCACCTTTGGCCTTAATGCATGCACTGATCCTTCGAGGCATACTTTCGACAAGGTTTTGGAACACAGCGATAGGTATGCGCTTCCATTCATTACATAATGCTGCCGCGAACTGTTGCTTAGTACACTGGCGTGCAAAAATTAAGGACGAGACGGTTTTTCGAATGTAACGTCGTGCAGGAGTGCTCCACATCGACTCAAATCATACCATAACATCCCCAAGACGTAAGAATATGGGATAAGTGAGCAAAACCGTCCAAACAAGGAATCCAAAGGATACAAAGGCACTTTATTGAAAAGGTAGCTTCGAGCACAACTGGACAGAAGACAGAAACGTCCATGTGACAGGCTGCTGCCAAGAAAAATCCAGTCTTTAGTAGGGGATATGATCACCCCTGACTGCGTTGCAGGATTTACAACGTCTGTCCATGCTGAGGACGAGGTTGTCAAGGAGCTGTTGAGGCATCGCGGCCCATTCCTCTTGTAGCGCTAATCGCAGCTGCGGAATCGTTGCTGGCGGCTGGTGACGTGCTACCAAGCGTCTCCCGAGAAGATCCCACACGTGTTCGATAGGATTTAGGTCCGGGGACTTTGAGGGCCAATCCATGCGTTGAATATCTTCACTCTTCAACAGCTTTACGACAGCCACTGTACGATGAGGTGTAGCGTTGTCATCCACGAAGAGGAACTCAGGATCCACCGCACCTCTAAACAGACGCACGTGAGGCAGGAGAACCTCGGTACAATGGCGGACACCAGTGAATGAACCTCCTTGGAAGATGTGGAGGACAATACGGCTACCAAGCATGATACCGCCCCAAACGAGAACTCCGCCACCTTCAAACCGGTCCCTTTCGATGATGTTGGAAGTGTGATTGCGTGTTCCCTGCTCTCTCCAGATGTGTATACGTCCAGAATCGCTCGTCAGACTAAATCGGCTCTCATCCGTAAAGAGAACTCGACCCCATTGCTGATGTTTCCAGTTCTTGTGTTCCTGGCATCACAGAAACCGCCGTCTCCGATGAGCACGCGTTAATGACACACACCGTAGTGGTCGTCGTGCAAATAGGCCACCTTTGTGCAGCCTCCTGGTTACGGTAAAACGCAATAACGGACGTCCAGTTGTCTGTAGCATGTGCCTTGCGATTTCTCCCGCTGTCTGACGTCTGTCTGTTCTCGCCTGTACGACAATATACCGGTCATCCTTCACCGTGGTTGCTCGTGGACGACAACTGCTAAACTCTCGGACAGCTGTTCCTGTCGTTTGAAATGCTCTCCAAGCTCGTGAAACGATGCTGTGAGCGATCCTGAACTCCTCGGCCACACTAGTCACACTTCGACCTTCTTCCAACTTCCCACTGACGCGACCTCGGGTAGCGTCATCCAGATGTCGTCTACAGGATTCCTTGTTGGCGATATCACACGGTGGCAGCAACTCGACGTCGTTCAAACCGATGTACACCATGCAATAGCTTTCACCGAATTGCTTAGCGTACACCGCCCGTGTGGTTTATACCCTTCCGACGCTCCCCCCCCCCATGTCATGCTGCATATATGCGCATGCCCTACCGTACCGGACCCTAGTCTATCTCCTGAGTGGTCTTTCGGTCCGTTCTGCCTGCTCGTTCCGCTGTTATCCTCTTCGTCTTTAATTTTTGCACACCAGTGTAGTAGGCCTTGGTTCCAAACTTCTTATGCGGCGCTCTAATTCATCCCATAGGTGTTCTATTTAATTAAGATCAGGGATCTATGCTGGCCAGTTAACACACGATACGGAATTATCGTCAAACCACGCCGTAACAGTCCTTGCTTTAGGGCTCGGTGCCTTATCCTGCTGGTACCAACAAGGCTCGGTTCCATAGTATTGCCAAAGAGTTGGTAGTACATAATTGTCCAGAATATCGAGGTAGACGTACTGGTTTGTCCACGATAACCAATGAGCCGATACCATGCCACGAAAAACACCCCCACACGAGTACATTGCCAGCTCCAAGCTTGACCGTAGGAGCAGTACACTGTGGTAAATAGCATTCCCCTGGCTGACGCCATACCCACACTCGGCCATCAGACGGATGGATCGTGTATCTGAATTTATCAGTCCATAGGACCCGTTTCCACCGATCTACGGTCCGCGATAAATGTTCTTTACACAATGCTAAACGACGAGTAACATTCCGAGTGGAGATGAAAGGCTTATTAGCAGCCGCATGACCACGGTAACTCAGAGAATGAAGTTCTCTGCGAATGGTACGCGTACATACGGAGGTTCCCGCATTGTTACTAACCTGTGCACTGAGGGCTTGTGCAGTACTCCGTAGATTCGCTGTAACGATCTTCCTGAGGCTTCGACGTCCTCTATCACTGATTTTCTTTGATCTGAAGGTACGTTTTGCTGCTTCAGGCACGCCATGTGTCTTCCACTATTTCAGTACATCCAAAACTTGGGAATGTTTAAACGCCTCTCGGTTTCTCTTATGAAAAACATACTAATATAACACGCAACAATCTTTCCTTTCTCAAAGTCAGTTCTCTCCCGCTGCGACATTTTCACTCAACCTCACACTGCGATACGTTCGCGGTCAGCTGCAGGCTTGTTTTTATACCGTTTGCAGTTGTACCGCGCATCTTAGCAACGCAGCGGATCCGTTCATTTGCTTTTGAAGGAGTGTCCGATGACTTTTGTCAATACAGTGTATGTCAAGACGGCAAAGTTGCATCTATAAAATCCGTCGGTGTAGCTTTACTCTCCGGCGTTACGCTCCGGCGTTACGCTCCGGCGTGGGTTCGGTCTCCGACCGAATATATGAATTATACACCGCGATCATGACTGACGGACCATATTTCTGATACAACCTTTTTCGTGAAATGAAGGAGAAAAAACTTGAATTTCACGGGGAATTTCGAATTTTTAGAAACCTTTTCCCAACTCCTTTCCTATGTATACAAAAAATTATGCTCTCACTTTTTCCGTGTCCATTAGACAGAAAACGCCGGTAATAGAAGCGATTCGCAGGTATACTTGAGGTTTGATTAACTATTAAATTTCAATCGTCTGTCGGAGGATCTGATTTTGAAGTTCTGTAACGAGATCGGATATTGCGGATAGCACATCGCATGAAATTTTTGTTATTGTGGTACCGGATATTCCTTCTCCTCTCCCTCCATTTGATTCACCAGCTACTTTATTACCGTAAGACACCTGGTACTTACATTATTGAACAGGTGATTGTATGATGACTAGGCATCAGTTTGTGGACTCCTTGCTATTTTAGCTATCAGAAGTAAATTTTATTTTTAGGAGTTTTGTGAAATAATAAAGCCCTGAAGAGCAATTGAATTAGAGACAGCTGGCGTTATGCAAATGTGGCGCTGTGGGCGGCCCCGTAAACAGAAACGACATTACGTATGCAGCGATCCGACAATATAAGGAGTGATGCGACGGGAATCAGTAAGAGTCGGACGCAGTATGGGTAAGACGAAGGATCTAAGCGCATTTGATCGTGGGCAAATTGTCGGGGCCCGTCGAATGGATCACTCCATCTCGGAAGTCGTGCAGGCACTGGGATTTTCACGAGCCACTGAGTCACGGGTGCACCGTGAGTACATCGAATCCGGTAAAACCATCCCTGCAAGGGCCAACTGCCGTGGACAGCAGCGTGTGGATGAGTGGGGTCATCGTCGGCTACCTCGCATTGTAACAGCGGATAGACGGGCCACAGTGCAAGAAATCACTCGGCAATTTGACGCTGGTGCACAGAAACGTGTAAGCAGCCACACCATCCAAAACCATCTCCTCGCTATGGGGTACAGAAGCCATCGTCCCACGAGAGTACCGCTGCTGACCGCACATCACAGGGTGCAAACTTTAGCATGGGCACGGGAACAATGCCACTGGACCCTAGACATGTGGAAAAATGTTGCCTGGACTGATGAGTCGAGATTCACGCTGGTACATGCGAATGGCAGGATACGAGAACGGCGCAAACCACATGAAGTGATGAATCCTTCTTGCCAGCAGGGTACTCTTCAAGCTGGTGGGTGGTGGCATTCTCGTCTGGGGACTGTTTACGTGGACTGAAATGTGATCCCTGGTACGTGTGACATCGTCCCTCACATGTCAACGTTGCCGGTATATCCTGGACGACCATTTGCTCCCGTTTGTGCGTCTTCAACATCCCACTGGGGACCTCACCCTGCAACAAGAAAATGCACCGTGCCATCACTCCCTAATTGTATTCGAATGGTTGGATGAACACTCCACCGACGTAACCTCGCTTCTTTTTTTTTTTTTTTTTTTTTTTTTTTTTGATTGGAGGTTTAACGACCACCGTGAGCAACTCAATGGGCTATAAGCAGTCGCCCGTCCCTAATTTAGGGTCACTGGTTCCAGGGAAGGGAGAGAGCCAGTGCCGTAAAACAAACACAACATCCATGCCTCACCGGGATTCGAACCCGGACCCCGTTCGGACGAATGATCAGAGGCCATCGCTTAGACCACTGCGCCACCGGGGCGGCGTAACCTCGCTTCCTTGGCCAGCTAGGTCACCTGACCTCGATCCCATCGAGCACATCTGGGATGCCATCGAGAGATATGACCACCCTCCATCAAATCTTCGTGAACTGTGAGAGCTTGTTCAGGATTCGTGGATCCGTATGGCTTCCCAACGCTTCCGGTGTCTTGTCGAGTCAATGCCGAGACGAATCGCCGCCGTCATCAGGGCGAAAGGTGGTGCTACACGTTACTAGACAGGTATCTCTAATTCAATTGCTCTTCAGTGTATAAAGCAATACACTTCACTGTTTCTTAAAGATAATTGAAAGACATTGTCAGTTTAAAAAAGATCTCAAGTTCCAAAGAATTCTGCTGCTTAAAAAAATCACGATGAAAAAACTACTTCATTTCTGATACGTACTGCTACAGAAAAAATAAAATAATTGCAAACCTATTCAATAAAATAATGAGATCCACCAGAAAATAAAATGATTAATTTAATCGCATTTAAGACAGAAAAAAAACTTTTCATTTTCGCGCAATTACAGTTCTACCTTGAACGTGACTGTGGCTTCTGTGTCTTTCTGGCTAAGCGGTAAGACGTGCGGCATCCGCTGAGCTACCACAAAATACCTCGGATTGAGTCCCACCAGGAGAAAAGGGAAAGGAATGTTTGGTGCAAAGGATTAAAATTTCAGCGTCTTCGATTTCGCAAAGTTTCTACAGAGGGTGAGACGAAAGTTTCGCAATGTTTGGATCACTTTATATCTTCACAGGTACCTTTACGACGAAAGCTGACTAGCATTCAAAGTACAGGCCATCGTGTTGCACCGCCTTTACCCATATGCCTGCCAATTATTCGATTCCGCGATGGTACCAGTTCTTGTCCTTCGAGGAGAAGACTCCTTCACCCCAAACGTCACCTCCTCCTGCTTGTTGAACTACCACCCACGAAGTAAGTGGGCCATGGACCGGAACAAGTAATAATCCTCATATGGAAGTAGACATTCGTCATACATAACACGATATGCAACTTGCTCATTAACCACCTTTGACGAAATGATGAAGATCACTTCTACATTTAATCAAATTAAAAACGGTATTTACAAGTTAAAACATATGATAGATTAAAACACTAGATCTTTCGATCACACTAGTGATCTTCATCAGGTATCTCACCTAATGACATCAAGGTACGTCGACACGCAATATATAGGGATTTTTGATGACCCAAACAATGGGTAAAGTGCATGCTCACGAAAGTTGTTATGAACACAGAGAGAGAGAGAGACATAGAGAGACAGGTAACAGTACTGCAAACGAAGAAAGTAAAAATGATGCTACACAAGTATTAATAATTCAGCTGTAATGATTATTTCCGCAATGTTCAAGTAGAGCAGTCCATGTTCGTGGGAGGAAAGAAGGTACATCGTCATTACAGCAAATACCTCTATAATGGTGAATATATAAGCTTTCTGCAAAGAGGGTCATGCTTTTCGTGCTGTGTGTAATGAGGATTTTGCATTCATCCCATAATGGTCTATGTGTGCCGCTAGCTACCAATCGGGCTAGGGCAGTCGAATGTGAGCCTGTTCTGACATCGCGTGAGTGTTCAAGCAAACGGGTTTTTAAATTACGTAGGGTGGAGCCTATGTACACTTGATCTATTTCACTGGGGTTTAACGCTCTCAGGGGAATAAGGTAGACGCCGTACCTGTGTTTGGTTTCAACGGGATCCCTGTCACGTTTAATTAGAGTGTACAAACTGCGTGTTTGTAAACCAAAGTTTATATTAAACTTGGCACATGCATGTTTTAGAACGCTGGTGCAGCCTGGAAAATAGCTCATGGAGCCTACGTACCTGGCAAGGGTGCGGGTTTTTCTAATGCGGTAAACGCAAGTCGTCGATGCCTGCGGAGAATGGTGTGTACCAGGTCTTTCGGGTACCCGAACTCACTAGCAATGACAAAAATTCGTTGAAGTTCAATGCGCCGAAGGCGTACAGATGACGAATGTGTAAATGCCCGTCGTACCAGGTAGCGCAGGGAAGCCAGCTTAACATATAAAGGCTGCGCTGAGTTGTATGGGGCTATAATAGGGTGGGATGTGGGTTTACGGTACACTGAGTATTTTAAAGTGAAATTTTGGGGGTCCCGCTCTATGAGCAAGTCTAAGAACGGGAGTTTTAAGTTATTTTCCAATTCCAAGAGATATTTTCCAATTCCAAGTTATTTTCCAATTCCAATAAGATTGTAATCTTGGACCGTGATGCATACCACTTAAAGATGCAAGAAACTATTCAAGCAATTCCACATAAAATTTTAAGATTTGATCCTGTCGCAACAACCGTTGCGTCTGTCGCAAAGTTGAAGAATCATGGCCACTTACCTAAAGAAATTTCCGATAGTATGAACCCTCCTAAGGGTCCCAGAGTACCCGAAATCTTCGGGAAGATCAAGCTCCATAAACAAAATCACCCCCTCCGCCCCTTAGTTTCTTCGTATGCGTCTCCTATCCGCCCACTTAAAAAAGCCCTTGCAAAATTTCTCTCCCCCATCCTAAATCATTCTCAGTTTTCAATTAACAGCCCTCTACAAGCTATTAATCTTATAAAATCCTTCAGTTCGCAAGGCAAGCCGTTTATAATGGCATCCTTGGATGTTGTGGCGCTATACCCCAGTATTCCCCTTCAAGAGGCACACAACATCATTTGTCAAAAATTATATACTCATAATCCACCTCTCCCACCTTTGGAAATAGAGGCTGTCCTTTCAGCTTTAAAGCTCGTTGCATCCAGGTCTTATTTTAAATTCAACGATGTTATTTTCCAGCAGAAAGAAGGCGCCACTATGGGCTCACCCCTCTCAGCGATTCTCGCCGAGGCTGTCATGCAAACCCTGGAGAATGAGGTACTTGGCGTATGTACTCTCAAACCCCTCCTCTACACCCTCTATGTGGATGACGTTCTTGTCTTTTGGCCACATCCGCATTCCGACCTGCTGCATTTTCTCAGTTTGTTAAACTCCAAATATTGCTCCATAAACCTTACTTTGGAATTGGAAAATAACTTAAAACTCCCGTTCTTAGACTTGCTCATAGAGCGGGACCCCCAAAATTTCACTTTAAAATACTCAGTGTACCGTAAACCCACATCCCACCCTATTATAGCCCCATACAACTCAGCGCAGCCTTTATATGTTAAGCTGGCTTCCCTGTGCTACCTGGTACGACGGGCATTTACACATTCGTCATCTGTACGCCTTCGGCGCATTGAACTTCAACGAATTTTTGTCATTGCTAGTGAGTTCGGGTACCCGAAAGACCTGGTACACACCATTCTCCGCAGGCATCGACGACTTGCGTTTACCGCATTAGAAAAACCCGCACCCTTGCCAGGTACGTAGGCTCCATGAGCTATTTTCCAGGCTGCACCAGCGTTCTAAAACATGCATGTGCCAAGTTTAATATAAACTTTGGTTTACAAACACGCAGTTTGTACACTCTAATTAAACGTGACAGGGATCCCGTTGAAACCAAACACAGGTACGGCGTCTACCTTATTCCCCTGAGAGCGTTAAACCCCAGTGAAATAGATCAAGTGTACATAGGCTCCACCCTACGTAATTTAAAAACCCGTTTGCTTGAACACTCACGCGATGTCAGAACAGGCTCACATTCGACTGCCCTAGCCCGATTGGTAGCTAGCGGCACACATAGACCATTATGGGATGAATGCAAAATCCTCATTACACACAGCACGAAAAGCATGACCCTCTTTGCAGAAAGCTTATATATTCACCATTATAGAGGTATTTGCTGTAATGACGATGTACCTTCTTTCCTCCCACGAACATGGACTGCTCTACTTGAACATTGCGGAAATAATCATTACAGCTGAATTATTAATACTTGTGTAGCATCATTTTTACTTTCTTCGTTTGCAGTACTGTTACCTGTCTCTCTATGTCTCTCTCTCTCTCTGTGTTCATAACAACTTTCGTGAGCATGCGCTTTACCCATTGTTTGGGTCATCAAAAATCCCTATATATTGCGTGTCGACGTACCTTGATGTCATTAGGTGAGATACCTGATGAAGATCACTAGTGTGATCGAAAGATCTAGTGTTTTAATCTATCATATGTTTTAACTTGTAAATACCGTTTTTAATTTGATTAAATGTAGAAGTGATCTTCATCATTTCGTCAAAGGTGGTTAATGAGCAAGTTGCATATCGTGTTATGTATGACGAATGTCTACTTCCATATGAGTATCACTTGTAACACGAAGTTCGTCTACAGTCTGTTGGACCCTGAGGATATATGGTACTGTGACTTTAACTTAGTCTCTTTCAAGTAATAATCCGACGGGGCAAGGTCCAGACTATATGCTGGGTGTCGCATCAGTTCGATGCCCTCACGTTCCTGGAGTTTTGTCAGGGTCTTTCGCGCGGTATGAGGCGACCGTTGTCCTGCTGTAGGAGAGCGCGTTTTCTGTTCACCAGGGCAGCGTACTTCTCCTCCAAAACGGCATACATTCGCTCCAGCTGTTCAGAGTAGAGGTTTTCGTTGATGGTCCAACCGTCTGGAACAAATTCGTAATGGATTATTCCCTCGAAATTCCACCAGACGCAGAATATCACATTCTGCTCGAAACTCCCACTTTTGAATAGGTTCAGGAAGCTGCCCGGGCTCAATCACTGCCGTTCTGTGCTGGGGTTACGGAACTAGACCCCCTTTTCATCGCACGTAACAATTCTCTTGATCAAACGTACATCGCGTGGGTTTTCTCGGAGTTTCGTGCACACTTCCACTCAGCGGTTTGCTTCAGCTGGCGTCAGTTCGTGAGGGACAATGCAGCAGCTCCTGTTGACCTTGCCCAGGTCCTGAAGGTGACGAACCACGGTGGTCTGTGATATGCCCAGCTCGCCTGACAATCTCCGAGTGCTGGTTGTCGGATTTGCCTCTACGGCCAGGTGCGCGGCCTCCGAATCCACGGTCCGCGGCATACCTGACCTTGGCTGATCGTCGAGGTTTCTGTCACTTGAGCGAAATTTCTTGAACCATCTGGTTGCGGTGCTGTGGTCCACGGAGCCTTCTCCTTTCGCATGACAAATGTTTCGTGTTGCTTGAGCAGCGTTATGACCGAGTTCAAACTCGTAAAGCAAAAGTTCCCTCATTAGCCGGTCGTGGCTGTTCATCTTTTAAACATCCCAACCACAGACAGAAAACGACATACAATGCTTTTCACAGTAACGACTACCACTTTATATCCCTTTCGACTGACTGCAGTGCGCGACTTGAACTACACTGCTGACCACCCAAAATGCAACACCAAGAAGGAAGCATCCGATTGGCTTGAAATTCGCAGCATGCGTCGCCCGCAAGAGGAAATGCAAATGATTAGCATTGCAGGACATATGCAAATCATGTGCGCCCGGCACGCCACCGAGAAGCACTATAAGAAGGTTGCACAGAAGGCGGGGTGTAAGTAGTGGAAGTGTGTTGTGCTGCCGGACCTGTGCGTGGGAAGCTTCCTGATGCCTCGTCGCAGAATACGGAAATCATTCCAGCACGTTTCGTAGTTCGACAGAGGACGAATAGTGGCTTATCGCGACAGAGGTTTATCGTACCGAGACATCGGCGCCCGTGTGGGACGACATCCAGCCACAGTGAGGTGAGTATGGATTCGGTGTGTGCAGGAGGGACGGACGGACCGACATGAGTGATTACCGCGGCCGCGGCACACCACCGAACAAGAAGACCGGCATGTTGTGCGGCAGGCATTGACGGCTCACACCGCCACATCAAGATCGTCAGCGCAGGAATTAGGGTGTGTGTGCACAACCACCTGTGTCAGCACGTACCGTTCGACGTCGTCTGCATAAGCGGGGACTTGTTGTACGGCGCCAATGGCTCCGATTACCATTGACGTTACACCACCGGCGAGTGCCGCGGCAGTGGGCCGTTGAACGCCGCACCTGGACTACGGAATGGCACGACATTTTCTTCTCCGACGAATCCCGCTTCTGCCTACAACACCACGATGGTCGGATCCGCGTGTGGCGGCACCGCGGCTAGAGACTGTATGACGCCTGCATTACGCATCGCCATACCGGTCCGTCGCCTGGCGTTATGGTTTGGGGCGCAATTGGATATGACACCCGCACCCCTCTGGTACGCATCGCCGGTACACTGAATAGCCAGCGCAACATCTCCGACGTTTTGGAGCCTGTAGTCCTCTCTTACCTGCAGGACCTGCCAGCGGCCACGTTACAACAGGACAATGCGCGCCCGCCCGTGGCACGCATCGTGCAACAATTCTTCACGGCCCACCAGGTGTAACTGCTGCCGTGGCCCGCCTGTTCTCGCGATATGTCGCCCATCGAACACGTCTGGTAGCTGATCGGCAACCGAGTGGCCCGGCAAGCACCACCCGCGGCTGCGCCTGACGAACTGTGGTAACGTGCGGAAGCAGCCTGGACCGACATACCCCAAGCCCACATCCGAAGCCTCTTTCGTTTGATGCCGCGGCGTGTAGCGGCCGTTATTGCCAGCCATGGGGGCCACGCGAACTATTGATGTCTGCGTGTTCTGCAAGTCGCACGGGCCTGTAACCTCAATCGTTTCTTCTTTGTATCTGTTGTTATGTGTCCAGTAAATCTGGCTTTGCTATCTCGTGTCCTTCTTGGTGTTGCGTTTTGGGTGGCCAGCAGCGTAGTTTAAACACGTGACACACCGCCGCAGCACATGCGTTTATGCAAATATTGCAAAACGTTCGACTCATCCTCTGTATATAAAAACGGAAAACCACGAAATCGGCTTTTCTGAAATAAACGTAATTACTGACTACGCAATATCTGTCAAAATACCGAAGTTAAAAGAAACAGGAACGTTTAAAAACGGAAATTTTGTTTAAAGACGGACAAGTACTGGCAACTTTGCTACACGTAGTTTTCAGGAATTTTCCGTGAATTCCCACCACTTATATTTTACAGTGTGCCACCTCCGCAAAGTTTCGAACGCGGTTTCCATTCGATGCATTTTCCTCAACTTAAAACACACAAAAATATTTGATACGAAATGACCTTCATATAGGGTTGTCATCCTTTCCTTTCTTTCAGCCCTAAGACTTATTCAATCTGGGCGGAGGGCGGAGGGGGGAGGTATATATTTAATGTATAAAGTAATTCTATCATAGAGTTACAAAATATAAAACTGACTTTATTTTATTTATTTAGTTAATTATTTATTTTTTTGATTTGTAAAGACCGCCCTGAGAATCCCGTGGGTCTATAAGCAGTAGCATATCCAGAATTTGGGAACACTGGTTCCAGGGAAGCGAGAGAGCCAGTGTAAGACAAACGCACCATTCATGCCTCACCGGGATTCGAACTTGGACCCATGCCGGATGCGTATTAGAAACCTACAATTCGTGCCTTATGGAAGAACTGACTTCACATAGAATGTATGCACTAGTGGCCAGAAATACCTTTAGGGAAATTTGTATTTCTAAGGTTAATGACACATAACATCCGTCTTTTTAGAACAATACCATAAAATACATATTACTAGAAACATATATAATTTAATTCAGAATGTAATGCAGCAAAATGTGTTGAATTATCTTTGTTCTATCAAAAGTTATTAGCCAAATAACCAGAAAAAGAAAATAGCCCAACTGCCGTAACAAGAAGTGGATTTCCTCAATACAAAACTGACGAATGAGAACGATTGTTCTGAAAGCCAATCAGGTGTTTTCGCACAGCATAGAGCTATTAACGTGTTAGTATGAGTCAGCTCTCGTTTCCGGTATCAGATAACTCTTATTCAGTTATGTTAGTATGAGTCAGCTCTCGTTTCCGGTATCAGATAACTCTTATTCAGTTATGTTAGTATGAGTCAGCTCTCGTTTCCGGTATCAGATAACTCTTATTCAGTTATGTTAGTATGAGTCAGCTCTCGTTTCCGGTATCAGATAACTCTTATTCAGTTATGTTAGTATGAGTCAGCTCTCGTTTCCGGTATCAGATAACTCTTATTCAGTTATGTTAGTATCATTAAGTTGGCCACTGGATTTTACTATTCCTTGATAACTTAGTACAACTGTATAACTTAGTAAAATGACAGAGTAAAACTAATTGCCTAATCATCTAGAACAGGGGTCGGCAAACATTTTTTGTACGGAGCCAAATAATAAATATTTTAGGTTCTGCGAGCCAAGAGGTAAACTCGAGGATATTTATGTAGACATTTTTTTCTTGTTATTTAAGTAGGTAGGCCTATTTATATAAAAAAAAACCGCGTTTTTACAAATTTATTGAACAAAATGTAACGTAATAATAATAAGTAGACTAAAAGAAGACTACAATTGTTTGAAATACAACTTAACTAATGAGCAGAATGGAATTGCTTTTTTTGGGGGATAAGATTTCACCAAATTGGGGTTCAAAATTAGTAGTCCCTATCACCGAAATTGATTGCAAATATTCATATGTTAATGCTGACCTGTATTGAGATATTACGCATTTCATCTTTGAAAATGTCTTTTCTCACAGGTCGGTGCTGCCAAATACAGATATAAATCCTCGAGCATATGATCTTAACTGTCCATATTCATCACTTGGAAGACATTTATGGAATTGTGTTAGATCCTTCTCTTGAAATTTGCCTTTCAGCATATCATCACTGCAGATTAATCACGTCTAATTGAAGGTTAAGTGGAAGCTCCTCAGCTGTACAGTCGAATGGATTTTGAAATATGGAAATGTCTTCTGCACTTGCATCAAGATCCGAAAAACGTTGCTGAAACTGTAGTTTGAGCTCAGAAAATGTATCCGTCGCAAAGTTGTGTGTAATGGAGATTTCACTTCTTGTCATTTTTGACAGCATGGGAACTGCACAAAGCAGCTTGACATATCAACTCAATCAACGCCAGTTGTCGTCGAAATGACTTTACCGCAGAATAAGTTTCACATATGACACTGTTTTTCCTTGCAGTTTTAAGATGAATCCATTAAGAAATCCTATGATATCTGCAGCAAAAGCTAACTTCCAAAACCATTCTGTGTTCGATAGCCGTGGTTGAGGGCGGTTTTTCTCGTTGAGAAAAATTTCAATAGTTACTTTCAGTTCAAAAAATCTCAATAAAACTTTACCACTGCTGGCGGACTGCTGTATGGTAGGGCAAGTCAGGATATTCAGCTTCCATTTCTGATAAAAAAAATCACGGAACTGACGATGGTTAAGTCCTCGACAGCGGACGAAGTTCACAGCTGACACAACTCGTTCAAGAACACATGATAGATTCAAATGTTTCTCACAATGTACCTGCTGGTGACTTTGAACCCCTTGCATTTTCACAAGCCTCGTACATTTTCCCAATTAAGCCTGTCCCTGCTCCACACATATTTTTACCACCATCAGTTGTGACACATTTTAGCTGATTCCTCTTCAGATTGTACTTTGTCAACGTTTTCTCAACTTCCCTGAAAATATTTTCGCCTGTACTTGTTCCACGCAGACTATTCATAGAAGCTAATTCTTCATTCACATCAAACTCAGCATTGAGTCCTCAAATAAACCGCAGCAACTGAGCAATATCGGTAACGTCTGTCGACTCATGATCATATGTAGAGGATTTTAGGAAGGGAGTGTCTGACCCCAGGTCTTAAACAACCCTTAGAAATAGGAAGCTAGGAGATTTAGACTAGAGTGCCCGATAGGAAAGTGACACGGAAGCGAAGTAGAAAGGGGGAGGAAGACGCCCTTATTTATTACCGGGGGCCAGTACCCGGGATCCGACGGCTTAACGTGCCCATCCGACGCACGGCGGATATTTAGTGGATCGAGCGTTCGTACCTGCCTGGGATCGAACCTGAGGTCCTTTCCGTGGCAGTCACGAAAGTTGAACAACCGACTTTATCATCTCTCTCGATGGCATCTCAAGTTTGCAGTAAACAACCGACTTTAACGAATTTGGATAATTTCTTAATTAAAGAAAGAAAGAAAAAATTATCTGCCACTGTAAAGGAGAAAATACTGAAAGCCTGTGCAAAACTCTGCACTAATGATAGGCGAGGCGACCTTTTGATATCATCGAAGAACAAGGATTTCCGGAGATAGCACAGTGCTTAATTGATACAGGTGCAACAGAAGGATCAGTTCCAGCGCAAGATGTTCTACTTCACAGGACTACACTTTCAAGGCACGTCAAAAGTTCAGCTGACACTATAAAATTAGAATACGTTATACAAATGAACAAAGTGATACGTAAGTTTTGTGGCGCTGTAATAACTGATATGTGGACCCCTCCCTTTAGGAAGAAAGCATATATGGCTGTTACCTGTCACTTTGTAGATAATGACTTCGTTTTGAGAAGTGTGGTGCTAACAACTACTGCATTTCCTCATGTACCAAAGACAGCGGAAGACATAAATTCAGAGCTTTTGCAAACCCTTGAAAATGTGGGATTTGATTGCTCTATGCTTGCGACAAAATTAGCATTTGTAAGTGATGAAGGGGCAAATATAGCTTCGGCATTAAGATGCTTTCGTCGTTTAACTTGTGCTTGCCACCTCTTGAACACTGTACTGAAACACAGTTTTACAGAAGTAACTGAAGCACTACCAGGGTTGAAAACAAGTGTAGAAAATTGTAAATGGCTTGTTACTTACTTAAAAAATCAGGAACTGTGTCGCAGTTGAAAAAATCTGTTTATCAAGAAGTCGAAACACGCTGGAATACTTTGTGTGCTATGCTAGAATCCGCAAACGACCAATTAAGTGATATCAGGGATGTATCAAAAACGAAGCCTTTCGTATGGAAGGATTAAATTCTAATATTTTGTCTGTTTTGACAAAATTTCTAAAACGGTTTTGAGAAGCCACTAGCCATCTTGAGGGAGATTTGCATCCCACTTTACATATGGCACTCCTCTGGTATCACTTGCTTATGAAGCACTGCGCCGTTTCCCCAGCCGATTCAGATATTTTAGTAGTACTGAAGAAAAAAACAGAAAAACGGTTGCACAGCAAAATAGATATTAATGATTTACATAAAATGGCAACCTTTTTTCATCAGAACTACAATTAGTTAAAAATGTTATCGGAAAAGAAAAGAAAACATGTGTATTCACAAATACGTTCTATGATCGACGAAACTAACGAAGCGGAAATATCGGCTTCAGTATCGACAATACGGGAACTGCCCACGCCGAAACATACGTCATGAAGTATGTTTGAAGAACTGGAAGATGAACTTAATTTATAAAGATATTCGTCAAAAAGATGAAGTACGTAGCTACATCGATTTGAAAGTTGGAGTCGATCACTTACAAGCTAAGGATTTGCTGACTTGAAAAATTCAAAATTCCCCAAACTAGCCAGTATTGCAAGACGTGTATTGTGGATACCAGCTGGCAGCACCGCAAGTGAACGGGCATTTAGTGCAGCGGGCAGAGTGTTAGAAGAAAGAAGATCGAGATTAAATTCTCAAGCTTTAGACGCAATTCTGTTTTTGAGAAGTTATGAGAGACTATGAGGTAAAACATCCTCTAATGATGTCTTTGTTCTAGAAGTATATGAAACACGCTGAAAGTGAATCAAGAAAGAGCTTTTTTTGAATAATTATTTCCTTGAACAATACAAGAAATTTTACTTCGGTAATAACACTTATATTTGATACATCAATTCTTATTTTTGTAAAACTCTTGTTTCTCAGCAATTAAACAGAAGTAACATAATCGATGTTTTAAAGCTTCCAGAACCGAAAATATATGTATTCTGCCGCCGTCAATGCTAACCAACGCAGCATAATATAAAATAGTCCCGATATTAAAAAAAACATACAAAAAAAATCAGCCGAATATACCATCAACGATTTTCCCATTAAAATACCGGTTGTAATCATACGCAACTAAGAAAAAAAACGAAATTTTACTTCATCATTCGGCACCGGTACCTAAATAAATACAAGGCCTTAATTTGATATTGTGAAAGGAGTATGGTCTCAGATTGCTTCATATTGTAGAATTTAAATAAAATCACGGAATCTTTTGCTTTTTATTTATTATAATTATTTGTTTTCATTTTTGCTTTAAACAAAGTTTGTGTTTCAGAAAACAGCTAATATTATAAATTTCCATTAAACATCATTACGACCTATATATATGCATTGCACGTTTGCTCAATACTAAATCGAACCAAATCCGTCAGCAAAACAGGAATACGCAGTTCTCATGTCATGAAGAAAGTACTTACATTTTATCATAATTTTCTAATTTAATTTAAGCGTTCAAAACCCTTATTTAAATTTGAATGAAACAAATGAGATGTAGTTAATTAGGCAAACGAATTCACTTGATACACTTGGGAAACAAAATGAAAGGCATTTTTTTTTACCTGAATATGATGGACATGATAATAATAATTATTATCCTTTCTCTCTTTTGGTGGGTCGACATTAACGGAAAACACTAACACTGTTATCTGATCACGAAAATGTAAATAGGAAAAAAAGGAGCCTGTGCTCATTTCTAATCCTCAACTCTTCGAGCAACTGTTCTCGCTGAAAGTCTGATAGATTTAAATGAATCCATTTTCCTTGGACACATTTCGTCTGCTGCTACAATCAAACATGATTCAATTAACTCACCGTCAGTAAACGTCTTTTTTCTTTGGATAACAAATGAGCTACTCGTAAACTGGCTTTAGTCGCAGCCTCAGTTTCATTTTCGTGAATAAAACTCGTTGTGATGAAATATTCCGTTTTAAAGTTTCCAATTTTTCTGATTTTTGCTTTCCTGTGAGGTGTGAATATTGTGTCGAGTGCTTAGTCTGGTAATGACGACGTATATTGTACTCTTTTAGTGCAGCTATAGTGTCATTGCACAATAAACACAACACATCTAATTCGGTAACAAAATAATTCACACTCTACTCTGCCTTAAAAGCACGACATTTGAAGTCCACTTTTCTCTTCTTTTCTGGTTTTGATAGTGACATGATATATATGCAAAGGTAATCAAACGGGAACAAAATGTCGCAGAACAGTGATACACGTGGCACTGGAAACGCTGTCAAATTATAACTGCATGGCGTCACAGCAGAGGGCACCGAATGCGAAGCTATAGGCCCAACTACTCAACTCGGTGGTCGGCCGTTCCGTTGTGTAGCGTGTACTTTGACGTTTTAAAGACTTTGAAATTTTAAAGAATTTTAAAATGTGAAATCCATTCTTAGAGCTCGCGGGCCGCACAAAAAGAAGCGGCGGGCTGTAATTTGCCGACCCCTGATCTAGGAAGTGAAAGTAAAATACTAACTTTGCGTGAAGACGACTGCACTTATGAGAAAATCATAAGAAAAGTACGTGGAAATCTAACCAAAGGAGGTATTTTTAAACTGTTCAAGAGGTATCAGCAGACTTGGTCAATTCAAAACCAAACTGGTCAAGAAAGGTGCACAAGAGCATATTGTGATAGGAGAATTAAATGATTGTGTTTAAGTGACAGAAGAAAATCATATATGTCAATTAAAAATAATTGTCTTAATGTGGTTTGAAGATGAATCTAGGACTGTTAGACACAGACTCAAAGACTTTGGTTTAAATTCTAAAATTCCAAGGAAAAAGCCAGTTCTATCTTCCAAACGAAGAAGGAAGCTAAAAATCATGTTAATTGGCCTGAGGAACAATGGGACAGAGACATCTGGAGTGATGAGGCCAGAATATCCATATTTGGTAGTTGGAATGAAGTATGTAAAAATAAAAAATGGAGATTTGCTACCTGAAATCATTACAGCTGCCATGAAGCATCCAGTTAGTGTTATGATCTTGGGTTGCACGACAGAAAAAGGTGTAGGCAGAATTTGTGTGGCTGATGGTACTTTAAATGGCAAAAAATACATCATTGATATACTTGAGCCGAAACTGAAGCCTTCGGCACGTGATCTTTTCCAGGATAATGAAGCCTATATATTTCAACAGGGATGTAAGGTCAGGTGATGCGTAACATCACAGCCTCTCCTTGACAAATGTCAACCCCGCCTTCTCGTGGTGCATCCTGTTCCTACTAAAGGGGCTCTGACGACCGCAAATAGCGGTATAACTATACCATCGGGATTAGAGGAAATTCTATCCCACACTCACCAACCCGCTTGGCCAGCGTGGTGAGTTATGGCCAAACCCCTCCAAAATGACTCCACAACTTAAATCTTGGCCCTCAGTCTCCGGCAGCTGGAATGTACCTGGCAAGGCAGCGGCCAGTGCGACATGAAGGCAGAGGGTGCTAAGAATCCCCGGAGGACCGGACTAGGCTGCCATCTGATGCTGACCTTGGCAACGTACAATGGACGCTCCCTATCTTCTGATTCAAGGCTTCTTGAATTGGAAGAGGAACTACAAAGGATCAAGTGGGACATCGTGGGGCTAAGTGAGGTAAGGAGAAAAGGAGAAGATCTCATCGAACTGAAAAGTGGACATCTCTTCTACTATCGTGGGACAGATACTGGCAGAACTAGTGGTGTTGGATTTATACATAAACAAAAAACTGAAGGATAAAGTTGTAGAAGTGGAAAGTTCCTCTGACAGAGCTGCACGGCTTGTTATCCAACTCTCGAAAAGATACCAAGCTCAGATTATTCAAACTTATGCACCCACCACAAGTCATCCTGAAGAAGAAATTGAAGAATTTTATGAGGAAATTTGTCATCTAAATAATAAAGGTAAGCAGCACTTGAAAATAATTATGGGAGATTTCAATGCAAAAATAGGGCAACGGCAACAGAATGAAACTTCAGTAGGTAAATTCGGTCACGGCAACAGAAACCAGCGTGGAAATACTCTCGTTGAGTTTGCAGAGGCAGAAGGGTTTTTCATCATGAACTCCTTCTTCAAGAAAAAGCCACACAGGAAATGGACATGGAGACATCCAAATGGGACGACAAGTGAAATTGATTTTATTATGTGTAACAAAAAATTCGTCATAGAAGACTGCAGTGTGCTAAACAAGTTCAACACTGGTAGTGACCATAGATTGGTGAGATGTAAGATGCACCTCAACACTAAACTTGAACGTGGCAAGCTCATAAGACAAACAAAATCTATTGACATAACCAACCTTAAAAACACCATAATACCTTCAAGTTGGAACTGAAGAACAGGTTCTCTGCTTTAGAAGGCCTAACATCGGAAGAAGTGGACATCTCTGAAGTTAACAGAAAAGTAACCAAAGCTCTTATGGAAACAGCAACAAAATTAGCTGGGTCTAAGAACAAGTTGCATGTAAATAAATTATCAGGAAAAACGAAAATGTTGATGCAAAAAAAGAAGAGAGATGAGGACAACTAAAGAAGATGTGACTTCCAAAGTGGAATATATAGAGCTATGCAAGACAGTACGAAAAAGTATCACTGAAGACGTAAGAAAATTCAACTGTGAACTAGTGAGGAAAGCAATTGAAAACAACCAAAGCCTAAAGATAGCAAAGGGACATCTCAGTAAGGGAAGAAAACAGATTATGGCACTGAGAAAAGAAGATGGTTCTGTAACAAGAAATAGAGGCGAAATTTTGACAAGAGTGAAAGATTTCTACTCCAAATTATATGAAAGGGATGATACATGCACTCCAGACATCATGAAAGATACCAGTACTAGAGTTCCTCCAGTCCTTCCAGCAGAAGTTGCACATGCAATCAAGAACATGAAGCGGGGAAAAGCTCCAGGAGAAGATGGAATTACTGTAGACATCATACAAGAAGCAAGTGGAGAAATCGAAACAGTACTCGCCCAAATTTTCACTCAATGCCTTAATGAAGGAAAGATTCCTGAGGATTGGAACACCGCTACAATGATCCTGCTACATAAGAAAGGTGACATTGAGGATCTCGGAAACTACAGACCTATCAGCCTCCTATCAGTAGTTTATAAAATCTTCACTAAAGTTCTTTCACACCGCTTGAAGGTAACACTGGACATGGCTCAACCGAGAGAACAAGCTGGATTCAGGAGTGGCTACAGCACAATAGATCATATCCATGTGCTGAGAGAACTAATTGGAAGAGCGAGGGAATATGAACTTCCATTGTGCATGGCTTTTATCGATTATGAAAAAGCCTTTGATTCGGTGAAACCATCAGCAGTTACAATGGCTCTGAAAACCTGCGGTATTGAAGATGCATACATTAATATTATTAATAACATCTATGAAAATGCAAGTGCAAAGATTAGGCTGTTTGAAAATACAACACACATAAAAATTGGAAAGGGAGTGAGACAAGGTGACACCATATCTCCGAAGCTCTTTAATGCCACATTGGAGGGTGTTTTTCAGTCACTGAGCTGGGAAAACAAGGGGATAAAGATTAATGGAGATTATCTAACCCACCTTCGTTTTGCTGATGACGTAGTCATTTTTGCAACTAGCCCATCAGAGCTGCAGAGTATGATCCAGGAACTTGCTGACAAGAGTAAAGAAGTGGGATTAAAAATGAACTTTCAGAAGACAAAAGTGATGTTCAATGCTTTTACAAGAAATGAAGATTTATCGATTGATGGAGAAAAGCTGGAGATAACAGACACGTACGTTTATCTTGGACAGCAGATATCAAGTGAGGGTGACATTGATGAAGAAATTAATCGGCGTACAAAACTTGCCTGGAGAGCTTTTGGAAGAAACAGCATAATTTTCAAGAGCAATATGCCATTATGTCTTAAAAGAAAAGTGTTTGATCAATGCATCCTTCCAGTGCTTACGTATGGTGCAGAGACGTGGACCTTAACTAAAAGAGACATACAAAGGCTGCAGACAACTCAAAGAAGCATGGAGAGGTGCATACTTGGTGTAACCAGGAGAGATAAGAAGAGGAACTCGTGGATCCGAAAAATGACAAGAGTGGAAGACATCATGATCAGAGTTAAATCCCTGAAATGGCAATGGGCTGGACATACTGCCAGAAGGACAGATCATCGATGGACAGCCGAAATTTTAGATTGGATTCCAAGGGACAGGAAAAGACCCAGAAGAAGGCCACATGGGAGATGGGTGGATGAAATTCGAAAGTATGCAGGGGTGACATGGAGGAGACTGGCACAAGACAGACCGTTGTGGAGGAAACTTGGGGAGACCTTCGTCCAGCAGTGGATTGATAATGGTTGACAATGATGATGATGATGATATTTCAACAGGATTCAGCTTCTTGTCATGTTGCTGCTGTGTGCAAAAAGTGGTTTCAGGAAAATCATATTACACTGCTGCAATAGCCAGGAAATAGTGCTGTCTTGAATCCAATAGAAAATCTGTGGATCCGACTAAAGAAAATTGTTAGTCAGAAGCAAACAAGGAATAAAGCACAACTGACAGAAGCAACCAAGGAATGAAGCACAACTGACAGAAGCAACCAAGGAATGAAGCACAACTGACAGAAGCAACCAAGGAATAACTGACAGAAACAACCAAGGAATGAAGCACAACTGACAGAAGCAATCATACAATCTTGGTTTCAAATTATAACACCTGATGAACTAAAACGCTTGATTCGCTCCGTGGGACGCCGTTGTAAGGTTGTAATTGCGGCAAAAGGTTTCCCGACTAAGTACTAACAGAAGTGGTAAGAAGTTATGAAGTACGATTTATCATGATTTTCTGTGTATAACTTTTAAAATACAATTTTAAAAAATAAAGTGTGTTGCATTGCTTTTTCGTCTTGGTTACTTAGTCCAACGACTGTTTGTTCAGTAGATATACTCTGTCACTCCATTCCTCTCTATTCTTCGCCGTTCTCTTCAAGTCATAGTATGCCCTAGTGTTGGTGTCTTGGAGTAACTGTGCCACAAAACTATTCCTTGTGTAACGTACCAGGAGATGTGACGTACCTGCCAGAAGGACGCACACGACGTAAAGGCAGATAGGAATCAGAATAATCGTCTGCATAGCTCAGTTGGTAGAGCGACTTGTTCCGGAATAAGCGGCCTCGGGTTCCGTAGCTCAGTTGGTAGAGCGACTTGTTCCGGAATAAGCGGCCTCCGGTTTGAATCCCGGCGTAGACCAAAAATGACGGAGAAATTTACTTCGTTATAATGGCGCCCGAACTATCCGGATGACCCGACCGTTCAAAATCTCGCATTGGTGTGATGTTATTTCCACACCGCGAGATAGGAAAAATAAGAGAATCCCTTCTCTAGCACTTCGAAAAAATAAAAATAAGGGGGAGATGATGTAACGTACCAGGAGATGTGACGTACCTGCCAGAAGGACGCACACGACGTAAAGGCAGATAGGAATCAGAATAATCGTCTGCGTAACTCAGTTGGTAGAGCGACTTGTTCCGGAATAAGCGGCCTCGGGTTCGAATCCCGGCGTAGACCAAAAATGACTGAGAAATTTACTTCGTTATACTTGGCTGTCCTCTTCCTCTCTTGCCTTGAAGTTTCCCTTCCAAAACTTTCAGAATCGGGCCTCCATGGCGCAATATGTGTCCCATCCATAACATTCTTCTTCTTTTTAACATGTTAATCAGATTCCTGGGTTCTCCCACATTAGTCTAAAAATCGAGCCAGCTTATTCTCTCCATTCTTCTATAACTCCGCATCTCAAATGCCTCCAGCACTTCCGTCTTGGTCAATGTCCATGTCTCAGAACCGTAGAGAGCTACTGGCCAAACATATGCCTTTAAAATTCTCTTCCTCAGTTTTAGATCCATATTTTTGACTGTCAGTAGTCTTTGATTCTCTCTAAAGGCCGATTTTGCCAACCCAAGTCTCATTCTAATTTCCTTTTCACATCTCGAATCTTCAGTAATAGTTTGACCCAAATAGCGAAATGATTCAACTTGTTCGATGTATTGTCCTTCAATTTCAAGGAACGCCTGTCTTGGATCATTTCTTATTACCATTGCATTCTGCATAAAATTGTGTTTCTAATGATCTATAATTTTATGGTATTATTCTAAAAAAGACTGATGTTATCAGACATCATACCTCAGAAACATACATTTTCCTAAATGTTTTTCAATTTTGGCCACTAGTGTATTTTAAATGCTCGTACAATAAAAAATTGTTACATATACCTTATATTACACCATTTTAAACACAAAGAATGACAGAAATCACACATAAATAGACAGTACCAGACTTTTTATACACACACACTAAAATAACAACAGTATTTTTTTTATTGGAGGTTTAACGACCACCGTGGTCAACTCAGTGGGTTAAAGAGGTCACACGTCTCTTATTTAGAGTCACTGGTTCTAGGGAAGGAACCAGGGTCGTAAGACAAAAACAGCCATGCCTTACCGGATTCGAACCCGGACCCATCTTGGGCGAATGGTCATAAGCCAGCTCTTAGACCACGGGGCGGCCAACAGTAGTAATCAGCAACAGAATTTATACAAATTTTGAAGATGACACTCCGTTTTTTGGTGTAAATATGACAAGGATGGTAAGTCAGATAATATCCGAAAACTTGAAAATTTCGGATATTAACCGTAAGTCAGATTTATCCGAAAACTTGAAAATTTGGGATATTATCCGAAATTTTCAAGTTTTCGGTCTAAGCGATGGCTTCTGATTATTCGTCAGAAAGGGTTCCGGGTTTGAATCCCGTGAGGCATGGATGTTGTGTTTGTCTTACGGCACTGGCTCTCTCCCTTCCCTGGAACCAGTGACCCTAAATTAGGAACGGGCGACTGCTTATACCCCATTGAGTTGCTCACGGTGGTCGTTAAACCTCCAATAAAAAAAATAGTACTGTAATATATTTTATAAATAATACGAAATTATAACTTAATTTTCGTTGAGTATGAACAGAGAGCAGGTAATACCTTTAAAAAAAAACGCTTTAAATTTGTAATACAGTAAATCCTGTTTGAGACTGAACCTGCATAAAACGGAAATCTATCCAAAACAGAACTTCTTTTTGCCCCGAAATGAATAAAATGATAGAAAATTACGCATTAATTAGCCTGTCTATAACGGGGCCTGCTTAACGTGGAAATGGAGCGGCAAAAGAGTGAATGAACCTTGTAACAACGGCGAGTTCTCAGATATTCCCGCGTCGTCAAACATTTTAATTGAATATAAAACATTACGCCATAAAGTGTAATGATGAGTTCGCATGGAACGAATTAACGTAATTAAAAAAAATATTGCCTTCGGGTTGTTTACGCAAACACACACTGCAGCACATCCACGGACTGGCTCCTGCTTAAGCTCGTAGCGTGATTCAGGTTTAGGTCATGTGACCCGCTGTGCTAGATGTAAAGTCCAAAGTAGAGCCCTGCACAAGCCGGGCCCTGGCCTGCCTGTAATTTAAAACTTACGGGCCGGATCGCGACGGGCCTACAATTTCGTAGGCGGGCTTGGAAGGTCCTACACTTGCATGTGTACCGTGTAGGCAGGTTGTTGATAAATTTAAGTCATTCTGTTTTTGAAGTCTCTGTCTTTCGCTTCCCGTGATCATATTTCTTGTTTCTCGCAATCATTCTTCTCTCCCGCCTCGTGCTATTTTTTATTTATTTATTTATTTATTTTGCGCGCGTCTTTCGTCTTTGATCTTTGGCAATCTCTCTCTCCCCTTTGAATCCATATTCCATTTATTTCGGAAGTTTACACCAGAAAAACACTTGCTCCGTACGATGATTTGCATTTATAGGAATTAGGAATCAATTAAAGCTTCAATATGCGCTAGTAAACTATTCTTAGGCTCTGTCTTTATAATTTTGATTTGCTACTTACTTTGTTTTAAATATGGATGAATATTGGGTTGGGTAAATTAGAGGTTCGAGGAGCAAAACAATCGGAAAATTGTGTTACATTTGGATTTTGGGAGTTATATCCTAAACCTGAAGAATTAAAATCAAAGACGTCGGGCCAACAGAACGGAATCATATTCTGCGTACAAGAGTTTGTTGTAATAACTACTAACCATTAAGCATGATATTGTGTGTGCGTGTGTATAACTGAGCATCAATTTATATTATGATCTGGGGAAAAGTGTCAGAGAAGACAATACTTGACTCGTATAAACAGTGATCTGACCCTACGAAGGGTTCGATTATGAAATGACGATAATTCACTTACGTTCACTGAATACTATTTATTGCATTTGTCGTATTTCTGGTTACTGGTGGGTTAGTTAACTTACTTTGCACTCTTTTTACACGAGTTTCGAGTTAGTCCAAAAAGTTACAGTACAAATACTGTCTGTGTTAAAGCAAGTGACAGTTACGTAACTAAAACCTATGCCGGACCTGAATGGCTGAGCCGGGCCTGGCATTAACTTGGTGGCCCGGGCCGGGCTCGGGCCTAAAAATATTGCCTTTGCAGGGCTCTAGTCCAAAGTCTTCGCAGCTGATTATTTCGTGCGGATTTCAACGAGACGCTCCGATTTAATTCGCTAACATTTATTCATTGAGCTGATTATTCACAGCCCTTGCTTGTTGCGAGTTTTCATTGAGCTGATTGTTACAGTTCGCATTTGTTTGCTTCTTGCCATTGCGCCAAAGATGAACATTCTGGACTTGGATACAAAAATTAAAGTTATTGAAATGCACAAAAAGGAAAGATGGGTTCTCAAGAGAGTCCCGAATGGCTATGTATGAAAGTGTAATTGTTGTTATTCTGATATATGGCAGTGAAGCCTGGGAATTGCAGAAGAGACATAGGAGTCGTTTGTATGCTGGAGAGATGCGTTACTTGCTGGGAGTTTGTGACAAGACACTCTGATGATCGTGTGAGGCATGAAGATGTGCTGCAGTTGTGTAATGTGAAGCAAAATGTTATTAGTAAAGTGGAGACTAACATTCTTAGGTCTATGTTGAAAGAATGAGTGAGGAAAAGCTTACTAAGAAAACTTTTTCAGCCCAAGTGGCAGGAAAGAAAGGCCAAGGAAGTCTTGGAGGATCGGATTCAGGAGTGTCTGCACGAGAAAAAAAAATATAAGTAAGAGGTATAGAAGTTCTTGTGTAAGTCGTGTGATGGATGTCAATGAAGCCCAAATTGTGTGTCAAGATCGCTGTAAATGGGGATGTTTGGATATGGCAACATCAAGTAAAAAAGCAATTAAAATTTTATCTGGTGGTTTGTAGTATTTCTTTGTGGAGATAACCTCTGAATCTCATAGAACAGCTTAGTATGTATGTATGTAAAAAAGAAAATGTGAGTGTCAAGCATTTAACAGAGGAGTTCAGTGCCGGAGAAACACAAATCTATTACATTTTAAAGCGAAAGAACGAGATAACAGAGCAAGGGCATAAAGTTAACAGCTCGATGAAGATAAATCAACTTTTGTAACGACCGAACCTTGCAACAGAGATCTTGATGAAATTATTGAGCGGTATCAGATTGAAGTGGAAAACACAAAAGCAGTGAGGATGATGAAACAGAGAAGGTGAATATAGAAACCATAACTAGGATTAAAAAAATATCATATTGCAAAAATTCAAGAATATTTAATATTTTCACTTCTTCGAAGTGACTCTGAATTATTTAAGCTAATGGGCAGCGCATGTGCTCTACGCTACAGAAATCAATGTAGGTTATTAAAAACACAAATAGGAGTTCGTGATTTTTAGTTGATTAACGTACGTACGAATAGTACTTTTTCGTAAGCAATCACTAATTATGTAGAATCTATTATCACTATAAAAAAATCAATTGCTTACACTTCAATAGCTTCCATGGATGCACCTGTACAAAACGGAAATACCAGTCTAAATCCGGAAAATAGCTCCAGTCCCTTAGATCCCTCGTCTTAATTTTTTTATTCGAGGTTTAACGACCACTGGGAGCAACTCAGTGGGCTATGAGCAGTGGCGCTGATTTAGGGCCACTTGCTCCAGGGAAGGGAGAGAGCCAGCGCCGTAAGACAAACACAACAACCATGGCTCACGGGATTCGAACCCGGACACATCTCTGACGAATGATCAGAAGGCACCACCGGGCCGCAATTCCGTCTTAGATAAGTTTCATTGCACCTGTAATTTTTAGGAACCACCCCCAGGTATAATAGATACAGAAATCATAAAAAAACATTCATTGCTTTTCATATTTTAGTTTCCAAGTGTGCGTTTATGATTTGATATACTTTTCAATAATTTAATTTGCTCCGGTAGGCTTGTAAAATTAAAAACAATTGAACAAGTCATATCAAAATTTATTTGCATACACAGTTCCGATTTCACTAATTCTATTCTCATGCGATTTCTTATGTTAGAAGTATTGCCAAAAACTGAAAAACTTGCATTACGGACTGGTATTGAAAGAAGAATTTTTTGCCACACCAGTTTTGTAAATTCGTTAGCTTTCAGAAATTTACGCAAATTTGATCTGTCGGTGTATTTCATAATTTTACTTCTTCCATGATTTTAGAAATTAATGAATTACTTCTTATAATTTATCATTGTGCATTTCCACTTTTACCGATGAGCCATTACATTATGACCACCCCCAGCCTCGAGAAATGAGCGCGCCTGGAGACCGAACGGTGGCGCTGGTGAAGTTCACAGGGCAGAATATATACAACCCGAGAACCGGCTTCCGGTTAGTAGAGTGATCGGAGTCCGAACGGGAAAAGCTGCCGATTTATGGGAGTTTGATAAAGGGCAAATTGCGAACTACGATCTCGGGAACTGCGCGGCTTGTGGGTTATTCACATACCGCTGTGGTGAGTACGTATCAAAAGTGGTGCACAGATGGCCAAACGACGAACCGTCGTCTAGCCGTGTGTCGTCCGCAGCTCACTGATACCAGAGGGGAGCGGAGACTGTCGCGCACTGTTCACAGCGACCGCAGGGCCACAGTGCGACAAATCACCCGCAGTTACAACAGTGGTGATCAGGGCAATGTGTCACAGCACACAGTTCATCGCAGCCTTCTGCGCATGGGCCTGCATAGCCGAAGACCAAGCCGGGTCCCCAGGCACACTGTACGTCATCGCCACCAACGCATGAAATGAGCCCAAGATCATCGAGATTGGACCGTGGACGATTGGCAGAAAGTTGCCTGGTCTGACGAATCAAGATTCCTGGTGCATCATGTAGACGGCTGAGCGCGGAGACTACGATTACCAGCGGAGGCTGTGGCTCCTGGATGCACTGATGGGCGGAAACAGGCCGGGGGCGGCGGAGTTATGCTGTGGGCGATGTTTGCTTGGGACACTTTAGGCTCCATTATCCCAATAGCACAATCCCTGACAGCTGTCAGGTATCTGAACATCTTTGCGGACCAAGTTCACCCATTCATGGCAACTGTGTTCCCTGCTGGTGACGACCATCATCAACAGATAATGCGCCATGCCACACTTCCAGAATCGTCTAGGAGTGGTTCGAGGAACATGCCGGTGACTTTCTGCTAAGGTCCTGGCCTCCAAGTCACCTGGCACGAACCCAATCGAACATTTGTGGTTCGACTTGGAAAAGCGGGTTCGCGCTAAATCACCACCACCCCGAAATGTACGGGAACTGGAGTACCTGCTGTTGACATTAGGGTACCAGATACCCCAGGATGCCAATCGCCACCTCATGGAATGGATGCCTCGCCGAATGGCAGCTGTTTTGCGGGCTAAAGTGGGTTTTACCGCTTATTAGGTAGGTGGTCGTAATGTAATGGCTCATCGTGTATTTGCTGCCATGCTGCAGAACGAAGACATGTAGTTCGGGAAGTTGCTAGCAGATGTCAAAATAGATATTTAATTTTTTAATAGAACGGAAGATATTTTACAAATTCGAACTAATTCAGGGAAATAGTAATTAAATCCAGAGATAACCCATTAAAACCAGTAGAGTGAAGATCAAAGCCACGAGGTGTAAACTCACAAAGAATTCCTGAAAATAACGTGCAGCAAAGCAGGTCTCCGTTTTTTTAGGAAATTCAAGTTTCTAATAATGGAAACATTTAGAATTTTGATAGATTTTCTGTTTTCACTAACGCAGTTTATTTTTTATAGAAATGTCGGTTTCCAGATTTCTCGCTTTTATATGGAAATGTGAACGAAGGTATTTCAGTTTTTATACAGATATTTACCGAGTTTCAAAAAAAAGTCGATTTTCACATTTCCAGTAACTATACAGACTTCTGTTAACGTCCGGGGGGGATGATGTAATGACGTGACGTTAGTTGCGCATGTCCCTTACGGGATTTGAAGGACTTGAGTCGAGGCAGGGGACTTTCCTTTCGAAACGGATGAAATCCTGCCTCGTTGGGATTCGAACTCGCAATGCTTTGTATCAGAGGTGCAGTAAGGCCGGAACGGAGTTCCGGTACTTTTTCTAGCCGAAAAGCGTTCCGGTAAGCCCTGTACAGCATAATTTGTTTTCTTTTTAAAATGCGAAAGTCCTATAATTATTTTCCAATAAAAAACAGAACAAAACAATTGCACAGTTAGACGTCTCATGTTTGTTTGGAGGTAGAGTTAGTCTAAATCCATTCTCACTTGATAGTCCCTTGAAATTCCTTTTTCTACTGTTGTTAAGAACGTTGAGGTGGGGATAATACAGTAGGGAAATTATTGTAATTGGGAATTTAATTAATCTAGTTACTATTAAGGAGTCTATTTGTGAGTCTCAGTGGACTTAGTCCAATTACGAGTGCCCATTAATTGCGCTGAAGACAGGGGGCCACCCCGGTGGCGCAGTGGTCTAAGGCGCTGGCCTCTGATCATTCGTCCGTAAGGGGTCCGGGTTCGAATCCCGGTCAGGCATGGATGTTGTGTTTGTCTTACGGCACTGGCTCTCTCCCTTCCCTGGAACCAGTGACCCTAAATTAGGGACGGGCGACTGCTTATAGCCTATTGAGTTGCTCACGGTGGTGCGTGTCGTGAGCAACTCAATAGGCTATGTTGTGTTTGTCTTACGGCACTGGCTCTCTCCCTTCCCTGGAACCAGTGACCCTAAATTAGGGACGGGCGACTGCTTATAGCCCATCGAGTTGCTCACGGTGGTCGTTAAACCTCCAATCAAAAAAAAAAAAAAAAAAGAAGACAGGGGAGATTATTTTTCTCTCAGGAGTCCGTTTCACACAGGTGACAAAAATCCGTCGAAGCAATAAAACCGTCCCGCAGTGCAATTTTTGGCGAACTTTCATGCAGGTGGTTTTATTACTAGAACTGAGAAAAAAAAAACACCCGACGGATGAGCTGCAACCAAAGCAAGCACATTGGACCCCACCCCTCTGATAGGAGTATTTGTTTTATATTTTCTTATACTATAAATATAGTAAAATTAAAAGGGGAGAAGTGAAATGGGGAAAAGTAAAAAGGGTATTTTGAAGAGGTAAAGGCACCGCGTGTTTCTGTACTTTTTAAATTAGCAGTACACCACTGGTTTGTACGCGAGTACCATGCACTGTGCATTACACCACTGGTTTGTACGCGAGTACCATGCACTGTACATTACACCACTGGTTTGTACGCGAGTACCATGCACTGTTGACTGAGCCATTAAGACACTTCGCATTCAATCTCATTTAAGATACAAACGTAAGTGGGCTGTGGTCTCGCAGAAGATGAAGTTTTTAACGATGAATTAGTCATTTTATTTTCTGTAGGAGCTTGTTATTTTTCTGAATAGGTTTATAATTTTATTTCTTCTGTAGGAGGACTCATCACAAATTACATTTTTTTATCATGATTTCTCGGGATGCTTTCGAACTCGAGATTTTTAAAAAATTGATAATGACTTTCAATTATGTTAAGAAAAGGTGAGGTATACTACTGCATAGAATTGATTCACAAGACCTCTAAATAGAAATTTTGGTCTTGATAGCTTATAACGAAGTAAATTTCTCCGTCATTTTTAGTCTACGCCGGGAATCGAACCCGAATCCGCTTATTCCGGAACAAGTCGCTCTACCAACTGAGCTACGCAGACGTTCATTCTGACTCCTACCTGCCTTTATGTCGTGTGCGTCCTGCTGGCAGGTACGTCACATCCCCTCCCCCAAAGAGGGCCGGGGGATGGCCCACGGGTCAGCCGTGACCATGAATCGTTGCAGGCAGCCATCCACTGTAGAACGTGCACTTGAGAACTCCCAGTCAATCTGGTGTGTGGAATGCAACGTCACACACATTTATTTTTCGAAGTGCTGGGGAAGGGATTCTCTGATTTTTCCTATCTCGCGGTGTGGAAATAACATCACACCTTGTGAGATTTTGAACGGTCGGGTCATCCAGATAGTTCGGGCGCCATTATAACGAAGTAAATTTCTCCGTCATTTTTTGTCTACGCCGGGATTCGAACCCGAGTCCGCTTATTCCGGAACAAGTCGCTCTACCAACTGATCTACCTAGGCGTTCATTCTGATTGCTATCTGCCTTTATGTCGTGTGCACAAGCTATAACAGCGTCTGAGTTAGTAACGGATCCAGAGAGGGGGAGCCCCATAAAGCAGGTTTTTTCTTTTTAAATGGCCAATATCAAAAATAATGAATGTATATATTTTTGTAAAACTACGGTTTCGTAAAAGTTTTCATAACTGAAATTTGCTGTATATTTGGAGATAAGATATTCTGTTTTAACTTTAACAGAAACACAAAACAAAACTCAAGATTCAGAAATACAGAGAGCTGCTTTAGGAGGTTTTCACAGGTATGATGGGTTCTCAAGAGAAGCCCGCATAGCTGTGTATGAAAGTGTAATTGTTCCTACTCTGATTTATGGCAGCGAAACATGGGTACTACAGAAGAAACATAGGAGTAGTTTGTGTGCTGGAGAAATGCGTTACTTACAAAGGGTTTGTGGCAAGGCACGTTCTGATCATGTGAGGAATGAAGATGTGTTGCAGTTGTGTAATGTAAAGCAAAATGTTGTTAAAGTGAAAATCCTCCAAATACGTGGCGTCAGTGAATAAACAAAGACATCGCTCTCTCCACGTTTAGCAACGCACAGCAACCGAAAAATTGTTTTTCGGCCGCCGCCGGGGAATCGAATCCTGTCTCTCGGCTAGATATCGAGAGATCCGGGATTGGATTCCCCGGTGGCGGCGGCCGAATAAACAATTTTTCAGTTCCTGTGCGTTGCTAAACGTGGAGAGAGCGATGTCTTTGTTTAAAATGTTGTTGGCAAAGTGGAGACTAATATGCTTCGGTGGTTTGGCCATGTTAAAAGAATGAGTGATGAGATTCTTACTAAGAATTTTTTTAGCCCAAGTGACCGGAAGGAAAGGCAGAGGAAGGCCAAGGAAGTCATGGGAGGATCAGATTTAGTAGTAGTGTCTGCATGAGAAAATCATTATGAGTATGAAGTTGTAACGTACCAGGAGATGTGACGTACCTGCCAGAAGGACGCACACGACATAAAGGCAGATAGGAATCAGAATAAAACGTCCGCGTAGCTCAATTGGTAGAGTGACTTATTCCGGAATGAGGGGAACCGGGTTCGAATCCTGGCGTGGACAGAAATGACAGAGAAATTTACTTCGTTATAATGGCGCCCGAACTATCCGGATGACCCGACCGTTCAAAATCGCGCAATGGTGTGATGTTATTTCCACACCGCGAGATAGGAAAAAATAAGAGAATCCCTCCTCCAGCACTTCGAAAAAAAATAATAAGGGGGAGATGATGTAACGTACCAGGAGATGTGACATACCTGCCAGAAGGACACACACGACATAAAGGCAGATAGGAATCAGAATAAAACGTCCGCGTAGCTCAATTGGTAGAGCAACTTATTCCGGAATGAGGGGATCCGGGTTCGAATCCTGGCGTGGACAAAAATGACGGAGAAATTTACTTCGTTATAAAGTATAGAAGGTCTTGTATACGTCATGTGATTGATGTCAGTGAAGTCCGAGTTGTGTGTGAAGATCGCTGAAAATGGGAAAGTTTGATACTACAACAGTAAGTAAATAATCAGTTAAAAAATTATCTGGTAGTCTGTATTTCTTTGTAGAGCTAATCTCTGAATCTCAGAGAACAATTTAGTGCTATATGAGAGCCGAAATGAAAAGAGATTTGACCGACCATGAACAGCAACGGGTGCACTTTGTCTTCTTTATTAGTATTGTCAGGTATCATGAGTAATTGGAAAAAAAAGGAAAGCCGCTGTTTGGGTAGACTTTGGAGCGTGCGCGCGCGTGTGTGTGTGTATGTGTAAGAGAGAGAGAGATAGTGTGGGTGACAGAGCGAAGTACGTGCCTGGAGTGGGACATAAACAAAAGCTTGTAGCAAATCTCCAAGCTGGAAAATTATCTATTGAATCAACCCATCTGAATTAAAGGGATCAAACTTTATTTTGAAAGATTTTATCCAGACGTGAGATTTAAGAAGCATGGGCTGTTCCCTCGAAGAGCGGGCGCACGAACGCCATGAAAATAGCGCCGATTTGTTTTTTTCTAATTCGCAGTTAGTGGTTTAAAAATTTAGATGAAATCCGGAAAAATGTTTGAAAAGTTTTGTTTTTACATTGCCGGGAAGGGGTTGTGCTGCAAGTTTATAATGTGCGTGAGTCCTCCACAAAGTCTCCCTCTCTCTCTCCCTCTTTTTTTTTTTAGACCGTAGCAAGCGCCCCCCCAGGTAAGCTTCCGGATTTGCTTCCGTTTGGGGTGAAGGGTTTCATAGATTGATACATACACTATATTATCAAAATTATTCGGACACTACCAAATACATTGGCGGAAAGTGAAAAAAGAGCACCGAGAAGGAATTGGCGGACGATCATGAAATTTACATATGTTAATGGGGTCGAGTTTACGTAGGTGTGATGTTAATTTCGGGCCCAACCAGTGAGCGCTTACGCCACAGCACGGTATAATATTCAAATTATCGTCTGTGGTATTTAAGGAGTACGGCGAAGTGAATGTAATCAGTCGTCGGCGTACGGACACGTGCGAAGACTCTGAAGAAACTGCAATGCCTGGACATGGAAGACGTGTACGATTTCAGCAGTTATCGGACTTTGAGCGATGTCGTCTAGTCGGACACCGCGAGGCCGGGTGGTCGTATCGTCGTATTGGGGAGCGAATTGGACGGGAAGTATCGGTGGTGGTACGATGGTGGCGTAGATGGTCAGAGGAACATTCCCACACGAGAAGACGTGGAATCGGGAGTCACAGACGGACTGATGAGCGGACAGATCGACGCATAAGAAGAGCGGCGTTGTCAAGCAGAACATCCACTGCGACGCAAATCCGAGCTGCCGTTGCACCTGAGGTGACTGTGCGAACAATCGGCAACCGTCTACTCGATTCAGGACTACGTGCACGTGTGCCACTGACTCCAGCCCACCGTCAGGAACGGCTGCAGTGGTGTCGCCAATGTCTGCACTGGAGAACGCAATGGCGATCTGTGGTGTTGGGCGATGAAAGCAGATTCTGTTTGGGAGCCTCCGATGGCCGTATGCGTGTTCGCTGATGCACAGGGGAGCGTCTCCACCTTTCCTGCATCCGCCAGCGACACACAGGGACTGCACCTGGTCTCCTGGTGTGGGGAGCGATCAGCTATCACTCCCGTACACAACTAGTGTTTGTACCGGGTACGTTAAACAGCACCTCCTACATCAACAACATCATTCAGCCCGTGGTTGTGCCATTTGTAAGGTCGGTCCATCGTGGTGTTTTCCAGCAAGATAACGCACGCCCACATACGGCACGTGCAACGCAACATGCACTTCAGGGTGTGAGACAACTTCCATGGCCTGCACGTTCACCGGATTTGTGTCCCATTGAGCACGTGTGGGATTTTATGGGACAACGACTTATCCGGTCTCCACGGCCAGCCACGAACATCCCCGATTTACGCGTCTAGGTTGAGGATGCTTGGAACTCAATACCCCAAACTTACATCCAACATCTGTACGACAGACTCCATGCCAGAATTGCACAGTGTGTGACGCATTTCATGGCGGTTTAACCTCGTACTAACCATGTTACATGGAAATGTTATTTTTCAGTTTACCAGCAAATACAGCTGTATTTTGCCATAATGTTTTGATCACATTATCCTCTGTAGTCCGTCATTATGCTGTATAAATTTCGTTGGTATCAGACGTCTCCTTGGTGTTCTTTTTTCACTTTCCGCCAGTGTATTTACATAAATGCAAAGAACGTTTGCCCAGGAAGGTGTGCTGTGAGCAGAGGTGGAAACGGGTCATGGGTCACCGGGATAACGGATCACCTGGCCGACATTTTCTTGCGGGTCAAACGGGTCGGTTCAAGGTGTGCCTGACCCGATTTCGATCCGGTTTTATTTCCATTTTATTCTTAAATAGAAAAAAAATATTTGAAAGGACCCTTCAGAGATCTTTGAAAAAATACTTCAGAGCTGCAAAGTATGATCTAGGAACTTGCTGAGAAGGGTAAAGAAATATGGATTAAAAATGAACTTTCAAAAGATAAGACTGATGTACAGTGGATCCCACTTAAGAAGTTCCCGCTTAAGAAGTTTTCCCGTTTAAGAAGTTTTAATTTTAGAGTCCCGATTTTTTTTCCATAGTGCTAATGTTTATTTTTCCCACTTAAGGAGTAACGATGTTTCAAGTTTTTCCGCTTAAGAAGTTGTAAGTGTCACAAGTTTCTAGTAAAAACATACGATTTTGGAACTCGTCCAGCAGATAAGAACATGTCAAAGAAGTTGGGAGGAAACATTTCTTTGTTCTCCCCGTACATGTAGCAAGCGAAGCCCCTGCCGGCTTCTCACGGTCAACGCAGGGGGTCAACTTTACTCCCCCACATCTTCTGCGTCTGCCCTTTGTGTATCACAATCGCCTTATCTTTGGGGCTGAGGAAAGGCTGGGAAAGGAAACCTGCTGAAAGTTGATCATTCTGTCAGAGTTAGGCTCAGATGTCACACCTCGCATATGTGGAGTTAAACGTTTAGTTATTGTTGAAATGCGTAGCTTGAAATACGGCGTCTAAAGGCATCAAAGAAAAATTTTATCTGTAGTTGAGAAACGAAACATTATTACGAAAGTTGATGAAAACCCCCATTTAACTAGGGTGCAGATAGCAAAAGAACTAAATTTACCTGTTACAACCCTCAACGGTATAGTGGCAAAACGAGACACTGTGCTTGCAAATGCTTCCCATTTATTAAAAATTAATAAGATTTAGAAGGGTAAGTACGAGGATGTCGAAGAAAAACTTCTTGTGGTTTAAACAAGCAAGAAACGCTAACATTCCGATCAACGGGACAATTCTTCGTGAGAAAGCAGTAGAGATTTCCAAGAAATTAAATGTTGAATTTAATCCTTCCAATGGATGGATCGACCGTTTTAGGAAAAGAGCAGGACTGACTTCTAAAAACTGTTTGTGGATAATCAAAAAGTGTTAAAGTCGAAGAAGTGGATGATTGGAAATCTAATGTTTTACCAGAACTGTTACGAAGCAAAAGATGTTTTCAACGCTGACGAGTGTGCTTTGTTTTACAACCTTATTCCTGACAAGACCTACTCTTTCACAGAAGAGAGCAGCCATGGAGTCAAAGTAAATAAAGAAAGATTGACAGTTCTGTTAGAAGCTAATATGGATGGAACAGAAAGGTTGCCTTTAATGGTCATTGGAAAATCGAAGAATCCGAGGTGCTTCAAAAATGTGAAAACATTTCCATGCAATTACAGAAATAGCAAAAACGCATGGATGACAGTTGAGATTTTTGAAGACTTTTTAATGGAGTTTTGAGAAGAAAATGGCCAAACAAAATAGAAAAGTTTTGTTTATTTTGGATAATTACACAGCCCGTCCAAAGAACATGGATCATTTGGAAAATGTAAAAGTAGTTTTCCTGCCACCTAACTTCAATGCTGCAATCAATGGACCAAAGAATAATTAAAACCATTGAACAATTCTACAGGAAACGTTTAGTTTATTGGCTACTGCAGAAGCTTGAATCAGACTCAAGTTACACCAGATGTGCACTGAAATTGAATTTATTAGATGCTATGCATCTTGTTGTTTCTTCGTGGGAAAAAGGTATCATCTTCAACGATCACAAATTGCTTCAGAAAAGCTGGTCTCAACGCTGATGAGCTTAGTTTTTCTGATGAAGAAAACAGTCATGACAACAATGAAGCTTGGGAAAGTTTGCACAAAAAACATTTAAACTTCAAATCTTCCTTTGAAGAGTTTGTAAACGTTGACAAAGATGTTCCCACTTTTGAAATACAAAATATCGATGATATTTGCGACATCGAAACGGAAGAGGACGATGAACCAGAAACGCAAGAAGATAAGTGCAGGCCAATTCCAACTTCAGCTGAAGATGGTAAAGCATTAGAAACTTTTCGCCGCTTTATAGAAAGTCACGAACGTGCTCCAGCGGACATAATGAGAAATTTGAGGGAAATGGACACGTACTTTGTGAATCTAGCGGAAAAAAGGAAGAAACAAACGCTTTTAGATCAGTATTTTTGTAATCCTGTAAAATAATAAATGTAGCTTTCAATTCTCATATTCAAGTTTAATAGGGTAATTGTGAATATTTTTATGTTACTTTAAAATTAACTAAAATGTAATTTCTGGATTTAATCTATGCAACATTTTTAATCGCTAAAGTCTTACAAAACCTAATCAGACAATTCCCGTTTAAGAAGTTTTCATCGCTTCGTCCCAACGAAAACTTCTTAAGCGGGATCCACTGTATTACAATGCTTTTACAAGGAATGAAGATGTATCAGTTGATGAGGAACAGCTGGAGATAACCAATACCTACATTTACCTTGGGCAGCAGATATCAAGTGAGGGTCACATTGATGAAGAAATTAATTGGCGTATAAAACTTGGTTGGAGAGCTTTTGGTAGAAACAGTACAATTTTTAAGAGCATTATGCCATTGTCTTAAAAAAGTGCTTAATCAATGCATTCTTCCAGTGCTTACATACGTAGCAGAGACTTGGGCTTTAACTAAAAAAGACATACAAAGACTGCAGACGACTGAAAGCAGCATGGATAGATGCATGCTTGGTGTAACCAGGAAAGTTAAGAAGAGGAACTTGTCGATAAGGAAAATGACAGGAGTGGACGACCTCATGACCAGAATGAAATTACTGAAATCGCAATGGGCTGGACATGTTGCCAGAAGAACAGACCACCAATGGACCACTGAAATTTTAGACTGAGTTCCAAGGGACAGAAAAAGACCCAAAAGAAGACCTCATGGAAGATGGATGGATGAAATTCGAAAGCATGCTGGAGTGACATGGAGGAAGCAGGCTCAAGACAGACAATTGTGGAAGAAACTTGGGGAGACCTTCATCCAGCAGTGAATTGATAATGGTTGACACTGATGATGATGATATATATATATATATATATATATATATATATATATATATATATCATCATGGATGAAGGCAGAGGGTGCTAAGTATATATATATACATGCAAAAGAATATTAACACACAAGCAATCAACTTTCATAAACAAATAACTAGGGCCTTATGACTTCCAGATGAAAGAAAGCACAGTAAAGAGAATTATAAAAGGACAAAATAATGTTAAGTAAATTATGAAAGAAATACGGGATTACGCCATATAATACAAATTTTGAAGATGACAATCCGATTTTTGGCGTAAATGTGACAAGGATGGTAAGTCAGATAATATCCGAAAACTTGAAAATTTTCATCGTTCTGGAGCGGGATTCGAACTCGCGTCTCCCAGATAGCGCCCGGGTATGCTAAGTTTATGCTACGTTTAGCGTACCCGGGCGCTATCTGGGAGACGCGAGTTCGAGTCCCGCTCCAGAACGATGAAAATTTTCAAGTTTTCGGATATTATCTGACTTACCATCCTTGTCACATTTACGCCAACAATCGGATTGTCATCTTCAAAATTTGTGTTAAGTAAATTATTATAAATACATACTCAGAACCATTCGACCACTCTTCAGGGAAAGACATCCAGTTGCCCTGAGCATACAAATTCAGTTCAGGTTTCATGAGAATGCCAAAAATCTCGAAAAAAGCAAAAACAGGCGTCCACTTTAAAATTGTGTGTTATAAATTTCAATGCATTCTGTCTTCCCTACCTGAACTATAGAATATACAAAAAAAAGAGTCACTGAAACTAAAAATGAACTATAAAACTCCTTCCCAAAACAGTAATACTACCTGAACTGTTTTTAACATCTGGAAGTCATAAGCCCCTAGTTATTTGTTTATGAAAGTTGGTTGCTTGTGTGTTAATATTCTTTTGCATACACTACCAACATCTAATACTTGCAGCACATCGCAGTTTTGATGTAGTTTATATCACATGAGTAGTATTTTAACTTTCCTTTGGTATATACACTGAAGTACCAGAAAAACTGGTACACCAGTCTAATACTTGGTAGGTCCCCCATGGGAGCGCAGGACTGCAGAAATACGACGGGGCATGGACTCCACTAGCTTCTGGAAATATGTTGTAGGCAATGCACACCATACTTCCTGCAGAGCTTTCCACAATTCGGGTGTATTCCGAGGTCTCGGATTCCCGTGTTCGATAGAGCGCTGATGGCATCCAAAATGTGTTCTATCACTTTCAAATCTGGAGACTTGGGTGGGAATGGCAACACCCCAAACTCAGACAAATGCTCCTCTAACCATAACGTGGCGTCCCGCCACTTGTGTGGAGGTGCATCGTCCTGTTGGAACAGACCCAACCCATTAATGCAGGACATGAACGGGTGTATCTCGCAAGAAAGGATGCGCGTATAGCGTTGGCTGGTCACAGACATTTGTAGACGTACCAGGGGTCCAAGTGAAGTCCAGCTAAACCCACCCCATACCATTACGGATCCCCCACCTGCCGGCACAGTTCCCTGTTGACAGGCGGGATCCATGGCTTCATGGAGTTTGCGCCACACACGAATCCTTCCGTCTGCACGATACAGTTGGAAACGCGACTCGTCAGACCAAGCTACATGTTTCCAGTCATCAAGTGTCCAGTCGCGGTGTTGCCGTGTCCAAGCGAGTCGCATAGCTTTGTGTCGTGGACCCAAGAAGGGGACTCGAGTTAGGCGTCGGCTCCCAAAGCCCATTTCGTGCAGGGTACGATGCACAGTACGGACGCTGATGCTTGTTGAGGCTCTAGCATTGAATTCCGATGATACCTGCGAGAGTATCACGTGAAACGATTCTTGACAGCCGACGATGGTCACGTTCACCCAATGTCTTTTTACGGCCACACTGGTATCGTAGGTTAGAGGTTTTGCCGGAATTCTTGTAGTCACTGTACACCATTGAAATGGTCGTCCGTGAAAATCCGAACTTCGGTTCTACCTCCGAAATACTATGGCCTATCTCACGAGCGCCAACTATGACACCGCGTTGAAAATCGCTTAAATCGTTATTACTTGTCTTTCTCATGCCGAAAACAGCTCTGACAGCTGGCAAAGATGTCTATCGCTTTATATACGCGCTGGTGGACGCAACCGAGTACGCGCATGGGTGACGTTGCTATGTATTTTGCATAAGCTCCTCTGTACCACTTTTTCTGGCACTTTTTTTTTTTTTTTTTTTGATTGGAGCTTTAACGACCACCGTGAGCAACTCAATGGGCTATAAGCAGTCGCCCGTCCCTAATTTAGGGTCACTGGTTCCAGGGAAGGGAGAGAGCCAGTGCCGTAAGACGAACACAACATCCATGCCTGACCGGGATTCGAACCCGGACCCCTTACGGACGAATGATCAGAGGCCAACGCCTTAGACCACTGCGCCACCGGGGCGGCATATATATATATATGCGCGATGGGATGTAAGGTCAGGTGATGCGTAACACCACAGCCTCTCCTTGACAAATGTCAACCCCGCCTTCTCGTGGTACATCCTGTTCCCACTAAAGGGGCTCTGACGACCGCCAATAGCGGTATAAGTATACCATCGGGATTAGAGGAAAATGCTATCCCACACTCACCAACCCGCTTGGCCAGCGTGGTGAGTTATGGCCAACCCCCCAAATGACTCCACAACTTAAATCTTGGCCCTCAGTCTCCGGCAGCTGGAATGTACCTGGCCAAGGCAGCGGCCAGTGCGACATGAAGGCAGAGGGTGCTAAGAATCCCCGGAGGACCGGACTAGGCTGCCATCTGATGCTGACCTTGGCTACGTACAACGGACGCTCCCTATCTTCTGATTCAAGGCTTCTTGAATTGGAAGAGGAACTACAAAGGATCAAGTGAGACATCGTCGGGCTAAGTGAGGTAAGGAGAAAAGGAGAAGATCTCATTGAACTGAAAAGTGGACATCTCTTCTACTATCGTGGGACAGATACTGGCAGAACTAGTGGTGTTGGATTTATAATAAACAAGAAACTGAAGGATAAAGTTGTAGAAGTTGAAAGTTCATCTGACAGAGCTGCACGACTTGTTATCCAACTCTCGAGAAGATACCAGGCTCAGATTATTCAAACTTATGAACCCACCACAAGTCATGCTGAAGAAGAAATTGAAGAATTTTATGAGGAAATTCGTCATCTAAATAATAAAGGTAAGCTGCACTTGAAGATAATTATGGGAGATTTCAATGCAAAAATAGGGCAACGGCAACAGAATGAAACTTCGGTAGGTAAATTCGGTCACGGCAACAGAAACCAGCGTGGAAATACTCTCGTAGAGTTTGCAGAGGCAGAAGGGTTTTTCATCTTGAACTCCTTTTTCAAGAAAAAGCCACACAGGAAATGGACATGGAGACATCCAAATGGGACGACAAGTGAAATTGATTTTATTATGTGTAACAAAAAATTCGTCATAGAAGACTGTAGTGTGCTAAACAAGTTCAACACAGGCAGTGAACATAGATTGGTGAGATGTAAGATGCACCTCAACAGTAAACTCGAACGTAGCAAGCTCATAAGAGAAACAAAATGTATTGACATAACCAACCTTAAAAAACACCATAATACCTTCAAATTGGAACTGAAGAACAGATTCTCTGCTTTAGAAGGCCTAACATCGGAAGAAGTGGATATTTCTGAAGTTAACAGAAAAGTAACCAAAGCTCTTATGGAAACAGCAACAAAATTAGCTGGGTCTAAGAACAAATTGCATGTGAACAAATTATCAGGAAAAACCAAAATGTTGATGCAAAAAAGAAGAGTGATGAGGACAACTAAAGAAGATGTGACTTCCAAAGTGGAATATATAGAGCTATGCAAGACAGTACGAAAAAGTATCACTGAAGACGTAAGGAAATTCAACTGTGAACTAGTAAGGAAAGCAATTGAAAACAACCAAAGCCTAAAGATAGCAAAGGGACATCTCAGTAAGGGGAAAAAACAGATTATGGCACTGAGAAAAGAAGATGGTTCTGTAACAAGAAATAGAGGCGAAATTTTGACAAGAATGAAATATTTCTACTCCAAATTATATGAAAGGGATGATACATGTACTCCAGACATCATGAAAGGTACCAGTACCAGAGTTCTTCCAGTCCTTCCAGCAGAAGTTGCACATGCAATCAAGAACATGAAGCGCGGAAAAGCTCCAGGAGAAGATGGAATTACTGTAGACATCATACAAGAAGCAAGTGGAGAAATCGAAACAGTACTCGCCCAAATTTATACTCGATGCCTTAATGAAGGGAAAATTCCTGAGGATTGGAACAACGCTACAATGATCTTGCTACATAAAAAAGGTGACATTGAGGATCTCAGGAACTACAGACCTATCAGCCTCCTATCAGTGGTTTATAAAATTTTCGCTAAAGTTCTTTCACACCGCTTGAAGGTGACACTGGACATGGCTCAACCGAGAGAACAAGCTGGATTCAGGAGTGGTTACAGCACAATAGATCATATCCACGTACTGAGAGAACTAATTGAAAGAGCGAGTGAATATGAGCTTCCATTGTGCATGGCTTTTATCGATTATGAAAAAGCCTTTGATTCGGTGAAACCATCAGCAGTTGCAATGGCTCTGAAATCCTGCGGTATTGAAGATGCATACATTAATATTATTAATAACATCTATGAAAATGCAAGTGCAAAGATTCGGCTGTTTGAAAATACAACACACATAAAAATTGGAAAAGGAGTGAGACAAGGTGACACCATATCTCCGAAGCTCTTTAATGCCACATTGGAAAATGTCTTTCAATCACTGAACTGGGAAAACAAAGGGATAAAGATTAATGGAGATTATCTAACCCACCTTCGTTTTGCTGATGACATAGTCATTTTTGCAACTACCTCATCAGAGCTACAGAGTATGATCCAGGAACTTGCTGACAAGAGTAAAGAAGTGGGATTCAAAATGAACTTTCAGAAGACAAAAGTGATGTACAATGCTTTTACAAGAAATGAAGATTTATCGATTGATGGAGAAAAGCTGGAGATAACAGACACGTACGTTTATCTTGGACAGCAGATATCAAGTGAGGGTCACATTGGTGAAGAAATTAATCGGCGTACAAAACTTGCCTGGAGTGCTTTTGGAAGAAACAGCATAATTTTCAAGAGCAATATGCCATTATGTCTTAAAAGAAAAGTGTTTGATCAGTGCATCCTTCCAGTGCTTACGTATGGTGCAGAGACGTGGACCTTAGCTAAAAGAGACATACAAAGGCTGCAGACAACTCAAAGTAGCATGGAGAGGTGCATGCTTGGTGTAACCAGGAGAGATAAGAAGAGGAACACGTGGATCCGAAAAATGACAAGAGTGGAAGACATCATGATCAGAGTTAAATCCCTGAAATGGCAATGGGCTGGACATACTGCCAGAAGAACAGACCATCGATGGACAGCCGAAATTTTAGATTGGATTCCAAGGGACAGGAAAAGACCCAGAAGAAGACCACATGGAAGATGGGTGGATGAAATTCGAAAGTATGCGGGAGTGACATGGAGGAGACTGGCACAAGACAGACCGTTGTGGAGGAAACTTGGGGAGACCTTCGTCCAGCAGTGGATTCATAATGGTTGACAATGATGATGATGATGATGATATGCGCGATACGACTAACTAGTTTGTCTTAGAACAAATTAGTTGGTCCGAAGCATCCTAGTCCGAACTAGATTATAATGGAATAAAGGTGCAGCTTCCAGGGCAAACTGGTTTGGCCTAGTCATAACTAGTTCGACCTGCATTTGCACTTTAATCTATAGGATGTGGAGACGGATCGAGGGGAAATGAAATAAATTATCACTTATCATATACTCAGCATGTTTATTTACTTAGTATTACTTTTTTATACAGACACCTATTCGATGAGCAGGTGATTTGCTTATTATTACACGTTATCGCTTATTATATACTCAGAACGTGTATTTACTTAGTATTTGATTTTTTTACATTGACACCGGTGACTTGGGCACTGATAAAGCTTGGTATTACGCCTGCTGCGATGGGGAATGCTTCTAGTCACTGATTGGCTGAACGCTGTTACTATACTGTGACGCGGAGATAATGCGACGCACGCGGGAACTAAACTGACATCAACATTACTAAGTCTTTCAAAATCACGTGATTTTTGTTTATTTATTTTTCAGAACGGTGTTTGACATCTGGGCACAGAAGTTCTTACACGAGGAGGAAGTTATCAGGAGAATGAGATTTCGCTGAAAACTGCAGCGATCAAACATTCAGTCGGGACGGGACAAGGTTTCGTTAGGTGCAATTGCACCAAAACCTGTTCATCGAACGGGTGTCTATTAAAAAAAATCAATGCTAAGTAAATAAAGGTCGTAAGTACATAATAAGTTATAATTTATTTAATTTCACCTCGATTCGTCTCCATATCCCACAGATTAAAGTGGAAATGCAGGTCGAACTAATTAAGACTAGGCCAAACCATTTTGTCTTGGAAGCTCCGCTTTTATTTCGGTATAATCTAGTTCAGACCAGGCCAAACCAGTTCGTCCTGGAAGCTCCATCTTTATTTCAGTATAATCTAGTTTGTCCTATCGCGCTTCGGATTAACTAGTTTTTCCTAGGAAGAACTAGTTTGTCCTAAAATCGGGTTTGGCCCGTAACATATATACACTGAAAAGCGATTTAATGAGAGATACCTGTCTAGTAACGTGTAGCACCACCTTTCGCCCTGATGACGGCGGCGATTCGTCTCGGCATGGACTCGACAAGACACCGGAAGCGTTGGGAAGCCATACGGATACACGACCCCTAAACAAGCTCCCACAATTCACGAAGATTTGATGGAGGGGGGGGGTCAGAGCCTCGAACATCTCTCTCGATGGCATCCCAGATGTGCTCGATGGGATTGTGGTCAGGTGACCTAGCTGGCCAAGAAAGCAAGGTCACGTCGGTGGAGTGTTCATCCAATCATTCAGATACAATTCGGGAGCAATGGCACGGTGCATTGTCTTGTTGCAGGATGAGGTCCCCAGTGGAATGTTGCAGACGCACAAACGGGAGCAAATGGTCGTCCAGGATACAAAGCTTTATGAATTTCGGTAGAGGATTTTCCTCGCAAACTTTAATGTAGTTTTAATGTAGGATCGTTGGTTGCTACGCGAGATCTGACTTGACTACTTTCTTCCTCCATTTCCAGGCATAATTTTTCAGAACAGAAACAAATTAGCCAGAAACGTAGACAAAACTTTGTATACTGAAATCTGACTCGCAACTGGCGCAACGATTGGAGCGATTGCATCAGCCTACGGGCAGCGCCTATGCAGTGTGCAAAACTTTTGAAATGACCTGCGTACAAACGGAGCGTCTTTTGCAGACCTGTTACCGTGAATGGAAGCACAATTTGCCACTTGGCAATTTATGTCACTGTACTATATTCATGGGCGCTCACACGGGGGTGCGGTAAGAGGGGGCGGGGCGTTTGTGATCCCCTGGAAATCGGGCTGATCTCTTTTTTTTCTTGGAAGCTACAGAGATTTCCGTGATGACACAAATTCTAATAACTAATATTTTTCAGTAAGCTTTTGGATGCATGTGTATGCAGTAAAAACTGAAAAAACGTTCGGAATTTCCAGTTGAAAAAGCGGAAATTTTACAATAGAGAGCGAAAATGAAATTTCTCACCGCATGTTGTAGAACAGCGTACATGTCAGAGTTGGGCAAAATCGTAATTGAATTAATCGGTAATGCATTACAGCGTAATGGTAATGGGAACAAGAGCTTAGCGTTATCATTACATGGTAATGGTGAGCTGGTCATTAGAATTACATGGTAATTGTAATGACATGTAACAGTTACCCATTATAATCGTAATGGTTAACTACTGTATATGTTGGTAATTAACCAATAACTTATGGGTAACAATACAACGTAGATAAACCAGCAACCAGTGCACCCTTATACGTTGTGTAGGTTATTTGACAATTGTTCCACCCCTCGGACCTCAAATGCATGTATGTAGGTATTGGAGATTGTACGTGTATGACATGAGCAGTTGCCCCGTCTTCGCCGCAAGTAAAGTTATTTGAACGAAATAATACATATGGAGTAAGTACAAATAGGATGTTTATTTCGGTTAGAGATATTTATTTCGTCCATCTCCAGTACAGTATTCTTGTCCATTACATACGTTTCACTGTCCAAAATACTTACCCCACTATAGCCACAAGCACATACACTGGCGTGCAAAAATTAAAGACGAGACGGTTTTTCAAATGTAACGTCGTGCAGGAGTGCTCCACATCGACTCAAATCATACCATAAGATCCCTAAGATGCAAGAATATGGGACAAGTGAGCAAAACCGTCCAAACAAGGAATCCAAAGGCACATTAATGAAAAGATAGCTTCGAGCACAACTGGACAAAAGGCAGAAACGTCCATGTGACAGGCGGCTGCCAAGAAAATCCAGTCTATAGTAGAGGATATGATCACCCCTGACTGCTTTGCAGGATTTACAACGTCTGTCCATGCTGAGGACGAGGTTGTCAAGGAGCTGTTGAGGCATCGCTGCCCATTCCTCTTGTAGCGCCAATCGCAGCTGCGGAATCGTTGCTGGCGGCTGGTGACGTGCTGCCAAGCGTCTCCCGCGAAGGTCCCACACGTGTTCGATTGGATATAGGTCCGAAGACCTTGCGGGCCAATCCATGCGTTGAATATCTTCACTCTCCAACAGCTCTGCGGCAGCCACTGTACGATGAGGTGTAGCGTTGTCGTCCATGAAGAGGAACTCAGGACCCACAGCACCTCTAAACAGACGCACGTGAGGCAGGAGAAACTCGGTACAATAACGGACACCAGTGACTGAACCTCCTTGGAAGATGTGGAGGTCAGTACGGCTACCAACCATGATACCGCCCGAATCGAGAACTCCGCCACCTCCAAACCGGTCCCTTTCGATGATGTTGGAGGTGTGATTGCGTGTTTCCTGCTCTCTCCAGATGTGTATAAGTCCAGAATCGCTCGTCAGACTAAATCGGCCCTCATCTGTAAAGAGAACTCAGCCCCATTGCTGATGAGTCTAGTTCTTGTGTTCCTGGCACCAGAGAAACCGCCGTCTCCGATGAGCAGGCGTTAATGGCACACACCGTACTGGTTGTCGTGCAAATAGACCACATTTGTGCAGCCTCCTGGCCACGGTAAAACACAATAATGGACGTCCAGTTGTCTGCTGCATGTGCCTTGTGATTTCTCCCGCTGTCTTCTGTCTGTCGCTTCTCGCCTGTAAGACAATATACCACTGCTAAACTCTCCGACAGCTGTTCCTGTCGTTTGAAATGCTGTCCAAGCTCGTTAAACGATGCTGTGAGCGATTCGAAACTCCTCGGCCACACTAGTCACACTTCGACGTTCTTCCAACTTCCCAATGACGCGACATCGGGTAAAGTCATTCAGATGACGTCTACTGGATTGCCTGTTGGCCATATCACACGGTGGCAGCAACTCGACGTCGTGCAAACCGATGTACGCCGTGCAATAGCTTTCACCGAACTGCTGGGCGTACACCGCCCGTTTGCTTTATACCTTTCCGACACTCCCCTCCTACGTCATGCTGCATATATGCGCATGCCCTACAGTACCGGACCCTAGTCTATCTCCTGAGTGGTCCTTCGGTTCGTTCTGCCTGCTCGTTCCGCTGTTATGCTAATTTCTCCTCTTCGTCCTTAATTTTTGCACACCAGTGTATTAGCACTACATTCACCGTTCAGCAACTCAGGGTGCACTGCCGAATATTACAGAAATTTGCGAGTTCTTGACATTTTTGCCGTACTTCTCAAGTGGTGTTGTCCATTACTTGTCCTATACGACCACTGGACTAGCGAGCGACTGACTCCTTTATATATACTTCACAACAGGGCCTGAACCTTCTGGAATATTCTTGATTCACATAAAGCTCTCCAACTTCCCATCATTCTGGAACATTCTACAAACGTCTAACCCATTCTTGCCGCTTCTAGAACATTCCATACGACACTTTGGTCTCCGTCTGCTATGTTACATGGCCGACGTTTCAAGACATAGCTTTTTGCACACGTACATTTCTATAAACTATTAGTTCATCATGTAGCATCAATCACATTAGAAGACTTGAAAATTACATCGCCCTGGAGCGGAATGTAATTTTCAAGTTTTCTGATGTGATTATTGTATTTACGTGATGAACAGCAAAAACAGGCAAATCAGAGATGCCTGATTGCTGTGTTTATAATTATGACGTACTTTCACGTATTAAGAGAGGAAATATTTCTTCCACAGAAGTTATAATTTTTGTTTGCCCCCTCCTGAAGTCTTGCTGTAGAACCTCAAAATCAGATCTGCCAACAGACAAGAGTAACCACACAGACACACACACACACACACACAAAACCGTTTCAGCAGGGTCTTCGCGGTTACAACTTCCGAATGTGTGAATGATAAGCGATTCAGCAAAACTGTTAAATTTAAATTTAATATTTAATAGTTAACCAAACCTCTTTAAATTCACATTTTTCTCTGAACAGTACTGGATGCAGGACTACGTGCACGTGTGCCTCTGGCATGTGTACCTCCGACTCCAGCCCACCGTCAGGAACGGCTGCAGTGGTGTCGCCAACGTCTGCACTGGAGAACGCAATAGCGATCTGTCGTGTTCAGCGATGAAAGGCATCTTCTCGGGGGTGCTTTGCTCCCCCGAAAATCCATGAAGGTTTTGGGTGATCTCCCCTCATATGTAGTCAAATTGTGTTCGTTCATGGCTGAATATCTAGAGAAAATAATGTAAAAATTTAAGAAAATGAGGGAAAATATTATAATAAAACAAAAAGATCCACATGGACTTCAGTCTGAAATTTCTATCATCCTTCAACAAAACATAAACAGTCCTCGCTGAAGGGACAATTTCTCAAGTACTGACAACTCGGACTACTTCCGTAATAAAAACCTAATTCCGCACAATAGAGATGTTTGCACTGCAATTCATCAGCATATTTTGGAAGCTGGCATTCAGCTTTATTTCGGTCTTCTTAACAAACGCCGTCTATGCAAGATCGTAAAAAGATAGGAGTTAAAACTATGATATTTAAATACCGTTTAATTTAAAATCATAGATTAAAAACACATAAGATCTTCCAAACCCGCTTCGGGTTCATCTTCAGATGCACATACACTAATGGAACAATGCTAATAGGAGGAAATACACTGCCGGAAAGTGAAAAAAGAACACCAAGAAGGAATTGGCGGACAATCATGAAATTTACATATGTTAATGGGGTCTAGCTTACGTAGGTGTGATGTTAATTTCGGGACCAACGGGTGAGCGCTTACGCCACAGCACGGCATAATATGTAAATTATCATCGGTGGTATTTAAGGAGTACGGCGAAGTGAATGTAATCAGTCGTCGACGTACGGACACGTGCGAAGACCCTGAAGAAGCTGCAATGCCTGGACATGGAAGACGTGTACGATTTCGGACTCCGCGAGGCCGGGTGGTCGTACCGTCGTATTGCGGAGCGAATTGGACGGGAAGTGTCGGTGGTGGTACGATGGTGGCGTAGATGGTCCAAGGAACATTCCCACACGAGAAGACGTGGAATCGGGAGTCACATACGGACTGATGAACGGACCGATCGACGCATAAGAAGAGCGGCGTTGTCAAACAGAACATCCACTGCGACGCAAATCCGAGCTGCCGTTGCACCTGAGGTGACTGTGCGAACAATCCGCAACCGTCTGCTCGATGCAGGACGACGTGCACGTGTGCCTCTTGCATGTGTACCTCCGACTCCAGCCCACCGTCAGGAACGGCTGCAGTGGTGTCGCCAACGTCTGCACTGGAGAACGCAATAGCGATCTGTGGTGTTGAGCGATGAAAGCAGATTCTGCTTGAGAGCCTCCGATGGCCGTATGCGTGTTCCCAGACGCACAGGGGAGCGTCTCCACCTTTGCTGCATCCGCCAGCAACACACAGGGCCTACACCTAGTCTTCTGGTGTGAGGAGCGATCAGCTATCACTCCCGTACACAACTAGTGTTTGTACCGGGTACGTTAAACAGCACCTCCTACATCAACAACATCATTCAGCCCGTTGTTGTGCCATTTGTAAGGTCGGTCCATCGTGGTGTTTTCCAGCAAGATAACGCACGCCCACACACGGCACATGCAACGCAACATGCACTTCAGGGTGTGAGACAACTTCCATGGCCTGCACGTTCACCGGATTTGTGTCCCATTAAGCACGTGTGGGATTTTATGGGACAACGACTTATCCGGTCTCCACGGCCAGCCACGACCATCCCCGATTTCCGCGTCCAGGTTGAGGATGCTTGGAACTCAATACCCCAAACTTACATCCAACATCTGTACGACAGACTCCATGCCAGAATTGCACAGTGTGACGCATGTTCATGGCGGTTCAACCTCGTACTAACCATGTTACATGGAAATGTTATTTTTCAGTTTACCAGCAAATACAGCTGTATTTTGCCATAATGTTTTGATCACGTTATCCTCTGTATTCCGTTATTATGCTGTATAAATTTCGTTGGTATCAGACATCTCCTTCTTGGTGTTCTTTTTTCAGTTTCCGCCAGCGTATATATATTATGTGTAAGCAATTACGGCGCATGTCATGAATTACACATGCGTAATTAGAGTTTGCGTTGTAGTTCGTAGATCTCTTTGTCGTATTATAAGTCCCATAAATTAGTTAGTGTCCACCTGGTTAGTCCTAGAGAGCAGCATTTTCAAAGGTATTGGAATCAAGGTACTCCTTCTAAATACCTTGGTTGGAATATTACATAAGAAGTCATCATTGCAGTATCGTGATGCGTTGTTGTATATAAACATGCTTTCTGTAAATATATTAGAAAATCTAGAAGGTGGTGTGGCCAAAACAGTAACATCTTCCTAAATCGGGTAGTGTGTTCCTTGGTTAACTAAACGGGAAAGGGCAGTCGCCATAGACCGGGTTTTTAGGTTGTATTTATGTTCAGACAATCTTATTTTAACTGATCTTAAAGTAGATCCCACATATATCTGATCGGTGTTATCCGGATTCACAGCGTTCAATGAGATACAGTAAATACCGTATTTATTTACTGTTTCTACAGCGTCACGATCATTTTTAATAATGGAAATGATATTAGTTGCTTTTGTCCCAAAGGATATATTAAAACGCCGACAAATGTTTCTTAGAATGGGTGTAAGTTCAGGCACTAAAGTTACGGATCCTATAAACCTAGGTTCATTCTGATCATGGAATAAAGTGGTGAACAGTGGTCTCTGTGTTTTACGTAACAGGTTGTTGACCGTTGTTTCCGAGTAGCCATGATTTCTGGCAATCGCCCCGAATCTTTGATAGCTCAATTTCCAGAAGCGTATCACTGGAGCAGTAGTTAAGTGCACGTCGTAACGTGTAGTGGATAGATGAAAGTTTGTAGTTCAATGGGTGGGCAGAGGTCATTGGTATTATGGAAACATTTGATGTTGGTTTTCGAAATACAGATGTGGAGATGGAGTGTGGCACAGGATCTTGTTCAAGCTGGATATCTAGGAAAGGCAAGGTCAATTGGTCCTCGGTCTCAACTGAGAATTTAATGTTTGGGAACTGACTGGATAAGCAAAGTGCAAAATGATTAAGTTCCTCCATAGAGTGTGGCCAGAACAGCAATACATCGTCCACATAGCGCATATACAAAGCGGGTTTGGTAGGGTAGGTTTGTACACTATCTACCAACAAGTAATTGGACACCTGTGATAGCAAAGGAAAACGAAGTTTATTCACCTTCAATAGTTGGTGGAGCCTCCACGAGCGGCGATTACAGCTGCGACCCTCCGGGGCATACTCTCAACCAGGCGTTGTACGACGGCTAGCGGTATTTTCTTCCCCTCGGCTTGGAGAAGACAGGTCAGTTCCATCACCGATTTCGAACGGTGGGGGCACCCCTTAAGTCGACGCTCCAACTCGTCCCAGAGGTGCTCGATAGGGTTAAGGTCCGGGCTCTGCGCAGGCCAGTCCATTTGATTAACCCCATTGTCACCATACCACCCATGGTGGACCTCGCAACATGGCAGGTGGCATTGTCATCCTGAAAGTAACATGGGTCCAGCCCGTAAAACTGTCACAACGTAGGACTCGCATGGTCATCCAAATTCGTGCCGTAGGTCTCGGCGTTGAGTCTACCAGGAATTGCGACCAAGGGTCCCGTGCCATACCAAAAGAAACACCCCCATGGCATAATTCCACAGCCTCCGAACTTCACAGTTGGCACAATACATTCCGGCAGGAGGCGTTCTCCAGGCAGACGCCAAACCCAGACCCTGCCATCTGAACGGTAGAGGGTGAACCTTGATTCATCACTGCAGAGAACCTGTTTCCACTGTTCAACGGTCCAGTGTCGACGTTCTTTGCACCACGTTAGCCGAGCAGCGCTATTGGACTTTGGGATCAAAGGCTTGTGAGCGGCAGCACGTCCATGATAACAGAGCGGATGGGCTTCCTTACGGATGGCATTCATCGAAAGAACACTCCCGGATGCCTGTTGAAACTCCTCGCGGATGTGGCCCATAGATTTGGTGCGGTTCTTCCGAATTTCTCTGGCCAGCACCCGTCGGTCTCTAACTCCCAGTTTTGTGGGTCTGCCGGGTCGGGGCCCATTCCGACAGTCACCTCTCATCTTCCACTTGCCAATCACGTAGACCACTGTCGATTTTGGGTACTTCAACTCGCTGGATATGTCACGTATGGATCGGCCATTTCTGTGATACCCGACGATTACACCTTTCTTGAAATCAGAGAGCTCCAAACTGCGTGGCATCTTGCATGCGACTGTTTGCGTTGTTGTTTCCCACACGATATTTAACGGCGGCGGCCGTGACGTGTATCAGGACCGCAGATATAATCGATTTCAGGGGTGTCCAATTACTTGTTGGTAGATAGTGTATATATATTTCCTCCTATTAGTATCGTTCCATTAGTGTATGCGCATCTGAAGATGAACCCGAAGCGGGATTGAAAGATCTTATGTGTTTTTAATCTGTGATTTAAAATTAAACGGTATTTAAATATCATATATGGAGAAACTTAATCCTCTTGTCAGCTTGAAAATTGGTTCAAAACGCACTTTTTTTAAGTTTGAAGATATTATCTATCGCCAATGCAGTGGGACACCTATGGGTTCTCCACTATCACCAATCTTAGCTGAAATTATCTTGCAATTTCTGGGGGATAAATTGCTGTCAAATTATCCAGCGTACCAAGTTTTTATGTGAGGTACGTGGATGACATTTTGTTGTTCTGGACATTTAGTACGGAGGAACTCCGCTCATTCACTGCAACTATGTCATCGGTGTTTCCCTCCATAAAATTCACCTTGGAATGTGAAAAGAATTACTGCATCTCGTTTCTAGACTTAACCTTAGTGAGAAATTCGACAACCCAGTGTTTGCAAACTTCGGTATACCGAAAATCGACTTCCACTAATGACATCATCCCGAAGTCGTTTCATCCAATGTAACATAATTGGCTGCCTTACGATTCCTTGTACGTAGGGCCATTACTCACTTGTGAAATACCAAAATCAGAAAATTGGAAATTACAACGGTTTGTGAGATAGCCAGGACTTATGGCTATAGTGATTCCCTTGTACATAGCATTTTTCGTGAATTATTGCATGCACGTGACATCAGCTTATCGAGAGAACCCACAAGAAGTAAGCATGCGGGATCAATTGATTTTGTATCGTGTTTGGTCAACATTTTAAATAATGTGTGTAAACCGCGTGGAATTGGCTTTGGGGTCAAATCACGAAACATTTTTCAAAGCATTAGGAAAGATTGAGATCCAGTGCATAAGAACAATAGATTTGGTGTATACAGCATCCCACTCAAAGCGACTGGTCCTTGTGGGGTCGAGCAAGAGTACATCGGTTCAACTTCAAGATCTTTGAATACCAGAGTGAAGGAACACACATACAATGTCCGAGTGGGTGCCAAAACAACCGCTCTCTCCAGATTAGTTGACTCTGGAACACATGTACCAATAAGGACAGAAGCGGAGGTCCTCGCCACCCCAAGTAAGAGGTCTCAATAAATATTTACCGAAAGACGATTTATTGCATGGAAGGGGCACCTGTGTTGTAATGACTCTGTTCCATATGTCATACCTAGACCTTAGATTTTGTTGTTCACAGAGCCCTAGTGTATATCGTGCGTAGACGCCCTGTAACACAAGACCGGATATTGTTGATAGCATATCGCAAAATAATAAAGGTTACTATGTCAACAATAATCCCCCGCCCCAGTCGATGCACCTGCTATTGTATAGTGTTACCATAAGAAATCGGTTAGTGAAGAGTCATACGGGGGATTGAATGAGGTCTACGTATCAGCATGCGGACCCCTTAACACAAAAGCTAGTGTTATTATCAAGAGTAAATTTCATTTTTAGGGGTTTTGTGAAATACTACTATACATTTCACCTTTCCTTAAACATAATTGAAAGTCGTTGTGAGTTAAAAAAAAAATAGCTCCAAAACATTCTGTTGCTTTAAAAAAACCACGATGAAAATATACGATTTGTGATAAATCTTCCTATACAAAAAATAAATTATAAATTATTCAAGAAAATAATAAGTTCCTACAGAAAATAAAATGACTAACCCGCATTCATAGCAAAAAACATTTCATAATCGCGGACTCCAGCCCTCTTCCTTCCCACCCTAAACGTGATCTAGCGGCAAGCTCTAGTTCAGTCAAGCAGCACTCTTTTCTTGTGTGCAAGCCATCGCGGGCAAGAGGAAGTATTTCTTGAATTCGTAAGCTACGAAAATGTCCTGCGATGCGAAAGGTACACGTAGGCATGAAGCAAAGAGGTGAGAACGGAAGTTTTTCTATGTATAAGAACTGAATATTAAAAAAATCGAATTGTTGGAAACACGGGTTAGTTTCTGTACAAGAACAGACAAACTTGAAATTGACATTTCTGTAAAATACATGCTTGCCCTAAAAAAAAAAAAAAAAAAAAAAAACGAAATTTATGACAACGGAGAATCTATTAGAATTCTGAAGTTACTTTTATTAGAAATGGAAACTTTCCAAAACAGAAATTTCGGTTGAAATCTGTGTCCTACCGGCAATTTTGCTAAACATTATTTTCAGACGTTTTACGTGAATTCATGCTAATTATTATTATTATTATTATTATTTGTTTTTGATGGGTGTTTAACGATCACCGTGAGCAACTCAATTGGCTAAAAGCATTCACCTGTCCCTAATTTAGGGTCACTGGCTCCAGGGAAGGGAGAGAACCAGTGCCGCAAGACAAACAAAACAACCATGCTTCACCGGGATTCGAACCCGGACCCTTCTCGGACGAATAGTCATAAGTCTACGCTTGGACCACTGGCCCACCGGGGTGGCACTAATTATTTTTTTGCATCGCATATTATGTTTCATTTTATTATATAATAATATCAGGAACACCGAGCATCGCTCGGTTAAAGGGAAGATGAGGGCACAAAACATTTATACTTTGATATGTTATTTACAAGTATCGTAATGCTAAGTCTAAACCATCAAGATTAATAATGATAGACGAATTAGAGGCAAATTAACATCAAAACAAAGATGAACGATAATATTTATTTGTGTTAGAGCAAGAATTTTTTAAAAATTGTTTTTATTATTTCCGAACATGAAACACCAAACAATAAATGTTAACATGGGGTTCTTCATCGAATTATATTTTGTAGATATTTGGCTGAGGTGTTTAAGTCCTCCATGTTGTCGGGATAGCTTCCATAGCTTTCTTCATAGTCAAGTTTACCATCCACGTGACATTCTGTTAATAGTAATTAATAAAAATGAACTAATCATATTTTAGCCCAGCGGATAGGCTCGTCATCAAATGACTGTTTAAAAATGCAAGAAAAAAAAATGCTGTATTAACAGTTTCCCTTTTGAAGGGGAAAATACACGAAATCAGGGTTCCGCTGCTTATAATGTACTGCGCATCAACTCCAAGCAGCTGGCACAACTCACTTTTTGTAGAAGAAAATAGAAGTAATGCGTAATACACACACAACGAGTGACGTAATGAGCCAGATGGTCGCGAGAGTGTGACGTCATAAAACTTGAATAGGATCCACACACAACGCGTGACGTAATGAGGCAGATGGTGTGACCGCGCGCCAACATCTCAATCGCGCAGTGTGACGTCATAAGATTTCTAAGCATGGGAAACATTAATAGGACGACGCCATGACACTAAAAACGTGGTAACTCGGGGTAGTTATTTAACCCACTAAATGAATTTTCCCAAAGTCGAGATGTTTTTTTTATTGGATTTTAAACGACCACCGTGAGCAACTCAATGGGCTATAAGCAGTCGCCCGTCCCTAATTTAGGGTCACTGGTTCCAGGGAAGAGAGAGAGCCAGTGCCGTAAGACAAACACAACATCCATGCCTCACCGGGATTCTAACCCGGACCCCGTATGGACGAATGATCAGAGGCCATCGCTTAGACCACTGCGCCACCGGGGCGGCCAAAGTCGAGATCAAGCTAAATCTATTTCTAGTATCAGAAAACGGTAGGTTAGCCACTTACATCAAAATCCTTAGAGCCGTTTTCAAAACAAAATTTACATAGATACAAGAATTGCTCCTTTAATCGTATGGGGTATAGACTTCATGTTAATTTGCTTGTACATCTTGCTTTAGACAAATAAAGAACATTCACAAAAGACTTATAATACTTTGGGATACACAAAGAATTGTTGCTACGCTTATCGAGCCCAGATTGCAATGATCCTATTGTGTTCTCCAACATTCAAATACTTTCCCTGCATTGTCACAACAACGTTTACAGACACGGGACTTTAAGATACATCTTTGCTGATTGCTTCGAAATCCAGTTATTTCCAGTACAGACTTCTCGTTTCTGCCCGTACTTGAGGCAACGCCAAACCGCCGCTCCGGTGGCGCAGTGGTCTAAGGCGTTGGCCTCTGCTCATTCGTCCGAAGGGGTCCGGGTTCGAATCCCGGTGAGGCATGGATGTTGTGTTTGTCTTACGGCACTGGCTCTCTCCCTTCCCTGGAATCAGTGACCCTAAATTAGGGACGGGCGACTGCTTATAGCCCATTGAGTTGCTCACGGTGGTCGTTAAACCTCCAAAAAAAAAAAAAAAAAAAAAAAAAAAAAAAAAACAACAAAAAAACCGCCAAACCTGAAATTTGCATACCATTGCTTTTTGCACTCTCCCAGCTACTGTTCTGACTTGACATTTTCATAAACGTGCACCCTTGGTTCTAAATCTTAACTGTTTTTACGCAGTTTATTTAATCAGAATATTTAAGCAGTTACTGAAAAGTATTTCATGCTTGCCCTAATAATCTCAAATTGAATGTATTTATGTTTGCTTCTTTACTTTCCGGAAAATCTTCATGCTGTGCTATTGGAAGAACAGTAATTTTTAAAATAAAGTTCATTAAATAACTACGCTGAATTTAGGCTGTCGGGAACTTACATATTGATACGTTAGTAAATTTATACATTCGTGAATCAATTTTTTCCGAACTATAGGAGAAATATATCTAAAGCATCCAAATTTATACCGTGGGCGCCCATAGAGGAAGGGGGGAGAGGGGGCATTTGCGCTACCATGGAAATCAAATCTGACTATACGCTTTCTTGGTGAAATGGAGATTTTCGCGACTAGACTAACTCTGATTGCTATTTTTTTTATTGGAGGTTTAACGACCACCGTGAGCAACTCAATGGACTATAAGGAGTCGCCCGTCCCTAATTTAGGGCCACTGGTTCCAGGAAAGGGAGAGAGCCAGTGTCGTAAGACAAACACAGCATTCATGCCTCACCGGGATTCGAACCCGGACCGCTCTTGTACGAATGATCAGTAGCCATCGCTTATACCACTGCGCCACCGGGGCGGCAAGATTGCTAATTATTTTGTAGAGCTTTTGGATGCCTACGTATGCCGTACAAATATGAAAAACGTTGGGAATTTCCAGTAGAAAGAAGCGAAATTTTAAAGTAGAAAATAATGAAATTTCCCATTGCATGTTAGAGAACAGTGCACAAACGTACAGCATGGAGAAGTATGAATCACAAAGAAATGAAAAATATATCATGATCTGCAGCAGCTTTTCACTGAGATCTTTTGAAAAAATTTTGACAAATTTGTCTAAAGTATATTTTTTCATTTTTGATAACCAGTTAACTCTGGGGTTTTGTGGCGTAAGCTACCCAAGTGATCAAAAGAATCAAACGACTGACTAAGAATTTTTCTTATTGTTCGCACATGCGGCCTCTCTCTCCTCCACCCCCCTCTCTCTATATATATATCTGAATTGGGACATTTGTCGTTCAAATCTGGCTCTGGCAACAGTCTTTTGTTGCTGCGCGGGTGCTTGGAAGGCCTTTTCTCTGGTAAGACCAAGGAGGATAGAATAAGAGAAGGGAGCATGTGCTCTCACCTGTGAAGCCAGCTGAGTTGCGTGTCCGCCATATTACATTACCCTCAGTTGCTCATTCTTGCTTTGTAAGTTAAGGAAGATTTCAGTTTTTTATTTTGTGTGAGATGGGCTTTTGCTTATGACTGATTTATGGAATTGTTCATTTTGAAGTTCAACTAACATTAAAAGCTGAGGAGAGATCTATTGTATCTGCGGATCAAAACTTATTATGGAATAGCTAAACATTTCTAGTACGAATTAGAAATATCTCCAGTTTTCAATAACTCCTGGTCAAAGATCACATTCCCGAAAACGTTTTATTAAAACTTTGTAAAAAGCATTCGTTTCTCGCGCACAATAAAATCCGTGTTTTTTTTTTTTTGTTATTTTAAATTCGTAAATTATCGCATTTCTTATTAGTACATAGTAATCTATCAACGCTAATGGATTTTATTGTGCGCTACAAACGTTTTTCAATTTGCATATTCAGTGTACTCTTCGTTAAAATTTTGTAAATTATCAAAGTTTAGCACGAACTATTGTTTCTAAGGTAACATTTCGTTGCGTTTCTGTCTTCAGAAACATTCACTCGATCACATGAAATAAATCAGGGTTTTCTTCATCACTTTAGAGTTTGTGAACGTCTTCATGCATTACTTTAAACAGCATGTACTTTTTCGTGTGACGAGTTAAAGGGATTTTTGTCGTACGCAGCAGTAAAACGTGACTTAGCAGTGCTTTGAAAGAAAAGAAAAGAAAACAGTGGTGATATTACAGACTACATCCATAAATGTACATGATATTTTTCCTTTTCGCAAGAAGGCTTTAAAAGTGTCAGCCTGCCTATATTGTTAGGTACGTAATTCGATGGGAACGCAATCAGAAGGGTAACATAAGATGGCTACCGCTCAGAGCGTCGGCTTCAGAGCTTTACGTAGGGCTTGTTTGTTATGCTCCCTCCCCTTATTCTATCCTCCTTGGGTAAGACTGCATGGTATGTTTTATAATTTTTATGGTATATTTTTTTGCCAGTAGGTTCTTTTTAAGATTGAGTTTCTTGTTAAAAAGTTTTATTCTGTGCTTCGCAGCTTTTTTGTCGCCACGTGTAATTACTGTACCATGCTCAGTATTTCCTTAAGGCATTGTTTTTTTTCTTTCTGGTCTTGCTTCAATTTGCTCATTTCGTCTCTTTTTGCTCGTAGGTTTTCTGTAATTCTTATTGCCAAAGTTTAGTATTTTTAATTAGTGTTTTTTTTTTGGTCTTTGAGTCTAGCAGTGTTTGCATTGGCTCTCGCCATGTTAACTCTTTCGGTTTTTCAGCGTGGTTTTTGGGAGTTTAATGGTTTATAATTCTTGGATATTTTTTTTAATTTGACGCTCGTTGCTCAAAAATATTATGAAATATTAGTTGTAAATATTAACATTTTTGTTAAGTCTTTTTTAACCTTTTTATGTCAGTCGTGGTCTTAACGAAGGGATCTTAGCGATGGGTTGGGCCAGCAGCGATAAGCTTGTAAAAATGAAAAGGAAAATTAATCTTTTCAGTAAGGTGCTATTCATTTAACTTTTTTAGGGTGCTTTAAACAATTTAATTGTGACCTGAGGATAAGGCCTATTAGTTTGCATTTTCCCCTCTACAAGCTTATCGTAGCAGAAACACATTTTACAGGTCTTAGCGGAAAGCAGAGAACGTTGTCCACGCTGGTCCCTGGAAAATCCATGGATGACGGTCTCTGTGTTTTTGCATTCTTTCTCCTACTTCCTATCTCTGCTAATTACTGTTTTCTGTTTTGGTGCTATTTAGTTCTGTTCAGTTAGTTACTTGATTTGTAATCCTGCTTTCTTTTGCTTTATCAACCATTATCCTTCTACTGCTGGATGAAGGTCCCCCCAAGTTTCTTCCACAACGTTCTGTCTTGAGCTAGTGTCTTCCATGTCAAACCCGCATGCTTTCGAAGTTCACCCACCCATCTCCCACGTGGTATTCTTCTAAGTATTTTTCTGTCGTTTGGAATCCAATCTGACATTTCGGTTGCCCATCGGTGGTCCGTCCTTCTGGCAATATGTCCAGCCCATTTCTCGTTCTTGACAGACGTTGTGTTGGTGGCTCCTACATTTTATGAATTCTAGTGTGATATACCTCATCCCACACTCACCTGTTGTGTGCCCCGCCTGTTTAAAGGTACTGTGTACGTTTTGCGCTACTTTTCTGGCTATAACGCCCTTGTATTTGTTCATATTCCTCCGTTTTCATATCGTTAGCTCGTTTGTTTATGTTTGGAAGCTGCCAACATGACGGCTTCTGGTCTATCCTTATCGTTTCTGAGCGGGAGGAAGTCACGTCGCACTTCCCACGTCCATAGAAGTTGACGTACTCTTGTCTTCAGATGTGTCTCCTGAAGTCCCTTCCCAGCTTCCTGGTACTCCTGCTCTGGTGCCTTCACTTGACTTGGCTGCGTTTCTTCTGCTTTTGCTGCTGCCTCGGTGCCCTTCTTGGGTACTGCTGAGACTACTGTCTTGACTTTTGACTGTGCACCTCTTCTCTCACTGCCTTCTGTGACAGCCGGCTCAGCACAGACTTCTCTTCCGTGGATGATATTTGACGCTACAGTGCAGCGAGGCGCTGTTTCTACGTCAGCTTCTCAACCCGACAGTCTCTTGCAATCAACACCTATTTATTCAGGTATCCAACCACAAGGTGAAGGAAAAGACTGATGAAAATTCGCAGATTGGCCGTGAGTTCCACAATCTCCTGGATAGAGGTATTCTCTTTCATGCCTTACAGAAAACTCCTTTGCCACGCTATATGGAGGTCCTCTCAGGACATGTGTTGTCCGCGTCTATCGCCGAAATATCTCGTACGCCTCGGGTGTATCAGTGCAGTTCCAGCGCAAGGAGGATGCTGACTTTTTTCTTGCACACGGACTTTCGATTGGAACAAATCACCTCATCCCTTCGCCTCTTTCCAAGCGTCCGGTGAACATCACGTTCTATCCTGTTCCACAGGAAGTGCCTGATACTGCGCTTCCTTTCCTTGTCAATCACGTTTGTAAAATTGTGGGCAAGGTCCGTCGCCTTTCTGAAGCTCCACGCTGAACTCGATTTGCTCATGCTACAGGACCTCGTCGTCAGTTGTTGGTCGTCTTTCCTACTGAGAACTTCTTGACGGATTGTCCTACAGAAGCTACTGTTGAAATTGGCTCACGCACATACAGTTTCAAGGTTTCCACCACTCACTATTGTACTACACAGGATCACACCACTGCCACCTGTGTGCGCATACGCCGTGGTCTTTCTTCCAGCTCGCATCCCAATGTCGATCACATTAGTCCTTCTACCATCCTCTCTTCCAGTGTTTTGCCTGACGCGACCTCTCTTTCTGTCCGTCAGACGCACCTTCCAGTCAAGGACAATGATCCCTTTCCTCCTCTTCTGCATCGTACGGTAGTGCATCCTCCTTCTGGGTTAGCAGAGATGTCTTTCACTGGTGATGCGTCTCCGGCGGAGTGTTCTGACTCGGATGTGTCGAGTGGTGCTTCGGCCCTTTGGCACTCACTTGTGTACTTCGTATCGAATGATATGCAGTTATGTGTTTTCCTTATTTACGTTCATAGTATTTTTACTATATTTGCAAAATGATGTTTTGCCGGCATTGCCTCACACTGTCGGCTCCCTGATGTTATGGTTCGACCTCTTATTTGTTTACCTTTCACGCTGAGGTGTTCTCTAGCGTTGGGGATATCCAACTGAATTCTCCTCTGTTGATACCGATGTCACTGAGCCATGGTAATGTGCTCTTTATGTTTGTTCTCCAGTTTGTGTTGAATTGTGGATAAACCTGCATTTTTCTCTTTACATTTTCTGTACTGCAATATTCAGTGACGTATCTTATGTTTGTAACCCCATTACCGCAATAAACTGGGTACCGCTTTGGTACCCACAGTTACCAAAACAATTGCCATTTCAGGGATTTTATTCTGATCACGATGTCTTCCACTCTTGTCATTCTCCTGATCCACGAGTTTCTTCTCTTATTTCTCCTGGTTACAGTAAACATGCATATCTCCATGCTTCTTTCAGTTGTCGGCAGTCTTCGTCTTTTTATACAGGGGGTGAGTAGGAAGTTTTGCGATATTTGTATAAACGCATGTGCTACGGCGGATATGTCACGTGTTTAAACTAGTTCAAGTTGCGCACTGCAGTCAGTCGAAAGGAATATACAGTGGTAGTCGTTGCTCTGAACAGCATTGCATGTCGTCGTTCTGTCTGTGGTTGAGACGTCTAAAAGATGAACAGCCACAACCGGCTAATTAGGAAACTTTGGCTTTACGAGTTTGAACTCGGCCATAACGCTGCTCAAGCAACACGAAACATTTCTCATGCGAAAAGGAAAGGTTCCGTGGACCACAGCAACGCAACCAGATGGTTCAAGAAATGTAGTTCAGGTGAAAGAAACCGCGACGATCAGCCAAGATCAGGTAGGCCGCGAACCGTGAATTCGGAGGCCGCGTGCCAGGCCTTAGAGGCAAATCCGACAACCAGCACTCGGAAACTATCAGGCGAGCTGGGCATATCACAGACCACCGTAGTTCGTCACCTTCACCGGAGCTGCCGCATTGTCTCTCACGAACTGACGCCAGCTGAAGCAAACCGAGTGGAAGTGTGCACGAAACTCCTAGAAAACTGGCGCGATGTACGTTTCATCAAGAGAATTGTTACGTGCGATGAAAAGTGGGTCTATTTCCGTAATCCTAGCACACAACGGCAGTGATTGAGCCCAGGCCAGCTTCTTGAACCTGTTGGCAAAGGTGGGCGTTTCGGGCACAAGGTGATGCTCTACGTCTAGTGAAAATTCGGGGGGGGATAATTAATTACGAATTTGTTCCAAACGTTCTGACCATCAACGCCAACCTCTACTCTGAACAGCTGGAGCGGATGTATGACGTTTTGGAGAAGTACCAGGCAATGCCTACAGCAGGACAACAGTCGGCCTCTACGCCGGAGAGCAGGGTGAAAGGAGTCCGGGTTCTAGTACTGGGGCATCCCAAGTGAACAAACTAGCATCTCAAACAACTGGAACAAACACAGTGCACGTGAAGCGGCAAGATGTTTGGACATCGGCAAATCGTATTCTTCACCCTGTGTTAAATCTTTACCGAACTGTAAACTCTATACCAACTGTTACCGGCGGGTATCATACATCAGGAGGTATTTGCCAAATGGTCTCTGGCAAAGATCACTCAGGATCCCCATTGGCTGTTAAGTTTGTTTTGAACAGACGAAGCTCATTTTTCGTTATATGGGTCTGTCAACATGAATAATTACCGAATATGGGCACAGAAAATTTCACAGGGCGCTCTTTGGTCCTTCGAGGCCCTTGCGCCATAAAACGGCAACCAACCAAGAAAATTCACATGCGTACACAGAGTAACCACCGCATTGCATTCACCACGAGTTACAGTGTGGTGTGGATTCGCTGCATCCGTCATTCTTAGGCCTCTTTCTTTGAGGAACAGTACCATAGAAACGGCTGGAAGACTTGCTGATGAAATAACGAATGCTACTTGAAACTGTTGCGTGAAAATGTAATACCATGTTCGCAAGAACAAAATCTCCTGCACACGGTCACGTTTATGTAGAATGTTGCTCGGCTCACGTCACATACCCAGTAAAGAATTTGTAACCGCATTTGGTACAGAAAGACTAATCAGAAGGCACGGTAGCATCCCTTGGCCACCTCGGTCTCCAGATCTGAGACCCGTGGATTTCTGGTTGTGGTGTTATTTAAATTTCCGAGTGTACCAGAGAAGACCTTCCACACTGAAAGAAGCCACCCGCCGCGGAGCCTGCATTTGGCGGTCACTGGAGTTGCCACAGGCTCGAATGCTGTAATTAATACCTTGTGGCGCAAGACAGGTTGCACAATTACTGTTGTGTTAGTGTCACAAAATCAGTACAACGTATGCCTATCGGAGACTATTTGAGAAGTTTTCCCGTTACCAAACAACCCCCTCCCCTACTAGCTGATACTTTTCGTGCAAACCGCACTGTTATGCAAGCATTGTTTTTTTTTTTTTATAAAGTTTTGAAATTTAAACTGCCTTTTGAGCCACCCGGTCCTTTTTTTCACTATAAGTAGCTTAGAACACTAACTTTTTGTACGTCCCTCGCGTACACACAGTCGCCCGTTCCTAATTTAGGGTCAATGGTTCCAAGAAAGGGGAGAGCCAGTGCCGTTGGATAAAACACAGTATCCATGCCTGAGCGCGATTCGAACCCGGACTCATCTCGGACGACGTACTTTATACAAAAACTTTCGACAGTACAGTTTCTTCAAATTGATAGATTCGCCCCTCAGAATGTCAAATTTACGCAAAGTTCAAAGAAATATGGAAAAAACATCGAACCTATCATTATTTAGTTTTTCATTAATTTTCACCAGGCCGCCCCGGTGGCGCAGTGGTCTAAGCGATGGCCTCTGATCATTCGTCCGAGCGGGGTCCGGGTTCGAATCCCGGTGAGGCATGGATGTTGTGTTTGTCTTACGGTGCTGGCTCTCTCCCTTCCCTGGAACCAGTGGCCCTAAATTAGGGACGGGCGACCGCTTATAGCCCATTGAGTTGCTCACGGTGGTCGTGTCGTTAAACCTCCAATCAAAAAAAAAATTTTTTCACCAGTGTGAAAGATAAAAGAATCCAGTTAAGATTAATTCACATCGGGTTTAAATTTCAGAAAAAAAACCACTGCCACTATGTCACAGTAAGTATTTATTTACTCATCGTTAAAAAATATACATGTTTCGGTTTTTCCAGAGAGTTTATTGAATTTAAAAATTATATCCTTCAGCGGGATGTATATGTAAGATCTAAAAATCGACAAATAAGTAAAATCTGAGTGTTTGCAATAAATTCTTTTGAAAACTAACTTTGGAAGTTCTTTCGACTTGAATGCTTTTTCCTAGACTTCACATGAGAAATACATACGTATGTAGTATTGCTTTGACTACAAAGCTATATTTTATGGCAATGGTCTGCAAAGATGTATCTTTGAAAGCATATAATCCTAAATCTTGGGAAATTAGACTTAGGATAGGAATGGGATAGGAATTCGAAGAATCGTTTAGATTTATCATTTTTTATTTTTGTGAACTCACAAAATCTTTTGTGACGAATAAAATCCTCCATGTTCGTTTCGTTGAACACGGAGCAGCAAATAGGATAGAAAGAATACTTCTAAACATTCGAAAGAGGGGAACTTGTTGGCATATTGGCTCGGAGCAAGATTTTCATGAATTCCTTCACAACAAAGAAAATTTGGTGGATTGGTATTTTAGCTGATTAATTCATCGAGATGCCACGCTTTTTAGCTCAAGACAGAGTACAGAGTTTTTTAATAGATCGACGCACTACAGTAATCTGGATGTTTTTGGGAGTATTTCGCTGCACACTAGGTCGGCGCACATTGAAAACGAATAATTTGGAAAACAAACTAACTTTTCGCGTCGAAACTGAAACGAATGTTGCACGCACACTACTAGGTAGGGCCGCCCCGGTGGCGCAGTGGTCTAAGCGATGGCCTCTGATCATTCGTCTGAAAGGGGTCCGGGTTCGAATCCCGTTGAAGCATGGATGTTGTATTTGTCTTACGGCACTGGCTCTCTCCCTTCCCTGGAACCCCTAAATTAGGGACGGGGGACTGCTTATAGCCCATTGAGTTGCTCACGGTGGTCGTTAAACCTCCAAAAAAAAAATACTAGGTAGGAGTTACACAGACGTAATCGGAATCATTCATTTGGTACACGTCGACAGCGCGGGAAATACTGGGTTGGAAAGAAAGTAATGTCCGATGGCGAGGTACTCGAAGTCGAAGCCCAGCCACGGCTGACATTGGCCACTGAACACCGGCGTAATATCAGCAGGTAGGTGGCTTAAGTCAGTGGCAGTTAGCTGTCAGAAGGCAAAGAATAAGCGCCAACCAACATGGAGGTGGACAAGGACCACATCCCCAGTTGCATGCTGTATGAGTTACGTCGCAGTAGCACCCCCACAAGTGCTGTAAGAAACATTACCCGCGTGCACCCCAATACCTTATCACATCGTCAGTGCTGTCAATGGTTCGAACGGTTTCTAGAAGGAAATTTTGGCCTGTCAGATTGTCCCAAAGCCGGAAGGCTCGCAAGAGTGGATACGGACATGCTGAACACTTTAGTGGAGACAGACCCACGTGTGACCACGCGGGAGTTGGCCGAACAGCTGGAGACTATCCACACGAGCATTATCACGCACCTGTGTTAAACTGGGGAGGTGCACAAGAGGGAAGTTTGGGTACACCATCAACTCACAGTTGAGCACAAAGCAAATTGCATGACTGCATGCGTTCCCCTGCTTGCACGTGACCAAGTTGAACCGTTCTTGGACCGCATTGTGATAACTGACAAGAAATGGTTCCTGTATGACAACAGTGCCAGGAAGCAGTGGTTGGACCCAAAACAGAAGCGCATGCCAACCCCCAAAGCCGGCTTACACCCACGTGAAGTCCTACATCCTGATATACTGGGTGTTGTGTTTTTTGAGAGAGGCCTGACCAGCCCGATGATCAGGCCTCTCTCAAAGTCCCTAAGTTGCGTAAATCGACGTCTCTGGCATCTACCCGGCATTCTTGTCCCACTCTGTACTCTTGCTTGCGTCGGCCGGTGCTTTTAGCTTTCATGCAGCATCGACTACGCGCCGGTTTATAAGGCTGCCGGTTCCTACTTGCAGCGCCACCACAGGGTGTGCGGTCATGCGCAATCGCGCAAATTTCATTGTCCGTAAGTGTATATAAAGACGGCACGGGATGGCATGTCAGTTCGCGAAGGCCGTGCATTGGGGAAAAGGAAAGACTTGTGGGAGTTTGAACGGGAATCGTTATCTGGACGACAAAAACGGGGCCCAGTATCTCAGGAATTTTGGGCTGTTGAAGAGGCGCCGTAATGAAGCTGAGGCCGGAATAGTCCAAACCAGGAAACATATTCACACCCAACCTGGCGGAAAGGTGAGACTACCACTAGTTAACAGTGGATGTAAACGCCAGTTGGCACAAGCTATCCGGGCAAATAGATCGCTCGAAATCTCTCAGTCAACGTCATACTACAATCAGGGAGTACAAAACAATATTCCTGAGCACAAAATCCAGCGGACGCGCTTCCTACTACTTGGGACTAAGAAGCTGGTGGCTCGTTCTTGTTTTCATGTTGATAGAACTATCATCGACAGTTGTACCAGCAGTGGGCACGACAGCACCTTGACTGGGCATTGGGCTCCTAGAAAAGAGTCACCTGGTCTGATGAGTCCAGAGCCTATCACTAACATGCCAATACACGCGTCCATATTAATCGCCGAGTGGGCGAACTCCTGCAGCCAGACTGCTCGGTTAGACGGATACAGGCCGCCACTGGCGGTATCATACACTGGTGTGCAAAAATTGAGGACGAAGAGGAGAAATTGGCATAACAGCGGAACGAGCAGGCAGAACGGACCAAAAGACCACTCAGGAGATAGACTAGGGTCCGTAACGGTAGGGCATGCGCATATATGCAGTATGACGTAAGGGGGGGGGATGTCGGAATGGTATAAAGCACACGGGCGGTGTACGCTCAGAAATTCGGTGAAAGCTATTGCACCGTGTACATCGGTTTAAACGACGTCGAGTTGCTGCCACCGTGTGATATGGCCAACAGGCAATCCAGTAGACGACATCTGGATGACTTTACCCGAGGTCGCGTCATTGGGAAGTTGGAAGAAGGTCGAAGTGTGACTAGTGTGGCCGAGGAGTTCGGGATCGCTCACAGCATCGTTTCACGAGCTTGGAGAGCATTTCAAACGACAGGAACAGCTGTCTGAGAGTTTAGCATTGGTCGCCCACGAGCAACAACGGCGGCGGACGACCGGTATATTGTCCTACAGGCGAGAAAAAACAGACGGCAAACACCGGGAGAATTCGCAAGGCACATGCAACAGACATCTGGACATCCGTTATCGCGTTTTACCGTGGCCAGGAGGCTGCACAAAGGTGGTCTATTTGCACGACGACCAGTACGGTGTGTGCCATTAACGCCTGCTCATCTGGGACGGCGGTTTCTGTGGTGCCAGGAACACAAGAACTGGACACATCAGCAATGGGGTCGAGTTCTCTTTACGGATTAAAGCCGATTTAGCCTGACGAGCGATTCTGGGCGTATACACATCTGGAGAGAGCAGGGAACACGCAATCACACTTCCAACATCATCGAAAGGGACCGGTTTGGAGGTGGCGGAGTTCTCGTTTGGGGCAGTATCAAGCTTGGTAGCCGTACTGTCCTCCACATCTTCCAAGGAGGTTCAGTCATTGGTGTCCGCAATTGTACCGAGGTTCTCCTGCCTCACGTGCGTCTGTTTAGAGGTGCTGTGGGTCCTGAGTTCCTCTTCATGGACGACAACGCTACACCTCGTTGTACAGTGGCTGTCGCCGAGCTGTTGGAGAGTGAAGATATTCAACGCATGGATTGGCCCGCGAGGTCCCCGGACCTAAACCCAATCGAACACGTGTGGGACCTTCTCGGGAGACGCTTGGTAGCACGTCCCCAGCCGCCAGCAACGATTCCGCAGCTGCGATTGGCGCTACAAGAGGAATGGGCCGCGATGCGTCAACAGCTCCTTGACAACCTCGTCCTCAGCATGGACAGATGTTGTAAATCCTACAACGCAGTCAGGGTCATATCCCCTACTAAAGACTAGATTTTTCTTTGCAGCCGCCTGTCACATGGACGTTTCTGTCTTCTGTCCAGTTGTGCTCGAAGCTGTCTTTTCAATAAAGTGCCTTTGTATGCTTTGGATTCCTTGTTTGGACGGTTTTTCTCACTTGTCCCATATTCTTACATCTTGGGGATCTTATGGTATGATTTGAGACGATGTGGAACACTTCTGCACGACGTTACATTCGAAAAACCGTCTCGTCCTTAATTTGTGCACGCCAGTGTAGTATGTGGATTGTTCTCGTGGTCATCACTGGATCGCTTCATTGCCGTTTGAGTACACTCTCAACGCCAGATCCTATGTAAACATTGCTTCGGATCAACTGTTGCCCTGCATGGTGGCTGTATGGTACTGGACTTTGTTTCGGGGTTTAACGACAACTTGTTGAGCAACACCAAGGGCTATCAGCAGTATAGTAGTAAGTCCCTAATTTAGGGCCAGTGGTTCCAGAAGCTATGATTTCTTGAAACGTTTTTGGACATGTTTCATTATCTTTTGAGACTGTCTCTCTCTCTCCCCAGCTTCAGATCATTCGGGCTATATAACGCCTCTTAAAACTATCAGACAAGTGCTTCCTTACACGCAACGTGTTACAATCTGCACTTCAAGCTTCTGGTTGAAATCTTGAAAATTAGTTTGCCTTTTGTGCCGATGAAATGCGTACAAACAGAACCTTTTTCTTTTCGTCACTAGGACTCCTCCCAAACGTTCAATGCTTTCCGTGTTTTCATTGTTTTGATAACGAGGCATTTCAGGATCTGTTTTCGTGCCACGTGCAACACCACCATTTATCACCGTTTCGTTTATTTTTTTTTATTGAATGCATAATCAATTGTGTTCATATCGAATATGCAGATAAGTACACAGTTGTTCGTACCTTGCGCGAGCTTTATCTAGAGATTTTGTCTTGTATTCTAAATACGTTTTATTTTAGTTTCTCAGCCAAGTTAGGATTTCTCTCACCTTACTACGCACGCTTACAAACCGTTTAAAAACTAACAGTTTTTTTTATTGGGGGTTTAACGACCACCGTGAGCATCTCAATGGGCTATAAGCAGTCGTCCGTCCCTAATTTAGGGCAACCGGCTCCAGGGAAAGGAGACAGCCAGTGCCGTAAGACAAACACAACATCCATGCCTCATCGAGATTCGAACCCGGACCCATCTCGGAGGAATGATCAGTTGCCATCGCATAGACCACTGCCTCATCTGGGTTGCAACTAACAGTTTAAATCAATTAGAATTCATTGTAATACCATGAAAAGATAAAGTATTATACACACATGTAATAACGAGTGAGCCCATTTTTAGTGTTCAACATATAGGTTTATTTGTTCTGAAAAAAATAAAACACAATGGGAAATATACAATATGATGGACAGGGAAAAAAAACATAATGATCAAACAATGTACAATGCATATATGCCCCTGAGCTTTAAGAGAAGCAAAAGTGGGTGAGGGCAAATTGTACCCCCAGTATGATCGGTTAGCATGAAAACAAAATCAAGAAAAGGTGCAAAAATAGCAAAAAGGCAAGACATTAAAAAGTTAACAATGAGAACGTACAACAGCGATAAATTTAGCAGAAATTGAAAAAGTTGAGCAGTGAATTTACAGGAAAAAAGTACAGTTGCGAAATTAAAATGAAAAACCTACAGAATGCAGTCATGGAATCCATTAATAATGGTGTAGATCAGGAACACATGGTATCAGATGTACAAGCAGTTGAATTTTATCATATTCAGTAAGTAATTGTAAGCCGTACATGGTTGGCAGCCCAGCAAGCCTTGAACAATTGGGAGAAGGCTGAATGTTTACAGGCCATAAAACCCACCTGAAGACGATGTTGAAGGTGTGTCTTAAAAACGGATGAAAGTTTACTCGGAGCACTATGAATATCATTAGAAAATCTGGCATCAACATGATGAAGATTGAAGAGATGAGTAACATATAATTTGTCAATACAAACATAAACAAGAAAGATGACGCCGAATTTTCGGGTGTAATAAGCACGTCTTTTGAATCCGTTCTGATGCAAATTTAATTTATCAAAGCTATTCAAAGTCAATGGAACCGGTCTGGAAAACAACAATATCTGAGACGGAAGAAAGAAGTTTTTCAATCGGGTTTTTAATCCCTCAGATATTGCTGTAAACGGAATCGTGAGCTTACGCACTCTGGTTGCAGACTTGTGCTTTAAGAAAAACATGAATTTATATGAGAAACATTTCGCACAGGAAACGCTCTCCAACACAGAAATAATTTTTCAAATCGGACTCTTAAAGACAGAGATATCGACAAAAATAACATGAGGCTTTACGTTCCCTGGTAGGAAAACCATGCATTATTTTAGGAAGAAAGTATTCTCAAAAGGTTTTTCCATATGAGCGGTATCGGTCCAAGGAAAAAAATTAGTCGAGTTTTCAGGAGCCCACATTTTGCTACAAATACATCAGAAGCAGAAATTAACACTTATGCCCCCTGGTGGCTAAACCATTCTTTACCAAACATTAGAAATTATGTGAAAAATATTTTCCATCAGGTCTTGTATGCGATACAGGAAGAATTTTTCAAATCGGAGTTTTAGAAGCAGAAATAACGTAGAAAACGCAATTTAACTTTGTTCCCCCTAGCGGAAAATCTATGATTTACTTGAAAATTTTGAATTTATAGGAAAAACGTTTCGCATCGGAAACACTATCCAACAAAGAAGGAATTTTTCAAATCGCACGTTTAGAAGTAGAGATATTGACAAAAATAATATATACATCTATTTCAAGAAGAAAATGTTCCTAAAAGGTTTGTCGACATGAGTAGTATTGGTCAACAAACGACGTTTTTTGCAATCGAGAATTTAAAAGCTCATATTTTGCTGCAAATACATCAGAAGCGGAAATTGAAACTTACGCCACCTAGCGGCCAAACCATTTTTTACAAAAATTAGAAATTACGTGCAAAGGATTTCCCATCAGGAGCTGTGTCCGGTGCAGAAAGAATTTTTCAAATCGGAGATTTAGAAGTAGAGATCTAGGGGAGAAAGCAATTTACCTTTACGCCCCCTAGCGGAAAGTCTACGAATTACTTGGAAATTTTGAAATTATATGAAAAACATGTCACACTGGAAACGCTATCCAACAAAGAAGGAATTTTTCAAATTGGACTCCTAGAAATAGAGATATTGACAAAAATAAGATTTACATCTACGCCCCCTGGCGGAGAAACTGTGGAATATTTTAAGAAGAAAATATTCCGAAAAGGTTTATCGATGTGAGTGGCATCAGTCCAAGAACGAATTTTTTAAATCGATATTTTAGAAGCTCAGATTTTATGGCAAATATATCAGAAGCAAAAATTAACGCTTACGCCCCCTGGTGGCCAAAGTATTATTTACCCAAAATTTGAAATTATATGCAAAAGATTTTCCATCAGGAGGTGTATCTGCTGAAGAAAGAAATTTTCAAATCGGAGTTTCAGAAGAGTTATCGGGAAAAATGTAATTTACTTGTACGCCCCCTAGCGGAAAATCTATGCGTAATTTGAAAAAGGAACTGTATCTAACACTCTTCGACATAAATGGAATCGAAAGATAAAAGAATTTTTTCAATCGGATGTTTAGAAGGAAATATGTGGAATGAAACGTACTTTTGAATTCGACATCATCTGCATTTAGGCTCTCTAGCGGCGAAATTGTACATCATAAAAAACAAAACGAAACAAAGGATCACCATTCGCATATTTCAAGCTTCCCGATGCAAAAGAATTTTTCAAATCGGACTAATAGTTGCAGAGATATCGTATGTACAGGCGGACAGACGGACGGACGGACAAACCGATAACAGAAGCACAATCTTTTTTTACAAAAGACGTGCTAAAAAGAGCAGAGAGGGGAGTGACGAAATGGTGAATGATGGTGCACAGGAAGAAAGAGGTAATCCCTAATGGATTGCGGAAACAAGCATGAGGCTTGAACAATCTTGAACATCAGTTCATGAAAAGGCTGTAAACTGTTGCAATTTACGTACATGTGCTGGAGCCAACTTTTCGTACTGACAACAGTAGCAACACGTCGTTACATGGACTCAACCAAGTGTCGGTACCTACGGGTGGTATTGCGGCCTAAAATGCCGGGGCGTTTCAGGCTCGAATGCATCGCTCCACTTCGTCTCAAAAATGCCCGACTGGGTTCAAATCCGGGTAGCGAGAGGGCCATTCGAGAGTTGCGCACTCACTAGAATGTTCTTCTTTTTTTTTTTTTTTTTTTTGATTGGAGGTTTAACGACCACCGTGAGCAACTCAATTGGCTATAAACAGTCGCCCGTCCCTAATTTAGGGTCACTTTTTCCAGGAAAGGGAGAGAGCCAGTGCCGTAAGACAAACACAACATCCATGCGTCATCGGGATTCGAACCCGGACCTCTTTCGGACGAATGATCAGAAGCCATCGCTTAGACCACTGCGCCACAGGGGTGGCCTAGAATGCTCTTCCAATCAGTCCTTCACAAAACGGAAGATATGACACGGGTCTTTTAAAGCGTAAAAGCCATTTGCTGGTGGCGTAGCTCGAACCACATCCTTCTGCTCCGGAGTCGAATGCATTCCAATTAAGCTAGACTGATGAAGTTTTTCGTTGAAACTTTGCGGTCTTGACATGTGCGTCACCTCTGAGATAGGTGCGACACATATATCGCCCCCTCCCATTGAGAAAGGTCTGGAAGGAATCGTAGGTTTCTGGGTCAGCCGGCAAACCACGCTTGAAGGAGGTCACTGCACAAGAAAGAATTTTCATTAATTTCAGATGATGTGTGGAACGAACATCAAACATTTTTCAAAGAACCCAGCGGTCAAGAGATTCATTTTACGCTCGGGTGCCAATATAACGTAAAATCCAAATTTCACGGTGCTCGAAACCGCATCCTTCTGCTCCGGAGCCGAATGCTTTCCCAATTAAGCTACTCCGATGAAGTTTGTCGGTGCAACTTTGCCGTCTTGACATGTGTTCCACCTCTGAGGTAGGTACGTTACACTTTGTCTTGTCAAAAGATTTCCTGTTCTGGGGAATGAGGAGCCACGAATGGTCGTACATTGTCGGACAGTACATTTACGTAACACTTTGCGGTGACGGTGGTGTCAATTGGTACAAGAAGCTTCAAGTGGTGCACGTAAATACTCCTCACAACATTACACCTCCTTCACCCACCTGTAACACCGGGACTTGATAGTTGAGGCTTAGTGTGGTCTACGCGATTCAATCACCCTTCCATAGACATGTTGTAGCTGGAACCTCTATTTGGTTGGACCAAGCTACCCATTTCCAGTCTCTTGCGGTCCAATGGCGATGTTCCTTTTCCCACTGCAACCTCATAGCCCGGTCAAAGAATATCTAACTGGGAAGAAGTTAAGGCTCGGCGAGACGTAACTAGCGCCGCCATATCTTAAGAGATAAAATGCAGTGCACAGAAGCCAACATACAGACTGATGCCGGAGCAGACTGCACATGCGCATTTCTGTTGGCTTCAATTCTTTGGGTAAAGAACAGTTAGTCGAGCTATTCACAGCACGTGTACCTTCTCGGTAGCACAATCACTTCGCAAATCGGATATATTAGTTTTGGTACGCCCATCGGGTTAGTTAAGGCTTTTGTTTGTTCATCAGTTTTTTCAGAAACATCAGTAATGTCAAATACTAGGGAATGTCTGCGTTTTGTACGGATCGTTAGGCCTAACTATAACATTTGCTAAAATTTAATTTAAATAGAAACACTAATGTCATTGCATATTTTTCTCAGCAAAATAAGGGGTGAGCGGGATATCAGAACCCAACAAAAAGAAAAAAAAAAACTGCTCTAAGCAAATAGTCATCAGACCGAAGGAAACCATCGTGGATCAAAGAAAAGCTCCACCTCGAATACCAACGGCCAGTTTACTGCCGCATCTTCTCCCCCCTCCCGTTGGCTGCCGACTTTGATTTAGTCCTGGTACACTCGAGCGACCGTGGCTAGCTTTATATCAAAAGATTCTGTCTTAGCACTCATCGTTTTAAGAGTTGCCTTATGTACACGTACTTTGTATGTGCCATCTTCATTTCTTTCTTTCTTAATGCCCAGTAAAGGGCTGCCCGTAGCACTGCTTTCTGCAGTTTTACAAATAAGTTTTAAGATTAGAGACGAGCCGTATGTTTTTTTTGTGCTGCAAAAACTAGCATGCTACCAATGGATTTGACTATAGCTTACCGCAAGGTCGGTAGACGACATTCTTGTGCTCATCCAGCTATTCTGATGGTTACTTTGTGACGTCGCTGCCCTAACCTCCTCCTGATCGTTACTTCCTCGAACACTGTCCTCCAATGTTATCCCCTTTATTAAGGGCAATTAAACGTTGTTTCTTATAAGAGATTTTATAGAATTGTAGAAGCCAACACATTTTATTTGTTCTGGATGTTTTAAACATCAAGCATACCCAGCGGTGAAAGTGGGCGGGAACGGTGGGGGAAAGGCGTTCCCTTAAGAAATTGGTGAGGGGAACAGTGTTCCGTTAAGAAATTGGTAAGGGGAACTGCATTATCTTGTATAGTGGTGGACAAAGATATTTGAAAGAAAAAAAAAATGTACTGCTGAACTATTCCGAGGAAATTTTGGGTTGCAGTTTATATCTATGAATTACACCGATTAGGCATTGCGTTACGACCACTCCCAGCCAAGAAAAATGAGTGCCTGGAGACCAAACGGTGGCACAGGGAAAGTTCACGGAGCAGTATATACACAACCCGAGGACGGGCTTTCGGTTAGTAGAGTGTTCGGAGTCAGGATGGGAAAAGCTGCCGATTTATCGGAATTTGATAAAGGACAAATTGAGATGGCACGACGCCTCAGAGCTACGATCTCGGAAACGGCGCTGCATGTGGTGTGTTCACGTGCCGCTGTAGTGAGTACGTATCAAAAGTGGTGCACAGATGGCCAAATGCCCACAGCATAACACCGCCGCCGCCATCCTGAAAACAAAACATCGCCCGCAGCATAACACCGTCAACGCCGCTCATTGATGGCAGAGGGGAGCGGAGACTGTCGGGCATCATAACACCGCCGTGTGTTGTCCGCAGCTCACTGATGGCAGAGGGGAGCGGAGACTGTCGCGCATTGTTTACAGCGACCACAGGGTCACAGTGAGACAAATCACCCGCAGCTACAACAGTGGTGATCAGAGCAATGTGCCACAGCACACAGTTCATCGCAGCCTTCTGCGCATGTGCCTACGTAGCCAAAGACCCAGCCGGGTCCCCGTGCTCACTGCACGTCATCGTCAACAACGCATGAAATGGGCCCAAGATCATCGAGATTGGACCGTGGATGATTGGAAGAAATTGGCCTGGTGTGGCGAATCAAGATTCCTGGTGCATCAAGTTGACGGCCGAGCGCGGATTCGCCGATTACCAACGGAGGTTAAGACACCTGAATGCACTGTTGGGCGGAAACAGGCCGGCGGCGGTGGTGTTATGCTGTGTGCGATATTTTCTTGGGACGCTTTAGGCCCCATTATCCCAATAGCACAATCCCTGACTGTTGTCAGGTATCTGAACATCGTTGCAGACCAAGTTCATCCATTCATGGCAATTGTGTTCCCTGCTGGTGATGGCCATTACCAATAGGATAATACGCCATGCCACACTACCAGAATCGTCAAGGAGGGGTTCGAGGAACATGCTGGTGACTTTCTGTTAATTCCAAATTCACCTTACACGAACCCAATTAAACATTTGTGGTTCGACTTGGAAAATCGTGTTCGCGCTAAATCGCCACCACCCCGAAATGTACGGGAACTGTAGGACCTGCTTTTCAAAATCGCTTTATTGGTATAACGAAATAAAATAGACGTTCAGCATGAAGCGTCTTACAAACAAAATTCAAACTGATAAAATCAATGATATTTACACTGCAATGAGAAATGTTGATGATACTGATATGCTGCAATTGAGCTAAATACTCAGCAGGTGTAGGGAAAAACACCATAAGTTGGTCAACGTGTCACATGACACTGAAGGAACATATTTCCAGGTACACTGTATTGAAAACTTAAAACGCATGATAAAGTAGGCACAGGTTGAGCAAAAACAAAAATGAAATAGAATGATATTTATATACATAGGAAACATTCCATAGCGCAGGCATACGTAGAAGCGAAACGACGGCGATAGAAAAGCATAGTATGACTTGTGCAACGAAGAAATATATACTACAATGAGAAATGTTAATGATAAGGAGATGCTGCAATTGATCTAAAAACACTACAGGTGTAGACGAAACACCGTAAAGTGGTGGCCAGCATGTCACATGACACTAAAGGAACATATATGCAGACAAACAGTATTGAAAACTTAAAACGCATGATAACACAGGCATAGGTTGAGCAACACAATGATGAAATAGGATGACAATTATATGCAGAGGCAACATTATACAGTGCATACATACTCGATAGCTAAACGAAATAATAGAAAAACATGGAACAACTCGTGTAATGGATAAAATAATATGCAATGAAAAATGCTGATACTAGGAAGAAACTGCAGTTGAGCTAAATACACAACAAGTGAAGGAAACACATCATTGGGTGGCTAGCGCGTAACATGACGCTGAAGGAACATATTTGCAGGTAAGCAATAATACAAACTTAGAGGGCACAATAAACAGGCACAGTTGAGCAAAACGGTGATGTAATAGAATGACAATTATATACATAGACAATAGTAAGCAGTGCTGACATACTTAATAGCAAACCGAGGTAAGAGAAAAACATAGTACAACTCGTGCAACATAGATAGCACGTAAAATACAGCAGAAGTTACAAGTGAACACACTGTGCACACAAATGTAGTAGAAGTACAAAAATATTTCACTAAATGTAATAAAACACGACCAACGCCGTGAAAATGCAACACTCAGCGCCACATTCTGGTGCTAAAAAGAGAAAAAGTTCTAACGGATGGTTAGATTGAGGAGACCTGTGTCCACCGCGAACCACGGGGTCAGAGGTACCCACGTGGAATGGAAAGCAGCTTCTCGATGGCTGATGGAAGCCAGGCAGTGCTCAAAGCGGAGACGTAATGTTAGACGATCTCTGAAGTGGCACACAAGTGCCGCACTCGCTTGTTGAGGAGAAACAGGTGAGGAAATGCTCCGGAGTTGCTGATGGAACACGTAAACTACGTGTTTGGCCAGTACAAAGAGATATGCACAAAGAGAAGGAAGAGGAACTGGTGGATTATCACGTAATAGAAGGTGTCTACAGGCTGTAAACGATAACTCTTGGAAGCAAGAGGAACTGGCAATCTTGAAGGCTTGATTGAGTAGAGGCAGTAGAACAGGACAATGTAGGTAGACGTGAGAAACGTCTGCCTCCTGAGCCCAGAAGGAGCAAAGAGGGGAAGAGAGTAGAGACATACGATAGAGAAAAATGGAACCGGATGACGATTATGGAGGAAGAGCCAGTGGGTGTTTTGTTCATGAAGTGTGGAGAGGGGGAGCGGGCAGCGGCCCAAACGGCAGAAAGAGAGGTAGTAGAACATCAAGTATAGGAAGAGCAGAGGGAGTGGAAATGTGCACTAGGAGACGATACAAAGATTTAGATGAGATAGAAACAAGAGGTTGAACCGTGTGAGCGTGCCTGACGAAGAACGGTAGCGGAAGAGGAGCAGAGAGCACGGAAATCAGACCAGAAGGGGACGCCAAATCAGGGAAAAGAGATAGGATAGCAGAGTGCAGAGAGTCAAAGACGAAACGAGCAGAACGGGATGATAGAATAGCAGCTGGGAGATCGGCGAAAGGGCGCCAGGAGAGGTCAGGATTAATCAGGTCTTGAATGGTTACGACACCGGCACGAAGCCAGGAAGAAAAAGCAAAGCAAGGGAGGTGGGGCGGGTGGAGAAGAGAGTTGAAAAAGAGGGGTTCAGCAAGAAGCTCAAGAGTTGAAGAAGGAGGGGAGCGCAGAAGAGGAAGACAGCGAAGGAATTTAAGAGCTTCAGAATAAGCAGAGGGAAGTTTAGAGGGGGAACAGGACAACGGTCCATAAGAACTAGAGAAGAAAAAGAAAAGTGGGGGTTACGCCTGGAGGCGAGAACGTTTCTTACCTGAATTGTAGATGCAACTGGAGCTGTGAAGAGACGGACGAAGTGAATGATACGGTGTACCTTATAGCTCAGAGAAACATCAGGAAGATCGGCTCCACCAAACGAGGTGGGTGCACAGAGCTTCGTGACGGAAAGCCAATGATGTCGCACCCACATGACCACTGTAAGACGGCGGGTGATCTCCTGAAGACAAAAGAGCGGGGTTGGAGCAGCTATCCAAGAATGCTGACACATGGACAGGAGATATGTACGAGTGAGTCTCGCGCGCTGGTGATAGGATGTGCAGAACTGCACTCGTCTCCAGTATACCGCAGAGTTGGTCAGACGAGGATGTAAACCGGTGTGAGTAGCTTCTGAGGCTGCACGTGGCTGTCCTAGGTGAACTCCTAGGAAGTGTTGGGTGGTTGAAGACCATGCGGCACCCCATGGAGTATCTGTGCGGTTCCGCCACGACCCGCACCATAGACCGGTGCTCTTAGACGTGTTTAGCTCAGTAGCAGAACAGGAGGCGTAGTCGGAGAATAAACAACGAAGAAGGTGGAATTGTGATTCTCTACGAATGCAGACTGTAATGTCATCCGCATACGCAGAGTAAATCACTGAGTGGTGTCGTGTACTAGCGACTGGCGCTGGAAGTGTAGCTAAGAAGGAATGTTGAAGGGAACGAAGAAAGGGTTTCACGGCGATCGCAAAGAGTTGCCCTGAAAGCGGGCAGCCCTGCCGGACTCCACGCTTAAAGGGGATTGGAGCTGTAAGGAAGGATGCCGTCTTGACATGGAAAACGGCGTCCCTGTAAAGAGAGAGAAGAGTGGAAACAAAGGCTGAAGGAAAACCAAAGTGCAAAAGAGTTTGTGTTAGGTAGTTATGTGAAACGTTATCGAAGGCGGAGCGGAGATCCAAAGAGAGAAGGGCTAAGGGTTCGGAGTGGGTTTGAGCGAGATGAATTAAGTCACGCATTAGTTGGATATTAGTAGAAAGAGAGCGTCCAGGAACAGTGTAGGTTTGAGAATCAGCGAGAATGTGAGGAAGGACAGAGTTGAGACTGTGGGAAAGAAGCTTAGTGAAGAGTTTGTAATCCTGGTTAAGAAGAGAAATGGGGCGCCAATTTCCCAAGTCAAGAGGGTCACCCTTCTTGGGAAATAAGACTACATGAGCGTCTGTGAAGCTCCTCGGGAGGGTGGGGGAGAGGAGAGCAGCAGAAATAGCAGCAAGAAGAAAGGGTAGGAGGAGAGGGAAGAAAGTGCGATAGAAAGGAAAAAAAGATCGTCCGGACCCGGAGCGGCTTGAGTGTTGAGAGAAGAAAAGACATCAGAAAGCTCAGAAGATGTGGGTGGAAGAGTTAAAGAGGTAGCTAGATGTAGGGGAACCTGAGGGAGATTGGAAAGAAGGCGAGAGAGAGTAGAGGAGGACGGGGAGGAGCCTCACAGAACTTGGTGGCAAAAAAACTACGAGTGTGAGAACATATAGTCGACGGATCAGAAGTCACAACACGAGTTGGTAGACGAAGCTGCCGGAGTGCGTTGGTAGACTTGCGTGAAGACTCCATTGACGCAAGGAAATCATAGATGCATTCTTCTGGGTGTAGGTGCTTTAAGCGAAGGCGTAATAGAGCCTGCTGCGCAAGAGGTTCAAGCAAAACTTTAAGATCTGCCTGAACTGTAGGGAAAAGTGGATCTGACAACCCGATGAGAGCAATCTTCCGTCGGGTGTGATCAATTTGCATCAGGCGAGATGTTGACGCTGTAAAAGCAAGCTGTTTGATGTTCAATATGAGCTGATGTTTAACTTGCAGCCAATAAGTAAATGCACAGGGAGCTGATTGTATTCCAGTACGATGAGCACTGAGGAAAGAACGAATGGAGGCACAAAAAGCAGGATCACTGAGTAAAGAAGTGTCAAGTGTCCACGGACAAACTGTCCTAGGGAGCGATGCCGAAGCAAATACTGTGAGAGAAACTGAACTATGATCGGAGGAGGCAGTGGGTTGTATTTGCGACTCAGAAATGGACGCAAGGAGCGAAGGTGAAACATAAAGGCGATCAAGGCGAGCAGTCGCTAGAGGTTGGTTCCCGGATGATCTCCAGGTATGAGTAGTATCATGGGGGTTGAGACGGCGATGTGCATCTGTCAAGGAGAAGTCAGCGACGAGCTCTTGCAGTAAGGCAACTAGAGCAGTGCGACGTTCTCGAGTAGCTGGAGAGCGGTCGAGAGACGGATTCAATGTACAATTAAAATCTCCGCCCAGGATTATTCGGTCGGAAGGCGAGACCGCAGACAGAGCTCGACGCAGGCGGGTAAACAATATTCTATGATGAAGAGAATGCAACGGAACATAGATATTAAATATGTGAAAGCGGGTATCGTTGACAGAAAATGATGCACGTTGAAGTAAGTCTCGACAAAGGTTCCGAACTGAGAAGCCCGTGAGAGTGGAACGGAAATGTTGATGTAGGCCGATCGCTAGCCTACTACTTGAAGTAAGACGAAATGCGTGATGAAAGGCGTAATCGCTCGCACGCCAACGATTAAAATACGTGGAGGTGGGACAGTTCGTTTCTTGGGGCAGTAAGACGTCCGACCGCAGGGGTGAAAGATCCTCCATGACGAGAGCATTAGCTGGGGGCTCGCAAAACCCTGACAATTCAAGGTGGTGACTGTGAAAGTGGCAGATCCACACTTATTTGGAACTCTGCACGAGCGGCTGAGAAAATCAATCTAAAGCGTTTGATGAGGGCCGGGGCCCACGACTTGTAAGCGGATTGCTTTTGATGGTGTCGAAGGAACGCATCAAAGATGCCCGCTTGAGATAGAACTGCAGGGAGGACTGCTTCATACTGTCGTAAGAAGATGGTGGTAGCAGGGAAACTAGTCGTATTGCAACAAAACTGGTACCAGTCTTCAAGGGAGAGAGGCTCCCACATTTCGAAACAGTGAGCAAGGCCGTGAGTAAAGGCCTCAAACGAAATAAGGCCATGAGTGGAGACCTCACCAGATTCAGCAGCTGAGGAAGAGAGAGACGGTGCATCAGTGGTACCATCAGGGGGAACAAAACGTCCAGAAGCGGACCGGGATTTTTGCTTCTTTTGCCGAGCTCCCGTGCGAAGTTTCGAAGACCTTTTAGCAGTAATCTTCGACACACGAGATGTGGTAGTAGAGTCAGAGGAAGGGTCCTCTTGGTCACCATCACCAGAGACCCCAACTGTAAAGGATGGCGAGCGTTCCACACGAAGGTCATGAGAAATAGGAACTGACAGTGCTTGTCGAGATGTAGGAAGTAAGGGAAAAGCATCAAGTGAGGACGTATCAATCGTCGAAGACATCTGTTGACCAAGGTCTGTAGTGCGACTTTTCGGTACACTGGCCTGAGGAGTTGTCGACGCGGAAGAGGATGTAGCAGGCACTGGTCTCTTGGAAGCTGGAGGCAGTCTGGAAGCACCCTGCGATGAAGATGGTGCAAGCGGGCAACGAGCGCGCTGATGTCCTAACTCTCTGCACAGAGCGCAATGTTCTGAAGTAAGTAAATCAATCTTGTAGTGGAATTGGCCGCAGCGGACCGTAAGAGATTTAGGAAACTTGCGGAGGTGTTCCTCAGTTGGGAAAATAAGCCTGACGCTTCAACGGAAGCTCCGAACATTTTTATTGGCTGGATCCTTTGGTGCTGCGGAATGCGTGGTCACAGGACTGACCACCCGTCCACACTTACTTAAGGCTGTGCAAATCATGTCATTAGAAATCTCAGAAGGGACCGGGTGCAGAGAAACTTGCACCGGGCGCCTAGCAATCGGTTCAGCGATTAGATGAAAGTCCCCAATGTCAAGTCCTTGGGTTAGGAGAGAATCAGTATACTCTTTACGCGAAAGATATACGATCACTGTGCGTGGCTTGCGAGTTAGATATGTGACAGAACCAGGAGGTAGAAATTCGAGGATAGTGTCGCAATACACCTTCAATGGGGTATTGGGCAAAGCATCTAGGCATACACCTAACGCTAGGGTAGAATAGAGGTCTTTTGCAGCAGATGAAGCTTCTGGGACGACCAATTCAAGAGAATCGTGAATGATCCGAACACAGGCATCTGCTAGAGAAGTACTTGGCACTTGCGGCATTGGAGAAGGCCCGGAAGCAACGCCAGAATAGGAACGGGAAGGTGAATCACTATGAGAAGGTAGAGGCTTGGCGCTGTTCAAAAGGTCTGGAGCAATCTTAGACGGCTTGTTTGAGGGCAGAGAGGCAGAGCCATCAGAGACATCCATGACGTCATCATCTACCTCAGGTACTCGTGACGTAGCTCCGCCAGGAAGAGTGGAGTCAGATAACTGAAGAGTTGAAGAAGAAGACGCACTGGCATCAGGAGGAGGTCGATACTCCACATCTGCATCACCGGACGCTGATTGGTCGACTTCGAGAGAGGGCTGAAGCGACGAATCAGGAGGAAGCATGATGAGATCGGCACTCTTATCAGGGGTAGCCATCGCCGATGGCGAGGCTTAACCGAGCAAAAAAACGACTATCTTGTCGAAAATGAAATGCTAATAACGAACTCAAAAATGTACTCACCAACTCGGGAGACGTCAAAAAATAAAGGCACAACCTTCACCTTGAAGGCACGCTCGAAATAAGAAGCACAACACACACTTAATAAATACAGTAGCCAGTCAGACACGGAGCAAACTCAACCACGTTGCGGACAAGGACCTGCTGTTGACATTATGGTACCAGATACCCCAGGATACCTATTGCCACATCATCGAATCGATGCCTTGCCGAGTGACCGCTGTTTTGCGGGCTAAAGGGGTCCTACAGCTTATTAAGTAGGTGGTCATAATGTAATGGCTCGTTGGTATATATTCCTAATTTGTGTACGATTTTTACGTTTGAAAATCTTGTCTCCGATTTTGCAGTTTTCAGAGATTTTGCCCCGAGATAAAAAAAATGTTTGCTTCGGATTCTTAGCTAAAGGCTCGTAGCCAGAGAGGTTGTTTGGATTCGACTGTTTTACTTTCGTATTTTTCAGTATGTCATCGCGTAGGGTGGAATGTTGAACTACGTAGTAACAATGTTGTAAGCTGGATTCTGAACAAGTTTAATAGAGTCTAGTAACCTTGGCTTTAGAATACCAAACTGAAATTCATTCATAGTAACAGTTCGGTACATAGCAGCTGACCAAGACCGCAATGACTTCAGGAAAAGAGGGCATCTTTTAATAACCAAAGTGGTGTCTAACAGCAACGATGTCTTGTATCTTAAAAATGTACACTCTCTGAGGTGTTCCTGTCTTAAGTTATAATTACCGGGATGAGTAGTTTTTGTCGTTTTGATACTGCATAGCGTCGTTGAACTGAATATGCTCATTTATTACGATTACTATGTACAATTAGGCAGTAAAACAATTAGTGAATTCCAACTGTTTTCATTGTTTATCAACTGCGCGATTAAGAAAAACGTAACTTCAGATGACGAGTAACCTGCTCTTATAGACATATTTAGCTGAATTGCAAATTTATTAGGGTTTATTTTTTATTCATTATATGTTTTATTTATTTACTTGTATGTAAAAGACCACAGTTGTATAAAGTGTGTGTATGTGTGTCTAAATCCGCCCAGGGTTTAAACACTGATCATTCACGAAAAATGCAATTCATGAGACAACCTTATAGGTTGTCTTATGTTATAAACGTGCTTTTAATTAAACTATACATAATATCTAAGGTATTTTACCTGATATTGTCAAAGTATTTCTCACGTTGTTTGCTCTGTGATGCACGTGCACCCGGCCCCGAGAGGTCACTTACGTTATGGACCTTTGGTTAGTTATAAATAATTTTTGGAGAAATAAAACAGTTAGGTTATATATTTTCAGTTCCACATTCATTCACTTGCACAATTAAACGTTTAAAATTTACTGTTAATTAAAAGATTTTAGTAGAAAGAGTTATACTTATCGGGTCAGGAGACGTCTCAGACGGGGTTCGTTGTTACGGTGAGCGCTTTCTGCGGTACGTTTACCGCCATCTTTGGGCCATTATTTCTACACGAGGGTTCTTCGCGTGTGTGTAGTTTTGGAGTTGCTTTTTTTACTTTCACCACTGAACATACCTATTGAGTGCGACATAGTAACGCGCCTGCATTATTCAAATAGACGAAAGAGGGCTTAGAGAGATGCATGCTTGGTGTAACCAAGAAAGGTAAAAAGAGGAACTCGTGGATAAAGAAAATAACAAGCGTGAAAGACATAACCATCAGAGTAAAATCCCTGAAATGGCAATGTGCTAGACATACTGCCAGGAGAACGGACCACCGATGAAGAACTGAAATTTTAGACTGGATTTCAAGGGACAGGAAAAGACCCAAAAGAAGACTACGTGGGAGATGGGTAAATGGAGGAGACTGGCACAAGACAGACCGCTGTGGAAGAAACTTGGGAAGACCTTCATCCAGCAGTGGATTGATGATGATTGATGATGATATATTCGAGTTCATAGCTCAAAGCAGATTTGTTCAGGTCAGGTCCGCCGCCCCGGTGGCGCAGTGGTCTAAGGCGTTGGCCTCTGATAATTCGTCCGAAAGGGGTCCGGGTTCGAATCCCGGTGAGGCATGGATGTTGTGTTTGCCTTACGGCACTGGCTCTCTCCCTTCCCTGGAACCAGTGACCCTAAATTAGGGACGGGCGACTGCTTATAGCCCATAGAGTTGCTCACGGTGGTCGTTAAACCTCCAAACAAACAAAAAAAAAACAAAAAAAAAAAAAAGATCAGGTCCAATGATGTGACCGCCGGGTCCATCAGGTCGGGTCCGGTTCCAAAATATTTGAACCGTTTCCAACTCTGGAACAGCCAGCCACCCCCGGAGTAAGAAGACGTGTTTCGAATTCTACAACCGGCAAAATGTTACATGTGATAATTCCATAGTATGGCTGAGGCACAGTTCGTTTTTTTAACGAAGGGTAGATTTGAAAGCTTTTGTAACTCACCTAAATCTTCTGATTTGACACCACGTCGAGTTTTTTATTTGTTTTGTTTTCTTGTGGGCATTTCTAAAGGACAATGCTTATAGGGAAGGAGTCCCAGCATATTAGCAATAGCATAAATCATTACTCCTTGGAAGTTCATTCAAGCAGAGTAATTCACAAATGATCGCTCAAACGAATGGGCATCCAATTTTCAGGTTGTCACAACCCTCACTGGGTAAATCATTTGTTGCAAGGATCCCGTGTTTGCGACCAAAGGGTTTTCAAGGCCACAACTTTTTTTTTCTTCTTCTTCATTTTTTTTTTTTTTTGCGAACTGCCGAAAAGAGCGATACCATTCACTATGAAGGATTACTAACGATTCGGGCGCACCATTCAAATGAATGGCATTCGCGTATCATTTCCAGGGACGTTTTAAAGACCTCCGAGACCCCCGGCGCGTCTTGGCACGAGGCCGACCCCGACGTGCGCGCGCACGTCTGAATCTATTTTAACATTCAAAAAATGTAAACTTATTGCTTGGTATATCTTTTCCTTTCAAGAAAATACACTGGTGTGCAAAACTTAAGGACGAAGTCGAAAACGTAAAATACCGCTGTAAATAGCAGAAGCACACAAACACAAATTAACTCAGGATCGTGTCTAGGAACAGGAGCAACAGCACATGCGTAATAATTTTTTTTTTTTTTGGTTGGGGGTTTAACCACCACTGTGAGCAACTCAATGGGCTATAACCAGTCTCCCGTCCCTAATTTAGAGCCATTATTTCCAGGGAAGGGAGAAAGCCAGTGCCGTAAAACAAACACAGCATCTATGTCTCATCGGGATTCGAACCCAGACCCATCTCGGACGAATGATCAGAAGCCAGCGTTAAGACCACTGCGTCATCGGGGCGGCCATGCGTAATAATGAAGCATGACGTGTGGTTTGCGTGACGCGAGAACAACACGCGTTCACGCAGTCCAAATGGTATCAGTTTTTTTATTTGGGAGTTTAACGACCACCGTGAGCAACCCCATCGCTTAGACCACTGAAGCCATCGCTTAGAACGCTGCGCCATCGGGGCGTCATAGTTTCAGTTTAACGGAAGTCACCGGTCGGTGTTCATAAGTGCTAAAGGCGTTCGATTGTGTTTGTTGTGTGGTAGAGACGACGAAATGGCCCGTCGAGAACATCTTGATGTTTTTACTCGTGGTCGAATAATTGGGAGGCTCGAGGAGGGCAAACTGTGATGAATGTGGCCCAAGGATTCGGTATCGCCCATAGCATCGTATCGCGTGCTTGGTCGGCCATCAGGATTACAGGTGCAGCTGCGCGAAAGACCGGTGGTAGTCCTCTACCAAAAACCACCTCCAGTGAGGACCGTAATCTGCTCCAACATGCGAAGAGGGATCGACACCAGGCAGCAAGTAACGTTGCGAAACAAGTGAACATGAGCACAAGACGCAGAGTATCGCGGTTTACAGTGGCCAGGCGATTACACAGAGGTGGACTGTTTGCTCGACGACCATCACGCTGTGTTTAGCCACTGCTCACCAGAAACACCGTTTACAATGGCCCAGAGAACATAAGGACTGGACAGCAGAGCAGTGGAATACGGTATTCTTTACTGATGAGAGTAGAATTAGCATTTCTAGTGATTCTGGATGTCAGATAATCTGTCATGAGGTAGGCACTCGGTATCGCCCCGCAAACATTAATGGAAGGGATAGCTATGGCGGCTGCGGTGTTTTCATATGGGCAGGCATTCTAATTGACGGACGTACGGAGCTCCGGATACTGTAAAGAGGTAATCCTTCCCCATGTTCGTCTGTTTCGAGGTATCATTGGCTCACAATTCATGTTCATAGACGATAACATCAGACTCCATCGTACGGTGGCTGTTGATGAGCTGTTGGAAAGTGAAGACACCCATCGGAATGATTGGCCAACATGTTTACCTGACCTAAATCCCATAGAACACGTACACTGGCGTGCAGAAATTAAAGACCAGACGGTTTTTCGAATGTAACGTCGTGCAGAAGTGCTCCACATCGACTCAAATCATACCATAAGATCCCCAAGATGTAAGAACATGGGACAAGTGAGCAAAACCGTCCAAACAAGGAATCCAAAGGATACAAAGGCACTTTATTGAAAAGGTAGCTTCGAGCACAACTGGACAGAAGACAGAAACGTCCATGTGACAGGCGGCTGCCAAGAAAAAATCCAGTTTTTAGTAGGGGATATGATCACCTCTGACTGCGTTGCAGGATTTACAACGTCTGTCCATGCTGAGGACGAGGTTGTCAAGGAGCTGTTGAGGCATCGCGGACCATTCCTCTTGTAGCGCCAATCGCAGCTGCGGAATCGTTGCTGACGGCTGGGGACGTGCTGCCAAGCGTCTCCCGAGAAGGTGCCACACGTGTTCGATTGGATTTAGGCCCGGAGACCTATCCATGCGTTGAATATCTTCACTCTCCAACAGCTCTGCGACAGCCACTGTACGACGAGGTGTAGCGTTGTGGTCCATGAAGAGTAACTCGGGACCCAGAGCACCTCTAAACAGACGCACGTGAGGCAGGATAACCTCGGTACAATAGCGGACACCAGTGACTGAACCTCCTTGGAAGATGTGGAGGTCAGTACGGCTACCAAACATGATACCGCCCGAAACAAGAACTCCGCCACCTCCAAACCTGTCCCTTTTGATGATGCTGGAGGTGTGATTGCGTGTTCCAGATGTGTATACGTCCAGAATCGCTCGTCAGACTAAATCGGCTCTCATCCGTAAAGAGAACTCGACCCCATTGCTGATGTGTCCAGTTCTTGTGTTCCTGGCACCACAGAAACCGCCGTCTCCGATGAGCAGGCGTTAATGGCACACACCGTACTGGTCGTTGTGCAAAATAGACCACCTTTGTGGAGCCTTCTGGCCACGCTAAAACGCGATAACGGACGTCCAGTTGTCTGTTGCATGTGCCTTGCGATTTCTCCCACTGTCTGCCGTCTGTCTCTTCTCGCCTGTAGGACAATATACGGGACGTCCACCGCCGAGGTTGCTCGTGGACGACCACTGCTAAACTCTCAGACAGCTGTTCCTGTCGTTTGAAATGCTCTCCAAGCTCGTGAAACGATGCTGTGAGCGATCCCGACCTCCTCGGCCACACTAGTCACACTTCGACCTTCTTCCAACTTCCCAATGACGCGACATCGGGTAAAGTGATCCAGATGTCGTCTACTGGATTGCCTGTTCGCCATACCACACGCTGGCAGCAACCCGACGTCGTTCAAACCGATGTACACTGTGCAATAGCTTTCACCGAATTGCTGAGCGTACACCGCCCGTGTGCTTTATACCCTTCCGACAGTCACTCCCCCCTACGTCATGCTGCATATATGCACATGCGCTACCGTACCGGACCCTAGTCTATCTCCCGAGTGGTCTTTCGGTCCGTTCTGCCTGCTCGTTACGCTGTTATGCTAAATTCTCCTCTTCGTCCTTAATTTTTGCACACCAGTGTACAAGACGCTCTGGGGAGACGCGTTGCAATACGTCAACACACACCTGAAACTTCCCAACAGCTAAAGACTGCGATGACAAAAGAATGAGCGATTATAATACAAGAACTCATCAACAACCAACTGCGAAGCATGAACAGACGTTGCAAATCATACATCGACATTAGGGGTGATCATATCCGCTACTGAGGACCTCTTCTTCAAGTCGCACCGTGTTTGGCAGTGAAGCCTCTGTATCATGGCACCCAGTGCTTTGTAACTAATTCTGAATAAAGTTCCACTACGTCTTTTAGTATTTGCAGTTGTGTCGCTGTTCTTTCCGTCATAATTTCAGTAAGTAACGGAGTTACTATGGTTTGAGTTGCCACTCCTGTGCGACGCTACAGTTCAAAACCTCGCTCGTCCTTAAGATTTTCACACCAGTGTATGATAACAATTTCTTGCAATGGTTTTCAGGTACTACATTTGGATATGCAATTTATGTACACTATACTTACAAAAGTCACCGGACACAGCTTCAAAAGCAAACGAACGGATCCGCTGCGTTGTTAGGATGCGCGGTACAGCTGCAAACGGTATAAAAACAAGCCTGCAGTGACCGCGATCATATCGCACTGTGAGGTTGCGTGAAAATGTCGCAGCGGTACAGAACTGACTTTGAGAAAGGAAAGATTCTTGGGTGTTATATTAGTGGGTTGTCCATAAGAGAAACCGAGAGGCGTTTGAACATACCCAAGTCAACTGTTTTGGATGAACTGAATAAGTGGAAGACACATGGCGTGCCTGAAGCAGCAACTGATTTTCTTTGGCAGACCAAAGAAAATCAGTGATAGAGGACGTCGAAGCCTCAGGAGAGTCGTTACAGCTAATCGACAGAGTACTGCACTAGACCTCAGTGTTCAGGTGAGTAAAAATGCTGGAACCTCGGTATGTACGAGTACCATTCGCAGAGAACTTCATTCCATGGGTTACCGTGGTCGTGCGGCTGCTCATAAGCCTTTCATCTCCACTAGGAATACTACTCATCGTTTAGCATGTTGTAAAGAACATTTATCGTGAACCACAGATAAATGGATACGGGTCCTATGGACTGATGAATCCAGATACACGATCCATCATTCTGATGGCTGTGTGTGGGTATGGCGGCAGCCGGGGGAACGCTATTTACCACAGTGTACTGTTCCTACGGTCAAGTTTGGAGCTGTCAGTGTACTCGTGTGGTGGTGTTTTTTAGTGGTATGGTCCCGGCCCATTGGTTATCTTGGACAAACATGTTAACCAGCACGTCTACCTCGATATTCTGGACAATTATGCCCTACCAACTCTGTGGCAATACTATGGAACCGAGCCTGTTTGGTACCAGCAGGATAATGCACCGATCTATAAAGCAAGGACTGTTACGGCGTGGTTTGACGATAATTCCGTATCGTGTGTGGACTGGGCAGCACAGAGCCCTGATCTTAATCCCAGCACCTATTGTGGGATGAATTAGAGCTCCGCTTAAGTTTGGAACCAAGGCCTACTACTAAGCAGCAGTTAGCGGCAGCATTATGTACTGAATGGAAGCGCATACCTATCGCTGTGTTCCAAAACCTTGTCGAAAGCCTGTCTCGAAGGGCCAGTGCATGCGTTAAGGCCAAAGATGGACCGACACTATACTAATGTGGGTCAATAAGTGCTATGTTGTGTTTCTCTTCTAGGTGTCCGGTGACTTTTGTCAATATAGTGTATATTAATCTGTAAAAAGTTTACCATATGAATACGACAAGTGCAACACTAATACAGGATCTTGAAACAGTGGAAAGTAAGTACAAGCATGTAGTTTATATCAAAGGCAAGTTAAATTCAAGACAAGGGCGATTTTTTCTTTTATATTCAGGTTGATCCATAATAAAGTAATCAATATACATAAATATTTATCGTAAATAAAACAAACGATTTTTTTCTTTTTTGGTTCAAGGTTTAACGGCCACCATAAGAAACTCATAGATCTACAGGCAATCGCTCTTCCCTAATTTTGGGCCACTGGTTTCAGGGAAAGGAGAAAACCAGTGCGGTAAGACAATCACCCTAAAAACCCAGGCACATCTCGGACGAATTGTCAGAAACCAGCGCCTTTGGTCACAGGCAAAAAAAAAAATACATTGGAAAATTGTTCTCAACAAAGTCTTTAAGTATGTGCCTCTTCGGTGGTATGATTATTTAAGTTACCTAAACTAGAGCCAGAGGTTTTGAGGGAAGAGAACAATGTAAGGTTCAAGAACGGCTTTAAACTTTTTTGCCTATTTTCCGCAACCGCCGATGGGAACCACAAGCTCGGTTGCGTTGCATCTTTCTTTAAGGGAAAGAGTTTCGCAGTGGGCCTGCGAAAAACTCGAGCACTGTGTTCTTTGCTGTGAGTCGGCTTTCGGAAAATGGAGTAACACAGATATCCTGAGCGACTCAGTCAAAAGAGTGTTTGACATAGTCTTCTCACAGCTTGAGGTCCCTGGCGAACCCTGGGTTCTTCTCTGCGTTAAAACGTCACTGATCATTCCCAATTCTTAAGTTTCACCATAGTTGATTGCTCACGCGCATAATGACTGACACTTATTAAACCTTGATATTTTCTTACTGGAAATTTGTTTTAGAACTCATGCGGGAGGAAGCAAATTAAACGTGCTGCGACTTCAGTGTCCGTCGTAGTACAGACAGATTGAATGATTTTTCACAGTGGTAAGAGCTCACCATTCAATAGGAAGGGTCATTCGTTGTGAAATAATCGTTCAGTAGTAGTCTATCACTGAAACCTATTTATGAACTGGAAAAGAACATCCGGCGTGAAGTGATAGTTCTCCATGTGAATATACACTGAAGAGCAATTGAATTAGAGATGCCTGTCTAGTAACGAGTAGCACCACCTTTCGTCCTGATGACGGCGGCGAATCGTCTCGGCATGGACTCTACAAGACCCCGGAAGCGTTGGGAAGCCATACGGATCCACGACCCCTGAACAAGCTCCCACAGTTCACGAAGATTTCATGGAGGGGGTCATCTCTCTTGATGGCATCACAGATGTGCTGAGGTCAGGTGACCTAGCTGGCCAAGGAAGCGAGGTCACGTCGGTGGAGTGTTCATCCAACCATTCGGATACAATTCGGGAGCTGCATTGTCTTGTTGCAGGATGAGGTCCCCAGTGGGATGTTGAAGACGCACAAACGGGAACAAATGGTCGTCCAGGATATCCCGGTAACGTTGACCTGTGAGGGACGATGTCACACGTACCAGGGTTCCAATTACAGTCCACGTAAACAGTCCCCAGACGAGAATGCCACCCCCACCAGCTTGAAGAGTACCCTGCTGGCAAGAAGGACCCATCCCTTCATGTGGTTTGCGCCGTACTCGGATCCTGCCATCCGCATGTACCAACGTGAGTCTCGACTCATGAGTCCGGGCAACATTTTCCCACATGTCTAGGGTCCAGTGGCGCTGTTCCCGAGCCCATGCTAATCTTTACACCCTGTAATGTGCGGTCAGCAGCGGTACCCTCGTGGGACGATGGATTCTGTACCCCATAACGAGGAGATGGTTTTGGATGGTGTGGCTGCTTACACGGTTTTGTGCAGCAGCGTTAAATTGCCGAGCGATTTCTTGCACTGTGGCCTGTCTATTTGCTGTTACAATTCGAGTTAGCCGACGATCACCCCGCTCATCCACACGCTGTTGTCCACGGCAGTTGGCCCTTGCAGGGATGGTTTTACCGGATTCGATGTACTCACGGTGCACCGGTGACACAGTGGCACGTGAAAATCCCAGTGCCTGCTCGACTTCCGAGATGGAGTGACCCATTCGTCGGGCCCCGACAATTTGCCCACGATCAAATGCACTTAGTCTTACCCATACTGCGTCCGACTCTTACTGATTCCCGTCGCATCACTCCTTATATTGTCGGATCGCTGCATACGTCATGTCGTTTGCCTACGATCAAATGCTCTTAGTCTTAACCATACTGCGTCCGACTCTTACTGATTCCCGTCGCATCACTCCTTATGTTGTCAGATCGCTGCATACGTCATGTCGTTTGCCCACGATCAAATGCACTTAGTCTTACCCATACTGCGTCCGACTCTTACTGATTCCCGTCGCATCACTCCTTATATTGTCGGATCGCTGCATACGTCATGTCGTTTGCCTACGATCAAATGCTCTTAGTCTTACCCATACTGCGTCCGACTCTTACTGATTCCCGTCGCATCACTCCTTATATTGTCGGATCGCTGCATACGTCATGTCGTTTGCCCACGATGAAATGCACTTAGTCTTACCCATACTGCGTCCGACTCTTACTGATTCCCATCGCATCACTCCTTATATTGTCGGATCGCTGCATACGTCATGTCGTTTGCCCACGATCAAATGCACTTAGTCTTACCCATACTGCGTCCGACTCTTACTGATTCCCGTCGCATCACTCCTTATATTGTCGGATCGCTGCATACGTCATGTCGTTTGCCCACGATCAAATGCACTTAGTCTTACCCATACTGCGTCCGACTCTTACTGATTCCCGTCGTATCACTCCTTATATTGTCGGATCGCTGCATACGTCATGTCGTTTTCGTTTGCAGGGACGCCCACAGCGCCACATTTGCATAACGCCAGCTGTCTCTAATTCAATTGCTCTTCAGTGTACTGCCGATAACATAAAGTATGCTCCTGAAATTACTCTGCCTGGACAACGTAGATGAATAATTCGTACATTTATTAAGCTAACCAGTGCCCTCTCCGGGAGATTGGAAGGCCCAAAATATTTTCCCAGCTTAAGGTAGACGTCAAGTAATTTTGCTTCCTATACTTCCAATGGAAAAACACATTTCCTTCACAATTAGGGTATTCCCAAGGATGAAGATTTGAACATCGATTAAAATATCTTCATATTATAACTTGGGATACTTAATATTTTCAAAAACATAACCATAATTATATTAAAAATCAATAACCTTTCCTTTCACGGTGTTGAAACCAGAAAAAAGATGGCGCGATCTGTACTTTGATGATGTCAGTAGACAAACAAATGTTGGATTGCATAATTATGGTTATGTGTTAGAAAATATTAAGTACTCCAAGTTATAAAATGAAGCTATTTTTATTGATGTTCAAATTCTCATCGTTGGGAACGCATTAATTGTGAAGAAAATGTGTACAGAAGTTTTTCCATTGGAAGTATAGGAAGCAAAATTACTTGACGTCCACCTTAACCGAATTGCAGGACAGGTGGCACCTGCGCTCGCTGTTTTTATTTTGTTTGCGGTAGCGATCCTTTCCTGGATACCGTTCTGCTGACGTCAGTAAGTTATGGCGCAGCTAGTTTCTTGTCGAAAAACATTATGTCGGAAGTGTGGGTGCTGTGAGCGTTAATACTATAATATATATTGGGCGTGTGCAAAAGTTCTACCGGTTTTTGTAATAGATGCAAATTGCGATCGGAGTGGTTACGTAGCAGGTGACGCTGCGATGCCGAATTTTCGGCCAATAAAGCGTGGAGCAGTAGAGCAAATAGAGGCACTAGGTTTGTCCGAGTAAGTCATTCGTAACGAAATCATGAACGGAGCACATTAGACATTGTTTACTGTACGAGTTCAATAAAGGCAGTACTGCAGACGCGGCTTGCCGCAACATCTGTCATGTGTATGGGGAGGATGCAGTTGATGATAGCACACGTCGCCGTTGGTTTTGGAAATTCCGGGACGGAGACAGAAGCCATAAAGATAACCCACGTCCAGGACGTCTATCCGTGGTTTCTGACGAGGATGTGGACCAAGCCATAACAAATGACCTACATCCAACCGTTAAAGAATTAGCGGAAACGCTGTCGGTACACAGAACAACAGTCGAAAGACGGATGGGTTCATCACAAAGTTCGATAACTGGGTTCTGCACCAGCTTTCTGCAAACCAACCAGAGAAGAGAATCCGTACCTGTGTTTCTTTGCTTTCTCGTGACAGAAATGAGCCGTTTTGGGGACGAATTGTAACGGTTGATGAGAAATGGGTGCTGTACTGTAATGTAAAACATCGACGGACTGTGTGCCAGGGTACGGAGCTTGCTCCATCGACCTCACAAGGAAAACAATGGTCTTTTTGTTGAGTGTTTGGTGACTTTGGACTCACCAAACACTCAACTAAAAGGTTTTGTTGAGTGTTTGATGGGATGACCAGGGAATAATCCACTGGGAGCTGTTGGCACCTAACCGAACGGTAAATGCTGACCTCTACTGCCAACAGTTGGACAGATTGCGAGAACAACTGACATCGAAGCGGCCAGCATTCGTCAATCGCAAAGGCGTCATCCTTCATCATGATAACACCATACCTCATGGTAATTTAATCACTCGGCAAAAATTACTGGACTTTGGTTGAGAAGTGTTACCTCACCTGGCGTATTCCCCTGACCTGGCACCTACGGGCTACCATCTTTTTCGATCATTACAGAACGCTTTCGCTCTATAAACCTTCGATGATGTGGACGATCTGAAAACGGCATTACATGATTTTTTCGACTCTAAAACCAGAAGTTTTTCCGGCGTGGGATTCACCTACTCATTGACAGATGACAAGAGGTCGTACAGAATGATGGCAATCCTGTGAAATCCTAGGTACGTTATTTGTTGTGTTTTCCTCCTTTCTTTGTAGCCTACAAAAACCGGTAGAACTTATGCACACACACACACACACACACACGTGTGAGCGTTTGTGTGTGTGAAGATGTGGTTTTATCAATATCCAAGTGTTTGTTTATTTCTATTTAAGTTAATGAATAATTAGTTTTTAGTTTCTTGAATGGTAGCTTCCATCTACGTTTTTCTCGATGCAGAGTAGACCTCCGTGTAGCTGGTGAGTGGCTTACTGCGTTATATAAAAGGCGAAACTGTCAATATAGATGTTATTTGAGCCGCGGATGGCTTAGTGGTTAGCGAGTCAGACTATCATTGCAAAGTCCTCAGGTTCGAGCCTGGGTTGATCTTTCGGAGATGGTATGATTTACTAACAATCGCTGAATATCCGCCGTGCACGTTAAGTGACGGCCCCTAGAGTGGATCCACTGGTTAAATTCGTATCCTTTCCTTTTTTTTTTTTTTTTTTTTTTTTTTTTTGAGGTTTAACGACCCCCGTGAGCAACTCAATGGGCTATAAGCAGTCGCCCGTCCCTAATTTAGGGTCACTGGTTCCAGGGAAGGGAGAGAGCCAGTGCCGTAAGACAAACACAACATCCATGCCTGACCGGGATTCGAACCCGGACCCCTTACGGACGAATGATCAGAGGCCAACGCCTTAGACCACTGCGCCACCGGGGCGGCCGTATCCTTTCCTATGCCCCGCCCCCTGAAACTCTTTAACCCCTCTGTGTGCAACATCGTACTTGTACGGTGGCGCCATCTACTGTACTCTAATCTCACTACAAACTGTTCTGTCAAAGTCGCTAGATTTGCTCTCATTCCTTCCGTTTCTGTGTCCTGCCCAAAAGGCGATCTCGCTGTAGGTGGCTGGGACCTAAACTCTACTCACTGTGGACGGAAGTCCTACAAGAAAATGACAAAATAGATGTTATTTCGAAATTTCTAATAATTTTAACGATGCCTTTCAAATGCTGTGTTCCTGGCTGTCGTAGTAATTATCGAACTGAAAGCTACACACCAGTTTTTAATTAAATTTCCTAAGAATCAGTAACAGCTGAACTTATAGTTTAAAAAGATATCACGAAAAAATTTAGTATCAATCAGAAAATCCATGAACAGCGATACCTTCACTCTGTTTAAATCCTCTCGTCATTGTAAATTGTTTCAAGCATTTGGTTCATTGCGTAGTTCAATAGAACTACAACGGAAAGAAGATCCATGGGCCTACTAGTTGCGCTGCGAAGACGTCGTGTGTCACGTAAGCCCTGGCTTTCTGCGTATAGAAGGCTTTGTGCTAACTTAAACCTTAAAGATGTAGGAATATAGAAATTTGACTATTTGTTTCCATAGATATTAACAGAGATACTCATGTATTAATATGCTGCATACTAAACCCAATAAGAAAACAGAAAAGAGCATTGTATGAAGAAGCAGAAGTTGAATTATACATATAAACACCAAGATCTCGCTCTCTCTTTGTCTGTCTGGAACGCTTGACTTCACAGCAACGTCTGCATTGTTGCGCCATCACGTATCGTTCAATTTGTGTGTGCTCTCGAGATATCAGAGTGATTGCCTGCTATATAATAACACGCGATCACTTTTAGATGTCAAGGTGATCACGTGATAATTTAAAAACATTGGATTATCAATGATTCGAATTCTATTTTTTCGATCTACAAAATTCGAATTGAATTCTTAATATCACAGCAAGTTAAATTTACACGCGATCACATTGATATGTCAAGGTTATCGCACGCTAATAAAACAAAATCACCTAATAACACGCGAAAACTTTTAGATGTCAAAGTGATCGCGTTCTAATTTAAAAACATTGGATTATCAATGACTCGAATTCTATTTTTTCGATCTACAAAATTCGAATTGAATTCTTAATATCACAGCAAGTTAAATTTACACGCGATCACATTGAGATGTCAAGGTGACAAAACACAATCACCTAATAACACGCGAAAACTTTTAGATGTGAAAGTGATCGCGTTCTAATTTAAAAACATTGGATTATCAATGACTCGAGTTCTATTTATCCGATCCACAAATTCGAAATGAAATCTTAATATCACGGCAAGTTGCGTTTGTTTATTAATTTAATTTAACACAATTCGAATATTAATTTGTACGCTTTTATTATTTTTTACTTTTTTAATTTAACTAACTTTCCGCGTTTAGTGCTGATTATGTTATACATTTTGCAAAATATCGATCTATCTAAACGCTCTATCCTTCAATAAAAACTGAAATCTTGAGATGTCGAAATGAGCAAAATTGCATCTAAAAGCAGATGTCGCCCCAATAGCACATTGTCGAGAATTTACATAGTTCCGATTTGTAATACCAGATGGCGCATTATTTTGTAAAAAAAGCTTTGGTATGAAGTTCCAAACTAACCGTCGAATAGAACAGTCTCAAACAAGCTGTGAACGAACTAACAAGTGTGCCGGAGAAAAAGTCATTCAACGCGTCTTTTGAAAAACGGAAGATAGCATATACACTGAAGTGCCAGAAAAACTGGTACACCAGTCTAATACTTAGTAGGTCCCCACGAGAGCGCAGGACGGCAGAAATACGACGGGGAATTGACTCCACTAGCTTCTGGAAATATGCTGTAGGCAATGCACACCATACTTCCTGCAGAGCCTTCTACAATTCGGGTGTATTCCGAGGTCTCGGATTCCTGTGTTCCATAGCGCGTTGCATAGCATCCCAAATGTGTTCTATCACGTTCAGATTTGGGGACTTGGGTAGGAATGGCAACACCCCAAACTCAGATAAATGCTCCTCTAACCATAAAGTGGCGTCCCGACAGTTGTGTGGAGGTGCATTGTCTGTTGGAACAGGCCCAACCCATCAGCATGAATGCAGGACATGAACGGATGTACCTCGTCGGAAAGGATGCGCACATAGCGTTGGCCGGTCACAGACGTTTGTAAACGTACCAGGGGTCACAGTGAAGTCCAGCTAAACACACCCCATACCATTACGGATCCCCCACCAGCCGGTACAGTTCCCTGTTGACAGGCGGGATCCATGGTTCATGGGGTTTGCGCCACGCACGAATCCTTCCATCTGCCCGATACAGTTGGAAACGCGACTCGCCAGACCAGGCTACTTGTTTCCAGTCATCAAGTGTCCAGTGGCGGTGTTGACGTGCCCAAACGAGGCACATAGCTCTGTGTCGTGCACCTATCTAGGGGATTCGAGTTGGGCGTAGGCTCCCAAAGCCCATATCGTGCAGGGTACGTTGCACAGTCCGGACGCTGATGCTTCTTGAGGCTCCGGCATTGAACTCCGATGATACCTGCGAGAGTGTTGCACACCTATGGCGTGAAACGATTCTTGACAGCCGACGATGGTCACGTTCACCCAATGTCTTTTTACGGCCACACTGGTATCGTAGGTTGGAGGTTTTGCCGGAATTCTTGTAGTCACGGTACATCCTTGCAATGGTCGTCCGTGAAAATCCGAACATCGTTTCTACCACCGAAATACTATGGCCCATATCACGAGCGCCAACTATGACACCGCGTTGAAAATCGCTTAAATCGTTATTATTTGTCATTCTCATGCCGAAAACAGCTCTGACAGCTGGCAAGGATGTCTATCGCTTTGTATTCGCACTGGCGGACGCAACCGAGTACGCACATAGGTGATGTTGCTATGTATTTTGCATAAGCTCGTCTGTACCAGTTTTTCTGGCACTTCAGTGTGATTTTCAGTTTTAACATGAATGAGTTTTTGTAAATTAAAACTAAGAAATGATTTGCAAGGGTAACTATGTTCATAATCGACAGATTCCTGAAATGATGTATCGTTATTTATTCTTGACTAAACACACGATTAAATTGCTAATGTAAGTTCACTGATATACTTGTATAATAGAATGAATAAGTGATTAATCAACAACGACTCCGCACTTTAGGTTATTTCGTACTTTCGCTTTCTATTTAGTCTGTTTTAAACAGTTTTACCGTAAATTGAATATCTCTTTTGTACTTCACACAAAAGACGTTTATTCCAGTGAGAATTTTTTTAGGTGATCATAATACATGTACTCTTTTAGAGCACTTTTTGTAAGAACAACAAACAACACGTTCCTACACATCAAAGCGACGCCATTACCTCAGTCCAGGGTCGTGATTCCATAATTCTTTGCAACGAACCGCCGATGGCTGTTCGGCATCCACGCAACTGAAACTCACAAACGTAAACTTGCAGCAGGTGTTCGACGAAAATAAAAGAAAGGAGCAAAGGGCGCTAACATCCAACAGTTCTTACTATACAAGTTTTTACTATATTTCCTAACAGAAATCCGGCGTCTATTTGATCTGTTTTTAATCTCCTGTAATTAAAAATTTCACTCTGTCATAGGACGGGCAACATCCCCTATAAATTAATACTTATTTAAAGCTTGAAAACAGCCGTCCTAGGATGGGTTATATGCTAGTTATTTTTATAATTGTAAGTGATAATCCCGGAATAAAAAAACACGACAGAAAGTGCAGAAGATTTTGTTTAATAAGGATAAATTTAGGCTAGAGCCTTTAAATTATTTCAAAGCTGAACAAGAATATATAGCCTTCAATCCTCCCTTAAAACATACATTGCTTACACGACAGAACATGCAGGAAAGATATGATGAACATCCCCTGCACAAGTGACATGTTTACAGTAAAATATACTTCTTGGTAGGAGTTTGAAAGTTATTTTCAAGCAATGTTCACTGAGTGTTCACTTCATTGAGTGTTAATGTTTAAAATGTTCGGATTTGTACTATTGTAAAATACTGTTGTCACGCCGTCTTAAGGTGGTTTCACCTAAAATCTCTGCCTTATGTTTCCAATGGTAAAATTTCTTTTCATATTTTCTTCGCAATTAATGTATTCCCAAGGATGACAATTTGCACATCGATAAAACTAACTTTAATTTATAACATGGGATACTTAATATTTGCTAAAACATAACCATAATTAAGCAATGCAACATTTGTTTGTCTACTGACGTCATCAATGTACAGGTCGCGCCATCTATGAACAGGTCTGAACATTACTCACAGAAAAATGATTGCTTTTTAATATAGTTATGGTTATGTTTTAACAAGTATTAAGTATCCCATGCTATAACTTAAAGTTAGTTTTATGGATGTGCACATTTTCATCCTTGGGAATACATTAATTGCGAAGAAAATATGTAAAGAAGTTTTACCATTGGAAACATAAGACAGAGATTTTAGGTGGAACTACCTTAACTCAGTAAGATTTATATCAAGCTCCCAAACTTAGCTTGAACTTTTAAGTCATTTTACATGAACATCAAAGCTTAAAATAAATTCCCCGGTGGACGGATTTAATACACACAACAGATAAACGAATACACAAACAAAAATATTACATTTACGAGACTACAAACATGCCATCGGTTGAACTAAAGTAAATCAAAACGTAAAGGCAATTTGTGAATTTAACTGACACCGCAAGGGACAGCAGCCCACTAACTTGGCACATCATAACGGTAGTTGGATATGGTGACACATGCATCGCGCAACACTATAGGGCCTAAGTCAGTCTAGCTTGTAGTGTTCTTCAAAGTTTTACAGCGTGTATATGTAGCTTTGGGAACACTACGTAAAGCTTTTTCTTCTTATTCACTCACTTAAATTGAAACCGAGTCACTCAAATAAAGTTCACGAAAGATTTACTCACAGTTCGCCTTTTATTCAGCCGCACTTCACTAATGAAGAAACTTTTAAATCATAGCTCCAATAACAACAGTAGGCAATTAGTCGAATTAACGTGAATTAGTAAACACAATTGCAGTTTGAAAAGACTAACAGGAAATAAACAAAGGCTGTTCCATAAAAACTGAGAGTATTTTTTTTGAGTTGGAAACAGTGCGAAAGGAGGAAATAACCATGCACACGACTAACTGAATTAAGGAAGTATCTATGGCAACAGTTATTGGCCGTGGCAGATGATTCTGGTTTTGTTATTGCGCAGTTCGTCTGCATTTCGCCGTACAGCCATAGAGGTAAGTGATTCAGAGTTAAGAAGTGAAATGTGTTGTGCTATTAAATTTTGCTATCGTTTGGGCAAAACGGCTCCAGAAAAAGATGATTTAATGAAAAAAGCTTACAAAGATAAATGTTTGGGTGAGTCAACGATTTTTAGATGGCACCACGATTTCAAAACCGGGCGTTTGTCGGCAGAACTCGCTCCTAGACCTGGTCGACGTGAAAGTGTTGTTGCGGAGCGTATTGTTACACTGTTTGGGAAATCCTGAAAGAAGATCGACGAATGACATGTGAAGACACAGCGGCGTCAACTAATATTTCAAAAACGGCGGCATTCCGCATTCTAAGCTGCAAATTGCTGCTGCATTGTGTGTGTTCCAGATTGGTAACTTCATCACCTGAAGAGAAAACAATTGTTAGCCAGAGTTCAGGTGTGTCATGAATGGAAACAAATGATTGCAAAGTATCCATACTTTCTAAACACAGTAATAACTACCGATGAAACATGAGTCCACTATTTCGACCCCTTCACAAAGCGCGCAACGAGTGTCTGGAAACACACAGGATCACCTCCTCCGAAAAAAGTCCACCAAACCAAATCAGCTGGAAAAGTGATGATAATTTTCTTTGATCATAAAGGTGTAGTCTACCAGCATGACGTTTGTTCGCAAATTACTTCAATGCTGCGTATTACATTTCAGTCTTGAAGCGTCTGCGACGGTACATATCGATTAAGCGACCGGAACTGGTGGGCAAGTAGACCTTACACCATGATGACTCCAGCTCACATGTGGCTGCTTGTGTTTAACGTTTTCTTACGAAATGTAGTAATGAATTCATGCCACAACCTGCCTACAGTCCTGACCTCGCCCTGTGCGATTTCTGGTTGTTTCCAACAATGAAGGAGAAGTTCCGTGGCGGAACACTCCACACAGATTCTGACGTTATTCAAGCTATACAGGGGTCGCTAAAGCAGCTTCCACAAAATGCCTTCGTCACATGCTTTGAAAAGTGGATTGAACTATGGGGCCGTTGCATATCATCCGAGGGAAGATACTTTGAGAAAGAATAACGCATATTTTGCAATACTTACTTTTCTTCATTATGTGAGATTTTACTCTCAGTTTTTACGGAACGGCCGTTGTATTTACACCACAGATCAACAGACCCTATCGCTTACAGATTAGGACAGCTTCCACGACTACCACGAACGCTCCACACACAGTTGCTAGCTTAAGGTGGATCCGCCTAAAATCTTTGCCCTGTATTTCCAATGGACAAACTTCTGTAGCCATTTGTTTCAAAATTAATGCGTTCCCAAGGATGAAAATTTGAGCATCGATAAAAATAACTTTATGTTACAGCCTAGTATACTTAGTATTTTCTAAAACTTAACCATAATTATATAAAAAAAATTAATAACATTTCCTTTGATGGTGCTGAAACCAGAAAATAGATGGCGCGACCTGTACATTGATGACGTCAGTAGATAAAAAATGTTAGATTGCTTAATTATGGTTACATTTTAGAAAATATTAAGTATAATAAGTTATAATACGAAGTTATTGTTATAGATTTTCAAATGTTCATCCATGGGAACGCATTAATTGTGAGGAAAATGGCTACAGAAGTTTGTCCATTGGAAATACAAGGCAAAAATTTTAGGTGGGCAGTGATCTTGCTTGTCAACCATGCATACGTCATTCACCCAAAGACTGTTGCCAGATGGCATTCAGTGAGTGGGAAAATATAACGTTAAGGCTGAAACGCTAAGCCGCGGTGGCGCAGTGGTCTAAGGCGTTGGCCTCTGCTCATTCGTCCGTAAGGGGTCCGGGTTCGAATCCCGGTCAGGCATGGATGTTGTGTTTGTCTTACGGCACTGGCTCTCTCCCTTCCCTGGAACCAGTGACCCTAAATTAGGGACGGGCGACCGCTTATAGCCCATTGAGTTGCTTACGGCGGTCGTTAAATCTCCAATCAAAAAAAAAAAAAAAAACGCTAAGCGAGAACAAACTCAAAATTTACATAGAGAAAGACAACTGCCGCCCCGGTGGCGCAGTGGTCTAAGCGATGGCCTCTGATCATTCGTCCGAAAGGGGTCCGGGTTCGAATCCCGGTCAGGCATGGATGTTGTGTTTGTCTTACGGCACTGGCTCTCTCCCTTCCCTGGAACCAGTGACCCTAAATTAGGGACGGGCGACTGCTTATAGCCCATTGAGTTGCTCACGGTGGTCGTTAAACCTACAATCAAAAAAAAAAAAAAAAAAAAAAAAGAAAGAAAGACAACTAAAAATGAAAGTTAATTTAGAGTACACATCATAAGCTTGAAATGGAAATATGGAAGTTAGTTACTCTTACGGATTGCATCGCTAATGAACGCGTGCCGTAATAAGCTTTGTTTGGGTAAGATGTATTAATCCCTCTGAAGTTCACAGAAAAATGGTGACACAGAACAGGGCCGGATTAAGGGCGGGGGTCTATAGGGGCTATAGGCTTGAGGCCCACCATGACATAGGACCCAGGAGGCATGCCTGGTCAAATTACAGATAGAGAGATATAGAGAGAGGATAGATAGATAGATAGATAGAGAGGGTTATAAAACGGTTTTACTTCTATCTCGTATGATTTCCACTTGTTCAAAAACAGAGGCTGGAAAACAAACAGATGTCAAGCTAGTGACTCACCAAGGTAAAGGTTTCATGTGGCTGTGTACAACTGAGTCGACGAGACAGTTTCAGCATTTTCACTACCATCCATCCACACCTCCCAATTTGCAATTGGATTCCTTTAATGGTCGAAGTGCCCTATGATTTCACATTGTATAACAAAAAAGAGGAACTAAGAAAGGTATACAATTCTAAATTATTAGAAAAAAATCCAAGACAAAATCTTGGGATCTTAAGATTTTAACTCATGTTCTTTTGAGAGCCAATGAAAAACGCAGTGACTCATTTTGTAAACTCTGCAGATAACTTAGTAGTTACAATTTCGTGTTTTAATGGATTTCAGTAATGATTCTCAGTCATTAAGTTCTTTGGGGGCCCACTCAGATGTCTTACACTTGGGGCCCACTGAAATGTCTTAGCCTAGGGGCCCACTAAGGTCTTAGTCCGGCCCTGACACAGAATGGTAAGTGTAAAGAACAGAGAAAAGCTCAATCGGTATAAAGGTTTTAAGCTTGCAGAACAGGTGTGACAAACGAAGCTCAATAACAGGCCTTAGCAAACTCAAGACCATCTCAATAATGTGAAATCTCTTATTCAATAAGGCCGATGGATTAATGTGTCTGCTGTGAATGATATGTTAAACACAGTTATGGCTATGCATATGTTGTGGTGCATGACGACTTAGGATATCGGAAAGTGTTTGCCAGCTGGGTCTCAAAACAGCTGACCGTACAACACAAGCAAGAGAATTTGGAGATTTTCACCCATTTTTTGCAGCATTACGAAGAGTCAGACTTACTGGAAAGGATTGTGCCGCCCCAGTGGCGCAGTGGTCTAAGCGATGGCATCTGATCATTAGTCCGAAAGGGGTCCGGGTTCGAATCCCGGTGAGGCATGGATGTTGTGCTTGTCTTACGGCACTGGCTCTCTCCCTTCCCTGGAACCAGTGACCCTAAATTAGGGACGGGCGACTGCTTATAGCCCATTGAGTTGCTCACGGTGGTCGTTAAACCTAAAAAAAAAAAGGGATTGTAATTGGGGTAGAGACCTGGCTGCACCATTTTGACCCTGATAGCAAGAGACAAAGTATGCAGCTGAAACATCCTTCATCCCCGGCAGAAAAAAAGGTTCAAAAGTTCCCTGTGTCAAAAAATCTTACTCATCTTGTTTTGGGATGTGCATGGACCCATTTTGCAACGTTATCAGGTAGACGGACAAACTGTTAACAGTGCAACATATTCATCAATATTTAAAGATAAGTTAAAACCTGCAATTCCCAACAAAACGAGAGGATCTTGTCAAAAACTGTTTTTTTGTACCACGGTAATACTGATCCTCATACAGTGGCTGCAACCATGGCGACAACTCAAAACCTTAAGTCTCAAGCTCTTCCACTGTGAAAACACAAATTTGTCCGCGCCCCCTCTCTCAGGAGTAAGTTTCTCTCCCAACTAAGCTAGACGGACAGAATGTAACGCTGCAGATTTGTCGTCTTGACCCTTGCAGTACGTCACACCACATCCACCTTACTGCCTAGATCTTGCACCAAGCGAATTTCACCTCTTCGGTCGGCTTAAAGAAGCATTGCGTGTTCGATACGAGATAGAGCAAGCCTGAGGGATTTTCTTTCAGCAGGTGTCCATCCTGCTGCAATTTCTGCAAGGGCTCGCTCGAGCTAGGACGTAACCATCTGATGACTTCTTCCTGCGCCGTCAAAATGCTGACTCTGCAGGGATAAACTGAACTCGCTCAAAATTATTAAAAAGCGAAGGCGTTGCAAGAGCAATCCTGCCAGGATCCGACGGGTCTTCACCCAGACAGGATCAGTCGGGGGACCGGGCAATCCTAACTGCTCTCGCGGGACCACCAGACGTAGCTTAAAGTCAGGGCCAATGCTGTCCCAATATCTAAATCGTTCATACGCGGAAAAAATGGAATACTAAAGCTTGAACCCATCCCCGCAACATTTCCATTTTCTTTTAAATCCCTCTCATAATCCAAAGGAAGGTAGGGGTGATTTGTTGGAATGCGTGAAAACGTACAGAACTGTTCCCAAAAAAGTCTTATAACTGACGGATATATACACTGCTGGCCACCCAAAATACAACACCAAGGAGGAAGCATCAGATAGGCCTGAAATTCTCAGCATGCGTCCCCCGTGAGAGGACATGCAAACGATTAGCATTGCAGGGATTATGCAAATCATGCGCACCCGGCACGTCACCGAGAAGCACTATAAGAAAGGTGCACAGAAGACGGGGTGTAAGTAGTGGAAGTGTGTTGGGCTGTCAGACCTGTGCGTGGGAATAGTGGCTTATCGCGACAGCGGTTTATCGTACCGAGACATCGGCGCCCTTGTGGGACGATATTCAGCCACAGTGAGGCGAGTATGGATTCGGTGGGTGCAGGAGGGACGGACGGACCGACGTGAGCGATTGCCGCAGCTGCGCCACACCACCGAACGAGAGGATCAGCATGTTGTTCGGCGGGCATTGACGGCTCGAACCGCCACATCACGAAATTTAGCGCAGGAATTAGGGTGTGTTGCCCAACAACCTGTGTCAGCACGTACCGTTTGAGGTCGTCTGCAGGAGCGGGGACTTGTAGCACGGCGCCCATTGCTCCGATTACCATTGATGTTACACCACCGGCGAGTGCGGCGGCAGTGGGCAGTTGAACGGCGCACCTGGACTACGGAATGGCACGACATTGTCTTCTCCGACGAATCCCGCTTCTGCCTGCAACACCACCATGGTCGGATCCGCGTGTGGCGGCACCACGGCGAGAGACTGTATGACTCCTGCATTATGCATCGCCATGCCGGTCCGTCGCCGAGCGTTATGGTTTGGGTTGCAATTGGATATGACACCCGCACCCCTCTGGTACTCATCGCCGGTACGCTCTACAGCCACCGCACCACCACCTTCGTTTTGGAGCCTGTAGTCCTCCTTTACCTGCAGGACCTTCCAGCGGCCACGTTTCAACAGGACAATGTACGCCCGCACGTGGCACGCATCGTGCAACAATTCTTCACGGCCCACCAAGTGTCACTGCTGCCGTGGCCCAACTGTTCTCCTGATATGGCGCCCATCGAACACGTCTGGTTGCTGATCGGCAACCGAGTGGCCCGGCAAGCACCACACGCGACTACGCTTGATGAACTGTGGCAACGTGTGGAAGCAGCCTGGAGCGACATACCCCAAGCCCACATCCAAAGCCTCTTTCGTTCGATGCCGCGGCGGGTAGCGGCCGTTATTTCCAGCCATGGGGGCCACACGAACTATTGATGCCTGCGTGTTCCGAAAGTTGCACGAGCCTGTAATCTCAATCGTTTCATCTTTGTATCTGTTGTTATGAGTCCAGTAAATCTGGCTTTGCTATCTCGTGTCCTTGGTGCTGCATTTTGGGTGGCCAGCAGTGTATTTGCTTTCAAAACTGAAACCCGCAGAAACCATTCCTACTTTGCGAATGTTTTCCACCGATAAAAGCCTCCTGAGTGTTTTTGTAGAGAAACAGAAGTCTTATGCGAAGATCCGTATGATTAACGACACAATAATGAGTCTGAGAACAAAAAAGGAGTTTGCAACACCCAGCGTAGAGGATTAAGTACCTACGGTGTCACAAAACCCATTATTCTCCTGCCTAGTCGCCGTATTTCAATGCGTAGACTATGCGGAGTGTCGAAAGATACGCTCCTCACAGAAATCGCTGGCGACGACGAGTCACGAAACCAACGAACAGTACGTGTCTCATCTTCGGAATTCCGACACGATTTAATCTGTCTTTATTTCTCCGCTGAGCAATGCTCAGGGACGCGAGAAATGAGAAACACTTGACAAGGTAGTCGAAGGAAATAGAAAAGCGAAGATCCTAACCAATAGAAAAAGAACTAGATTCTATAAATTTTGAAATATTATTATTATTTTTTTTTTTTTGATTGGAGGTTTAACGACCACCGTGAGCAACTCAATGGGCTATAAGCAGTCGCCCGTCCCTAATTTAGGGTAACTGGTTCCAGGGAAGGGAGAGAACCAGTGCCGTAAGACAAACACAACATCCATGCCTCACCGGGATTCGAACCCGGACCCCGTTCGGACGAATGATCAGAGGCCGTCGCTTAGACCACTGCGCCACCGGGGCAGCAAAATATTATTTGCTCTCCCCAGAATGCAATAAATAAAATCTTAGTAAAGAAAAAATCTTTTGTTAACGACCACCGTGAGCAACTTGGTGGGCTATAAGCAGCCGCCGGTTCCTATTTCCGGGAGATTGGTTCCAGGTAGGGGGAAAAGCCATTGCCGTAAGACAAATACACCACCCATACCGGGATTCGAACCTAGTAGAACGGTCAGAAACCAGAGCTCAGGCCACTGCGCCACCAGGTGTTGTTTTGATTTTCCATATCTGAAAAACTCTTCATAGCTGCAAGGCATCACAGAAAATTGAAATTCTACCCGTTAATAAGGAAAACACATGGAATGTTACGAACAATTTCAAATTGTTGGGTTATTCCCGCGTTACCTAAAACGTAATCCAATATGTAAAAATCTTTACTACGATCATCAGGTTTCGACTTAGAAAACAATGACCATGGACAATGGTTTGGTCTTCCCTTCTCTTCCAAGATCTTTTCAATCTAAATACCAATAGAGAAATACTCACCGATTCAGCCTTCGTTGGATGTCATCGGAAATTTGGTTTAACTGCGATTTTAAAAACGCTTTACTGAAATACAAGAAACCGGTAAAATAAAGCGATTTTCAAGAGATTTGTTACGCTTACTTTTGTAGTGAAGCGTTTTGCACGCTGCAGAGAAATTCAATTACTGACGGTCGCGGGAGCTTTTTTTTTTTTTTTTTGATTGGAGGTTTAACGACCACCGTGAGCAACTCAATGGGCTATAAGCAGTCGCTCGTCCCTAATTTAGGGTCACTGGTTCCAGGGAAGGGAGAGAGCCAGTGCCGTAAGACAAACACAACATCCATGCCTGACCGGGATTCGAACCGGGACCCCTTGCGGACGAATGATCAGAGGCCAGCGCCTTAGACCACGGCGCCACCGGGGCGGCAGCGGGAGCTTCGATCATCGACCAGAAGAGAGATACCCCTCGCCGCCCCGGTGGCGCAGTGGTCTAAGCGATGGCTTCTGATCATTCGCCTTAGTTGGGTCCGGGTTCGAATCCCGATGAGGTATGGATGTTTGTCTTTCGGCACTGGCTCTCAATGTGTTACTTGATCAACACTGGCTCTCTGTGTACATTGATTATTTAGCATACTGTAAAACCATGTTTGATGTGTACTTGTTCATAATGTGTTACTTGATCAACACTGGCTCTCTGTGTACATTGGTCATTTAGCATACTGTAAAACCATGTTTGATGTGTACTTGTGCATAATGTGTTACTTGATCAACACTGGCTCCTGTGTACATTGGTCATTTAGCATACTGTAAAACCATGTTTGATGTGTACTTGTTCATAATGTGTTACTTGATCAACACTGGCTCTCTGTGTACATTGGTCATTTAGCATACTGTAAAACCATGTTTGATGTGTACTTGTGCATAATGTGTTACTTGATCAACACTGGCTCCTGTGTACATTGGTCATTTAGCATACTGTAAAACCATGTTTGATGTGTACTTGTTCATAATGTGTTACTTGATCAACACTGGCTCTCTGTGTACATTGGTCATTTAGCATACTGTAAAACCATGTTTGATGTGTACTTATTCATAATGTGTTACTTGATCAGTACTGGCTCTCTGTGTACATTGGTCATTTAGCATACTGTAAAACCATGTTTGATGTGTACTTGTTCACAATGTGTTACTTGATCAGTACTGGCTCTCTGTGTACATTGGTCATTTAGCATACTGTAAAACCATGTTTGATGTGTACTTATTCATAATGTGTTACTTGATCAGTACTGGCTCTCTGTGTACATTGGTCATTTAGCATACTGTAAAACCATGTTTGATGTGTACTTGTTCACAATGTGTTACTTGATCAGTACTGGCTCTCTGTGTACATTGGTCATTTAGCATACTGTAAAACCATGTTTGATGTGTACTTATTCATAATGTGTTACTTGATCAGTACTGGCTCTCTGTGTACATTGGTCATTTAGCATACTGTAAAACCATGTTTGATGTGTACTTGTTCACAATGTGTTACTTGATCAGTACTGGCTCTCTGTGTACATTGGTCATTTAGCATACTGTAAAACCATGTTTGATGTGTACTTGTGCATAATGTGTTACTTGATCAACACTGGCTCTCTGTGTACATTGGTCATTTAGCATACTGTAAAACCATGTTTTATGTGTACTTATTCATAATGTGTTACTTGATCAGTACTGGCTCTCTGTGTACATTGGTCATTTAGCATACTGTAAAACCATGTTTGATGTGTACTTGTGCATAATGTGTTACTTGATCAACACTGGCTCTCTGTGTACATTGGTCATTTAGCATACTGTAAAACCATGTTTTATGTGTACTTATTCATAATGTGTTACTTGATCAGTACTGGCTCTCTGTGTACATTGGTCATTTAGCATACTGTAAAACCATGTTTGATGTGTACTTGTGCATAATGTTGTTACTTGATCAACACTGGCTCTCTCCTTCCCTGGAACCAGTGACCCTAAATTAGGGACGGGCGACTGCTTATAGCCCATTTGAGTTGCTCACGGTGGTCGTTAAACTTCCAATAAAAAAAAAAAAAAAAAAAAAAAAAAACCATGTTTGATGTGTACTTATTCATAATGTGTTACTTGATCAGTACTGGCTCTCTGTGTACATTGGTCATTTAGCATACTGTAAAACCATGTTTGATGTGTACTTGTTCATAATGTGTTACTTGATCAGTACTGGCTCTCTGTGTAAATTGGTCATTTAACATACCGTAAAAACCATGTTTGATATGTACTTGTTGATGTGAAACACCTCTATCATGCCTGCCTGTCTGTCATGTCTCTGTACCACCAAGTCCAATAAATCATTTAAACAAAAAAAAAACCCTTCAATCAACAACAACAACAAAAATATCCCTCTTCCGCTACACAAGTTTTCCCAGCCATAAATCATAAACATCACTTGTGCTTTTGATGAAGTGTCATCTACAAACAAAGTGTGTAACATATCTTTTTATGTGCATCTGTGTTTTCCGAATAGGGCAAAAGATTAAACAAGCAGTACTTACTTTTTAAGGACATCTTTACCGAATCGACTATAACGAAGTAAATTTTTCTGTCATTTTTGTCCACCCCGGGCATCGAACCCGGGTCCCCTCATTCCGGAATAAGTCGTTCTCCCAACTGAGCTACGCGGACGTATGCTCTCGCTACTATCTGTCTTTATCTCATGTGCGCCCTGAGGTGCAGGCACGTCACATAAGTGAGGTAGATTAATGAATTATATTGTCGTAAAATCAATAAAATAGAACTGGTTCAGTATACCTCCAGAACAAGATGATCAAGTTTTGTCGAAATCGAAGCATTTTTTACGCTTTCTAACCGTAGGTTGAAGAAGCGTATATGCTCCAGCTTTGTCCGTCTGTCTGTCCGTCTGCCGTCCGCCCGATAACTCGCGTAAAAATGGTTCAAGTTCGGTGAAATTTTAGTATGTGGTAGGGGACCACCTGAGGATGAACCCTATTTAAAATGGACGCAATGAGGTCAAAGGTCAGGGCATAGGAATGGGATCCATTCCATTGCCTTATGCATCATAACTTGCGTAAAAATGGTTCGATTTCGATGAAATTTTAGCAGGTGGTAGGGGACCACCTGAGGATAAACCCTTTTGAAAATAGACGAAATGGGGTCAAAGGTCAGGACATAGGAGCACGATCCATTCCATTGCCCTTATGCATCATAATTTACGAAAAATGTTTCGATTGCGACAAAACTGTAGTTGGACGTGCCCTCTCGAGCACTTCACATTTTGCTCAGTATGTTGGGTAAAAGTGCCTGTACTCCCGAAGTTTGCGCTCCAATCATGCATAAGGGTATGTGCTATTTTTCTCACCACCTTTTCTAGCCGATCTGTGCATATTTACTTGATTTTCATAGTAATATTACCTGCTGACCACGCCCTTCTGCGTTCTGAAGGGTGCGCTCTGTGTATACGTTCCAGTGCCTTCTGTTCCTTTACTGTGCACCTCGCTCAAGTAATTAGCTGTCAGCAATCTTCCCAGCTACGTTTCCGCACCGGTAAGTGAATATTATAGCAATATTCCTTCATATTTCATCTCGGTGGGTTTGTTTACCATCTGGCCATCGTGACTCGCCTTGACTGTCTTCTATATTCCATCAGCGTTGCTATACGTTGCTTTCTGTGCTTGTGTTCCTGAGCTTATCTACCCTTCTCCCGGTTACGTCATCTTCCATTAGTGGTCCTCCGGTGACGTCGTCTTCCATTAGTGGTCCTCCGGTGAAGTCATGGTCTCACAGTTGTGACATCTCTCTTACAGCTTTATTTGTGTCGTCATCGTTTGTCACTCAGCCTTCGTTCACCTGTTCGTTGTGCCTTCCCCATTTGTCTTCCTAGCAATTGTGCAGTCTACCACCGCTCATGGCTTGTGCAATATCAACAGAATATCTTCCACCACTGATGCCTCCACCAGATGTTCTGCTTCAAGATAAACTTCAGCACTCTTTGTCGGACCCCACTACCACACATTCAACGCTTTTGCCGTCATGCCTGGACTTCCTTGTTTCTCGACAGGATTCAAATCTTACTCTTCATCTTCCTGAATCTTCGCCCCGAGGTAAGTCTCTACTAGCCTCTTTAGCTTTAGGGGTGAAATATGCTGCCCTCCCCAATAGAAAACTTACTGTGTACACATCAGCTCTGCATGAACTTGTTCCTCCAGATGCCATTACACATGTTGCACGTAAACCTAGCTCTGTGCTTATTTATTTTTCCTCTCCCGCTCATGTTGCACGAGTTATGTCTTCTCCTATCTTTGTTGGTGATCAAAGTCTGTTCGCCATTCCTCTCGCACAGTGCCCTATCTTTGTAAGCATGTCTTCTGTTCCACCAGAAATTTCTTATGATATCCTCCTTGGTTTTCTTTCTCGTTGTGGACTTGTTATTGGTCCAATTTGTACCTTACCTGCCGCATTAGACGAGCAAGGAGCTCGTCCTTATCTTAGTTTCCGACGACAGGCTCTCGTCGTGTTTCCGGACGAAGCTTCGATTATTTCCTGTCCTACCACATTCCAAGTAGTCTGTGGTAGACATATTCGTGTTGTGAATGTTTATACTGCTCTATATTGCTTGTTATGTAAATCATCTCCGTGCTTCTTGCCCAGCTAAAAACGCTGCATTATCACCTGCCCCTCTTGGCTCTTCTGCTCTCACTGCGTCGTCTGCTAAGCCTTTTCAGTCTGCACCTTTATTGTCTTATTCCACTGCATGTACTTTACCCTCTGTACCAGGTGGGTTGTTCCATCCTCCTGTGTCACATTATCCACTCTCTGTGGCCTTGGACTTCAGCACTTCGACAAGTTCTTCCTTACTCTCATCATACCCAGCTTCTTTCCTTCAACCGCTGTTTTCCCCTTCGGGTACACCTATTCCATCTGTGAATACTGTTCCTCTGGCCTACCCATCTTCCATCACTGTGTTTCCTCCAGACTCATCAGCTCTTTCTCCGTTCAACAGTTTGCCGTCTCTACCTGCTCTTTTCATTGCGCCGCTCCACGACTATTCCAGTTTGTTGCCTCAGCCTGGTTCCTCCACCATTTTGCACCAGGATTTTTCTACAATGCTTGCTTCATCTTCAGCTGCTACGATCTCCACTGTGCCCCTTGTGGACTCCCCGGCGTTTCTTCTGCAATCTCCCTTGGACTCGTCTCACTTTGGTGAGAGCACATCGGTGGTCTCCCCTCCGCCGAGTACGGAACACATCACCGTCGGCCCGGACTTGGCTTCGGCCATTGTTCCTTCTCACTGCTCTTCTGACCCGTCGTTACCAGCCTCTGGTTCTTCACCCATAATCTCCGCATCACTTGACGACACACTAGTACGTTCATCATTGCCCGGCTTGTCTTCTTGCGCCGCCGGTTCTTCGAAACATTCTTCAACTGCTGCCTTCCCAGTTTCCTTGGACACTTCTTCAGCTACGGACTCAGGTTCTGATCCTACAGAGTACTCGGATACTTCTCTGCCTCCAAACTACTCAGCACATCTTTCTGCTTCCGAGTGTCCACTTCTTTGTGCTAAGCACCCCCATGAGACTGCTCCGGCTGATATCAAGAAAGCTCTCCATTATCTCACCTTAATTAAGATCCCTGTACTATTTCGTGAGAATTGTAGCTCTCGAATAACTTACAACAAAGCTCTAGACTCCTGTTCTGCCAGATCGTACTTCAACCTCCCGTACACGGCAGATAGGGGCTTGTCGATGGCTCGGTGATTTGATCTTCTGCGTCCGTCCTCCAAGCCCTCAGTCACGCCTTCGTCAACTGCATCTGCAGCTCCGTCCGGGCCTATTTCCGTTTCCATTCTACCGTCTCCGCGTCCCATTGTTGCACCACCTCCGTCCTCTGTTGTTCTACAATCTCCATCTCCGCTCGACCTGTCGTCTTCCGCTCAGCTCCTCTATTTCGGCGCCCTTAACAGGGGCCATTCCAAAGAAACGTGTACGTCGCTCCTCTCAGCGCCCGCGGAAACGTCGTGCCAAAATCAAAGTTTCTTCAGCTGTTCCTGTTGTGTCTGTACCATGTTCTCCACTTCCACCACAGCCATTTCCACAAGACTTTGCCAATGATGATGACTTCATTGACGCCTTCACTCTTTGGGAAGAATTACCTTTACTATTAGTCTGACTTTGCTCCTGCCTAGGCGTTCTATGTACTATCGTTCTGGTTTTCGGATTTGTCTTACACCCATCATTTGAACTTTACGAGTATTATCCATCGTGTTTATTATCTTGTTGTATTGTGTTGCTCCTGTTCTACGAGTATCTCCTGCGTGCCCACGTTGTATTGTATCTTCCTTATCTCATGCATACTTCATGTTCTTCCTGTTATAGTGTTATAATCCCATGCTATGGTCTGTCGCTCACTATGTACTTGTTGTATTATGCTGCCCCTGTACTATGAGTGCGGCCTGCGTGCCCATGTTCTCATGTTTCTCCTTACTCTGTGCATACTCCATGTTATACCTGTGTATCTCCTATATCCCGGTTTCGTATGTGCTATATTGGTTTCTCGATTTTGCTCATACTTCTTTGCTTACTATAGTGATATCACCTGTAGTATGTATGTGCCCGAATTATGTATACTCTTATTGTTTGACCTGCATCCATATGTACCATTTAGTGTATAATTCCTCGTGCTTTTCTATTGTTTTTTGTTCGCCCTCGTTTCTTGAGTGGCATGCGAGCACACGCGTTCATTTTGTATGCTTCTTTTCCCATGAATGCTCACGCAATTGCCTGTGACTCCTCCGTGCTATTGCCTTTATATTAGCTCCTGTTCTCAGCCCTGGTGTTATTGTATACACTCCGTATTTTATAATACCAGTGCCCACGATTTCTATTTCGTTATCTTTAGTGCTCCTCATGTATGCCCTATGTTATTGCCTGTGATTTTGTCCGAGTGTCGTATGTCCTTTGTTCATGTTTTTATGCCTTATTTCATTGTATGCTCCTAGTTGTGCAATAAAGCGATTCTGAAAGACAAAACTTTATCATGTTGTTCCGGAAGCCATTGTATGAACCTGCTCTGTTGAATATCATCGAATGGGTTTAAAGGTCAGGACACAGGAGCGAGATTTATTCCACAGCCATTATCCTCATAACTTGAATAATGATTTCTGGTATCCAAAGTAATCGAGGTAGTTGCCTTCAATGCACGATCTTAAAAAACAAGAGTCACTCACAATACAAATTTAAATTCGTTGGCTGAATTTAAAGATTTTATTGTATATAAGAACTTTCGGATTTCCCTAGAACCCATCATCAGATACAGGAGAAGGAATAAATTTAAATAAAGTGTTACGTGAACATAATATAGATATCAGATATGAATATGACATAATGTCACGTGGCATCAAATTGTCAAACGACGTGGCATGTATCATGAAATAAAGAAAATAAAGGAAATAGAATGCAGGTATACATATAATACTGCATTGTAAAAATAAAGGAAGGTTAGTAGGTATAAATTGTGTTGTTCTCATCAGGAGCCACAACAAAGAGCACTACAGCAGAAATCGAGATTAAGTGATTTCGTCCTCAGTTTGCCTCGTATTCGGTACTGTAAATAGTTTCCAGATTGTAGGTACAGATACTGGAACATTGTCATTACAGCATAAATGTCTCTGAGTAGCAATTACAAGGCTCTCAGTGAACAGCTACGCAGAGCCATCACGCATTCATCTAGTTTCAGCAGACGAAAATGTGAAATTAACAAAATTTTCAACATCACCCTAAACCATGGATTTCCCACCTTTATCATAAAAAAAGCTCTTAAGAAGCTCCACCAAGAAAACTCAACTACTCTCCAAAGGGACCAACAACCTCGTAGATATATAGGTTCAATAGATTATTATCCAACCATAACACCTGTTCTCAAAGCCATTTGCAGAAACTTTCACCTGGATTTTGGAATACGTACTACAAACATTTTCCAGTTAATTAAAAAAGATCGAGACCAGGTAACAAAGCTAAACAAATTTGGCGTTTACAGCATCCCCTTAAAAAGTATTGATGATGACACTCCAGATAGTAAATATATAGGATCTACAAAACGTACACTAGCAACAAGACTGAATGAACATAAATACGCCGTAAAGAATGGACTTAAAAATTCTGCATTGTCTCGACTCGTTTGGGATGGCCTGCACTCTCCAATTTGGAATGATGCTTCCATCATCGTAACACCTAGTGCTGTCTCTACATTGCTGTTCACTGAGAGCCTTGTACTTGCTACTCAGAGACATTTATGCTGTAATGACAATGTTCCAGTATCTGTACCTACAATCTGGAAACTATTTACAGTACCGAATACGAGGCAAACTGAGGACGAAATCACTTAATCTCGATTTCTGCTGTAGTGCTCTTTGTTGTGGCTCCTGATGAGAACAACACAATTTATACCTACTAACCTTCCTTTATTTTTACAATGCAGTATTATATGTATACCTGCATTCTATTTCCTTTATTTTCTTTATTCCATGATACATGCCACGTCGTTTGACAATTTGATGCCACGTGACATTATGTCATATTCATATCTGATATCTATATTATGTTCACGTAACACTTTATTTAAATTTATTCCTTCTCCTGTATCTGATGATGGGTTCTAGAGAAACCCGAAAGTTCTTATATACAATAAAATCTTTAAATTCAGCCAACGAATTTAAATTTGTGTTGTGAGTGACTCTTGTTTTTTAAGATCGTGCATTGAAGGCAACTACCTCGATTACTTTGGACTATTTCTGCACGAATTCGAATTCTCCTAATGATTTCTGGTATGTTGGAAAGCGTATCATAATCAATACATTGAATGGTTTTACTAACTTGTTACGTAAGTTATGACGCATAAGGGGGATGGAATGGACCCCGCTCCTATGTCCTGACCTTTGACACCAATTCTCCCATTTTCAATAAGGTTCCTCCCCAGGTTGTCCCCCTACCACATACTAAAATTTCATTGAAATCGAACCATTTTTACGCGAGTTATCTTGTGGATAGACAGACGGACAAAGCTGGAGCATATACGCTTCTTCAACCTACGGTTGGAAAGCGTAAATAATAGAAGGGGAAATGATCAAGCATTTCCTTTAACAGGAAAAAGAACACCTGATGAATATCCAAAGAAGTTACGTACTTTTACGACTATTTCAAAGTTAAGGTTTCTGGTCTTAAAAGAAAATCCACCGACCCAAAGAGCAATCGCTAAGTCGCTAAAAATCTCTGTATCGACTGTAAACAAAGTAATAAACAAAGATTTGAATCTGAAAAAAGAAAAAAAAAATGTTCATCGCCTTTTGCCTGGGCACGTGGCTGAGCGCAGAACACGGTGTAGGCTTCTTCTTGAAAATCACTAAGCCGGAGACAGATGCAAATTTATTGTGACTGTTAATGAAGCATGGATCTACCTAAACAACTGCAACTGAAAAAGATCGATTTATTATCGCAAAAGAGCAGAAAAAACTTATTTTGTCAAATCAGGTATTTAGATATATGGAATAAAATGCATTTTCAATTCGATAACATTTGCAATTACGCCTTCTAGAGGCGAAGTTATGCAGCGTACAAAAAACCGGAAAGCCAAGATCACCGTTCTCACATTTCAAGCTTTCCAATGGAAAAAGAATTTTTGAAATCGTACTACTAGTTGCAGAAATATGGTGACTACAGACGAGCGGACAAAGTGATAAGTATAAACTTGTACTTTTTTTTTTTTTTTTTACAAAAAGTGCTAAAAATAACTTCATGTACTAAGTTCGTGAGTTTTATTTCTAGATCACATATTTAGCAGAACATTGACCTTCAGTTTTATCACGATTTTCAGTAAGTAAAATGTTGGTAATCCATTGAAACAATCTGACCCTGCGAAATACACTGCTGGACAATTGCTAAGGACGTATCATAAACGGCTATATAGCGCGTAAAAAAGTAAGTGTGGTTGGATGCCAAGTGAAATAAAATAATGTCAGAATGCCAGGACATTACAAGAAAGACAATTTATTGTGCTCTGAAATCCAGAAGGCTTTGGAACGTGTTCAAGGGACAAACAGGCCATTTTGTGCAGAATACGTAAACGTGAAAAAAATGCAATTACCGTCCGCAGGCGTTCCGGCGTAAGATGTCAATACGGGATATGGCCACAATGGAGGGCGATGCAAGATTCCACACGTCGTGTCATGCTTTGCACAACATTATCAAGCAGCTGTTGGGGTAATTTATCCCATTCCTCTGTCAGTGCACGGATGAGGGTGTCCTTGTTTATTGGAGGGCATTGGCGACCAGCAAGACTCCTCCCCAAAGCATCCCACACATTTTCAATGGGATTCTGATCTGGAGAACGTGCTGGCCATACGAGGCTCTCAAGACACTCCTGGACAGCGACTGTTCGATGACATGTTGCGTTGTCGTCCATGAAAATGAATCTATCACCCACAGCACCACGGAACATGCGAACATGAGGTAGCAGAACATCATTAATGTATCGTTGGCCAGTCATAGTCCCAGTTGGAAGCACATAGAGGGACGTACGGCCATTGATCATGATGCCAGCCCATACCATGACACTACATGTCGGATATCCTGTATGTTTGCTGGACAATATGCAGTACCACTATCACGCCAGATCAGTTGTCGTCGACAATCAGACGATAGACTGTATCTACTCTCATCTGAGAAGAGGACAGCAGACCAGTCGTTATCAGTCCAATTGCGATGTTGATGGCACCATTGCAAACGGGCGGTACGGTGACGTCTGGACAATGGGATGCACACAACAGGACGGCGGGCGTATAGTCCTCCTTCATGCAAACGTCTGGCGACAGTTTTTCGGAAAATCCGCTTGCCAGTAGCAGCCATAAACTGATTTGCTACCTCACTAGCTGTGCTGCGCCGGTGTCTTTTTGTTGATAGCACTATGTACCGATCTTCTGCAGGTGTCGTACTGCGAACACGACCTCCCCCGTGACGTTTGCTACTCTCTCCATTTGTTTGAAATGATTTCCAAAGCCTTGAAACAACACTGTGGCTGACGTCGAACTCCCTGGCAACATCTGTTATTTTTCGCCCTTCTTCAATCTTGCCAATAATACGGCCACGCGTAAAATCATCTAGGTGATGTCGGGAAGACATACTGAAAATTGCAAGTTCGTCAATTGATTCTTTCCCTTTCAACTTTGCGTTTGAACAACAACGGTCAATACGCGTCAAATCCTTGATATCTCTTATCAGCGCTTATGACGTCACGAACAAGTTCGGCAATCCAAAACTTGCATACGCACAACACGTCTTACTGTATCCCGCACTTATGCTAATTTCCACATTTTCCTGCCTTCTATTTTATGGTTGCTATAGTTGCTATTGTCATCCGTCCTTAGCAATTGTCCGGCAGTGTATATGGATTTACGGCAGCTTCAAAAACATCTTCATGTAAACATTAAGGTGCGAATTCGAGATATTGTGTGGAATGGGAGCGCATTTGGAATTATATATAAGAACTTTGTACGAAGCAAAATCACTATTTTTCAAGTGGCTGTACAATAAATTCATGCTGACAAACGGTGTGATAATATTCGCTGTCTTCATTTTAATAGCACAGCATCGTCAACAATTTTTTTAATACGACGACGAAGGGTATTTTCAACTTCTTTTCCTGCTGGCAGAGTATGAGAACCGAGATTATATTTTTGTGTGTGTGTTTTATAATCAAATGCAGATTCCTAGAGTATTAATACACGCCCTGACAAAAAATTTACGACTCTTTATAAGTGAGATAATGAAAGGCAATATACACCAATATTTTCGAACCTATGCACAACGAAGTTGAAGCGAGATTCGAACACATTCGATATGTGCAAACTTCGTTATAAGCGGACAGATTAGAAAAAAAGAGGGGGGGGGATTTTCGACATATTACAAAGGTAAATAACATTTGCTAATTGAAAACTGTAGCTACCAAAATAGTTTGTGTGAGATCAGAAATAAGCAAACGAATGTGTAAAAACACAATTTTTCCCGTGACGGAGATCGAGCGCCCCTTCACTCCGGAGTAAGTTGCTCTCCCAACTAAGCTACACGGACGGAATGCATTGTTGCCGCAGATTTTTTTTTGATTGGAGGTTTAACGACCACCGTGAGCAACTAAATGGGCTATAAGCAGTCGCCCGTCCCTAATTCTGGGCCACTGGCTCCAGGGAAGGGAGAGAGCCAGTGCCGTAAGACAAACACAACATCCAAGCCTCACCGGGATTCGAACCCGGACCCCTTCCGGACGAATGACCAGAGACCATCGCTTAGACCACTGCGCCACCGGGGTGGCTGCTGCAGATTTGTCGTCTTGACACCTCTGTGGTACGTCACATCATCTCCCTCTTAATGTTTTGTTTTTATTTGAAACGAAGTAGGAATTTTTTCATTAATTCAAGACGATGTGTGGAACAAACATCACACATTTTTCGAGAAACCCAACGGCCAGTACACCCATCTTTACGTTCGGGAGCCAATGTGAAAACACAAATTTGTCCGCGCCCCCTCACTCGGGAGTAAGTTGCTCTCCCAATTAAGCTACACGGGTGGAATGTATCGCTGACGTCTTGACAAGGCGCTTTACCTCTGTAGTACGTCACAAATGTAAACATTAAAGTAACTGCCGAAAATTTGAAATTTCACCTGTTACGTTTTACGTCGGATATATGAGCCAAATCTTGATTGTTTTGTGGTTATGATTGATGTTTTAAACGTTTCTTAACTTCCTCTGACCCGATGGCTGAGATGTGTTTAGACGCGAAATATCACCGGCATGGTGCAGTCGGTTAACGCGCTGTCTGCAGTGTGGGAGGTGGACCTTTTTCAACTGCAGACTAGCTGGTCCTGCCGGCCATCTAGTCTGCAGTTTTTTCGCTGAATCCCCAGGCTTGCATGCGCGAATGCCTAGATGGCTCCCTGCCAAGTCGGCCCCGGACGCACCTTGTCCCTGGTCCTCGTACTGTGAAGTGGAAGGCAACGGGAACTCACCACGGAGTACATTATTTCCCCAAGAATTTCTCACCATGTCTTTGCTCGGTTCATTATGATGAACTGCCTACGTCCCTGTCTAAGGACATGGCACTTCTATATATACGATATGCAGAATAAACTCTAAGATTTTCTAAACAGAGATTAAGTGACCGAAAGGTGGCGATGGGAGGGGATAAAAGACAGCATTTGCCCATGAAATGTGTGTTTTTTTTTGTTTTCTTTTTATTGGAGGTTTAAGGACCACGGTGAGCAACTCAAAAGGGCTATAAGCAGTCGCCCGTCTCTAATTTAGGATTATTGGTTCCAGGGAAGGGAGAGAGCCAGTGCCGTAACACAAACAACATCCATGCCTCATCGGGATTCGAACCCGGACCCCTTTTGAACGAATGATCAGAGGCCATCGCTTAGACCATTGCGCGACCGGGGCGGCGAAATGTATGTTTGGAGAGAGTGTGCATCGCGGGGATGTAGTAAAAACTCAACTGAAACATTCTTGTGGTCACGGGAACTGACCTATCTGTAAAGGGAACCGCGGGATTTCGTCAACAACAGGTAATTCCTTCTTTTCCAGTGAAAGAGGGCTGCTTAAAAAGCTGTGTTAATACCACTTATTTTGTTTGCTGATAACCGTGATAAGCTTCAATATATGCGGTTTTTTTCAAAAACTATTGCTCATAATATGCGGTAAAGATAACAAGGGAAATATTACTAAGTTTAAGGGTTCCATAAAAATTTCGGTTTATGCTGGAATTCGCATTCTGCAAGCTCGTTATATGTGGTATAACGAAGTAAATTTCTCCGTCATTTTTGTCCACGCCGGGGTTCGAACCCGGGTCCCCTCATTCCGGAATAAGTCGCTCTACCAATTGAGCTACGCGGACGTTCGTTATCGCTGCTATCTGCCTTTATGTCGTGTGCATCCTGCTGGGCAGGCACGTCACATCTCCCCCTCCCTGAAAGAGGGCCGGGGGCATGGCCCACGGGTCAGCCGTGACCATGAATCGTTGCAGGCTGCCATCCGCTGTAGAACGTGCACTTGAGAACTCCCAGTCAATCTAGTGTGTGGAATACAACGTCACACACATTGATTTTTCGAAGCGCTGAAGAAGGGATTCTCTTATTTTTCCTCTCTCGCGGTGTGGAAAGAACATCACACCATTGCGAGATGTTGAACGGCCGGGTCATCCGGAAAGTTCGGGCGCCATTATAACGAAGTAAATTTCTCCGTCATTTTTATCCACGCCGGGGCTCGAACCCGGGTCCCCTCATTCCGGATTAAGTCGCTCTACCAATTGAGCTACGCGGACGTTCGTATCGCTGCTATCTGCCTTTATGTCGTGTGCGTCCTGCTGGGCAGGCACGTCACAGTGGGTTAGACTTTATAACAGGACTGATGACGCTTCACTTTGTCCTTTATAAAGATCCTATGGCTGCAGTATGACTCATGTAAGCACTGGAAAACCCTTGGATCTGACGGAATCAAAAAAGGTCTAATTGAAGGCGCACTTTTAGAGGAAGCCACCATGAATAAAACAGATGAAATAACTCATTTCTCAAAAGCAAACAATTTAAAGATGTTTAGCGTCTGGATGACAAAGGATCTACATTCAAAATGCAAAAATGCGGCAGGAAACTAGATTTAAACAGCGTGCCCGTCGTGCTGTTAGGAGGATTGTACGTAAAAACCAGGTCTTCCAGTGTTCAGCAACTGACCGTTGAACACAACCAAGGCCAGAAGAGACCAGTTTTGACCCGAATTGTGCTTAGGGAGTTAAAAATTTGCGTCTTGGAAGTTGTCTGCCCATTCAGAAGCCACATGGCTCAGCCAAAAACAGAAAAATCCGCTTACTGTGGGGCCGATAATGGCGTGAATGGAATGGATGGTAGAGCAATGGAAGAAAGTTGTGTGGTGAGACGAATCACGCTATACATTGTTTTGCATCGATAATCGGCAGAGTGGCGAGAAACTCATAAAGCGACAGACCAAGGCCGTCTAGAAAGCACAACGCCATGCCATTAGAGATGAGTTCCCTTCGTTTGTGACGCCACTCTTACGCTACACTGCCTGATACGCCGATGTCGTGTTGACGTCATACACGACAGCGTTGGAAACCAATTGGAAGCCATGGTTTTTGCGTGACGTCACTGAAAGAGGGAACTCATCTCTCTAATGTCACAGTATTGTATTTTCTAGACGGCCTTGGATGGACCTGCCTGTTGCGCCTTGTGTAATCCAAGCATCTGGAAGGAGCGCTATGTTATGGTGGATGTTCTGTTGGTACGGACTGGATTCGCTGATGCCAGTGGAAGGTAAGATGTCATCCAGGGAATACCCGAGTGTTGTAGCGGACCAAGTGCACCCTACAATGTTACACTTCATTTTTGCATGTGACAATATCTTTATGGATAATGCAACAGCACGTCGTACTGGAGTCTAGAAAGAATTACTTCATGTGCATGAGGAGGACTACGTCCCTAGCCTTCCCAGTCCCATGACCTCAGTCCAATTGAAAATGTGCGTAGCATTCTGGAAAGTTCTCTTCGGGGTGTGTTTATGTCCTCTTCTGTCAACAGTAACAGAATTCTGTGATATTTTGCTGCACGAATAGCTATCAAACCTATACGAACTCTGGCACTTCATAGAATTCATGCTGCGTTGCATATTTGCTCTGATTAGTAACATAGGTAACTCTACTCGGATCATGTCATACATTGCTGAAGGTGAGGATCTCTTTAAGCGATCGGTGTACCTGATAATTTTTCTGCGCTCCCAAACTGAAATGCTCACATAGCGACCGGGTTTTACGGCAAAACAATTCTACCCTTCCTCCTCGTCTCAGCTGCGCCGACGATAAACCTACATCTGGTGATAAGCGTTCCCTTCAAGTCGATTCTCTTAACCATGATCCAAGGTCTGATGCAGATGGGCTAGTCCCCTTAAATTTTTAAATTCTAGTACGTATTGTTGTGTCGCTATCTCATTAATAAGTGTGTAAAACCAAATACATCCATATATATATATACACTATCTACCAACAAGTAATTGGACACCCCTGCAATCGACGACATCTGCGGTCCTGATACACGTCACGGTCGCCGCCTTTAAATATCGTGTGGGAAACAACAACGGAACCAGTCGCATGCAAAATGCCACGCAGTTCGGAGCTCTCTGATTTCGAGAAAGGTGTAATCGTCGGGTATCACAGAAATGGCCGATCCATACGTGACATATCCAGAGAGTTGAAGTACCAAAAATCGACAGTGGCCTACGTGGCTGGCAAGTGGAAGATGAGAGGTGACTGTCGGAATGTGTCACGACCCGGCAGACCCACAAAACTGGGAGTTAGTGACCGACGGGTGCTGGCCAGAGAAATTCGGAAGAACCGCACCAAATCAATGGGCCACATCCGCGAAGAGTTTCAACAGGCATCCGGGAGTGTTCTTTCGATGAATACCATCCGTAAGGAAGCCCATCTGCTCGGTTATCATGGACGTGCTGCCGCCCACAAGCCTTTGATCCCCAAGTCCAATAGCACTGCTCGGCTAACGTGGTGCAAAGAACGTCGACAGTGGACCGTTGAACAGTGGAAACAGGTTCTCTGGAGCGACGAATCAAGGTTCACCCTCTACCGTTGGGATGGCGGGGTCTGGGTTTGGCGTCTGCTTGGAGAACGCCTCCTGCCGGAATGTATTGTGCCAACTGTGAAGTTCGGCGGCGGTGGAATTATGCTATGGGGGTGTTTCTCCTGGTATGGCACGGGACCCTTGGTCGCAATTTCTGGTAGACTCAACGCCGAGACCTACTGCACCATTTTGGATGACCATGCGCTTCCTACGTTGTTGCAGGTTTACGGGGTGGACCCATGTTACTTTCAGGATGACAATGCCATCGGTCATGTTGCGAGGTCCACCATGGCTTGGTATGGTGACAATGGGGTTAATCGAATGGACTGGCCTGCGCAGAGCCCGGATCTTAACCCTATTAAGCACCTCTGGGATGAGTTGAAGCGTCGACTTAAGGGGTGCCCCCACCGTCCGAAATCGGTGAAGGAACTGACCTGTCTTCTCCAAGCCGAGTGGAAGAAAATACCGCTAGCCGTCGTACAACGCTTGGTTGAGAGTATGCCCCGGAGGATCGCAACTGTAATCGCCGCTCGTGGAGGCTACACCAACTACTGAAGGTGAATGAACTTCGTTTTCCTTTGCTATCACAGGTGTCCAATTATTTGTTGGTAGATAGTGTATATGACATACTGTAAATGGGATTTGCTTGTGTACATACACTGCCGGACAATTGCTAAGGACGGATGACAATAGCAACGATAGCAACCATAAAATGGAAGGCAGAAAAATGTGGAAATTAGCATAAGTGCGGGATACAGTAAGACATGTTGTGCGTATGCAAATTTTGGATTGCCGAACTTGTTCGTGACGTCATAGCGCTGATAAGAGATATAAAGGATTTGACGCGTATTGACCGTTGTTGTTCAAACGCAAAGTTGAAAGGGAAAGAATCAATTGACGAACTTGCAATTTTCAGTATGTCTTCCCGACATCACCTAGATGATTTTACGCGTGGCCGTATTATTCGCAAGATTGAAGAAGGGCAAAAAATAACAGATGTTGCCAGGGAGTTCGACGTCAGCCACAGTGTTGTTTCAATGCTTTGGAAATCATTTCAAACAAATGGAGAGTGTAGCAAATGTCACGGGGGAGGTCGCGTTCGCAGTACGACACCTGCAGAAGATCGGTACATAGTGCTATCAACAAAAAGACACCGGCGTAGCACAGCTAGTGAGGTAGCAAATCAGTTTATGGCTGCTACTGGCAAGCGGATCTCCCGAAAAACTGTCGCCAGACGTTTGCATGAAGGAGGACTATACGCCCGCCGTCCTGTTGTGTGCATCCCATTGTCCAGATATCCTGTTTGCAATGGTGCCATCAACATCGCAATTGGACTGATAACGACTGGTCTGCTGTCCTCTTCTCAGATGAGAGTAGATACAGTCTATCGTCTGATTGTTGACGACAACTGATCTGGCGTGATAGTGGTACTGCATATTGTCCAGCAAACATACAGGAAAGGGACCGATATCGGACATGTAGTGTCATGGTATGGGCTGGCATCATGATCAATGGCCGTACGTCCCTCTATGTGCTTCCAACTGGGACTATGACTGGCCAACGATACATTAATTATGTTCTGCTACCTCATGTTCGCATGTTCCATGGTGCTGTCGGTGATAGATTCATTTTCATGGACGACAACGCAACATGTCATCGAACAGTCGCTGTCCAGGAGTGTCTTGAGAGTGAGGATATTCAACGCATCGTATGGCCAGCACGTTCTCCAGATCTGAATCCCATTGAAAATGTGTGGGATGCTTTGGGGAGGAGTCTTGCTGGTCGCCGATGCCCTCCAATAAACAAGGACACCCTCATCCGTGCACTGACTGAGAAATGGGATAAATTACAACAACAGCTGCTTGATAATGTTGTGCAAAGCATGACACGACGTGTGGAATCTTGCATCGCCCTCCATGGTGGCCATATTCCGTATTGACATCTTACGCCGGAACGCCTGCGGACGGTAATTGCATTTTTTTCACGTTTACGTATTCTGCACAAAATGGCCTGTTTGTCCATTGAACACGTTCCAAAGCCTTTTGGATTTCAGAGCACAATAAATTGTCTTTCTTGTAATGTCCTGGCATTCTGACATTATTTTATTTCACTTGGCATCCAACCACACTTACTTTTTTATGCGCTATATAGCCGTTTATGATCCGTCCTTAGCAATTGTCCAGCAGTGTATTTATCAAAACCATTTGGGTGTTCAAACATTTTGGAGAAAGTAATTTTTGTTTCACATATGCACTTTGAGTGCTTCCTGTTACATGTGTAGCAATGTGTACAACAAAAAGAAAAAAATGGTTATTGTACTCGTGTAGCTTTATGTATTACAGATAACACAAATCAAGGACTTGCTGTTGTTGGCTGTAAATAAACACCACGATTGTTTCCTTTAAGCCACAGTCAAGCTGTGGTGGATGTGTGGTGGATTAAAATTTGCCAATGGTTTTTGAACGGTATCAAAATGGGCTGCAGAACCTCGCTCACGTAACGTGCAGCTGTCAGTGTACCCGCGATGCGGACAAGAGGTGAGCTGCTGTCATACTCAATAGCCCCACCATACCATGATGCCTGTCTGACGGATAATGTGGCGGTCGCGAACGAAACCGGAATCCGTCCGCTCACTAGGGTGTCGCCAAACACAGATCCGTCGATCATCAGCAACCAGACAGAAACGGGATTCATCACTGAAGACCACAGTGGTCGATTCGTGACCCCAGTTAGCATGACTTCGGCACCACGTCAGACGACCGCTGCAATGACTGGCCGTAAATGGCAGTAGACGTAACGGTTGCCTACTGCTCAGGTTTGCCACACGTAACCTTCGGTTTACGGTTCGGGTCGTTATGACGACGTCCATGGCCGATGACACAGCACGTAGAATATCTGCTGCAGTGCTTTCTGATGACGAACGAGCGTGTCCAACATCACGCCGGTCCAGGCGTACTAACGTCTGTCGGAGTTCACCACTGCTGCTCCGACGCACGTACCAACCTTCCTGTATCCATTGGTGCCGACAGCGTCCAACGGTACGTGCATCCCGTTGAATATGCGCAGCGATACGACGTGTAGACCAGCCCACTTCACACAGGCCTACGATTCCTCTCTGAAATGCATCCAAATGGTGATAAACCTGCCGACGGTGTATACCGGCATTTTGGGCCTTTGTTGAACAGTTTCCCAGTAAACAACAAATCTGAAAGGTACGCAACACTTCCATCAGGGACCACACATTACCATCCCTGTTGCTGCTGGCCTCTTTATCTCACGAACGCGTGAAATCATTAGCTCCGGTTTAACATCATTTGCATATCTTGAGTGGGTACACCCGCCCTGCGATTTGCATGTTTGTAGCACAACCCCTTCTGGGTGGGGCAATCTCTATGTCGAGCAGTGTATTGTTGAATATATTTTAAATACGTGGAGACAATGTAAATATTCGACATCGCTCTGTCCACGTTATTTTTATAAACAACGAATAGCAACTGAAAAATTGTTCTACCGACACCGCTGCGAACGAACCCCAGATCTCTCGATAACTAGCCGAGTGCGTTCGCTTTACGCTACGGTGCCAACAATTCACAGCGCTATTCGGTGTCGGTAGAACAACTTTTTCAGTTGCTATTCGATGTTTATAAAAATAACGGGGACAGAGCAATGACATCGAATATTTACATTATCTCTACGTATTTAAAATATAATCACCATTTATATCACCCTTTGGATTTATCAGCTCTAATTAAACAGCTTGCTTTGTTGAATGCCACTAGATGGAGACACATCAGTTGCTGAACCCATCAATACGGATTTGTGTAGTCAGATGCTGACTGATAAGCCACGCATAGCGCTGTGAATTGTTGGAACCGTAGCGTAAAGCGAACGCACTCGGCTAGTTATCGAGAGATCTGGGGTTCGTTCCCAGCGGTGTCGGTAGAACAATTTTTCAGTTGCTATTCGTTGTTTATAAAAATAACGTAGACAGAGCGATGACATCGAATATTTACATTATTTAGTGTATTGTTTGTGAAGAACTACATTGCTTATTTCATTTGAAGTTTGTGTTTCGGATCGTAAGGGAAAGTTACTTTGCAAATAATATTGGGATTGTTAGAATATTTACTGTCGACACTTTGTAGATATTTAGCTGTAACTTTTATTTTTAGAATTTGAACATTTTGATTGATATTTTGAATATTTGTGAATTTGATTAAGTTTTCCTGAAATCATTAGCATATTACTTTCTTTTTTTTAATCAATAGAGTTTATTGATACTTTACTTCATTGTTAATTATTACTATATTATTTCTACCGGGTGATTTTTTATTCATGACACCATTTGTTTTCTTCGCAGGTACGCCGGTTCACGGTTTTTGGAAATTTTGTGATTCTCTTGTGATAGAGGAAAGTTTGGAGATTCATTTATAATAGATGCATACAGCACTGAACAGGTGTCTATTGTGAAGCAGTATCACACCAGTGGCAATTATTTTGTTACTACCCAAAGGGTTAGTATACGGTCAGTGTTTCAATGTGCTTGATTGACCCAGTAAGGAGACAACGTTGAGATCGGAGGATAAGTGTAAGAGGTCTGGTAGCGCTTTGGATGCAAGGAAAGGACATAGCGGGCCACCATCATTGAGAGCGGCGGAAAAAGTGGAGGAAGCTCGAGATATTTTGCTGAGGAAGTCCAAAGAAGACTTTGTGTAAACTTTCACAGCAGTTGGACACTGTTAAAAATTTTGTGGTAGGTTGCATCGAAAAGTGGGGCTACACCCGTGACGTACCTGCCAGCAGGACGCACACGACATAAAGCCAGATAGCAATCAAAATGAACGTCTGCGTAGCTCAGTTGGTAGAGCGACTTGTTCCGGAATAAGCGGACTCGGGTTCGAATCCCGGCGTAGACCAAAAATAACGGAGAAATTTACTTCGTTATAATGGCGCCCGAACTATCCGGATGACCCGACCGTTCAAAATCTCGCAATGGTGTGATGTTATTTCCACACCGCGAGATAGGAAAAATCAGAGAATCCCTTCTCCAGCGCTTCGAAAAATAAATGTGTGTGACGTTGCATTCCACACAGCAGATTGACTGGGAGTTCTCAAGTGCACGTTCTACAGTGGATGGCTGCCTGCAACGATTCATGGTCACGGCTGACTCGTGGGCCATGCCCCCGGCCCTCTTTCGGGGGGGGGGGAGATGTGACGTACCTGCCAGCAGGACGCACACGACATAAAGCCAGATAGCAATCAGAATGAACGTCTGCGTAGCTCAGTCGGTAGAGCGACTTGTTCCGGAATAAGCGGACTCGGGTTCGAATCCCGGCGTAGACCAAAAATGACGGAGAAATTTACTTCGTTATACACCAACTGCACCACTTTCAGAGAAAAGATACACCATTGTATAATGCAAACAAAGCCCAACAACATGATGCAACTTTGCACCACGTTATGATACAAGGTTGCACCACATTATGGTGCAAGGTTTCACCATGTTGTTGGGTTTTGTTTGCACCCCACAACGGTGTATCTTTTCTCAGAAACTGGTGCAGCCGGTTTAGCACCACTTTTTGGTGCAACCTACCACAAAATTTTTAACAGTGTACAGTACTGTAAGAAAAATCTCCCTAAGCGATCAGTCAGCCTATCCTTACAAAATTCAGCTCACCCTAATGCTAAAGAGAGACATCGTCGTTTTGCCAGAGCATTCACTGAACTTTTGGAAGAAGAACCGGATGTTATGCAAAAAATTGGTTTTCCAATGAGACACATTTTCATTTAGATGGATATGTCAATAAATAAAATGCAAACTTTGGGCCTTAGAACAGCCACGTGTTGCTGTGGACAAGCTTTTACACAAGAAAAGAGTTACTGTTTGGTATGCAATGTCTGCATTTGGAATCTTTGGACCAGTGTTTTTTGATGGAAACGTCACAAGTAATTTGTGTCTGGGGATTATCAGGGATCAATTTGAACCTTTTTTGTATGGTATGGGTATTGAACGGTGTTGGTTTCAGCAAGAAAAGTGCCAAAACCTCACAAGTCAGGAATAATTCTGGAGTATCTGGATGAGGCCTTTGGCAACCATGTGGTGTCTAGTCTAATCTTTACCAAGGGGTGCAATAATGAGTCCATCAATATCGCCAGGCATAGCCCCCCTTGCGATTTTTATCTTTAAGGTTATCTGAAAGATAGAATGTTTCAGAACAACCCACGAACAATTCACGATCTTCGACAAGCTATCGAAAATGAAATCTTCTCTATTTCGGAGGACATGCTAGGAGTTTTCCATAATTTCTTTGTCAAGTTGCGACATGTCCCTGAGAAGCGGGAGGGACACATCGAACATATTTTGATTTAAACTCCCAAGCATGTGGAACATTCTTCAGCTCTTGTTGCGCTTATAAGTTTCCTCATTATCCGTTTGTTAAGTGGTTTCATGAATAAAAAATCACCCTGTATAAAGACCAAATTTGGTCACAGGAATTAGTTTTTTCTGGTGAGCGGGTCTCCCACCTAAATTCCATGTTGCGGTATGCGGGCTGCTTTTTAGTCGATCCCTCGGTGTTTTATACGGTTGGTTTGGCCGCCGAGCGTCTCTCTCTCTTTTTTTGATTAAGGGTTTAACGACCACCGTGAGCAACTCAATGGGCTATAAGCAGGCGCCCGTCCCTAATTTATGGCCACTGACTCCAGGATAGGGATAGAGCAAGCGCCGTAAGACAAACGCATCTATGCCTCACCGGGATTCGAGCCCGCACCCATCTCGGACGAATGATCAGAATCCATCGCTTAGACCCCTGCGCCACCGGGGCGGCGTCCTTCTCTAGGGTTACTTTCCTTCGCAGCTATTTCTTGTTAACATTTAGAGAGATTCATTACTCCCTGTTATGCCTTTTTGCTGCGCAGGCGATGGCTAGATGGTTTCTATGCCTGGTCTTGACCTATAGATGTCATTGCATATAGTCTCCCTGACACGGATATCATGCCACTGAGTAGAAAACATTTATTCGAACATCTCTCTCTCTCTCTCTCTCTCTCTCCTTTCTTATGTTCGCCACTATTACCATAGCTCTTTTAGCGGGCAATTATACAGAAAGGATTAGTATCAATCATCCCCTTAACTGCCCAATTTTCTGATGCGCATGTTCACTCATTCTAGCCGCGTTCGACCCGCTTCCTAGACAGCGAATACAGCAAAACGTCAACTATCCGTGATAAGTAGGGGACGCTAGAGTCCGGATAGTTGAAAAACACGGTTTATCCAAATTACATTTTTCTGGGTTAAATACACTGGCTTACAAAAATTAAGGACGAGACGGTTTTTCGAATGTAACGTCGTGCAGAAGTGCTCCACATCGACTCAAATCATACCATAAGATCCCCAAGATGCAAGAATATGGGACAAGTGAGCAAAACCGTCCAAACAAGGAATCCAAAGGATACAAAGGCACTTTATTGAAAAAGGTAGCTTCGAGTACAACTGGGCAGAAGACAGAAACGGCCATGTGACAGGCGTCTGCCAAGAAAAATCCAGTCTTTAGTAGGGTATATGATCACCCCTGACTGTGTTGCAGGATTTACAACGTCTGTCCATGCTGAGGACGAGGTTGTCAAGGAGCTGTTGAGGCATCGCGGCCTATTCCTCTTGTAACGCCAATCGCAGCTGCGGAATCGTTGCTGGCGGCTGGTGACGTACTGCCAAGCATCTCCCTCCCGAGAAAGTCCCACACGTGTTCGATTGGATTTAGGTCCTGGGGACCTCGCGGGCCAATCCATGCGTTGAATATCTTCACTCTCCAACAGCTCTGCGACAGCCACTGTACGATGAGGTGTAGCGTTGTAGTCCATGAAGAGTAACTCAGGACCCACAGCACCACTAAACAGACGCACGTGGAACAGGAGAACCTCGGTACAATGGCGGACACCAGTGACTGAACCTCCTTGGAAGATGTGGAGATAAGTACGGCTACCAAGCATGATACCGCCCCAAACGAGAACTCCGCCACCTCCAAAGCGGTCCCTTTCGATGATGTTGGAAGTGTGATTGCGTGTTCCAGATGTGTATACGTTCAGAATCACTCGTCAGACTAAATCGGCTCTCATCCGTAAAGAGAACTCGACCCCATTGCTGATGTGTCCAGTTCTTGTGTTCCTGGAACCAGAAAAACCGCCGTCTCCGATGAGCAGGCGTTAATTGCACACACTGTACTGGTCGTCGTGCAAATAGACCACCTTTGTGCAGCCTCCTGGCCACGGTAAAACGTGATAACGGACGCCCAGTTGTCTGTTGCATTTACCTTGCGATTTCTGCCGCTGTCTGCCGTCTGTCTCTTCTCGCCTTTAGGACAATATACCGGTCGTCCGTCGCCATGGTTGCTCGTGGACGACCACTGCTAAGCTCTCGGACAGCTGTTCCTGTCGTTTGAAATGCTCTCCAAGCTCGTGATACGATGCTGTGAGCGATCCCGAACTCCTCGGCCACACTAGTCACACTTTGACGTTCTTCCAACTTCCCAATGACGCGACCTCGGGTAAAGTGATCCAGATGGCGTCTACTGGATTGCCTGTTGGCCATATCACACGGTGGCAGCAACTCGACGTCGTTCAAACCGATGTACGCCGTGCAATAGCTTTCACCGAATTGCTGGGCTTACACCGCCCGTTTGCTTTATACCTTTCCGACACTCCTCTCCTACGTCATGCTGCATATATGCGCATGCCCTACCGTACCGGACCCTAGTCTATCTCCTAAGTGGTCTTTCGGTCCATTCTGCCTGCTCGTTCCATTGTTATGCTAATTTCTCCTCTTCGTCCTTAATTTTTGCACACCAGTGTACATAAAACAAACATAAAAAAACAATCTTAGAGAACATTTAAAACTTTAGATAGTTAAACCGTGATTGTTATTTTTTTTTTTTTTGAAGCATTATTATTTGTTTTATTTTTCTTATACGTCCACGAATGTGTAGAATTTCAATGTAATCAGTATATGCCCGGTACAGTTTGCTGGCCAATACCAAATTTGGCTGCAAGTGATGAAACACTTTCACCTTCTTCACGTCTTTTAATAATCTCCAATTTATTTTCAACTGTTAAAACAACTCTTTCTTTTCCCCACCAACATTTCAGGGGTTGAAAATGCTAGGTGGAAAGTTGGTTACACAAGAGGAGCACACGAACAAGCCTTCGTAATGCTTAACAGACAAGAGACTAGATTAGATTCTTAATACGTTTGACTGCACAATCTAGCGGCAGAACTCGCAACAGTGATGGCAAATAAGTTCCGCTTGAAGGATGATGCAGTACTGTTTAATTATGATGCAATGTTATTTAAAATACGCAGGCTTCATGACTTCTGTTATTTTACGGATCCAGTTCCATAGAGAATTATAAAACAATGAAGTTTGTATGTACTGCAGAGTGCAGAGGGCCACGGTTGATCCGGATAATTGAGCCCCGGATAATCGGCTCAATTATCAGGATCAACTGGATTTTCTTTTTTTTTTTTTTTTTTTTTTTTTTTTTTGATTGGAGGTTTAACGACCACAGTGAGCAACAACTCAATGGGCTATAAGCAGTCGCCCGTCCCTAATTTAGGGTCACTGGTTGCAGGGAAGGGAGAGAGCCAGTGCCGTAAGCCAAACACAACATCCATGCCTCACCGGTATTCGAACCTGGACCTCTTTCGGACGAATGATCAGAGGCCACTGGCTACTGTAGATTCGTTCGAGCTGATTTCAGCCATTCTGTTAACCTCGAGTTGATTCGCTCCTGTCTCTTAGTGGTTTGTACTTTTTGTCTTGTGCAAGTATAAATCGGCTGACGAACTGTAAGCTAGTCTAAAGAAATTGGCCGCCCCGGTGGCGCAGTGGTCTAAGGCGCTGGCCTCTGATGTTGTGTTTGTCTTACGGCACTGGCTCTCTCCTTCCCTGGAACCAGTGACCCTAAATTAGGGACGGGCGACTGCTTATAGCCCATTGAGTTGCTCACGGTGGTCGTTAAACCTCCAAACAAAAAAAAATGTAACTAAGCGCACCAGCAATGCTTTCCCCTAAGCTGCGCGCAGCCGCGCATCAACTTAACTTTCTCCGCGCAGTAAGCATTTTAGATTAAAATTCCCAAATATCTAATTCATTTTCATAAATCGAAAATCAAATACCTGCAAAATAATAATAAATAAATAAAATTCGGGCTCTCCAAAGTCAAAACAACACTTCCATACACGCCATTCACCTCCTTCTAAGTTCGTCTCATTTTCCTCTTCATTCTCCAGTAGCCTCGTACGAGCAGAGAGTTAACGCGAGAATAAGAATTGGGGATTTTCCCACGCCAAGAAAGAGGCAGATATTAAGTCTTTTCTCAAAACAACACATCAGCGTAATTGTTTTTCATTTAGTTATTTTGCTTCTTATTCTCCTTGGTATTTTGATATGCAAAAAAAAAAAAAAATGTGTATTATGCGTAAACATGCTTTTCCTCATTTTCAGTGTTTTTATTCCAGAAGTAAGTTTGAGCTTCTCACTTTTTATAAAATAAAAATTTTAATTAAATGTTTTTAATATTTCTTTATTTAAAATCAATTGCGGAAAAAACGGTGATAAAAATGGGGGATTAGAAAAAATATGAGTTCCCATCCCAGTTCCAACTTCAACTGCATTAGTAAGAGAAGCTCAGAAAGTAAAATGTTTTGTCCAAGTGGGTTTATTGCTTGCCCAGCTCATTTGGTTAGACGTGCATTCCCAATGGCCGCTTAGAGGACATATTGCACACCAGACAAAATATCAGTCACCCCTAACAGAAATGACAGTAGGAAGTTACCGGTTGCACAGAGGGCGCCATGCCGGCATTGTTCGGAGATAAATAGCACTGACGTGGTCTACCGGATCATTTCTGTCTCGTGCAGTGGTGAAGAGCAACGCGTGTGTTGAATTTCGTCTGCAATATGGGGCGTAAGACAGACGTTACTGAGCGGCAAAAAAGAAGCCATCGTGTTTGGCCATGCCCACGGACACAAAGTGAATGAAGTCGTCCAAATTGTTGATGTGTCGAAACGTACTGTCCAGCGGGTCTACAAACAATGGTGTAGTTCGCAGTCAACTGAAAATCGGAGACGTAACGGTGAATTCTCAACAACATTGATCGCGGCCATGTTTCACGCCTGGTAACTGCAAATCGGTTTCAAACCAGGCAACAATTGTTCCAAACAGTCAATGAAAGTCTACTCCAACCAATTTCCGAAAGTACATTGCGACGAGAACCTCATGCGATGGGCATCCGGAGCAGAAGCCATACCACTTAAGAGGCGTCTTTAACAGCAAGTCACAAAATCGCACGTTATCAATGGGCTCAGAGGCCCCACAAGTTTACTGTGGAGGACTGGAACCGAGTAATTTGGTCTGATGAGTCTCGCTTTTGTTATACTCCAATGATGGGAGGCGACGAGTGCAACGCAGCCCAATGGAGCATTTAATCCTGATTGTGTCGAAGGTGTTGTTCAAGCTGGAAGGGGTTCTGTGATGTTTTGGGGATGTTTTTCATACCATGAAATGGGCCCTCTCGTTGCACTGACGACGAATTTGAACCAGCATGGGTATCTCTGCATTCTGAATGACGAAGTGTTGCCCTTTGCCATACATCTCCAGCAGCAGCATCACATTGCCACTCTTGTCTTCCAAGACAATTGCCGTGTGCACATGGCTAAAACTGTGTTCGAGTGGCACGATGAACAATTAGAAACACTGTCTCACCTCGACTGGCCCGCCAATCCCCTGATTTAAATCCTATTGAACATCTGTGGGATCATTTGGAACAGAAGGCGAAACGCAGGAATAGACACCCACGTGCTCTTGCGGAACTTCGAGACCAATTGACGCACTAGTGGGTGCAAATCAATGCTCAATACATCCACAACCTCGTGGAGTCTCTACCACACCGGATTAATGCTGTTTTCAAGACAAGAGGAGCCGTCACCCCTTATTAGGAAAGTTCTGACAGGGGTGACTATTCTTTTGTCGGGTGTGCTTAACTTTCATTGGTATAGATAAATACACTGAAGAGCAACTGAATTAGAGATACCTGTCTAGTAACACGTAGCACCACCTTTCGCCCTGATGACGGCGGCGATTCGTCTCGGTATGGACTCGCTAAGACACCGGAAGCTTTGGGAAGCCATACGGATTCACGACCCCTGAACAAGCTCCCACAGTTCACGGAGATTTCATGGAGGTGGGTCATTTCTCTTGATGGCATCCCAAATGTGCTCGATGGGATTGAGGTCAGGTGACCTAGCTGGCCAAGAAAGCCAGGTCACGTCGGTGGAGTGTTCATCCAACCATTCGGATACAATTCGGGAGCGATGGAACGGTGCATTGTCCTGTTGCAGGATGAAGTCCCCAGTGGGATGTTGAAGACGCACAAACGGGAGCAAATGGTCGTCCAAGATATCCTGGTAACGTTGACCTGTGAGGGACAATGTCACACGTACCAGGGGTCCCATTTCAGTCCACGTAAACAGTCCCCAGACGAGAATGCCACCCCCAACAGCTTGAGGAGTACCCTGCTAGCAAGAAGAATCCATCGCTTCATGTGGTTTGCGGCGTACTCGTATCCTGCCATCTGCATGTACCAACGTGAATCTCGACTCATTAGTCCAGGCAACATTTTTCCACATGTCTAGGGTCCAGTGGCGATGTTGCCGCGCCCATGCTAATCTTTGCACCCTGTGATGTGCGGTCAGCAGCGGTACCCTCGTGGGACGATGGCTTCTGTACCCCATAGCGAGGAGATGGTTCTCGATGGTGTGGCTGCTTAACACATTTTTGTGCACCAGCGTTGAATTTCCGAGTGATTTCTTGCACTGTGGCCCGTCTATCCGCTGTTAGAATGCGAGCTAGCCGACGATGACCTCGCTGATCCACACGCTGTTGTCCACGGCACTTGGTCCTTGCAGGGACGGTTTTACAGGATTCGATGTACTCACGGTGCACCCGTGACGCAGTGGCTCGTGAAAATCCCAGTGCCTGCACGACTTCGAAGATGGAGTGACCCATTCGTCGGGCCCCGACAATTTGCCCACGATCAAATGCGCTTAGATCCTTCGTCTTACCCATACTGCGTCCGACTTTTACTGATTCCCGTCGCATCACTCCTTATATTGTCGGATCGCTGCATACGTTATATCTTTTCCGTTTACAGGGCCGCCCACAGCGCCACATTTGCATAACGCCAGCTGTCTTTAATTCAATTGCTCTTCAGTGTACGTTATTGATGTTTTCTAGAGAACGCGACTAAATGGGAGCCTTTACCAAAAATACTGTTAAGAGAGGTAAACGCCATATGAATTCTGAGTTTGAGAAAATGAGCGTTTTCTTTTCTGTTCCGGATAAATGCAACAGATAAACCAGCCATTCAACTTAAAAATGAATTAGACGATCTAACAGTTAGCCATTCAGGGAGGCACTAGATGACAGATGTTACGACGTTGTACTCACTGCTAAATAGTTTCCCTTTTGTAGCTATTTTTTCCCCAACAAAGGTGCATACCGTTCTATCGTAAGCTGCTAAAAATAGACCGTTCATCTGATAAATGAATTAGACGATCTGACAGGCGGCCATCTCTGGCTCAGAATTATTCATTCTTCCCGTGAAGCAAGAGTAACTCTGCGAAAGTCGAGTCATAAAAGCTTCCAACTGACAGTGAAAACGCAACGTAGGCTCTTTACAATGTGAGCTATCGTTTGGCGATCATGTGAGAAGCTCACACAAGAAAGCTCACCAAACCTTGGGCAAAAGATATCGTAATGTGTATGCTATATGATCAAAAGTATTCGACCACCAGCAAATATTTGCAGAAGTACAAAGAACAGCTGCGCAGGAAGGTGCGCTGTGAGTGGAGAGGTAGGTATATAAAGCTGAGATGTTCTGTCGTGTTATCAGTAACTTTGAAGCGGATATGCCGCATGGACATGAACTTTCCGAGTTCGAACGTGGGCTAGTCATAGGATGTCATTTGAGTAACATTTCCTTACGGGACATTGCAGCTAAACTTAACATACCAAAATCGAGTCTAAGTGATGTGAAGAGATGGAAGCTGGACGGTACAACTTCAGGGGAAAAAAAGCGTTAAAAAAGGACGCACAAACTGACGGAACTTGGCAAAAGAGCCATGGTACGAAATTTTAAGAAATCCTGTTCTTCCTGTGCCGTTGCCATCGCTTCTGAAGTGAGAAATGCTTGTAATGGCTCGGTTAGTACCATAACTATCCGCAGAGTGGTGTACAGTGTGGGTTATTACGGTAGAGCAGTGGCACACAAGCCACACATCATTACCATGAATGCCAAGCGCCGTTTGGAGTGATGTGTCTGTCTGCATGAAATGTCGACGAAGATTACGGTCGAAGGAAAATTATATAAATAATTAATGAACTGTAAGAAATAGTCAATTAATCTCATGGATTTATAGAAACTCATTTCTTAGCAAAAGGTCTGCACTAACACACGAAGAATCGATAATACAAACAGCCGTGAAACACACTCACTCCATTTCCATGAATAACAAGAAATAATTTCTGTATAATCTTCATACACTTTTACCGCTTCAAACAGAAATCTATAACGTAAATGTCTTTTCGTACTGATACGTTATTTTAAAAACATAACCACTCGATGAAATAGTTCCTAAATTAAACCTTAACGGCCAGACGAAACATTTATACAGAAGTCAAACTTACAGAAATGATGCTTTATTTCTCCAGCACAGATATATAGCACTTCACGATAGTATAGAAATCACATAACACAAATCAATCAGCAACATTCCACCAGCAACTGTTGTATCGTAGTTTATATCTCTGGTTCTTATCTCATAACAGGTATACGTCACGTTCATTCTACCTCAATTATGTTGCCAAAAGTATTCGTTTGAGAGAAAAGATATCACGTTAAGTGTGAAGTATAACTGAGAACAAACTCAAGATTTACATAGGGGAAGAAACTAAAAAGGAAAGTTAATTTAGAATAGAAGTCACAATCTCGGAAAGACATTAAAAAATCGTTACATTGGAAAAAAATAAGAATTATACGAGTTCAAAATGGGTGTTTTCGTTACAAAATTATCTAGTATTAAAAATATACATATATATAATGTACTCATCCAATTCGTTGAATACACAAGATTAGAGAAATTCGCTGCTAAAAATAACCGGAATTAAAATAAAATGTCATTCATATTTAGAACAAATGTAGCTTCGGACCGTGGAAAAAAAGATACAACGTTAAAAATGTAACAGAATGTGACATGAATGTGAAAATATATCAATTAAGCAATCGCTTTTCAAGGCCAGAAGGACAGCACAAGACTTTGGAAAACGTCTTTAAGTTGGTACACTCCTTGAAAGTGAGTGAAGTTCCCTTAAAGTAAATAGAAAAAAATCGTTACGTTAAAACAAATTAATTTATGAATTATATGAAACTTACATTTACGAAAACGAGCTCGCAATATTGCGAAATAAAAAAAAAAAGAGAACCCTTAGTTTCACATGACGCAGGAGAGAGGATCACTTCTAAGAAAGGAGTTAGTTACGCGTGTCAAACTAGTCTAGTGCTTAGAGCATCTGCTTCTCATGCAAGCAGTCCTTGGTTCGATGTCCGTCAGATCCACCGGGCAGTTTGCCGGATCTGTTGAGGAAATATCCTCATCTCCGTTACATCATGTAGGAGTTTTGTTGGGGGAAAAAAAAGCACTTGTGCGAGTGTGCCTTTAAGTGAACTATGAGTATCTATTTTTTTTTTTTACTACTACTGGGAAATTGACGGACAAGATTCCGCAAGCCACCAGTTACGTCACGTAATTGCCGGCTGCCACTGACGGATCACATTAGGCTAGCCATCATTTATGGCACGTACTTAAGGGCCGCTTGTGGCAGCCTCAGCCTGTGATGGATAACTGGCATATGACAACTGATGGGTTGCCAACTGTTGGCCAGCTGCTGGCCTGAACTGCTGGCCCATCTGGTGGTCGCCCAGACATTTTATTGATGGTTCGTGTAACGGCAATATAGTGCTGGGCCAGTGCCGGCACTGCTGGCAACCAGCAGTAGCCCAGTGCTGGCCCAGCAAGACTGTTCTTGCTGGATTATGGTATGGAATTGTTTTTCGTGGATGGGATTCGCCCCGTTGGTTATTATACCACAAACCATGAACTCTGAAAAGCGCCTCTACGTTCTGGATGTTCTATTTTATTTTATTTTATAACGTTTTAGCTGTACAATATTATACAAAAGTATTATAATGCTCAGGAAAATTACAATATGTACCACAATCATAAACTAATTGTGCGAATAAAGTAAACAAATTCAATAATGAAACTCACAAATTACAACAAATCTCCAACTTTCACAATATTACAAATTCTGAACAACAAAACTCATTCCGTTAAAAATTGATATCAATTAAATAGACCAATTACGTATTGTTAATATCAATCATATGTTATATGTTAAAAATAATTAAATGCACAGCAAGGGGCCAGGGAAAAAGGCAGAAGTACTTACTGCCTGACAAGCCCCTGATCCTTTCTAAAATAAAAATAAATTATTCCAGTTCAGTCAAGACAACGAAAACAGTTTTACAATGCATTTCTTTTACAAAGCGGTAAATTCAAACACTCAATTTCTCGTCAAAAAATTCCTTACCACACGTCTAAATACCAAATATCGTGCCTCTGATCTAAATATTCAACGGTAATCCATTCCACTCACGCAATCCCAACAATACTTCTTCCTTACCAACAATGTGGCAGCATTATGGAAATGACCGTTGTCTCTTCCAACACGATCGAGCTCCCTGCCACACTGCACGGCTTGTGCAGAACTGCTTTCTTGAAAAGGAAGTGGAATTGAGAGACTGGCGTGCTCAGAGTCGTGATCTTAATCCCATAGAACGCCTCTGGGATGAACTGGAGCGACGGATACGAAATCGACCACAACGACTGTCTTCGCTGTCCACTCTGGGAGTAGCTTTGTAGGGCGAATAGCAAGGTATTCCTGTCAAGATTTACCGGAAATTGGTTGATAGTATATATGTCTGGACGAGCTGCCGCTGTCATAGAAGCAAAAGGTGGACCGACTAACTACTAATTGCGGTAGTAAGCCACTTGTCCCAAAACATGGACCGACTAACTACTAATTGCGGTAATAAAGCCACTTGTCTCAAAACATTGTGGTCCGAATACTTTTGATAATACAGTGTATGATCGGTAGGGAATGGAATTTCAGATGGCAAAAAGAAAAATATATATTTTTATGTACTAATAATTTCAGAAATACTTGCAGAAAATAAAAAATTTCAAAAAATAGAAAATATTTTCTAAAAATTAAAAACGTTTTCCAAAAACAAAAACTATTTTCTAAAAATAAAAATAACTTTTCTTTAGATCTAATGTAACTAGTTATTTTCTGTGATTAAAAGATAATGTTAGTATGCACCTTACTAAACACAGCTATACATTTGACAGAAAAAGTACTTCGGAGTTGCGGTGAACAACAAACGTTAACTCTAGATATTCCATGAGCAAACACAGGGGCTTATTTAGATGGGGAAAGAAGCCTTGTCTCCAGGAAGTGTTTAATGTTTTGTTAAAATGCGATTTACATTAGGAAAAAATGTTCTAATAAAAGAAATATGCATCAACTTACATTAGAAAGTAATGCCTTAATATCTTTCTTCTGCTTCTCATGAACTTATTTTATCTTGGCAGTTTTCAAAAACTTCTATTTTCTGTAACCCCCCCCCCCCAAATTATACACTGCTGGACAATTGCTAAGGACGGATCATAAACGGCTATATAGCGCATAAAAAAGTAAGTGTGGTTGGATGCCAAGTGAAATAAAATAATGTCAGAATGCCAGGACATTACAAGAAAGACAATTTATTGTGCTCTGAAATCCAGAAGGCTTTGGAACGTGCCCAAGGGACAAACAGGCCATTTTGTGCAGAATACGTAAACGTGAAAAAAATGCAATTACCGTCCGCAGACGTTCCGGCGTAAGATGCCAATACGGGATATGGCCACCATGGAGGGCGATGCAAGATTCCACACGTCGTGTCATGCTTTGCACAACATTTTCAAGCAGCTGTTGGGGTAATTTATCCCATTCCTCTGTCAGTGCACGGATGAGGGCGTCCTTGTTTATTGGAGGGCATTGGCGACCAGCAAGACTCCTCCCCGAAGCATCCCACACATTTTCAATGGGATTCAGATCTGGAGAACGTGCTGGCCATACGAGGCGTTGAATATCCTCGCTCTCAAGACACTCCTGGACAGCGACTGTTCGATGACATGTTGCGTTGTCCTCCATGAAAATGAATCTATCACCGACAGCACCACGGAACATGCGAACATGAAGTAGCAGAACATCATTAATGTATCGTTGGCCAGTCATAGTCCCAGTTGGAAGCACATAGAGGGACGTACGGCCATTGATCATGATGCCAGCCCATACCATGACACTACATGTCGGATATCGGTCCCTTTCCTGTATGTTTGCTGGACAACATGCAGTACCACTATCATGCCAGATCAGTTGTCGTCGACAATCAGACGATAGACTGTATCTACTCTCGTCTGAGAAGAGGACAGCAGACCAGTCGTTATCAGTCCAATTGCGATGTTGATTGCACCATTGCAAACGGGCGGTACGGTGACCGTCTGGACAATGGGATGCACACAACAGGACGGCGGGCGTATAGTCCTCCTTCATGCAAACGTCTGGCGACAGTTTTTCGGGAGATCCGCTTGCCAGTAGCAGCCATAAACTGATTTGCTACCTCACTAGCTGTGCTGCGCCGGTGTCTTTTTGTTGATAGCACTATTTACCGATCTTCTGCAGGTGTCGTACTGCGAACACGACCTCCCCCGTGACGTTTGCTACACTCTCCATTTGTTTGTAATTATTTCCAAAGCCTTGAAACAACACTGTGGCTGACGTCGAACTCCCTGGCAACATCTGTTATTTTTTGCCCTTCTTCAATCTTGCCAATAATACGGCCACGCGTAAAATCATCTAGGTGATATCGGGAAGACATACTGAAAATTGCAAGTTCGTCAATTGATTCTTTCCCTTTCAACTTTGCCTTTGAACAACAACGATCAATACGCGTCAAATCCTTTATATCTCTTATCAGCGCTATGACGTCCCGAACAAGTTCGGCAATCCAAAATTTGCATACGCACAACAGGTCTTACTGTATCCCGCACTTATGCTAATTTCCACATTTTCCTGCCTTCCATTTTATGGTTGCTGTCGTTGCTATTGTCATCCGTCCTTAGCAATTGTCCGGCAGTGTACATACGCCCTTGATCGCAAACCCATGCCTATTGTCACGAAACAATGTAAATGAATGAGGCTATTGAGTACTGAAACTAAAATAATGATATGGCCGGACCATATCGCTTGCAACTAGTGAAAATCTTCATTTGAAAAGCATGCAATCCACAGACACTGCTAGTAGGCATGAGAAATAAGCAGCAAAACTGCAAAATCCGCAAAATGTTTTTGTTTTGCGTTTGGTCCTGATTTATTTTTATTGTGCACGATAATGCCACATGTCACACTAACCTCAGGTTTTCGATGGGATGCTGTTACGTTTTTGTTGCTTTTGTAGGGCTCCGAAATCGAAGGATCCCTTCTTTTTACTCAAACTCACAATGAAGAGGCAGAACACTCGTTAAAATTCAACACAGAAATTAATTCGGCACAGTCATACGGTTCTTAGAAATGCAGACGGTTCCCGGGTGACGAACGTGGTCCGTTCCTAAGTCTTTCTTAATTTGAAACACTTAGGTACGGTTTGTATCTAACATCAGTTAGTCAAATGTTTGTCTTAGTATACAGTATATAACCTTTCTATGAATAAACAAGAAAGATGACACCGAATTTTCGGGTGTAATAAGCACGTCTTTTGAATCCGTTCTGACGCAAATTACATTTATCAAAGCTATTCAAAGTCAATGGAACCGGCATGGAAAACAATAGTATCTGACGGAAGAAAGAAGTTTTTCAATCGGGTTTTTAATCCCTCAGATATTGCTGTAAACGGATTCGTGAGCTTATGAACTCTTAGAAACAGAGATATCGACAAAAATAAGATGTGATTTTATGTTCCCTGGTGGAAAAACCGTGCATTATTTTAGGAAGAAAGTATTCTCAAAAGGTTTATCCATATGAGCCCTATAGGTCCAAGAAAAAAAAATTAGTCGAGTTTTCAGGAACCCAGATTTTGTTGCAAATACATCAGAAGCAGAAATTAACACTTATGACCCCAGGTGGCCAAACCATTCTTTACCAAACAATAGAAATTATGTGAAAAATATTTTCCAACATTTCTTGTATGCGATACAGGAAGGATTTTTCAAAATCGGAGTTTTAGGAGCGGAAATAACGCAGAAAACGCAATTTACCTTTGTGCCCCCTAGCGGAAAGTCTATGATTTACTTGAAAATTTTGAATTTATAGGAAAAACATTTCGCATCGGAAACACTGTCCAACAAAGAAGGAATTTTTCAAATCGGAATTTTAGAAGCAGAGATATTGACAATAATAAGATATACATCTACGCCTCCTGGCACAGAAACCATGCATTATTTTAAGAAGAAAATGTTCCTAAAAGGTTTGTCGACATGAGTAGTATCGGTCAACAATCGACTTTTTTTGCAATCGAGATTTCAGAAGCTTATATTTTGCTGCAAATACATCAGAAGCGGAAATTAAGACTTACGCGACCTGGTGGCCAAACCATTTTTATACAAAAATTACAAATTATGTGCAAAGGATTTCCCACGAGGAGCTGTATCCGGTGCAGAAAGAATTTTTCAAATCGGAGATTTAGAAGCAGAGATATAGGGGGAAACATAATTTAACTTTACGCCACCTAGCGGCAAGCCTATGAATTACTTGAAAATTTTGAAATTATATGAACCACATGTCACACTGGAAACACGGTCCAACAAAGAAGGAATTTTTTAAATCGGACTCCTAGGAGTAGAGATATTGACAAAAATAAGATATACCTCAACGCCCCCTGGCGGAGAAACTGTGGAATATTTTAGGACGAACATATTCCGAAAAAGTTTATCGATGAGAGTGGCATCAGTCCATGAAAGAATTTTTTCAATCGATATTATAGGAGCTCAAATTTTATGGCAAATACATCAGAAGCAAAAATTAACACTTACGCCCCCTGGTGGTCAAAGTATTCTTTACCAAAACTTCGAAATGATATGCAAAAGATTTTCCATCAGAAGATGTATCCTCTGAAGAAAAAAATTTTTAAATCGGAGTTTTAGAAGAAGAGTTATCGGGAAAAATGTAATTTACGTTTATGCCCCTAGCGGAAAATCTATGCGTAATTTGAAAAAGTAACTATATCTAAAATACTCTTCGGCATAAATGGAATCGAAAGATAGAATTTTTTTCAATCGGATGTTTAGAAGCAAATATGTGGAATAAAATGTATTTTTGAATTCGACATCATATGCATTTACGCCCTCTACCGGCGAAGTTGTACATCGTAAAAAAACAACAAATAAAGGATCATGATTCGCATATTTTAAGCTTCCCAATTCAAAAAGAATTTTTCAAATCGGACAAATAGTTGCAGAGATAGCGTGGGTACAGACGGACGGACGGACGGACAAACCGATAACATAAGCACGATCTTTTTTTACAAAGGACGTGCTAAAAATAATAAAGAAACACTTCCAACCCCTAATCGTAACAAATTCTTCTTCATATTGCTGTTCACTTGCTACACGTGAAGCTTTTAAATCACCGAAAAGGCTTTCGAGCCTTTTCTTGCACCAAACCACGGCATATTACGTTGTTTTTTATCCTTTAACCTTTCCATTTCAATAATTAAATCACTGCATTGCTTAGCGATAATTGTAGATTTCGTCGGGACAGAGTCTTTTACAGGCTCTATTTTCGCTTTGTTCTTTAATATGATCCCTATCGTTGCGGACTGTAGCTTAACTCTTTTCCAATGTTCGTCGACGTTTCACTTTTTCCCGATAGCTCTATTTTCCCCCTCTTGGTTTCAATCGTGATCGTTTTTCTTTCCTTTGATGCATAACCATCACTTGCATCACATTTACGCTTTGGTGCCATGATTACAAAGCTAAAAACAAACAAATAAATAAACCCAAATACTGTAACACACACGAGACACTGTTAACAGGAACGCGGTCGGGAAAAGAGCGAAGTCTCTGTCCTACCTCGGGTCCACGAACCGCTGTAGACATCCAAATTTTTAATGCGCTTCGAAAAGTATCCGCAGTTTGTTATTACGAACCATTGAACGTAACTCGAATTTTTAATAGGCTTTACGAGGATTGGTCCATAACTACGGGATGTACGTATGTCGGACGTTCGTAACTAATTAACTCAGTACACTTTATAGCCGCACTGTAGCACGATATAGAGGGTGATTCAGCTAAGCGTGTACAAACTTCTGGGAGTGGTAGGTTGCACAAAGACAAATCGGAATCACATAGCAATGCAGGGTCGGAAACGCCATCTTCATGCGGTAGATGGCGTTGTTCGGCCGAAAGACTGCTCGTACGTTCTTTCAGGATACCGTCATTTGTAAACCGCCCGCAGAAGTAGTAGGATGGCTGAGTTCACGAACGCGGAAATGGCTGATATGCACTTCGCATACGGAGCAGGAGACTGCAACGGACGAGCCGCCGTGCGACTGTATCAGGAACGGTACCCGATGAAACGAGTGCCAAACCATCAAGTATTTGCACGGCTGCGTCAGAGGTTATGCGACACTGATTCTTTCCAGGGACCTGCCAGGTGTCGGGAACGATGAGTACGCACTCCTGACATCAAAGAGAATGTGTTTAGTCTGTCCCAATCCACCGTATGGAGGGTTCTGCACGAAGACCAATTGCATCCATATCATGGGCAGCGCGTTCAGACGCTAAATCCTGAAGATTACCCTCAGCGCACTGCATTTGCGCAATGGTACCTGCAGAAGAGTGCGCCAGAACCCCAATTTCCTGCTACTGTGCTGTTCACAGACGAAGCGTGCTTTACATGGGAAGGTTACTTCAACGCACATAACGCGCGTGTATGTTACAGCTCATGGTCGCAACTTTGAACACCTTCTGTAACCTCAATGCATTTCGCAAATGTCTTGTGAGTAATAAAAATCATTTTGTTCTCTTACGTGCTGGTCCTTCATTTCTCGTCCTCTCTGTACACTAGCACATGAAGATAACGCTTCCGACCCTGCATTGTATGTGATTCCGATTTGTCTTTGTGCAACCTACCCCTATCAGAAGTGTGTACACGCTTAGCTGAATCACCCTGTATATATGAACAGAGTAATATCACAGAAAGAAGAATATGGTGGTCGCAGCAATTCCACAGAACCGCATCAACAACAACGATTATGACGCGAGCAGTGTATATATACTCTCTGAGTTGGGCTTTGAGACCTATCCATGTGTTACCTAAGCCTTCGTGTGTCCGGGAGAACATCCGGTTTCACTTCTCCAAGCGGGAAGAGAAGACGTCATTCACCAAGGCTGTGGCGCCGATGAAACGAATCCTCGTGGAGGGAAAGAGGGGCGTAATTTTCGTCCGATTCTTTGTATTTAAATTTGTTTGCTGAATGTTCACTTCTGGTTTATTTACACGAAAAATAAAAAAATGGGGGAAACACGCAAGTTTATGTACTTATTACGGAATTGGAGTATTTACAAACAAAATTTTCGAAAATGTGTTTTTATGTGAAAAAAATGATTTCCCTAATGGTTAGTCTTTCCTGAAAATTGATTTGTACCGCTGTTTAAAAATTACTGCCCTGTTCGGCAGATATACGGATAGGAGTTAATATTTCGGATCCATAAATCTGACGAGCACTCACTCTAGTCAAATCAGTCTACTAATGTTTTAGGGTTTACAGTTTTACCCAAATTTTTGTAAAACAAGTAGCTGGAAAAATTATATTCAGTTTTATTGAAAACACTAGAAACATTGCATTCAGTTATGTGTAATAGTGACTGTCGGGCCCCGCTGAGTTCAGTCCGCCACTAGGCCTTACTGATTCCGAATCTGTCAAACGGGCCTTACTGATTCCGAATCTGTCAAACGGGCCTGACGTAGGTTCTTTTGAGTGCCGTCGAGTTGAACTCGATCGCTGAATAACTGGAACGTGTAGTCGGCAATTACTTAATATGTACGGCAACGAGTAACTCCAATAACAAGTCCTTTGTTAGACGTAACAAAATTTAATAGATGAGAAAATAAACTCCGTTCGATTAGCTAACTCCACGTGCCAACAGGTTTCCACATGACGAACACTTTACTATCTCGGAAGACCCTCCGCCACGTTTAAATTGAGTCTTTCCGTCCAAATCTCGGTAGATCTCTGATCGCCGTAAAACCCTGACAATTCCGTCAACCAAAACGTAAATATCCGGGAGGTCTAACCCCGACACTTCCGGCTCAAACACGCTGTTAGTCAAGAAAAAATCCCGGTCCTCGTCTACTTCGGACCACTCACCCGCCGTCCAACCACGTCGAAGGCGAAACACTACAAGCCTCTTGAGCAGATCAGATCATATGTAGAGGATTTTAGGGAGTGTTTAACCCCAGGTCTTAAACAACCCTTAGAAATAGGAAGCTAGGAGATTTGGGCTAGAGTGCCCGATAGGGAAGTGACAGGGAAGCGAGGTAGAAAGGGGGAGGATGCCGCCCTTATTTTTTACCAGGGGGCCAGTACCCGAGGTCCGACGGCTTAACGTGCTCATCCGACGCACGGCGGGTATTTAGTGGTTCGAACGTTCGTACCTTCCCAGGATCGAACCTGAGGTTATCTCCATGGCAGTCACGAACGCTGACCACTAGGCCACCCGCGGCCCCAAGCCTCTTGAGCGAACGTGTCACTCCCTTTTATAGCCTTATCCTTCCTCCCCCCCCTCCACCTCGAACTTCTGGAATCCTATTGGAGTGGAGTTCGCCTCTTTCTGGGAGTGGTGACCTTTGATACATCAGACCCTGTCGTCTAGGTCAAGGTCAACGAATGCCGCCAAGCACATGCCTGGCTCTCCTTAATACGGCGTACAAAAGAAACTCGCCTCGTGTCTTACACTGCGTTAGAATTTGCATTGCATTACACTTGAAGTAAAAAATTGATACAGAAAACGTTGCTACATGAAAATAATTATTAGGGGCTGGGCTTAGTCACCTAACAGTGACATTTGTTAATGCTTCATAATAACTTCTAATGCCATAGGCCAATGGAAAACGATGTTAACTACATAAACTTTTAATGTCTTGGAAATTCTTAAACTTTCATTTTAAAAATGTTTTAAATGCTGTAAACACACCGAAGAGCCTAAACATTATGACCAGATGTCTTTATGCAAATCGAAGCAAATGCAGGTAAATGATGGCGTCTGTGAAAGTCATGAAACTGTATAAATAACACTTGCTACTGAACTCTGTTAATTAATCTTATTATTGTTCTTTAGATGGAAAGAGCAGTTGACTTAAGCAAGTTAGACAAAGGCCAAATTGCAATGGCCAGATTAATGGGTCAGAATATTTCCAAGACGGCAGGGCTTGTGGAATGCTCCCGGTTAGCCGTGGTTAATAAATACACCGGACAAAAGATTAGTCACTCCTGGCAGAGCTTACTTAATAACGGGAGACGGTGCCTCTTGCCTTGATAACAGCATGAATCCGGTGTGGTAGACACTCCACGAGGTTGTGGAAGTACTGAACATCGATTTGCAGCCACTTGTGCGTCAATTGGTTCCGAGGTTCCACCAGAGTACGTGGGTGTCCATTCCGGCGTTTCACCTTCTGTTCCAAATGATCCCACAGATTTTCAATAGGATCTAAATCTGGGGATTTTGCGGGCCAGTCGCGGTCAGACAGTGTTGCTGACTGTTCGTTGTGCCACTCAGACACAGTTTTAGTCCTGCGCACACGGCAATTGTCGTCTTAGAAGACAGGAGTGGCAATGTGATGCTGCTCCTGGAGATGTAGGGCAAAGGGCTTTGCCGTTCAGAATGCAGAGGTACGCATGTTGGTTCAAATCACTGCAACGAGAGGGCCCATTTCATGGTACGAAAATCATCCCCAGAACGCCACAGAACCCCCTCCAGCTTGAATAACACCTTCAACACAATCAGGGTTAAAGGCTTCATTATCCCTGCGATGCCCTGGTCGCCTCCCATCATTGGAGTACAAACAAAAGCGAGACACATCAGACCAAATTACTCGTTTCCAGTCCTCCACAGTAACGCTTTGGTGCCTCAGAGCCCATTGATAACACGCTACTTTGTGACTTGCCCTGTAAAAAGGCCTCTTCCGTGGTACTCTGCTCCAGATGTCCATCGCATGCAGTTCTCGTCGTAATGACCTTTCGGAAATTGGTTGGAATGGACTTTCATTGACTGTTTGGAGCAATTGTTGCCTGGTTTGAAACCGATTTGAAGGTACTAGGTGTGAAACATGGCGGCGGTCTCTGTTGGTGAGATTCGTTTTCCTGCCACAGTTACGTCGCCAATATTAAATTGACTGCTAACTACACCACTGTATGTAGACCCTCTGGATAGTGCGCTTCGTCACACCAACAAATTTTACGACTTCATTCACTTTGCATCGGTGGCACTTCCAAACACGATGGCTCCTTCTTGCCGCTCAGTAACGTCGGTCTTACGCCCCATATTGCAGACTAAATTCAACACACACATTGCTCTTCATCGCTGCACGAGACATAAATGATCCTGTAGACCACGTCAGGGCTATTTATTGCCCAACAATGACATCACGGAGCCGTCTGTGAAACCGGTAACTTCCCGCTGTCATCTATGTTACGGTGACTAATTTTTTTGTTTGGTGTGCTTACCCTCAAAAAGTGGTCCGAGGAGGGTAAAGCCACAAACGGCCGGCAAGGTGTCGGCCTGCCATTGCTCATTGATACTAGAGGTAAGAGAAGGGTATCCTGCATGGTGCGTGCCAACAGAAGAGATACTGCGGCGTAACTGTGACGTACTACAGAGGTGAAGCATGTGTCAAGACAACAAATCTGCAGCGATACATTCCGTCGGTGTAGCTTAGTCGGTCAGAGCAACTCACTCCGGAGCGAGCAGACGCGGTTTCGATCTTCGTCGCCGACAAATTTTTGTTTTCACATGGGCGCCCGAACGTAGAAATGGATCTACCGGCCCTAGGGTTATTCGAAAAATGTGTGATGTTCGTTCTACACGTTGTCTGGAATTATTGAAAGGTTCCTTCTTCGCTTAAAAACAATTAAGAGAAAGGTGATGTGGCGTACTTCAGAGGTTAAGTACGTGTGAAGACGACAAATCTGCAGCGGTACATGCCGTCGGTGTAGCTTAGTCGGTTAGAGCAACTCACTCAGGAGCAAAGAGTTGTGACGCACTACAGAGGTGAAGCACGTGTCAAGAAGACAAATCTGCAGCGATACAATCCGTCGGTGTAGCTTAGTCGGTTAGAACAACTCACTCGGGAACGAGGAGACGCAGGTTCTATCCCCGTCAACGACAAATTCTTTTTTCACACAACACGCTGGTAATTCGAATGCTGGTGACGGAAGTACTGTGTCACAGTACAGAGTACATCGAACCCTGCTGAAAATGGGGCTGCGTAACCGCAGGGCCGCACCGAATGCCAATGCTGGCCTAGATTCACAGCCGGAAACGCCTACAATGGGCATGCGATCATCAAAACTGGACCTTGAATGGTTGGAAAAAGTCGTCTGTTCCGATGAATCTCGTTTCTTGTTGCACCATGTGGACAGCTGTGTACGTGTACTTCATTTACTTGGGGAAGTATTTACCCCCGGATGAACCGTGGAAAGTATATGGGTACCCTAGAAAATTTGTACCCGGATGCACCGTGGAAGGAATATGAGTACTTTGGACATACTATAGTAAACCAAATTCATCGAAAATAAGAACACATTTTTCTACATTTACTAAAGAACCCCAAGCAACGCAAATATGTTGGATCAGTGGATTATATTCCAAAAGTTATGAATATACTTAAAACTTCCTGTAAAAAATACAACTTGAATTTTGGGATTAAAACTTACAACCTAATGTCAACCAATAAAAAAGATTGGGATTCCCGTGTAACAGCAGATTCGGAGTTTATAAAATACCATTAAAGGCCCTGGATACTGTTGACATGGATCGGATTTATATTGGATCCACCATGAGGAATTTCAACTTTCGTATTGCGGAACACTAGTACAGTGTCAAAACACATTCAAACTTTACAGCACTTGCAGAATTAGTTAACCAAGGATTCCACATGCCTCTATGGAATGAGGCAAGAGTTATTTCAAGTCAAAACAACAGGAGTGCGACTTTGCTTGCGGAGAGTTCACGCATCGTCAGTAGTGCTGATAAATGTTGTAATGATAAAGTACCCAGATTCATACCTCCACCTTGGATACCGTTAACTTCGAACAACAAGGACCAAATGAACTACTAACCCGAATTTTATTTCAGAATTCACCCAATAATAATTAAGACACAGCTACCATTGGTCAGAGTGCGGTGACGTTTCTTTGAAGTCACTCGGGAGCTGAACGTGTTGTGTATAAATAAGAGTGGCGTTCCACGGTAGACTCTTTCACATTTTTTACAATAACTCATTTTAACATTCATCTGAGGATGTGCACTAGCGTCTCAATCCTACAGCGGCTGAATCCTCATCCCTCTAAAGCGCATGCCCGAGACTTAGAAATATTCTCCCCATCTGCTGGTCTGGCAGTCTTTGCGCAGGAGTGGACAGTCGATAACCCTCCAGATTAATCCAACAGTGGCTGAATTCTCATTCCCTGTAATGCGCATGCCCGAGACTTAACAAATTACTTGAACCCACTTGAACCTCAATTTCTCATTTCAGGTGTGCTTTTTTTAAGCTACTGTGGACGATGGATGGTAATATTGTTGATGCACCTTGTATGGAGAATAAAAATTGTTTTTCTTGCCCGTTTTGTAAGAAAATATTCACGAAGTCGTTTAGTTTGTATCGACATATGAGGAATATTCATCCTGACTAAAGCACTGATTCATCGTTTTTTAGAAAAAATAAATAAAAAAAGAGCTGCCCCGGTGGCGCAGTGGTCTAAGGCGCTGGCCTCTGATCATTCGTCCTTAAGGGGTCCGGGTTCGAATCCCGGTGAGGCATGGATGTTGTTTTTGTCTTACGGCACTGGCTCTCCCCCTTCCCTGGAACCAGTGACCCTAAATTAAGAACGGGCGACTGCTTATAGCCCATTGAGTTGCCCACGGTGGTCGTTAAACCTCCAATTAAAAAAAAAAAAAAGAAAAAAAGGTGACTACAGATGTTCAGCGTGCGAGAAATCGTTTTCTCACAAACAGAATTTTTATAGGCATATGAAAAATTCCCATCATCAAGTAGTACAAATAAAAACTTACTACGATGCATTTTGAAGATCAAGAAGGTACGAGATGAGGGTAATGCCGACCGACTATGATTCCGTCGATGTGTTTTCATAATAAAATGACTGGATGTGAGAGGACTTCACAGCATTTTCACCACGTCAAATTAGCTACAAATTGTCACAAAAAATGAAGAAGTTGCTAAATATGAGCACATTTCACCACTCACGTTGAAATGGGATATGAGAATCGTGGAGGAACAGATATTTGTTTACCCAGTACCATATTGTGACGTCACACCTCGTATTAACACAGCATTTGAGCACAATGTTCAACGCGCACCTTAATCTGGGGCGTATATCGACTGTCCACTCCTGGGCAAAGAGTGCGAGACCAACAGATGGGGAGAAAATTTCTAAGTCTCGGGCATGCGCATTACAGGGAATGAGGATTCAGCCACTGTAGAATTGAGACGCTAGTAGGATGTGCTGGGAACCAGCATGAAAGATCTAGTGATGCGATTTTAGCCTTCAACTTTTACTTCAGTGTAAATAAAGTCATTATTTTCATCGTTCATTTTGACTTTCGGTAAAATTTTATATCGTGCAACGACGGCATTCTAACAGTTAGTAGAAAAAATGTTAATTAAAAAGAGTTCCAAATGAGCAACAAAAGCGTTTTCATTTTGGTGAAACTTATCTTACAGTAGTTTCACTGCTTGGACTTGCAAGCAAGTTTCTTAGATAACCTGCTAAGTAAATGAATCAAACTCCTACAGCAGTGCAACATGCACAGACATCATTGCAAAAGTTCATCGAATAAATGAGTTGTGAAATCAATGACACGGAGACATCTGCTGGGGCTCTAACCCTAATAAAAAGAGTATCGTTAAATTTAACTACCTGATGTTCTGACGATTGTTTCCGTGCCTTCCTGGGATGGATGACGTGGGAATTACACAGTCGAATCCCATTAATGTGACCACCTCCTACTTTTGACGTCAACAGCGCATAGCCAATGAAAGAAGGCATGTGTTGTGAGCTGGCTTGGAGAGTACATAAGGTGAGCTGTAGGCATTCTGAAAACATATCACTCGTTGCTGTCATGGATAAAATGAGCGATTATCAGCTTTCGGGCCAAGGGCAGCAGTATTTCTGAAACAGCGCAGTTTGTGAACTTTTCGCGTGCTGCGGTGGTTAAAGAGTACCATGTTTGGAGAAATGGCACCATTACGAATAAGAGACGTGAAAACTGCGGAGCACCACGTGCCATTGATGTGAGAGGCGAACGTCGGTTTCGAAGGTGCGTGAAGGCCGATCGACACCCTACAGTGGAACAACTCACTGGCCGAAAGAACCAGGGGGCTACGGGAAGTGTGTCTAAAACGCGAGTTCAGCGAACCCTGCTGCGTATGGGGCTCCGATGCAGACGGATAGTCACTGCAGCTATGCTAACAAAGGTGCATCGGCAGAAAAGACTTACATTTGAACGGCAGTATCGGAATTGGACCTCCGCTGATTGGCAAAGGATTACCTTCTCCGATGAGCCACGTTTTCTGCTTCATCGAACGGATGGACATTGGCGTATAAGACGAGGAACATTGGAGAACAAACACTCTTCAACCATTGCTGGCAGAACAGAAGCTGGTGGGGGCAGCAATATGGTCTGAGGAATGTTTCTTTTTTTTTTTTTTTTTTTTTTGATTGGAGGTTTAACGATCACCGTGTGAGCAACTCAATGGGCTATAAGCAGTCGCCCGTCCCTAATTTAGGGCCACTGGTTCCAGGGCAGGGAGAGAGCCAGTGCCGTAAGAAAAACACAACATCCATGCCTCACTGGAATTCGAAGCCGCACCCATTTCGGACGAATGATCAGAAGCCATCCCTTAGACCACTAGGCCACCGGGGCGGCAGGGGCATGTTTCCGTGGCATTCTCTGAGTCCACTCATATCTGTGGAACGCACTACGGACTGAATTCGTTATGAATCCATCCTTGCAGACTACGCATACCCATACGTACTGACTGTCTTCCTTGGGGCGAATGGGATCTTCCAGCACGATAATGCGACGTGTCACACAGCTAGAAATATCCAAGAGTGGTTGGAAGAGCACGATGAAGACTTTAAAGTACTTCCCTGGTCCCTTATTTCCCCAGACTTAAACCCAACTGAGCATCTGTGGGACCACCTTAATCGTGTTGTTCGTTCTATGGAGTCTACACCACGCACCCTCCAGCAGCTGTCAGATGCACTGCAGTCCGCATGGCTCCACATACCTGTGAACACCTTCGAGCACCTTATTGATTCACTCCCAGAGTGTCAAGTTGCTGCCCGCACTGCACACGGCGGTTACTCTGGATATGAGCTGGTGGTCACAATAGTGTGACTCGATCGTGTGTTAAACAAAACCTCAACTACTGGAATCTAGAAAACACATATACATCTCTACATCTCATGAGCCATAACATCACGACCACCTACGTAACGGGGAGTTTGACCACCACTCGCCTGCAGTAGCATCGGCTCCTCTAGATCGCCAAAAGTCTCAGATATTCTGTACCACACGGACAGAACGATATTTCGAAGTTCGGCTACGGAGTGAGGCCCTGTCATTGGCAATAGCGGATCCAGGAGGGGGGGGGTAGGGGGGACAGGGGTGATCTCCCCTAAAGCAGATTTTCTCTTATTAAATGACCTTATTTGTCATTATTTAAACAAAATATTGTAAAAAAGTGCTCCAATTTTCGAAAAAGGTTTTACAACAATTGAAATTTGCTGTCAATTTGGAAATAAAACGTTCTGTTCTAGTTTCATCAGCTGAAAAACAACAACAACTAGAGTTTCAGAAACAGGGAAAGCTCATAACGGAAGTGAAAGGAGATTTTGTCTGACCATGCAGTGCGCGTGGGGTCTGGTACGATTCGTCCAACGACGATTGGTCCAATGCCGATTCGTCCAACGGAACGATTCGTCCAATGGACAATTGGTCCAAAGGTACGATTCGTCCAATGGTACGATTGGACCAATGCCGATTCGTCCAATGGGACGATTGGTCCAATGCCGATTCGTCCAATGGACGATTGGTCCAATTCCGTCCTATCTGTCCAAAGTGCTACTCATGTTATAAAAATCTCAACTGTTGTGATTTTATCTCCGATGTTATACGAAAGTGCCGGTAGTACAAAGAATGTAAAATAATGCTACATTTCATGCGTAATATTGTGGTTACAGATTTTTTTTTTTACTGTCCTTGCTGCCGTATGAAGTTACTGATGTACGAGCCGTTCAATTAATTTCAATGTTTCTCTTTTGCATGAAATAATATAAAATACTAGTTTTCCGTTTCTGTTTGTAGCATGCAGTGGGGTTCCGCCAACTGGCCAATGGAAACGTTCTGGTCGGGTTCGGACAGAGGCCTTTTCACAATTTTTATTCTAGCGATGACATATCCATAACGTTTACATATCAAATCAAATTAATAATATTGCGCTTTTACTTAAGCACGAAATATTAATTCATAGGCTATAAGCCTAGGCCTTTTTAGCACTTTGTATTCTACCGATGTCATATTCATAACGTTTATATATTAAATCAAGTTATAATAATATTGCGCTTTTACTTAAGCATGAAATATTAATTCATAGGCCCTAGGCCTTTTTAACAGTTTATATTCTACCGATGTCAGATTAATAATGTTTACCCATCAAAGCAAGTTAATATTGCGTTTTTACTTAAGCACGAAATATTAATTCACAGGCCCTTGACCTATGCCTTTTTGACAGTTTTTATCCTACCGATGTCAGATTCACAACGTTTACCTATCAAGAAAACTTACTAATGTTATGCTAGTATTTTTAACTTTACTTACACCTTAGAATATGACATCAGTAGAATAAAAAGTGTTAAAAGGCCTAGGCCTAAGTGCCTGGTAGAGAGCTGAGAAATGATCCGTTGAATGCCTTTTATAAGGTTTTATCAAATGTTTACAAATACCAAATATCTAGGTCGTAACTTAAAATCTTCTAAAAAGGCCCGCGGCCTAGGCACCTTGTATAAAGGCCTGATAAATGATACGATGAGTGCCTTTTATAAGGTTTTATAAAAGGTTTACAAATACCAAATATCTAAGTTTTAACTTAAAATATTCTAAAAAGACCCGCGCCTAGGTACTTTGCAAACAGCTGAGAAATGCTCCATTGAGTGCCTTTTACCAGGTTTATGTAAAATGTTTACAATTACCAAATATACGGAAATGATCTTTCAAAAGGATATAGTGAGCAGAATAATTTAAATCCTTATTCCTTTCTGGAAAATAAAACAGTTTACCGTTGGTAAGATGATACCATTGGGCGAATCGGCGTTGGACCAATCGTACCATTGGACGAATCGGCATTAGACCAATCGTACCATTGGACGAATCGGCGTTGGACCAATCGTACCATTGGACGAATCGGCATTAGACCAATCGTACCATTGGACGAATCGGCATTGGACGAATCGGACATTGGACCAATCGGCATTGGACCAATCGTCGTTGGACGAATCGTCCGGGACCGGTGCGGGTGTACTTTGTTCTGTTCTTTAGTATTGCGTGGTAGTATTAGTAATTGGGAACAGTGAAGGCCATGGATTTCAGAGAGAGAGAGAGAGACACAGAGAGAGAGAGAGAGAGAGACAGAGAGAGAGAGAGAGAGAGAGAGAGAGAGAGACAGAGAGAGAGACAGAGAGAGAGAGAGAGAGAGAGAGAGTGTGTGTGTGTGCGTGTGGGTGTGTGTGAGAGAGAGAGAGAGTGTGTGTGTGTGTGTGTGTGTGAGAGAGAGAGAGAGAGGGGGGGAGAGATGATGTGAGTGACAAAGCTGAAATATGTATCTTGTTAGGGCCATAAACGAAACCGGTAAAGATGTTTTGAAGTGCATTGCTTTCCGTTTTGTTTCGGTGGGTTTTAGTACGTCTTTTGTAGAAAAGATCGTGCTTATGTTACTGGTTTGTCCATCCGTATGTGGACACCATATCTCTGTAATTATTAGTCCGTTTGAAAAACTCTTTATGCATCACGAAGCTTGAAATGTGAGAATGGTGATCTTTGCATTCCGGTTTTTATTTTACGATGCACAGTTTCGCCGCTAGGGGTCGTAAATACAGATGATATCGAATTCAGAATACATTTTATTCCATGTATTTGTTTCTGTATATCCGATTGAAAAAATTCTTTTACCATTCGATTCCATTTATATCGAAGATTATTCTAAGTTCAGCCACTTTTTCAAGTTACGCATAGATATTCTGCTAGGGGACGTAAAAGTAAATTGCGTTTTCCCCTATATCTGTTTCTAAAAGTCCGATTTGAAACATTCTTCCTGCTCCGGATACAGCTTCTGAGGGGAAATGTTTTGCACTTAATTTTTGGTAAAGGATGGTTTGGCCACCAGGGGTATAAGTGTTTATTTCTGCTTCTGAAGTGTTTGCAGCAAAATCTGAGCTCCTGAAAACTCGATTGAAAAAAATTATTTCGTGGTCCGATACCGTTCATCTAAGAAAACCTTTTAAAAATACTTTCTCCTTAAAATAATGCTATTTTTTCCGCCTGGGGGCGTAGATGCATGTCTTAATTTTGTGGATATTTTTGCTTGTAAGAGTCTGATTTGAAAACTTCTTTGTTGGAGAGCATTTCCGCTGCGAAATGTTTCTTATATAGTTTCAAATTTTTCTTAACGCACAAGTCTGCCACCGGATGGCGTAAGTTTACGTTTACATCAATATCTGCGGGACTAAAAACCAAAACCAGATAGAATTTTTTTCTTCTGTCAGATACTACTAACTACGCAAGCTATGTGTGTGTGGGCATTTTCTTCCCAGAACAATGCACAATTTCACCGCTAGGTGGCGCAAACGCTTAATCTGTTTTTCTCAATATCTCTGCTTCTACCTGTGCGATTTAAATAATTCTTTCAACACCCGATGCCAATTACCTTTTAGAAACACTTACTGAGAAATTTATATTTTATTCTATGCCGTTCGCTACGACAGAGGTGTGGAGCATTATCCTCTTTAAATGATGCACATATTTCCCGCTAGGGGGTATAAAGTTCGAAAACTTTTTCTCGCTATCTCCACTTCCGGAAAACGTATAGTTGAGAAGCTCTTTCTCCTTAGAATAGCTTTTTCCATTAAGAATATTTTTCACCGGTATTTAACTTTTCCGTTATGCAAAATTCTTCCGCTAGAAAGCGTTAAGTAACGTCATGTTTCCTTCTATATTCTTCTTTTAACTGCTCGCTTTGAAAATTTCTTTGTTTCTGATACCTTCCTTGTGCTATGAGAAACTTTTGATGCACCATTTGTTAATTTTCGTAACATGCTTTTTAGCCGCTGGTGGAAGTAAGTACTTGTTTCTATTTCTCGATGTTTTACAGATTCTAGAAACCGTTTGATTGTTTCACTAACCGGTTCATTTGACTTTGAATAGCTCTGATAAATTTAATTCGTGTCAGGACAGATTCAGAAGACGTGCTCATTACAACCGAAGGTTTAGTGTCTTATTTCTTGTTGGGGATTTTTCACCGCTGCCTGTTTTACCACGCGTAAGTCATACAATTTGATATACGAATATTAGCTTCCTTGGATTCTTTTCGTCAGTTCGCGCATACTTAAAAAAATATATGTATATATATATATATATATATATATATATATATATATATATCATCATCATCATCATTGTCAACCATTATCAATCCACTGCTGGACGAAGGTCTCCCCAAGTTTCCTCCACAACGGTCTGTCTTGTGCCAGTCTCCTCCATGTCACCCCTGCATACTTTCGAATTTCATCCACCCATCTCCCATGTGGTCTTCTTCTGGGTCTTTTCCTGTCCCTTGGAATCCAATCTAAAATTTCAGCTGTCCATCGATGATCTGTCCTTCTGGCAGTATGTCCAGCCCATTGCCATTTCAGGGATTTAACTCTGATCATGATGTCTTCCACTCTTGTCATTTTTCGGATCCACGAGTTCCTCTTCTTATCTCTCCTGGTTACACCAAGCATGCACCTCTCCATGCTTCTTTGAGTTGTCTGCAGCCTTTGTATGTCTCTTTTAGTTAAGGTCCACGTCTCCGCACCATACGTAAGCACTGGAAGGATGCATTGATCAAACACTTTTCTTTTAAGACATAATGGCATATTGCTCTTGAAAATTATGCTGTTTCTTCCAAAAGCTCTCCAGGCAAGTTTTGTACGCCGATTAATTTCTTCATCAATGTGACCCTCACTTGATATCTGCTGTCCAAGATAAACGTACGTGTCTGTTATCTCCAGCTTTTCTCCATCAATCGATAAATCTTCATTTCTTGTAAAAGCATTGAACATCACTTTTGTCTTCTGAAAGTTCATTTTTAATCCCACTTCTTTACTCTTGTCAGCAAGTTCCTGGATCATACTCTGCAGCTCTGATGGGGTAGTTGCAAAAATGACTACGTCATCAGCAAAACAAAGGTGGGTTAGATAATCTCCATTAATCTTTATCCCCTTGTTTTCCCAGCTCAGTGACTGAAAAACACCCTCCAATGTGGCATTAAAGAGCTTCGGAGATATGGTGTCACCTTGTCTCACTCCCTTTCCAATTTTTACGTGTGTTGTATTTTCAAACAGCCTAATCTTTGCACTTGCATTTTCATAGATGTTATTAATAATATTAATGTATGCATCTTCAATACCGCAGGTTTTCAGAGCCATTGTAACTGCTGATGGTTTCACCGAATCAAAGGCTTTTTCATAATCGATAAAAGCCATGCACAATGGAAGTTCATATTCCCTCGCTCTTTCAATTAGTTCTCTCAGCACGTGGATATGATCTATTGTGCTGTAGCCACTCCTGAATCCAGCTTGTTCTCTCGGTTGAGCCATGTCCAGTGTTACCTTCAAGCGGTGTGAAAGAACTTTAGTGAAGATTTTATAAACTACTGATAGGAGGCTGATAGGTCTGTAGTTTCCGAGATCCTCAATGTCACCTTTCTTATGTAGCAGGATCATTGTAGCGGTGTTCCAATCCTCAGGAATCTTTCCTTCATTAAGGCATCGAGTGAAAATTTGGGCGAGTACTGTTTCGATTTCTCCACTTGCTTCTTGTATGATGTCTACAGTAATTCCATCTTCTCCTGGAGCTTTTCCTCGCTTCATGTTCTTGATTGCATGTGCAACTTCTGCTGGAAGGACTGGAGGAACTCTGGTACTGGTATCTTTCATGATGTCTGGAGTGCATATATCATCCCTTTCATATAATTTGGAGTAGAAATCTTTCACTCTTGTCAAAATTTCGCCTCTATTTCTTGTTACAGAACCATCTTCTTTTCTCAGTGCCATAATCTGTTTTCTTCCCTTATATATATATATACACAGTATATATACACTACTGGCCACCCAAAATACAACACCAAGAAGGACACGAGATAGCAAAGCCAGATTAACTGGACACATAGCAACAGATACAAAGATGAAACGATTGAGCTTACAGGCCCCTGCGACTTGCGGAACACGCAGATATCAATAGTTCGTGTGGCCCCCATGGCTGACAATAACGGCCGCTACACGCCCCGGCATCGAACGAAAGAGGCTTTGGATGTGGGCTTGGGGTATGTCGGTCCAGGCTGCTTCCACACGTTGCCACAGTTCATCAGCCGTAGACGCGGGTGGAGCTTGCCGGGCCACGGCAGCAGTGACACCTGACGGGCAGTGAAGAATTGTTGCACGATGCGTGTCACGTGCGGGGGCGCATTGTCCTGTTGAAACGTAGTCGCTGGCAGGTCCTGCAGGTAAGGGAGGACTACAGGCTCCAAAACGTCGGAGATGTAGCTGTGGTTGTTGAATGTACCCGCGATGCGTACCAGAGGGGTGCGGGTGTCATATCCAAATGCTCCCCAAACCAAAACGCCAGGCGACGGACCGGTATGGCGATGCATAATGCAGGCGTCATACAGTCTCTCGCCACGGTGCCGCCACACGCGGATCCGACCATCGCGGTGTTGCAGGCAGAAGTGGGATTCGTCGGAGAAGACAATCTCTTGCCATTCCGTAGCCCCGGTGAGGTGTTCAACGGCCCACTGCCGCCGCACTCGCCGGTGGTGTAACGTCGATGGTAATCGGAGCAATGGGCGCCGTGCGACAAGTCCCCGCTCTTGTAGACGACGTCAAACGGTACGTGGTGACACAGGTTGTTGCGCAACACACCCTAATTCCTGCGCTAACGTTTGTGATGTGGCAGTGCGAGCCGTCAATGCCCGCCGCTCAACATGCTGATCCTCTCGTTCGGTGGTGTGCCGCGGCTACGGCAATCGCTCACGTTGGTCCGTCCGTCCCTCTTGCACCCACCGAATCACTACTCGCCTCATTGTGGCTGGATGTCGTCCCACACGGGCGATGATGTCTCGGTACGATAAGCCACTATTCGTCCTCTATCGGACTCCGAAACGTGCTGGAATGATTGCCGTATTCTGTGACGAGGCATCAGGAAGCTTCCCACGCACAGGTCCGGCAGCACAACACACTTCCACTACTTACACCCCGCCTTCTGTGCACCCTTCGTACAGTGCTTCTCGGTGGCGTGACGGGCGCACATGATTTGCGTATGCCCTGCAATGCTAATCATTTCCATCTCCTCTCGCGGGCGACGCAGGCTGCGAATTTCAGGCCAATCGGATGCTTCCTTCTTGGTGTTGTATTTTAGGTGGCCAGCAGTGTATATATACATACACTATATTGTCAAAAGTCCGCGGACACCTAGAAGAGAAACACAACATAGCATTTATTGACATACATTAGTACGGTGTCGGTCCACTTTGGGCCTTAATGCATGCACTGACCCTACGAGACAGGCTTTCGACAAGGTTTTGGTACACAGCGATAGGTATGCGTTTCCATTCAGTGCATAATGCTGCCGCTAACTGTTGCTTAGTAGTAGGCCTTGGTTCCAAACTTCTTATGCGGTGCTCTAATTCATCCCATAGGTGCTCTATGGGATTAAGATCAGTGCTCTGTGCTAGCCCAGTCCACACGCGATACGGAAATATTGTCAAACCACGCCGTAACAGTCCTTGCTTTATGTCTCGGTTCATTATCCTGCTGGTACCAACAAAGCTTGGTTCCACAGTATTGCCACACAGATTTGGTAGAGCATAATTATCCAGAATCTCGAGGTATACTTGCTGGTTAACAGGTTTGTCCACGATAACCAATGGGCCGGGACCATACCACGAAAAACACCCCCACACGAGTAAACTGCCAGTCCCAAACTTGACAGTGTGGTAAATAGCGTTCCCCCGGCTGCCACCATACCCACACAAAGCCATCAGACTAATGGTTCGTGTATCTGGATTCATCAGTCCATAGGACCCGTTTCCATTGATCTACGGTCCACGATAAATGTTCTTTACCCCATGCTAAATGACGAGTAGCATTCCCAGTGGAGATGAAAGGCATATGAGCAACCGCATGACCACGGTAACCCATGGAATGAAGTTCTCTGCAAGTGGTACGTGTGCATACCGAGGTTCCGGCATTGTTACTCACCTGTACACTGAGGTCTTGTGCAGTACTCCGTCGATTAGCTGTAACGACTCTCCTGAGGCTTCGACGTCTTCTATCACTGATTTTCTTTGGTCTGCCGGTAGGTTTTGATGCTTCAGGCACGTCATGTGTCTTCCACTTATTCAGTACATCCAAAACAGTTGACTTGGGTTTGTTTAAACGCCTCTCGGTTTCTCTTATAAAAAACCCACTAATATAACTTTCCTTTCTGAAAGTCAGTTCTCTCCCGCCGCGACAGTTTCACTCAACCTCACAGTGCGATATGATCGCGGTCAGCTGCAGGCTTGTTTTTGTACTATCTGCAGCTGTACCGTGCATCTTAAAAACGCAGCGGATCCGATCATTTGGTTTTGAAGGGGTGTCAGGTGACTTTTGGTAATATAGTGTATATATACACTGCTGGCCACCCAAAATGCAACACTTAGAAGGACACGAGATAGCACAGCCAGATTTACTTGACACATAACAACAGATACAAAGATAAAACGATTGAGCTTACAGGCCCGTGCGACTTGCGGAACACGCAGACATCAGTAGTTCGTGTGGCCCTCATGGCCAGCAAAAACGGCCGCTACAAGCTGCGGCATCGAACGAAAGAGGCTTTGGATGTGGGCTTGGGGTATGTCGGTCCAGGCAGCTTCTACACGTTGCCACAATTCATCAGGCGTAGACGCGGGTGGTGCTTGCCGGGCCACTCGGTTGCCGATCAGCGACCAGGCGTATTCGATGGGCGACAAATCGTGAGAACAGGCAGGCCACAGCAGCAGTGACATCTGGTGGGCCCCGAAGAATTGTTTCACGATGCATGCCACGTGCGGGCGCGCATTGTCCTGTTGAAACGTGGCCGCTGGCAGGTCCTACAGGTAAGGGAGGATTACAGGCTCCAAAACGTCGGAGATGTAGCGGTGCCTGTTGAGTGTACCGGCGATACATACCTGAGGGGTGCGGGTGTCATATCCAATTGCGACCCAAACCATAACGCCAGGCGACTGACCGGTATAGCGATGCATAATGCATGCGTCATACAGTCTCTCGCCTCGGTGCCGCCACACGCGGATTCGAAAATCGTGGTGTTGCAGGCAGAAGCGGGATTCGTCGAAGAAGACAATGTTCTGCCATTCCGTAGTCCAGGTGTGGCGTTCAACGGCCCACTGCCGCCGCACTCGCCGGTGGTGTAACGTCATCGCACTCGCCGGTAGTGTAACGTCAATGGTAATCGAAGCAATGGGTGCCGTGCGACAAGTCCCCGCTCCTGCTGACGACGTCGAACGGTACGTTCTGACACAGGTTGTTGCGCAACGGGTCCTAATTCCTGCGCTAACGTTCGTGATGTCGCGGTGCGAGCCGTCAATGTCCGCCGCACAACATGCCGGTCCTCTCGTTCGGTGGTGTGCCGCGGCTGCGGCAGTCACTCACGTCGATCCGTCCGTCCCTCCTGCACCCACCGAATCCATACTCGCTTCACTGTGTCTGGATGTCGTCCCATACGGGCGCTGATGTCTTGGTACGATAAACCGCTGTCGCGATAAGCCACTATTCGTCCTCTGTCGAACTCCGAAACGTGCTGGAATGACTGCCGTATTCTGCGACGAGGTATCAGGAAGCTTCCCACGCACAGGTCCGGCAGCACAACACACATCCACTACTTTGACCCCGCCTTCTGTGCACTCTTCGTACAGTGCTTCTCGGTGGCGTGTCGGGCGAACATGATTTGCATATGCCTTGCAATGCTAATCATTTGCATCTCCTCTCGCGGGCGACACAGGCTGCGAATTTCCGGCCAATCGGATGCTTCCTTCTTGGTGTTGCATTTTGGGTGGCCAGCAGTGTATATAACAGAGCAGCAACCTCCTCCCCTCCCCCCGCCTAAGTTTTCTCCAGACTAGAGAAACTCCCAAGGTATGTGATGGGATACAAGGTGAGGAATTTCGCGGTCTAGGGCAACATACGAAATGCTTGAACATGATTCTTCAACCATTTTTGGGTAATGCGGGCTTTGCCACACGGAGCATTGTGCTGGTGAGAAAATCGACTGTGGTCCGGACACACGTTCACTATGTAGGGCACCCTCTTGACCCAATGTCCCCTGGTGTCTTATAGACGGTGCCCGTTAAAAATTTAATCCTAACAGAATTGAACAAGTAATTACAGAATTTCGAATCATCACATGTTAATTAAATTTCCTCCTAGAAATGTTATTGGTTGCAGTTATGTCATATCCTAATTATTTAGAATTTTCTTTACTGCTGAAAATCGCATCATGGCCTTTATAGAATATGCATGTCCCATCGACTAACAGAAAAGAACTACATAAAATTCCCTCCTGAAATTTAGGGGGACATCTACCTCTACTTCCTATTATTTAGTTCCTCTCGAAACTAAACATGTTCGCACGTAAATGTCTGTTCACAGGTGCGCGTAGGATGTGAAACAGAAGGGAAACAGCGATTGATGGCGTCAGTTTAAAACGAAGAAGCCATCGGAAATAGCAAATAACTGAGTAAGCTTTCAATGAAAATAACGAAAGTGATTGAAGCAGTGAAATAAAATTAGCGAAACAGCTATATGTGGTTCTGTATAGCAGCACGCTTTATGAAAAGCGTAGGTGGACGAGCACCTGGACATTAATTTTCTGACTACCACGTTACAACAGATGCTCCCATCCCACACAGTTATTTTCGTTCAGTTTTCCTCTTCCATTTGGTCAAGCGTGTAAAGCATGCAATAAGGAAGAACCTTTTCCTGATGCGCAAAAACGGCAAATCTGTTTCTTTGCAAATGTTAAATGACATTTCCTGATTACCATTTAACGTCGAATCCAAGTCTCTGGATTTCGAAGAAAATCTAATGACATTGCACGTCTGCAAAACAAAAACACAAATAAATCAGGTAAGTTTTCAACGCAACCTGCTGAAATTCGATTGGGAAATTAAATCTTTTAAAATAAATGCCAACAAAAAGGTTATACATTGTGGTATAACATACACTTCGCATTCCTAAATGCATCATATCATAGCAAAGAAAAAAAAAAGCCGTTCCCCGTGTGGTTGGAGGCACGGGTTTCTGTCTAGTCACCCAAGCTGGGTCCAAGCCCAGTATGCCCTTAAAATGCCCTAACTCAGGGTTTCTGAACCTTTTTCGCCACGACCCCAAACCAAAAAGACTTCGCGACCCATGGGTCTATTTTGAAATTAAAAATGCTAATGTAATAATATCAATAAGTGTAGAAATCATTCATTATTACACAGAGTAACAAAATTTTTGGTTTTTAAAATTAGTCAAACCAGTGGCGCAACCAAGTGGGGGACGGGGGAGGTGGTTAGGGTTATCTACACTGACGGAAAAAAAAATCCCAACACCACGAAAAAATAGTTGTAGAGGAATGAAATGGCGGCAATACATTTGTATAGGTAACATATTTAATCGATTAAGGTTTCAAGATCACAGCTTAATGTAAGCGCGAGAAGAGCCATTTTAAATGGGAAATGCTGGTACATTAATAACCGGTGTAACCGCCAGAATGTTGAATGCAAGCACGCAAACGTTCATGCATTGTGTCGTATAGGTGCTGGATGTCAGTTTGTGGGATGGAGTTCCATGCCTGTTGCACTTGGTCGGTCAATACAGGGACGGTTAATGCTGGTTGGGGGTGACGCTGGAGTTGTCGTCCAATGATGTCCCACACGTGCTCGATTGGAGAAAGATCTGGTGATCTAGCAGGCCACGGCAACATATCGACACTCTGTAGAGCATGTTGGGTTAGAACAGCGGTATGCGGGCGAGCGTTATCCTGTTGTAAAACAGCCCCTGGAATGCTGTTCATGAATGACAGCGCAACACGTTGAATCATTAGACCGACGTACAACTGTGCTATCAGGGTGCGTGGGATAACTACGAGAGTGCTCCTGCTGTCATAGGAAATTGCTCCCCAGACCATAACTCCAGGTGTAGGTCCAGTGTGTCTCGGCCGCAGATAGGTTGGTTGCAGGCGCTCACCTGGCCTCCTTCTAACCGACACACGGACATCACTGGCACCCAGGCAGAACCGGCTTTCATCAGAAAACACAACAGATCTCCACTCCGTCCTCCAGTGAGCTCTAGTTTGACACCACTGACGTCGCAAACGGCAGTGGTTTGGAGTAAGTGGAATGCACGCTACAGGGCGTCTGGCTCGGAGCTGTCCTTCAAGTAACCGATTTGTAACAGTTCGTTGTGTCACTGTGGTGGCAACTGCAGCTCGAATTGCTGCCGCAGATGCAGTACGATGCGCCACGGCCATTCGCCGTACACGGCGGTCTTCCCTCTCAGTAGTGCCACGTGGCCGGCCAGAACCCGGTCTTCTTGAGGCAGTGCCTTCCCTTGACCACCGCTGCCAACAATCATGCACAGTGGCTACATTCCTGCCAAGTCGTTCTGCAATATTGCGGAAAGAAAATCCATCTTCTCGTAGCCCTATTATACGACCTCGTTCAAACTCCGTGAGCTGTTGATAATGGCTTCTTCGTCAAGGCATTCTTGACTAACATCAACACCCTACGTCGAATCTCAACAATAACTAACGCTCACGAACGTTACAGCGCTTTTTTTACAGCAAACCTGCTTTGCATGTTCAGAGGTGCTACTAGCGCCACACGTATGCGCCAAGCGCGAAAGTTGCATAGACGTCATCTTACCGATGTACTCTCACCGCCTACCAACTGTCGTTTATAAAACACAACCCCTTCTTGGTGTTGGGATTTTTTTCCGTTAGTGTATATAGAGGGAAGGTATGAATAACAACATATTGTGAGACAATATGAATAATTGGAAATTAAAACCTTTTATAAAACAGATTTCAATTTCTCCAATTTTTTAAATCACCTAATGCAATTTTTACAGTAACCAAGGCCGCCCCGGTGGCGCAGTGGTCTAAGCGATGGCCTCTGATCATTCGTCCGAGAGGGGTCCGGGTTCGAATCCCGGTGAGGCATGGATGTTGTGTTTGTCTTACGGCACTGGCTCTCTCCCTTCCCTGGAACAAGTGACCCTAAATTAGGGACGGGCGACTGCTTATAGCCCATTGAGTTGCTCACGGTGGTCGTTAAACCTCCAATCAAAAAAAAAAAAAAAAAAAACAGTAACCAAGACACGTCAAAATAAACTCCCATTTGAAATTTCATCAAAATCCAATGAAAACATTATTATTAGTAATAATATTGCCGAAAGCCTCCGTAAGTCCATACTTTCTCTCTGCCGACTTCCTTCCGTGTCGCGTTTGTTGATCATATGTCATCATAGGATTCTGTGGGAAGGCTAGTGTTGCCAAGTTGGGGATGCCGCCCCGGTGGCGCAGTGGTCTAAGGCGCTGGCCTATGATTATTCTTCCGTAAGGGGTCCGGGTTCGAATCCCGGTCAGGCATGGATGTTGTGTTTGTCTTACGGCACTGGCTCTCTCCCTTCCCTGGAACCGGTGACCCTAAATTAGGGACGGGCGACTGCTTATAGCCCATTGAGTTGCTCACGGTGGTCGTTAAACCTCAAAAACAAAAGTTGGGGATTTTCCCGTTTAATTTAGAGGGGGGGGATTCTGCAATGCTGTGACCGCCTAAAAATTCCCACGATCCCAGCGACCGGCAGAAGCACCGCTGGTGGTCCCCGTGATGTCATCTCCAGAAATTTCGGAGTTTTTTTAAGTGCTAAACACGGGGAACGTTTAAAATTTAAAATAAAAAAAAATAACACTCTAATATTTTTTTTTCTCAGAAGCTACGGCAACCCAAGTATGGGTCACGACCCATGGGTTAAGAACTCCTGCCCTAACTGATCACCGGGTCACTAAAACCCCGAAATTAAAAAATAAACTAATGCTTGATTTACAAAATTTTTAAATTGGACCTCCACGTTAACGTTACTTTGTTTTTTTTTAATTGGAGGTTTAACGACCACCGTGAGCAACTCAATGGGCCACTGGTTTAAGGCCACTGGTTCCAGGGAAGGGAGAGAGCCAGTGCCGTAAGACAAACACAACATCCATGTCTCACCGGGATTCGAACCCGCACCCCGTTCAGACGAATGATCAGAGGCCATCGCTTAGACCACTGCGCCACCGGGGCGGCACTTTGTTTTAGAACGATCAGTATGCATTTAGTTGCATTTTTGGAGGGAGGGGAGTTATAACGACGCCCGTTAGCAACTCTGAACTATAAGCAGCCACCCGTCCCTAATTTAGGGCCACTGGATCCAGGGAAGGGATAGAGCCAGTGCCGTAACACAAACAAAACATCCATGCTCACCGGGATTCAAACCCAGACCCATTTCAGACGATTAGTCGGAAGCGAGCACTAAGACCACTGTGCCACCCTGCTTAGTTGCACTCGTTCTTTTCACATTCTAATTTTTGCCGTCAAAATCTCTAGCAAACTAAGCAGGGCTTTTCTTTTCCGCATCGGGGTTTATAATCACCATGAACAAATCCAAGAGCTATTGAGCAGTCATCCGTCCCTAATTTGGGGTCATGGTTCCAGGGAAGGAAGAGAGCCGATGTCGTATGACAAACACACAATCCATGCCTCACTTGGGATCGAACTCTGACTCATCTCAGACGAGTGATCAGAAGCCAACGCTTCATATCACTGGGTTACCGGACCGGTGTTACATGAGCAATCAGTAACTTTAGTGCTCTGTCGCGTGGGCTCGTCAGTCTTTTGCTTGAAAGGAAACATTGCAGTTCCGAAGTTTCAGCTATATTTTTCACTAATGATGAAACCAATGAATTTAGCTATATTTCAGTATTGATTCTATATTTCACCTAAATTAAATGGGAAAATCCTTAATCAATTACCAGGTAATACACCCAAAACTATCTTACCATCTTTCCTGACTACTACAAATATAAGGACAAAATGTGAACTCTCTCTTCTGGAAAATCACCGACTTGCTTGTCTTGATTTCTATTCTTCTCTTAAAAAAACGTTCAGGAGTACCAAATATTTGCATAAGTGCAAAGAACGGTTGCGCAGGAAGGTGCGCTGTGAGTGGGGAGGTAGGTATTTAAACTGAGATGTTCTGTCGTGTTATCAGTACCTTTGAAGCGGATATGCAACGTGGACGTGAATTTCCTAGTTCCAGAGTGGCCTGGTCATAAGATGTCATTTGAATAACGTTTCTAACTTTTCCATACGGATCATTGCAGCTAAACTAAACATCCCGAAATCGACTGTAGGTGAAGTCGTGAAGGATGGAAGTAGGACGGTGCAATTACAAAAAAAAAAAAAAAAACGTTCAGGAATGCCACACAAACTGACGGAACGTGACATAACAGCCATGGTAAGAAATGTTAAAATGAATAAAAAAAATGAAAGAATAGAAAGAAATATGAAAAAAACTAGGAAGATTATTATTCAGTTGACAACTTTAATCATATACTAACAATTAATCCGAATAATATACTAAACATTATACACATAAATGCAGGGTCACTAACTAACAAAAAAACTCTATTGGAATTTTTATTACACTCAATTAAAACAGTGATATGTATTGTCTGTATAACTGAAACATGGTTGCCAAAGGGGAATTATAATGAACAATTAAATAATTATAATATATTTAATTTCAACAGAAGTTACTCAAAAGGAGGGGGCGTTGCGATATACACTATGTTAATAATAAACATATGGATTTTACAACTGTTAATAACTTTACAATAACAAACCCTAATATAGAAATACTAACTATACAAAATCAATTTTATATAATTACAGTATGTTATCGACCACCTCATTCTGACTGCAAGGTATGCTTAAATATACCAAACGAATTTCTTAAGTATGGTAAACCTTACTAAAAAAAACTGTTATTATGGGGTAATAAACACTGACATTTTACAAAATAATTCCATAACTAATCAATTAACATATATTTTGGATTCGTCAAGATTTCTGAATACCACCAGGGCGCCAACAAAGATTACTTCACATTCGAAAACAACTTTAGATCCTTGTATTACTAACATTCAACAAGGCCCTATTACTTCAAGAATATTGGAATTTAGTTTTAGTGATCATTTACCTATATTTATAATACATATACATATACAGCAGGCGACTCAAATGCGCGGGGTTTACAAAACGAGATCTATTGAGGACAAAACTAAAAAATATAAACTGGTGATATAAATACCAATTCTTTACCGAATATAAAATATCATTCACTAAACTAAAATACATATATGATAACAGTTTTCCTATTTCTGAACAAAGTACTAAGTCGGGAATTTTTTTTTAGAAAACCATGGATTACTAACACATTACTGAATAAAATTTTAAAAAAGGAATAAGTTATTTTCCAAATTTCTTAAAACAAGACAACAACTAGATTTTAATAACTTTAAGCAATATAGAAACACATTGAATTCCGAAATAAGATCAACCAAAAGAGATTATTACACCAATGTATTTTCACAAAATTCACCTAAACAGACATGGAAACACCTTAATCAATTACCAGGTAATACACTCAAAACTACCTTACCATCTTTCCTGACTACTACAAATATAAGGACAAAACAAAAAACAAAACAGGATATTGTAACACATATGAAACATCATTTTAGAACAGTACCACTGATAACAAAACAAAAATTAAACTCGGTTAATACTCACTACTCAAATTACTTTCAAAAATCATATCGCCATAATAATTTTCACTTTACAGATATGACAGAAGATGAATTACTGGTGGAATTAAAAAATATAAAATTGACATCAGGTACAGGTTACGAGGATATTAATCCACTAACAAATATGTAGCAGATGCGATTTGTGAACCTTTACTCCTAATATACAACTCTGTTTTCCATACAGGAATTTTTCTGGATGAATTAAAAATTACAAGAATTACCCCAAAGCTAAAATCAGGGTCGCATAATGGTGAAAATAACTATCGCCCAATATCTAAAATATCAATTTTTGCAAAATTACTTGAAAAATTAATGTACAATAAATTATTACCCTACCTACAGAAATATCATATTGTAAATGAAAATCAATTTGGATTTCAACCAAACAAATCAACAGAGCTTGCACTTCTCCATATTCAGGATATTATCCAAAACAATTTTGAAGACAAAAAATAACTCTGGCCCTCTTTTTAGATCTAACAAAAGCTTTTGATGCACTAAATCATAACATACTATTAAACAAATTACAAAATATCGGTATTAGGGGCACAGCACATACACTATTCAAAAACTATTTATTAAACAGAAATCAATTTACTCAATTGGAGAACTATTATTCACCAATGGAAAAAGTAGAAATGGGTGTGCCACAGGGATCAATACTTCGACCACTGCTATTTAATATCTATAAAAATGATATTTTTAATATAGACGCTAAAGCTAAAATTATCCTTTATGCAGATGATACCATTTTGTTATTCAGTGGAACTGACCCAAATGGAATAATTTTACAAGGCAATATAGAATTACAGAAATATGCGGAGTGGTTGGGAGCTAATGAACTGGTACTAAATACAGATACGACTAAAGCGGTAATTTCTTCTAGACAGAAAACAAAACAAGATATAAATATACCATTATTATTGGATAACCAATCAATTGAAATAGTAAGTAACTTTACTTGCCTTGGAATTACACTCAATAATGATTTAAAATAGAATAAACACAGAAAATCTTCTGAGTAAAATATAAAAAAATATAGGAATTGCAAGCCATGTTTTAATAAATCTTATGGTTAAAACATTAAAATTATATTTTACCTTAATTCATACACACCTTAATTATTGCATATTAACATGGGGTCAAACAACTCAATCCAATATTAAAAACCTGTAAATACTTCAAAACAAATTATTTAGACTAATAGATTTAAAATACAACTTTAACAGTAATAATTATATGCGGTTGGGTATTCATGGATTTACAAGAGCTTTCCCTAATAAATATAATATAGTGACTGTTAAGCAATTATGCGATTTTAACTTGGCCAACATTATGTACAAAAGAATAAAAAATAACAGAACATGTTATAATAAAAATAACTACTTATACACATCAATATAATACTAGAAATCAGAATATACTAATACCAGATTTACCTAAAACTATAACCATAAAACAAAGTGTACATCATTGTGGACCAAGATTTTGGAATTCATTACCTAGAGAACTAACAGAAATCAATAACTGCCGCCCCGGTGGCGCAGTGGTCTAAGGCGTTGGCCTCTGATCATTCGTCCGTAAGGGGTCCGGGTTCGAATCCCGGTCAGGCATGGATGTTGTGTTTGTCTTACGGCACTGGCTCTCTCCCTTCCCTGGAACCAGTGACCCTAAATTAGGGACGGGCGACTGCTTATAGCCCATTGAGTTGCTCACGGTGGTCGTTAAACCTCCGATCAAAAAAAAAAAAAAAAAAAAAAAAAATCAATAACTATAACTTATATAAAAAAAAACAAAGCATATATATTAAACTAAAAAAAAAACCAAATTATAGTAATAATAATAATAATAAAAGATGGGAAGGAGAAGATAATCGGAAAGTTGGAGGGCAAGTGGGATCTCTAATTGTAGCGCCGCGGAGATTTCACGTTATACTAATACACTGCTGGACAATTGCTAAGGACGGATCATAAACGGCTATATAGCGCATAAAAAAGTAAGTGTGGTTGGATGCCAAGTGAAATAAAATAATGTCAGAATGCCAGGAAATTACAAGAAAGACAATTTATTGTGCTCTGAAATCCAGAAGGCTTTGGAACGTGTTCAAGGGACAAACAGGCCATTTTGTGCAGAATATGTAAACGCGAAAAAAATGCAATTACCGTCCGCAGGCGTTCCGGCGTAAGATGTCAATACGGGATATGGCCACCATGGAGGGCGATGCAAGATTGCGCACGTCGTGTCATGCTTTGCACAACATTATCAAGCAGCTGTTGGGGTAATTTATCCCATTCCTCTGTCAGTGCACAGATGAGGGTGTCCTTGTTTATTGGAGGGCATTGGTGACCAGCAAGACTCCTCCCCAAAGCATCCCACAAATTTTCAATGGGATTCAGATCGGGAGAACGTGCTGGCCATACGAGGCGTTGCATATCCTCGCTCTCAAGACACTCCTGGACAGCGACTGTTCGATGACATTTTGCGTTGTCGTCCATGAAAATGAATCTATCACGGACAGCACCACGGAACATGCGAACATGAGGTAGCAGAACATCATTAATGTATCGTTGGCCAGTCATAGTCCCAGTTGGAAGCACATAGAGGGACGTACGGCCATTGATCATGATGCCAGCCCATACCATGACACTACATGTCGGATATCGGTCCCTTTCCTGTATGTTTGCTGAACAATATGCAGTACCACTATCACGCCAGATCAGTTGTCGTCGACAATCAGACGATAGACTGTATCTACTCTCATCTGAGAAGAGGACAGCAGACCAGTCGTTATCAGTCCAATTGCGATGCTGATGGCACCATTGCAAACGGGCGGTACGGTGACGTCTGGACAATGGGATGCACACAACAGGACGGCGGGCGTATAGTCCTCCTTCATGCAAACGTCTGGCGACAGTTTTTCGGGAGATCCGCTTGCCAGTAGCAGCCATAAACTGATTTGCTACCTCACTAGCTGTGCTGCGCCGGTGTCTTTTTGTTGATAGCACTATGTACCGATCTTCTGCAGGTGTCGTACTGCGAACACGACCTCCCCCGTGACGTTTGCTACACTCTCCATTTGTTTGAAATGATTTCGAAAACCTTGAAACAACACTGTGGCTGACGTCGAACTCCCTGGCAACATCTGTTATTTTTCGCCCTTCTTCAATCTTGCCAATAATACGGCCACGCGTATAATCATCTAGGTGATGTCGGGAAGACATACTGAAAATTGCAAGTTCGTCAATTGATTCTTTCCCTTTCAACTTTGCGTTTGAACAACAACGGTCAATACGCGTCAAATCCTTTATATCTCTTATCAGCGCTATGACGTCACGAACAAGTTCGGCAATCCAAAATTTGCATACGCACAACACGTCTTACTGTATCCCGCACTTATGCTAATTTATACATTTTCCTGCCTTCCATTTCATGGTTGCTATCGTTGCTATTGTCATCCGTCCTTAGCAATTGTCCGGCAGTGTAGTAATCTAATTTCATTGCTGTCTTGGATTGTTGACTTTACTTAGGAAGATCGGGGCCAAGTCATGACTCCGCGAGGCCTTTTCCCGGAGCTTCCTTGCTGTTTTTATAAAAATAGATAAATAATAATGTAAAAATAAATCATGAATCTGTAACAGCAGAAATAATAAATGAAATCAAATGAAATATTAAAAATTCCGTTCTTCCTCTGCCGTTTACATCGCTGCTGAAGTAGGAAATGTTTGTAATGGCTCGGTTAGTTCCATAGCTATCCGCAGGTAGTTGCACAGTGTGGGTTATTATCGTGAAGCAGCGGTATACAAGCCACACATTACCGCCGTGAATGCGTAGCGCCGTTTCGAGAGGTGTGTCTTTAATCATTCCTGGACTGTGGGAGACTGGAAAGCTGTTCTTTGCAGTGATGAGTCACAGTTTTCACTCTTTCAATCTGATGGGCGTGTTTGGATTTGACGACAGCCCGGCGAACGATTTTCGTCGTACTGTGTGTGTTCTTCCAACTGTTAAGTTCGGCGGAGGCTCCATCATGAAATGGAGTTGTTTTTTGTTAATGGGACTTGGCCCGTTTGTTCTTATACCACAAACCATAACCTCTGAAGCGCACCTCGACGTTCTGTATAATTCTGCCCTCCCAAAAATGTGGCAGTATTATGGAAATGGCGGTTGTCTCTTCCAAAACGATCGAGCTTCCTGCCACACTGCACGGCGTGTGCAGGACTGGTTTCTTGAAAATGAGGTGGAATTGTTAGACTACCCTGCTCAGAGTCCTGATCTTAATCCCATAGAACACCTCTGGAATGAACTGGAGCGACGGAAACGAAATCGACCAGAAAGACTGTCTACGCTCTTCACTCTGGCGGTAGCTCTGCAGGAGGAATGGCCAGCCATTCCTGTCTAGATCTACCTGAAATTGGTTGGTAGCTTGCCTCGAGGTGTTGCTGCTGTCATACAAGCAAAAGGTGGACTGACTAATTAGGAATTGCAATAATAAAGCCACTTGTCCCAAACTGTTGTGGTGCCCGATTACTTTCGATAATATAGTGTACCTGGCTTTGAACCGAATACACCGCAGTTATTTGCGCTATAAAACAGTAGCTTATCTCTTAAGTTGGTGAACGTGTATCCACTTATTTCATTTAATGTTTTTAACACACAGGCGGTTAATTCCGAATACTCACATCTCCGTCTCTGCACGCACTCTTTCTTCGCCTGTCACAAAGCCCGAAGTGTCGTCAGCAACCTGTTGCTTTTTCTCACCTACACCCGCCATTGTTCACGTGACCAGTTGTCTTGCCCACGACTCCAAAATGATCTAATGGATTTTTACGCAAACAATAAACCTGGGTGAATGAATCCTTTCTCATGCCTCAGAAAAGACCAGTGACAACGCAGAAAAGTTATCTTTATAACAGCTGCAAAGCTTGGCTTCCAACAAAGCACTGTTTATAGAAAACGGCAGCAAAGCCCTTACTTCTAAGACGCCTTTATATTCGCATTTCGAAATAAAAAACTGTATCACTTTTGCAACAATATATTTACGCCCTCCTCCCACAGACGAAAAAAATGCGCATTATTTAAAATACACGATGTACACCGGGCTGTTTATATGGAAAGTGTGATATCCTTACGATTGATCCAACCCAAGACAGGATATACTAAACACATTTATTACTGCACAAACATTAGATTAGGAAAAACATCGGTACCGTACAACGAATTTAATACACTACATTCTGCCATACAACATGGCTGCCCCAGTTACGGTTACATATAAATTGACTGGGAAAAACACTGTTGCCAAATACCACAATATATCCCCTTCAAAAAATACAAAGGTATTAAGAAATTACAAGGGTATTATACACTTGGCTTTACACAGTTATCTATAAATCAAATCTGTTAGGTTTTTTTTTAGCACGAGATGGATTGCGTCGAACAGGAGTTTTATGTTTATAACAGCATCCACAGCTACAGGAACTTTGTCCTATCCATGTGAATCACGTCAGTGGAAGGTAAAATTATAGGCGTAGCTTCTGTGGTAGATGGAATGACAGAATCAGCTGTGCCTGCCAACATCGGAGAGGAAAGTTTCTGAGGTGCTGGAAGCGCTGGTATATGCGGATCAACCCTGGAAGATTCCCATGAGGTCTCCCTCGGAACAAGTAGCAAAGCTGACTGTGAATTCAATTAATGGAATTCATTTGGGTGCTCCTCCGCAAAGTCGGGGAGATAAGACCTTTCTCCGAATCTAGGGCGAAATTGGTCAAGATGAGCTAGGTAATTATTTTGACAAACTCTGATGACCCATGTTTTACTTCACCGAGCTTCAAACAAGGTACCACATATCCTTTTATTTTGCTTGTTCTTGTGAGATCGGACCCAAACATCTTGTTCTGGGCAAAAATTACGATGACTAGTGTGAGATCGATCGAAGTTCTTTTTCTGCACACATTGTTTCTTTTGAACATACTGCGCAGTGGACAGGTGAACAAGATCTAAAACAGTTCTGAGTCGACGACCCAAAAAAAAGCTCAGCACTACTGATTCCAGTAGTAGAATGTGGAGACAACGACATTTTAATAAAAATCTGTGAATCATGTTCTGTACTGTAGTATTATTTCTGTCATCACACAACATTTTGTTCAATGCGGTTTTGAATGTCTGTACATAACGCTCAGCCAGTCCATTCGATTGCGGATGATACGCAGGAATTAGTGTGTGCAAAACTCCACAAGATTTGAGAAATGTTCTGAATTCGTCGGATGTGAATTGAGGACCATTGTCTGAAACAATTTCTAAAGGATACCCATATCTTGAAAACAACTAGTTTAACTTATCAATCGAGCATGAAGTTGTAGTCCAGGACATTCTCATGATCTCCAACCGTTTTGAGTGACTGTCAACCACCACTAAATAATTGTCTTGGTTTTTCTGAGCAAAATAGATATGCACTCTACACTGTTAAAACTTTTGCGGTAGGTTGCTCCAAAAAGTGGTGCTACACCATTTTCTGAGAAAAAGACACAAATCCAACAACTGCGCCACGAACTAAACCCAACAACTTCGCCATGTTGTGGTACAAGGTTGCACCAAATTATGTTGCAAGGCTGCACCATGTCGTTGGGTTGTACTCGCACCACACAACGGTGTATCTTTTCTCAGGAAGTGGTGCAGGTGGTGTAGCACCACTTTTTGGTTCAACCTACCATAAAGTTTTTAACTGTGCATCTCAAGGGGACTTTGGCCATATCCATGATTGCAAAGGTGAAACAGGAGGTTGATGTGCATTTATTTGACAAGCGTGACGTTGCTTTGAGATTTCTTAAATTTCCTTGTCAATGTTGGGCCACCAAATGTGACTACGAGCAACGCTCTTCATTTTGGTTATGCCAGGGTCTGTGTCGTGCAAGAGATCCAACATTTGCTTTCTAAATGCATTTGAAATGATCACCCTCACTTCCCACAAAAGACAATTGTGCTCAGTAGATAGCTGGTCTCTCCTGTTAAAAAAAGGAATAAAAGTGGGATCATGACATTTAGAAGGAACGCCATTCTGTACGTACTTAAGTACTACTCTCAGAATCTTATCAGTACTGGTTGCCTTAGCAATATCCGCAGAAGTTACTGACATATTTTCCAAAAATGAAATTTTATAAACTTCGGAAGGATGTGATTGCTTGGATAAATCCACAATAGGGATCCCGGAAAGAGAATCAGCATTAAGATGGAGATATCCCTTCTTATATTTAATGGTATACTTAAAAGATGCAAGCAAGAGTGCCCAACGTTGTAACCGTGCTGCAGATAAAGTGGGTATTGCCTTAACAGGGGCGAAAATTGTCACAAGAGGTTGATGATCTGTGAACAAGACAAATTCTCTTTCATAAAGATACTGGTGGAATTTTTTTGCATCCGAATATAATAGACAATGCCTCTTTCTCAGTTTCAGAATAATTGCTTTCTGTTTTGGTGAGTGTTCTTGAAGCATAAGCAATGGGACGCTCGGTGCCGTCGATGACATGTGAGAGAACAGCACCCAATCCAACTGGTGAAGCGTCACACGACATCTGTAAAGGTAGCTTCTCACCATAATGCATAAGAACTGCATCTGAAGTAATAAGATATTTACAAAGTTGAAATGTGTGCTTACATTCCTCTGGCGTATCCACGGTGTACCTTTGACCAAAAGACTGTACAAAGGAGCAAGTAAAGTAGAGGAATTCTTTATGAATTTCGAATAATAGTTCAATAAACCCAGAAATGCCTTAAGCTCGGTGACATTATTAGGTGTTTTCATTTGTTGTATAGTCTCAATTTTCTCCTGTGTAGGATGCACACTATACGCATAAATAATATGTCCCAAAACCTGTACACTAGTTTTTAAAAACTTGCATTTACTGAGATTAAGATGCACATTAAACTCTTGCGAAATCTCTGTAAAACTTTCTCTAGTGAGGTAAAATGATTTTCTTTAGTGGCTGAAGAAATCAAAATATCATCCTGGAAACACATGACGGATGGTAAGATTTGTTTCATTATTGACTGGAAGATAGCAGAAGCAGAGTTGATGCCATATAAAAATCTTGTTGGACAAACTAAGCCCTTGTGAGTGTCTAATGTAAGAAATTCCTGTGATGCTTCATCCAGCTCAATTTGCTGGTAGGCTTGTGACAAATCAAACTTTGTAAAATACTTGCCACCACTAAGAGTAGCAAACAAATCCCGCTGTGTTGGTAGGGGATACTGATTCGAATCCATGAATTTGTTTACACTGATATTAAAATCACCACACGACCTGACAGTACCATCTTTCTTTGGTATTACCGCAACAGGTGTTGCAAAATTTCGTCAGCCACAGCAGCTTTCAACGAATAAGGAACAGGCCTACCTTTACAGAAAATCGGAGAAAATTCTTTGTTTATTTTCAAGGAAGCCTTGAAATGTCCGATTGTTGATGTGCCGTTCCTGAAGAAGATCAGCGCAATTCCATTTTACCGACTCCATATTAGAGATGTTTCCTTTTTGTTGAGAATTTAAGGCGAAAATACTTTGCCATTCAAGATTAAAATGCGCCAACCAATTTTTTCCAAATAGGGATGGTCTATTCCCCTTCACAACAGCAATGGGTAATTTGCAACATTGTGACTTATAAGTGACGGGTAGAGACACTTCAACAACATCGATCATACCCTGATTATAATCTTTCAGCAACATAGATGTAGGTGGAACTTCAACATGTGGCAAATTAATTTTCATCCACTGCTCCAAAACAATGGATACATCAGCAGCAGTATCAAGTTCCATCTCCATAAATTTGTTATCAATTTGAATAGGAACATTGTACTTACATTTTTGGTTAGTTGATTTAGCAGCCTTAACTTGAAATAATTCTAAATCATTAAGTGTAACATCATCAACTTCAACCATATTTGCTGATGCAGATTTTGCTTTGTTAGACTTAGCTAAACAAACCGGCGCAATATGTCCAATTTTCGAACAGAAATGACCCTTAGCATTTGTATATTTACATTTCGTTGAGTCATGAAATGCACCATATCTAAAGCATTTAGAGGGTTTGCCACCAGAGGCTTATTCTTAGCAGCATTCTTTTCAGAAAATTGAGTTATCTTTTGAAGTTTATTTACGACTGGGACAAACGTTTTCATGCTTGTTGCATCATGGTCAGCAACCTCCATTGCCAATGCAATTTCTAAAGCCTATGAGAGCTTCAAATCCTTTTTGCAAGCATACGTTTCTGCGTCATTTCACTAGCCAAACCGCTTACAAAACGACCGCGTATGGCCTCATCTAGAAAAGCTCCAAACCCACATGCTGAGACTAAAAGTCTTAATTGCACCAAATAATCCGAAGTATATTCATTAGAATTTCGATTCCTGCGATGGAATCTAAATCTCTCTGCAATTACAATTGGTTTGGGTTTTTAATGGTCTCCCAACATTTGTGTAAGTTCCTTGTACGTACACTTACTTGGTAACCTAGGCAAGAGAAAATTTCGTAACGATTTATACGTTTTTGATCCAATCACAGAAATTAATACTGACATCGTTTTTTCTTCTGTAACAGACAAAATACTGCTCTAACTGTTCAATGTAAAGGTTAAGTCATCCTTGTGCTCATCAAAAACATTTAACTGGCCGATTAAACCTAGCTTGCTCATATTTGCAAAATGTGATAGTAGAAGAAGTACACGGGAAGACGAAATTACTCACCATCCCATCCTTGTCGCTATATGTGATATCCTTACGATTAATCCAACCCAAGACAGGATATACTAAGCACATTTATTATTGCACAAACACTAGATTAGGAATAACATCGGTACCGTACAACAAATTCAATACACTATATTCTGCCAGACAACATGGCTGCCCCAGTTATGGTTACATATCAATTGACTAGGAAAAACACTGTTGCCAAATACTACAGAAAGCAGAGCCAGATACAATAAAAAAAGCAGCTACTTACGCCTACTACTATATTCAGAAATGTGCGTCATGAAAAAAAATCAGAAACTGCACTCAAAACGTTCCTTATGACTGAAAATATCCGAAGCACAAGACGTTTTTGAAATGAAATGAGTAGAGGAGATATGGAGGAAAACGTGATGTAACTTTAGCCCTCTAGGAGGAAAGCTGCAATTTGAAAAAAAGGGAGTGCAAAATATTCTCCATATTGTGAATATCCAAGCACAAAAGAAAGGACTTTCCCCAAAGAAATTTTAATCCTTTTTCAAACAGAAATATACGCTAACATCCCCTGAGTGAAGAACAGTGGATTATGAAAAAGTAAAAATATATGCAAAAAGTATTCTTTATAGCGAAAAGTATGCGACGAAAGAAGAATTTTTCAAATACTACTTTCAGAATCAACAAGAAACATGACATCTAATTTTCGGGTGTAATAAACACGCCTTTTGAATCCGTTTCTACGCGAATTAAATTTATCAAAGCTATTCAAAGTCAATTGAACCCATGCTTCACCGGATTCGAACCCGGACTCTTCACGGACGAATGGTCATAAATAAGCCAGCGCTTAAACCAATACGACACTAGGGCGACTTAGGTTACGATATCGATAAAAGCTATATGAACAGAAAGCCAATAACTTGCTTGCAATATCGATGTATTTATTCTTAGTATTTGGAAAAAAGACATTTTTGAACCAATTAGTATCGCCAGATATTTAATTGGTATCATCAAAATAAGTATCATTATTGAGCGAATTAAAGTATAGAAATTAACAAAGTAATTTATAATAAAAAAATTCCTTTAGAATAAACACATAAAACAATATAAGCACTTCATCTTAAAACTAGTGGTTGGTGGGCCAAAAACCCCAATCTATTAAGTACATTTTTCACAGTTTTCATGAAAGTCAAGTGGTAATAAAATAATAATATAAGCGATGGCCTCTGATCATTCGTCCGAACGGGGTCCGGGTTCGAATCCCGGGGAGGCATGGATGTTATGTTTGTCTTACGGCACTGGCTCTCTCCCTTCCCTGGAACCAGTGACCCAAAATTAGGGACGGGCGACTGCTTATAGCCCATTGAGTTGCTCATGGTGGTCATTAAACCTCCAATAAAAAAAAAAGAAGCAGGGAATATCGAAACAAATGCATTTTAAATTTACACACTATATAGCTGGAAAAAACTGTATTATTTTTGAAGAAGTTATGCCCAAAATGGTTTTCGTTGCAAATGGTATCAAAGGAAAAAAATGCTTCAATTGGAATTTAGAAGCAACGATTTTGAATAAATATACGTATTTTGAAATCAATAGTATTTGCACTACGCCCCCTAGCGGTGAAGTTATGCATTGAAAGAGTGGATCATCTTTCTCACGGCTCAAGTTTTACAATGCAGAAAGAATTTTTCAAATCAGACTAGTAGGTTGTCCACAGACGGACGGACATAGTGATTACATAAGTTCGCCCCCCCCCCACGAAAGACGTGCTGAAACCACTACGCCCAAACAAGATTTCTGCTGTGACTTCCCTCCTGCTCTTACCTTGAGAGCAAAATGCTGCTAGTTTTATAGCAGTTATCAAAACATACCGGGATTGCACAATGCATCGTTAGCATAACGTGCGCTTGTTAAAAACATCGGAAATCCACTTAATTCAAAGCTTAGATCTTCTAGCAATGATTATAGGCGCCTCCACGTCGAGAAGTGGCTTCTGCTTAATTGGCTGATTTTACCATATACGTGTTTAATTTGCGATCAACCTCTGCAGGGCCGCCGGCTACATAGTCTGGCTACTTCGTCTACCATTCGCGCTATAATGGAAGTAACATATTTGTGCTATTCACCCATGGATGTGACATTCATTCTTTTTCCTACACAAGGTCGTCTGTCTGTACTTACGTCAACGAGGAATGAGACAGGAAATAATATGCAGTGGAAACTCGATTATGCGTTTTTCTGCGGGATGGTTTTAAAAATCGTATAAATGTAAATCACGTAAAAGAAATTTCAAATGCTGAATACTATTTCAAAATTCTAAATGCTTGTATAAAGATAAAAAAAAACCCGTAATTTTAGATCACGCTAATTTATAACGTAAGGCATATATACATGAATACACTGTTCGACCTTAAGCCTGTATTTATGTTGGATTACGTGTTTTATTTTATTCTAATTTCATTGCAAAAACTAGATTAAGAAATTTTGTTTAATATACGCTATCTACCAACAAGTAATTGGACACCTGTGATAGCAAAGGAAAACGAAGTTTATTCACCTTCAATAGTTGGTGGAGCCTCCACGAGCGGCGATTACAGCTGCGACCCTCCGGGGCATACTCTCAACCAGGCGTTGTACGACGGCAAGCGGTATTTTCTTCCACTCGGCTGGGAGAAGACAGGTCAGTTCCTTCACCTATTTCGGACAGTGGGAGCACCCGTTAAGTCGACGCTCCAACTTGTCCCAGATGTGATCGATAGGGTTAAGGTCCGGGCTCTGCGCAGGCCAGTCCATTCGATTAACCCCATTGTCACCATACCAAGCCATGGTGGACCTCGCAACATGACAGGTGGCATTGTCATCCTGAAAGTAACATGGGTCCACCCCGTAAAACTGCCACAACGTAGGAAGCGCATGGTCATCCAAAATGGTGCAGTAGGTCTCGGCGTTGAGTCTACCAGGAATTGCGACCAAGGGTCCCGTGCCATACCAGGAGAAACACCCCCATAGCATAATTCCACCGCCGCCGAACTTCACAGTTGGCACATACATTCGGCAGAAGGCGTTCTCCAGGCAGACGCCAAACCCAGACCATGCCATTTGAACGGTAGAGGGTGAACCTTGATTCTTCGCTCCAGAGAACCTGTTTCCACTGTTCAACGGTCCACTGTCGACGTTCTTTGCACCACATTAGCCGAGCAGCGCTATTGGACTTGGTGATCAAAGGCTTGTGGGCGGCAGCACGTCCATGATAACCGAGCAGATGGGCTTCCTTACGGATGGTATTCATCGAAAGAACACTCCCGGATGCCTGTTGAAACTCCTCGCGGATGTGGCCCATTGATTTGGTGTGGTTCTTCCGAATTTCTCTGGCCAGCACCCGTCGGTCTCTGACTCCCACTTTTGTGGGTCTGCCGGGTCGGGGCACATTCCGACAGTCACCTCTCATCTTCCACTGGCCAATCACGTAGGTCACTGTCGATTTTGGGTACTTCAACTAGCTGGATATGTCACGTATGGATCGGCCATTTCTGTGATACCCGACGATTACACCTTTCTCGAAATCAGAGAGCTCCGAACTGCATGGCATCTTGCATGCGACTGGTTGCGTTGTTGTTTCCTACACGATATTTAACGGCTGAGGCCGTGACGTGTATCAGGACCGCAGATATCGTCGATTGCAAGGGTGTCGAATTACTTGATGGTAGATAGTGTATATTGGGTTGATGCATAAGTTCATGCAGTTTTTCACCGCACTACAGGAATGCATTTCATCAGAAGGGAGAACAGAATCAATCAACAATGTATCCCCCCCCCATTGTTTACAATGGCGTCCCAACGTCTGGATAGGTCTACAATGTCATTCTTGAAAAAAAACGTGCAGGTTTTGCTGCGAAGAAATCGTCAAGGAAATTCTGGAGATCAACATCATTGTTGAACGTTCTGCCACGGAATGCATTCGACAGAGATCGGAACAGGTGATAATCTGAAGGGGCAACATCTGGGGAATAGGTGGATGTGGGAGGTTCTTCCGTTTCATGTCCTGAATGGCCATTTTGGTCATGTTTGCACTGTGAGGGTGTGCTTTATGTTGGAGAAGGACACCATGGCGCCGATGTGGCCATTTCTGCTGAATTTCTCCCTCCACACGGCGGAGTTGGTCACAATAGAGTATTGCGTTGATGGTCCGATTCCTCAGCAGCATTTCTCAGTGAATAATGCCTTCCATGTCCCACAAGACACACAACATAATCTTCGCAGGATGAAGGTCATGTTTTAGAAGTGGTGTGGGCTCCTTGTTTGGGCTTAATCATTCCATCCGATGCCTGAAATTCACGTACAGGTGCCACTTTTCATCTCCATTAACAATACGTGACAGAAAGGATTTGTGTTGCTGAGAACATTCGCGATAACGGGCGAGCAAGGAACAACATATGGCAACACGCTAATTATTGTTGTCCTCGGTGAGAGTGTGAGGCACCCGAGACCCTAACTTCTGGATCTTTCCCATACGTTCCAGGTGTCGCATCACGGTGGCCTGATCACAGTCCATCTCAGTGGCCAATTCGCGTGTGGTTTAACGCGGATCTAAGTGGATGAGATAGTTCAAACCATCCTCATCAAAGTGAGATGGACGACCTGAGCGTGGATAGTCGTTGAAATCAAAATTTACACCTCGGAACAGCTCATACCATTTGCGTGCTGTCTTCGGAGCAATAGCATCCTCCCCATGCACAGCACAAATTTGTCGAGTAGCCTCGGCGGCTGTGGATCCCTTGTTAAACTCGCAGAGGAGCAGATGTCGGAAATGTTCATTCCTCTCTACTTGACATTGACACTCCATAATTCCGGACCTGAAAACCAAAAAACCGTTAGTCATAATCACACAACGCAATATGATTAAGATGCACGATATTACTGGCTACATTTTGATATACACTGAAGAGCAATTGAATTAGAGACAGCTGGCGTTATGCAAATGTGGCGCTGTGGGCGGCCCTGTAAACGGAAACGACATGACGTATGCAGCGATCCGACAATATAAGGTTGGTTGGTTGGTTGGTTGGTTGGTTGATTTTTATGGCGCAAGGGCCATGTTTGGCCAAAGAGCGCCAGACACAAGATAAACAAAGAGTATTAAAAGACGTGGAATAAATCCCAAAATCTGGCTGACCAAGTAAAACCGAACCATGAGAATGATGGAAGGGCCAAAAAAGACAATGAAACAAACAGTATTAAAAAACTTGGTACAATGGTTAGAAACTAGCCGATTAAGTAAAACTGAGGAATGAGAATGATAAAACACATCACGAAAACGAACACAACTACACATAGGATGAGTCACAGGAGGGGGACGAACTGTCACTCTCCTCCCCCTATGTTCCTCTATAATGTTGGTTGAGGGTGGGGACCTCGCTGAGTCTGAGACAGTTGCAATGTTGGTCAGTTGCACCGCGACAGTTGGATGGACACTGCACACCTTTGCGGATTTAGGGCCGGGTCTTCCACACGTGCAGGCTTTCTGCTGGGAACTGGAAGAGTCGGTCGTCTTCAAAAGAGAAGGCGCAGACTCAGCTGGTCGAATAAGCTGGAGCTCGGTGAAATCCACCTTTGTCGCTTGTTCAGCTGTAGATCTCTTGGTAAGTGCAGCGAGAGCTACAGGGCGCGGAACAAAGGGCTGCACGGGTTGTGGCAGAGACTGAACTACTGCGGCAAAAGTACGCTGTCGGTTGTTGGGAATACCCAACTTGACCTTGGCAGCAGGGTACGAGAGGCCTTCCAGGGTCTTGAGGCGCTGGATCGCCATCTCGTCCTTCCATTTCATACAGTTGCGGGAGTAAGCTGCATGGGCCTCACCACAGTTAACACAGCAGGCCGCAGAAGTGCAACCTTCCCCGTCATGTTCACTGGAGCCACAATTTGCGCAACGAGCGGAACTGTTACATGAACGTTGTGAATGCCCGTACCTCTGGCACCTGAAACAGCGCAGAGGACTGGGAATGTACGGGCGAACTCCACAGACCAAGTAGCCAGCCTTGATTTCGGTCGGAACTTTCGGGGTGTTAAAAGTCAAGATTACATTTTTAGACTTAATCAAAGAACCATCGCGCCGGAACATCATACGACGTGCAGCAATAACACCTTGATCTGCTAGTTCACTCACCAATTCGTCCTCACTGCACGCCAAGAGATCAAACTCCGAAATAACACCCCGAGAGGTGTTAAGAAACGGGTGAGGTGTCACTTTGACAGGAATGCCTTGAAGACTAGTGAGGTGCAGAAGAGTGTTACTCTGAGAAACACTGCAAGTTTGGACAAGCAGGTCTCCAGAGCGAAGCTTCCTCACAGACTTCAAGGAGCCAACCGCAGCGTCCAAAGCTTTAGAAATGAAAAAGGGAGATCTGGTGGACAGTCTCTCATTCGGATCGATGGATTCTACAACTAAGTGTGTAGCATGTGTATTCACAGCAATCGAGGGGAGACGACGCTTCGGAGAGACTGGTACAGCTGCCAAAAAAGAGGTTCCACATTCTTGGTCCAGGTCATGGTCTAAAGATCGTTTAAGGTTATGAGACTTGGTAGGTTGAGAAGACGAAGGAGAGTCGTTGTCAACTATCATTTTCTCAGGTGACTTGAATTTGGAGTTTTTGTTTTTGTTTTTACCCATGGAAAAAAGGAGGAGGATTCGTCTGCAGACTACTCCACCCACCACCGAGCCCTACAAGGGAGAACTGGAGGTCTGCAAGCCAAGAAAATGACGGTGGACACAGTTCTGGAGCTTATACGTTGCAGATATAGTCCGTTGGCTGTGATCACACGCACTCGGCGGACACTTCGGCCTCCGGGTACCGTCATGCCAACGCCTTTGGCATGATCCCACAGCCCCCGGGCTTACCCTGCCGTGATATACGACAAAAAAGCCGCTAAAGCCCTGTACACAACTTGGTACAAGACTTCTGACTAGAGGTGGGTTAGTCTCTAGCCTCCCGTTTACAGCGAAGCCGGGGTCGAAGAGGAGTGTTGGTACACAGGAGGCACTTCTCCGGTCTCCTGTGACCTCAGCCGCCAGACATCCCATTTCCGCCTCACGGGTCTCCGCACGCGGCAAACATGCAGGTAGGTCTAGCACCCAAACCAGCTAAAAGGAAAAAAGTAATCCAAGGAAGACAAACCCTGAAAGAGAACCTAAACGGAATCTCAGCAACCTACGAACTGAGCGGTTAATATAAAACAGTTAGTGGTGGAGGGTAACAAAACCACAAAACCGGGGTGTTAGTACATAGCGTGGTAGCGATTAGTTAGAGTATACAACACGGGCAACTAGCCAGTGGAGAAAATAAATAAAAACGAAAAAGCGAGACACAAGACCAGCTCGGGATCGTGGGGCGGCGACTCCCCAACAGCTGGATGAACAGCCGTCCCTGCAAACTCCAACAGCACCGAAATAAAAAAACAAGCGGTGGCATGACATCAGATGTTGACCAGTCACAAGGTCAGCTCGGGCCGTGGGGCGCCGCTCCCCAAATAACTGGAAAACCAGTTATCCCCGTGCGGGGACAATATAAGGAGTGATGCGGCGGGAATCAGTAAGAGCCGGACGCAGTATGGGTAAGACGAAGGATCTAAGCGCATTTTATCGTGGGCAAATTGTCGGGGCCCGACGAATGGGTCACTCCATCTCGGAAGTCGTGCAGGCACTGGGATTTTCACGAGCCACTGTGTCACGGGTGCGCGGTCAGTACATCGAATCCTGTAAAACCATCCCTGCAAGGGCCAACTGCCATGGACAACAGCGTGTGGATGAGCGGGGTCATCGTCGGCTAGCTCGCATTGTAACAGCGGATGGACGGGCCACAGTGCAAGAAATCACTCGTCAATTTAACGCTGGCGCACAAAAACGTGTAAGCAGCCACACCATCCAGAACCATCTTCATCGCTATGGAGTACAGAAGCCATCGTTCCACGAGGGTACCGCTGCTGACCGCACATTACAGGTTGCAAAGATTAGCATGGGCGCGAGAACATCGCCACTGGACCCTAGACATGTGGAAAATTGTTGCCTGGACTGATGAGTCGAGTTTCACGTTGGTACATGCGGATGGCAGGATACGAGTACGGCGCAAATCACATGAAGCGATGGATCCTTCTTGCCAGCAGGGTACTCTTCAAGCTGGTGGGGGTGGCATTCTCCTCTGGGGACTGTTTACGTGGACTGAAATGGGACCCCTGGTACGTGTGACATCCTCCCTTACAAGTCAACGTTAACGAGATATTCTGGACGACCATTTGCTCCCGTTTGTGCGTCTTCAACATCCCACTGGGAACCTCATCCTGTAACAAGACAATGCACCGTGCCGTCGCTCCCGAATTGTATCCGAATGGTTGGATGAACACACCACCGACGTCACCTCGCTTCCTTGACCAGCTAAGTCACCTGACCTCAATCCCATCGAGCACATCTGGGATGCCATCGAGAGAGATGTTCGAGGCTCTGACCCCCCTCCCCCGCCCCCTCCATGAAATCTTCGTGAACTGTGGGAGCTTGTTCAGGGGTCGTGGATCCGTATGACTTTCCAACGCTTCCGGTGTCTTGTCGAGTCCATGCCGAGACGAATCGCCGCCGTCATTAGGGCGAAAGGTGATGCTACACGTTACTAGACAGGTATATTTAATTCAATTGTTCTTCAGTGTACAACTGTCCATCTGCACCACCACTACTGACCTGGGAAACACTCGTGAAATAAAACGGAATGAACTTATGCATGAACTTAATATTTTCAATATATGTAAAAAACATCCGTACCTTTGAAATACTAGATAGTAAATCCGAATACGATTTTGTTTTATATTCAGTACTCCTATAACGCATTCTTTACTTGCAAGCATCGCTCTTTGAAAAGTTGTTTGTCGACTACCCGGCAAAAACACAAGTGTTGGGAAACTGCTGGCCACCAGTTGGTAGTGATGGGTCACTGTTGGCTGAAGTCTGCCGCTCACGGCCCGGTAGCGGTCTTTTGGTGGAAGCGCCATCAGTTGGCAGCCATTGATGGCCCTGCAACATCGCCGTGAATTGCGGGCCACCAAGCAAGTGCCACTAGTGGCCCGTAGCTAGCAACCGATGAAGGTGGAAGCAATGGAACTGCGCATGGCTAGAAGCAACACGTGCTGTGTCTCTCGTGGTACCAGTTAGTTGAAGACGACGCTATCGCCATCGTGTTATTTTAGTGGATGTTAAGAAAAAATAAGCATATGTAGAGAGGCGAATTAATTTCCTAATGAAATGCCACGTCGGCGAAGATATCAGATTAAGCCATGAAATATTATATTACAGCCATAAAATACACCCACTCCATTCCCATGAATAACAAGAAATAATTTCTGTGTAATCTTTGTTTTAACATTTGCTAAACTGCTTGAAACAAAAGTCTTGGGAAAACATTAAAAAAGCGTTATGTTGAAAACAAAAAAAATAATTATAGGCTTAAAAAATTTATCAATTATTTGAACAAAAAAAAAAAAAAAAAAAAAAAAAAAGCAACGCTATGTGGATATAATGTACTCATTCATGGGTTGAATGCACAAGACCGGAGGAGTTCACTTCTAAAAATAACGAGAAGTAAAATAAAATATCTTTCCTTTTTCAAACAAATGTAGCCTCGGACAGCGGAAAGGAAAGATACAACGTTTAAAATGTAACAGAATGTGACATGAACGGGTAAATGTATTAATTCAACAATCGCCTTTCAAGACGACAAGGACAGTTCGAAACTTTGGAAAGCGCCTTTAAGTTGGTACACTCGTTGAAAAAGTTAAGTCTCATTAAGGTAAAAAAAAAAAAAGCAATCGTACGTTGAAAAAATAAATTTATGAATTATATTAAACTGACATTTATGAAACAAACCTCGCAATATTGTAAAATTAAATAGAGAACCATTCGTTACACATTCCGCAGAAAAAAAGGTTCAGCTTCAAGCCACGCTCGGGCGTTCCAAAATCAGTCCATTTGGTAGTCCAGTCGCGTGGTACCAGTTAGTTGAGTCCAGTTGGTAGAGCGCGCGCGCTTCCCACGCAGACATTCTTTGGTTCGTTTCCAACTAGATCCAAACGGGCATTTTTCCAGACCTGTTGAGAAAATTTCCCCAGCACAGTGTTATGAATCAGAAGTTCCGTAAGGAGAAAAAAAAAGGAGTTGTAGCTTTGGGGAACGGCGGTTATCTTTTATTATTATTTTTTTTTATAGCTACTACTGGGGAATCGGCGGACAAGATTCGGCAAGACATCAGTTACGTCACCTGACTGCCGGGAAACTAGCGGACCGTATCAGGCTAGCCATCATTTATGGCACGTGCTTGCAGGGCCGCTGAAGGGCCACTTGTGGCAGCTACTGCCTGTGATGGATAACTGATTGCCCTGTTGTGGCATATGACAACTGATGGGGTGGCCAGCTGCTGGCCCTGTTGTGGCATATGACAACTGCTGGCCAGCTGCTGGCCCTTCTGTTGACCGCCCGGACATTTTATTGACGTTTCGGCAGCGGCAACATAGTGCTGGGCCAGCAAGACTGTTTTTGCTGGGTAGTTGATTTCGCTTTGTATGCGAGTAAAATATTCACTTATCTTTGCTTATTTCAAATTTCTTGAATTCAGAGATAACATTGAACTCTGAATGTTATTCAGTAAATTTTTAGTTGAATCTATTTCATGGCTGCGAAAAAATCCCCCCCCCAAAAAAAAACCCGCCACCCCACCGTCTCGATTCCCTCAGAGTCGTAACATACCGAGTTAAGAATCTAAGAATCGTGTTTTTTTGATAATCTGAAATACAAAATTTACCGTAGAAATTACAGTAAGATATCAGGACTAGTGCAAAATTTCGCGAAAAAGTGAAAAACGTACACTCAGTAGACAAAACATTAGAGATAAAGGTGATGAGCAGCTGACATGGGCATCCCCTGCGTAGAGTGGAACAGACCCAGACCGAAAGCAGGCGATTATTAATAGATGGACAGCAGGGCTTCCCAACAGTGTGTCGCAATCGACGAACATGGGTAAACGTGGTGATCTGAGCAACTTTGATCGTGGGCGTATTGTTGGCGCAAGACAGATGGGTCATTCTATCGCTCAAGTGGAAAGAACCCTAGGGTTCCCGATGGCAACCGTCTGAAGGGTGTACCGCGAGCATACCATCGAAGGACGTACCAGCGCCCAGAGAGCAAGCGGAGGCTGATCACACACCATTGACGAACGGGGTCGGCGTAGACTATCCCGGCTCATACAGACCGACCGCTTAACGACGGTGGCGCAAGTCACATCTAGGTTAAACGACGGAGGCCTCAGAAGCTTCAGGGAGCGAACGGTACGACGCATGTTGCATACCCTGAGCTACGGGAGATGTCCTACTCGTGTGCCACTGTTGACTGCTCATCATCGGAAATTACACGTCACAAATTACGCTTGGTGCCGGGAACATAAAGACTGGACCTCTGCAGAGTGGCGCTGCGTCGTGTTATCAGATGAATCCCGATTTCAGCTGTACTGAGATTACGGGAGGATGCGGCGTCGACAGAGTAAAGCCATCGCCTCGTCGTGCCAGATAGGCTCTATTCAAGGCGGTGGTGGATCTGTGATGGTTTGGGGAACCTTCTCATGGGACACATTAGGTTCCTTAGTGTGTATGGAGTGGTTCTTAACCGTTGCGCACTACCAGCATGTGCTTGCTGATCACCTAACGCTTTGACTGCCTCCGCGCATCCTGCAGCCAATGGCCTGCTTTGTATATGCATATACTTTTATACACTGAGTGGCTACTTTATTATGGCCACCTGACAGTTTTTTAAGCAAATGAGTTATGGCTGCACGCTGCTACCGCCAGAGGGCGAGGCTAATATAAAAAGGAAAGCTTAGTGCTTGCAACAGTAGTAGAAGTGATTTTTGGGTGACGAGATGGGTAAAAAATACGATTTGACGGACTTTCAACGTGGGATGATTGTAAGAGCTCGGAGCCATGGAGCGAGTATTACCGAAACCGCCGCATTCGTGAAATGTTCCAGAGCAGCTGTTGTTAAAGTGTTTAAAGGCTGGACTGTCAGCCAAAAAACTGGGTCTCTACGTGCAACGTGTGGTCGTCGTCGACTAGTGACTGCTCGGGCGGAACGGAGAGTGTCCAGACTGGTAACAGACAACAGAAGGACAACAGTACAACAAATTACAGACCATCTTAATTAAGGATCCCCTCAAATGATCTCTGCACGCACTGTTCGTCGTACACTGCATCGGATGAGATATGGCAGCCGAAGGCCTGTTCGAAAACCTTTGCTGTCTGCAGTTAACAAGAGAAAACGCATCCAGTTAGCACAGGAGCACAAGTATTGGACAGTCGATAATTGGAAACAAATTATGTGGTCCAATGAATCACGTTTTCAGTTGCACCATGCCGACGGCCGAGTGAGAATTTGGTGAAAACAGCACGAAAGCATGGACCCCAAATGCATTGCTACAACCCTTCAAGCTGGTGGAGGCAACGTTATGGTTTGAAGAATGTTTTCTTGGCATGCTTTGGGCCCTTTAATTCGTGTTGATCAACGTCTGACTGGCACATCATATCTAAACATCGTTGTGGAACAAGTGCATCCTGCCATGTAAATGGTTTATCCCAATGGCGATGGATACTTTCAACAAGATAATGCGTCCTGCCATTGTGCTCGTATTGTACAGGATTGGTTTCAGGAACATGCCGGTGAGTTTACTTTGCTTAGGTGGCCGCCACAATTTCCAGATCTCAACCCCATTGAGAATTTGTGGGATGAAGTTGAACGAGCCATCAGACAGCTGGATCCGCAACCCTGAAATCTCCCACTCCTGGAAAGTGCTATTCATCAAGCATGGTCTCAGGTTCCACAAACCACCTATCAACATCTTGTGGAGTCCATGCCACGAAGAATCGAAGTAGTATTAAAGGCAAAAGGTGGCCCAACGAAGTACTGAGGGGGTGGTCATAATAAAGTGGCCACTCAGGGTATTATATATCCATACGTACATTATATTATTAAAAGTATTCGGACACCACAATATTTTAGGACAAATGGCTTTTTTATCGCAATTAGTAGGTCCACCTTTTGCTTGTATGATAACTGCTACACGACGAAACATACGATCAACCAATTTCCGATAGGTCTCGACAGGAATGGCCCTTCATTGGTCCTGAAAAGCTGCTGCCAGAGTAAAGAGCGAAGACCGTCGTTGTGGTCGATTTCGTATCCGTCGCTCCAGTTCATCCCAGAGATGTTCTATGGAATTAAGATCAGGACATCGAGCAGGCCATTCTAACAATTTTACCTCATTTTCAAGAAACCAGTCCTGCACACGCCGTGCAGTGTGGCAGGGAACTCGACCGTGTCGGAAGAGACAACGGTTATTTCCATAATACTGCCACATTGTTGGTAGAGCATAATTATCCAGAACGTCGAAGTATACCTCAGAGTTCATGATTTGTGGTATAATAACCAATGCACCAAGTCCCATCCTCAAAAAAGAACTCCATACCGCCCGCGATGGAGCCTCACTCCGAACTTAACAGTTCGAAGAATACAGTCCGACAAAAATCGTTCGCTGGGTAGTCGCCAAATGCAAACGCGCCTATCAGATTGGGAGAGTGAAAAGCGTGATTCATCACTCCCAAGAATAGCTTTCCAGTCACCCCCTGTCCTGGAACAAGTCCAGAGCTGAGTTCGGGCTCAATTTTAAGAGCCCGAGCCCGTCTGAGCTCGAAGTATGTCAGCCCGAGCATCCCGGAGACCGAGTTTTATATTGCAGGATAGAGCCCGTGCGAGCGCGAAAACTATGATTAACCTAATACAGACATTTACCGTGGACCAGGAACATCAAACAAAGATCTTCGCTCTTTCCACGTTTACAAGTGAGTCACGGAAAAATTCTCATTGGCCCCCACCGGGAGTCGAGCCCAGAGTCTTTCAGTTACGCGCCGGATATGCTTCCGCTACACCACAGCGGCCTCGAATTTCTCCAGACTCACACACGCTAACAGCCTAGCCAAGTTGGCAGGTTGCTTCTTGGAGCCCCGCACAATGCTGCTGGGGATTCACCAAAGATGGTAAGCAGCAACTGAAGAAATAATTAGAAGGCGAATGAATAATTACTCCCGGTGGCGGCCAATGAGAATTTTTCCGTGACTCACTTATAAACGTGGAAAGAGCGAAGATCTTTGTTTGATATATGATTAACCTGTTTAAGAATTAAAAAAATATCTTCCTCCAGACTTCCATTCTTTCCTCCCCGTGTAATTAACCGATGTCATTCTCAACTGCGAAGTGGGGAAGGGAAGAATATCTATTTCTATAGTTTTCTTTGACCAATCATTTCTTCCTGTTTTGTGGGCTGGGCATCAAGAAACATCGGGAGGCACAAGAATCTACGTCGTACGTTGCTTAATAGAATGAACAGGAAGCTGCCCCGCTGAGGTAGGGAGCAAAATGTCGTCAACTTGCTATCTACTATATATAGTTCTTAATGAAACTTTTCCTTCGCAGAAATCTAGTAATTCATGGCCTATGGTATTTTTTACCCTAGCCCGGAATGAATAGTCCCGCCGAATTCCCACTCCCCATCTAGACTCGGTTGCCGAAGAATTCTCTTGAAGAACTAGAAAGTGTAAAAATGTCTCGTGTGCTAAATCATGCAAAATCACAATAAAAAAGAAAAGGAAAGAAAATTCTCTTTCTCTGAGAGCCCGAGCCCGCCCGAGCCCGAACTCTAGTCAGTATTGTGCAGCCCGAGCCAGGTTCGGGCCCGTTTCGACTTCGGGCTTTTGGGCTCGGGCTCGGCCCGTCTCAGCTCTAGAAACCACTCTAATCGGCGCTTCGCATTCATGGTAGTGATGTGTGGTTTGTGCGCCGCTTCTCAGCGATAATACCCCGCACTGTGCAACTCTCTGCGGATAGTTATGGTACTAACTAAGCCATTACTAGCATTTTCTACTTAGTGTGCCGTTTACATCGCTGCTGAAGAACGGGATTTCTTAACATTTTTTACTGTGGCTCTCCTGCGTCAGTTTGTGCGGCCTTCCTTAACGGTTTTTTGATGTAGTCTCACTGTCCTTCTTCCATCTCTTCACGGCATCACTTACAGTCGTTTCTAGTATGCTTAGTTCAGCTGCAATGCTCCGTATGGAAGCGTTACTCAAATAACATCCTATGACCAGACCACACTGGAACTCGGACAGTTCACGTCTACGCGGAATATCCACTTCAAAGTTACTGATAACATGACAGAACATCTCAGCTTTATATACGTACCTCCCCGCTCACAGCGCACCTTCCTGCGTAACCATTCTTTGCACTTATGCAAATAGTTGGTAGTGTCCGAATACTTTTGATAATATCGTGTATCATATTACACATATGGAAACACATATGGAACATTTCACCATTGTCTAACTTTCTAATAATTATTACTTTGTTGTTTACGGATACCAGCTTTCTCTTAGGCATTTTGTCACTTTAAAATGTTTACGATTTCCTACTTGACGGCTACCTGAGTTGACAGCTGTTTACTACAGATACGTTAAACAAGAGCAGCTTCGATCTTCCCAATGCAACGTTCCCTTGTAGGGGGAAAGGGGTCTAACAACTTGTATATCGATCTTCCCAATGCAACGTTCCCTTGGAGGGCGAAAAGGGTCAATCTTCCCAATGCAACGTTCCCTTGTAGGGGAAAGGGGTCTAACAACTTGTATATCGATCTTCCCAATGCAACGTTCCCTTGAAGGGCGAAAGGGGTCAATCTTCCCAATGCAACGTTCCCTTGGAGGGCGAAAGGGGTCAGTCTTCCCAATGCAACGTTCCCTTGGAGGGCAAAAGGGGTCAATCTTCCCAATGCAACGTCCCCTTGGAGGGCGAAAGGGGTCAATCTTCCCAATGCAACGTTCTCTTGTAGGGCAAAAGGGGTCAATCTTCCCAATGCAACGTTCTCTTGTAGGGCGAAAGGGGTCATATATCGATCTTCTCACTGCAACGTTCCCTTGGAGGGCGAAAGGGGTCATATATCGATCGTCCCAATGCTACGTTCCCTTGGAGGGCGAAAGGGGTCATACAACTTGTATATCGATCTTCCCAATGCAACGTTCCCTTGGAGGGCGAAAGGGGTCAATCTTCCCAATGCAACGTTCTCTTGTAGGGCGAAAGGGGTCAATCTTCCCAATGCAACGTTCTCTTGTAGGGCGAAAGGGGTCAATCTTCCCAATGCAACGTTCTCTTGTAGGGCGAAAGGGGTCATATATCGATCTTCTCGCTGCAACGTTCCCTTGGAGGGCGAAAGGGGTCATATATCGATCGTCCCAATGCTACGTTCCCTTGGAGGGCGAAAGGGGTCATACAACTTGTATATCGATCTTCCCAATGCAACGTCCCCTTGGAGGGCGAAAGGGGTCAATCTTCCCAATGCAACGTTCTCTTGTAGGGCGAAAGGGGTCAATCTTCCCAATGCAACGTTCTCTTGTAGGGAGAAAGGGGTCATATATCGATCTTCCCACTGCAACGTTCCCTTGGAGGGCGAAAGGGATCATATATCGATCGTCTCAATGTTACGTTCCCTTGGAGGGCGAAAGGGGTCATATATCGATCTTCCCAATGCAACGTTTCCTTGGAGGGCGCAAAGTCATACACAATTACAGGAATTGTTATCTCCTGTTTCTCCTCAGGCCGTATACCTATTTGCATTTCTCGCAAATTCATCTCTACAATCCTTGCCCCAAAATCCACTTGATACATGTGCGTTAACCTCACCCATCCTCTTTTTCCTAGGAGTAGGACGACTGTCTTAACGCTGCTGTCGCGAACCTCCCAAGGTATAGTTCTGCCAATCCTATCACACATCTTGCTTGGTCAGAATGTGACATACTCCCTTCTCATTGATTTTCTATCAGCATTATTCCACAAGCACACTAAAATTTAATTACGCTGTTGCAATTTTGTCCTGTATGGCACCATTTCCATTTCTCCGTTTTTGTTTTCTCTTTGAGGGTTTAACTACCATCGTGAGCAACTCGATGGGCTGTAAGTAATCGCCCGTCCCTAATTTATTGCCACTGGCTCCAGGTAAAGCAGAGGGCCAGTGCCATAACATAAACACAATATCCATGTGAACAGTTCACGTATTTCGTACAACAAGTAATCTAAGGGTGAAATAGGCTGTCTCTGAACGATATGCAAAACTCACTATTTTCAAATTGCAAAGTTAAAAACTTTATTTACGGTTAAAAGCACAAGTCAGTTAAAACACCGCAAACAAGACCTTCCAAGGCCGCAGCAGCCCCATCAGCAGGCTTAGTGCCACAGTCACTGAGCAACCATGCAATAAATACAATGTAATAGTTCCATAATGCAACAGTAAACAAAAGTCGTTGTTGCCAAACGTCAACGTCCAAAATCATGTAGAAGATGGCAAGGATCGCATACCATCCACTGTAGGGAACAAAGATTCGATTGGTGTCTTCCACGGGCGGGGAATAAAACTAAACAAATCGATATTACAGCAGTTACTACCAAATGTAGTAATATACAAACTTTCTGACAAAAGTACCCGTAGAAAACACGAATCGAATCTATGTTTCCTACACCGTATGGTATGCTTGCCATCTTCTACATGATTTTGGATGTTCGCGTTTGAAAACAGCGACTTTTGATTACTGTTGCATCATGGAACTACACTATCTACCAACAAGTAATTGGACACCCATGCAATCGACGATATCTGCGGTCCTAATACACGTCACGGCCGCCGCCGTTAAATATCGTGTGGGAAACAACAACTCAACCAGTCGCATGAGAGCTCCGAACTGCAATCAGAGAGCTCCGAACTGCAATCAGAGAGCTCCGAACTGCAAGATGCCATGCAGTTCGGAGCTCTCTGATTTCGAGAAAGGTGTAATCGTCGGGTATCACAGAAATGGCCGATCCATACGTGACATATCCATTGAGTTGGGGTACCCAAACTCGACAGTGGTCTACGTGATTGGCAAGTGGAAGATGAGAGGTGACTGTCGGAATGTGCCCCGACCCGGCAGACCCACAAAAGTGGGAGTTAGAGACCGACGGGTGCTGGCCAGAGAAATTCGGAAGAACCACACCAAATCGATGGTCCACATCCGCGAGGAGTTTCAACAGGCATCCGGGAGTGTTCTTTCGATGAATACCATCCGTAAGGAAGCCCATCTGCTCGGTTATCATGGACGTGCTGCCGCCCACAAGCCTTTGATCACCAAGTCCAATAGCGCTGCTCGGCTAACGTGGTGCAAAGAACGTCGACAGTGGACCGTTGAACAGTGGAAACAGGTTCTCTGGCGCGACGAATCAAGGTTCACTCTCAACCGTTCGGATGGCAGGGTCTGGGTTTGGCGTCTGCCTGGAGAACGCCTCCTGCAGGATTGTATTGTGTCAACTGTGAAGTTCGGCGGCGGTGGAATTATGCTATGGGGGTGTTTCTCCTGGTATGGCACGGGACCCTTGGTCGCAATTCCTGGTAGACTCAACTCCGAGGCCTACTGCACGATTTTTGATGACCATGCGCTTCCTACGTTGTGGCAATTTTACGGGGTGGACCCATGTTACTTTCAGGATTACAATGCCACCTGTCATGATGCGAGGTCCACCATGGCTTGGTATGGTGCCAATGGGGTTAATCGAATGGACTGGCATGCGCAGAGCCCGGACCTTAATCCTATCGAGCACCTCTGGGACGAGTTGGAGCGTCGACTTAAGGTGTGCCCCCGCCGTCCGAAATCGGTGAAGGAACTGACCTGTCTTCTCCAAGCCGAGTGGAAGAAAATACCGCTAGCCGTCGTACACCGCCTGGTTGAGAGTATGCCCCGGAGAGTCGCAGCTGCAATCGCCGCTCGTGGAGGCTCCACCAACTATTGAAGGTGAATAAACTTCGCTTTCCTTTGCTATCACAGGTGTCCAATTACTTGTTGGTAGATAGTGTATAACATTAATTTTACTGCTTGCTTTCTCAGTTACTGTGGCACTAAGCCTAATGATGGGGCTGCTGCGGCCTTGGAATATCTTGCTTGCGGTATTTTAACCGACTTGTGTTTTTAATTGTAAATAGTGAGTTTTGCACATCGTACAGAGATAGCTTGGTTCAAAATTAGATCACAATGTCCATGCTTCACGGGATTCGGACCCGGACGCATCTCGAACGAATGGTCAGAAGCCAACGCTTAGACCACTGTGCCACCGCTTTCTCTGTTCCGAGACAGTGCGCAGCAGATTTCTGCTCCGTTAAATATCGAATTTCATTAAGTTTTGATATTTCGCGTGTTAAAATTGATCATCGTATCTATTCTCCCCTCGTTAAATCCAGGCATATAAAATTTTGTTCGTCAAAAACGATCAAATTAGCGTTGAATTGACAATATACCAAACAAACGTTCCTGTTTTGTTCGATAAATGAGAAATCTACGTACTGGCTCGTTATAAGTGGGTTCTACTGTACTTATTGTTCAAAATTCGTAGCTGCCATACTGTTAAGGAACTTGATAAATATCAATGGTATGCATCGGCAATCAGTTTCGTAATATGCAATTAACAGTAGTAATCAAAAAATCATCAGACGATAATACCAATACTCTGTACAATCTCTACGCCACTCCATTTTGCTTTCGACAATGTTTTATTTACATTAACTCACTATCAGCGTTGCCGAAACGTATAGAAAAGTCAGGGAAGTAATGCCGCGTTCAGAAGAAAAATCTGACGGAGAAGTAACTAATTTACATATGAAGTAAAAACTCAAGATGTAGGTTAAATTAATGATGTACGTCACAGCACATAACAGTAGTTTCTTCTATTTCCATATGAAAGAAATTTGGGGTGTATTTCCATCGACAGACAGAACAACAAAGAAAAGTTAGTTGGTTGGTTCGTTCATATTACTACATGCAACAAACCGACTACTACTTATGCTACAATGAGGGCAAAATTCTCAGCTAAAAGTCCTGTTGGATGTGGGTGGGTGTTGGGAAGGAATTCTAAAGAAAATTACTGCTAACTGAGTAGACGCAAGGAGCCAAAATAAACGTGCATACAAACACTAGGATGCTAATCAGGCACGACAAACATATGCATAAAGGAAACAAAATAAAAACGAACAACAAGGAATGAAAGAAAAGCTTAACATAAAGAACAAATGAAATCAAGATAGAGAAAAAGAAAAAATAGGTAAAAACAAAAAAAAAAAAAAAAAAAACGGTAAAGAAAAACAGATCAGCCAACTCATCATCATTGTCAACCATTGTCAATCCATTGCTGTACGAAGGTCTCCCCAAGTTTCCTCCACAACGGTTTGTCTTGTGCCAGTCTCCTCCATGTAACTCTCGCATACTTTCGAATTTCATTCACCCATCTCTCATGGGGTCTTTTTCTGGGTCTTTTCCTGTCCCTTGGAATCCAATCTAAAATTTCGGCTGTCCATCGATGGTCTGTCCTTCTGGCAGTATGTCCAGCCCATTGCCATTTCAGGGATTTAACTCTGATCATGATGTTTTCCACTCTTGTCCTTTTTTGGATCCACGAGTTCCTCTTCTTATCTCTCCTGGTTACACCAAGCATGCACCTCTCCATGCTGCTTTGAGTTGTCTGCAGCCTTTGTATGTCTCTTTTAGTTCCGGTCCACGTCTCTGCACCATACGCAAGCACTGGAAGGATGCATTGATCAAACACTTTTCTTTTAAGACATAATGGCATAATGCTCTTGAAAATTATGCAGTTTCTTCCAAAAGCTCTCCAGGCAAGTTTTGTACGCCGATTAATTCCTTCACCTATGTTACCCATCAATCAATAAATCTTCATTTCTTGTAAAATCATTGAACATCACTTTTGTCTACTGATAGTTCATTTTTAATCCCACTTCTTTACTCTTGCCAGCAAGTTCCTGGATCATACTCTACAGAACTGATGGGGTAGTTGCAAAAATGTCTACGTCATCAGCAAAACGAAGGTGGGTTAGATAATCTCCATTAATCTTTATCCCTTTGTTTTCCCAGTTCAGTGATTGAAAGACATTTTCCAATGTGGCATTAAAGAGCTTCGGAGATATGGTGTCACCTTGTCTCACCTCATTTCCAATTTTTATGTGTGTTGCATTTTCAAACAGCCGAATCTTTGCACTCGCATTTTCATAGATGTTATTAATAATAGCCAAATATCCCATTCTATATCCGTTTCTCCGGATATTCGAATGTAGCTCGAATATCCGGAAGTTCATGCTGCAATCCTAAGTTTAGTGTTATAGTGTTTTGTATTTTTTGAGAATCGAAATCTAGATTTTAAGGTACGCAAATTTCGACAGCATTTTTCAGGAATTTTCCGTCGTTGATCGGAGAATCGTCATTACAAGTTAATTAATATTTCCGACAGTGTTCTCACAGGGCACTCGTATTAGCTCCAGATTTTCATAAAAATGTTCGCGCCAAAATAATAGGTACGAGTTCGGGATGCTACATATTTCATGAAAAAAAAATCTGGCAATTTAAATCCTCTTCACATAAATTTTCTAGTGTGGGGAAGGGCACTCTAGAAAACTCTAGTTCCCCCCTTCCTAAGAAAATAATACTGTCATATATTTATTTAAATGTAGTTCGCCGATACAATATTGGAAAATAAGATTAGACAAACACATCTTATACGACCATCAGCCACATTGTTCTGCCAGCACACGCAACTGGATGTTGCAAGACTCAGACAAAGGAAGTTCTATCAAAATGCAATAATTTTTCATCAAAACTTCCTTGGTAACTATATACACCGATAAGCCATTACATTCTGACCACCCCCAGCCTAGAGAAATGAGCGCGTCTGGAGACCGAACGATGACGCAGGTGAAGTTCACAGAGCAGTATATATACAACCCGGGGACCATCTTTCGGTTGGTATAGTGTTCGGAGTCCGAATGGGAAAAGCTGCCGATTTATCGTAGTTTGATAAAGGACAAATTATAATGGCACGACGCCTCGGAACTACGAGCTCGGAAACGGGGCGGCTCGTGGGTTTTTCACGTGCCGCTGTAATGAGTACGTATCAAAAGTGGTGCACATATGGCCAGACGACGAGTGTGTCGTCCTCAGCTCACTGATGCCAGATGGCAGTGGAGACTGTTGCGTATTGTTCACAGAGACCTCAGGGCCACAGTGCGACAAATCAGCCGCAGCTACAACAGTGGTGATCAGGGCAATGTGTCACAGCCGCCCCGGTGGCGCAGTGATATAAGGCGCTGGCCTCTGATCATTCGTCCGTAAGGGGTCCGGGTTCGGTGAGGCATGGATGTTGTGTTTGTCTTACGGCACTGGCTCTCTCCCTTCCCTGGAACCAGTGACCCTAAATTAGGGACGGGCGACTGCTTATAGACCATTGAGTTGCTCACGGTGGTCGTTAAACCTCCAATAAAAAAAATGTGTCACAGCACGCAGTTCATCGCAGCTTTCTGCGCATGGGCCTGCGTAGCTGAAGACCCACCCGGGTCCCCAAGCTAACTGCATGTCATCTCCAACAACGCATGAAATAGGCCCAAGATCGAGATTGGACCGTGGATGATTCGAAGAAAGTGGCCTGGTCTGACGAAACAAGATTCCTGGTGCCTCATGTAGACGGCCGAGCGCGGATACGCCGATTACCAACGGAGTCTATGGCACCTGGATGCATTGTTGGGCGAAAACAGGCCGGCGGCGGCGGTGTTATGCTGTGGGCGATGGATGTTTTCTTGTGACAGTTTGGCCCCATTATCCCAATAGCACATTCCCTGATGACTGTCAGGTACCTGAACGTCGTTGTGGACGAAGTTTACCCAATCATGGCAACTATGTTCCCTGCTGGTGATGGCTATTACCAACAGGATAATGCGCCATGCCACACTGCCAGAATCGTCAAGGAGTGGTTTGAGGAACAGGCTGGTGACTTTCTGTTAATGTCTTGGTCTCCAAATTCACCTGACATGAACCGAATCGAACATTTGTGGTTCGACTTGGGAAAGCGGGTTCCCTCCAAATCATCACCACCAAAAAATGTAGGGGAACTGGAGGACCTACTGTTGACATTATGGTATCAGATACCCCAGGATACATATCGCCACCTCATCGAACCGATGCTTGGACGAGTAGTCGCTGTTTTGAGGACTAAAGAGGGGTTCCTTCAGATTATTATGCAGGTGGTCATAATAAAATGGCTCGTCGGTGTAAGTAGCTGCTCCAGTGGGATCCTTTTGTGAACACGATATCGCACGTAGATTTAATAGGAGAGTTGCATGTTTTTCAATTTGTTAGCACATCTTTTCGAAAAAAAGTGTAACTATGTCCGTCCATTTGTCTGTCGGTATCATATGACTTTGCACGCATTATTCTTATCTGAAGAGTTTAACGACTACCAGAGTCAACTCTGAATGACATGAGTGGTCCCTCTCCCCTATTTTAGGGCCAATGGTTCCAGGGAAGTGGCAAAGCCAGCGTCATCAGAAAAACACAACACTCGTGCCTCATCCGTGATAGAAACCCGTGCTCATTTATAACTAATGACCAGAAGGTAGGACTTCAGACTACTCGGCTATAGCGCAGTCTTTTCCAGTTTGTTGTAGCTAGAAAGGTATCGTCGCGTCGCGTGATTCAAACACGATACGTGGACGGGCGAGTCATGACCATTGACCTACTGAAAGCCCAGTGGTTCGTAAGAAACGAATGGGAGTAGACGTGGGAGAAAGTTGGTGCCCGTTTCCCTTTACAGACCAATGAACTACTTGCTTAGCCTTATATTTTCTTGTAGTTAACTTATACACAGTCGAGTCACATTATTGTGACCACCTACTTTTGACATCAACAGCACGTAGCCAATGAAAGAAGGCTCGTGCCGTGAGCTGGCTTGGAGGGTATATAAGGTGGGCTGTAGGCATTCTAAAACATATCACTCGTTGCTGTCATGGATAAAAGGAGCGATTTATCTGATTTGCAAAAATGGATGATTATCGGCTTTCGGGCCGGGGTGGCAGTATTTCTGAAACCGCGCAGTTTGTGAACTGTTCGCGTGCTGCTGTGGTTAAAGTGTTTCGTGATTGGAGAAATGGCACCATTGAAGATAAGGGACGTGGAAACTGCGGAGTACCACGTGCCATTGATGTGAGAGCTGAACGTCGGCTTCGACTATGCGTGAAGGCCGATTGACACGTAACAGTGAAGCAACTCACTGGCCGAATGCCCCAGGGGGCTACCGGAAGTGTGCTTAAAACAGACAGTTGAGCGAATCTTGCTGCGCATGGGGTTCCGATGCAGACGGATGGTCACTGCACCTATGCTAACGAAGGAGCATCGGCAGAAAAAGCTTACATTTGCGCGGCAGTATCGGAATTGGGCCTCAGCTGATTGGCAAAGGATTGCCTTCTCTGATGAGTCACGTTTTCTGCTTCATCGAACGGATGGGCTTTGGCGTACAAGGCGAGAAACATCGGCGAACAAACACTCGTCAAACCATTGCTGGAAGAACACAAGCTGGTGGGTGCAGCGTTATGGTCTGGGGAATGTTTTTATGGCATTCTCTGGGTCTATTCATACCTGTGGAAGGCACTATGGACCGAATTTCTTATGAACCCATCCTTGCAGACCACGTACATCCATATATGCTGACTGTCTTCCCTGGGGTGGATGGGAACTTCCAGAACGACAGTGCGACGTGTCACAGCTACAAATGTCCGAGAATGGTTGGAAGAGCACAATCAAGACTTCAAAGTGCTTCCGCGGTCCCTTAATTCCCCAGACTTAAACCCAATTGAGCATCTGTGACACCCTCGATCTTGTTGTTCGTTCTGTGGATCCTCCACCACGCACCCTCCTGCAGCTGTCAAATGCACTGCAGTCAGCCTGGCTCCACATATCTGTAAACACCTTCCAGCACCTTATTGAGTCCCTTCCAGCCCGTCTAGCTGCTGTCCGCGCTACACACGGCGGTTACTCTGGATATTAGCTGGTGGTCACAATAATGTGACTCGACTGTGTATATCTTGCTTTCTTTGCTATCATTCTCAGTTATTTTCTCAAAAAAAATTATCGCCCCTTAGGCCGAATGGTCTGAGGCGCTGGTCTTCAAACATTTGTCCGTGATGGGCTTATGTTGGAGTCCTGGATGAGGCAGGGTGGTTATCCGATGGCTCTAGTTCTTCCCCTTCCCTGGAGCAAATAGCACAAAATTAGGCACGGGTGACTGGTTATAGCCTTAAGAGTTGTGTTAGGGTAGTCGTTAAACCCCGGCAAAAAAAAAAAAAAATCCGTCATGTACCTTTCCTCCATAATTTTTCGTAACCCTCATTTCTACGGCTAGCGGAACTACGTATTTACTTTCAAATCCATCTCTACTTTTTACATCGTTTGTAAAATCGTTTTTGTACCAAATGTCATTACCTAACAAGAGCACTATGCATATTGCGTGCATTAATTAGCGTGAAGTTTCCCACTGGATGTCGTTTAGGCATATTCTTTCTCCTCATTACGCCTTATTCTAAAAATCTTAGTAGCCCTCGTGACGAAGTGGTCTAAGTGATTTCTTATGACTAGGGATACGTAATTTTCGTATTTAAGAAATAGATGCGAATAAATGCGAAATTTGCCAATCAAATTTTGCGAATAAATACGAAAATTTGATTTTAACTCCTTTTCCGCGATATCCCCATAATTAACATTTTTAAAAGCGAAAACATGACGTAATTTCGCGCAGCACTTGCGCCCCTGCGTGTCCTACTTAGCGTCCCTTACCCGGAAAACCCCAGACCACGCCTCTTTCCCTCTCGGCGAGTCAGCCAGCGCCGCCCAGTCGCACTGACTGGCCTTGAAAGAATACGAATGAGCACATGTTTGTTTTTGCAATTCGCTAGTAGACTACAAACTACAACGCTCTCGATCTGTTTGATAGAAGTATATCGATATGGGCCGCCCTAAGAAGGAATTAGTTGATAGAGTGAAAGGGTTTGACCACGAGGGATTGTATCAAAGCGATAGAAATATCGTGATGTGCAAATTTTGTAATGTTCGTCTAGAAGAGTAAATTGACCATCCACATGACATCCAACGCAACAAATAAAGACTACCAGCATATTGGCAGACTATTTTGTCCATCTGTAGCCGCGACCCACCCACATCATCTTTAAACACAAATTTATTATTGGAAAACTTCTCTAAAATACCATTTTTTAAAGACATACCACGGGATGGGCTCATCGATGGATACAATCATTTTCACAGACAGCTACTTACAGTGGTCAACCAAGAGATTCCTGTTGATGTCATACAGATTTTAAAAACAACAAAATGCCACTACCTAAACTATGCAAAGGCAGCTATTCAAAGCCTCCATAATTCTGTTAACAGCGTGGATGCTGAGAGATATTTCAGTATGTACAACATCGTTATCACTGACAGAAGGCACAGACTAAAGAAAGATAATATAGAGACTACTACAATGTCGTTAGCTTTTAACTAAGTATTTTGGTACTTGGCTTACCAGTAAGTAAGCTTTGAAAAACATTCTAAGTAAACTTTGAAAGACAACTTTTTTGTGTCTTCAGTTTTTGCGAATAAATGCGAAATTTTTTATTTTTAAATATTTTGTTGCGAAATTTCGATTTTTGTTTGGCAAAATTTACGTATCCGTACTTATGACCAGTCGTCCAAGTGGGTCCGGTTTCGAATCTAAGCCAGGCATGGATGCTGTTTCATGTCTTACGGCACTGGATCTCTCTCCCTTCCCTAGAACCACTGGCACTAAATTAGGGACGGGCGACTGCTTATAGCGCTCAACGTTGCTCACAGTGTTCCCGTTAAACCTCGAAAAAAAAATCCTATTTGAAAAATTCTTTCTTGTGACGGAAAGTGTCTGTAATGGGAAAAGTTCCATGTTGCTTTTCTATCGTACACAACCCTACTGCTGAGGGGTGGAAATGTATGTTTCGCTTTTTTAGGGTGTGTGTGTGTGGGATTTAACGACCACCGTGAGCAACTCAATGGGCAATAAGCAGTCGCCCTTCCCTAATTTAGGGCCACTGATTTCAGGGAAGGAAAAACGCCAGTGCCGTACGACCAACACACCATTCATGTCTCACCCGGTATTCGAATCCGGACCCATCTTGGACGAATGATTCAAAACCAGGACCTCGTACCAATCGGACACAGGATCGGTGGAAATCCAGGTTTGAAACCACAGCTTCGCTTCTAGAAATATCGATTGAAGGAATATCAATAACAATGGCATAGGATACCAGTCACTGTGACAAACATTTACGCACATTTTCTGTTTCTAGTAACGCACAGTTTTCGCCCTAGGAGAGCAAATGTATATTCATCGTATATCAGTTTTTGAGCCTGATCGATACTTTTTTAATTTTTTTTTGTTTCGGATCAATTTCTTTGTGCATAACATTTTACATCAATTCCCTAATACCATAACTCAGTTTGCCGGTATGGGAAAAAATGGATATTTCCCTGTTTGCAACTGAATACGTATGGAAAGATCGGTTTGAAAACTCCCTTTGCTTCGGACTGCATTCTGTATGAATAACACATTGTTACTTAAAAGCCATAGTTACATGATTTCAAACGGCAACAAATGTTCGATAATTATTACATTTTATACTATTGCGCATTCTTTTGAATGAAAAGACGTGCTTATTGCAACCGAAACATCATATAATCTCTGTATGATGTTGTCAATTGCTTTGTGATGTTTTCTGTATAATCTTTTTATGAAATCTCAGGAAAGTACATATACACAGTGTAGTGCGTTTTGAGCTGCAGAAAATATGACATTAAATATTTCTTTTCTTTGTCTTATATTCTTCACACGGTTGAAAAACCTATGACTAAAAAAAAAAAAAAAAACAGTGTGGAAGTTCTGAAAGTCGCCAGTACATAATTTAGGGCCACAGGTTCCGTAAGACAAACGCAACAACCATGTCTCACCTGGGAATCGAACACGGGTCTACTCGGACAAGCAGAAGACAGACCACTGCACCATCGGGGCGAGCTTCTGACTACTCGTCAGACATGCACTCCTGTCCGAGTCCCGGATGTGGCATGAACAATGCGTTTGTATGGAGGTACTGGCGCTGCTTCCACACTGGAAAGATTTTTATTTTTGTGGGATTTACCGAAAGTACCATCTACGATTGGAGATTTTTAATATCAAATTTCCAGCATTCTCTTTAACCAGGGTGACCAGACGTCCGGATTTTGTAGGACATGTCCTTTTCTTACCATGTCTTACAAGCATTAAGAGAAAATACCCCAAATGTCCGGCCTTTTCAATCAGGAATAATTCAAATACAGTCAACTCTGGATATAGTGAGCTCTGTTATAGTGAACATTCGGCTATAGTGAACCTAAATCATAGGGCACGACCCACATCATCGGAAATGAACTTTAAAATTTTCGTTTATAGGGAACCCTCAACTTCGGTTATAGTGAACGTAAAAAATAAAACTTCAAAGAAAAGAATGTACTTGTAACATGAAATTGTAACTTATTTCAAAACAAACCTTCTTGTAAAAACTTTTAAAAATGTGTTGAGAACAATACTGTAGGCCTACTGCTCATTAAGTTCATTGATTGAAAAGGATGGGATTAAAAACCTCAGCAACATCAAGGTGGATTTCCTGCCTGCCAACACCACGTGAGTCCTCCAACCCATGGATCAAGGTGTGATTCTCAGCTTCAAAACTTATTACAGAAGGGAAGTAACGCTTCATTTAATCCAAGCCTTAGAATCAAAGCAGAACACATCAATAAATGTTCTGAATGTTGTATGTTTTGGAAACAAAGCGTGGAGAAATGTGTCAACTGTCACTATACAGAACTCTTTCCAGAGGTCTGGTTTCGCTACCGGACGTGTGGCATTCGAAGAGGAGGATGATTTGCCTCTCAAGGACCAGATTCAGCATATCGGTGTGAATTCCACTGAAGCTGAAGGTTTTATCGATGCTGACTGTGAAGTTATAACGAATGAAATTTCGTCGGGTCGCCCCGGTGGCGCATTGGTCTAAGCGATGGCCTCTGATCATTCGTCCGAAAGGGGCCGGGTTCGAATCCCGTGAGGCACGGATGTTGTGTTTGTCCAACGCACTGGCTCTCTCCCTTCCCTAGAGCCAGTGACCCTAAATTAGGGACGGGCGACTGCTTATAGCCCATTGAGTTGCTCACGGTTGTTGTTAAACCTCCAATCAAAAAAAAAAAAAAAAAAAAAAAAAAAGGAATTCCGTCGGATGAAGCTATTGTCGAGGCTGTGAAAGACGGTTCTAGCAAGGAAGAAAACGATGCTTCAGATGACGATAATGAAGAACGTGTTCCAACAGTGAAAGAGGCATTGGAATGTGTCAGGACTGTGCTAAAGTTCCTAAAATGTAGAATCGAATGTGGCAAAAGGACATAGAGAAAACATTTGTTAAAACTGTTTGCAGCAGATAACAGACTATTCTCATGTTAAGGTAATGCAAAATTAATTTTGTTTACTTAATTTTAAAGAATATACACCACATACATAAAAATATTATTTTTTAGATACACATGTACATATTTCATTTTCTTGCTCACCATTCCACTCAATTCAGGTTAAGGAAAGGCACTTCGGTTTTAGTGAACCTCGGATACAGTGAACGAAATATGCGAGTCCACAGAGGTTCACTATAAGCGGAGTCGACAGTACATTTTGATCAAATTCTTTTATTGTAATCACATATCCCATCAAGATACTGCCAAAATGTATTCACTTCTGGATTCTCTCGCTCACGCCATCTCTTCTCCGGTCAGTTCATCCCTGCAATCTTGCAGCTGTCTGGTGCAGTGCGTCATTTGTGAGTCAACAGCATTGAGAAACCCCGCCAGTGAGCGTTAGTCTGTCGTTCATCGCACGTGGACGGTGCCGTGCTGTTTAGTCGTGTAAACAGTCAGCTTGTTTTGTGTGTTGTGAGTCAGGTCTGCAAGTATTTTCTATGTATTTATAATTCAAGTTTTTTAATCATTCCATGAGGACTATGCTGCAAGTTAAATACATTTTGAAAGACATGTCATGCTCTAAATTTCACAAATATTTGTTAAGGAAACCGGATTTACTGAAGAAAATCTCTTCCAGTGAAAAATATAAGTAAAAATGTCCAGCAGACTAAAATCTTTCTTTTTAAAATTTTACATGTATGAACTCTCAAACTGTGAATTTTAAATAGAGTATGTGAATAAATACAGTATATATGCATTCATATCTATTTTTGTACAAATTTATTGTCTTCCTTTTCCTTGAAATGTCCTTTTTTAATGGAAATGTCCTCCCATTTCAAAAAGTCATATGATTACCTTGTCTTTAACCAAAAATCTAGCGAAACGATAATTTTTAAGCATCATAGTATGTACAAAACTGCCTAATTAAAAACAGCACTGATTGGAAGGGCGCGAAGGATCAGTTAAAAGGCATTCGAAAATATTTCATTTCTGTAGATGTTGCTATAGAAGAAGCCACACGATCGTTTTATTTTTATTTTAGTTTTACAACATATGCAGGAGTGTGAAGAGCAATATATAGTCTTAATTACCTTTTTCCGTATAAAGTCCCCAGAAAACCAAAACTCGAAGAACTATCCTTTTGAATTCGAAAATCTAAAACATCTCCATTGGGACTTTTAATTTGCATGTGTAGAAATGTCTAAACACTTTCTTCAATCAGTCATGTAATTGAAATTAAAATGGGATTTTTTTGTGTTAGGTTAACTTTATTAGTGTTCGTACCAGAATCTTTTACTTATTCGCAATCTTTTCTCCCCTTACAAAATACTAGCAAAGGAGAAAAAACGTATATTAAAATGCATTAAAAATGCAGAAAATTTCAATGGAACCGATGAAAAAGAACTTTCTTTTTTACCTGTGACTTTCCGTCGTTTTATTCCGGTTTGTTAATTTTCCCTGATTAGAGAGCGTCCTTGGCTTATTATTCTGCATGACGAAGCCTCAGAAAATCAAAGCGAGGAATCCGGTTTTTCTCAAAAAGTCAATGTAATACTATCTTTAGATTCACATCAAAGAAAAGCTTTAGGCAAACTGTTAAAAGGAGAGCATAGCTAGTAACTGCTCATAAAGCCGATATTTAAAGTATTTATTTTTATTTTGACATAGGACTACGTCTACTAACTCCGCGGATAGTATGGGGATACTTACGGCCGACCGCCAAAGACAAACATAGGTCCCAATTGAAATCATTATAGTGTTAAAACTACGTGCCGCACACTAATCGTGTTAGCATATTCGTAAACACCATGAAGTCCAATTCGTGTACTGCGCAATACACCGTGCGCGCGACGCTCCCCTCCCTCCTTGTGCGTCATGCAATATTTCTGGGTGTGCCGCCGCGTTTGACTCAGTCTATCTCGGCAACCCTGAGCTCAACACGACTCCACGTGGTATCGTTTTAAAGCTCTCGACGAGATCTATTCAAATATGCGTAGAACATTTCGCAGTGGTTTGAACTGAACATCTAAAAAGTCTTTTTTGTTGTGAACTGGTGAACACTTTTGACAATATTGCGGTTTATCTAGACAACCGTGAGTGCAAAACGACAGTACGTGGTATCGTTATAAAGCTCTCGACGAGATCTATTCAAATATGCGTAGAACATTTCGCAGTGGTTTGAACTGAACATCTAGAAAGTTGTTTTCTTGTAAAATGGTGAACACTTTTGACAATATCGCGGTTTATCTAGACAACCTTGAGCTCAACACGACTCCACGTGGTATCGTTATAAAGCTCTCGACGAGATCTATTCAAATATGCGTAGAACATTTCGCAGTGGTTTGAACTGAACATCTAAAAAGTTGTTTTCTTGTGAACTGGTGAACACTTTTCACAATATCGCGGTTTATCTAGACAACCGTGAGTGCAAAACGACAGTACGTGGTATCGTTATAAAGCTCTTGACGAGATCTATTCAAATATGTGTAGAACATTTTGCAGTTGTTTGAACTGAATATTTAAAAAGTTGTTTTCTTGTGAAATGGTGAACACTTTTGACAATATCGCGGTTTATCTAGACAACCGTGAGTGCAAAACGACAGTACGTGGTAACGTTATAAAGCTCTCGACGAGATCTATTTAAATATATAAATAACATGTCGCAGTGGTTTAAATTTAAATTTTTAAAAATTGTTTTCGTGCGAACGGGTTAACATTTTCGACAATGCCGCGGAATTCGCAGAATGAACGCAGGCAAAAGTGGAGAAAATCAAAACGAGAGGCAAGAAAGAGCAAGTGATGAGACATGTAATAAGCTCAAGAAGGCTGCAGCCCAACGAACTAGAGAGTATCGAGGACGCCTGAAAGCAGCCGCCGCCGTATCTCGGAACTCTACTTTGTGTTCGCAATGTATCCGGCATAATTTGCAAAAAATATGTACGCTAAAACGCGCTCGGCTAGATATCGAGAACTTCGGGATTCAATTCGCCGATGGTGACCGAATAACAATTTTTCGGTTGCTGTGTGATGGTAAAACGTGGAGAGAGCGATGTATTTGTTTATTCAACTGACGCCACGTATTTGGAGGATTTTCACTATGTACGCTACTTTTCATATCATAGACCTGTCTGTGTTGCCTATAACAAATTAAATAAACGTTTTGAAACCATACTCGACTAGCTCATTTCACCTCTCCGGTCTGCAAGTTGTATTCCTACGTTCCAAGCTGATGGCTCAATCAGAACTGAGCCTATCTGTATTTTTGTTTTTTGTTTTTGTTAGATAAGGCTTTCCAAATCTCACACGGTTTTACGTTTGTAGATCAATAGTTCACGCATGTACAAAACAAGACAATATCAGATTTATTTCATATATATATTTTTTCCAAGGTTATAACATTAACTTTTAAAAGGATTTTGTGGAATCGCTGCTCAGTAGTTATTCGCATGTTCTGGATGGGCGAGAGTTCGTATTTCCTAGTTTACACAAAACTCCGGTTTCAGAGAAATCTATGGAGTTTTTAATGCTATGCATCTTTTCCGACAGCAGTAAAAGTTAATCCGGTGCATAAAATTTATGTAACGGCGATGCAACGGAAATGGGTAACGGAAGTAGCCAAAACCATTGTTGAAACCTGATTTTTGAATGTTGTCCCATGAAGTAACGCAACAATCGTTAATTTTATTGTTACTCAACGATATGTTTTACTAAACTATCGCCGAACATCATTTCATTACGTTTTATCAAAATGTAACTATCTCATTACAATCTGTTTAAATTACGCGAGTGCCGCTCGGTAGCAAAGCTGTCTAAGTGCCATATGCAGCTTCCAACCATTCTTCCGAGATAGGTCCTGGCTCAAATCCGGTGAGGCATGGATGCTGTGTTTGTCGAACGGCACTGGCTCTCTCCCTTCCCTGGAGTCAGTGTCCCAAACTTAGGAGCGGGCGACTGCTTATAACCCATCGAGTTGCTCACGGTTGTCATTATATCTCCAATCGAAAAAATTTTTTTTTACCGAGAACCTGATGCTAAATGCGATAAAAGCGATTACAAAAGTGCATTTTTGGTGCTATAAAAACCATGCGTCGTAGCGAAATTTGGTTCCCCTCTGTTCATCCAATGGCGTTTTGACGAGAGCTTTAAAATTATGTATAACACGATGGGATATCATTTGCCAAAATCCCCCTCACTAATACACTTGCGATTCAGCCTTTCTTTCCTTCTTGAGGTCAGATTTTAGCTTGCGCATGCGGAGTTTCATATCTACATCAAAGTTGTATTTATTTATTTTGGATTGTAGGTTTAATGACCACCTTGAGCAACTCAAGCAGTCGCCCGTTGCTAATTTAAGTCCACTGGTTCCAGGCAAGGGAGAGAGCCAGAGCCGTAAGACAAACACAACATCCATGCCTCGCCGGAATTCAAACCCGGACCCCTTTCGGGCGAATAATCAGAAGCCATATCACATTTAGTCGGTATCAGGGTCGTTTCTTACATTCGTCTAAATCTGAATAATACATAATATTGTTTTTGAAAATTTAAACAGTCCAAATACTTACTATTGTCGCCGCCATAGTTTAGTAAATATTTACTTTTATGACTCACATCTTTTATTGGTTTTACGACAATAACATTCAATAATCTACCTAACTAATGTGACGCGCCTGCACCGCAGGACGCACATGAGATAAAGGCAGATAGCAGCAAGAGCATACGTTTGCGTAGCTCAGTTGGGAGAGCGACTTATTCTGGAATGAGGGGACCCGAGTTCGATGCCCGGCGTGGACAAAAAATGGCGGAGAAATTTACTTAGCTATATTGGCGCCCGAACTTCAAGAATGACCTGGCCGTTAAAGTTCTCGCAACAGTGTGATGTTCTTTCTACACCGCGGGACAGGAAAAATAAGAGAATCCCTTCTTTCAGTGCTTCGAAAAATAAATGTGTGTTATGTTACGTTCCACACACCAAATTGACTGGGATTTCTCCAATGTACGTTCTTCAGCGGATGACTGCCTACTCACCACAGCGGCACGTGAACAAGCCGCGCCGTTTCCGATATCGTAGTTCCGAGGCGCCATGGCATCACAATTTGTCCTTTATCAAACTGCGATAAATCGGCAGCTTTTTTCCCATTCTGACTCCGAACACTCTACTAACCGAAAGCCGGTACTCTGGTTGTATATATACTGCTCTGTGGACTTGACCTGCCCCACCGTTAGGTCTCCAGACGAGCTCATTTCTCTAGGTTGGGGGTGGTCATAATACAATGTCTCATCGGTGTATGCATAGGGCAAATATTTCATGAAACAGAAGAACGCACTCGAAAAAAAGTCGGAGCGTCAAACACACTTCTCAGGAGAAACGTGAAAGGCCGTGGGTGGATCACAGCTAAGGAAGAAGGCCCTTACAGAAACGAACCAAGTTCAATGTCGGCACATTGCAGCAGACCGAGCCGCCAGCATTCACAACTTAGGTGAAAGTTGCACAATACAACAAGGAAGAGTTCATAAAGACGAAATATACTGCTGGACAATTGCTAAGGACGGATCATAAACGGCTATATAGCGAATAAAAAGGTAAGTGTGGTTGGATGCCAAGTGAAATAAAATAATGTCAGAATGCCAGGACATTACAAGAAAGACAATTTATTGTGCTCTGAAATCCAGAAAGCTTTGGAACGTGTTCAAGGGACAAACAGGCCATTTTGTGCAGAATACGTAAACGTGAAAAAAAAAATGCATTTACCGTCCGCAGGCGTTCCGGCGTAAGATGTCAATACGGGATATGGCCACCATGGAGGGCGATGCAAGATTCCACACGTCGTGTCATGCTTTGCACAACATTATCAAGCAGCTGTTGGGGTAATTTATCCCATTCCTCTGTCAGTGCACGGATGAGGGTGTCCTTGTTTATTGGAGGGCATTGGCGACCAGCAAGAATCCTCCCCAAAGCATCCCACACATTTTCAATGGGATTCAGATCTGGAGAACGTGCTGGCCACACGAGGCGTTGAATATCCTCGCTCCCAAGACACTCCTGGACAGCGACTGTTCGATGACATGTTGCGTTGTCGTCCATGAAAATGAATCTATCACCGACAGCACCACGGAACATGCGAACATGAGGTAGCAGAACATCATTAATGTATCGTTGGCCAGTCGTAGTCCCAGTTGGAAGCACATAGAGGGACGTACGGCCATTGATCATGATGCCAGCCCATACCATGACAGTACATGTCGGATATCGGTCCCTTTCCTGTATGTTTGCTGGACAATATGCAGTACCACTATCACGCCAGATCAGTTGTCGTCGACAATCAGACGATAGACTGTATCTACTCCCATCTGAGAAGAGGACAGCAGACCAGTCGTTATCAGTCGAATTGCGATGATGATGGCACCATTGCAAACGGGCGGTACGGTGACGTCTGGACAATGGGATGCACACAACAGGACGGCGGGCGTATAGTCCTCTTTCATGCAAACGTCTGGCGACAGTTTTTCGGGAGATCCGCTTGCCAGTAGCAGCCATAAACTGATTTGCTACCTCACTAGCTGTGCTGCGCCGGTGTCTTTTTGTTGATAGCACTATGTACCGATCTTCTGCAGGTGTCGTACTGCGAACACGACCTCTCCCGTGACGTTTGCTACACTCTCCATTTGTTTGAAATGATTTCCAAAGCTTTGAAACAACACTGTAGCTGACGATAAACTCCCTGGCAACATCTGTTATTTTTCGCCCTTCTTCAATCTTTGCCAATAATACGGCCACGCGTAAAATCATCTAGGTGATGTCGGGAAGACATACTGAAAATTGCAAGTTCGTCAATTGATTCTTTCCCTTTCAACTTTGCGTTTGAACAACAACGGTCAATACGCGTCAAATCCTTTATATCTCTTATCAGCGCTATGACGTCACGAACAAGTTCGGCAATCCAAAATTTGCATACGCACAACACGTTTTACTGTATCCCGCACTTATGCTAATTTTCACATTTTCCTGCCTTCTATTTTAAGGTTGCTATCGTTGCTATTGTCATCCGTCCTTAGCAATTGTCCGGCAGTGTATGAGCTGAACTATATACAAAGTGATTTCTACATCTGAAAAGGAAACCATACAAACATAAAACTGGCACAAAGAAAGTAAGTCGGGCACAGTTGCCTCAGCAGTCTTGGGCCAGGCGCCCAGAGGTACAGGGAGAACCCCTGGCGGCTGGGAGAGCCACTGAAGTCCACGACTGCTTCAACAGACACTTTTCTGGAATTTTACCCCACACTGTTTTCCACAGGTGCAATTTCCTTCACATGTGTTATGACAGAAAATGGACCACCCGTAACGTTAATGTATCTCGTGGTAAAACAGAATGCATTGCCTTTTTCCATGCTCATAGAAATCATCATCATTGCCAACCATTATCAATCCACTGCTGGACGAAGGTCTCCCCAAGTCTCCTACACAACGGTCTGTCTTGCCTTCTCGTGGTGCATCCTGTTCCCACTAAAGGGGCTCTGACGACCGCCAATAGCTGTATAACTATAACATCGGGATTAGAGGAAATGCTATCCCACACTCACTAACCCGCTTGGCCAGCGTGGTGAGTTATGGCCAAACCCCTCCAAAATGATTGTGAAGTTAACAGAAAAGTAACCAAAGCTCTTGTGGAAACAGCTACAAAATTAGCTGGGTCTAAGAATAAGTTGCATGTGAACAAATTATCAGGAAAAACCAAAATGTTGATGCAAAAAAGAAGAGAGATGAGGACAACTAAAGAAGATGTGACTTCCAAAGTGGAATATATAGAGCTATGCAGGACAGTACGAAAAAGTATCATTGAAGACGTAAGGAAATTCAACTGTGAACTAGTGAGGAAAGCAATTGAAAACAACCAAAGCCTAAAGATAGCGAAGGGACATCTCAGTAAAGGAAGAAAACAGATTATGGCACTGAGAAAACAAGATGGTTCTGTAACAAGAAATAGAGGCGAAATTTTGACAAGAGTGAAAGATTTCTATTCCAAATTATATGAAAGGGATGATACATGTACTCCAGACATCATGAAAGGTACCAGTACCAGAGTTCTTCCAGTCCTCCCAGCAGAAGTTGCTCATGCAATCAAGAACATGAAGCGGGGAAAAGCTCCAGGAGAAGATGGAATTACTGTAGACGTCATATAAATAGCAAGTGGAGAAATCGAAACAGTACTCGCCCAAATTTTCACTCGATGCCTTAATGAAGGGAAGATTCCTGAGGATTGGAACAACGCTACAATGATCCTGCTACATAAAAAAGGTGACATTGAGGATCTCAGGAACTACAGACCTATCAGCCTCCTATCAGTGGTTTATAAAATCTTCACTAAAGTTCTTTCACACCGCTTGAAGCTAACACTGGACATGGCTCAACCGAGAGAACAAGCTGGATTCAGGAGTGGCTAAGAAAGAGCGAGGGAATATGAACTTCCATTGTGCGTGGCTTTTATCGATTATGAAAAAGCCTATGATTCGTTGAAACCATCAGCAGTTACAATGGCTCTGAAATCCTGCGATATTGAAGATGCATACATTAATATTATTAATAACATCTATTAAAATGCAAGTGCAAAGATTCGGCTGTTTGAAAATACAACACACATAAAAATTGGAAAGGGAGTGAGACAAGGTGACACTATATCTCCGAAGCTCTTTAATGCCACATTGGAAAATGTCTTTCAATCACTGAACTGGGAAAACAAAGGGATAAAGATTAATGGAGATTATCTAACCCACCTTCGTTTTGCTGATGACGTAATCATTTTTGCAACTACCCCATCAGAGCTGCAGAGTGTGATCCAGGAACTTGCTGACAAGAGTAAAGAAGTGGGATTAAAAATGAACTTTCAGAAGACAAAAGTGATGTTCAATGCTTTTACAAGAAATGAAGATTTATCGATTGATGGAGAAAAGCTGGAGATAACAGACTCATAGGAATACACTTCCTTTAGTTGTTGATTTTATGCCTTCACTAAAGGAGCAGAGATTCTCGTTCAATATTTCACAGTAATCGCTGATGTTTCTTGGGTATTGAACGTGCTTGAAATCAAAGACTACAGTCATGCGACGATTATGTATATTAAGATAATACAACGTTTGTCACAAATACTTTATTTTTTCAAGTCGACCAAGGTTTCGCTGGGTATTGACCTAGCTTCATGAGGACAAATGACACGTAAATATTCAAATTGTACCATATCATAAATGGCGTTGACAGTCAGGGGTTTTGGTTAGTTGCGTCCACGCGCTTGATAGAAATGGTGTGGATGCCATGTCATTAACAAGTTGCGAATAATTCTGGTATACACTCATCGCCAAAAAATAATAGTGGCACCCAGAAGGACGTGTCGGATTGCAATGCTATTCGGAAGAATGGTAAGGGTTACCAGGAACAATAAATGATTAAACATTGAGACTGATATGGGCAATATTTATTGAGCTACACGCCAATAAGTATAGTGTCTCTCAGTATGGTGTCGGGCCGCCATGTTTGCTCACATAGCATTCCAGACATCTCGGCATGGAGTTGTACAGGTTCCTAATGGTGTCCTGCGATAAGCCATCCCATGCAGCTTGAATCTTCTCCCACAGTTCCTGCAGATTGTGTGCTAGGGGTGGAGTCTGGATAGCGCGTACAAGAGCATCCCACATATTTTCAATCGGTAATAGGTCTGGCGATGCGGCTGGCCATTGCAGAATGTCAGTGAATCCTCCACACACGGATTCGTTGGTCGTTTCCTCCAAAACGAAAGCGGGATTCTTCACTGAAGATCACCCCCTGCCATTCTGCGTGGCTCCATGACAGTCTGGCACGACACCATTGCAGTTTTTGGCGACGATGCACTGGTGTTAAGGGCAGTCTTTTTCTTTTTTTTTTTTTTTTGAGTGGAGGTTTAACGACCACCGTGAGCAACGCAATGGGCCATAAGCAGTCGCCCGTCCCTAATTTAGGGTCACAGGTTCCAGGGAAGGGAGAGAGACAGTGCCGTAAGACAAATACAACATCCATGCCTGACCGGGATTCGAACCCGGACCCCTTACGGACGAATGATCAGAGGCCAGCGCCTTAGACCACTGCGCCACCGGGGCGGCAGGGCAGTCTTCGTAACGGTCTGCGTGCGTGTAATCCTACGTCGTGCAGCCGCCTGCCAATGGTGCTGGCACTAATGGGACGTTGCATGGAGGGCACAACTGCTCGCTGAATATCCGCAATCGTGGCTGTTGGGTCACTCCGCGCATGGCGGACAACCCGTCGGTCCTCTCTCTCTCCGTGGTTCGTCTAGTTCTCCGAGAGTGCCTTGTTCTTTCCACTACTGCCAACAGCGTGCTACGGTGGTATCCACGCGACCGGTATCTTTGCTTCCCGGAGCCCGACAGCGCGGCTGATTTCGAACTCCTCCAACTGCTCGAATTGCTTCCGAACTCTTCTCCGAGGCATACTTCTCTTGCAATGGATGCAACCAACACAACATCACGAGTCAGAATGGCAAGCGCGCGCAACGCGATGACCTTATATAACCGGCCAGGCACAGCGCTACGACCCCCTCCTTGCTTGCGTCACATGCGCGGCAGAGCGTTCTTCCTGAATCATTTGCATGTCTCACGATGTCAAAATTATACCCACCAAGTTTCATTCCTGTCGGTTGCTTCCTTCCGGGTACAACAATTTTTGTGGCGATGAGTGCATATGAAAATCTTCCAAAATATCAAGCATTGTCAATTAGTTTTTCTCTTTCAAAGTGAAATTTATGGTTCTTTTCGTGACAGTGTTTAGCCATCGATGACTTCTTTAGGTCCCAGTTACAAAAATAGGACTTGTGCTTCTTCAATCGAAAACGCACGGTTCTGTCCTGTATACGAAGCGTCACATTCACATAGAATTTGATTTGATAAATTCCCCACGAAATTTTGTCTTCAACATAGTCTTTTGTTCCTAAAAAGTTCATTTTGTGTATGGGTTTAAGAATCACTTTAAAATTAAAGGTTTTAAGAATTTTTGAAATTTTGAAGGCAATGTCACGGGAAAATAGAATAATGGCAAAATTATCTCGTAATGGGCGCATCACAGGAGTTAACGTGAAGATAGGCTTCGGTTTCCGGAATTTTGTTAGAGCCTTGTCTATAATGGAAGGGTTGTATCTTCGCTGTACTGCAACACGTTTAATGAAATCTAGTTCTTTTTTCCAAACTGTCATTATCCGAAAATGTATGTATCGCGCGATATACGCAAATGTAAAAGGCGCTGAGTTTTTGTTGGCAAAGGTTAATGGACTTGGCATTTTGGGGGCGGGAATGGCATAGTGGTCAACGTTTGCGCATCCCAAGCAGGTACGAATGCTCGAACCACTAAATAGCCGCCGTGCATCGGATAGGCACATTAAGCTGTGGGACTCCGGGTACTGGTCCACTGGTTATAAATAAAGGGGTCTTCCTCCCCCTTTCAACCCCGCTTCCGTGTCACTTTCCTATCGCGCACTCTAGCCCAAATCTCATAGCTTCCTATTCCTAAGGTTTGTTTAAGACTTGGGGTCAGACACTCCCTTCCTAATATTCTCTACATATCATCTGATGATCTGACTTGGCATGCGGAGGTGAGAAAACAGAGAAAGGCTTCCGATAAATTGTATTTGCGAGAGATTCGTTTGAGCGAGTAACCAGGACGTCAAGGAATGGTAGGCATTCGTTATTTTCAGTTTCGTAATTGAATCGAATGTGAGGATCAATGGAATTTTTTAGTTTTGCTAATTCCGTATATAGGTTATATAGGTCAGACCCGTAGAGCCTTGCTTTTTCGATTGAAGGAGCACAAGACCTATATTCAGAACTGTGACCAAAAGAAGTCATCGATGGCTAAACGCTGTTACGAAAAGGACCATAAATTTCTCTTTGAAGAAGTATAACTAATTGACAAGCCAAATTCAACCACCAAACTTGATATTTTGGAAGCTTTCCATATATATCAGAATTCTTAGCAACTTGTTTATGACATGGCATCCACACCATTTCTATCAAGCGCGTGGAAGCAACTAAGGCCGGCGCAGTGGTCTAAGGCGTTGGCCTTTGATCATTCGTCCGTAAGGGGTCCGGGTTCGAATCCCGGTCAGGCATGGATGTTGTGTTTGTCTTACGGCACTGGATCTCTCCCTTCCCTGGAACCAGTGACCCTAAATTAGGGACGGGAGACTGCTTATAGCCCATTGAGTTGCACACGGTGGTCGTTAAACCTCCAATAAAAAATAAAAAAAAAAAAAAAAAAAAAGAAGCAACTAACCAAAACCCGTGACTGTCAACACCATTTATGATGTCATGTACAATTTGAATATTTACATGCCATTCGTCCTGATGAAGCTATGTCAATACCCAACGAAACACCTTGGTCGACTTGAAAAAATAAAATGTTTGTGACAAATGTTGTATTTTCTTAATATATACCGAACGTGCTTTTCGAAGGGGATGCTGTAACATGAAACGTCTGCTTTCTAGATAGAGACATTACATGCTATATTTATGGTTTCAAGAAAAAAGTTATGTTTGCCACCCACGCTGTGCCCTCAAGTTCAGAAACATCTTTGTTCTTACCATTTCAATTTCCTATTTCTAAACAGTTTTCGTGCAAAAAAATCTTTCTAGAAGGTCCCTTCTGTAACAATAACTACACCTGTTGCGGCAACATCAATTTAACACTGCGAAAATGTTTTTAAAGTTTTTGTTTGCTGGTTTTGAGTTTAACAGCTTCCCATAAACATCTAATGCCACTGGGAGTCGTCTGTCTCAAATTTACAGCCACTGGTTCCAAGGAAAGGACACACTCATCATCGTAGGACAAACGCGCCTCCCGTGCCTCAGACGGGACTCGAACTGGACTCAGATCACATAATTAACCAGAGACCCGCGTCACTGACCACTTGGTTTACCATGTTTGGAAATGCAATCTTTATACACTCATTATTTTTTTTCTCGAACTGATAGTATGCTTCCGATACCAAGATGGTACAGAGGGAGAATGGAGTGCTCAAACAATAGCCAACGACCAGCAAACAATACATAGTTTATACCGGTACTAAAAATATGCATAAATCCTTAAAAAAAATAACACCATCGATTCTGCAGGGTAAGGCTTTTTTTCAGTTCTACGCATTTCGCAATTGCTCCGTTCCCCAGAATCCTGGTCAAAAATCAGGTATCAGAGAATGAAGAATTGTGAAACATCATGTGACCATCAAACAGAAGTCTTCGTTCTTTCCACGTTTATAAGTGAGTCACGGGAAAATTCTCATTGGCCGCCACCGGGAATCGAACCCAGGGACTTCCAGTTATGCGCCGGATATGCTTCCACTGCACCACAGCGGCCTCAAATTCCTCCAGACTCACATACACTAACTGCCAAGCCAATTGGCAGATTGCTTCTTGGAGCCCGGCACAATTCTGGGGATTCACCAAAGATGGTAAGCAGCAACTGAACAAATAATTGGAAGGCGAATGAATAATTAATACAGGCATTTGACGTGAACTAGGAACATCAAACAGAAGTCATCGCTCTTTCCACGTTTATGAGTGTCACAGAAAAATTCTCATTAGCCGCCACGGGAATCGAACCCAGGTTTCGAGTTACGCGCCGGATATGCTTCCACTGCACCACAGCGGCTTCAAATTCCTCCAGACTCACATACACTAACTGCCAAGCCAATTGGCAGATTACTTCTTGGAGCCCCGCACAATGCTGGGGATTCACCAAAGATGGTAAGCAGCAACTGAAAAAATAATTGGAAGGCCAATGAATAATTAATGCAGACATTTGACGTGGATTAGGAACATCAAACAGAGGTCATCGCTCTTTGCACGTTTATAAGTGAGTGACGGAAAAATTCTCAATGGCAAAAAAATTCCTAATTGGCTTGGCAGTTAGTGTATGTGAGTCTGGAAGAATTCGAGGCCTCTGTGTTGCAGTGGAAGCATATCCGCGCGTAACTGGAAGACCCTGGGTTCGATTCCCGGTGGCGGCCAAAGATAATTTTTTCCGTGACTCACTTATAAACGTGGAAAGAGCGGTGACTTCTGTTAGATGTTACTAGTCCACGTCAAATGCCTGTATTAATTATTCATTCGCCTTCTAATTATTTGTTCAGTTGCTGCTTGCCATCTTTGGTGAATCCCCAGCCTTGTGCGGTGCTCCAAGAAGCAATCTGCCAATCGGCTTCGCAGTTAGTGTATGTGAGTCTGGAGGAATTTGAGGGTGCAGTGGAAGCATATCCGGCGCGTAACTGAAAACCTGGGTTCGATTCCCGTGACGGCCAATGAGAATTCTTCTGTGACCCACTTATAAACGTGGAAAGAGCGATGACTTCTGTTTGATGTTCCTAGTCCACGTCAAATGTCTGTATTAATTATGTGACCACATGCGCATTTTTTTTATTCTTCTTGGTGAGGGGGGGGGGCTTAACGACCACCATGAGCAACAGAAAACTATAAGCAGTCGTCAGTCCCTAATTTGGGGGCAAACGGTTCTGGGGAAGGAACAGAGCCATGGGAAAAACGCACCTCATATGCTCCTTCCGAGGGGCTCGAACCCGGAACTTCCCGGACGAATGATCAGAAGCCAGCACCTCAGCCCACTAGACCACGGGGCCTATATGCTTAAATGAGCAGTTGACATTTACATGAAGAATGTGACACAAAATATTGTAGATATCCTTAGCGTATCACAAATGTTTGCACGAACTTCATACATTTTTGCCATTTTACCAATGCTGATAAATTAATGAACGCTTAATATAGTCTTTATGATCACGGCCCGATTTACACCGAATCGGATCCTAGGCACAACACAAGGTGACCCCCCCCCCCACACACACACCTGTCCATAATCTTGAAAGTGTAAGTACATTTGTCGCCACTAAATATTATCAATTAATTTAAAAGCTGATTTAATAAATGGGACACTCTGCTGGGCAAAATAGGAAATACTCTTATTAAATCTTAATATTGCCAAGGAAAATCGCACAATATTTGCAAGGAAATTCAGACGGGTAAGTAAAAGACTATTTAATAGTTTAATATTGCTATTTCACATTTAATTGTAATAATTCAAATATCCACAGATGCTAAGTTATTCATTCCTTTTTAATTTTATTTTTAATTTTATTTTTCAAATTAAAAAGAAATTAAAGGGGCAAGGTGAACTTCCATGTAGCTGATTAATCACCTGTGATGTGTTCAATATTATAGCAGAATGATTCTATTAACAGAGGAATGATACTTAGATTTGAGCAAACATGCATAATTGGATAATTCTCACACTCATAAAAGAACATTGTTCATCTCATTAATTTACTTAATTTGACCCAAGCAATTTTAAAATCTGATACTTTACAATATGAAATACTCAATGCTTCTACAAAATGTCTTTGCAATGCAAATCCTCTCTCAAGAGGTGTATAGTATAAAAAAGAAGACTTTTTTCGATTCATAATAATTAATTAAGAAAAAAAGGCATAATTTTTTTTTTGCATTGTGATTCTGAGGCTTCCTAAAACGTGGGGGCCTAGGCGTAAATCTGACATTGTTTATGATAAAAGAGTATCTGCTTATCTGTTCAATAATCCCGCGATCTTGTGAGGAGACTTAGTACTTTGGAAAATTGGATGACAACTCCGAGCGAAACATCTCAGTTGACATACTCACTGGCTGATATAGGGAGGTCAAAAGCTTTACTATATGGTATTAGCACTGCTTCCCCTCTGAGGGAAGCACGCATTAGGGATTTGGAAAATTTATTTTTCCATGTGATTCGTAGATTTCGTCCATTTGAAAGCACGAGTACGAAAGGTAATCTGTGCTCCTTGGGACTATCGACCCTTCCGATCTCTCTGTTTCCAAGGTTACTCCCAGCCTGTTTGTGATATGCAATATGATTCAGTTCATAATTCTGATAACGGGGAAGTTATAAAACTATGCTTCTCGAAGCCCGTAAGTGCTGATTGCGCGAAATTCTATTTTGACCACCTGGAATTCGAATCGCCACGTCTCAACGAAAGTTGATGAGTATCTTGTTCCCTAAGGTACATAACGTCTTGGACGTGCCGAAACGTACAATTTGAAACGAAAACAAAACAAAACAAGAAAGATGACACCGAATTTTCGGGTGTAATAAGCACGTCTTTTGAATCCGTTCTGACGCAAATTAAATTTATCAAAGCTATTCAAAGTCAATGGAACCGGTATGGAAAACAATAGATCTGACGAAAGAAAGAAGATTTTCAATCGGGTTTTTAATCCCTCAGATATTGCTGTAAACGGAATAGTGAGCTTACGAACTCTTAGAAACAGAGATATCGACAAAAATAAGATGTGACTTTACGTCCCCTGGTGGGAAAACCATGCATTATTTTAGAAAGAAAGTATTCTGAAAAGGTGTATCCCTATAAGCGGTATCGGTCGAAAAAAAAAAATTAGTCGAGTTTTCAGAAGCCCAGATTTTGCAACAAATACTTCAGAAGCAGAAATTAACACTTATGACCCCTGGTGGCTAAACCATTCTCTACCAAACATTAGAAATTATGTGAAAAATATTTTCCAATTAGGCCTAGTATGCGATACAGGAAGAATATTTCAAATCAGATCTTTAGGAGCAGAAATAACACAGAAAACGAAATTTACCTTTGTGCCCCCTAGCGGAAAGTCTATGATTTACTTGAAAATTTTGAATTTATAGGAAAAATATTTCGCATCGGAAACACTATCCAACAAAGAAGGAATTTTTCATATCGTACTCTTAGAAGTAGAGATATTGACAAAAATAAGATATACATCTACACCCCCTGGCGTATAAACCATGCATTTTTTCAAGAAGAAAATTTTCCTAAGAGGTTTGTCGACATGAGGAGTAGTATCGGTCAACAAACGACTTTTTTTTCAATCGAGATTTTAGAAGCTCATATTTTTCTGCAAATACAACAGAAGCGGAAATTAAGACTTACGCCACCTGGTGGCCAAACCATTTCTTAAAAAAATTAGAAAATATGTGCAAACGATTTCCCATCAGGAGTTGTATGCGGTGCAGAAAGAATTTTTCAAATCGGAGATTTAGAAGCAGAGATATATTGGGAAACGAAATTTACATTTACGCCCCCTAGCGGAAAGTCTATGAATTACTTGAAAATTTTGAAATTATATGAACAACATGTCACACTAGAAACACTATCCAACAAAGAAGGAATTTTTCAAAAATGACTCCTACAAGTAGAGATTTTGACAAAAATAAGATGTACATCTACGCCCCCTGGCGGAGAAACTGTGTGATATTTTAAGAAGAAAATATTACGAAAAGGTTTATCGATGTGAGTGGCATCAGTCCACGAAAGACGTTTTTCAATCGATATTTTAGAAGCTCCGATTTTATGGCAAATACATCAGAAGCAAAAATGAACACTTACGCCGCCTGGTGGCCAAAGTATTCTTTACCAAAAATTTGAAATTATATGCGAAAGATTTTTCATCAGGAGATGTATCCGCTGAAGAAAAAAATTTTCAAATCAGAGTTTTACAAGAAGAGTTATCGAGGAAAAGGTAATTTACTTTTACGGCCCGTAGCGGAAAATCTATGCGTAATTTGAAAAAGTAACTATATCTAAAATACTCTTCGATATAAATGGAATCGAAAGATAAAAGAATTTTTTCAATCGGATGTTTAGAAGCAAATATGTGGAATAAAACGTATTTTTGAATTCGACATCATCTGCACTTACGCCCTCTACTGGCGAAATTGTACATTGTAAAAAAAAAACGAAATGAAGGATCACCATTTGCATATTTCAATCTTCCCAATGCAAAAAGAATCTTTCAAATCGGACTAATAGTTGCAGAGATATTGTGGGTGTACAGACGGACGGGCGAACCGATAACAGAAGCACGATCTTTTTTTACAAAAGACGTGCTAACAAACAGGATCATGGTTGTGCAAGAACATAGGTATGAAGGTTTAACCATTCACAGATTCGTTCATGGGTGCTGTTTCAGGGTCTCATTAAAACACATTTAAAATACCCAACTGGAAAATACTAAAATAACATACCACGAACTGATATGAATGCAAGGCAACTAAAATGACGTATCAGAAATTGTAAACGCTAATTACATCCGTTTATTGACGTAATAGGGCTAAAATTACTAGCTTTCACTTACCGACGGATGAATTTGTCAAGACTACAATGATCACATTCCTGGAATGCAGAGAAGTGCCAATTTAAAAATGACTGCACTTGACTAGCGTCTAAATGATTTTATATGAAGAAAAAATACGAAAGCCCCACGAGAGGCTTTTTCATTTATTTGAGGATTTAACGACCACCAAGAGCAACTCACTGGGTTCCAAGCAGTTACTGATCCCTAATTTGGGGTTACATGTTCCAGGGAAGGGAGACTGCCAGTGCGGTAAGACAAACATACTATTCATGCCTCAGCAGAATTCGAACCCGAACCCATTTTGGGCTTTTTTTGGCGGGAGGGGTTTAACGACCACCGTGAGCAACTCAACGGGGTATAAGCAGTCTCTTGATCCTAATTTGGAGCCAATGGTTCCAGGGAAGGGAGATAGCCAGTGCCGTAAGACAAACACAACATTCATGCCTCACTAGGATTCGAACCCAGCACCATTTCGGACTAATGGTCAGAAGACAGCGTTTAGACCACTGAGCAATAGGGGCATGAGCCATTCCATTATGACCACCCCCAGCCTAGAGAAATGAGCGCGCCTGGAGACTGAACGGTGGCGCAGATGAAGTTCACAGAGTAGTATATATACAACACGAGGACCGGCTGTCGGTTAGTAGAGTGTTTGGATTCAGAATCAGAAAAGCTGCCGATTTATCTGAGTTTGATAAAAGACGAAATGTGATGGCGCGGCGCCTCGTAACTACGATCTCGGAAACGGCGAGGCTTGTTCACGTGCCGCTGTGGTGAGCACGTATCAAAAGTTGTTCACAGATTGCCAAACGATGAACCGTCGTTCAGCCGCGTGTCGTCCGCAGCTCATTGATGCCAGAGGGGAGCGGAGACTGTCGCGCATTGTTCACAGCGTCCGCAGGGCCAAAGTGCGACAAATCACCCGCAGCTACAACAGTGGTGATCAGGGCAATGTGTCACAGCACACAGTTCATCGCAGCCTGCTGCGCATGCGCCTGCTTAGCCGAAGACCCAGCCAGGTCCCCATGCTCACTGCAAGTCATCGCCAACAACGCATGAAATATGCCCAAGATCATCGACATTGGACCGTCGATGATTGGAAGATAGTGGCTTGGTCTGACGAATCAAGATTCTTGGTATATCACGCACCGGTGTTATAGCGTGGCCGATGCTTTCTTGGGACATTTGACCCCATTATCCCAATAGCACAATCCCTGACAGCTGTCAGGTATCTGAACATCGTTGTGGACCAAGTTCACCCATTCATGGCATCTGTGTTTCCAGCTGGTGATGACCATTACTAACAGAATAATGAGCCATGACCCACTGCCAGAATTGTGAAGGAGTGGTTCGAGGAACATGCTGGTGGCTTTCTGTTAATGCCCTGGCCTCCAAATTCACCTGACATGAACGCGATCGAAATTTTTTATGGTTCGACTCGGAAAAGCGGATTCGCGCTAAATTACCACCACCCCGAAATGTACGGGAACTGGAGGATTTTGCTCTTAACATTATGGTACCAGATACCCCAGGATACCTATCGCCACCGCATCGAATCGATGCCTCGCAGAGTGGCCGCTGTTTTACGGGCTAAAGGGTTGTACAACAGCTTATTAGGTGGGTGGTCATAATGAATCGGACGCAAGGGTGATCGGGGCCAGCATTTCAGCAACCGCAAGCAATTTTTGATTATTAGAGGGCTTCCGTTAGTGAAGATGTAGCTAAAATACATTGAACTGGAGAAGACATGCACCCGAAGTGCTAAAAGTGGTATACCACCACTGATTCAGAGTCAAGCTGCTATTCGTGCATAGTGTAAAACAGACGGTTCACAAACCAAACATTAACAGCATACCACGATCAGGGCTCACACAGTAGCATTGTAGAGCATAGAATCCAGAGAAACTTTTCCGAGCATACAGTCTTTTGTCTTTATCCTTCATAATTGCGCTTTTTACACTTCCCTTTATGTGTTTCTTACAACATCTCTCTGTACAACATCAAGCAGTGATTACCTATCACGCTGAGACTCCATTTATCTTGGTACCTTTTTCTACACTGCTGGCCACCCAAAATGCAACACCAAGAAGGAAGCATCCGATTGGCCTGAAATTCGCAGCATGCGTCTACCGCAAGAGGACATGCAAACGATTAGCATTGCAGGGCATATGCAAATCATGTGCGCCCGGCACGCCACCGAGAAGCACTACAAGAAGGGTGCACAGAAGGCGGGGTGTAAGTAGTGGAAGTGTGTTGTGCTGCCGGACCTGTGCGTGGGAAGCTTCCTGACACCTCGTTGCAGAATACGGCAGTCATTCCAGCACGTTTCGGAGTTCGACAGAGGACGAATAGTGGCTTATCGCGACAGCGGTTTATCGTACCGCGACATCGGCATCCGTGTGGGATGACATCCAGCCACAGTGAGGCAAGTATGGATTCGGTGAGTGCAGCAGGGACGGACGGACCGACGTGAGCGATTGCTGCAGCCGCGGCACACCACCGAACGAGAGGACCAGCATGTTGTGCGGCAGGCATTGACGGCTCGCACCGCCACATCACGAACGTTAGCGCAGGAATTAGGATGTGTTGCACAACAACCTGTGTCAGCACGTACCGTTCGACGTCGTCTGCAGGAGCGTGGACTTGTCGCACGGCGCCCGTTGCTCTGATTACCATTGACGTTACACCACCGGCGAGTGCGGCGGCAGTTGACCGTTGAACGCTGCACCTGGAGTATGGAATGGCAAGACATTGCCTTCTCCGACGAATCCCGCTTCTGCCTGCTACACCACGATGGTCGGACCCGCGTGTGGCGGCACCGCAGCGAGAGACTGTATGACGCCAGCATTATGCATCGCCGTACCGGTTCGTCGCCTGGCGTTATGGTTTGGGGCGTAATTGGATATGACACCCGCACCCCACTGGTACGCATCACCGGTACACTTAACAACCACCTCTACATCTCCAACGTTTTGGAGCCTGTAGTCCTCCCTTACCAGCATGACCTGCCAGCGGCCACGTTTCAACAGGACAATGCGCGCCCGCACGTGGCACGTATCGTGCAACAATTCTTCACGGCCTACCAGGTGTCAATGCTGCCGTGGCCTGCCTGTTCTCCCGATGTGTCGCCCATCGGACACGTCTGGTCGCTGATCGGCAGCCGAGTTTCCTGGCAAGCACCACCCGCGGCTACGCCTGATGAACTGTGGCAACGTGTGGAAGCAGCCTGGACCGGCATACCCCAAGCCCACATCCAAAGCCTCTTTCGTTCGATGCCGCGGCGTGTAGCAGTCGTTATTGCCAGCCATGGGGGCCACACGAACTATTGATGTCTGCGTGTTCCGCAAGCCGCACGGGCCTGTGAGCTCAATCGTTTCATCTTTGTATCTGTTGTTATGTGTCCAGTAAATCTGGCTTTGCTATCTCGTGTCCTTCTTGGTGTTGCATTTTGGGTGGCCAGCAGGGTATATATACAGGGTATTCAAATAGTCTCTCCGCAGGGATTATCTTACGTAGGTTATACGGAAATCAAACAAACCTATTATGGGAAGATATAATTTACTTACTCGCTCACAGGAAGTATTAGAATTGCCGTCATTCACTTGCAAGACGTAACCTAATTGTTTTACACATGTTTTCAAACACATCTGCGGGCGTCAAAAAGTCCTTCCGCAGTAACATTAAGGCTGTCCCACCTAATTTTGATAGCGCTATAGTCTAAATGTTTGAATTACGTAACTTGTTGTATGTTTAGTGTCAGTTTTTGTTTTATCTTGATAGCATATCAAGCTTCAGAATATGTTTCACAGCAACACCAATTTTCACATGTTCATGATGAGTTGAAAGTTTCCAAAATGGGGATGTTGTTTCATTGCTTCCAAGAAGAAAAGACACTCGGCCTTCTGACGACAGTCTACCTTTAATTTTCATGATAAATCATCTTTCAGTCCGCGGGCACCAGTATCGAGCACAAAATTCCACAGTGTAACATATATTCTATTTTAACTTTCCTTTTGCGTTTCTTTTTCTATGTAAATTTGAGTTTGTTCTCTTAGACATTTTCAAACCTTAACGTTATGTCTTTTTCGCCGCCCCTGGTGGCGCAGTGGTCTAAGCGTTGGCCTCTGATCATTCGTCCGTAAGGGGTCCGGGTTCGAATCCCGGTGAGGCATGGACGTTGTGTTTGTCTTACGGCACTGGCTCTCTCCCTTCTCTGGAACCAGTTACCCTAAATTAGGAACGGGCGATTGCTTATAGCCTATTGAGTTGCTCACGGTGGTCGTTCAACCTCCAACAATAAAAGAAAAAGTCTTTTCCCTCAAACGAGAATGATGTTGGCAACACACTGAGGTCGGAACAAGATTGACGTATGAATGTGTGAGATAAGAACGTTAGATAAAAATACGATGCAGAGGTCGCTTTGTGTGTGAAGATGTTAGAACGTTATCGAATTTTGATTGTAAACCTCTTGACTAAGATATGTGAAGTGGTGTGTGTACCTCGCCGTGCTATGTTTTGGATTTCGTCTAATGTTGCTGGATCAATAAAACGTTGACGTAAGTTGGACTTGTGTATATGTCTCGTGTGGCCTTTGTAAAAGCCTTACCCTAACGTGAGCAATCCGGCACAATTAGTTGCATCGCATTTACCCTTAGTTTAACATCTACACTGGCGGAAAGTGAAAAAATAACACTAAGAAGGAGACGTCTGATACCAACGAAATTTATACAGCATAATAACGGAATACAGAGGATAACGTGATCAAAACATTATGGCAAAATACAGCTGTATTTGCTGGTAAACTGAAAAATAACATTTCCATGTAACATGGTTAGTACGAGGTTGAACCGCCATGAACTGCGTCACACTGTGCAATTCTGGCATGGAGTCTGTCGTACAGATGTTGGATGTAAGTTTGGGGTATTGAGTTCCAAGCATCCTCAACCTGGACGCGTAAATCGGGGATCGTCGTGGCTGGCCGTGGAGACCGGATAAGTCGTTGTCCCATAAAATCCCACACGTGCTCAATGGGGGACAAATCCGGCGAACGTGCAGGCCATGGCAGTTGTCTCACACCCTGAAGTGCATGTTGCGTTGCACGTGCCGTGTGTGGGCGTATGCTATCTTGCTGGAAAACACCACGATGGACCGACCTTACAAATGGCACAACAACGGGCTGAATGATGTTGTTGATGTAGGAGGTGCTTTTTAACGTACCCGGTACAAACACTAGTGGTGTACGGGAGTGATAGCTGATCGCTCCCCACACCAGGAGACCAGGTGTAGGCCCTGTGTGTCGCTGGCGGATGCAAGAAGGGTGGAGACGCTCCCCTGTGCGTCTGTGAACACGCATACGGCCATCGGAGGCTCCCAAAAAAGGATCTTCTTTCATCGCTGAACACGACAGATCGCCATTGCGTTCTCCAGTGCAGACGTTGGCGACACCACTGCAGCCGTTCCTGACGGTGGACTTGAGTCAAAGGTACACATGCCAGAGGCACACGTGCACGTTGTCCTGCATCCAGTAGACGGTTGCGGATTGTTCGCACAGTCACCTCAGGTGCAACGGCAGCTCGGATTTGCGTCACAGTGGATGTTCTGCTTGACAACGCCGCTCTTCTTATGCGCCGATCGGTCCGCTCATCAGTCCGTCTGTGACTCCCGGTTCCACGTCTTCTCGTGTGGGAATGTTCCTCGGGCCATCTACGCCACCATCGTACCACCACCGATACTTCCCGTCCAATTCGCTCCGCAATACGACGATACGACCACCCGGCCTCGCGGAGCCCGACTAGACGACCTCGCTCAAAGTCCGATAACTGCTGAAATCCTGCACGTCTTCCATGTTTAGGCATTGCAGCTTCTTCAGGGTCTTCGCACGTGTCCGTACGCCGACGACTGATTACATTTCCTTTGCCTTACTTCTTAAATACCACCGACGATAATTTGCATATTATGCCGTGCTGTGGCGTAAGCGCTCACCGGTTGGTCCCGAAATTAACATCACACCTACGTAAACTCGACGCCATTAACATATGTAAATTTCATGATCGTCCGCCAATTTCTTCTTGGTGTTCTTTTTTCACTTTCCGCCAGTGTATTCAGCCGGAAATCTTACATAGCGTAAAAAGGGTTACGTTATAACAGTGAGCATTTTTCTTTGAAAAACATTGTTTTTGGCTTTTCAAAAATATAGTGGAATTAAACTGGGTCAAAATCGGGTCAGGAATACCTTGGCCTGACCCGTTTGACCAGCAAGAAATTGTCGACCTGTTGACCTGCCGATACGTGACCTGTTTCCATTTCTGGTGCAGACTCGAATGGGCCATGGTCCCAAGCTGCCAACAAGGAAGCTCCAGGTGGTTCCATACATGTGTGGGGTATCTTTCCGTGGCAGGGTTTGGGTCCTTTGGTCCTCGTAAACACGCCATTGATCGGTAATCGCTTTGTTGATATGCTGGGTGACCATTTGCAGCCCTTTATATACTTCATGTACCCCAACAACGATGGGATTTTCCAGGCGGACAATGCACCATGTCATAGGGCCCAAGTTGTCCACAACTGGTTCGAGGCGCATTCTGGACAGTTCCGACGGATCGTGTGGCCACCACGTTCGCCCGACAAGAACCCAATAGAGCACTTATGGAACGTGATGGAAAGATCCATTCGCCCCCAAGATCCTGCACCTACAAATACCAGGGAACTGTGGGCGGCTATTCAGATGGCATGGCTCAACATCTCTCCAGAAGTCTTCCGGCCACTTGTGGAATCGATGCCACGTAGAGTTGTCGCAACTTCGTCGGGCTAGAGGAGGTCCTACACGATACTACGTACGTATCCCATGACGTTTAGCACTTCGGTGTAATATGTAAAACAGAGGGTGTTCCTAATGCAATGCTAACTCGGTGTATATGTATTCCTGATAATTTCGGATTATTGCTTTGAATTTAATTTTTGTATAACGTGAAATTCCTCACAGCAATGTTTAATAACGGAAGTGTGGAGAATGTATTTCGTTGATTGTTAAAGTAATAAATTCTTCGAGAAGAGATATCGAATTACAGCACATCCTGTGAAGCACAGGGAGTCTACATACATCACGCACAAGACTTGCAGAGCTCAGCAACGCCCATTCTTTCCATCTTATCATTTTAGGTGCCATCAAATGCTCAGTGTCTATTGAAGTCTCGCATTGTGGATCCCAGGTAACCTTAATCCGACTGAAGGTCTTTTCAGAAAACGCACAATTATTCGGATTCTGATACGATTAGTTTATGGATGGACTTCAGTGGCTTTCGTGCCGAAACGGCAGCAGTGCGCTGCTTCCGTTTCTGCATGAATATGAGATTCAATTGACTTTTCAAGAAAATTCGATTCTCCAGAGCTAAGAAATGACGACGAATGGAAGCAACATCGTTTCACCTGCTAACATGTTTAAACACAAATATAAAAGGTATAATTTAATTCAGTAGGGGATCAACTGGGTAACTGTTTTTTGTCACTTAGTCTTACATTTGCAAAAAAGAAAAATAATGATGGCATTAAACGTTTGAAGAACAGACCATGAATTTGATGCCCACATAACTACAGAATTGGAATAATTTCCGGCTGGATGCTATGATGTGTCAATAGTATTTTAAGCATGTCTTTTGTAAAAAAAAGATCGTGCTTCTGTTATCAGTTTGTCCGTCAGTTCGTCCGCCAGTCCGTCCGTCTGTACCCACGATATCTGATCAACTATTAGTCCGATTTGAAAAATTCTTTTTGCATTGGGATGCTTGAAATATGCAAATGATGATCCCTTATTTCGTTTTTTTTTACGATGTACAATTTCGCCGGTAGAGGGCGTAAATGCAGATGATGTCGAATTCAAAAATACGTTTTATTCCACACATTTGCTTCTAAACATCCGATTGAAAAAATCGGATGTTTAGAAGCCATTTATGTCGAAGAGTATTTTAGACATACTTACTTTTTAACATTACGCATAGATTTTCCGCTTGGGGGCGTAAAAGTAAATTACGTTTTCCCCGATAACTCTTCTTCTAAAACTCCGATTTGAAAAATGTTTTCTTCAGCGGATACATCTCCTGATGAAAAATCTTTTGAATATGATTTCAAATTTTTGGTAAAGAATACTTTGGCCACAAGGGGGCGTAAGTGTTAATTTTTGCTTCTGATGTATTTGCCATAAAATCGTAAATTCTAAAATATCAATTAAAAAATTCTTTCGTGGACTGATGCCACTCACATCGATAAACCTTTTCGGAATATTTTCTTTTTAAAATATTTCATAGTTTCCCCGCCAGGGGCGTAGATGTACATCTTATTTTTTGTCAATATCTCTACTTCTAGGAGTCCTTTTTGAAAAATTCCTTCTTTGTTGGATAGTGTTTCTAGTGTGACATGTTGTTCATATAATTTCAAAATTTTCAAGTAATTCATAGACTTTCCGCTAGGGGGTGTAAATGTAAATTGCGTTTCCCCCTATATCTCAGCTTCTAAATCTCCGATTTAAAACATTCTTTCTGCACCGGATACAGCTCCTGATGGAAAATCGTTTGCACATAATTTCTAATTTTTGTAAAAAAATAGTTTGGCCACCAAGGGGCGTAAATCTTAATTTCCGCTTCTGTTGTATTTGTAGCAAAATATGAGCTTCTAAATTCTCGATTGAAAAAAACGTCGTTTGTTGACCGATACTACTCATGTCGACAAACCTCTTAGGAAAATGTTCTTCTTGAAAAAATGCATGGTTTCTACGCCAGGGGTCGAAGATGTATATCTTACTTTTGTCAATATCTCTACTTCTAAGAGTACGATTTGAAAAATTCCTTCTTTGTTGGATAGTGTTTCCGATGCGAAATATTTTTCCTATAAATTCAAAATTTTCAAGTAAATCATGGATTTCAGCTAGGGGGCCCAAAGGTAAATTGCGTTTTCTGCGTTATTTCTGCTCCTAAAGCTCTGATTTGAAAAAATTCTTCCTGTATCGCATACAAGACCTGATGGAAAATATTTTTCACATAATTTCTAATGTTTGGTAGAGAATGGTTTAGCCACCAGGGGTCATATGTGTTAATTTCTGCTTCTGAAGTATTTGTTGCAAAATCTGGCCTCCTGAAAACTCGACTAATTTTTTTCTTCGACCGATACCGCTTATACGGATAAACCTTTTGATAATACTTTCTTCCAAAAATAATGCATGGTTTTCCCACCAGGGGACGTAAAGTCACATCTTATTTTTGTCGATATCTCTGTTTCTAAGAGTTCGTAAGCTCACGATTCCGTTTACAGCAATATCTGAGGGATTAAAAACCCGATTGAAAATCTTCTTTCTTTGGTCTGATCTATTGTTCTTCATACCGGTTCCATTGACTTTGAATAGCTTTGATAAATTTAATTTGCGTCAGAACGGATTCAAAAGACGTGCTTATTACACCCGAAAATTCGGTGTCAACTTTCCTGTTTATTTTAAGTGCGAATATGAAAAGACATTCGAATTCGGCAAAATATAACTGAGGTTCTTAAATTATCTAGGGCAGGGGTTCTTAACCTATGGGTCGTGACCCAAACTTGGGTAGCCGGGGCTTCTCAGATGGGTCGAATAAAAAAATTAAGGTGTTCATTTTTTTTAAATTTTAAACCTTCTTCGTGTTTAAAGGCCCCGGAATTTCTGGAGATGACATTACGGGGACCACTAGCGTTGCTTCTTCCGGTCACTGGAATGGTAGGAATTTTTAGGACGTCACAGCGTTGGAAAATTTTCACCATAAATTTAATAGAAAAACCCAGAGCACCCGGTCATGCCCCCAGAATCCTGTGAAAAAGGATCAACAAATACGACACGGAAGGTAGACGGCAGAAAGAGAGAGAAAGTATGGACTATGGAGGCTTTCAGGAAACATTCATTAATAATAATAAAAAGAAAATGCCGAACTTGTAAAGTTTTCATCGAATTTTGACGAAATTTCAAATGGGAGTTTATTTTGACGTGCCTTAGTTACTGTAAAAATTGCATTCGGTAATTTAAAAAATTAGAGAACTTGAAATCTGTTTTATAAAAGGTTTTAATTTCCAATTATTCATATTATTTGTCTCACAATCTTTATATTAATTCTATAACGTTTTTTACTGTAAGACCAGTTGTGAGAGAACGGCTAAACGTAACATATGGTTGAGGTATCAAAATAAAGGTCTTACCATGTAGATGTCCCAATCAAAGGCAACGGTTCGGGGTTTAGGGGGTGGCAAAGTTCTCATGTAAAGTCTGTGGGAGAAGCGTGCCGTTGACATCCAATCGCCTGCGGTTGACTCACGCGCTGTTGAAGGCAGAGTATGGAGGGACTCAGATAGTCAAAAGTCCAAAGTCTCTCTTCTTAGCTAGCAGTTGTGCAAAACCGCAGGAATTTGTTTGAAAGTTCTTATCGGAACAGCGAACACTCGAAGACCTGATTGCGTTGTGCCATTGGACTGTGTGATGTAAACATACAATTTAACATTCATTCGATCCAGTTTATTTACGTAGGTAAGACGTTTCCCATTGTGTAAAGATGTAAATAGACTTTTCATATGAGTTTATTCTTTTCAAAAAAATTAATCGTCGATTCCGACGGATTTCGCCTACCGGGTTTGAATCCCGATGAGGCTTGGATGTTGTGTTTGTCTTACGGCATTGGCTCTCTCCCTTCCCTGAAACCAGTGACCGTAAATTATGGACGGGCGACTACTTATATCCCAAACGTAGGTTTAAAATCTTTCGTTCGTGAAGGGTCGGGGTTCGAATCCCGGTGAGGCATGGATGTTGTGTTTGGCTTACGCCATTGGCTCTCTCCCTTCCCTGGGACCGGTGACCCTAAATTAGCGACGAGCGACTGCTTATAGCCCATTGCGTTGCTCACGGTGGTCGTTAAATCTTCAGTCACAAAAAAAGAAAAAAAAAGTCACGAACCTGGACTATTGTCTTTACTAAAATGGTTGAAAATCAAATAAAGTTTACATTTCTTGTTTCACATAAGTTTATCATTTTCAAAAAAAAAAAAAAAAACTTACCGTCGTTTCCGACGGGTTTCGTCTAGTCTACACTGAAGAGCAATTGAATTAGAGACAGCTGGCGTTATGCAAAAGTGGCGCTGTGGGCGACCCTGTAAACGGAAGCGACATGACGTATGCAGCGATCCGACAACATAGGGAGTGATGCGACGGGAATCAGTAAGAGTCGGACGCAGCATGGGTAAGACGAAGGATCTAAGCGCATTTGATCGTGGGCAAATTGTCAGGGCCCGACGAATGGGTCACTCCATCTCGGAAGTCGTGCAGGCACTGGGATATTCACGAGCCACTGTGTCACGGGTGCACCGTGAGTACATCGAATCCTGTAAAACCATCCCTGCAAGGACCAACTTCGTTGGACAACAGCATGTGGATGAGCGAGGTCATCGTCGGCTAGCTCGCATTGTAACAGCGGATAGACGGTCCAGAGTGCAAGAAATCACTCGGCAATTTAACGCTGGTGCACAAAAACGTGTAAGCAGCCACACCATCCAGAACCATCTACTCGCTATGGGGTACAGAAGCCATCGTCTTACGAGGGTACCGCTGCTGACCGCACATCGCAGGGTGCAAAGATTAGCATGGGCGCGGGAACATCGCCACTGGACCCTAGACATGTGGAAAAATGTTGCCTGGACTGATGAGTCGAGATTCACGTTGGTACATGCGGATGGCAGGATACCAGTACGGCGCAAACCACATGAAGCGATTGATCCTTCTTGCCAGCAGGGTACTCTTCAAGCTGGTGGGGGTGGCATTCTCGTCTGGGGACTTTTTACGTGGACTGAAATGGGACCCCTGGTACGTGTGACATCGTCCCTCACAGGTCAACGTTACCGGGATATTCTGGACGACCATTTGCTCCCGTTTGTGCGTCTTCAACATCCCACTGGAGACCTCATCCTGCAACAAGACAATGCACCGTGCCATCGCTCCCGAATTGTATCTGAATGGTTGAATGAACACTCCACCGACGTAACGTCGCTTCCTTGGCCAGCTAAGTCACCTGACCTCAATCCCACCGAGCACATCCGGGCTGCCATCGAGAGAGATGGTAGAGGCTCTGACCCACCTCCATTCAATCTTCGTGAACTGTGGGAGCTTGTTCAGGGGCCGTGGATCCGTATGGCTTCCCAACGCTTCCGGTGTCTTGTCGAGTCCATGCCGAGACGAATGCTTAGAGGGACTTTCGTAGTTACAACGGCCGTTCCATGAAAGCTGGGAGTGAAATCACACAAAATGAAGAAATACAGGTACAGCAAAATATATGTTATTCTTTCTCAAAGTATCTTCTTTCGGATGATATGCAACGGTCTCATCGTTCAGTTCACGTTTCAAAGCATGTGGCGAAGGCATTTTGTGGAAGCTGCTTTAGCGACCCCTGTACAGCTTGAATAACGTCAGCATCTGTGTTGAATGTTGCGCCACGGAACTTTTCCTTCATTGTTGGAAATAACCAGAAATCGTACGGGGCGAGATCAGGACTGTGGGCATGATTTCAATACGGCATTTTGTAAGAAAATGTTGAACACAAGCTGGCTCATGTGGGCGGGCGTTATCATGGTGTAGGATCCATTTGCCCATCATTTCCTCTGTCGCTTAATCGATATGTGTCATCGCAGACGCTTCAAGATTGAAATGTAATACTCAGCATTGACAGTAATTTGTGGAAGAACGGCATGCTGGTAGACTACACCTTTATGATCAAAGAAAATTATCACCATCACCTTCCCAGCTGATTTGGTTTAGCGGACTTTTTTCGGAGGAGGCGAGCCTGTGTGTTTCCAGACACTCGTTGCGCGCTTCGTGAGGGGATCGAAATAGTGGACCCATATTTCATTGGCAGCTATTACTGTATTTAGAAAGTTTGGATCCTTTGTAATCATTTGTTTCCACTCATGACACACCTGAACTCTGGCTAACAATAATTGTTATCTCGTCAGGTGATGAGATACCCATCTGGAATACACACGATGCAGCAGCAATTTGTCGCGTAGAATGCGGAATGCCGACGTTTTTGAAATATTACTTGACGCCGCTATGTCTCCATACGTCATTCGTCGATCTTCTTGCAGGATTGCCCAAACAGTGTTAACAATACGCTCCTGTAACAACACTTCCAGGTTGACCAGGCCTAGGTGCGAGTTCTGCCGACAAACGCCCTTTTTTGAAATTATGGTGCCATCTAAAAATCGTTGACTCACCTAAACATTTATCTTTGTAAGTTTTTTATCATTAAATCAACTGTTTCTGGAGCCGTTTTACCCAAATGATAGCAAAAGTTTATATCACATTTCACTTCTTATCTCTGAATGACTCACCTCCATAGCTGTATGGCGAAATGCGGACGTACCTTAAACAACTGGACGATAACAAAACAGAATCGTCTGCCACGGCTAATAACTGTTGCCATAGATACTTCCTTAATTCAGTTAGTCGTCTGCGTGGTTATTTTTCCCCTTCGCACTGTTGCCAACTCAAAAAAAATCACTCTCAGTTTTTATGGAATGGCCTTTGTACATCATCTTCCATCGGCGTCACGGCATTTCTTACGTTCTCCTAAATCTGAATATATTAATAATAAATATTGATTTTGAAAATCTAGACAGCCGAAATACTTACTTTTGCCGCCGCCATAGTTTAGTAAATATTTGCTTTTATGACTCACATAACTTCTTTCATTGGTTTTACGATAATAACATTCATTAATCCACCTACCTATGTACCGCTTAATGTCAGGAATTAGTAAACTTTATTGTTCGTAGTTATAATTTAATTCCATTTATTTTGTACCGGACTGTGTCTCGGTATGGTCGTAAGTGACACGAATAAATGCAATATGTTGTACGTAAATAAATGTATATCCCCGAATCAATCGTTTTGTTTTGCACCCACAAGGATAAAGATGCATAGCATAAATTATCTACAAAGGGTACCAGGGTACAATCACGATTTTTTTAATTTTTCGAAGTAGTGAGTTATCTGAATTTCGTAACAGAAAGAAGATTAATCTTCGTGAGAGTATCATGAATAATAACACACCAAATATTTCCATTTTGATATGTGAAAATTCATGCTCTAGTTTGTTCTGGCAAAGTGCTGTAATATTTTGTTAGTGGAATAGCTTGGTAAAATACCGTTACGAAAGTTATCCCCCTTTCCCTATTCATGGATAAAACATTGAATTGCAACGTATTTGAATTAATGCCATTTACCGTAGTTAAAATGGAAAAACCTCCCGAGATTTTTAGTGGATTCTCCATTTCGCATATAAACGCTTACTTTAAAGCAGAAAATATCGAAATCTGTTGCGAATGATTTGAAAATTATGCATATACAGCCGTTACACACCCTTTGCCAAGCTACTTTTCCTTTAAGAATGTACCTCGGTCCTGAGAAGTGAAGCATAGTTGAAGATTGTTGGTAACCGCGAGAACTTTAATCCGTTATTCACAGACGATCGGTCATGCTTGTCTTGTGTTTTCCACGTTCTTTACGAAAGTGAGAGCTATTCGTCTTATTCTTAACCAGTAAAGCCTGTGGATATGAAATCGTACAATAAACTGGAAGACTGACATGCATTTCAATTGCCCTTAGCAGCAACCAAAAAGTTCCCCTTCACAATAGTTTAAAGTTTCTTCTGAGAACGAGATTACAGAGCTGGAAGAGTTTCTCTTTCAGTCGGATGGAAGCTTCGTTATCATTAAATCTATCTTTTTTAACAAAAATGAAGTAGACAGCCTCAATTTGAATCAGGAAAACTGTCTATGGCCTTCTTTTGGAATAATTCATTCGTTTCTATTTTGCTGATGAATTTCTGGTAAACGCTCCTCATCTTACAATTCAACTGTCTGAAGACAGACTGAATATGCCAAGCTTCCTACGTCAGTAAAAAATCCGAATAATAGTTGTGGCAATGCGTGACTTCTGCAAAACACTGAAATTTTGGGTCACCTAAATTTTCAATACGGGTTGGCTAAGCCGCTAAGGCATACTCCAGATGAAATAAATTCCACCAGTTTTGGCCAAGCCATTCAAACATTATCCATTGGGTTTAAATGGGTCGGCCAAAACTGGTTAAATATATGTATAAATGAAATATTATGTATAAATTAATTCAATTATGTTTGCTGACCCATATGAACATTGTCCAGATGAAATCAGTTCTACCACTGTTGGCCGAGCCATCGAAGCATTATCTAGATGTAATTGATTCCACCCATGTTGGCCAAGCCATTGAAATGTCGCCCTGATGAAATGAATTCCATCATGATGACTGAGTCATTGAATCATTGTCCAGATGAGAACAGCTTAAATTTTTAAGACAAATCTGTTTCCACAGCTAGTGTGCGGTATCATTTTTAACAGCTAACATGGTGTGCATGTCAGTGCAAAATGCAACGTCTGATACTGTTAACAAGTTTTATTTGTTACAAGTTTTGGCGTGCTTAATAATATTAATGCTACTTTACCGAACAGTCACCATCCCGGCAATAAACGTTGGGGAGGAGTACGAAGAGATGACTTTGCTTCTGAATCAACAGTGTCTTCACTAGAGATACAAACTTTATTTGGACAATTTTAATTTAATGCTCAATGCGTAGCAGAAATGTGTTCTGCAAATTCGAAATATATAGAAAAAATCGCTCGGGCACAGCATTTCCTTATTAATATGAGCTTATTAACATGCCCAATTTGGTAGACTCATGTCCAGATGAAATCAGGACATAATTGAAGTCTGGGCATGTATTGTCAGAATCCAATTCAGAGAATATCTATTTTTTTGCATGAACCAAAATCAGTTTACTGAAGACACTTCTGGTTATGAAAACCAACTTGAATAATACCGGTATGGCTAAGGTGCTTGGTTGGATCTACAGCCCCATCTTTGATCCCAATTTCTGTAAGTAATTGGTGAACCGAATCTCAACTATGCGCTCTTGTGCAAAGTTAATAAGTCTTTGAGAGACTTAATTTTCTCGGTGTTGTGAGAGGCAGCAAAAGATTGCTGCTCGTAAAAATTCCACAACTCAGTTCCTGAAAAGTTTACATTTTAAGAAAAAAAAAACAAATTGAAAAGTTCACATTTCACTTGGATTCATGTGTGAGTTTTGTTATGGAAATTCCACGGTTATTTTGCCTTAATCTTATTTGGTATATAAGTACATTGATGGCGAAAATCTAGAGGTAATCGATGCCTACATTTACCTTGGGAAACAGATATCAAGCGAGGCCCATATTAACGAATAAATTAATCGGCGTACATTGGCGGAACTGAAAAACTCGCCCCCCCCAATACCTTCCAGGCCCTTATGCTTTCAATTACTGAATTTTTTAAATTCCATATCATTCACTAGGTTTAAATTCCATATAATTCACTAGGTTTTACTGACGTTTTAATAATTCACATTCTTTGGAACCTATAGGTATATTTCCTAAAACCAAAATTGTTACAGTTTATCGTGTGTAACACAGATGTACACGGTGTAATTAAAATGATTGGCCTAATGTTATACCAATACAAAGTATTACAAAATACTTATGTCAAAGTTAATCATATCATGCAAATTTTATTCTTTTAGAGAACTATGTCCAGCCACTTTGAAATGTCTCACGATCACACACAAAACACGGAACGGTCGTGTCACAGTGTCTAAGGACCTTTTTCTGATTTATACGAAAACACAGAACATAAGTAAGAAAATAAAAAAGTAACAATTAAGAATTGTGGCACAAAAAGAGTAAAATTACTTAAATTATTTACTCTTGAATGTAAATAAAACGCTCTTAACATAATGTCACAATGCTTTGCACATAGTAAAAGTCTTTTCTTTGACTCTGTTATTAAAAGAATGACATAGGTCTCTCTTCTTCCATTCCTGCGAAGAACACCTACTAGCTTATATTCTGAAGGATGCGTAGTTATGTGCAAACAATATATTGAGCAATATACAGGGTGATCCATTTAAACCAGTACCATGTGATTTACTTATTACTTTTTTATAAATAACAACAAAATCATACAGTAAGTTGAGAATTATACATGTGGTATTGGAGAATCATTTTATCAAAGCAAATGTTGGAATTGTCCTCCATTTTCTTGTAAACACAGTTGAACACGCCGCACCATATTCAGTGATGTCTCATGCAGAGTACGAGCAGTAACATTGCCAATTTCAGTCGTGATTGTTTCACGCAATGCATCGAATTTTTTGGATGGGTTTTGTAAACTCTATCCTTTAAGTAGCCCCATAAAAAAATCAGGGGAAGTTAAGTCCAAAGATCGGGGAGGCCATATGTGTTTTTAAATTAATCTGTCATCAAAGAAGCTGGTTGTGAGTTCCATTGAGACTTTCGATGTGTGACACGTAGCGCCATCCTGCTGAAAGTAGTGTGACGTATATTCTAGATTAACTTTCATTTTTTAGTTTCTTTCCCTATGTAAATCTTGAGTTTATTCTCAGTATTCTTCACTCTTAACGTGAGATCTTTTCTCTCAAACGAATACGTTTGGCAACACAATTGAGGTTGAATGCACGTGTCGTATGCCTGATCTTGATAAGAACAAGAGATAAAAACGACGACTGATCTATTGCTTGAGAGCGTTGTAAGACAGAGCGTTGTAAGAGAGTGACTTATTCCGGAATGAGGGGACCCGGGTTCGAGCCCCGGCGTGGACAAAAATGACAGAGAAATTGACTTCGTTATAATGGCACCCGAACTTTCCGCATGACCCGACCGTTCAAAATCTCGCTATGGTGTGATGTTATTTCCACACCGCGAGAGAGGAAAAATCAGAGAATCCCTTTTCCAGCGCTTTGAAAAACAAAAAAAAATTGACTGGGAGTTTTCAAGTGCACGTTCTACAGCGGATGGTTGCCTGCAACGATTCATGGTTACGGCTGACCCGTGGGCCATGCCCCGGCCCTCTTTCGGGGGAGGGCGTGCCTGTCCCGCAGGACGCGCACGACATAAAAACAGATAGCAGCAAGAACGAACATCTGCGTAGCTCAGTTGGTAGAGCGACTTGTTCCGGAATAAGTGGACTCGGGTTCGAGCTCCGGCGTGGACAAAAATGACGGAGAAATTTACTTCGTTATTGTAGCCCTCTGTCAATTCAATGTCATCAAGTTGTTCCACAAATTCATTGAATATGTGGCAATAAACGTTAGTGTTGACAGTCTTAGAGAAAAAATGGGGCCAATAATTTTCGTAGACGAAACCGCACACCATACACCAACCTTTTGTGAATGCATCCGTGTTTCACACATAACGTGTAGTTTTCGGCAGCCCAGTATCTGCTGTTTTGCGAATTGACGTAGCCTCACAGATGAAACCAGGCTTCATCCGTAAACCATGTGATGGAGAGAATATCAGATCGCAAATTAAGAAAATTTTGAAACCATTTGCAGTAACTTACTCTCTTTCCCTTGTCCGGTTCCTGCAGCTGATGGATTAAGTGCACTTTAAAAGGTCGAATATTCGCCATTTTTGCTGCCCTTTGACAAGTTCCGTATGAATATCCTGTCTGTTGGCTTAATATGCGCAACGATTTCGTCGGAGAGTGAAGTAAACGTTGCCGAACATCGTCCACACGCGTTTGGGGCATCGGAGGGTGATGTCTACCGCTACCGCTGAGAAGAGAACCGATTTGCTCCGTTTTTTTTGCCATCGACAGAATTGTTGACTTGCTTGGCACTTTTCGAACTCCAAACTCTTTTCGAAATGCTCGTTGCGTTTTGATGACAGAATTGGTTACCCAATACGATTTCACTAAAAAACACGCTCTGGAACAGAGTACTGCATGTTTCCGAATGCACGCAAGTGAATGACCACGCAACAATAAACAAATCACGAGCTGAGTTACAGTTACGGTTAACATTCTTCTTCACGGTGACGGTTTTCATTCTCCAGGAGTTGCTGCTTCTATTGAAAAAAGAAGAAGTTCCTTGCACGATCCCTTGCAAAAATGTAAGTTTTTTTCATGGTACTGGTTTAAATGGATCACCCTGTATAACGCCTTATCTTCATCAATACAAAAAACTCATTTATTTAAATAATATTTCATTCACATTTTCTTGTTAATACGAGTACATATGCAGAGGAAATATTGCTATGGCTGAAAAGGGCCTCAAGTCCTCTAGAATAGCTACTTTTCCGTCACCTAGTTTTAATAAATTAAAGCGAAAATGATTTCTTGAAGATTTTACTTATTTCCTGGTAAAATATTCCTTTTCTTTTTAATCCTTCATTCAAAGCTGCCGCCAAAAAGCAATGGCTGTTTCTTTAACCAGTTTAACATATAACGCCTTATCCTCATTAAGTTTCCACAAAAAATTTGAGAAATCTGTGTGGGGGGAACTCTCACGGCTAGAGGCAAGAGGCCCTCTTAGCCGTGAGAGTTCCCCCATACTGAGGGGGTTGCGGGGATATCAGTACGCCCATGTCGGTGCATAAAACTTGGTTGGAGAGAATTTGGAAACAACTGTATAATTTTCAAGAGCAATGCGCCCTTATGTCTTAAAAGAAAAGTGTTTAATCAACGCATTCTTCCAATTCTTACATATGGAGCAGCGACATGGACCTTAACTAAAAAATACGCACGAAGACTGCAGACAACTAAAAGAAGCCTGAAGAGATGCATGCTTGGTGTAACCAGGGAAGATAAGAAGAGGAACTCGTGTATCACGAAAATGACAAGAGTGGAAGACACCATGATCAAAGTAAAATCCTTGAAATAGTAATGAGCTGGACATATTACTTGAAGAACGGACCACCGATGGACAACTGAAATATTGGATTGGATACCAAGGGAGAGAAAAAGACCAAGAACAAGACCGCGTGGAAGATGGGTGTCGGAGTGACATGGAGATTGGCTCAAGAGAGACAGTTGTGGGAGAAACTTGGGGAGACCTTAATCCAGCAGTGGATTGATAACGATAAGTACCTAACTTCTTCAAGCCAAGAGGTACGAACCAACGATGTGGGTGAACAAAAAAATTATAGGCTAGCACGAGACGAAGCATTGCTAATCTCTCCATGCCACAATTCTTCCAGTTTCTTAAATCTTCCTCGGTGAAATTTATAGTATGAATAGATTTGAAGAAGTCTTGAACTATCCGCACTTCTTCCTTAGTGCAATAAATGCTAATAATTTCTAGAGTACTTGCGTCCATTATTTGAATCGAGTATGTTTTACCTGAAATAACTTCATAGTTCTACAGCAATAATTGATTCATTTTGGGTTACCGACCAAATAATAAAAAAAGAAACCTGAAGAGAAGTTCTAAAATTGTGCTACAAATCCTCATCTCCAACATAAAACATTGAATTGCTCTAAAATTTTATTTCGTCAAAAATATTTTCAGCATCGAACCACAAGAATTTTCTTTACGGTGATCTTGTAGTGGAAAGATTTTCTCTCCAATGTGCTTTCTTGTACTGCCTTTCGTGTACTTTTTTACTGTCGCCATGACTGAACACGTATTAGCAGTTATAGACTAGTTTTCTGCCCTGTGATACGGATCATCTAATATTTCATTTCTTTTTTTGATGGAGTCAAGGAAGAAAAGCGTTTTAGTGCACAGCGCCATAATCAATTTTTTTCTCTACTTTAAAGTGTAGTACATCTCAAAACCTGTTTAGAAGCCTTTGTGTGTTTGAATTAAGAAACGGAAGATTCTATTTTTATAGGAATATCTGAACTAGGAAGAAATAGTAATTTGGGGGGGGGGGGGTGTTGAACCACCAGAATGAGCAACTCGGAAGGCTGTAAGCACTTGTCCGTCCCTGATTTGGGACCATTGATTCCGGGGAGAGAACAGCGCCATCAGACAAGCTCACCACACATACCCTCATCCGGGGTTCGAACCGGCGCCCATCTCTGACAAACGGTCAGAAGCCCATTCTTCAGGCCACTAGGTCACTTGAGAAGCGTAAAATTTGAATGTAGCAGGAATCAATGTGTTGCCGAAGAGACTATAGTTTAACTAATCAAGCCAAATGGAAACAAGATGGGTATGGATTTGCTTCTTGTAGTGCCACGGAAAAAAAGCAATGAGAACGAGGATCAGGATTTATAAAAAAAACTATAAAACTATACAGGGTGTTCGTAAACTGTTTTGACAAAAGAAGAGGGGTGATAGTACTCATCAAGACGAACAATATTTACAACGGAACCTAGGGTCGCATTCCACTCTGAGTGTCAGAAAAGAGTAAAGTTCGATGCCCAAGTTGAACTTTCAACAGTGCAAAGAAAGAGAATTAACGACATCATAAGTTGCACAATCCCATTTATGGAGATCAGGGATAGGCTCAAAGTAGATGCTCAAAGTGGCGGCCACGGGTGCCTTTGCACAATTCACACCGGCAAATGAAAGACTGGCGCACCCTCTCGAAGACTCCTGGTGTCGTGTTTATCCTGTCCGCTGCAACAACGATTCTCGCGACGAGATCTTCCACGGAGTCAACAGGCGTCTCGTACACCAATGATTTCATGAGCCCCCAGAAGAAGAAGTCCAGTGGGTTTAAGTCCTGTGAGCGTGGAGGCCATGCCACAAGCCCGCCACGTCCAATACATCGTGCGGGATATGTGGCATTCAGGAAGTGTCTACTGCACCTTGATAAGCCAATCAGCTGCAACTGTCGATGGTGCGTCTTTTCTCTGGCAGTTTGCATACGGTAAATGCTTGACGGTGATGTTCTGGCGATGTGCTATTTCTCCGGAACGAAAGAAATGACGTCTGAGGTGACGACTTGTGCTTGTTGGACGTATTTCGAAGTTACTCTTTTCTGACACTCAGAGTGGAATGCGACCCTAGGTTCCATTGTAAATAGTGTTCTTCTTGATGCGTACTATCACCCCTTTTCTTTTGTCAAAACAGTTTACGAAGACCCTGTAGAATACTCTAGAGACCTATAATTGTGCTTCGGGAGACGAGTGGCAGCACATATAAAACCCATTCATACCTGCTACTACTTAACTGACTGGAGGTAATATTTAAAAAAGAATCAGTAAGTAAGAACTGATCTTTTGACCAGGATCAGAAAGCGGTAGGGTTGCTTTTTGCGCACTTCCCGAAATTTAACCACCAGGTTTGGCTGAACTTACGGCTAATAAAGCCTCAATGGTAAAAGAGTCTCATAGCTCAAAAGATTATCCTGTTTCAAAGTAGATTTGGAGATTGAAGAAATCTGGCCGCGCTCGCTGCGCGGATAGATTCAGGAAAGCATTCAGCAGAGACAAAACTCCTTGACAGAATGTTACCATCGAAACAGGAGCAAACATTTTTTATCACTTTTCCTGCTGATAAGGGAATGGATTATGTAAGTCAGCTCGAAGAGACTGTCCTCACTAATGACAAATCTCAGTTCAAGGACCAAACAGAACTGCAGGGCAGTAGCCGATGTTCAATGGTAGCGTGTGGACAACACAGAGTGTATATGATGTTCAGAAAGTATGGTCAGCAAAACTGATTTTTTTTGGGAAGGAGGGTTAACGATAAACATGAGTATCAAAGTTCATAAAGCCATCGTCCATTACTAATTTCTAGCCACTGGTTCCAGGGATGGTTGAGATCCCAGCGCTTTGGGACAAGCGCACCACCCGTGCTTCGTCCGGGTCTGGAACCCGGGCTCAGATCAGCTAATCAGAAATCTGCGTCTCTGTCCAATCAGCAATCTGTGAATTGAGTTAAATGTGATGAATAAGAGGTCGGGATATGGAAAAGAAAAACATTATGTGAGACAGTTGATACCTCAGGCTGGCCTGCTTTAAGGAAAAATGCATCAGACCATGAGCATTCAATCAACCACAGGTATTCTGAGGCCACAAAAAGAAAATAGAAATCTTGATGACACGCCGCAGGATAAAGGCCATATATAACTGAGGTTCATTTAAAAATTCCCGATGCCACGTTTAACCAAAATCTTTTGCAACAGAGTGACACAACTTTAATTTTTTCCACAACTGTTTTTCGTTGTATTCTAAACATGCTTAAGATCGCCAGTCGATCGAACCGAAAGAAAGTCACATTGACGGTCATTAATGAACTGGGAGATTTGATGCACTTCAGAAGCGTTTTTCTCTCCCTCTCTCTTTTGATTCTGAGAGATTGTTACAATCAAGTGGGGCAGCGTTCTATTCGTATTTGACATTCCCCTAGTGTGACCAGCAAGAGTGCATTGAAGGCCGTTATTTAACTGATAGACGTAATACATACTATGTATGTAGAATAGCTTAGGAAAGGGAATAACTTTGATCGTATCTTTGTGAGTGAGAAATTCGTTGACAAACTGCTGCAAGATGGAATTTCGGACTTTGCGTTTACTCCTGAGGTCACAAAGCTCTTCCCGTACGACGGCGCACTTGAAGACTGTTTATATTCAAGCTATTCCTGTGGAAGTGGATGACTGATGCATAGTGCTTTAGTGCACTAAGGAGATATTGTGGAACCAGTTCTAATTTTGGAAGTCTTGCACTCGTATGAAGTAGGAACTGCCGAACTTCTTGTGGATAGAAGGCTACCAAGCGAGGATTACATGCACCGTAGTTGTGAAGGTATGCTGAAAGTGTGTCAAACCCGGACACGAGTCTGCGGCTTGTTTTATTTGTTTTTTCAGCCTCGCGTCAGGGTGGAGAACATTCTGATGGGCGTGCAGTACTGTGCCCATCAGAAGGCAAGGGGGCTTGCTCCTGTTTCTAACCAGCATTAATATACAGTATGTCATCATCATCATTGTCAACCATTATCAATCCACTGCTGAACGAAGGTCTCCCCAAGTATCCTCCACAACGGTCTGTCTTGTGCCAGTCTCCTCCATGACACTCCTGCATACTTTCGAATTTCATCCACCCATCTCCCATGTGGTCTTCTTCTGGGTCTTTTCCTGTCCCTTGGAATCCAATCTAAAATTTCGGCTGTCCATCGAAGGTTTGTCCTTCTGGCAGTATGTCCAGCCCATTGCCATTTCAGGGATTTAACTCTGATCATGATGTCATCCGCTCTTGTCATTTTTCGGATCCACGAGTTCCTCTTCTTATCTCTCCTGGTTACACCAAGCATGCACCTCTCCATGCTTTTTGAGTTGTCTACAGCCTTTGTATGTCTCTTTTAGTTAAGGTCCACGTCTCTGCACCATACGTAAGCACTGGAAGGATGCATTGATCAAACACTTTTCTTTTAAGACATAATGGCATATTGCTCTTGAAAATTATGCTGTTTCTTCCAAAAGCTCTCCAGGCAAGTTTTATACGCCGATTAATTTTTTCATCAATGTGACCCTCACTTGATATCTGCTGTCCAAGATAAACGTACGTGTTTGTTATCGCCAGCTTTTCTCCATCAATCGATAAATCTTCATTTCTTGAAAAAGCATTGAACATCACTTTTGTCTTCTGAAAGTTCATTTTTAATACCACTTCTTTACTCTTGTCAGCAAGTTCCTGGATCATACTCTGCAGCTCTGACGGGGTAGTTGCAAAAATGACTACGTCATCAGCAAAACGAAGGTGGGTTAGATAAATCTCCATTAATCTTTATCACCTTGTTTTCCCAGCTCAGCGACTGAAAGACACCCTCCAATGCAGCATTAAAGAGCTTCGGAGATATGGTGTCACCTTGTCTCACTCCCTTTCCTACTTTTATGTGTGCTGTATTCTCAAACAGCCGAATCCTTGCACTTGCATTTTCATAGATGTTATTAATAATATTAATGTATGCATCTTCAATACCGCAGAATTTCAGAGCCATTGTAACTGCTGATGGTTTCTCCGAATCAAAGGCTTTTTCATAATCGATAAAAGCCATGCACAATGGAAGTTCATATTCCCTCGCTCTTTCAATTAGTTCTCTCAGTACGTGGATATGATCTATTGTGCTGTAGCAACTCCTGAATCCAGCTTATTCTCTTGGTTGAGCCATGTCCAGGGTTACCTTCAAGCGGTGTGAAAGAACTTTAGTGAAGATTTTATAAACCACTGATAAGAGGCTGATAGGTCTGTAGTTCCTGAGATCCTCAATGTCACCTTTTTTATGTAGCAGGATCATTGTAGCGTTGTTCCAATCCTCAGGAATCTTCCTTTCATTAAGGCATCGAGTGAAAATTTGGGCGAGTACTGTTTCGATTTCTCCACTTGCTTCTTGTATGATGTCTACAGTAATTCCATCTTGTCCTGGAGCTTTTCCCCGCTTCATGTTCTTGATTGCATGTGCAACTTCTGCTGGGAGGACTGGAAGAACTCTGGTACCTTTCATGATGTCTGGAGTACATGTATCATCCCTTTCATATAATTTGGAGTAGAAATCTTTCACTCTTGTCAAAATTTCACCTCTATTTCTTGTTACAGAACCATCTTCTTTTCTCAGTGCCATAATCTGTTTTCTTCCCTTAGTGAGATGTCCCTTTGCTATCTTTAGGCTTCGGTTGTTTTCAATTGCTTTCCTCACTAGTTCACGTCTTCAGTGATACCTTTTCATAGTGTCTTGCATAGCTTTATATATTCCACTTTGGAAGTCACATCTTCTTTAGTTGTCCTCATCTCTCTTCTTTTTTGCATCAACATTTTGGTTTTTCCTGATAATTTGTTCACATGGAACTTGTTCTTAGACCAAGCTAATTTTGTTGCTGTTTCCGTAAGAGCTTTTGTTACTTTTCTGTTAACGTCAGAAATATCCACTTCTTCCGATGTTATTCCTTCTAAAGCAGAGAATCTGTTCTTCAGTTCCAACTTGAAGGTATTATGGTGTTTTTTAAGGTTGGTTATGTCAATACATTTTGTTTGTCTTATGAGCTTGCCACGTTCGAGTTTAGTGTTGAGGTGCATCTTACATCTCACCAATCTATGGTCACTACCTGTGTTGAACTTGTTTAGCACACTACAGTCTTTTATGACGAATTTTTCGTTACACATAATAAAATCAATTTCACTTGCCGTTCTATTTGGATGTCTCCATGTCCATTTCCTGCGCGGCTTTTTCTTGAAAAAGGAGTTCAAGATGAAAAACCCTTCTGCCTCTGCAAACTCAACGAGAGTATTTCCACGCTGGTTTCTGTTGCCGTGACCGAATTTGCCTACTGAAGTTTTATTCTGTTGCCGTTGCCCTATTTTTGCATTGAAATCTCTCATAAATATCTTCAAATGCTGCTTACCTTTATTATTTGGATGACGAATTTCCTCCTAATTCTTCAATTTCTTCTTCAGGATGATTTGTGGTGGATGCATAAGTTTGAATTATCTGAGCCTGGTATCTTCTCGAGAGTCGGATAACGAGTCGTGCAGCTCTGTCAGAGGAACTTTCAACTTCTACAACTTAATCGTTCAGTTTCTTGTTTATTATAAAACCAACACCACTAGTTCTGCCAGTATCTGTCCCACGATAGTAGAAGAGATGTCCACTTTTCAGTTCAACGAGATCTTCTCCTTTTCTCCTTACCTCACTTAGCCCGATGATGTCCCACTTGATCCTTTGTAGTTGCTCTTCCAATTCAAGAAGCCTTGAATCAGAAGATAGGGAGCGTCCATTATACGTAGTCAAGGTCAGCATCAGATGGCAGCCTAGTCCTGTCCTCCGGGGATTCTTAGCACCCTCTACCTTCATGTCGCACTGGCCGCTGCCTTGGCCAGGTACATTCCAGCTCTCGGAGACTGAGGGCCAAGATTTAAGTTGTAGAGTCATTTTGGAGGGGTTTGGCCATAACTCACCAAGCTGGCCAAGCGGGTTGGTGAGTGTGACCAAGCGGGTTGGTGAGTATGTAACTGAGGTTTTATAGCAAACACCCATGTCTGTTGAAAATAGAAGCTTAAGAAGCGTAAAACAGCAAAGCGTTTAAAAAAAGTCAGTTTGAGATTTTGAGATTTCTTGGACCTTCTCATGAATATGTCACATGGTGCTATTGAATTGGATACTGATTCCTTTTTCGCGGAAAAAGACTAGTGTCATCCAGGAAATTCTGAGTCTGATCAGTTGTGGATAAAATTCAGCTATAAGGTGGAGTCTCTGTTGTTCAAAAATATCGTGTTCTTTAAGGAGAACTTGAGGCTATGTGAACAGATTTGGTCAAAGAATATAAAGCTGCTGTCGCATTTGGATAAAAAATGATGGACATTACTGTGAAGAAGTGTGTAAGTGTCGTATACATTATCTGATCAAACGTAACCGCTCACCTGGCTATCCACAACTCCCTGTAATAGGAAAGGAGTTAACACCAGTTGGTCCAGCATTTGCGTTCACTTTGCTTTTCCAAAACGAGAGGCAAGAGCAAGTGATGAGGAATGTAACAAGCCCAAGGAGACAGCACCACGTTGGGTAATTCGTGTATCGATCTGCCTTGTGTTCGCAGTGTATCCAACATTATTTGTAAAAATATGTAAGCTCCTTTTTATATCATTGACCTGTTTTGGCTATAACAAATTAAATAAATGCTTTGAAACCATACTCGACTAGCTCATTTCAACTTTCCGATCTGCAAGTCGTAGTGATTTCATTTCACTTTGCCCTCCCTGCTTGGAACAGATGTCTTAAACACCTACATTACAAACTGACGACTCAATTAGAATAGAGCCTACCTGTATTTTTTTAATACCTGCATGGTCCATGGCTGTGACGTATATGGGCAAGATCACTACTCAAAAGAGGTGTCCGAGCATATTTCATCATGTAGTGTATGTAGATATTACGGTGGCGAAGTGGCGAAATACATGCTGGCTTTCCAGTTCATCATGGGTTGGCATCCCCATAGCCAGAGCAGACTTTTGCGTACATTTATATCGTGTTCCTAAGCTCTTCGCTGGCTATGAGAGTTGCAGCTGGAATTTTGAATAAATAATAAATTCTGGAGACTCAAGCTAAGACAGACTATAACGAAGTAAATTTCTCCGTCATTTTTATCCGCGCCAGGATTCGAACTCTGGTCCCCTCACTCCGGAATAAGTCACTCTACCAATTGAGCTACGCGGCTTTTTTATTCTGATTCCTATCTGCCTTTATGTCGTGTGCGTCCTTCTGGCAGGTACGTCACATCTCCTGGTACGTTACATCATCTCCTCCTTATTTTTATTTATTTTTTTTTTCGAAGTGCTGGAGAAGGGATTCTCTTATTTTTCCTATCTCGCGGTGTGGAAAGAACATCACACCAATGCGAGATTTTGAACGGTCGGGTCATCCGGATAGTTCGGGCGCCATTATAACGAAGTGAATTTCTCCGTGATTTTTATCCGCGCCAGGATTCGAACCCGGGTCCCCTCATTCCGGAATAAGTTGCTCTATCAATTGAACTACGCGGACGTTTTATTCTGATTCCTATCTGCCTTTATGTCGTGTGCGTCCTTCGGGCAGGTACGTCACATCTCCTGGTACGTTACAAGACGCTTTCAATTAATTGTCTTCTCCATAACGTTTTGGCGGAACAGATTTCGAAGCCGTACGACGATATTTCGAGGGTCAAGATGAGACAAGTATTTGGAAGAAATTAAATGAAGTATAACCAAGTTTCCGAGCTATCATAGAAGTTCTTGCTGTAAAGAACATAAAACAGCTGTTAGTTCCGGTGCACAAAATTTCAGAACACTAAGACGTATGCCATCTGGACTAAAAAGGCTTTGTATACGGTAATCCAGCGACTAAGTGCTCTGTGGCTGGATGAGGCGCTGGTTTCTCAATTCTCATTTGCAGGATCTGGGTTTATATGCTGGAACAAGACACATTGTCCTTCTGGCTCTCTCCCTTCCCTGAAACCAATGGATCTAACTTAAAGATGGGTGATTCGTTATGTCCTTAAATGCTCATAGGGTGATTAACTCCCCCCCCTCTTCCCCCAAAAGGCTTTATATCTGAAGTAATCTTACGACTGTAGAATAAAACTACAGGCATAGTGAGCTTGCGGAAACGTAGTAGGGTGACGATTTCTATAAGAGGGTCATTTCAAAAGTTTTGCACACTATGGGTTATCTCTTAAAATCCGAATTTATTTCACACCATACCTTTACAGGCCTTCGAAGTAATCTCCATGTTTCTTTATGACAGCGGTCCAACGTTTGGGCAAGTCTTGTCTTCCAGTCAGGACACCTCCATCGTTGAGGCGTCGGAACACTCGGGTCACCACCTCATTAGAAACATCCTGAATAGTACTGAATCGTATCCCGCGGAGAGGTTTCTTCAGTTTTTGGGAACAAGTCATAGCTTGGTGGGCTCATGTCAGGACTGTATGGCACGTGGGGAAGCAATTCCCATCCATACTTTTCCAGAATGTCTCTTACTGTACGGGCAACATCCAGCCTAGCGTTGGTGTGCAAATTGATGACACCAGCTTCGAGCATGTCTGGCCTTCTTTGGCGAATCGTTGGGCGCAAAACCTTTTGCAGAAACTTTCTGTAGCATTCCGCTGTTACAGTGGTCCCCTATGTCTGCTGCCAGCACTCCAACCTTGTCATAGGCCATAATCATCATCAGCTTAACTTTCGATTGTTGGTGATGGAATTTTTTCTCGCGAGGTGATTCTGGATGTTTCCTCTGAGCGGACTGAGATTTCAGTTCTGGTTCAAAATCTCGTATCCAAATCTCATCTACAGTAACAGTTCTGTCTAAAAACTGCTCGTCTTCTGTCTCGATCCACTGTAGCAATTCTTCTGCGATCCCGTTGCAAATTGCTTGCTGCTCTTCACTCAGATTATGCAGAACCCACTTGGCAGCCACTATTCTCTTCTGTAATATTTCAGTTAAGATTCTGAAAACTGAAGCGGTATACATGTTTGCTTCATATGCAATCTCTTCACATGTTTTACGTCTGTCTTCTTCCAAAATGCTGTTGACGATAACCACAGAAGTGTCGTCCATTGCATCTGATGGCCGGTAGCATCTTGGGTCGTCTTCGATGCTTTCCCGACCTTGGCGGAAACGAGAAGCCCGCCGTGACACTGTGGCTACGATCCACTACACTAACTCCATGAACTTCACACAAAGCTTTATGAATTTCGGTAGGGGATTTTCCTCGCAAAGTTTCAATTTTAATGTAGGATTGTTGGTTGCTATGCGAGATCTGACTTGACTACTTTCTTCCTCCATTTCCAGGCAGAACTTTTAAGAACCGGAACAAATTAGCCAGCAAACGTAGACAAAACTTTGTATATTGAAGTCTGACTCGCAACTGGCGCAACGATTGGAGCGATTGCATTAGCCTACGGGCAGCACCTATGCAGTGTGCAAAACTTTTGAAATGACCTACGTATGTCATCCAGTTATCAATCACCACTAGCATTTTCTATGACACGCCATTTTAGAATTTTCATAGAAGGAGACGACAAATAGCGGTGTTGCATTAAGTGGGCAACCCACATTTAACCAGAGAAAGAAAGCAGATTTCCTCTTTGAAGTATTTGCATTAAACACAAAACTGGGAAATTATATGTAACCCAACTTAAACCCACTTTAACCCAGTGATTTAAACCCACTCGCTTGCAAGATAACTTTATGAACATGTAATTCTTTGTATCCTTTGGGTAGTTTGGATTGTGAGGGAGAGATGACAGTTAATGAAATCGATATCAATTGAACTGATACAAAATTGTTAGGTTTATTGTGATTTCATCTGCTAAGAGAACCAGCGATATTTAAAACACTTCACTTCCCTAAACTAAACGTAGTTTTGAAAGTCATTTTCAGTCCCTTCAGGACCCGTTTGTGCATTAGCAAAGAGCAGCATAAACTTCTCAGCCATTTTCACTCAGTTTTGGGTAATCTCGAAACGTAAGAAGCAAGAGAGTGAGAAGTTGATTCCGTTTTAACTCGCACTCTCGTTAAAAAAATAATAGCTTGTGGCGACACTTAAAATTTCGATTGCTCTCACTTAAAATGAAAGCAACGGTAAAGAACTTATATACGGTGGCATTTTTCAGTTTGAGTCGAATTTAGATTTGTCGAAGTTAAGCATTTATTGTGCCTGCGGGTGAGCGAGTTAGATATCTACATGTCCCGGTATTCGCTGTCGGAATCTATATTTGTGCCTTCGATTTTCTCAATAAACGACAGAAAATTTGGGCGAAAACGCTCCAATGGAAATGGAAGGAAATGCATATATACAAGTTTGTAATAGAGCTGCCAAAAACCGGATATTTTGAAATCCGGATTTTGGATTTCAAAATACCATAAATCCGAAATCCGGATATTCGGATATCCGGCTAGTAATACTTGTTAAAAATTCGTACGTATGGAACATGATAAATTAATGGCGTGCTTGCTCCGTACGATGTCATCAAACCACCATCTCTAATTGCACAATAAAAACTTTATTTACAATAAAAGATATGCTTTAAAAATATTTAAAAGGGCAAGATCTTTCGGGGCTACAATAGCACCCGTCCTCAGGACACCCAAACAGTGCCACAGAGCACTTGGAAGCGCGGTAATATATAACCAGTCCCCCAAGGAGACCCACAATGCATTTGTTCAAAACACAGGTGATGCCAATTGAGGAAAACAGTAAAACAGAAAGTAATACAAATAATACAGTTGATTAATTAAGTAAGGTCCTCTTCTTCAGTAGGTTGAAGGGAAGAAGTAATTATTTTCCTCCATTGTCTAGGAACAAAAACAGGTAAGTCCAAGTTACAACAGGTAGTACCATAAGAAATAATATACAGACTCTCTGTAAAAAAGACGGTTTGTTTGTTAACAATAGAGGAAAGTACTATTGTATTAGACCAATCGGGAGAATAACCTCCCTAGCGAACAGCTGTAGTAAATGATGTAGAAATGGAGTCAGTTCGAAGTGCATATTTGTGTTCTGACAATCTAATGTTCAGACTTCTAAGGGTAGAACCTATGTAGTATTTAATATCATAGTTAGATGCCATGGAAAGCAATGGGATACGATATATTCCTGCTTTATTCGAAGTTGCGACAGGATCTCGGTCGTTACGTATGGTTGAAAAAATGTTTTTGGTGCAAATTCCAAATTTAATATTGTATTTATGACATACTTTCCGCAATATGGAAACTATGGGAGGGATGAAGTCAACTTTACCAACGTATATAGGAGCTACGACCTCCGTTGACAACGTCGTAAATCTTAGTCTTTGAAATTTCTGTAGAAGTTCCCGAAAGAAGCAGGCGGGATATCCAAATGATATGGCCAAGTTCTGTATGAAAGCTAGTTCGTCCTGGCGAATCTGACAGGTTGAGGAATGAGTAAACGCACGTTTAATTAAAAAACGTAAGGCTGAAGCTTTATGTTCCAAGGGGTGGGAAGATACAAAAGGTATAAGACAAGGTATGAAGGTCGGTTTTCTATAGACAGATAATTTGATAAGATAAGATGTCAAGTCACGAGTCAATACGATGTCCAGGAAGGGTAATATACCATTTTGTTCAAGTTCCATAGTGAAGGTGATAGTAGGATATTGGTTGGAAAGACATGTGGTAAATTCGTTCAGAAGTAACATGGAGTGAGGCCAGAAGACCAACATATCATCCACGTATCTTAAGAGGAGTGCCGGTTGGTACGTGAATTGGCTCAGTACTTTTTCCTCCATTGACTGCAGTAAAATTTCCGCCAGAACAGGGGAGAGAGGAGACCCCATTGGTGTTCCCTCCATTTGTTGGTAGAATTTGCCATCAAATTTGAAATAAGATCGTTTTGCAACCAATTTCAAAGCAGAAAGGATTGCATCGACCTCCAATGAGGAGATTGAGTAATCAGCAAGTAATTTCCCTTCAATAATCGAGTGGACTACCTCAAGTGGAACGCTTGGAAACAGAGACACCACATCAAGGGAAGCCATAACAAATGAGTTTCCCTTGTGATCAAAAGATTTTATTCGTGTTAATGCCTGGGTAGAACTGTTAATGGATACTGATGAATTTGTAGTAAGTGGTTTTAGGTAAGTTGCTAAAGCTCTCTCCAACATACGTGTGGGGCTGGCATACCCCGAAATCAACAGTCTGAGGGAGCGGTCAGGTTTGTGAGTTTTAATTTTCCCAAACAACTCAGGGACTCTTGTACCAACAGGAGGTTTCATTGTAGTAGAAATGGACGCAGGCAAGAGACCCCGGTTCCTGAGTTTGCTTAACTCAGCGACAGTCGCATTTGTCGGGTCAGAGCGGAGTACTCGATGTGGAATCAAAGCTATAGCTTGGTACATCTCATTGTTGTAATCTTTGCGATCTAATAAGATAATTTGCTGGGACTTGTCAGCACTGATGATTGAGAGATCCGGGTTTCGAGAAAGTTGTAATAATTGGTTGCGTTCATATTTTAAAAATGAAGAGGTTTTATCATAATTTGAAAGGGAGTCAGCTAAGGATTAACGAGTGATATCTTTCGAATGCTAAAACTGTATTATTTGTATTACTTTCTGTTTTACTGTTTTCCTCAATTGGCATCACCTGTGTTTTGAACAAATGCATTGTGGGTCTCCTTGGGGGACTGGTTATTCACTGCCGGACAATTGCTAAGGACGGAGGACAATAGCAACGATAGCAACCATAAAATGGAAGGCCGGAAAATGTGGAAATTAGCATAAGTGCGGGATACAGTAAGACGTGTTGTGCGTATGCAAATTTTGGATTGCCGCACTTGTTCGTGACGTCATAGCGCTGATAAGAGATATAAAGGATTTGACGCGTATTGACCGTTGTTGTTCAAACGCAAAGTTGAAAGGGAAAGAATCGATTGACGAACTTGCAATTTTCAGTATATCTTCCCGACATCACCTACATGATTTTACGCGTGGCCGTATTATTGGCAAAGATTGAAGAAGGGCGAAAAATAACAGATGTTGCCAGGGAGTTCGACGTCAGCCACAGTGTTGTTTCAAGGCTTTGGAAATCATTTCAAACAAATGGAGAGGGTAGCAAACGTCACGGGGCAGGTCGTGTTCGCAGTACGACACCTGCAGAAGATAGGTACATAGTGCTATCAACAAAAAGACACCGGCGCAGCACAGCTAGTGAGGTAGCAAATCAGTTTATGGCTGCTACTGGCAAGCGGATCTCCCGAAAAACTGTCGCCAGACGTTTGCATGAAGGAGGACTATACGCCCGCTGTCCTGTTGTGTGCATCCCATTGTCCAGACGTCACCGTACCGCCCGTTTGCAATTGTGCCATCAACATCGCAATTGGATTGATAACGACTGGTCTGCTGTCCTCTTCGCAGATGAGAGTAGATACAGTCTATTGTCTGATTGTCGACGACAACTGATCTGGCGTGATAGTGGTACTGCATATTGTCCATCAAACATACAGGAAAGGGACCGATATCCGACATGTAGTGTCATGGTATGGGCTGGCATCATGATCAATGGCCGTACGTCCCTCTATGTGCTTCCAACTGGGACTATGACTGACCAACGATACATTAATGATGTTCTGCTACCTCGTGTTCGCATGTTCCGTGGTGCTGTCGGTGATAGATTCATTTTCATGGACGACAACGCAACATGTCATCGAACAGTCGCTGTCCAGGAGTGTCTTGAGAGCGAGGATATTCAACGCCTCGTATGGCCAGCACGTTCTCCAGATCTGAATCCCATTGAAAATGTGTGGGATGCTTTGGGGAGGAGTCTGGCTGGTTGCCAATGCCCTCCAATAAACAAGGACACCCTCATCCGTGCACTGACAGAGGAATGGGATAAATTACCCCAACAGCTGCTTGATAATGTTGTGCAAAGCATGACACGACGTGTGGAATCTTGCATCGCCCTCCATGGTGGCCATATCCCGTATTGACATCTTACGCCGGAACGCCTGCGGACGGTAATTGTATTTTTTTCACGTTTACGTATTCTGCACAAAATGGCCTGTTTGTCCCTTGAACACGTTCCAAAGCCTTCTGGATTTCAGAGCACAATAAATTGTCTTTCTTGTAATGTCCTGGCATTCTGACATTATTTTATTTCACTTGGCATCCAACCACACTTACTTTTTTATGCACTATACAGCCGTTTATGATCCGTCCTTAGCAATTGTCCAGCAGTGTATATTACGGCGCTTCCGAGTGCTCTGTGGCACTGTTTGGGTGGCCTGAGGACGGGTGCTATTGTAGCCCCGAAAGATCTTGCCCTTTTAAATATTTTTAAATCATATCTTTTATTGTAAATAAAGTTTTTATTGTGCAATTAGGGATGGTGGTTTGATGACATCGTACGGAGACAGCACGCCATTAATTTATCATATCCGGCTAGTGCTATCAAAAACCGGATGTTTTGAAATTCCGATTTCAAAATATCCGAAATATCATAAATCCGAAGTCCGGATTGCCGCGTGCGTTTGTTACAGGATAAAATACTGTAATTTTATTTATTATTCCTTCACTTTAGTACAACATCAATGCCACGAAAGATCACTTAGTCTAATCAAACGGACATCGTGCAGCAAAAAAAAACGCACGTTCACAAACTGCTGCGTTAAGGTTTCAACAACCTGATACATGCGGTCTATCATGTCCAGATAGATCCATGTTGTTAAGATGTCTGAATATTCGGTATTCTAAGTCCAAAGTTTGTAAATCCGGATATCCGAATAACAGGATATCCAAAATCCGAAGTTCGTAATTCCGGATATCCAAAGTTCATAACCCGAATACCCGGAGTTAGAACTATTCTAATACTAAAATTTGATTTTCGGATAGTAAAATATCCGAAAATCAGAAGTCCGTGAACAGCACTTCTGAAGTTCGAAGTCCGGATAGCCGCAGTTCAAAATCCGGATTTCCGGAGTTCGAACTATTCGAATGCTAAAATCCGGTTTTCGGATACTAAAATATCCAGTCGTCTAAGCGATGGCCTCTGATCATTCGTCCGAAAGGGGTCCGGGTTCGAATCCCGGTCAGGCATGGATACTGTGTTTGTCTTACGGCACTGGCTCTCTCCCTTCCCTGAAACCAGTGACACTAAATTAGGGACAGGCGACTGCTTATAGCCCATTGCGTTGCTCACGGTAGTCGTTAAACCTACAATCAAAAAAAATATTCGCATAACAACACTAGTTTGTAATAGGCGAGAATTTAAAATGTGCAGAAACGGCTCCTCATACACTGTATGTTCTTGTACTGCAGTTGCGGTATTATTTTCGTATTGTAAATTTTGAGAAACGTTTTAAGCTTTATAATTAAAACTTTGTTTTGGGTTTTTGGCGTCAAAGTCAGTATAAGCTGCGAACTCCAATTTGATTTTTTCTTTGGGGGTTTGACGTCCACCATGAGCAACTCGATGGGCAATAAGCAGTCGCCTATCTCAGATTTTGGGTCACTAGATCCAGGGAAAGGAGAGAGGCGGTGCCGTAAATCAAACACAACATTCATGCCTCACATTTATTCGAACACGGATCCATCTCTAACGAATGGACATCGCTCCAATAGACCACTGCGCCACCCTGGAGGCTAATATGTATAAAAGGCATATTTAAACAATATATACACGGTCGTATCAGAATAATATGACACACCCCCGAAATCGCAGTGTACCTGCGCAGGCGCGTCACGTAGTGCACGTGACAAGGTTGACCACACGAAGATATAAGCGCCCGATGTAGGCAGATGAGTCATAATGAGTTACGTGAGCACAATGGGCAGAGGTAGGGATCTGATGGACGTTCAAAAAGCAATGATCATCGACTACCGCACCAAGGGGGTAGCATCTCAGAAACAGCAGACTTTGTGGGCTGTTCGCGAGGTGCTGTAGTAAGGGTGTGCCAAGAATGGACCGCTGGCACACCAAATACCTCCCGACGTCATAACTGTGGAGCCCCAGAGGAGAACGTTGCCTCCGTTGACTGGTAAAGGGCACTCGACTCGCAGCAGTGCAGCAATCGACCGTGCAAATGAACGCTGGGATGAACGTAGAGCGAACTTTGTTGAGCCTGGGTCTCCGAAGTCGACGCTGCGTCAAGGCGCTCATGTTATCATGGGCTCCTTGACTGCAGGCGCCATTGCTCCAGGTCCATCGACAACGACGCCTGCAGTTCGCATGAGACTACCGTCATTGGACAGTGGAAAAAGGTTACCTTCTCCGACGAATCGAGGTTTCTACTCCACAGAAGGGACGGGCGGTGGCGGATACGGCGTCAGACATACGAGAAACAACACTCAGATACGCTTTTTGGTCAAGTACAGGCCGGCGGTAGTAGTGTGCACGTCTGGGATATGATTTCCTGGTATGGCCCGGGACCGTTGGTGCCACTGGATGGCTCCCTGAACGCCAGTGGCTACCTGTCCATCCTCGCTGACCACATGCATCCCTTCATGTTGGACATTTACCCTGGTGGTGATGGTGTCTACTAACAGGAATGTGTGCAGTGCCACGTCGCTAAGGGGGTGCGTGACTGGTTCCAGGAACATGACAGCGATGTCTCCGTTCTCCCTTGGCCAGCGCAATCGCTCGACCTCAATCCGATAGAGCACTTGTGAGACTGTTTGGCTCGACAGGTTCGATGTGCCGACCCACAACTACATCATCTCCGGGACCTCCGTGCTCTGCTGCAGTCCGAATGGGCGCGTGTGCCTCGGACAACCTTCCAAGGCCTCATTACGTCCATGCCACGCCGTCTCCCCGCTGTCATCCGAGCCAAGGGTGGTTATTCCCATTATTAGGTAGGTGGTCATATTATTCTGATAAGACTGTATATATTTGGGAGGGGTTAATTTTTTATTTATTTTTGTTTGTTTGGAGTTTTAACGACCACCGTGAGCAACTCGATGGGCTATAAGCAGTCGCCCGCCCCTAATTTAGTGCCACTGGTTCCAGGTAAGAGAGAGCCAGTGCTGTAAGACAAATACATCATTCATGCCACACCGGGATTCGAACCCGGACCCGTCTCGTACGTATTGTCAGAAGCCAACGCTTATACGAGTGCACCTCCGGGATTCGAACCCGGACCCATTTCGGACGTATTGTCAAAAGCCAACGCTAATACCACTGCGACAATGAGGCGATTTTATACAAGATATTCCATTATCGTTCTGAGGTTTGTTTGCTTTTTCAGTTTATTTATTTCCGGTTAGTTCAGCGTGCTCCAAGATCCCCAAACACATCCGCTTGTACAAGAGAATACCCTTCCTAATTTCTGGCCACTGGTTCCGGTTTGGTGGCCGGTGAACGGGCGTCGTAAGGGATTCACGCCACCCATAGCTCATTCAGGGCTAGGGCATCTTCCCACCGGGAAGGCGCATTCTATATGTCACTTTACAATATAACTGTAAAGAAAAAAACTGCTAAAGGCTGTTCAAGAGGTCACAGCCGGTGGTAGCGTGGGCTGCGGCGCTGCCAGCTGTCCATTCGTCCGAGATGGACTAGGGTTCGAGTCCCGGTGTGTGTCATGAGTGATGCGTTTGTCTGATGGCGCTGGCTCCATATGCCCTTAAATTAAGGACAGGCGACTGCTTACAGTCCTACGAGTTGTAAATGGTGGTCGTTAAAACACGAAAAAAAATTCACGAAATAAATGCCATCTGGGAATATATTGTGTAATGAAAGTCTTGAAAGTGTGATCAATGTTCCGTTGAACTAGTGAAAGTGATATAAAAATACTTAGGGAGTTCTAGTATATATTTTACACTACTATAAGAATAATATTCCTTACGCTATTGGGAAAATTATCAATAGTAGTAGAAGCACTGGTTTTTAATCATTCGTTAGAGATCGGGCCGAGCTCGAAATACGGGTGAGGCATGGATGGTATTGTTCGTCTTATGGCACCGGCTCTCTCTCTCCCTTCCCTGGAACCAGTGGTCCCAAATTGCGGACGGGAGACTGCTTATAGTCATATGAATCGCTCATGGTGGTCGTTAAACCCCCAAACAATAGAAAAAGAAAGATAGCACTGAATTTTCGGATGTAATAAGCACGTCTTTTGAATATGTTCTGACGCAAATTAAATTTATCAAAGCTATTGAAAGTCAATGGAACCGGTATGGAAAACAATAGTATCTAACGGAAGAAAGAAGTTTTTCAATCGGGTTTTCAAATCTTACGCCCTTTGGTTGCAGACTTGTGCGTTAAGAAAAAACATGAATTTATATGAGAAACATTTCGCACCGGAAACGCTCTTCAACATAGAAAGAATTTTTCAAATTGGACTCTTAGAAACAGAGATATCGACAAAAATAAGACGGGACTTTACGTCTCCTGGTGGGAAAAGCCATGCATTATTTTAGGAGGAAAGTATTCTCAGAAGGTTTTTCCATATGAGCACTATCGGTCCAAGAAGAAAAAAATGTCGAGTTTTCAGGAGCCCACATTTTGCTACAAATACATCAGAAGCAGAAATTAACACTTATGACCCCCCCCCCCTGGTGGCCAAACCATTCTTTACCAAACATTAGAAAGTATGTGAAAAATATTTTCCATCAGGTCTTGTATGCGATACAGGAAGAATTCCTCAAATCGGAGTTTCAGAAGCACAAATAACGCAGAAAACGCAATTTACCTTTGTGTCCCCTAGCGGAAAGTCTATGATTTATTTGAAAATTTTGAATTTATTGGAAAACAGTTTCGCATCGGAAACACTGTCCAACAAAGAAGGAATTTTTCAAATCGGACTGAGATATTGACAAAAATAAGATATAAATCTATGCTCCCTGGCGTAGAAACTATGCATTATTTCAAGAAGAAAATGTTCCTAAAAGGTTTGTCGACATGAGTAGTATCGGTCAACAAACCGCTTTTTCTTCACTCAAGATTTTAGAAGCTCGTATTTTGCTGCAAACACATCAGAAGCGGAAATTAATTTCTAATTTTTGTAAAAAATGGTGGCCAAACCATTTTTTACAAAAATTAGAAATTATGTGCAAACGATTTCCTGTCAGGAGCTGTATCCGGTGCAGAAAGAATTTTTCAAGTCGGAGATTTAGAAGCAGAGATATAGGGAGAAACGCAATTTTCCACTACGCCCCCTAGCGAAAAGTCTGTGAATTAATTGAAAATTTTTAAACTATATGAAACACATGTCACACTGGAAACACTATGCAACAAAGAAGGAATTTTGTGGTGCATCCTGTTCCCACTAAAGGGGCTCTGACGACCGCCCATAGCGGTATAACTATACCATCGGGATCAGAGGAAATGCTATCCCACACTCACCAACACGCTTGGCCAGCGTGGTGAGTTATGGCCAAACACCTCCAAAATGACTCTACAACTTAAATCTTGGCCCTCAGTCTCCGGCAGCTGAATGTACCTGGCCAAGGCAGCGGCCAGTGCGACATGAAGGCAGAGGGGTGCTAAGAATCCCCGGAGGACCGGACTAGGCTGCCATTTGATGCTGACCTTGGCTACCTATAACGGAAGCTCCCTATCTTCTGATTCAAGGCTTCTTGAATTGGAAGAGGAACTACAAAGGATCAAGTGGGACATCATCGGGCTAAGTGAGGTAAGGAGAAAAGGAGAAGATCTCATTGAACTGAAAAGTGGACATCTCTTCTATTATCGTGGGACAGATACTGGCAGAACTAGTGGTGTTGGATTTATAATAAAAAGAAAATGTTTCTTAAAGGTTTGTCAACATGAGTTCTATCGGTCTACAAACGACGACTCCTTATCCAACTATCGAGAAGATACCAGGCTCAGATTATTCAAACTTATGCACCCACCACAAGTCATCCTGAAGAAGAAATTGAAGAATCTTATGAGGAAATTCGTCATCTAAATAATAAAGGTAAGCAGCACTTGAAGATAATTATGGGAGATTTCAATGCAAAAATAGGGCACTGGCAACAGAATGAAACTTCAGTAGGTACATTCGGTCACGGCAACAGAAACCAGCGTGGAAATACTCTCGTTGAGTTTGCAGAGGCAGAAGGATTTTTCATCTTGAACTCCTTTTTCAAGAAAAAGCCACACAGGAAATGGACATGGAGACATCCAATTGGGACGACAAGTGAAATTGATTTTATTATGTGTAACAAAAGATTTCCCATCAGGAGCTGCATCCGGTACGGAAAATTTTTCAAATCGGAGATTTAGAAGCAGAGATATAGGGGAAAACGAAATTTTCCTCTACGCCCCTAGCGGAAAGTCTATGAATTACTTGAAAAATTTGAAATTATATGAAAAAACATGTCTCACTGGAAACACTATCCAACAAAGAAGGAATTTTTCAAATCGGACTCCTAGAAGTAGAGATATTGACAAAAACAATATATATATATATATCTACGCCCCTGGTGGAGAAACTGTGGAATATTTTAAGAAGAAAATATTCCGAAAATGTTTATCGATGTGAGTGGTATCAGTCCACGAAATAATTATTTCAATCGATATTTTAGAAACTCAGATTTTATGGCAAATATATCAGAAGCAAAAATTAACACTTACGCCCCCTGGTGGCCAATTCTTTACCAAAAATTTTAAATTATATGCAAAAGATTTTCCATCAGGAGGTGTATCCGCTGAAGAAAAACATTTTCAAATCGGAGTTTTAGAAGAAGAGTTATCGGGAAAAATGTAATTTACTTTTACGCCTCCTAGCGGGAAATCTATGCGTAATATGAAAAAGTAACTATATCTAAAATACTCTTCGACATAAATGGAATCGAAAGATAAAATAATTTTTTCAATCGGATATTTAGAAGCAAATATGTGGAATAAAACGTATTTTTGAATTCGCCATCATCTGCATTTACACCCCCTTGCGGCGAAATTGTACATCGTAAAAAAAAACGAAATAAAGAATCATCATTCGCATATTTCAAGCTTCCAAATGCAAGAATGAATTTTTCAAATCGGACTAATAGTTGCAGAGATATCGTGGGTACAGGCTGACTGACGGACGGACAGGCAAACCGGTAACATAAGATCGATCTTATTTTACAAAAGACTTGCTAAAAATATTCCTTTGTTCATAGTTTTCACATTTGAGTCTATTCTTTCTGGCGTAGCTCATATTCCTTAAAATTTAGTTTCGTTTAAAGTAATGTAACTTCGAACTTTTAGATTGTTCAGGGCACTTATACTGAGATGGACGCTAAGGGTCATACAAATTCAGAAAGGAACCGTTACACCAAGAAACTGAAGGAAGCATGAAAGTGTAAACTGCGCATTTAAAACTCGTGCATCTTTCCGCCGCTTGGCTGAGGAGTGGTGGCCCCAGCCCTCGAACTGTCATATTTCCTGAGTTTTCTTTTACAGCCAAACCATTTCTTCAGCCACAGAACTCCAAGAGCATTCACATCAGCAAAACAGAAGAGGAAGTAGTTAAATAAACATATGATGGACAGGGAGTGGCTTAGTGGTTAGCGCGCATGATTTGAAACAGGAGAGTCCTGGTTCATATCCCGCTGCCAGCAAATACTAGAGGTGTCTACGCCAAACCGTAGATCCTGAGGTGGAGAGCTTTGGAGACCATAAACAACCCCATCCCTTTTCTTCTTCGTATCTGCCCCGAGCCATTTACACTGTGCAGTAAAAATAACGCCAGGTGGTGGTTAATAACCAGCTAGCTAAAACTAAAATAAGATTAAAACAAAAAGAAATTAACCTGGGTAACATATGTTAAGGAAAAGAGAATCACGGTGTGAAGTACTAAGAGGAAGTCTAGAAGGAACAAGATAAAGAAAGGGGAAATGGAAAGTGTTAGAGGACCTGAAGAAAAGGTAAGGAATTATTTACACGCTGAACTGATGAAGCGTGATTGGGAATGTTCTTAAATTGATTCAAACAGCAATTAGTACAAAATAACAGCACTTGCGATTTAAACAAAACTTCATGCGTTTGGTACATTTCGGTATCTTAAATTATAGTAGAATGTCCCCATTAATCCACACCACTGAAGACACTGATGTTTTGTGTTATGCTGTGTAAAAAAATTATGAATAATTGTATTTAAAATGTGCTTTCGGTTTCTGGCTCCTTCCCTAGAAAACAGAAAAACTAAATACTTGGATAAAAGCATTTCTTGCTTAAAGTTTTACCCTATCGTTTAATGGAATTTTCTAAAACTATAAAAACAAAAATATTGAAACACCTGAATAGCTGACACAGATAAAAAAAAACACTTCTTTGTCTTTTCCGTTTCTGGTGATCCATCCCTGAAGATCACAGGTTAAATGAAAATTCGTTAAAATCATCATATTTTCTCTTTCATCGGAGAGCAGCAACACGCTGGTCTTTTAGGTCGTATTTTAATTCACTACATGAAGCTCGTGTTTTGGTAAAAGGAATAAAAATCATATACGCTAGACTATAGCACCGCGGTAAAAATTAGATCGCAGCTGAAACTAAAGGCTGTCAGCTCAGTGGTCGAGAGGCCTGAGGCCCTGGTGTCTGATCATTCACCCAAGCTGGGCCTGTGTTCGAGTCCCAGATGAGGGATACGTGATGCGTCTGTCTAATGACACTAGAACCGTTCCCTCCCTGGAACCAATCGCCTCAATATAGGGATCTGCCAATAACCCTCAGAGGTGGTGGTGGTGGTGGTTAAACCTCGGTAAAAAAAGAAATAAATAAAAAGACCACCATTACTGGCTGTTGAAGACCCCATGCTTCCAAAGTGATGCTTAAACATTTTCGGAAACTGATGTGAAAACATTTCGTTGAATCGTTCAGTTTCTGTTGTTTTGGGTCACAAGGACGAAATATTAGGAAATAAATCTAAACGAGCCATTTCCTACCTCCTCCTTTTTAGGATGAAATTTTAGAGAAGATCTAGACAACTACGAAAGAAGATGTGTCAAGGGGTGCTTATAATACATGCTTTTTTATCCAGATTTATATGTACATACCGTATACATGTATGTATAATACTCTTAGATTCTTTGAAATTTGAATGTCTCGCCACCAGAAAATAGTTGAATTAATGAATAACTAACTGTCTTCTGTCCTTACTGGTACTGGTCTTTCGCAGAAACAAACGTATATTCTTAGTTCGTTTTTCTGGATTTTCGTGTACCTTGGGCATATTTTTCCGAATGAGCTTCGTTTCAACGACCTTGGAAACTTTTTTCGATTATTTGAGGGTTTAACGACCACCGTGAGCAACTCGATGGGCAGTCGCCGCACAGTGGTCCGGATAGGAAAAAAGGCGGACAAAAATATTTGTACGTCTTAAACGAAAGAAACTGTAGTGGGATAACTAAATATTCGCTTATTTAAGTGTTTTAATGAAATATAATTACTCACAGTACTGTAAGAAGGGTCCAGATATCCAGTTGGTCATTCGTCTTCTGAAGCAGATGTTTCACATTCGTCGTCTTCTTCCCCCTCCATGAGATATTAACAATAGACCTAGCACTTCCGACGGTAGTTTTATTTGTTTTTTCTTTGGTAGACCTCCCAAGCTGGAAATTAATGGGTCAGAAGTCAACATTAACCTGCGAAAGAGGTCCAAATTGCTGTCTTGTCGTGAAATTTTTCGGGTAAAGCTTTCTCGAAAGTTTCTCACATCTTTGTTTCTACACTCAATGGCTTCTTCTGAAAGCTCTCCAATCGGTAAAATCGCTGCCTGCACAATTACGGATCCATGAACAAGAATTTTATGTACCGTGGGTGACATATAGTACCAGGGATACAATCTCACGAATAACTGTGCTGTTTCCATGCTGTACATTTTGAATTGCGTTGCATTTATTTCGTGGCCGCATGAAATTGCTGTCAAAATATTTCCAAAACGAGAAATCAAATTTTGGTCTACTCCAGTCACTTCGGAACTTATTTCGGGATTTGTAAAGAATCTTCTGGTGGTATCGCCGTCATTCGTGTTTCCATAGCCTGGTTTTGGGACATCTACAATAAGTCCTAGTCTATTCCTGAAGGAATCTTGGACAATTCTTTTCCTTTTTTCCAGAAGCTCACGGATTCCATCTTTCTTACTCGCTTTCCATTTCTTAAAATCTAAGCGGTAAGAGATATGCAGAATACACTCAAAAAAGCGTATATGGGCATGAAGAATAGACAGTCCAAACTCAAAGGAAGATGTATCCTCTGGCACTTGTGTAACGTAATCTAACTTGTTCAGGTCCGACACTTTCGCGCCACATATGTAACATTTCATGCTTGATGACTGGGTCAGAGCATTACATATTTTCCCATCAATCATTGACAATATGAGAGAATACTGTACTGTAACGTTGTCACTTCTTAATGGCAGTAAATTTTTAATTTGTTCGTTCATGTATTCTCTTTCTGCTTGGGCAACTGCAGGGGTTTTATGAAGCCACTGGAGACGAATAGGCCTACAAAAACGGGTTGATGATGGTCGTTCATTTTTCCATACGGAATCTTCCGTTTCACTGTCAACCATTCGTAAGGGAACGATAGATATCATAAATAAATATTCACCACTACTGCCGCTCTGAACCCATTTCTGCTTGTATTGGGAATGACCAGCGCTACTGTCGAAACCCCATTTACAATGTAAAATGTAAGAAAGAGTTACAGCACTTTTGAACTTGAGTATTGACCAGAACCATTGGAGTATACTTTAAAAAACACTTAGTCCTATCAGAATGACTACTGAGGATTATTATTATGCGAATTGTGTGTTTAAAATATGAAGTTCGAAAAATTATTTTTGTCCGGGTTTTTAGCGATTCAGACCACTGTGCGCCGTCCCTAATTTAGGGCCACCGGTTCCAGGAAAGGGAGAGAGCCAGAGCCGTAAGACAAACACAAAACCCATTCCTCACTTGGATTCCAACCCGGACCCATCGCTTAGACCACTGCGCCACCGGGGCGACCTTGGAAAATAGATATGTTTTAGAGGAGCGGAAACAAAACCTGAACACAAATACTCATACATTGCAAACACCTTTACCAATCTTTCAAAATTTTGTAAAGTTTTATTCAAAAATTTTCAGTTTAATTTAGGTTAAACAAAACTTAAGAAACTCTTAAGTTCCAGCAAAAAAAAGGTGCATATCACGTATAGACTGCTATGCTGTCCTTTTGCCTTTCCATTCTTTCAATGAAACCTATATAATAGGCTACGTCTCGTTTGTCCCTAATGCTCTGATGTCATTCAGTACTTGCACCGCCATCTGTTATTATCCGGTGGCCGAAATGGGAACTAAGCGCACCGCTATCGCATGATACGTAAAATCAAGGAGAAATGCCGGAAAATAGAATAAAGTTAGTAAGACAAACGACTTCATCTGTGGCAACACGCACGTGCTCGAACAACTGTCTACGACGTTTGTTCTGTTACGTAGGTGTTATGTCGTGTTTCATTTCATTTTGTTCGCATTGCAGAGTAATTTCATAAAAAGGAATAAATATGCAGAGTAATTTGATGAAAAGTAATCAGCATTATTTTGTTTCATAAAAAGGAATAAGTGAAATTGTAAGAAAGTAATTGCAGGCATAGTTTTGATTCAGTCACAGCGTTTTCACCCATGCATGGCACGGGCTATGAGCTAGTACTAAAATATAATGTTAAAACGTTTAGTCTTCTTTATGTCATTAGCTTCCTAATTTAAACACACTCAGCAGCAAATGTTGATTATTTAGCATGCGAAGAAGAGACATGACATTATTACATTTTTGAAAAGGGTGATTTACTTGAAAAGCGAGTATACCCTCTTTGTTTTGCATTAACTGTCTCCAGGAAAACTTCCCTGAAACTAAAGTTTTCGCGGAAAAGTAGAACTAAATTTCTCATGTAGCGCCAGATTTAACGCCATAAAATGTATATCTATGTCAGTTTCAAGGGGGGGGAGGTGAATGCATTTTGTAGTAATTTTATAGATGAATCTATCAAATACACTTTGTAACCAAGTTACAAGGTAACATAACTATGTACGCGTTTTGCAATCATGTGACAGGGAAACCCATGATACGTTTCACAATCCTGTATTACAAAGTAATCTCAACAAAGAGAGCTTTATGCTATAAGGGTCGCCCAAATGAAACTGAAAATGTCGGTTTTTTGCCGCAAGGGTTTATACACTGGCGTGCAAAAATTAAGGACGAGACGGTTTTTCGAATGTGACGTCGTGCAGAAGTGCTCCACGTCGACTCAAATCATACCATAAGATCCCCAAGATGTAAGAATATGGGACAAGTGAGCAAAACCGTCCAAACAAGGAATCCAAAGGCACTTTATTGAAAAGATAGCTTCGAGCACAACTGGACAGAAGACAGAAACGTCCATGTGACAGGCGGCTGCCAAGAAAAATCCAGTCTTTAGTAGGAGATATGATGACCCCTGACTGCGTTGCAGGATTTACAACGTCTGTCCATGCTGAGGACGAGGTTGTCAAGGAGCTGTTGAGGCATCGCGGCCCATTCCTCTTGCGGCGCCAATCGCAGCTGCTGGATCTTTGCTGGCGGCTGGTAACGTGCTGCCAAGCGTCTCCCGAGAAGGTCCCACACGTGTTCGATAGGATTTAGGTCCGGGGACCTTGTGGGCCAATCCATACGTTGAATATCTTCACTCTCTAACATCTCTGCGACAGCCACTGTACGATGAAGTGTAGCGTTGTCGTCCATGAAGAGGAACTCAGGACACACAGCACATCTAAACAGACGCGCGTGAGGCAGGAGAACCTCGATACAATAGCGGACACCAGTGACTGAACCTCCTTGGAAGATGTGGAGGTCAGTACGGCTACCAAGCATGATACCGCCCCAAACGAGAACTCCGCCACCTCCAAACTGGTCCCTTTCGATGATGTTGGAGGTGTGATTGCGTGTTTCCTGCTCTCTCCAGATGTGTATACGTCCAGAATCGCTCGTCAGACTAAATAGGCTCTCATCGGTAAAGAGAACTCGACCCCATTGCTGATGTGTCCAGTTCTTGTGTTCCTGGCACCACAGAAACCGCCGTCTTCCGATGAGCAGGCGTTAACGGCACACACCGTACTGGTCGTGTTGCAAATAGACCACCTTTGTGCAGCCTCCTGGCCACGGTAAAACGCGATAACGGACGTCCAGTTGTCTGTTGCATGTGCCTTGCGATTTCTCCCGCTGTCTGCTGTCTGTCTCTTCCCACGCATAGGACAATATACCGGTCGTCCGCCAACCATGGTTGCTCGTGGACGACCACTGCTAAACTCTCGGACAGCTGCTCTTGTCGTTTGAAATGCTCTCCAAGCTCGTGAAACGATGCTGTGAGCGATCCCGAACTCCTCGGCCACACTAGTCACACTTCGACCTTCTTCCAACTTCCCAATGACGCGACCTCGGGTAAAGTCATCTAGATGTCGTCTACTGGATTGCCTGTTGGCCATATCACACGGTGGCAGCAACTCGAAGTCGTTCAAACCGATGTACACCGTGCAATGGCTTTCATCGAATTGTTGAGCGTACACCCGCCCGTGTGCTTTATACCCTTCCGACACCCCCTACGTAATGCTGCTTATATGCACATGTCCTACTGTACCGGACCCTAGTCTATCGCCTGAGTGGTCTTTCGGTCCGTTCTGCCTGCTCGTTCCGCTGTTATCCTAATTTCTCCTCTTTGTCCTTAATTTTTGCACACCAGGGTGTAGGTTGAAATATGTGAATATACAGGAAGTAAGAGTGATACATGGGTTGTATACCAGCTACATACCCATACCCTTGTCGGTTCAAGCAAGTGTCCCAGCACCGCGCGAGATTGTGGATACCCTGAGCGAAGAACGTCCGTGGTCGGCTGTGGAACTAGTCTTCAATGGCGTCCCGGACCTCAGCTTCGTTAGCGAACCGGCGGCCCTTGAGAGCTTTTTCAGAGGCACGAATATGTGGTAGTCGCAAAGCGACAGATCGGGGAATAAAGGGGATGGTCGGTGACCTCCCAGCGGAAGCTCCGCTGCAAATCTTGGCACACTGTCGCCACATGCGGGCGTGTATTGTCGTGCAGCAGAATCACCCCATTTGACAACAAACCAGGTCGCTTACGCCTGATGGTCGTTTTGAGGTTGCGTACTGTATTGCAGTATGTGGTTGCCTTGACTGTACTGCCTGCGTCCAGCCAATCCAACAGCAATGGGCCATACTCATCGACGAAAACCGTGAGCATCACTTTTCCAGCTCTTAAGGAGGTCTGAGCTTTTTTAAGGCTTGGAAAGTTGGGATGCTGCCATTCCATACTCATCCGTTTTGTGGCCGGATGGAAGTTGTGGAACCAATTTTCATCTGCGGTTACGATCTTGGAAAGAAACTGTCCCCTCTCTGCGTGGTAACGATGCATATGCTCCAGGCAAGCACCCATTCGCTGAGGTTTCTGCTCTTATTGGAGATGCTTGGGGATCCATTGTGCGGAAACCTTGCTGTACACCAATCGGCAATGGAGAATGGTGTTAGCAGTTTCCTTACTCACGGACAATGTTCCCGCAAGCTCGCGGGTGGTGATTCGGCGATTGACCTTCACAAGCTTGTCCACGGCAGCAATCGATTCCATGGTGATGGCCATGTGTCCTTTCCCAGGTCTCGAAATGTCCTCCGTGTTCACACGTCCTTTACGAAATTCTCTGCCGCCCCGGTGGCGCAGTGGTCTAAGGCGCTAGCCTCTGATCATTCGTCCGTAAGGGGTCCGGGTTCGAATCCCGGTCAGGCATGGATGTTGTGTTTGTCTTACAGCACTGGCTCTCTCCCTTCCCTGGAACCAGTGACCCTAAATTAGGGACGGGCGACTGCTTATAGCCCATTGAGTTGCTCACGGTGGTCGTTAAACCTCCAATAAAAAAAAAAAAAAAAAAAAAAATTCTCTACACCAGCGGAACACTGTACAGTGTGACTGACTCTAATTCCTATACACATCGTTCATACGACGATAAATTTCGGCACCACTAACACCTTCTGTTGTCAAAAATCACATAACTGCCCGCTGTTCCTGTTTGGGCGAATCCATGTCACGTCCCTACGTAGTCAACTTGCCTCCGCACGTGCAAACAGCACACTGATACGTGCCGCCGATAATAGCGTGCTTTCGGACATGACACGCCATCTACCGGCGCAAATGCGCGACTCTGTATAATTATAAAATGATGCTAGTACACGAGTCTCACTTTCATTTGGGCGACCCTTATAGTAGTAATCAATATCAGGGTAATATTGCAACACCGATCGTCATACAACTTTAAAAAATTATCCCAAGTTCGTCGAATTTAAAGGTTTTTTTCTTTGTTTGTTCATGTGGGGGTTTAACCACCACCGTGAGCAACTCGATGGGCTATAAACAGTCGCCCGTCCCAAATTTAATCGTTGGTTTCAGGGAAGGGAGAGAGCCAGGGCAGTTAAATACAAACACAACACCTATGCCTCACCATGATTTGAACCAATGGTCAGTAGACACCGCTTAGACCACTACGCCACCGAGGCAGCAAACGAATTTAAATGTTTTATTTGAGCATCTACTTTTCTACGACGAAGTGCTTGAAAAAGTTACCAGTTAATTGTGTTTGAATGCACTGATTTGGAACAGGACGTGGCTTTACGCCAACATATGAAGCACATATTTTTTGAAAGAAGCCTATAATTCTGGTTGAATTATTATTTCAAAGACTACTGTTATGTGTACATGCTGATAAGCGATATCATTTGATTAGATATCTACTTTGCAGGTTGCAACAAGGACATAAGCGGCCATACACAGAAGGAGGAAAAAATATACACTATGTACCAAAAAGTAATTGGACACCCCTGCAATCGACGATATCTGCGGTCCTGATACACGTCACGGCCGCCGCCGTTAAATATCGTGTGGGAAACAACAACGCAACCAGTGGCATGCAAGATGCCACGCAGTTCGGAGCTCTCTGATTTCGAGAAAGGTGTAATCGTCGGGTATCACAGAAACGGCCGATCCATACGTAACATATCCAGCGAGTTGAAGATACCAAACTCGACAGTGGCCTACGTGATTGGAAAGTGGAAGATGAGAGGTGACTGTCGGAATGTGCCCCGACACGGCAGACCCACAAAACTGGGAGTTAGAGACCGACGGGTGCTGGCCAGAGAAATTCGGAAGAACCGCACCAAATCGATGGGCCACACCCGCGAGGAGTTTCAACAGGTATCCGGGAGTGTTCTTTCGATGAATACCATCCGTAAGGAAGCCCATCTGCTCGGTTATCATGGACGTGCTGCCGCCCACAAGCCTTTGATCACCAAGTCCAATAGCGCTGCTCGGCTAACGTGGTGCAAAGAACGTCGACAGTGGACCGTTGAACAGTGGAAACAGGTTCTCTGGAGCGACGAATCAAGGTTCACCCTCTACTGTTCGGATGGCAGGGTCTGGGTTTGGCGTCTGCCTGAAGAACGCCTCCTGCCGGAATGTATTGTGCCAACTGTGAAGTTCGGCGGCGGTGGAATTATGCTATGGGGGTGTTTCTTCTGGTATGGCACGGGACCCTTGGTCGCAATTCCTGGTAGATTCAACGCCGAGACCTACTGCACCATTTTGGATGACCATCCGCTTCCTACGTTGTGCCAGTTTTACGGGGTGGACCATGTTACTTTCAGGATAACAATGCCACCTGTCATGTTGCGAGGTTCACCATGGCTTGGTATGGTGACAATGGGGTTAATCGAATAGACTGGCCTGCGCAGAGCCCGGACCTTAACCCTATCGAGCACCTCTGGGACGAGTTGGAGCGTCGACTTAAGGGGTGCCCTCACCGTCCGAAATCGGTGAAGGAACTGACCTGTCTTCTCCAAGCCGAGTGGAAGAAAATACCGCTAGCCGTCGTACAACGCCTGTTTGAGAGTATGCCCCGGAGGGTCGCAGCTGTAATCGCCGCTCGTGGAGGCTCCACCAACTATTGAAGGTGAATAAACTTCGTTTTCCTTTACTATCACAGGTGTACAATTACTTGTTGGTAGATAGTGTTATAATGAATTAGCTTTATTTACTTTCCGCTAAGCTAATTATTATGAATGATTCTCTTCCTACCAGCTAGCTAATGATATACTTGTACTAAGCTTCAAAATAATGAATTCAAAAGGGTGTTGTTACTAGTTAATTACGAACTTAAACAAAGTCTCAACGCTGGTTATTTATAGGAATCAATAAATATTATAAACCTAACAGCCAGACAGAGGTCTGACAGAAACTATGAATTGAGAAAGACTGAACTTACTGAAAACTTCTTTATTTGAACGACTCTTGGTCAACTAAGGCATACACCACACTTATAGAACAATAATGAATAATCTCTCCTCATAACAACACACAACCTCCCTAAGTCTCGATGAACGCGCCTATATACTAGCTACCACCACGTCATGACTTACACTCATTGCCAGATCTCATTCAGCGGGTGAAATAATATTTCGTTCAGTAAGAAGATAATTTACATAGTAAAATAAAATAACCAGAGATAGTAAAATCAAAAGGAAAGTGAATATAGAGTATACGTTACAGTGTATATGCCATTCTGATCAGTGAGAAATCGGAAACAGATGTTCGGAAAATGCAAATTCTAAATATTTGAGAAAATTATTAATTTTAAGACAAAAAATTAATGAAACTTCTTTTGAATGAAGGGCTTTTGCAGCATGCAAAATCAAATTCAGAAGAAAATCCTTTCGATGATCATTATAAAGGTATACGTGTTTTACCTCCAGTTTTATAAACAACTGATAATAATAATATAGTAGGCTAAAGCAGAATTTTTTCAAGGTAAACGACAGCTCTTCAACATGAGAATTGCATTTATTAACCTGTCATTTTAAAGATAACAGTGTTTTGGATTCGTTCTTCAATGTAATAATTAAGCTTAATTCTCATGATTTTGGGTGGACTGCTGAATGTTTTTTTTTTTATACATTATTGTTGAAGGTTTAACGACGACGGTGAGACGCTCAGTGGGCTACAGGCAATCGCCCGACCCTAATTTAGGGCCACTGGTCCAAGGGAGAGAGCTAGTGCCGTAAGACAAACACAGGATTCGAATCCTCAACGGAATTCGAATCCGGACCCATTTCGTACAAACGATCAGAAGCCATCGCTTACGCAACTGCGTCACCGGGGTGGGGTGGGGGGGGGGGCTGCTGGATATGGTCTAAGTAATTTATTCCCCTAATTTTTGAAACTTTTCAAACTGTAGACGACGTAACATGGCACGGATGTTTGAGAGTGACCAGTTTGGTTCTGTTCGTGCGGCTCTCATAATCGCAAGATCCTCGCTTTAAATGTCGTTGCCCTCGGCCGTCTACTGTCCGCGTGCCGCTGGGTTGTACCCTCCTAGACACATGAGCGCCAACATCGTCCGATTTTCGCGTCGCTCCGACCCAAATGTCTGGCGATAGGACGACTTGACCAACCGACCTCTCTCAGAACAATTATACATCCTATCTCAAACTCGCTCAACTGGTCACACGGATCGAACATAGAGGCATCCTCAAAGTTCGTGAAGGTTAATGCAACCGGAATCCACTGTGACAATTGTCCCTGAGTGCGAGCTTTGCTCTTGCTATACCCTCCTCGATACGTGGTTCCCATGCGCTGTGGCGTGCCACTATTTAGTCATTGGTCGTTATTTTTAGCACGTCTTGTGTAAAAAAAGATCGTGCTTGTGTTACCGGTTCGTCCGTCCGTCCGCCTGTATCCACGATATCTCTGCAACTATTAATCCGATTTGAAAAATTCTTTTGCATTGGGAAGCTCGAAATATGCGAATGATGATCCTTCATTTCGTTTTTTTTTACGATGTACAATTTTGCCGCTGGAGGGCGTAAATGCAGATGATGTCGAATTCAAAAATACGTTTTATTCCACATATTTGCTTCTAAACATCCGATTGAAAAGGTTATTTTATCTTTCGATTCCATTTATGTCGAAGAGTATTTTAGATAGAGTTACTTTTTCAAATTACGCATAGATTTTCCGCCAGGGGGGCGTAAAAGTAAATTACATTTTTCTTGATAATTCTTCTTCTAGAACACCGATTTGAAAAATTCTTTCTTCAGCGAATACACCTACTCATGGAAAATGTTTTGCATGCAATTCCAAATTTTTGGTAAAGAATACTTTGGCCACCAGGGGGCGTAAGTGTTAATTTTTGCTTCTGATGTATTTGCCATAAAATCTGAGTTTCTAAAATATCGATTGAAAAAATTATTTCGTGGACTGATGCCACTTACATAGATAAACCGTTTTGGAATATTTTCTTCTTAAAATATTCCACATTTTCTCCGCCAGGAGGCGCAGACGTACACCATTTTTCGTCAATATCTCTACTTCTAAGAGTCCTATTTGAAAAATTTCTTCTTTGTTGGATAGTGTTTTCCGTGTGACATGTTGTTCATATAATTTCAAAATTTTCAAGTAATTCATAGACTTTCCGCTTGGGCGCGTAGAGGTATATTGCGTTTCCCCTTATATCTCTACTTCTAAATCTCCGATTTGAAAAATTCTTCCTGCACCGGATACAGCTCTTGATGGGAAATCGTTTGCACATAATTTCTAATTTTTGTAAAAAAAAATGGTTTGGCCACCAGGCGGCGTAAATATTAATTTCCGCTTCTCATGTATTTGCAGCAAAATATGAGCTTCTAAATTCTCGATTGAAAAAAACGTCGTTTGTAGACCGATAGTACTCATGTGGACAAACCTTTTAGAAATATTTTCTTCTTAAATAATGCTTGGCCCTCTTTCGGGGTGGGGGACAAAGAAACTTACTTCGTTATAAGATAAACAGACGAAATGTCGTGACATAAAGGCTTTTATTGGGGGACGGGGTTAACTATCACCATGAGCAACTCAGTAGCCTATAAGCAATCACGCGCCCCTAATTTGGGGCCACTGGTACCAGGGATATAAGACAAACACGTCATTCATACCTCGCTGGAATTCGAGCCCATCTTGGTCGAATGGTCGGAGGCCAGCGCTTAGACCACAAGCCACGGCGACAAGAGTGAAGTTTTTCAAAGCGTTTAAAATCGGCAATGGCTCAAAAACGATTAGTTGGACTATTTTCAATATCAACTGAAAATTACACAGTCGAGTCACATTATTGTGACCACCTCCTACTTTTGACGCCAACAGCGCGTAGCCAATGAAAGAAGGCACGTGTCGTGATCTGGCTTGGAGAGTATATAAGGTGTGCTGTAGGTATTCTGAAAACATATCCCTCGTTGCTGTCATGGATAAAAGAAGCGATTTATCAGATTTGTAAAAATGGATGATTATCGGCTTTCGGGCCAAGTGTGGCAGTATTTCTGAAACAGCGCAGTTTGTGAACTGTTCGTGTGCTGCTGTGGTTAAAGTGTATCGTGATTGGAGAAATAGCACCATTGCGAATAAGTGACGTGGGAACTGCGGATCATCACGTGCCACTGGTGTGAGAGGTGAACGTCGACTGCGAAGATACGTGAGGGCTGATCGACACGCTACAGTGGAGCAACTCACTGGCCGAATGAACCAGGGGGCTACCGGAAGTGTGTCTAAAACGCGAGTTCAGCGAACCCCGCTGCGCATGGGGTTCCGATGCAGACGGATGGTCACTGCACCTATGCATTCGAAGGTGCATCGGCAGAAAAACCTCACATTTACATGGCAGTATCGGATTTGGACATCCTCTGATTGGCAAAGGATTGCCTTATCCGATGAGTCTAGTTTTCTGCTTCTTCGCTCTTTTTTTTTTTTTTTTTTTTGATTGGAGGTTTAACGACCACCGTGAGCAACTCAATGGGCTATAAGCAGTCGCCCGTCCCTAATTTAGGGTCACTGGTTCCAGGGAAGGGAGAGAGCCAGTGCCATAAGACAAACACAACATCCATGCCTGACCGGGATTCGAACCCGGACCCCTTACGGACGAATGATTCGTCGCTCTTCAACTATTGCTGAAGAACTAACAAACACTCTTCAACATTTGCTGGAAGAACACAAGCTGGTGGGGGCAGTGTTATTGTCTAGGGAATGTTTTCGTTGCCTTCCCAGGGTCCACTCATACCTGTGGAAGGCACTATGGACCGAATTCGTTACGAATAAAACCTTGCAGACCACGTACACCCATACATCTTTATTGCCTTTTCTGGGACGGATGGGATCTTCCAGCACGACAATGCGACGTGTCACACAGCTAGAAATGTCTGAGAGTGGTTGGAAGAGCACGATAAAAACTTGAAAGTACTTCCCTGGCCCCCTAATTCCCCAGACTTAAACCCTATTGAGTATCTGCCGGACCACCTCGATCGTGTTGTTCGCTCTATGGATCCTTCACCACACATCCTCCAGCAGCTGTCAGATGCACTGCAGTCAACATGGCACCACATACCTGTGAACATCTTCTAGCACCTTATTGAGTCACTCCCAGCCCATCTAGCTGCTGTCCGCGCTGCACGCGGCGGTTCCTCTGGATATTAGCTGGTGGACACAATAATGTAACTCGATCGTGTATATTGCTTCTTTCTTTCCACCTATCTCAGATTCTTGGAGATGTTGCCAAGAAAAGTTGTTTCTTTGACCCACAAAAAAAAAAAAAAATCACATTTTTATGTGTAGCACCCGCAAACATATTCTAAAATTCAGAAACGATTAATTTTGTTTTGTAAATTATATAAATTACAACAATAAGAATTTTTTTTCGCGTTTGAGTTTTCTATCACAGTTGTAAGAAGTGTGCTTAATGTCAAACCTTCAGAAATGTGACCAAACGTTTATGCAATCCTAATTACGTGATGTAGCACTCGTCATGTAGTGCACTCGTTATGTAGCATTTGTGTGTAGCTGACGTTCTTCAGCTGATGACTGCCTATAGCGACTCATGGTCCCGGCGGACCCGTGAGCTATGCTCCCGGCCCTCATTCGGGGGTGCGGGAGATGAGACGATCCTGCACCGCATGACGCGCATGAGATAAAGGCATAGAGCAGCGAGAGCATACGCCCACGTAGCTCAGTTGGGAGAGCGACTTATTCCGGAACGAGAGGACCCGGGTTCGATTCCCGGCGCGGACAAAAATGACGGAGAAATTTACTTCGTTATAGAGGGTTCTACTTCATTCAAGAGGTGTCACTACAACTAGTTTCATTGAAGAGTTTTAAACATTATATGCTCGAATCTCTACATTATTAGTAGCACATGTTCTGAATTCAAACCTAGACCCTGAATTTGTAACTTAAAACAGAGTTATGTACGTGTAGTTGCTTTTGTGATGGAATTATCCAGTGTTTCGTAAAGAAAGAAGTTCATGTCAAGCCATCTAAACCTTTTGCTTCGCTTTCCTAATTAGCACGGAGTAAATGAGATTTAAAGCTGTCCTGCGTTAATAGAAATTTCTCAGGCGGCATGAATCGAGCTTTGAGTTAGATAATTACAGCGCTGTTATTTGGAAACGTAATTTAAATTCTCTTAACATTTTCTTAAAGATCTTTAAGTCAAAGAAAGCAATTAACTTTTCACTCAGTGTCATTTTCATGATATTTTTCACTGTGACACCAAGGTTGCACAAATAACGATTATTGGGTGAAGCCAGAGACTCCACAGGTACGCAAAAACTGGGATACATGGAAGAATGAGGGGGTGTATAAGGGTTGGTAGCTCCGCGAAGTAAACTGATTGCTTGAGTGTTACAAGTAGGCCGCTAAGAAGGTTTAGAACTTAAAGGAGTAAGAAGTGAAGGTTGCAAAAAGAAAAAAAAACTAGTTCGGATTTCAAGGCGAGTGTTTTCTGTAATATGGACCAGACGTGCGTATAATTTTCAGAAGATGAATGCTTATGTAACTAAGGTTGCCTTTCCGTATATTGATGCATTGCGGAAAAGCCTATCAGTAACACGTGCAGTCGGCTATTCTGAAGTTCCACATATTTAATTTAAACGAAAACTTAGCTCATTATGCCACATCTTCGCATGATGTTAAAGCATGGTTTTTGGAATAAACCGCTTAAGAAGTTTAATTCTAGCTTGCCAAAAACTTTCTTCAATCAGCCTCGCTTTCGATTCAATCAACCTAGAAGTAGGTTCACTATTGACTGCTACTTACCACTGAATTTAATTTAACATCTAGATAGTTTTCTTGTTCGTTCTATATACATGTATAATGCATCTCAACATACACTGGCGGAAAGTGAAAAAAGAACGCCAAGAAGGAGACGTCTGATACCAACGAAATTTATACAGCAAAATAACGGAATACAGAGGACAACGTGATCAAAACATTATGGCAAAATACAGCTGTATTTGCTGGTAAACTGAAAAATAACATTTCCATGTAACATGGTTAGTACGAAGTTGAACCGCCATGAACTGCGTCACACTGTGCAATTCTGGCATGGAGTCTGTCGTACAGATGTTGGATGTAAGTTTGGGGTATTGAGTTCCAAGCATCCTCAACCTGGACGCGTAAATCGGGGATCGTCGTGGCTGGCCGTGGAGACCGGATAAGTCGTTGTCCCATAAAATCCCACACGTGCTCAGTGGGGGACAAATCCGGCGAACGTGCAGGCCATGGAAGTTGTCTCACACCCTGAAGTGCATGTTGCGTTGCACGTGCCGTGTGTGGGCGTGCGTTATCTTGCTGGAAAACACCACGATGGACCGGCCTTACAAATGGCACAACAACGGGCTGAATGATGTTGTTGATGTAGGAGGTGCTGTTTAACGTACCCGGCACAAACACTAGTCGTGTACGGGAGTGATAGCTGATCGCTCCCCACACCAGGAGACCTGGTGTAGGCCCTGTGTGTCACTGGCGGATGCAAGAATGATGGAGACGCTCCCCTGTCCCCTGTGCGTCTGCGAACACGCATACGACCATCGGAGGCTCCCAAGCAGAATCTGCTTTCATCGCTGAACACGACAGATCGCCATTGCGTTCTCCAGTGCAGACGTTGGCGACAACACTGCAGCCGTTCCTGACGGTGGGCTGGAGTCAGAGGTACACATGCCAGAGGCACACGTGCACGTAGTCCTGCATCCAGTAGACGGTTGCGGATTGTTCGCACAGTTACCTCAGGTGCAACGGCAGCTCGGATTTGCGTCGCAGTGGATGTTCTGCTTGACAACGCCGATCTTCTTATGCGTCGATCGGTCCGCTCCTCAGTCCGTCTGTAACTCCCGATTCCACGTCTTCTCGTGTGCGAATGTTCCTCGGACCATCTACGCCACCATCGTACCACCACCGATACTTCCCGTCCAATTTGCTCCGCAATACGACGATACGACCACCCGGCCTCGCGGAGTCCGACTAGACGACCTCGCTCAAAGTCTGATAACTGCTGAAATCGTACACGCCTTCCATGTCCAGGCATTGCAGCTTCTTCAGGGTCTTCGCACGTGTCCGTACGCCGACGACTGATTACATTCACTTCGCCGTACTCCTTAAATACCACCGACGATAATTTGCATATTATGCCGTGCTGTGGCGTAAGCGCTCACCGGTTGGTCCCGAACATCACACCTACGTAAGCTCGACCCCATTAACATATGTAAATTTCATGATTGTCCGCCAATTCCTTCTTGGTGTTCTTTTTAGCACGTCTTTTGTAAAAAACGATCGTGCTTATGTTACCGGTTTGCCCGTCCGTCCGTCCGCCCGTCCGTCCGTCCGTCCGCCCGTCCGTCCGCCCGTCCGTCCGTCTGTACCCACGCTATCTCTGCAACTCTTAGTCCGATTTGAAAAATTCTCTTTGCATTGGGAAGCTTGAAATATGCGAATGATGATCCTTTATTTTGTTTTTGTTTTTTTACGATGTACAGTTTCGCCGCTAGAGGGCGTAAATGCAGATGATCTCGAATTCAAAAATACGTTTTATTCCACATATTTGCTTCTAACCATCCGATTGAAAAAAATATTTTATCTTTCGATTCCATTTATATCAAAGAGTATTTTAGATATAGTTACGTTTACAAATTACGCATAGATTTTCCGCTAGAAGGCGTAAAAGTGAATTACATTTTTCCCTAGAACTCTTCTTCTAAAACTCCGATTTGAAAATTTTTGCTTCAGCGAATGCACCTCGTGATGGAAACTCTTTTGCATATAATTTTAAATTTTTTGGTAAAGAATACTTTATCCACCAGGGTGCGTAAGTGTTAATTTTTGCTTCTGATGTATTTGCCATAAAATCTGAGCTTCTAAAATATCGATTGAAAAAATTATTTTGTGGACCGATGCCACTCACATCGGTAAACCTTTTTGGAATATTTTCTTCGTAAAATTTTCACAGTTTCTCCGCCAGGGGGCGTAGATGTATATTTTATTTTTGCCAATATCTCTAATTCTAGGAGTCCGGTTTGAAAAATTCTTTTTTTGTTGGATAGTGTTGTCAGTGTGACACGTTTGTCATATAATTTCAAAATTTTCAAGTGATTCATAGACTTTCCGCTAGGGGGCATAGTGGTAAATTGGGTTTTCCCCTATATCTCTGCTTCTAAATCTCCGATTTAAAACATTCTTTCTGCACCGGATACAGCTCCTGATGGGAAATCGTTTGCACATAATTTCTAATTTTTGTAAAAAAAATAGTTTGGCCGCCAGGGGGCGTAGACCTTAATTTCCGCTTCTAATGTATTTGCAGCAAAATATGAGCTTTTAAATTTTCGATTGAAAAAAACGTCGTTTGCAGACCGATGGTACTCCTGTCAACAAACGTTTTAGAAACGTTTTCTCCTTAAAATAATGCATGGTTTCTACGCCAGGGGGTGTAGTGTATATCTTATTTTTGTCAATATCTCTACTTCTAGGAGTCCGATTTGAAAAATTCCTTCTTTGAAGGATAGTGTTTCCAGTGTGACATGTTTTTCATATAATTTCAGAATTTTCAAGTAATTCGTAGACTTTCCGCTAGGGGGCGTAAAGGTAAATTGCTTTCCCCCTACATCTCTTCTTCTAAATCTCCTATTTGAAAAATTCTTTCTGCACCGTATACAGCTCTTGATGAGAAATCCTTTGCACACGATTTACAATATTTGTAAAAAACGGTTCGGCCACCAGGTGGCGTAAGTCTTAATTTCCGCTTCTGATGTATTTGCAGCAAAATATGAGCTTCCAAAATCTCGATTGAAAAAAAAGTCGTTTGTTGACTGATACTAATCATGTCGACAAACGTTTTAGTAACATTTTCTTCTTGAAATAATGCATGGTTTCTATGCCAGGGGGCGTAGATGTATATCATATTTTTGTCAATATCGCTACTTCTGGGAGACCGATTTGAAAAATTCCTTCTTTGTTGGATAGTGATTCCGATGCGAAATGTTTTTCCTATAAATTCAAAATTTTCAAGTAAATCATAGACTTTTCGCTAGGAGTCACAAAGGCAAAGTGCGTTTTCTGCGTAATTTCTGCTTCTAAAACTCCGATTAGAAATATTCTTCCTGTATCGCATACAAGACCTGATGGAAAATATTTTTCACATAATTTCTAATGTTTGGTAAAGAATGGTTTGGCCACCAGGGGCATAAGTGTTAATTTCTGCTTCTGATGTATTTGTGGCATAATCTGGGCTCCTGAAAACTCGACTAAATTTTTTTTTCTTGGACCGATACCGCTCGTATGGGAAAACCTTTTGGAATACTTTCTTCCTAAAATAATGCATGGTTTTCCCACCAGGGGACGTAAAGTCACACCTTATTTTTGTCGATATCTCTGTTTCCAAGAGTCCGGTTTGAAAAATTCTTTCTATTTTGGAGAGCGTTTCCGGTGTGAAATGTTTCTCTAATAAATTCATGTTTTTCTTAACGCACAAGTCTGCAACCATAGGGCGTAAGCTCACGATTCCGTTTACAGCAATATCTGAGAAATTAAAAACCTGATTGAAAAACTTCTTTCTTCCGTCAGATACTATTGTCTTCCATACCGGTTCCATTGACTTTGAATAGCTTTGATAAATTTAATTTGCGTTAGAACGGATTCAAAAGACGTGCTCATTACACCCGAAAATTCGGTGTCATCTTTTTTGTTTCACTTTCCGCCAGTTTATTTTTATTAACCTCTTCCGCTACTGGTTAAGTATAGCTTAATAATAATGTCTGTGTTGATTCCAGGGTGATGCACAAGTCTGTACGCTTTATTATATATTTGAGAAAAGATTACTATATAAATAAAAATCCTTACTCACAGAAATACAAACTACTTCTTTATAGCCACCTGTCAGCAAGTTGATCGATGTATCTTCGATACAATACCTGGTCTTTCGAGGGAGGAAATCTTCTGACAACCGTTTTTGACTTCTTCGAATAATCTAAGCGGTCTGCCACGAAAATGAGCAGAAGAACCTAGGTCCGGGCTTTACGCTGGATGAGGAAGTAGCTCGAATGCCAGTTCTTTTAAGCTGTCATTGGTGCAAAGTGACTACATTTTCAGAAACGGCGCACTGTTCATTGTGCTTTTTGATGATCACAAATGCAAACATGCAACATTCATGTTATAACGACGTAAATTTCTCCGTCATTTCTGTCCACGCCAGGATTCGAACCCAGATCCCCTCATTCCGGAATAAGTCACTCTACCAATTGAGCTACGCGGACGTTTTTATTCTGATTCCTATCTGCCTTTATGTCGTGTGCGTCCTTCTGGCAGGTACGTCACATCTCCTGGTACGTTACAATGTCGACTAACTATTGAACTGTAATGGCTACACTATATTTGACGGGGGCAAGCCGATTTGTGGAAATGTCTGTCCTGCAGCGATTGCTTTCGGTCACACTTTTGTTGCTGGCATCTGCCATGCGAAGTACTTCTTAAAAGCTACGACCGCGATTTCCCATCGAGTGACGGAAACCCAGCCAGGAGAGCTGCCGACGACTGTCACACTCATCAATTCCTCCATCACGATTGGTTACGGTCGCTATGGATTCCTTTGGTAGATCTAGTTTCAACTTCCTTCATTCTACGGAGATTTTTGAGTCTATGAGAATGGAAGTATTGACATTCTAGATAGGACACTTTGATTGGAAAGTGTTGAAGACAAAAGAGGAAGACATACGAGTTTTATGAAGCATACGCGGACTTGTTTACAACACGGAGTCTCTACTACGGAACCAGCGGCTTAACCTGACTTCCGAACCACGGCTGTTGTTTGGCGACAGAAGGACACAAACCTGAAAACCTCCGACCCCAAGTTGAATGCGGTAACCACTAGCCACCCGTGGTTTTGTGCAGTCATCACAGCATCGATAGGACTGTGTGAGTCATGTGACTGCATGTTGTCCTCGGGAGACACATTTTGCATGTCTGTGGTATCTTCCGGTTGATAATAACTGGAGGTGTTACTATCCGCCCTCCCAGCAAAAACACAAGTGTTGGGAAACTACTAGCCACCAGCTGGCAGTGATGGGTCGCTGCTGGCTGAAATCTGCCACTCATGGCCCGGTAGCGGTCCTTTGGTAGCAGCGCCATCCGTTGGCAGCCATTGATCGCCCTGCAGCTTCGCCGTGAATTGCGAGCCACCAAGCAAGTTGCACTAGTGGCCCATAGCTGACAACCGACGAAACCCCAACACCAGGTGGAAGCAACGGAACTGCGCATGCGCAGAAGCAACTCGTGCAGTGTCTCTCGTGGTTCCAGTTAGTTGAAGACGACGCTATCGCCATCGTGTTATTTTAGTGGATGTTAAGGGTTAAGGGGGAAAAAAGCATTTATAGAGAGGCGAATTAATTTCCTGATGAAATGTCACGTCGGCGACGGTATCAGATTAAGCCATGAAATACTAGATTACAGCCATAAAATACACCCACTCCATTCCCATGAATAACAAGAAATAATTTCTGTGTAATCTTTCGTTTTAACATTCGCTAAACTGCTTGAAACAAAAGTCCTGGAAAAACATTAAAAAAGCGTTTTGTTGAAACAAAAAAAAAAAAAAAAAAAAAAAAAGGAATTATACGCGTACAAAATTTATCAAATTATTTGAAAAAAAAAAAAAAACAGCAACGCTATGTGGATATAATGTACTCATCCATGGGTTGAATACACAAGACTGGAGGAATTCACTTCTAAGAATAACGAGAAGTAAAATAAAATATCTTTCCTCTTTAAAACAAATGTCGCTTCGGACAGCGGAAAGGAAAGACACAACGTTAAACATGTAACAGAATGTGACATGAACGGGTAAATATATTAATTCAACAATCGTCTTTCAATACAATAAGGACATCTCGAAACTTTGGAAAGCGCCTTTAAGTTGGTTCACTCGTTGAAAAAGTGAAGTTCCACTAAGGTAAAAAACAAAACAATCGTACGTTGAAAAAATAAATTTATGAATTATATGAAACTGACATTTATGAAAAATACCTCGCAATCGCTGAAAAGAAGGGTCAGCTTCAAGCCATGCTCGTGCTTCCCAAGTCAGTCCAGTTGGTAGAGCGCCCGCTTCCCACGTATACAGTCCTTGGTTCGTTTCCAACCAGATCCAAAGGCCGTTTTTCTGGACTTTTTGATAAAATTTCCCCAGCGCAGTGCTATAATTCAGAAGTTTCGTAACGAGAAAAAAAAAGTAGTTGTAACTTTGGGGAACTGCGGTTATCCTTTTTTTTTTTTTTTTTTTTTATGGATACTACTGGGGAATTGGCGGACAAGATCCGGCAAGCCATCAGTTACGTCACGTGATTGCCGGCTGCCACTAGCGGGAAATTAGCGGACCACATTAGGCTAGCCATCATTTATGGCATGTGCTTGCAGGGCCGCTGAAGGGCCACTTGTTGCAGCTACTGCCTGTGATGAATAACTGATGGTCCTGGCATATGACAACTGATGGGGGTGGCAACTGTTGGTCAGCTGCTGGCCTGAACTGCTGGCCCTTTCTGTTGGCCGTCCGGACATTTTATTGAAGGTTCGGCAGTGGCAACATAGTGGTGGGCCAGCAAGACTGTTTTTGCTGGGTTCATAACAAGAGAAAAGCCAGTACCTTTAATCACCATTCTCTCAGAGAATTTAGTTTCAATTTAGCTTCCATTTAGGCGGGCATTAGGTATAATCCAAGAAGGAGAGAGTAGGTAAAGGATTTGCGTCGCTATACTTATGAATGAACTATCTCACTCTTCGAACTACAGATAATAAGCAGCAACAAAACGTGTATTCCTGGAAAATATACACAACTCCGGCCTTCATACTTCGGTGGCTCTAGACGAAATTTAATTTGGCGGCCCCATAATATTGCTTTTGACTGAAAAGCGTGCATGGTTCCTAATAGTTGAAATATCAACTTTCAATTAAATTTGAATAACAAATGTTTTTCTCAATGACAGGAAAACAAAATTTAAAAAAATGCATGTAAGTTATTGAATTTGTGAGCAAAAGTATTACCTGTAATTTATACTTACACGAATGCTGCCTACTACATACTTCTTTGTAAATATCAATGAACATTTGTAACGTACCAGGAGATGTGACGTACCTGCCAGAAGGACGCACACGACATAAAGGCAGATAGGAATCAGAATAAAATGTCCGCGTAGCTTAATTGGTAGAGCAACTTATTCCGGAATGAGTGGACCCGGGTTCGAACCCCGGCGCGGATAGAAATGACGGAGAAATTTACTTCGTTATAATGGCGCCCGAACTATCCGGATGACCCGACAGTTCACAATCTCGCAATGGTGTGATGTTATTTCCACACCCCGAAATAGGAAAAATAAGAGCAGCACTTCGAAAAAAAAAAAAAAAAAAAATAAGGGGGAGATGATGTAACGTACCAGGAGATGTGACGTACCTGCCAGAAGGACGCACACGACATAAAGGCAGATAGGAATCAGAATAAAATGTCCGCGTAGCTTAATTGGTAGAGCAACTTATTCCGGAATGAGTGGACCCGGGTTCGAACCCCGGCGCGGATAGAAATGACGGAGAAATTTACTTCGTTATACATTGTTTTCGTGATTAGGACTGCATAAACGTTTTGGTCACATATCTGAAGGTTTGACATTAAGCACACTTCTTACAACTGTGATAGAAAACTCAAACGCGAAAAAAAATTCTTACTGTTGTAATTTTTATAATTTACAAAACAAAATTAATCGTTTCTGAATTTTAGAATATGTTTGCGGGTGCTACACATAAAAATGTGATTTTTTTTTATTGTGGGTCAAAGAAACAAATTTTCTTGGCAACATCTCCAAGAATCTGAGATAGGTGGAAAGAAAGAAGCAATATACACGATCGAGTTACATTATTGTGTCCACCAGCTAATATCCAGAGGAACCGCCGAGTGCAGCGCGGACAGCAGCTAGATGGGCTGGGAGTGACTCAATAAGGTGCAGGAAGGTGTTCACAGGTATGTGGAGCCATGCTGACTGCAGTGCATCTGACCGCTGCTGGAGGGTGCGCGGAGGAGGATCCATAGAGCGAACAACACAATCGAGGTGGTCCCACAGATACTCAATTGGGTTTAAGTCTGGGGAATTAGGGGGCCAGGGAAGTACTTTCAAGTCTTTATCGTGTTCTCCCAACCACTCTCAGACATTTCTAGCTGTGTGACACGTCGCATTGTCGTGCTGGAAGATCCCATCCGTCCCAGAAAAGGCAATCAGGATGTATGGGTGTACGTGGTCTGGAAGGTTGGATTCATAACGAATTCGGTCCATAGTGCCTTCCACAGGAATCAGTGGACCCAGGGAATGCAACGAAAACATTCCCTAGACAATAACGCTGAGCCCACCAGCTTGTGTTCTTCCAGCAATTGTTGCAGAGTGTTTGTTAGTTCTTCAGCAATGGTTGGAGAGCGACGAATCAGAAAACTTAACTCATCGGAGAAGACAATTCTTTGCCAATCAGAGGAGGTCCAATTCCGATACTGCCATGTAAATGTAAGGCTGTTCTGCCGATGCACCTTCGGTAGCATAGATGCAGTGACCATCCGTCTGCATCGGAATCCCATACGCAACAGGGTTCGCTGAACTCGGGTTTTAGACACACTTCCGGTAGCCCCCTGGTTCATTCGGCCAGTGAGTTGCTCCACTGTAGCGTGTCGATCAGCCCTCACGCACCTTCGCAGCCGACGTTCACCTCTCATCAGTGGCACGTGGTGCTTCGCAGTTTCCACGTCGCTTATTCGCAATGGTGCCATTTCTACAATCACGATACACTTTAACCACAGCAGCACGTGAACAGTTCACAAACTGCGCTGTTTCAGAAATACTACCACCCTTGGCTCGAAAGCCAATAATCGTCCCTTTTTGCAAATCTGATAAATCGCTTCTTTTATCCATGACAGCTACGAGACATATGTTTTCAGTATGCCTACAGCACGCCTTATATACTCTCCAAGCCAGCTCACGACACTGGCCTTCTTTCATTGGCTACGCGCTGTTGGCATCAAAAGTAGGAGGTGGTCACAATAATGTGACTCGACTGTGTAATTTTCAGTTGATATTGAAAATAGTCCAACTAATCGTTTTTGAGCCATTGCCGATTTTAAACGCTTTGAAAAACTTCACTCTTGCCACCGTGGCTTGTGGTCTAAGCGCTGTCCTCCGACCATTCGTCCAAGCTGGGCTCGAATTCCAGCGAGGTATGAATGACGTGTTTGTCTTATATCCCTGGTACCAGTGGCCCCAAATTAGGGGCGCGTGATTGCTTATAGGCTACTGAGTTGCTCATGGTGGTAGTCAACCCCATCCCCCAATAACAACCTTTATGTCACGACATTTCGACTGTTTATCTTATAACGAAGTAAATTTCTTCGTGATTTTTGTCCACGCCGCGCATCGAATCCCTGTGCCCTCATTCCGGTGTAAGTCGCTCTCCCAACTGAGCTACGCGAACGTATGTTCTCGCTGCTATCTGCCTTTATCTCATGCGCGTCCTGCAGTGCAGGATCGTGGCATCTCCACCCCCGAAAGTAAGCCGGGGGCATGGTCCACGGGTCAGCCGGGACCATGAGTTGTGACGTATATTCTACACTGCCGGACAATTGCTAAGGACGGATGACCATAGCAACGATAGCAACCATAAAATGGAAGGCAGGAAAATGTGGAAATTAGCATAAGTGCGGGATACAGTAAGACGTAAGCAAATTTTGGATTGCCGAACTTGTTCGTGACGTCATAGCGCTGATAAGAGATGTAAAGGATTTGACGCGTATTGACCGTTGTTGTTCAAACGCAAAGTTGAAAGGGAAAGAATTAATTGACGAACTTTCAATTTTCAGTATGTCTTCCCGACATCACCTAGATGATTTTACGCGTGGCCGTATTATTGGCAAGATTGAAGAAGGGCGAAAAATAACAGATGTTGCCAGGGAGTTCGACGCCAGCCACAGTGTTGTTTCAAGGCTTTGGAAATCATTTCAAATAAATGGAGAGTGTAGCAAACGTCACGGGGGAGGTCGTGTTCGCAGTACGACACCTGCAGAAGATCGGTACATAGTGCTATCAACAATAATACACCGGCGCAGCACAGCTAGTGAGGTAGCAAATCAGTTTATGGCTGCTACTGGCAAGCGGATCTCCCGAAAAACTGTCGCCAGACGTTTGCATGAAGGAGGACTATACGCCCGCCGTCCTGTTGTGTGCATCCCATTGTCCAGACGTCACCGTACCGCCCGTTTGCAATGGTGCCATCAACATCGCAATTCGACTGATAACGACTGGTCTGCTGTCCTCTTCTCAGATGAGAGTAGATACAGTCTATCGTCTGATTGTCAACGACAACTGATCTGGCGTGATAGTGGTACTGCATATTGTCCAGCAAACATACAAGAAAGGGACCGATATCCGACATGTAGTGTCATGGTATGGGCTGGCATCATGATCAATGGCCGTACGTCCCTCTATGTGCTTCTATGTGCTTCTAACTACCATTGTCCAGACGTCACCGTACCGCCCGTTTGCAATGGTGCCATCAACATCGCAATTCGACTGATAACGACTGGTCTGCTGTCCTCTTCTCAGATGAGAGTAGATACAGTCTATCGTCTGATTGTCAACGACAACTGATCTGGCGTGATAGTGGTACTGCATATTGTCCAGCAAACATACAAGAAAGGGACCGATATCCGACATGTAGTGTCATGGTATGGGCTGGCATCATGATCAATGGCCGTACGTCCCTCTATGTGCTTCTAACTGGGACTATGACTGGCCAACGATACATTAATGATGTTCTGCTACCTCATGTTCGCATGTTCCGTGGTGCTGTCGGTGATAGATTCATTTTCATGGACGACAACGCAACATGTCATCGAACAGTCGCTGTCCAGGAGTGTCTTGAGAGCGAGGATATTCAACGCCTCGTATGGCCAGCACGTTCTCCAGATCTGAATCCCATTGAAAATGTGTGGGATGCTTTGGGGAGGAGTCTTGCTGGTCGCCAATGACCTCCAATAAACAAGGAACACCCTCATCCGTGCACTGACAGAGGAATGGGATAAATTACCCCAACAGCTTCTTGATAATGTTGTGCAAAGCATGACACGACGTGTGGAATCTTGCATCGCCCTCCATGGTAGCCATATCCCGTATTGACATCTTACGCCGGAACGCCTGCTGACGGTAATTGCATTTTTCACGTTTACGTATTCTGCACAAAATGGCCTGTTTGTCCCTTGAGCACGTTCCAAAGCCTTCTGGATTTCAGAGCACAATAAATTGTCTTTCTCGTAATGTCCTGGCATTCTGACTTTATTTTATTTTACTTGGCAGCCAACCACACTTACTTTTTTATGCGCTATATAGCCGTTTATGATCCGCCCTTAGCAATTGTCCAGCAGTGTAAATTAACTTTCCTTTTTAGTTTCTTTCACTATGTAAATCTTGAGTTTATTCTCAGTTATTCTTCACTCTTAACGTGATATCTTTTCTCTCAAACGAATACTGTTGGCAATACAATTGAGGTTGAATGAACGTGCCGTATGCCTGATTTGATAAGAACGAGAGATAAAAGCGACGACTAAACTGTTGTAAGAGAGCGATTATTGAGTGCGTTGTAAAGCGAGCGTTGTGTTAATAACTGTGAAGCTGTATGGTGTGTTTAAATATTGATACTTTTCTGTTACGGACGTGCTACAAGCTTGAATAAAGCATCTTTTCCCTAAGTTTGACTTCTGTTGTTTACATGTTTCGTCTGGCCGTTAAGGTTTCTTTCATTTAGGAACTATTTCTTAGTATGTTGTTGTTATAAATTAACGTAGAAGTACGAAAAGACTTCTACGTCATAGAGTCGCTATAGGAAGTCATCTGCTGGAGAACGTACGTTGGATAAATCCCATTCAATTTGGTGTGTGGTACGTAACATCACACACATTTATTTTTCGAAGCGCTGAAGAAGGGATTCTGTTATTTTTCCTGTCTCGCGGTGGGGAAAGAACATCACTCCATTGCGAGAACTTTAACGGCCAGGTCATTCTTGAAGTTCGGGCGCCAAAATAACGAAGTAAATTTCTCCGTCATTTTTGCCCGCGCGGGGCATCGAACCCCGGTGCTGTCATTCCGGAATAAGTCGCTCTCCCAACTGAGCTACCTGAACGTATGCTCTCGCTGCTATCTGCCTTTATCTCGTGTGCGTCCTGCGGTGCAGGCACGTCACAATCGTTCCAGGTATTTTATTTATTTCCCCTTTTCCCCCGTTTAAAATTGGATGATGACAAAAAAATCAACATGTGGTTAAATAAAATCCACAGCCCCTATAATTGGCAGTCCTAGGCAGCCGCCATGCTCGCCTGTGCTGGAGGCTAGCCCTGAATACAGAGTGTGTCTCAAAATGAGGTATACAACTGTGCAGGACTACAGGGAATAACTCCTAAGACATACAGGAGTTGAATCAGTCACGTGGAACACAGCAAGTTTCTGCCACGTCAATGGATTACCTAATTCCGCCACAGGAGGGTGTTCCACATCAAACGCTTGCGAAATGGCGACTTTCAAAGGTACAGAGTTTGTGTGTTTTGTTTTGAGGAAACAAAGTCTGCGACACAATGTCAGAGGAAATTTCGCACGCAATACGGCAAAGAACCTTCGAGTAGGCATAGGATCTACGCGCGGCACAATAATTTTGCTAGAAACAGGCTGTTCTATTCGTCATCCGATGTCCAGCGGTTGGCCACGCGCCTCAGACGCTGTTGTGGACAAAGTGCGCGAGAGCTTCGTTAGACGTCCTCGAAAGTCAACGAGACGTGCGTCTCAGGAAACAGCCATTCCGCATGTCACTGTGTGACACGATCTGCGACATCGTCTGCATTTCAAGCAGTATAAATTTACCATCGTGCACCATCTGAAGACAAACGATGGCAAGATACACACAGATTTCTGTTAGGAAATGATCAGTCGGATAGAAGAAAATGAGAACTTTCTCGAGACGATCATTTTCAGTGTATAACGAAGTAAATTTCTCCGTCATTTCTGTCCACGCCAGGATTCGAACCCGGGTCCCCTCATTCCGGAATAAGTTGCTCTACCAATTGAGCTACGCGGACGTTTTATTCTGATTCCTATCTGCCTTTATGTCGTGCGCGTCCTTCTGGCAGGTACGTCACATCTCCTGGTACGTTACAAGTGACTGTGATGTATATTCTAATTTAACTTCCATTGTTAGTTCCTTTTCCTATGTAAATTTTAGTTTGTTCTCCTTTATACTTACCAAACTTAACGTTATGTCTCTTCCCTCAAACGAGAATACTGTTGGCAACACCCTGAGGTCGGAATAAGTATGTGTGGCCGGATAAGAACGATAAATAAAAAGGCAATGCAGCGATTGTTTAAAGAGAGATGTTGGCTGGTGAACGTTAATGCTTCTTTTGGATACGCGACTGCTTAATTGCCGTTTGAGTATTTGTGAAGGTTACGTGTTCCACTTAAATAACAGTGTTAGGTTCTAGCGGATATTAATTCTAGTTCCAGTGTTGTGTAGTTAATTGATTGTGTATATTAATCCATGTTTTCGTGTTCTCACCTTGTCGAAGTGCAAATAATCCAGGCCGCCCCGGTGGCGCAGTGGTCTAAGCGATGGCTTCTGATCATTCGTTCCAAAGAAGTCCGGGTTCGAATCGCGGTGAGGCATGGATGTTGTGTTTGTCTAAAGGCACTGGTTATCTCCATTCCCCGGAACCAGTGGCCCTAAATTAGGGACGGGAGACTGCTTGTAGCCCACTGAGTTGCTTACGGTGGTCGTTAAACCTCCAATAATAATAAAAAAATAATCAAGAGCTTATTGACAACAATAAAGTATTAGCTGTAAGTAACAACTTCCTGACTTTATTTGAGTGACTCGTATTTCACTATAGGTGAAATTTTGATCTATGTAGTGTTTTAGTAATTCAGCTACACACAAACGCTACATGACGAGTGCAGTTTTCACGTAAGTGATCAACACCCATAACTAAAGAATTTCGGGAAGCGAACATCCACACACCACCACAGAACATGTTCGTGACAGAACAAAAGTCAATTTTTTTTTATTTTGCGCCATGAGCTTGAAGAAAGTGTACGGACCCCCTTTATTTTTGCTGAGTCCACTGTGACGTATATTCTAAATTAACTTTCCTTTTTAGTTTCTTTCCCTATGTAAATCTTGAGTTTATTCTCTCAAACGAATACGTTTGGCAACACAATTGAGGTTGAATGAACGTGACGTATGCCTGAGTTTTGATAAGAACAAGAGATAAAAACGACGACTATCTATTGCTTGTGAGCGTTGTGTTGTAAACTGATTATTGATAGGAGTGTTGTGATAATGTGTGGTGTGTGTGGAGTTTAGTGCAATATGCCATGCTACGATGTGTTTTCTACATCCTGAATAAAGCACATTTTCCGTAAGTTTGACTACTGTTGTTTACATGTTTCGGCTGGCCGTTAAGGTTTCTTTCATTTAGGAACTATGTCTTAGTATGTTGCTGTTTGAAAATAACGTAGAAGTAAGACAAGATTTCTACTTCGTTATACCACCGTTACTGGTATTGTGTATCTCGACATGCTGCAAGAGTACCTCATCTCGTAATTAGACGACGATGGCCACGACGGACGCTTACACTTCCAGTAAGATGGCGCACATCCGCATTAGCTAAATGACGTAAGGTTGTCAATCTAAACATCCATTTTCCAGATAGGCGGATTGGTTGAGGTTCTCCTGTTTCATGACTACCTCGTTTCTGCGATCTTACACCCCCTAGAATTTTTTGTATGGGGCTTTGCTAAAGATCGTTTCTATGTACCACCACACCAACAAATATCGATGAGCTCCTTACAAGAATTACTTCCACCATTGCTGCTGTTACGCCTGATATGCTATGCCGCGTGTGGCAGGAAATTGATCACAGGTGGGACGTCTGCAGAATTACTGGAGGCAGTCACATCAAAATTTGACTCTCTGTGTTGAAACTTCAAGTGTTATTCTACATTTGCACAGTAAGTTCATCTGTTAGTAATTCCTTTCTATTGTTTTTCAAAGTTGTATACCCCCTTTTGAAACGCCCTGTATATATCAGAACTAAGACGCCCTTTTTCTTATTCACCGAATAGACACTGGATAAAATGGCCTTTGAATATTCTAATTAATTGCCATTGTTTAAAGAGCGGTCCATCTTTTTCGCGCTACACCAATATCCTTTCAATGCCCTGTGGCCTTTTTCACTTTTACCTTACGTTTAGTACAATCGTTTTTCTTCAAACCACGCATAAATGCGATTTTTATAAAAGGTAATGTTGAAGTAAAACGACCATGGAACAAACACACACACACACACACACACACACACACACACACACACACACACACAAAAACGCTAATTCAGGGAGAAAAATCCTTAAAGCGGAATTTCAATTTACTTGTACAATTAACACCTTTAACATATTTTTTCAAGATGGGATCTTTCTTTTAAAGATCTTCGGCTGCCTCATTCTAATTCTTCGGTGATGTGCACTTCTGCATCTTAGATGAGTAATACAAACAAATTTAAAGAAATGGCATATTAACTTAAGAAAACTTCTCAACCGTTATTTCGATGTTGCACTGAAATCCATAAATTTCGTTACCGAGGAATAACTCAAAGTTGACACACACCACAGCAGAACAGGTTTTCTGAGTACGTTTTAGTTTTCTTATAGCATTTAACCCCTTTCTTTTACTTACCATCTTGTATTCGCGAAGGGGCTTCGTTTTCCTTCTGTTTTTCTATTTCTTCAGAGGTGTACGAGTCAAATCTATACGTCGTTTTCTCGTGTAAGACTTGCAGATACTTTTGCAACTGGACATTGTCGCGGATCTCACGCACTTTCTCTGACTCATTTCTCTCTAGTTATTTCGAAAACCATTTTGAACGCTGTTTTAATTCCTTCGGTGTCGGCTCTATATCAATCAGTGATGGAAAGATGAAATGCATACAAACCTGAAAAATGTTAACATTACTGTCAATGCCACAAGAAGCAATAAGAGCACTGTAGAGAGACGACCTGGAACTGAAACAGTGACCCCAAAGTCACGACAAGTTTGATGCAATACATTAAACCATTTACTCACACAAGCTGATGAAAAACGCATTTTGTATAAATTGTGTACATGTTTTCCTTCTGCTTGAAATGAGAACGATTGCACAATACGTTCTCATCTCTACCGAGCAGTCATAAACCTAAAACTTTGTTTCATTCTGCAAAGAAAAGAAAAAAAGATATCCTTGCAAATTGGTGTGCTTTTGCAAGCAGTCATGAAATCTTTTGGGAAGGGTCCAATGAGCTGTACTGAGTTCACTATTGGTTTCGGCAATCCAATTTTTTAAAGGCAGCGTTCGTATATGAATTGCTCAGTTATTTCATATTCGACCTTTTTCTGAGAGGAGTACGGCCGATAGAGCACAAATTGCATGCAGGAATGACTTTGCACCTTAAGCAGTTTCGTAAAATTGTCTACAGAAGGCAAGGAAAGAACAGCTGCCGAAGTAGTCACCGACTAGGCAAGGAAAGAACATCTGACGAATTAGTCAAGTACTTGGCAGGGAAAGAATCGCTTGTAAAGTAGTTACGAACTAGACAAGGAAAGAACCGCTGACGAAGTAGTCACTTACTTGGAAAGGAAAGAACTGCTGACAAAGTAGTCACGTACTTATACTCCAAATCACCCTATGTATGTATTGTCGTTAAAAGTAGGAAAGCCAGATCACAGCCTCTCCGTGGAACTAAAGAATGGTATCAATCCGCGTTACACTGCATTCCTGCTGTGTCCTTTTTGTCAAGTAATTACTCCCACAACAATTTGAAGAATTTCTCCGGACTTCGAAGACATTCTTTCCCTACTGCTGCTTAGGTATCAACCACTCCATTAGAATTTTCCGATTGATAATGTATTGTCTATGTGTTGCGAATGAGTAGAGAAGTCTTCCACCCCTTCTTCCCTCCCAAAGTTACGAACATTTCTGTGCTGCACAGTTAGCGGTTGTAAGTGTGAGGCTCTTGATTGAGTAACTCTTCATATCAAATCCATTTCTAAAAACGCTCTGACATTATGAATTTGCCGCACCGGTGGCGCAGTGGTCTAAGGCGCTGGCCTCTGATCGTTCGTCCGTAAGGGGTCCGGGTTCGAATCCCGGTGAGGCATGGATGTTGTGTTTGTCTTACGGCACCGGCTCTTTCCCTTCCCTGGAACCAGTGACCCTAAATTAGGGACGGTCGACTGATCATAGCCCATTGAGTTGCTCACGGTGGTCGTTAAACCTCCAATAAAAAAAACACTATGATTTTTTTTAAATAGCAATTTTTCCGTTCAACTTCCAAGCAAACAAAAATGGTTTCTGAAAAATAATTCTGTTGCTTTCGATCTAAATGCTAGTGAATAGTTTTCGTAGCGGAGGTAACTGTTTCATACTTCCACAGAGGTGCGCTCTTAGGCTGACACGTAGTACATGCAAGAAAAGAACAGCTGATGAAGTAGTCACGTATTAGGCAAGGAAATAACCACTCACGAGGTAGTTAAAGAGAGAGGAACGAAGTTTTTGGTGCAGATAGGCATAATCAAACAGCGAAAGGAACTACATTCACTCTGGGCCGTGGAACAACTGAAAATCTAAAGTGCCTTCGTACGAATTGACAGCTGAGCAATCTAAAATGTCAAAACGCACATGAAAAATAGGTTTCACATTGTACCGAACTCCGGAACACAACATGGTAACTTATTGATCTCAAAGATTACAGTCTTGTGGCACTTATATACTAGTATATATATATTAAGGTAATACAACGTTTTTGTCACAACTATTTCTTTTTTCAAGCCGAACATGGTTTCGCTGGGTATTGACCTAGCTTCGTCCTGATGAAGCTAGGTCAAAACACAACGATACCATGGTCAGCTTGAAAAAGAAATAATTGTGACAAAAACGTTGTATTGCCTTAATATATACACTATCTACCAACAAGTAATTAGCCACCTGTGCTAGCAAAGGAAAACGAAGTTTATTCACCTTCAATAGTTGGTGGAGCCTCCACGAGCGACAATTACAGCTGCGACCCTCCGGGGCATACTCTCAACCAGGCGTTGTACGACGGTTAGCAGTATTTTCTTCCACTCGGCTTGGAGAAGACAGGTCAGTTCCTTCACCGATTTCGGACGGTGGTTGCACCCCTTAAGTCGACACTCCAACTCGTCCCAGAGGTGCCCGATAGGGTTAAGGTCCGGGCTCAGTCCATTCGATTAACCCCATTGTCACAATACCAAGCCATGGTGGACCTCGTAACATGACAGGTGGCATTGTCATCCTGAAACTAACATGGGTCCATCCCGTAAAACTGCCACAACGTAGGAAGCGCATGGTCATCCAAAATGGTGCAGTAGGTCTCGGCGTTGAGTCTACCAGGAATTGCGACCAAGGGTCCCGTGCCATACGAGGAGAAACACTCCCATAGCATAATTCCACAGCCGCCGAACTTCACAGTTGGCACAATACATTATGGCAGGAGGCGTTCTCCAGGCAGACGCCAAACCCAGACCCTGCCATCCGAACGGTAGAGGGTGAACCTTGATTCGTCGCTCCAGAGAACCTGTTTCCACTGTTCAACGGTCCATTGTCGACATTCTTTGCACCACGTTAGCCAAGCAGCGCTATTGGACTTGGTGATCAAAGGCTTGTGGGCGGCAGCACGTCCATGATAACCGAACAGATGGGCTTCCTTACGAATGGTATACATCGAAAGAACACTCCCGGATGCCTGTTGAAACTCCTCGCGGATGTGGCCCATCGATTTGGTGCGGTTCTTCCGAATTTCTCTGGCCAGCACCCGTCGGTCTCTAACTCCCACTTTTGTGTGTCTACCGGATCGGGTCACATTCCGACAGTCACCTCTCATCTTTTACTTGCCAATCACGTAGGTCACTGTCGATTTTGGGTACTTCAACTCGCTGGATATGTCATGTATGGATCGGCCATTTCTGTGATACCCGACGATTACAGCTTTCTCGAAATCAGGGAGCTCCGAACTGCGTGGCATCTTGCATGCGACTGGTTGCTTTGTTGTTTCCCACACAATATTGAACGGCGGTGGCCATGACGTGTATCAGGACCGCAGATATCGTCGATTGCAGGGGTGTCCAATTACTTGTTGGTAGATAGTGTATATGGTAATTTAGTATGGTTTCGAGACTTGCGTGAGAAACTGAAAAGCTCAGCTAACCTAATGAGGTAGCACTGTATTCTTGTATCCGAGAACTCGCAATTTGAGTACAGCATTCTGGGCACCTTTACTATGGATGACACGGATTAATCACTTTACATTTACCAAATTATTTGCGTAAAACACGAAAACCCTAGCAGAAGTACGAAATCCGGACTTAAGCTTCAGATAAAGTTATAGCAAAAGATGGCTCGCTCCATCGGTGGCGCATTGGTCTTCTGACCGTTGGTCTCGAGTCCTGGATGATATATCGGTAATATGCTTGATTCATACGGCACTAGCTTTCTTCCTTCCCAGGAATCAGTGGCTCTAAGTTAGGGAAGGGCGACTGCTTATAGCCCTTAGAGTTGCTCATGATGGTCGTTAATCCCCCTCGTCCCTCCCTAAAAAATGTTGGCTCGAAATACCAAAATTACTTCGCCGTTTTAACCCAAAAACTGAAGTTTCAAACCGCTGGAATACACCCAGTTCAATAGCATCAAGTCAGGAATAACTGAGCATATGAAAATGTTGTACCTAAAACTTGCCTTCGTTTCCGTCGATATTAAATATCATTCTTTCCTAATATTTTCGTATTTAATTGCAATAGTCTTTTCTGTCGCTTTATTTTCACTGATAAAGCGTTAAACATGTGTCAACATACATTAATCTTTCTGAAAATCAGATTTATCTAAATATTCATCATTTCACCCACGCCTTATATTAATACATGTAAATTATAAACAATTACAGAATGCTTATCTTTAAAACATTAAGACATTTTGCTAAGAAATCCAATTAAAGAAAACATTACAAAGTTTTCAACAATGTTAAAATATTTATTTGAATTTAATTCATTCTCTATTTGCGGAAAGGAATTCAACACAAAATTCACTGAGATCATATTTAGACAACATAAAACGGATAACAATCCTTCAACAAATTCATCACAATGTTTCATTCTCGGCAACAATGTCCCATTCTGATCCAGAGGAAACACAAAACGAATATTGACCTGTGAGAGTCATATGACAGAAGTTCAGCGATACTTCTAGACTAGCAGTAATAGCAAATCATAACAAAGTATATGAAATAAATATCATTTGTAACTTTATGTATCCCGGCATGACCACCACGCATTTTCTTTTGTGTGAGATGGAAAAGCAACAAATGTTACACCGTTGACATTTACGTTTGAGTGTGCATCATATAGAATTGTCATTTCCAATCTCTTTCAATAGAACCATGTATGTGAAACACTTTTTGAAATGTGATTGTGGAGTGTGAAAGTTTCTCCTGCAGTTTGGCACAGAGATTTCGAAAAGTGTTCTGAAAATATATAGAATCATCATGGTAAGTACAAATGCACGTACACAACTATGAGTCCCGAGAAGTGGGAAACATGAGTCACGCTTGAGATATAGAGGTCATGTGCTGTTGCTGTTGTTCCACAACTGGAGAAGTGCGATTGCTGTTCGGAGGTGTAGTCGCACAGTTATTGGTCATTTCAAATGGAGAGTTTCTGTTGCACAACAGCATATCTTTGAGTCCCGCAACTTCTGTTGCAAGTCGTTGCAACTCTGATCGCAACTGCATGTTTTCAGCCTGCAAGTCCATACGTGGTGCAGTCTTGTGAGATGATCGCCTGCTTACCCTTGCCATCTTACGCACCTGTGGATCTTCTAAATCGTGGTCATCACGCACTGGGCTTTCCTTACCACCACCATGTCCACTGCTGCTGTCTCCATCGGACGATGTGTCCTCTCGAGCACTACTCCGTCCACTGTCCGAATAGGATGTTGGCGTGTATGGATCTTTATCTCCAAGCAAAGTCTTGTGACGCAGTTTGTGAGGTAAACAGTAATGATGATGGGCATTAACCTGCACGGGTTCATCGCCTGATGACCAAGAGCATGTCGATACTCCACATACATCCACCGGAGAGGTTCTTGATGGTGATCCAGGTTCAACATTACTTCCAAATTCAACTGGGGCAGATAAGTGTTGCTGGATTACCGGGTGAGGGTGATGTGTCGGATGACTCATTGGTGGAGGTAATGGGCACTCTTTAATCATGCCATTCTCTTTATATTCTTCGTGTCCCCAGTGAACAGCTACTACCGGATTCGGTACTTGGATGTGTGGTGGCAGCATGTGATGGTCTGGATGTGCAGATGAAATTGCACTAGTGTGCAGCGGCGGGGAACTTGCCATGGCGCTTGAAGAGTTCAGAGCAGGCGTTGTGGACTGCTCAGAACTTACCAAAGCAGGCATTGTTACCACAGGAGATACTCCGGGAATTAACGAAGTGAGAATTTTATTCCTGCGGTTGCGAACTTCTAGAGGAGGGCAACTTAAATGCAAAGCAACCTGCTCATGATTCATCATGGGTTGGGGAGGAAGAGCAAACTTGTCTCTCAACGCCACGAGTTCAGCCCGAAGCAAAGCATTTTCTTTGGTCAGCTCCATCATCCGGGTTTCCAGTACCATATCATTGAGGCGTCTTTTTTCTCTTGAGCGTTTTGCTGCCTCATTGTTGCGTCGCCTTCTGTCCCAGTAACTTTCATCCTTCTTTGAATCAGGAATAAACTCTCTCTGCTTACGTGTGGGGAAAATGTCTTTGGTCTTCAATGCAGTTAAATCAACGGGTACTTCCAAACCGCTGCCGACTGGACTGGACCAAACAGCTGAAGGACTTCCGGAGAATGGGTTTGGTGTCATTCTCTCACTAGAAGTATTTGCTACAGGAGAATACGCAGATGACGACGTAATCACACTGGGTGAAAGTGGAGACTCCGAATGAAGTCTTGGCTCTTTAGCAGGTGGCTCATTAGCCGTTATCATCATTCCTATGTCATTGGATGATCTGAAACAAAAGAAAACTTGAATATAAGTTTCAACAAAACTTACAAACAATATAAAATCAAATATCGATATATGATCTTCTACAATATTTATACAAAAACTATTTCGTGAAATCATTTATTTGAAGGTACTATAAAAAACTAAATTCTACTTTCTGAGAAAGAAACTATTGTGATTTACAAGTAATGAACAAAACAGCGAACTCTTTATTGTTGTCAAACAAAATACTTGTAGTGTGGGATAATAGTTGATTGTGGACTAATATTTGTTTTACATGATAAGTGTTTATGGTTCAAACTAATACCACAGCATCAACTTCACTCACTGTACAGCATTAATCTGATTACAGGCTAAAGCTTAAACCTGCTGAAGTAAATTGCTTCACTGCAAAGCTTACTGAATTATCTTAGCTGAGTTGCTTTGATTGAATCCCGGATAGCATCATTTCGTCACAGTGGATACTTAACTAACAAAAGTCAACAAATTCAACACTATAAGCCATAATGGCCAGCAAAATGTCAAAGAAATCTTACAGGTTTCAGGCTTTTATTTCAAGCTCGTCAAGACGGAGAAATATGACACACCACGATCAAATAACTTGGTAACAGAATATAGCAACTGTAATTAAATCATCTGAATACTTTAACATGAGCACGTCGTTCGTTGATTAATTATACATCGCAATTTTCACATCATCAAAGGTTGACTAAAACAGGTTGAAGCCTTTTTGAACATCAAATCCTCAACATGACTTGAATAAGATACGTTACGAAACATAGCCTAATACATTTGATGATAAGAAATTGTCTGAAAGTTAACATTGCTTTCTTATCACTAAAATACATTGCCTCGAAGACGGATAATCACACTGCCTCTCGAAGATTGATCACATTCGTTCTTATCTTTTGCTTTCGACTAAGTAATTGCATTTTGACTTACTGCCAGAGTTGCCAAAAACACAAATTAGTCGAGAGAGAAAGTGTAGCGTTAAGATTGGAAAACGCTTAACAAGAATAAACCAAAATTTACACAAGAAGACAGGAATTAAAAAGGAAGGATAGATTACAACGTACGTCAGAGAAGAGTTAGTATCTGAAAAATGGAGCTCGGAAAATCCATTCACTGAAACTTCCTAAAATATAACATGTAAACTAACGTCCTAGAGTTCCATCACCGTTAAGGTCAATAAATGCGTGTCTCCGCTCACTACACTTATTGAAATAGTTTTCGTCCTCACAAAACAACTGTTAAATTAATTATAAAGATGGCAAAAAATAGAGTCAAAATGGTGAAATCATGAGAGTCCATATTTAGGCAGGAGTCAGTTGCATTCACTCTAATCCCTTCCCCTTACCTAAAGGGTCGGTTGCACTTAGATGGGAGACTACAATTGCGATCGACTACACTCACCCATCCCTTGCTTACTACAAGGGGAATGTCGAAGACCTGTGCGGGTGGAAAAGAGAACTGTAGCATTAGAAGATGTTGGACAATGCTTTGACGATCCCTGCAAAACACTGGTAGTATTCCTCAAAAAGCTATTCTAGACGCAACATGGAGTTCATGTACAGAAGGAAAGTGGGGAAAATGTTGATACATTGAGGATATGAATTTTATACAGCACTCAGTGGTCTGACTATCAAATCAAACAGAGGTGGGAATATGCTGCGAATAAATGACAGCTCTATAAATTCTAATTTGGATTATCTTTGCGAAAGAGACAAATTACTCGTGGATGATCCACTGCGTTGAAAATCGGCATAATACAATACTGGTGCTCTTTCTTCTTTCGAAGAGGATGTCGCTGCGTGAAATACCCAGAGACACCTGTGGCCTTAGAGCTTCTTCCATACCAGGAAGAAGCTCTGAGGCCACAGGTGTCTCTGGGTTACAATTAGTTCGTTCACCGGAAGAAGCTCTGAGCGCAACTAACCATTTTCGCAGATTATTTAGTGCAAAATATTCAGCATCCCGATATTTTAGGATTAAGAACAAGGTGTGATCAAAATTAATCAAAACCATATCTCTGATTTTAAAAATTGGACGCAGAAACTAGGTGGTTCCAATTTATCGCATTTTCTCGAAGCACACTATTAAACAAGCAATCCCCCTCCTTTTCGTATAGTGTACTATTTTTTCCATCGGGAGTTTCTCAGTATTGATTTGCTCCAAAAATAAGGAAAATTGAGTATATTTTGCATCAAGCCTTTCAGTTCAGCATGACTATGCGATTTAATGTCTGGAACTCATAAGAACTCTGAAGTTAATACATCCAAATTTATTAAAGTAGTTAATATCGAACATATTTACAGAAAATGTAGTTCGAAATACTATGTACTTTCTAGGAAAAATTCAAGCAACTTTTTATTTTTAAATGTTAATTTCGAACACATTTACACGATATTTTTTTACTGTTTGTTTGGGAGTTAATCGACCGCCGTGAGCAACTCGATGGGCTATAAGCAGTCGCCCGCCTATAATTTAGGGTCACTGACTCCAGAGAAGAGAGAGAGTCAGTGCCGTATGACAACATCCATGCCTCACAGGATTCGAACCCGAACCCATCTCGGGGAATGGTCAGAACCCAGCACTTAAGCAACTGCGCTACTGGGGCGGCAGAGAAAGCCTAGTTCAAACGACTGCGCACTTTTTAGGAAATTCAGTCTACTGTTTTTTCAAGTTAATTTCGAACACATTTACAAAAAATACAGTTCAAAGAACTGTATTTTTTAGGAAATTCAGTCAACTTTTTTTCTTTCACAATATGAGAAGCAGGAAAAATCATCCAAATGGATGCACCGACGTAAATTGGCTTCCGGATAGAAGAAAATCACTATCTCTTCTAGCTACACTGTAAATAACCAGAGTACAAGGGTTATCAATAAGTGAGAGCAGATCTTATCTTGACTAACATAAGTGTGTTGGACGACGCTTAGAGCAGAAGCACCTACAGGTCATAACGCTTAGCGTGAGGATTGCGGAAGGACATTAAAATCGAGAAGATGGTTTAATGTGGAAATGTTTCAAACAACATTTTACTACAACATGACGGTTCTGCTTAAATGGTTGCTGTAAGGTAAAATCTTACAGAAATATTGAAAATAGTAACTTAATTTTAGCGCATTGTCTCATGCAGTTACAACGCTACTACAACATGACGGATCTGCTTAAATGGTTGCTGTAAGGTAAAATCTTACAGAAATATTGAAAATAGTAACTTAACTTGAGCGCATTGTCTCATGCAGTTACAACGCTAAATAGCCGTCCCGTTTCAGAGTGGTTAGCCGCTCCCGGTTAAGAGTGGTTAGCCGCTCCCGGTGGCGCAGTGGTCTAAGCGCTAGCTTATGATCATTCGTCCGTGAAGGGTCCGGGTTCGAATTCCGTGAGGCATGGATGTTGTATTTGTCTTACGACACTGGCTCTCCCCTGGAACCAGTGACCCTAAATTAGAGACGGGCGACTGCTTACAGCCCACCGAGTTTCTCACGGTGGTCGTTAAACCTTCAATCAAAAAAAAAAAAAAAAAAAAAAAGAGTGGTCAGGGACTAACCTCGGGTTTCTAGCGAATCAGTCAAGCTGGGCCCGGATTCGGTTGAGGAATGGAAAATGGCCTCCTCCCACACCACCTCCTCTCGCCTTCTCGAACCTAAATTAGGGCTGGACGACTGACTATACGTTAGATGCTTACAGTAGTAATTAAACCACAAATAGCCGCCCCGGTGGCGCAGTGGTCTAAGCGATGGCCTCTGATCATTCGTCCGAAAGGGGCCCGGGTTTGAATCCCGATGAGGCATGGATGTTGTGTTTGTCTTACGGCACTGGCTCTTTCCCTTCCCTGGAACCAGTGACCCTAAATTAGGGACGGGCGACTGCTTATAGCCCATTGAGTTGCTCACGGTGGTCGTTAAACCTCCAATAAAAAAAAGACACAAATAAAAAGATGCTGAATATATTATGTTTTTCTATACATGATAAAATTTTGATTTGTAGGCTGAAGGCGTATTCTATACAAGATAAAAGTTTGATTTGTTGCCTTGAAGGCGTATTCATTTCAAGTCATGCTTTGCAGCACAATAACCTTTTGATGATCTGGAGCGATTCGCACATAACTGGCCACACTTAAACAATAAACGGAAATAATATTGAACAGAGAGGCAGGTTAGAAATCTATATTTCCGACAAAGTAGTAGCTCATAATAGAAGTCTAAATAGCTTTTCTGTGACCTGCTACCAGCCAAAACTGTTTAATGTTTTATGGCCGCACACAGCTTCAGACTAGGAAACTAGTGTTGCATCCATCACTGTTTTCGCTCACGTTCGTTAGTTGTTTCATGCATATACGGCGCACAATTACGATGGGACATGATTCAATTTACACGACCCTCCCCCTGTAGCTTAATGTAGTGCAATGCAAACACTCAAGTGGTCTGGTTAACTCGCTGTCAAGTTCCCATCTAAATTTCTGCTTTGACCTTCCATCCTGGCATCGGACATTTTCAATCTCTATTTTCTCTTCTTTTCCTCTGAGAGCTGAAAAACACTCTCCGTCGCACGGAGAATCGCCACAACTGCTTTTCTCTCCGAGTGCTAGATCAAGACTATCTCCTCTCCCCCTTCCGTAAGAAAAGCGCGGGCTACTTTCATGTTGCCTCATCCTCTCTCTCGAACCATCTGGGCAGTTATTGAAACCCTCATTATCGTGAATTTTATCCTCCTCGTGAAAAATACTTCATTAAAACCTAAAATTATGAAGAAAAAGCTGTGTGCTCGAATCTCTTGATGCCACAAAAGCTTTAAAACAGTTCACCACAACTCAGGTTCATGAACAGCAGATGCATGAGATGGCTAGTAATAGTGTTTTATCTGAATATCGGAAGCATCGCAGGGAGCGGTCATCTCCCCTCCCTCTTTAACTTCTGGCTGAAAACTAATAAAGTGACCATCTCAAAACCTGACCAAAACATTAACAAAAAGAGAAATGGTTTGATGTTATGAGATGATATTCACGAAGGTTTATTAATACTGACTTACTCTGAAATTAATGAGTCCAAAGTATACGTTCCTCAGTGGCGGTGTAGCCAGCACAGCTTGCGAGTAGCATGGGAGAGTAATGATCGAGAAGCAACGTATCTCCAATATAAGCCAACTGTATAACACGCTCTATACATATTACATTTTTAATTAGGCTGATGATAAATATTAGTAATGTGCTATTTAAGTATGCGTTTTTTTTCTGTGCACAAGTACAGAGATAAATAAATTTGGATTAAAATAAAAATATCAACGTTTGCCACAATCAAAGGTTTATTATATATCGACTATAGTTTTGCAGAGCTATAGTCGATACATAATAAACCTTTGATTATGGTAAACGTTGGTATTTTTATTTTATCTCAAAACCACAAGTTTTGTAGTCATAAATTATATATAAATTTGGATAAATTAAATGATACCAGCTGCAAACGGATCCTATCAGGCACATATTGAGATGGTTTTCTAATTGGTGACTTCCTCACACCCCAATTCGATGCGCCATTAAATTCCGGACATCTAATCAAAACGAAAGACCCATATTATTGATATATTCTATACTTTAAATTCCTGCCATACGATCACACAACAGCAGGATGAAGAATAAATTCTATCCGATCAGGTTGTTAAAATCTATGGAAGCACTGCGTACAACACGTGTCAAACACGAACCGCAACTAACGAGGCAGAACAGAGACCACCTGTAGTTCTAACAGGTAGTACGGGAACAGTAGCAGTGATGTGAAGACTCGAAAAAGGAACGAACTGATTACAAAACGGACTCCCGTGTCGGATGCTATTTATAGGCAAGCGGCTGAGTATACGGAACCTAAAAATAATGACGGATTGCGAGAACCGAGAACACGTTGCTGGATTAAACTTGCATATAAGCAGCATAACTTTTCCGCGAAATTTGCGAAACACCTTGATAGAATCAAGTGATGGAATCCATATTGCGAACTTTAAAAGAGAAGGTTCAATTCTGTTTTACTTTGATGAGACACTAGCCACAATCGCCTATTTACTTCTCTATGCTGGATCGCGGGAATACACTTGAGGAAACGATGAACTCCTTGAATCATATTTTTATGAGCACCATTTCTGCATTCACGTTGGTGCCAAAGGAGAACTCAATCGCTGACGGAAAGTCCGATGTGATGCCGTTTACGCCACCAAATTTATATCAGATATGTGATGTGACGAGCCTGCCCCGCAGGACGCTCACGACATAAAGGCACATAGCAGCGAGAACGAACGTCTGCGTAGCTCAGTTGGTAGAGGGACTTGTTCCGGAATAAGTGGACTTGGGTTCGATTCCTGGCGTGGACCAAAAATGACGGAGAAATTTACTTCGTTATAATGGCGCCCGAACTTCCCGGATGACCCGGCCGTTAAAGATCTCGCAATGGTGTGATGTTCTTTCCACACCGCGAGACAAGAAAAATAAGAGTATTCCTTTCTCCAGCGCTTCGAAAAATAAATGTGTGTGACGTTGCATTCCACACACCACATTGACTGGGAGTTCTCAAGTGCACGTTCTACAGCGGATGGCTCCCTGCAACGATTCATGGTCACGGCTGATCCGTGAGCCATGCCCCCGGCCCTCTTTCAGGGGGTGACGTGCCTGCCCCGCAGGACGCACACGACATAAAGGCAGCGATAACGAACGTCTGCGTAGCTCAGTTGGTAGGGCGACTTGTTCCGGAATAAGTGGACTCGGGTTCGATTCCCGGCGTGGACCAAAAATGACGGAGAAATTTACTTCGTTATAGTGACGTATATTCTAAATTAACTTTTATTTTTAGTTCCTTTTCCTTTATAAATTTGAGTTTGTTCTCCGTAATACTTCCAAACTTAACGTGGCCCGGTGGCGCAGTGGTCTAAGCGATAGCCTCTGATCATTCGTCCGAAAGGGGTCCGGGTTCGAATCTCAGTGAGGCATGGATGTTACTCACGGTGGTCGTTAAACCTCTAATCAAAAAATAAAAAAAACTTAACGTGACATCTTCTCCCTCACGAGAATACTGTTGGCAACACATTTGAGATCAGAGAGAAAGTGACGTATGACTGTGATAAGAGCGATAGATAAAAAGGGCGATACGAGAGTTGCTCATGTGGATGTGGGGGTGTAGGCGTTCAATTCGATAAATGTAATCTGATATCTGCTGTCTTATATTGTGGGGTTCTACTGAAATTCGTGCGGAACCAATAAAAGATTATCGTTAAGTCTGAGTTCTGTTTATGTTTCGTCTAGCGGTAAAAGCTGAATTAGGAACTATTGCATCGTATTCTTATTTATGGTTTTAGACATAGCGTAACACCAATCTTGACCACGAAAAAGACATTACGTTATAGATATCTTAATTAACCCGAGCGGTCACAATGGTCAATTGTGCAAAACAACGTAACATAGTGGTACAGGAGTCTTCAGTAGTGTATCGTTAAAGACTAATAGAGTGTTGTATACACTACTTCTATCTGTTCCCTTTAGAAAAGCACCGTGCACGCCTGTGTGTTGTTAAATGAATTGTTTCAAACGCATAACTTTTCAAAATTAAAGTAGCTCTCCAAGTACCATTCATTATTTGCACAAGGTTTTCGTAAAAATCGGGAACTTTTGATTTTGGAAACCAATACTGTCTCTTGAAACTGAAATATTACATATGAGTAGGAGTATTTAATAGTCCCAGTGAGCAAACTATTACTGAACATTGAGAAGAATTTCCACTACTGAATGATCGTGTGAGTAATTACCATTTTTTCACTTACCTGAAAGGTTTGATTCACCCTATGAATAATTTGTAAATAACTTAACGAGCAATTTTTCAAGATGCAATCGTGACAAAAATAAAATTATCGTTTTCAAAACACAATAATAGCATTTCTAGTGCCCCACGCATAAAGAAAACGTGAAAATAACTGGAATTTCAAAAATGATAACACTGCTTTTCAATAACTAACCGCGGGAAGACAAAACAGAGAATTAAAAAAAAATCTGCAACAGTTTTCTTTCAAGAGAAAGGACAACAACGATTCTAAAGTACAAGTACGTTGAGAAATAGGGCCATTTGAACTTGTAACAATTTACCTGAAGAATCAATTCTAAGTTTTTAGCTATTTCATCATATCAGCTTCTGCAGACCTCACTATATCCAGTGGAAAGTAAAAGGATGGCAAAACCTTCTGTGATGTGTACTCTAATTTAACTTACCATTTGAGTTCCTGTCTTCTTATGGAAATTTTGGTCCATTCTACTTAAACGTTTTTCTAAACGGAACGCCACTGATTCCAATCCGATGAATTTAAGTTTGGCAACCCTGAGAACAGGTCAAAGTGCAATTACGTAATCGAAAGCTGGAGATAAGAACGAACGTACTCAGTCTTCAAGAGGCAATGGCATTATCAGTCTCGGAGAGCCTATGTTGCTTGAGTTATCGGAGGCATTCTGATTTAGCAAACCTGTAGTCTTATTTACTAAAGCGAGCATTCTGTTCCTGAAGTCTCTAAGTACATATTGTTTACGATAGCGTGTAACCTTGTTTCGACTGCGCTGAAATGTAGAAGAAAAGTTATTCTGTATGACGACTGCGTCTTGACGTGCCTTCTGCGTATAAATCAAAGAGGTTCTGTTGTAAGTACAACTTTTAATTCAACCATTATCTAGAAGTGCGTAGTTATCTCTTTTATGTCTAGTTAAGAACTTTTCAGTTACATCTATTTCAAGCTATCTGGGTTCAACGAGTATAACACACAAACGTATGTGACGTACTACAGAGGTAAAGCACGTGTAAAGACGACAAATCTGCAGCGATACATTCTGTCCGTGTAGCTTAGTTGGGAGAGCAACTTACTCCGGAGTGAGGGGGCTCGACCAAATTTGTGTTTTCACATCAGCACCCGAACGTAAAAATGGATGTATTGGCCGTTGAGTTCTTCGAAAAATGTGTGATGTCTGTTCCGCATATGGCCTAGAACTAATGACAGTTCGTCCTTCGCTTACAAAAAAAAAAAATATTAAAAGGGAGATGATGTGACGTACTACAGAGGTAAAGCACGTGTAAAGACGACAAATCTGCAGCGATACATTCTGTCCGTGTAGCTTAGTTGGGAGAGCAACTTACTCCGGGGTGAGGGGGCGCGGTTTCGATCTCCGTCAGGGACAAATTTGTGTCTTCACACGTAAGCCTAACAAGCTCAGAGTTAATCTTACACAGAAACCAACACAACGTTAGAATAATAGTTGCTACAAACCATAAACATACTTCTTAAAATAACTATTACTCTACAACTTCGAGCAGACATGAGGACGTTTACAATGAACTTAGCAATTAAAAAAGTTAAGGTTAAGTTCAGTTTACAAGTTCTTTTTAATTGCTTACAAAAAGTTCAGTGTAACGGATTCGTGCACGCATATACATGTCTGCGTGCTTGTGTGTGTAAGACATGAGTACCAAAGGACGAAAAACGTGCTGTTAATGTCAAAAACATGTCTGACATTGTTCAGCATTCTAATATCACTCATAAACCAATAAAGGGTCTTCATACCGCTACCAGAATGTGTACTCGGCCCTAACTTTGGGTCATTGGCACAAGAAACGCTGATACATATATGAAAATAGATAAAACTTAAAAATTACAGCGGAAACCGAACCCGCATCTCCCGATTTCCGTTCGAGCATGTTATCCGTTAGGCCACCGAGGACAATGAAGATCCATGCAACAAAGGCTAAGCCCTGGGTGGTGTAACGGAAATCGAGAGATACGGGTTCGATTCCCGCTACAGGGCGCTGTAATTTTCAAAGTGTTCTGAGGAGATGGCACATGGAGACAAGTAAACTACAGGCAATTCAGTACACAATTCTGATTGATTTGAATCTTGTTAATTTCTGAGGATTAATTTTCTTCCTTGATTTTTAGAAGCAATAGAACTCATTTTTAACGTTAGCTAACAACTAATGGCGCATTTGTTGTCTCCCTGTGAAAAGACATGAAGGTACTCCTTTCACATTTTCAAAAAAAATTACGGAATGACTCAACACTGCATTTATGATGGAGCTTTGTCGTATTCCGCAGTTTATTTGTTTACGAGAACCAATCGAATTTACTCTCTATTTAGTGACTACGCAGGTAAAGAAAGGCATTCGGCCAAATTAATACGAGTTTATGTAAACAGTATTAAATATTACATTTTATCCAATCAAAGTGACCGAAACTATAACGTAAACACATAATGAAATTAATCTCCCAGGCTAAAATTGTGTCTGCATATAGTTGCATGTAATAAAGCCGACAGCCTACAGCTACACGCATTACTTAGTGCTCTGGACCATGCGCACAAGTCCGCGCCACTCGATTCCATCTCTGCCTGGAAATACATATAAAGAACCAGTACCCGTATCCTGTACCAGTCACTAGCAGAGAAAATTCCAGTAAATGTAACACATTTTTATTTTTACTTTTTGTACATACATATAAACAGGAACAGAGATATTTGAATGCATTGTCCACGGTAATCTGCTGAGAGATCAGAAAAAAAAATATGCATAGCACTATTATCTAGCATTTCCAAATTCTAGTGTAAGATTCATGCAGGTGCAAACTATCAATGCATCTGAAGAGTACAATTATGATAAACATCGATTGCAAAATATCTATATCTTTTTATAACAGATAAACGTGTTTGAGGGAAACATTTTCATCAAACTATAAAATTTGATTAAAAAAATCGATCATAACACCTAAACGCTCTCGTAGATATTAGAGTATTTATAGCTGGATATATCATCATCATCATCATCATTGTCAACCATTATCAATCCACTGCTGGACGAAGGTCTCCCCAAGTTTCCTCCACAACGGTCTGTCTTGTGCCAGTCTCCTCCATGTCACCCCTGCATACTTTCGAATTTCATCCACCCATCTCCCATGTGGTCTTCTTCTGGGTCTTTTCCTGTCCCTTGGAATCCAATCTAAAATTTCGGCTGTCCATCGATGATCTGTCCTTCTGGCAGTATGTCCAGCCCATTGCCATTTCAGGGATTTAACTCTGATCATGATGTCTTCCACTCTTGTCATTTTTCGGATCCACGAGTTCCTCTTCTTATCTCTCCTGGTTACACCAAGTATGCACCTCTCCATGCTTCTTTGAGTTGTCTGCAGTCTTTGTATGTCTCTTTTAGTTAAGGTCCACGTCTCTGCACCATACGTAAGCACTGGAAGGATGCATTGATCAAACACTTTTCTTTTAGGACATAATGGCATATTGCTCTTGAAAATTATGCTGTTTCTTCCAAAAGCTCTCCAGGCAAGTTTTGTACGCTGATTAATTTCTTCATCAATGGGACCCTCACTTGATATCTGCTGTCCAAGATAAACGCACGTGTCTGTTATCTCCAGCTTTTCTCCATCAATCGATAAATCTTCATTTCTTGTAAAAGCATTGAACATCACTTTTGTCTTCTGAAAGTTCATTTTTAATCCCACTTCTTTACTCTTGTCAGCAAGTTCCTGGATCATACTCTGCAGCTCTGATGGGGTAGTTGCAAAAATGACTACGTCATCAGCAAAACGAAGGTGGGTTAGATAATCTCCATTAATCTTTATCCCTTTGTTTTCCCAGTTCAGTGATTGAAAGACATTTTCCAATGTGGCATTAAAGAGCTTCGGAGATATCGTGTCACCTTGTCTCACTCCTTTTCCAATTTTTATGTGTGTTGTATTTTCAAACAGCCGAATCTTCGCACTTGCATTTTCATAGATGTTATTAATAATATTAATGTATGCATCTTCAATACCGCAGGATTTCAGAGCCATTGCAACTGCTGATGGTTTCACCGAATCAAAGGCTTTTTCATAATCGATAAAAGCCATGCACAATGGAAGTTCATATTCCCTCGCTCGTTCAATTAGTTCTCTCAGCACGTGGATATGATCTATTGTGTTGTAGCCACTCCTGAATCCAGCTTGTTCTCTCGGTTGTATATATATATATATATATATATATATTTTTTTTTTTTTTTTTTTTTTTCATGGAGAAAAATGTGTCGGAACTCTTTTAACGTATGTTGTTGTAAAAGAAGTGAGGGTTGACTAATAAAAAAGAAATCAATTTCTTGAATATTGTTTTTTCAGCCTTGTTACTGTTGCATGGTACAAAATACAAAAACATACAAATTTTGAAGATGACAATCCGATTTTTGGCGTAAATGTGACAAGGATGGTAAGTCAGATAATATCCGAAAACTTGAAAATTTTCATTATCTGACTTACCATCTTTGTCACATTTACACCAAAATCAGTTTAATCATCTTCAAAATTTGTATTATATGGCGTAATCCCGTATTTCTTTCATGATACAAAAACATAATTTACGTGTTCATATTATATTAAATTATTACATTAAAAATCAAGCATTCCGCAACAGTTTCATAATTCATAGCAAATGCTGAAATTAACATCTCAGTCAAGCTTACCCATAAATGAGAGTTAAATTTGCCCCACGTATGACATTAAACTTTAGGAACAGAAACAAACAGCGCTTTAATCCTAAAATACAGTGCAGATTTTGTTCACCTCTTCCGATATTTCTACCGTTCTCGTGCGCTCCTTGGTTTTCGTATCTGCTGCTGAAAGATGTTTTCGAAGAAGCCACGATCGGACATATTTTGTGCGATCAAACTGCCTTAGCGGAGGCACAAAGATTTTTATGAATAACCAGTGCTTTTTTTCTAAAATAAAGTTTACCGGTACTCTCTCATCCCATCCCTTACGCTGCTCCATTGTTTTCACCGGTGCAATGAATGCGATAATAATGATAATAGATTTAAATTATTTAATAATAATGATAATCATAATAACAACCAACATGTGTACCTTATACTAAAGTAGATTCCAAAAAGCCATCAATGCATTATTACTGCCATTTTCACGTGTCCGTGCCTTGCTCTTAGTGTCAGTTGCTAGATGTTTACTTTTCAGGGACCAGGAATTTACAAAAGGGTCGAAACACGCGTGGACGAGGACTAACAAGCTTAATGAACATCAGTGAACTTACAGTTTTCAGGTCTATTGATGCCCTTATTGCTGTTGGAATCAAATTCACTTGAGAGAAACCACGCTCACACTCGCTTGTAGAAATTGGTATGCTGTTCATTACGTTTATTACAGGCAACAGGGCAGGTGATAATTTCTTGTCGATTAAGTACTCACGGTAACTTCTTAGATCTGTCTTTCTTGAAGCCCAAGTCGTTTACATAAATTCGCTACATTCCTCGATGTTGTGTGGCCAACATTTAGGATGTAAGATTTTCGTCTATTTGGGTATTTGCGTGTCACTGTTTGACAAAAAGACGGTTTTCAATGCGTTCTTTTGGGCTATCATAAAACTCTGTAGAGTCAAGAGGGCGATTTACTCTAGCTTGTCTCTCTTGTAGGCTTTCTAAAGAACCAATAAGAATATGACACCATGATGACGCGCCTTACGTCTTGCCAGAGCGGCGAACGACACAGTGATTGGCTCAATTAGCGTGAGACTGCATATCGTGCTAACTTTCTGCTGCTTAGAGCTAGCCTTGCTAATTTTTCGAATTTTTAGTGCCTTCCTTGAAAAAGTTTACCTGTATGCGTACCGGCGAATACCAGCTGAAAAAAAACCCCTGTGAAAAACAATGAAGTTATTGCTATGATTGAAAAAGAAGACCTTACTGGAGTGATTACCGAATTCGTCTGAGAAAATCCCCTTGACGTTCGTTAGAAGATGCAGCAATGGTTTGCAAAGTTCACTTCAACTGTAAAAGTAGAATAGATTTTCTTTTCCTTGAAGTTGTATGTATTCTGTAGAACTATGAATCCTGTCTCTTTCATTAAGTTGAAACCTGTTAGATAATTTTCTTATTTCTTGTTCACGATACAGTATATTTCCTTTTATATATAATGTATCGCTATACGAAGGTTGTACAGCGATATATTATTTACAGGAAAGAATTTCTTTCCTTGTACAACTTGGAGAAAAAATCAAACGCAAACTCCTGCCATCTCTCTCTCACAGAATACGGTTGTTTCATTACTTAAATTAAGTAAGTACATGTTCTTTTATGTTACAGTTATTACGGTATAATTTGCGTTAAAAGGTGCCGGATTCGCGTTTCGCTAGAAAGAAAGCAATATACATATATATATATATATATATATATATATATATATATATATATATATATATATATATATATATATATATATATATATATATATATATATATATATATATATATATATATATATTCTATAAAGAAGATACCTAAGCAAAAAAATACACATATAATTTTGACTCACACCTAGTACAACATAGAAAAGGTTATGTATCTACCTGTGTGAGTAAAAGGAGAAAAGATAAAAAAATAAAATAAAACAACTGAATGTAGAAGGTGTCGAGAATACTGAGCCTTGGCTTTATCAAGGACCAGCAAAGACTCTGCATTTTCTCACTTCCACAAAGACCTAGTTGGAAATGGGTTTCTGCAAGGCCATAGATGCAAGTAACATTCACACCTAAAATAGTTTAAAAAATATATATATGTCATGTCCTCCGTAGAGTTGCATGACCTAGCACTAGTTAACAATTTCGCTTGCATCCATTAACCTTCCTGGCCCGACCCATGCTCTTCATCTGTTACTATTAAACAGAGAGAAGAAGATTAAAGAGAACTCAAGCTGTAGAGAGTGACATAATAATTAGAAATGATTTTCAGCCATAACGAAATGCCAAGTTCGTTTGAGAGAGAATTTAAACCTGAAAATCAATGCAAAAGAAATCCAAATTTTTACATTGCAATTAAAAAAGGAAATATTAATTTTTAACGAACAGATTTTTGAAAGAAAACTTGAGTCTAAAACCCCCTACTCTACAACTTATGACAGCACGAAAACGAGAATAAGTTAAAGATAATAATTAACTAAAGAAAACTTTGTGAAAGTTATATACCTTAAACAGTTAGTTGCAATATGTACAAAGTATTTTAGCAGTGCTTTAAGTGCATAATTAATTAGTTATTAAGAACTTAACTACTTTGAAAAAACAGCGCATAGACAGCGCATAGAAAAGGAACAAGCTTAGCCATCTTCTGTTCCTAGGTACCCCAAAAGACGCTCAAAGTTACAAAGAAAAGAAAGAGTTAAAACCCGCAAAAATGTTAACAGACAAACCAATGCCTAAAAGCTGAAAAGCTAAAAAACGACAGAGAAAAAGTACATGAAGTACAAACATTGAACTTATAAAACCTAGAACCCAAAAACAAGGAAGAGAGCTTACCTCTTGTGTGACAAAAACTTTTGTCCTCACAAGAGAAGAACATGCTGACCTCTTCCGCCACTCCCTATACTCAAAATTTCTACTATACTCAAAGTTTGTCCCCTAGATATTAATAGTTATGATTTTGAAAACCTATATACTAATCTGCCTCTATCAGATATAATCACTACCTTTAAAGAGCTGTATGCAGAATTTAAACTTAACCAATTTGTTGATGTAGGAACTTGGAACTCTTATCTCAATTGCTGCATAAAAAATAACCATATCTTATATAATAATACTCTCTATAAGCAAGTGAACGGTATTCCCATGGGAACATCAACGTCCACGAATATCGCTAATCTATTCCTGTTCTTTAAGGAATATAAATTCATTAAAAATCACCCCACCTGCTCAGATAACTACCTTTACACTTTTAGATATATTGATGATCTGCTGTGTATCAATAATTCAGAAGTTATAGAGAGTGATTTTGATAATATCTATCCTAGCTCTCTTAACTTATGTAAAACCAACCACAGTAATCAGGAACTTGAGTTCCTAGACTTAAGCATTAAGCTCAACAGAGGTAACCCATCTATTAGCCTCTTTGATAAAAGAGTTAATTTTCCTTTCAAAGTAATTAAATATCTACACTGGAATAATAACATTTCAACCAAAGTAATTGAGAATGTACTAATTTCTCAGGTCCTAAGAATTTCAAGAATTTGCAGCAACAATTTGGACTTCAATTACCACATTAATATACTATTAGAAAGTTTTCTAGAGAACGAAATTCCTTCTTCTTTCATCAAAAGAACTTTAAGAAAAATTATTCTGAATAATAGAGTAAGGTTGGCAGATCTGCTTTAATTTTCTACACAGTTAATAATATGATTCTGACCAATCAAAGCCGTAAGGAAGTTGGTTAGAGGATGCCTATTAACTACCTAAAGGAACCTTAGTGCTATGGATATGACAGTCCTATTAAAACAAAAAATTAAATAATATAAACAAAATCACAAAAAAAGCTTAAAAATCTGTTTATAAAAGAAAATAAAAACAAATAAAAAAGAAAACTAGTTATTCATCACTAGGATAGCTATACTAAAAATAGTAAAACCAACATTAAAATTAATAAGATTCTGATTAATCTATAGAAGCTCACTAAGGTGATTTAATACATGCAAAGATTATTAAATACACTGCTCGTGTATTTTATAATATTTCTCATGTATTCTGGAGAGTTAATTCTGCTCTTTCTGATCATACAGATCCACAGTCTTAAGTTTATATATATATATTTTTTTCTCTGGTTAAAATCTCCGCGCGTTGGTTTCTTGCTGTATGAGGAGGCCATCAGCCCCACCCCACTGCCCCCCAGCGTCTAGGGAGTGGCGGAAGAGGTCAGCCATGTTCTTCTCTTGTGAGGAGAAAAGTTTTTGTCACACAAGAGGTAAGCTCTCTTCCTTGTTTTTGGGTTCTAGGTTTTATAAGTTCAATGTTTGTACTTCATGTACTTTTTCTCTGTCGTTTTTTAGCTTTTCAGCTTTTAGGCATTGGTTTGTCTGTTAACATTTTTGCGGGTTTTAACTCTTTCTTTTCTTTGTAACTTTGAGCGTCTTTTGGGGTACCTAGGAACAGAAGATGGCTAAGCTTGTTCCTTTTCTATGCGCTGTCTATGCGCTGTTTTTTCAAAGTAGTTAAGTTCTTAATAACTAATTAATTATGCACTTAAAGCACTGCTAAAATACTTTGTACATATTGCAACTAACTGTTTAAGGTATATAACTTTCACAAAGTTTTCTTTAGTTAATTATTATCTTTAACTTATTCTCGTTTTCGTGCTGTCATAAGTTGTAGAGTAGGGGGTTTTAGACTCAAGTTTTCTTTCAAAAATCTGTTCGTTAAAAATTAATATTTCCTTTTTTAATTGCAATGTAAAAATTTGGATTTCTTTTGCATTGATTTTCAGGTTTAAATTCTCTCTCAAACGAACTTGGCATTTCGTTATGGCTGAAAATCATTTCTAATTATTATGTCACTCTCACAGCTTGAGTTCTCTTTAATCTTCTTCTCTCTGTTTAATAGTAACAGATGAAGAGCATGGGTCGGGCCAGGAAGGTTAATGGATGCAAGCGAAATTGTTAACTAGTGCTAGGTCATGCAACTCTACGGAGGACATGACATATATATATTTTTTAAACTATTTTAGGTGTGAATGTTACTTGCATCTATGGCCTTGCAGAAACCCATTTCCAACTAGGTCTTTGTGGAAGTGAGAAAATGCAGAGTTTTTGCTGGTCCTTGATAAAGCCAAGGCTCAGTATTCTCGACACCTTCTACATTCAGTTGTTTTATTTTATTTTTTTATCTTTTCTCCTTTTACTCACACAGGTAGATACATAACCTTTTCTATGTTGTACTAGGTGTGAGTCAAAATTATATGTGTATTTTTTTGCTTAGGTATCTTCTTTATAGAATGTGAATTCTGAATTTTCAAAACTGCTGCGTTGCGCGTTTTGATTTTCAGGTTATTTTGCAACCTTCGTTTTAAATTCTAAAGTTTTTCCTTAGTCTTCAGTTTTGCTCTTAAGTATATATATATATATATATATATACATATTCTATTAAGAAGAGACTGAAGCAAAAAAAAATTTTGACTTATACCAAGTACAACATAGAAAAGGTTATGTATTGATGTGTTTTCAATGTAGTTAAGGTCTTAATAACTACTTAATTATGCACTTAAAGCACTTCTGAAATACTTTGTACATATTGCAACTAATTGTTTATGTCATATAACCTTCACAAAGCATTTCTTTAGTTTATTATTGTCTTTATTTTATTCTCGTTTTTGTGTTGTCAGAAGTTGTGGAGTAGGGGGTTTTTAAAATCCAGTTTTCTTTCAAGAATCTGTGATTTAGAAAAAAATTAATATTTCCTTTTTTATTGCAATGTTTAAGAATTTGTAGTACTTTAGTATTGCTATTCAGGTTTAAATTCTCTCTCAGGCGACTAGGTAACTTGGCAATTTGTTATTGCTGAACATTTTTTCTGATTCATTATGTCACTCTTACAACTTGAGTTTTCTATAATCATCTTCTTTCTGTTTATTAGTAACAGATGAAGAGCATGGGTCGGGCCAGGAAAGTTATGGATGCAAGCTAAATTGTTAACTAAAGCTTGGTCATACAACTCTGTGCAGGTTATGACATATATATATATTTAAAAAAAAATTTTTTTGGTGGGCTTATTACTTGCATCTATGACTTTGCAGAAACCCATTTCCAAATAAGTCTTTGTGGAAGTGAGAAAATGCAGAGTTTTTGCTGGTCCTTGATAAAGCCAAGGCTCAGTATTCTCGACACTTTCTACATTCAGTTGTTCTATTTTTTTCTCTTTTTACTCACACCGGTCAATACATAACCTTTCCTATGTTGTACTTGGTATAAGTCAAAAAAATATTTGGCTTCAGTCTCTTCTTAATAGAATGTGAATTCTGAATTTTCATAACTGCTGCGTTGCGCGTTTTGATCTTCAGGTTATTTTGCAACTTTCGTTTTAAATTCTGAAGTTTTTGTTATGTTTTTCGGTTATGCTCTTAAGTATATATATATATATATATATATATATATATATATTGTTAAAAAAATGCTCATTTACTCGTTATCAATATTGAGCAAATACCAACAATATTGAGCAAATACCAACTTTGCTGTGACAACGAAAAAGCGTAAAATTTTTCATCAGGGGTTAATACTAGTTATAAAGACAAAAAGAAATGTTCTTCACATCATTGGACTACTGTACGGAAAACTGGAGTCATATCTCGTATACACACACACACACACACACACTCATACAGAATGATATTGAATGTACTTACCAAGACTATGAGGCAACAGATATTTGATCCAGGACATCTATTCAAATCATTCGACTATAACTGACTACTAGAAACAGTCAAGCAGGCAAATGTTGACAGATAAAGACAGAAAGAAGGTAAAGGAAGAAAACAAGGAAGAGAGAAGGTGTGAGTAAAAGTTTCCACAAATTTCTAAATTTACACCTACCTGATACGTGCGACCTGCTCTAACATTTTTCGGTACTCAGTGATCTGATGACTTGAAATCAGTGTAAGGCAGATCACGTTACGACCCCGAGAGTGGACCCAGTCTTTTTTACCTATTAGAAATGCAAAGCACATGAACGGGTTTCAGATTTTTCTGCTTTTAGTCTAAAAGAAACTGCGAATTGTAATAAACGCATATGAAAAAAAAAACAAAAAAAAAAAACAAAGATATGTAAATATCATGCATTTACTCTGTGCTGTATTACAACTTTCAGCTGTGAGAGTATTCAGTGAAATTCGATTCGAGTTTCCACAACTTCAAATAAAACATTTACAAATGCAGCATGCTCGCTGCTTTGCACGATCCGACGATTAACCAATTCTTTTACTGAGGAGCAACATCTATGTACTTACCAGCGATGGAGCAGTAGCGAGAGATATAATTGACTCACGTGAACTAATCTAATCATTCGATCACATTCTAATATAAACATACAAAACAGCGGAGAGACAGGAAAGAGTTTCCGGAAGTTTCTAAAGTTCAACTTACCTGGAGTGCGCAAGTCGCTTTAGGATTTCCAGCAGTCTGAGTTTGAAAGAAACGAACTCTCCGGTTATAACAGTAGGAGAGAATTCTAGTCTATGTGAAAAGCTATTTTCGGCATTAATCTTGAGTTTGTTAAAGAACTATTTTGAAAGTGCACGCACACACACAATTCTGCCGGCAGTTCTTTCAGTAAGAAGAAAAACACATCACGTGTCTTGGAGACGACCCGTCACAGGCACCTGTGAAAAGAATGTTTTCGAGCGCATTCTCTCTGGAAACACGTGACTCATCTGCACGTGATGCAGTGCGTTATTACGGTCAATAGACGAGATGAAAATGGACATGAAGCCCCCTCCGTTTAATCTGACGACAGGGTCGGAGTGTTCTCTGAGGGAAATCTATAAATAGAATAGAAGCTCTCCGCTGGGTGAAAAGATCTTAGTCACGTTCGTAACTCCTACAGACTTATCCTAGCGATTGGCTCTTTAATTTCTGAGCGCTCAGATGTCCGTTTGAAAAAAAAAATACTTTCGCTCTCCGTTAACGTTCATTTACAGAAAACATCGCTGGACACCTAAATGTGGCCTAGTTTTCATGTGCAGAGTAACACGATAACTAGAGGAGGTGGAGAGAAGCAGTTGTGCATGACCTAGTGTTACTTTTAATAATTATTGGGGTCACAGGACTGATATGGTCTTTCTAGCGCCTGCGCAAACCAGGAAGAGTGCAATCGGCGCGCACTTCTGATGATGTCATCATGGCGCTGTGGGGAGGGTGGAAGCGGGGCTGAGGAACAGGCGCGAAAGTGAAATGACCCTGAAGAGAAAGGGTGTCAGGGAGACAAGCAGGCCAAGGCAACGCCGACGAACATCGCAGGTAAGTTTCCGTACTGGCTGACTGCGGCTGGTGGAGGTCTTTTTGTGCGAGCCGTGGCGATGACCTGATACGATGATGATGATGATGATGTCGGTTCAACGGCATACCGCGACGTCTCAGGAGCTCCGGAAAGAGCAGATCGACTAGAAATATCTCTTGTTTATTCATTTCTTACTGCCTTTTTTTCTCTCCATTTTAGTGTAAATAACTTACCATGGCTGCCAACCAACTCCACAATTGGCAGGTATGCTTTGGCACCGCATTAGATTATTGCGTTATTCGTTTGCTTTCAACGAAACACTGATTGCTTCACATATCTCTCGAAATCTCTATAAACCATGAATGAAATACGGGATTACACCATATAATACAAATTTTGAAGATGACAATCCGTTTTTTGGTGTAAATATGACAAGGATGGTAAGTCAGATAATATCCGAAAACTTGAAAATTTTCTGTGATGGTTATATTCAAATTAATCGGAAACTTGAGACTTAGTCGTTCTGGGTGGTGTAGTGGTTAGCATACCCGGGCGCTATCTGGGAGACGCAGGTTCGATTCCCGCTCCAGGACGACGAAATTTTCAAGTTTCCGATATTATCTGACTTACGATCATTGAGTTACTATCAATTACCTAAACTGACTGGATCCAGCTTAGGTGAAATTAAAATGGCTTTATTTTAACCCAAAAAATACAGCGAGCGAATTTTCTCCAAATCAAACCTTCTCAGAAATCGAACTTTAACTTACCTTTGCGATGAGTTTTTCACGCTCACCAACGTGCGCGATATTTCCAAAGTTAAAGTCTGTATTGCGAATATGATAGATACATTTCTATTCTTTTAACTAGTTATTAATGTGAACAGCTATTATAATCATAAGTACTAAGCAAACACGGTCTAGGAAACGCAGACAGGTTTTTATCACTTGCCGACAGCATATTACCTGAACAAAACTTTTATTAGCACATAGAAATTTCTATAAAAATAACTATATCGTTAAAAACTGATTTATAGCAGTTTAAGCAGTAATTTTTTCAACTGTTATTGAAGCAGTCATGAAGGTTTATCCTTTCTCGTGATTTTGGGGTGTAATTTTGTTTTCTAGCCTGAGAAAGAGATATTCTTATGAGAATTTCAAATACAGTTACGGATGAGACGTGGGAGGTTAATATCGTTCCATAAGTAGCCATGATATGACAAACTACCATCGGCTATTTTAATCACAAACAGCCTGAGAGTTGTCGCTTCGGTTGTTTAAGATTTTCCAGAATAGTTTTGTTAAATGGTACACGATCAACGCATCCTCTTTAAGAAGAGCTATTATCGTATGCATTACATGATATCGACTGCTATGCGGTTCGAGACTACTTGAACTAGTAGATGGCGGGGATTACGAGTGTATAGTGCAAAGAACATATGTGGGCATATAAGACGCACCACGCACGGCAAAGACAGAATGGTATTCAGTTTAATCATATAAATAGCACCAGCCGTTGAAGTGCCACATTCTAAGGAATTGGATGTTCTGCTATATGTGCTGAATTTGAATAGCAATCAGCCTAGATTGAATAATAGTAATAAGTGCATCACAGTTATTTTGGTAAATTTGCAATGCATCAGTTTGAAGGGGAGCTGACGACTGCCGAGTCTGGGGGTTTCAGTAATAGATTTAACACTGGACTTAGTGTCTAGCATTAGCATAAATAATTGTAAAGCGCTAAATATTTCTTCTTATGGGACAGGCATTTATAAGTATTCTGAACTTCACGATAAGTAAGGATATTTGCAGCACAACATGAACCGTACAGTCTGTTTGTGTGTGTGCGTGTATGTATGGTAGATTGCACGAACGTAAATGCTTTCCAAAACCAATTCGAACTACTACGTATTAATTTGTTTATTCACATAATCCCTCGTTAATATTTTGCAAAATTAAATGCTAGTCAATGCAGTTATTCATTAGTTATCGTTCAAGTAGGATAATCCAGAGTAACAACTCAATTTATTGCTAATTCAACATTTTTAACTTGCAGAACTTTTTTCTTTAATGAAATACAGCAAATAGAGGATACACTACGCTGTATGTAACATGCATGAATAAGTGTTCTTGCGGCGAAAAACAGGAGTAATACAATTTGCAGCAGCAGAGCTGTAACTCCATGAACCACTTCAATCATACTGTTCTTGCAATCTTAGCAGGCTCCAAGGCATTGCAAACCTATGGCCCAGATAACGAGCCGAACATTTATTGGAAACTGTGCAACAAGAACCAAAATTCATTGACGCCCAAAAAGTTAAATAAGCGTTTAATCCGTAATACCACTGTATCTTCACATTGAGGACAACACGACGTTGAGATTTAATCAAAACCGTTAGCTTTAACAGAGAAGAATAACAGAAAATGGTATTTTGGAATTATTTTCCTTAGTGTTGTGTTATCTGTATGGCACAAGCCTAATGTATAAAACCAACATTACAGAACACGCCCGCGAATATCGAAACAAACAAATACATACTGTATATATAAGGAAAATATCTCTTTTACACGCAGAACTTTAATCTGAATTTTCCAATTGCTACACCTGTTAACTCTCAAAAGAACCATTACCATTCAGCCACTAGACCATACAGCATTTAGTAGCACCAATCAAGTAAAGCACTATTTCATGCTTTGAACCAGTGCACCTTTATATCGTTAATTCAAAATGCTTTAAAAGCAAGGGAAGGATTCTGAGCGAGTAGGAAGAAATACAAAACGCGAATAAACTTTGCAATATCGCTCATATCAACGAACTTTCCATTCTAAATCTGTGCAACACGGTTTCTAGTCACAGTACACGTACTACTATTTCTTTTTCTTATTGTTAACAAATATGGTTACTTAAAAACCCAAAACATGTTCTTCAACTGCATGAATACTCCAGAACGCAAATGAATTCAGTGATGACGTTTCTTTTTTAAGTCCCCCGGCACGCTTTAACATCCCCTGAGGGATCATCCAAAAACACCGAAGAAGAATAAATTGTGCCAAAAATTAAAACTTGATTGCGTTATTTGTCCATGAGAAAACGGACGATAAACTCTCTGAGGAAAGAAATTTTAAAACCAACGCAGAAGAATACATTTTGTCTCGATTTTGCATTTGATAATAACTTCTCAGGTGATGAACAAAAAACCGTTAAAATGATGCGAGCAACGATACAACAATCATCGCACATTTGAAAAGTATAAGCAGCTGAGCACTTGCCCATATCAGAGTTGCTGTCATCGCGGTTTGGAACGGAGTGGAAAGTGTTTATGAACCGCTTGATCATACAGTGGAAAGAAATCAAAATTACAGCAGCTCAATATTTTCTGAAGTCGATTCGAAACGACTCGCGAGAACTAACGCGGCTTTTGTTCCACCGTCGACTAGATGCATCGCTAAAGAGGGTGGAGAGAAGTTAAGGTCATTTCGCTTGGGAGGGGAGGTGGCATCAGCGACTGGCAGAATTTCTGAACGCTGTCTGAAAAAGAATAGCAAAATCGTTACGTCATCGGCGCCCGCGCCAGATGATGCAATGAATAACCCACGTGGCGTCGTCGTTGCAATGGGAAAAAGAAACCAGCAGGCAGAACTTTCGGATAGCTAAGGGCGTTCACCAACGCCTGCATCCCCGGCAAAGAGGAAGTTGCATTTACGCAGCTAAATTAGTCATACTAAACATGCAACACTTACAGCTTGTTATGTTACAAGAGCTGATGCTTATCAACTAAAGAGTAACAACTTACGAGAAGACAAAATGAAAAAACATTACCACATAAATACATGGAGCGGAGACATTTCTTTCGAATTTCGTTTAATCAGCACTTCCATGAAAACAGAAAGAGTAAGTTTTCAGCACATCGCAAATCACCACAGAAATATTAACATATTTAAAGATAGGTTTCTTTAATATTCTCAAAATGTCCCCAAAGATTCAGTGCGTTGTTTTTAGACGAATTCCCTAGAAAAAATATCTACAGCGTTATTTCTAAAGGACATAGATCCACAACTGTTCCACAAATGGAAAAAGTAAAAACGTCGTGTTCTTCATGTACATTCAAACAAAACAGCAGGCAGTGTGAAGCTGGTTTCAATGTAATTCAGAGGCCAAATAAGACCGATACTTCTACTAATATCTCCAAAACGCCCAGTTATTCACCATTAAAGTTTAAATACAGAAGATCTGGTTTACGAAGATCTCTCGACATAGAAAAGTCCTTCACATGAACAAATAAGCAGATACACTAAGAAAAAACTCTAGTTTAAAGATTATTATCATGAGGGGATAAAGCATTTGTCTCCCTCATAAATTAAACAGAAATCAGCGCTAAAAATTTATGAGAAAAACAACACATTCCACGAGTAATCTGATTTCATGACTAACCATCCGATTTTGGTTTTATTCTGTATCAAACACATTCAGTTCCTCCTGCATACAGATTCTTCACACTAACTGACAAAACAGCAACTTAAACTTTTGGGCAAAGGTAGTTGCCAATTAAAATGTTCACAAGTAGCCATCTTTTCAGAAAGTTTCTTATCCCTGGAGCCGGAACCGAACCCGGATCTCCCGATTTCTACATGCTACCGTTATACCCCATTGTGATGCCATTTTCAAACTTTCTGAGAAAATGGCTACACGTGGATAGCTTAACAAAGCACTTCTTTGCCCCAAAATCATATGCTTCACGTGTATTTGAGGAGATTCATTCTTCCTTGATTTCTGCGAGCAATGAAGCTGTTCAAACTTTGAAAGTACATTAACTACTCTATATGCAGTAAAATTCGACCGGTACCGGTTCTTTAACGCAGCATATGAAAATGAGGGTTTCACTACAGACCACCTGTTCTCAGTTACTTTTAACTTTGATGAATAAATTTAGTTTAACCAGCATAGCTATTCATTGCTTGATTCATTCGTGTACAGACACACATAAATAACGAAATAGTCGCTTATAATGAGGACAAAGCCGCCATTGGACGTACAGCTTCTACATGAATTTTTTTTTCTTGTGGGCAACACATAAAGGAAGACATAAGTTTGCCGTACGCATACCATGCATTTTCTGTGCTAAATAACACAAGACTATGTCTATAACAAAGAGGCATGGCACACATGGTCGTTTGACATATCTTGCTATGGAGGTGAAAAAAGGAGAAAGCACAGCTGTAAGCTTATTACCTCGATACTAAATCATCACACTAATTCGTCCACCTACACCATAAGCGTATTTAGAGGAAAGGGGCACGGATGTCGCCCCTTCCAAAAGTGTTAAATTTTGTGTGTGTTAAAATGTGACTTGCATTAGAAAAAATGCTCTAATTTAATAAAAAAATGCATCAACTTACAATAGAAAATATTGCTTTAAGTTTTTCTTCTAGTTTTCATTAACTTTTATTTTTGTGACGTACTACACCTTTCTCGGAAGGGGGAGGGAGCATGTGTCAAGACGACAAATCTGCAGCGATACATTCCGTCGGTGTAACTTAGTCGGTTAGAGAAACCTACTCCGGTGCGAGGAGACGCGGTTTCGATCTCTGTCACCAACAAACTCCTGTTTTCACATTGGCGCCCAAACGTAAAAATGGATCTACTGGTAGTTGGGTTCATCGCAAAATGTGTGATGTTCGTTCCACACACCGTCCGGAATTAATGAAAGGTTCCTTCTTCGCTTAAAAAAATGAAAACAAAAAAAAATGAGGGAGACGATGTAACGTACTGCAGAGGTTGAAGCACGTGTCAAGACGACAAATCTGCAGCGATACATTCCGTCGGTGTAGCTTGGTCGGTCAGAGCAACCCACTCCGGAGCGAGGAGACGCGATTTCGATCTATGTCACTGACAAACTCCTGTTTTCACATTTTGTCTTGATGAATTTCAAAAACTTCCATTTTCTGTCGGTCCCCCGTCCTCCCCGAAAAAAATTCTATATACGCCCCTGAGCCACACACACTAAGAAATTTATAAATCTATATCAAACTTTAGAATTTTCGCAAATTTTACTTTGCTCTACAACTTTTAACTAGTATTACTTTTTTGGCGCTACGATGTTAACAGAAAAGGCATGAGCACCTCGATTGCGTATCTCCACTGACAAAAGGTTTTGAATTCAATGCCCAGTATGAAACAACATTCGATACTCTTTAATTCGATACTCTTAACATCCCATCGCGTGCAACGATATGTAGGGACATTTTTTTAAAACTTTACTAAACCATGATTCAAGAACAATTTTTTAGACCAAAAGAGCTGAATGTTGCAGTAATGCAGGGAAATTAAAGAAATCGTTAATAGATTGAGTACACCAAGAAAGATTACTACTATACATCAAAACTTTTGCCAAACTCGAAGTATCTTCCAAAGTATATTATTTGTAGATTGCACGCACAAAGACTCATAATGCACTTACTCTCCGTTATGTCTACATCAGAAGTCATGTTTTTAACCTAAACTCGAGTCCAATTTCCGAAATTGAGAAAACTAAAAATTCTTAAATTCCTCTTTTAAAATTCACAGATTATAATCCTCAGTACTTTTAACTGCAAAAATGTAACCGCCCCCCCCCTTCCACACACACACCCAAGATTTTGTTCCACTTAAAAAAATATGATTTATCGCTCGTAAGCGGTTTCAACTGCAATCGATGTCACAATTACTAAAGTCACTTAAGATAAATACTTTCAAGAATTTACATCTTTATTTTCATTTTCTTCTGACTTCAGTGAACATCCAACACAAATAATGATGCACTATACAACGCTCCAATGACCATATGACCATAATGACCTCTGCTTAAGTTCTTCCTTCTGAATGAAAGGACCATGCTCTGATTCGCATGGCGAGTTAAAAAAGAAACTCACACCTAATATCACTGATAAAAATCTTTTCCCGAACACGAAAATTTTAATATATGCACGAAGAAATTAGATACAACATCTGATTAATCTTCAAGGATGGTTCTGAATTTTCTACGAACTGTATAAATTTCTTCTCGGAGAGTTTTCTATGCACAAGGATGACGTTCTCAGCTGAAACATTAAATTGCAATTATCTTGATCATATTAAACATTTTTCGAATATATTTGATTGACAGATATATAAGTAAGCTATGGTTAGTACTTAGTCTTCAAAAGAGGTCCGAAATTTTGGGAGACACAAAACAAAGGAAGAAAAACTTATGAGCAAATGCCATAACATTTTCGTCAAGTGGTTCCTTTCGCATTAACACTATAAACACTCATTCTTTCGATACGGCTATAGGACAATACAGTCAAAAGATCGATAACTGTTGCAATACCTTCTCTCCTCATACGGAAACTGCATTACATGAAGGTTTATTCTTATAGAATATACTTAAAATACTCAAATTTAGCAACAGTATTTATCATATTACGAGATCACAGAAGTTCACACGTATATGTAAACACATATATGGAATTCGTTTCTCACAAAAAGAATTTGGTTTTTAAGTTTATAAAATAAAAAAAAATACTTTTTTTATAAAATCAAAAAAATATTTGCGAATTTACATTTCACTGAGCGAATTTATTCAGACAATTAAGAATACACTTTTTTCAAGTCTTAACTGTAAACAAGAGACATAATTTATTCGGCAAGCCGCTTTGGTTTAATTAAAGCGATAAAAACAACTTGGATTTTCCACATTTTACGCATTTTATACGCAACTGACGTAAAATTCGTACGGGTTCCATAGATCTGATTACTTTTACCTGAGTTCCGTAACACGATACTACATTTGACGCGGTACGATCACTGGAACAGCAACCATATGTTCTTTCTTGCTTCAAAATCAATTTTCTAGTAAAATAACTATGTTTTCTTTAAAGCACTGGTGCTCTCTCTATACTCGACGCAAATTCTTTAATCAAACCATATTTATCGAAACAATTCTACTGATTTGAACAGCTGAACCTAGAACTCCTCCCATTTTCTACTAAAGAGGCTACACTAGTAGATCTCTAAAAAAACGTTACCGTGGAAGATCGCCAAGCGAATATTCAAATTTTAACCATTCACTGACGAGGTGAAAAATTCTAACGATTTAAGCGGCGTGTGGTCAAAGTGACCCCAACATTTAAAGAAAAAAATGTTGCGTTGTGCAAATGCAACTGACTTGAAATTTTTATCATGGGAATTTAATATATTCTGCTATCAATGAAATCAATAACAGCAGAAATTAAATAAAAGTTTTTCTAGAATAAATACAACTATTTGTGATACTTAAATAACAATATTTTACTTTAAAACAGTAAAAAACCACAAAATAATATTTATCAATAAAAAACATAACTCGAGATGTTACAGAAATATTTCTTACATTTTAAATGCTTGCCAAGACAATATGTCATTTAAATAAAAAAAAGTGCCACTGGTTTTCGGAAGCGCAGTCCACACAAACGGTTTTTGAACAGTCTGTACAAACTGTCCTTTTGTAGGCATAACAAGCTTTGAAAGTTTTTCTGTACCTCTTGTGCATGAGGAATATCTTTTTCTCTTCAATGTTTCAACCCCCCCCCCCCCCAAATCCTAACCTGATGCTTGAGGCTCTTCGGCATCGCTTTTTTCCTAGGATGTGGTAAATAGTACAACGTAAGTCACGCGGTATTCTCTTGTTTTCACCTCGTCGTTCTAATTGTTTTTTTTTTAATCAAACTTTCATCCAGTTATTTTATAAAATTAAATCTGGTAAGCTTCGTCACTATGAGAAAGCTTTCATATATTACATGCGCATTGTTTGCACTGCTGTCCAGCATTGCTTTTTACCTAAATTATCGACTCTGCTTTTTGTTAAATCATAAAATACAGCAATGTCTGGTTTGCCACTTTCAGTATCGCATTTATACAAAATGCCATAATCATAAAATTAGCTTTTACTCTTATCTGCTCCTTGGAGAATGAAAAAAAAAAAAAAAAAAAAAAAGCTTACGCTATAAGCGAAGTGGAGAATTTGGATCCCGAATGTTATAATATAGGTGTAAGATAAGGAGTTTTTCTATTAAATATATGTGAGATTTAAAGTAGATGAAATTTTAAGAAAAAACAGTAAAGTATGATAAATTCCAATGCGGTTGAGCATATTTTTTCCAAACGTTTCACTTTCTGGGGTCATTTTTACTCCACGTCGTCAGTTAAAAGGTAAAGGTTAAACGCGCAATTGTTTACATACGTTTCGACGCGGATGTAAAATAAGTCGCGCACACGATCAGCTCTGATTATGGATGCTGCGTTTAATTCAAAACAGCGAACGAGTTGGAGCCACCTGAGTTTTCGTTTGAAACATTCACTTAACGATGCTTAGTAACATAGCTACTACTCAGTCATTCGCGATGTTTGCTGTAAGTCAGCCATCTAAAACGAAACCTTAAATGTTTGTACATCTGACTTGCGCGCGACGTCTGATGGATCAACATTCATCTAACTTGTCTGAGCCCGGCGGCATCGACAAAATTACCCAGAGGACTCAAAACAAAATTTTCGCAACATCGTCTCGAAGAAATGAATAATATATATATATATATATATATATATATCATCACCTCTGACCTCTTCTGCAGCGATAATTTTTCAACTGCGAAAGAAATAACATCCCATCCCCACTTATGAACTCTAAGAAACTAACTTTCGAAGGCAAAAAACTTCGAACGCAGCTAAAATTTTCCAACCAAACGTAAAATTTCACGAACTTCTAGCGAAGGGTAAAATCATCATTTTCTTTGAATCTTATTCTTAGAAATACTTTTTTTATCGTCCCTCACGGGCCTCGGGTGGCCTAGTGGGCAACGTTCGTGACTGCCGCGGAAAGGACCTCAGGTTCGATTCCAAGCAGGTACGAACGCTTGATCCACTAAATATCCGCCGTGCGTCGGATGGGCATGTTAAGCCGTCGGACCCCGGGTACTGGCCCCCGTAATAAATAAGGGAGTCTTCCTCTCCCTTTGTACTTCGCCTCCTTGTGACTTTCCTATCGGGCACTCTAGCCCAAATAAATCTCCTAGCTTCCTATTTTTAAGGGTTGTTTAAGACCTGGGGTCAGACACTGCCTTCCTAAAATCCTCTACATATGATCATCTTATCGTCCTCTTTTCAATATGGTAGGAGAACTAAAATACCGAAATTCGACGAAAGAGAAGCGTGGTCATCACGGCATCATCACTTCTGCTGCATCTAAACTGTGATATTTCCCTAACCGGCACTAACAATGTCGTGAAAAATTCATCGATAAAATGTATCTTAGAACCAACATGTAATCACAAAAAAAAAAAAAAAAAGGAAGAGCTTACATTCTACTGGCGCATTTTATGTTAATATTTTTGTGAGAATCCGTATAGAAAAGCAAATTAAAATCCGCATTATTGGTACATATTTTTTTCCTAAAAAATCAAGGATGGTTTGAAGTTGTTTTTTATTTCCTTTTTTTTTTTGCTCGGAAAAAGAGTACTTTACGAAGAGAAACATTTCTTCAATTTTCGTGAACAGACAACATAACAATTCACAAATGCGCTTTAAAGGGATATGGTTTCATTGGCCACTCATTCACAATAAAAATTAAATAATAATAAAAAAAAAGATTTTAAAAGATGCGGGAAACCATTTTCTAAAATAATGTTCACCAAAAATTAAAATTTTTAATTTGGCACTCTAAAAAAAAAAAAAACAGAATAATTAGTTCTAGTGTGTACCCTGGGATAAACTGAAAAGAAAATATCATTCTAAAAAATATATTACTACGTTTTAATATTTAAAATATACATTTAGACGAAATTTCTCTTCGTGTTCTCGAACACCTTTTTTTTCCTCGGTAGTTATCAGAAAATTACCCTTAAGAGTTCATGTTTCTTAAGTTTTTATGTTTCCAGAAAATTAAACATTGAGAACTAAATTATGTTTAGATAGTATTTCATTTTTTTATTTTAAATGTTAACAAGATGTTTGCGCACCGGAGAATTTTCAATCGGAGAAAGACGAAGAATTTTTATTATGATTTTCTTGAGTTTTAATAAAAAATAAAAAATACAAACATTTAAATTTAATGAAAATCTAAGACTTCGCTGTGATTTTTTTCTCTGCTTTCTTCCTTTATTATTATTACGCATCATCACATCACTTCTATTATTATCTCTTTACAGCAAAATCAGCTGGATGGATCGGTATTTAAAATGAAGTCAATCATAAAATAATATTTTAGTATTTAAAATGTTTCATACCTATTTTTGTAATCCGCGGTATCACAAAAGATTTCACTTCTTCAGTGATTCTGAGGCGCTAGCATGGAACGGTTTTAGTTCAGTCATGTGGCGGTAATCCTCCGTCATCCGTTGATGATTGTTATGAGCTTCTCTATCGACGGCACGTGTCCAACTGACAAGCGTTGTGCAGCCCAGCTCCATTAACAACATACACCGCTGCAAGGGTTACGCAACGAGACAGGGGGCGCGCACTGCGCAGGCTCCGGCTACGTGAAGGACGCATGCGTCATGAGGGCATCCACTCAGTTCAGAATGGGACGAGGTCTCCTGTTCCAAAGCCTCATTCCTGCACTGGCAGAGGATGGAGGAGCAGCTGTGGCCTCGTATGGATCCAAGCTCTCTCACTTTATCCACGCTACACAGCCTTGGTTTCGCTGCGGTTAATAACCTCCATTGAACTGATTCGTACTAAGTAGGAGATCAAAGGGCCGTTCCTAGGGTTTAATCATTTGTCCTTGCCGGACACAATTGTGCAAAAGTTTGCGATTACTTTTCTTTTTTTAATTCCTACAATGGCGTAACGACATGGAAATTAATTCCTACATAAATTCCTTCTAAAACTCGCGCCTGACGGAATTATTTTCCGTTATAATCCTTTGCTATTAAATGATATTTTGCTTACATAACATTTTCTTCTGGTGCTATCTTATTCCACGACAATAGGCAGAAGCAGTTTTACGTGATCATTCCAACACAATTCACTTATTTGCCTGTAATTTCAGGGGACTGGTTGGGACATAGTCACCGTAACAACAAGAAACATTTCATTCTCTATTAGTGCATTGTTCAAATACCGAAAGCAAAGTTTTTCCGAACAACTTTTCAGTCTTACTATAACAGAAACCAGAGGCGTACAGATTAAAAGAGCCTAGCCCAGTAAATAAACGGCAATGACTCCCAAAATTTCCAAGAAAGAGATTTCTCTATATCTCTTTGCAAAACATCAAGGTGCCACTCGAAACTAGGAGTATTAATATTCTCCCATGTGTGCAAGGGTTTTAGCAGCCTACCCTCTGGCAACAGCAATTACCGAACATTGAAATTTGAAGCTGAAATGTTTCTAATTGTGTATTAACTTTGGAATAACGCAGCCGATAGGATGAGAAAAGAATTCTGTGAAATCCAACATTTGCCTTCTTTTACGTGATGATATTCATCCGATCAGCCGTTTTGAGACAAAAGTTTGATTTTCTTTGTCTATGGCACTTGCCAAGGCATTTGTTTCGAAAATTTTTTATCGCCCCTATGTTTTCGCAAGTTAATGCAATTAGCTTCATCGAGCATACTTAGCTGACTCGCTGTGTAATTATAAGCATTAGCTCTCACCATAGGCGCCGACTATAGGGGGACAAGGTAAAACTTGCCCCTCCAATAATTTTACCGGGAGGGGGGGGCAGTGGCCACTCAATATTTTTGGTCCTGTTTAATTAAATAATGGCTTTAGCCTATAAGGTGAACCAAGCTCCACCTTATGAGTCCAGAGCGATTTATTTCTAAAAACTTATAAATAACAAAATAAATAAAAACTTTTTTCCCATTCTCAGCATTGCTCATTTGATAGGAAACTGGATTCGCAGTCCCGTATTAATAGTGTTGGACATGAAGTCGTGATATGTGGTAAACGCTTAAAACAATTATCAAAAGTAAAATACATAAACGTATAATCTCTAACGCCTTTATTTATCTATTTATCTTTTGCGCTTCTTGTTCTTTGTTTGAGTAACCCAGCTAATTTCTCCTATTTTTACTAAATTTTGGAAATAAAATTTCTCTGGATATTTTATAAAATCTCAGGCTGAATATTCTTTTTAAAAATATTAATATTCAGCAAAATAATATTTCTGTTTCCTTGTTCATTTGCTGGTGAACAATTACAATTGCATTTTAAAATATACGTCGAATTTCGTAGTTTATCTTGTTGCCCCCCCCCCCCCCGCTTTTTTTTTGTTCTATTTTCCTCCTAACAATGGAAGAATGGAAGAGACATGCCCCTCCCACGTCTGATCTCTTCACGCCTGACCCCCAGTAATTTGAATGGCTCTCACTATTTGGAATTTACGCTGATTATTGCTATTTGCTATGTTTGATGTAGCAAAAATGGTTTGACCATACTCGATTACACAGAGCTTACCTTCAATTATAATCGAGATCATATTCAAGTTCCCAGTGAGACACAGGCATGTTATACCCTTCGGTCCTGATTTTCTTCCTTCCTCGGGGCTAACCACGCGAAATTCAAGAAGTAAGATTTTTTGAGTTTCAGTTGTTAATAAGGATTGTTAAACTACTAAAAATACCATGTTGGTTGTTTACAGTGGCGTATCTTGGGTCCGAGACCTGGGCTATCTCACCCCCACCCCCCACCCCCAGTCCTGTTTTTTAGAAATTGCGAAGTTTATTTTTTAATTGTTAAGTAACAGAAGTAACATTTTTTCTAATTTTTAGGTACATGCTATTGCGAACATGATACCAAATAATTATGAGGATTGGGATTTGAACACTTATTTGTACACGAACTCCATTCTTCTTTCCTTTTGTGTGAACTTGAGTGTTACGTTTTCACAAAAATGTTTCTTCAGAGTACTTTTTCAAATTTAAAAATAATGTTTTTCTCTATTTACAAACCAGCCAAGTTGCTCGAATGTGTATGTCCTTGTGTGGCTCTAAGATATTTCTTGATTCTTTTTAATACGGAAAAACCTCTTTCGGCAGTTGCAGTTGTTGATGAACAGTTTAATATTGATCTGCTAATTTGTACACCTCAATAAACACTATATCCAATTATTCAACTTTATGTAACAAGTAATGTTTCTTACTGATTTGTTTTGTATGCATCAAGGGAATTAAACACCTTCAGTTCATTTTTTAATCGAGCTGTGTCAAAGTTTGAAGCATAGAGTTCTTTAAGTTCTGACAGTAGATGTTCAGGGAAGCTTTCACAAAATTTGTCAAAACAGTTCGAATCCAACAAAGCCACGAATTTAAGATATAATATCACTGATTTTAATTCATTGACACTTCACACAAACTGAAACAACTCTCGCGAAACACGTGCTGGAAGCATGGAGGGACTGAGGTGGCCGAAGTCTTCTTTTCTTCGGAGCGAACCCTTGGCCAAAGCAATGGTCACTCACGAGCTCCGTAGCTCATTCATGTTGTCATGGAAACGCTAGCAGGCGATAGTATTGAAACTCTTCGCATCAGAACAGCGAAGTCTCTCGAAGACATACGTTATGCCGTTGATCACGCCATATTGATTCTCATAATCGAAAGAAGCGAATCCGCTCGTGTTTTTTTCGCACCGAAAATAACGACATATCTTAATACCGTTAATAAAGGACTTTTTTTATTTGTGTATATTTAATTAACTTTTATTTGTGCATTCTCTGGGCTTCGCAGCTAGCCTAGGTGCCACTGGTTATTTAGCAAAGCTGTACGAAAGTTGGGAAAGCTACAACCACTTCAGTAAAGATCCAGTTATAAAAATATTTCGTTGGCAGTTGGTTAGGGTAGTTAACCTTCTTATTAGGAGAAAAACCATTATTGGAAGAGGTTGTCTCGGAGTGCCTGACCTTTGCCGATCGTCAGTCTAAAATGCACGGCCAGACTAAGACGTCCGGGAGCCCAGGGATCGGAAAGTGGCGAGGCACCCTGTGAAAACACAAATTTGCTGCTGACGGAGATCGATTCCGCGTCTCTTCGCTACGGAACCAGTTGTTCTAACCGGTTAAACTACACCGACGGAATGTATTGCTGCTGATTTCTCATCTTGACACGTGCAGCTCTGTAGCACGTCACATCATCTCCCTCTTAATTTTTTTTTTTTTTTTTTTATGAAGCGAAGACGGAATTTTCATTAATTCCAAAACGATGTGTGGAGCAAACATCAGACATTTCTCGAATAACCCAGACCAGTAGATACATTTTTCACAATCGGGCGCGATTGTGAAAAATGTATGAGCCAGTAGTTCTAACAGACTAAACTACACCGACGGAATATATGTATATAGCAAACTTTGGCTACTTAAGGATACAGCAACAATAAAAATTGGAAAAGGAGTGAGACAAGATGACACCATATCTCCCAAACTGTTCAATGCCATATTGCAAAGTGTCTTTTAATCACTGAACTGGGAAAACAAGGGGTTAAAGATTAACAGAGATTATTTAACTCACCTTCTGTTTGTTGATGACGTAATCATTTTTGCAACTTACCCCTCCAGAGCTTCAGAGTATGATGCAAGAACTTGCTGACAAGAATAAAGAAGTGGGATTAGTGAACTTTCAGAAGACAAACCTGATGTACAATGCTTTTACAAGAAATGAAAATTTTGCGATTGATGGGGAAAAGCTCGAGGTAACTGATACCTACATCCACCTTGAACAACAGATATCAAGCAAGCGTCACATTGATGAGGAAATTAATCGGCTTATAAAATTTGGCTGGAGAACTTTTGGAAAAAGAAACAGTGCAATTTTTAAGAGGAACATGCCAATATGTCTTAAAAGAAAAGTGTTTAATCAATGCATCCTTCCAGTTCTTACCATGGAGCAGAGACATGGACCTTAACTAAAAAAGACATGCGAAGGCTGCAGACAACTGAAAGAAAACCTGGAAAGATAAGAAGAGGAACTCGAGGATAAGGAAAATAACAAGAGTGGATGACATCATGATCAGAGTAAAATCCCTGAAATGGCAATGGGCTGGACATGTTGCCAGAAGAACGTACAACCGATGGACAACCGAAATTTTAGACTGAATTCCAAGGGACAGAAAAAGACTCAGAATAAGACCATATGGGAGATGGATGGAGGGCATTCGAAAGCATGCCGGAGTAACATGGAGGAGACTGGATGAAGACAGATAGTTGCGGAAGAAACGTGGGGAGACTTTCATCCAGCAGTGGATAGATAATGGTTGACAATGATGTTATAAACAAATACATATGTATTACTCATATTTCCTTCTATGTGACGTTTGTATCAAATGTGAGAGCTGTTTCATACGTATTTCGTTATATATAGAACATTTCATTGTGTAGTACTTGAAAAATAGAATTTGATTAATAATCTGCGAATATATAATTATTATTTTTAATGATATTTGAATCTGTAATAAATTCTAAAGCCAAATTGATTGTGATCTTGAAGTGATGCAACTATTTCAGAGAAGAGTAACAAACGGTTTCCTGCAAAATTGAAACTGCTCCCATAATGAAAGCATTGGAGATTGAGCGGATCCCTAGAACGTTGAAGACAGTTAAAAAAAATGAATAAAATAATTACATATCTAATAGCCACTTTTTGACGTGCACTTTATAGGGTTTTTTTAAAAAGAATCCGACCAGGTTTTATTGGGCGGTCAGCAAGATAGATAAACCTGAAGCAGCACAGTTATAATACAGAAGCTTTTTTCTCGCTGAGAAACTGGCTAAAACATTCTCAAAATCAAGTATCGCTTTGTATTGTTAAAAATTGTTAAAATAATAAGTTCAATAATGACTATGTAATTCCAAGAAACAATTTGGGACCTATAATCAGGGTCCCAAATTGGGCCCATATGGTGATATGGGCCCTATTTTGGGTCCCCCGACAGCAGGGTAATTGCGGGTCCATAAATTAGTCCCATGCGGTAATCGAGACCTGTCTGGATGTGCAGTTTTTCCATACGGACCGACGACCGCGACCATTTTTGTGACACAGCTAGCAAGTATTAACTACTCCCATCTTTCCTGAATAATTTATTTATATCCGCTTTATGTGCAACACGCAAGTTTTCCCGAATGCAGATTAAGTGCAGTGTAAACTCCAATGCAGAACAATCTCTGCAATATACACGGACATCGAAATTCTCTGAAGTTAAGCATTCAAGGAATTCGTCACGTGGAGAAACATTCTGAACGCTGATACTTTCGCTGTGACGAAATTAGCAGGACTTAAAATGTATCCTGGATAAAAGTTAAATTTTGATTTTTACGGAGAATAAAATCCACAGGAAACTGGCGATGATGAACATTGTTGCTAGCACAAGGAAAAGTTGTTAACAGCACTGTCATATGTAAAAGAACATATTATAAATGCTCCAGCGAAGGAGTAGATTTGATCAAAACTGTTGTTCATCATCTCTGCACATTAAGAGTGTTCAAGGTTGTTTTGGGCACCAATCCAAATGTTACTACAATACGCCGTTGAAAACGGACCAGCGGCCTAAACAGACTCAGCGGAAATGATCTAAAGACAAGGAGAGAGAAAAAAAGAGTTTAAAGTTTCGCCGATGCGAATCTTGTTGCTGGAGTGAGGAGTATAAGTACGTTTAGTTCAAGAATAGTTTACAGACCAGAAGAGGATCTGACGTTACACAATTCTTAATGCGCAAGGTTCAGGATAAAGGGAAACACATTTTTTTTCCTGCCCACAAAGACGGAAATGCAGCTTAAATGTGCGTGTTTAAACAAAACGTATACCAAGAACACAATTACAATATTTTCGCACGAAACTGAAATAAAATGACAAAGTTTATTAGCAAACCTGGAATACATTAAACGATATGTCATCGAAGGTTAGATGTGTTCAAAGTTCTTCAAGTGTCAAATATCTCTACACGGATTTTTACATGAGACATATTTATTTTTCCTTCCAAACTTTTTTCTTACCATATGGTGATGCACAACGATGAATACTTTTCTGACACACTAAAATTTCCGTTTTGAAAAATTAACATGTACCAATAATAGAATGCTGTGTCGTCCGTGCGTTGTGTCAAACCAACACCTTTTCATCGAACTGAATATTTGGAATACGGTTTAAATACACTAGAAATATTGCAAAAGAAAATTAATTTTCAAAATGAATGAGGATGAAATTTTTGAAAGGAAGATGTTTAAAAGTAATTTGTTTTAAAGCAAACTTTTCAGTATACATGATTTTTCGATTTTTGCGTAGTACAAAATATGTACATAGATTATAAGACGGCACTATTGGCATAAATAACGCATTTTTGGAAAATCGTAAAAAAAAAAAAAATCACATTTTATTTCATCAACGCTTTTAATAAAAACACTTACTTGAAACGAAAGTGTTTGTCAACTTATTTAAACTGACAACTATGAATGATTCCGTTTTACCTATTTTCTGATAGCTGACACAAACGGAATAGTAGAACGCGCGCGCGCACACACACACAGATGTACTCAACAATAATATTTTTTCACCTGAATGTGTTCTAGAAACGTAGACGAAAGGAATCATACCTAAAAATCGAAAAATAGAAATACTGGACTGATTATTTTATCATTAAAAATTGAGCAAAAGAAAATCAATACTAAGGCTTCCGTTTTCGCTTTACAACTGTACAAAACAGGCGCAACGTCCACGTGTTACACAGCATTTAAGAGTAGGTGCCCTGTTCCGTGACCCGAAAATCCGTAAACCTGAACTGAGATTATCGATCAGATGAGTACTCTACCCAAGAAATTTTGCGTTAAAAACTGGATAAAAACCTACAAAATTCCAACCAAAATGTACGCTACTAATCACGATTTAAAGTTTCGATGCGTTTTTCCTTTAAGCGGCCGATGTACCTCAGACAAATAGTGCCTAAAATTTTCTGCGCTCCCAAAACACACACAGGCGGCCTAGTTTTACGAAAGCTACCATAAAGCAATTCTTTTCCTCCACTCACCTCAGCAGTACTCACTGTAAACCTGCCACGGCTGATAAGCTCTTCTTTCCAGTCCTTTGTTCTCTGCTCCATGACCCAAAGTATGATGGGAAGGGGCTAGTCCCCCTGAAAGGGGCATCATACCACTGGGTAGAAACAATGGCTCATACATCTTCGCCATTATGATAGCCATTTTAATAGATAATCAGTCGGAAAGGATTAGTATTAACCATCCCCCAAAATGACCATGTTTAATAACAAACCTAAGGGTAAAGTATCGCTTTCTGATGCGCAGATTCACTCGCTTCAGCCGTGTTTGGCTAACTTCTTAGACAGCGAATATATTCGTTCGAGCTAATTTGAGGTCATTTTGCTGACCCCGAGTTAATTCGTTTCAGCCGGTTAAAGGGTACGAAGTATCGAATCAGTCAGTTCTGCAGAGCAAAGTATAAAATTTGACCATTTCATGCATGGTCATTGGAGAAAAACGACAATGCTAAAAGTGAAGACTTTGAAGTACGATCAAATTTTTGACGGATGCGCTCTGTTTTGGCGTGCATCACGAAACAGTGTTTCACAACGATAACCAAATTAATATTAATTCGTAGTAAGGTACCTTTTGTGTAAAAACAGTTTCGAAAAGCTGTGTATATATTTACCCGTGTGATTGCGTTTAACATGTAGACATACTAAGCCTTTTGAAAAGGTCAAGAAAGCCGCTGTTTCCTTACAAGACACGTACAGTTCACCCAAGAGCCGACCCATGAAAAGCACCCGAGCTTTGCTTTTTTTACTTTCTTTTGTAGATATGATTTCCCCTCAAGTTTTCCGTTCCATTTATATTATTTTTTATTTATTCCACTACTGATTGTTTTCATTTAGAAAATCACATTCAGTTTCGAAATATGAATAAAGTGTACATGAATATATATATTTCTCTCCTCCGGAGAATTTTCAACTTAACAGGACCAGGGCTGATGGCGTCCTAGCATTCAAATATCCAGACTTGGTGACACCTTAAAATTAGGTAGGGCTAAGTTAAATAATAAAGATGGCGACTTAGTTGTTTTGGTTGCCAGATTCGTGTATAAAACCTCTTTTTCCTTTGTTTCCGGCCCGATGCAATTCCAATGACTCTTTCCTTCCTGGATACTCCTATTAACCAGGAGCCCCCACATGTATATCTCACTCTAGTCAGTTCTCATAACATTTGGAGGTGCCGTGTTTTTGTTTTTAAGAGAGAACTGGTAAATTTAGCTGTTGGTATTTGTAGTTTGTGAGTGCTCTGAGGAAGTGAGGATTAAAAGCAATTCAAGAGGTCCTAATTTCCTGGCAGTGTGTTAAGAAACTGAGAAAGCAATTTGAAATTTTAATTTAAGAAATTGAACACAGAAAAAGACAGAAATTTGTATTATATTAAATGAACTCATGACCCGCGTGTAAAATTTTCAGATGACGTATGGCTACTTTTGTATCGCTGTTGCCTATACAAAAATACAAATACCCCGTCCCAGTGTTATATATTAATAGTTATAATCTTTATGACTTCCATTTTTTTAATTTCTGGAGGAAATATGTCCTGCGCTTTTAAAAGAGAAGCGGGATTTCTGAAATTCCTAAAACCTCTGTGATAATGGGTACAGAGGCCGAGCACTTGCTGGAGGCCTTAAATCGCTGGATTCGGCACCGCATATAAACAAAAATGGAATCTGGATCCATTTAACAATACTGAGAAAAAAAATCAATATTCCATGTATTTTATCTCACTTGATACAAGCAAAACGGAAATATGAAAAACCCGTAAAATAGGAAAAGCACGCCAGCGTGGATAAAGCCGCTAAAATCTGGAACTTTACGAAAACTCCAAAATTTGCATTAGAATTGTCACTACAAATTTATAACAATTTTTCAACTGCAGTTGACAAGAGTATTATTTTTTTCAATTGTAATTTTATTTCGGCCTTTTTGGTCATTTGCCAGAGGTACCGTAACGTGTCGCGTTTTGTGGAAGCGAAAAGAAAGCTTTCTCTGGTTTAGGTCAGTTACTCACTCACCATCAGCTAACGTTTGAAAAAGAAATAAAACTGGCTCTTGAAGAAGAATCGTCAAATAAATAACTGTAACCGCCAAGGGCTTTATTCCTTACGACTCTGTTTTCCTGGTTTCAAACACGTGGAATCAGAACGTTAACCTTTCATTGTTGAAAACAGGAACGCTTACAGACCACTTGAAATCCTGCGGGATTTTCGAAAACAAATGTTCTGATGCGATTTATAGATCACACAAGCACTATATCATGTTTCTTTCTAAACGCTGAATTGGAACTAAAGCTGCAAGAAGAAAAGAAGGCAAATAAATAGAGCTGTAAGTGTGAAGGAAAGTATTTTGCGCAAAAAGTGCTGCAGACTTGTAAAACGCTCTAAAACATTTACTGGAGGGGAAAGTAATTTCGCCGCTATGTACCTCATTTCTATACGTGCAAAATGGAATTACCCATTCCATTGATTATGGCCAAGCAAGTAAGCATCAAGAAATTAGTAAAAAGGACAAATAAAGCTCAATCAAATTAAAATGGTTAGTACGATATCCCCAGTCGTTCTGGGACGATTTATGCGTTGGATCAAATTAGAGATTGCTCGTCCCCATTGCAAGGCCTCACATTTTCTCTTTTCCAAGTATTTGTTTCGAGGGATCAAGCAAGAACTTGGGCTAAATTGACTAAAAGTTAGGATATTAACATAAAATACCAAGGGCTCTCAGAAAATGCTACTTTTTGCTTGTGCTTAACAGCTGTAGAATATTTTACTGGTTATCTAAAGCATTTCGTTCAAAGGAATAAATACTCCTGGAAGCAAAGGAACATTCACCATAGTTTTGCAATTTGAAAAAAAAATCGCGATTAGCCCCCTGTATGTAACCCACTCATCTGCCCGGGTCACCCTTAATCGAATTATGGATATGGTGGGGATCGGGTCAAGCAATGCATGCCCCCCCCCCCACGCCTTTCTATTTTCTTCTGGAAGTTTAAAAACCTCCCGCCAAAAAGCGTAGAGTGCTAAATTTGTTTAAGGTGGATAATGGCCACCATGAGCAACTTTGAGGGTTGTAATAAGTCGCCTTCAGGGCCTGACTAAACACCAGGGACCCAGGGCCAGGGAAATGACGAGAACCCATCTAAACAAAATCTTTCACCAATGTATAGCGCTTGAGATGTCATCTTATACACGCGACACTGTATACATATAAGAGAAAACTGTTTCATATATCGTCCTATATAACAGATCTGAGACAAGGGGACACCATATCTCCGAAGCTCTTTAATGCCACATTGGAAAAAGTCTTTCAATCACTGAACTGGAAAAACAAAGGGATAAAGATTAATGGAGATTATCTAACCCACCTTCGTTTTGCTGATGACGTAGTCATTTTTGCAACTACCCCATCAGAGCTGCAGAGTATGATCCAGGAACTTGCTGACAAGAGTAAAGAAGTGGGATTAAAAATGAACTTTCAGAAGACAAAAGTGATGTTCAATGCTTTTACAAGAAATGAAGATTTATCGATTGATGGAGAAAAGCTGGAGATAACAGACACGTACGTTTATCTTGGACAGCAGATATCAAGTGAGGGTCACATTGATGAAGAAATTAATCGGCGTACAAAACTTGCCTGGAGAGCTTTTGGAAGAAACAGCATAATTTTCAAGAGCAATATGCCATTATGTCTTAAACGAAAAGTGTTTGATCAATGCATCCTTCCAGTGCTTACGTATGGTGCAGAGACGTGGACCTTAACTAAAAGAGACATACAAAGGCGGCAGACAACTCAAAGAAGCATGGAGAGGTGCATGCTTGGTCTAACCAGGAGAGATAAGAAGAGGAACTCGTGGGTCAGAAAAATTACAAGAGTGGAAGACATCATGATCAGAGTAAAATCCCTGAGATGGCAATGGGCTGGACATACTGCCAGAAGGACAGACCATCGACGGACAGCCGAAATTTTAGATTGGATTCCAAGGGACAGGAAAAGACCCAGAAGAAGGCCACATGGGAGATGGGTGGATGAAATTCGAAAGTATGCGGGAGTGACATGGAGGTGACTGGCACAAGACAGACCGTTGTGGAGGAAACATGGGGAGACCTTCGTCCAGCAGTGGATTGATAATGGTTGACAATGATGATGATGATGATGATAGCAGATTTGATTGTAAAAAATCGTTGAATTTTATTAATAATCTACGGATTTGTAATAATAGTTTTAACAATATACGAATTTGTACCTAATCATAAAGTAGAATTGGTTTTGATCTTGAAGGGAAGCGGCAATTTTAATTTTAAAGAAGAGTAACGGAGGGTTTTGTGAAAATTGAAACTGCTCTTTTATAGTAAAAATTGTTGGAGATGGACAGCTAAGAGGGTGCAACAAAACCCCACATACATATTACTTTCACAGGAATAATAATAACGATAATGTAAAGTTGTTCCGTAATGATTAGCCCCTGGCCGCCAGGCCCAAATTTGGAACCACCTATTTAAGGTAAGGGACAGAGTCGGCGCCACCAGACAAACTCACCACCCATGCCTCATCCGGGACTCGAATCTGGGCCCATCTCGGAATGGTCAAAAAACAGCGCCTCATAGCACTTGGGAACGGGACCAGGGAGCTCTGAGGTGCTTATCCCTAATTTACGTGCACTACCTCCAGGGAACGAAATGAACCAGAAGCGAAAATGTCACACTTGAAATTCCAACTCAGGGGAAGTAGGATTCCTCGAGTCCATTCGGCTAGCGGACGACTTTAATTAAACAAAGATCGGATCGAATAACTGATAGGTAGTTAGAACAGCGCTTATGAGGCTGAAGTGGTTTTGGGGAAGTGAGGGAGGTCCAACATAACTTCAGTGCAACCAACGTTGCGTTTTACATTAATACACTATAACGTACAAGTTTGTCCCCGCCGGTCATCGAATCCGGGTCCCCTCACTCCAGAGTAAGTCGCTCTCCCAACTGGGCTACGCGGACATGTGCTCTCACTGCTATCTGCCTTTATCTCATGTGCGCCCCCCCGAAAGAGGGCCGGGGTATGGCCCACGGGTCAACCGGGATCATGTGTCGCTGGAGGCAGTCATCCCATGAAGAACGTGCATTTGAGAAATTCCAGACAATTTTTTTTTGAAGCACTGAAGAAGGGATTTTCATTTTTCCTGTCCCGTGGTGTGGAAAGAACATCACACAATTGCGAGAAACCTATCATCCGGGTCATCCTGGGACTTCGGGTGCCAATATAACGTACAAGTTTGTCCGTGCCGGGTCCCCTCACTCCGGAGTAAGTCGCTCTCCCAACTGAGCTACGCGGACGTGCTGTTTTCCTGCAGATTTGTCGTCTTGACAAATGTTTCCACCTCTGTAGTACGTCACAACACTTGCCATTGGTTTTGTGGTTCAGTGGGGTGAAGTTTTACACCTCCTATCCAATAGTCTCTCTCTCTCTCTCTCTCTCTCTCTCTCTCTCTCTCTCTCTGTCTATCTGTCACATCCCAGCTTTGCTTCGGTGAGAATCATTATCACGGTACCCGTTGACAGCTATCCACAAGTATTAAAAACATTTGATACCAAGTCGGCTGAGGGCCCGAAAAAAAGAGAGAGAGAGAGAGAGAGAGAGAGAGAGAGAAGAAAAGAAAAGAGAAAAACCAACCTAGTTCTAAATGATTTCTTTTATTTACGCGTAGTTCACCAATTCGTACACGTATCCAAGCCTAGAAATTGTAGATCCTGATTTATTCTTGTAGGAAACACATTCTTCGAATGATTAATGAAAACTGGAACACATACATAGGCGTATTGAAATACATACGGTACAGCAAAAGTAAAGGAAGGCAGACCAAGGATCAGATGGATTGATGAGTTTAAAAGGATTTTTACTACATGGAGGAAACCAAAGACCGACAGACCTAGCAGAGATCTTTTTTTTTTCCAAACGGACTATCTGTCCATATACATGCAGTATGATTGTATGTATTTAGAATACCTGAACAAAAATGACGCTAACAATAACTACAAAGGAAAAACATGGAAAGCAATAGCAGTAGGATTGCATGTGTTTCCGCAATCTAGTATTCCACTGGTTACGAGGTTAACTTCTCCCGCTGATGGGGGCAGGCTTCGAATCCCGACGGAACACGGCATTGTGTTCTTTCTGCGGTTATGGATTTCTCCCTTCCCTGGAGTCAGCCACCCTAAATTAAGAATGGGGCGACTCCTCCAAGCCTTCTATGTGCACGAGAGTCGTTAAACTGAAAGACATAGTAGTTCCACAAGTTCGTGTGTAATACAAAAACATTTCCATGTTATTCCTATAAAATAGAATACGACAACACTTAAGTTTTTCATTTGATTTTATCCGGAATACAAAATAGCAAACATTAAATTATCCACCTCCGTCCAATTTGCTTCAAGAGAGTGAGAAATAAAACGACATTTGGTCTTTGACCCCGAGCCTTGAAAAGTACTTTGACTCCTACTGCAACGGCGGGCGGATTCCCTTGACCCACTCTAGTTGCGCGAACATAACGATTCTAAAAAGACTGCATCAATTAAGAACAACACTTGACTGCATGGAAGTCACTGATCGATTCAAGGACTGAATGCCTATTAAAGTTTGGAAATAAATTCTTTAGCCCAGGGAGGAACTCAAAAGCACACTGCAAGGGTTAAACACCCAAAACACATTAACTGCGCATGCAATTTAGCATTTCTTCAACAGCAAAATAAAATAATTAAAACGTAAAAATACTAGAAAAAAAAATAGCAAAATGTTGCTGAAGTACGAACTATTTGAATAGCTCATACGCGTTCTTTGTAAAGAAACGTTTACTTTAGAAAGTCGAATACCTCTTGAGCATGTCCTCATCTGTGTCAATATCTCTTGAGCATGTCCTAGCACGTTATCAAAACTGTAAAATCAGCATTTAATGTAATTTCCCGTAGGAAAATAACTGCTTTGCAAATAATGCTTATGAAAACGCGTGATACAACTGTTAAACAAGCTTTCGCCCTGAACAACGTTTTTCTCTTTTTTCACAGAGGATACCTTTGAGGAAAAACACTTTATTTTCAAAATTAAAGACTCCATATGCGAAGGTTTCATCATTCGAGAGTTTAAGTATTTAACACAGAAAATGACTTTATGTTACGGAAAAGCAACACTAGTATTGGATGCCATTATCACCCGACAAAAATTTAAAGTTGCTAAACTGATTTAGGCTTGCACTCTTTGACATTTACAAACTTGTGTAAATTTTCTCCTGCGTGAAATATATCAAAAAAGGAGTCAAAGTAAACTATACGAGGTAGTTACGTACAGGGCTATATTAAGACCTACGTAGTCTCTAGGCACTTTTATTTCTAGAGGCCTCTGTCCGAAATTTTTACTTGCTTTTATGCTAATTTTATCGTTCGCACGCACATATTACAATTTTTTTATTAATCTTAAAAGCATTCATAAATTGCAATGCACTGTGAACTCCTTTGAACCTGTGCTTCCACAAAATCCTGGGTCCGCCACTGGTTTGCGGTTCGCGATAAGTGCAACGACGCATAAGATCAGATCAGATCATATGTAGAGGATTTTACGAAGGGAGTGTCTGACCCCAGGTCTTAAACAACCCTTAGAAATAGGAAGCTAGGAGATTTGGGCTAGAGTGCCTGATAGGAAAGGCACATGGAAGCGAGGTAGAAGACGCCCTTATATTCTGCCAGGGGGCCAGTACCCGTGGCCCGACGGCTTAACGTGCCCATCCGACGCACAGCGGGTATTTAGTGGTTCGAGCGTTCGTGCTTGCCTGGGATCGAACCTGTGGTTTCTCCGTGGCAGTCACGAACGTTGACCACTAGGCCATCCGCAGCGCACGAAGCATAAGGTTTTACGCATAACAACATAACCCAAGCACAGTTCATACACCTCTGAGAAAACAAAAAAAAAAAGAAAAAAAAGTACTTTTCAAGGATTTCTCAAAGTCCAACAAACCTTTTTCGAGGACCGAATCACATTAAATTCACACATATGTAGTAATCGTTAGCATATATACATATGTAAATGTGTGCAAACAGGTTACTTTAGAAGAGATTTTGATTAATTAAACTCTAAAATTAAAAAAAAAATACAAATTTAAATTTCTTTGGGAGAGACTACTCAGTGTGACCAAGTACTAATGCAGTGCATACTAAATTTTGTAAATAAATGTTTTTATTCATCATTTTTAATGATTTACTCTTAACAGTTATTCAGATAACGGAAATATGAAAGAGAAAATTCATTTTACATTGAAATCTCAACGAATTTGTAGAGACTGCGATTTCGATAAAGCAAAAGCTCAATATGGTGGCTTACCTGAATTTAAATCGTTTGAAATAATGAAGCTGCTTGTTTTGGATAGATAAACTAAATCTGATATAACAATGTACAATTTAATAAGTAATCTACTACACTATTGTATCTGTGATTGTATCACTGAGGCCGTGGAGAAACGATTAAACTGAAAATACCTACCACACTACTGTATCTGTGATTGCATCAGTAAGGCTGTTGCGAAACGATTAAACTGAAAATACTCACTACACTACTATACCTGTGACTGTATTAGTATGGGTGTGGCGAAACGATTAAACTGAAAATACCTACTACACTACTTACTGTATCTGTGATTGCATCAGTAAGGCTGTTGCGAAACGATTAAACTGAAAATACTTACTGCACTACTACTGTATATCTGTTACTGTATCTTTGAGGCTGTTGAGAAAGCGACGACTTAAAATTATTTATTACTGTTTTCGTCATTCAAATATCTACATAAATATTTTAAATTAAAATTTTCATTTTTTCTTATTTTAAATTCGCTTTTTTTAGTTTACGTATTTATCTTTTCAAGTGAAATATTGTAGGCCCTAAAAGGTTCGTAGGTCCTAGGAACTGTGCCTATTCGACCTAATGAACAAAGGGGCCCTGGTTACGTACCTTGGAGGCAAGAACAGTGCTAACGTAGGCCCTAAAAGGTTCGTAGGTCCTAGGAACTGTGCCTATTCGACCTAATGAACAAAGGGGCCCTGGTTACGTACCTTGGAGGCAAGAACAGTGCTAACGTACTCCGACGATGCCTTGAAAGCTCGTCCCGGATGAAGTACGGATGATGTGTACGTTAGGTTCTTGTTCGATTCGTTTTTCTTGTATCAACAATTCTAAAACGGGTAATCAACTTCTCCTAACTTTCGATATTCACAGGAACGTCCATTACCAAATAAATAAACAAAGAGAATGAGATTGAAGAAATTTTTTAACAATTTCAAACGTAACTTTCCGCTCAACATAACCATACTACAATGAAACAGCGAATTATTACGAACGCCAACCTAATAATGGGTTGAACCGCCACTAGTTCTTCAAAACAGCCACGATTCGATGTAACACGGACTCATCAACGAGCTCTCATTTTTCTACAGGTATATTCAGCCAAGCAGATGTATTGGCGTCCGTCAGTTGACGAATGTTCGCAGGAAGAGGACCCCTTTTACGAATGGCTTTCATTCTCATCCTACAGGTGTTCGGTTGGGTTAAGATCTGGGGGCCGAGCAGGCCATTTTAGCACTCTGAAGTCACTGTAACACCCATTGGACCACTCTGTGACAATCTGGGCTTTGTGACATGGAGAAGTCTCCTTCTGGAAGTAGTCCTCTCCATCAGGAAACACCAGTGATTAGAAAGCTACTTTTTAAAAGGAATTAACTACTGTTACAACTACATTCTTGGAACAGTAGATAGCTACAACTACTTTTTCTGAAAAGTAGTTAGCTACACTAGTTTTTGGTTTTTGTTTTTGTTCTTTTGAAAAGCAGCTACTTTTTAGCCACTGTTTTACCTTTAGGCTTAAATTAAAAGTGCAATTTCTGAGGATGATTTTCGTGGGTATGTTCTTACATATGAAGTTCAGAGCTAAATACAAATTACAGAAATAACTTATCTTTGCATTTACCTTATCTCTGAACACCTGTGATGTACTACAGAGGTAAAGCACGTGTCAAGACGACGAATCTGCAGCGATAAATTCTGTCCGTGTAGCTTAGTTGGGAGAGCAACTTACTCCGGAGTGAGAGGGCGCTCCTTCGGTCTCTATCACGGACATATTTGTGTTTTCACATTGGCGCCTGAACGTAAAAATGGACCTACTGGCCGTTGGGTTCTTCGAAAACTGGGTGATGTTTGTTCCACACATCGTCTGGAATTAATGAAAAAAATTCTACTCTGTTACAAAGAAAAAAATAAGAGAGAGATGATGTGACGTACTACAGAAGTAAAGCACGGGTCAAGACAAATCTGAATCTGGAGCGATAAATTCTGTCCGTGTAGCTTAGTTGGGAAAGCAACTTACTCCGGAGTGACAGCCGCGGACAAACTTGTGTTTTCACACAACATATATGTTACACTTCGTAACATACACTGACGAAAAAAATCCCAACACCACGAAAAAATAGTTGTAGAGGAATGAAATGGCGGCAATACATTTGTATAGGTAACATATTTAATCCATTAAGGTTTCAAGATCACAGCTTCATGTAAGCGCGAGAAGAGCCATTTTAAATGTGAAATGCTGGTACATTAATAACCGGTGTAACCGCCAGAATGATGAATGCAAGCACGCAAACGTTCATGCATTGTGTTGTACAGGTGCTGGATGTCAGTTTGTGGGATGGAGTTCCATACCTGTTGCACTTGGTCGGTCAATACAGGGACGGTTAATGCTGGTTGGGGGTGACGCTGGAGTTGTCGTCCATTGATGTCCCATACGTGCTCGATTGGTGAAAGATTTGGTGATCTAGAAGGCCACGGCAACATGTCGACACTCTGTAGAGCATGTTGGGTTACAACAGCGGTATGCGGGCGAGCGTTATCCTGTTAGTAAACACCCCTGGAATGCTGTTCATGAATGGCAGCACAACAGGTTGAATCACCAGACCGACGTATAACTGTGCTGTCAGGGTGCGTGGGATAACCACGAGAGTGCTCCTGCTGTCATAGGAAATTGCTCCCCAGACCATAACTCCAGGTGTAGGTCCAGTGTGTCTCGGCCGCAGACAGGTTGGTTGCAGGCGCTCACCTGGCCTCCTTCTAACCAACACACGGCCATCACTGGCACCCAGGCAGAACCGGCTTTCATCAGAAAAACACAACAGATCTCCACTCCGTCCTCCAATGAGCTCTAGCTTGACACCACTGACGTCGCAAACGGCAGTGGTTTGGAGTAAGTGGAATGCACGCTACAGGGCGTCTGGCTCGGAGCTGTCCTTCAAGTAACCGATTTGTAACAGTTCGTTGTGTCACTGTGGTGGCAACTGCAGCTCGAATTGCTGCCGCAGACGCGGTACGATGCGCCACGGCCATACGCCGTACACGGCGGTCCTCCCTCTCAGTAGTGCCACGTGGCCGGCCGGAACCCGGTCTTCTTGAGGCAGTACCTTCCCTTGACCACCGCTGTCAACAATCCTGCACCGTGGCTACATTCCTGCCAAGTCGTTCTGCAATATTGCGGAAAGAAAATCCACCTTCTCGTAGCCCAATTACACAACCTCGTTCAAACTCCGTGAGCTGTCGATAATGGCTTCTTCGTGTTCTTAAAGGCATTCTTGACTAACATCAACACACTACGTCGAATCTCAACGATAACTAACGCTCACGAACGTTACAGCGCGTATTTACAGCAAACATGCTTTGCATGTTCCGAGGGGCGCTACTAGCGCCACACGTATGCGCCGAGCGCGAAATTTGCATAGACGTCATCTTACAGATGTACTCTCACCGCCTACCAACTGTCGTTTATCTAACACAACCCCTTCTTGGTGTCCATTTTTTCAAGTAGCACTATTTGTAGGGCTACTGTCTACTGTATTTTGCAGCGTGCTACTGCTACACGTTTTTGTATTTGAAGCGATGATACATGCTACGCTACTGTAAAAGTGGTGTGCTACAGTAACAGCGCTACTTCCGATCGCTGCGAAACACTATGCACATGTACGAACGTACCAATTCCGCAAATACGTTACGATATCTCATTCCAGAGTTGTTAAGGAACCCAATGCATGGCAAGAAAACAGACTCCATACCATGACACCGCCTCCACTAACTTGTACTCTTGATGCTAGGCAGCAGGGATCCCCATCGATTTGTGCTGTCGACTTCACGATCTGGCCCGTCTATCCATGTGTAATAACTGAAAGCCTGCTTCATCAAACAAGATGACCTACTTCCATTCCTCGAGAGTCCAGTTTTGGAGCTTCCGTGCATACTGTAGACGAATTTGTATGTTTTTAACAGGGACGAGTAGTAAACGAAGAAGAAGTCCACTGTTTTTGTCCATTTGCACCACTATGTTGCGGACTGTGTATGCTGAAGTTCTCTTCTCGATACCGCCGTTGTACTGCGCTGTTAGTTGACGCAATGGATCGCGTCTGTTACCTCGTACAATCCTCCAGCAACCATCGCCGTCAAAAATCGACCCGTCATTTATGCCCACAGGAAGACCGCTGACTGCTTGTTTTGTTGTTTACGCACCACTCATTGTACACCCTCGATATATAAGCCGATAAGGTTTAAGAAAAATGTTTAGCTGAAGAAGGTTTATTCTTCTGTTTCTGAGTGACTTGCATTTGCCCTCTCAGCGCCCATTCTCTATTGGCGTGGTTATTATTAAGTATTGAAGCAGAAGCCAACTTATCAGAAGTATCGCTGTTTGCAGGTTCCTGTCCTTGGAGCAGGTAAGCAAATAAATAAATATTCAAACAAATAGAATGTAAGGACGGGTGATTTCTTCCCGCACAAATTGTTGTTCTTTAGATTGGGAAGAAAAGGGGAGATATTGGTTAGTCGAAATAAATAGTATTCACTTCCAGCGGGAGATGGATATTGCGGGTGGCTTTCTCTCTGTACTTCCCCACCAAATCTGTTCTCATTCATGCTTGTGCAAAGGCGTTCTTCCCTGCCTAGTACCTGAGAAAAACTCCTTCCTAACTCTCCGAAATCCCAAACAAGACTCCCTGTTTATGACCACTCTGTATTTCTTCCTTTCACTCTCCGCCGCTCCAAGGAAGATGCTCCTGACGTAAGAAGTTGATTGCCCTTAATTGCTTACCGACGAATTGTCACTGGCTGACTTTCTCTTAGAAAGTGTGTCCTCGAACGACGGGAGGATAGAGGAGGGGTGGGGTCTTTTTGTTCGTGGGTGGTCCCAGTCAATGAAGGAATTACTTTTCCCGAGGGATCTGTTAAGCGTCTTTTTTTTTATTTCTAGCTGCTGTTTGCGCACAGAATAACCAAAGTCACTCTTTAATTATATTTTAGATATTCCCATATAGCATCTCACGTCTGTTTCAAAGTCGCATAACTCACGAGTCTTTCCAATATTGCCTCTATCTATGCTTCGTACAAGTCTGAATCCTTTGCACTAAGCTGTTTATTGTTACAGGGCTTGGTGCTGAGTTATCGGTATTTCAGCACCCTGTGAGGAGGGTTCGTTCGTGCTCCGCTTGCAGCAAGTTTTTGTATCGGGGGTTTAACCCGTATTTCACTCCACTGAAGCAGATGAATACAATATTAATAAAATATCAACCCAAGTATTAGCTCGCTCTTGCAGTGAGGAAAGTGTTTATTCAGATATTTGTCTCAAAGCATTGTCCTGATTTTCTTTACTGCACTCTATTATCATTAACTCGTTGATGGCCTTCCCGTTACGGCCAGTATTCGCTTCCTACTTTTCCATTCTTCCTCGACTCTCAGGATTTTCCCCAAATCATACTGACGAGAAAGGTTTTCACACCTCGCTCTCTCCACTTCTTACCACCGAATCCCCTGCAACCGAGTGAAACGTCTTCTTGCTGAGAATCACCACCAAAAAAGCGTCCCATGCAGAACAGGAGTCCGGGCTTTTTATATACACTGAAGAGCAATTGAATTAGAGACAGCTGGCGTTATGCAAATGTGACGCCGTGGGCGGCCCTGTAAATGGAAACGACATGACGTATGCAGCGATCCGACAATATAAGGAGTGATGCGACGGGAATCAGTAAGAGTCGGACGCAGTATACGAAGGATCTAAGCGCATTTGATCGTGGGCAAATTGTCGAGGCTCGACGAATGGGTCACTCCATCTCTGAAGTCGTGCAGGCACTGGGATTTTCACGAGCCACTGTGTCACGGGTGCACCGTGAGTACATCGAATTCCGGTAAAACCATCCCTGCAAGGGCCAACTGCCATGGACAAGAGCGTGTGGATGAGCTGGGTCATCGTCGGCTAGCTCGCATTGTAACAGCGGATAGACGGGCCACAATGCAAGAAATCACTCGGCAATTTAACGCTGGTGCACAAAAACGTGTAAGCATCCACACCATCCAGAACCATCTCCTTACTATGGGGTATAGAAGCCATCGTCCCACGAGGGTACCGCTGCTGACCGCACATCACAGGGTGCAATGATTAGCATGGGCGCGGGAACATCTCCACTGTACCCTAGACATGTAGGAAAATGTTGCCTGGACTGATGAGTCGATATTCACGTTGGTACATGCGGATGGCAGGACCACATGAAGCGATGGATCCTTCTTGCCAGCAGGGTACTCTTCAAGCTGGTGGGGGTGGCATCCTCGTCTGGGGACTGTTTACGTGGACGACTGAAATGGGACCCCTGGTACGTGTGACATCGTTCCTCACAGGTCAACGTTACCGGGATATCCTGGACGACCATTTGCTCCCGTTTGTGCGTCTTCAACATCCCACTGGGTACCTCATCCTGCAACAAGACAGTGGGAGCTTGTTCAGGGGTCGTGACTCCGTATGGCTTCCCAACGCTTCCGGTGTCTTGTCGAGTCCATGGCGAGACGAATTGCCGTCGTCATCAGGGCGAAAGGTGGTGCAACACGTTACTAGACAGGTATCTCTAATTCAATTGCTCTTCAGTGTATTATTACATTGAAGAAGAGTCCACGCTTTTCAAGAAGGCGCGGGCACTCCTTAAAAATGCCTTCTCTCTCTCACCCCTCACAGATCTTTATTCCAGTTTCCCTTCGCACAATGACGAAACCATAAATCTAACTTTCCTTCTGTTGCGATGCTGAGAAACGAAACCCAGCCGGCTATCTAGCTGCATCAAAATGACGGGAAAAGTGCTTACAATTCACTATCCTTAAAATGGTAACTTAACTTCCCTCCTGACAAACATGGTTGCCCAGGTTGCAGTATTAAATACATTATAAAGCTATGTCAAAGTCCTAGATGTGTACGTAAGTGAGGATGGCACGTCTCTGATTGCTCTTTGAGTGTTCCTAATAATTTGCTACTTCAGTGTAAATCTGGGTTTACAAATTTCTTAAAATTCTGAGAAGAATGACAAGCGGAAACCACCATTTGAAAAAAACCCAGCATAAATTAGGTTTACGTAGATATAACATAATTCAGTAGCAAAAGGAGTGATTTTATACTTCATATCAACAGGAACAAAGTCGCAAAAACCTCTGTTCTGCTTTTTAATCCAGAATAATGAACTATGTTACATTAAAGAGGATTCAAATCTGATAGCCTGTTATCCAACACGTCGCAGTGGTGGCGCAGTGGGCTAAGCGCTGATTTGCGACTATTCGTCCGAGACTGGTCCGGGTTTGAATCCCCGTGAAGCATGCATGTGGTGTTTGTCTAACGGCAATGGCTCTCTCTCTCTCTCTCTTCCTTGGAATTACTGGCCCTAAATAAATTACGGACGGGTGACAGAAAAAAGACATTCACTGCTGGCCACCCAAAATGCAACACCAAGAAGGAAGCATCCGATTGGCCTGAAATTCGCAGCATGCGTCGCCCGCGAGAGGACATGCAAACGATTAGCACTGTAGGGCATATGCAAATCATGTGCGCCTGGCACGCCACCGAGAAGCACTATAAGAATGGTGCACAGAAGGCGGGGTGTAAGTAGTGGAAGTGTGTTGTGCTGCCGGACCTGTGCGTGGAAAGCTTCCTGATGCCTCGTCGCAGAATACGGCAGTCATTCCACAACGTTTCGGAGTTCGACAGAGGACGAATACTGGCTTATCGCGACAGCGGTTTATCGTACCGAGACATCGGCGCCCGTGAGGGACGACACCCAGCCACAGTGAGGCGAGTATGGATTCGGTGGGTGCAGGAGGGACGGACAGACCGACGTAAACGATTGCCGCAGCCACGGCACGCCACCGAATGAGAGGACCGGCATGTTGTGCGGCAGGCATTGACGGCTCGCACCGCCACATCACGAATGTTAGCGCAGGAATTAGGGTGTGTTACGCAACAACCTGTGTCAGCACGCACCGTTCGACGTCGTCTGCAGGAGCGGGGAGTTGTTGCACGGCGCACATTGCTCCGATTACCATTGACGTTACGCCACCGGCGAGTGCGGCGGCAGTGGGCCGTTGAACGCCGCACCTGGACTACGGAATGGCAAGACATTTTCTTCTCCGACGAATCCCGCTTCTTCCTGCAACACCACGATGGTCGGATTCGCGTGTGGAGGCACCGCGGCGAGAGACTGTATGAAGCCTGCATTATGCATCGCCATACCGGTCCGTCGCCTGGCGTTATCGTTTGGGGCGCAATTGGATATGACACCCGCACCCCTCTGGTACGCATCGCCGGTACACTCAACAGCCACCGCACCATCTCCGACATTTTGGAGCCTGTAGTCCTCCCTTACCTGTAGGACCTGCCAGCGGCCACGTTTCAACAGGACTATGCGCGTCCGCACGTGGCACGCATCGTGCTACAATTCTTCATGGCCCACCAGGTGTCACTGCTGCCGTGGTCCGCCTGTTCTCCCGATATGTCGCCCATCGAACACGTCTGGTCGCTGATCGGCAACCGAGTTTCCCGGCAAGCACCACCCGCGGCCACGCCTGATGGTATGTGGCAACGTGTGGAAGCAGGCTAGACCGACATACCCCAAGCCTACATCCAAAGCCTCTTTCGTTCGATGCCGCGGCGTGTAGCGGCCGTTATTGCCAGCCACGGGGGCCACACGAACTATTGATGTCTGCGTGTTCCGCAAGTCGCACGGGCAGTAAGCTCAATCGTTTCATCTTTCTATCTGTTGTTATGCGTCAAGTAAATTTGGCTTTGCTATCTCGTGACCTTCTTGGTGTTGCATTTTGGGTGGCCAGCAGTGTACAAAGACTGAAAGAAGCAAGGAGGTGCATGCTTGGTGTAACCAGGAGAGGTAAGAAGAGGATCTCGTGGATCAGGAAAATGACAAGAGTGGAAGACATCATGATCAGAGTGAAATCCCTGAAATGGCAATGGGCGGGACATGTTGCCAAAAGAACGGACCACCGATGGACAACTGAAATTCTAGACTGGATTCCAAGAGACAGGAAAAGATCCAGAAGAAGACCACATGGGAGATGGGTGGATGAAATTCAAAAGTATGCGGGAGTAACATGGAGGCGACGGCACGAGACAGACTGTTGTAGAAAACTTTGAGAGACGTTCATCCAGCAGTAGATTGATATTGGTTGACAAATGATGATGATGATGATATATCTCCAACCCACGCAACACACTATATGCCAGTTTGCAACGCATGTTTTTTTTTTTTTTTTTTGATTGGAGGTTTAACGACCACCGTGAGCAACTCAATGGGCTATAAGCAGTCGCCCGTCCCTAATTTAGGGTCACTGGTTCCAGGGAAGGGAGAGAACCCGTAAGACAAACACAACATCCATGCCTCACGGGATTCGAACCCGGACCCCTTACGGACGAATGATCAGAGGCCATCGCTTAGACCACTGCGCCACCGGGGCGGCCGCATGTTTTCAAAACACTTTGCTGGATAAAAATACAAAAAATTGTTTTGCTTGATTGTGTAACCATAACTTCTCAAGAATAAGTAAAACGGATGTTACATCGTGAAGGTAAGATTTTTTTGATTGGAGGGTTAACGCCCACCGTGAGCAACTCAATGGGCTATAAGCAGTCGCCCGTCCCTATTTTAGGGTCACTGGTTCCAGGGAAGGGAGAGATCCAGTGCCGTAAGACAAACACAACATCCATGCCTGACCGGGATTCGAACCCGAACCCCTTACGGACGGATGATCAGAGGCCAGCGCCTGAGACCACTGCGCCACAGGGGCGGCGGTAAGATATTCATTGTACAATGTAATAATATAACTGAAGCTTTCAGTTATTTTCAAAACGAAATGTCATACTCGCGTCGCAAAAGCGGCTATTAAAAACAACAAAAAAATTTCTGGTGCGCGTAAACAATTTTCCGCTCTCTCTCTCATCTTTTTTTCCAGAGCTCTGATCCTTGTTTATTAGTTCCTGGTTTTATTCTTTTGCTCTACTGCTGACGCTCGGTGGCACTCCAGGTATCCGTTGCCATAGCAACCGCTGACGACACATATCCAGAGATCGAGCTCACGTGGTTACGTGATTAAACGCACACGTGGACAGATTTATATTAATAGTGCTCGCGACACGTAGCACGAACCCACGAGACATCCAAGCGATTATCCTATTTCCTTTCGTTTCTTAAATGCAGGATTATAAAAAGATGGAGAAAGGAATGGCGTAGGGCAATCAATGAGAGCATTCCTTTTTTATTTTCTTGTATTTCTGTTTTCAATGAAAGAACTAGAAAAACAGAAGTCAGAAATTGCCGTGGGTTTAAATAACTTTAAATACCGGAATCTTTTTTTTTTTTTTAAGGTCGCAAAACTGGAAGTGCCAAAGGGCTCTTTTAAAGCAAAATGCTAAACGCTGGAAAGGTCGGGTAATTCTTATGCAGCAGTTTAAACTACGAGGGAGTCATTCGGTTCTTCGCCGTCTTGGTTAGCGGAGTTGTCTAAGCGCGCTGGTTTTTGATCATTCGTCCGAGTTGGGTACGAGTTCGAACCCCAGTGAGGCATGTATGTTGTGTTTGTCTTACGGCAATGGCTCTCTCCCTTCCCTGGAGTCAGTGACCGTAAATTAGGGCGGGGATTACAGCCCATTAAGTTGCTCACGGTGGTCGTTAAACACCCAAACAACAACAACAATATCAGTGTTATTAATACGTAAAACTTATTTTCCTCAGGAGAATAATGAGGCCCGAAAACAATTATGGGACGTCACTTATAATCGCATGATTTCTTTTTGATTGGCGGTTTAACGACTACCATGAGCAACTCAATGGGCTATAAGCAGTCGCCCGTCCCTAATTTAGGACCACTGGTTCCAGGGAAGGGAGAGAGCCAGCGCCGTAAGACAAACACAACATCCATGCCTCACTGGGATTCGAACCCGGACCCTTCTCAGACGAATGGTCATAAGTAAGCGCTTATGCCACTGCCCCACCGGTGCGGCCGTATGCTTTCGTACACTCTAACACGTCCAGTTAATACCACTGCTGACAGGTTCATAGTATCACGAAGGGGGTATGACGTATATTCTAATTTTACCTTCCTCCTTTGTTCCTGTCTTCTTATGTAAATTTAGGTTTATTCTCGTTAAGCATTTTTTAGTCTGGATGCTACATTTTCTCTCTCGGCGAATTTGTGTTTTGCAACCAGACGACAGGTCAAAGCGTAATGACGTATGCGAAAGCTGATGATGAGAGTTACTCTTTTGAAATGTATCGGGGGATTTGATTTGTACGAGGGATTTGAATTTTACAAGAGACTTGATTTGAGGCACTCCCGAATTCACGCTGTCCTGAGTAGTCACTCACGCTCTCATTAAATGGTTAAGCTTCCTTGTTTTAGAGTCTGACTTGTTTGTCAAACTGTAGCGGTACTTTATGACTGTTTTGGAGCACGACGTTGCAAATTGTTGTGAATTGCTCAAGTATCAAACAAATCCAGTATTGTGTGTTGCGGAGAAAAGGTTTGTATCTCGTTGCATATGCTTAACGACAATTTTGATTGAGCTTACTATTTTTGCCATACAACTCCTTCTGGTCGAATAAAGAGACTGGAACTGTATCATTTCGTTGACATTATTTGGGCCGTTGTGGTTTCTAGTAGTATGTAACTGGTTAAGCTGTGTCGCAGTTAAGCTATCTGGGATATTTTTTTTTTTTTTTTTATTGGAGGTTTAACGACCACCGTGAGCAACTCAATGGGCTATAAGCAGTCGCCCGTCCCTAATTTAGGGTCACTGGTTCCAGGGAAGGGAGAGAGCCAGTGCCGTAAGACAAACACAACATCCATGCCTGACCGGGATTCGAACCCGGACCCCTTACGGACGAATGATCAGAGGCCAGCGCCTTAGACCACTGCGCCACCGGGGCGGCTATATCTGGGATATGACAATGAGTGAGCTTCACAGTGAAGCCATTTACTTCAGTAGGTTTTAAGCTTTATCCTGTAATCTGATTACTGCTTTACAGCTAGGTTAATGTTGAGGTATTAGTTTGAACCATCAGCAATTATCAAGTTAGACAAACTTTATTCCACATGGGATTATTACCCCACAGGGGTACAAAGCATGTGATTATTGAGTGCTCTACCTGCTGAAGTAACCCGTGCTTGCGCCACAGTCAACTCCTTGCAGTGGTCTCAAAGTCAAATTACAACCACCTGCTTCTGCGGGATTAACGTAGCTACTGAGAATCTGAGTCCGTAGAGAGCCGCTGTCCCTAAATTAGGGTCACTGGTTCTACGAAACGCGCAGAACGACATACAGATTTTTTTTTTTTTGATTGGAGTTTTAACGACCACCGTGAGCAACTCAATGAGCTATAAGCGACCTCCCGTCCCTAATTTAGCGGCACTGGTTCCAGGGAAGGGAGAGAGCCAGTGCCGTAAGACAAACACAACATCCATGCCTCAACGGGATTCGAACCCGGACCCCTTTCGGACGAATGATCAGAGGCCATCGCTTAGACCACTGCGCCACCAGGGTGGCATAATTAACTTCACATCGCTTATTTTGGCACCACATCACGCAGTCTCTGGTAGCGGATTTTTTTTTTTTCTTTGGGAAGGGTGAGATTAACGACCCCCGTGAGCAACGCAATGGATTAGTCGCCCGTCCCTTATTTAAAGCCACTAGTTCCAGGGAAGGGAGAGAGCCAGTGCCGTAAGACAAACACAACATCCATGCCTCAACGGGATTCGAACCCGGACCCCCTTCGGACGAATGATCAGAGGCTATCGCTTAGACCACTGCGCCACCAGGGCGGCATAACTAACTTCACATCGCTTATTTTGGCACCACATCACGCAGTCTCTGCTGGCGGATTATTTTTGTTTTCTTTGGGAAGGGTGAGATTAACGACCCCAGTGAGCAACTCAATGGATTAGTCGCCCGTCCCTTATTTAGGGCCACTAGTTCCAGGGAGGGGAGAGAGCCAGTGCCGTATAAGATAAACACACTATCCACTTCACACTCGGGGTTCGAGCCCGGACCCATCTCACACGAATAGTCAGAGGCTATAGTTCCGCCACCGAGGCTGCGTGGATTATTTTAAGAGCAGTACGAAATATGCGAGGGTGAAATTCATTTCACTGACACATATTTAACACTCATACACTACGCAAGGGCATTAGATACGTTTTATCTTCATTATGTTGAGGGATTTATTTCATGGTCCAATTTACATTGCTGCCTTTGCATAATGCTGCGCAACAGTTGCGTCAGTTATAGTACCAACAAAAATAAGATCGGCTGATTCGTTTCCAGTAAAAGAAAACATTGCTGCTTCAAACAAAGCGTAAAAATATCACGTTGTAAAAACAACCCGTTTATTCTATTCCGACGTGCAACAGTGTGCAAGAAAAAACAGAAAATATCTCAAACAAAACAATTTCCTTGTGCGATCCGAAGGATGTGTATGGAAAAACGTCCATTTCAGTCATGCAATTTGGGTTTCTGTGACAATCGACTTTGAACTCACAAAAGTCGGGTTCTGAACAAAAATGAAAGTTACAATGCTGCTTTCCCATCTTCAAATAGATTCCAGGTCACAGTCTAGTAAAGAAAACTTTCCTTATCAAGCTAACAGTGCTGTTAAATGGAAGAGGAAACGTGTGGTGGTTAGATCTGAAGTGTCCTCGATCAATTATGAACGAAAAACGAACCGTAATTGCGTTTCCGATATACACCGAAGAGCCAAAATATTAAGGCCAACGCGTCTTTATGCAAATTGCAGTAACTGCAAGTAAACGACGGCGCGTATGAAGGTCATCAAACGGTATAAATAACGCCTGATGCCAAGCTCTCAGTGTTATTATTGTTCTTCGGATAGGAAATGCAGCGGACTTAGAGAGTTTGACATAGGTCGAATTGTAATGGCCAGACGACTCGGCCAGAGCATTTCCGAGACTATAACGAAGTAAATTTCTCCGTCATTTTTGGTCCACGCCGGGAATCGAACCCGAGGCCACTTATTCCGGAACAAGTCGCTCTACCAACTGAGCTACGCAGACGTTCGTTCTCGGTACTATCTGCCTTTATGTCGTGTGCGTCCTGCGGGGCAGGCACGTCACAAGACGGCAAGGCCTGTGGGATGATCACGGCCAGCCGTGGTTAGTACCATCAAAGAGTGGTCCGAGGAGGGAAAACCACGAACCGCCGGCAAGGTGTGGGCTAAAAATGGCTCATCGATACTAGATGTGAGCGAAGGATATCCGGTATGGTACGCGTCAACAGAAAGGATACTGTGGCGTGACTCGCAGATAATTTGAATGCTGGTGATGGAAGTAATGTCACACAGCACACAGTACATCGAACCCTGTTGAATATGGGGCTGCGTAGCCGCAGGCCGATCCGAGTGCCCATGCTAACCTCGGTTCACCATCATCAAAACTGTGCTTTGAATGATTGGAAGAAGACCCTCTGGACGGACGATTCTCGTTTGCTGTTGCACCATCTGGACGGCTGGGGACGTGGGCTTCGTTTACCGGGGAAGTGTTGGCGCCAGGATGCACCGTGATACGGGAACAAACCGGTGGAAGAAGTGTAACGCTTTGGACAATGTTCTGCTGCGGAACCCCCATGTCCAGTCATTCATGTTCAGGGAATTATGATGTCTACCACCTACCTAAACGTAATTGGAGACCAGGTACAGCCTTTCATGGTAACGGTGTTTTCTCTAGTAGCGCCTCCTTTCAGAAGGATAAAGCGCCATGTCACACTGCCCAGATTGTTCAAGAATGGCTCGCGGAACATGAGGAAGGCTTTCAGATAATACAACGGGCTCCAAATTCCCCAGATCTCAACCCAGTTGAATACTTGTTGGTTTGTGTCGGGATAGCAAATCGGATCTGTTGCGGCTCAACCACGTGACTTACAAGAGTTAAAAGGGATCTGCTGGTAACGTGTTGGCACCAGATACCGCAATACACCCTTAGAAATCTAGTAGCGTGTACGCCTCGCCGGGTAAGAGCTGTTTTGGTGGCACGTGGAGGACCAACATCACATTAGGCAGGTGGTTATAATGCTTTGGCTTTTCGGTGTATCAGCCTACGTTTAACAGCAACGGCGCCGAAATGGGGAGGGGCGAGGAATTCCTCCCCTAAAATGTTGTTGAATATTCCCTTCCCCGAATTTCCAAGAGAAAAGTGTTTCTATTTTTATATGAAAAAATGTCACGCCAAATCTCGAAATCATTAATTTCTTCCATTCGTGCCCACGACACTCTTACCCTCCAGCGCCCCTCATTAACAGCAATTATTTGAAGTCGGATAATTATCATTACACTTTTTGTTTTGGGGGTTTACCGACCACCCTTAGCAACTCGATGGACTGCAAGCAGTCGCCCGTCCCTAATTTAGGGCCACTGGTTCCAGGGAGCGAAGAGAGCCAGTGCCGTAAAACAAACACGACATCCATGCCTCACCGGGATTCGAACCCGGGGGCGTCTTGGATGAATGGCCAGAAGACAGCATTTAGACCAATGCGCCACCGAGGCTGCTACCAATTATTTAAACTTTGTGGTATATGAAAAAAAAATAAGACTTTCGAAAATATGTACCTCAAAATATTACAGTTTTGATCTTATTTTAATTTTATTAATTCAGTTTGATCGTTTTTATGAGATTTTTTTTTTTTTTTGATCGGAGGTTTTACGACCACCGTGAGCAACTCAATGGGCTATAAGCAGTCGCCCGTCCCTAATTTAGGGTCACTGGTTCCAGGGAAGGGAGAGAGCCAGTGCCGTAAGACAAACACAACATCCATGCCTGACGGGATTCGAACCCGGACCCCTTACGGACGAATGATCAGAGGCCAACGCCTTAGACCACTGCGCCACCGGGGGCTTTTATGAGATTGAGACGTATCAGCAGTTATTTTAAATTGAGAAAATGTTTCGCGGATTTTTTTTTTTTTTTTAAAACATTATTCACAGGTGGCTGCAAAAATCAAAAAAGCATGTGCAAATGAAAAATACACTTATCGACTGTTCGCACCGAAAATTTGAGAACATGACTGCGAACTAACAAAACTAGACACTAATCACGTTTGCATGCGGGTTAGCTAACGGATGCATGATCCCAATGAGTGGTAATGACGTGAAGCCATACGTGCGTCAAGGGCGCAATCCAGAAGGCATACAACACGTACATACAACGCAGCTATTTGCGGTAGAACAACATTTCTTTCTTAAACTATGAAAGGTGAAACTGTATTAACATATTGTCATTCTCACTGTTAGGAAGGAAACAATTTTTTCAAACCAGCTACCAAAAATACGAAATGCTCACAAAATAAATTTCACTTACTTCGGCAGAATGGAATATAACATTCTTGCATCAGAGCGCAATGTTACTAACTGGATTCGAATTAAATTTCAAAAATGTTCAATGGGATAAAACAAAATTTCTAACCATAATTTTCTGAAACAATACATCTTTAATTTTTCAACTTTTCTGAACCAAAAATCGATTGACGGGATTTTTAAGATTATTATTGTTTTTTGTTATTTTTATTATGATTTCCAATCTTAAAAGAGAGCCTTCCAAGAAACGCCTGCACAAAGAACATTATGTTCCCCACATAATGAAAACCGATTCGTAAAACAGTGGCGCTCCGTGTGTCTTCTGTACCCAGCATCTCTTTTGTACATTTATTTATTTAGGGGGAAGTATTCCTTTCCGTAAAATATAACGTTTACGTAGATTTTTTTTTCTTTAGGGTTTAACGACCACTGTGAGCAACTCAATGGGCTATAAGCAGTCGCCCGTCCCTAATTTAGGGCCACTGGTTCCGGGGAAGGGAGTGAGCCAGTGCCGTAAGACAAACACAACATCCATGGCTCACCGGGATTCGAACCCGGGCCCTTCTCAGATGAATGGTCATAAGCCATCGCTTATACCACTGCGCCACCTAAATTTCATTGAATGGCAGAAAAACGGTTAAGGATCATATCTAAGAATCCTGGAGCCCCTAACAAAGTGAGCACTTGGCGCTCTCCTCCCACCCAACCCATTTTTTTTTTTTTTTTGTCATAGAACCCACGCAGAACAAAAACAGAACTATTTTTAAAACAGACAAAGCAGAGCAATTTTTACATATCAGTGTCCTAAACTTTCATTTCACACTACATAGAGGTTTTAGTGTGACAACCACCGCCCTTAGCGGGAGGCCATCTAGGCTAACCTCTAGATACGGCCCTGCTTGAAGGAATACTCATAGGTAGGGTAAATATTCGCTTAACAGTTGAACAAGAAATGTGTTTCAGAAAAAAACAAAAACAAAACTTTACGTGCAATTTATTACTTATCTCATTCTTGAATGTGGAAAATCATGGTAAATCAGTCCTCTGCCTCAATTTTTTGTTCTCTCCTAAATTTTATTGAATGGCAGAAAACGCACCGAAGTTACTTTTTAAAGTTTTAATCATGGGAAAAGTCCCTATCTTGAAGAAATCTGTATCAAACGCCTGACATCCCATATATTCTTGTAGTTTAATAAATAACTGACGCCATATTTAAGTGCTTTTGCGAAATATAGGTCAAGTTCAAGTTTTCTTCTCTCGAACTTAAAATGTACTGACTGTTCCTTTCAACGAAAAATCGCATCAAAGTGGTCCTAATAACCTAATCAAATGGCTTACATTTTCATGGATTGTATGTGTGTGTATACACTGAGTGGCCACTTTATTATGACCACCTGACAGTTTTAAGCAAATGAGCTATGGCTGCACGCTGTTGCCGCCAGAGGGAGAGGCTAGTTAGTGCTTGCGACAGTAGTAGAAATGGTTTTTGGGTGACGAGATGGGTTAAAAATGCGATTTGACGGACTTTCAACGAGGGATGATTGTAGGAGCTCGGAGCCATGGAGCGAGTATCACTGAAACCGCCGCATTCGTGAAATGTTCCAGAGCAGCTGTTGTTAAAGTGTTTAAAGACTGGACTGTCAGCCAAAAAACTGGGTCTCTACGTGCAACGTGTGGTCGTCATCGACTAGTGATTCCTCAGGCGGAACGGAGAGTGTCCAGACTGGTAACAGACAACAGAACGGCAACAGTGCAGCAAATTACAGACTATCTTAATCAAGGATCCCCTCAAATGATCTCTGCACGCACTGTTCGCCGTACACTGCATCGGATGGGATATGGCAGCCGAAGGCCTGTTCGAACACCTTTGCTGTCTGCAGTTAAGAACAGAAAACGTCTCCAGTTCGCACAGGAGCACAAGGATTGGACAGTCGATAATTGGAAAGAAATTATGTAGTCCGATGAATCACGTTTTCGGTTGCACCATGCCGATGGCCGAGTGAGATTTGGCGGAAACATAACGAAAGCATGGACCCCAAATGCATTGCTACAACCCTTCAAGCTGGTGTTATGGTTTGGGGAATGTCTTCCTGGCATGCTTTGGACCCTTTAATTCGTGTTGATCAACGTCTGACTGGCAAATCAAATCTAAACATCGTTGCGGACCAAGTGCATCCTGTCATGTGGATGGTTTATCCCAATGGCGATGGCTACTTTCAACAAGATAGTGCGTCCTGCCATAGTGCTCGTATTGTACAGGATTGGTTTCAGGAATATGCCAGTGAGTTTACTTTGCTTAGGTGGCCCCCACAATCCCCATTGAGAATTTGTGGGATGAAGTTGAACGAGTCATCAGACATCTGGATCCACAACCCTGCAATCTCACACTCCTGGAAAGTGCTATTCATCAAGCATGGTCTCAGATTCCACAAACCACCTGTCAACATCTCGTGGAGTCCATGCCACGAAGAATCGACGCAGTATTAAAGTCAAAAGGTGGCCCAACGAAGTACTGAGGGGTGGTCATAATAAAGTGGCCACTCAGTGTATATGTAAATACACATATACACTGAAGGGCCGAAACATTTAAACCACAAGCTTAACATGGCTTTGGTCCTCCACGTGCATCCGAAACAGCCCTTACCTGGCGAAACATGGACGCTACAAGAATTCTAAAGGTGTCTTGTGATATCTGGTATTAATATGCAACCAGCAGATCCTTTAACTCTTGTAATTTACGTGGTTGAACCGCTCCCATACCGGATTTGCTGTTACAACACAAATCACAGGTGTTTGATTGAATTAATATCTGGAGGCCGTGGCAATACCATGGAAGTCCTCCATGTATTGGAGACGTATTGTTCGAGAATGTTCCGCGAAACATTCTCGAACAATACGGGTAGTGTGGCATGGTGCATTGTCCATTGAAAGAAGGCATTACTAGAGGCGAATACCGTTGCCATGAAACGATGTTCCTGGTCTGCAATGATATTCAGGTAGGTAGCAGACATCATAGTTACCTGAACATGAATGACTGGACCCAGGATTTCCCAGCAGAACACGGCCCAAAACATTACACTTCCCCCATCAGATTGTTTTCATCCCAAGGTGCATCATGGTGCCAACACTTCCCCAGATAAACGACGCACACCTACCCGGTTGTTCACGCGGTGCAACAGGAAACGTGATTCATCGGACCAGACGCCATTCTTCTCATAATTCAAGATCCAGTTATGATGTTCGCGTGCCCATTGTAGGCGCTTTCAACGGTGAACCGAGGTTAGCATGGGCATTCGGGGCTGCCTGCGACTACGCAGCCCCATTTTCAGCAGGTTTCGGTGTACTGTGTGTTCTGACACATTACTTTCGACACCAGCATTGAAATTACCTGCGAGTTGCGGCTCAGTATCCCTTCTGCTGGCTCGTACCATACGAGATAGCCTTCGCTTACCTCTAGAATCGATGAGCAGTGGTCGGCCCACATCTTACAGGCGGTTTGGAGTTTTTTTTCCTCCTTGGACCATTTTTTGAAGGTACTAACCATGGCTGACGCTTCGCAAGCCTTGCCGTCTCCACAATACTCTGACCTAATCGTCTGGCCATCACAATTTGGCCCGTGTCAAATTCGTTTAAATCCTCTGCCTTAACCATCGGACGAACAACAATACCACAGTGCTTAAAAGAGCTTAGTATTAGATGTTATACAGGGTGTTCGGAAAGTCACTGTGCACCTAAGCTATGCACTTAGAAAAAATGTTCGAAGTGATCTCTACGAGCGTCGATACAGCGCTGAACCCGTTGCAGTTTATTTGCAAACAATTGCTGCAGCTCTGCTTGTGAGATGTTTCTGATGAACGTAGTTATTGCAGTTTGTAATTGATCAAGCGTGCGTGGGCGATCACGATACACAGCAGATTTTGCTGCGCCCCACAGAAAAAAGTCTGGTGGAGTAAGGTCCGGGGAGCGAGGGGGCCATAGGTTTTTTGAGATGACACGTTCGCCGAAAACCTCATTCAGAAGTTTCATAGAGGTGTGAGCTGTGTGCGCAGTAGGTGATTTTCGTCTTCTTCAAGGCGACCGATGAAGTCGTGGAGCATGGAACAGTAACGTGCACTATTCACGGTGTTCTGAAAGAATAACTGCCCGACAGTACGCCGTCGGGATAGCGCAACCCACACTCCGATTTTCTGGTCATGCAAGGGTCGTTCCGACACAGCATGAGGAGTCTCTGTGGACCACAATCGTGTGTTTTGTGCGTTAACATACCCAGAGAGTTGGAACCACGCCTCATCTGTAAAGAAGGTGACATCAAGAACAGCAACAGTTTTCGTTTGAATAAAATTGTTAAACCATTCACAGTACCGGAGTCGTTTTACGTGATCCGCCGGTTGCAATTGTTGTACCGCTGTTACTTTGTATGGGTAGAGGTGCAATGATTCTTTCACCGCTTAATGCGCTGTCGCAAGCCCGATATTTTCCTCTTGCGCCAACTTGCGCAATGATTTTGATGGACTCCGCAGCAGGGAGTCAGATGTCCATCAACTTCCCATCGGTAAGTTTAGTTGGTATCCCGCTTCGTTCGGCGTCGAACACTGAGCCTGTAGCACAAAATTTCTCAATAAGTGGACGAACTGCATTACGATGAGGTACAGGTGTGTCTAGGAATTTGGTAGCAAATTGCTGCCGCACTAAATCGGTGTATTCATTGCCTTCTCGAAAGACGTATTCAACCAGAAACACACGTTCCTCAATTGAAAGAACCATAGTGCGAAAAACTGAACAACAACAGCACACACGATAACTTCGATACTTACAGTAACAACGACTCGTCTCTGTTGACCTCTGGAACTCAACTGCCGCAATGCGGCAACCGACGCTTCGAGCAGCTTGCTGCGCATGCGCAGTGAGCCCCATGGGCTCCCGCGATCGGCTGCGACTGAGAGAATCCACTTTATTACGTTCCGGTGGCACATACTGCACTTGATAACTGCGAAAACAAAACGGTAGCCTAGGTGCACAGTTACTTTCCGAACACCCTACGTAGTGCGATCAAAACGTTCCGAGACTAGGTACGTAGCGCGCCAACAGATGGCAGTACGTGGATGCGCGAGCAGCGGTCGAGGGCAGTGAGCTTCAAGAGTCATTGTGCCGAGTGGCGTCGTTCTGTGAACTTCGGGAGCTGTGCTACACGATATTTGGTGATCACGTGCAGAACACGGCTGCGATTTCGGTGTGGCAACGAGCGAACATCAAATTCTGCGTCAAACTCGGCAAATCGGGAACGGAGACGCATAATATGTTCCTGTCGCGGGTCATCACTGGGGACGAGACTTGGGTCTACGGTTACGGCTCGGAGGCCAAACAACAGTCGTCGCAGTGGAAGAGACCGTCATCTCCACGACCGAAGAAGACCCGACAGAGCCGGAGCGCAACCAAAAGCATGCTCATCGTGTTCTTCGACATTCGTGGGGTTGCGCACAGTGAATTGATCCCCCAGGGGCAGACCGTCACAGCTCTTTTTTACTGCGATGTTATGCGGCGTCTTAGGGAGGACATTCGCCGCAAACGACCTGAAATGTGTCGCAGGGACGATTTCCTGCTCCATCACGACAATGCAGCAGCTCACAGAGCGTTAGCAACACGCCAGGTTTGCAGCCGCAACAGCATAACTACCCTTCCTCATCCACCTTATTCGCCGGATTTGGCCCCTTGCGACTTCTTTCTGTTCCCGAAGATGAAGCCGAATCTCAATGGTCGCCGTTTTGAAACAGTGGACGAGATCCAGCGCAAATTGCAGACGGTGCTTAACACGATTCGCGAACAGGACTTCCAGGAAGCGTTCCAACAGTGACAAAAACGCTGGTAGTGGTTTACCGCTGCCCAAGAAAACTATTTTGAGGGAGATCATAGCCAGACTTAAGTAACGTAAGTACTTTGCTGTATATCGGCCTAGTCTCGGAACTTTTTGATCGGAACTCGTGTATATATATATATACACACACACTGAGGGGCCAAAAACTGGGAAGGGCGCTACCATTTCCATTACATGCCACCACACCCATGTGGTAAATGGTATCGTCCGCAACCAACGTATATATAAAGACAGATATCTCCGCAAGTAGCAGTATTCACAGTACAGATATATATATATATCATCATCATCATCATCATCAACCATTATCAATCCACTGCTGGATGAACGTCTCCCCAAATTTCTTCCACAATGGTCTCTCTTGGGCCCGTCTCCTCCATGTCACTCCAGAAAACTTTCGAATTTCATCCATTCATCTCCTATGGGGTCTTCTTCTGGGTCTTTTACTGTCCCTCGGAATCCAGTCTAAAATTTCGGTTGTCCATCGGTGGTCCGTTCTTCTGACAACATGTCCAGCCCATTGCCATTTCAGTGATTTTACTCTCGTCATGATGTAGTACACTCCTGTCCTTTTCCTTATCCTCAAGTTCCTCTTCTTATCTTTCCTGGTTACACCAAGCATGCATCTCTCCATGCCGCTTTGAGTTGTCTGCAGTCTTTGTATGTCTTTTTTAGTTAAGGTCCGTGTCTCTGCTCCATACGTAAGCACTAACAGGATGCATTGATTAAACACTTTTCTTTTGAGACATAATGGCATACTGCTCTTAAAAATTGTACTCTTTCTTCCGAAAGCTCTCCATCCGAACTTTATACACCGATTAATTTCTTCATCAATGTGACCCTCACTCGATATCTGCTGCCCAAGATAAATGTAGGAATCGGTTGTCTCAAGCTTTTCTCCATCAATCGATAAATCTTCGTTTCTTGTAAAAGCATTGTACATCACTTTTGTCTTTTGAAAGTTCATTTTTAATTCCACATCTTTACTCTTCTCAGCAAGTTCTTGGATCATACTCAGCAGCTCTGAAGGGGTAGTTGCAAAGATGACTACGTCATCAGCAAAACGAAGATGAGTTAAGTAATCTCCATTAATTTTGATCCCTTTGTTTTCCCAGTTCAATGAGTGAAATACATTTTGCAATGTTTGCGTTAAAGAGCTTGGGAGATATGGTGTCAACTTGTCTCACTCTCTTTCCAATTCTTATTTGTATACATATACTGTATATGTATACAGCTTTATGATCATTCATTTTTTATTTATTTATTTTATGGGAAAAGTAGTCAACCAATTAGGGTTATCACAGACTTATAAAACTGGGTGTATTACATCTGAATACCTACCTCTATAGAGTGTGAACAAATTATCAGGAAAAACCAAAATGTTGATGCAAAAAAGAAGAGTGATGAGGACAACTACAGAAGATGTGACTTCCAAAGTGGAATATATAGAGCTATGCAAGACAGTACGAAAAAAGTATCAGTTAAGACGTAAGGAAATTCAACTGTGAACTAGTAAGGAAAGCAATTGAAAACAACCAAAGCCTAAAGATAGCAAAGGGACATCTCAGTAAGGGGAAAAAACAGATTATGGCACTGAGAAAAGAAGATGGTTCTGTAACAAGAAATAGAGGCGAAATTTTGACAAGAGTGAAAGATTTCTACTCCAAATTATATGAAAGGGATGATACATGTACTCCAGACATCATGAAAGGTACCAGTACCAGAGTTCTTCCAGTCCTTCCAGCAGAAGTTGCACATGCAATCAAGAACATGAAGCGGGGAAAAGCTCCAGGAGAAGATGGAATTACTGTAGACATCATACAAGAAGCAAGTGGAGAAATCGAAACAGTACTCGCCCAAATTTTCACTCGATGCCTTAATGAAGGGAAAATTCCTGAGGATTGGAACAACGCTACAATGATCTTGCTACATAAAAAAGGTGACATTGAGGATCTCAGGAACTACAGACCTATCAGCCTCCTATCAGTGGTTTATAAAATCTTCACTAAAGTTCTTTTACACCGCTTTAAGGTTACACTGGACATGGCTCAACCGAGAGAACAAGCTGGATTCAGGAGTGGCTACAGCACAATAGATCATATCCACGTACTGAGAGAACTAATTGAAAGAGCGAGGGAATATGAGCTTCCATTGTGCATGGCTTTTATCGATTATGAAAAAGCCTTTGATTCGGTGAAACCATCAGCAGTTGCAATGGCTCTGAAATCCTGCGGTATTGAAGATGCATACATTAATATTATTAATAACATCTATGAAAATGCAAGTGCAAAGATTCGGCTGTTTGAAAATACAACACACATAAAAATTGGAAAAGGAGTGAGACAAGGTGACACCATATCTCCGAAGCTCTTTAATGCCACATTGGAAAATGTCTTTCAATCACTGAACTGGGAAAACAAAGGGATAAAGATTAATGGAGATTATCTAACCCACCTTCGTTTTGCTGATGACATAGTCATTTTTCCAACTACCCCATCAGAGCTACAGAGTATGATCCAGGAACTTGCTGACAAGAGTAAAGAAGTGGGATTAAAAATGAACTTTCAGAAGACAAAAGTGATGTACAATGCTTTTACAAGAAATGAAGATTTATGATTTATCGATTGATGGAGAAAAGCTGGAGATAACAGACACGTACGTTTATCTTGGACAGCAGATATTAAGTGAGGGTCACATTGGTGAAGAAATTAATCGGCGTACAAAACTTGCCTGGAGAGCTTTTGGAAGAAACAGCATAATTTTCAAGAGCAATATGCCATTATGTCTTAAAAGAAAAGTGTTTGATCAATGCATCCTTCCAGTGCTTACGTATGGTGCAGAGACGTGGACCTTAGCTAAAAGAAACATACAAAGGCTGCAGACAACTCAAAACAGCATGGAGAGGTGCATGCTTGGTGTAACCAGGAGAGATAAGAAGAGGAACACGTGGATCCGAAAAATGACAAGAGTGGAAGACATCATGATCAGAGTTAAATCCCTGAAATGGCAATGGGCTGGACATACTGCCAGAAGAACAGACCATCGATGGACAGCCGAAATTTTAGATTGGATTCCAAGGGACAGGAAAAGACCCAGAAGAAGACCACATGGAAGATGGGTGGATGAAATTCGAAAGTATGCGGGAGTGACATGGAGGAAACTGGCACAAGACAGACCGTTGTGGAGGAAACTTGGGGAGACCTTCGTCCAGCAGTGGATTGATAATGGTTGACAATGATGATGATGATGATGATGATATATATATGTACTTAAGAGCATAGCCGAAAAACATAAGAAAAACTTAAGAATTTAAAACGAAAGTTGCAAAATAACCTGAAGATCAAAACGCGCAACGCAGCAGTTATGAAAATTCAGAATTCACATTCTATTAAGAACAGACTGAAGCAAAAAAATGTTGACTCATACCAAGTACAACATAGAAAAGGTTATGTTCTGACCGGTGTGAGTAAAAAGAGAAAAAAATAGAACAACTGAATGTAGAAAGTGTCGAGAATACTGAGACTTGGCTTTATCAAGGACCAGCAAAAACTCTGCATTTTCTCACTTCCACAAAGACCTATTTGGAAATGGGTTTCTGCAAAGTCATAGATGCAAGTAATAAGCCCACCAAAAAAAAATTAAAAAATATATGTATATGTCATAACCTCCACAGAGTTGTATGACTAAGCTTTAGTTAACAATTTAGCTTGCATCCATAACTTTCCTGGCCCGACCCATGCTCTTCATCTGTTACTAATAAACAGAAAGAAGATGATTATGGAAAACTCAAGTTGTAAGAGTGACATAATGAATCAGAAAAAATGTTCAGCAATAACAAATTGCCAAGTTATCTAGTTGCCTGAGAGAGAGAATTTAAACCTGAATAGCAATACTAAAGTATTACAAATTCTTAAACATTGCAATAAAAAAGGAAATATTAATTTTTTTTCTAAAGCACAGATTCTTGAAAGAAAACTGAATTATGAAAACCCCCTACTCCACAACTTCTGACAACACAAAAACGAGAATAAAATAAAGACAATAATAAACTAAAGAAATGCTTTGTAAAGGTTATATGACATAAACAATTAGTTGCAATATGTACTACAAAGTATTTCAGAAGTGCTTTAAGTGCATAATTAAGTAGTTATTAAGACCTTAACTACATTGAAAACACATCGCAGACTACAAGAACAATGGAACGGCCTGCTGCTTAGCCTTAGTTCCCTAAAAAACGTGCAAAGTTACCAAGAAAAGAAAGAGTTAAAATCCGCAAAAAAGTTAATAGACTTGCTAGTGCCTAAATGCTTAAAGCAAAAAAAAAAAAAAAAGAAAAAATGTTCAAGAAGTTCAAACATTGAACTTGGAAAACCTAAAACCCAAAGACAATGAAGAGAGCTTACCTCTTGTGCAACTTAACTTCTTCCACTCTTGAGGAAACATGGCCGACCTTTTACCCCAAACTTCAAAACACCCCTGCCACTCCCTAGTCGCTGGGGGGCAGTGTGGGTGGGGCTGCAGGCCTCCACACTCTGAAAAAAATCCTACTCGCGGAGATTTTAACTAGAGAAAAATATAATTAAGATTGTGGACCTGTTTGATCAGAAAGAGCAGAATTAACTCTCCAGAATACATGAGAAATATTATGAAATACACAAGTAGTGTATTTAATAATCTTTGCATGTATTTAATCACCTTAGTGAGCTTCTGTAGACTATTCAGAATCCTATTAATTTTAATGTTTGTTTTACTATTTTTAGTATAGCTATTCTAGTAAGTGAATAACTAGTTTTCTTTTATATTTATTTTTATTTTCTTTTATAAACAGATTTTTAATTTTTTTGTGATTTTGTCTATATTATTTATTTTTTATTTTTAATAGGACCTTCTTATCCATAGCACTAAGGTTCCTTTTTGTAGTTAATATGCATCCTCTCCTGGAAAGCTTTTGGAAAAAGAAACAGTACAATTTTTGAGAGCAATATGCCATTATGTCTTAAAAGAAAAGTGTTTGATCAATGCATCCTTCCAGTGCTTACGTATGGTGCAGAGACGTGGACCTTAACTAAAAGAGACATACAAAGGCTGCAGACAACTCAAAACAGCATGGAGAGGTGCATGCTTGGTGTAACCAGGAGAGATAAGAAGAGGAACTCGTAGATCAGAAAAATGACAAGAGTGGAAGACATCATGATCAGAGAAAAATCCCGGAAATGGCAATGGGCTGGACATACTGCCAGAAGGGCAGACCATCGATGGACAGTCGAAATTTTAGATTGGGTTCCAAGGGTCAGGAAAAGACCCAGAAGAAGACCACATGCAAGATGGGTGGATGAAATTCGAAAGTATGCGGGAGTAACATGGAGGAGACTGGCACAAGACAGACCGTTGTGGAAAAGGCTTGGAGATACCTTTGTCCAGCAGTGGATTGAAAATGGTTGACAATGATGATACACACATATATACAACTGAAAAAAAAGCATAATTGTTTCATGCCGACTCCAACTACTTTTACATTGTTTTACGGTATTTTATTATCATTTGAATTCCTTAATTTCTCTTGATTTGCCATTTACTTCTTTATTGCGTGTTATTTTTAAAAAACGCTGCCATTTTCTATCATTAGCTACTATTAGATAGTATTTTTGATTTTGGTTTCAATTTTATTTTATTTTACGTCTCTATCTCAAGTCTAGTGATATTTGAAATATAAGCCCTGGTAGGTTTAACGGCGTTCTGCTCAGTGTTGTATATGTGTCTGCCTCGAAAACGCGACCCGCTGGCAAGCGAAAGATTTTTGTTGCAATGTATTAATTGTGAATGTTGGTGCAACAGGATTTATTTCTTTTGTTCTTAATGTCAGCCAAATACAAAATATTTGCACTTAATGTCAGCCAAATACAAAATATTTAATTTCACAATCAGTGAATACGTGAAATGAATTACTAGTATTTTCTAACAAAGTGTTAAACAAGACAGTGTTTGAATTGAATATATATTAATGCAAACATTTCATTCATGCGATTAACTGCGATCTGGAAAGACAGTTTGATAAAGTTGCTGGCTGTTGCGTTCCCGCCATTTCATTAATCCAACAACTTTCGCATAAAAGTTTACTGCGCATGCGTCGTGCGGTCATAGTTTGCAAAACCTAGAAATCATTCGCGTCGAAACAATAAAATCGAATTTTGCAGAATGTCGGTATTACAATGCAGTTATACACTACATAAATAAATAAATTAGGAGGTTAATCACAATACCTTGCTCTATGAAAAACGTAATTTCCTTTTTAATAGCTCCCACTCTCTCACGGAGTTACCCTAATAACTAATGTTGACCATCAAAATCACCCTTGTAACTCATATTGAATCTTGACTTCCTGCAAAAAAAAAAAAACACTTAAAAGTATCAGTTATTAAAATTCTTGTTTGATGAATGCAAAATGGATCAACCATAACTTGTTAAACGTAAACTGTTTGCTCATAAATATAGTATGATTTCGTGTAGGTAAGAATCCAAAAATAATTCACAAGAAGTAGGCCATAAAAAAGAAAAATTTACAAAAATGAAAATGTGGGTAATAAGGAATGCGCATCATATTTAATAAAAACAAATACAAGGCACTAATTAATTTAAAAAAACCACTAACAAAAAAAGTGGAATATATCAAAATTTAAATCATTATATATATAATGATTAAATTTCGTAATGATAGTAATTTTATAGTAAATATATTTATATAAGCAATGATTAATATATTTAATATAGTAATGATTAATTATATATATATATATATAAACGTGTATGACTTATATATATATATATATATATATATATATATATAAATGTAAAATTAGAGTTGTGTAGTAGGTTTTAAAAAGCAGTTTAATTGCCTACTAAAATAAACCCAAGCCCTTGAAACGTACCTTGCACCTGTGTCATATTTCTTAAAACTATAAAAACACTAATACTTCCAAGTAAACGATAATGAAGTTTCTGTGCTCACGTACTTTTACAAGCTGAATTTAACGATTATTACAATTACAAAAAATCTGAATAGATTTTGGCTAACAGATGTTAATAAAAACGAAAAAACAAACGTCCTATTGAGTGTTTCTGACTTCATGAAGAGGCAGAACGGCCCACGTGAGCAACTCAGAAAAAGCGGCAACAGGCGTCGTGTTACTGATGACATGTATCTCAATAGGCAATAAGTTTTCAGTCGATGAACATGTGTTAAAAATGATCTACACGAGAAACAAATTATATCAACTTATATAAAATGTCGGAAAAAAAATTATCCATCTTTCTTAAATGTGTTTACTTACCTAGTTAAGCTGTATTTCGAGCGATTAATTGCGTAATAATCCTTTTACCTCGAAATGTGAAATAACTTCCCCTTGCTGACTTTTGCAGATTGTCTACCGACCACGGAACATTACATTCGAAATCCGTACCACACTGTAAGACCGGCGTCGACTTGCTAAAAATAACGCAGGGTCACTAGTATCACTTTTGGCCACCAGAGGGAAACACTAGAAACGCCGGACGTATAACGAATGCTGTGACTGCTTTTCCTCCTTACTTTTTTTTTTAAACACGGGCTGTTTTGTTTTTTATGTCCCGGAGTTCGGCACGTGTCGTCAAGGCCGTTCTCTACGCACGCACCGACAACATAATATCGTCTTATGCTTCGTAAACATCTCCATGTCTGCCTTCACAGCGAGAAGTAATATCGTTAGACATTTGATACTACGAATGTACTTTTGTTCTTTGAAGTAACCATTACTTTCAAGAATGCAAATTCGTAAATGATTTAATTAATTTTTAATTAAAAACGTATAAAATGCATGAGTAAATAAATGGGCAGAGATTAAAAACAAAGATATAGGATAAGTGGATGCTGTATGTTTATCTTCTGATGTCTAAAAGGAGTAGGCGTCTGCTCGTGTTTTTATTGAAGAAATTGTAAAAGTCAGTTCTTAATTAATTCGATTTTGCATACCTCGCAAAGCCAGAATACGGACTGTTGTTCAAGAAGGGAGTTCGTCGATTGATGGGGGTTTCATGAGCGACGAAGACAAACATGTACAGGACAAATCAGAAGACAAGAATAAAACACAGCGGTTAGCTACAAGGTCAACTTGTGGTGAGGAAGTATTATTACATAACAAAGAGCAAATTAGTAACTTAGTGTAGTGGATTTTCCAGTTATTAAATGTGGGTTGTGTGGAGCGTCAACATAGTAAACAATATTCGTTCAATCGAACGTATTTAATACGCCTTCACGAGATTTCCCTGCTTCAGAAGAAAACATTTGAGACGTATTAGATATAAAATCCATGGAAAAAGACAGCATTTTCTTCCTTCGCTGCCTCCTCTACGTGTTATTCCTTTTAATATAAACTTTTCCATATTAAAAATGACACACCAGGAAGTATGTGTTGAATAGCCACGCACATTGGTGGGCATATTCCAGTTAGGTTACGTAATTGATTGCAGTTGCAAATCAATCACGTGATAAGTGAGAAAGATACAACACAAAAACGGTTCGGCATAGCTAAATTGGGTCGCCCTCACATGGGCGTATGGACTACTGTATCGGAGTGATCTCGGCAGCAAAAGCACGCGTAAGGAGTGTAAATAATCAGCATAACTAAGTTTGGTCACCCTCAACTGGGAATGTGGGAGTGATCTCGGTGGTGAAAGCACGTGTAAAGAGTGTAAATAATCAACATAGCTAAGTTTGGTCTGTCCTCACCTGGGAGTGTGGGAGTGATCTCGGTGCCGAAAGCACGTATAAGGAGTGTAAATAATCACCGTAGCTAAGTTTGGTCGTCTTCACCTGGGTTTGTGGACCACTGAATCGGAGCTATCTCAGTGGCGAAAGCACGTGAAAGGAGTGTAAATAATCAGCGTAGATAAGTTTGGATGTCCTCACCTTTGAGTGTGGTGTGACAGCGCTCGTGACTCGAGGCTGCACATTTAGGTGGAAAATCCATTCCCGAGTTTATTTATTTATTTATTTATTTATTCATTTTTATTAATTGGTGTAATTTTTGAGGAAAGAGTACGTTTTATTTACTTTTTTTTTATTTTTCCATGAGCCCCCTTTCGGGTGATTTTTCTTTTTTTTCTTCCTCCCCTATCCCATGAGTACTTAGGTAAGCGGCAGTAGGACCGCACAAGGCGTCGCATAGCGTAAGACTAGATAGACAGCGTTGGCGTCACCATGGACGGACTGACATTGTATGGAGTGTTTTATGGGGCAATAGAAGTGTCCTCCTTGTCTAGCATCCACAATGCATGTTGGGTAGACCGTAGACTTTTTGGAACCGGAACTAACAGTTTTATTGGGTTAGGATTTATGGCCCGGTGGTTATATCACGCGGCTAAGGTAACTCGGAATTTTCACGGGAGCGGGTAGCAATTTTGACTCCTAAGAATGGATGAACAAAATGTTAATTCTCTGACCAGTGTTGTGGCGTTATCTCAGCCCGTTATATAATATTTATTAAATAGATAGCCAAAATTAAATCTGAAGGGAAATTTTGAATTTCGACTAAAATTTAACTTTGGCTATCTATTTAATAAATATTATATAACGGGCTGAGATAACGCCACAACACCAGTAGGATTTAGACTTGGGGATTTAATTCAGGGAGGCTTGCGTTTGCCAGCTAATGATTGGATGATGGGATATTTTGAGGTAATGTGGGTCTTCTTGGGGGTTGTCGAAACTTTTCCAAGGGAAGAGAAGAAGTTGGTCACTTTTACTTTTTTCACGGCGTGCATCACTTTCCCTTTTTTATTCCTTGTGACTTGTCACTTGGTATTTTGCCGTGAATGTGGGTGACTCTTCTTCATGACTGTCACCTAGGAGCTGCTATGTAAAGCTTTGCTTTATACCTGCATTTAGTTTTATTCGTGCGTGGCCCAAAACTTGGCCACCGCTATGATTTATCAGAGACTGGCAACTTAAACGCTGCCAAATATTACGGCAGGGCATCCGTAACTGCGTACCGTTTCCCGACATGGATGGAGGATCTCAACGGAGGTGCCAAGGAAAGAAACCCTGCTAAGGACGATGAGGGCCCACACAAATTATGACGGAGCGGGACATCCATCGCAGACCAGTACCCTTGGTGGAGGAACAGCGATCGTAGTGTTTTACGGACGATAAGTGATGACAAGAAAACTGGACTTTCATGTTGTTACATTTCTTCCGTGTGGTATGAGAGTCAACTTCTAGAAAGATTGGGAATTTAAGGTAGGAAATCCATCCTATTCTTTCTTTTGATATCCCCTTATAATATGTTTATCCATCAGTGCATACGAAAGTCTTTCGTTAGAATTAATGTTTTTATAAGCGAGTAGTTAATAAGCACAAGTTCCTGTCAGAAAGTCGGTATCATTTTTTGCTAGTATCGTGTGTTATTTTAGCGAAGTGTTTATATAAATATAAATGGTTAAAAGGTGACTGCAAGTTTAACACCTGCATATACAACTTACATACTTGAAGTAATGAACACAGGGTCCTAAGCTATTGTGTGTGTATCTTTATTATTATGCCAAAACATAACTAATAAATTGTTTTCTTTGTTAATTTGCCTACGTACAATCATGAGTGTTTCTTTTGTTGCAAATTATGTGCTCAACCTGGATTTTTGGAGAATATGTATATTTTACGGCAGGGACTCAGAAATTCGTTCACTTATGCTTTTTAAAATTCTAGACGTTCACGAAAACATTGCGGCACACAGCAAACCCTTTGACTCCCAAAGGAAAATCTGCTGTGTGAATCACAACGCATCGTCAGTGGATCCTGAAGCTGCGTCAGCCCTAAATCAGAGAATCACAAAATCATAATCCACTCGACACCCCCTTGGTTTCCAATATTACGCCGGGTGAACCCAAATCGGAACCCGCCCGTTAATAGTGGGAGTGATCTCGGTGGCGAAAGCACGTGTAAAGAGTGTAAATAATCAGCGCAGTTATTTTTGGTCGTCCTCACCTGAGCATGTTAACCACTGCATCGGAGTGATCACAGTGGCGAAAGCACGTGTAAGGAGTGTAAATAATCAGCGTAGCTAAGTTTGGTCTTCCTCACCTGGATGTGTGGGAGTGATCTAAGTGGCGCAAACACGTGTAAGGAGTGTAAATAATCAGTGTAGCTAATTTTGGTCGTCCTCACCTGGGAGTGTGGGAGTGATCTAAGTGGCGCAAACACGTGTAAGGAGTGTAAATAATCAGTGTAGCTAGGTTTTGTCGTCTTCACCTGCACATGTGAACCATTGTATCGGAGCGATCTCGGTGGCGAAAGCACGTGTAACGAGTGTAAATAATCAGCGTAGCTAAGTTTGGTCTTCCTCACCTGGGCGTGGGGACCACTTCACCGGAGTGATCACGGACGCGAAAGCACGTGTAAGGAGTGTAAATAATCAGCGCAGCTAATTTTGGTCGTCCTCACCTGGGAGTGTGGGGGTGATCTCGGTGGCAAAAGCGCGTGTAAGGAGTGTAAATAATCAGTGTAGCTAAGTTTGGTCTTCCTCACCTGGGCGCGTGGACCACTTCATCGGAGTAATCACGACGCCAAAACACGTGTAAGGAGTGTAAATAATCAGCGTAGCTAAGTTTTATCGTCCTCACCTGGGAGTGCGGGAGGGATCTGGGCGGCGAAAGCAAGTGTAAGGGGTGTAAATAATCAGCGCAGCTAATTTTGGTCGTCCTCACCTGGGAGTGTGGGAGTGATCTAAGTGGCGCAAACACGTGTAAGGAGTGTAAATAATCAGTGTAGCTAGGTTTTGTCGTCTTCACCTGCACATGTGAACCATTGTATCGGAGCGATCTCGGTGGCGAAAGCACGTGTAACGAGTGTAAATAATCAGCGTAGCTAAGTTTGGTCTTCCTCACCTGGGCGTGGGGACCACTGCACCGGAGTGATCACGGACGCGAAAGCACGTGTAAGGAGTGTAAATAATCAGCGTAGCTCAGTTGGGTCGTCCTCACCTGGAAGTGTGTGAGTGATCTCGGTGACGAAAGCAAGTGTAAGGAGTATAAATAATCAGCGTAGCTAAGATCGGTCGTACACACCTGGGAATGTGGACCACTGAATCAGAGTGATCTCGGTGGCGAAATCACGTGAGAGGAGTGTAAAAAATGAGTGTATCTGTGTTTGGTCGTCCTCACCGGGGCATGTGGACCAGTGCATCGGAGTGATGTCGGTGGCGAAAGCACGTGTACGGAGTGTAAATAATCAGTGTAGCTAAGTTTGGTCGTCCTCACCTGGGAGTGTGGGAGTGATCTGGGTGGCGAAAGCACGCGTAAGGAGTGAAAATAATCAGCGTAGCTAACTTTGGTCGCCCTCACCTGGACGTGTGGACCATTGCAGCAGAGCGATCGTGGTAGCGTAAGCACGTGTAAGTAGTGTAAATAATCACCGTAGCTAAGTTTATTCGTCTTCACCTGGGAGTGTGGGAGTTATCTCGGTGACGAAAGCACGCATAAAGAGTGTAAATAATCAGCGTAGCTAATTTTGGTTGTAATCACCTGGGATTGTGGACCACTGAATCGGAGTGATCTCTGTGGCGAAAGCACGTTTGAGGTGTGTAAATAATCAGCGTAAATAAGCTTGGTCGTCCTCACCTGGGCGTGTGGGAGTTATCTCGGGAACGAAAGCACATGAAAAAAGTGTAAGTAATCAGCGCAGCTGATTTTGGTCATCCTCACCTGGGAGTGTGGGAGTTATCCTGGTGGCGAAAGCACGTGCAAGAAGTGTGAATAATCAGCGTAGCTAAGTTTGGTCGTCCTCACCTGGCCGTGTGGACTACTGAATTAGAGTGATCTTGGTGTCGAAACCATGTGTAAGGAGTGTAAATAATCAGCGTAGCTAAGTTTGGTCGTCCATACCTGGGATTGTGGACCACTGCATCGAAGTGATCTAGGCGGCGAAAGCACGTGTTAGGAGTGTAAATAATCCGGTCCCGGGAAATTCGTCCAACGACGATTGGTTCAATGCCGATTCGTCCAAAGGGACAATTGGTCCAATTCCGTTTGGTCCAATGTACGATTAGTCCAATGCCGATTCGTCCAATGTTACGACTGGTCCAATGCCGATTGGTCGATTGCCCTTTGATCTAATGTACGATTAGTCCAATGCCGATTCGACCAATGATACGCCTGGTCCAATGCCGATTCGTCCAATGGTACGATTGGTCCAACGCCGATTCGTCCAATGGTATCATCCTACCAACGGTAAACGTTTTTTATTTCCCAGAAAGGAATAATAATTTTAATTATTCTCCTCTTTATATCCTTTTGAAAGATAATATCCGTATATTTGGTAATTGTAAACATTTTACATAAAACTGGTAAAAGGCAGTCAATGGAGCATATCTTAGCTGTTTTCAAAGCACCTAACCTCCAAGCCTTTTTAAAAAATATAAACTTACAACCTAGATATTTGGTATTTGTAAATATTTAAAAAAAAAACGAAAAAAAAAGGCACTCAACCTATCATTTCTTAGCTCTTTACAAGGCACCTAGGCCGCGGGCCTTTTAGAAGATTTTATGTCATGGCCTAGATATTTGTCATTTGGAAACATTTTATGAAACCTAATAAAAAAGCACTCAACGCATCATTTCTCAGCTCTTTTTCTAGGCCGTCGGTCTTTTTAGAAGATTTTAAGTTACAACCTAGATATTTGATATTTGTAAATATGTTATAAAACCTAATAAAAGACACTCATTGTATCATTTCTCAGGTCTTTACAAGGCACCTAGGCCGCGGGCCTTTTTAGAAGATTTTAAGTTACAAACTAAATATTTGGTATTTGTAAAGATTTTATAAAACCTTATAAAAAGCACTTAACGGATCATTTCTCAGCTCTTTACAAGACACCTAGACCTGGGCCTTTTAACACTTTTTGTTCTACCGATGTCATATTCTAACGTTTACATATTAAGTAAAGTTATAAATACTCACTTGATATGTAAACTTATGACTATGACATCGGCAGAATAAAAACTGTCGAAACGGGCCTATGAATTAATATTTCGTGCTTGAGTAAAAGCGCAATATTATTAACATGATTTGATATGTAAACATTATGAATATGACATCGGTAGAATAAGAAGTGTTAAAAAGGCCTAGGGCCTGTGAATTAATATTTCGTGCTTAAGTAAAAGTCAATATGTAAATGTTATGAATATGACATTGGTAGAATAAACATTGTTAAAAAGGCCTCGGTCCAGACCCCGACCAGTTGCCTTCATTGGGCATTTGGCAGAACCCCACTACATGCTACAAACAGAAACGGAAAACTAGTATTTTATATTATTTAATGCAAAAGAGAAACATTGAAGTTGATTGAACGGCTCGTACATCAGTAACTTCATACGGCAGCAAGGACACTATAACAAGAAAACGCGATCCCGAAAAAAAAAAAAAAATTCTGTACGCATGAAATGTAACATTATTTTGCATTTTTTGGACTAGTAGTACTTTCGTATAACATCGGAGATAGAATCAGAACACATGAGATTTGTATAGCACGAGTAGAACTTCGCACAGAACGGACGGAATTAGACAAATCGTACCATTGGACCAATCGGTATTAGACCAATCACCCCATTGGACGAATCGGCTTTGGACCAATCGTACCATTCGACGAATCGTACCTTTGGACCAATTGTCCATTGGACGAATTGTCCCTTTGGACGAATCAGCATTGGACCAATCGTACCATTGGACGAATCGTACCTTTGGACCAATTGTCCATTGGACGAATTGTCCCTTTGGACGAATCAGCATTGGACCAATCGGCATTGGACCAATCGTCGTTGGACGAATCGCACCAGACCCAAATATTCAGTGTAGCTAAGCTCTGTCGTCTTCACCTGGGCATGTGAAACACGGCATCGGAGTGATCTCGGTGGCGAAAGCACGTATTTAGGAGTGTAAATATTCAGTGTAGCTAAGCTTCACCGCCCTCACCTGGGCATGTGAACCATAGCATCGGAGTGATCTCGGTGGCGAAAGCACGCGTAAGGAGTGTAAATAATCAGCGTAGCTAAGTTTGTTCGTCCTTATCTGGGCGTGTGGATTACTGCATTGGAGTGATCTCAGCGACGAAAGCACGTGTAAGGAGTGTAAATAATCAGCGTAGCTAAGTTTGGTCGTCCTCACCTAGGAGTGTGGCCCACTGCGTAGGAGTGATCTGGGTGGCGAAAGCACGTGTAAGGAGTGTAAATAATCAGCGTAGCTAAGTTTGGTCGTGTTCAACTGGGAGTGATCTCGGTATCGAAAGCACATGTAATAAGTGTAAATAATCAGCGTAGCTAAGTTTCGTCGTCCTCACCTAGGAGTGTGGCCCACTGCATCGGAGTGATCTCGATGGCGAAAGCACGTGTAAGGAGTAGAAATAATCAGCGTAGCTAAATTTGGTCGTCCTCACCTGGAAGTATGGACCAATGCATCGGAGTGATATCGGTGGCGAAAGGAATTGCAAGGAGTGTTAATAATCAGCGTAGCTAAGTTTTATCGTCCACACCTGGGAGTGTGGGAGTGATCTTGGTGGCGAAAGCACGTGCAAGGAGTGTAAATAATCAGCGTCGCTAAGTTTGGTTGTCCTCACCTGGGCGTGTGGACCACTGCATCGGAGCGATCTTGGTGACGAAAGCACATGTAAGGAGTGTAAGTATTCAGCGTAGCTAAGTTTGGTCGTCCTCACCTGGGAGTATGGGAGTTATCTCGGTTGCGAAAGCACGTGTAAGGAGTATAAATAATCAGTGTAGCTAAGTTTGGTCTTCCTCACCTGGTCGTGTGAACGACTACATCGGATTGATCTCGGTGGCGAAATCACGTGTAAGAAGTGTTAATCAGAATCGCATCAAAGTTTGGTCGTCCTCGCCTGGGACTGTGGGAGTGACCTTGGTTGCGAAAGCACGTGTAAGGAGTGTAACTAATCAGTGTAGCTAAGCTTGATCTTCCTCACCTGGTCGTGTGGACGACTGCATCTGAGTGATCTCGGTGGCGAAAGCACGTGTAAGGAGTGTTAATTATAATCGTATCAAAGTTTGGTCGTCTTCACCTGGGTGGGTGGACCAGTGCAGAGGAGTGATCTCGGTCGGTGGCAATAGCACGTGTAAGGAGGGGTAATTCCTGGGCAACGTCACTGGGAATCCTATCACAAGGACAACTTTACCAGAGGCTTTATCTTCGGGCTACACACGGCTGGTTGTTCCCTACTTCGCAACTGGCTTCAGGACCTAACAACCGTCAGCCGAGTGGGGCAAAAATAGTTGGAGGAAGGAAACGCGCGTCGGCATTGTAGAACTGGTGCGGTAACCTCGCTAGACATCGAGATCAGGGTGGGGGGACAGGTGGGCGTGTATTATTTTTGCTGCGGAAAGTTTGTCAGCAAATTTATTTAAAAAGGCCGTTCGATAAAGCTGAAAACAGTGCGAAAGGGAAAATACGACTAACCGAAATAAGGAAGTATCTATGGCAACAGTTGTTAGCCGTGGCAGACGATTCTGGTTTTGTTATTGCACAGTTGTTTAAGGTATATATACGTCTGCATTTCGTCATTCAGATATGGAGGTGAGGGATTCAGAGTTAAGATGTGAATTGCTTTGTAAGATAAAATTTGGCTATCGTTGGGGTAAAACGACTCCAGAAACAGTTGATTTTATGAAAAAAACTTAAAATGTTTGGGTGACTCAACTAATATACACTGAAGAGCAATTGAATTAGAGACAGCTGGTGTTATGCAAATGTGGCGCTGTGGGCGGCCCTGTAAACGGAAACGACATGACGTATGCAGCGATCCGACAATATAAGGAGTGATGCGACGGGAATCAGTAAGAGTCGGACGCAGTATGCGAAGGATCTAAGCGCATTTGATCGTGGGCAAATTGTTGCGGCCCAACGAATGGGTCACTCCATCTCGGAAGTCGTGCAGGCACTGGAGTTTTCACGAACCACTGTGTCACGGGTGCACCGTGAGTACATCGAATCCGGTAAAACCATCACTGCAAGGGCCAAGTGCCGTGGACAACAGCGTGTGAATGAGCGGGGTCATCGTCGGCTAGCTCGCATTGTAACAGCGGATAGATGGGCCACAATGAAAGAAATCACTCGGCAATTTAACGCTGGTGCACAAAAACGTGTAAGCAGCCACACCATCCAGAACCATCTCCTCGCTATGGGGCATAGAAGCCTTCGTCCCACGAGGGTACCGCTGCTGACCGCACATCAAAGGGTGCAAAGATTAGCATGGGCGCGGCCACATCGCCACGGGACCCTAGACATGTGGGAAAATGTTGCTTGGACTGATGAGTCGAGATTCACGTTGGTACATGCGGATAGCAGGATACGAGTACGGCGCAAACCACATGAAGCGATGGATCCTTCTTGCCAGCAGGGTACTCTTCAAGCTGGTGGGGGTCGCATTTTCGTCTGGGGACTGTTTACGTGGACTGAAATGGGACCCCTGGTTCGTGTGACATCGTCCCTCACAGGTCAACGTTACCGGGATATCCTGGATGACCATTTGCTCCTATTTGTGCGTCTTCAACATCCCACTGGGGATCTCATTATGCAACAAGACAATGCAGCTCCCGAATTGTATCCGAATGGTTGGATGAACACTCCACCGACGTGACCTCGCTTCCTTGGCCAGCTAGGTCACCTGACCTCAATCCCATCGAGCACATCTGTGATGCCATCGAGAGAGATGACCCCCTCCATCAAATCTTCGTGAACTGTGGGAGCTTATTCAGGGGTCGTGGATCCAACGCTTCCGGTGTCTTGTCGAGTCCATGCCGAGACGAATCGCCGCCGTCATCAGGGCGAAAGGTGGTGCTACACGTTACTAGACAGGTATCTCTAATTCAATTGCACTTCAGTGTAGATGATACCATGATTTCAAAAAGGGCGTTTGTCGGCAGAACTCGCACCGAGGCCTATTCGACCTGAACGTGTTGTTACGGAGCGTATTGTTAACACTGCTTTCGCAATCCTGAAAGAATATCGACGTATGACGTGTAAAGAGATGGCGGCGTCAACTAATATTTCAAAAACGTCGGCATTCCGCATTCTACGCGACAAATTACTGCTGCATCGTGTGTGTTCCAAATGGGTACCTCATTACTTAACGAGAGAACAATTGTTAGCCAGTGTTCAAGTGTGTCATGAGGGGGAACAAATGATTGCAAAGGATCCAAACTTTCTAAACATAGGAATAACTGCCGATGAAACATGGGTCCACTATTTCGACCCGCTCACGAAGCGCGTAACGAGTATCTGGAAACACACAGGCTCGCTACCTAAGAAAAAGTCCGCCAAATCAAATCAGTTTGGAAGGTGATGCTACTTTTCTTTGATCATAAAGGTGTAATCCACCAGCATGCGGTTCCTTCACAAATCACTGTCAATGCTGTGTATTACGTTTCAGTCTTGAAGCGTCTGCACGACACATATCGATTATCGATTGAGCGACCGGAACTGGCGGGAAAGTGTAATCTACACCATAATAACGTCCACCCACATGTGTCTGCTTGTGTCCAACAGTTTTTTTACGAAATGCAGTATTGAAATCATGCCACAGCCTGCCTACAGTCCTGACCTCGCTCCGTGCGATTTCTGGTTGTTTCCAACAATGAAGGAGAAGTTCCGTGACGCACGATTCAACACAGATGCTGACGTTATTCAAGCTGTACAGGGGTCGCCAAAGGAGCTTCCACAAAATGCATTCGCAACATGCTTTGAAAAGTGGACTGAACGATGGATCTGCTGCGTATTGTCCGAGGGAAGATACTTTGAGAAAGAATCTGTACATATAAAACTGAAAGCTCTCACTGACTCACTGACTCTTCACCGAATCTCAGAAACTACTGAACTTAGGACTTTCATATTTGGCAGGCATTTTCCTTTTACAACACAGAGGCGCACTAAGAAATGATTTGATTTTTTCCTACGATAACTTTAAATGGGTCGAAATGGGTTTTTAAATAACCCCGCTTTGATAACGCTAGGACGTTTTGCAATGATCGAGCCATTGTTGCCCAGCAACTGAAATCCCGCTCTAAGTTTTGAATGACTTGAGTTGACCTGTTCAGTATATACACTGACGGAAAAAAATCCCAACACCAAGAAGGGGTTGTGTTAGATAAACGACAGTTGGTAGGCGATGAGAGTACATCTGTAAGATGACGTCTATGCAAATTTCGCGCTCGGCGCATACGTATGGCGCTAGCAGCGCCCTCGGAACATGCAAAGCAGGTTTGCTGTAAATACGTGCTGTAACGTTCATGAGTGTTAGTTATCGTTGAGAATCGACGTAGTGTGTTGATGTTAGTCAAGAATGCCTTTAAGAAGACGAAGAAGCCATTATCAACAGCTCACTGAGTTTGAACGAGGTCTTGTAATAGGGCTACGAGAAGGTGGATTTTCTTTCCGCAATATTGCAGAACGACTTGGCAGGAATGTAGCCACTGTGCATGATTGTTGGCAGCGGTGGTTAAGAGAAGGTACTGCCTCAAGGAGACCGGGTTCCGGACGGCCGCGTGGCACTACTGAGAGGGAAGACCGTCGTGTACGGCGTATGGCCGTGGCGCATCGTACCGCGTCTGCGGTAGCAATTCGAGCTGCAGTTGCCACCACAGTGACACAACGAACTGTTACAAATTGGTTACTTGAAGGACAGCTCCGAGCCAGACGCCCTGTAGCGTGCATTCCACTTACTCCAAACCACTGCCGTTTGCGACGTCAGTGGTGTCAAGCTAGAGCTCATTGGAGGACGGAGTGGAGATCTGTTGTGTTTTCCGATGAAAGCCGGTTCTGCCTGGGTGCCAGTGATGGCCGTGTGTTATTTAGAAGGAGGCCAGGTGAGCGCCTGCAATCAACCTGTCTGCGGCCGAGACACACTGGACCTACACCTGGAGTTATGGTCTGGAGAGCAATTTCCTATGACAGCAGGAGTACTCTCGTGGTTATCCCACGCACCCTGACGGCACAGTTGTACGTCGGTCTGGTGATTCAACCTGTTGTGCTGCCATTCATGAACAGCATTCCAGGGGTGTTTTCCAACAGGATAACGCGCGCCCGCATACCGCTGTTGTAACCCAACATGCTCTACAGAGTGTCGACATGTTGCCGTGGCCTGCCAGATCACCAGATCTTTCACCAATCAAGCACGTATGGGACAGCATTGAACGACAACTCCAGCGTCACCCCAACCAGCATTAACCGTCCCTGTATTGACCGACCAAGTGCAACAGGCATGGAACTCCATCCCACAAACTGACATCCAGCACCTGTACGACACAATGCATGAACGTTTGCGTGCTTGCATTCAACATTCTGGCGGTTACACCGGTTATTATTGTACCAGCATTTCACATTTAAAATGGCTCTTCTCGCGCTTACATTAAGCTGTGATCTTGAAACCTTAATCGATTAAATATGTTACCTATACAAATGTATTGCCGCCATTTCATTCCTCTACAACTATTTTTTCATGGTATTGGGATTTTTTTCCGTCAGTGTATTTTGTTCTAAATTTATTTGTTCTGAATTCATTTAAGACAAATACCTTAAAAATCTCGTGAAAAGCGCCATATCATAAATGCTTTGCGTTTAAACATATATTATCGTTTGACATATCGAATGTCAAAGTTCCTTGATTTGTTCTAAATTTATTTACCAAAAAAAAAAAAATTTTTTTTAAATATCACGTAAAAAGCGCTATTTTGCAATATGCTTTGCATTTAAACATTTATATTATCGCTTGACATATCGAATGTCAAAGTTTTTTGAGTCAAAATAGACATACCAACATTCGTTTTCACCAAAGCAAAGGCGACGTCATATAAGTGGTTTTTTGGAGTCAAAGTCAAATTACCAACATTTGTTTTCACCGACGCAACGGTGACGTCATATCAGGGATAAGGTAACTGCAATAAATATAAATATGCGGGTAGATTTTCATAGTAATTGCAATTTGAAAAATAAAAAAGTTTCCCCCTTGAGATATTAGCGATGGCAACACAATTTTGCTCACGCTTCCAAAATATCCGACTTGCTAGCTTTTAAATATACAGTTTCGAACGAAGTTGTTTACGAAATTGTTTATAAGCAAAGTTCTTTTTACATTTACGCTGAAAGTAACAACGTATTTTGTTCTGTTTTCTATTATTATTTTGTTCTGTTGTCTATTAATATTTTAACGATGAAAGTGAAGAGTAACGACGTATTTTGATTTGTTTCGTGTATGAGAAGTTTTGAATTTACAGTTATGAACGAAATTGCATATGTGTCGATATTAGCGATGAGATATTAGCGATGGCAACACAATTTTGCTCACGCTTCCAAAATATCCGACTTGCTAGCTTTTAAATATACAGTTTCGAACGAAGTTGTTTACGAAATTGTTTATAAGCAAAGTTCTTTTTACATTTACGCTGAAAGTAACAACGTATTTTGTTCTGTTTTCTATTATTATTTTGTTCTGTTGTCTATTAATATTTTAACGATGAAAGTGAAGAGTAACGACGTATTTTGATTTGTTTCGTGTATGAGAAGTTTTGAATTTACAGTTATGAACGAAATTGCATATGTGTCTGGCAGAATAAGTCAGGCAGACATGTGTTTCCCAAAAGAGCGACGAAATATGAAGTGTATGGCCATTTCAAATGTATATCATATATATCAGCTGTATTTCAACTGTATTTTAATATCATCACGTTCGAAGAACGGGTATTCAGCTAGTAACATATATTTTGCTGTTACTATATTTCTTCATTTTGTGTGATTTTACTCTCAGTTTTTACGGAACGGCCGTTGTACCAAACACTGAAAGAATGAATTTTTTATACTTATACTACCGGCTGCAAAGGAATTCGGCGCTGTTCCTTCCACCTGAACACATACAGTACACACACAAAGACACTCACACACACACACCTTGATTGGACTAGTTACGCCTCTAGTAAACCAACAACATAGAATGACAATGACTCATGGGTTAGTGATGTATGATATAAGAGTTGGTAGAATGTCGCCTTTAACGTTTTCTTGCTGTGAATGCATTGTCTTAATTGCTTTTCAAAATTTTGCATTTTTGTTTTTGAAATCAGTGCTGTACTTGAACAATCTCTTTAAAAGGACCTTTCTAGTTGTTTTCCTAAACCAAATTTTAACACCATGACACTCAGTCACAACACCTCCTTCCTCCTTAACTCCCTTCCTTCAAGCCAGCGACCATGTCTTGCACTCTTCCTCTCCAAAGTAGTCGTCAGCTACGTCCCGCTTCCACACTGCCCCGGGGTCATACTTAATAGCGCTGGTATAGCTTTAGACTCCACTTTCCTTGTTAGAATCCCCTACTTAGTCAAACAAACAACGGAGCAATTAGTAATGCCATTCCTTGGTGAATTCCCATCCACTCTCCTTATTCGCCCCTGGCCAGACAAACATGAAAAGAAGCTAAAAATATCAAATAGGGGAGTACAACTGAATTTTCATGCTGATGCTATTTGATAACCATTCTGAAAAGAAAAAAAAAGAATTCCTAGGGAAAGATATGTAGGGCCACATGACAAAAAGCACCAGTCCAGATCATATTTTAATGCTAAAAAGATTGAAAATCGGCACATCTTGAACTAGGTGGGTGGCCGCGTGGGCGAGAAAAATTTTAGAGTGGGGTGAACGTGAGGCACCCCTTTGGCGACATCTCTGGACTGGTGTGGGTAGGCGGACGTCCGAACGCCTTGATCGTCGCATTTAACGGCAAGTCATAGCACCTCCACAGTCCACAGAGGAAGACATTCAACGAGCTGTACAGGCAGCAATGGATATCCTTTATCGACACGGACTATGAATCGCGGATTGTCTGGGAAGTCATACCAGGTTCACAGTCCTCAGTGGAAGACATTCAACGAGTTGTACAGCCAACAATGGATATCATCTATCGACAAGGACGGTGAATCGCAGATTGTCTGAGAAGTCATAGCAGGTCCACAGTCTTCAGAGGTAGACTTTTAACGAGTTTTACAGGGTGCAACGGATATCCTTTATCGCCACGGACTGTGAATCGCAAATTATCTGAGAAGTCATAGCAGCTCCACAGTCCACAAAGGAAGACATTCAACTAGTTGTTCATTTAGAGTTGTACAAACAATGGACATCCTCTATCGACACTTTGAATCGCAGATTGTCTGAGAAGTCGTAGCATCTCCGCAGTCCACATAGGAAGACATTCAACAAGTTGTACAGGCAGCAATGGATATCCTCTATCGACACGGAGTGTGAATCGCAGAATGTCTGAGAAATTGTAGCATCTCCACAGTCCACAGAGGAAGACATTCAACGAGTTGTACAGGCAGCAATGGATATCCTCTATCGACACGGAGTGTGAATCGCAGAATGTCTGAGAAATCGTAGCATCTCCACAGTCCACATAGGAAGACATTCAACGAGTTGTACAGGCAGCAATGGATATCCTCTATCGACACGGAGTGTGAATCGCAGAATGTCTGAGAAATCGTAGCAGCTCCACAGTCCACAGAGGAAGACATTCAACGAGTTGTATAAGCAACAATGGGTATCCTCTATCGGCACGGACTGTGAATCGCAGATTGTATGAGGCAGGTTTTTGCTCTCGTCAGCCATAGCAACGACTGTCACCACAGCACACGATCGCGCAAGGTTGCATTGGTGTCGTCCCAACATGCTTCGCGGAACGAATGGGACCATGTATTAGAGGTCTGCACGGTCCCGTTATGTGCCATTTGTATTACTTTGTCTTTTTATTGTATTTTATTAAATTGTGAAAATTAAATGATAAAATGAGATATTATTGAAAATATTTAGTTGAATGTAAACCTAAAAGTATTTAGTAAACTTTGGCATTTATCGAAGAATATAGCCTTTAAGGAGAGAGAAAAAAGAAAAGCTGTAACGTATACTCTCGATTCACTTTCCTTTTGATTTTTACTATCTCTGGTTATTTTATTTTACTATGTAAATTATCTTCTTACTGAACGAGATGTTATTTCACCCGCTGAATGAGATCTGGCAATGAGTGTAAGTCATGACGTGGTGGTAGCCAGTATAAATAGGCGCGTTCAACGATACCTAGGAGAGCTTTTTGTTGATGTGCGTAGGGAGAGCTGTTGTTGTACGAAGTGAGCTGTTGTTTATGTGTCAGAGAGCTGTTGTTGTATAGAGAGAGCGGTTGTTTATGTGCGTGAGAGCTTTGTTTCGTGTGTAAAGAGATCTTCGTTTATGTGAGAGCCAGAAGTTTACCAAATAAAAGATTGTCTTAGTAAGTACGTCTTTCTCAGTTCATAGTTTTGTCAGATCTCTGTCTGGCTGTTAGGTTAATTTCATTAGTTGATTATTATTAACAACCAGCATAAGACTTTATTCATCTTAATTACTACTACAACATTACTAGCAGTTAAAAGCTTGTTCATTATTATTACTACACTACTAGCAGGAAAGTTTATTCATGATATAATTAACAAACAACAAGCATTAGAAGAAGCTGAATTCATTATAATTCAGTAGCAGAAGCAATATATTCATTATAAAGCAAGCGCGTTCAAAATCGCCCTTTCTCTGAACTAGCAAGCGGTAACATTACAAAAGTCAATCCCTATACAGATTAAGGATAGAAGAAACAATCGATGTCCTCCCACTCTCCCATACAAACACACCCACCATCCCACTGCAGACACTCCTCGTCGACACACACACTCACTCGGGGTGAAATCTTTTGTGGTCAACAAGCTCCAAAGTGGTTTTACCATCTTAATGCCTACAGATGGTAAAAACACTCTGCGTGCCTCTCTTAGCCTCTGTGATTACGTCCTGGGCTATGTTATAGAAGTAAGTAAAGCCAATAAAACAGTTAAACAGCTAGGAAATCGGAAAACGCGACTTCTTTACCACTGCGATAAAAAGAATGGGTCAATTTGGTACGTCCTGGCAGTTGGTGTCCCGGAAAAAGCCCGGCCCGGCCCTTTGCTTTGTTCTCTAAGCTAAAAAAAAGCCCTGCCCGGCCCGTGCAGACCTTTACAATGTATTCAACGACAAATTTAGCTTCTATCTCAGCGGCTACGATCGCAGATTGGGTAAGGAGACGACGTGGTCACCGGTTTGATCCGTGAGCGTCACACGGTTCCTCTGGTGGCATGGTTTGAGACGCTATCAGTTTCAACAGCCATTCACCGCTTGTATGCATATAGGGTACAATGACAGCACGATGATATGTCGATGAGGTGCTGCCGCCAGTTTGGTTGCCCTATCTCCGTGGTATGCCTGATGCCCAGTTTCAACAAGATAACGCCCGCCCGCACACTGCCAATATCAGCAGACAGTGCCTACAAGGTGTCCAGGTGCTGCCCTGGCCAGCGCGATCCCTACACTTTTCCCGAACAGAGAACGTCTGGGACATCATTAGCATATAACTCAACGACCTCCTCGTAATGTCGATGATTTGTGGACACGAGTAAACGACGCAGGGTCAGCGATAATTTAGGATAAAATCCCTGGACTTTTCCTACTTCATGCCACACCGCGTTGCGGAATGTATAGCCTAGCATCGCGACCTATCGACTCAGACCTAAATTTACTGTCTCCTCAGACATTGCATTCTTGTAATCCCTCAGAATTTAAATTACCGTATTTTTCGGCGTATAGGGCCCGACTTTTTTTTCTAGGCCTCGACTCGTACGTCGCATCGGCTTATCTACTGAAGTTTCTCAATGAGAAAAAAATATATTGTGCCTTAAATTCGGACGTTATCCAAGGCAAGCACCCTGACATGCAATACTACGATCTTAAGAAAGCATTCCGAAAGCGTACGAGGCGTTATATTTCGCTCACTAAGAACTTGCTTAAAATCTGCAGAAACGGATATTTCCGTTCGAAAGAAAAATTAAAATCGTCGTAACCGATTTGCAGTGGCAGCTGTTGAACGTTAATTACACCCTCCACTCGATCCTTACAAGAAGACTACGTGGGCGGCATTCACTTCTGGTACCCGTTGTAGTTCTCAAAGCCGCCAGAACTACAACTGGTGCATCTCACTTTCCTCGCAATGACTAAAGCTTTGAAGCACGTCTCTGCCACGCATTTGATTGGCTGGTGACAATTGTATCGTCAGCCGGCGGCGTATGCGCTTTAATAATAGCATTTACTATCTGCTACAGTCTTCTTTCCATCTGCCAATCCCTCAATTGTATCTCTCAACTGAATTTAAATGAACTGTTGCTGCTGTTTGCTTATCTTAATTTATTTCATGTTATCGATTGAAATCAGAAGCGCTTTTGGTTTTTGATTTCAATTGGACTCTGTGAAAAAACAGCGAACCGTAACTCACGCTACAAGCATCACTCTGAATTGGACCACTTGGGTTGCTTCGGTTTGTTTTTCTTCACCTTTGCCCGGCTGCTTCTCCGACTGTTCGGTCGGAGGGAAGGAATACGGCAGCGTCAGTTCATAAGAAGAAAAAAACACATACGAAATTCAAGTATTTTTTCCGAAAAACATGAAGTGACAACACTTTGTCTTGCTTTTCATATTTACTGAAACATTAAAAATATAATACAAATCTGGAGGATGTGAATCCGTTTATCGGTGTAAATATGACATGGATGTTAAGTCAGATAATATCCGAAAACTTGAAAATTTCGTCGTCCTGGAGCGGGAATCGAAACCGCGTCTACCGGAAAACGCCCGTGTATGCGAACCACTGCACTACCCAGAACGACCAAGTTTCAAGTTTCCGATTAATTTGAAAATAACTATCAACGCGGGTTCGATTCCCGCTCCAGGACGATAAAATTTTAAAGTTTTCGGACATTATCTGACTTAACATCCATGCTATATTTACATCGATAAACGGATTCACATCTTCCAGATTTGTATTGTATTTCATTCATTGATTAAAAACATAGTTACAGAATTTCGAAACACTAACTGTATTTGTTCTAGGTTCGTCTTACATTCAAGATCGACTTATCTATGAATGAAGATAAGGAAATTGAGAAATTTAACCCATTCGACTTACATTCAAGATCGACTTATCCATGAATGAAGATAAGGAAATTGGGAAATTTAACCCATTCGACTTACACTCAAGATCGACTTATCTATGAATGAAGATAAGGAAATTGGGAAATTTTAACCCATTCGACTTACACTCAAGATCGACTTATCTATGAATGAAGATAAGGAAATTGGGAACTTTTACCCATTCTACTTACACTCAAGATCGACTTATCTATGAATGAAGATAAGGAAATTGCGAATTTTAACCCATTCGACTTACACTCAAGATCGACTTATCTATGAATGAAGATAAGGAAATTGGGAAATTTAACCCATTCGACTTACACTCAAGATCGACTTATCTATGAATGAAGATAAGGAAATTGGGTAATTTAACCCGTTCGACTTACCCTCAAGATCGACTTATCTATGAATGAAGATAAGGAAATTGGGAACTTTAACCCATTCGACTTACAATGAAGATCGACTTATCTATGAATGAAGATAAGGAAATTGGGAACTTTAACCCATTCGACTTACAATGAAGATCGACTTATCTATGAATGAAGATAAGGAAATTGGGAAATTTAACCCATTCGACTTACACTCAAGATCGACTTATCTATGAATGAAGATAAGGAAATTGGGAAATTCAACCCATTCGACTTACACTCAAGATCGACTTATCTATGAATGAAGATAAGGAAATTGGGAACTTTAACCCATTCGACTTACACTGCATAACGACTTATAACACCGATCTTTATTTCTCACCTATTTGCCCACATATGTGGTAAGTTAAGTCTCATTTCGTGATTCCTTCACGTGTGGAATTTTCTATGACGAGTATTGTGTATTTTGCATTCACAGTATGTACATTTAAAACATACGTGGTTTCATCGATTTGTCTGTTTGTCACTTTGTGAACATCCTCCTCAGTCCGGAATTCTGTAGCATGGAATCATCCATGTTTCTGTTACACAGATTTTTCAGAGCTTCTGTCAACCCGTCGTGGGTTCGTCACATCTTCTCTGTGAAGCAGTTACGCAGTTCCTGGCTTTTATCAGTTTCTTCCTTTATGATAAAGTGAACCAATTACTAGCTATGTGACGTGCCTGCTCCGCAGGACGCACATCAGATAAATGCAGATAGCAGTGAGAGCACATGTCCGTGTAGCTCAGTTGGGAGAGCGACTTACTCCGGAGAGAAGGGACCCAGATTCGATGCCCGGCGTCGAAAAACCTGTACATTAAAAAAATATATATATTGGTGCCCGAACTTGCAGGATGACTCGGCTGTTATGTTTCTCGCAATGGTGTGATGTTCTTTCCACACGGCAAGACAGGAAAAATGAGAGTCCCTTCTTCAATGCTTCGAAAAAATAAACCAGTGTGATGTTACGTTCCACACACCATATTGTCTGGGATTTCTCAAATGCACGTTCTTCATTAGATGACTACTTGCAGCGACACATGGTCCTGGCTGACCCGTGGGCCATGACCCCGGCCCTTTTTCGGGGGGGGGGGGATGTGAAGTGCCTCACACCCCCACGCAGGACGCACATGAGATAAAAGCAGATAGCACTGAAAGCATATGTCCGCGGCAGTGCTGCTGATTTTCGAGCTCGTCTTTCATCGATCGATTAGTGCTCTATCTTGGATTTCTAGCTCGTTATTTTGTGTGTGTGTCGTCCGTTAAACTATCGTGTCCCTTTCTGTGTGCCTACCAAGCCGCTAAGTGCATAATTATTTAGTAATCATCATTTTATTGTCTTGGTCAAGTCGGCCAAGGCAGGGAATTCTTATCGCAATTGCAAATGGCGGCTACCGGCGGGAGTGAAGTCCGCGTCCTCGCCTCCGGAACTGATCCGCTCCTTTGCACAGCTCCCATTGGATCATCTACCACTTATGAGCAAGTCTCTCTAGGCCCCCCTCTCCTCAGCGTTCTTCTGTTGCCCTCACAGCTGATATTGCTTCTTCTTCCGGAGCACCAAGCGGCGATTTGCTGTCCTCTCCGAAATCAGCAGATAACGCAATGGATGTATCGCACCCCGTTACCAATCCACCTTCATCGCATTGTACTACTACCCTCACTTATGCAGACGTCACCTCGGCTAAGTCTCGACCTTTTCCTCAGCCTTCTTCTTCTTCTACATGCCCATTTCGGATGACGCGTGATGCTCACACCATTGATGTTGATCTCCCGGTGGACTCTCCTCATGGTCACGACTTCGTTAGTACTGTGGAGCGCGGAGTCATCTCTCCGAGCCTACAGAATATACTAAACTCACTGCTCACAGTGACGTCCTTCGCAAGATTGTTCCTCCTACTGCCATCACTCATGTAAGCAGAAAGCCTGGCAAAGTCATTGCATATTTCAGCACTGATGAACATACTCTCAAGGTTCTGACTAATGGGATTTCCATTGGAGACTGTCACCTTCAAGCAGATCCTATCTCCCAGATGCCAGTCTTCGTTAGCTCTTCACCTGTACCACCAGAGGTGTCTAATGATCTATTTATTGCTGCTCTGAGTCCCTACGATCGAATTGTTGGCCCAGTTCATACATATTCCTCATTTCCTGATGTGCCTGAAGACCAGTACCTGCTGGGCTTCCGTCGTAACATTCGAATTGTCTTTCCTTCGTGTTCCACCTGTACTTTGTGTTCGTTGTAGCACGCATCTCCGTCAAATAACAAACACTGTGGGCTCCATCGTCCCGAATTGCAAGGGTACAGGGCACCCTCGCGCCCTATGCCCTCAAAATGAGTCGTCAGCCCCCAAGTCGACAGGACGACCTCCTCATCCTTCACGTCCTCCTACAGCATCTGCTTCCCGTGCCTCCGATCAGCAGGAGTCGACTTATGAAGAAAGTCCTACTAAAGCCGTTGGTCTAATGATGTCTTCGGCTCAGCCAACGTCTTCTTGTTCCACTTCTATGCTTCCAGCGCAACAACAGTCTGGTTCTCTAACTGCTGGAGGCCCTCTGCCTTCTACTCGGCTTTCAGCGGAAGATCCTCCACTCGCATCTGTGCCTGATTATACTGCCCCTTCTTCTATGCCTTTTAAAGTGCTGGACATTTCTGATATTACCCAAAACCGCACGAAGCGTCGCCGTTCTCCTCGAAATCGCACGAAGAAGACTAAAACATCGCTTCCAGGGTGGTCGTGATCGCTCAACTAGTCTTCCAGGCACCTCTGATGGTTCTGCTGAATCTGAATCAGAAGTTTGCTCTGTTCCTCCACTCCCTCTTGAAGATTTTCTGTGTCTCCTGGAAAGTTCCTTCCTCCCTCAGACACCAGTTCCTGGGGAAGCGTTATACGCTTTTCTTATTGGTCCACGACAGAACAAGATGTCTCGTAAATTCTTAGCACCGTAACAGGACCACCTTGCTGAGACGATGACGCAAAAACTGGCCATTTTTACGCACTTCCGGGCCATGGCCCCATGACCTTTGGGGACTCTTCTTGGGCCAAGATCGTCCATAGCCATCTTGACAAGCTTCTGCTGGCTGGTGATAATATCATCCAACTACCATCAGATATATCTCTTCAAGGTAGCAACACTGAATAGTCTGGGCTTTTGTACTCTGTTGGCAAATTATCTTGTACATGAAGACATCCATCCCCTCAACCCAGCTATCTACAGCTTCGATCCGTTGCTCTTCCGCCATCTCTGTTCTAGGCGGGGGATCGAACTCTGTTGTCAATTCCGAAACCGCCTTCCTGCCCACCTACGTCTAGCGTTTGCTTCCGCCCGAGCTCATGTCCGTCTGGTCTCCATGTCGGAGTTGGTTCGCCGATCCTTCAGACGACCTCCGCCTCTTGCTTTGATCACCGTGGCATCGTCGGGACTTCCCTTGTGCCTTTCTCCGTGACTATCTGTTTCATTGCCATCTCCCGCGCACTGGACTCTTCCTCCACCACCGCATCACTTCACCCCTTGCCGACCTGGCAGATCTCAGCGTCAATCTGGCTTTGCCTGCTCATACATACCTGTTCTTAGAATCATGTCAGTTCTTTACGTGTTTCTGCAGATTACTTGTTATTATTGTTGTCAGCATTATTTTGTACCAATGCATTTCTTTCTTCTCATGTTTTTCAGCACATGTTATTACGCCTGCATAGGATTCTGCACATTTGCATCTTGTGTATATTACATCCTGTTCGTATTCTTGCACGATATTATGTTTTTCAGCACTTGCACTGCAATGTTCTTTGATGTTCGTTATATTATTTGTCATATAGCTATACATACTTATTTTGCACATTGCATGCTTTCACTGTACTTATGCACTTCTTTTTTTTTTTTTTTGATTGGAGGTTTAACGACCACCGTGAGCAACTCAATGGGCTATAAGCAGTCGCCCGTCCCTAATTTAGGGTCACTGGTTCCAGGGAAGGGAGAGAGCCAGTGCTGTAAGGCAAACACAACATCCATGCCTCACCGGGATTCGAACCCGGACCCCGTTCGGACGAATGATCACAGGCCATCGCTTAGACCACTGCGCCACCGGGGCGGCTTTATGCACTTCTCTTTGACCTGTGTATATTCCCTGGATCCTTGTAGTTTTCGTTATGTCTTTCTGCTGCTAGTTTTGTTATCATTACTATTATCATGATTATTATTGTTGCCAACATTACTTGGTACTCATGCAATCTTCTCTTATCCGATTTTTCTGCTCACGCCTACATTGGACTGTACATATGCATCTGGTATATATTACACCCTCTTTGTAATCCTGCACGACATTATGTATTTTCCGCGCATATTCTGGTTATGCACTGTCCTCGCTGTTCATCATATTATTTACCATATATCTGTGCATATATCTTCCATACATCTCTTGCTTTTCACTATACCTGTGTACATTGCGACCAGCAAGACTCCTCCCCAAAGCATCCCACGTTTTTCACTATACCTGTGTACATGGTGTACGTTTTTCACTATACCTGTGTACATTGCGACCAGCAAGACTCCTCCCCAAAGCATCTGTTGGATCTTACCTTTACAGGCTGATGTGGCCGCGGCACCAGGTGAAGTATCGCCTGCAGTGAAGCACCCGATATCTCCACCGAAAAAAAAAATAAAAAAAAAGTAAAAAAAACTAAAGAAAATTTTGTCAAAAATTTTACCCTCCTCCTCTGCTGCTAGAGGCTAGCAAGGAATCCTCCTACTTGCGTTGACAACCGAAAATTATGCAACAACAAATTAATTATTTGATTCCAATAATTAATAATGACCTCCCATAATTTATTATAACAAATTAATTATTAACTTCCCGCAAAACCCGTACCGCGATTGGGCGTGGATGCCTGGATTTAACTCCAGCACGTCCCAATCTACCGAAAAGTCACAGCAACGCACACACACACTCGAAAAGATACCCAACGCTCATTTCACGTACGCTTGACATTTAATATCCAACGTTATATTATACACACTGCCGCCTTTATCCATGAAGTGGCACAAAAATCTGCTGAGATGAATGTATGGTGGGCTGCTCTATCGGCAGCTTAATTATGCACAATGATTTAAACACTTTATCACTGATTAAACGATAACACTGATTTACCTAACTCTGATTTAACAATTAACACTGATTCAAACACTGTTCACTGATGAAATTCTAGTATGCACAATAAACAAATAGAGCGAAGGAAACATATGTGAGAGATTACCCAAAACATTTAAATACACACTTTAGAAAACGATAATTGAGTACGAGCGTGGGTACCAGCAATTAAAATGATACCGTAATTATCATGACTGCCGCAGTTTAATTATAAGCTATATATATCTCTATACCATTACACACACCTGCATAGGCTTGATGCCAAATTAGCAGGGAAGAGCTCTTAAGACTTATGGATATAACACAAATAAAAATCACGAATAAAATGTGTTGGAGGCCTCCGCTGTCGTGCGTACTCCCTTTCACAGGGGACAGAATTCTATACGCTGTTCACTGTCCGACGGCACTTGTAAGTCGTGAGCAAATGTTCATATAAAGACCACAAACCTTGGCAACCGTTGTCTGAGGTCCTCAGCGCAGAGAAGTGGCAAGAAATATCCTGCCTGTTTTCGTGTGTAGACATCCTAGGCAAAAGTGCACTAATGTCGACCTAGTATCGGTCTAGAAGTCCAAAGGACTGAGATGTCATCGTTTTAAGAGGGGATCATTCATAGCCCTCCTTACTTGCTTCTCTGCTTCCTTTTCCGAGGCTCTCCCAGCGGTCAGATCTCTGGCCTTGGTTCCATGCACCTCGCTGGTGCTGTTCTCGTGCGTGTCTTTGCCTTCGAATCCCGCCCTCCGAATGACTCGCCGCTTATTTTTCTCTTCTCCTCGGTTCTCTCCTCTTTGTCCTGTCACAGGTCTTCTCTTAGCCACTTGAAAAGGGATTTATCACCTTGTTTTCAACTGTGGGTGGTAGTCAGTTCTCCGCTTATCCCGTTCAGTTCGGAGAAAAATGCAACCACCAGAATGTCTCTTGGCTTCAAGAGGGAATTTTGGGGGTGAGTTTTGCAGACTTTCGTTAGAGTTGAAAATGCACAGGACTGTTGCTATGAGTCCGAAATAGAGATGGTCTGTCGTCATGTGGCCATTCACAATTCTCGTTTGCCAGAAGGCTACGAATTATGCACTTTTCAAATAATGAACAAATTTTAACAATGGCAGTGATGAACAAATTAGAGGATCAATTACCGTAATTAATTATAACTATGAGTGCCGCCCTGCAGTCACATCAAAACACAAATTTACCGCATAAATTAAATATAAAAATTTTCCACAGGGTAGGCTACTCCCTATAACACATCCCACACATTTTCAGTGGGATTCGGATCTGGAGAACGTGCTGGCCATACGAGGCGTTGAATATCCTCGCTCTCAAGACACTTCTGGACAGCGACTGTTCGATGACATGTTGCGTTGTCGTCCATGAAAATGAATCTATCACCGACAGCACCACGGAACATGCGAACATGAGGTAGCAGAACATCATTAATGTATCGTTGGCCAGTCATAGTCCCAGTTGGAAGCATAGAGGGACGTACGGCCATTGATCATAATGCCAGCCCATACCATGACACTACATGTCGGTATGGGCTGGCATCATGATAAAAAAATTTGCATACGCACAACACGTCTTACTGTATCCCGCACTTATGCTAATTTCCACATTTTCCTGCCTTCCAATTTTATGGTTGCTATCGTTGCTATTGTCATCCGTCCTTAGCATTTGTCCGGCAGTGTATTACGATCACATTGTACATTTTGCATCTTTTGTCTACTTTTATGGCACTATATTGTCCGTGCCCTCTGTATCCAAATTCCCTTCATTTGCTCTGAATAAAAAGATTTGAAAACGTGTCCGGGTAGCTCAGTTGGGAGAGCGACCCAACTGAGGGGACCCGGATTCGATACCCGGCGCGGAAAAACTTGTACGTTATAGCTAATCATAACACACTTTCCGAAAATGCTGTTCTTAATTCATGCAACAGGGAGAAGTCACAGTTTGCGCTGTTTTCTGGGTTGATCGTTAATTTGTTTATCTTTACACTTTGGCTACAAAACTAACGATTTCTGTCGTTCCACCTCATTTCTACCTCGGTCTTCCATCTCGAACATCAAGACCCCTTCTCCTCTACACGAGGAGTAAAAATTGTTTCACGCTCATGGAGGATCCCAAAAATCTACCTCCCACCTCGTTCGAGTGCCAGCGAACCTCAATCCGTTTACCTCCCGTCCCTAAGAAACTTTCCGGGAGGTTCTTCTCCCTAGTCCGTTTTGCGTAGCCCTTCCTGCGACTAACGCGCTCTTTGAATCTCCAGTCATACTCTGTCTACTGACCGCTCTCTTCCGTACAAAATGGCCATTCCATAAAAACTGAGAGCAAAATCACATCAAATGAAGAAATATAGGTACAGCTAAATATATGTTATTCTTTCTCAAAATATCTTCTCTCGGATGATATGCAACGCTCCCATCGTTCACTCCACTTTTCAAAGCATGTGGCGAAATCATTTTGTGGAAGCTGCTTTAGTGACCCCTGTACAGCTTCAATAACGTCAGCATCTGTGTTTAATGTTGCGTCACGGAACTTGTCCTTCATTGTTGGAAACAACGAGAAATCGCATGGAGCGAGGTCAGGACTGTAGGCAGGCTGTAGCATGATTTCAATACTGCATTTCGTAAGAAATTGTTGGACACAAGCAGCCACATGTGGGCGGACGTTATCATGGTATAGAGTCCACTTGCCCACCAGTTTCTGTCGCTTAATCGATAATCGATATGTGTCGTCGCAGACGCTTTAAGACTGAAACATAATACTCAGCATTGGCAGTAATTTGTGGAGAAACGGCATGCTGGTAGATTACACCTTTATGATCAAAGAAAATTATCATCATTACCTTCCCAGCTGATTTGGTTTCGCGGACATTTTTCGGAGAAGGCGAGTCTGTGTGTTTCCAGACACTAGTTGCGCGCTTAGTTAGGGGGTTGAAATAGTGCTTCCATGTTTCATCTGCAGTTATTACTGTGTTTAGAACGTTTGGATTCTTTGTAATCATTTGTTTCCCCTCATGACACACTTGAACTCTGGCTAACAATTGTTTTCTCGTCAGGTGATGAGGTACCCATCTGAATCACACACAATGCAGCAGTAATTTGTCGCGGAGAATGCGGAATGCCGACGTTTTTTGAAATACACTGCTGGCCACCCAAAATGCAACACCAAGAAGAAGGCATCCGATTGGCCTGAAATTCGCAGCATGCGTCGCCCGCGAGAGGACATGCAAACGATTAGCATTGCAGGGCATATGCACATCATCTGCGAAAGGAACGCCACTGAGAAGCACTATAAGAAGGGTGCAGAGAAGGAGGGTGGTAAGTAGTGGAAGTGTGTTGTACTGCCGGACCTGTGCGTGGGAACCTTCCTGATGCCTCGTCGCAGAATACGGCAGTCATACCAGCACGTTTCGGAGTTCGAAAGAGGACGAATAGTGGCTTATTGCGACAGCGGTTTATCATACCGAGACATCGGCGCCCGCGTGGGACGACATCAGCCACAGTGAGGCGAGTATGGATTCGGTGGGTGCAGGAGGGACGGACGGACCGACGTAAGTGATTGCCGCGGCACACCACCGTACGAGAGGACCGGCATGTTGTGTGGCGGGCATTGACGGCTCGCACCGCCACATCACGAACGTTAGCGCAGGAATTAGGGTGTGTTGCGCAACAACCTGTGTCAGCACGTACCGTTTGACATCGTCTGCAAGAGCGGGGACTTGTCGCACGGCGCCCGTTGCTCCGATTACCATTTACGTTACACCACCGGCGAGTGCGGCGGCAGTGGGCCGTTGAACGCCGCACCTGGAGTACGGAATGGCACGACATTGCCTTCTCCGACGAATCCCACTTCTGCCTGCAACACCACGATGGTCGGATCCGCGTGTGGAGGCACCGCGGCGAGAGAATGTATGACGCCTGCATTATGCATCTGTCCTGTCGAGAATTTTCATGTTCGTAAATCTTGGAGAAACTGATCACTTCGCTGAGATTTACGGAAAAAACATAAATAAATAAAATACATAGAATGAAAATACTCGACAGTCCACGTTTCAAAATTTGGTTTGGTGGAGACGGTGAAGTGAGGGAATAATGGCCATGTTCATTCATTTCTCAGCCCTGACCAGACAAGCAAAATTTCTTGAAGAAAAAAAGGGGAAATAATAGAATTAACTTCTTTTTTTTTCTTTTGGCTTGATTTACTTTTTACTCTAGTAAGTTAAATAAAAAAAGGCGAGCAAGAAGTTACCATTAACACTTTTAGAAAACAAAATTATTCGCTAGAAATCACGGAATGAAATTTGAGCAAAAACCCAAAATCTTTCTTTTTAGAATCCGCCATTTTTAGGAAAGTTTAGAAGTCCCCAATACGTGTCGCAGGAAGTTCTCTTAAAGCAGAGTTAGGCTATTTTCAGAACAAGGTCACAACCGTATGCAGAGGAGGTTATAGCGACTCCCCGGTGTGGAGGTCAGAGGTCACCCTGGCTGGCGTGGGGAGTTGAGCCATGTGGTGGTCTTGTATCAGAGTTTTGGCGCGAACTGTTAGCCAATGGCCAGCGAAGCCGTTGGTTACTAGGGGAAGAGTTTAGCCAATTGGGGGTCAGCGTTCTTTTTTTTTTTTTTTTTTTGGAGAAAGCGTCACTCTATTCTTGTTTTCTCCGTTGGTAGGCCAGCATGTAACAAGAGCAACGAAAAAAGGCTCCGCTGTGGGGGGGCAGCCAGCTCTTCTTGAGCTTGGCTTGCTGGGCGAAATTAAAATTAATCCTGATGTTCGGATTTATTGAAAGAAAAAGGCGTGAGTGGACCCCGCACGCCGGGCTGAATATTTTGAATGAGAAAGAAAAAAAAGAAAAAAAGCAAACAACTAAAGCAAATTGAAAATTTTTCTCGCTGTCAGTTTCCTGGCCATCTGCCAGCGATGTTTCTTGCCTGGACCATCCCATGAAATCCAAGATAGAGGGAGGCTGATTCCGCTTGACCCAGGAGGCAGTGTGGAGGACTCCGACGGAAAATTTTGGTAATACGCCCGGCTTCCAACCCTCTGAAGGAAAAGCCCTTCCTGAAACCGGGAGAAAAACTTCCTGCCGGTGGCCTTTCACCTAGGAGCGGATATTTTGTTTTCCCGTCCATAAAGACCAGCAGAGAAACCATGCTCAGGGGTATTATGGACCGCAAACCTTCATTCCCAGAGGAGGAGAAAAAGAAAGAAAAAGCAGACTGCCGCTAGAGAAAGTGGACTTTTTTTTTTTTCAAATGAAGTCAGCCTAAAAAGTAATGTGCTAATTTATGCTTTGTAAGTCAGGTCGATGTTGCCTCTGGTTATGTATGGCCTGAGCTCAAAATTCAGGAAGAAAAACATGGAGGGAAAGGCTTAGTTTTTTGTTTATCTTGCTCGCAGTTAGGTGAATTTCGGTGTCCTAGAGCGTGTTGCGTTCAGCTCTTAAGGTAAAATTTTTATCCAACTGCGAACATAACAGGGAATGTAATTTTTCATGTGGTAGGGCATTAGTATATAGTATCATAATTGTGTTATAAGCTATTTTGAAGAACAACCTTTCAAACCAGTAATTTTTTTCATTTAGGAGATTTAACTTTTTTTGGTGCTTGGTAGTTTTAATAATATTTAAATTGTATTTGTATTTATCCACATACAGGGCCATGTAGTTAAAATTTGTGTCTTGGAGGCAGGTTATGGTGAATTTTGAGTTTGGCAAGTAATGGATGTAAAATTGTCTGTACCATTTTGTAGTAGTGTGGACTAGTTTCCAATATCAGTTGATGGATCTGGAAAATAAATTTTCATGAGTGGGAGACATTAAAATAGGCATGCACGCAGACTATGTTAATAAAGTGTTGGCCTGTATAGTTACCCTTGTATAGTGTTTGAATTCTTCAGGAGGTGATGATTTCTGGAAATAGATAGTTCTTCGACATGTGTAATTTTCTGGAAATAAATGGTTCTGCGATGTAGTGTGTTTTCCTGGGAAAAAAGAGAGTATTTCTGGAAATAATGTGAGTCTTCGTATGGTGTTTTTTCTGGAATCTGTGTGTACCAGAGAAAAGTAATTTGGAGGCTAGAAAGTTCTTGCAGGATGCTTTCCTTATGTGGAAAAATGCTTCGCGACTGAAAGGGTATAGATGGAAACAATTGGGGGATTGTTTTTCCACCCCCGGTAAGCCGAAGACCCATAGGAAGTTATCCTGAGCAAGGCGAGTGCAGGAGTGTTGTCCCAAAACAGTAAGAGAGAGCAATACAGGGTGATATGTCACACTTATTCTTCCATTTCGGTGCATAGCCTTGTTTGGATTCACGACCCAATCTCACCTTCAGCCTAAATAATACTTCCTCACTGCAAGAATTTTGTTTTTAGTGAAATTGAATGATTTGACTGAGATGTTTTGCCTACCAGTAGTATAAAAGGGCGGGTCCGAGCGCAAGGATGCATCCTTCTAGAGAAGGATGGGGGCGTGACCTGTGCAGAAGGATGGGGGCGTGGCGTGTGACCGAAGGATGTGGGGCGTGGCAGATGACGCTAGTGTGTTGGGTCGATGCTGCCCCCTAGCGGTGCTTCTTGGAACTTTATTATTATGTTAGATCTTTGTTTTTGAGTGATGGCAACGACTGAGTCGGGGAAAGGAGATGTGCTGCCCATTAGCGGTGATTCTTGGAACTTTCGATGGATCTTTGAGAGATGGCAACGACCGAGTCGGGAAAGGAGATGTGCTGCCCCCTAGCGGTGCTTCTTGGAACTTTCGATGGATTTTTGAGAGATGGCAACGACCGAGAGGGAAAGGGGGTGGATATAGGGGGATGTCAACTCAATGTGCTGCCCCCTAGCGGTGCTTCTTGGAACTTTATTATTATGTTAGATCTTTGTTTTTGATTGATGGCAACGACCGAGTGGGGGAAAGGAGATGTGCTGCCCCTAGCGGTGCTTCTTGGAACTTTCGATGGACCTTTGAGAGATGGCAACGACCGAGTGGGGAAAAGGAGATGTGCTGCCCCCTAGCGGTGCTTCTTGGAACTTTTAATGGACCTTTGTTTTTGAGGGATGGCAACGACCGAGTGGGAGAAAGGGGTGGATATAGGGGGATGTCAACTCGATGTGCTGCCCCTAGCGGTGCTTTTGGAACTTTTAATGGATCTTTGAGAGATGGCAACGACCGAGTGGGGAAAGGGGGTGTGTACGTTGCCCCCTCCTAGCGGTGCTTTTTGGAACTTTTCTAGGGAGATTTATTGGACGTTGACAAATTTTTAAGAAGTCTTTCCAATATTTATTTTTTAATTTTTTCGGGAGATTTACTGAACTTTGTCAAATTTTTGAAGGAAGTTTTTTTGTCGTTTCCAATTTTTTTTACTCGTATTTTTTTTTGTCCTATTTTTTCTCTCTAATTTATTTTATCAAATTTATATTTTCAGGAATTCCCTGAGGTATTATAATTTTTTTAGACGTTGCATTATTTTTTAATTTTCTCGGGAGATTTATTAGACTTTGTCAAATTTTTTGAAGGAAGTCTTTCCAATATGTTTTTTTTTATTAAATTTATATTTTCAGGACTTCCGTGAGGTGTTATAATTTTTATAGACGTTGCATTATTATTTTAATTCTTATATTTGTCCTCCCTCCAATTTTTATTTAGGCGAGGAAAGGCTTTGTTTGAAAATATTTCGTTCCCGTTGATTCATGTTCCGCCATTTTAGTTTCCCCACGTTGTCATTTTGTGAGCCATGTGTTTTGGGATGACTCATTATGATGAGTGACGCATTCGTGATAGCAGACATGACATCAGCCAACGTCGTTTTCTCCTCAGCGGGGTCGGCTTTATTTTTTTTTTTATTTTCTCGGGAGATTTACTGGACTTTGTCAAATTTTTGAAGGAAGTTTTTTCAATCGAAGCATTTCATCAAATTTGTTTTATTAAATTTATATTTTTAGAACTCCGTGAGGTGTTATAATTTTTATAGACGTTGCATTATTTTTTTAATTCTTATATTTTTCTTCCCTACAATTTTAATTTAGACGAGGAAAGGCTTTGTTTTGAAAAGATTTCGTTCCTGTTGATTCATGTTCCGCTATCTTTTGTGAGCCATGTGTTTTGGGATGAGTCATCATTTTCTCTTTGACTCAGAAAATTTTGTATGACACATGTTTTGGGATGAGTGACTATGCCGGGTGACGCATGTCGTGATAGCAGACATGACATCAGCCAACGCCATTTCCTCCGCGGGGTCGGCGGTTGACGTCATTTGAGATTCTGTAGCCACATTAAGTTCCAAGACTGATTTTTTTTTCAATAACTTGATCATTTTGCAACGAATTTATTCCTTATTTTTTCCTCATAATTTCCCATTTTATATTCATAATTTTTCAACGTAACGATTTTTTTATTTTCTTTGAGGAGACTTCACGCATTTTCAACGGACGTTCCAACATAAAGACGTTTTCCAAAGTTTTGTGCTGCAGACATAATCTTAAAACACAATTGTTTATTAACGTATTTACGTGTTCATGACATTTTCTGTTACATTTTTTAACGTTGTACCTTTTTCCAACGTACAAAGCCACAATTTTTTATGCATAGTTAAAATGCTTATTTTTTCGTATTTTTTTATTTCTTCATGATTATTCAGTGAAATGTACCTTTTAATGCATTATCTGAATCTACCTTTTTCTAAATGCTTGCATACTCGTTAAACTTCTCGTTGTACCAACATTATTTTATTTTCTTACTTTTCAATCTAACAACTACTTTTATCGAGGCTTTATTTTTTCTGATTCAAACAAGCAAACGTTTCTTCATTATTATTATTTCCGTTACCTATACAAACAACTTTTCTTACTTGCTTTTAATGTATGACTTAATCTGGTTTTCTATATAGCTGTTTCATGTTTGTGCAAGAAATATACAGATCTATAGCAACTAGCTATACATAACATTCGTTCGTAACAGTATCTTTTTTTTCCAGATTTAAACCAACACACGCTTCTTAACGACTTGATATCGGTTTTCTGGGGAACTTTTCTTTTTCCTTTTTCCTTCATTCAATTTTATTCCAGATCATGAGACGAGGAAATGCTTCTTTAGAAACGATTTCGTTCCTGTTCGCAGTAACTATTGGATTTTGACAAATTTTTTGTGAAATGACTTCATGCTAATTCTGAGTCTTTCGCCTTTACAATATTATTTTCTCGTAATTTTTCGTGTGTTCAAGAACTCTACAGGTCTTTCACAGTTAAAATTCTGGTGAAACAATATTTTCTTACTTTATTTAGCATATCATTATAGCTTCCCAATTTTCGCTATTTTACTTCATCTTTTTGAAATTTAGTAAAACTTTTCAGTAGGTCAGTAATTTATTTCTTACTTGGCCAAACTTATGACTCCTTTTATTTAGACTATTTTTTTTCATTTCATTTCAGCAAAATGATTATTTTAGATGTAGCAAATCATCAGGTTTTTTGTTTCCTTATATATCATATTTTCCAACTTGCTTTTAAAGTATTTCTCAAAGCTTGCATGTATGTCAAATACGCATTTTTTTTAATCCTTCCCTAGTTTGCTATACTTTTTCGTGGACTGCCCCAACAGGAAAGCATTCATTGTCAAGGCATGAAATCTAAAACCTTTTTCTTACGATAAAATTTGTATTCTTTGGGACATATTTTCTGTATATTGTTCTGTCTCGTCCGAAAAAAACATTCATTCTGGAGGCAAAGCGAGTAATTCCGTTCTTCCACCAAACATTATTTTTTTACATTTTACTAACTCACCACCCCCATAGCGAAAATAAAGAAATACTTACTTCTGTTCCCTACATATCGACTCAATCTATTTCTTTTCGAAATGCTGATCATGACATTTCAACTAAAATTTCATACTTTCACCAAAAATCATATTCTTAAACGAGCTATTTTTTACATTTATTTCATGTAAAACTAAATTTTTGTTGTTTGCTCACCTCATCAAAGTCAATAAGAACTCTCCTAATCTCATTCCTTTCCCTCATTTAGTTCGCTTAAATTGAGATGTTTCAAAACTTCGCGTATATTTCATTCCCTTAATGTCCAGTTCTCCCGTGTCTGCCCCCTTCATTTTTAACTTCTGTGCATGCTGCATTTTATCTTTAGACGTTTAGTTTCATTGACCTTTTATTTCGTTTTAATTATGTTTTCATTATCGTATTTTTTATTCACTGTCTCAGCAGAAAAAACTTTCATTCTGGAAACATAGCAACTAAGTCCGTACTTCCTCTAAACATTTTTTTTTTCACGTTTTACTAATTGTTCAGAAAAGCAGTTGTTTCCAAACTCTTACAGTGAAAATAACGTATTCCCCTTATAGTACTTATTATATTTTTCCTTCTGTTCAGTGTTGTATGATTCTTCAAACTTTGGTTTATTTTTATGAAACTTCTTTTTTTCTTAGTTTTTTTTTCTGGTTCAAACTTTCAATCTTTTCCTATCGATTTATTTACTCTTATTTTCCCATTCGACTTTACTTTTGAACAGAAATGTATCTAAAATCTTCAGATGTATTTTAGTCTACAAGGCCGATTCTTCCCTGTTTCAAATAAAGTCATTGTAGGATTTTAGTGTAAATGCCCCTAAATCTTTAAAACTTACTTTTCATAGTTAGATACAAATTCCTCGAGGTTTACATTAAAATATGAAAGAAGAGTGTTTTTACGCTCTCTCCAGTGTGTGAGCTTTCCCCAAGAAATTAACTTTGAATTCCCCCTGTTTCTGTCTGAAACTGAAAATCTCCTGCGACTGTTTTCACGCGTCTCTTGCTTACAGGAAAACCTCATATATCATGAAATCACTTTGCTTGGGAGATTAAACTAAATTCTGGTTTTGAACTTTGAATGCAAACTCAAGCTCGCAAAAGCATAGTTTTCTGAGCAAACATAAACTGTCTAAGATGACAAAAATCTAAAACTGCTGACTCAGTGGGACAGAGCGTTTGAACTTTGCCGTTCATTCACCATTTAAGAGACCCGTCGTGAACCACTAGAAGGGAAGTAAGCAGACCCTGATTTAGTCCACTGTTTCCAAGGAAGGTAGAAAGCTAGTGTCGTAATACAAAAGCTCTTAACTCAAGCCTCCCCAGGATTCAATTTCGGACGAACGAATACTCAGATGTCAATGCTTAGACATTGAAAAATTGCTTCAGACAAATATTTTCTTACTTAAAGTGCTTCAATTCAGAATTTGTACCATTCATTCTGAAGCATTCTTTCTTACGATAAAATTTATATTCTTTGGAATATATTTTCAGTATATTTTTCTAAATCAACAGAAAAAACATTCATTCTGGAGACATAGCGACCAAGTCCGTACTTCCACTAAACATCGTATTCTTAGCAAACATTTTTTCCTCTACATAGCAATTTCCTAACTCACCAGAAAAGCAGCTATTCTCAACATGTAGCTAAAATATCGAATTTCTCTAAACAAATGTAATAATTTTTTTAAAGAAAGACTTACTTCTTTTCTCTGTATAACGACTTAATCTATTTTTCGAAAAACTGTTCTACGTTTACGTATTTTGTTTAACTTCGCTTTACACTGTACTTCGATATTTTTTTCTTTGTAGTACTTTTTTCCTGTTTCATTCCAACAAACTTGTTTCTTTTCGACTCGATCACTCTCACATTTCCATACAAACTTTCCTAATATCAGAAATGTAACAAAAACTTCAGATTTATTTTTTAACTTTAGAATAAGTCTCACCGACATTTATTATCATGACATAAACTAAAATTTCATACTTTTCTCCAAAATAGTTTTCTTAATGAGTTGTTTTACACTTTTTTCATAATTAGCAAGGACTATTTTTGTTTATACAAGGTTAGTTTCGAGAAAGTTAAATTTTCGTCTAGTGTTAATCGAACAGAAGAAATATACATCAAGGAAAGAAAACTGAAATTATACATATGCAAAGAATTTGCTACGGCTGAAGGTCCCCGAGTGAGTTATTCAACCAATGCTCGTATTACCCATTCAAAGATGGAGGTATCAGGATGACCAAATCCCTCGTTGTTGCCTTCTTGTAGCAAAAGAGGTGGTGAACTTCACCAAACATGGTTCCATAATATTGGAGAAACACATTAAAGTTTACGAAGCAATTAAGCTCACGCCAGTGACCTTCTTCGTTCACATACACTCACATTCAAACAGAAAAAAATATAAATGAATGAAAAAAATAATGAAATAAAAGTAGTCCTGAAAAGGACTGTTTTGTAGTCCTAAAAAGGACTTGGTTTTCTTTAAACCTCGAAATCATCATCACACTCCATATTTTGAACAGTCTTGAGAATTTCGCAAACATCAAGATCTTCAAGAATAAATCTGGGAACTGAAACTTTTGCAACTGAGCAGGCATTGGCGTAAGCAATCCCAAGTACTTTGGGTTCGATAAGTGCAAATGCCTTATCAAAGCATCTATGCCACCGATCGCTTGCTGTGGAATTCATACAGTCATGACCTAGCTGATTATTTTGCATAAGAAGCACTGGAAGATGACACTCCCTACAGTAGAAAACGTTTTCTACATTTTCCTTAATGGTAGCTCTTACCACTTCCACGAGAACGTCTTTCAGTTTTTGAATGTCTACGGAAAAAGTAGTCAAAGTTCCTTGATGTTGTAACACGGCATTTTGGAAGGTGGATCCAAACTGTAATTTTTTTACACTGATCCAAAGCTTTGTGCATGCATCTTTCAGAGTTTCAAATTGGTCACATGTTAATGACACTGATGCTCGATTCAACATAAACGAATCATCAGTCAGAACGTGAAGTTGTTGAAAATGGTAAGCAATTTCACGAGGGGAAGGGAAACAGTTCATCAATTCCTTGTTGAAAACCGCGATTTCATTACTTCCATCATACATATAGCAGTTTTCCATAAATTCCTTAAATGCTTTATCTGACATGGTGACTCCGTACTTGGAAGGAAACAGTTTTTCCTTTTTCACAACATAACTTCGAATGTGTACTCTCACAGTGCCTGTGAAATCGGACACATTTGCTAACTTATTTACACCCAAGGAAACATGATGTGGAGGAAGGCTTTCTAATGAGATGCCTGATTCAGCATGAGACTCAGGCTTTGTAGGAACACACACCTTCTTTGTAGCAGTAGCAGAGGAAACTTCGGCAGATCGCTTCATGTTCAAGGCAGTTCGATGAGTAACACAGTTCACGGTAGGTTGTAGCGATGATATTCCGTACGATAACACAACGTGTGAGCAGTTCGATGATTGAGAACAGAATAGTGAGCTCATTTGTCCTCAGGGAAAACTGATAAGAGATTTGCGCATGTGCGTCTGCTTGATGACGTCAGTCCTCCACGTGGAAAAATCATGACGTCAGATACACCCAACGTCTCCCTGACCGACGCCATCTTGAATCACCACGTGCTCCAGCACAGCAGAATGACGGGAAAGAGCTGATTTGTCCTCAGGCGATAAGAGACTTGAGCATGTGTGTCTGCTTGATGACGTCAGTCCTCCACGTGGAAAAATCATGACGTCAGATACACCCAACGTCTCCCTGACCGACACCATCTTGGATCGCCACGTGCTCCAACATATATTAGCTCTCGCAAAACGCTTGGGGTGACGTCACGGAATATCTAAAGGTTAGGTTTAGACGAATATTGGGAGCATTCTTGTAGTGTGGTGGTCCACTAAATGAGTAACGGACATGATTATCACCGTAGGCCACATGTTGTCTAGAAATTTTATGTGTTTTCCCATAAATCTTAATTTTGCTGAGATCATCACCAAAATATTCAACTTCATTTTCAAGGCGGTTAAGGTAATCTGTAGCTTTAGAATCAGAAAATAATTTCTCATATGAAAAATGGAGGCCATCCTTATGACACATCTTAGAAGAATACATTGCCGCCCTGGTGGCGCAGTGGTCTAAGGCGTTGGCCTCTGATCTTTCGTCCGTAAGGGGTCCGGGTTCGAATCCCGGTCAGGCATGGATGTTGTGTTTGTCTTACGGCACTGGCTCTCTCCCTTCCCTGGAACCAGTGACCCTAAATTAGGGACGGGCGACTGCTTATAGCCCATTGAGTTGCTCACGGTGGTCGTTAAACTTCCAATCAAAAAAAAAAAAAAAAAAAAAAAGAATACATTTCTGCAGAGGAAAGAAACTGTAGCAGTATTGAAAAAAGCAGTATCTTCACACCGAGCAATGAAGCGAGAATGAAACAGACAGACTTGAGATAAGACGTACGACTAACGAATGCGTGAGTCATCGATGATGCAAGCACGAGCACATTACGGACAGGTGCAAATGATCAAGAATTAAGCACGTCGCTTTAAAACCAGTGTCAAATAAGCAGTCAAAAAGTACAATTTCCCGAAGGGGAGAAAATGAAATTGATTACGTGTGTGAGAAAAAAAAATGGCGGTGATCGTGAAATGTCGAGCCCCTCCCCCACAAGAATGTAAATGGCGGCGACCACTAGCAGGATGACAACATCCAACATGGTGACTCACCCCCACACATGGCGTACAAATCACATCTCAAAGACCAATTGCATTGCCTTTCCCGGCAGTCGTTCACCAAATTTAATGTACATGACCTATTAATAAAGAATATGCTGCCGAGGAAAAGGCAACGCGATTGGTCTTTGAGATGTGATTTGTACGCCATGTGTGGGGGTGAGTCACCATGTTGGATGTTGTCATCCTGCTAGTGGTCGCCGCCATTTACATTCTTGTGGGGGAGAGGCTCGACATTTCACGATCACCGCCATTTTTTTTCTCACACACGTAATCAATTTCATTTTCTCTCCTTCGGGAAATTGTACTTTTTGACTGCTTATTTGACACTGGTTTTAAAGCGACGTGCTTAATTCTTGATCATTTGCACCTGTCCGTAATGTGCTCGTGCTTGCATCATCGATGACTCACGCATTCGTTAGTCGTACGTCTTATCTCAAGTCTGTCTGTTTCATTCTCGCTTCATTGCTCGGTGTGAAGATACTGCTTTTTTCAATACTGCTACATTTTCTTTCGTCTGAAGAAATGCATTCTTCTAAGATGTGTCATAAGGATGGCCTCCATTTTTCATATGAGAAATTATTTTCTGATTCTAAAGCTACAGATTACCTTAACCGCCTTGAAAATGAAGTTGAATATTTTGGTGATGATCTCAGCAAAATTAAGATTTATGGGAAAACACATAAAATTCCTAGACAACATGTGGCCTACGGTGATAATCATGTCCGTTACTCATTTAGTGGATCACCACACTGCAAGAATGCTCCCAATATTCGTCTAAACCTAACCTTTAGATATTCCGTGACGTCACCCCAAGCGTTTTGCGAGAGCTAATATATGTTGGAGCACGTGGCGATCCAAGATGGTGTCGGTCAGGGAGACGTTGGGTGTATCTGACGTCATGATTTTTCCACGTGGAGGACTGACGTCATCAAGCAGACACACATGCTCAAGTCTCTTATCGCCTGAGGACAAATCAGCTCTTTCCCGTCATTCTGCTGTGCTGGAGCACGTGGTGATTCAAGATGGCGTCGGTCAGGGAGACGTTGGGTGTATCTGACGTCATGATTTTTCCACGTGGAGGACTGACGTCATCAAGCAGACGCACATGCGCAAATCTCTTATCAGTTTTCCCTGAGGACAAATGAGCTCACTATTCTGTTCTCAATCATCGAACTGCTCACACGTTGTGTTATCGTACGGAATATCATCGCTACAACCTACCGTGAACTGTGTTACTCATCGAACTGCCTTGAACATGAAGCGATCTGCCGAAGTTTCCTCTGCTACTGCTACAAAGAAGGTGTGTGTTCCTACAAAGCCTGAGTCTCATGCTGAATCAGGCATCTCATTAGAAAGCCTTCCTCCACATCATGTTTCCTTGGGTGTAAATAAGTTAGCAAATGTGTCCGATTTCACAGGCACTGTGAGAGTACACATTCGAAGTTATGTTGTGAAAAAGGAAAAACTGTTTCCTTCCAAGTACGGAGTCACCATGTCAGCTAAAGCATTTAAGGAATTTATGGAAAACTGCTATATGTATGATGGAAGTAATGAAATCGCGGTTTTCAACAAGGAATTGATGAACTGTTTCCCTTCCCCTCGTGAAATTGCTTACCATTTTCAACAACTTCACGTTCTGACTGATGATTCGTTTATGTTGAATCGAGCATCAGTGTCATTAACATGTGACCAATTTGAAACTCTGAAAGATGCATGCACAAAGCTTTGGATCAGTGTAAAAAAATTACAGTTTGGATCCACCTTCCAAAATGCCGTGTTACAACATCAAGGAACTTTGACTACTTTTTCCGTAGACATTCAAAAACTGAAAGACGTTCTCGTGGAAGTGGTAAGAGCTACCATTAAGGAAAATGTAGAAAACGTTTTCTACTGTAGGGAGTGTCATCTTCCAGTGCTTCTTATGCCAAATAATCAGCTAGGTCATGACTGTATGAATTCCACAGCAAGCGATCGGTGGCATAGATGCTTTGATAAGACATTTGCACTTATCGAACCCAAAGTACTTGGGATTGCTTACGCCAATGCCTGCTCAGTTGCAAAAGTTTCAGTTCCCAGATTTATTCTTGAAGATCTTGATGTTTGCGAAATTCTCAAGACTGTTCAAAATATGGAGTGTGATGATGATTTCGAGGTTTAAAGAAAACCAAGTCCTTTTTAGGACTACAAAACAGTCCTTTTCAGGACTACTTTTATTTCATTATTTTTTTCATTCATTTATATTTTTTTCTGTTTGAATGTGAGTGTATGTGAACGAAGAAGGTCACTGGCGTGAGCTTAATTGCTTCGTAAACTTTAATGTGTTTCTCCAATATTATGGAATCATGTTTGGTGAAGTTCACCACCTCTTTTGCTACAAGAAGGCAACAACGAGGGATTTGGTCATCCTGATACCTCCATCTTTGAATGGGTAATACGAGCATTGGTTGAATAACTCACTCGGGGGACCTTCAGCCGTAGCAAATTCTTTGCATATGTATAATTTCAGTTTTCTTTCCTTGATGTATATTTCTTCTGTTCGATTAACACTAGACGAAAATTTAACTTTCTCGAAACTAACCTTATATAAACAAAAATAGTCCTTGCTAATTATGAAAAAAGTGTAAAACAACTCATTAAGAAAACTATTTTGGGGAAAAGTATGAAATTTTAGTTTATGTCATGATAATAAATGTCGGTGAGACTTATTCTAAAGTTAAAAAATAAATCTGAAGTTTTTGTTACATTTCTGATATTAGGAAAGTTTGTATGGAAATGTGAGAGTGATCGAGTCGAAAAGAAACAAGTTTGTTGGAATGAAACAGGAAAAAAGTACTACAAAGAAAAAAATATCGAAGTACAGTGTAAAGCGAAGTTAAACAAAATACGTAAACGTAGAACAGTTTTTCGAAAAATAGATTAAGTCGTTATACAGAGAAAAGAAGTAAGTCTATCTTTTAAAAAAATTATTACATTTGTTTGGAGAAATTCGATATTTTAGCTACATGTTGAGAATAGCTGCTTTTCTGGTGAGTTAGGAAATTGCTATGTAGAGGAAAAAATGTTTGCTAAGAATACGATGTTTAGTGGAAGTACGGACTTGGTCGCTATGTCTCCAGAATGAATGTTTTTTCTGTTGATTTAGAAAAAATATACTGAAAATATATTCCAAAGAATATAAATTTTATCGTAAGAAAGAATGCTTCAGAATGAATGGTACAAATTCTGAATTGAAGCACTTTAAGTAAGAAAATATTTGTCTGAAGCAATTTTTCAATGTCTAAGCATTGACATCTGAGTATTCGTTCGTCCGAAATTGAATCCTGGGGAGGCTTGAGTTAAGAGCTTTTGTATTGCGACACTAGCTTTCTACCTTCCTTGGAAACAGTGGACTAAATCAGGGTCTGCTTACTTCCCTTCTAGTGGTTCACGACGGATCTCTTAAATGGTGAATGAACGGCAAAGTTCAAACGCTCTGTCCCATTGAGTCAGCAGTTTTAGATTTTTGTCCTCTTAGACAGTTTATGTTTGCTCAGAAAACTATGCTTTTGCGAGCTTGAGTTTGCATTCAAAGTTCAAAACCAGAATTTAGTTTAATCTCCCAAGCAAAATGATTTCATGATATATGAGGTTTTCCTGTAAGTAAGAGACGCGTGAAAACAGTCGCAGGAGATTTTCAGTTTCAGACAGAAACAGGGGGAATTCAAAGTTAATTTCTTGGGGAAAGCTCACACACTGGAGAGAGCGTAAAAACACTCTTCTTTCATATTTTAATGTAAACCTCGAGGAATTTGTATCTAACTATGAAAAGTAAGTTTTAAAGATTTAGGGGCATTTACACTAAAATCCTACAATGACTTTATTTGAAACAGGGAAGAATCGGCCTTGTAGACTAAAATACATCTGAAGATTTTAGATACATTTCTGTTCAAAAGTAAAGTCGAATGGGAAAATAAGAGCAAATAAATCGATAGGAAAAGATTGAAAGTTTGAATCAGAAAAAAAAACTAAGAAAAAAAGAAGTTTCATAAAAATAAACCAAAGTTTGAAGAATCATACAACACTGAACAGAAGGAAAAATATAATAGGTACTATAAGGGGAATACGTTATTTTCACTGTAAGAGTTGGGAAACAACTGCTTTTCTGAACAATTAGTAAAACGTGAAAAAAAAAATGTTTAGAGGAAGTACGGACTTAGTTGCTATGTTTCCAGAATGAAAGTTTTTTCTGCTGAGACAGTGAATAAAAAATACGATAATGAAAACATAATTAAAACGAAATAAAAGGTCAATGAAACTAAACGTCTAAAGATAAAATGCAGCATGCACAGAAGTTAAAAATGAAGGGGGCAGACACGGGAGAACTGGACATTAAGGGAATGAAATATACGCGAAGTTTTGAAACATCTCAATTTAAGCGAACTAAATGAGGGAAAGGAATGAGATTAGGAGAGTTCTTATTGACTTTGATGAGGTGAGCAAACAACAAAAATTTAGTTATGCATGAAATAAATGTAAAAAATAGCTCGTTTAAGAATATGATTTTTGGTGAAAGTATGAAATTTTAGTTGAAATGTCATGATCAGCATTTCGAAAAGAAATAGATTGAGTCGATATGTAGGGAACAGAAGTAAGTATTTCTTTATTTTCGCTATGGGGGTGGTGAGTTAGTAAAATGTAAAAAAATAATGTTTGGTGGAAGAACGGAATTACTCGCTTTGCCTCCAGAATGAATGTTTTTTTCGGACGAGACAGAACAATATACAGAAAATATGTCCCAAAGAATACAAATTTTATCGTAAGAAAAAGGTTTTAGATTTCATGCCTTGACAATGAATGCTTTCCTGTTGGGGCAGTCCACGAAAAAGTATAGCAAACTAGGGAAGGATTAAAAAAAATGCGTATTTGACATACATGCAAGCTTTGAGAAATACTTTAAAAGCAAGTTGGAAAATATGATATATAAGGAAACAAAAAACCTGATGATTTGCTACATCTAAAATAATCATTTTGCTGAAATGAAATGAAAAAAATAGTCTAAATAAAAGGAGTCATAAGTTTGGCCAAGTAAGAAATAAATTACTGACCTACTGAAAAGTTTTACTAAATTTCAAAAAAGATGAAGTAAAATAGCGAAAATTGGGAAGCTATAATGATATGCTAAATAAAGTAAGAAAATATTGTTTCACCAGAATTTTAACTGTGAAAGACCTGTAGAGTTCTTGAACACACGAAAAATTACGAGAAAATAATATTGTAAAGGCGAAAGACTCAGAATTAGCATGAAGTCATTTCACAAAAAATTTGTCAAAATCCAATAATTACTGCGAACAGGAACGAAATCGTTTCTAAAGAAGCATTTCCTCGTCTCATGATCTGGAATAAAATTGAATGAAGGAAAAAGGAAAAGAAAAGTTCCCCAGAAAACCGATATCAAGTCGTTAAGAAGCGTGTGTTGGTTTAAATCTGGAAAAAAAAAAGATACTGTTACGAACGAATGTTATGTATAGCTAGTTGCTATAGATCTGTATATTTCTTGCACAAACATGAAACAGCTATATAGAAAACCAGATTAAGTCATACATTAAAAGCAAGTAAGAAAAGTTGTTTGTATAGGTAACGGAAATAATAATAATGAAGAAACGTTTGCTTGTTTGAATCAGAAAAAATAAAGCCTCGATAAAAGTAGTTGTTAGATTGAAAAGTAAGAAAATAAAATAATGTTGGTACAACGAGAAGTTTAACGAGTATGCAAGCATTTAGAAAAAAGGTAGATTCAGATAATGCATTAAAAGGTACATTTCACTGAATAATCATGAAGAAATAAAAAAATACGAAAAAATAAGCATTTTAACTATGCATAAAAAATTGTGGCTTTGTACGTTGGAAAAAGGTACAACGTTAAAAAATGTAACAGAAAATGTCATGAACACGTAAATACGTTAATAAACAATTGTGTTTTAAGATTATGTCTGCAGCACAAAACTTTGGAAAACGTCTTTATGTTGGAACGTCCGTTGAAAATGCGTGAAGTCTCCTCAAAGAAAATAAAAAAATCGTTACGTTGAAAAATTATGAATATAAAATGGGAAATTATGAGGAAAAAATAAGGAATAAATTCGTTGCAAAATGATCAAGTTATTGAAAAAAAAAATCAGTCTTGGAACTTAATGTGGCTACAGAATCTCAAATGACGTCAACCGCCGACCCCGCGGAGGAAATGGCGTTGGCTGATGTCATGTCTGCTATCACGACATGCGTCACCCGGCATAGTCACTCATCCCAAAACATGTGTCATACAAAATTTTCTGAGTCAAAGAGAAAATGATGACTCATCCCAAAACACATGGCTCACAAAAGATAGCAGAACATGAATCAACAGGAACGAAATCTTTTCAAAACAAAGCCTTTCCTCGTCTAAATTAAAATTGTAGGGAAGAAAAATATAAGAATTAAAAAATAATGCAACGTCTATAAAAATTATAACACCTCACGAAGTTCTAAAAATATAAATTTAATAAAACAAATTTGAGGAAATGCTTCGATTGAAAAAACTTCCTTCAAAAATTTGACAAAGTCCAGTAAATCTCCCGAGAAAATAAAAAAAAAAAAATAAAGCCGACCCCGCTGAGGAGAAAACGACGTTGGCTGATGTCATGTCTGCTATCACGAATGCGTCACTCATCATAATGAGTCATCCCAAAACACATGGCTCACAAAATGACAACGTGGGGAAACTAAAATGGCGGAACATGAATCAACGGGAACGAAATATTTTCAAACAAAGCCTTTCCTCGCCTAAATAAAAATTGGAGGGAGGACAAATATAAGAATTAAAATAATAATGCAACGTCTATAAAAATTATAACACCTCACGGAAGTCCTGAAAATATAAATTTAATAAAAAAAAAACATATTGGAAAGACTTCCTTCAAAAATTTGACAAAGTCTAATAAATCTCCCGAGAAAATTAAAAAATAATGCAACGTCTAAAAAAATTATAATACCTCAGGGAATTCCTGAAAATATAAATTTGATAAAATAAATTAGAGAGAAAAAATAGGACAAAAAAAAAAATACGAGTAAAAAAAATTGGAAACGACAAAAAAACTTCCTTCAAAAATTTGACAAAGTCCAGTAAATCTCCCGAAAAAATTAAAAAAATAAATATTGGAAAGACTTCTTAAAAATTTGTCAACGTCCAATAAATCTCCCTAGAAAAATTCCAAAAAGCACCGCTAGGAGGGGGCAACGTACACACCCCTTTCCCCCACTCGGTCGTTGCCATCTCTCAAAGATCCATTAAAAGTTCCAAAAAGCACCGCTAGGGGGCAGCACATCGAGTTGACATCCCCCTATATCCACCCCTTTCTCCCACTCGGTCGTTGCCATCCCTCAAAAACAAAGGTCCATTAAAAGTTCCAAGAAGCACCGCTAGGGGGCAGCACATCTCCTTTTCCCCACTCGGTCTTTGCCATCTCTCAAAGGTCCATCGAAAGTTCCAAGAAGCACCGCTAGGGGCAGCACATCTCCTTTCCCCCACTCGGTCGTTGCCATCAATCAAAAACAAAGATCTAACATAATAATAAAGTTCCAAGAAGCACCGCTAGGGGCAGCACATTGAGTTGACATCCCCTATATCCACCCCCTTTCCCTCTCGGTCGTTGCCATCTCTCAAAAATCCATCGAAAGTTTCAAGAAGCACCGCTAGGGGGCAGCACATCTCCTTTCCCGACTCGGTCGTTGCCATCTCTCAAAGATCCATCGAAAGTTCCAAGAATCACCGCTAATGGGCAGCACATCTCCTTTCCCCGACTCAGTCGTTGCCATCACTCAAAAACAAAGATCTAACATAATAATAAAGTTCCAAGAAGCACCGCTAGGGGGCAGCATCGACCCAACACACTAGCGTCATCTGCCACGCCCCACATCCTTCGGTCACACGCCACGCCCCTATCCTTCTGCACAGGTCACGCCCCCATCCTTCTCTAGAAATATGCATCCTTGCGCTCGGACGCGCCCTTTTATACTACTCCTACCCGTTACCTCAGTGGCTTACTACATGAGTTAGTAAAATTACTAAAAGCTTACAGGGTACTAGTTTAAATTTTTAGATTAATTTGTTTATAAAATGCTGGTCGGAAATAGTGATGTAATTTTAAATTATTATGAAGAGTGGAAGTGCAGATAAGTATGAATGAGTGTTGAGAGTTACTGTTTGCCTTTTATTTAAATGGTGGGATATTGAATACTGTAACGTACCAGGAGATGTGACGTACCTACCAGAAGGACGCACACGGCATAAAGGCAGATAGGAATCAGAATAAGACGTCCGCGTAGCTCAATTGGTAGAGTGACTTACTCCGGAATGAGGGGATCCGGGTTCGAGCTCCGCCCGGCGCGGATAAAAATGACGGAGAAATTTGCTTCGTTATAATGGCGCCCGAACTATCCGGATGACCCGACCGTTCAAAATCTCGCAATGGTGTGATGTTATTTCCACACCGCGAGATAGGAAAAATAAGAGAATCCCTTCTCCAGCACTTCGAAAAAAAAAAAAAATAAGGGGGAGATGATGTAACGTACCAGGAGATGTGACGTACCTGCCAGAAGGACGCACACGACATAAAGGCAGATAGGAATCAGAATAAAACGTCCACGTAGCTCAATTGGTAGAGTGACTTATTCCGGAATGAGGGGATCCGGGTTCGAATCCTGGCGTGGACAGGAATGACGGAGATATTTACTTCGTTGTAATACTCAGAGAAAGTTTGTATAGTGAAGTATTTTGAATTTTTCCAGATGATAGGGTGAATTTTAAGTACTTTTTGTCAGCATTATTGTTAATGATAACTTTTGAGGTAATTGAGTAAGGTATTTAGTACAAGTATGTTTAGTAGAGTGATTTTGTATCAAGTAATGAGTATATAGTATATTAAATTTTAATGCAAATTTTCCTGGTAGTGTAGGATAGTTTACTGAAGTAACTTTTGGTTATTTATAAATTTTCGCTCAGTTATTGTAATTTTAAAATTACTGCTGGCTAAGGAATGTGGTTTGAGAGGGTTGTTCGTAAGGCTAAATGAAATCTGTGGAAAGGTTGGTGTATTCATTAAGCTGTAAATTCCTGGCTGCGAGAGAGAGAGAAATAGCACTTCATATATCAGAGCCAATCCACAATGTTAAGCCCTACTGTATCATCAGTCAAGTGTTTATGTTTCGCAAGGCAATAATTTTTCTTTGTTAATGATGTGAAATTGAGCTACCCAAAAGGGACAAGCTAGATTTTTTCTTATAGCAAAAAGATCAATACACTGTTGTACCAGTTTAACTTGAATTGAATGAGATTGTCTGCTTAATGTGAAAGTTTAAATTTGAAGGTACAGAATTGTTATTCGCTAGCACACATATTTGGTTTTCCCTTTCTGAATCACAAGTACATTAGTCGTGGGTAATGTTGATTTTAATTGGAAAAAGGCCCAAGCTCCAATGTTAACCATTTTTTTAGAGGGTGTAAAGCCCTGTTTGTGTTTTGAGCAACAGATGCTGATTTTTCTTGTTCTGTTTGATGTTTAAGTTTTAAAATAAATGCAGGCCAAGTGGCCTTTCAAAAACCCAAACCTTGTGCAGTGAAGAATTAGTTGACACAGTTGAAGCTTATCGCAGGGTCACATGCAAATCCACCTTAGCTTGCCTAAGGCCGGAAACGACCCGGGAAGTTTGTTTATTTATTTAATGCAGTTTTGTCCTAACCACTAAATTGATCATCACAGCCTACAAAAGTTATTACACGTGTACATTGTATACCATCTAATTTTTAGTGTTTACAAATTTGGTACAGATGTAAACAATAATTACTTATTTTACACTTGCAGGTGTCTCAACTCATCATATACTCAAACAACGCAAACCTTCAATAATAACTTTTGGGAATTTTCAAACATCCGGTTTTGCATTTTATTTATATTTTCATTTATCATGGCCTTAAGATAGTTGAATTTATTTTTCTTTCGAAGTGCATCCACCCATCTCCCAAAATTTAATTTTCGCCCTAAATTCAACTTTTACCATAATTTTGATTTGCATAACTTAAACATTAATTACCCAGAATAAACTATTCTCTTTTTTCCCGCCATGACACATCGCCATACCGGTCCGTCGCCTGACGTTATGGTTTGTGGCGCAATTGTATATGACACCCGAACCCTTCTGGTACGCATCGCCGGTACACTTAACAACCACCTCTACATCTCCAACGTTTTGGAGCCTGTAGTCCTCCCTTACCTGCAGGACTTGCCAGCGATGCGTGCCGTACGTGGCACGCATCGTGCAACAATTCTTCACGGCCCACCAGGTGTCACTGCTGCCGTGGCCCGCCTGTTCTGCCGATATGTCGCCCATCGAACACGCCTGGCCGCTGATCGGCAACCGAGTGGCCTGGCAAGCACCACCCGCAGCTACGCCTGATAAACTGTGGCAACGTGTGGAAGCAGCCTGGACCGACATACCCCAAGCCCACATCCAAAGCCTCTTTCGTTTGATGCCGCGGAGTGTAGCGGCCGTTATTGCCACCCATGAGGGCCACACGAACTATTGATGTCTGCGTGTTCCGCAAGTCGCACGGGCCTGTAAGCTCAATCGTTTCATCTTTGTATCTGTTGTTAGGTGTCCAGTAAATCTGGCTTTGCTATCTCCTCAGGTCTTCTTGGTGTTGCATTTTGGGTGGCCAGCAGTGTATTAGTTGACGCCGCCATGTCTTTCCACGTCATACGTCGATATTCTTGCAAGAGTTTTCAAACAGTGTTAACAATACGCTCCGTAACAACACTTTCAGGTCGACCAGGCCTAGAAGAGAGTTCTGCCGACAAACGCCCTTTTTCGAAATCATGATGCTATCTAAAAATCGTTGATTCACCCAAACATTTATCTTTTGTAAGCTTTTTTCATAAAATCAACTGTTTCTGGAGCCGTTTTACCCAAACGATAGTAAAATTTTATTGCACAACGCATTTCATTTCTTAACTCTGAATCACTCACCTTCATAGCTGTATGGCGAAATGCAGCGCCAGAAAACCCGGAATCGCCTTCTACGGCTGATAACTGTTGACATGGATACTTTGTTAATTCAGTTAGTCGTCTGCGTGGTTACTTTTCCCCTTCGCACTGTTGCCAACTCAAAAAAAAATTACTCTCAGTTTTTATGAAACGGCCTTTGTACACTGGTATGCAAAAATTAAGGACGAAGAGGAGAAGAACGGACCGAAAGACCACTCAGGAGATAGACTAGGGTCCGGTACGGTAGGGCATGCGCACAAATGCAGCATGACGTAGAGGAGGGAGTGTCGGAAGGGTATAAAGCACACGAGCGGTGTACGCTCAGCAATTCGGTGAAAGCTATTGCACTGTGTACACCGATTTGAACGACGTCGAGTTGCTGCCGCCGTGTGATATGGCCAACAGGCAATCCAGTAGACGACATCTGGATCACTTTACCCGAGGTCACGTCATTGGGAAGTTGGAAGAAGGTCGAAGTGTGACTAGTGTGGCCGAGGAGTTCGGGATCGCACACAGCATCTTTTCACGAGCTCGGAGAGCCTTTCAAACGACAGGAACATCTGTCCGAGAGTTTAGCAGTGGTCATACACGAACAACCACGGCGGCGGACGACCGGTATATTGTCCTACAGGCGAGAAGAGACAGACGGCAGACAGCGGGAGAAATCGCAAGGCACATGCAACAGACAACTGGACGTCCGTTATCGCGTTACCATCATCACCTTCGGCTTCACCGTGGCCAGGAGGCTGCACAAAGGTATTCTATTTTCACGACGACCAGTACGGTGTGTGCCATTAATGCCTGCTCATCGAAGACGGCGGTTTCTGAGGCGCCAGGAATACAAGAACTGGATACATCAGCAATGGGGTCGAGTTCTCTTTACGGATGAGAGCCGATTTAGCCTGACGAGCGATTCTGGGCGTATACACATCTGGAGAGAGCAGGGAATACGCAATCACACCTCCAACATCATCGAAAGAGACCGGTTTGGAGGTGGCGGAGTTGTTGTTTGGGGCGGAATACTGCTTAGTAGCCGTACTGACCTCCACATCTTCCAAGGAGGTTCAGTTACTGATGTCCGCTATTGTACCGAGGTTCTCCTGCCTCACGTGCGTCTGTTTAGAGGTGATGTGGGTCCTGAGTTCCTCTTCATGGACGAAAACGCTACACCTCATCGTACAGTGGCTGTTCCAGAGCTGTTGAAGAGTGAATATATTCAACGCATGGATTGGCCAGCAAGGTTCCCGGACCTAAATCCAATCGAACACGTGTGGTACTTTCTCGGGAGACGCTTGGCAGCACGTCACCAGCTGCCAGCAACGATTCCGCAGCTGCGATTGGTGCTACAAGAGGAATGGGCCGCGATGCCTCAACAGCTCCTTGACAACCTCGTCCTCAGCATGGACAAACGTTGTAAATCCTGCAACGCAGCCAGGGGTGATCATATCCCCTACTAAAAACTGGATATTTCTTGGCAGCCGCCTGTCACATGGACGTTTCTGTCTTCTGTATAGTTATGCTCGAAGCTAACTTTTCAATAAAGTGCCTTTGTATCCTTTGGATTCCTTGTTTGGACGGTTTTGCTCACTTGTCCCATATTCTCACATCTTGGGGATTGTATGGTATGATTTGAGTCGATGTGGAGCACTTCTGCACGACGTTACATTCGGAAAACCGTCTGGTCCTTAATTTTTGCACGCCAGTGTATATCCCTTCATTTGTCACTTTGCAGTTGTGTGCATTACCATTATCGCTCTTCACTAACGTGAAAATTCTGTTATTAAAACATAAGACTCGGAAGATAAGCCTTGTGGTTGAAAGTCTCAATCGAAGATGGCGGAAATAAAAAGCCATAAAACCATTTTCAACTCTTTGTTTGAGGTTCATGTGGTGTGGAAACTGCTATTCTCCGGATACAAGGATGGTCAGTTTCCCCTCTCATTAACCGATGGCTGTAAACGGCTAAAAGAGGTCGTCTCCAATGTTTCTCAAAAAACTAACGAAAAGGGAAAGGATTTTTGTTTCTAAGATAATATCAGGTAATCCCAAAAATACTGTCGTTTTTTCAACGTGTGAAGAAAAGAAAGAAAAACGTACCTGGAACAGATGTTTTAATCCATATTATAACGAAGTAAATTTCTCCGTCATTTCTGTCCACGCGAGAATTCGAACCCGGAACCCCTCATTCCAGAATAAGTCACTCTACCAATTGAGCTACGCGGACGTTTTATTCTGATTCCTATCTGCCTTTATGTCGTGTGCGTCCTTCTGGCAGGTACGTCACATCTCCTGGTACGTTACATCATCTCCCCCTTATTATTTTTTTTTCGAAGTGCTGGAGAAGGAATTCTCTTATTTTTCCTATCTCGCGGTGTGGAAATAACATCACACCATTGCGAGATTTTGAACGGTCGGGTCATGCGGATAGTTCGGGCGCCATTATAACGAAGTAAATTTCTCCTTCATTTTTGGTCTACGCCGGGATTCGAACCCGGATCCCCTCATTCCGGAATAAGTTACTCTACCAATTGAGCTACGCGGACTTTTTTGTTCTGACTACTATCTGCCTTTATGTCGTGTGCGTCCTTCTGGCAGGTACGTCACATCTCCTGGTACGTTACAATATAATAAGTGCCCCTGGTAGTTACAACCTTCTCCCATCGATCGACAAGGTTTCGAATCCCAGACTTGTAGAATTCCACGAGTTTCGATGCGAAAGAGGCAGAAAGGGTTCTCCGTACCTCATCCACATTTCGAAGTGTAGTCCCAGCAAGATGGTTTTGCAGGCTGCGAAAGAGGTGGTAGTCGGATGGGGCGATGTCGGGGAATATGCTGGATGCGGAATTTTTTTCCATCTGAAGTCGTGCAGCGTGATACTGGTCATTATCGCTGCGTGTGGTTTTGCATTTTTTGCTGCAGCAGCACGCCTTTACGATTCGCGAGTGCTGGACGTTTATCCTGCAAAGCAGTGCGTAGACGCTGCAGCTGCTGACAGTAGACTTCCCCTGCAATGGTTTTGTTGGGTGACAACAGCTCGTAATGGATTATGCCTTGCATATCCCACCACACAGACATCAAAACCTTTTGCGGGAAACGTCCTGGTTTCACCACTGCTGCAAGCACATTCCCTTTGGAAGCCACTGTCGTTTACCCTGCTTAATGTTGTGATAAACAATCCATTTTTCATCGCCCGTGACACTTCTGTGCTTTTGCACAGAAGTGTCACGGGCTCCCTTTTTCACGAGAGAGCAAAGAAGTGCAAATGTCCACACGCTGTTGCAGCTGTTGTGGAGTGAGACCATGGGGTACCCACTTATCCAGTTTCGACACATAACCGAGGTCCTGCAGATGCTGGTAAACAGTGTAATGGATTGAATGAACAAGTGTGGCCAATTCCTCTGCTGCTGCTTACAGATGTCCCTCAACAGTAGCTTTCAGCACGCCGTTATCCAGCTCAACAGGCCGTCCGGGTCGTTGCATATCCTTCAGGCTGGTGACCCCACGTCAAAATTTCTGGAACCAGCGTTGACTTTTCCTGACCTCCAGGGTACTCGGCCCATATACGGCATTAATGTTTCGTGTTGCTACCGTCGCTGAATGTCGATGGTGGAACTCATACAGAACAATGTGCCTAATGTGGTCTTCTGACACTGCCATTTCCAATGTGGTTTAAGTAGAACTCCCGTTTGCGGTCTCAAGTGACTTGAAGGTCTGCTCGCGTGATCCCTCTTATACTCACCGTGGTCGACGTCATAGTCTGGGCACCAGGGAAATCACTACTTTTGGGCTTGCGCAAAACGACATTACTTCTGGGATGACCTGATATTAAAGATCATTAATACTGACTTTCTCTGAAACCACAAGGCAGAGTCAACTGAAAACCTTAAATAATTTTTTCTCACAATTTATTGAACAAACGTGGTACACACTTGTATCATTTTTCAATGTAATCCCCATTTTGTGCAACACAAGTCCTCCAGCGCTTATAAAGTGTATAGATTCTAGTATAAAAAAATATTTCGGTCGCGTGTGCAACCACTCATACACCACCTGCTGCACCTCTTCATTGGACCTGAACGTCTTGCCTCCCATCGCATTTTTGAGTGCTTCAAAGATGTGGTAATAACTTGGGGCAGATCTGGTGATTACGACGGATGTGAAAGACTCTCGAAGTGCAGGTCTTGTATGGTTGCAACCGTTGCTCGGGCAGTGTGGGGTCTGAGCGTTGTCATGTTGCAACAAGACACTAGCACTCAGAAGTCCACGTCGTTTGGATTTGATGGCAGGTCGAAGATTATTTATGATAAGATCTATATACGTGTCACGGGTTACAGTATTCCTCCTGGGCATGTAGTGCTCCAAATTTATTCCAAAAGAGAATCGGCATAGCCTACCCTGCAGTTGGCTGCGTGCGGAACTTCGTCTGTTTTGGTGAAGAGGGATCGCGCCATTCTTTGTTCGCTCTCTTGCTTTCTAGATGATGATAGTGAACCCAGATTTCATCTCCAGTAAAAGTTCTCCGTAGGAAACCATCATCACCTTCGGCTTCAAAGCGCTGCCAAAATTCTTGGCAAGGATCAACACGCCGTTGTTTCAATTCTGGAGTCATCTGGTGTGGCACCCACCTTGCAGACACTTTGCTGAACTGGAGCACATCATGGATGATGTGATACGCTAAACCATGAGTGATGTTTCCACCGTCACTCAGCAATTTCCCATCACAATGCCTTCAACTGCTGTAACGGTGTCACAACTCTGTGTTGCCTGATCCGGTCGAGGAGAACCTGTCACAGAACTCACGCCGTTTTGAAACTTCCTAGTCCATTCGTATACTTGCTGGAGGGACAAATTCATTCCCCGACGAATTTCAATAAGTTTCACGCGTTAACTACTCAAAACACTGATGACAGAACGTTGCTCCTCTTCGTGGCATGTCTCAAGTGCGGCTGCCATCTTTACACTGCCACTGTGACGTCACTAAGCTTGTCTGCACCGTGCTGCCACCTGTAAGAAAATCCTTTAGTCATTGGTAACAATACTGCCAAGTTACAGAACAATGACAGTGTATTTTCAATTTTCGATCGGACTTTTATGGTTTTCATTTGACTCATGTGATATTACGACCACTGTAACATTTCAGCGTTGAGTAAAAAAGTTAAACAAGTTAGTAAAATCATGCAATACATTGATTATGACACGCTTTCCAACATACCAGAAATCATTACTCAAGTTATTACTCAGGTTATGGGTATAATGGCTGTAGAATAAATCTCGCTTCTATGACCTGACCTTTGACCCCATTTCGATGATATTCAACAGAACCGGCAAAGTATACTTCCGGAACACCATGATAAAGTTTTGTCTCAATCGAAGCATTTTTACCTAAGTTATAACGCATAAGGGCGATGGAATGGATCCCGATCCTATGTCCTGACCTTTGACCCCGTTTTGCCCATTTTCAACAGAGTTCGTCCCCATGTTGTCCCCTACCACATACTAAAATTTTATCGAAATCGAACCATTTCTACGCAAGCTATGACGCATAAGCGTAAGGGAATGAATCCCGCTCCTATGTCCTGATCTTTGCTTCCACTTCACCCATTTTCAATAGGGTTAGTCCCCAGGGGATCCCCTACCACATACTAAAATTTCATTGAACTCGAACCATATTTACGAAAGTTATGACACATAAGAGCAATGGAATTGATCCCGCTCCTATTTCGTGACCTTTGACCCCATTAATCCCATTTTCAACAGGGTTCGTTCCCAGGTGGTCCCCTACCACATACTAAAATTTGATCGAAATCGAACCATTTTTACGCGAGTTATCGTGCGGACAGACGGACAAAGCTGAAGCATATACCCTTCTTCAACCTACGGTTGGACAGGGTAAAAAACGAGCGAGGAGAATAGGTTCTAGTATATTTACCCAACCCGTCGGGTATGTGTTATAAACAAAATGTTTGACATTTGCCCCCAAAGATGCCTACAAAGCGACTAACAAGCAGTTCTAAAACAGCAGGGTTGCTGGGAGATAGCATTGCACCATCTGAGCACAGCAAAAACATCAAGATACCAACAGTGTTGTAATTTTAAGAAACAAAAGTGCCTTAGCGGTGACCGGGTAAGGTAAAATCAACCCGGAAAGAAGGCCCTTAAAATTTTGAAAGTAATTTAAATGTTAATTTTTTTTATTCGAGATGTTTATTCAATTTTATTACTTGTTTTTTTATTTTGTTTTTTTTCAATTTTCAACAAAGGTGCTCAATTTGGGCAAGTTTAAATGCCCGAATGTTACGTGAGAGTCAGATGTTAAGAATATTGAGTCTTAAATACCACTTCGTTATTCTACATTGAATCCACTTCTAATACGCCGCTTTTGCTAAGATTATGGGGGTAGGAGTAGAAGACATCTTCTGTGATATTTTTTTGTGTTACCGGGTGTTTTAATTACCACCGTGAGCATTATTTGGGCCCACTAGCTCTGGAAAGGATGAAGACTACGTCCTGTGGGGCATGCGAGCCCAAATTTGCCCGTGGTGGAAATCGAATCCTGCTCCGGAGCGCAATGCTTTCCCAATTAAGCTTCATAGACAAGAGCTTATCACTGCTACTTGGCGTCTTCACATGTGTATCATCTTTGCAGTACGCCACACATACCCCCCCCCAAGCACGCACCGGGGACAGGAAATGGTTCCGATCCGCCGTAAACCATGCTTGAAGAAACTTTCTGAAGAAGAAAGAATTCTCACTAATTCTACACGATGTGTGGAAGAAGCATCACACATTTTTCGAAGCGAAGAAGGAATTCTCATTAATTCCAGACGATGTGTGGAAGAAGCATCACACATTTTTCGATGAGAAGAAGGAATTCTCATTAATTCCAGACGATGTGTGGAAGAAGCATCACACATTTTTCGAAGCGAAGAAGAAATTCTCATTAATTGCAGACGATATGTGGAAGAAGCATCACACATTTTTCGAAGCGAAGAAGAAATTCTCATTAATTCCAGACGATGTGTGGAAGAAGCATCACACATTTTTCGAAGCGAAGAAGGAATTCTCATTAATTGCAGACGATGTGTGGAAGAAGCATCACACATTTTTCGAAGCGAAGAAGAAATTCTCATTAATTCCAGACGATGTGTGGAAGAAGCATCACACATTTTTCGAAGCGAAGAAGGAATTCTCATTAATTGCAGACGATGTGTGGAAGAAGCATCACACATTTTTCGAAGCGAAGAAGGAATTCTCATTAATTGCAGACGATGTGTGGAAGAAGCATCACACATTTTTCGAAGCGAAGAAGAAATTCTCATTAATTGCAGACGATATGTGGAAGAAGCATCACACATTTTTCGAAGCGAAGAAGGAATTCTCATTAATTGCAGACGATGTGTGGAAGAAGCATCACACATTTTTCGAAGCGAAGAAGAAATTCTCATTAATTCCAGACGATGTGTGGAAGAAGTATCACACATTTTTCGTAGCGATGAAGGAATTCTCATTAATTTCAGACGATGTGCGGAAGGAACATCACACATTTCTCGAATAACCCAACGGCCAGTCGATCCATTTTTACGTTCGGGCGCCACTGTGAAGAAACCTTCTCCCTGCGGGTGGCGACCCTCGAATGCACATCCTTCTGCTCCGGAACCGACTGCTAGGGCTTTTCACTGCTACACCGACAGGGGCTTTTCACTGCTACTTGCCGCCTTGACGTCTGCGTCACATCTGTAGAACGTCACAGGGCCTCACGCCTCTTCAAAGGGCTCGGGCTCGAGAGATTAGCCAGAAGTCAGCGACTCTGACAACCAGGGGCGGCGACTTCTCCAAATTATTGGGGGGGGGAGCAGGCGTGATGAGATCAGACGTGGAAGAGGCACGTCTCTTCCATTGTCAAGAGGAAAATAAAAAACAAAGGGAGCAAAAAGATAAAACATGAGACTCGACGTATATTTTATAACGTTATTGTAATTGCTCATCAGCAAATGAACAAGGAAACAGAAATATTATTTTGCTGAATATTAATATTTCTAAAAATAAAATTCAGCCTGTGTTTTTATTAAAATATCCAGAGAGATTTTATTCCCAAAGTTTAGTAAAATATGAGAAATTAGCTGGGTTATTCAAACAAAGAACAAGAAGCGCAAAAAATAAATAGATAAATGAAGGCGCTAGAGAATATAAGTTTGTGTATTTTTATTTATTTTATTTTTGATAATTTTTTTAGATATTTACCACATATCACGACAACATGTCAAACACAATACGGGGTTGGCAATCCAGTTTCGTATCAAATGAGCAGTGCGGAGAATGGGAATTTTTTTTTAATTTATTTTGTTATTTATTAATTTTTTTGGAAATAAATCGCTTTGGCCTCATAAGGTGAAGCTTGGTCCACTTTATGAGGCCAAAGCGATTATTTAATTAAACAGGATGAAAAATATAGGGTGGGCACTGCCCCCTCCAGTAAAATTACTGGAGGGGAAAGATTCACCTTGTCCCCCTATAGTCAACACCTACGCTGACAACTGGGCCACAGGAGCGTCCTTCTGTGTTACCCATAAGGAATCAGAGAATAGTTTAGGGGATCACTTTTGTTGGAGCCAGTGGCGAGTTTAGTATAAAGGCCCTTCGCAACCAAACCAACTAGGCTTACCGCTGAGCCTACTTACCTTTCTAATTTTTCTGAATTACTTTCCATTGTAAAAGTGCAGTAAAGTAGAAGCCACCTCCTATAACTCCATTTTGAGGACTGCTGTCTCGACAAATAAATTACCGTACTCAGGCCCAACGGCAGGATTTTGAGCACCTGGGCAATTTTGAGGCTGGGGCCCCCAAAGTTTTCCTCAGTTCCTGATCCCCACAAAAAGATTTTAGAAGAGTCCAGAATTAATATACTTTAGATTAACCACAGGTAAAAAACCTTGTACATGATAAACAAACGTCCATGAAATTGCTAATATTTTATCAGAATGATTTTATGGTTGTTATGTACAATTCTGAAATTCATTCTTGACTTATACATGGAATCACTTGAGATAATTTTAAAACTAACTCTTTTTTACGCTTTCCAACCGTAGGTTGAAGAAGCGTATATGCTCCAGCTTTTTCCGTCCGTCTGTCCGTCTGTCGGCTCGATAACTCACGTAAAAATGGTTCGATTTAGATGAAATTTCAGTATGTGGTAGGGGACCACCTGGGGACAAACCCTATTGAAAATGGGAGAAATGGGGTTAAAGGTCACGACATAGGAGCGAGATCCATTCCATTGTCCTTATGCCACATAACTTGCGTAAATATGGTTCGATCTCAATGAAGTTATAGCATGTAGTAGGGGACCGCCTGGGGACGAACCCCATTGAAAATGGGTGAAGAGGGATAAAAGGTCAGGGCATAAGAGCGGGATGCATTATTTTGCCCTTATGCGTCATAACGTACGTAAAAATTGTTCGATTTCGATGAAATTTTAGTATGTGGTAGGGTACCACCTGGAGAGGAACTCTATTGAAAATAGGACAAATTGGGTCAAAGGTCAGGACATAGGTTCGGGATCCATTCCATCGCCCTTATTCCATATTATTAAGGTGGACGTCAAGTAATTTTGCTTCCTATATTTCCAATGGAAAAACTTTTCTACACATTTCCTTCACAATTAGTGTGTTTCCAAGGATGGAAATTTGAAAATCGATTAAAATAACTTCATATTATAACTTGGAATACTTAACACTTTCTAAAATATAACCATAACTACACTGACGGGAAAAAAATCCCAACACCAAGAAGGGGTTGTGTTAGATAAACGACAGTTGGTAGGCGGTGAGAGTACATCTGTAAAATGACGTAATGCAAATTTCGCGCTCGGCGCATACGTGTGGCGCTAGTAGCGCCCCTCGGAACATGCAAAGCAGGTTTGCTGTAAATACGCGCTGTAACGTTCTTGAGCGTTAGTTATCGTTGAGATTCGACGTAGTGTGTTGATGTTAGTCAAGAATTCCTTTAAGAAGACGAAGAAGCAATTATCAACAGCTCACGGAGTTTGAACGAGGTCGTGTAATAGGGCTACGAGAAGGTGGATTTTCTTTCCGCAATATTGCAGAACGACTTGGCAGGAATGTAGCCACTGTGCATGATTGTTGGCAGCGGTGGTCAAGGGAATGTACTGCCTCAAGAAGACCGGGTTCCGGCCGGCTACGTGGCACTACTGACAGGGAAGACCGCCGTGTACGGCGTATAGCCGTGGCGCATCGTACTGCGTCTGAGGCAGCAATTCGAGCTGCAGTTGCCACCACAGTGACACAACGAACTGTTACAAATCGGTTACTTGAAGGACAGCTCCGAGCCAGACGCCCTGTAGCGTGCATTCCACTTACTCCAAACCACTGCCGTTTGCGACGTCAGTGGTATCAAGCTAGAGCTCATTGGAGGACGGAGTGGAGATCTGTTGTGTTTTCTGATGAAAGCCGGTTCTGCCTGGGCGCCATTGATGACCGTGTGTTGGTTAGAAGGCAGCCAGGTGAGCGCCTGCAACCAACCTGTCTGCGGCCGAGACACACTGGACCTACACCTGGAGTTATGGTCTGGGGAGCAATTTCCTATGACAGCAGGAGCACTCTCGTGGTTATCCCACGCACCCTGACGGCACAGTTGTACGTCGGTCTGGTGATTCAACCTGTTGTGCTGACCTTGAAAAAGCTTACCGTTCGGAGTGTGAAAGCTCGCCACTTAGTCGTTGTATGCTTTATAAATTGTCACGCCATTTAATACGGAATAAATACTTCAAGTTGTATAATACTAAGGTGTAAGTTCCATTATTGACCAATTCTGTTTAATATAATCGAAATAGGGTCAAAGGTCAGGGTACAGGAGCGAGATTTATTCCACACCCATTATTCTCATAACTTTAGTAATGATTTCTGGTATGTTGGAAAGCGTATCATAAATCAATGCATTGTATGATTTTACTAACTTGTTTAGTTTTTGTGACAGGGGGAGAATACAATCGTGGGAACCAAAGCGGCAACTTCGGGAGGCGCAAGTGTTTTACTTTTCTGCTGGACCCTTTGGCTAAAAATTCGTGACAAACGTCCACTAGGATCGGCACCACACGCCCGGGCCCCTGGGCAGTTACCCCCTTTGGTCTTCCATCTCGTCGGTCCTTCCATTCCCTTTCTATTAGAATGCTTGTGTTTGTGTGATACCCAACCACGTGATTCGACTATTTAGGATATATATTTGTATATAAAACATAGTGTACCTTATCATTGCATGACAAAAAATTTCTTTGCCCTGCTTTTCTTCCCAGATAGCCACGAAAAGTGCCTTAGCATCAATAAGTCTAGAAAAGAGAAAGCACCTTATTGCCGCTAAACCGCGCTAAGGCTCTTCTACATCACTGAAAACTGAAAATGTTAGACGCTAGACATCGCTGCAGCGATTGTTCCTAGGACTAGATTTTCAACAGTTTGTGGTAGAGGAACTGGATAACTTTTCAGATCAAACTGACGTAGCGACGATTAATTAAGATTGCCCACATCGTTTGCGCTTTTCCTAATACATAGTTTTTCTGGTAGGCGATTTTTGGCTATACACCAATGAGCCATTACAGTATAACCACCTACCTAGTAACGACTAGCTGATGACCATTATCCTGTACCGTCCAAATGCGGACTGCCGCCCCGGTGGCGCAGTGGTCTAAGGCGCTGGACTCTGATCATTCGTCCGTAAGGGGTCCGGGTTCGAATCCCGGTCAGGCATGGATGTTGTGTTTGTCTTACGGCACTGGCTCTCTCCCTTCCCTGGAACCAGTGACCCTAAATTAGGGACAGGCGACTGCTTATAGCCCATTGAGTTGCTCACGGTGGTCGTTAAACCTCAAATAAAAAAAAAAAAATGCGGACTCCACAGGGTTAGAAGAACTCTCTCAAAGATTTTTAGTGACGGCGTTGCGAGTAATCCTGCCAGGATCCGACATTCCCCCATCCGGACAGAATCGGTCCGTAGACCTGCAGCTTGCTGCTACCCCCGTGAGCCGGCGCTTCCCACCTCTCCGTCATGACCCGAGTGTGCGTGCCATTTGGGCAGGGGCTAGAAAAGAATTTTCTCTACCCCTGACTGGGAGAATAATTGCTGGCGCGAACTGTTTGGGGCGTTTGCCCTTTATTCAAACAAGATATCAAGCACATTTATTTACACTGAGGACCCATCTCCGCGTGGGAAACAAGTCCTTTGCTCAATGTGCCCTCTTACACTAAGAAATATTTAAATATTTACATTGTTATTTACATTGCCACAGGACTAGGGTCGGTTCTGTGGTGATGACTCTGGGCTCGAGTCATCGGCTTCTCTTCTTCAATTCTTCATCCCTCTTCTTTCTTCTTTCTTCTTCGGTCACCCCTCTATTAGGTAGACCGCCTGTTCCTCTTTGAGGTACTTGACCATCTCGATGAGCCCCTGTCGCGCTCTTGGGTACGCGAGCAGGATCGAGAGGTCCCTCGTCTTTGCCAATTCTGGCACTAATGTTGCTCTCTTCCCTGCCAGAGAAGCACATTCTAGAATCATGTGTGCGACATCTGCAGTCTGGGCACCATACATGCACACTCGCTCCCTAACCGCAAATCTGCGGAAGTACTCCGGCGACACTCCGTGCCCGGTTAGTACTTGGTTGAGGAAGCCATTACTCTCAATGCGCCTTATCGAGATTCGGGGGAAGGTACGGCATGTCCTTCTACCCGTATCCCCTTCATCCCATCTCTGCTGCCACTCCACCAATGTGGCTGATTTCAGTTGCGTCCGCACGCTTTGCAGCGGCGTTCGCATCTGAAAATCTATGTCATTTTTACCAGTAGCTTCCTTCGCTAGCTGGTCTGCCCGTTCATTTCCAACTGCACCGACATGACTTCGGATCCAGTGGAAGGTAACCCTCCATTGACTTGAATAGCACTTTTATCTCCCTGACGAGTGGAGTCTTACTCCCGAACTGGCCAAGCGCTTTCAGGGCCGCTTGGCTGTCAGAGTATATGCTATAGGCCCCTTCACCGTTCATAGCAAGCACCCAACGCAGTGCTTCTCTGATCGCCAATAACTCTGCTTGGAACACAGAGGAATTGGGCGATAGTTTCATTCGCTCCGCGTGCATCTCGTTGCCATCCGAGATCACGCAGTAGCCTGCGCCGACACTACTTCCTATTTTAGAACCGTCCGTGTACAGTTCCTTCCCCTGACCTGTGGGGAGGGCTTTATCCCAACTCAGACAAAGCTCGTTGGCTGGGTGGTAAGTCCAGTCCATTCTCAGGAGTTCCACCTCGGACGACCGATACTGGTGTCCTAGGAAGGAAACATCGTCCCCGTAGTGGAGGGTCTGCATTGCTGCTTCCCTCGCTACGACCAGGTCCGCCGGTTCGCACCCAGCCAGCACTTGGAGCGCTGCTGTGGAGGTCGTGCGGAAACACCTCGTCATGCCCAATAGCGCCCTGCGCTGAATTTGGTTAATACCATTTCTCATCCTGAGGTAAGCTGTAGAACCCCCTTTAGCCCGCAAAACAGCGGCTACTCGGCGAGGCATCGATTCGATGAGGTGGCGATAGGTACCATAATGGCAACAGCAGGTCCTCCAGTTCCCGTACATTTTGGGGTGGTGGTGATTTAGCGCGAACCAGCTTTTCCAAGTCGAACCACAAATGTTCGATTGGGTTCGTGCCAGGTGACTTGGAGGCCAGGACATCAGCAGAAAGTCACCGGCATGTTCCTCGAACCACTCCTTGACGATTCTGGCAGTGTGGCATGACGCATTATCCTATTGGTAATGCCCATCACCAGCAAAGAACACAGTTGCCGTGAATGGGTGCCCTTGGTCTGCAATGACGTTCAGGTACCTGACAGCTGTCAGGGATTGTGTTATTGGGATAATGGGGCCTAAAGTGTCCCAAGAAAACATCGCCCACAGCATAACACCGCCGCCGCCGGCCTGTTTCCTCCCAACAGTGCAACCAGGTACCATAGCTTCCGTTGGTAATCGACGTATATGCGCTCGGCCGTCTACGTGATGTACCAGGAATATTGATTCGTCAGACGAAACCATTTTCTTCCAATCATCCACGGTCCGACCTCGATTATCTTGGGCTTATTTCATGCGTTGCTGGCGATGACGGGCAGTGGGCATGAGGACCGGGCTAGGTCTTCGGCTACGCAGGCCCATGTGTGCTGTGACACATTGCCCTGATCACCACAGTTACAACTGCGGGTGATTTGTCGCACGGTTGCCCTGTGTTCTCTGTGGACGATGCGCGACAGTCTCCGCTCTCCTCTGGCATCAATGAGCTGCGGATGACACACGGCCGGACAACGGTTTGTCCCCCTGTGCACCACTTTTGATACGTACTCACTACAGCGGCACGTGAACAACCCATGAGCCACGCCGTTTCCGAGATCGTAGTTCCGGGACGCCGTGCCATCACTTTTTGTCCTTTATCAAACTCCGATAAACCGGAAGCTTTTCCCATTCTGACTCCGAACACTCTACTAACCTAAAGCCCGTCCTCGGGATGTATATATACTGCTCTGTGAACTTCACCTGCGCCACTGTTCAGTCTTCAGCCGCGCTCATTTCTCTAGGTTGGGGATGGTCATAACGCATTGGCTCATCAGTGTATATCTTTGTTGGCAAATTCGATGATGCTGTCCAACTTTCCGAACAAACCTTTTAACAATTTGACGGCCGCTCCCGATGGCGCAGTGGTCTAAGCGCCGGCTTCTGACCATTCGTTCCAGATGGGTCAGGGTTCTAATCCAGAGGGGCATGGATGTCGTGTTTGTTTTACGGTATTGGATCTCTCTCTCTCTCTCTCTTACCTGGAACCATTGGCCCTAAATTAGGGATAAAAAAATTTTATAGTCCATCGAATTGCTCACGGTGCTCGTTAAAATTCCGAATGAACAGAAAAAAACCCTACCTGCTGCGTCTGAAAATTAGGTACAAAAACGTTTTAAATACCCCACAAGGATAGCTCCAGTAGCAATAGCCAAAGGGATCATTAAGCATTTTGTATACCAAACGTTCCCGGCGCGGTGAGGCAGTGGTCTAAACGCTGGCTTCTGACCTTTCGTACTGTATGGCTCTGGGTTCGAATCCCGGTGATGCACAGATGGTGTTGCCGCCCCGGTGGCGCAATGGTCTAAGCGATGGCCTCTGATCATTCGTCCGCAAGGGGTCCGGGTTCGAATCCCGGTGAGGCATGGATGTTGCGTTTGTCTTACGGCACTGGCTCTTTCCCTTCCCTGGAACCAGTGACCCTAAATTAGGGACGGATGACTGCTTATTGCCCATTGAGTTGCGCACGGTGGTCGTTAAACCTCCAATAAAAAAAAACAAAAAAAAAACAGATGGTGTTAATATTTTATGGCACTGGCTCTCTGCCTTCGCTGGAGTTAGTGGCTCTAAATTAGGGACGGGCGACTGCTCATAGCCCAATGGGTTGCTAAAGGTGGTCGTTAAATCATCAATCAAAAAAAAAACTCAAAAAAAAAAAAATACCTACCGTTATTTCTATAACCGTAACTGCAGCTTTCTCTACGATAATTCCCAGCCAGCGGACTTTTTTATTTTTTTTATTACACGTTTTTTTTTTAATTATCTATTGGTCCCAGGTAACACATACAACTTCCATTCATACATTGGTCGCGGTTAACACATACAATCTCGGATTCAGACAAATACAGTATTGTGCGTCACAGGGTACAAATATTATGCAAGACATTGAAATCATCAAAGTACAGATCAAACATGTGCTACAGTATGCCAGATTTATAAATAACAGAGAGAGATACACAAACACAGACACCCATGTCTTACCTGGGATTCGAACCCAGGGCCCCTCCGTTGGGCGAAGGATCAGAAGCTGTCGCGTAGAACACTGCGCCACCGGGGAGGCCCAGCGGATTTGCGAGGTCACCCTGAATACAACGTACATGAACAATAACTAATTTGCTTACGAAATAAGCTAAATGCAGGTTTGTGTTCAACATACTGGATTTCAAGCTCTCACGTGGAGTGATCATACACTGGCGTGCAAAAATTAAGGACGAGACGGTTAGTCGAATGTAACGTCGTGCAGAAGTGCTCCACATCGACTCAAATCATACCATAAGATCCCCAAGATGTAAGAATATGGGACAAGTAAGAAAACCGTCGAAACAAGGAACCCAAAGGATACAAAGGCACTTGATTGAAAAGGTAGCTTCGAGCACAACTGGACAGAAGACAGAAACGTCCATGTGACAGGCGGCTGCCAAGAAAAATCCAGTATTTAGTAAAGGATATGATCACCCCTGACTGCGTTGCAGGATTTACAACGTCTGTCCATGCTGAGGACGAGGTTTTCAAGGAGCTGTTGAGGCATCGCGGCCCATTCCTCTTGTAGCGCCAATCGCAGCTGAGGAATCGTTGCTGGCGGCTGGTGACGTGCTGCCAAGCGTCTCCCGAGAAGGTCCCACACATGTTCGATTGGATTTCGGTCCGGGGACCTTGCTGGCCAGTCCATGCGTTGAATATCTTCAGTCTCCAACAGCTCTGCGACAGCCACTGTACGATGAGGTGTAGCACTGTCGTCCATGAAGAGAAACTCAGGACCCACAGCACCTCTAAACAGACGCATGTGAGGCAGGAGAACCTCGGTACAATAGCGGACACCAGTGACTGAACCTCCTTGGAAGATGTGGAGGTCAGTACGGCTAACAAGCATGATACCGCCCAAAACGAGAACTCTGCCACCTCCAAACCGGTCCCTTTCGATGATGTTGGAGATGTGATTCCGTGTTCTCTGCTGTCTCCAGATGTGTATACGTCCAGAATCGCTCGTCAGACTAAATCGGCTCTCATCCGTAAAGTGAACTCGACCCCATTGCTGATGTGTCCAGTTCTTGTGTTCCTGGCACCACAGAAACCTCCGTCTCCGATGAGCAGGCGTTAATGGCACACACCGTAGTGGTCGTCGTGCAAATAGACCACCTTTGTGCAGCCTCCTGGCCACGGTAAAACGAGATAACGTACGTCCAGTTGTCTGTTGCATGTGCCTTGCGATTTTTCCCGCTGTCTGCCGTCTGTCTCTTCTCGCCTGTAGGACAATATACCGGTCGTCTGCCGCCGTGGTTGCTCGTGGACGACCACTGCTAAACTCTCGGACAGCTGTTCCTGTCGTTTGAAATGCTCTCCAAGCTCGTTAAACGATGCTGTGAGCGATCCCGAAATCCTCGGCCACACTAGTCACACTTCGACTTTCTTCCAACATCCTAATGACGTGACCTCGGGTAAAGTCATCCAGATGTCGTCTACTCGATTGCTGTTGGCCATATCACACGGTTGCAGAAACTCGACGTCGTTCAAACTGATGTACACCGTGCAATAGCTTTCATCGAATTGCTGAGCGTACACCGCCCGTGTGCTTTATCCCCTTCCGACACCCCCCCCCCACGTCATGTTGCATATATGCGCATGCCCTAATGTACCGGACCCTAGTCTATCTCCTGAGTGGTCTTTCGGTCCGTTCTGCCTGCTCGTTCCGCTGTTATGTTAATTTCTCCTCTTAGTCCTTAATGTTTGCACACCAGTGTGTTTTATTTCGGTGTTTAACAATAAGCATGGGCAATTTTAAGGGCTATAAATAGTCCGCCGTCCTTAATTTGGGGCCGCTGGTTCCGGCGAAGGGAGACAAGCACACCACACAACTTCATACGGGACTCAAACTCGGACGACTAGCCAGAAACTTCGCCCCTGACCACACGGCTACTGGGCGAACCACGTGGGATGATAGATTGCTTGTATTAGTAAGGTGAGAACCTTAGTTTTTGTTTGGCTATAAGTGTTTTTTTCTTCCATTGAAGTATAGCAAGGTGCAAGTTTGAGAAATTGGAAATTACTTAATTTGAAAACATCTTATACAGTGGAAGCCTGCTGCAATGCGGGGATACGGGGACAAGGCGATAACCGCGTTATAGAGATACCCGCGGTGTATCCTAATCTGAATATGTATTTTTCTGTATATATATTTTGTTTGGGAGGCACGATCGCACCCGCTTTATCTCCGATTCCGCGGTGTAACCGACCGCGTTATATCCGGCGTCCACTGCTTATTTTTTTTTAATTGGAGGTTTAACGACCACCGTGAGCAACTCAATGGGCTATAAGTAGTCACCCCTCCCTAATTTAGGGCCACTGGTTCCAGGGAAGGGAGAGAGAGCCAGTGCCATAAGACAACATCCACGCCTCACCGGGATTCAAACCCAGAATTCTTTCAGACGAATGATCAGAAGCCATCGCTTAGACCACTGGCCACCGAGGCGGCCTTTTTTTGTTTTTTTTTTTGTTTCGGGAATTAATGACTACCGGGAGCAACTCTAAAGGCTGTATGCAGTTACCCTTCCCTAATTTAGAGTACCTGGTTCAAAGGGAGCAAACGCGCAAGACAAGCACACTACTCATGCATCGTCTGGGACTCGAACTAGGGCCTTGCACGATCGACTATCCAAAACGTTACGCTCCTGACCACTCAGCCACCGAGACAGCTTCCAGTTTCAACTTAAGATGCTCACAGTGCTTGAATTTGTAACTTTATCTTCGGCAATTTCAACATACGACTTTTGTAGGCAGGTTATCTTTAATAAATTTCAACATTAACATGCTTGTGATCCTTCAATTTGAAAATAGCTTTTCTTCGATAAACTTGAGAAGATTGGATTACTTAACTTACCCAGGTTTACGGGGGAAATAGCACATTTGTAAGTTAAAGTCACGTTTCGTTCAAGCACGTGAGCTTTACACACACGCATTCGTTATTTCTTCATTAGAAACAACCACTGGAAAGGCCAGATGCATCCTACGCAAAGCAAAAAGTTACAACAATGGCTTTCTGAAACTCAGGAGGACAGATTATGCACCAAAATAGTTCAAAATAATTAACGCAGTAAATAGCATCAGCGTGTATCATCTTACAGATATTCATAAATTTTATTTAGGTACAGAAATCCTTCGTTTCCTGTTTCTCGATTGAGTTTGAGCGCTTCCTGCAGGTGTGTAAATATTTCATAATGTAATAACATGAGCCATGTTTCAAAGTAACTCTGTGTTTTTGATGCTGAGTGAAGGTATCGTTCAAACAGATGGTTAAAATGTTCTCTTTGCATTTAGTCGCTGCTGGTTTTAGAGTGTTCAGACATTCTTTCCTTATTTTGCACTCTTCTTAAATTTTGGGTCTCCCAGTGGTCGAATGGTTAGGATGTTAGCTTCTACTGTCGAAGACATCTACTATATGCGTTATATCAGGACTACTGTCGAAGTCCTGATATAACGCATATAGTAGATTCCGATTAATTGGACCGTCGGTTAATCGGGGCAGCCGTTTATAAGGGTGAGTCGAAAGTTTTGCAATATTTGGATCACTTTATATCTTCATACGTACCTTTACAACGAAAGCTGACTAGCATTCAAAATATAGGCCATCGTGTTGCACTGTCTTTAGCCATCTGTCTGCCACTTCTTCGATTCCGCGGCGGTACCAGTTCTGGTCCTTCGAGGCGAAGAACTCCTTCACCCCAGTTGCCACCTCTTCCCGGTTGCTGAAACGGGGTGGGCCATGAACCGGAACAAGTAATAATTCGAATGGACAAGGTCCTGACAACATGCCGGGTGTGGCATCAGTTCAATGCCCTCAAGTTCCTGGAGTTTTGCCCGAGTCGTTCGCGCGGTATGAGGCCGAGCGTTGTCCTGTTGTAAGAGAGCGCGCTTTCTGTTCACCAGTATTGGGTACTTCTCCTCCAGCTGTTCAGAGTAGAGGTTGGCGTTGATGGTTTCGTAATGGATTGTTCCCTCGAAATTCTTCCAGACGCAGAGCATCACCTTGTGCTCGAAGCGCCAACCTTTGGCAATAGGTTCTGCAAGCTGGCCTGGCCCTGGCTCAACCACTGTCGTTGTATGTTAGGATTACGGAAATAGACCCACTTTTCATCGCACGTAACAATTCTCTTGAAGAAACGTACATCGCACGAGTTTTCTAGGAGTTTCGTGCACACTTCCACTCGGCGGTTTGCTTCAGCTGGCGTTAGTTCGTGAGGGACAATGCGGCAGCTTCTGTAGACCTTGCCGATGTCCTGACGGTGACGAACCACGGTGGTTTGAGATATGCCTAGCTCGCCTGATAATCTTCGAGTGCTGGTTGTCCGATTTGCCTCAACGGCCTGGCGCACGGCCTCCGAATCCACGGTTCGCGGCCTACCTGACCTTGGCTGATCGTCAAGGTTTCTGTCACCTGAGCGTGGACCACAGCACCGAGCTATCTGGTTGCGGTGCTGTGGTCCACGAAACCTTCCTCTTTGGCATAGCAAATGTTTCGTGTTGCTTGAACAGCGTTATGACCGAGTTCAAACTCGTAAAGCAAAAGTTTCCTAATTAGCCGGTTGTGGTTGTTCATCTTTTAGGCGTCCCAATCACAGATAGAACGACGACATGCAATGCTGTTCACAGCAACGACTACCACTTTATATCCCTTTCGACTGATTGCAGTGCGCGACTTGAACTAGTTTAAACACGTGACATACCCGCCGCATCTCATGCGTTTATGCAAATATTGTAAAAGTTTCGACTCACCCTCTGTATTTGGGACAATTCTTGAAAAACATCCCAAATTAGCTACTTGGCATAAAGCTTCGCATTAGTAGGCAGCCGTTTAATTGGGCCAACGTGTTGTAGCCCCGATGTGTCCTTATTAAAAGGAATTTGCAGTACTGAGATGATACTTTATTAGGTACACCTATCCTCCTCATATAAATGGTTCACTCCAACACGTAAGACGTCACGTGAGCGCAATGTGTTGTATGAACCAGGAAGGAGCTCGTGAATCATCAGGATGCGTTCGACTGAGAATCGGAAAGGGCAAAACGAGTGATCTAAGCGACTTAGTACGTGGCGTGATACTAGGTGTCAGGCGTGTCGGTTTGGACATCTCCCAGACGTCCTCCCAGGGATTTTCACGTACAACCGCCATTAGGGTTTACCGTGAATGGCATGAAAAGCCAAAAAATAGGCCATAAATTGGAGATCCAGAGGACGAAAGCAACTGGTGGATCAGATGAGTCAAAGTAGCCTCACGACATGGTTGTCAGCTGTTGTTCCTCATTCGCGACATGGTCCGATATGTGGTGCGTGACTCTCTAAACACTAGTGTTTTGTTCTGTAGTGATTTGACAGGTTGTGGCCCATCTGTTCGCTTGTAGGATTATCGCAAGTCTCTTTCGACCCCTTAGCAGGGTCGTAGCTACATCTCGGAGCCGTGGGGGCTGAAGACTCATCGGGGGACTATATTCATCCACGAATACAGTTGCAAGTTTTGATTCGTATTTTCGTTCCTTCTGTTAATTTACTTCACTAGCAAACAATTTCGGGCTCCTTTCGATGGATCCACGCAATGGCATCAATGCGTTATTCTTGTCGAATATCGGCCATTTCTTCTCCACCTTTAATTGCGCGTTCTTCTCTGCTAGTGCTTGAAGGTAGCCTCTTTTTCTTGTGGTCAACAGCCAAATTTCTCTTTCGCACTCAGAAACCAAAACCCCTAAGATTTCCACCAATAAACACCTATCCTGCCACACATGCATCGCAAAACCACTCCTACTGACTGCAAAACAATGAAGAAGTTGAAACCATTTCTCTCTCTCTTTCTCTCTCTCTCTCTCTCTCTTTCTCTCTCTCTCTCTCAGACAAATATTTCTCTTTAGCACTGTTTTACATCACCTAGAGGGATACATTTCCCACAACAAGACTTCTTTGTAGGCAATCAAGCTGTGCATCTCGTAGTCACTTATCAATGGAAGAACAATGTTTCATCCGTGTGCTCATCTAGGCTTCCACCTCAGCCTCTCTCTCTCTCTCTCTCTCTCTCTCTCTTTCTCTTTCTCAGACAAAGATTTCTCTTTAGCACTGTTTTACATCACCTAGAGGGATACATTTCCCACAGCAAGACTTCTTTGTAGGCAATCAAACTGTGCATCTCATAGTTACTTATCAATGGAAGAACAATGTTTCATCCGTGTGCTCATCTAGGCTTCCACCTCAGCCTCTCTCTCTCTCTCTTTCTCTTTCTCAGACAAAGATTTCTCTTTAGCACTGTTTTACATCACCTAGAGGAATACATTTCCCACAACAAGACTTCTTTGTAGGCAATCAAGCTGTGCATCTCATAGTCACTTATCAATGGAAGAACAATGTTTCATCCGTGTGCTCATCTAGGCTTCCACCTCAGCCTCTCTCTCTCTCTCTCTGTCCTTTTACATTTTACGTTTCTCTCTAAAAAAAAAATCTCCCTTCCCTGACTCTTAACAATGGCAAGTCCGGTGCACATATGGCAGAGAATCATTGGCTCACCAGTTACTACTTATTCATTTCAAAGAGTAATTTCTTTTGAGTTATTCATCGTTCGTATTGTATCATTGCACCTTGCTTTTTTAAGAACCTGTAATATACGCGAATAAAGAATATAAAGTATTTATGCTTATAATGAAATGCAAAAGTCATTTTCATAAACCACCGTAAATAAAAGTTCAGAGTTAATATACTGTTTTGTACGAATCTTGAAAACGATAATCAATTATTGTACTGCCAGTTAGTTCTACGTGGTGTATTAGTATAAATATCCCAAAATTATGGTTCTGTTCTTCATGTATTGTTTCGGTAATAAGTTTTACCAGTCAGATTAGAGCTTTTTTCGTTATGATGTTTAATAACAAACACCGTCCTGTATATTAAGTCAGAACACAATCTCACCAATGCTCCATTCTGCAGTCCAATGACTTGTTCATCCGCTTTCTTTACTCCAATGCAAATTCGGGAACAGATCCATAACCACATTTTACCTGGTCGCCTCCATCGGGATCGGGATAATTCTTTCTTCCATCGCAGGCTCTATTCTTCAACTTAATAAAATTACCTGTATGCATTTCTGCTGGATCAGACCACCCATCATCTCTAGGATTTTCTTCATAAAGTGACGTGAAATCTCTTTTTTGTGGTGAGTATCGATTATAGAATGGAACGAAAAAACGCCAAGAACCTCAATGATTCAATACTGTCTTGAAACGGATTTCGAATCAATTTGGAAAGAAACAAATCTCATTTGAGAATACAAAAATACGAAATCCTTATTGCAGAATCAATCTGTATAAAAAAAACCTCTGACGAGAGCTCTCTGCAACAATCATTTTCCCATTAATCTCTCACAAACTTGGCGTAACCTAATAAAAGAAGAAAACGAAAAGCATAAAGACCAAAAAAGACAAAAGAAAAACACTCAACAGTTAACCCAAACTTAACCATAACCTAATCGTTAAATAAAAAACCTTACGAGAACCTAACGACAAATCACGATAGTAATGAAATGACGTAATACTCTTGTGCACAATAACATACAGTACAATAAGACAACCTATAGAAACATAACACGAGATGAACTGCGTCACGTGAATCTCTGTAATCGACACTCACCACAAAGAAGAGATTTCACTTCACTTTATGAAAAAAATCCTGCAGATGATGTATGGTCTGATCCAGCAGAAACACATACAGGCAATTTTATCAAGTTTAAAGTTAAAAGAAGCATGGAGAGATGCATGTTTGGTGTAACTAGGATAAATAAGAGGATCTCGAGGATCAGGAAAATGACAAGAGTAGAAGGCATCATGATCAGAGTAAAATCCCTGAAATGGCAATGGGCTGGACATGTTGCCAGAAGAACGGACCACCAATGGACAACCGAAATTCTAGACTGGATTCCACGAAACAGGAAAAGACCCAGAAGAAGACCACATGGGAGATGGGTGGATGAAATTCGAAAGCATGCAGGAGTGAGATGGAGGAAACGGTGGCAAAATAGACCGTTGTGGAAGAAACTTAGGGAGACCTTCACCCAGTAGTGGATTAATAATGATTGATGATGATGAGTAAAGAGGTCTCTTGAAGTGCCTTTCTCTACCTTTCCATGAAAATTTGAAGTGAAAAACGATTAATTTTTCGGCGGTTCTTTGTAGATTTTAACAGGGGAGGTGACATTTCACACAACCAGATAGTGCAGAAGTTTAAACCAGATGGTATTAAAATAACAAGAGACCTGTGTTTCTCGTCCTAGGTTCTATACTTCTTTATCTTTAGTAGATGCAACAAGCACGGCGCTAAAGAACCCCAACACACACACACACACACACACTACCCCCTCCACACACACACACACACTACCCCCCCTCCACACACACACACACTACCCCCCTCCACACACACACACACTACCCCCCTCCACACACACACACACTACCCCCCCCCTCCACACACACACACACTACCCCTCCCCATGTTTAAGCAGTTGAAACAATGCTCTAAGATTTGAGGAAGTAATATTAACTTGTTCAATTTTACGAATTCACAGAAATTCTATTATATAAAGTTAAAGTTTTGTAAAATTTAGTGTATTATTCTGTGAAATGGAGGAAGTCCTCTGAGTGAATGTCTAAGAGAGTAGTAGAAAGACACCATTTTCATAATTATAATTTTAAAAGATGAGAGAAATGCCTTCTTAGATTACGAACTAAAATTCCTAACCAGCCTTACGACAACAAATATTAAAAAAAGTAAAAAAATGACGTAAGTTAGCTAAAAGTGTGAAGAACAAGTAGTTTATTAAAGGCCTAAAGGCCACGTAGGTTTGTATCTATGGGGTTCCCCGTACTACATACATTGCATAAATACTACGAACAATCTGTACCCGATTTTTTTTTTTTTTTTTACTAGGGGTAGCAGTCATGCCCGTTCTCCGAACGGTGAATCTATAAAATCATTTTTTAAACATGGAAATTAAAGTGAGGGAAAATTAATTGAGAGAAAGAAAAGTAATTTAAGATCCGTAACTGTTTTACGACTTAGAACAGAATCATGAAGTCAGTGCATACCGTTTGACGTAAAACGGTTGCAGGCTTCGGCGCCCCATAATTTTAAATCAAAAATTCACGCAATTTTTACTGCGTTTCAACGTTTATGGCAGAATTATCTTTAAACCTATCAGCATTTTGAACAGTAAAGCAAGCCACTCTTTTAAATGTTTTGGTTTTCAGACTGTTCTAGGTGTAGAAGTGGTAAAAAATTCAAGCAGACAACATTCCGAAGTTGTCAATTTGATTTTTTTGTTTTTGTTTTCGGACTTCTCTATGTATCCTGACCATAAAACTTATCAGCATTTTGAAAAGTAAAGCTAAGCCACTCTTTTGGATTTTTTGGTTTTAAGACTTTTCTAGGTGTAGAAGTGGTAGAAAAATTCAAGCAGACAATATTCCAAAACCACCCTTTTGAATTTTTTGGTTTTCCGACTTTTCTAGGTGTAGAAGTGGTACAAAAATTCAAGCAGACAATATTCCAAAACCGCCATTTTTTTTTCGGACATTTCTAGGTAACCGGATTTTAGGACCTATCAGCATATCAATTTTCAGATTGATATGCTGATAGGTCTAGGTCATTTAGAAGCGATCAAACAATTCGCGAACTGACACTTCCCATTTTCCCACTTTACTTCATACGAGGGTTGTACCGAAAGTAGTGCAAAAGTGGACACAATTTTTTTATTAACTGACAGAGGTCGTTCAAATTGCACATGTTTGTAGAGTAACTCTTCCTTAGCTTTTGAAGGAGTGGCCGGTGACATTTGTCAATATAGTGTATATATATATTATCATGATCATCATTGTCAACCATTATCAATCCACTGCTGGACGAAGGTCTCCCCAAGTTTCCTCCACAATGGTATGTCTTGTGCCAGTCTCCTCCATGTCACTCCCGCATACTTTCGAATTTCATCCACCCATCTTCCATGTGGTCTTCTTCTGGGTCTTTTCCTGTCCCTTGGTATCCAATCTAAAATTTCGGCTGTCCATCGATGGTCTGTTCTTCTGGCAGTATGTCCAGCCCATTGCCATTTCAGGGATTTAACTCTGATCATGATGTCTTCCACTCTTGTCATTTTTCGGATCCACGTGTTCCTCTTCTTATCTCTCCTGGTTACACCAAGCATGCACCTCTCCATGCTGCTTTAAGTTGTCTGCAGCCTTTGTATGTCTCTCTTAGCTAAGGCCCACGTCTCTGCACCATACGTAAGCACTGGAAGGATGCATTGATCAAACACTTTTCTTTTAAGACATAATGGCATATTGCTCTTGAAAATTATGCTGTTTCTTCCAAAAGCTCTCCAGGCAAGTTTTGTACGCCGATTAATTTCTTCACCAATGTAACCCTCACTTGATATCTGCTGTCCAAGATAAACGTACGTGTCTGTTATCTCCAGCTTTTCTCCATCAACCGATAAATCTTCATTTCTTGTAAAAGCATTAAACATCACTTTTGTCTTCTGAAAATTCATTTTTAATCCCACTTCTTTACTCTTGTCAGCAAGTTCCTGGATCATACTCTGCAGCTCTGATGGGGTAGTTGCAAAAATGACTATGTCATCAGCAAAACGAAGGTGGGTTAGATAATCTCCATTAATCTTTATCCCCTTTGTTTTCCCAGCTCAGTGACTGAAAAACACCCTCCAATGTGGCATTAAAGAGCTTCGGAGATATGGTGTCACCTTGTCTCACTCCTTTTCCAATTTTTATGTGTGTCGTATTTTCAAATAGCAGAATCTTTGCACTTGCATTTTCATAGATGTTATTAATAATATTAATGTATGCATCTTCAATACCGCAGGATTTCAGAGCCATTGCAACTGCTGATGGTTTCACCGAATCAAAGGCTTTTTCATAATCGATAAAAGCCATGCACAATGGAAGTTCATATTCCCTCGCTCTTTCAATTAGTTCTCTCAGTACGTGGATATGATCTATTGTGCTGTAGCCACTCCTGAATCCAGCTTGTTCTCTCGGTTGAGCCATGTCCAGTGTTACCTTCAAGCGGTGTGAAAGAACTTTAGTGAAGATTTTATAAACCACTAATAGGAGGCTGATAGGTCTGTAGTTCCTGAGATCCTCAATGTCACCTTTTTTATGTAGCAAGATCATTGTAGCGTTGTTCCAATCCTCAGGAATTTTCCCTTCATTAAGGCATCGAGTGAAAATTTGGGCGAGTACTGTTTCGATTTCTCCACTTGCTTCTTGTATGATGTCTACAGTAATTCCATTTTCTCCTGCAGCTTTTCCCCGCTTCATGTTCTTGATTGCATGTGCAACTTCTGCTGGAAGGACTGGAAGAACTCTGGTACCTTTCATGATGCCTGGAGTACATGTATCATCCCTTTCATATAATTTGGAGTAGAAATATTTCACTCTTGTCTAAATTTCGCCTCTATTTCTTGTTACAGAACCATCTTCTTTTCTCAGTGCCATAATCTGTTTTTTCCTCCTACTGAGATGTCCCTTTGCTATCTTTAGGCTTTGGTTGTTTTCAATTGCTTTCCTTACTAGTTCACAGTTGAATTTCCTTACGTCTTCAGTGATACTTTTTCGTACTGTCTTGCATAGCTCTATATATTCCACTTTGGAAGTCACATCTTCTTTAGTTGTCCTTATGTCTCTTCTTTTTTGCATCAACATTTTGGTTTTTCCTGATAATTTGTTCACATGCAATTTGTTCTTAGACCCAGCTAATTTTGTTGCTGTTTCCATAAGAGCTTTGGTTACTTTTCTGTTAACTTCAGAAATATCCACTTCTTCCGATGTTAGGCCTTCTAATGCAGAGAATCTGTTCTTCAGTTCCAATTTGAAGGTATTATGGTGTTTTTTAAGGTTGATTATGTCAATACATTTTGTTTGTCTTATGAGCTTGCTACGTTCGAGTTTAGTGTTGAGGTGCATCTGACGTCTCACCAATCTATGGCCACTACCTGTGTTGAACTTGTTTAGCACACTGCAGTCTTCTATGACGAATTTTTTGTTACACATAATAAAATCAATTTCACTTGTCGTCCCATTTGGATGTCTCCTTGTCCATTTTCTGTGTGGCTTTTTCTTGAAAAAGGAGTTCAAGATGAAAAACCTTTCTGCCTCTGCAAACTCTACGAGAGTATTTCCACGCTGGTTTCTGTTGCCGTGACCGAATTTACCTACTGAAGTTTCATTCTGTTGCCGTTGCCCTATTTTTGCATTGAAATCTCCCATAATTATCTTCAAGTGCTGCTTACCTTTATTATTTAGATCACGAATTTCCTCATAAAATTCTTCAATTTCTTCTTCAGAATGACTTGTGGTGGGTGCATGTACTATATATATATATATACTATATATCATCATCATCATCATCATTGTCAACCATTATCAATCCACTGCTGGACGAAGGTCTCCTCAAGTTTCCTCCACAACGGTCTGTCTTGTGCCAGTCTCCTCCATGTCACCCCTGCATACTTTCGAATTTCTTCCACTCATCTCCCATGTGGTCTTCTTCTGGGTCTTTTCCTGTCCCTTGGAATCCAATCTAAAATTTCGGCTGTCCATCGATGATCTGTCCTTCTGGCAGTATGTCCAGCCCATTGCCATTTCAGGGATTTAACTCTGATCATGATGTCTTCCACTCTTGTCATTTTTCGGATCCACGAGTTCCTCTTCTTATCTCTCCTGGTTACACCAAGTATGCACCTCTCCATGCTTCTTTGAGTTGTCTGCAGCCTTTGTATGTCTCTTTTAGTTAAGGTCCACGTCTCTGCACCATACGTAAGCACTGGAAGGATGCATTGATCAAACACTTTTCTTTTAAGACATAATGGCATATTGCTCTTGAAAATTATGCTGTTTCTTCCAAAAGCTCTCCAGGCAAGTTTTGTACGCCGATTAATTTCTTCATCAATGTGACCCTCACTTGATATCTGCTGTCCAAGATAAACGTACGTGTCTGTTATCTCCAGCTTTTCTCCATCAATCGATAAATCTTCATTTCTTGTAAAAGCATTGAACATCACTTTTGTCTTCTGAAAGTTCATTTTTAATCCCACTTCTTTACTCTTGTCAGCAAGTTCCTGGATCATACTCTGCAGCTCTGATGGGCTAGTTGCAAAAATGACTACGTCATCAGCAAAACGAAGGTGGGTTAGATAATCTCCATTAATCTTTATCCCCTTGTTTTCCCAGCTCAGTGACTGAAAAACACCCTCCAATGTGGCATTAAAGAGCTTCGGAGATATGGTGTCACCTTGTCTCACCTTTCCAATTTTTATGTGTGTTGTATTTTCAAACAGCCTAATCTTTGCACTTGCATTTTCATAGATGTTATTAATAATATTAATGTATGCATCCTCAATACCGCAAGTTTTCAGAGCCATTGTAACTGCTGATGGTTTCACCGAATCAAAGGCTTTTTCATAATCGATAAAAGCCATGCACAATGGAAGTTCATATTCCCTCGCTCTTTCAATTAGTTCTCTCAGTACGTGGATATGATCTATTGTGCTGTAGCCACTCCTGAATCCAGCTTGTTCTCTCGGTTGAGCCATGTCCAGTGTTACCTTCAAGCGGTGTGAAAGAACTTTAGTGAAGATTTTATAAACTACTGATAGGAGGCTGATAGGTCTGTAGTTTCCGAGATCCTCAATGTTACCTTTCTTATGTAGCAGGATCATTGTAGCGGTGTTCCAATCCTCAGGAATCTTCTCTTCATTAAGGCATCGAGTGAAAATTTGGGCGAGTATTGTTTCGATTTCTCCACTTGCTTCTTTTATGATGTCTACAGTAATTCCATCTTCTCCTGGAGCTTTTCCCCGCTTCATGTTCTTGATTGCATGTGCAACTTCTGCTGGAAGGACTGGAGGAACTCTGGTACTGGTATCTTTCATGATGTCTGGAGTGCATGTATCATCCCTTTCATATAATTTGGAGTAGAAATCTTTCACTCTTGTCTAAATTTCGCCTCTATTTCTTGTTACAGAACCATCTTCTTTTCTCAGTGCCATAATCTGTTTTCTTCCCTTACTGAGATGTCCTTTTGCTATCTTTAGGCTTTTGTGGTTTTCAATTGCTTTCCTCACTAGTTCACAGTTGAATTTTCTTACGTCTTCAGTGATACTTTTTCGTACTGTCTTGCATAGCTCTATATATTCCACTTTGGAAGTCATATCTTCTTTAGTTGTCCTCATCTCTCTTCTTTTTGCATCAACATTTTTGTTTTTCCTGATAATTTGTTTACATGCAACTTGTTCTTAGACCCAGCTAATTTTGTTGCTGTTTCCATAAGAGCTTTGGTTACTTTTCTGTTAACTTCAGAGATGTCCACTTCTTCCGATGTTAGGCCTTCTAAAGCAGAGAACCTGTTCTTCAGTTCCAACTTGAAGGTATTATGGTGTTTTTTAAGGTTGGTTATGTCAATAGATTTTGTTTGTCTTATGAGCTTGCCACGTTCAAGTTTAGTGTTGAGGTGCATTACATCTCACCAATCTATGGTCACTACCTGTGTTGAACTTGTTCAGCACACTGCAAGTTCAACACAGGTAGTGACCATAGATTGGTGAGATGTAAGATGCACCTCAACACTAAACTTGAACGTGGCAAGCTCATAAGACAAACAAAATCTATTGACATAACCAACCTTAAAAAACACCATAATACCTTCAAGTTGGAACTGAAGAACAGGTTCTAAGAGCTTTGGTTACTTTTCTGTACTATATATATATATATATATATATATATGTACTATATATATATATATATATATAGTGTTGATGTAAGATGCACCTCAACACTAAACTGGAACGTGGCAAGCTCATAAGACAAACAAAATGTATTGACATAACCAACCTTAAAAAACACCATAATACTTTCAAGTTGGAACTGAAGAACAGATTCTCTGCTTTAGAAGGCCTAACATCGGAAGAAGTGGATATTTCTGAAGTTAACAGAAAAGTAACCAAAGCTCTTATGGAAACAGCAACAAAATTAGCTGGGTCTAAGAACAAGTTGCATGTAAACAAATTATCAGGAAAAACCAAAATGTTGATGCAAAAAAGAAGAGAGATGAGGACAACTAAAGAAGATGTGACTTCCAAAGTGGAATATATAGAGCTATGCAAGACAGTAAGAAAAAGTATCACTGAAGACGTAAGAAAATTCAACTGTGAACTAGTAAGGAAAGCAATTGAAAACAACCAAAGCCTAAAGATAGCAAAGGGACATCTCAGTAAGGGAAGAAAACAGATTATGCCTCTGAGAAAAGAAGATGGTTCTATAACAAGAAATAGAGGCGAAATTTTGACAAAAGTGAAAGATTTCTACTCCAAACTATATGAAAGGGATGATACATGTACTCAGACATCATGAAAGGTACCGGAGTTCTTCCAGTCCTCCCAGCAGAAGTTGCTCATGCAATCAAGAACATGAAGCGGGGGAAAGCTCCAGGAGAAGATGGAATTACTATAGACATCATACAAGAAGCAAGTGGAGAAATTGAAACAGTACTCGCCCAAATTTTCACTCGATGCCTTAATGAAGGGAAGATTCCTGAGGATTGGAACAATGCTACAATGATCCTGCTACATAAAAAAGGTGACATTGAGGATCTCAGGAACTACAGACCTATCAGCCTCCTATCAGTGGTTTATAAAATCTTCACTAAAGTTCTTTCACACCGCTTGAAGGTAACACTGGACATGGCTCAACCGAGAGAACAAGCTGATTCAGGAGTGGCTACAGCACAATAGATCATATCCACGTACTGAGAGAACTAATTGAAAGAGCGAGGGAATATGAACTTCCATTGTGCATGGCTTTTATCGATTATGAAAAGCCTTTGATTCGGTGAAACCATCAGCAGTTACCACGGCTCTGAAATCCTGCGGTATTGAAGATGCATACATTAATATTATTAATAACATCTATGAAAATGCAAGTGCAAAGATTCGGCTGTTTGAAAATACAACACACATAAAAATTGGAAAGGGAGTGAGACAAGGTGACACCATATCTCCGAAGCTCTTTAATGCCACATTGGAAAATGTCTTTCAATCACTGAACTGGGAAAACAAAGGGATAAAGATTAATGGAGATTATCTAACCCACCTTCGTTTTGCTGATGACGTAGTCATTTTTGCAACTACCCCATCAGAGCTGCAGAGTATGATCCAGGAACTTGCTGACAAGAGTAAAGAAGTGGGATTAAAAATGAACTTTCAGAAGACAAAAGTGATGTTCAATGCTTTTACAAGAAATGAAGATTTATCGATTGATGGAGAAAAACTGGAGATAACAGATACGTATGTTTATCTTGGACAGCAGATATCAAGTGAGGGTCACATTGATGAAGAAATTAATCGGCGTACAAAACTTGCCTGGAGAGCTTTTGGAAGAAACAGCATAATTTTCAAGAGCAATATGCCGTTATGTCTTAAAAGAAAAGTGTTTGATCAATGCATCCTTCCAGTGCTTACGTATGGTGCAGAGACGTGGACCTTAACTAAAAGAGACATACAAAGACTGCAGACAACTCAAAGAAGCATGGAGAGGTGCATGCTTGGTATAACCAGGAGAGATAAGAAGAGGAACTCGTGGATCCGAAAATGACGAGAGTGGAAGACATCATGATCAGAGTTAAATCCCTGAAATGGCAATGGGCTGGACATACTGCCAGAAGGACAGACCATAGATGGACAGCCGAAATTTTAGATTGGATTCCAAGGGACAGGAAAAGACCCAGAAAAAGACCACATGGGAGATGGGTGGATGAAATTCGTAAATATGCGGGAGTGACATGGAGGAGACTGGCACAAGACAGACCGTTGTGGAGGAAACTTGGGGAGACCTTCGTCCAGCAGTGGATTGATAATGGTTGACAATGATGATGATGATGATATATATACACTCTGTCAATATAGCGTATATATGTATAAACTATATTGACAAAAAAAGTAACCGGAAACCCCTTCGATAGCAAATGAACAGCTCCGCTGCGTTGTTACGATGCATGGTACAGTTGCAAACGGTATAAAAACAAGCCGGCAGCTGACCACGATCATATCGCACTGTGAGGTTAAGGGAAAATGGCGCAGAACTGACTTTGAGGAAGGAAAGATTGTTGGGTGTTATATTAGTGGGTTGTCCATAAGAGAAACCGAGAGGTCTTTAAGCATACACAAGTCAACTGTTTTGGATGTACTGAATAAGTCGAAGACACACAGCGTGCCTGAAGCAGCAAAACGTACCGGCAGACCAAAGAAAATCAGCGGTAGAGGACGTCGAAGCCTCAGGAGAGTCGTTACAGGTAATCGACAGAGAACTGCACAAGACCGCAGTGTACAGGTGAGTAAAAATGCTGGAACCTCGGTATGTACACGTACCGTTCGGAGAGAGTTTCATTCCATGCGTTACCGTGGTCGTGCGGTTGCTCATAAGCCTTTCATCTCCACTCCGAATGCTACTCGTCGTTTAGCATAGTGTAAAGAACATTTATCGAGGACCGTAGATCAATGGAAACGGGGTCCTAGGGACTGATGAATCCAGATACGATCCATCAGTCTGACGGCTTTGTGTGGGTATGGTTGCAGCCGGGGGAACGCTATTTACCACACTGTCAAGTTTGGAGCTGGCAGTGTACTCGGGTGGGAGTGTTTTTCGTGGCATGGTTCCGGCCCATTATTTATCGTAAACAAACCTGCTAACCAGCACGTCTACCTTGATGTTCTGGACAATTATGCCCAGCCAGCTCTGTGGCAATACTATGAAACCGAGCCTTGTTGGTACCAGCAGGACAATGCACCGAGCCATAAAGCAAAGACTGTTACGGCGTGGTTTGACGATAATTCCGTATCGTGTGTGGACTGGCCCGCACTGAGCCCTGATCTTAATCCCATAGAGCACTTATGGGATGAATTAGAGTGCAACATAAGAAGTTTGGAACCAAGGCCTACTACTAAGCAACAGTTAGCTGCAGCATTATGTACTGAATGGAAGCGCATACCTATCGCTGTGTTCCAAAACCTTGTCGAAAGCATGTCTCAAAGGGTCAGTGCATGCATTAAGGCCAAAGGTGGACCGACACCGTACTAATGTATGCCAATGAATGCTCTGTTGTGTTTCTCTTCTAGGTGTCCGGCGACTTTTTTCAGTATAGTGTGTATACAGTGTGTGTGTGTGACATCATGAGCGTCAGGTAAAACCCACATAAAGGGAATGAATTTTTGGCAAAATTTCCACCATGTACTACAAAACTTGTGTCCACCGCGTACCATACTTAGTTTTCCAAATACGTGGTTTGACGATAATTCCGTATCGTGGTTTGACGATAATCCCCCCTCCTAAGTTCTGAACTACTGGCATAGCTACTGTGATGCTATGAGCGTTTTCAACGCAACGCAAATTTTTGTAATCCCATCGTCACCCTCTCACACCTGTACACCACTTGTGTTTCACCATTGCAAACAACCACTTACAAAATGTATTTCTCGCTTGAAATTTTTTTTATCCAGTGCAATTTTGTTTCCTCGATTACAAATGGATGGTTTTGCGCAACTTTTCCCCTCCCTAATTTCGATTTACCTGGTGCTTGGTACCGCAGAATATAACATCTCTTCAGGTAAGCTTTGATATCTCACGCCACGCATTTTCTAAAGAACATGTTCTCATTCACTTTTTCTTCTACCCACAACACCACCATTTCAGTTCTAATGGCCAGAAGACAGCACTTAGATCACTGGACCATCAGCGCAGCATAATGTGCTTTAACGGAATCTTCTCGCTTTTGAGAGTAAGCAATTCGTTCTCCGTGGCCCCTTCTCTTCGCTACGATAAGCGATACACCCCGCTTCCGCCCCCCCCCCTTTTTTTTCTCTCTCTCATCCTCCAAACCGTCTCGCTATTGCCTCCAAACAAACTTTCACCCTGCGGCCCGAGTCGGCTCCTACTCAGCACAGACGGCACACCTTTCCCGAGAACAGTGCTGTCATAAAACGGAAGACTGACTGTCTCATATGAAGAAAATTTTGAAAAACTCAATGAGTAAATTACAACTTGATTTAAGAAAACTCCATTCGCTTTCTACTGTTGGTGCGCAGCCAAAGCCGTCTCGAGTACAAGAGGCCTGAGCCTAAGCGATTTTCCCGCTAGTGACGTCAGCAAATGGGTCATAAAAACCCAAACCCCCTACGATTGAAACCGAAAAACAGTCTGTTTGCTCGCCGTGTTTCTTCTACTGATAGTGCTCAAGACTTCCTCTGCGTTATGCACCGAAGAGCCATTACATTATGACAACTCCCAGCCTAGAGAAATGAGCGCTCCTGAAGACCGAATGGTGGCGCAGGTGAAGTTCACAGAGCAGTATATATACAACCCGAGGACCGGCTTTCGGTTAGTAGAATGCTCGGAGTCAGAATGAGAAAAGCTGCCGATTTAGCGGAATTTGATAAAGGACAAATTGTGATGACACGGCGCCTCGGAACCACGATCTCGGAAACGGCGTAGCTTCTGGATTGTTCACGTGCCGCTGTAGTGAGTCCGTATCAAAAGTGGTGCACAGCTGGCCAAACAAACGAACCGTCGTCCAGCTATGTGTCGTCCTCAGCTCAATGATGCCAGAGGGGAGCGGAGACTATCGCGCACTGTTCACAGCGAACACAGGGAAACAGTGCGACAAATCACCAGCAGCTACAACAGTGGTGATCAGGACAAGGTGTCATAGCACACAGTTCATCCCAGCCTTCTGCGCATGAGCCTGCGTATCCGAAGACCCAGCTGGGTTCCCATGCTCACTGCACGTCATCACCAACAGCGCATGAAACGGGCCCAAGATCATCGAGATTGGGCCGTGGATGATTGGAAGAAAGTGGCCTGGTCTGACGAATTAAGATTCCTGGTGCATCACGTAGACGGCCGAGCGTGGATACGCCGATTACCAACGGAGTCTATAACACCCGGATGCACTGTTGGGCGGAAACAGGCCGGCGTCGGCGGTGTTATGATGAGTGGGGATGTTTTCTTGTGACACTTTGGTCCCCATTATCCCAATAGCACATTCCCTAACAGCTGCCAGGTATCTGAAGATTGTTGCGGACCAAGTTCACCCATTCTTTTCTTCTTCTTCTTCCTTTTTTTTTTTGATTGGAGGTTTAACGACCACCGTGAGCAACGCAATGGGGTATAAGCAGTCGTCTGACCCTAATTTAGGGCCACTGGTTCCCGGGAAGGGAGAAGCACAACATCAAAAACACAACATCCATGCCTCGCCTGGATTCGAACCCAGACCTATCTCGGACGAATGATCCGAAACCATCGCTTACACCATTGCGCCACCAGGGCGACTATTCACCCATTCATGGCAACTGCGTTCCTTGCTGGTGAAGGCCATTACCAACAGGATAATGCGCCATGCCGCACTGCCAGAATCGTCAAGAAGTGGTTCGGGGAACATGCTGGTGACTTTCTGTTAAATCCCTGTCTTCCAAATTCGCCTGACATGAACCCAATGGAACATTTGTGGTTCGACTTGGAAAAGGGGGTTCGCGCTAGATCACCACCACCATGAAATGTAGGGGAACTGGAGGACCTGCTATTGACATTATGGTACCAGATACCCCAGAATACCTATCGCTACCTCATCGAATTGATGCCTCCGCCGAGTGGCTGCTGTTTTGCTGGCAAAAATGGGGTCCTACAGCTTATTAGGTAAAGGTCATAATGCAATGGCTCATCGGTGAAAGGATTCGAGGAGAAGTTAGTAATTTTATTAATTTACATTGAATATTTCTTGAATTGATGAACTAGGCTATTTCGTTCCAAATATAATAGTTCCCGCGAAACTAAGTAGGTTTAAGTAACGTTTCATGTTACATTAGGCTTCAGCAACGTTTCATGAATCATTAGGCTTAGCAACGTTTCATGAATCATTAGGCTTAGCAACGTTTCATGAATCATTAGGCTTAGCAACGTTTCATGAATCATTAGGCTTAGCAACGTTTCATGAATCATTAGGCTTAGCAACGTTTCATGAATCATTAGGCTTAGCAACGTTTCATGAATCATTAGGCTTAGCAACGTTTCATGAATCATTAGGCTTAGCAACGTTTCATGAATCATTAGGCTTAGCAACGTTTCAATAATCATTAGGCTTAGCAACGTTTCATGAATCATTAGGCTTAGCAACGTTTCATGAATCATTAGGCTTAGCAACGTTTCATGAATCATTAGGCTTAGCATCGTTTCATGAATCATTAGGCTTAGCAACGTTTCATGAATCATTAGGCTTAGCAACGTTTCATGAATCATTAGGCTTAGCAACGTTTCATGAATCATTAGGCTTAGCAACGTTTCATGAATCATTAGGCTTAGCAACGTTTCATGAATCATTAGGCTTAGCAACGTTTCATGAATCATTAGGCTCAGAAACGTTTCATGAATCATTAGGCTTAGCAACGTTTCATGAATCATTAGGCTTAGCAACGTTTCATGAATCATTAGGCTTAGCAACGTTTCATGAATCATTAGGCTTAGCAACGTTTCATGAATCATTAGGCTTAGCAACGTTTCATGAATCATTATATAACGAAGTGAATTTCTCCGTCATTTTTATCCGTGCCGGGGTTCGAACCCGGGTCCACTCATTCCGGAATGAGTTGCTCTACCAATTAAGCTACGCGGACGTTTTATTCTGATTCCTATCTGCCTTTATGTCGTGTGCTTCCTTCTGGCAGGTACGTCAAATCTCCTGGTACGTTACATCATCTCCCCCTTATTATTATTTTTTTCGAAGTGCTGGAGAAAGGATTCTCTTATTTTTCCTATCTCGCGGTGTGGAAATAACATCACACCAATGCGAGATTTTGAACGGTCGGGTCATCCGGGTAGTTCGGGCGCCATTATAACGAAATGAATTTCTCCGTCATTTTTATCCGCGCCGGGGTTCGAACCCGGGTCCACTCATTCCGGAATAAGTTGCTCTACCAATTAAGCTACGCGGACATATATTCTGATTCCTATCTGCCTTTATGTCGTGTGCGTCCTTCTGGCAGGTACGTCACATCTCCTGGTACGTTACAATTAGGCTTAGCAACGTTTCATGAATCATTAGGCTTAGCATCGTTTCATGAATCATTAGGCTTAGCATCGTTTCATGAATCATTAGGCTTAGCAACGTTTCATGAATCATTAGGCTTAGCATCGTTTCATGAATCATTAGGCTTAGCAACGTTTCATGAATCATTAGGCTTAGCAACGTTTCAATAATCATTAGGCTTAGCATCGTTTCATGAATCATTAGGCTTAGCAACGTTTCATGAATCATTAGGCTTAGCATCGTTTCATGAATCATTAGGCTTAGCAACGTTTCATGAATCATTAGGCTTAGCAACGTTTCATGAATCATTAGGCTTAGCAACGTTTCATGAATCATTAGGCTTAGCAACGTTTCATGAATCATTAGGCTTAGCAACGTTTCATGAATCATTAGGCTTAGCAACGTTTCATGAATCATTAGGCTTAGCAACGTTTCATGAATCATTAGGCTTAGCAACGTTTCAATAATCATTAGGCTTAGCATCGTTTCATGAATCATTAGGCTTAGCAACGTTTCATGAATCATTAGGCTTAGGAACGTTTCATGAATCATTAGGCTTAGCAACGTTTCAATAATCATTAGGCTTAGCAACGTTTCAATAATCATTAGGCTTAGCAACGTTTCATGCATCATTAGGCTTAGCAACGTTTCATGAATCATTAGGCTTAGCAACGTTTCATGAATCATTAGGCTTAGGAACGTTTCATGAATTATTAGGCTTAGCAACGTTTCAATAATCATTAGGCTTAGCAACGTTTCAATAATCATTAGGCTTAGCAACGTTTCATGCATCATTAGGCTTAGCAACGTTTCATGAATCATTAGGCTTAGCAACGTTTCATGAATCATTAGGCTTAGGAACGTTTCATGAATCATTAGGCTTAGCAACGTTTCATTAATCATTAGGCTTAGCATCGTTTCATGAATCATTAGGCTTAGCAACGTTTCATGAATCATTAGGCTTAGCAACGTTTCATGAATCATTAGGCTTAGCAACGTTTCATGAATCATTAGGCTTAGCAACGTTTCATGAATCATTAGGCTTAGCAACGTTTCATGAATCATTAGGCTTAGCAACGTTTCATGAATCATTAGGCTTAGCAACGTTTCATGAATCATTAGGCTTAGCAACGTTTCATGAATCATTAGGCTCAGAAACGTTTCATGAATCATTAGGCTCAGAAACGTTTCATGAATCATTAGGCTTAGCAACGTTTCATGAATCATTAGGCTTAGCAACGTTTCATGAATCATTAGGCTCAGAAACGTTTCATGAATCATTAGGCATAGCAACGTTTCATGAATCATTAGGCTTAGCAACGTTTCATGAATCATTATATAACGAAGTGAATTTCTCCGTCATTTTTATCCGTGCCGGGGTTCGAACCCGGGTCCACTCATTCCGGAATGAGTTGCTCTACCAATTAAGCTACGCGGACGTTTTATTCTGATTCCTATCTGCCTTTATGTCGTGTGCTTCCTTCTGGCAGGTACGTCAAATCTCCTGGTACGTTACATCATCTCCCCCTTATTATTATTTTTTTTTTCGAAGTGCTGGAGAAAGGATTCTCTTATTTTTCCTATCTCGCGGTGTGGAAATAACATCACACCAATGCGAGATTTTGAACGGTCGGGTCATCCGGGTAGTTCGGGCGCCATTATAACGAAATGAATTTCTCCGTCATTTTTATCCGCGCCGGGGTTCGAACCCGGGTCCACTCATTCCGGAATAAGTTGCTCTACCAATTAAGCTACGCGGACATATATTCTGATTCCTATCTGCCTTTATGTCGTGTGCGTCCTTCTGGCAGGTACGTCACATCTCCTGGTACGTTACAATTAGGCTTAGCAACGTTTCATGAATCATTAGGCTTAGCATCGTTTCATGAATCATTAGGCTTAGCATCGTTTCATGAATCATTAGGCTTAGCAACGTTTCATGAATCATTAGGCTTAGCATCGTTTCATGAATCATTAGGCTTAGCAACGTTTCATGAATCATTAGGCTTAGCAACGTTTCATGAATCATTAGGCTTAGCAACGTTTCATGAATCATTAGGCTTAGCAACGTTTCATGAATCATTAGGCTTAGCAACGTTTCATGAATCATTAGGCTTAGCAACGTTTCATGAATCATTAGGCTTAGCAACGTTTCATTAATCATTATGAGTTGTTTATGTCCAGTGCTGTTTCTTTACTTTGCATGAAATGTTTAGATGTCATCCTGAAATAAAAAATCTCCGACGTCATCCTGAGATTAAAAAAAATATGTATCAGTCGCACATTATTTTGCTGAAAAATCTTGTGGAATTACTATATCGATAACGACAGTTTTAGTGGCATGCATGGAATGTTCCTTATTTACTCATCAGATAAGAATTTTAAGTTTTTCCCTTTTCTTTTCTCCTCAACTTTTTTGGATGAAATAGGATATAATTTATATAAACTAAAATGCGTAGTGCCTACGCTAATACCGGTAAATTTGTGCAAAGCAGCAAATCCATTGATGTAAAAAGAAAAACTTAAAAGCTCTTTTATATCTAAATTAGTTTGTAGGTATGAAATAATCACCGAATTCATGGCTCCCATGGCTCATAAAGATTGTACGTTTTGATTTTTATCAAATGTTTTGCATTTACCGAAATTTATGACTTTTTTTCCGTCGATATTGTATTGTTACGAAAAATTAGAATCCTGATGTAACCTCGCTGCTGCTGCTAGCCAGTGGCATACCTGAAAATCTGAAATCCCCCTCCCCCCGCAAAAAAAAATTATCTTCGAGGCCTTTTGTGAAAATCTATTTTGCTCTCAAGTACTAAAACTTTTAAATTCCATATTATTAACTATAATTTACGGGCGTTTCAATAATTCAAATTCTTTGGAACCTATAGGTCTTTTTCATAAAACCAGAATTGCGACACTTGATTGCGGAAATGAAAATTTGTAACAGAAATGTGCACTTTGTGATTAAAATGATTGTCCTAGCTTTATATCAATACAAAGTATTGCAAAACACTTACGCCAAAATTAATCATATCATTCAAATTTTATTCTTTTAGAGAACTAAGGCCACAACACTCTTTGAAATGCCTTATGATCACACAGGCAAAACATGTAACGGCCATGTAACAATATCTAAAGACCTTTTCTGATTTATACGAAAATACAGATTATAAGTAAGCAAATACAAAACTTTTAGAACTGTGGCACAAAAAGAGTAAAATTACTTAAATTATTTACTCGATTATAAAAAAACACGCATAATGTCACAACGTTTTGCACATAGTAAAAGTTCTTCCTTTTGACACTGTCACATGTAAAAAAAAAAAAAAATACACGGGTCTCTATTTTTTCTGTTCCCGCGAAGAACACACTTCAGCTTATATTCTGAAGGATGCGTACTTATGTGCAAACAAGTGTAATATACACAGTCGAGTCACATTATTGTGACCACCTCCTACTTTTGACCTCAACAGCGCAGCGAAAGAAAGCATGTGTAGTGAGTTAGCTTGGAGGGTATATAAGGTGTGCTGTAGGCAATCTGAAAACATATCACTCGTTGCTGTCATGGATAAAAGGAGCGATTTATCAGATTTGCAATAAGGGATGATTATCGGCTTTCGGGCCAAGGGTGGCAGTATGTCTGAAAGAGCGCGGTTTGTGAACTGTTCGCGTGCTGCTGTCTTTAAAGTGTATCGTGATTGGAGAAATGGCACCATTGCGAATAAGCGACGTGAAAACTGCGGAGCACCACGTGCCATTGATGTGAAAGGTGAACGTCGGCTTCGAAGGTGCGTGTGGGCCGATCGACAAGCTACAGTGGAGCAACTCATTGGCCGAATGAACCAGAGGGCTACCGGAAGTGTGTCTAAAACGACAGAAAAACTGCGTATGGGGCTCCGAAGCAGACGGATGGTCACTGCGTATGGGGCTCCGATGCAGACGGATAGTCACTGCACCTATGCTAACGAAGGTGCATTCGCAGAAAAGGTTTACATTTGCACGGCAGTATCGTAATTGGACCTTTGCTGATTTGCAAAGGATTGCCTTCTCCGATGAGTCAGGTTTTCTGCCTCATCGAACGGATGGACGTTGTCATATAAGGCGATAAACATCGGAGAACAAACACTCTTCAACCATTGCTGGAAGAACACAAGCTGGTGGGGGCAGAGTTATGGTCTGAGGGAATATTTTCGTGGCATTCTCTGGGTCCACTGATACCTATGGAAGGCACTATGGACCGAATTCGTTATGAATCCATTCTTGCAGACCACGTACACCCATACATGCTGATTGCCTTCCCTGGCGCGGATGGGATCTTCCAGCACAACAATGCGACGTGTCATACAGCTAGAAATGTCCGAGAGTGGTTGAAAGAGCACGATGAAGACTATAAAGTACTTCCCTTGCCCCTTAATTCCCTAGACTTAAACACAATTGAGCATCTGTGGGACCACCTCGATCGTGTTGTTGGCTTTATGGATCCTCCACCACGCACCCTCCAGCAGCTGTCAGATGCACTGCACTCAGCATGGCTCCACATACCTGTGAACACCTTCCAGCACCTTATTGAGTCACTCCCAGCCCATCTAGCTGCTGTCCGCGCTGCACGCGGCCGTTACTCTGGATATTAGCTGGTGGTCACAATAATGTCACTTGACCGTGTATAACGTCTTATTCTCATTGATATAAAACTTTCATTTATTCAGCTGAAATTTCATTCGCATTCTCTTGTTATTATATGCACAGGAACTCTTCAACCGGTGAAAGGGGGCCTCAAGTCCCGTGAAATACTCTCTTTCCCGCCACCCAGTTTTTATAAACTAAAGCCAAAATGATATCTTGAAGATTTTATTCATTTGCAGGAAAAAAATTGCTTTTCTTTTTAATACTTCATTTAAACCTGTAACAAAAAATTCTTGGCTATTTCTTTAACAAGTTTCGTATGAGGTTCGCGCAAAAATTTTGAAAAATCCTTCTGCTGAGGCTCGAGACCCTCTCAGCTGTGAGCCCCCTCTCCACGCACTGCCGGGGTTGCGGGGCTATCAGTACGCCCATGCTGCAAGCCAAGATCGCAGTCACAGCTGCGTTTGTTATGACCCTAATGGTGACATCGCGAATCGAGGATAAGTACTGCTGGTACTCAAGACGGCTTTGGCACAGCACGACAAAATGCAGCCGGCAACGGGCAAAGACCATCCACAGTGCGACGAAAAGGCAGCCCGTTCGGGACGGAGAATTCTTACACAAAGCTCGCGATCCTTTCACTTACCTCCGACTATATTATAATTAATTGAGATCAGGTTCTTCCATCCTTTTACAGTTACTTAAAATTAAGAAAAATGAGGAAATGGATGATGCATATGCAATTGATCATCAGTACACAGGAAATTGTGGGGAGTGAATTTTCACATCCCCCTTCTGGGTACGCAATTATAGGAGTTCGTTAAAACCCCTAATAAACAAACAAGAAAGATGGCACCGAATTTCCGGTTGTAATGAGCACGTCTTTTGAATCCTTCCCGACACAAATAAAATATTTCAAAGTTATTCATAGTCAATGGAACCGGTTAGGCCGCCCCAGTGGCGCAGTGGTCTAAACGCTGACTTATGACCATTAGTCCGTGAAGGGTCCGTGTCCGAATCCCGGTGAGGCATGGATGCTGTGTTTGTCTTACAGCACTGGTTCTCTCCCTTCCCTGGAGTCAGTAGCTCTAAATTAGGGACGGGCGACTGCTTATCGCCCATTGAGATACTCACGGTGGTCGTTAAATCTTCGATAAAAACCCGCGCCGCAACGGTATACACAGCCATCCTGAACGATCTTTTTTTTTTTTTTTTTTGGAGGTTTAACGACCACCGTGAGCAACTCAATGGGCTATAAGCAGTCGCCCGTCCCTAATTTAGGGTCACTGGTTCCAGGGAAGGGAGAGAGCCAGTGCCGTAAGACAAACACAACATCCATGTCTGACCGGGATTCGAACCTGACCCCTTGCAGGGCGAATGATCAGAGGTCAGCGCCTTAGACCACTGCGCCACCGGGGCAACTGAACGATCTTCAAAAACACATTAAAACACGCAGGTTCCCCGCCATCTGGTAGGGTGTGGTCACAATGAGTCATCGCCTTTTCAGGAAAAACACTCCGGAGCATTTCTCAATGATCGAAGTCACTTGTAAATCAAACGGTCGTGTTTCTATGTAGAATGGAAAGAAAACAATAGTCGGTTCTTTGGGGAGAGCGCTACCTGGTGAGACACCCTGTATTAGTCCGATTTGAAAAATTCTTCTTGCATTGGGAAGCTGAGAATGATGATCCTTGATTTCGGGTTATTTTCCGATGCATAACTTCGCGCTAGAGGGCGTAAATGCACATTCTGTAGAATTCAAAATACATTTTATTCCATATCATCATCATCATTGTCAACCATTATCAATCCACTGCTGGATGAAGGTCTCCCAAGTTTCCTCCACAACGGTCTGTCTTGTGCCAGTCTCCTCCATGTCACCCCTGCATACTTTCGAATTTCATCCACCCATCTCCCATGTGGTCTTCTTCTGGGTCTTTTCCTGTCCCTTGGAATCCAATCTAAAATTTCGGCTGTCCATCGATGATCTGTCCTTCTGGCAGTATGTCCAGCCCATTGCCATTTCAGGGATTTAACTCTGATCATGATGTCTTCCACTCTTGTCATTTTTCGGATCCACGAGTTCCTCTTCTTATCTCTCCTGGTTACACCAAGTATGCACCTCTCCATGCTACTTTGAGTTGTCTGCAGCCTTTGTATGTCTCTTTTAGTTAAGGTCCACGTCTCTGCACCATACGTAAGCACTGGAAGGATGCATTGATCAAACACTTTTCTTTTAAGACATAATGGCATATTGCTCTTGAAAATTATGCTGTTTCTTCCAAAAGCTCTCCAGGCAAGTTTTGTACGCCGATTAATTTCTTCATCAATGTGACCCTCACTTGATATCTGCTGTCCAAGATAAACGTACGTGTCTGTTATCTCCAGCTTTTCTTCATCAATCGATAAATCTTCATTTCTTGTAAAAGCATTGAACATCACTTTTGTCTTCTGAAAGTTCATTTTTAATCCCACTTCTTTACTCTTGTCAGCAAGTTCCTGGATCATACTCTGCAGCTCTGATGGGCTAGTTGCAAAAATGACTACGTCATCAGCAAAACGAAAGTGGGTTAGATAATCTCCATTAATCTTTATCCCCTTGTTTTCCCAGCTCAGTGACTGAAAAACACCCTCCAATGTGGCATAAAAGAGCTTCGGAGATATGGTGTCACCTTGTCTCACTCCCTTTCCAATTTTTATGTGTGTTGTATTTTCAAACAGCCTAATCTTTGCACTTGCATTTTCATAGATGTTATTAATAATATTAATGTATGCATCTTCAATACCGCAGGTTTTCAGAGCCATTGTAACTGCTGATGGTTTCACCGAATCAAAGGCTTTTTCATAATCGATAAAAGCCATGCACAATGGAAGTTCATATTCCCTCGCTCTTTCAATTAGTTCTCTCAGCACATGGATATGATCTATTGTGCTGTAGCCACTCCTGAATCCAGCTTGTTCTCTCGGTTGAGCCATGTCCAGTGTTACCTTCAAGCGGTGTGAAAGAACTTTAGTGAAGATTTTATAAACTACTGATAGGAGGCTGATAGGTCTGTAGTTTCCGAGATCCTCAATGTCACCTTTCTTATGTAGCAGGATCATTGTAGCGGTGTTCCAATCCTCAGGAATCTTTCCTTCATTAAGGCATCGAGTGAAAATTTGGGCGAGTACTGTTTCGATTTCTCCACTTGCTTCTTGTATGATGTCTACAGTAATTCCATCTTCTCCTGGAGCTTTTCCCCGCTTCATGTTCTTGATTGCATGTGCAACTTCTGCTGGAAGGACTGGAGGAACACTGGTACTGGTATCTTTCATGATGTCTGGAGTGCATGTATCATCCCTTTCATATAATTTGGAGTAGAAATCTTTCACTCTTGTCAAAATTTCGCCTCTATTTCTTGTTACAGAACCATCTTCTTTTCTCAGTGCCATAATCTGTTTTCTTCCCTTACTGAGATGTCCCTTTGCTATCTTTAGGCTTTGGTTGTTTTCAATTGCTTTCCTCACTAGTTCACAGTTGAATTTTCTTACGTCTTCAGTGATACTTTTTCGTACTGTCTTGCATAGCTCTATATATTCCACTTTGGAAGTCACATCTTCTTTAGTTGTCCTCATCTCTCTTCTTTTTTGCATCAACATTTTCGTTTTTCCTGATAATTTATTTGCATGCAACTTGTTCTTAGACCCAGCTAATTTTGTTGCTGTTTCCATAAGAGCTTTGGTTACTTTTCTGTTAACTTCAGAGATATCCACTTCTTCCGATGTTAGGCCTTCTAAAGCAGAGAACCTGTTCTTCAGTTCCAACTTGAAGGTATTATGGTGTTTTTTAAGGTTGGTTATGTCAATAGATTTTGTTTGTCTTATGAGCTTGCCACGTTCAAGTTTAGTGTTGAGGTGCATCTTACATCTCACCAATCTATGGTCACTACCTGTGTTGAACTTGTTTAGCACACTGCAGTCTTCTATGACGAATTTTTTGTTACACATAATAAAATCAATTTCACTATATTTGCTTCTAAATATACGATTGAAAAAATTCTTGCCGCCCGCTGGCGCAGTGGTCTAAGCGATGGCTTCTGATCATTTGTCCGAAAGGGGTCCGGATTCGGATCCCGATGATGCATGGATGTTGTGTTTGTCTTACAGCACTGGTTCTCTCCCTTCCCTGGAAACCAGTAACCCTAAATTAGGGACGTGTGACTGCTTGTAGCGCATTGAGTTGCTCACGGTGTTCGTTAAACCTCCAATTAAAAAAAAAACAAAAAGGAACCGGTTATAAAATAAATCCCAACCGGATTTCTACAATCGATAAAACATCCCGAAATAGAAGCGCCTACTTACTTCCACCAGCGTCTAAATACTATGTTACGCAAATTAACAAATGGCACACAAAAAGTTTCTCTTAGCAGAAGGAAGATGTCAGAGACAAACATACTTTTTCAAAACGAACAGTAAACAGAAGAAATATAGAAGGAGACATGATGTGTATCCACGTCTTTCAGCGGAAGAATTTTGCATAATGGAAAAATTGAAAATAGGCGAAAAGTATTCTTCATGGCAAAAGCTTTGCTGAGGGAAAAGATTTTTTTTTTTTTTCTAGTGGGGCTTTAACGACCACCGTGAGCAACTCAGTAGGCTTAAACAGTCGCCCGTTACTAATTCATGGCCACTGGCTCCAGGGAAGGGGGACAGCCAGTGCAATAAGGCAAACAAAACGTCCTTGCCTCACCGGGACTCGAATCCGGACTCATCGCGGACAATAGTCAGTAGCCATCGCTTAGACCACTGCGCCACCCTGGCGGCTAAAAGAACTTTTCAAATAAGTCTTCTTGAGGCAGAAACAGCGTCAAAAAGGTTTTGACCTTTTCGCCCCCAAGCGGAAAAGCTATGCCTTGTTTAAAGAGAATAATGCTCCCCATCTTTATGGTAGCGGATGGAATGCAGTAAAAAAAGAAATTTCTCAATAGGGTTTTTAGAAGCGGAGATGCAGCTGCAAACAGGAGCACAAAAACGCCACCTAGCGACAGAACTGTGAACTACAAAACACCTCATATACAAACCTAAAGTATTCCACAAGGTAAATGGCACCTGGTGTTAAAATAATTTTTTGAATCGCACATTTAAGAGCAGAGATATTCGGCAAAACAAGTGAAAAGTTTGCGCTCCCTAGTTCAGAAATTGGGTATTATTTTGGGAAGGAAATACACACAAAGAGCTTTCATTGTTGTATCTGACAGAAAAAAAAAAAAAGAATTCAATCCGGTGTTTAGACCAGCAGATATTGCTGTAAACGTAAAGGTGAACTTGTGCGTAAGAAATATTTGAAATTATATGAGAAACACTTGCACGAGAAACGCTCTTCAGCAAAGAAAGAATTTTTCAAATCGGACTCTTAGAAGCAGAGATATCGACAAAAATAAGATATAAATCTATAAATCTACGCCCCCAGCGGAAAAGCTAGGCACTATTTTAAGCAGAGGTATTTCCAAAAGGTTTTCCAAAGTGAGCGGTATCGGTCCACGAAAGAATTTTTTCAATCGAATTTTCAGCAGCTCATATTTTGCTGCAAACACATCAGTAGCATAGATAAACGCTTACGCTACGTAGTGGCCAGACCATTCTTTACCAAAAATTAGAAATTATATGCAAAACATTTCCCATCAGGAGCTGTATCCCATGCAGGAAGATTTTTTAAATCGGAACTTTTAGAAGCGAAGATATCGTGGAAAGTGATATTTACCTTTTCTCTCCCTAACGGAAAATACATGCATTACTTGAAAACGAAACTGTATCTGAAATAATGTTCGATATAAATGGCATCGAAAGGAAAAACAATTTTTTTTTTTTGGATCGAGGTTTAACGACCACCGTGAGCAACTCAATGGGCTATAAGCAGTCGCCTCGTCCCTAATTTAGGGTCATTGGTTCCGGGGAAGGGAGCAAGCCAGTGCCGTAAGACAAGCACAACATCCATGCCTCACGGGATTCGAACCCGGACCCATCTGGGACGAATGGTCAGAAGCCATCGCTTAGACCACTGCGCCAGCGGGGCGGCAAGAATTTTTTCAATCGTATATTTAGAAGCAAATATATAGAATAAAATGTATTTTCAATTCTACGGCATCTGCATTTACGCCCTCGAGGAGCAAAGTTACATATCGGGAAATAACCCGAAATCAAGGATCATCATTCTCACACTTCAAGCTTCCCAATGCAAGAAGAATTTTTCAAATCGGACTAATACAGGGTGTTTCACCGGGTAACCAGGTACCCCCCCTCCCCCCAAGAACCGACTATTGCTTTCTTTCCGCTCTACATAGAAACACGACTGTTTGATTTACAAGTGACCTTGAACACTGAAAAATGCTCCGGAGTGATTTTCCTGATAAGACAATGACTCATTGTGACCACACCCCACCAGATGGCCGGGCACCTGCGTGTTTTTTCTGTGTTGTCGAACGTCGTTCGGGATGGCTGTGTATACCGTTGAGGAACGAGTGTTTTTTTATTGGGGGTTTAACGAGCACCGTAAGCAGCTCAATGGGCTATAAGCAGTCGCCCGTACCTAATTTAGGACCACTGGTTCCAGGGAAGAGAGAGAGAGAGAGAGCCAGGGCCGTAAGACTAAGGGAAGCGATGTCGAAAGGGGGAGGAAGACACCCTTATTTATAACCGGGGGCCAGAACCCCAAGGCCCGACGGCTTAACGTGCCCATCCGACGCACGGAGGATATTTAATGGTTCGAGCGCTCATACCTGCCTGGGATCGAACCAGAGATTCCTTCGTGACAGACACGAACGTTGACCACTAAGCCATACGGGGCCAAAGGACAACTTTAAAAGCGATTTGTCCTTAAATAACCCTTCCTATTCGGGATGATTGTTAAATCTTTCCCTTTCTCTCCCTAAAAAATGAAAAAGAGAAGTCTTCCTGTCTCACGAAAGGATGGAGGACCCCTTCGAATAGTGTATATAGTATTTTTTTTTTTTTTTTCGGAGCGGAGTGACAAATAAACGGAAGTTTTTGAAGATCCTTTTTTTTTTTTTTTTCGGTGCAAATTCATGCATTTTTTAAAACCTTTTTTTTCTAATGCTGCATTTTAACAAAAAAAAAAAAAAAAAAGAAATGAAACACTTTTGGGGAGGCCAAGGGCCCTTGCCACCCCTACTCCCATCTAAATACTCCCCCGAAACTAAAATTATAAACAGGAGATGAAATCAATGCATGTAAAAGAACAGAATTTTTTTAAAAATAATTTGTTTAAGTTTTGCGATGTCACTTTTTTATTCGCAAGGAGTGGGGTCCCTTTACTCTTTTCAGTCCGTCTCTCCGGATCTCATTGCTGCCTTTTGTTTTAAAACTTGAAAAACGTCCCCATATAAACGACGCTTAATATCTGTGTTATTTATTTATTTCACGATATCATGCAAGTCACACGTCAAAGGTCATCCTATTACGACAACCGAGCATTAATCGTCATTATAAATGCAGCGCGTGATATCATTCTTCCCAGTGATTTCTTTCTCCTATTCATTAAATTAAAATAATCAGTCTGGGTCTTGATAAAAGTCTTCCTGTCTCACGAAAGGATGGACCCCTTCGAATGCCGAGAAATGACGCAATTATTGTCGTTCGATAGCGCGTGCATGCTGCTATTCCCGTACACATAAACACATCCAGCGACACGTGGACGACCCTTCCCGGTTCAGGCGACGACGGTGTTACGTAACAAAAAACGTCCTTTCTCCCTATTGGTTGGCGCTGTGCTCGAGGCAAATCCCTGTTCGAGCGACCATTATGTAATAGGGTAAGAAGAAAAAGAAACGGAGGAATTTTTTAGTTCTCGTCTGGAGATACGCTGTATTATTCCCGCGAAATTGATCGTACAATGCAGTAGCGACATCTGATAGAGTATACAATGTTTCATTTGACTGGTGTGATGAAGCGCTTTGCGCAGGTGGAGCTATAGTTTCAGAAGTAGCAGAAAGAGAAGTAAATTACGTAACTCGCAATGTGCTTGGAGCATCCGGTTTCGCTCTTCTGACGAAAACTTTTTCGTGAAGGGGTAAATTAATTAATTTCTCCGTGCCATGTAATGCAATACTTGGCGACATAAAAATGTAAATTCTACTGTATTTTCAAAAATTTTCAATCTTCGCCTTTAAAAGGTCGGTAAAGGGTGGCATATATATATTATTTTATTTTCACAATTTTTAAGGGAAATTAGAATCTCTTGTTACGGTATCATAGGAAATAATGATGTGTGTACAATTAGTTATGCGCATACGCTGGTACTCTCCCCTGTTTTCGTGGCAAAATTCTTTCCTACGGTTTTCGTGGCAAAATTCTTTCCCTCTTAATGAGCTACCTCTCTCATCGCAAACAGTATGTCACTGTAAATAAAATAAACTCCGATCTACTTAATATTTCATGTGGAGTGCATCAAGGTTCGGTATTGGGACAGTTACTGTCCCTGTTATATATTAATGGCCTTCCTCTGTGCCTGCAATCAACTCATGCTTTGCTATACGCTGATAACACTGTCATTTTTCAAAAATGTCATGATTTGCATAAGTTACAGATAATGATCAATTATGATCTATCAAATTTATCTCATTGGTTATGCTCTAACAAATTATCACTTAATATTCTAAAAACCAGCGCCGTATATTTCCGAAACGTTCATAAAAGAGAGGACATAAATAACTTTCCAGTCAGGAATAATGATCTCCCCCTTAAAATTGTGGACAAAGTTCAGTATCTTGGTGTTTGGTTTGATGAATTCTTTAACTGGAATACGCATGTTCAGTTTGTTTTAAAAAAGTTTCCTTACAGGTTGGCCTGCTTAGTAAAATTAAGCATCTCTTCCCTATTAATGTCCTAAAAACATTTTACTATGCTTTTATTTATACCCATCTCTCCTATTGTCTGGAATCTTGGTATTCAAATATAAGTGCAAACAATAAGTTACGCCTGCTCAAATTACAGAAGAAATCTGTTCGCTATATGCTGAACACAGATTACATGTCTCATTCAAGACCATTATTTCTAAAACTAAATATTCTAAAAATTCATGAAATTTTTACCTTGAAACTAGGTATCATGTTTTTTCCAAATAATGCATCTTAAACTGCCTATTTTTCAATCTGACATCAAATATTTGGATAATTCCATCTTCACCAGATCTGTTGCTAATAACAAATTATGTCAGCCGTGTGTTAGACTTAATTATGGTTTAAATAGCATAACTGTATAAAGCCATTATCCTATGGAATAATCTTCCAGAGAGCATCAGATCCCTGGAAAATATCAAAAAGTTTTCCTTGTCTCTGCGAAATTACATTGTAAATCACCCTGATCTCCATAACGAATCTCAACCCTATCATTAAATTGTAGTTCCAAGCATGTTGCTAACAGTGGTGCTTCTGTTATAACCATCTTACTTGCTTTCATATATGCCATATGTTTTATTCTTTTTCTTACATCTGATAGGGGGAATCGCCTTACAACCAATGTGTTCAGATTCCTCCTGGTGTATTGCATTTTCATATAACTGTAAGTTTTAAATATGTGCAATAAATAATTGTATGTTATTGTATTGTATCGTTTACGGCTATAGCTCTGCGTTCGGGTCTTCTGGTTTTCTCCCATCTGTAGATCCAGAATCCTTATATTCTGGTGACTTGTAGCCTCTGTTGCCCAACGAGGATTAAATTTACATAGCTGAACTAAAATGCTTAACTACCGTATTTTTCGGCTTAAAAGGTGGTGAGATTTTTTTCTTCAGAAGACAGTAAAAAACTGAGATTGGGTCCCTTAAATTTATGGGGACGCAACCGTACTGTTTATCTATCTAGATCAGGGGTTCCCAAACTTTTTCAGACCGCGCCGAACTTCATATGTCACATTTTCCGTGCGACGCCCTTGTACCCAAAATTAACAAAAAAAAAAAAAAAAAAAAAAAATGCCCAAATTCGAGTTTGTGGCATTTTTTAAAAGAAAATAGTCATTTACATTACTATCTTGTATTCTTTTCAATGTAAAAATACAAAATTAGAATAAAATTACAGAACTGAATGAGAAGAAATTGATGAGATAGGCATATTTTCACAATGGTAACACTCTTCATTTGGCTTTTCATTTTTACAGTCATTTTAGAAACTACATAACACAGGTTATAACATAACCCTTTCTCGTGTGCGAGATTGGTGTTACGCTATGTCTAAAACCATGACTAAGGAAATGTTGAACTAAATGAGAATACGATGCAATAGTTGCACGGGATAGCTCTAATTAAGGTTTTACGGCCGGACGAAACATATACAGAAGCCAAACTTACGATAACCTCTTATTGGTCCAGCGATGATTGATGAAATCCACAATATAGCACTGTGAGTTTTTTCACTTCACATATAATATCGTAAACTCTAGCTTAACAACGATCGAACATATCCACACACACACACATACACACACACATACACTAAGCAACTGCTGTATCGTCCTTTTTATCTATCGTTCTTATCACATTCATACGTCACTCTCTCTCTGACCTCAAAAGTGTTGCCAACCTCATTCATGGGAGAGAGCAGATATCACGTTAGGTTTGGAAAGTGCAAAAGAGAACAAACTCAAATTTACGTAGGAAAAGGAACTAAAAATGAAAGTTAAATTAGAATATACGTCACAAAGTATTTGCGTCTTAACGTGATGGGGGAGCTTGTTTCTCGTCACACAAAAAATTGAATCTGGGGACGCCGCCCTGGTGGCACAGTGCTCTACGCGATGGCCTCTGAACATTCGTCCGAAAAGGGTCGGGGTTCGGATCCAGGTGAGGCATGGATGTTGTGTTTGTCTTACGGCACTGGCTCTCTCTCCCTTCCCTGGATCCAGTGACCTTAAATTAGGGACGGGCGACTGCTTATAGCCCATTTGAGTTGCTCACGGTGGTCGTTAAACCTCCAATCAAAAAAAAAAAAAAAAAAAAAGAATTGTGACGTACCTACCACCAGGACGCACACGACATAAAGGCAGATAGCAGTCAGAACGAACGTCCGCGTAGCTTAATTGGTAGAGTGACTTATTCCGGAATGAGGGGACCCGGGTTCGAGCCCCGGCGTAGACAAAAATGAACGAGAAATTTACTTCGTTATAATGACGCCCGAACTTTCCGGATGACCTACCCGTTCAAAATCTTGCAATGGTGGGATGCTCTTTTCACACCGCGAGAGAGGAAAAATAAGAGAATCCCTTCTCCAGCGCTTCAAAAATAAATGTGTGTGACGTTGCATTCCACACACCAGATTGACTGGGAGTTCTCAGGTGCACGTTCTACGGCGGATGGCTGCCTGCAACGTTTCATGGTCACGGCTGACCCGTGGGCCATACCCCCTGCCCTCTTTCGGGGGGGGAGATGTGACGTACCTGCCAGCAGGACGCACACGACATAAAGGCAGATAGCAGTCAAAACGAACGTTCGCGTAGCTCAATTGGTAGAGTGACTTATTCCGGAATGAGGGGATCCGGGTTCGAGTGGACAAAAATGACGGAGAAATTTACTTCGTTATAGAATCTGGGGATAATGTTCGATACAGCTACGCGGACTCCTTCTTAACGTTAACTTTGCTGCTATATCTGGATTTTATATGCTGCCAAAGCTGAAAATCCTGCGTCGCAAGATGTTGCAAAAGGAATAATTACTCTCACTGCCACACTGTTCCACTCCTTTGCCGCTGTTTCCGTATAAGATTAATTCAGATTTCACTTTGTTCCACTCCTTTGCCACCGTTTAGTAATAATATTACTATAACGGCCACACTGTTCTGCCACTCCTTTGCCACACTGTTCCAAAACTGTGGCAGAGTTCCGGAAGAGAATGTCATTTTCAGTGTGGTGGAGTCTGAAGAAATGTCTATTAACTGTTCCTGCTCAGCAGTAATGAAGGTTGATGGTGGATCTGCGCTAAGCGGGTCTGTAGCCCACTTATGTTTTTTTTTCTTTTTTTTTGATTGGAGATTTAACGACCACCGTGAGCAACTCAATGGGCTATAAGCAGTCGCCCGTCCCTAATTTAGGGTCACTGGCTCCAGGGAAGGGAGAGAGCCAGTGCCGTAAGACAAACACAACATCCATGCCTGACCGGGATTCGAACCCGGACCCCTTACGGACGAATGATCAGAGGCCAGCGCCTTAGACCACTGCGCCACCGAGGCGGCCCACTTATGTTCATCTGTTTGTGGAGGAAAATATTTGTCGAACTGAAAGCTGAGTTGATATAGATGCTCCAAAATCACAGATTTCAATTTCGCACTTAATAGCATCTCGTTTTCTTGTATACACTTGTGTAACTTACGAAAACATTCAAAATCAGGTGATTTCGTATTGCTCTTCCTCAGAAGTAGCTTTCTTTTGAAAGCGCTTTCACAACAAGAAAAATGATGTGTTCTCTTTTTTCTTTCATATTCTCTCTTACAATTCATTCTTTAAAATATGTACACCCCTTGAAAATTTGCGTGTTGCGTTTCACTATAAATTTTAAGTTTTAATTTTTTCCTTATAGTCGCGAAGCCCCGGACCAACACCGGCGACGCACAGATTGGGAACCTCTGATCTAGACGATGTAATAAGGGTTCCTGGACCCCCGTAACTACCACATTGGTCCAGGAAGCCTTATTACATCGTCTAGATGGATAAACAGTATGTTTGCTCCCATAAATTTAAGGAACCCAGTGTCAAAGTTTACAGACTTTGCGTTGTGTTTTTATGTAGATCCGTTACGAGGTATTTGCAAAAAAAAAAAAAAAAATGCCGCACGTTTTGATACAGAAAAATATGCACAGCCTATAACAGTTTGCTACACAGGATTAAGTGCTTAATATGTTTATTAAAAGAAACAAAAACTACGTTGAATCAGTTACAGCCTTTAGGTGGAGGCCAAATAAAAGTTAACATAAAGCAAAAGGATAAGATTAGTTATGTTTACTGGTCCATGCTGTTTAGGCCTCTTACACCCCTGAGCTTAAAGTTAAGATAATTTCTCCGATTTACCTACAAGGAAGAATAGCGACCGTGCATACGTATATGTTAACGGCAGTGGGTGAAAAACACGCATTGTACAGAATGCCTAGGGAATCTATAGAATGCGTGACTTTTTTAGCCAAAGTATGAAATAGTTATGTTATTTTAATATTGTACACTGAAGAGCAATTGAATTAGAGACAGCTGGCGTTATGCAAATGTGGCACTGTGGGCGGCCCTGTAAACGGAAACGACATGACGTATGCAGCGATCTGGCAATATAAGGAGTGGTGCGACGAGAATCAGTAAGAGTCGGACGCAGTATGGGTAAGACGAAGGATCTAAGCGCATTTTATCGTGGGAAAATTGTCGGGGCCCGACGAATGGGTCACTCCATCTCGGAAGTCGTGCAGGCACTGAGATTTTCACGAGCCAGTTTGTCACGGGTGCACCGCGAGTACATCGAATCCGGTAAAACCATCCCTGCAAGGATGGATGAGCGGGGTCATCGTCGGCTAGAAATCACTTGGCAATTTAACGCTGGTGCACAAAACCGTGTAAGCAGCCACACCATCCAGAACCATCTCCTCGCTATGGGATACAGAAGCCATCGTCCCACGAGGGTACCGCTGCTGACCGCACATCACAGGGTGCAAAGATTAGCATGGGCGCGGGAACATCGCCACTGGACCCTAGACATGTGGAAAAATGTTGCCTGGACTGTTGAATCGAGATTCACGTTGGTACATGCGGATGGCAGGACACGAGTACGGCGCAAACTACATGAAGCGATGGATCCTTTTCGCCAGCAGGTTACTCTTCAAGCTGGTGGGGGTGGCATTCTCGTCTGGGAACTGTTTAGGTGGACTGAAATTGGACCCCTGGTACGTGTGACATCGTCCCTCACTGGTCAACGTTACCGGGATATCCTGGACGACCATTTGCTCCCGTTTGTGCGTCTTCAACATCCCACTGGGGACCTCATCCTGCAACAAGACACTGCACCATGCCATCGCTCCCGAATTGTATCAGAATGGTTGGATGAACACTCCACTGACGTGACCTCGCTTCCTTGTCCAGCTATGTCACATGACCTCAATCCCATCGAACACATCTGGGATTCTATCGAGAGAGATGACCCCCTCCATCAAATCATCGTGAACTGCAGGAGCTTGTTCAGGGGTCGTGGATCCGTATGGCTTCCCAACGCTTCCGGTGTCTTGTCGAGTCCATGCCGAGACGAATCGCCGCCGTCATCAGGGCGAAAGGTGGTGCTACACGTTACTAGACAGGTATCTCTAATTCAATTGCTCTTCAGTGTATAAGGAACATTTGAAAGTACACTCACGGACAATGAAATTTGCGCACCTAAATGAAATCATGTTACAACCGCGAAACTTTGCAAATAGTTAAAATGCGTGCTGGTATGCAAATAATCCACGTTTGCTGCGAGTGCGCATGCCCGCACACCCTGTGGTGGAGCTTTAAGTACGAACCGGCTGGCTTATAAACCGGCGTGTAGTCGATGCTCCATGAAAGCGAAAAGTACCGGCCGACGCAAGCAAGAGTACAGAGTGAAAAGAATGCCGGGTAAACGCCAGAGACGTAGATTTACACAACTTACGGACTTTGAGTGAGGCCTGATCATCGGGCTGAAAACCGCAGGGTGGTCGGCGCGCCATATAGCCCGCCACGTGGATGGTTCTGACGATACCGTCCGACTTAGTTGGGAGCAGTGGATACGTGACGGCACGACGGATCAGGATCATCACCGGTAGAGGGGATCGACGGATCGTGCGCCAGGCACGAACGTATCCCACGGGGACCCGGTCCACTATACAGGCAGATGCTGAGGCTCCTGTGTGCCCACGAACCATTTCCGGGCGATTCGCGGGAGCGAATCTGTGATCCCAGCGCCCCTTACGTGTGCTGTCATTAACACCGGAACATCACCGGCTCCGTGTGCAGTGGTGCCAGGTCAGAGCGACGTAGAACGCCACAGACTGGTGACCGGTGGTGTTTAGCGATGAGTGCCGCTTCGTTTTGGGGACAGATGAAAATCGTGTCTGGGTGTGGAGGTCTCCGGGTCAACGACACAATCCCAGCCTCGCTATCGTGCGCCACATCTGCCCCACTGCAGGCATTGTGGTCTGGGGAGCCATTGCCTACGATAGCCCATCATCTCTAGTAGTTTTACGTGGAACATTGACGGACCAGTGGTATCTGGATGAGATCCTAAGGCCCCGGGGGCTCCCATTCCTGGTCGGGATTCCAGGTGCGCTATATCCAGCAGGATAATGCTCGTTCGCACATGGCTCGGGTTGCCCAGGACTGCCTATGTCATGTCCAGACACTTCCATGGCCTGCGCGGTCCCCGGGCATGTCCCGTATTGAACATGTGTGGGACCAGTTGAAACGCCAGCTGCCGCCGTACCGCACTACCCAGGATTTGGAGCACCCGGTCCAACAGGTGTGGGCCAGTCTGCCGCAGGACAACATCAGGCGTCAGTTCGCCTCCACGCCGGACCGTATTGCAGCATGTATTGCCGCACGAGGCTGTGCGACGCGCTATTGAAGTTGACCGGACTGCATGTCACATATCCTTCTCTAATTGTCCTGCAGCTCTGTTTTTGCCATCAAGTGTATCATTCATCTGTATCATTACGTCCATAAAATTTCCGTTCAATCTGATGCTTCCTTCTTGGTGCGCAAATTTCATTGTCCGTGAGTGTATTTCATTTTGATTCTTTAGGGTGCTTAATAATGCTTGAATTTTGCTTTTGATCATTAAAAAGTGCTTCATTATTCTTTTGCGCATGTAGTATTTTCTTCAGTTAGTGTTTTGATATATTTTATTTATTTTCTTGAAGTTAATAAGTGTGTAATAATGATATTTTATTACAGTAAAAGATAACGTGCTTAATTTTTATTTATTTCTTGAAAATAAGAGTACGAACCGTGAGCAACCATTGATGACAGATTTTTCTTTAAGCCCCCCTTAAGCCCCCTCCCCCTAACGTGACATTTCTAGTTACGCCATTGCCTTATCGACGTCAGGAATAGGAACTCGAACATTGTGGCCCCCAAAGATGTCGGAGGAATTTTTTTTTTGTCAGAGTCCATTTTCATTTTTTTAACCTGTATTTCCAAATTTAATTTACATTCAATTTTGCGAGCACTGAAAGTCACGTGCCTCGCCACGTGAATAAAAAATTGTCACTGGCGGGAGAATTTTTACTTTGCCGATTTGCCTGGGAACCGTGAAATTTTAAGCGTTTCATACTTTGACGTCCCATTTTCGGCATTCTAGGCATTTTGTACAATGCCTAATTTCAGACACTGTCGGTAACATATACACTATCTACCAACAAGTAATTGGACACCTGTGATAGCAAAGGAAAACGAAGTTTATTCACCTTCAATAGTTGGTGGAGCCTCCACGAGCGGCGATTACAGCTGCGACCCTCCGGGGCATACTCTCAACCAGGCGTTGTACGACGGCTAGCGGTATTTTCTTCCACTCGGCTTGGAAAAGACAGGTCAGTTCCTTCACCGATTTTGGACGGTGCGGGTACCCCTTAAGTCGACGCTCCAACTCGTCCCAAAGGTGCTCGATAGGATTAAGGTCCGGGCACTGCGCAGACCAGTCCATTCGATTCACCCCATTGTCACCATACCAAGCCAGGGTGGACCTCGCAACATGACATGTGGCATTGTCATCCTGAAAGAAACATGGGTCCACCCTGTAAAACTGCCACAACGTAGGAAGCGCATGGTCATCCAAAATGGTGCAGTAGGTCTCGGCGTTGAGTCTACCAGGAATTGCGACCAAGTCCCGTGCCATACCAGGAGAAACACCCCATAGCATAATTCCACCGCCACCGAACTTCACAGTTGGCACATTACATTCCGGCAGGAGGCGTTCTCCAGGCAGACGCCAAACCCGCACCCTGCCATCCGAACGGTAGAGGGTGAACCTTGATTCGTCGCTCCAGAGAACCTGTTTCCACTGTTCAACGGTCCACTGTCGACGTTCTTTGCCCCACATTAGCCGAGCAGCGCTATTGGACTTGGTGATCAAAGGCTTGTGGGCGGCAGCACGTCCATGATAACCGAGCAGATGGGCTTCCTTAGGGATGGTATTCATCGAAAGAACACTCCCGGATGCCTGTTGAAACTCCTCGCGGATGTGGCCCATCGATTTGGTGCGGTTCTTCCGAATTTCTCTGGCCAGCACCCGTCGGTCTCTAACTCCCAGTTTTGTGGGTCTGCCGTGTCGGGGCACATTCCAACAGTCACCTCTCATCTTCCACTTCTCGTAGGCCACTGTCGATTTTGGGTACTTCAACTCGCTGGATATGTCACGTATGGATCGGCCATTTCTATGATACCCGACGATTACACCTTTCTCGAAATCAGAGAGCTCCGAACTGCGTGGCATCTTGCATGCGACTGGCTGCGTTGTTGTTTCCCACACGATATTTAACGGCGGCGGCCTTGACGTATATCAGGACCGCAGATATCGTCGATTGCAAGGGTGTCCAATTACTTTTTGGTAGATAGTGTATATACCTACAACAACTTCAGAACTGAAGTTGGAGAGAAAAATATCATCCTGCCTTACGTCAGCTGAAGACTCCGTCGTGGCGTACGGTGAAGACTCAGTCCCTCAAGGATTATCTACTGACGTCCGGCTGCGACAAGGCACATCTCTGTCATACAGAGTCTACTAAAAGTGCCCAAGATCTACCAATATCTCGATGTGTTCCATTATGTAAACTTCTTACCGTTACTTCTTACTACCTTCTTCCGAGTTCAAACTCCCGACTAAGCTGTTTACCGGCCTTCTTTCGTTTCGTTGTTTTTGTGTATATATGCTGAGTCCCTTTAATTTCCTGCGTGGTCTGGGCATGCTCTCTGTCCCTCAAGAGTTTTCCGCCTAGGGCCTGGATTGATCAGCTGAGCTGACCGGTGCTTGGCCCTATTGATTATTCGGTGGCCCAATAGGCCACTGAGCTACTCGATAGTACCATCTGGTGTTATTTATGGGCAGGTGATGTTTTCCGTACTTTTAATCGGACATAATTTCTATGGGTCTGGTGTATAGCAAAAGATTACGGCGGCTGACCTATGACAGAATTATGACTCTCTTGTGACACTTCGATGTATTTTACATTTGCTAGAGCCTACTTCAAAAAGATACTGTTGTAAAACGTTAGCTTTACTATTCATCTAACCTGGATTCGAACTTAAAATGGGAATCTTTAGATACCAGAGACCTTTTGTCCAGCACCAACACTGACACTTGAGACGGCTATTGCTTAAATTTTGTGAATACCTTTCTTCTTCCCACGGGAGTGAAAAGAAGAGAAATTCCCTGTTCATTCCCATGGGTGTACGAGGGGAACGCAATAAGCTGCCTTGACCACCTGGATTCTATGCTCCGACGGGGGGAATAGGGGTATGAAACAGAAAAGGGAACCAGAAAAAAAAAATTAAATAGAAATAAAATAAAAAGTAACTTACGCCTGGTACCTTTTACTAATTGAGCGGTAAAACAATGTGGCACGAAATGCGAAGTATTTCTGCGGCAACAGAAATCTAGGCCTCGACATATACGCCACATCGACTTATCTATTGAAATTTCTCAATGAGAAAAAAAAATATGGGTCCTTAAATTCGATCGTTATCCAAGCAGCCTAAAAGAAACCATTCCGAAAGCGTACGAAACGTTGTATTTCGTTCACTAAAAACTTGTTCGAAAGCTGTTGAAACTGGATATTTCCGTTCGACAGAAACATTAAAATCGTCGTAACCGATTTGCAGGGGCAGCTGTCGTATGTTAACTGCACCCCTCGCGATCCCTCCGGTACTCCGTGGGTAGCATTCACCACTGGTTTTTCAAAGCCGTCAGAACTATAACTGATGCATTTCACTTATCTCACAATAACAAACCTCTGAAACACGTCGCTGCCACGCAGTTGATTGGCTGGTGACAATTGCGTCGACAGCCGGAGGCGCATGCGCTTTACGAATAGCAATGACCAGCTACAAGTGAAGGCAGTCCTTTAGAGATCTACCAAACTCTCAATTGAATCTCTCAACTGAGTTAAAATTAACTATTGCTTTCATTTATTATTCTTATCTTAGTTTACTTCATGTTTCCGATTGAAATCAAAAGCTCCTTTGGTTTCTAATTTCATCGAATTCTGTGAGAAAGCAGGGAATCGTAACTCACGCTGGGGAAGGAATACCGCAGCGTCAGTCCGTAAGCAAAAAATAAACTTACGGAATTCAACTTTTTGCGGAAAAGGAAAAAAATATATATATAGTCACAGAATTTCGGAAAATTAACTGCATATGTTCTAGCCTCGTCTTATACTGATGATCGACTTATCTATGGATGAAGATAAAGAAAATGGGAAATTCAACACATGCTCCATATCAACTTATAAGCCGAAAAATACGGTATGTGTCTCTTGCTAATGCTCGAAGTGAACTTCGTTGCACATAAATCACACTTTGTCAAAGTGATGACCAAACGACCAAGAAAAGAATCAAAATGGTCAAGTCACTCATACATTATATAAAACCTGTATAATAGGCTACGTCTGTCCCTAACACTCTGACATCAACGCTCTGGCGTCATTCAGTACTTTCAGCGCCATCTGCTTTTATCCGGTCGCCGAAATCGGAACTAACCTCACCGCTATCACATGATACGTAAAATCAAGGAGAAATAACGGAAAATAAAATAAAGTTAGTAAGACAAACGACTTTATCTCCGGCAACTTGCAATTGCTACAACTGTAACGACGTTTGATCTGGTACGTAGGTGTTATGTCGTGTTTTATTTCCTTTTCTTTGCATTGCAGAATAATTTCATAAAAAGGAATAAAATTGCAGAGTAAGTTCATAAAAAAGAAATAAAATTTCAGAGTAATTTCATAAAAAGGAATCAGCGTTATTTTGTTTCATAAAAAGGGACAAGTAAAATTGTAAGAAAGTATCTGCCGGCGTAGTTTTGATTCACTGCGATGGAAATTTAAAAATTTATTGGTTCCGTGAAATTTTTTCTTTGTAGTACAAGATTGAAGAAGATAAAGCTGAAAGTAAACGTCGCTTAAATTAAGAACGACAACGGCAATAGCGTGCAAACCAATCTTCTAATACACGATTCGTGTTATAAAAATTTCAGTCACAGCTTTTTCACTCGTGCAGAGCACGGGCTATGAGCTACACTATCTACCAACAAGTAATTGGACACCCCTGCAATCGACGATATCTGCGGTCCTGATACACTTCACGTCCGCCGCCGTTAAATATCGTGTGGGAAACAACAACGCAACCAGTCGCATGCAAGATGCCACGCAGTTCGGAGCTCTCTGATTTCGAGAAAGGTGTAATCGTCGGGTATCACAGAAATGGCCGATCCATACGTGACATATCCAGCGAGTTGAAGTACCCAAAATCGACAATGACCTACGTGATTGGCAAGTGGAAGATGAGAAGTGACTGTCGGAATGTGCCCCGACCCGGCAGACCCACAAAACTGGGAGTTAGATACCGACGGGTGCTGGCCAGAGAAATTCGGAAGAACCGTACCAAATCGATGGGCCACATCCGCGAGGAGTTTCAACAGGCATCCGGGAGTGTTCTTTCGATGAATATTATCCGTAAGGAAGCCCATCTGCTCGGTTATCATGGACGTGCTGCCGCCCACAAGCCTTTGATAACCAAGTTCAATAGCGCTGCTCGGCTAACGTGGTGAAAAGAACGTCGACAGTGGAAACAGGTTCTCTGGAGCGAAGAATCAAGGTTCACCCTCTACTGTTCGGATGGCCGGGTGTGGGTGTGGCGTCTGCCTATAGAACGCCTCCTGCCGGAATGTATTGTGCCAACTGTGAAGTTCGGCGGCGGTGGAATTATGTTATCGGCGTGTTTCTACTGGTATGGCACGGGTCCCTTGGTCGCAATTCCTGGTAGACTCGACGCCGAGACCTACTGCACGATTTTGGATGACCATGCGCTTCCTACGTTGTGGCAGTTTTACGGGGTGGACCCATGTTACTTACAGGATGACAATGCCACCTGTCATGTTGCGAGGCCCACCATGGCTTGGTATGGTGACAATGGGGTTAATCGAATGGACTGGCCTGCGCAGAGCCCGGACCTTAACCCTATCGAGCACCTCTGGGAGGAGTTGGAGCGTCGACTTAAGGGGTGCCCCCACCGTTCGAAATCGGTGAAGGAACTGACCCGTCTTCTCCAAGCCGAGTGGAAGAAAATACCGCTTGCCGCCGTACAACGCCTGGTTGAGAGTATGCCCCGGAGGGTCGCAGCTGTAATCGCCGCTCGTGGAGGCTCCACCAACTATTGAAGGTGAATAAACTTCGTTTTCCTTTGCTATCACAGGTGTCCAATTACTTGTTGGTAGATAGTGTAGTTCATTAATGATTATATTCGTTCGTCAGTCTCATCGATCTCAATTCCAGTACTTAAAAATATACTGTCCAACAACAAGGATCCTCGTACATAAATCTCATCACATATAGATCGCTTACAGGGGTTTATCAAAATAATGGAAACACTGTTTGTGGATAACTTTTTTTATTAATAAGCTGTAAGCCCACCTCGGGCTTTCAAAACAGAAGCAATTCAACTTGGAATATACTTATATAAGTCATGTACTGCACGTACGATATTGAGAATTGGGACCATTCTTCTTCTTCTTGGTTACTCAGTCCAAGGACTGGTTGTTCAGTAGATGTACTATGTCTCACCATTCCTCTCCATTCTTCGTCGTTCTTTCCAAGTCATAGTATGTCCTAGTATTGGTGTCTTCTTCTTGGTTACTCAGTCCGAGGACTGGTTGTTCAGTAGATGTACTCTGTCTCTCCATTCCTCTCTATTCTCCGTCGTTCTCTTCAAGTCATAGTATGTCCTAGTATTGGTGTCTTCTTCTTGGTTACTCAGTCCAAGGACTGGTTGTTCAGTAGATGTACTCTGTCTCTCCATTCCTCTCTATTCTTCGTCGTTCTCTTCAAGTCATAGTATGTCCTAGTATTGGTGTCTTCTTCTTGGTTACTCAGTCCAAGGACTGGTTGTTCAGTAGATGTACTCTGTCTCTCCATTCCTCTCTATTCTTCGTCGTTCTCTTCAAGTCATAGTATGTCCTAGTATTGGTGTCTTCTTCTTGGTTACTTAGTCCGAGGACTGGTTGTTCAGTAGATGTACTCTGTCTCTCCATTCCTCTCTATTCTTCGTCGTTCTCTTCAAGTCATAGTATGTCCTAGTATTGGTGTCTTCTTTTTGGTTACTCAGTCCAAGGACTGGTTGTTCAGTAGATGTACTCTGTCTCTCCATTCCTCTCTATTCTTCGTCGTTCTCTTCAAGTCATAGTATGTCCTAGTATTGGTGTCTTCTTCTTGGTTACTTAGTCCGAGGACTGGTTGTTCAGTAGATGTACTCTGTCTCTCCATTCCTCTCTATTCTTCGTCGTTCTTTTTAAGTCATAGTATGTCCTAGTATTGGTGTCTTCTTTTTGGTTACTCAGTCCAAGGACTGGTTGTTCAGTAGATGCACTCTGTCTCTCCATTCCTCTCTATTCTTCGTCGTTCTCTTCAAGTCATAGTATGCCGTAGTTTGGGTGCCTTGGAGTAACTGTTCCACGAAACTATTCCTTGGCTGTCCTCCTCCTCTCTTGCCTTGAATTTTCCCTTCCAAAACTTTCAGAATCGGGCCTCCATGGCGCAATCTGTGTCCCATCCATAACATTCCTCTTTTTTTAACAAGTTGAGCAGATTCCTGGGTTCTCCCAGAGGAATGGGGCGAAAGAGTACATTTATTAAGCAATCAGTCCACGGACTGAGTAACCAAGAGTCAGTTATTTGATTAATCAAGCCGCGGATGGCTTAGTTGGCAACGTTAATGACTGTTACGAAAAAGTCTCAGGTTCGATCCCAGGCAGGTATGAACGCTGGAACCACTAAATATACCATCAAACAAAGATCTTCGCTCTTTCCATGTTTATAAGTGAGTCCCGGAAAAATTCTCATTGGCCGCCACCGGGAGTCGAACCCAGGGTCTTCCAGTTACGCGCCGGATATGCTTCCGCTACACCACAGCGGCCTCGAATTCCTCCAGACTCACACACGCTAACTGCCAAGCCAAGTTGGCAGGGTGCTTCTTGGAGCCCCGCACACTGCTGGGGATTCACCAAAGATGGTAAGCTACAATGGAAGAAGTAATTAGAAGGCGAATGAATATGTAATACAGACATTTAACGTGGACCAAGGGCATCAAACAAAGATCTTCGCTCTTTCCATGTTTATAAGTGAGTCCCGGAAAAATTCTCATATATATATACTAAAAATACGCAGTGCATCGGATGGGCACGTTAAGCCGTCAGACCCCGGGTTATGAATAAGGATTTCTTTCTCCCTCTTTCTACCTCGCTGCGGTGTGACTTTCCTGTCGGGCTCTGAAGCCCAAATATCCTAGCTTCCTATTTCTAAGGGTTGTTTAAGACCTGAGGTCAGACATTCCCTTCCTAAAATCCTCTACATAAAGTCTCTAATTTAGCTAATCAGTTAACCAATTAAAACTGCAGCTAAAAGAGTTTAAAACTGTACATACGTTTAGCAGAAATGAACATTGCGGCGAAATCCCCGCTCGGTGAAGTGAACATTTCGGCAAAACGACCTTTCGGTAAAATGTACATTTTGGTCAAGTGAATTTCGGTGAAGTAATCTTTTGTTCACATGAGCGATTTTCGAACCGCTCTTAAGATTTTGATTTTTTTTTTTTTGAAGCAGACAAAACAACCGTGCAAAAGCGGATAAAGTTCCAGACGCCTTTCAACAAACAGAAACGATATTCTGGTGGCTTCAGCTGACAGACGACTTATCATCAGAGAAAAGCTGTAGAATAAGGAATTCCCTTTTCTCTTACTAGTCCATTTTGTTTAAAGATTTAGGCACGAGACGCATCTTTTATTCGAGTTCGTCTCACGTCTGGTAAATGAGAAGCAGAAAGAAAGAAAACTTCTCGGTTTTTACTTCTGAATTCCTGGAATGAGCAGAAACAGACGAAAATCCCCAGCTATGTCTACAAGAGATTTTTTCCTATTACCAAAAGTGTAAAACCCTAGAAAGTCAAAGCATTAGTCGCTATGGCAATGATCAAACAAAATATGACTCAGCCGTTCTCTTGGTTCCAACACCTGAATCTGAAATGCGCTTTTTGTTGTGGAAGAAACTGTGGAATAATTGTGTCCGTACAGAACGATGCTGCCTTCTAGAAATGTTAGCTACCCATTGTTGCAATTAAGTTTTTGCCTTGCAGGTTCAATCCAAATACATGTATGCTCAGACTTCGTATGCGAGTAATAATTCGAGATGTTTTTCATTAATCAACATGAGAAAAAAAATTTACTAGAATTTCGCAAATTATAATGCGTCAAAAAAAATCAAATTCGAACGATCAATACTGATTTATTTAGAAGGCAGTGCTGATAAATTGCAATAGTGTGTAATTCTACTAAGAAAGATTTTGTTTGTTAAAGAGTCATTTATGTAATATGTGAAAGATTCCCTTTCAAATCAGCCTCTTTAATTCGCAATGTCATCATTAGCTGATTTGCACTCCACAATGTTGGAATCAGTTATCTGGCTGCACAACCTGCACATTCATATTTGAAACTTTATTGTGTATTTTTTTCTAAATTTGTATTAGAATCTTTTTGCCTATATCAAAAATGTGTCTCGGAAATTTGTATTGTGAAAATACACTGGCGGAAAGTGAAAAAAGAACACCAAGAAGGAATTGGCGGACGATCATGAAATTTACATATGTTAATGGGTCGAGTTTACTTAGGTGTGATATTAATTTCGGGACCAACCAGTGAGCGCTTACGCCACAGCACGGCATAATATGCAAATTATCGTCGGTGGTATTTAAGGAGTACAGCGTTGTGAATGTAATCAGTCGTCGGCGTACGGACACGTGCAAAGACCCTGAAGAAGCTGCAATGCCTGGACATGGAAGACGTGTACGATTTCAGCAGTTATCGGACTTTGAGCGAGGTCGTCTAGTCGGACTCCGCGAGGCCGGGTGGTCGTATCGTCGTATTGCGGAGCAAATTGGACGGGAAGTATCGGTGGTGGTACGATGGTGGCGTAGATGGTCCGAGGAACATTCCCACACGAGAAAACGTGGAACCGGGAGTCACAGACGGATTGATGAGCGGACCGATCGACGCATAAGAAGAGCGGCGTTGTAAAGCAGAACATCCACTGCGACGCAAATCCGAGCTGCCGTTGCACCTGAGGTGACTGTGCGAAGAATCCGCAACCGTCTACTGGATGCAAAACTACGTGCACGTGTGCCTATGGCATGTGTACCTCTGACTCCAGCCCACCGTCAGGAACGGCTGCAGTGGTGTCGCCAACGTCTGCACTGGAGAACGCAATGGCGATCTGTCGTGTTCAGCGATGAAAGCAGATTCTGCTTGGGAGCATCCAATGTCCGTATGCGTGTTCGCAGATGCACAGGGGAGCGTCTCCACCTTTCTTGCATCCGCCAGCGACACGAAGGGCCTACACCTGGTCTCCTGGTGTGAGGAGCGATCAGCTATCACTCCCGTACACAACTAGTGTTTGTACCGGGTACGTTAAACAGCACCTCCTACATCAACAACATCATTCAGCCCGTTGTTGTGCCATTTGTAAGGTCGGTCCATCGTGGTGTTTTCCAGCAAGATAACGCACGCCCACACACGGCACGTGCAACGCAACATGCACTTCAGGGTGTGAGACAACTTCCATGGCCTGCACGTTCACCGGATGTGTACCCCATTGAGCACGTGTGGGATTTTATGGGATAACGACTTATCCGGTCTCTACGGCCAGCCACGACCATCCCCGATTTACGCGTCCAGGTTGAGGATGCTTGGAACTCAATACCCAAAACTTACATCCAACATCTGTACGACAGACTCCATGCCAGAATTGCACAGTGTGACGCAGTTCATGGCGGTTCAACCTCGTACTAACCATGTTACATGGAAATGTTATTTTTCAGTTTACCAGCAAATACAGCTGTATTTTGCCATAATGTTTTGATCACGTTATCCTCTGTATTTCGTTATTATGCTGTATAAATTTCGTTGGTATCAGACGTCTCCTTCTTGGTGTTCTTTTTTTACTTTCCGCCAGTGTAGTTCCCTCTGATATAAGAGTGATTTTAACCCTTTAAACGACTGGAACGAATTAATTTGGTTTTAGTAAAATCTGCTGAAATAAGCTCAAACGGATATATTCGCTGTCTAAAAAGTGGGCCGAACGCAGCTGGAACGAGTGAATCCGCGCATGAGAAAGTGTTTATTTTCCCGTAGCCCCGTTATTTAAATTGAACGTTTAAATTGATGGTTGACACTGCAGACTGATTAGCTGCTTAAAGGGGTATAACAATTGCAACGAAACTAAAAAAAGAAAACAGATGCCAGCGCCGTAAGACAAACAGAACATCCATGCCTCACTGGGATTCGAACCCAGACCTACCTCGGACGAAGGGTCATAAGCCTGCGCTTCGACGACTGCGCCGTCAGGAACTTCGTGAATTTCAGTAGCAATCCTGAATATTTTTAATGTATGTGCATTGTTCTGCACTCTTTTTTCTTTCTGAGGATTTAACGACCACTGTGACCAGCTGAATGAGTTATAAGTAGTAGATTGTCCCTAATTTTGGGCCACTGGTTTCAGGAAAGGGGCAGAGCCAATGCCGTAAGAAAAACGCCATTCATGTTTTACCTGGGATTTAAACCCGGACCCATCTTGGACTAATGACCAAAGCCAACATCTTAGACTACACTGGTTATCCGGGGGCGCAAGCACCTATTAAAGTCACCAATGGGTGAGGGCTACACAGCTAATAATTAATAAAAGTAAAAATTTGCCCTCAACCAAAAAAATATTGGCCTTTTTTGAATTTCGAGTGAGATAACACTCTAATTTTCGTGTTTTTAGTATTGCCATACGTAAAACGATTACAATGTTAGTGTATATTGTGAACAAAGCTTATATTTATGTCTATAACCATTTGGGAGTGGTGGAAGGTTATGTGGTTCGTACACTTTAAGAGAATACAGGACACTGTGGAAACAACATAACTTTTATACATGTATGTAAACAGTTTTGAAAAGCTTCCCGATACGATAGTTTTAACTATAGTTTGATAGAATATCTGCAGGCGAATAAGTTGATTGCATAAGCGGCTAATTAACTATTAATTAAAAATTTATATTTTCAAAGTTATTAGTTACTGACCTGTATGTACTTTTGAAAGCTTTCTGGGTGACATTAAGGGCACAAAAAGAAGAGGAACTCTTGTTATTTATTTTCTTTTTCGTTTTTAATGAAAGGATTCAAACTGTTTAACCGATCAGATAAAATTTGATATTTCTAAGCTTTGTTCAAAAAATATTTCGTGGTAGATTTGTTTTAAATTTCCCAAAAGTGTCCTTTATATAATGCAATACTGCTACTTCTTTTCCTCTAGTCTATTTTGAAATGTATTCATATACACTGCTGGCCACCCAAAATGCAACACCAAGAAGGAAGCATCCGATTGGCCTGAAATTCGCAGCATGCGTCGCCTGCGAAAGGACATGCAAACGATTAGCATTGCAGGGCTTATGCAAGTCATGTGCGCCCGGCACGCCACCAAGAATCACTATAAGAAGGGCGCACAGAAGGCGGGATGTAAATAGTGGGAGTGTGTTGTGCTGCCGGACCTGTGCGTGGGAAGCTTCCTGATGCCTCGTCGCAGAATACGGCAGTCATTTCAGCACGTTTCGGAGTTCGACAGAGGACGAATAGTGTTTTATCGCGACAGCGGTATATCGTACCGAGACATCGGCACCCGTGTGGGACGACATCCAGCCACAGAGAGGCGAGTATGGATTTGGTGGGTGCAGGAGGGACGGATGGACCGACGTGAGTGATTGCTGCAGCCACGACACACCACCTAACGAGAGGACCGGCATATTGTGCGGCTGGCATTGACAGCTCGCACCGCCACATCACGAACGTTAGCGCAGGAATTAGGGTGTGCTGCGCAACAACCTGTGTCAGCACATACCGTTTGACGTCGTCTGCTGGAGCGGGGACTTGTTGTACGGCGCCCATTGCTCCGATTACCATTGACGTTACACCACCGGCGAGTGCGGCGGCAGTGGGCCGTTGAACGCCGCACCTGGACTACGGAAGGGCACGACATTGTCTTCTCCGACGAATCCCGCTTCTGCCTGCAACACCACGATGGTCGGATCCGCGTGTGGCGGCACCGCGGCGAGAGACTGTAAGCCACCAGCATTATGCATCGCCATACCGGTTCGTCGCCTGGCGTTATGGTTTAAGGCGCAATTGGATATGACACCCGCACCCCTCTGGTACGCATCGCCGGTACACTCAACAGCCACCGCTACATCTCCGACGTTTTGGAGCCTGTAGTCCTCCCTTACCTGCACGATCTGCCAGCGGCCACGCTTCAACAGGACAATGCGCGCCCGTACGTGGCACGCATCGTGCAACAATTCTTCACGGCCCACTAGGTGTCACTGTTGCCGCGGCCCGCCTTTTCTCCCAATATTTCGCCCATCGAACACGTCTGGTCGCTTATCGACAACCGAGTGGCCCGGCAAGCACCACCTGCGGCTACGCCTGATGAACTGTGGCAACGTGTGGAAGCAGCCTGGACCGACATACCCCAAGCCCACATCCAAAGCCTCTTTCGTTCGATGCCGCGGCGTGTAGCGGCCGTTATTGCCAGCCATGGGGGCCACACGAACTATTGATGTCTGCGTCTTCCGCAAGTCGCACGGGCCTGTAAGCTCAATCATTTCATCTCTGTATCTGTTGTTATGTGTCCAATAAATCTGTCTTTTCTGTCTCGTGTCCTTCTTGGTGTTGCATTTTGGGTGGGCAGCAGTGTATATACACTACTGTTTTTGAAAATTGCAACACCAAGAAGGAACCATGCGACTCGAATAAAATGTATACCACACATTACTGATATGACTGTACATAAGTCATGTAATTTTCAGAACAATACAAAAAATTTACCTGCACAAATCAGTATCTTGTGAAACCTCCGCGAGCTGCAATAAGAGCTTCTAGACCGCGCCGTTTTGAATCGATAAGGCGTTGGATGGGGTCCGTCCACAGATAATTGGTACTGACCGCTGGAGGACTTTGATGGGTCAGTTGTCGAGTGACCATATCCCAGACATGTTCAATAGGCGACATGTCTGGCGAACGTGCATGCCAGGGAAGAAGCGGCATCTGCTGTGCTGAGAAAAGGGCTTGAACATTCCTGACAACATGAGGTCAGGCATTGTCCTGCTGAAATATAGAGCCAGGAGTACTCTGAAGGAAGGATATGATTTCGACCTGTACAACTTCCTTGATGTAGAGGTAGCTGTTGAGATTGCCCTGAAGTCGTAGCAGCCAAGATCGCGAATGCTACCCAATGGCATCCCACACCGTCTCATTTGGCTTTCGGCCCGTATGACACTCGACAATGTATGCTGGAAGAAGGCGCTCACAACAATATCGTCAAATACGTATGCGGCCATCATGGCAGTCCAAGTTGAATCGGGACTCGTCCGAAAACACGACATGTTGCCAAACAGCATGTCATATTCTGTATTGAAAACCCCATTCCAGCCTGAGGCGTCGTGCTTCACTGTTGTGCTAACACTTGCGAAGATGTGAAACGGTTCGTCACTGCCATGTGGATGAGGTGTCAGTCATCCCACAGTGTCGTCACATTTCTCGGTCCACTGCCGGATTGTCGATGCACCTGGTTCTCCTCGGTCCACTGCCGGATTGTCGATGCACCTGGTTCTCCTCGGTCCACTGCCGGATTGTCGATGCACCTGGTTCTCCTCGGTCCACTGCCGGATTGTCGATGCACCTGGTTCTCCTCGGTCCACTGCCGGATTGTCGATGCACCTCGTTCTCCTCGGTCCACTGCCGGATTGTCGATGCACCTCGTTCTCCTCGGTCCACTGCCGGATTGTTGTTGCACCTGGTTCTCCTCGGTCCACTGCCGGATTGTCGATGCACCTGGTTCTCCTCGGTCCACTGCCGGATTGTCGATGCACCTGGTTCTCCTCGGTCCACTGCCGGATTGTCGATGCACCTGGTTCTCCTCGGTCCACTGCCGGATTGTCGATGCACCTGGTTCTCCTCGGTCCACTGCCGGATTGTCGATGCACCTGGTTCTCCTCGGTCCACTGCCGGATTGTCGATGCACCTGGTTCTCCTCGGTCCACTGCCGGATTGTCGATGCACCTGGTTCTCCTCGGTCCACTGCCGGATTGTCGATGCACCTCGTTCTCCTCGGTCCACTGCCGGATTGTTGTTGCACCTGGTTCTCCTCGGTCCACTGCCGGATTGTCGATGCACCTGGTTCTCCTCGGTCCACTGCCGGATTGTCGATGCACCTGGTTCTCCTCGGTCCACTGCCGGATTGTCGATGCACCTGGTTCTCCTCGGTCCACTGTCACCACACGCGTATCACTGTCGTAGCGTTATGTCCCGTCCGAGGCGCAATGTCGCGGTACCAAAATGCACCTTTACGCAGACCGTCCTCGTTCAAAATCTATCGTATGGTGATGTTGCGTCCTTCGTCGTCGCCGAGGCATTATTCAATCCTGGAGACCATTTTACAACTCGCTGTCCACGATGCACTACTGGTGTGTATCCTAAACAGCCCTCCCTTTATACCCCTCACTCGACTCTTCAGAGGGAGATGCCGGGCCCAGATATGCGCAATGACTCTGCACCTCTAATAATTTGCATGTTCTACCCTGCTCTGCATATTCTGTAAGTTTCACGTGATTACCATTATTCCTTCATGGTGTTACAATTTTCACAAACAGTAGTTTATATACGTAGTAGAACCTCGGTTATACGTTTTTCACTTTTATACGTAATTCTCCGCTAGTCTCGGTATTTTACTGTACACTCAGTAGACAAAACATTAGAGGTAAATGGATGTCACTGCATGATACTGCCTGAATCCCTGGTTTCTGGTCCATCTGTGAGGTCTTCAGAACATTTGATAGGGATGTCACTGCATGATACTGCCTGAATCCCTGGTTTCTGGTCCATCTGTGAGGTCTTCAGAACATTTCATAGGGATGTCACTGCATGATACTGCCTGAATCCCTGGTTTCTGGTCCATCTATCTGTGAGGTCTTCAGAACATTTGATAGGGATGTCACTGCATGATACTCCCTGAATCCCTGGTTTCTGGTCCATCTGTGAGGTCTTCAGAAGATTTGATAGGGATGTCACTGCATGATACTGCCTGAATCCCTGGTTTCTGGTCCATCTGTGAGGTCTTCAGAACATTTGATAGGGATGTCACTGCATGATACTGCCTGAATCCCTGGTTTCTGGTCCATCTGGCTTAAGAAATTTTGGATCAGTTTCAATGTGCGGTTAGAAGCTTTATCTTGGTGGATGAGTACCTGAGTTTTCTGGTACCATACTCTTCCTGCTCATAAATTGGTGTCGTAATCTCTGCCCAATAACATGCTGTGTTAACCTTGGCCTTTTTAGCCACCCGAGGAATTTGCAACTTTCTCCAGTACAAGAATCTGGCGGCAATCACAATACCTTCCGTGAAAGTTTCATTGCATTCTTGATAACATTTTGGAAAGGCCTTCGCATTGTGCTGCCGATAGTAAATTCCACGTAGCTTGTTGGAATCCAGTAAGTAAACGTAGGCTTCATCTAAAATAACCACATAATGTACTTCCACGTTTCACTGGAAGATCTGTTTTAGAGAGATTTCTGCGGGCTGTCCTTCTCTCCAAAATGTGTCTTGGAAGAAACTTGTAAACTGGGCTCTTGTGAACTGTCTGTAGATTTAAATCTCGGTGAATTACGGTGTTAACGGTTCGTACTGACGCTCCCGTCTTCGCTGCAATGACGCGTTGTGTCGCTGTGTTTTGGTCCTGACACGTACATCGTGACTTTCCGGATGATCATAGCAGAACGACTTGTTATGGGCTTGAATTTAGCTGTTTTGTACCAACCCGGAGGTTCCTGCTGAGTTAAATTCCTTTGCTATATAATACAGGATGGATGTTTTCTTCGAAATGTTGATTCCACGATCCTCGCACTCTTTAATTATTCGCGAATAACTATATTTCGTGTCGTTCAGGGCTATGATGTACCCCTCCCAGAAGTTGCATGTATTTGGAAACATCGTCTGTGTCAGATTATAATGGTTTATGGCATTACCAGCACTCGCGTCAAGTGATCTGGAATCAAGTGCTGTCTTACAGTTTGATTTGCATACTGGTGACGCACACTCGCTCATGCAAATCGTTAGCATAGATCTTGAACGATTTTTTGTTTTTTTGTTTGGGGTTTAACGACCATCGTGCGTAACTCAGTGGGCTATAACAGTCACCCATCCCTAATTAAGGTCCACTGGTTCCAAAAAAGAGACAGCCAGTGTCGTAAGACAAACACAACATCCATGCTTCACCAAGATTCAAACCCAAACCCATCTCATCAGCATTATTTTTTTCATGCAAATTGAACTATCTGTAAGGGTAACCATGTGGTGTTCTCACAGCAGGTAATTCCTAGTTTTGCTGTGAAACAGGGAATGGTAAACTATCTAATGACTGTACCAGCACCGTCCAAATGCGGACTCCGCAGGGATAAACTGAACTCTCTGAAGTTAAAATCCTCCAAATACGTTTCGTCAGTGAATAAACAAAGACATCACTCTTTCCACGTTAAGCAACGCACAGCAACCGAAAAATTGTTATTCGGCCGCTGCCGGGGAACCAAACCCGGATCTCTCGATATCTAGCCGAATGCGTTACGCGTTGCGCGAGCAATTCTGCCAGAATCCAGCGGTCCTTCACCCGGACAGGATCGGTCCAGGGACCGGAAAGTGTCTGCTGCCCCACGGGACCGACACTTCCCACCTCTCGGCCATAGCCCACACGTGTGACGCGCTGATGGGTAGGAGCGTTTAATTTCGCATCCGGCTGGAAGATTTGTTCGCCAGCGCGATGGAGTTTGGTGCAGCGGCCTTTTATTGGTGTCTAGGCTAAGAATGTGTACAATCACAATTTTGCCTAAGGGTTTCATGTAGCGGGAAATTAACCCTTTAATTCATGAGCCCTCTTACACAGATAAAAAGCATAAAATATTTACAGGGTATTTACAATTCCGCAGGACTAGGAGGGTCTGTGCTGAGGAAACGACTCCAGGCTCGAGTCGTTATGCTCCTCTTCACTGCTGTCTTCAGTCTTCTGTCAAAAACTGGATGAATATCACTTACTTTCGTTGCTGATAACCATGCTGCGTTTCAATATATGAAGTTTGTCCAAAAATATATATGCAATTAAAATAACAAGGGAGAATGTTACGAAGTTCAAGTTTTCTATAAAATCTTCGGTTTATGCGGAACTTCGTATTATGCGAACTCGTTATATGTGAGTTTTACTGCACTCTTTTTCTCTTTTTTTTTAACTCGTGAGACGTCAAATGTTCAGAGAGGAAGTTTCTTAAAAAACTGTTTTGTTCTCTGTTTTGTATATTCTTATTCAGTTTTTGAAAAATGTCAGCCAAGTACACCAATATAACACACCACAAAATGTCCTTAAAATATTCTGGAAACTCGGGCGTTTATGTTTCAAAATAAAGCAATAATTCGTTTTGTAGCTCGAACGCACGATTGAGAGTCAGCGGAATCCAGAGTACGCAGCAACAAAGCAGTATGTTCAGCTCTCGTGTGTTAATGCAATTGTTCAAACAATCTGCATTTCACAGGAGGAGCCTTTATGAAATTTCCACATGCTGACGACTGTGTGGTGTGAGTGCCTTTCTCAATTCACCTGCGTCTGTAATCTTCACCATTAAGACTTCACGTTGTAAAGAACAATGTGTCATACCCAAGAAAGCATTTTCGCTTTAACAAGCGTGAGGAAACCTTTGCTGCACCGTCTGTATAACCTGAAACAGTAGCAGTCCGAAGAAATGTATGGTTTTTAAAATAAATAGTCACTCCTGCATTAAATATGCTAGTACCCGTTGCTTTTGTTTGTAATTCCTATTAAATTAAAAATTGTTTTATAATATTGCCCGACCTACAAACCTTATGAAGCATTGATATTTTGTGTTTCTTTAATTTTTTTATTCTCATGCCCGACTTTATTGAAAGCCGACCATGAGGGATTAATAAAGAATTGGTAAGGTTTTATGATTTTTTTTCCTATTCCACATTTATACACAACTTTTACACTCTTTTATAACATTTCCTCATTTAGTAATTTAAACCACTTATTTATTTAGATAAAAATATAATAGGTATTCAAAAATAAAAGTTTTCAGGTTTTAAAAAAAAAAAAAAAAAAAAAAAAGGTAGAGCACAAACTGAAATTCACTTCTTATCCACTACAAAATCCAAGTTCTTATGGATCCAATTAAAATTTACATAAAATGTGTTATAAATATTTTTGATTATTCATCCATACAGCTTTTTCATATCAACTTTGTGAGCGTAGCCTGACCAGGAAGAACCACCCGGAACAGGTTCCGTACAATTAATTTAGAATCACTCTATAATGAATTAGCTTTATTTTCTTTCCGCTAAGCTAATTCATGTGAATGATTCTCTTCCTACCAGCTAGCTAATGATATACTTGTACTAAGCTTCAAAATAGTGAATTCAAAAGGGTGTTGTTACTAGTTAATTACGAACGTAAACAAAGTCTTAACGCTGGTTATTTATCATCATCATCATCATCATTGTCAACCATTATCAATCCACTGCTGGACGAAGGTCTCCCCAAGTTTCCTCCACAACGGTCTGTCTTGTGCCAGTCTCCTCCATGTCACCCCTGCATACTTTCGAATTTCATCCACCCATCTCCCATGTGGTCTTCTTCTGGGTCTTTTCCTGTCCCTTGGAATCCAATCTAAAATTTCGGCTGTCCATCGATGATCTGTCCTTCTGGCAGTATGTCCAGCCCATTGCCATTTCAGGGATTTAACTCTGATCATGATGTCTTCCACTCTTGTCATTTTTCGGATCCACGAGTTCCTCTTCTTATCTCTCCTGGTTACACCAAGCATGCACCTCTCCATGCTTCTTTGAGTTGACTGCAGCCTTTGTATGTCTCTTTTAGTTAAGGTCCACGTCTCTGCACCATACGTAAGCACTGGAAGGATGCATTGATCAAACACTTTTCTTTTAAGACATAATGGCATATTGCTCTTGAAAATTATGCTGTTTCTTCCAAAAGCTCTCCAGGCAAGTTTTGTACGCCGATTAATTTCTTCATCAATGTGACCCTCACTTGATATCTGCTGTCCAAGATAAACGTACGTGTCTGTTATCTCCAGCTTTTCTCCATCAATCGATAAATTTTCATTTCTTGTAAAAGCATTGAACATCACTTTTGTCTTCTGAAAGTTCATTTTTAATCCCACTTCTTTACTCTTGTCCGCAAGTTCCTGGATCATACTCTGCAGCTCTGATGGGGTAGTTGCAAAAATGACTACGTCATCAGCAAAACGAAGGTGCGTTAGATAATCTCCATTAATCTTTATCCCCTTGTTTTCCCAGCTCAGCGACTGAAAAACACCCTCCAATGTGGCATTGAAGAGCTTCGGAGATATGGTGTCACCTTGTCTCACTCCCTTTCCAATTTTTACGTGTGTTGTATTTTCAAACAGCCTAATCTTTGCACTTGCATTTTCATAGATGTTATTAATAATATTAATGTATGCATCTTCAATACCGCAGGTTTTCAGAGCCATTGTAACTGCTGATGGTTTCACCGAATCAAAGGCTTTTTCATAATCGATAAAAGCCATGCACAATGGAAGTTCATATTCCCTCGCTCTTTCAATTAGTTCTCTCAGCACGTGGATATGATCTATTGTGCTGTAGCCACTCCTGAATCCAGCTTGTTCTCTCGGTTGAGCCATGTCCAGTGTTACCTTCAAGCGGTGTGAAAGAACTTTAGTGAAGATTTTATAAACTACTGATAGGAGGTTGATAGGTCTGTAGTTTCCGAGATCCTCAATGTCACCTTTCTTATGTAGCAGGATCATTGTAGCGGTGTTCCAATCCTCAGGAATCTTTCCTTCATTAAGGCATCGAGTGAAAATTTGGGCGAGTACTGTTTCGATTTCTCCACTTGCTTCTTTGTATGATGTCTACAGTAATTCCATCTTCTCCTGGAGCTTTTCCTCGCTTCATGTTCTTGATTGCATGTGCAACTTCTGCTGGAAGGACTGGAGGAACTCTGGTACTGGTATCTTTCATGATGTCTGGAGTGCATATATCATCCCTTTCATATAATTTGGAGTAGAAATCTTTCACTCTTGTCAAAATTTCGCCTCTATTTCTTGTTACAGAACCATCTTCTTTTCTCAGTGCCATAATCTGTTTTCTTCCCTTACTGAGATGTCCCTTTGCTATCTTTAGGCTTTGGTTGTTTTCAATTGCTTTCCTCACTAGTTCACAGTTGAATTTCCTTACGTCTTCAGTGATACTTTTTCTTACTGTCTTGCATAGCTCTATATATTCCACTTTGGAAGTCACATCTTTAGTTGTCCTCATCTCTCTTCTTTTTTGCATCAACATTTTGGTTTTTCCTGATAATTTGTTCACATGCAATTTGTTCTTAGACCCAGCTAATTTTGTTGCTGTTTCCATAAGAGCTTTGGTTACTTTTCTGTTAACTTCAGAGATGTCCACTTCTTCCGATGTTAGGCCTTCTAAAGCAGAGAACCTGTTCTTCAGTTCTAACTTGAAGGTATTATGGTGTTTTTTAAGGTTGGTTATGTCAATAGATTTTGTTTGTCTTATGAGCTTGCCACGTTCAAGTTTAGTGTTGAGGTGCATCTTACATCTCACCAATCTATGGTCACTACCTGTGTTGAACTTGTTTAGCACACTGCAGTCTTCTATGACGAATTTTTTGTTACACATAATAAAATCAATTTCATTTGTCGTCCCATTTGGATGTCTCCATGTCCATTTCCTGTGTGGCTTTTTCTTGAAGAAGGAGTTCAAGATGAAAAATCCTTCTGCCTCTGCAAACTCAACGAGAGTATTTCCACGCTGGTTTCTGTTGCCGTGACCGAATTTACCTACTGAAGTTTCATTCTGTTGCCGTTGCCCTATTTTTGCATTGAAATCTCCCATAATTATTTTCAAGTGCTGCTTACCTTTATTATTTAGATGACAAATTTCCTCATAAAATTCTTCAATTTCTTCTTCAGGATGACTTGTGGTGGGTGCATAAGTTTGAATAATCTGAGCCTGGTATCTTTTCGAGAGTTGGATAACAAGACGTGCAGCTCTGTCAGAGGAACTTTCAACTTCTACAACTTTATCCTTCAGTTTCTTGTTTATTATAAATCCAACACCACTAGTTCTGCCAGTATCTGTCCCACGATAGTAGAAGAGATGTCCACTTTTCAGTTCGATGAGATCTTCTCCTTTTCTCCTTACCTCACTTAGCCCCACGATGTCCCACTTGATCCTTTGTAGTTCCTCTTCCAATTCAAGAAGCCTTGAATCAGAAGATAGGGAACGTCCATTGTAAGTAGCCAAGGTCAGCATCAGATGGCAGCCTAGTCCGGTTCTCCGGGGATTCTTAGCACCCTCTGCCTTCATGTCGCACTGGCCGCTGCCTTGGCCAGGTACATTCCAGCTGCCGGAGACTGAGGGCCAAGATTTAAGTTGTGGAATCATTTTGGAGGGGTTTGGCCATAACTCACCACGCTGGCCAAGCGGGTTGGTGAGTGTGGGATAGAATTTCCTCTAATCCCGATGGTATAGTTATACCGCTATGGGCGGTCGTCAGAGCCCCTTTAGTGGGAACAGGATGCACCACGAGAAGGCGGGGTTGACATTTGTCAAGGAGAGGCTATGATGTTACGCATCACCTGACCTTACATCCCTGGTTATTTATAGTTATAAATAAATGTTATAAACCTAACAGCCAGACAGAGGTCTGACAAAAACTATGAATTGAGAAAGACTAACTTACAGTAACTTCTTTATTCTAAGACTCTTGGTCAACTAAAGCACACACACAACTTGTTTTACCATAATGAAGAATCTCTAATCGTAAACAACAACGCTCTCTCATAACAACAACAAAAGCTCTCCCTAAGTCTCGATGAACGCGCCTATATACTAGCTACCACCACGTCATGACTTACACTCATTGCCAGATCTCATTCATCGGGTGAAATAATATTTCGTTCAGTAAGAAGATAATTTACATAGTAAAATAAAATAACCAGAGATAGTAAAATCAAAAGGAAAGTGAATATAGAGTATACGTTACAACTCCTTTAGGGAGCACTAAAAGGAGTCCCATAGTGAAGTGATTCTTTAAAATAGGGAAAAAATGAAAATAAAATAAAAAATAATTTAGAAAAATAGTAAACATTTGAAGACAAAATTAAAGATATTCCAGTATTTTATTGAGAACATTGTTTTCTTTTCTGTGAACTATTGGTTTTAATGATATCCATTTCGTAGAAGTCTTATTTACTCCATATTTTCCACTTTTAAATTTTAATACTCGTTGAAAATCACATTTAATTGATAGTTTTATTTGTTCTTCATTTGGATATTTTTGGTTGTAAGACATTAAGTTTCTATTTTTCCCAAGATTATATTTTGTTATTATGTCTATTTAGTGTATTTTCTGCTTGCATCGGTGTTTTAATCCAACTGCAAAGAAAATTTTTTTTTGCTATCTGCAATTTAGAAATCAAATTTCCTGAAATATCCTTCGACGTTTCTGGTTTTCTACGACGCATTATGTCTTTGGACGAGGAAACTTTCGATATTTGTTTTACTTGTTAGGAACCAAGGATTACGTCCACAATTTCTTTGCATGCTAATAGAATAATTTCTTCTCAAATGATGTTTCTTTTTTATAAATTCTGACACTTTGAAAGAAACAATAAGAGCTTTTTGAACACTAAAATATGTTTCGGCTTATATTTGTTTTGCGACGAAAGTAGAGGGCGAAAATTATCTACGGAATTCTGAACAACATGCCCATGATTCTGTTTTAAACGCCTCTTAAGAGTTGGTTTAGACTGATTTCTCAAAACAGCACCACTGACATAGGCATAACGACCACCGTGAGCAAGTCAATGGGGTATAAGCAGTCCCCCGTGCCTAATTTAGGGCTATTAACCCCAGGGGAGCGAGAGAGCGAGTGCCGTAAGACAAACACGACATCAATTCTTCACCGGAATTCGGACCCGGACCCATCTCGGACGAATGATCGGAAGACATCACTTAGACCACTGGGCCACCGGGGCGGCATATTCTTCTTAATCGCTTTAAAGAGTGTTATTTATATTTGTGGGAGTACAGTTCTCTGAACGTCATTACACACGTAACGCTAGCATCCTTCCCATCAGCTTCTACTCGCATTTGACTTATTTGCATCACTTGAGCTTCTTCCTACGATTCTCGATTTCTTTTTAATAAGGAATTTATCCATGGTGAACATCTGACATACATACATACATACATACATACATACATATTATTAAGCTGTTGTCTGATATTCAGAGGTTAGCTCCTCAAAGAAAGACCATCTAACAAATAAACATTTAACAGATAATACAAACCACCAGATAAATTTTTAACTGATTATTTACTTACGTTGCCGTATCAAACTTCTACATTTACAGCGATCCTGGCACACAACACGAGCTTCAGTGACATCCATCACACAACGTACACAAGATCTTTTGTACTTCATACTCATGATCTTTTTCTCATGCAGACACTCCTGAATCAGTTCCTCCCATGTCTTTCTTGGCATTCCTCTGCCTTTCCTTCCTACCACTTGGGCTAAAAAGATTTTCTTAGTAAGCATCTCATCACTCATTCTTTCAACATGGCCAAACTACCTAAGAATATTAATCGCCACATTGCTAACAATATTTTGCTTCACATTACACAACTGCAACAGATCTTCATTTTTCACATGACCAGAACGTGTCTTGCCACAAACAACCTGTAAGTAACTCATTTCTCCAGCACACAAACGACTCCTATGTCTCTTCTGTAGTACCCAGGTTTCACTGCCATACATCAAAGTATGAACAATTACTCTTTCATACACAGCCCCTATGACTTTCAATGAAGAATTCACTCGCCTACTAATTTCATCATCCAATTTGTTCTCTCTGTCAAACAAGCTTCCCAAATATACAAACTCACTCACCTGGTCAATCACGGTGCCATTTATACTTACATTACATTCAGTACTACCAGTTCCACACTCAAAAACCATAACTTTGGGTTGTCCCTTATTTATACTCAGTTTGAATTTCAGACAAACTTCTTACATCCGGGACAACATACTCTGCAACTCACTTTTGCTCTCTGCCAACAGGACTGTGTCAGCAGCATACGGTAATCTGCACACATTGGTATTACCAAGAAAACATAAACCAGTTTTGTCCATCTTGGCATCACACATGCATGCATCCATAAATACATTAAACAGCCATGGTGACATTACACAACCTTGCCTGACTCCTGCACCAATGGAAAACCATTTTGTTACGACACCATTCACTCGTACACAAGCTCTACTGCCAGCATACATGGCTTTCACACTATTAAGTAGATTCCCAGTAACACCATATTCATTCAACACCTTCCACAGAAGTATTCTATTTACTCGGTCATATGCTTTTTCTAAATCCATGAAGGCAGTAAAAAGTTTCTTACCAACAGCCAGAGATAGTTTTCGATCACCATGCGTAATGCAAAAATTTGGTTAATTAATCCAAATACTCCATATAGCAACAGCAGTCTGCACGTTATACCTACAGTATATCATACGTGATGTACGTATTTCTCGATTTTAACCTTCTTTTTTGAGTTTCTTTTTCTTATATAAATTGAAGACCTTGCGGCAATAGTAGGCTAACCCACATTTTGTAAAAACGCTGTTCCAGTCACCGCGGTCACACATTCAGAGACAGATCGGATGGTAACATTTTCCAATAGATACCTAGGATAACTGTGGGTTAACCCAACCTCTGGGACAAATAGATAGAGGGTGCGGTCACTCATTCATTACCACCATTATCAAATGTTCTCCGACTTTGTTGTTTAGCCCATTGTTGCAGTAGTAAGGTCGTCAGTTATATTACCTTTCAATTACATTTAATTCTGAACGGAAGATAACAACTTCCACGTTTCTCGGAACGGTTTGGTAATAACTGGAATCCAGTCAAATGGCAAATAAAAGATGATACTCTTGGTGAGACAAGTCCCCAATGATATAGTCAAAAGGCTAATAAGTCTGTAAGAGGTGCGAAGATTACAATGTAGTGTTGCAAAAGGAATCTACCTACTATTGTGTGACAAATAGGCACAACCTGCTGTTATAAGAATTAAAGGCTCGCACGGGTCCTAATTTCGAAAACCTGGCCCGGCCCAAGCCAACGCCCCCTGTAACAAGGCCGCAGCACCAGTTCTTGACGTCATCACAGGAAGACCTTGCCGTGACCGCCCTACCTAGTGGACTGGTGCTATCTAACGCGACGCTGATCTCCCGTACTTAGATGCTTACGAAACTATAACAGTTGAAACTATGTTCTTTCCAAGTATTTGAAACAGATATTTGTACTGAGTAAATAGAACAAGATCTGTAAACTCAATGTTATAAGTCTTTTTTATTTATTATTTTTATATTTTTTAGGGGGGGGGTGTTTTTCGAGGGCAAGTGATGCAATACGTTGATTCTATTAGTGAAAGACAAATGCAATGAAACTTAGGGGGTTTGTTTAGCAACTCTATTTTAAGCTATTTTGATGGCTAAATAAAAACGGAAATTCTGTTTTAATTTTTCCACTTGCACTGGAAACCGCCCCCCCCAAAGTCAATAAATAAGAAGCTTGTAATACAAAAAAATATTGCAAAAATGTGATACAATTTTTACAATATCTTTATTGGTATTTTTATAAGGTTGTCTTATTTATTAACTATTTTTGGGGGAGGGGGATTGTTTTTCCAGTGCAAGTGATACAAAATGTTAATTCTGTTAGTGAAAGACAAATGCAATGAACGATATTCATTTTAGCATGGTGAATAGTGTTTTAGTTTGTATATTCTGTTAATTTCAGTGGAATAATTATATTATTGAAGAGTGATTCACATTGGTTGTTTGCTCCTGAAGTAGAAAGGCATCATCATCAAGACCATTAACCTTGTCGGAATATATTGTTTCTTGAAATGATATATTTGAAGGTTGTCGTTTCAAAATCATTGAATTCATGTCAAACATGTACAGAAATAGATGCCGTTAAATTTGTTGTTTGTCATGGCGCAAATATTAATGAAGTTTCATGTTCAAAATGCAGCAAGGTTTTAAACATAGATCCAATTACATTGTATGCAAGATTTTGTAGATCACTAGGAAATATGCAAAGACTGGGAAATATTAAGTGTTTTTTTTTTCTTTTTGAAAGAAAAATATCTTCTTTGAAAAACACAAATTAAGACTATGCTTATATTTATTTCCTACTGTCACTTTAGCAACATTAAAAAAAATTATTATTAATGTTTCAAGTTCAGAGGTAATTTTGGTCAAAATTACCTCTCAAATTTGAAGAGAATAAAACATTTTTTTTTTAAATATCATGAGTAAGGATAAAATGGGTGCATTAGCCATGCTTTCAATAGAAAAAATACGTAATTAATAACATACCAAATTTTAATGACAGTGCCATTGATTTGTTCCTCTAAGAAAGATAGGATGGATTTTTTGTACAAGAATTGTACGTATTTTTTGCGCTTTCCAACCGTAGGTTGAAGAAGCGTATATGCTCCAGCTTTGTCCGTCCGTCCGTCCGTCTGTCCGCACGATAACTGTCATAAAAATGGTTCGATTTCGATGAAATTTTAGTATGTTGTAGGGGAGCACCTGGGTACGAATCCTATTGAAAATGGGACAAATGGGGTCAAAGGTCACGACGTAGAAGCGGGATCCATTCCATTGCCCTTATACGTTATAACTTGCGTAAATATGGTTCGATTTCAATGAAATTTTACTATGTGGTACGGAACCGCCTGGGGACGAACCCTATTCAAAATGGGTGAAGTGGGGACAAAGGTCAGGACATAAGAGTTGGATGCATTCCTTTGCCCTTATGCGTCATAACGTGCGTAAAAATCGTTCGATTTCGATGAAACTTCAGTATGTGGTATGGGACCACCTGGGGACGAACCCTATTGAAATGGACGAAATGGGGTCAAAGATCAGGACATAGGATTGCTATCCATTCCATCGCTATTATCCCATATTATTAAGGTGGACGTCAAGTAATTTTGCTTCCTATACTTCCAATGGAAAAACTTTTGTACACATTTCCTTCACAATTAATGTGTTCCCAAGGATGAAAATTTGAACATCGATTAAAATAACTCCATATTATAACTTGGAATACTTTATATTTTCTAAAACATAACCATAATTATATTAAAAATCAATAACTTTTCCTTTGGTGGTGTTGGAACCAGAAAAAAGGATGGCGCGACCTGTACTTTGATGACGTCAGTAGACAAACAAATGTTGGATTGCATAATTACGGTTATGATTTAGAAAATATTAAGTATTCCAAGTTATAAAATGAAGCTATTTTAATCGATGTTCAAATTTTTATCCTTGGGAACGCATTAATTGGGAAGAAAATGTGTACAGATTTTTTTCCATTCGAAGTACAGGAAGAAAAATTACTTGACGTTCACCTTAAAGGAGCAATTCTTGCATGTATGTAAATTTTATTTTGAAAACGGCTCTAAGGATTTTGATGAAAGTCGTTAACCTACCGTTTTCTGGTACTAGAAATCGATTTAACTTGATCTCGATTTTAGGAAAATTCGTTTAGTGAATTAAATAACCACCCTGAATTACCACGTTTTTAGTGCAGTGTCATGGCGTCGTCCCATTAGATGTTGGCGCGTGGTCACGCAATCTGTCTCATTACGTCACGCGTTGTGTGGGGATCCTATTAAAGTTTTATGACGTCACACTCTTGCGAGCAGATGGTCGCGATTCCCATCTGCCTCATTACGTCACGCGTTGTTTGCGTATGATCGTCCGCACGATAACTCCCGTAAATATCGTTCGATTTTGATGAAATTTTAGTATGTGGTAGGGGAACACCTGGGAAGGAACCCTATTGAAAGTGAACGAAATGGGGTCAAAGGTCAGGACATAGGATCGGGATCCATTCCACTGCTTTCATGCGGCATAACTAACGCAAAAAAAGGTTCGATTTCGATAAATTTTAGTATGTGGTAGGGACTACCTGGGAACAAACCCTATTGAAAATTGGCGAAATGGGGTCAAAGGTCAGAACATAGGAGCGGAATCATTTCCATCACCATTATGCGTCGAAATTTACGTAAAAATGTTTCGATTTGGATGAAATGTTAGTATGTTGTAGGGACCTGACTGGGGACGAATCGTATTGAAAATGGGCAAAATGGGGTCAAAGGTTAGGACACAGAAGTGGCATCTATTCCATAGCCCTTATGCATCATAACTTACGTAAAATTGCTTCGATTGCGACAAAACTTTATCATGTTATTTCGGAGGTATACTGAACCAGTTCTGTTGAATATAATCGAAATGGGATTAAAGGTCATGGCACAGGAGTGAGATTTATTCCACAGCCATTTTCCTCATAACTTGAGTAATAACTTGAGTAATGATTTCTAGTATGTTGGAAAGCGTATCATAATCAATGCGTTGCATGATTTTACTAACTTGTTGTTTCATAGTGATAGTACTTTCATGATTCAAATAATCCAACAGCATATTTATCTCAGTGAGCCACGCGTGTAACATCGTTCCTGTCTGGATGGTTTTAATAATTATTTAACTTTATTAACAGTACATTACAACCTAGTTTACAGATTGGTAACCGTTATATACTACGCGATTTAATACCTGTGCAAACATCTCCAGATAGAACACTTTACTGCGGCACATTACTGAAGTTAAAGATCGTTCTCTCAACTAGACTATATTTCCCACTAAATATAAAATGGCAAAGAAACTGTATTATAAAAGAGCTAATAAAACACATATACCCTTGAAACTCCTGTAGGCTGGAAATCTCGAAGAATTGCACGAATCCATTTGGAGCGTAGTTCTTCATTCTCGGGAAATTTAAACACTGACGCTTTTGGACCTGTGTCGTAATTGCTACGGCAATTTGGTATGCAGCAACGTAAAGGCATATTAGAACTGCAAACACTTTTTTACACTGTGAAATAAATTACAAAGAGTGGAATAATATGAATCAGTCAGCAGCAAGAACAACGAACAGCCTCATGGAGCAACGCTACAATAATCACATAAGATCACTCTCGATGGATCACACACGATAACTATGGTTACGGTCGTTCGTCAAATTCAACAGGTCTTCCTGTAGTGACGTCAGACGTCGGAGGGCAGGAAGTGTTTGGTCCTTGTTACAGGGGGCGTTGCCCAAGCCCGAACTTTAGTGGATCCGGCACTTTTCAGACTTTCGTCCCGGCCCAGCTTTGCGTTATTTGCAAAAACGCATGCCTTCCTCTAGAGAAACAACGCTATTTAACTGAACTAACTTAGTAATAAACGCAATGCAACGAAAAGAGACGTGCCATTTCTCGTACGAATTCCTCCCACAGATGAGATTTAGACCTGAGTACTTACTTCTATGACAAATATAAACGTATTTCTCATTCCACACATAGGTATTAACAAGAAAGTCTCGATCTCCAAATACGTAAACAAATACTTCTTTTTTTTTTTTTTTTTTTTTTTTATTGTAGGTTTAACGACCACCGTGAGCAACTCAATGGGCTATAAGCAGTCGCCCGTCCCTAATTTAGGGTCACTGGTTCCAGGGAAGGGAGAGAACCAGTGCCGTAAGACAAACACAACATCCATGCCTCACCGGGATTCGAACCCGGACCCCGTTCGGACGAATGATCAGAGGCCATCGCTTAGACCACTGCGCCACCGGGGCGGCAAACAAATACTTCGAACTTGCTCATCACCGTCGCAGCAATGAATCACGTCAGACGTTCGGTTATCTGGTTTCGTGAAGCTAAACAGTCTGTTTATCTAAATACAGTCCTGCCTCCTTTAAGAGATACCTTGATTTAAGAAACAGTTCTTCTTGTCTCACTTCCATTGTATAGGGATCCTAATATATTTACCTCCGAATAAGGAACACTCTATTTTAGGGACACTTATAGTAACCAAAAAAATTCTTTAAAAAGAAATTGTTCACTCAAAAATCAGAAAATGCCGAGTCATAAAAGCCTTTAGTAGCAAGAATTGCTTGGAGGAAAAGTTTGTGATTAGGGAACAATGGACAGGGGCACATGTCAGGCATTCCTTTTCAAAGCATGGTGGAGATTAGGGTACTCCTGGGACTAGTTCATTCTCTTTTAACGTATCAAGCGTAACGCTAACTTTTAGTTCATACTCTTTCAGTGTTTCAACCTTAACGTTACATTTTTCTCGCTCACGGAATGATGTTGGCAACAATCTCGGGGTCAGAGTGCGTTACGAGTGTGTGTTGACAGATAAGAATGGCCGCCCCGGTGGCGCAGTGGTCTAAACGATGGCCTCTGATCATTCGTCCGCAAGGGGTCCGGGTTTGAATACCGTGAGGCATGGATGTTGTGTTTGTCTTACGGCACTGGCTCTATCCCTTGCCTGGAACCAGTGACCCTAAATTAGGGACGGGAGACTGTTTATAGCCCACTGAGTTGCTTACGGTGGTCGTTAAATCTCCAATAAAAAAAAAACTCCAACCAAAAAAAAAAAAAAAAAAGATAAGAGCGAGAGATAGATATACACTGAATAGCAATTGAATTAGAGATACCTGTCTAGTAACGTGTAGCCCCACCTTTCACCCTGATGACGGCGGTGATTCGTCTCGGCATAGACTCGACAAGGAAACGGAAGCGTTGGGAAGCCATGCGGATCCACGACCCCTGAACAAGCTCCCACAGTTCATGAAGATTTGATGGAGGGGGGGTCAAAGCCTCGAACATCTCTCCCGATGGAATCCCAGATGTGCTCGATGGGATTGAGGTCAGGTGACCTAGCTGGCCAAGGAAGCGAGGTCACGCCGTCATCCAACCATTCGGATACAGTTCGGGAGCGATGGCGCGGTGCATTGTTCTGTTGCAGGATCAGGTCCCCAGTGGGATGTTGAAGACGCACAAACGGGAGCAAATGGTCGTCCCGGATATCCCGGTAACGTTGACCTGTGAGGGACGATGTTACACGTACCAGGGGTTCATTTCAGTCCACGTAAACAGTCCCCAGACGAGAATGCCACCCCCACCAGCTTGAAGAGCACCATGCTGGCAAGAAGGATCCATCGCTTCATGTGGTTTGCGCCGTACTCGTATCCTGCCATCCGCATGTACCAACGTGAATCTCGACTCATCAGTCCAGGCAACATTTTCCCACATGTCTAGGATCCAGTGGTGATGTTCCCGCGCCCATGCTAATCTTTGCACCCTGTGATGTGCGGTCAGCAGCGGTACCCTCGTGGGACGATGGCTTCTGTACCCCATAGCGAGGAGATGGTTATGGATGATGTGGCTGCTTACACGTTTTTGTGCACCAGCGTTAAATTGCCGAGTGATTTCTCGCACTGTGGCCCGTCTATCCGCTGTCACAATGCGAGCTAGCCGGCGATGACCCCGCTCATCCACACGCTGTTGTGCACGGCAGTTGGCCCTTGCAGGGATGGTTTTACCGGATTCGATGTACTCACGGTGCACCCGTGACACAGTGGCTCGTGAAAATTCCAGTGCCTGCATGACTTCCGAGATGGAGTGACCCATTCGTCGGGCCCCGACAATTTGCCTACGATCAAAGGCGCTTAGATCCTTCGTCTTACCCATACTGCGTCCGACTCTTGCTGATTCCCGTCGCACCACTCCTGATATTGTTGGATCGCTGCATACGTCATGTCGTTTCCGTTTACAGGGTCACCCACAGCGCCACATTTGCATAACGTCAGCTGTCTCTAATTCAATTGCTCTTCAGTGTAGTGTTGGGGCAAGCAGCGAAAAGCGTGGTTTTCTGGCAATGTTAGGTCTAGATTAATGTTGCGTTACGTTGTACTTTCAGAACTTTCTGCATGTAAAGAAGTTATGGTTTTCATTGGAAAGTAGACATACTCGTTATTGTGCGGGCGATGATTATCGTTGATGCCTGTTTGATCTATAGTATTTGGATAGTGAAGGACAGTGCTTTTCGTAAGTTAAAGTTGGCTCTTTTCTGGCCGTTAGGTCACCTAATTTATCCAAAAAAAAAAAAAAAAATGTCGTCCTCGTGTAATGGTGGAAGAATGAGCAGAAAACCTCCAGTCAACGTATTTCACGGTCCATAGGCATCTGCTAAAGATTTTTTTTTCAATTCGATTCGATTCATTTATTTTGCTGAGCTAAGAACTAGTGTTACATAAATATCTATTGAAACAATGCACAGCAAGGAAGCAGGGGGAAAAGGCCAATCAGGCCTGGCAAGGTCCCATGCTCCCTAGGCTAGTTTTACATTGGGGTCGGTAGTTGTAGTTACAAACAAAAGTGTCGTAGTAACAATAAAAAAAGTGATGATATATGAAAAAATAATAAAAATTATAGATAATACCATTGAAAAAACAATTTACAACACGATATACAAGTCATAGTATTAGTCATAGTTTCCATTCATGGTAATCATTAATTTGATTAATTTGTGGAGCTGCAATTCATTATGAAGTTTTTTAGTTTTTGTTTTTTTTAAAAGGTTAAAATTATTTAAACAAGTTAGTTCCATCGGTAATGAGTTCCAGTAGTGTGGGCCAATGTAATTTGTACTTTGCTTTACAGTCTCCGTTTTCAAATGAATAGGCTGAATATGTTATTTAGTGCGGGTGTCATGTGTGTGTATCTGGGGTATAATTTGTGTGATGTCGGCGTGTAAATTTTTCTTAATGCGTCTGAACAAAATTTTCCCGATATTGAAGTAATATAGTTGGTTTTCTTTTTTTTGATTGGAGGTTTAACGACCACCGTGAGCAACTCAATGGGCCATAAGCAGTCGCCCGTCTCTAATTTAGGGTCACTGGTTCCAGGGAAGGGAGAGAGCCAGTGCCGCAAGACAAACACAACATCCATGCCTGACCGGGATTCGAACCCGGACCCCTTACGAACGAATGATCAGCGGCCAACGCCACCGGGGCGGCATATAATTGGTTACTCGTAAGAATGCTGTATTTGTTTGGGAAAACTCTTGTGTTATTATACACTGAGTGGCCACTTTATTATAACCACCTGACAGTTTTAAGCAAATGAGCTATGGCTGCACGCTGTTGCCGCCAGAGGGCAAGGCTAGTACAAAAAGAGAAAGCTTAGTGCTTGCGACAGTAGTAGAAGTGATTTTTTTGTAACGAGATGGTTAAAAAATGTGATTTGACGGACTTTCAACGTGGGATGATTGTAGGAGCTCGGAGCCATAGATCGAGTATCACCGAAACCGACGCATTCGTGAAATGTTCCAGAGCAGCTGTTGTTAAAGTGTTTAAAAACTGGGCTGTCAGCCGAAAAACTTGGTCTCTACATGCAATGTGTGGTCGTCATCGACTAGTGACTGCTCGGGCGGAACGGAGAGTGTCCAGACTGGTAACAGACAACAGAAGGGCAACAGTGCAGCAAATTACAGATCATCTTAATCAAGGATCCCCTCAAATGATCTCTGCACGCCCTGTTTTCCGTACACTGCATCAGATGGGATATTGCAGCCGAAGGCCTGTTCGAACCCCTTTGCTGTCCGCAGTTAACAAGAGAAAACGTCTCCAGTTTGCACAGGAACACATGGATTGGACAGTCAATAATTGGAAAAACATTATGTGGTCCGATGAATCACGTTCTCAGTTGGACCATGTCGATGGCCGAGTTAGAATTTGGCGGAAACAGCACTAAAGCATGGACCCCAAATGCATTGCTACAACACTTCAAGCTGGTGGAAACAACGTTATGGTTTGGGGAATGTTTTCCTGGCATGCTTTGGGCTCTTTAATTCTTGTTGATCAACGTCTGACTGGCACATCATATATAAACATCGTTGCGGACCGCGTGCATCCTGTCATGTGGATGGTTTATCCCAATGGCGATGGCTACTTTCAACAAGATAATGCGTCCTGCCATAGTGCTCGTATTGTACAGGACTGGTTTCAGGAACATACCGGTGAGTTTACTTTGCTTAGGTGGCCCCACAATCTCCAGATCTCAACCCCATTGAGAATTTGTGGGGTGAAGTTGAACGAGCAATCAAACAGCTGGATCCACAACCCTGCTATCTCACACTCCTGGAAAAGCTATTCATCAAGCATGGTCTCAGATCCCACAAACCACCTATCAACATCTCGTGGAGTCCATGCCACGAAGAATCGACGCAGTATTAAAGGCAAAAGGTGGCACAACGAAGTACTGAGGGGGTGGTCATAATAAAGTGGCCACTCAGTGTATAGTGTTAGTTGTGTATTCCTATCAAATTTTATATCTATTAATTTTATATACACTGGCGGAAAAAAATCCCAACACCGGGAAAAAATAGTTGTAGAGGAATGAAATGGCGGCAATACATTCGTATAGGTAACATATTTAATCGATTAAGGTTTCAAGATCACAGCTTATTGTAAGCGCGAGAAGAGCCATTTTAAATGTGAAATGCTGGTACATTAATAACCGGTGTAACCGCCAGAATGTTGAATGCAAGCACGCAAACGTTCATGCATTGTGTCGTACAGGTGCTGGATGTCAGTTTGTGGGATGGAGTTCCATGCCTGTTGCACTTGGTCGGTCAATACAGGGACGGTTAATGCTGGTTGGGGGTGACGCTGGAGTTGTCGTCCAATGATGTCCCATACGTGCTCGATTGGTGAAAGATCTGGTGATCTAGCAGGCCACGGCAACATGTCGACACTCTGTAGAGCATGTTGGGTTACAACAGCGGCATGCGGGCGAGCGTTATCCTGTTGGAAAACACCCCCTGGAATGCTGTTCATGAATAGCAGCACAACAGGTTGAATCACCAGACCGACGTACAACTGTGCCGTCAGGGTTCGTGGGATAACCACGAGAGTGCTCCTGCTGTCATAGGAAATTGCTCCCCAGACCATAACTCCGGATGTCGGTCCAGTGTGTCTCGGCCGCAGACAGGTTGGTTGCAGGCGCTCACCTGGCCTCCTTCTAACCAACACACGGCAATAGCTGGCACCCAGGTAGAACCGGCTTTCATCAGAAAACACAACAGATCTCCACTCCGTCCTCCAATGAGCTCTAGCTTGACACCACTGACGTCTCAAACGGCAGTGGTTTGGAGTAAGTGGAATGCACGCTACAGGGCGTCTGGCTCGGAGCTGTCCTTCAAGTAACCGATTTGTAACAGTTCGTTGTGTTACTTTAGTGGCAACTGCAGCTCGAATTGCTGCCGCAGACGAGGTACGATGCGCCACGGCCATACGCCGTACACGGCGGTCTTCCCTCTCAGTAGTGCCATGTGGCCTGCCGGAACCCGGTCTTCTTGAGGCAGTACCTTCCCTTGACCACCGCTGCCAACAATCATGCACAGTGGCTACATTCCTGCCAAGTCGTTCTGCAATATTGCCGAAAGAAAATCCACCTTCTCGTAGCCCTATTACACGACCTCGTTCAAACTCCGTGAGCTGTTGATAATGGCTTCTTCGTCTTCTTAAAGGCATTCTTGACTAACATCAACACCGTACGTCGAATCTCAACGATAACTAACGCTCACGAACGTTACAGCGCGTATTTACAGCAAACCTGCTTTGCATGTTCCGAGGGGCGCTACTAGCGCCACACGTATGCGCCGAGCGCGAAATTTTCATAGACGTCATTTTACAGATGTACTTTCACCGCCTACCAACTGTCGTTTATCTAACACAACCCCTTCTTGGTGGTGGGATTTTTTTCCGTCAGTGTATTTGTTCTGAAGAATTTTAAGTTCATTGAAATTATATTTAGTCGTCTGTCCCCACGATAAGATAGCATAATTAATATGAGTCTGAAACATGGTATAGTATAGATGAATTAGTGTTTTATCGGTAAGGTTTGTGAATACCAAGCTGATAACTCCAATATTTTTGGAGAGTTTGAGAAGAAGAGAGTCCACATGTTGGTTCCATCTAAGGTCTGTATGTAAGGTAATCCCCCAAATAGAGTAAGGAGTTGACCTCTTATATATTTGTATCATTGATTGATAATGTGATAGAAGGAGGTTGTGAAATATTTTGTTTTGAGAAAATTAAAGATTTTGTTTTGGTAGTATTTATTATTAATTCATTGGAATTTAGCCAATCTGAGATGTTATTAAGTTGAGTATTAACATTCATAATAGTGTCAGTCGTTGAATTAAATGAAGTGAGGAAGGTTATGTCGTCTGCATAGAGGAGTAAATCAATATCACTTATTGAAATAAATATATCGTTAATATATATACTGAAAAGTATAGGTCCCAAAATTGAACCCTGTGGAGCACCAGTTGGTATGAATTGAAGAGTGGATTATTGTTTGTTAATTTGTGTATATGTTGCCTACCTGATAAATAAGTTTTAAAACGAGAATGTTCATTGTTTCTTATTCCAATTGTGTGTAATTTGTGTAGTAAGATATTTTGATTTATGGTATCAAAAGCTTTGGATAGGTCTAAAAATAAAGCGATAGTATATAAGTTGAGTTCAAAATTATGTTGCACTGTTTGTTGTAGGTACAATAAGACTGTTTCGGTTGACTTTCCGGATAGAAAACCATGTTGATTTGGATGGATAATTTTTAAATTATGAATGTACAAGATCAATCCGTTGTAAATCAATCTCTCCAAAATTTTAGCAGAAATTGATAAATTAGCTATAGGGCGGTAGTCGTTTGCATCGTTTATTGATCCAGATTTGTATTTTGGGATTATTTTTGTGATTTTAAGTAGATCAGGAAATTCACCAGATTGGAATACATCATTAAATGTAAACAATAGGGGACCAAGAATAAGATTAACGACATTTTTTATGATAAATAGTTGTAGATCATTATATCCAGGGCCATAACTGGGATTTATGTGGCTAAGTTCTTCTAATAGTTTCGTTTCTGTAATTTCAGTAAGATAAAAATTATTAGACCTGTGTGCGCTCCCTAAGTAATGAGTGAATGGGATGTTTGGGGTAATTAAATTATATTTTAGTGTTTGTGGAAATAAGGTAAAATGTTCATTTAATGCATTTGTAATATCTTGTTTGTCTGTAAGCTTAAAGTTATTAGAATCTGTTAAGTACTGAGGAACCGTTAGATCTGTATCTTTACTCATTAGCAAGTTTAGGTAAAGTTTCTAAGCTGGGCCAATGGGTTCCTCACGAATTATAGGACGGCAATCTGAAACAACGAATGGAGGTCTTCACGACTCACCTCTGTTAACTGAAAAAGGAGTCTTTTCTGAATTGAACAATTACTGGTAATGAGAAATGGATTGTGTATAGCAATATTAAGCGTCGAAGACAATGTGTGGATCGCAGCGAGACATCAACTCCATAGCAAAAGAGAGGACTTCATCTGAGGAAAGATTACGCTGTCATTTTGGTGGGATTTAGATGGATTTATCCAGGACGAGCTGCTACTAGTGAACCAAACAGTCACGAAGGAGAAGTATTGTCAACAACTAGACCTACTAAAGCAATCCATTGAAGAAAAAGGCCAGCACTGGCCAAAACAAGAGGTGTCATTTTTCATCATGATAACGCCAAACCTCATACAGTGAAAGACACGCTCAAAAACTGAAGGAGTTTGAATGGGAAGTAATAGCACAGCGGCCATATTCTCCTGACATGGCACCATCGGATTATCATCGTTTCCGTTGTCTCCAACAGCACATTAGCGGGGAACGATTTCATACAGAAGATGATGTTCAAAGGAAGCTTGGTGTATTCCTCGGCTCAAACCGAAAGACTTTTATTGCCAGGCAATTAAAAATTGAAAATTCCGATGGGAAGAAGTTGTAAATAATTGTGGTAAATATATTTTGGATTTCAAGTAACTTCTCACGTTGTTTGTTGCCTTTCAAAACTACCTCTGAAAAATTCTCTTACTTATGGGGTGACACAAAATATTTGTCACGACATCTGTCTCTCTCTCTCTCTCGAAGAGGACGAATCAGGAGAATCCTTTCGTGCCTGATATAAGTGTGAACAAGTTTCTCCAAATATTTTCCAGCTCTTCTGTAAGTTTTCTTGCCAAACGGATTATTGCATACCTTGACTTTGTCACACCTCTTTTTTTTTTTTTTTTTTTTTTTTTGTGGTTGAACGACCACCTTCAGCAGCTCGATGCACTGTGTCTTTTATATTTTTTTGAAGGGAAGGGGTAGTTTAACGACGACCACCATGAGCAACTCTTAAGGCTTATGAGTAGCCGCTTGTTCCTAATATTAGGACACTGGTTCCAAGGAAAAGGCAGAGACAACGCCATCAAGAAAAGCACATCATCCATGCCTCATACGAGACTCGAACCGGGACCATCTCGGACGAATGGTCAGAAGCTACTCGAAAACTGGGACTAGCCAGAAGCCACTCGCTTTGGATCACTCGAGCACTAGGACGGCCTTCGTATTTTGCTAATTATTCTTTTAGTAAAAAATGTGTGAAAACACAAATTTGCCGGTGGCGATAATCGAGCCCGCATCCTTCTGCTCCGGAGCCAAATGCTCCTCCAATTAAGCTACACCGACCGAATTCATCGCTGCAACTTTGCCGTCTTGGCATGCGCTTCACCTCTGTTGTACCTCACATACACCGATGAGTCATTACATTATGACCACCCCTAGCCTAGAGAAATCAGCACGCCTGGAGACCGAACGGTGGCGCACGCAAATGAAGTTCACAGAACAGTATAGGTGCAGCCTGAGGACCGGCTTTCGGTTAGTAGAGTGTGTTCGGAGTCAAAATGGGAAAATCTGCCTATTTGTCGGAGTTTGAAAAAGGACTACGATCTCGGAAACGGCGCGGCTTCTGGGTTGCTCATGTGCCGCTGTAGTGAGTACGTATCAAACGTGGTGCACAGATGGCCAAACGGCAAAGCGTCGTCTAGCCGTGTGTCATCCGCAGCTCATTGATGCCAGAGGGGAGCTGAGACTGTCGCGCATTGTTCACAGCGACCACAGGAATATAGTGAAACAAATTACCCGCAGCTACAAAAGTGGTGATCAAGGCAATGTGCTACAGCACATAGTTCATCGCAGCCTTCTGCGCATGCGCATCCGAAGACCCAGCCAAGTGGCCCATGCTCACTGCACGTCATCGCCAACAACGCATCAGGTGGGCCCAAGATCTTCGAGATTGGACCGTGGATGATTGGACAAAATTGGCCTGGTCTGACGAATAAAATTCCTGGTGCATCACGTAGACGGCCGAGCGCTGATACGCCGATTACCAACGGAGGCTATGGCACCTGGATGCACTGTTGGGAGGAAACAGGCCGGCGGTGTTATGCTGTGGGCGATGTTTTCTTGGGACACTTTAGGCCCCATTATCCCAATAGCTCAATCCTTGACAGCTGTCAGGTATCTGAACATCGTTGCGGACTAAGTTCACCCATTCATGGGAATTGTGTTCCCTGCTGGTGATGGCTATTACCAGCAGGATAATGCGCCCTGCCACACTGCCAGAATCGTCAAGGAGTGGTTCGAGGAACATGCTGGTGACTTTCTGCTGGCCTCCAAATTCACCTGACGTGAACCCAATTGAACATTTGTGGTTCGACTAGAAAAAGTGGGTTTGTGCAAAATCACCACCACCACGAGATGTACGGGGACTGGAGGACCTGCTGTTGACATAATGGTACCAGATACCCCAGGATACCTATCGCCCCCTCATCGAATCGATGCCTCGCCGAGTGGCTGCTGTTTTGTGAGCTAAAGGGCGTACTACAGCGTATTTTTTTTTTTTTTTTTTGCTTGGAGGTTTAACTTGGGGAGTTTGCCCAAGTTTCCACTATGTTCTGTAATACTTATCATGTTTTTGTCACATATCGTGTGGTTTCCTCGATTGTGGGAACTTCTGTACCTTTATCGTAGTATATGCTTTTGTTGTGTTTTACATGTTCCCTTCTTTTTGTGCACTGCGTTGTACAGCCATGTTCTTGTGTAACGTACCAGGAGATGTGACGTACCTGCCAGAAGGACGCATACGACATAAAGGCAGATAGGAATCAGAATAAAATGTCCGCGTAGCTCAATTGGTAGAGCAACTTATTCCGGAATGAGTGGCCCGGGTTCGAATCCTGGCGCGGATAAAAATGACGGAGAAATTTACTTCGTTATAATGGCGCCCGAACTATCCGGATGACCCGGCCGTTCAAAATCTCGCAATGGTGTGATGTTATTTCCACACCGCGAGATAGGAAAAATAAAAGAATCCCTTCTCCAGCACTTCAAAAAAAAAAAAAAAAATAATAAGGGGGAGATGATGTAACTTACCAGGAGATGTGACGTACCTGCCAGAAGGACGCACACGACATAAAGGCAGATAGGAATCAGAATAAAATGTCCGCGTAGCTCAATTGGTAGAGCAACTTATTCCGGAATGAGTGGCCCGGGTTCGAATCCTGGCGCGGATAAAAATGACGGAGAAATTTACTTCGTTATACTTGTAAATATATTTACCTGTTATTTTGTGCTCTGCTTTCACTCTGCACGTCATCACATGCTTTATTAATTATTCATTACTTTTTCTTGTGCATCATCTTCCTCAAGCATATATTGTTCCTTATTAATGATTTTAACATTTTGTCATCCTTAGTTGACTTCCGTATCACATTCACCTGTAATATTTCATCAGTATCGCTCATTGTTTTGTTGTTTATTTTGCCATATGTGGTACGCCTGTATTCCCTATAATTTTGCCAATAAAGTATATTTTGAAATAACGAGCACCGTGAGCAACTCAATGAGCTATAAGCAGTCGCCCGTCCCTAATTTAGGGTCACTGGTTTCAGGGAAGGGAGACAACCAGTGCCGTAAGGCAAACACAACATCCATGCCTCACCGGTATTTGAACCCGGACCCCTTTCGGACGAATGATCAGATGCCATCGCTTAGACCACTGCGCCACCGGGGCGTCTTTTTCGGACGAATGATCAGAGGCCATCGCTTAGACCACTGCGCCACCGGGGCGGCTACAGCTTATTAGGTAGGTGGTCATAATGAAATGGATCATCGGTGTATATCACCCCCTCCTATCCTGAAGAACGGGCTGGGAAGGAATCATTAGTTTCTGGGTCAGCTGGCAAACCATGCTTGAAGTAGCTCGTTGAAGAAGAAGGAATTCTGATTTAATTCCAGACGATGTGTGGAAGAATAATCACACATTTTGCGAACTGAAGAAGGGATTTCATTAATTCCGGATGGTGTGTGGAAAGAACATCACACATTTTTCGAAGAACTCAACGGCGAATAGATAAATTTCCACATACCGGGACTCGAACCAGCATTCTTCTGCTGCGGATCCGAATGCTTTCCCAATTAAGCTGCACCGGCGGAATTGATTGCTGCAACTTTGCCGTCTTGACATGTGCTTCGCCTCTGTAGTACGTCACAAATGCGTTCATTCGGTTTTCCTGTGACATGCTCTCACTTTGAAGTCAGCTTCTATGCATAGAGATAAAGATACCCATTTTTTAACTTACAAGATTATTACAGAAAATTCGTCTGACATTTTGAATTATTTTTCCAGGAAATACAGGCATTTGTTTAAATATTTCATCGGGCATGGTGCAGTTACTCTGGTCATTTGAAACTTAAGTAATTCCCATAAATACAGCCATAAATGTGAAACACAGAGAAGGAAAAAAAAGATACTCTTAGTGAAAGAAATCATGCATTTACGTGTAATCCGGAAACAGGGATTTGAGCACGGAAGATGCATGCTTAAAATTTGCTGCTTAGCATCTCTTTAGATTAGCGCATAATAACAGTCTCAGATCTAAAAAAATATTTCATCTGACATACTGTCTGCATTTGTCTCGGGGTTAATTGAAATTCCTAGAAATCCGATAAAGGAAAACTTTTGCGAGAAACGTAATACCAAATCCGTGGAGGAAGGAATAGTTCCTTGAAATGTTTTTAATTGATGCCTAAAATCAACGCAAAGCTCACTAATTAGTTACGTCGTGTGGCGGCTTCTTATAAGTAGCCAGTTTTCTAATCTCTATTCTTTGGGTATCTCACTGTTCTGAGCAAAAGACTCTTTTGTGAAAAGATAGCAATCAGAGATATTAAGCGGCACGAGGCGTTTTATTTTATTTTATTTTATTTTATTTTTTGAGAATCGTCACATCTCATCGATCGAAGAGCTCAAGTTGTTTGTATCAAGATCACCCAGAAAACTCGTGGCATCCAGAACAAGGTCGACCCACCTACGCAACTTTAAAAACCAAAAATGCGTTATTAGATTTCAAGCACTGCCACCCCGGTCTGGTGATTAAAACCTGAATTTTATGCGCATGTCATTTAAAACGGCAGATTTCGAAATCGGAGCCACGAATTCCACTGACTAACATGCGTTATAAAAGCAATTTAACTGTTTTTGAACAAAATTTGAGATCAATTTAAACGGAATATACGCTAAACATAGTTCGTATAAAAAATAACAGAAGCATTCAGGATACCTGAAATCTGTATATTAAAGCTAACTGCGCAGGAAGAAAAAAATTCTTAATTTTAAAGCGCTCATCGAAAGAATTTAGACGATAAAATAGCCTTTAGGAGAGGAATTCCACTGGGATGAAGTGATTCGAGAAGCAATTGCGCTCGGATTCTATTGAAAATACTCAAGCCGATGTCTGCAAAAGATTCGCCTAAAATTAAATCGATTAAGCTGCTCTGACGAAAATTGCGGCAAAACAAAATGGAAGAGATCATCAGATTTCGAGATCTAACATTCCCGGTTGCGAAACTACTGATTTGTTAATTTAGAACAAACTCGGATGTTCTTCAGTTCCGGACAAGCCGCCTGCAGCTACGCAGTGGTCTAAACGCTGGCTTCTGCCCGTTCGTCGGACATGGGTCAGGGTTTGAATGCTGAATCTTGGTGAGGCGAGGATGTTGTGTTTGTCTTATGGCACTCTCCCTTCCCTGGAACCAGGGACGTTGCTAGACTTCGAAATCAGGATGGGCGACGGGTGAGCGATCGTTATTTTTGATAGCAACTTTTTTTTACGAAACACTGAAAGAACGAAACTTTAATGGGGTTTTTTTTCTTCTGATTGATGGTTTAACGACCACCGTGAGCAACTCAATGGGCTATAAGCCGTCGCCCGTCCCTAATTTAAGGCCACTGGTTCCAGGGAAGGGAAAGAGCCGGCGCCGTAAGACAAACACAACATCCATGCTTCACCGACATTCGAATCCGGCCTCTTCTCGGACGAATGGTCATAAGCCAACGCTTAGACCACTCTGCCACCGGGGCGGATTTAATGCTTTTCACTACCAGCCACAAAAGAAATCGTGCAATCATGACCCCTCTACCTGGACACACATACATACACGGATCTGACTACTGGTGTAAGATACAAGTGTTGGTAGAATGTCGCCTTCAACTTTTTACTTGCTCTGAATACGTTGTCTTAAACTGCTTTTCAAAATTTTCCATTTTTGCCTATACGAAAATAGTACTGTATTTGAACAACTTATTTAAAAGAAAATGTCGTTTTTGTTTATCTAAAACGAATTTTAACGTCGTGCCACGCAGACACGACGTTAAAATTCCAAGGTGACGTTAAAAACAGCCCTCCCCCCTCCTCAACTTCCTTCCATCCAGCCAGCGACTTTGCCCTTCACTCATCTCCTACAAAGCATTCGTCAGGCACTTTCACTGTCCCGGGGCGCTAGTGCAGCTGTAGACTCCTTTTCCCGTGTTGGAATCCCATATTGTGTAAAGAAAACAAACAGAGCGATTAGTAGTGACCCCCTCAGTGAATTCCTGTCCACCATCTTTATTAGCCCCCTGGCCATAGAAACCTAAAAAAAGATGCTTAAACTAAGGAACTGGAAGAATGGGGAACAACAGAATTTTCACGGCCCTTCGGATTCTGTTTTGATACCAGTGGCGAAGCGTCAATGGAAGCAAGGGAAGCACTGCTTCCCTTTGGTTCACGCGCTTTCTTTTGCGTGAATTAAAAATGTGTAGCATTAAAATAAAATAAAAATTTCACCCCAACATAACGCAGCAGACATTTTTTTCAGTATCTTTTATTTTTAAGAAAGCAAATTCGTATTTGTATTTTTACGAAAACAAGAACAAAAATGTCTCGTACGTAAGTCGCTCGTTGGAAGCAACGCAGATAATAATGCATCCAGCTGAACGTCAGTAACACGGCATGCCCACCCGCAGAGTGGCCAGCCACAGCCAGTAATGCTATGCTGAGCATAGAGTGTGGGGAAGCAATCTCCCAAACGCTTCCACGGCGCCGAATGCAGAACCACCCAAGGGAGTTCCAAGGATAAAGCCACTAACTTGATTCCAAACGTTCAGTCAGACTCAGCACTCAGAGGAATAGTTTGAAGTTGCAATTTGTCAAAAGTTTTCTGAGTTAGTGTAATTAGTTGATTCAGTTCCATTATTGGCTTATGGTTTGAACTTTCAGTAGCTTTATGTCGCACGTTCTTTAGCGGTGACGTCATAATTTCAGGAATATAAAAGTAAGCGTTACTTTTATTACTGTAGCTGTTTGTTTCTGTGACTCTTCTGAGGAATGTAAGCGCTATGGAAGCAATGGACTCTGGCACATCCACAGTACACGGCCACATGAACTCCCGAAACTCCGAAGACTGCATTCTAGAAAAAATACACTGACGGAAAAAAAAATCCCAACACAAAGAAGGGGTTGTGTTAGATAAACGACAGTTGGTAGGCAGTGAGAGTACATCTGTAAGATAACGTCTGTACAAATTTCGCGCTCGGCGCATACGTGTGGCGCTAGTAGCGCCCCTCGGAACATGCAAAGCGGGTTTGCTGTAAATACGCGCTGTAACGTTCGTGAGCGTTAGTTATCGTTGAGATTCGACGTAGTGTGTTGATGTTAGTCGAGAATGCCTTTAAGAAGACGAAGAAGCCATTATCAACAGCTCACGGAGTTTGAACGAGGTCGTGTAATAGGGCTACGAGAAGGTGGATTTTCTTTCCGCAATATTGCAGAACGACTTGGCAGGAATGTAGTCACTGTGCATGATTGTTGGCAGCGGTGGTCAAGGGAATGTACTGCCTCAAGAAGACCGGGTTCTGGCAGGCCACGTGGCACTTCTGAGAGGGAAGACTGCCGTGTACGGCGAATGGCCGTGGCGCATCGTACCGCGTCTGCGGCAGCAATTCGAGCTGCAGTTGCCACCACAGTGACACAACGAACTGTTACAAATCGGTTACTTGAAGGACAGCTCCGAGCCAGACGCCCTGTAGCGTGCATTCCACTTATTCCAAACCACTGCCGTTTGAGACGTCCGTGGTGTCAAGCTAGAGCTCATTGGAGGACGGAGTGGAGATCTGTTGTGTTTTCTGATGAAAGCCGGTTCTGCCTGGGTGCCAGTGATGGCCGTGTGTTGGTTAGAAGGATGCCAGGTGAGCGCCTGCAACCAACCTGTCTGCGGCCAAGACACACTGGACCTACACCTGGAGTTATGATCTAGGAAGCAATTTCCTATGACAGCAGGAGCACTCTCGTAGTTATCCCACGCACCCTGACGGCACAGTTGTACGTCGGTCTGGTGATTCAACCTGTTGTGCTGCCATTCATGAACAGCATTCCAGGGGGTGTTTTCCAACAGGATAACGCTCGCCCACATACCGCTGTTGTAACCCAACATGCTCTACAGAGTGTCGACATGTTGCCGTGGCCTGCTAGATCACCAGATCTTTCACCAATCGGGCACGTATGGGACATCATTGGACGACAACTCCAGCGTCACCCCCAACCAGCATTAACCGTCCCTGTATTGACCGACCAAGTGCAACAGGCATGGAACTCCATCCCACAAACTGACATCCAGCACCTGTACGACACAATGCATGACAGTTTGCGTGCTTGCATTCAACATTCTGGCGGTTACACCGGTTATTAATGTACCAGCATTTCACATTTAAAATGGCTCTTCTTGCGCTTACAATAAGCTGTGATTTTGAAACCGTAATTGATTAAACACGCTACCTATACAAATGTATTGCCGCCATTTCATTCCTCTACAACTATTTTTTCGTGGTGTTGGGATTTTTTTTCCGTCAGTGTACCTTCTCTGTCTTTTGGATCATTTTCATAATCATATAAAATCACATTTATAAATAAAAAAATATCTCTATAAAAATCATATAAAGTCACATTTATATAAATGCGATTTTATATATTAATAATATAAAATCACATTTATAATTAAAAAAAATTATCTCGCTCTTCCTCCCTCTAACAGCCCAAGCCCGAACCGCAGTAAATTAACTACAGTCCAAGCCCGATTCGGGTCTGGGCTCAGCTTCGGGCAGTCTGGCACGGGCGCATCCCTTCTCGAGTCTGATAGAAGCAACCCCCAATTCCTCTCGTTGTGTGGGAAGACAAGTTTCTTTCCCTTTCAAAATTTTCACTGAATATTTTTTTTATAAATCTTTGCATTTGAACTTCTACATAGACATTTGTTTTGGTGGTACCGCACATGGTCGCGTTTGGGTGGAAGGGGGGGGGGGAGTCTTACGATGCTTTCTGCCATGCCATACTGTCAACGTATAACATATAAACTACGGGTCACTTTCTCATTTTAATTATTATAAATTTCCATTCATATCACTTTTACCATCTATTTATCGCATATTCACTGCATTGCTTCCCTTACTTACAAAGTCACGCTTCGCCACTGTTTGATACCCTTTTTTGGAGACGTAAACAACGTACTTCCTAGGGGGAAATACACTGACGGGAAAAAAAAAATCCCAACACCACGAAAAAATAGTTGTAGAGGAATGAAATGGCGGCAATACATTTGTATAGGTAACATATTTAATCGATTAAGGTTTCAAGATCACAGCTTAATGACTTTATATGATTTTTATAGAGATAGTTCTATAAATATGTTCGTAGGATTAAGATTAGACAACAGCAAGACTGAATGCAAGATGCCTCGATTGACAGAGTCAACTGACTTTCAGCGCGGATTGATAATAGAGTCAACTGACTTTCAGCGCGGATTGATAATAGAGTACAACAAAACAATTGCTCCGAACAGGACATTTCAGCGGATTGAAGATTCTTAGGAGACGGTTGGTGATTTGATATTAAAATTGCAGCGGAATGGGGCTGATCCGCCAAAAAACGACCCAGTAAACCTCCGAAACCAACAGAACATGACAGCTCGCCAATGAACTGTCTGCTCAGAAAGCAAATCAACATGGATTCAAAACGCGCAACCTTATGTGAGACTACTGGGACTGATGTTAGCTCCAGTCTCATGTACTGTACTAGAGCAAATCAGTCCCTTTACGGGGACTGACTGATTGCACCAGTACAATACTCAGGACGCTGCACGACATGTGCTACCACCACCGTTTACAGCAATTTAACCGTAATCATCATAAAGTTTGTTTGAAGGTTTGGCGATCACTGTAAGGAACACGATGTGCTATAAGCAGTCCCCGTCCCTAATTTAGGGTCACTGAATCCACAGGAAAGAAAGAGAACCAGTGCCATAAGACCAACACGACATCCATACCTCACGGAATTCGAACCCAGTCCCATCTCGGACGAATGATACGAAGACAGCGGGTAAACCCTTGCGCCACCGGAGCGAATAATCACCATAAAGAAAAAGCTGAAAGAAACGCTTTGATCTGCCATGAATTCTGTTAAGGGGGACTGGTACTCTCCATTGGAGCCCATGTTAAATAGGCCTTTTAAGGTATATTTTTCTCAAAAGCTATCAAATATTTTTAACAAAAATTATTAAACTTGTACACATTTTAACGAGGGCTTTTTTCAATATTTTAATTTTTTGAAAATTTACAAATTTTTAATGTGCATTTCATAATTTTACCCTAAAAAACGACACATTTTTATTTTTAATAATTTTTTAAAAATTGGATACTTTTAATCCGCTTCGTTTGTTTGTACAAATATATTGTATGTATATCTGGTAAAAATATAAGATTGAAACACTCGATGGATTCTGAGAAAAATGTACCTAAACATTGAAAAAGTAAGTTTTGAGATAAACGCATTTAAAGTAAAAAATGACAACTTTCATACCTGTAATCATTTATTTAATAATTTCCAGCAGAGTAGGAAGGTTCATCTGGACTTTCTTCTTCCAGAAAATCATTTTCTAACATTGTCTTCCTTTTATTTATTTTTTGGCGGGCTTTTTTTTCAGTTTCATCCATTTTTCGTTGTGCTACCGAGACGCGTAAAACGTCAAGATTTTTCTTAACCTGTACACAATTTGCTCCTGGTTCAATTCCGGCAGTCTTCAAAGCATAACATTTTACAATGGTTCCATTTTTGAAGCTGGCAACAGCTTCATGTCCACCAAATGTCAGGGTTTGAGCAAAAGAAATACAGTTTTCCGTAGTCGAGACCAGATAACATTGTTTACTGACTCATTAGGATTTTGGGTTTTTCCATGTGTACATTTTTTAAGGAGATCTGGATTTTCCAAATCCCTAAATATCGTCTTAATTTCAGGCATTATTACGGGTGAAATATGGAAGTGAGTTATGTGGTCATAGCCTATTAAATAAACTTCAGCGACACGGTACTTACACCAACTTTCTATGCCTTCCGGACACAAACCATGTCAAATTTGTTTGAAAACATAATTTTTTGAATTTTTTTAAATGCTTCTAGTGCTTGGATTTTCTTATGCAATGCCTCGTTGTAAAGGTAAGATTCCAAACTTTCAGAAAAGCTTATAAAAACAAAATGATATTTTTCCTCAATTTTAGGTTACCGGCCGAATTAGGCAGCGACTTTTACGCACAACTTTTCCGATGATGACGTCGGAGTAAAATGCTTAAATTCTGGTTTCAATATTTAGTGCGAATGAAAGACACTCGTTTAGTACCGAACTAAGAATGGCAACATGATTTCGATTTCAAAAGATGTCTTTAAGACTATCATACGTTAAGATTAAATGGGTCATTTAAACTTTACGTAGGAAAATCGGTCGAATGAACAACTTAAATATCGACATTTAACTTAACTTAGAACCCCTATAACGAAATAGAAATCGCTGAAATGAGGCTTTTGGTAAAACGAAAGCATTCGCAATTCTTAGGTTGAAACAAGAAACCCAATCACTTTCACAAAACTAATTTCAGCGGAATAATTTTGAGAACTAGAAAACACATTGACTTGAAAAACAATACTACTTCTATATCCGATACGTGGATGATGTCCTTGTATTTGGGCCACACACTTGGATGATTTAAAAAATTTTGCTGTGAATATGTCTTCTCAATTTGCAACAATAAATTTTACCGTAGAGGTTGAACAGGAAATGCATTACACTTCTTAGATTTTCTGCTTGAACGAGGCCCCTACTACTAATAGGCTTCGTCATTCAGTATATAGGAAGACAACATCCAGTACTTCCCTAATTCCTGTGTTGTCGACCCACCCACAAAGCTATATAAACTGTCGGCACTACGTATGTTCTGTGATACGACGAGCTTTCTCTCATTCATCTTGTATTAACTACGACAACAGGAGATTCAAATAATAGTAAAAATTGCAGTATTACATGGTTGTTCTGGCATTACTGTTAATAACATCTTAATGAAAATGCGCAGGTCGGAACAAACCACGCTGCAACCAGAAAGTAATCAGATTAAATACGTGGGATCTATGAATTTCCAACCTACTGTTACCCCAGTTCTTAAAAATATTTGCATGGCGCCATGGTTTAGATTTTGGGGTCAACTCGCAAGGGTAAAGAAAGACCCTATAGGAAAAGAAAATAAACATGGGATTTACAGTACCCCGTTAATACGTTTGGAGCAGACGCAACCCGATAAGATTTATATTGGCACGACTGGACGTACATTAAAGACTCGAATTCGAGAGCACCAATATCATATCAAAAATGACTTATTGTCAACAGCACCATCACGACTTGTGAACGAGGGACTTTACTACCCCGTATAGGACGATGCTTCGATCTTGGCGACCCTTTCTTCGAAGTCATCATTGCTCCTGACTGAAAGTGTACATCATCCGGGACTGAGCAGGTGAACTCTGACGAAACCTCCATGTCTTAGTTGTGTACAGACTTTGTAAATGAACTTGTTTAAGTGAACACAACCAACTAAACATACCATTACGTCTAATTATGTTATACGTCATCAAAAGTCATATTTACTTATACACTATCTACCAACTAGTAAATGGACACCCCTGCAATCGACGATATCTGAGGTCCTGATACACGTCACGTCCGCCGCCGTTAAATATCGTGTGGGAAACAACAACGCAACCGGTCGCATGCAAGATGCCACGCAGTTCGGAGCTCTCTGATTTCGAGAAAGGTGTAATAGTCGGGTATCACAGAAATGGCCGATCCATACGTGACATATCCAGCTAGTTGAAGTACCCAAAATCGACAGTGGCCTACGTGATTAGCAAGTGAAAGATGAGAGGTGACTGTCGGAATGTGACCCGACCCGGCAGGCCCACAAGACTGGGAGTTAGAGACCGACGGTTGCTGGCCAGAGAAATTCGGAAGAACCCCACCAAATCGATGGGCCACAACCGCGAGGAGTTTCAACAGGCATCTGGGAGTATTCTTTTAATGAATACTGTCAGTAAGGAAGCCCATCTGCTTGGTTATCATGGACGTGCTGCCGCCCACAAACCTTTGATCACCAAGTCCAATAGCGCTGCTCGGCTAACGTGGTGCAAAGAACGTCGACAGTGGACCGTTGAACAGTGGAAACAGGTTCTCTGGAGCGACGAATCAAGGTTCACCCTCTACCGTTCGGATGGCAGGGTGTGGGTTTGGAGTCTGCCTGGAAAACGCCTCCTACCGGAATGTATTGTGCCAACTGTGAAGTTCGGTGGCGGTGGAATTATGCTATGGGGTGTTTTTCCTGGTATGGCACGGGACCTTTGGTCGCAATTCCTGGTAGACTCAACGCCGAGACCTACTGCACCATTTTGGATGACCATGCGCTTCCTACGTTGTGGCAGTTTTACGGGGTGGACCCATGTTACTTTTAGGATGACAATACCACCTGTCATGTTGCGAGGTCCACCATGGCTTGGTATGGTGACAATGAAGTTAATCGAATGGACGGGACTGCGGAGAGCCCGGACCTTAACCCTATCGAGCATCTCTGGGACGAGTTGGAGCGTCGACTTAAGGGGTGCCCCCACCGTCCGAAATCGGTGAAGGAACGGACCTATCTTCTCCAAGCCGAGTGGAAGAAAATACCGCTAGCCGTCGTACAACGCCTGGTTGAGAGTATGCCCCGGAGGGTCGCAGCTCCAATCGCCGCTCGTGGAGGCTCCACCAACTATTGAAGGTGAATAAACTTCGTTTTCCTTTGCTATCACAGGTGTCCAATTACTTGTTGGTAGATAGTGTAGATATATAAACCACATGTGTAGATATATAGTATAGTGTCTTACATCTGATGACGATTCCAGTGTGGGACCGAAAGATCTAATGATTTTAACTGTAAATAAATCTTTTAACTAGTAAGATTTTAATTTTTAATTTTAATCTTATGTACACTGCTGGCCACCCAAAATGCAACACCAAGAAGTACACAAGACAGCAAAGTAAGATTTACTGGACACATAACAACAGATACAAAGATGAAAGGATTGAGCTTACAGGATCGTGCGACTTGCGGAACACGCAGACATCAATAGTTCGTGTGGCCCTCATGGCTGGCAATAACGGCCGCTACACGCCGCGGCATCGAACGAAAGAGGCTTTGGATGTGGGCTTGGGGTATGTCGCTCCAGGCTGCTTCCACACGTTGCCACAGTTCATCAAGCGTAGCCACGGGTGGTGCTTGCCAGGCCACTCGGTGGCGGATCAGCGACCAGACGTGTTCGATGGGCGACATAACGGGAGAACAGGCGGGCCACGGCAGCAGTGCTACCTGGTGGGCAGCGAAGAATTGTTGCACGATGCGTGCCACGTGCGGGCGCTCATTGTCCTGTTGAAACGTAGCCACTGGCAGATCGTGCAGGTAAGGGAGGACTACATGCTCCAAAATGTCGGAGATGTAACGGTGGCTGTTGAGTGTGCCGGCGATCCATACCAGAGGGGTGCGGGTGTCATATCCAATTGCCACCCAAACCATAACGCCAGGCGACGGACCGGTATGGCAATGCATAATGCTGGCGTCAAACAGTCTCTCGCCGCGGTGCCGCCACACGCGGATCCGACTATCGTGGTGTTACAGGCAGAAGCGGAATTCGTCGGAGAAGAAAATGTCGTGCCATTCCGTAGTCCAGGTGCGGCGTTCAACAGCCCACTGCCTCTGCACTCGCCGGTGGTGTAACATCAATGGTAATCGGAGCAATGGGCGCCGTGCGACAAGTCCCCGCTCCTGCAGACGACTTCGAACGGTACGTGCTGACACAGGTTGTTGCGCAACACACCCTACTTCCTGCGCTAACGTTCGTGATGTGGCGGTGCGAGCCGTCAATGTCCGCCGCACAACATGCCGGTCCTGTCGTTTGGTGGTGTGCCGCGGCTGCGGCAATCGCTCTCGTCGATCCGTCAGTCCCTCCTGCACCCACCGAATCCATACTCGCCTCACTGTGGCTGGATGTCGTCCCACACGGGCGCCGATGTCTCGGTACGATAAACCGCTGTCGCGATAAGCCACTATTCGTCCTCTGTCGAACTCCGAAACGTGCTGGAATGACTGCCGTATTCTGCGACGAGGCATCAGGAAGCTTCCCAAGCACAGGTCCGGCAGCACAGCACACTTCCACTACTTACACCTCACCTTCTGTGCACACTTCTTATAGTGCTTCTCGGTGGCGTGCCGGGCGCACATGATTTGCATATGGCCTGCAATGCTAATCGTTTGCATGCCCTCTCGCGGGCGATGCACGAATTTCAAGCCAAACGGATGCTTCCTTCTTGGTGTTGCATTTTGGGTGGCCAGCAGTGTAGTTTAAATCATGGAAAGACGGCTACTGTTCTTTGAATTAGTTTTGCACGAAGTGATTTTTACAAACAATACTATACTGGTACTCAAAATGAGAGGATATTTTAAAAATCCGTACATAACTCGAAGTATTTATGCTGAAATTCAAAGAAATCTGGTAATATTAAAACATATTCAGAGAAATGTTTCATTATTACGTTACTTATATAATTCATGCAGAAGAAAATGATAATCTTGTAATTTACACAAAAGAGCATTACATGGAGCAATATTTAAAGTCTTTTGCTTAAGAGATGTATTTTAATATAGAGTATTATCAGCCTTGACACCCATGCACCTCAAGCAGTGAATCCTCATACTGTTCATGAGGGTATTGATGAGCCCTTGACGGATTAACGGCCACTCCTCAACAAAAGCTCTTCTGAGTTCTTGAAGTGTTCTGGTAGGAGCTGGCAACCTTCAATATGTCTCCCTAGAGCATCACATGCGTGCTCAATAGGATTGAGATCAGGGGATCTGTGTGGCCACTTCATTCGGTGAATATCTTCCCCTTCGAGAAAATCATCGACCAAATGAGCTCGATGAGGTTGGGCACTATAATACATGAGAACACAATCTGGACCGACGTCTTCCCTGAATTGCGTGACGTACCGATTCAAGATTTCGTCTCTGTACCCCAGGGCAATAACAGAGAGACTCTGGGACATGTACAGGTCTCTGCCCCCCATTCGTCATGGTTCCTGCCCAGACCATCACGCCAGCATCACCAGAAGTAGAATCTTTCTATGGTCTTAGAGGGACTGTTGCAGGTCCTTGGTTCTCTCTAGATGAGAGTACATCGCGAATCAATCCTTAAGCTGAATCGCGATTCATGTGTGAAAAGAACAGACTCCAAGTGTGAAGTTGGCGACTCCACGCTGTAAGAGCTCACCGGTTGGCGGAAGTTAGATGGACACAAAAATAACCGGTCTCTTTGCATAAAAGGACTTTCTCACGAAGTCTCCTACAAACACTATGCCTTGAAACCCTGTAGCTTCTCAAAGCTCCCAAGAGAGTTGCCTAGCGGACATATCTTTGTTCCGTCTGGAAGTCAGACGCATAGAGGGATCGTCTAGAGCAGTTGTGACTCTGAGATGGGGCCTCTTCTGGTCAACGACGGACATCTCCTGTCCGTTGAAACTGTCTCCAGAGTCTTGACACGGTATTTTGTGAAACATTTAATATTCTGGAAACTTCCGTCTGGGACTGATCTGAGTCCATCCTACCGATTTTCCTCCACCGCTGAAAATCATCCGTACGATGTCTTCGGGACGTCATCATGCCACTGAAATGGGGTATGGGTATGTGATCCCATGAAACGGCAATGACTCCTGCACGGCCGTGTGGCATAACATATAGCATTGATGAGGTTATCACGGTTCGACGTCATCTGCTTATCAGATGACTGGTCTGTAGCAGCCCATTGCTGCGCATTCTTTTGACCCTCAAACACAGACGTCTCAGGCTGCAATGGTTCTCGAACGCAGACATTGGCGCGCTGATTGGCAACAGGTCGTGTTTCCCGACGAGTCACAATTCAAATTGTTGCGCCATGATAGTCGCATATACATGTTTGAAAACAACGTGATGAACGCCACCTTGCAGCTTCATACTGGCATAGAACTAAGCCTCGTGGTTTGGGGCGTCATTGGGTTCAATTCGCGATTTCTCCTAATACGAATTGAGGGAACCCTCAGCAGCAATACATATGGGATGGTTTAGAGGCAGAGATGATAACTTTCCTTTAGAGTTGTCGTATCGCTATATTCCAGCAAGGCAATGCTCAACCACATGTGGTTTGGAATATCCAAGACCTCTTTCACGCACGGCAGATACCGCTTCTTCCCTGGCCTACACGTTCGTCGTGTATGTCCCCAATCTAACATGTCTAGAGCTCGCCAGGTTCCTCCGCCAGCCATCACAAATGAACTCTGGTCTCTCTCTCTCTCTCTCTCTCTGGCAAGCTATTCCCGGGACTCCACTGAAGAGCAATTGAATTAGAGACAGCTGGCGTTATGCAAATGTGGCGCTGTGGGTGACCCTGTAAACGGAAACGACATGACGTATGCAGCGATCCGACAATATAAGGAGTGATGCGACGGGAATCAGTAAGAGTCAGACGCAGTATGGGTAAGACTCTAAGCGCATTTGATCGTGGGAAAATTGTCGGGGCCCGACGAATGGGTCACTCCATCTCGGAAGTCGTGCAGGCACTGGGATTTTCACGAGCCACTGTGTCACGGGTGCACCGTGAGTACATCGAATCCGCTAAAACCATCTCTGCATGGGCCAACTGCCGTGGACAAGAGCGTGTAGATGATCGGGGTCATCGTCGGCTAGCTCGCATTGTAACAGCGGATAGACGGGCCACAGTGCAAGAAATCACTAGGCAATTTAACGCTGGTGCACAAAAACGTGTAAGCAGCCACACCATCCAGAACCATCTCCTCGCTATGGGATACAGAAGCCACCGTCCCACGTGGGTACCGCTGCTGACCGCATATCACAGGGTGCAAAGATTAGCATGGACGCGGAAACATCGCCACTGGACCCTAGACATGTGGAAAAATGTTGCCTGGACTGATGAGTCGAGATTCACGTTGGTACATGCGGATGGCAGGATACGAGTACGGCGCAAACCACATGAAGCGATGGATCCTTTTTGCCAGCAGGGTACTCTTCAAGCTGGTGAAGGTGGCATTCTCGCCTCGGGACTGTTTACGTGGACTGAAATGGGACCCCTGGTACGTGTGACATCGTCCCTCACAGGTCAACGTTACCGGGATATCCTGGACGACCATTTGCTCTCGTTTGTGCGTCTTCAACATCCCAGTGGGGACCTCATCCTGCAACAATCGCTCCCGAATTGTATCGGAATGGTTGGATGAACACTCCACCGACGTGACCTCACTTCCTTGGCCAGCTAGGTCACCTGACCTCAATCCCATCGAGCACATCTGGGATGCCATTGAGAAAGATGTTCGAGGTACTTATCCCCCTCCATCAAATCTTCGCGAACTGTGGGAGCTTGTTCAACGGTCGTGGATCCGTATGGCTTCCCAACGCTTCCGGTGTCTTGTCGAGTCCATGCCGAGACGAATCGCCGCCGTGCCGCCCCGGTGGCGCAGTGGTTTAAGCGATGGCCTCTGATCATTCGTCCGAACGGGCTCCGGGTTCGAATCCCGGTGAGGCATGGATGTTGTGTTTGTCTTACGGCACTAGCTCTCTCCCTTCCCTGGAACCAGTGACCCTAAGTTAGGGACGGGCGACTGCTTATAGCCCATTGAGTTGCTCACGGTGGTCGTTAAACCTCCAATCATCAGGGCAAAAAGGTGGTGCTACACGTTACTAGACAGGTATCTCTAATTCAATTGCTCTTCAGTGTATATCAAAAACCTCTTCGATTCAATGCCGCGCCGTGTAGAGGCTGTTATAGTTTCTCGAGGTGGCTTCACACGATACTACATTTTTTTTTTTTTTTTTGATTGGAGGTTTAACGACCACCGTGAGCAACTCAATGGGCTATAAGCAGTCGCCCGTCCCTAATTTAGGGTCACTGGTTCCAGGGAAGGGAGAGAGCCAGTGCCGTAAGACAAACACAACATCCATGCCTGACCGGGATTCGAACCCGGACCCCTTACGGACGAATGATCAGAGGCCAGCGCCTTAGACCACTGCGCCACCGATACTACATTTTGAAGCGAAGAAATCTTGTGTACCTCTAGAAACGTAATCAGTTATCTACCGTAACATGGGAAATCTGTGATAAAAATTTTATTTCAATAGCGGGATTCTTTCGTGGTGTTGCAAGTTTCACAAAGAGTAGTGTACAATGCAATGTGATCGGAATAAGGCTATACAAATTTTGCTTCGCTTTTCTAATAAATATTGCTACTTCCATCGTGTTCCTCGGATTTTCTTTCCGCAGTCAGTCCATCTTGGGCGCCATGTTAGCTTCTGTAAGTTACGATCCTGTAGAAATACGCCATCGTGATGACGTTTGAGGCTTTAAGTAACACACATGCAGCAGCATTAGTTTATAATCACATGTCGAGAAGTAATTAACTGAAAAATAAAAATAATCTTCCCATCTTGAACGGAGGAGATCGCTTGTTTTCCTGAAGATAGTAATCTTTTAATCTGACTAACATATGTGGAGGCAATCTTCCAGGATTAAATTCGCGGAATTCACATAATTAACAATGTTTACATCTCGGACATTTTCAGAATTCGAATGATTTACGAGCAACACATCTTTGTTTAATTCACCGACAACTGCACACAGAACTTTTCAACAGTTTTTTCTACCAACATAATTTTCGTATTTTGCATATAGCAACAATACAAGCAGATCTGTTATCAGGAAGACATTGGGTTGAATATTCAAAGCAAACTGAATTTGCTTGTACTACACTTACTGGTCAGCCATGTAACCCTTCTCAGAAAACTTAAAAATCTCAGCGTCCTGAAGCGAGAATCGAACCCCACATCTGCCGATTACCGATCCAGTATGCTAACCATTACACCATCTTGGACAGTGAAGTCCCAAGCAATTGAGACACAGGAATCTGAAAGCGCTCAGATTTTCGACATTTTTCGCTAAACGCTATGAAGAAGCAAGGAGCTTCGCTAGCTATTAAGCTTAAAACGGCGTGCGGCGAAACAAAATCACCCGAAATTTAGCTTAACTTTCTAACGCTACTGTATCGAAAGGTTAAGGAATATAGTGCTGAAACTTTTTTTCTTATACACTGAAAAGCAATTGAATTAGAGATACCTGTCTAGTAACGTGTAGCACCATCTTTCGCCCTCATGACGGCGGCGATTCGTCTCGGCATGGACTCGATAAGACACCGGAAGCGTTGGATCCACGACCCCTGAACAAGCTCCCACAGTTCACGAAGATTTGATGGAGGAGGGTCAGAGCCTCGAATATATCTCTCTCGATGGCATCCCAGATGTGCTCGATGGGATTGAGGTCAGGTGACCTAGCTGGCCAAGGAAGCGAAGTCACGTCGGTGGAGTGTTCATCGAACCATTCGGATACAATTCGGGAGCTGCATTGTCTTGTTGCAGGATGAGGTCCCCAGTGGGATGTTGAAGACGCACAAACGGGAGCAAAGGGTCGTCCAGGATATCCCGGTAACGTTGACCTGTGAGGGACGATGTCACACGCACCAGGGGTCCCATTTCAGTCTCCGTAAACAGTTCCCAGACGAGAATGCCACCCCCTACCAGCTTGAAGAGTACCCTGCTGGCAAAAAGGATCCATCGCTTCATGTGGTTTGCGCCGTACTCGTATCCTGCTATCCGCATGTACCAACGTGAATCTCGACTCATCAGTCCAGGCAACATTTTTCCACATGTCTAGAGTCCAGTGGCGATGTTCCCGCGCCCATGCTAATCTTTGCACTCTGTTATGTACGGTCAGCAGCGGTACCCTCGTGGGACGATGGCTTCTGTACACCATAGCGAGGAGAGGGTTCTGGATGGTGTGGCTGCTTACACGTTTTTGTGCACCAGCGTTGAATTGCCGACTGATTTCTTGCACTGTGGCATTTGATTTCTTGCACTGTGGCATTTGATTTCTTGCACTGTGGCATTTGATCGTGGGAAAATTGTCGGGGCCCGACGAATGGGTCACCCCCGAGATGGGGTGACCCATTCGTCGGGCCCCGACAATTTTCCCACGATCAAATGTGCTTATATCCTTCGTCTTACCCATACTGCGTCCGACTCTTACTGATTCCCGTCGCCTCACGCCTTATATTGTCGGATCGCTGCATACGTCATGTCGTTTCCGTTTACAGGGCCGCCCACAGCGCCACATTTGCATAACGCCAGATGTCCCTAATTCAATTGCTCTTCAGTGTAAATGGGACTCCATAAACCATCTAATGATGCATTATTTATTACCCTACGATTATTAGTTTCGAAAATATAAACGGTCAAAAGCCGCCCCGGTGTCGCAGTGGTCTAAGCGATGGCCTCTGATCATTCGTCCGTAAGGGGTCCGAGTTCGAATCCCGATGAGGCATGGATGTTGTGTTTGTCTTACGGCACTGGCTCTTTCCCTTCCCTGAAACCAGTGACCCTAAATTAGGGACGGGAGACTGCTTATAGCCCATTGAGTTGCTCACGGTGGTCGTTAAACCTCAAATCAAAAAAAAAAAAAAAAAACTGTGAAATTTAGGACGCTATACCTGATAGACATTCTCACCAAGGCTGATTTTTGATGGAACAAAATGTCAGGATCTTAAATGTGAAAATGGCTCTGCACATCAAAATTAAGAACTGAAATCGCATAGGTTTGCAAGATGATCGTATGTACATGCACACTGCCCTACATTTAATATTCGAACACCCTTCTTTTGTTATTGAGTTGGGTCCTACGCAAGCAGCAAGTCACAGACCCAACTACAAATATGCACGTAGGGCTATGAGTAGACAACAGCACGACTGGGAATACAACATACCTCGATCGGCAGAGTTAACTTATTTTCATCGCGGACTGATTATAGGATGCTACAAAAGCAATCGCTGCGTATGTGACGTTTCAGCGGTATTGAAGATCCCTAGGTACACGTTTGGTTATGTGCGGTGCAAATACACTGGTTTCTATAAATCAAGCAATAAATGGCAAAATCGTGATAACTCAAAAAGTATGCAACCGATTCGGATGAAATTTGGTTTCAAGCTTTATCAGATCAGATGCAACAAAAAACAAACGTAAAAACATGTGTAACAAAGTATTTACATTTTGTATGAGTGATGCAAATATGAAAACACACAAATGTAGGTATCAAGATGAAATAGGAAAAGGTAGGAGTGTGGTTATCCCGAACAGCAATACAGGCCCGGCAGCGATGTTCCGTGCTGCTAATTATGGTGTCGAGCAGTTCCGTGGGTTACTGCGTCCATTGCTCGAGCAAAGCAGTGCGGAGCCCCTGCAGGGTTTGGGGAGGGGGCTGGAGGCCAGCAACACGCCTCCCGAGAGCATCCCATACATGCTCAATGGGGTTGAGATCGGGAGAGCGTGCTGACCACTTAATACGGATTATAGTTTCCTGTTCCAAGTACTGGTGCACTAGGTGAGCTTTGGAAGGGCGGGATTTATCCGCCTGCAGTACAAATGTATCGTCAATTCCGGCCGCATACGGACAAACAACAGGGTCCAGGATGTCGTCTCTATACCTCTAAGGATTGAGGTTTCCATGTGGCAACACATAGAGGTCGGTGCGGCAGTCTAACGATATGCCTACCCACACCAGGACAATACCACTACCATAGGTGTCCCTTTCCTGAATATTAGAGGGAAGATAACGTGTACCGGCCTCTCTCCAGATGTAAACTCGGCGAGAATAACTCTGTAAACAGTATCGCTACTGATCAGTGAACAGAACCGACATCCACTGATGTTGAGTCCATTTCATATGCATTCGTGCCCAATCGAAACGTTCCCTCCGGTGACGGCGGGGGGTTAGAGACACGAATAGTACCGGTTGCCGAGCATACAGTCCTCCTGCGTGTAACCTTCTGCGTACCTCCGAAGCTGATACCGTCCGTCCAGTGGCTGCCGCAAAAACAGATCTGTGATGAGTCGGTGTAGCCGTCCTGCTCCGCAGTGCTAAAAGCCGCAAATACCTGTCATCTCCGGATGTCGTCGCCCTTGGCCTACCTTTGCTGTACTTTCAGAAGCCGCACCCGTGGCTTGGAACTGCTGCCACATCCTTTTGACCACAGGACGATCGACGCTGAGCCATCTTGCGACTTTCGCCTCCGTTGCTCTGCTTTGAGTCGGCCTATCTCTCTGTTGATTAACCCCGCTGGTAAATGACGTCTCGGAGCCATGTTAACAAAATCCCTATCTCAAAATCTTGTCATTCATCGCCGCATATGAATTGGCGACTCCCTCCGAAACAGCTGGTTTGAAGCTCTTGCGCATTTCCATAAAGCACTGCCAGCGTCACCCATTTGCCTTCCGTACATCGCTGCTGTATGCCTTCGCCCGTAACATATGCAAATTCCGTGGAATTTGAACTATTTTGTCCCCCAATTATCGCGATTTTTCGGTTTGTTGCTTAATTTATGGAAGTAGTACTGGACTGAATCTGTCAACAGACACCCCGGTAAATCTTTGAAGCTAACAGGACTTTACAGGAGAGCTTTGCAAAGGATTGTCCACAAGTCAACATTATCTAAAATCCCGCAAGTCCTATCTGAAACTATTTAGATTAATGTTAGCACCTGTACAGTGCATGGGACTCTGCACGATATGGATTACCACGGGGGAGTATCCATCCACAAGCTGCTAGTCACGTCGATTAATGCCACATGGCGGTTAGTGTGGTGTAAATAACGTCTATCTTGGACTGTACAGTAATGGAAAACTGTGCTGTGGACTGACGATTCATGGTACACTGTATAATGGTCTGATTGCCGTTCCTGGTTACATCGGATGCCAAGGAAGAAAGGTACCTTCTGGACTATATCTTCCCGATAATGAACTTTGATGGAGTCAACATAGCGGTATGAAACTGGTTTTCGTGGTTCGGCTTGAGCCCGTTAGTCGGTTTGGACAACACCATGAATATTGAGCACTGTTTAGATGGTTGATGCCTCAAGTTCAGGAAGATAGTGATAACTTTATTTACCAGCAAGATGGAGCCTCACTTCACTTCCATAATGATGTTCGGGCCTACCTTAACACCGAGCTACACAAGCGCTGGATCGGACGTGTTGGAAAAAGGGACGAATTTCTTGAAGTGGCCGGCGAGATCACTGGACTGAAAACTCCGATTTCTTCTTGTGGGTCAACATAAGGGATCGTGTTTATGTACCACCTTTGCCACGTGACGTGCAGGAATTAAAGCAGAGAATTGAAGAAGCTACCACTATGGGTGCGATGGACAGGGTATGGCAAGAGTTCGACTACCGTGTGGACATTTGCCGTGTCACACGTGGTTCCCATATTAAATAGTTGTGAAACGATGGGATATTAAAAAAATCTTGGACATTTTCTCTTTCGCAAGCATGTATATGACATTGTTATCTGTCCTATTCTGCGTGCAATAAATCACTCTGAAAGTGTTCCCGTCATTTATTATACACCGGTGTGCAAAATTAAGGACGAAGAGGAGAAATTAGATTAGCATAACAGCGGAACGAGCAGGCAGAACGGACCGGAAGACCACTCAGGAGATAGACTAGGGTCCGGTACGGTAGGGCATGTGCATATATGCAGCATGACGTAGGGGGGGGAGTGTCGGAAGAGTATAAAGCACACGGGCGGTGTACGCTCAGCAATTCGTTGAAAGCTATTGCGCGGTGTACATCAGCTTGAACGACGTCGAGTTGCAGCCACCGTGTGATATGGCCAATAGGCAATCTAGTAGACGACATCTAGATGATTTTACCCGAGGTCGCATCATTGGGAAGTTGGAAGAAGATCGAAGTGTGACTACTGTGGCCGAGGAGTTCGGGATCGCTCACAGCATCGTTTCACGAGCTTGGAGAGCATTTCAAACGACACGAACAGCTGTCCGAGAGTTTAGCAGTGGTCGTCCACGAGCAACCACGGCGGCGGACGACCGGTATATTGTCCTACAGGCGAGAAGAGACAGACGGCAGACATCGGGGGAAATCGCAAGGCACATGCAACAGACAACTGGACGTCCGTTATCGCGTTTTACCGTGGCCAGGAGGCTGCACAAAGGTGGTCTACTTGCACGACGACCAGTACGGTGTGTGCCATTAACGCCTGCTCATCGGAGACGGTGGTTTCAGTGGTGCTAGGAACACAAGAACTGGACACATCAGCAATGCGGTCGAGTTCTCTTTACGGATGAGAGCCGATTTAGTCTGACGAGCGATTCTGGACGTATACACATCTGGAGAGAGCAGGGAACACGCAATCACACCTCCATCATCGAAAGGGACCGGTTTGGATGTTGCGGAGTTCACGTTTGGGGCAATATCATGCTTGGTAGCCGTACCGACCTCCACATCATCCAAGGAGGTTCAGTCACTGGTGTCCGCTATTGTAGCGAGGTTCTTCTGCTACACGTGCGTCTGTTTAGAGGTGCTGTGGGTCCTGAGTTCCTCTTCATGGACGACAACGCTGCACCTCATCGTACAGTGGCTGTCACAGATCTGTTGGAGAGTGAAGTTATTCAACGCATGGATTGGCCCGCAAGGTTCCTGGACCTAAATCCAATCGAACACGTGTGGGACCTTCTCGGGAGACGCTTGGCAGCACGTCACCAGCCGCCAGCAACGATTCCGCAGCTGCGATTGACGCTACAAGAGGAATGGGCGGGGATGCCTCAACAGCTCCTTGACAACCTCGTCCTCAGCATGGACAGACGTTGTAAATCCTGCAACGCAGTCAGAGGTGATCATATCCCCTACTAAAGAATGGAGTTTTCTTGGCAGCCGTCTGTCACATGGACGTTTCTGTCTTCTGTCAAGTTGTGGTCGAAGCTACCTTTTCAATAAAGTGCCTTTGTATCCTTTGGATTTCTTATTTGGACGGTTTTGCTCACTTGTTCCATATTCTTACATCTTGGGGATCTTATGGTATGATTTGAGTCGATGTGGAGCACTTCTGCACGACGTTACATACGAAAAACCGTCTCGCCTTTAATTTTTGCACGCCAGTGTATAGACATCCTGTATTAAAGAAAATTATGGCCAATTCAACTTTGCACTTGAGCAGTATTAACCGTGAACTTTGCCAGTCGATCTGTGTAATATATTTAACACGATATACATATTAATAACCGAACTTACGAGTAAAATATTTAGATAAAATCGAAATTAACAACCGTCTACGCACGATTAAAACACATCCGATTCAAGAATTAAGACTTTAACAGCATTACATTCTAAAAAAACAGACATTAGGTCTTTCAGATCTTAGCGTACGATCCATTATCAGATGTATGAGAACATGAGGTTGAACCTGCCTTATGTGATAGAAATGCGTTAAGGTCGGTGACACAAGAGTGGGGGGATTCATTGTGAGTCGATGTCAAACGCGAATGGAAAATGTTCTGCAGCACTAAACTTTTGGGCTGTCAACTGGAAAGTGAAATTGCCCGATAGTGTCTATGTAGATGTGGAGGATACCGATTTCCGAGCTAGTGAGTTGATTTCAGGATTGTGCATAATTATCTGATGCCGTTCGTGTAGAAGCGGGAAGTACGGCTTTCCACGGGATCGCTTCACGGATGTTATCATTAACGCTTTTTCTTCACTGGAGTGTATGAACAGACTTTCGGTAAACCTGAGTTGTGATCTTGAAATCGGTACATTGAAGATAGATATTTGGTCCCACACAGGAACGTGTGAACTAGAGATGAACCCGGGCTCGGGATTACACGTCTTGAATTTCATTACTGTAATTAATTCAACACGTGTAATTCCGAGCCCGGTTGAATCACACGTGTTGAATTTCATTGTGGATTTGTTACCATGGTGGAAGGATTTTCAGTTTCCTAAGCTAGCTGCCATTGCAAGGCAAATTTTGCTTAGCAAGACTTGCATTATGCATTGTCCAAAGCTATGGTCCAAGCAAGGATTAGTTTAAGCAGGTCTGGTATCGAAAAACTGGGAGAAAATCACATTCCCATTTTTTGTATTTTATTAAACATCAAGAATCTTATCTTTAAAATGATGTATTAATTTCCAAAATTATGCAGTTCGAAGTATTGTTATTTATTTTTGAAAATTTCCTCATTCCCCCGATTTTTTGGGTGACGTTGGTTTTTAGTGCAGCAGGTCGAGTTTTTGAGAAAAGAAGATCAAGTTGAAGCGCTGAGGCATTAGATGAAATTCTCTCTCTCTCTCTCTTTTCATAATGAACTTGATCTGGAAATTGCGCACACATATGATAATATTGTGATTATTATACTATTAAGCGCAAAGCTTTGTTAATGTTACAAAATGCAGAATGATCTCGTCTGGAATGCTTTTACATTCTTTTTTTTTAATTTCGGAAATTTCCCTACATGCTTTTTGTTTATATTCTACAACATCACTCTAAACTACCTTTACCAATTAGCATATATGTAAATTATATTGCAAAGATTAGTTTTCTAGAGTCAAAACTTCAAACACTTACAACTGTCTGTATGGCGTTGTACGTTTTATAATGCAATTTATTCAAAATAAAAATAAATTTAGAAATCAAAAAGAAATGACGAATGAAATTTTTTGTTATTAAACAATTTTCTTTTCTTCAGCTTTTACCAAAATTACTGATTCCCCTGATGCGGTCGAAGGACACGTTGGTTATTTATTTATTTTTAAATCCACATTTTAGAGCCTTTGGCTTTATGCGTAGTATTTCTAAAAACATATTAATATTGTGAAGTGAATTAACTGAACTAAACTTTTTAAACTAATCCTTGCGTGGGCCATATCTTTGGCCAGTGTATAATGCATAAATGCGAGCCTTGATAAGCAAAATATTTCAAGAATCCGGGCCCGGGAGGGCGCGGGCTCAGCAAACACATGTAATCAAAGAAAGCGGGCCGGGCCCGGGCTCCTAAAATTGAGCCCGAACTCATCTCTAGTGTGAACTTTTGTTGACTAGGCGTGACATTGCTGTAGCATTAGATTTCATTTTGACATCAAACTTGTGTTCCGCAATCCTGGTGTTGAGAGCCCGGAAACTCGATCCTATAGACTGAGTGGCCACTTTATTATGACCACCCCCTCAGTACTTCGTTGGGACACCTTTTGCCTTTAATACTGCGTCGATTCTTCGTGGCATGGACTCCACGAGATGTTGATAGGTGGTTTGTGGAATCTGAGAGCATGCTTGATGAATAGCACTTTCCAGGAGTGTGAGATTGCAGGGTTGTGGATCCAGCTGTCTGACGGCTCGTTCAACTTCATCCCACACATTCTCAATGGGGATGAAATCTGGAGATTGTGGGGCCACCTAAACAAAGTAAACTCACCGGCATGTTTCTGAAACTAGTCCTGTACAATACGAGCACTATGGCAGGACGCATTATTTTTAAAAGTAGCCATCGCCATTGGGATAAACCATCCACATGACAGGATGCACTTGGTCCGCAACGATGTTTAGATATGATGTGCCAGTCAGACATTGATCAACACGAATTAAAGGGCCCAAAGCATGCCAGGAAAACCTTCCCCAAACCATAACGTTGCCTCCACCAGCTTGAAGGGTTGCAGCAATGCATTTGGGATCCATGCTTTCGTGCTGTTTCCGCCAAATTCTCACTCGGCCATCGGCATGGTGCAACTGAAAACGTGATTCATCGGACCACATAATTTGTTTCCAATTATCGGCTGTCCAATCCTTGTGCTCCTGTACGAACTGGAGACGTTTTCGCTTGTTAACTGCAGACAGCAAAGGTGTTCGAACAGGCTTTCGGCTGCCATATCCCATCCGATGCAGTGTACGGCGAACAGTGCGTGCAGAGATCATTTGAGGGGATCCTTAATTAAGATAGTCTGTAATTTGCTGCACTGTTGCTCTTCTGTTGTCTGTTACCAGTCTGGACACTCTCCGTTCCGCCCGAGCAGTCACTCGTCGATGACGACCACACGTTGCACGTTTGCTTTCAACGTGGGGTGATTGTAGGAGCTCGGAGCCATGGAGCGAGATCCCACGTTGAAAGTCCGGCAAATCGCATTTTTTACCCATTTCGTCACCTAAAAATCACTTCTACTACTGTCGCAAGCACTTAGCTTTCCCTTTTTATACTAGCCTCGCCCTCTGGCGGCAACAGCGTGCATCTATAGCTCATTTGCTTAAAACTGTCAGGTGGTCATAATAAAGTGGCCACTCAGTGTATATGTAGATCTTGTCATTTTCTGTAGGTTGAGTAGCCTGCATAGGAATCGAGTAAATTCCATGTTTTTGCATTTCATTGACTGTGTCCCGGTCATTCCTAATCAGTGACAACAAATTCTTGGTCTTTTCCCCGAAATCAACTAGATGTTCCTTGCATGTCTTTTTTAGGGGGCTTGTTATTCTTGGATCATACGCTACGGATCCCACAAACCTCTTACTCGGTCTAGTAATTGGTTGTAGGTTAGTAAACCTATGTTTTGAGAGTCTCTTGAGAATACCAACCACCACCACACGAGTGAGATGGCTATGTTGTAATTCTGTTAATTTCTTGACGACGTAAGTATTGGTTTGACTAAACGCTCTTCTTAAAGGAAAGTAAATTGCAGAGGTTCTGTGGCTCGATGGCTATGCTGACGAGTACGGTATGATTGAGGAACCAGATTCAGATTTTCTGTAAACCGAAAAGGTTATTTGGTTGGAACGTGGATTTTGAACTAACCACTGGTCCAAGAAAGGAATTGAAAAATTGTTTTTTAGCTCTACAGCAAATTTTATCGACATCCAGACATCCGAGAAACAAAATTATCTAGTTCCTCCCTAGAGTAAGGCCACAGAACAAACACATCGTCAACATATCTCAAATACATTAACGGTTTACATTGAGCACTTTCTCTTCTAGATTCTGCAAGACAACTTCCGCTAAAACTGGAGAGAGGGGGAACCCTTGAGCCCCCTCTCTCTGTTTGTCTATACAGAATTTGGTTGAACTTTAAATATGTCCGCTTAAACACAAGTCTAAGTGCGTTCATGATAGCAGCAACCTCGGAGGTGGGTATATTTCCCAATGCAATCAATTTATCTTCTATAATGTCATGTGCCAGTTCCACAGGGACACTAGGGAAAAAGAGAGGTCACGTCCAGTGATGCCAGCATATAGGGCTGATTAACAATGTGAATTGTTGTAATTCGGTCGATGACTTATAATGGCTCTTTCGCGGAGTAGTTTGACGTGGCAATCAACGGTTTTAAATAGTTCGCCAACGCAGTCTCGAGAGGCCTGGTAGTGCTATCTTGAGGACACCAAAGGGCGAATCGGAGGGCTATCTTGAGGACACCAAAGGGCGAATCGGAGGGCTATCTTGAGGACACCAAAGGGCGAATCGGAGGGCTATCTTGAGGACACCAAAGGGCGAATCGGAAGGCTATCTTGTGAGGGCTATCTTGAGAACACCAAAGGGCGAATCGGAGGGCTATCTTGAGGACACCAAAAGGCGAATCGGAGGGCTATCTTGTGAGGGCTATCTTGAGGACACCAAAGGGCGAATCGGAGGGCTATCTTGAGGACACCAAAGGGCGAATCGGAGGGCTATCTTGTGAGGGCTATCTTGAGGACACCAAAGGGCGAATCGGAGGGCTATCTTGTGAGGGCTATCTTGAGGACACCGAAGGGCGAATCGGAGGGCTATCTTGAGGACACCAAAGGGCGAATCGGAGAGCTATCTTGTGAGGGCTATCTTGAGCACACCAAAGGGCGAATCGGAGGGCTATCTTGAGGACACCAAAAGGCGAATCGGAGGGCTATCTTGTGAGGGCTATCTTGAGGACACCAAAGGGCGAATCGGAGGGCTATCTTGAGGACACCAAAGGGCGAATCGGAGGGCTATCTTGAGGACACCAAAGGGCGAATCAGAGGGCTATCTTGTGAGGGCTATCTCGAGGACACTAAAGGGCGAATCGGATGGCCGTCCTTATGTAATTTCAGCTGTCCAAACAATTCCGGGATCCTACGACCGGAAACTGATGTTAGGCCAAACGTCCCACTGTTAAGCAGATCTGAATGGTTTTTAATATGGCTGATTGCAGCAATGGTTGCCGCAGTTGGTTCTCTATTGATTACCCGATGAGGAATGTTACTAAAAAATACAAGAATATATTACCGAGTAAAATATTCTTGCATTTTTTAAAGAAAATATAGAAATACAGTAATAAAAACCAGAATGCACAAAGTTGGCTTTTTATTTCGTTTTTTAAGCTTTCCAACCGTAATTTGAAGAAGCGTATATGCTCCAGCTTTGTCCGTCCGTCTGTCTGTCGGCACGATAACTCGCGTAAAAATAGTTCGATTTCGATGAAATTTTAGTATGTGGTAGGGGACCACCTGGGGACAAACTCTGTTGAATATGGACGAAATGGGGTCAAAGGTCACGACATAGGAGCGGGATCCATTCCATTGCCCTTATGCATCATAACTTGCGTAAATATGGTTCGATGTCGATGAAATTTTTATATGTGGTAGGAGACCACCTAGGAAGGAACCCTATTCAAAATGGGTGAAGTGGGGTTAAAGGTCAGGACATACAAGCGGGATGCATTCTATTGCTCTTATGCGTCATAACTTGCGTAAATATGGTTCGATTTCGATGAAATTGTAGTATGTCGCAGGGGACCACATGGGGACAAACCCTATTGAAAATGGACGAGATGGGGTCAAAGGTCAGTACATAGGATCGGGATCCATTCCATCGCCCTTATCCCATACTATTAAAGGAGCACTTCTTGTATGTATGTAAATTTTATTTTGAAAACACCTCTAAGGAATTTTGATGAAAGTCGTTAGCCTACCGTTTTCTGGTACTAGGAATCGATTTAGCTTGATCTCAACTTTAGGAAAATTCGTTTACTGGGTTAAATAACCACCCCGAATTATAACGTTTTTAGTGTCATAGCGTCGTTCCATTAATGTTACCCATGCTTAGAAATCTTATGACGTCACAATCTCGTGTTTGAGAATGTTGGCGTGCGGTCACGCCATCTGTCTCATTACGTCACGCGTTGTGTGTGGATCCTATTAAAGTTTTTTGACGTCACACTCTTGCGAGCAGACGGTCGCGATTCCCATCTGCCTCATTACGTCACGCGTTGTGTGCGTATGTCCCTCCGCACGATAACTCGCGTAAAAATTGTTCGATTTCGATAAAATTTTAGTATGTGGTAGGGGAACACCTGGGAAGGAACCCTAATAAAAGTGAACGAAATGGGGTCAAAAGTCAGGACATAGAAGCGGGATTCATTCCACTGCTTTTATGCGGCATAACTAACGCAAAAAAGGTTAGATTTCGATAAATTTTAGTATGTGGTAGGGGACTACCTGGGAAAAAACCCTATTGAAAATGGGCGAAATGGGGTCAAAGGTCAGGACATAGGAGCGGAATCACTTCCATCGCCATTATGCGTCATAACTTACGTAAACATTCTTCGATGTTGATGAAATGTTAGTATGTTGTAGGAGCCTGCCTGGGGACGAATCTTATTGAAAATTGGGCGAAATGGGGTCAAAGGTTAGGACACAGGAACGGGATCTATTCCATAGCCCTTATGCGTCATAACTTACGTAAAAATGCTTCGTTTGCGACAAAACTGTATCATGTTATTTCGCAGGTGTACTGAACCGGTTCTGTTAAATATCATCGAAATGGGATCAAAGGTCAGGGCACAGGACCGAGATTTATTCCACAGCCATTATCCTCATAACTTGAGTAATGATTTCTGGTATGTTGGAAAGCGTATTATAATCAATGCATTGCATGATTTTACTAACTTGTATATCTTTATTTTGCAAAAGATATATTTTCCTTTTAGGACTTTTCTAACGCGTAAACCGTAAAAACCTAAAAGAAGCTCAACTCGTTGTCTCTTTTACTCGCGCCTTCTCTCTCTCTCTCTCTCTCTCTCTCTCTCTCTCTCTCTCTCTCTCTCTCATGATTAGAAATGCGCTTAATCTGCGTTGCTCCACCCAAATTCAGTTTTCAGATGAATAAAATTTTCTTTCAATTTTTGTTTTAAATGGTCGCCAACCCACACCGTCTCCATCATTTAAACGTTTCTCCCACCCGAATTAAGTACAAGAGAAAAAGAAACAATTTTGTTGACTTTTCCAAAAAATTAATGTGCGTACTGCAAATAGTATTAAAATAAATTATCTCGAAGGTGAAGTAAATGTCATACAAACGGGAAATAATTCTAACACCTAGCAGTTAAGAAGTTGAGTTGTCGAGTTATCCCTCCTCCGTGGTTAGAATTTACCCTCCTGTGAGGGCTATAATTGTTCTTAGGTTCTGGTTCTCTTACATATTTGGGGCTAGCAACTCTAAACTACAGTAATAACGGACAATTTCTGCTAATTTTAGATTCTCAAGGGTGTAGTTAAACAACGTCTGTAATACACACGAAAGGCATTCTCCACGAAGAATTCCAGTTTAAACTTTGTTTCGAATGAAGCATTCTGAATAAGTAGAGTAAGAAGAGCAAAGGTCGTTAAGTCCCACTCCCATTTGGCGTGCGTTCAAACTCCGTAGTTACCGTTTGTTATCGACGGCTTCTGTGCGCTGAAGTCGAAGAAACCAAAAGCAAGGCTCACTGCAACGCAGGAAGAATTCTGTGCGTGCAGAGGTTTTTGCTAAACATTCGCAATTTTTAATGTAATGTAGTGGATATCCCTGGAACATTCCTGCGGTCCTACATTCAATGCTAGTGTTATTCGATTACAATATCTGCATATTCGATTGACAATATCTATGGGGCATTTACATTAGGAAAATGAAGGTACGCTTAGAAATAATAATTGCGTCGTCCTCAAGAGAAATACACTGGTGTGCAAAAATTAAGGACGAAGAGGAGAAATTAGCATAACAGCGGAACGAGCTGGCAGAACGGACCGAAAGACCACTCATGAGATAGACTAGCGTCCGGTAGGGCATGCGCATATATGCAGCATGACGTATGGGGGGGTGTCGAAAGGGTATAAAGCACACGGGCGGTGTACGCTCAGCAATTCGGTGAAAGCTGTTGCACGGCGTACATCGGTTTGAACGACGTCGAGTTGCTGCCACCGTGTGATATGGCCAACAGGCAATCCAGTAGACGACATCTGGATGACTTTACCCGAGGTCGCGTCAATGTGAACTTGGACGAAAGTCGAAGTGTGACTAGTGTGGCCGAGGAGTATGGGATCGTTCACAGCATCGTTTCACGAGCTTGGAGAGCATTTCAAACGACAGGAACAGCTGTCCGAGAGTTTGGCAGTGGTCGTCCACGAGCAACCACGGAGGCGGATGACCGGTATATTGTCCTACAGACGAGAAGAGACAAACAGCATACAACAGGAGAAATCGCAAGGCACATGCAACAGACAACTATACGTCCGTTATCGCGTTTTACCGTGGCCAGGAGGCTGCACAAAGGTGGTCTATTTGCACGACGACCAGTACGGTGTGTGCCATTAACGCCTGCTCATCTGAGCCGGTGGTTTCTGTGGTGCTAGGAACACAAGAACTGGACACATCAGCAATGCGGTCGAGTTCTCTTTAAGGATGAGAGCCAATTTAGTCTGACGAGCGATTCTGGACGTATACACATCTGGAGAGAGCCGAGAACACGCAATCACACCTCCAACATCATCGAAAGGGACCGATTTGGAGGTTGCGGAGTTCTCGTTTTGGGCGACATCATGCTTGGTAGCCGTACTGACCTCCACATCTTCCAAGGAGGTTCAGTCACTGGTGTCTGCTATTGTACCGAGGTTCTCCTGCCTCACGTGCGTCTGTTTAGAGGTGCTGTGGGTCCTGAGTTCCTCTTCATGGACGACAACGCTACACCTCATCGTACAGTGGCTGTCGCAGAGCTGTTGGAGAGTGAAGATATTCAACGCATGGATTGGCCTACAAGGTCTCCGGACCTAAATCCAATCGAACACGTGTGGGACCTTCTCGGGAGACGCTTGGCAGCTCGTCACCAGCCGCCAGCAACGATTCCGCAGCTACGATTGACGCTACAAGAGGAATGGGCCGCGCGATGCCTCAACAGCTCCTTGACAACCTCGTCCTCAGCACGGACAGACGTTGTAAATCATGCAACGCAGTCAGGCGGGATCATATCCCCTACTAAAGACTGGATTTTTCTTGGCAGCCACCTGTCACATGGACGTTTCTGTCTTCTTTCCAGTTGTGCTCGAAGCTACCTTTTCAATAAAGTTCCTTTGTATCCTTTGAATTCCTTGTTTAGACGGTTTTGCTCACTTGTCCCATATTCTTACATCTTGGGGATCTTATGGTATGATTTGAGTCGATGTGGAGCACTTCTGCACGACGTTACATTCGAAAAACCGTCTCGTCCTTAATTTTTGCACGCCAGTGTAATACACTCCTTATCAAAGACTTACATCTTTACTATGAAGGAACAGAGCTTCGTTTTGTCATACATTTATATGGAGTTTCAGGAAATAATAGTAGTATAGTAAATGAAGGGAATATTGCCGGTCTGGCAACATGCGGCGGATGGCACGGATTTCGTTCGTTGTAGAAAGACTGTCCACAGGAAAAAGTGTATTGTGTAGATGAAAGAAACGGAACCTGATATGCAAAATTTCGTTACCATCGAAGGATAGTGTCACTTGCACGTAGGAGATGGATGTTAATCAAGTCCATATATTTGAGCGACATTCTGTCACAGGCATATGTGAAGCAGGATAGTCCACGTGACGAATTGAAGTTCATTTGAGACATAGCATGAGAACAGTTGGTCGCTGTTACCAGTAATGAAGATGGGAATGTATTTAACGACGTCTTTCCGGATCTGGTTGTCTTCCAGTGACTGTAGATCGAGATGGTCGGAAGATTCGCCGGATGGCTCTCATACCCGAAATTCGACAGCCAGATATCCAGTGACAGAACGACTAATGATGGCATCTCGGGTATTTGTAATAAATCGACGCTCTGAACAAAGCTGGTATGCGAAGAAGGCGTCTACTCCCCTGCATAACGGTCACTGGTAGCCATAGGTATGACTGATATCAGTGGTGTGACGAATAGCGAAATATCGTCTTCAACGACGAAACAGGCATCTGTTTTGAACAGAATAATCGGAGCACTCGTGTGTGGCAACGTACGGGAGGAAGGCATTCCACGACTTATATCTTAAGCGCCGTACACCGCCCATTGCAGGAGTCCTGGTGTGTGTGTCTTGAGGTGCGAAGATCTCATGTCAGCCTGTCATCTCTCATAGTCGTCGAGGGAATTTAACCTCCAAACTGCATATGGACGTCATTCTCCCTACTTGGTCTGACCATTCTTGTAGAACATGCCAAACACCACATTCCCGCACGATAATGCCAGACCACATACCGTACGCACGTTGCCAAAAATAGCTTGCAGCCGTTCTCGCGTTTCTATGGCCAACCTCCATCGCCAGTTGACTACATCTAGGACGACATAAAACGACGTCTGAGAACAAGACTGACGCATGACGATCTTCGGATGCAAGTGTAGCATATCTGGTGAGCTATAGACCAGGAGATTATTAGGAACCTTTTTGACTCACTTTCTTACAGTATCAGCTCTAGTATTTTTGCTAGAGGAGGCCACACCTCGAGCTGATATCTATGCATTCCCCTCGCTAAACCAATTACTTCAGCACGCAGTTTTGCATCATAAGCACGACAGTCCTAGGTAGCGTAGTATTTTCAACGAGGAGTGCATTGCTTTGAAGTGCTTTTTGGTTCTTGAGCGATGTGGGCATGATTTGTGTGGAAACAATTTCAATCAGATATCTCCTGAAAAAAAGCAAATGCATTTTTAAAAATATATCAGGTTGAGTTCTTTGACTCTGACTTAACAACTGTTCTAGGTAAGAGCTCTAGGAGAGAAGAATTTTTCTTTCAGGTCCACAATCAGGTAACGGTTTTAGGAGGAGCTTTTCTCCGTCTGTTTAGCGTTGTTTCCTCCAAAGTGTTTTGACACGGCCATACCTCTCCCATTGTCAAATAGGCTTCAAAATGGAGGCAGGATTTCTTTTTCCGAGTTTATGATGTTTTAATACACTCAGAATAATAAATGTTACTAAAAAAACCACTTACAAATATCCAAATAACGTCTTTATTGCAGAGCAAACATGCGCACCACACTGTAAAAAAATTACTGTTGATTTTACGGTTTTAAACCGTTTTCCAGGGTGCCAACACCAAACCGTAAAATCTACAGTTTTATGCCGTGTTGGAGCAAAGCTATAGCTTTGCTCCAACACAATCAACACATTCGTTCCAGCCAAATTTTTGTGTTTTCGTGATTATTTGGACTGTGACTCGCTTCAGCCAAATTCTGTGCTGCTTTCTTCATTAAATGCGGTGTTAGAGCAAATCTATAGCTTTGCTCCAATACGGCATAAAACTGTAGATTTTACGGTTTTGTGTTGGCACCCTGGAAAACGGTTTAAAACCGTAAAATCTACAGTTTTTTTTTACAGTGCACGAACTCGTTGCTTGAAAAAACACTTGTAGCTTTACTACATTAGTCATAGATTGGGAATAACTGAACTAAGTTATAAACACTTAGCTGTGAAAACGTGTGTTAACACAATAACGCTGACTAGAGAAATCTCGCTCAGATCGCAAATATCTGGCTAAGTTGGCATCAAAGTCACATTTCCTAACAAACAAAATCACCTGACACCCCTTTGGCACATCAATAGTTAAAACCATTGTTGAAATCTGATTTTTAAATGCTATCCCATGAAGTGACGAAACAATAGTTAAATTCTCATTGTAAAAATCGGGAGCTGTGCTACACGATATTTAGTGACCACGCGCAGAACACAGCTGCGATTTCGGTATGGACTGCAAACTAGAGCAGCGAGCGAACGTCAAATTCTACGTCAAACTTGGCAAATCGGAAACGGAGACGCATGAAATGTTCCTGTCGCGGGTCATCACTGGGAACGCGACTTGGGTCTACGGTTACGACTCGGAGGCCAAACAACAGTAGTCGCAGTGGACGAGACCCGGCATCTCCACGACCGAAGAAGACCCGACAGGGCCGGAGCGCAACCAAAAGCATGCTCATCGTGTTCTTCGACATTCGTGGGGTTGCGCACAGTGAATTGATCCCCCAGGGGCAGACCGTCACAGCTCTTTTTTACTGCGATGTTATGCTGCGTCTTTGGGAGGACATTCGCCGCAAACGACCTGAAATGTGGCGCAGGGGCGATTTCCTGCTCCGTCACGACAATGCAGCAGCTCACAGAGCGTTAGCAACACGCCAGTTTTGCATCCGCAACAGCATGACTACCCTTCCTCACCCACCTTATTCGCCGGATTTGGCCCCCTGCGACTTCTTTCTGTTCCCGCAGATGAAGCCGAATCTCAATGGTCGCCATTTTGAAACAGTGGACGAGATCCAGCGCGAATCGCAGACAGTGCTTGACGCGATTCGCGAACAGGACTTCCAGGGAGCTTTCCAACAGTGGCAAAAACGCTGGCAGCGGTGTATCGCCGCCCGAGGAGATTACTTTGAGAGAGATCATAGTCAGCCTTAGGAAACCTAAGTACTTTGTTGCATATAGGCCTAGTCTCGGAACGTTTTGATCGGACCTCGTATAACATGATGGGGTTGATTTTCTCAAATATTTCAAAAACGGTGCGTCGCACCGAAATTTGGCTTCCTCTCGATTCCTCCAAGGGAAGATTACCTGTTCTTGACGAGAGATTTAAATTGATGTATAAATATGGTGTAACCTGTAGATATCCTAGATAAAAAGTTACTAATCCGCCTCACTAACACTCTAGAGGTACAGCTGTTCTTCCTATCTTGAGGTCAGATTTTAGTTTGCGCATGCGCAGGGGAACTTTCGTAGTTACATCACATTCAGTCAGTGCTGGGGACGAGACTTGGGTCTACGGTTACGACTCGGAGTAACCGTAGACCCAAGTACGGTTACGACTCGGCAATAATGTTCATTAATCCACCTATCTAAGTACCGCTCAATATCAGGAATTATTAAACCTTATTGTTTGCTGTTATGATTTAATTCCACTTGGTATGTACTGGACTGTGTCTCGATGTGGTCGTGAGGAACGCCAATTTGTTGTACCTAGATAAATGTATCAGAATCACTCGTTTTATTTCACGCCCACAAAGATCTTGGCATGCGATAATGCATAGCATAAATTATCTACAAAGAGTACCAGGGTACTCTCTCGAATTTTACCGAGGGATTCGAAGGAGGAGTCTAAAGCCCGCGGCCTACACTACGCGGCCATTGACTTGCTGATCTGCGCTGATCACCTGTGGTAATAGTTTTTGTTGAAAGTTGGTGGCAATGGTTTGTAGTCATCGCAAGTGACCTTATAATCAGTAGCAATGTCCTGTGTCGACTATCCATGGTAAAAGGTTGTAGCTTCTATCGAATCTACCATTGTAATGCAGAGAGCCCTTTATCTTTCTTCATATTTGTTGCATTTTTCCTCTCATTGAATTATTTACTCTTAAAGTGCAAATCAAAACACTTTTAAGACCGTTACTGATATACGTACTACACAGCAATGGTAGATCCAGAAGCTTACCTTAGGGGCGGCGAGCTATCTGAAGAAGACATTGATAGATTTTGTGGAAGGTACACACACTCTCTCTCTCTCTCACACACACACACACACATATTCTGAGCTGCCCCTTACTCGCATTGCACTGCTTTTTAAGAACTTTTACCATAAAAAAAATTGTGCTACATGCAACATTTTTAAATCACAAAATGGGAAAGCAACTGAAACGTCAGCGCTGCTTTCCTGGCGTTCAACTGCCTGCTGTGCGAGGAAACGAGCTCCCTGCTATTTAAATATCAAGTTTGGGTAGAATCTGTCAAACTAAATTTCAGCTCTTCTATTCGGAAGGCTTGATTTAATCGAAAAAATTCCAACTTGAATCATCGTATCATTCCTAAGCAATATGAATGTTAATTCCTCCTTAAAAACTTCGTTTATTCCTTTGCAATGCATGATTCCCACAGTTTTGGACAGGAACCTCCATTTGCTTCACTTCATCAAGCATTCCTGCGCCATATATTTTATTACTGACGATTTTCTCTCGGAAGTTTCCAGAAATATTGCATTAAACGAATCACACACAATAGTTTTTGTGAAAATTCAGAGCAGTTTTTAATCGTTATAAAAACTTTTACGAAACTCTGTGCATTTACGTAGGGGTGTTGATAAGTCTTTCGCTTTTCTCATTTCACATACTCTTATGCTGATAACGCCTTCGTCATATCAAAATTGATTTTTATGTATGTGTCTGACCAAATATCGTAACTTTAGCCTGATTATTTCATGATTTTTTTCAGGTCTGTAGTGACAATGATGCAAAACAGCACAGATTTCACCGCAAAGGAGTGCGGAGCAGTGATAAAATATCATTTCCTAAAAGGGAACTCAGCCAAACAAATCTATGATGAAGTGTCCGTTACATTGGGTGATAAGTGCCCTTCCTACTCCACAGTTAAGAACTGGGTTGCTATGTTTAGAATAGGACATTTGAGCACCGAAGATGAAAAACATTCTGGACCAACTCAAGTGACAATGCCAGAAAACGATGAAGCCATTCATCCCATGATCCTGGATGAACAAAGAATATCCACTAAAAAGATAGCAATGACCCTAGAGATATCGCAAGAACGAGTAGGCTTTATTATTCATGAGATTTTAGACATGAAAAAGCTCTCAGCCAAATGGGTTCCCAAATGCCTCAATGCTGACCAGAAGTGTGACCAAGCCATTTTGCTTCACAAGCCATTTTGGACCGGATCGTGTGTGATTTTTGAAACGTCTCGTAAATATGGATGAAACATGGATCCATATACACTGAAGAGCAATTGAATTAGAGATACCTGTCTAGTAACGTGTAGCATCACCTTTCGCTCTGATGATGGCGGCGATTCGTCTCGGCATGGACTCAACAAGACACCGGAACCGTTGGGAAGCCATACGGATCCACGACCCCTGAACAAGCTCCCACAGTTCATAAAGATTTGATGGAGGGGGGGGCTCAGAGCCTCGAACATCTGTCTCGATGGCATTCCAGATGTGCTCGATGGGATTGAGGTCAGGTGACCTAGCTGGCCAAGGAAGCGAGGACACGTCGGTGGAGTGTTCATCCAACCATTCGGATACAGTTCGGCAGCGATGGCACGGTGCATTGTCTTGTTGCAGGATGAGGTCCCCAGCGCCAGATTTGCATAACGCCAGCTGTCTCTAATTCAATTGCTCTTCAGTGTATATGACCCAGAGACCAAAGAACAATCCAAAGAATGGAGAAACAGTGTTTCCCTGCTTCCAAAGCAGTTCAAGACATGGAAGTCATCAAGCAAGGTGTTGGCGTCTGTCTTCTGGGACAAAGATGGAATTTTGCTTGTAGATCATCTGGAAAACAGTGTAACCATCATGGCGAAGTACTACGTTGCACTTTTCGACAAACTGAAACAGTGACTGGTCTCCAAACGTCGAGGCAAGCATTCGAATGGGATCTTGTTTCTTCAAGACAATGCCTCTCCTCACAAAGCGGCCACTACGGAGCAGAAATTGACTGATCTTCGCTTTGAAATTCTGAAACACCCGGTCTACTCACCTGATTTGGCCCTATCGGACTGCTTCTTCTTTTCTAACCTGAAAGAACACCTCAAGGGGAAAAAAGATTTCAAGCGCTGAGGAGGCCACAGCAGCTGCGGACGAGAGGTTTGCAGCACAACCGAAGGATTTTTTTTTGATGGGTTAAAAAGTTAAAACAATGAAGTTATAAGTGTGTGGAGCTCAGGAGAGAATATATAGAGTAATTAATTTTTTCAATGCCGTAGCTTGTTGTTTTCTTTACAAAGCTAAAGACTTTTCAGCGTCCCTTTGCATTACTGTAATTTTACAAAAATAAATACATTAATTACACTCGGCAACAAAAAAGCTTTTTCCGTGTCCCAAGAAAGAAAATAGCAGATTCTTATAGCAATTTTTGTGCTGATCGCAAATACGTTGTAAAATTTCTCTGTCAGGTAAGATTTTTGAGTGACACACAATTTAATTTTTAAAAGCGTTGTGACGCATATTCTAAATTAGCTTTCCTTTTTAGTTCCTTTCCCTATGTAAATCTTGAGTTTATTCTGTTATTCTTCACTCTCAACGTGATATCTTTCTCTCAAACGAATACGTTTGGCAACACAATTGAGGTTGAATGAACGTGACGTATGCCTGAGTTTTTGATAAGAACCAGAGATAAAAACGACGACTAATCTATTGATTGAGAGCGTTGGGTTGTAAACTGATTATTGAAAAGAGCGTTGTGTTGTGTGTGGAGAGTTTAGTGCAATATGCTATGCTACGATGTGTTTGCTACATCCTGAATGAAGCATCTTTTCCCGTAAGTGTGACTTCTGTTGTTTACATGTTTCGTCTGGCCGTTAAGGTTTCTTTCATTTAGGAACTATTTCTTAGTATGTTGATGTTTTAAGTTAACGTAGAAGTAAGACAAGACTTCTATGTCATAGCGTATAGATTTGCATACTCACTGAAATCTCATCCAAACGCCAAACCTGTGGTTCAAAAATAGCTTTGTTTGATTTTCTTGCATACTTTGCCTGAATAATGTTTCTTCTAAGAGTCCAGTAGTAATTACCCCGCATACTGGGGATACAATTGCCCTGGTAACGTTTTTTGATTTAAGAAATCTCATGATGGAAACGCTCACCATGTTCGTCACTCACTGCCCCCAGGTTTTCTGGAAAAAAGTCTTAGTCAAAGTCCACAAAATGAAACTTTAATGATATATTGCATTCCATTGCTTGGTAAGAAGACTTAAGAAGGTCATCCACTAGTTCACGAAAGTTTTCGGCCTTGTGATTTCCCAAAAACGTTTATGCAGACACTTTTGAAGCTGTACCAAGCAGCTTTCTCAACTTCATACAACTCTCCTTGAAATCTCTCATCTCTTAACAATTCTTTGATATGCGAGCGTACAAAAATACCTTCTTTGATTTTGGCATCACTGATGAAGGGAAATTTGTTTCTCAAGTATGTGAATCCAGTTTGCGTCTTATCCATCGCTTTAACAAAGTGTCCAAGCTTGATGTACAAAGGAGAAAGTAACACATTTTGAGGGTCAACAAGTGAACTGTTCACAACATTTTCTTGCCTGGAGCAAGTGAGGTACGTCTTGGTCAATCCTTTTGAACGTAGTGACTTCGCTTGTCCGTAATATCCTACTGACATAAAAAAACAACAGCACTTAGTATAACCTGGATGCATCCTTAGCAAACGTGCAACGAGCTTTAGATCTCCACAGATATTTCACTTATATTTCTGACGCTGAACCTTTTCTAAAAGCAACTTCATGTTGTTATATAACTCTTTCATGTTTGCAGCATGTGCAATAGGTACAGCAGGAAATTTGTTTCCGTAATTAAGAAAGACCGCTTTCAAACTCACTTTTGAGGAGTCAATGAATAAGCGCCAATCGTCCATGTCGTGTTCATAGCCAAGAGCTCCATAACTGCTTAAACATCTTTACAAAACTGAAATCCATCTTTTCGAGGGAAGTATTCGTCAAATTCATTATGGCGACTGCGGAAAAAATAAACTTTAATATCACGCTGTAGTAGATTCCATCATTTTAATGTTGAACCTAAAAGTTCAGCGTGCTTCTTAGATAAATCCAAATCCCGAACAAGGTAATTCAGATCTTCTTGTGACAGCAAATTTAGTTCATTCGGAAAACAGGTAGCTTCGTATGTTGGATCAGACATAAAAGTTCCAGCATTGTTTTTTCCTCATGATATGCTGTAGTTTTGTTTGACTCCTCATCACTGAAAGTTACATGATCTGGAGGATTTAATACTGGTAGCTCAGCACTGTGGGGAACTGATCTCATTGGAGTAGATAGATTAGGGTATTCTACTAAGTTTTTTTGTTCTTGCAGTGATCCCTTTTGTACTCACAAGGCAGAAATAGAAGTCTGTTGTGTGACCTTTGGGTTCCCTTCAAATCATTGGAACAGTAAATGGCATACGGATTACGCTAGATGACGAAAATACAGGATGGCCATGAAGTCTTTCCCACATTTCAAAAATTAATGTAAAAAATGTATGTAAGTTAAAATAAAATGGTTGGCAACATAGTATTGCAGTACTCGTAAAGGTTTTTTTTCTGTTCTTTAAGGTGAGTGCTACTGCTGAATAAGAGGAGCATTTCATCGATAATAGCTTCCATGCAAGAAAAGGCGGCGTGCGTGTTGTGGTTCCATGAGACCAAATCGGTGGTTACTGTCCAGCGTCTTTTCAAAAAAGAGTACAAACGATCACCACTGGACCAAAAAAAAAGGCATTAAAAGCTTAGTATGAAACGTTTAAAGCAACAGGTAATGTGGTGATCTCCACCGAGCGGGCCGACCACCGGTTACACAAGAGACAGCTGCAGCTGTTCATTTCTGCGAAACACAGGAAATCCATTCGTCGTACTTCACTGGAAACTGGGATTCCCCTGGCTACGGTTCACAAAATTTTACGCAAACGTCTTCATATGTATGCTTATAAGGTACAGATCGTTCAAGCTCTTCAGCTTGATGACCGGCCTCGCCGTGCTGCATTTGGGACGGAGATATTACAGCTCATAGCTCATGATAGTGATTATCTGCACCGTGTCTGTTTCTCAGATGAAGCCACATTCCACGTCTCTGATACAGTAAATAGGTACAGTGTGCGAATTTGGGGATCCGAAAATCCCCATTATATCATCGAACAACAGAGGGCTAGCCTGAAGGTGAATGTATGGTGCGGCTTGATGCATGACAGAATCATCCGACCTTTCTTTTTACAGAGCCCACGGTAACATGTAACGTGTACCTGAACATGCTGAAACTTTTTGAGCAATTACATGAACATGCGAGCCATTATTGACCAACGTGCTGCACCTCAGTTGCATGCACTCCAACCTTGGGTTATTCCAACAAGACGGTGCCCCAGCACATTGGTTAATAATGGCTCGCGAGTTCCTGAATGCCACACTCCCGGACAGATGGATTGGCCGCAGCGGCTCCATGACATGGCCACCTCAATCGGCCGACATAAGCCCTCTAGGCTTTTCCCTGTGGGGTTATATGAAAGACCAAGTTAACTCTAGCAATGTTCCGGATGTCGAGACGTTGAAGAGCAGAATAACGGGCGTCATTGCTTGTCTCTGCTGAGATGTTAAACAAAACATGACATGAAATCGAATATCGCTTAGATGTCCTCCGGGCCACTAATGGATGGCGCCCATCCGGAGATGTACTGACACTGGAAAAAAAAACTTTACTTGTGCACCATCATTGTGATGCAATCTCTTTTATGTACCTGTAATATGTTGTTTATATTATTTTTTGTAATGTGGGAAAGACTTTATAGACACCCTGTATTAACATGCCGTCACTAAGAAAAGTAAGCCTGGCAGAAAAAATCCGATTTCGTATTTGGATTCAGCATAAGAAAGTATACTTGGAACACCCATAATAAACTCTGGGACAAATTTACTGTTGACTAGTGCTGTTTACGATCTTAGCTATTCAAATAGGAAAAGTTTGCTGTAGGGGGACGATCACCTCAGTCGCCCCCTCCTCCCGCTGCATCCTCTACTGTTTCACAGACTCTTACAAAGGAAAGAAGGAGCTCAGCACTTGTTTGTTTTTGAGGTTACTCTACAGAAAGATTTTTAAATCTTTGTTTTCCAGTGGCAGCCTTAGAGTGATTGAAAGTTAGTAACTCTAACGCGTGTTTCTATTCTGTGGACTTCGAAACAAAAAGAAAACATTGTATCTACCCAGAAATACATCCTGTGAAAAAACTCAGGAACTTATTAAAATGAAATGTTAGAAATACTTCATTTTTGTGAAATATTCTCGATAGCATGTCGGTTCTTAGACTGCTGTTTTATTTACGAAGTCGGAAGTTTATTTTTAAAGTGAAAACAATATTTTCCTTCATCCTGAAATTAACAGAACGTCAGCGAAGTATAATTATTGCAGCAAACAACGAAAATTCGTAAATATTTTATTTACATAGATCTTAGAATATTTCAGGTAGTTTTTGTCTTCAGGAATGAAAATAAATTTAAATTGGATGTTTGTTTTTTTTTTTTTTTGCGACCGACGTGATTTCAGAGCGCTTGTCAAGGAATGTGCGTAAAATAAATGCATAAATGCATAATCAACAATGGAAGGAAAAAAAAATCTTTTCGTGGATAATGACTTCGGCAAACATTATCCTTCTTTTACGCGCTGCTTTTCCTTTTTTTCTTTTTTAGCGAATCGTTATTTTATCCTGCAAACATTCTTCCATTCCGCGGACCCGTGTTGTTATCTATTGAAGCATGGTAGATCTCAGCAAGATCTTCAGAAGTCCTACAAGCTTTATATATCCATGCTTGCATTCGTTAATATGTGCGTGATAAAATTTTAAAATTGTTGTTCTCAAGTGACAGAGATTCCACGAGCCCGTATTGATTATTTTAAGAAAAAACTTACGCACGTTTATCGCTGGGTAAGTTGCATTTTATGACTTAAGGAAACAAATAACCCGAAAGAAAAGAAACAAGGAATTACTGTGTATTTGTAACTAAACTTCAGGTAAACTGGACTTAAACTACTGCAAATTAGAGAAATAAACACACTAGCCAAAAATTTACGAATCTTTAGGAGAAGATAGGCACAAACAATAAACGCTAAAATGTGCAAATGTGGTAGTCACATCATGGGCTGAGACATTTTGCCTAGTTCGTTTTTAAACAACGCAGGGCTGTAGCTACCGGAATGCGAAGGGGGGGGGGGGTGCCCTCCCAAAATGGTCATATCTGAGGCGTGAGAATAAACTTACTGAAAAGTGTAACTCAAAAAGAAGACAGTTTCACACTCCAGTTTAGAAATATAGGTTTAGGTTAATACCAACTATTTCACACAAAAAAAAAAAAACATCTGTTCTACACGCCACGTTCCTATACGTATGCAATCAGTAGAAGTTGCGATGTTATTATATGCAGCGCGAGCAGAGAACAATACAATAATGGAAATAATTAGATTGAAACGTTATTAAAAGACAAGTGAACATACCTTGCTGTGTTCTTATACTTGGGGATTTGACAAGATGGTACAGCATGTAAAAAATATAGTTATATATTTTAACTATATTTTTTAGATAAATAAGAATTGCGCGAAACCATCACTGGCTAGATCTAATTTCTCTCTGTTTTGGTTTGCTTTCTAACTATTCAATGCAATTTTATCCGTTCATCATTTTGTAATTTTAATCTGATTCAGTTTTCATTTTGTTTTTTTGTTTCCCACCAGTTTTTAATATATTCACACATTTTTTTTCAAAAAAACAATTGATTCATTTTAGCTGGTCGAATTCATCATTTCGTTTAGTTCCCGGCTCATAGTACTCTCCCTTCCAGAGCTTTCTGAGTAGTGTCACTTTAATTATAACCATCCGGAACATCCTACGATATGGAGCTTGAACACAACAGTGCATTGTCTTATCTCGATGTGACACTACTCACAGAGCTCTGGAGGGAGTACTATCCCAGATATAGCAGTGAAACCGCATTGTCTTACATGGAAGGGACACTACTCAGAGAGCTCTGGAGGGAGTACTATCCCAGATATAGCAGTGAAACCGCATTGTCTTACCTGGAAGGGACACTACTCAGAGATCTCTGCAGGGAGTACTATCCCAGATATAGCAGTGAAACCGCATTGTCTTACATGGAAGGGACACTACTCAGAGAGCTCTGTAGGGAGTACTATCCCAGATATAGCAGTGAAACCGCATTGTCTTACCTGGAAGGGACACTACTCAGAGAGCTCTGGAGGGAGAACTATCCCAGATATAGCAGTGAAACCGCATTGTCTTACCGGGAAGGGACACTACTCAGAGAGCTCTGGAGGGAGTACTATCACAGATATAGCAGTGAAACTGCATTGTCTTATTTGGAAGTGGCACTACTCAGAGAGCTCTGGAGGGAGTACTATCCCAGATATAGCAGTGAAACCGCATTGTCTTACATGGAAGTGACACTACTCAGAGAGCTCTGGAGGAGTACTATCCCAGATATTGCAGTGAAACCGTATTGTCTTACCTGGAAGTGACACTACTCAGAGAGCTCTGGAGGGAGTACTATCCCAGATATAGCAGTGAAACCGCATTGTCTCACATGGAAGTGACACTACTCAGAGAGCTTTCGAGGGAGAACTATTACAGATATAGCAGTGAAACTGCATTGTCTTATCTGGATGTGACACTTCTCAGAGAGCCTTGGAGGGAGTACTATCACAGATATAGCAGTGAAACTGCATTGCGTTATCTGGAAGTGACACTAATCAGAGAGCTCTGGAGGGAGTATTATCACAGATATGGCAGTGAAACTTGGAATAAAGGCGAATTTGCAGTGAAACTTGGAATAAAGGCGAATTAGCAGTGAAACTGCATTGTCTTATCTGGCTGTGACACTACTCAGAGAGCCCTGGAGGGAGTACTATCACAGATATAGCAGTGAAACTGCATTGCGTTATCTGGAAGTGACACTACTCAGAGAGCTCTGGAGGGAGTATTATCACAGATATGGCAGTGAAACTTGGAATAAAGGCGAATTTGCGGTGAAACTTGGAATAAAGGCGAATTAGCAGTGAAACTGCATTGTCTTATCTGGATGTGACATTACTCAGAGAGCCCTGGAAGGAGTACTATCACAGATATAGCAGTAAAACTGCATTGCGTTATCTGGAAGTGACACTACTCAGAGAGCTCTGGAGGGAGTATTATCACAGATATAGCAGTGAAACTTGGAATAAAGGCGAATTAGCAGTGAAACTGCCTTGTCTTACCTGGAAGTGACACTACTCAGAGAGCTCTGGAGAGAGAACTATCTCAGATGTAGCAGTGAAACTGCATTGTCCTATCTGGATTTGACACTACTCAGAGAGCTCTGGAGGGAGTACTTTCCCAGATATAGCAGTGAAACCGCATTGTCTTACCTGGAAGTGACACTACTCAGAGAGCTCTGGAGGGAGAACTATCACAGATATAGCAGTGAAACTGCATTGTCTTATCTGGATGTGACACTACTCAGAGAGCCCTGGAGGGAGTACTATCACAGATATTGCAGTGAAATTTGGAATAAAGGCGAATTAGCAGTTAAACTTGGAATAAAGGCGAATTGTAGTGAAACTTGGAATAAAGGCGAATTACAGTGACTCTGCATTGCGTTATCTGGAAGTGACACTACTCAGAGAGCTCTGGAGGGAGTATTATCACAGATATTGCAGTGAAATTTGGAATAAAGGCGAATTAGCAGTTAAACTTGGAATAAAGGCAAATTGCAGTGAAACTTGGAATAAAGGCGAATTACAGTGAAACTGCATTGTCGTACCTGGAAGTGACACTACTCAGAGAGCTCTGGAGGGAGTATTATTACAGATATAGCAGTGAAACTTGGAATAAAGGCGAATTAGAAGTGAAACTTGGAATAAAGGCGAATTAGCAGTGAAACTGCATTGTCTTACCTGGAAGTGACACTACTCAGAGAGCTCTGGAGGGAGAACTATCACAGATATAGCAGTGAAACTGCATTGCGTTATCTGGAAGTGACACTACTCAGAGAGCTCTGGAGGGAGTATTATCACAGATATAGCAGTCAAACTTGGGAGAAAGGCGATCTAGAGCATGCCGTCAAGAATTTTGAAATAAAAAACAATAGGTCAACTGTTTACCACCAGGTGGAGGAATGGTATTGTGAAAGAAACCAAGAGCTGGAATGGGAATTTTACTTATTGTTACAGTTCAGAAATTACAGAGTTGGTTAAATATGTGTGCCATCCGGGTCGATTGCATACTGAATACGCAATACAAAATTATCAACACACGCTTGTAGCATTTCAGGTGGGATATTTCCAAAGTCACACAGCACACTGTGGACTATGCAAATTATCTGCGAGACAGTTGTTTTGTCTGCGAGATAGGCTGCAGACTCTAAAACAATAAGAACCTTTTCGATGGCAATAGTTGTCGACAGTCATCATGTTGGAGAAAAAAGACAGCGCGCTCTTATTGAAGTTGTTTTATGAGAAAAATGGGAATGCGTTATCGGCTCTCTGGGAGTACCGAAGATTAAAAGCGTTGCGACGAGAAACCCTGAAAGAAACAGATTAAAGAAAATGATTGTAAAATTTGAACAAACAGGTGAATTAAATGGTTCACCTGGAAGAGGTCGGTGACGTGTCCCGGAGGAAGTCGCTGAGGAGATCGCTTTTGCTATTACCGACAGTTCAGCAATTGCAGAGGTACCTGCATCATTAACAAGTGCCCGAGCAGTAGCTCGACAACTGTCAATCCCATGGTCAACTATACTCAAAGTGCTACGGTGCATTTTACGCTTCTAGCCATACGGAATTCAGATGGTGCACGAATTGAAACCTCAAAATCCAGGGCAGTGAACAAATTTTGAGTTATAATTTTTGGCGAAAATGCGTATGGAAGAAACCTTCCCTTACAACATCTTGTGGACTGGTGAAGCCCATTTTACAGTGGCAGTTCGGGTGAACACTCATAACTGCCGGGTATGGGGTACTGCAAATCCACATGTTGTGTTCCAAAGACAATTACAGTCCACCTATCTGACTGTAGGGTGCGGATTCACATCCAGTTTTATCCTTGCTCCATTTTCCTTTGAGGACAGAATCCCTGCAAGTGTCGTGCGATGCACCGTACAAGTGAACATTACCGTGACCTTCTGGCTTAACATGTCATTCCTGCTTTGCAAGCTTTTTATGCGAGATGGGACACCACCACATGTTGGTCGCACAGTTAAACAGCTGCTTCAGGATACATTTAGAAGTGAACGCATAATTTCCAGAGGTTTTTCTCATGTTTGGCCTTCACGATCACCAGATTTGAATCCCTGTGACTTCTGGCTTTGGGGATATCTCAAGGATAGAGTCTACCAGGGTCATATTCGTTCCATACCAGAGCTGAAGTCAAGCATAACGAAACATGTTTCAAATATTTCACCTGAAATGCTACGAGCCTGTGTGTTGTAATTTTGTATCGCGTATTCAGTATGTAATCAACCTGGATGGTACACATATTGAACCAACTTTGAAATTTCTGAACGATAACATTAAATATTATACCCATTCCAGCTTTTGTTTTCTTTCAAAAATAAAAGCTGTTATTTCATAATTCTTGACCGCATGTTCTATATAATTCGCGCCTTCCTTCCAAGTTTCACCGCTATATCTGTCCAGATCTTTCTGAGTAGTGTCACTTTAGTTATAACCACCCGGTACATCCTACAATCACGTTTTACTATGGAGCTTGAACACAACAGTGCATTGTCTTATCTGGATGTTTTACTCAGCAAATTGCCTGACAACCTCCTCTGTAGACAAGTCTGCTATAAACCCACGCCCGTCCCTAACCTGATGCTCCGCCGCTCGTAATGTCCCGCAGAATACAAAACACCTATCTCCGGTTCTCGAATTAAAAAAGCCTTCAAATTGGCCACTCATACACAATACACATTGAATGAGATGCATAACTTTATCCAAAAAGCCAAAATCAAACATTCTAATCTTCCTATGTCGCAGCTTCCGAATCTGGGCTCAATTCCCTACATACCACATGTGTCTTACAAACTCAAGAACGCCCACAAGAAGATGAACTAAGGTAGCGGCATAAGGTCTCCCGCATCTTTTTATACTATACTTAAGAGAAATACCGACAAACCCCCTCTTTCCAGCGAGTCAGGTGTTTATGCGATTCCCATGCAATACCCGGATGGCTCCAAATGATATTACATTGAAATGATCAAGCGTTCGTTCAAAATCGGAATCAACGAGCAAAACAGGTGCACAAAAGACGGTAAAATAACCACGGCACTATCCAGAGAAGTCAAATTCAAGTTCACTACTCCTATGTGGGATGATATAGAGAAAGTGGCTACTTACTCTACCCCTAAATCTACACCCATTCGAGAAGCCTTGGAGATAATTACCAACAGCGACGCTTACAATGATAGCTTCTTTGTAGAGTTGCCAAGAATTTGGAACCAGTCCTTCAATTAACGACTTTTTCCTACAAGGATATCACGTGCTCTACTAACGTGACGCCTCGTGTATTTAAATGAATACATTGTATCTGTTTGTTTATTTCCAAGTCAAATCACCGAGTTCAATTTGTTGAAGAGTTTTATTATTCAGATTGCTGTTTCTGCCCATCTTCCTTGAAAAACCCATCTGGTTGATGTGCAAAAACTTGGATCATCATCATCATCATTGTCAACCATTATCAATCCACTGCTGGACGAAGGTCTCCCCAAGTTTCCTCCACAACGGTCTGTCTTGTGCCAGTCTCCTCCATGTCACCCCTGCATACTTTCGAATTTCATCCACCCATCTCCCATGTGGTCTTCTTCTGGGTCTTTTCCTGTCCCTTGGAATCCAATCTAAAATTTCGGCTGTCCATCGATGATCTGTCCTTCTGGCAGTATGTCCAGCCCATTGCCATTTCAGGGATTTAACTCTGATCATGATGTCTTCCACTCTTGTCATTTTTCGGATCCACGAGTTCCTCTTCTTATCTCTCCTGGTTACACCAAGTATGCACCTCTCCATGCTGCTTTGAGTTGTCTGCAGCCTTTGTATGTCTCTTTTAGTTAAGGTCCACGTCTCTGCACCATACGTAAGCACTGGAAGGATACATTGATCAAACACTTTTCTTTTAAGACATAATGGCATATTGCTCTTGAAAATTATGCTGTTTCTTCCAAAAGCTCTCCAGGCAAGTTTTGTACGCCGATTAATTTCTTCATCAATGTGACCCTCACTTGATATCTGCTGTCCAAGATAAACATACGTGTCTGTTATCTCCAGCTCTTCTCCATCAATCGATAAATCTTCATTTCTTGTAAAAGCATTGTACATCACTTTTGTCTTCTGAAAGTTCATTTTTAATCCCACTTCTTTACTCTTGTCAGCAAGTTCCTGGATCTACTCTGCAGCCCTGATGGGCTAGTTGCAAAAATGACTACGTCATCAGCAAAACGAAGGTGGGTTAGATAATCTCCATTAATCTTTATCCCCTTGTTTTCCCAGCTCAGTGACTGAAAAACACCCTCCAATGTGGCATTAAAGAGCTTCGGAGATATGGTGTCACCTTGTCTCACTCCCTTTCTAATTTTTATGTGTGTTGTATTTTCAAACAGCCTAATCTTTGCACTTGCATTTTCATAGATGTTATTAATAATATTAATGTATGCATCTTCAATACCGCAGGTTTTCAGAGCCATTGTAACTGCTGATGGTTTCACCGAATCAAAGGCTTTTTCATAATCGATAAAAGCCATGCACAATGGAAGTTCACATTCCCTCGCTCTTTCAATTAGTTCTCTCAGCACATGGATATGATCTATTGTGCTGTAGCCACTCCTGAATCCAGCTTGTTCTCTCGGTTGAGCCATGTCCCGTGTTACCTTCAAGCGGTGTAAAAGAACATTAGTGAAGATTTTATAAACTACTGATAGGAGGCTGATAGGTCTGTAGTTTCCGAGATCCTCAATGTCACCTTTCTTATGTAGCAGGATCATTGTAGCGGTGTTCCAATCCTCAGGAATCTTTCCTTCATTAAGGCATCGAGTGAAAATTTGGGCGAGTACTGTTTCGATTTCTCCACTTGCTTCTTGTATGATGTCTACAGTAATTCCATCTTCTCCTGGAGCTTTTCCCCGCTTCATGTTCTTGATTGCATGTGCAACTTCTGCTGGAAGGACTGGAGGAACTCTGGTACTGGTATCTTTCATGATGTCTGTAGTGCATGTATCATGTTTATTTATATTCTTACGCCAATAAATCGGATTACTAGTACCGTTTTACTATTTTATGCATAGTCGGTGTAAGGTGACGGAGTCAAGCTCCCAATAATTATTTTCATGTAGCAACCTTTTCTGTATCAATGAATTATTTCAAGTATAATGTAATGCAAATTCCAACGCACGGGAAAGACACGCGTGTTACACGACAAAAGGGCGAACGACAAAAGAGCGCACGACAAAAGGGCGAACGACAAAAGAGCGCACGACAAAAGGGCGAACGACAAAAGAGCGCACGACAAAAGGGCGAACGACAAAAGAGCGCACGACAAAAGGGCGAACGACAAAAGAGCGCACGACAAAAGGGCGCACGACAAAAGAGCGCACGACAAAAGGGCGAACGACAAAAGAGCGCACGACAAAAGGGCGAACGACAAAAGAGCGCACGACAAAAGGGCGAACGACAAAAGAGCGCACGACAAAAGGGCGCACGACAAAGGGGCGAACGGCAAAAGGGCGACGCGACGAAAGAGCGCACGACAAAAAGGCGCACGATAAAAGAGCGATCCGACAAAAGAGCGCACGATTCACTAAACTAAGAGAATTATTTAGCCAATTTGCAAGAAACGTATAAATTTCCAAATTGCTTATTTCATTGTATTATTCAAATCCCAACTGAAAGCAAATGTAAATTTTTCTGTACTTCAATAACCTATGGGGAGTGTTTTCAAAAATATATTATTTCCAAAATGGCCAGTGAGGACATCAAACAAATTACTTTTTAGCACGTCTTTTGTAAAAAAAGAACGTGCTTATGTTACCGTTTTGTCCGCCCGTCCGTCTGTACCCACGACATCTCTGCAACTATTAGTCCGATTTGAAAAATTCTTTTTGCATTGGGAAGCTTGAAATATGCGAATGATGATCCTTTATTTCGTTTTTTTTTTTACGATGTACAATTTCGCCGCTAGAGGGCGTAAATGCAGATGATGTCGAATTCAAAAATACGTTTTATTCCCCATTTTTGCTTCTAAACATCCGATTGAAAAAAAATCTTTTATCTTTCGATTCCATTTATGTCGAAGAGTATTTTTGATATAGTTACTTTTTCAAATTACGCATAGATTTTCCGATAGGGGGCGTAAAGGTAAATTACATTTTTTCTCGATAACTCTTCTTCTAAAACTCCGATTTGAAAAATGTTTTCTTCAGTGGATACACTTCCTGATGGAAAATCTTTTGCATATAATTTCAAATTTGTGGTAAAGAATACTTTAGCCACCAAGGGGGCGGGGCGTAAGGGTTAATTTTTGCTTTTGATCCATTTGCCATAAAATCTGAGCTTCTATAATATCGATTGAAAATATTCTTTAGTGGAATGATGCTACTCACATAGATAAACATTTTCGGAATATTTTCTTCTTAAAATATTCCACAGTTTCTCCGCCAGGGGGCGTAGATGTATATCTTATTTCTGGCAATATCTCTACTTCTAGGAGTCCGATTTGAAAAATTCCTTCTTTGTTGGATAGTGTTCCCGATGCGAAATGTTTTTCCTATAAATTCAAAATTTTCAAGTAAATCATAGACTTTCCGCTAGGCAGCACAAAGGTAAATTGCGTTTTCTACGCTATTTCTGTTTCTAAAACTCCGATTTGAAAAATTCTTCCTGTATCGCATGCAAGACCTGATGGAAAATATTTTTCACATAATTTCTAATGTTTGGTAAAAATTGGTTTGGCCACCAGGGGGCATAAGTGTTAATTTCTGCTTCTGATGTGTTTGTAGCAAAATCTGGGCTCCTGAAAACTCGACTAAATTTTTTTTCTTGGACCAATGGTGCTCATTTGGAAAAACCTTTTGAGAATACTTTCTTCCTAAAATAATGAACGGTTTTCCCACCAGGGGACGTAAAGTCACATCTTAATTTTGTCGATATCTCTGTTTCTAAGAGTCCGATTTGAAAAACTATTTCAATGTTGGAGAGCGTTTCCGGTGCGAAATATTTCTCATATAAATTCATGTTCTTCTTAACGCACAAGTCTGCAATCAAAGGGCGTAAGCTCACGATTCCGTTTACAGCAATATCTGAGGGATTAAACACCCGATTGAAAAACTTCTTTCTTCCGTCTCAGATATTGTTGTTTTCCAGACCGGTTGCATTGACTTTGAATCGCTTTGATAAATTTAATTTGTGTCAGAACGGATTCAAAAGACGTGCTTATTACACCCGAAAATTTGGTGTCATCTTTCTTGTTTCTTTGTGTATTGAAATCCCGATTGGGCGCAGATGTGACATTGTTTGTACTGAAATGCAACCTACACAGAAGGCTTTCTAAACGATGTTATTTCAGAAAAGGCCCCGGGAGCCCTTTGAGTAAGTGCATATTTCTTTAATTGTACGTATGAAAGACCTGAAAACAAACAGTGGAGTTTTATGGAAGGAAAAGGAGATTTTTGATGAAGGAAAATGAACAAAATCTTTTTCATAGAAACAAGAAATGAAACAAAATAAAGTTTCCGAGGCCCTTTTGGAAATATCTCTTAGGGCTTTTCTGCAGGTTGCAGTTGAAGCACAAAAGATCTTGTGGGTGCGTAAAATTTTGCTTTGAATGTACAAAGAAGGCAATTTCAGAAAAGGGCTCCGCAGACTATTTTAAGAAAAATATCTTTTAGAAAACCTTTTACATAGATTTCATTTAAAGTACAAAAGATGACACGTTTGATTTCAGTTGGGATTATATGAATACACAAAGAAATACTGAATTTACTGAAAGAGCCCTGGGGCCTTTTTGAAAATAACATCGTTTAGAAAGCCTTTTTATATATACTGCTGGCCACCCAAAATGCAACACCAAGAAGGACACGAGATAGCAAAGCCAGATTTACTGGACACATAACAACAGATACAAAGATGAAACGATTGAGCTTACAGGCCCGTGCGACTTGCGGAACACGCAGACATAAATAATTCGTGTGGCCCCCATGGTTGGCAATAACGGCCGCTACACGCCGCGGCATCGAACGAAAGAGGCTTTGGATGTGGGCTTGTGATATGTCGGTCCAAGCTGCTCCCACACGTTGCCACAATTCGACGTAGCCGAGGGTGGTGCTTGCCGGGCCACCTGGTTGCCGATCAGCGACCAGACATATTTAATGGGCGACATATCGGGAGAACAGGCGGGCCACGGCAGCAGTGGCACCTGGTTGGCCGTGAAGAATCGCTGCAAGATGCGTGCCACGTGCGGGCGCGCATTCTCCTGTTGAAACATTGCCGCTGGCAGGTCCTGCAGGTAAGGGAGGACTACAGGCTCCAAAACGTCGGAGATGTAGCAGTGGCTGTTGAGTGTACCGGCAATGCGTACCCGAGGGGTGCGGGTGTCATATCCAATTGCGCCCCATACCATAACGACCGGCGATGGACCGGTATGGCGATGCATAATGCAGGCGTCATACAGGCTCTCGCCGCCACACGCGGATCCGACCTTCGTGGTGTTGTAGGCAGAAGCGGGATTCGTCGGAGAAAACAATGTCGTGCCGGTTCGTAGTCCAGGTGCGGCGTTCAACGGCCCACTGCCACCGCACTCGCCGGTGGTGTAACGTCAATGGTAATAGGAGCAATGGGCGCCGTGCTACAAGTCCCCGCTCCTGCAGACGACGTCGAACGGTACGTGCTGACACAGGTTGTTGCGCCACACACCCTAATTCCTGCGCTAACGTTCGTGATGTGGCGGTGCGAGCCGTCAATGCCCGCCGCACAACATGCCGGTCCTCTCGTTCGGTGGTGTGCCGCGGCTGCGGCAATAGCTCACGTCGGTCCATCCGTCCCTCATGCACCCACCGAATCCATACTCGCCTCACTGTGGCTGGATGTCGTTCCACACGGACGCCGATGTCTTGGTACGATAAACCCCTGTCGAGATAAGGCACTATTCGTCCTCTGACGAACTCCGAAACGTGCTGGAATGACTGCCGTATTCTGCGACGAGGCATCAGGAAGCTTCCCACGCACAGGTCCGGCAGCACAATACACTTCCACTACTTACACCCCGCCTTCTGTGCACCCTTCTTATAGTGCTTCTCGGTGGCGTGCCGGGCGGATTGGGGCGACGCATACTGCGAATTTCAAGCCAATCAGATGCCTCCTTCTTGGTGTTGCATTTTGGGTGTCCTGCAGTGTAGGATGAGACGTCTGGTTTCATCTGTGATTTGAATACACAAAGAAATATGTAATTTGCTGAAAAAGAACCGGTGCCGTTTTTGGAAATAATGCCTTTTAGAAATCTTGCAGTTGAAGAAGAAGAATATCAGCCATGTGCTTGGTTTCGCCCTTTTGTCATGGCGCCATTTTTTCCCCTTCGCCCTTTTGTCGTGGCGCCTTTTTCCCCCTTCGCCATTTTGTCATGCGCCCTTTTGCGTATCGCCCTTTTACCGTATCGCCCTTTTGTTGAATCGCCTTTTTCGTGTGTGCCTTTTTGGCGCATTGCTCTTTCACTTGCGCTATTTTGTGGTTCGCCTTTTAGTCGTTCGCCCTTTTGACGCGCTCTTTTGTCGTGATACGGACACGTGGGGGATTTCTTTTGTACCCCGTATTAAAGGAGTGCCGAGTCAAGCATGTGCCTAGCGGCATCCGTTGACCTTGACCTGGACAACTGGGTCGGATGTATAGGTGCAAAGTCACCGCTTTCAGAGAGAGGCGAACTCCACGGAAACCGGATTCCAGAAGCGCGGAGGGGTGGGGAGGAAGGATAAGGCTATAAAAGGAAGCGACACGTGCGCTCAGGAGGGCTGGGCCGCAGGTGGCCTAGTGGTCAACGTTCGAGACTGCCACGGAGAAGACCTCGGTTCGATCCCAGCAGGTGCGGACGCTCGAACCACTAAATATCAGCTGTGCGTCGGATGGGCACGTTAGGCCGTCGGGCCTCGGGTACTGGCCCCCGGTAATAAATAAAGGCGTCTTCCTCCCCCTTTCTACCTCGCTGCCGTGTGACTTTCTTATCAGGCACTCTAGCCCAAATCTCCTAGCTTCCTATTTCTAAGGGTTGTTTAAGACCTGGGGTCAGACACCTCCTTCCTAAAATCCTCTACATATGATCTTATTTCTGCTCAGGAAGGCTTCTGGTGTTTCGCCTTCGACGTAGTCGGACGGTGAGTGGTCCGATTATACGAGGATCGGGATTTTTCCTTGACGAACGGCGTGTTCGAGCTGAGAGGTTAGACCTCTCAGGGATTTTCGTTTTATCTGACGGAATAGTCAGGGTTTTTCGGCGAGCAGAGATCGACCGGAATTTGGACGGAAGGACTCAAGTTGAACGTGGTGGAGGGTCTTCCGGGATATCTCTGAGAGGGCAAAGTGTTCGCCATCTGGAAACCTGTTGACACGTAGAGATAGCTACTCGAACGGAGTTTGTTTCGCTTCTATTAAAATTTTTTATGTTTAACAAAGACTGGTTAGTTGAGTCACTCGTTGTCTTAGATATTAAGTAATTGCCGACTACACGATTCAGTATTTCAGCGATCGAGTTCAACTCGACTATATTCAAAAGAACCTACGTCGGGCCCGTTTGGGAGATTCCGAGTCAATAAGGCCTAGTGGCTGATTGAACTCAGCGGTGCTCGGCAGTCGGCGTACAGTTTCTCGTTATTAATAAGTATTCCTGTTATTGGGTGTCTAGAAAAGCGGGAAGTGGAGATACTGCGACGAAACTTGGTAGGCAGCTTTTTGAGGGAATGGAGAAATGATTTAGTGGGTTAAAAAAATTGTTAGAAATTGCGGTGTAAAGGGAACAATGTCGCTGCAGACCCACCCAAAAAAACCCGAACAGACACCTGCGTGAATTTTCTGTTCACTAGCAGCAGAAACGTTTCAGGACAAAATCTGTTCAATATTCTGGCCATCACAAGCACCTCCAGAGCTTTCTGAGTAGCAAAATCTCTGGAGGTGTTTGTGATCCCCGATGAGTCATTACATTATGATAACGTACTTAATAAGCTTTAAGACCCCTTTTTTCCCGCAAAACAGCGGCCACTCGGCGAGGCATCGATTCTATGAGGTAGCGATAGGTATCCTGGGGTATCTGGTACCATAATGTCAACAGCAGATCCTCCAGTTCCCGTAGATTTCGGAGTGGTGGTGATTTAGCGATAACTCGCTTTTCCAAGTCGAATCACAAATGTTCGATTGAGTTCAGGTCAAGTGAATTTGGCGGCCCGGGCATTAACAGAAAGTCACCACCCAGGTAGCACAGAAATGCAATTCAACGTAGGCACAACACTGAGCCAACGTCTTTTAGGAATAGAAGACGGTGGGTCAGCGTTGGGGCTACGTTAAATTGTAAGGCTGTGCTGCCTGGTCAGTATGTTCCTCGAACCACTCTCTGACGATTATGGCAGTTTGGCATCGCGCATTATCCTGTTGGTGATGACCATCACCAACAGGGAACACAGTTGCCATGAATGGGTGAACTTGGTCCGCAACGATGTTCAGATACCTGACAGCTGTCAGGGATTGTGCTATTGGAATAATGGGGCCTAAAATGCCCCCAAGAAAGCATCGCCTAAAGCATAACACCGCCGCCGGCAGCCCGCACCCGCCCAACAGTGCATCCAAGTGCCATAGCCTCTGTTGGTAATCGGGGTATCCGCGCTCGGCCGTCTACGTGATGCACCAGGAATCTTGATTCGTCAAACCAGGCCACTCTCTTCCAATCATCCACCGTCCAATCACGATGACCTTGGGCCCATTTCATGCGTTGTTGGCGATGACGTGCAGTGAGCATGGGGGACCCGGATTGGCCTTCGTCTACGCCGGCACATGCGCAGGAGGCTGCGATGAACTGTGTGCTGTTACACATTGCTCTGATCACCACTATTGTAGCTGAGGGTGATTTGTCGCACTGTGGCCTTACGGTGGTCGGTGTGAACAATGCGCGACAGTCTCCGCTCCCCTTCGGCATCAGTGAGCTGCGGACGACATACGGCTGGAAGACGGTTCGTCGTTTGGCCATCTGTGCACCACTTTTGATACGTACTCAGTACAGCAGCACGTGAATAACCCGCAAAGCCGTGCCATTTCCGAGATTGTTGTTCCGAAGCGCCGTGGCATCACAATTTATCCTTTATCAAACTTCGATAAAAAAACGGCAGCTATTCCCATTGTGACTCCCAACACTCTACTAACTGAAAGCCGGTCCTCCGGTGGTATATATACTGCACTGTGAACTTCGCCTGAGCCACCGTTCGGTCTCCAGGCGCGCTCATTTCTCTAGGTTGGGGGGTGGTCATAATGTAAGGGCTCATCGGTGTATGTATACATAATTATCCATCGTTATCAACTACACCGTCGAGTCACATTATTGTGACCAACAGCTAATATCCAGAGTAACCGCAGTGTGCAGCGCGGACAGCAGCTAGAGTGACTCAATAAGGTACTGGAAGGTGTGCACAGGCATCTGGAGCCATGCTGACTGCAGTACATCTGACAGCTGCTGGAGGGTGCGTGGTGGAGGATCCACCCAGCGGGCAACACGATCGATGTGGTCACACAGTTGCGCAACTGGGTTTAGGTCTGAAGAATTACGCGGCCAGGGAAGTGCTTTGAAGTCTTCATCGTGCCCTTCCAACAGCTCTCGGGCATTTCTAGCTGTGTGACACGTCGCATTGTCGTGGTGGAAGACCCCATCCGCCGCAGGGAGGACAATCAGCATGTATGGGTGTACGTGGTCTACGAGGATGGATTCGTACCGAATTCGGTTCATAGTGCCTTCCACAGGTATGAATGGACCCTGGGAATGCCACGGAAACATTCCCCAGACCATAACGCTACCCCTACCAGCTTGTGTTCTTCCAGCAATGGTTTAAGGGTGTTTGTTGTCCGATGTTTCTCGCTTTATACGCCAACGTCCATCCGTTCGATGCAGCAGAAAACGTGACTCATCGGAGAAGGCAATCCTTTGCCAATCAGCGGAGGTACAATTACAATACTGCCGTACAAATGTAAGCCTTTTCTGCCGATGCGCCTTGGTTACCATAGGTATAATGACGGTCTGCATCGGTGCCCCATATGCAGCAGGGTTCACTGAACTGTCATTTTAGACACACTTCCGGTAGCACCCTTGTTTATTGGTCCAGTGAGTTGCTCCACTGTAGCGTGTCGATTGGCCCTCACGCACCTCCGAAACCGGAGTTCACCTCTTACATCAATGGCACCTGGTGCTCCGTAGTTTCCACGTCTCTTATTCGCAATGGTGTCATTTCTCCAATCACGATACACTTTAACCACAGCAGCACGCGAACAGTCCACAAACTGCGCTATTTTAGAAATACTGCCACCTTTGGCTCGAAAGCCGATAATCATCTCTTTTTGCGAGTGATATATTTTCAGAATGCCTACAGCACACCCTTACATACCCTCCAAGCTAGCTCACGACACGTGCCTTCTTTCATTGGCTACGCGCTGTTGACGTCAAAGGTAGGAGGTGGTCACAATAATGTGAATCGAATGTGTATATTTGGAAGCATACAGAGGTTGATTCACGTTTATAGTGACAAAGTAAAATACGCATCATATGCGTCACGATTACGTAACCATTTGTTTCGTGCAGTAGCAGCCTTCCACTTTAAGAGCATTTGTAATTTTGCTTTCGTAGTGCATCTGGGAGGGGTATATGGTCGCCCTTTCCGAAACAGGTTCTTCGTATACAGCAATCCAAAAAATGGTGCAAAGAAAATGGTTGTGTTATTTCTAAAAATGGCATATGTCAAGTAATTAAGCGTGTAAAAGAAAACTTTGCGGCTTGCTCGAGTGGCGCAGAAACGCCACGAGAAAAGCACCCTAAAACAAAGAGGACCGCTGGGGTGGTACGAAAAGTCAGGTCTCTTGTAAAGAAAGAGAATCCAGCAACGCAAAGAAACATTGCTCAGCATGTTCGTATCTCACAGGCAACTGTAAACCGTATTATCAAATCTGAGTTACACTTAGAAAAGCGGTTTAAGCCTAACGTCCACAAGCTCCGTCCGCGCCAGATTTCGGAGCAGATGACGAACTGCAGGCAGGAAACTGTATGAGAGCTACCTAGCAAGGAACAGATGCAAGTTTTTGGTCACTTTGGATGTAGCATGGATATACCTTAGTGACACAAACAAAATCCGGGCAATATACTATCAAGAAAAGGGTGCTAAGGCATACCCGGAATGGGTAAGCAAAGAAAGTTTTCACGCGGATATATGGTTGTGGCAGGTTATTGCTATAATGGCAAGTTAAAGCAGCGAAAGGTTGCGAAGAACGCCAAAATCAATGCAACTTATTTTTAGACAAACATTCCTGACCCGATTTACCACGAAGAAATTCCGTCCTTATACGGTGCCATGGCTTCAAATGTATTGATGCGGTATCGTGCCGAGCTTTGTTATGAATATTCCACCGCGGACCGCCAATTGATCCATGTCCGAGCGGTTTTCGGCTTGGCGTTCAGAATTCGGGAGCTGGTATGTATAGGCGAGAACGTTCTCCGCTAGCTGAAACATAGGAATTTAATACACCTGAGCCTAAAAGAACACAGAGCCAAAAATAAGTAAACACACTAATCTATTTAATTAATGGAACACCCGGTCTGCTAGTATGCAAATTCCGTACATTCGGTAGGCATACGAAAAAAGGGGAGGGATCTCCCTTCTTGATCAGTCTTTGCCCTTTTGTTATTTCTTGAGAGTAGACTCTCTACAGTTCACCATACCGAGAATATTTACAGTTCTGGACATCAGGCGTACGGCTAAAAAGTTCAGTTCGCAGTTTATGCACTTGAGAACGGGTTAGAATCCCACTTCCAAAAGGAACTACGCAAGCTGATAACTAAAAGTGAGTACTTACGTATAGCTGGCGTATACTGGGTAATCCATGAGGTTTGTGCACTCTTTTCGTGCACTCTGGCCTAACAAGTGAGGCCCTAATACACTGCTGGACAATTGCTAAGGACGGATCATAAACGGCTATATAGCGCATAAAAACTTAAGTGTGGTTGGATGCCAAGTGAAATAAAATAATGTCAGAATGCCAGGACATTACAAGAAAGACAATTTATTGTGCTCTGAAATCCAGAAGGCATTGGAACGTGTTCAAGGGACAAACAGGCCATTTTGTGCAGAATACGTAAACGTGAAAAAAAAATGCAATTACCGTCCGCAGGCGTTCCGGCCTAAGATGTCAATACGGGATATGGCCACCATGGAGGGCGATGAAAGATTCCACACGTCGTGTCATGCTTTGCACAACATTGTCAAGCAGCTATTGGGGTAATTTATCCCATTCCTCTATCAGTGCACGGATGAGGGTGTCCTTGTTTATTGGAGGGCATTGGCGACCAGCAAGACTCCTCCCCAAAGCATTCCACACATTTTCAATAGGATTCAGATCTGGAGAACGTGCTGGCCGTACGAGGCGTTGAATATCCTCGCTCTCAAGACACTCCTGGACAGCGACTGTTCGATGGCATGTTGCGTTGTCGTCCATGAAAATGAATCTATCACCGACAGCACCACGGAACATGCGAACATGAGGTAGCAGAACATCATTAATGTATCGTTGGCCAGTCATAGTCCCATTTGGAAGCACATAGAGAGACGTACGGCCATTGATCATGATGCCAGCCCATACCATGACACTACATGTCGGATATCGGTCCCTTTCCTGTATGTTTGCTGGACAACACGCAGTACCACTATCATGCCAGATCAGTTGTCGTCGACAATCAGACGATAGACTGTATCTACTCTCGTCTGAGAAGAGGACAGCAGACCAGTCGTCATCAGTCCAATTGCGATGTTGATGGCACCATTGCAAACGGGCGGTACGGTGACGACTGGACAATGGGATGCACACAACAGGACGGCGGGCGTATAATCCTCCTTCATGCAAACGTCTGGCGACAGTTTTTCGGGAGATCCGCTTGCCAGTAGCAGCCATAAACTGATTTGCTACCTCACTAGCTGTGCTGCGCCGGTGTCTTTTTGTTGATAGCACTATGTACCGATCTTCTGCAGGTGTCGTACTGCGAACACGACCTCCCCCGTGACGTTTGCTACACTCTCCATTTGTTTGAAATGATTTCCAAAGCCTTGAAACAACACTGTGGCTGACGTCGAACTCCCTGGCAACATCTGTTATTTTTCGCCCTTCTTCAATCTTGCCAATAATACGGCCACGCGTAAAATCATCTAGGTGATGTCGGGAAGACATACTGAAAATTGCAAGTTCGTCAATTGATTCTTTCCTTTTCAACTTTGCGTTTGAACAACAACGGTCAATACGCGTCAAATCCTTTATATCTCTTATCAGCGCTATGACGTCACGAACAAGTTCGGCAATCCAAAATTTGCATACGCATAACACGTCTTATTGTATCCCGCACTTATGCTAATTTCCACATTTTCCTGCCTTCCATTTTATGGTTGCTATCGTTGCTATTGTCATCCGTCCTTAGCAATTGTCCGGCAGTGTATGATGAAAGCCGCCTCACTTTCATTGCACGGTGGTTTGTAGCAATCATGACACACATACGCACACACACACCCTCTGAAGTACCAGCCCACAGGGTCCTTAATAGGTTGAAGCGGACTTCACCTGAATGTCACAGAGGGTTGTCACGAATTCGCTGATTTTCTCCTCTCTTTCCTTTGGTGACGCAGAGAGCGAGCCTCCCCGCTCTTTACCGCGACGTGCGTAGGTGGAGGGGGAGGGGAAGGAACACCAGGGGCTGGCTCCTTTTTCCAAGCAGAGCGATGGTCACCCTGCGAAGATTTAACACGCGTCTTGAATGAGCAGGAGCAGCGTCCTCGCGAGCAATAGTCTCGATTTCTGTAGCGAAGCTGAAGGTCTCGATTTCTGTAGCAGTTCTCTTGACGGTTTCGTTACTACCTGCTCCGTAGAAAGCATCCAGAACCAAGCTGACCGTTACTTTGATATTTGATGCCACAACGACGAAACAACAACTGTCTAAAACGGTTCGTTTTTTCCTGTTGCGAAATTCACCTGTTGGATTGTTAAACTTGAATGGACTGACTCTCTGCCATTTGGGTTAATTCTCGATCACTGTTTCTTTCAATCCATAACGGCTAGGTCGAACGATTGACAACTGTGTTTAGAGACTCCCGCTTCTCGTTCCTTGAACAGGCTTACATCTGCTATTCTATTTACTCCTGGGAAACTGCTTTCTTTCTTGGACTTACCTCTGCCAAGACGAAGAGCATTTCTCTTTTCGCCCTTCCACTAGGAGGTATTCAAGCAGACCTCCTTTTTTTCGTCCTGTGCTTCTCTCTCTCTCTGCTCGGATGCTAACCCTCCTCTTTTTGTTTTTGTCATCCACTCGAGATTTCTCTCATCCGTACAGGTGCTTGTCACTGGCCCTCGACCCCAGATGCCGATAACTTTCGGCGTTTCCTAAGGATTTTTGGTGGGCTCACTTGAAGGCGTATTTATGAGGGCCCGGATGCTACTCTCCCGCGACGTTGGGGGTCTCCGCGCTTCTGGGTGAGCCTTCATGGTAACCTTGCTATTTCTTTGTTTCCACCCAGCAAAATATCAGACTTCCCCCATTAAGCGTGCTAGTTTTTCTATTTAACTTTGTAATAGGCCAAATATTTAATTAAAACATTATCATAATTTAGTCACGCTTATCGAGCCCGTCCCCCTAAATTAATTAATTAACTTAGACCCTTAAATTTTCGTATCAGTATGGATCCACCACGATAAAGCCTCCAGCCATACGGCTAAGTCCACAGTGGCATACATGCGGAAGATAGAAGCTGAGACCTTGATTCGCGCTATACCATTCTCCTCGATTCCTGTCAAATCCCCAGATTCCTCTCCCGTGGATTTCTGCGGCTTCGGATTACTTAAACAAGCCTTCAAAAGTAGACGACCCAAAACAATTGATAGACTTTGGAAAACTTGCGAAGAGAAATGGGAGAGAATTGATCTTGCTTGTCTGCAAAGGAACCTGCTACAGTGGAAGTTGCTCTGCATAAAGTTTCATAATTCGCTTTTAATATAGCTCAGGGAATAAACATCGAGAAAACCGGGAGAAAAACAAGACATAATACAATAAGTACGGGGCGCTTTGTACCGGAACACACGCTACAGCACAAGTACGAGGTGTGTCGGAAAGCAAATGACAATGAAATTTACAATGAGCACTGGAAACCGGGGCACACACTACAGCAAACAGAGAGGCGTGTCGGAAAGGTGCATGACAGACGATGAGAATATGTACAATGCTGCACAATCAGCACTAGTAATAATGCGAGCAAAATTGGTAACACTGGAGTATAAAAATATGTGAACAATAAAATGCATAACAAAACACAAGGGCAAACTTATGAACACTGGAGTGTAAATGCGAAAGAAAAAATACATTAAGTTGAAGTGCAGTCTTTGAGACGGCGAGTGTAAAAATACACTCTGCGAGGAGAGAAAATGTCAAGCAGGTGCTAATTATGCAAGTTCATCAGCGGAAGAAGTGCAGGAGCCTGGGAATCAGATGACAGGGGAATCGGTTCATCTGAAGGAGCAGTTTTGGCTTTTGGAAGAACTTTCAGTTCAAGCATGTTGAACAGACGATTGGCATACCCTAGCCAGGGTCGGGGAGAAGAATAGTCTTTTCGTAGAGAATGCAGGGTATCATAATACGGGCAGAGTTGTTTATAGATGAGCTTCCAGCGGGCGCGTTTATGGCGAGCTAGAAACTGTTTGGTGGTATGTTCACGTGGTAGCGTGGAAAAGATGCGATGAACTTCTGACATAGTGAGCGGTGAAGGCGGGAGCTGATAAGGCTGTAGGAGCAAAGATAGTTGTTCTGCCGTGATAGGAGGAGCTGAATGGGACACCGCAGTAGATGTAACGGAGTCGGCTGTAGAAGCTGGAGGAGCATGACTTAGTCTTGGGCGAAGCGTACGGTCCTGGGACGAGGAAGTACACACTTTCTTGACAGAAGGAGTAAGTAGATGATTGCGATCGTCGGGGATCAGGAGCTGCAAATGATGAAGCACTGTTGAGCAAATGAAAAGCAGAACCGAACAATGGACTGCCTGCTCTGCAGAAGGATAGTACAGGAACATGGTGAGTACATGGAACACAACAGAAGTTGGCGCCATGGTATTTCATAACTGTATGATCCTGCAAACTTTGTCACTATAATCGTGAAACAACCTCTGTATACCCCACATAAAACACTGTAGTTTAGGTGCGACTAATCCCTACAGGACAACAACTTCCTATCCCATTGTACGACTCTGGTCAATGCTTGCCTTCATTAAGCTCGCACACTTGTCCGATCTTAATCCCTTATAGCATGCTCGGGCCCAATTCATAGGAGTTAGATGGCGGCTCGGGAATCCGCGGATCACCTTGGCCGACGATAGATAGACCCAAAGCTTCGTGAACGATCAGGTGGATAGTGTACCACGAACTGTACGTGCCTGCATCCCTTCCAGGAATGGCATGGTCCCCTACTGAGGTCTGTTCCAGCGCATTCTGTTAAGTACGGCCCACTGATTTTTTTGAGTAAGGAAAGTGTTTGTTCAGTAAATGTTTTTGGCACATCGTTATCACTGCTTTTTTGTTGTTGTTCCGTTTCCGAGGTTTTACGACCAACATGTGCAACTCTTAGGGCTATAAGCAGCAGTCAGTCCCCGATTTACGGACACTGTTCCCAGAGGAGGGATATAACCAGCGTCGTCAGACTAGCGCACCACCCATGCCTCGTTCGAGATTCGAACAGTTCGGACGAATGGGTAGAATCCAGCTCCTCTGCCCATTCAGCAGCCGGGGAAGCTTGCTCACGTGATCTATCGGAGACCAAAACTACTTTTTTGAATGTGTATTTATAATGTATCTCACACTTTCAACATTTTCGACGACCCTACTGACTTTGATCATGTTTGCAGAGGACTTTATTACATGCCTTTTCATTTTTAACCAAAATTAACGCTTTTTCTGGTAGGCAATTTGCATTTGTTTTGTTTTAACACACTCCTTCATTACCACCAGAAGAGGATCCAGCGGGTGGCTACTAGGGCGACCCCCTCCCCCCCCCACACACACTTTTCCTTTTTAAATGGCCAAGATTGTAAATAAAAATGTATTTATCTTTGTAAAATTACAGTAAGAAATGCACAGGTTTTCGTAATAGTTTTTATAGTGATTTAAATTTGCCGTGAATTTGAAGATCAGATATTCAGTTTTAGCTTCAAAGAGAAAAAAAAAAAAAAGAAATTACAAAAACTAGTGTTAGAAAAAGAGAAGGCTGAGAGGGGAAGGGAAAAGAGATTTTGAATAATCATGAAAAGTAATGGATCTGCTTTGGCTTTGCGTAATATTCCCACAAACTTTCGAGAAAAATATCGTCAGTAAAACAATGAATGGGGTCCACAGTAATGAACTGGTGAATTGATGGATGAAATGAAGTAAGTGGAAGTTCTTTTCAAAACAAGCTGGAATCATGCATTCCGAAAGAATAAACGTTTTTTTAAAGAGGAATTACTGGTCATATTGCTTAGAAATGATTCAAGATGGAATTTTTTCTATTCAATTAAGCCTTTCGAACAGAAGGGCTGAAATTTATTTCGACAAATTCTATCCAAACGCGATATTTAAAATGCCGGGAGCTCGTTTTCTTGCAAAGCAGGCAATTGATCGCCAGGAAAATAGCGCTGATCCTTTTGTTATTTTTCCTACTTTGAGATTTAAAAATTCAGCTTTTTATGTAAAAAAGTTCTAAAAAAGTCGCGCAATGCCAGGGTGGGCAGTTCTGATAGTTTGTGTGTGTGTGTGTGTCACCCCTCCACAAAGTTCCTCTAACAATCTCCCCCTCCTAAGGTAAGCTTCTGGAACCGCCACTTTCTCCTCCAGATCCCTCACCTACCACATCGGCATCCTTAAGAAACCCATTTGCTAATCAGAAATCACTTCCACGTTACTTCGGAATGAATTCCATATCCCCCGGTGGCGCAGTGGTCTAAGCGATGGCTTATGATCATTCGTCCGGAGGGGTCCGGGTTCGAATTCCGGTGAGGCATGGATGTTGTGTTTGTCTTACGGCACTGGTTCTCTCCCTTCCCTGGAACCAGTAGCTTTAAATTAGGAACGGTCGACTGCTTATAGCCCATTGAGTTGCTCACGATGTTCGTTGAATCTTCCGTAGAAAGAAAGATCGGCTTAGCATCCCTGCTATCGCTAAAAATGCCAACCTCGTCTGTAGCGTCGTTCTGATTACTTTCGTTTTCCTTTCAGTTTTTATCATTGGTGAAGTAAAATCCTAGGAAGCCATCTGAGCTGCTTGGTTGTGCAGTGGTCTAAGGCTGGCTTCTATGCGTTCCAGTGGGCTCTGTGTGTAACCCCGGATGTGTCATCGGTGGTGTGTTTGCCTTAGGGCACTAGCTCACTGTGTGTTTGCTTTAGGGCCCTCTCTATGGAAGCAGTGAACCAAACTTAGGGACAGACGACTGCTTATACTCCTTAGAGTTGCTCACAGTGGTCGGTATACCCCTCGCCCTTCCAAAAAGACAAGCCGGCTTACACAAAGGCCGTTCCATAAAAATTGAGACTAATTTTTGACGGAAAACGTCTTACCCCGCGGGTCCAGGATAGGGGCGAAACCTTGCGAAAGTCGATGTTACGATTTTGTGTATACCAGACAAATCTTAACTTTAAAACTATAACGCATATCGAAATAAGCTATACACGGTTTAAAAAAGCAAGGATGAAAGAATGTCACGCGATATTAGCCTTGAGCGCGTGACGTCACATGCCGCCACAAAATGGTTGCCAAGTTGGAGTGGAAAATTACAGGTTCGCCGCGCGGCAAAATTAGTATAGCTCGGGAACGCGTACGAGTAGAACGTTGTGTGAGATGTCGTTTAACAGAGCTCAATGAGTACTATAAAATAAAACAGTCATAGTGACAATAGTGAAAGTACTTGAAAAATATACAGTGACAAAGTGTTGAACTTGGACACATTTTCGTTAAAATTTCAAAAATGTCGAAATATCTTCAAAACAAGAAGGTTAATGCCTATCGTAAACGCTTACAAAGTGAAAGACGTATAAATGAGGAATCCAAAAAGGCCTCTATGACAGCAACAGAACAAATGCGGAGGATGAGGCAGCGTTGACAAGTTGAGGCGAGTACCAGTCACGCAGACGCCGCAACGCCTAACGCCAGTTCACAGGCGATGCATGTCGACAGTGAGATAGAACCGATGGAATGCGACGAAATACAAGCAGATGAGACGTTTGAGAATCGAGATTTAGCGTTTATTACTCATTGGCGTCTGGCGACGAAGCACTTTGAAAAGTCGTTCTATGGTAACAAGTTGGGTTTTGTTTGCGGAGTTTGTGATCGCATATGGTTCCAAAATGATTTAAAACGGCCCAATGCAGCTATGTTGCAATTCTTACAACAGGAATTCACAAATAAAGACGTTCAACAGTTTATGTTGTGCTCAAACTGCTGGACATCAGTAAAGCAAGGAAAGGTGCCAACGTTGAGTAAGAGTAACGGCTTTACGTATCCACCTAAGCCAACACACTTTCCGCCGTTGGATCCACTAAGCGAACGTCCAATATCTCCGTGACTACCGTTTATGCAGATCAGGCGTCTTCGTTATGAGGGCAACTACGGTATTGTGGGCCAAGTGATTAGCGTGCCCTGCGATGTGAATGAAGTGGTCAAGCAACTTCCAAGACACTTGGACCTGGACGACGACCAAGCGATTAATGTTAATTTGAAGAAAAGCATAATCCACAAGTCGTCATACTTGAGCGGTTACGTTAAGAAATCTGTATTGAAAGCTTGGTTACGTTTCTTAGTCGAACAGCCGTTGTACAAGTTCAACAACATAACAGTGGATTGGTCTCGTGTTGACGGACGTTTCAAACGGCGCAGAACTTGGACTTGAGAAGCGACCCAGTCACTTCACACTCCGACTACTTGGCACTCACGGAGACTTGGATGGATAAAGACAAAACTGCTGACATACCCGGCTTCAAAGACATTGAGTTCAAAGAGTGCGACTGACACGGCGACGACGACGACCAACAGCCCAGTACGACTCTTGGCACTGGCAAGAAGAAGCGTAGTGGACTGTACGGTGGCACGGCAGTCTTCAAGAATCAGAAAACGTGTCGGTAGACCCGTTCCACGACGGCCAATACCCAAGTATTTTGGATTCAGTTATCTACAGGATATTCATCTCGGCGAAGGCGTACTAGTAGAAGTTGAGATACCCAACCAATTCAAATTCGTTCCAGTGTCAGTCTATATTCATCCACAGACACCACTCAACTACATCGAGATGTATCTCTTTCAACTAATGCTTTACTATGCAGAGCATGTCAGAACTATTGTTAGCGACTGACCCTGCGAACCCTACATACCGCTTCTGCTCACCGGGGATTTTAACATTGAGGCGTCGAACGATTGTCTGAAACAGTTTCTGAACGACAAGTTATAACGTAACGTCTTTTCGTACGGAGCTTTTATCGCTCTTCTTGCGTTATTTTAAAACATAAGCATACGATGAAAGAGTTCCTAAATTAAACCTTAACGGTCAGACGAAACATTTATACAGAAGTCAAACTTACGGAAATTGGCTTTATTCCAGATGATTTCATCAATACATCATAGCACTTCACATTTTACTAAACAAATCAGTATCAACCACATTCAACACACCACACGAGCAACTGTTGGATCGTAGTTTATATCTCTGGTTCTTATCTCATAACAGGCATACGTCACGTTCATTCGACCTCAATTGTGTTGCCAACAGTATTCGTATGAGAGAGAAGATATCACGTTAAGTGTAATGTATAACTGAGAACAAACTCAAAATTTACATAGGGAAAGAAACTAAAAGGAAAGTTAATTTACAGATTGGTGTTGGCCACGGATCCAACTGACTTCACAACTTTTAACCCTTTAACGACTATGATCCAAAAATCTTGTATCACTCTAAATACCATAACGCCCGAAACTGTCTGTTGTTTCACTTCTTTGTTTAGTGACAACAATAGTGACTGGGGGTGACTCCTGCTGATCCCCCATAGGTCCAGAAAATTTGAAGAACAAGTAAGGATAAGAAATCCGACTCACTCTAGACAAGCGTTTTTGGCGTCTGTGGCTGTTTGTACGTATGGGCGTTTTGGGCGTTATGGGCGTTAAAGGGTTAAGAATACCACGATAGACTTAACGTTCTCTAGAGATATAAGTGTAGCATGTAAGTCTTACATATCGTACTACTCGTACCATTGTCCTGTCTTCAACAAAATTTTACAAATTAGTCAGCATTGTGAGAAATAAATAAAATAAAAGACATGAAACTTCGTAGCGCTCATTTCTTTCTTACAAATCCTACAAACACTCCGCCCCGACAACACCGCCTGGGTAAGACGTTTTCCGCCAAAACCCTCAGCGGTAGTATGCCCGACATTACCTATGCAGATTTTTTTTTTTTTTTTTTTGAGTTTGCAACAGGGCGAACGGGGAAAATAACCACGCAGACGACTAACTGAATTAAGAAAGTATCTATGGCAACAGTTATTAGCAGTGGAAGACGATTCTTGTTTTGTTATTGCGCAGTTGTTTAAGGTACGTCTGCATTTCGCCATACAGTTATGGAGGTGAGTTAAGAAGTGAAATGCGTTGTGCGATAACATTTTGCTATCGTTTGGGCAAAACGCCTCCAGAAACAGTTGATTTAATGAGAAAAGCTTACAAAGATAAATGTTTGGGTAAGTCAACGATTTTTAGATGGCACCATAATTTCAAAAAGCGCGTTTGTCGGTAGAACTCGCTCCTAGGCCTGATCGACCTGAAAGTGTTGTTACGGAGCGTATTGTTAACACTGTTTGAGAAATTCTGCAAGGAGATCGACGAATGGCGTGTGAAGACATAACGGAGTCAACCAATATTTCAAAAACGTCGGCATTCCGCATTTGCGACAAATTACTGCTGCAACCTGTGAGATGGGTATCTCATCACCTGACCAGAGAACAAATGTTAGCCAGAGTTCATGTGTGCCATGAGTGGGAACAAATGATTGCAAAGATTCTATACTTTCTAACCACAGTAATCACTGCCGATGAAACATGGGTCCACTATTTCGACTCCCTCACGAAGCGAGCAACCAGTGTCTGAAAATACACAGACTCGCCTCCTCCGGAAAACGTCCGCCAAACCAAATCAGCTGGGAAGGTGATGATGGTAATTTTCTTTGATGATAAAAGTGTAGTCTACCAGCATGCCGTTCCTCCACAAATTACTGTCAATGCTGAGTATTACGTTTCAGTCTTGAAGCGTCTGCGATGACACATATCGATTAAGCGACTGGAACTGGTGGGCAAGTAGACAGTACACCATGATAAAGCCCGCCCACATGTGGCTGCTTGTGTTCAACAGTTTCTTACGAAATGCAGTATTGTAATCATGCCACAGCCTGCCTACAGTCCTGACCTCGCCCCGTGCGACTTCTGGTTGTTTCCAACAATGAAGGAGAAGTTCCGTGGCACAACATTCAACACAGATGCTGATGTTATTTAAGCTGTACAGGGGTCGCTAAAGCAGCTTCCACAAAATACCTTCGCCACATGCTTTGAAAAGTGGACTGAACGATGGGACCGTAGCATATCATCCGAGGGAAGACATTTTGAGAAAGAATAACATGTATTTTACTGTACGTATATTTCTTCATTTTGGGTGATTTTGCTCTCAGTTTTTATGGAACGGCTGTTGTATATAAAACACGCGTACGTCTTTTAAAAACAATACAATATGCGCAAGTTTTGATAAAAATTATATTAGGTGTGCAACTTAATTCTTGGCCCCTAACCGCAAGCGATCACAGAACGTCGGCAAATGCAAATAGCTGTGCGCGATAGTGGCTGATTGCAGCGCCATCCAACAGCTTTCCAGGCAATCGTAACCGCTCACAGCTGTAGTGACAGAAGGGACGAAAGTTGACGGTGAAAGCAATGTCGTTCGAGAAGCAAAATTTGAGGCACTGCGTCCTGTTCGCGTTTCAGCTGAAAAAAGGTGCCGCGGAAGCCCAGCAAATCTGCTTTGGGTGAGGCTGCTATGTCCTACAGTACATGTAAGAAGTGGTTCCAGCGGTTTAAGCAGGGAAATTTCGATCTCCGTTACGCAGAACGTCCGGGACAGCCACAGAAAGTTGACGATGAGGAACTGGAACAACTGTTGGACGTGGATTCCTGTCGCACACAGTCAGAGTTTGCCCAGGAACTCTGAGTAACACGGCAAGCCATTGCAAAACGCCTGCACAAGCTTGGACGGATTCACAAGGAGGGCCGTTGGGTGCCCCACCAACTCACAGCTGCGAACAAGTCTAGGCGCAACGATGTTGATGTGTCCTTGCTCTCCAGATTCCAGAAGAAGGATTTCCTCCACAAGATTTTGACCTGTGATGAGAAGTGGATTCCTCTACGATAATCCTAAGTGGCGCAAATCGTGGGTTTATCCAGGTCACCCTACCACCAGTACCGCCAAACCGAATATCCATGCCAGGAAGTTGTTGCTGTGCATATGGTGGGATCAGCGCGGTGTCGTACACGATGAGGTGTTCAAACCTGGTGAAGCGGCCAATGCTGAGCGTTATTGTCAGTAACTCATTCGTGTGAGTGACGCAATGGAGGTGAAAAGGCCATACACCGGCAAGGGCAGAAGGTCAGTCCTGTTGCTTCAGGATAACGCGCGTCCTCACACCGCGAAAACGACTTTAAACACGATCACCGACCTGGGATGGGAGATTTTGTCCAACCCGGCGTATTCTCCAGACTTCGCCCCGTCGGATTATCACCTCTTTTGCTCCTTGCAACATCACCTGAGTGATACGCACTTCACTTGTGTCGAGGAGGTCCACCAAGTATAGATGACTTTATCAACTCGAAACAGCCCTCTTTTTTCCGCAGTGGCATTCGGCAGCTCCCTGACCGATGGCTCAAATGTATCCAACACGACGGGGATTATTTCCCTGATTAGGTACGTATTCGATTTGCTATAATTTGCTGTCAACGTGTCGTGCCTGTGGCCGAGAATTAAGTTGCACACCTAATAAAGTGCATTGAAGAAAGGAAAGAACGCGCTAGACGTTTTTTCCAGGGCTTAACTATGCCCGTGAGATCTAAGACTGACCTTATTTGGCCTTCTTTAAAACGGATGGTCAGATGTAACGATTTGAATGACTTTTTTTTTTTTGATTGGACTTTTAACGACCACCGTGAGCAACTCAATGGGCTATAAGCAGTCGCCCGTCCCTAATTTAGGGTCACTGGTTCCAGGGAAGGGAGAGAGCCAGTGCCGTAAGACAAACACAACATCCATGCCTCACCGGGATTCGAACCCGGACCCCTTTCGGGCGAATGATCAGAAGCCAACGCCTTAGACCACTGCGCCACCGGGGCGGCTTGAATGACTTCTGCTTTACAGTAACGTTTGAAAAACACAAAGGAAAAAAGTGCAGCCAAACCTGTCTTCAGAATATTTTCATTTGAACGTCAAAACCTCGTACACAGCATTCAAATTTATTTCTAAGAGTTATTTTTTTTTATGATTATCATAGGAGTTAATTTATTAATCAGATAAGTTAGTTTCAGTTTCTGGGGTTGTGACATTAATTTAAATTGCAGAACAGGAAAAAAAAAAGACTTCCTCATTCTTATTTTTTTACCATATGATCACTCGCTGGCGGCGCTTTTATTATTTTTCTCCTCCTTCATAAACATGAAACAATATTACGTCCATTTTTTCCAGCTCCATGTCATAAACATTACGTAACATTTCCGCGACGAATTCTCGGAAGAATACTGAAAGACGTGCAGCATTTCACCGCTAGATTTTGTAAAGGAAAAGCGTAGTCGTTCGACAAAAACTTAGTGCTCCTCGTTTCGTAATACATGTAATCAAACAGCGTCACTAAAAGATCATATGCAGCTTCTGTTCATGCTTTTGCAAACTGCGAAAAACAAACGTAAAGTGACGAGTTAAAGCAAGTTTCTCATTTTTCAAATAACTGCCGCAATTATTTTTATTGCGACGCGTAATAGCGCACTTTTAAAAACTTCCATTTCCCTTTTATTCAACGTTTCAAATGTCAACAGAGCTTTCAAACACGCACTAGAAACACTTGTATGAGATTTAAACTCGGGTACTGTTTTATCATCTGTTCGTTCTCTTAGGTTATTAAGAAACTGTGCGTGCTTTATGTTAAAAGAACATGGGATATAAGCAAACCAGAATAAAAATATCTTATAAAAGTATGTTTTTCTTTGTCCGTTATACTGCATTGGAAGATGACTGTGCTGTTAGGTTAGTACCCAAAAATCATGGCCGCCCGCAGAGAGAGTCAAGTGACACCTCCCCCCCCCCCCGTTGGAAATTGCAAATCCCACGAAATTAAAATTAAAAAATTAAAGTAGAACAGAGAAATAACGAATTTAATTTTTTTAAGATACGCTCACTATGGCAAAGATCTAATGTAAAATTATGTACATTAGATCTACAATGCTGATCTAATGTTCCAGAAAATTCGGCGGAAGAATATAAGCACTTGCGTCTTTGAATTCTTTGTTAACTACTCTGGAAAGTAGGTCCAAGAAAGAGAATGAACTTTAATTTATTTCCTTTTAAAGTCATTTGCAAAAGTTTATGACCAATTTATTGAAAATTAAGATTTTCAAAGAAATAACTAATTACTGGTCAGAGACATTTGAAAAAATGACACCACAGATGAATACTTGCATTCTTTAGAACACAAAAACACGGAAATCAGGCGTGGCCACTTTTGTTTTTTATAACGGACAGAATACGATGTGGCATACTGTCAATGAGAAATTTGTAGTAGTTACTTGAAATGTCTTTGCACCACACGTACTTTATCGCGCCAATCAAAGCTTAGGAATTTGATGGCTGTTTTTCTGCTACCTTGTCTTCTAAAATGGTCCACAAATGTTCGATGGGGTTAAACTCGGGACTATTGCCGGGACAGTCAAGCACAGTTATGTTTTTCCTCTGCAGGTAATCCTTTACTGTCTTTGATCTGTGGCATGGAGCACCATCATGCATAAAGATTGTGCATCTGCGCACATGCATATGAGTTAACAGCTTCTCACGTAACATTTCTACATAAAAAGGACCAGTCGTGGTAGTGCTTGCCGGCAAAAAGGACAATGAAGCAGTACCGGATTCTGACATAGCAGCCCATATCATCTGACTAGGCGAATGTTTCACGGTGCTAACGGTGTATTATTCATCAAACCTTTTGCCTTTTGTTCGTCGAACATGTTCTTCACGTGATTCAAATCAGCGCACAGTTCATTCATCGGAAAAAAGAGCTTGGCTTCAATTTTCAGCAGTCCAGGATTGATGACGCTTCGCAAAATGGAGTTTCTTCTTTTTCATGACAGATGTTAGTCTAGGTTTGTGTGCAGGTTTATGAGACTTTAATCCAAAATCTTTGCTGAGACGTCAGGAAATAACATTGATACTAATATCAGACCCTTTTGAATGTAGAAAGGCTTCGATTTTCTTGCACGAACTCCTCGAAGAACGCATAACTATTCACCTTATGGTATTGGCATCACGTGGGGTTGTTTCCCTTGGACGTCCTCTTCTCTTTCGGTCGCTAAATTCACCTGTATCTCGATGTTTCATGATCGTATTATGAAAAGCAGTCTTGCTCACATTCACCTTCCTGCATATGTCACGTGCGACGTTATTTAGGCTCAATTCCCTACATACCAAGTGTGTCTTACAAACTCAAAAACGCCCTCAAGAAGATGAACTACGGTGTCGGCATAAGGTCCTCTGCATCTTTACATACTATACTGAGGAGAAATAGTGAAAAACCACCTCTCTCCTGCGAAGCCCCCTACAGTATCCAAACTGCTCTAAACGATGCTACATTGGAATGACCAAGCGTTCGTTTGTAATCAGAGTCAACGAACATAAAAGGGACACAAAATACGGTAAAGTAGCCACGGCACTATCCAGAGAAGTCAAATTCAAGTCAGCTACTCCTATGTGGGATGATATAAATAAATTAGCTAGCTACTCTACCCCTAAATGTACAGCCATTCGAGAAACTTTGGAGATCATTACCAACAGCGATACTTGCAGTGATTGTGTCTCGCTCGAGTTGCCACGAATTTGGAACCAATTCTTCAAGTAACACCTTTTCTCTACCAGGATCCTGCGTGCAACCAACGTGATGCCTCGTATCTTTAAATGAATATAACGTCGCATCTATTTATTGTCAAGTTCCCGCGTTCAAATTGTTAAGCCTTCTATATTTCAGCTTGCAGTTTCTGTGTAACTTCCTTGAAAAAGCCACCTGGTTGATGTGCGAAAGCTTGGAAACGCTTATGTGTTTATTTTCTACGCCAATAAATCGGATCACTAGTACAGTGTTACTATTTACTATAAAGTCACTATTTATGGCCCTCTGATTAACACTTAATAATGCTTTTTTTGCCCATTTTTTGCTATATAGAAAATACATACAAAACCTCTCAGCATGAAAACAGGAAGCAAACTGACGCTTGCACACTTCCCCCAAATCTAACAGGATTATGAAACACCGACAGGAAGTTGAGTAATAAAGACAGTAGCTGACGCAATCGGCAGAAATCTCCCAATACCAAGAGGTGGTACTTAAACTTTTGCAAAAGATTGTAATTTACTTTCCAAAGTTATTAGTAAACTTGATGAAGCTAAATTTAATTTCTTGCTGAAAGTCATTTTTCAGCAACGTACGTACCTTGAAAACTGAGTCAGAATCAAGGTCGTGGCAGCACGTTTGAGAAGACTACTTTGGTAGCAAAAACAGAGAAGATTTCCCTTTGAGAAAGTATACAAGAAGCAGAAAATTTTTCAAGAACAGTACAAAACGCAGTCATTCTCCCAGCAACAACATATACCACTGAAAGATCTATCAGTACTGGAACACCTTTCAGTAGTCTTGGGTGAGACCAATCATGACCGAGGAGAGAGAAGCTGGTCTGTGTATAATGAGTTGTGACCTGCCTGACCCGCAAGACGCACACGACATAAAGGCAGATAGCAGCAAGGGCGAACGTCGGCGTAGCTCAGTTGGTAGAGCAACTTGTTCCGGAATAAGTGGACTCGGGTTCGATCCCCGGCGTGGACCAAAAATGACGGAAAAATTTACTTCGTTATAATGGCGCCCGAACTTCCCGGATAACCCGGCTGTTAAAGATCTCGCAATGGCGTGATGTTCTTTCCACACCGCGAGATACGAAAATTAAGAGAATCCTTTCTTCAGCGCTTCGAAAAATCAATGTGTGTGACGTTGCATTCCACACACCAGACTGACTGGGAGTTCTCTAGTTCACGTTCTACAGCGGATGCTGCCTACGACGATTCATGGTCACGGCTGACCCGTGGGCCATGCCTCCGGCCCTCTTTCGTGGGGGGGGGGATGTGACGTGCCCCGCCCAGCAGGACGCAAACGACATAAAGGCAGATAGCAGCGAGAAGGAACGTCTACGTAGCTCAGTTGGTAGAGTGACTTGTTCCAGAATAAGTGGACTCGGGTTCGATCCTCGGCGTGGACTAAAAATGACGGAGAAATTTATTTCGTTATAGCGTGTCGAATGAAACTGGATGTACGGAAGTGCAGATTTTATAAGAAACTAGACGAAACTCGTCGGAATTGACGGTTAGTTTGGGGTTTTTTTCTGTTTTTTTTTTCTTTTTGAAAAGAATAAACTCATATGAAACAAAAAGTGTGAACTTTATTTGATTGACAAATTCATTCAGCCACTTCAGTAAAGACAATTGTCCAAGTTCCTGATTTTTTTTTTTTTTTTTTTTTGACTGAAGGTGTAACGACCACCGTGAACAACTCAATGGGCTATAAGCAGTCGCCCGTCCTTAATTTAGGGTCAGTGGTTCCAGGAAAAGGAGAGAGCCAGTGCCGTAAAACAAACAAAACATCCATGCCTCACCGGAATTCGATCCCGGACCCTTCACGATTGAATCATCGTAAGCCAGCGCTTAGACCACTGCGCCACCGGGGCGGCCAAGTTCGTGATGAGCATCACGGCTGCACCCTTCGGTTCGCTCAGAAGAGATAAGACTTCGGACTTTGGACTATCTCAGTCCCTCCATGCTGCCGCCTTCAACAGTGCGTGAGTCAAATTCACGCTTCTCCCATAGACTTTACATAGGGAACTTTGCCGCCCCACAACGCCCGAACCGTTGCCCCAATCTCATTTTTCCCCTTCTACTGGCACATCTACATAGCAAGACCTTTATTTTGTTACCTCAACCATATCTTTACGTTCAGCCATTCTCTCAAAATAAGCCTCACAGTAAAAACCCGTATAGAATTAATACACTGCTGGCCACATAGAATGCGACACCAAAAAGGAAGCATCCGATTGGCCTGAAATTTGCAGCATGCGTCGCCTGCGAGAGGACATGCAAACGATTAGCATTGCAGGGCATATGCGAATCATGTGCGCATGGCACGCCACCGAGAAGCACTATACGAAGGGTGCACAGAAGGCGGGGGTAAGTATAGTGGAAGTATGTTGTGCTGCCGCACCTGTGCGTGGGAAGCTTCCTGATGCCTCGTCGCAGAATACGGCAGTCATTCCAGCACGTTTCGAAGTTCGACAGAGGACGAATAGTGGCTTATCGCGACGGCGGTTTATCGTACCGAGACATCGGCGCCCGTGTAGGACGACATCCAGCCACAGCGAAGCGAGTATGGATTCGGTGCGTGCAAGAGGGACGGACTGACGGATGTGAGCGATTGCCGCAGCCGCGGCACACCACCGAACGAGAGGACCGGCATGTTGTGCGACGGACGTTGACGGCTCGCACCGCCACATTACGAACGTTAGCGTAGGAATTAGGGTGTGTTGCGCAACAACATGTGTCAGCACATACCGTTCGACGTCGTCTGCAGGAGCGGGGACTACTCGCACTGCGCCCATTGCTCCGATTACCATAGACGTGACACCACCGGCGAGTGAGGCGGCAGTGGGCCGTTAAACGCCACACCTGAATTACGGAGCGGCAAGACATTGTCTTCTCCGACGAATCCCGCTTCTTCCTGCAACACTATGATGGTCGGATCCGCGTGTGGCTGCACCGCGGCGAGAGACTTTATGACGCCTGCATTATGCATAGCCATACCGGTCCGTCACCTGCCGTTATTTTTTGGGGCGCAATTGGATATGACACCCGCACCCCTCTGGTACGCATCGCTGGTACACCCAACAGCCACCACTACACCAGCGACGTTTTGGAGCTTCTAGTCCTCCCTTACCTGCAGGACATGCCAGCGGCCACGTTTCAGCAGTACAATGCGCGCCCGCACGTGGCACGCATCGTGCAACAATTCTTCACGGCCCACCAGGTGTCACTGCTGCCGTGGCCCGCCTGTTCTCCCGATATGTCGCCCATCGAACACGTCTGGTCGCTGATCAGCAACCGAGTAGCCCGGCAAGCACCACCCGCGGCTACGCCTGATGAACTGTGGCAACGTGTGGAAGCAGCCTGGACCAACATGCCCCAAGCCCACATCCAAAGCCTCTTTCGTTCGATGCCGCGGCGTGTAGCGGCCATTATTGCCAGCTATGGGGGCCACACGAACTATTGATGTCTGCGTGTTCTGCAAGTCGCACGGGCCTGTAAGCTCAATCGTTTCATCTTTGTATCTGTTGTTAGGTGTCCAGTAAATCTGGCTTTGCTTTCTCTCGTGTCCTTCTTGGTGTTGCATTTGGGGTGGCCAGCAGTGTATTAGGCAGGTGGTCATAATGTTTTGGCTCTTCCGTGTAGCATTCAGTGTAAACTGGAGGTATTCAATAAAAGACGGAAGAAAGTTAGCAATAACGTAATTATTTTCAAACAGTTTTCCTGCACCTTTGGATATCCTTACGGTGACTATTTCTACATCTCTGCGAATTATCCTACTTCCTCCTCAACCATCCCCACAGTGAGAGTACGTTTGCTTTTCAGTCTAACACGCAGTATGCCAGATACTTTTGGTTACAGTAATTATTGCACAATCAACGTTTTCCTGAAGAACTTCATCATGTACTTCGTCATGCTAAAATCTTAAGGCAACGTTTCTTCTCATATGTGTTACATAAAGTAACAAATTGTACGTGACCCCCGAGCCTTCCATGGAAATGACATTAGCCATTGATATTTATTATAAATGAACTTTTCTTGAACACTACATTTAGCGACTAGAAATTTAATAATGTACTATTTATTTTAAATAAAGCTTATTACACTACTAACACTAAATTTAAAGTAAAAGTTAAAATGGAATGATTTGTAATGTACTTACAATGGATACTTTGTACAAAAGAAACTGAATAATATTATGAAAAAGTGAGTAACTGAAAAATAAATGTTATTCTCTATTCATTTAAAACAAACCAAACATATGACCTATCATAGTATATATATATGTGTTACCGCTAAAGTGCAGAAATCAGGTATATTACAGATTATCTAGGGTGATCCGTTAAAGTGCCGAAAATTGTTTTATTGCTCAAATTACCTGGGTAATCCGCAAATTACCTACATAATCCGCACATTACCTACTAGGCACTCGTTAAAGTGAAAATAAGATCTTTGCTGGAACAACAGCAACGTATCTGTACGCTTAAATTAACATAATGTTATTTATTTATTCTTCGATATATAAAGAATCAAGTTAATACAATCAAACAATCAACAAATTAGTTGATAGAATCAATCATCAATCAATTAAAAAACTATAATAGAAAGAATCAAACGGTTTAAAATATTGTTATAATTAAGGAAATGAATTTGCAAAACATATGATAAAATTTTGCTTACTTATTAGTGCAATCTAAAGATTGGTGACACTTTGAATTACATAGCAATTGGTTTTTGCGACAAGCATACCTATTTGTGGTACATTTAGATTTTCAGTCACATTTTCTGAAACCCTGCCCATTACCAAGGGATTGTTTTATTGCTGTTTGACGTAAAGATATTTCTACAGCAGGGACATCTTCTTTCGTTAAAAATCTCTCTTTGCAAACACTGAATACAGATTTTGCATACAATTGTTTTAAAATACCCGTTTTAGTACCAAGTTTATAAAAGCCATCCTCTGTTTTACTAAGAACCACAGCTCAAATCGAGCGGGCATCAGTTTTTGCTCGGTGTACTTCGGGTACTTTAATTCTCACAGTGACACCTTCATCGACATTTGGGTGCTTTGCATTAGAAACTGCTAACATTTTCTTTACTTGCTTTTCTAAACCTTTCTTGGCTTCATCACGCTGTATTTTCTGATTCATATTCTTTTTACAGATGTTGCACAATACATTCTTACCATACCCTTTCTCTTTAGGATCTATTTCACCACAAATTACGTGAACAAACATATCACACGATTTACACTTGTGGGCACCTGATGTTGCTTTTGAGCAAACAATACAGACTATGTCTTGTATAGTCCTCTTTACAGACTCTGTACGAAACTGTGATGGTGATTCTGCTGAAGTTGAGGGTAACTCAGTGATGACTTCTTCAACATGCAGAGGTGATTCCTTGGAGGTGCAGGGTAACTGAATATTCTTCATAACTGTATCCTCAATCAACGGTGTAGAAGGCAGTTTAAGATTACTATCGATAAATTCTTGTATTTCTATAGGTGGTTCTGTAGAAGCAGGGGATAATGGAATGTCCTCTTGAGTAAGATTTGACGGTGATCCCATAATCACAGTCTCTTGTGAATCTTCCAGTTTTTCAAGGTCTTCTTCAGTAATTATGGAATGTAATACACTTTGTGGTATAATAGAAGAAGATAATCCCACCTTTGCGGGACAACCGAACATGGCTTCGTATGGACTTCTTTTAATTGCAGAATGATAGGCACGATTCTTCATGAATTGTACAAATCGTACGCCCTCACTCCACTTGTTAGTTTGGTTATCAGCCATCCAAGTAGTGAGCATGTTTTCAATGTCTTGATTCGCTCGTTCTACACTTCCTTGACTTTGGCTGTGTCTAGGTTTGCCATAAACCATTTTGATTTCTTGCCACAACTGTGTTACACTTTCTAAGATTTTATTAAAAAATTCGCGTCCGTTATCAGAATGCAAAATACTTGGAGCGCCAAAAAGGAGGAAAACATCAAGCAAGTTATAGGCTACTTCCTCCGCCCGTTTTTTTTTTTTTTTTTTGATTGGAGGTTTAACGACCACCGTGAGCAACTCAATGGACTATAAGCAGTCGCCCGTCCCTTATTTAGGGTCACTGGTTCCAGGGAAGGGAAAGAGCCAGTGCCGTAAGACAAACACAACATCCATGCCTCACCGGGATTCGAACCCGGACCCCTTTCGGACGAATGATCAGAGGCCATCGCTTAGACCACTGCGCCACCGGGGCGGCCCGCCCGTTTTGATGTGAACGGCTTCAATACAACAAATTTTGTTAAGTGGTCTTGGTATACGAGACGAAACTTAAACTTTCCATCTGGTTGAGATTGGTAATCGACGAGATCCACCTGGCATCTGCTGTTGAAATGCGATGAAATAATCGGCTTTACAACAATCCCTTTTTTCGCACTTTTTTGTTTTTGTTGACAAGGTTCGCATAAATCCAAAAACATTTTTATTTGGGCTTGGGTTATGTTTTTATAAAGTGTATTTAATTTCTTGATCATTCTGTCTCTGCCACCGTGGCCAATTGACAAATGAGTAGAATACAATATGTCAAACAATTCTTCGGCATGGACAAACTTTTTCACACTTTCTCGAGCATACGACAACGGCTCAATGAGTTTTTCACAGCCTTGTACAGTGAACACATCATACCTTTGAATTATTCGATAATCTCGAGATGATTCTTTCTTCTTGGAAACTTTTATTCGCTTTACATCTTCAATTATGCAATCATACTTTCGTTTTGTCATTAATACACTATTATATTTTGAATCTTCGCTAAAGAGGTTTTCGAAGAAAATGTTCTTCATTTTACTCACCAATTCGGTGCTTGCTTGCATATTAGGAGTTAAATTTATCTGCTTTAAAAAAAATCACGACACAAATTCACGCGCTAACAGGCAGAAACGAATTTGAAAACAGAATTAGCTATGCTACGCACTGGCAGCCGACGCCAATTATGAGAAATAGAAACAACCGGTGACGACTAGACGCTGGCGAAACGAAACTAAAAGTGGAGGAAGAGGGGGAAGGTGTAGGGAAAGGAAATGAGAGAAACAAACTTTTGAACTTTAACGATACGGAAGCCGTTAATGTGCACATTACCTAGGTAAAATGCGGAAAACTCTTGATTCCGCACGTTAACGGAGCAAATCAGTTAATCTGCAGATTAGCTATAGGTAATGTGCACATTAACGGCTTTCGAGCTTTAGCGGTAACATATACACAGTCGAGTCACATTATTGTGACCACCTCCTACTTTTGACGTCAACAGCGTGTAGCCAATGAGAGAAGGCACCTGTCCTGAGCTGGCTTAGAGGGTATATAAGGTGTGCTGTAGGCATTCTGAAAACATATCACTCGTTACTGTCATAGATAAAAGGAGCAATTTATCAGATCTGTTAAAAAGGGATGATTATCGACTTTCGGGCCAAGGGTGGTGGTATTTCTGAAACAGCGCAGTTTTTAAACTGTTCGCATGCTGCTGTAGTTAAAGTGTATCGTGATTGAAGAAATGTCACCATTGCGAATAAGCGACGTGGAAACTGCGGAGCACCACGTGCCATTGATGTGAGAGGTGAACGTCGGCTTCGAAGATGCGTGAGGTCGATCGACACGCTACAGTGGAGCAACTCACTGGCCGAATGAACCAGGTGGACTACCGGAAGTGTGTCTAAAACGACAGTTCAGCGAACCCTGCTGCTTATGGGGCTCCGATGCAGACGGATGGTCACGGCACCTATGCTAGCGAGGGTGCATCGGCAGAAAAGGCTTACATTTGCACGGCAGTATCGTAAGTGGACCTCCGCTGATTGGCAAAGAATTGCCTTCTCCGATGAGTCACGTTTTCTGCTTTATCGAACGGATGGACGTTGGCTTATAAGGCGAGAATCATCGGAGAACAAACACTCTAAAACCATTGCTGGAAGAACACAAGCTGAAGGGGGAAGCGTTACCGTCTGGAAAATGTTTTCGTGGAATTCTCTGGGTCCACTCATACCTGTGGAAGGCACTATGGACCGAATTCGTTATGAATCTATCCTTGCAGAACACGTATGCCCATATATGCTGATTGTCTTCCGTGGGGCGGATGGGATTTTCGAGCACGACAATGCGAGATGCCACACAGCTAGAAATGTGTGAGAGTGGCTGGAAGAGCACGATGAAGACTTCAAAGTACTCCCTTGGTCCCCTGATTCCCCAGACTTAACCCCAATTGAGCATCTGTGGGACCACCTCGATCATGTTCTTAGCTCTATATGAATCCTCTACCAGGTACTCTCAAGCAGTTGTCAGATCCACTGCAGTCAGCCTTTCTCCACATACCTGTGAACACCTTCCAGCACCTTATTGAGTCACTCCCAGCCCGTCTACCTGCTGTCCGCGCAGCGCACGGCGGTTAGTCTGGATATTAGCTGGTTGTCACAATAATGTGACTCGACCGTGTACATCCTCATCATCATCATTGTCAACCATTATCAATCCACTGCTATATGAAAGTCTCCCCAAGTTTCTTAAACAATTGTCTGTCCTGAGCCTGTCTCCTCTATGTCACTCCAGCATGCTTTCTAATTTCATCCATCCATCTCCTATGGGGTCTTCTTCTGGGACTTTTTCTGTCCCTCGGAATCCAGTCTAAAATTTCGGTTGTCCATCGGTCGTCCGTTCTTCTGGCAACACAACGTGTCCAGCCCATTGCCATTTCAGTGATGTCACTCTAGTCGATATGTACATATACGTATATTGAAATGGAGAAGAGCTCCAGGAGAAGATGAAATTACCGTGGCCATCATACAAGAAGCAAATGGAGAAATTCAAACTACACTCGCCCAAATGTTCACTACAGTTTTAAATGAAGGAAAAATTCCTGAGGATTGGAACAATGGTACAATGATCCTGCTACATAAAGAAGGTGATGTTGAGGATCTCAGGAATTGCGGGTCTGTCAGCCTTGTATCAACGGTTTATAAAATATTCACCAAGGTTCTTTCATATCGCTTGAAGACAACACTGGGCATCCTAGTAAAATCCCTGAAATGAAAATGGGCTGGACATATTGCCAGAAGGACAAGCCACGAAACCGAAATTTTATACTGGATTCCAAGGGACAGGAAAAGACCCAGAAGAAGACCACATGGAAGATGGGTGGATGAAATTCCAAAGCATACGGGATCAACCATTGTCTATTCACTGCTGAATGAAAGTCTTCCCAAATTTCTTCCACAACTCTCTGTCTTGAGCCAGTTTCCTCCATGTCATTCCGACATGCTTCCGAATTTCATCCACTCATCTTCCAGATGATCTTCTTCTGGGTCATTTCCTGTCCCTTGGAATCGTGTCTAGTATAACGGTTGTTCAACGGTGGTCAGTTCTTCTAACAATATGTCCAGCCCATTGCCGTTTCACAGATTTTTACCCTTTCTATGCTTCTTTCAGTAGTGTGCAACCTCTGGATGTCCTTCTGGTTAAGGTCCACGTCTCTGATCCATAAGTAAGAACTGGAAGGGTGAAAACACTTTCCTTCTGAGACATAACGGCAGCTTGCTTTTGAAGATTGTACTTTTTCTTCCAAATGCTCTCCAACCAAGTTTTATACGCCCATTAATTTCCTCTTCGATGTGGCTCTTGCTTGACATTTGTTGTCCGAAGTAAATATACGTATCAGTTGTTTCTAGAATTGTTCCATCAACCGCTAAATTTTCAATTCCTGAAAGCCCATAGGTACCGCGTACGACCTTGGGAGATGGCTCATTGTACAGATAATGATCCCAAAAATTGGGGTAAAATAAAAGTTTCCAGATTTCAGTACGTGTCACAAAACTCGGCCTAGCTTCGTACGCCAAATACTTTCACTTCGTCCTATCGCAACACGGGCAGACGGCTACGTCGTACGATCTTGCGAAACGGCGCTAGCCGGAGCCGGCCAACCGTCAACTAGACTTGAGAGGAAGAGCAAGGAGCTGATTGGCTATTGTCAAGGACAACTCAATTGCCCGGCTGCGAGTGCGTGTTTTTCGTAATGTACGTGGGTGAAGGAATTTTGGGAGCACACGTAATGATCGCAGTAATACACGCGCCAACCTATCTTTCCGAAAAGCTTTATTCTACAGAACTGCCATATATGCCCACAGCTTGGGTGCAATGAATGCTTAGTGTGCGCACTGCCACGCTTTGCATTTCGCTAATGAGGAAACTAATGGTCATTTTAATTCCTGTTGTCATAACTGCCTTATTTCCCTTCCAGAACTACAGATAAATACGGGGCTGAAAGACTTACTTCTGAACAGTCCTAATTTTGTCCAACACATCCGGAAATAAATACAATAGTGCGATGCCATTCACTTCCCTCTCGGCCACAAAAAAGGAGGTTCCAGGCTGCTTTAAAATTTAGGGACAGATTCACCGGTACATCTCGAATTTGTTACCACTTACTGGTGAAAACTCTTCATACGGCCCAATATTGTACTTTATAGATACCTCGGTAGCCACTGATATGCGTATAAAGAATTTAAGCGGTCGATACTGACAGCCGAGGCAAATATTCTGGCTAACAGTCCTTACGCCCAAACATACAAAACTGCAGCTGAGGCGATCGAACATGAAATAGCAGAACACAATCTGGGCCTGCGTTTTGTTTATATTATATTTACACCTCTATATCCCCTCTACAGAATACATAAAGCACGAAAAAATGGTGCAATTTTATTACCACTTTCTTGAAAACTGCGACAATATATATATATATATATATATATATATATATATATATATATATATATATATATATATATATATGCACACTGAGTGGCCACTTTATTATGACCACCCCATCAGTACTTCGTTGGGCCACCTTTTGCCTTTAATACTGCGTCGATTCTTCGTGGCATGGACTCCACGAGATGTTGATAGGTGGTTTGTGGAATCTGAGACCATGCTTGATGAATAGCACTTTCCAGGAGTGTGAGATTGCAGGGTTGTGGATGCAGCTGTCTGACGGCTCGTTCAACTTCATCCCACACATTCTCAATGGGGTTGAAATCTGGAGATTGTGGGGTCCACCTAAGCAAAGTAAACTCACCGGCATGTTCCTGAAACCAATCCTGTACAATACGAGCACTATGGCAGGACGCATTATTTTTTAAAAGTAGCCATCGCCATTGGGATAAACCATCCACATGACAGGATGCACTTGGTCCGCAACGATGTTTAGATATGATGTGCCAGTCAGACCCACGTTGACCAACACTGATTAAAGGGCACAAAGCATGCCAGGAAAACATTCCCCAAACCATAACGTTGCCTCCACCAGCTTGAAGAGTTGTAGCAATGCATTTGCGGTCCATGCTTTCGTGCTGTTTCCGCCAAGTTCTCACTCAGCCATCGGCATGGTGCAACTGAAAACGTGATTCATCGGACCACATAATTTGTTTCCAATTATAGACTGTCCAATCCTTGTGCTCCTGTGCAAACTGGAGACGTTTTCTGTTCTTAACTGCAGACAGCAAAGGTGTTCGAACAGGCCTTCGGCTGCTATATCCCATCCGATGCAGTGTACGGCGAACATTGCGTGCAGAGATCATTTGAGGGGATCCTTGATTAAGATGGTCTGTAATTTGCTGCACTGTTGCCCTTCTGCTGTCTGTTACTAGTCTGGACACTCCGTTACGCCCGAGCAGTCACTAGTCGATGACGACCACACGTTGCACGTAGAGACCCAGTTTTTTGGCTGACAGTCTAGTCTTTAAACACTTTAACAACAGCTACTCTGGAACACTTCACGAATGCGGCGGTTTCGGTGATACTCGCTCCATGGCTCCGAGCTCCTACAATCATCCCACGTTGAAAGTCCGTCGAATCGCATTTTTTACCCATCTCGTCACCCAAAAATCACCTCTGCTACTGTCGCAAGCACTAAGCTTTCCCTTTTTATACTAGCCTCGCCCTCTGGCGGCAACAGCGTGCAGCCGTGACTCATTTGCTTAAAACTGTCAGGTGGTCATAATAAAGTGGCCACTCAGTGTATATGCCATTATTGGGATGAAAGAGGGCCGCGGGTGGCCTAGTGGTCAGCGTTCGTGACTGCCATGGAGATAACCTCAGGTTCGATCCTGGGCAGGTACGAATGTTCGAACCACTAAATACCCGTCGTGCGTCGGATAGGCACGTTGAGCTGTCGGACCCTGGGTACTGCCCCCGGTAATAAATAAGGGCGTCTTCCTTCCCCTTTCTACCTCGCTTCCGTGTCACTTTCCTATCGGGCACCCTAGCCCAAATCTCCTAGCTTCCTATTTCTAAGGGTTGTTTACGACCTGGGGTCGGCCGCCCCGGTGGCGCAGTGGTCTAAGGCGCTGGCCTCTGATCATTCGTCCGTAAGGGGTCCGGGTTCGAATCCCGGTCAGGCATGGATGTTGTGTTGTCTTACGGCACTGGCTCTCTCCCTTCCCTGGAACCAGTGACCCCAAATTAGGGACGGGCGACTGCTTATAGCCCATTGAGTTGCTCACGGTGGTCGTTAAACCTCCAATCAAAAAAAAAAAAAAAAAAAAAAAAGACCTGGGGTCAGACACTCCCTTCCTAAAATCCTCTACATATGATCTGATCTGATCTGAAACAAAAGATTGGGGCTTTACCATATATATATATATAGTTAAGAGGAAACTAACCAAGTCTCTTATGGAAACAGCAACAAAAATAAGTGGCACTAAGAGCAAGTCGTTTATGAAGAAAATATCAGGAAAAACAAAAATGCTGATGGCCTGCCCGGTGGCGCACTGGTCTAAGCGATGGCTTGTGACCATTCGTCCGAAATGGGTCTGGATTCGAATCCCGGTGAGGTGGGGATGTTGTGTTTGTCTTACGGCACTGGCTCGCTCCCTTCCCTAGAACCAGTGCTCCTAAATTAGGGACGAGCGACTGCTTATAGCCCACTGAGTTGCTCACGGTGGTCGTTAAAGCCCCTAATAAAAAAATGCTGATGAAAAAGAGAAAGGAGATGAGGACAAATAAAGATGTCACTTCCAAAGTGAAATGTATAGAGCTCTGCAAGACAGTCCGAAAACGTATCACTGAAGACGTAAGGTAATTCAACTGTGAACTAGTGAGAAAAACAATTGAAAACAACCAAAGCCTAAAGAGAGAAAATGGGCATCTCAGTAAAAGAAGAAAACAAATTATGGCACTGAGAAAAGAAGATGGCGCTGTAACAAGAAATACTTCCAAAATTTTAACAAGGGGGAAAGATTTCACCTCAAAATTAAATGAAAGAGGTGATACATCTACTCTAGACATTACGAAAGGTAACAGTACCAAAGTCCCTCCAGCTCTCCCGGCAGAAGTTACACATACAATTAAGAACATGATATGAAGAAAAGCTCCAGGAGATGGTGGAATTACCGTGGAAATTATAAAAGAAACAATTGGAGAAATAGAAACTACACTCGCCCACGTCTTTACTAGATTTTTCAATGAAGGGAAGATTCCTGAGGATTGGAACAATTCTACAATGACCCTGCTACATACAAAAGGTGACATTGAGGATCTTAGGGACTACAGGCCTATCAGCCTCCTTCCAGTGATTTATAGTCTCGACAAAGGTTTTTTCACATTGCTTGAAGATAACATTGGACATGGCTCAACCAAGAGAACTAGCTGGATTCAGGAGTGGCTACAGCACCATAGAACACATCCATGTACTGAGAGAACTTATTGAAAGAACGAGGCAATAGGAACTCCCATTATGTATGGCTTTTATCGATTATGAAAGGGCCTTTGATTCCGTGAAACCATCAGCAGTTGCAACGGCTTTGAAATCCTGCAGTGTTGAAGATGCATACATCAGTATTATTAGTAAGACCTATGAAAATGCAAGTGCAAAGGTCGGTTATTTGAGGTTACAACACCGATAAAGATTGGAAAGGAAGTGAGACAAGGTGACACCGTTTGTCCCAAACTCTTTAATTCGACATTGCAAAATGCCTTTCAATCATTGAACTGAGAAAACAAAGGGATAAAGATTAATGGAGATTTTTTAACTCACCTTCGTTTTGCTGATGACGCAGTCAATTTTACAACTGCCCCTTCAGTGCTGCAGAGTATGATCCAGGAACTTTCTGACAAGAGTAAAGAAGTGGGATTAGAAATGAACTTTCAGAAGTCAAAACTGATGTACAATTCTTTTACAAAAAATGAAGATTTATCGATTGATGGGGAAAAGCTGGAAATAACCAATATCTACATTTACCTTGGAAAGCAGATATCAAGCGAGGGTCGCATTGATGAATAAATTAATCTGCGTACAAAACCTAGATGGAGAGCTTTTGGAAGGAACAGTACAATTTTTAAGAGCAATATGACATTATGTCTTAAAAGGAAAGTGCTGAATCAATTCATCCTTCCAGTGTTTGCGTACCGAGCAGGGACGTGGACCTTAACTAAAAAAGGCATGGAAAGACTTCAGACAAACGAAAGAAGCCTGGAGAGATGGAAGCTTGGTGTAGCCAGGTGAGATAAGAAAAGGAACTCATGAATAAGGAAAATGACAAGAGTTGAAGACATCATGATTAGAGTGAAATCCCTGAATTGGCAATGGGCTGGACATATTGCCAAAAGAACCAACCACCGATGGACAACCGAAATTCCAGAACTTGGGAAGACCTTCAGCAGCAGTGGATTGATAAATAATGGTTGTTGATGATGATGATGATATATACAGACCTGCCAACTGTTACGATTTTATCGTATTTAGTACGATAAATCATGCTGCAGTACGCTAATACGATTTTGCAGCCAAAAATACGATATTTTTTGACTAATCATGTTTTCCCACATTTTTTTAGCTTTTCAGACAGAAGCCTTGTTGCAGAATCGCGGCGACGGGTGACGTACGTCGCAGATTTATTTTGGTCCTGCAGACAAAAATGACATCCCCAGAACCCTATTAAATCATCTTGTAGGCTCGTTATCATAGGTGCAAGTTTTCCGCTTTTCAAAATTTTCGAAAACGGAAGTTAGGCGTAGTGAGGATTTCTTCCGTAATCGCAATTTTTTTCTCGCGAAGGACGATGCACGTCGCAGAATTATTTCGTACTCATCCCGTAGCAGAATCGTGTCGACGGCCGACGTACATCGCAGATTTATTTTGTACTCATCCCCGTAGACGAATCGCGGTGACGTACATCGCAGGTTTATTTTCTACTCATCACCGTAGAAGAATAGCAGCGACGGCCCACGTACATCGCAGATTTATTTTATACCCATCCCCGTAGAAGAATGGCGGCGACGTACATCGCAAGTTTATTTTCTACTCATCACCGTAGCAGAATAGCGGCAACGACCCACGTATATCGCAGATTTATTTTATACTCATCCCCGTAGACGAATCGCGGCGACATACATCGCAGGTTTATGTTGTACTCATCCCCGAGGCAGAATCGCGGTGACGTACATCGCAGGTTTATTTTGTACTCATCACCGTAGCAGAGTAGCAGCGACGGCCCACGTACATCGCAGATTTATTTTATACTCATCCCCGTAGAAGAATGGCGGCGAAGTACATCGCAGGTTTATTTTGTACTCATCCCCGTAGCAGAATCGCGGCGATGGCCGACGTACATCGCAGATTCGTTTTCTACTAATCTTCGTAGCAGAATCTCGGCGACGGCCGATGCACATCGCAGTTTTTTTTTTTTTTTTGTTGTTTTTTTGGTCCTGCAGAGAAAAACGACATCCCCAGAACCCGATTAGATCATCTTGCAGACCTCCTAAGATGCAAGTTTTCCGACTCGCAAAATTTCCGAAAACGGAAGTTAGGCGAAGTGAGGATTTTTCCCGTAATCGTATTTTTTTCTAATAATTAACAACCTAAAAGTGTTTGCTGATTAGATTTAATTAGTTTCTCAATCAGATTTTGATGTAGGAAAAAAATCCCTACATTCTCATCATCAAGAATTTATATAGCTGAAATAGGCTTAAAAAATTATCAGCATGCGTCGTGTTACGATTTTTCTATCTGAGTGTTACGTTTTTTGGTTCTGAGAGGTTGGCAGGTCCAAAGCCGTGGAGAGCGAGCTCAGGCCCCAGTGTAATAAAATCCCCCCCGACCTCGGCTCCTCCGCTAACCACATAATTCATATTTCCGTTTCCTCACCTACCCCCACACCACCATTCCCCTACTTCCCGACAACCTGACCGGTTGCAGCTCTTCAATCTTTTTTTTTTTTTTTTTTCGGTTAATAATTTTTTATATTCTCCCTTCCGTAAACAAACTCTCGAACCCACCCTTTCGAGAAAAGAGTTTTCTCAGAAAACTCTTGAACGCCATCTACCGACAGACATTCTTATTTTTCTTAGTACTTTTTCATAATCATCACATTTTTTTACCTTTCATTTTTAGAGTGTAATATAGTCGAAAGATGCAACCTCTGGGAAAGTATCCACAAAAAGTTCTCATAAGTAAACATTAAATTTGTGTTTTCTCTTTTAAGTTGCCGCTCTGAACAAGACGACTTCATCGATCATCGGAATAAAGGAAAATAAACGAAGTCGGAATCACGCACAAAGACACTATACTCATTTATTAAAATTGCCGCAATGCGAAAATAATGAGTTGAGCATAAAATAAAAGGACAAAAGATGCCGGCTTCTGGTGGGAAACACAAAGTGACAAAATTCACATGATGAAAATTGTCTGCAGCCTTTGATGACCAGTAATGACGTTGTATATCATACAAAATGGTCTGTGTCGGCGAGTAGCAAAGCGACACAGAGAACCCAATGTGCGGTGTCGGCGTGTCGTTGGAAGGGAAAAAAGAAATGAAAAACGTAATACGGAGAGCTTGTTTGATTTGCCGCAGGTAACCCACGCACGTGTTGCAGTTAGCTTGGTAACTCGAGTAACATTGTAACAATTCGTTTTTTTTTTATTGTACTTAAAGCAAGTTTTGAATTTATTACATTTTTTACATTTACGACATAAATTACGCATTTTTAGGCGTATTTTACGTGTCACGTAAAAAAACATTTTTAACGCGTATAACCTTTCCAACCATGGTGACGGTATAGCTTGAAAAATATTCGGACACCATAAAATAATAATTAGAAAAAAATTACTTCAGAAACGAGCTATGGGCCCTCTTAGGGGCTCGGTCCCCGGTGCTATAGCACGGCCTCACACACCCCACACCCCCACCCCTCACCTCTCTCGTCAGGCCTGGGCAGGTCTGTATATAAATATATACGGGATGCAAGGTCAGGTGATAGGCAAAGCAGGAGACTGGCTCAAAACAGACCGTTGCGGAAGAAACTTGGGGAGACTTTCCTCCAGCAGTGGATTTTTTTATAATGTGTATATATATATATATACACAACAAAAGAAAAACTTTTGAATTTAAAGTGAAAGTTGCAAAATAACCTGAAGATCAAAACGCGCAACGCAGCAGTTATGAAAATTCAGAATTCACATTCTATTAAGAAGAGACCGCAGCAAAAATAATTTTTTGACTCATACCAAGTACAACATAGAAAAAGTTATGTATTTACTGGTGTGAGTAAAAAGAGAAAAAAATAAAACAACTGAATGTAGAAAGTGTCGAGAATACTGAGCCTTGGCTTTATCAAGGACCAGCAAAAACTCTGCATTTTCTCTCTTCCACAAAGACCTAGTTGGAAATGGGTTTCTGCAAAGTCATAGATGCAAGAAATAAGCCCACCAAATTTTTTTTTTTTAAATATATATATATGTCATGATCTCCGCAGAGTTGTATGACTTAGCTTTAGTTAACAATTTAGCTTGCATCCATAACTTTCCTGGCCCGACCCATGCTCTTCATCTGTTACTATTAAACAGAAAGAAGAAGAATATAGAAAATTCGAGTTGTGAGAGTGACATGATAATTAGAAATAATGTTCAGCAATAACAAATTGCCAAGTTCGCCTGAGAGAGAATTTAAACCTGAATAGTAATACAAAAGTATTCAAAATTTTTTAACATTGCAATTAAAAAAGGAAATATTAATTTAAAAAAAAACCCAGATTCCTGAAAGAAAACTGGATTATGATACCCCCACTCCACAACTTCTGACAACACAAAAACGAGAACAAAACAAAGACAATAATTAACTAAAGAAATGCTTTGTGAAGGTTATATGACATAAACAATTAGTTGCAATATGTACAAAGTATTTCAGAAGTGCTTTAAGTGCATAATAAAGTAGTTATTAAGAACCTAACTACTTTGAAAACATAGCGCAATTCAAGAACTATGAATAATGAATGGCCAGCTGCTTGGCCTAAGTGCCTAAAAAACGCGCAAAGTTTCCAAGAAAAGAAAGAGTTAAAATCCGCAAAAAAGTTAATAGACTTGCCAGTGCCTAAATGCTTAAAGCAAAAAAAAGGGAAAAAGTACAAGAAGTACAAACATTGAACTTGTAAAACCTAAAACCCAAAGACAAAGAAGAGAGCTTACCTCTTATGCAACTGAACTTCCTTTACACTTGAGGAAAAACATGGCCGACCTTTTCACCCAAACTTCTAAACCCCTCTGCTACTCCCTAGTCGCTGGGGGGCTGCGTGAGTGGGGCTGCAGGCCTCCACGCACTGAAAAGATCCGATTCGCGGAGATTTTAACCAGAGAAAAAAAATATATATATAATTAAGAATGTGGACCTGTATGATCAGAAAGAGCAGAATTAACTCTCCATAATACATGAGAAATATTATGAAATACACAAGTAGTGTATTTAATAATCTTTGCATGTATTTAATCGCCTTAGTGAGCTTCTTTAGACTATTCAGAATCCTATTAATTTTAATGTTAGTTTTACTATTTTTAGTATAGTTCTTTTATATTTGTTTTTATATTCTTTTATAAACAGATTTTTAAGCTTTTTTTTTTTTTGAGATTTTGTCTATATTATTTAATTTTTTATTTTTAATAGGACCTTCATATCCATAGCACTAAGGTTCCTTTTAGTAGTTAATAGGCATCCTCTAGCCAACTTCCAACAGGCTTTCATTGGTCAGAATCATATTATTAACTGTGTAGAAAATTAAAGCAGATCTGCCAACCTCAGTCTATTATTCAGAATAATTTTTCTTAAAGTTCTTTTGATGAAAGAAGAGGGAATTTCGTTCTCTAGAAAACTGTCTAATAGTATATTAATGTGGTAATTGAAGTCCAAATTGTTGCTGCAAATTCTTGAAATTCTAAGCACCTGTGAAATTAGTACATTCTCAATTACTTTGGTTGATATGTTATTATTCCAGTGTAGATATTTAATTTCTTTGAAAGGAAAATTAACCCTTTTATCAAAGAGGCTAATAGATGGGTTACCTCTGTTAAACTTAATGCTCAAGTCCAGGAACTCAAGTTCCTGATTACTGTGGTTGGTTTTACATAAGTTAAGAGAGCTAGGATAGATATTATCAAAATCACTCTCTATAACTTCTGAATTATTGATACACAGCAGATCGTCAATATATCTAAATGTGTAAAGGTAGTAATCGGAGCAGGTGGAGTGATTTTCAATGAATTTATATTCCTTAAAGAACAGGAATAGATTTGCAATACTCGTGGAGGTTGACGTTCCCATGGGGATACCGTTCACTTGCTTATAGAGAGTATTATTATATAAGATATGGTTATTTTTTATGCAGCAATTGAGATAAGAGTTCCAGGCTCCTACTTTAACAAATTGGTTAAGTTTAAATTCTGCATACAGCTCCTTAAAGGTAGTGATTATATCTGATAGAGGCAGATTAGTATTCAGTTGTTTTATTTTTTTCTCTTTTTACTCACACCAGTAAATACATAACTTTTTCTATGTTGTACTTGGTATGAGTCAAAAAAGTATTTTTGCTGCGGTCTCTTCTTAATAGAATATATATATATATATATATATATATATATATATATATATATATATATTTATATATATCATCATCATCATCATTGTCAACCATTATCAATCCACTGCTGGACGAAGGTCTCCCCAAGTTTCCTCCACAACGGTCTGTCTTGTGCCAGTCTCCTCCATGTCACTCCCGCATACTTTCGAATTTCATCCACCCATCTTCCATGTGGTCTTCTTCTGGGTCTTTTCCTGTCCCTTGGAATCCAATCTAAAATTTCGGCTGTCCATCGATGGTCTGTCCTTCTGGCAGTATGTCCAGCCCATTGCCATTTCAGGGATTTAACTCTGATCATGATGTCTTCCACTCTTGTCATTTTTCGGATCCACGAGTGCAAAGATTCGGCTGTTTGAAAATACAACACACATAAAAATTGGAAAGGGAGTGAGACAAGGTGACACCATATCTCCAAAGCTCTTCAATGCCACATTGGAGGGTGTCTTTCAGTCGCTAAACTGGGAAAACAAGGGGATAAAGATTAGTGGAGATTATCTAGCCCACCTTCGTTTTGCTGATGACGTAGTCATTTCGGCAACTACCCCATCAGAGTTGCAGAGTATGATCCAGGAACTTGCTGACAAGAGTAAAGAAGTGGGATTAAAAATGAACTTTTAGAAGACAAAAGTGATGTTCAATGCTTTTACAAGAAATGAAGATTTATCGATTGATGGAGAAAAGCTGGAGATAACAGACACGTACGTTTATCTTGGACAGCAGATATCAAGTGAGGGTCACATTGATGAAGAAATTAATCGGCGTACAAATCTTGCCTGGAGAGCTTTTGGAAGAAACAACATAATTTTCAAGAGCAATATGCCATTATGTCTTTAAAAAAAAGTGTTTGATCAATGCATCCTTCCAGTGCTTACGTATGGTGCAGAGACGTGGACCTTAACTAAAAGAGACATACAAACGCTGCAGACAACTCAAAGTAGCATGGAGAGGTGCATGCTTGGTGTAACCAGCAGAGATAAGAAGAGGAACTCGTGGATCCGAAAAATGACAAGAGTGGAAGACATCATGATCAGAGTTAAATACCTGAAATGGCAATGGGCTGGACATACTGCCAGAAAGACAGATCATCGATGGACAGCCGAAATTTTAGATTGGATTCCAAGGGACAGGAAAAGACCCAGAAGAAGACCACATGAGAGATGGGTGGATAAAATTCGAAAGTATGCAGGAGTGACATGGAGGAGAGTGGCACAAGACAGACCGTTGTGGAGGAAACTTAGGGAGACCTTCGTCCAGCAGTGGATTGATAATGGTTGACAATGATGATGATGATATATATATATATAAGCTTTTAGCAATACTAACATTGGCGAAAATTTTTTTATAAGAGTGTGAAATTTCAAAAGAGTATGTGAAAGTTTGAAAGTTACATTTTTATATTCAGATCAATTCAATGATAAAAATCTTACGGCTAAGGTTAATCAATGGCTTCCACGTTTCAACTGGTGTCACATGAAGATGTAAAAAACATACTAGAGTTCACTGAAACGCTGCCAAACGAGCTAAGTATCCATACAGGAAAAATATGAACTACGAGGAGAGGTGGGAGGCTTCGCTGTCATTATAGCACGTACAGTCTCACCCATAGAATTTTGCTCTCCTTTCAGTTCAGTCGAACTGATTCTCCGCCTTAATATTATTGCACAGCGGAATGAACATTGAAAATACTAAGGCTTTAAAGTACAAATACGTTTCACCGTACAATAATAAAGTGCGTTCAATCGTTATTTATAATTAAATTCCTGCACTATGTTTGAAATTAGTAAATACAGGTTCAGTGATTACATTTTCTTGAACCATTCTGTTTGAATTCAGACACATTTTTTTTATAATTATCGACTTTTCCATTAGAACCCTCTCGCGACTCTACGTCAGGTCCCCACAACCTTAATTTGGATCGCAACCCGAGGTTGGGAACCACTGTCTTAAAACGTTTTTCAGTTGCACGGTGGCTGTGAAATATTGCTCAACACTTGCTTTTGTTTAGGAATAATTAAAAAGAAAACAACCTCTCCTTTCGAGAATGAATGCCCTTCAAGTTATCTGAGAACATCATGTTTCTATTAGGGTCGCTTGGTAGCACTATTTCTGTGTTCAGACTTGACATTAATTCGGCGCTGTTCAATCACGTTTCATCCTTTTAGAAGACTACTAATCACTGAGAGAACAGGAATCATGGGATACTTGGTTCCTGGCCAGCGCGAGGCTGTCACCCCTCTCGCTAGTGGACGAACCCACTGCTTGGCAGGTATGTATTAGATATAGGAAGAAGGATGTCACTGCAACATAATCTTTACTGGTTATTCATGCATGCCATAAAATTATCATTATCGGCAAAATTTTTAGTTAGCAAGAAACTACAATAAGAAGAAAGGCAAATGGTTAGTGCATAAAACAGGAAGACACAAAATAATTCAATTTGCAAACCCTCCCACGAAACTAGCATTAAAAACAAAAACAACAACAAATTTATAATGAATATCAGCATAAATAAATTATTGCATTTTTTAATAAAAGCCTTCCACCAAAGATTAATCGAAAACTAATCCTTTAGTCAGTGGAATAACTGGTATAAGTTATAAACAAATTATAAATATATTTCAAGATTACCTCATATGCAATATAAAATTTTAGTATATCATAAAACTACACTGAAGAGCAATTGAATTAGAGACAGCTGGCGTTATGCAAATGTGACGCTGTGGGCGACCCTGTAAACGGAAACGACATGACGTATGCAGCGATCCGACAATATAAAGAGTGATGCGACGGGAATCAGTAAGAGTCTAACGCAGTATGGGCAAGACGAAGGATCTAAGCGCATCTGATCGTGGGCAAATTGTCGGGGCCCGACGAATGGGTCACTGCATCTCGGAAGTTGTGCAGGCACTGGGATTTTCAGGAGCCACTGTAGTCACGGGTTAACCGTGAGTACATCGAATCCGGTAAAACCATCCCTGCAAGGGCCAACTGCCGTGGACAACACCGTGTGGATGAGCAGGGTCAACGTTGGCTAGCTCGCATTGTAACAGCGGATAGACGGGCCACAGTGCAAGAAATCACTCGGCAATTTAACGCTGGTGCACAAAAACGTGTAAGCAGCCACACTATCCAGAACCATCTCCTCGCTATGGGGTACAGAAGCCATCGTCCCACGAGGGTACCGCTGCTGACCGCACATCACAGGGTGCAAAGATTAGCATGGGCGCGGGAACATCACCACTGGACCCTAGACATGTGGAAAAATGTTGCCTGGACTGATGAGTCGAGATTCACGTTGGTACATGCGGATGGCAGGATACGAGTACGGCGCAAACCACATAAAGCGATGGATCCTTCTTGCCAGCAGGGTACTCTTCAAGCTGGTGGGGGTGGCATTCTCGTCTGGGGACTGTTTACGTGGACTGAAATGGGACCCCTGGTACGTGTGACATCGTCCCTCACAGGCTAACTTTACCGGGATATCCTGGACGACCATTTGCTCCCGTTTGTGCGTCTTCAACATCCCACTGGGGACCTCATCCTGTAACAAGACAATGCACCATGCCATCGCTCCCTCCCGAATTGTATCCGAATGGTTGGATGAACACTCCACCGACGTGACCTCGCTTTCTTGGCCAGCTAGGTCACCTGACCTCAATCCCATCGAGCACAATTGGGATGCTATCGAGAGAGATGTTCGAGGCTCTGACCCCCCTCCATCAAATCTTCGTGAACTGTGGGAGCTTGTTGAGGGGTCATGGATCCGTATGGCTTCCCAACGCTTCCGGTGTCTTGTCGAGTCCATGCCGAGACGAATCGCCGCCGTCATCAGGGCGAAAGGTGGTGCTACACGTTACTAGACAGGTATCTCTAATTCAGTTGCTCTTCAGTGTATGTTATATAATCAAGAGATACATTGTTAAATTACAAAAATAAAAAATTGTGTGGAATGATGAAATTATAAAATTATTTTATTGAAAAATTTATTTCTGATGCTTGGTAACAGAATAGGAATAACTATGCAAAATTTCACAGCAATGCCCAATATAAGGCTATCTAAGACAATTAAATACAGAAAATTCTGAAATACTACCGTTGAACCTGCTAAATAAATAATTATTCACTAAATAATTAAAGACTGAGTAATTTATAAAAAAGAAATCAGAAATCCTTGCTTGATAGTATATAAAAAAAATAAGTTATGAATACCTGGCTAATTCATTAAATTTAAGTGAGAGCATTGTTCAGCAGTAAAATTAGCTTTTACTCGGCATAGCTTTCAGTAAGCTAAAGCAATGCAGATACTCGAACTCTCATTTTTCATTGCTTTTCTTTACTACTTTCCTATGTGAACATCTGTTTAATTTTCCCATTTCAAGGCGGATGAGCCTACGGCGTCACGTCTTTTTCCCGTCTTCCACACGCCGGTTGGGTCTGCATGCTGGCGACTAAACCTTTTGAGGGAACAGTAACCGGGAAGAGTTTTTCAAAATTATTGAAGTGTGTGCTTCAAATTTTTGAGCCTTTGGTGCTTGAAAGAGGACGTCACTGCATTCAGGTAGACGGTAATTCGACGTCAGCATGAATAAACGTCGTGAGTTTGCAGATTTTGAAAGAGGGATGATTGTGGACGCCAGCCGCGTGGGTCACTCTATTGCGGATATAGTACAGGAATAAAAGTTTCGCCGTTCGACAGTATCAAGAGCGTGTAGGGAATGCGTCACTTCCGAAATAACATCGCATCGTGGACAGCGCTGTGGGCGGAGAAATGTGGTAGGTGAACGTGTCCGTCGACGTCTATCTCGCATAGTTGCAACCACCCGGAGAGTGACTGTGGCACACATCACCGCCGACTTCAACGAAAGTGGTTCCAGAAGCTTCTATACTAAGACCATCAGGTAATCATTAGCCGCAATAGGTTATGGGAACCGACGACTCCCTAGAGTCCCATTGCTAACGCAACATCACCCTACTGTACGCCTCAACTGGGCTAATAAACATCCGCACTGGGTCTTGGATGATTGGAGACGGGTCTCCTAGTCCGAGTCTTCCCATTTCCAGTTATTTTGCGCGGACTGGAGGGTGTGGAGCTCGAGGGATCAGCACGAGGCGATGGACCCTGCATGTCAACAAAAGATTGTTCAGGCTGGTTGAGACTGGGTTATGAACTGGTGGTGCATATTCACCTGGCGCACGTTGAGACCGGTGGTACGTCTAGGTGCATTTCAGAATGGTCCATCTTACGTGTCTATCCTTGCAGACCATCTGCATCCGTTAGTGGTCATCATACACCCGCAGGACAATGGACACTTCCAGAAGGACAACGCACCTCCCTACAGAACCGCAGTGACTAGAACATGGATAGAACAGCATTTCGCAGAAGTTCTCATCCTGGAATATCCTCACTGTTCACCAGATATGAGCCATATGAAAAAACTTCGGGTTGCTCAGGAAGGTCCGTTCGAGTTTTGGTTCCTCCATCCAGGAATGCGACAGAATTATAGACAGTGGTGCAACAGGAATTGGTGGAGATACCCGTTGAACGCTTTTGTAACCAGTGGACTCGACGACTCCTCGCCGCGTGATTGTTCTTGTCCGGGCGGAAGGTGGACTTACATGTCACTACGAGGGCCATTTCAAAGGTTTTGCACACTGTGGGTTATCTCTTAAAAAAGGAATTTATTTCACAACATACCTTTACAGGCCTTCGAAGTAATATCGATATTTTTTATGACAGCAGCTCAACGTTCGGGCAAGTCTTTTATTCCAGTCTCCATTGTTGAAGCGTTGGATTACTCGGGTCACCTCATTAGAAACATCCCGAATCCTTTTCCGTGGAGTGGCTCCTTCAGTTTTGAGAACAAGTCATAGTCTGGTGGGATCATGTCAGGACTGTATGGCGCTGCGGGAGAAATTACCATCCATACTTTTTCCAGAATGTCTTTTACTGTACGAGTAACATGCGGCCTCGTGTTCTCGTGCAAAATGATGACCCCAGCTTCTAGCATATCGGGCCTTCTTTGGCGAATCTTTGGTCACAGAACATTTTGCAGAATCCTTCAGTAGTATTCCTCTGTTTGCTTCATATGTAATCTCTTCACATGTTTTCCGTCGATCTTCTGCCAAAATGCTGTTGACAATAACTACAGAAGTGCAGTCCATTGCATCTGATGGCCGGCCACTTCTTGGGTCGTCTTCGGTGCGTTCCCGACCTTGGCGGAAACAAGAAGTCTAACGTGTCACTGTGCTACGATCCACTACACTAACCCCACAAACTTCACACAAAGCTTTATGAATTTCGGTAGGGGATTTTCCTCGCAAAGTTTCAATTTTATTGTAAGATCGCTGGTCGTGCTACGCGAGATATGTGCTGACTGACTTTCTTCCTCTATTTCTAGGCAAAACATTTTCGGAACAAGAACAAATTAACCAAAAAAAGGTAGACACAACTTTGTACACTGAAGTCTGACTCACAACTGGTGCAAATGATTGGAGCAATTACATCATCCGGTGGTCAGCGCCTGCGCAGTGTGCAAAACTTTTGAAATGCCTCCGTATGTAGGTATCCCGTGATTTCTGTCCACTCAGTGTACACTGAAGTGCCAGAAAAACTGGTGCAGACGAGCTTATGCAAAATACATAGCAACGTCACCTATGCGCGTACTCGGTTGCGTCCGCCAGTGCGTATATAAAGCGATAGACATCCTTGCCAGCTGTCAGAGCTGTTTTTGGCATGAGAATGACAAGTAATAACGATTTAAGCGTTTTTTCAACGAAGTGTCATAGTTGGCGCTCGTGAGATGGGCCATAGTATTTCGGAGGCAGAAACGAAGTTCGGATTTTCACGGACGACCATTGCAAGGGTGTAATCGTGACTACAAGAATTCCGGCAAAACCTCCAACCCACGATACCAGTGTGGCCGTAAAAAGACATTGGGTGAACGTGACCATCGTCGGCTGTCAAGAATCGTTTCACGCGACACTCTCGCAGGTAGTATCGGAATTCAATGCTGGAGCCTCAACAAGCATCAGCGTCCGGACTGTGCAACGTACCCTGCAGGATATGGGCTTTGGGAGCCGACGCCCAACTCGAGTCCCCTTGATGGGTGCACGACACAGAGCTATGCGCCTCGCTTGGGCACGACAACACCGCCACTGGACACTTGATGACTGGAAGCAAGTAGCCTGGTCTGACAAGTCGCGTTTCCAACTGTATCGGGCAGATGGAAGGATTCGTGTGTGGCGCAAACCCCATGAAGCCATGGATCCCACCTGTCAACAGGGAACTGTACCGGCTGGTAGGGTGTCCGTAACGATATGGGGTGTGTTTAGCTGGACTTCACTGGGACTCCTGGTACGTCTACAAACGTCTGTGACTGGCCAACGCTATGTGTGCATCCTTTCTGACGAGGTACACCCGTACATGTCCTGCATTCATGCTGATGGGTTGGGCCTGTTCCAACGGGACAATGCACCTCCACACAAGTGTCGGGACGCCACATTATGGTTCAGAGGATCATTCGTCTGAGTTTGGGGTGTTGCCACCCACCCAAGTCCCCAGATCTGAACGTGATATAACACATTTGGGATGCCATGCAACGCGCTATCTAACACAGGAATCCGAGACCTCGGAATACACCCGAATTGTGGAACGCTCTGCAAGAAGTATGGTGTACATTGCCTACAGCCTATTTCCAGAAGCTGGTGGAGTCCATGCCCCGTCGTATTTCTGCAGTCCTGCGCTGCCGTGGGGGACTTACAAGTATTAGACTGGTGTACCAGTTTTTTTGGCACTTCAGTGTATTTACGTACGTGGATTGTTCGTAAAGTTGTATACTCTCACAACAACAGAAGAAAAAATTATTTCATTTGTTCAATAGTAAATAGTGAGCTCAAAAAAGTGTGCTGATGTCCGCGAAGAAAAGAAGTAGGTGTAATGCAAATTGCAATGGACACTTTGTGGAAGCTAAGAAGCTGCGTGGCCGAGAATTTAGGCGTGGGCAGAAGATTTCTTCTTAAAGGAGAAATAAAGATAATCCATTCTTCCTCGTTCAAATGAGGATGAAAAAATTAGCAATTAATGACCAAAATTAACATTATTTGTTTTGATCTCTAAATAACGAAGTTTAACAAACTGAAAGACGCAATTTGCGCGTTATTTTAATAAGAATCTTAAGTTACTTCATGTGAAATAAATTAATCTCAGACTCCGTTACTTCACATCCAATTAAAATATGAAAAATAACTCGGTAACACCTCTTTCTACCTCTTTTTATTCTATTTTCTAAGTAACTGCCTCTTTTTTTCTCACCAGATGCAGCGGAACAGAAACTTAAGTATTAATAAAAGACTTCTCTTTCGTATCATAACTGACGTTTCCAGGTTGCTCTTTGATTCTTTAAGAGACGTTTCCTTGGAATGTGCAAGAAATGGCTCTGAACTATGCATAAGTTAACACAAATTCGTGATAGGATTAGTGTAATTTGTTTTGCTGATGAATGGAGGAGAAAAATTGGCAAGCAAAATCAATATTTCGATGTCTTCACCACTAAAAAAATGTAACAAAATCTTTCGTCCTTATGTTTTCAACTCATCACCGCACACTTTTGCTAAAACCCTTTTAAAACACAGAGGATACTCACACATTTTAACACGATTTTCCAGCAATATAATTAATGTTTAAAATAAAACTATTTCTTTCTGTAATGTTCTATCTGATAGTCCTTTCTATGAACTTACATCTAGATTTCCAAGATAACACGGCATTTCTTTAAATTGATAGTGGCATTTTATTCCACACCTCTTCCACTGCTTTCCATAGTTCAATCAGTGTTTTGTTTTAGGTCTGCCTTTAGAAAGAGCTCTTTTTAGAAGTCCGAAGACACAATATTCCATTGGTGACAAATCAGGAGACTTAGAAGGAATATGAACAAAATCTATATACACTATATTGTATATAGAAAGGGTGTCACCGGACACCCTTTCAAAAGCAAATTAACGGATCCACTGCGTTGTTAAGATGCGCGGTATAGCTGCAAACGGTATAAAAACACGCCTGCAGCTGACAGCGATCATATCGCACTGTGAGGTTGAGTGAGAATGTCGCGGCGGGAGGGAAGTGACTTTGAGAAAGGAAAGATTGTTGGGTGTCCTATTAGTGGGTTGTCCATAAGAAAAACCGAGAGGCGTTTAAACATACCCAAGTCAGCGGTTTTGGATGTACTGAAAAAGTGGAAGACACATGGCGTGCCTGGAGCAGCAAAACGTTCAGGGAGACCAAAGAAAATCAGTGATAGAGGACTTCGAAGCCTCAGGAGAGTCGTTACAGCTAATCGACGGAGTACTGCACAAGACCTCACTGTACAGGTGAGTAACAATGCTAGAACCTCGGTATGTACACGTACCATTCGCAGAGAACTTCATTCCATGGGTTACCGTAGTCGTGCAGCTGCTCATAAGCCTTTCATCTCCACTCGGAATGCTACTCGTCGTTTAGTATGTACAACGTAATTGTCTTTTTCGTGCAGAGATATTGGTTCTTACGTTACCTTTAAACCACTAGATAAGAATACGATGCATTAGTTAATAATTGAATCCTTACGGCCAGACGAAACATAAGACAGAAGTCAACTTACGGTAATTGATTTATTCCACTACTATATCATCAGCACAACATCGCACTTCACATTTTACTTAACAAATCAATATCCACCACATATCCACACCAGCAACTCTTATCTCGTCCTTTTATCTATCGTTCTTATCTCATACATTCATGCGTCACGTTCACTCTGACATCAACTTATGTTGCCAACAGTATTCTCGTGAGAGAGAAGATGTCACGTTAAGTTGGGAAGTACAACGGAGAACAAACTCAAAATTTGCAAAGGAAAAGAAATTAAAAATGAAAGTTAATGTAGAATATATACGTCACATATGGTGTAAAGAAAATTTATCGTGGACGGTAGATCAATGGAAACGGGTCCTATGGACTGATGAATCCGATCCATCAGTCTGATGGCCGTGTGTGGGTATGACGTACGCCGGGTGAACGCTATTTACTACAGTATACTGTTTCTAAGTCAAGTTTGGACCTGGCAGTGTACTCGTGTGGGGGTGTTTTTCGTGGTATGTTTCCGGCCCATTGGTTATCGTGGACAGACTTGTTAACCAGCCTGTCTACCTCGATATTCTGGACAATTATGCCCTACCAACTCTGTGGCAATACTATGGAACCGAACCACAAAGCAAGCTATATTGATGCTATATTGATGTTGCCTTTGTATCCTTTGGATTCCCTGTTTGGACGGTTTTGCTCACTTGTCCCATATCCTTACATCTTGGGGATCTTATGGTATGATTTAAGTCGATGTGGAGTACTTCTGCACGACGTTACATTCAAAAAACCGTCTCGTTCTTTATTTCTGCACGCCAGTGTATATATAGACTTGATACACGTCTCTTTTTTTATTTTTATTTTTTTAAGAAATAGAGTAGTAGATTTGTATGTATGACTGGTAACCTTAAGCTGATGGAGTTCTACTCGTTGAAGGCTCTGTGGATAAAGGAATGGTATTTCCTTTTTAAATATGGGCGTTAAAACATTATTTTAGTAATATGTAGAATTGATTTTAACATTATTTTCAACTTTTCTGAACTTTAATTTCCCATTGTATGAGAAACCAGCAATAATCCTGAATCGGCTACTGAAACTTTCTTTGGATTCTTGGAACCAATTTTGTAAGTCTTTTTCTTCTCTTTTGCGATAGTAAATTGACCTTTTCTTGCTCCAGTCGTTTATGTAGATGAAAGCTTCATTAATAGTCAATAATAAATTTCGATCTTCCTCCGGCTAACGGATTTTCATAAAGAAGTAAACGCAGTGTTCTGCGCTCAGCCACGTGTCTAGGAAAAAGTGGTGAACATTACAGATTTTGTTTTTTTTTCTGATTCAAATCTTTGTTTATTACTTTGTGTGACGTCCCTGCACCGCAGGACGCACATGAGATAAAGGCAGATGGCAGTGCGCGCACATGTCTGTGTAACTCCGTTGGGAGAGCGACTTACTCTGGAGTGAGAGGACCCGCATCCGAAGGCTGGCGCGGACAATCTTGTACGTTACTCTTGTTTACAGCTGGTACAGATATTTTTAACGACTTAGTGATTGCTCTTTGGTTCAGTGGATGTTCTTTTAAGACAAGAGATCTTACTTTTAAAATAGTCGTAAAAGTACGTACCTTCTTAGGATATTTAAAGAAGGTAAGCACTTTTGATGCTATTTTTCCTATTAAAAGTAATGCTTGACTATTTTCCCTCTGTTATTAATAATATTGCTTATTTTATATTTAGAAATGCTAATTCCATGATTCCAACAGAGTTTTTTCATGACAGAATACAAATATTTCTCTTCGTAAATAGCAAAACCACAACCTTTTATCCACAGCTTGTTTACGTGCGCCATTTTCTGAGCAGACGATATTTTTTTTTTCGTGTTCATCTAACACGCTGTTGCCAGTTTCAGTTCTTTGAACTTCTTTTATTTTCTGTAATATATTATCAAAAACGTTCTAAAAATGTGTGAACATCCTATGTAGGAGCACTGGTGATTTAATATTGCAATACTTCTTCGAAATGCAATTGTAAAAATTAAGTGTAGTTGCAATGGTTTTAGAACTCTGACAGATACAGGGTTCCAAAAAACAATATTATATAGTCGTAAAACCATTACAACTGTATCTAATTGTTCCAAATTAGATATAGTTGTAATGGTTTTACAACTCTGACATTTTCAAATCTGACAGATACATGGTTCCCATACAATTCTGTCGTTTATTTTGAAAGGTTAAATCGTTTTAAGTGCATTGGGTACCTTTTATGCTTTTACTAATAAATTAAAACGAAAAATGAAACCAGAAAAACTAAGTTATTTGTATTAAAAACAACCGTTCTGCAAACCATTTTTTCTATGCATGCTCGGAACGCTCTTTTTGGGGAGAAGGGGGATTAAACAACCATTGTGAGTAGCTCTAAGGGCTATAAGCAGTCGTCCGGCCCTAATTTAAAGCTACTGGTTCCAGGGAGGGGAGAGAGCCAGTTCCTTGAGACAAACACACCAACCATGGCCACCCCAGTGGCGCAGTGGCCTAAGGCTCTGGCTTGTAACCATTTGCCGTAGTTGGGTCTGGGTCCGAATCCCGGTGAGGCATAGTGTTGGTCTTTCGGCACTGGCTCTCACTGTGTTACTTGATCAACATTGGCTCTCTGTGTACATTGGTCATTTGACCTACTGCAAAACCATGTTTGATGTGCACTTGTTCATAATGTGTTACTTGATCAATACTGGCTATCTCTGTGTAAATTGATCATATAGCGTACTGTAAAAACTATGGGTTTGATAAGTACTTGTTGGTGTGAAACATCTGTATCCTGTCTATGTCTGCCTGTTTGTTATGTCTCTGTAACACCAAGTCCAATAAATCATTTAAAAAAAAAACTTCCCAAAAAAAAAAAAATAAACACCACCGATGCCTCATCCGGGACTCCACCCGGGGCACACTCAAAAGAACTCTCAGAAGCCAGCGCTTTGACAACTGCGTCACCTGGATGGCGAAAGCTTTTGCTAGCGTCTTTCTCGATTAAGTTGCTGCAGACTGAATGTCGGAATTTTGATGGAGACAACAAACACCCCAATATACCTAGCAAAAGTAACTTGATTAATCAAAACAATCAATCACCGCTAGCAAAACCACACTCTTGTCAACTAGATATAAGCTCCTGTATGCCATTATGAAAAGATATCGTGCTTTGGGATGGGACAAACTCGTGGAAGGCGATTTCAACTGTTGTTTGAATGGGAAACGATTCACCCTGTAAAGAGCTCTCCAGATGGTTACAGAAGTGATTGTCCGTAAAGGGCAGATCAGAAGAATAAGGCAGAAGAGTTAAGTTTTCGTTTCTCAAAGTGTGCAGCTTCTGGATCATCTGGCATGCAAGGTGGGGTTGCGCATTATCATGGAAAAGTATGAGAGCCTGGCGATTGCCATATGCCATCTGTTTAGTGGACAGTTTTCCGGGAATAATGTCAAGTTCTTGACAATACCTGTCCGTCGTGAGGGTTGAACTCTGTTGTAATAAGGAAAAATGGATCACACCAGCTGCTCATGGTCTTCGTGGGATGGAGTACCGGCTTTGGAGTGTGTTTCGGGGATTCCTCACGATCAAGCAATTGCGCCGAACGTCGGCGATTGTAACACAGCATCCATTTCTCTTCGCACGTGGTGAGGTGCTTCAAAATGTAGTTCGTTTGTTTGCGTATAGGCAGAGATGAGAAAGCATCAGATCGTCGTGTTTTGTGCTGTTCCTTCAACTCATATAGAACCTGTTTACCCATCTTTTTCACCTAGGCTATGGCCGTTAAATGTCAGGAAATGTCTACGCCGTGTACTCTAAGATTCTCACCAAGTTCTTGTACCGTTTGACGTGGATCAGATTTAGTCAAGGCCACCAAATCAGCATCACTAACAGCTCCTTCTGGTCTACCGCGTGGTTCATGTTCGACTGTTACCGCCGGACTAAAAGACTCATATCGCCGAACTAAAGAGCTCATAAGCCGGACTAAAACACTCATAAGCCGGACTAAAACACTCATAAGCCGGACTAAAACACTCATAAGCCGGACTAAAACACTCATGTGCCGGACTAAAACACTCATAAGCCGGACTAAAACACTCATGTGCCGGACTAAAACACTCATGTGCCGGACTAAAACACTCATAAGCCGGACTAAAACACTCATAAGCCGGACTAAAACACTCATATGCCGGACTAAAACACTCATAAGCCGGACTGAAACACTCATAAGCCGGACTAAAACGCTCATATGCCGGACTAAAACACTCATATGCCGGACTAAAACACTCATATGCCGGACTAAAACGCTCATATTGCCGGACTGGCAACGTTGTGTCTTGCGTTCACTAACGGTGCCTTTCCCGAAATGCTATATTGATGTTGCAAGCTGCCTTCAACGTACGGTGTCCGAATTTAAACTCATGTAAGAAAATTGCACGAATTTTGCTTTGTTCCATCGTTCTCTTCGCTGTAGTACAACCTCCTTGGAACTCACACCACTGAAGAAACGACCAGTGCTTTATAGACAGCATCCTTGACGCTTTACATTTACATATCAGAAATCACATCACGTGATGTGTTCATTCCTAAAATACCAACCAATTGCACGAGTCTTCGAAATCCAACATTTCATCTGCATCTGTGACGTACTACAGAGGTGAAGCACATGTCAAGACGGCAAAGTAGCAGCGATAAATTCCGCCGGTGTAGCTTAATTGGGAAGGAATTCGGCTCCGGAGCTGAAGGATGCTGGGTTCGATCTCCGCCACTGCAAATTTGTGTTTTCACATTGGCGCCTGACTGTGGAAATGGATCTACTGGCCGTTATGTTCTTCGAAAAAGGTGTGATGTTTCATTCCACACTTCGTCTGGAATTAATGAGCATTACGTCTTCAACGCTTCAAAGATGTGTGGTGCTTCTTCCACGCATCGTCTGGAATTAATCAGAATTCCTTCTTCTTCAGCGAGCAACTTCAAGCATGGTTTGCCGGCTGACCCGGAAACTAATGATTTCGTCCCAGCCCTTTCTCAAGGGGGGGGAAGGCATATGTGACGTACTACAGAGGTGAAGCACATGTCAAAATGGCAGAGTTGCAGCGATGAATTCCGTCGGTGTAGCTTAATTGGAAAAGCATTCGGCTCCGGAGCAGAAAGATGCTAGTTCAATCCCCGTCACCGGCAAATTTGCGTTTCCGCACAGTTATATTGTAATAAAACAGAAAATAGCGAGATGTGTGCACACAACTTATTGGAAATTTTAATATTTCACAAACAGACAGCATGTGCTTTACGTAGTGACTAACGAATAAAGTTAGTATTAAATTTCATTTCAGCGTTGGATCAGCAACAAGTGAAATTACTGTTCTATATAGCGTAAGTCCTTTTCGCTTGTAGTGGAATTCGAATCTCCCCGCTCTGGATCCGGTTTTTCTACCAACTGAACTACACTGACCTTAGCTTATCGTAGTGGTACGTCACATGTAACCCCCTTATTCCCCCTTGAGAATGGCGGTGGCACGAAATCGAACTACAGATTTTACAAAGAATAATTCTTGATAGATTTACACAATTCGTGACCTGTGATTACGAATAAAGTTCGGTTTATTACTTCTCAAGTAATCGTTTCTTCTCGAAAAAGTTACCTAACCCAACGGTATACTCCCCAGGAGAGTACTGTGTTATGCACGTAATTCCAAGGAATACAGAATTTGCTTGCCGGCTTTCCATAATACCAGTCCATCCATGGCTTTCCTGTATATTGCTCATGTTTCATTAGAAGACTTAAATAGCGTCAGTGACGAAACTAACGTCACGAAATTTTGGTACCATAGTTCAAAATAACGGGAAAATGTCCGAGCACATATTTTCTTTAATTTAAACAATTATACGTGATATTTTATCGTTCATATATTATGTGTCTGTGCAAATAAACCTCAAAAGAAATTTAAAAAAGGACAGAATTAGAAGGGGGAAAAACAAGGTCATTTAAGAGCAAATGGAATTAATTTGCGAACCGCTTCCGGCTTTTCAAGGCAAAAACAAGCTAAATCCTGAAAGAAAAAATAACAGTTCCTACCAACTGGAACTGCGTAGGTTAATTTTTAATTAATCCTAAAATATTTTAACTTAGTTAAAAACTCTTTGGTAAGGATGCCAAATTCCCATGCGCCCTCAGCCCACTCAGGATAAAAGAATCAATAAAGCAGGGATAAAGGAATATAATATGAAAAAGTCAAACACTGAATCAGCGCGCACAAACAACTCTGTAAAAAGAAACTCAAAAGAGCTTTCCCAAAATGTTAAATACATTCATCGCAAAATAATTAGGGAATGAATAAAAATTATATAGTGAGATTTATGTTGTGGTGTTTTGATGTGATTCGGGACGTTTCAGATTGTTGTATGTTGAAATACCATTCAATGTTAACACTATTATTAACAGTATAGACAGAAAAACAAGAAATGTAACAACTCTTTAATGGCTTTCTGGTTGTTGATGTATTGTTTTTACATGATATTTTATCGTTTAAATTTAAAACCTTTTCTTATTACCCAAAGATTTGTAGAAACTTAAGGGAGACCGAGCCTAAGGTTTACACTGAAGTGTTAAAACTCATGGGATACGTACCTAGTATCGTGTAGGACCTCCTGTAGCTCAGCGAAGTGCACCAACTCCAAGTGGCATCGATTCCACAAGTGGCCGGAAGACTTCTGGAGAGATGAGCCATGCCGTCTGAACAGCCGCCCACTGTTCCCTGGTATTTGTAGGTGCAGGATCTTGAATGCGAATGGACCTTTCCACCACGTCCCATCAGTACTCTATCGGGTTCATGTCGGGCGAACGTGGATGCCACACCATCCGTCGAAACTGTCCAGAATGCTCCTCAAACCAATGTTGGGCAAATTGGGCCTGATGACATGGTGCATTGTCCGCCTGGAAAATCCCATTATTGTTAGGGTACATGAAGTCCATGAAGAGCTGCAAATGGTCACCCAGCAGAGCACCAAAGCGATTACCGGTTAATGACGTCTTTACGAGGACCAGACGACCCAAACTGGGCCACGTAAAGACACCCCACTCATGTATGGAATCACCACCAGCTTGCACAGTGCCTTGTTGACAGCTTGGGTCCATGGCCTCATGGGGTCTGCGCCACACCCGAACCTTACCATCAGCTCGTAACAACTGGTAGCGTGACTCATCGGACCACGCCAGATGTTGCCAGTCTTCCAGAGTCCAATTACCGTGTTTCGAGCCCAGGTGAGGCGTTGTGTCCGATGTGGTAGTGTTAACAAAGGGACTTTCGTGGGTCTTCTGCTCCCATACCCTATGGACGCTAAATTACGCTGTACTGACATGATGAATATGTCTCTGGTACCTCCTGTATTGAATGTGGATGTTATTTGAGCCATTGTCGCTTGTCTGTTAGCATGGACAGTTCTCGTGAAATGCCGCTGGCCACGGTCATTCAGCACTCGTGGTCGGCCACTGCGCTGTCCACGGTGGGTGACTGTAATATGCCTTCCATGAGCTATTCTCGGTACACACGTAACACAGTGGATCGAGGAGTGTTGAATATCCGCATAACTTTGGAAATTGAATGTCCCATCAGTCTGGCTCCCACTAACATGCCTCTTTCAAACTCCGATAATTCAAGTCGGCTTGCCATAATCCTACTGGCGGTTATTCAACCTGACTCACGGGATTACACCTCGCAAATGATAAAAATCATGGCGTGCGTCGAAGCCTTTATACTACGGCAGGGCCAGTCAAAATTTTGCATACTGGTATCTCACGACTTTTGGCACTGCAGTGTATATCCATGCATGTGCATTGTCGCAGCTTTCCCAAAATCACGACAAATATCTTTCATACAGATTTCCATCAGGCTGCCATTTTTAATTCATAGGAAATCGCCAAAGGGTTTGATTTCGGGAGAGCTTATCGATTAAAATTATTCGTTCAGAATCAATTACAAGTGTTTCCAGAATTTGGGCAACCCATAGGAATTGTGCTTCTTTTTGTTAGCTGTCTCTTATATAAGTTTTGGTCATTTCTCGTTATGCTTTCTATATTTAACGTCATATCTGAACGTCCAAAATTTTCTTTTTATGTGGTAGCACTGGCGGTCAGTCAGGTCAGGACTCAGCCATGATAAATACGACATGCATGTGGTTTGAAGTGTGTGAGGCGTTAGGAATCTTCAACGCTTGATATTTGATGTTTGTTACGACGCTGTTGCATTGTTTCCTTTCTGACGTACTACAGAGGTGAAAACGTGTGTCAAGACGACAAAGCTGCAGCGAGACATTCTGTCCGCGTAGCTCAGTTTGGAGAGCTACTTACTTCGGATTGAGGGGACACGGATTCGATGTCCGTCGCGAACAAACTTGCGTTTTCACACCTTCTTAATGAAACGTCACGTATGTTTTTACCTTATTCTCCAAGTTTCTTCCCTTATAAATCAATTTAACTTTGTTGATGCATTAGCCTCTTGGAAACTCAGTTCTTTGTGTGTTCGTCACATTAAATCCTTTCACTTTGTTTCATTCTGTTAACCTCATCAAAAGGAAACTTCAAATAAACGTGGCCGTTGGAACTATCTCTTTATCTTCTTATTTACTCTATTATTACACCCAGTGTTTAATTAAGAAATAAAATGCAGGTTACTCATCGAGGTAAGTTATTACTGTAAACAATGTGGTTGTTTTTAATTCAGCATTTAAGAAATCCTCGTCATTTTGCAAAAGGGGCAAGACTTTCCAAACTGAAAACTTGAAAGATTTCCATTATACCTTCTTGTCGGATTTAAATGCGGACTTATTCGAAGTCATAACTCTTTACAGAAGTTATGCTAGGTATTGTAACTTAGATGAAATTTTATCAATGTCAAAACTAGGAGTTTACATCCGATTTCCGAAGACTGTATATTTTTTCCGGGAGGAAGCGGGTTAACAACCACTGTGAGCAGCTCGAGGTGCTGTAGGCAGTCTGCCACCCCTAATTTGGGACCATTGGTTCCAAAAAGGGGGGAGGGCCAGCTCCGTAAGACAACCGCACCAAACGTACCTCGTCCGGGACTGGAGCTCAAATCTGCTCGGACGAATGGTCATAGTCTAGTGTTCTCCAGCGGAGGTCGGGCCAACACGTGTTGGACGGTGTGCTCCAAATCCCGGATAATGCGGCACAGCGGCAGCCAGCGTTTCAATTGGCCCCACACATGCTCGACAGGGAACATGTCCGGGGAGCGGGCAAGTCATGGAAGTGTCTGGACAGGACGTAGGCAGTCCTGGGCAAGCCATGGAAGTGTCTGGACATGACGTAGGCGCGTCCTGGGCAAGCCATGGAAGTGTCTGTACATGACGTAGGCAGTCCTGGGCAATCCGAGCCGTGTGCGGGCGGGCATTATCCTGCTGGTATAGCGCCCCTAGAATCCCGGCCAGGAATGGGAGCACATGGGGCCGTAGAGTCTCATCCACATACCGCTGGTCCATCAATGATCTACGTACCACTACCAGAGATGATCGGCTATCGTATGCTATGGCTCCCCGGACCCTAATGCCTACATCGGGGGAGGTGTGGCGCTCGATTGCTAGGTTGGAATTGTGCCGTTGATTCGGGGACCTCCACACCCGGACACGATGATCATCTGTCCCCAAAACGAAGCGGCACTCATCGCTAAACACCACACGTCGCCAGTCTGTGCCGTTCCACGTCGCTCTGGCCTGGCACCACTGCACACGGAGCCGGCGAAGTTCCGGTGTTAATGGCAGCACACGTAAGGGGCGCTGGGATAGCAGATTCGCTCCCGCGAGGCGTCGGGAAATGGTTCGTGGGCACACAGGAGCCGCTACATCTGCCTGTATATTGGACCGAGTCGCCATGGGATCCGTTCTGCCTGGCGCACGATCCGTCAATCCTCTCTGCCGCTGGTCCTCCTGGTCCCTCCGGAGTCGCTCCTCCATGTGGCAGTGCCGTCACGTGTTCAATCCTCCCAACACAGTCGGACGGTAAAGTCAGAACGATCCGCGTGGCTGGCTATACCGCGCGCCAACCACACTGCTGTTTTCAGCCCGATGATCAGGACTCTCTCAAAGTCCGTAAGTTGCGTAAATCGACTTCTCTGGCGTCTACCCGGCATTCTCGTCACTCTGTACTCTTGCTTGCGTCTGCCGGTGATTTTCGCTTTCATGGGGCATCAACTACACGCCGGTTTATAAGGCTGCCGGTTCGTGCTTGCAGCGCCACCACTGAGTGTGTGGTCATCCGCAATCGTACCAAACGTGGATCATTTGCATACCAACACGCACTCTAGCTATTTGCAAAGTTTCGCGGTTGTAGCATGTTTTCTTCTAGGTGCGCAAATTTCATTGTCCGTGAGTGTATAATTATATACATTTACAACAACTAATTACATAATTACCTTCAGGTAACTTAAATATGAATTCTAGAGATCTCGTTTGGGCCAAAAGATTTCTATTGCAGTGTTATGGAAATTGAACTGGGGATCATTTCTCAGCTGTTCTAGTAATACTATTTCATTAAGGAGAACTTAACCACTAAGTCTTTTTTGGCTCCAGTGTTTTTCCACACAGTTTGTTCCTAGTTAAAGAGCCCACACGGATGGCATAATTTATTTAGATTTGAACATCCTGCTAACCACGGAGATTTACAATAAATGGAATCGGAAAAGTGCCTAATGTATATATACGATTTTTACCTTTGTATTTTGCAGTAAGACTTAGTTCAGGATTTGGTTTCTCATTATTTACAATCAGTTTTTCCCGTAATCTTTTCTTATTACAGGACATTTCTTCAAATCATTTACAATACATTTGTGCGATTTCATCACGCTTAATACACTGGCGTGCAAAAATTAAGGACGAGACGGTTTTTCGAATGCAACGTTGTGCAGAAGTGCTCCACATCGGCACAAATCATACCATACAATCCCCAAGATGTAAGAATATGGGACAAGTGAACAAAACCGTCAAAACAAGGAATCCAAAGGATACAAAGGCACTTTATTGAAAAGGTAGTTTCGAGCAACACTGGACAGAAGACAGAAACTTCCATGTGACAGGCGGCTGCCAAGAAAAATCCAGTCTTTAGTAAGGGATATGATCACCCCTGACTGCGTTGCAGGATTTACAATGTCTGTCCATGCTGAGGACGAGGTTGTCAAGGAGCTGTTGAGGCATCGCAGCCCATTCCTCTTGTAGCGCCAATCGCAGCTGCGGGATCGTTGCTGGCGGCTGGTGACGTGCTGCCAAGCGTCTCCCGAGAAGGTCCCACACGTGTTCGATTGGATTTAGGTCCGAGGACCTTGCGGGCCAATCCATGCGTTGAGTATCGTCACTCTCCAACAGCTCTGCGACAGCCACTGTACGATGAGGTGTATCGTTGTCGTCCATGAAGAGAAACTCAGGACCCACAGCACCTCTAAACAGACGCACGTGAGGCAGGAGAACCTCAGTACAATAGCGGATACCAGTGACTGAACCTCCTTGGAAGATGTGGAGGTCAGTACTGCTACCAAGCATGATACCGCCCCAAACGAGAACTCCGCAACCTCCAAACCGGTCCCTTTCGATGATGTTGGAGGTGTGATTGCGTGTTTCCTGCTCTCTCCAGATGTGTATACGTCCAGAATCGCTCGTCAGACTAAATCGGCTCTGATCCGTAGACAGAACTCGACCCCATTACTGATGTGTCCAGTTCTTGTGTTCCTGCTACAACAGAAACCGCCGTCTCCGATGAGCACGCTTTAATGGCACACACCTTACTGGTCGTCGTGCAAATAGACCACTTTTGTGCAGCCTCCTGACCAAGGTAAAACGCGATAACGGACGTCCAGGGGTCGGTTGCATGTGCCTTGCGATTTATCCCGCTGTCTGCCGTCTGTCTCTTCTTGCCTGTAGGATAATATACCGGTCGTCCGCCGCCGAGGTTGCTCGTGGGCGACCACTGCTAAACTCTCGGACAGCTGTTCCTGTCGTTTGAAATGCTCTCCAAGCTCCTGAAACGATGCTGTGAGCGATCCCGAACTCCTCGGCCAAACTAGTCACACTTCGACTTTCTTCCAACTTCCCAATGACGCGACCTCGGGTAAAGTCATCCAGATATCGTCTACTGGGTTGCCTGTTGGCCATATCGCACGGTGACAGCAACTCGACGTCGTTCAAACCGATGTACACCGTGCAATAGCTTTCACCGAATTGCTGTGTGTACACCGCCCGTGTGCTTTATACCCTTCCGACACCCCCACTCCCCCCGTCATGCTGCATATATGCGCATGCCCTACTGTACCGGACCCTAGCCTATCTCCTGAGTGGTCTTTCGGTCAGTTCTGCCGGCTCGTTTCGCTGTTATGCTAATTTCTCCTCTTCATCCTTAATTTTTGCACACCAGTGTATAAAAATACACGCTCAATTTACCAAAATTTCAACTTAACTGAAACGATGAACAAACAGCAAAAAATATAAGGGTGGCGAAGTTGTGTCGTGTGTCTTTGAAATCGTGAACTTTTGAACCCCCGCTGTCATAGGCGCCGACTTCGTGGGTTCGAGACACTTTTTGAACCCCCAATGATTTTGTTGTGGGTTCCTCGCACCCCTAATATTTTTGCGCGTAGTTCGTGGGGAAAATACACGTACCCGTACGTATATATGCATCCATTTTGTTTTTCATTATCAATTCTTCAATTTTTTTATTATTCATTCTCCGTTTACTATACATGGAAAGTGTGTATAGAAATTTACCCCTCAGACTGTTTATTGTGCCTCAAAAAAGAATTGGTGTTTGTTTGTGCTCATCAAATTTGACGCGACAGATAATGGCACGCGTACCGTTGTTTAAGAGCATTTAAAACTGCCTCCTTTATAAAAGAAAATTCTTCGGTTTGTCTGGGTCCCCACAAAATACAAAAGTCTAGCTCTACATTCGGAGACGAGAACCTATTCGAGGACATAGTGATAAAGCGGAAATATGTTTTACAGTCAGTTGACCCACCCTATCTTCGGACAGTGGGGGACCAAGTAGGTTAGAAGAGAGAGGAGATGGCATCAGCAGCCGCTGGTGAAGCCAATTCTGATCATCTGGTTTCTTGCGCCCTCCGGGTGGGGAGGGTTCAGTGACGTGACGTCACTTACTCACTGACTGAAGACCTGTGCTGGACCACAGGTTGATAGCGGCCGTTTCTTACTCTCTGCAGCAGTCCCTGAAAGTCAACAAGGCTCCCACAACCTTAGCAAGGCCGTGATTGGTTAACGCTAGACGAAGCATAATTTTTTTTTTTTTTTTTAGAAAATACTAACAGTGTTTTGGTAACTTTTTTGCAAATTTTTAGTTAAGTGCATGTATATTTCCGTCTCATTTTTTTCTGGCTGTACATGCTGCACAAGTGCCTCTAAAACCTCTTCAAAGTCAAAGTTTTCCCCATAGAAAAGTACAGAAGCAGTCCAAGTTGGGCATACTGGGCATACACGGCTGATGCGGAGCGGAGCCCACGTAAAACGCAGGGCTTGAGGCTGATGCGATTTCCTCTCCCTTCTAACCTCTTATTTTAACTCAGAAATCATTTGAAGAAAAAAATAGTTGGCATTTTTAAAATTGGTAAAAAATAACTTAAAATAAAGTTTGCATGTTTTTGTTACTTTTGCAAGACAATTGAGTTGGAAATTCGCACAGTATCTGTATATTGTATAATAATGTCGCGCCTACAAAACCTAAATAAATGAAATAAATAATTATCTAGAGAAAAAAATTTGCAATTAACTAGAGTTTGCTTCATTTCAGCATTGCAGGCATCTTATTGTGCCATATAATCTGACTGAATGAAATTTAAATTAGACTAAAAAACTGAAAAATGCATGCGTAATTCGATTAAAAATTTCCGGAACCCCCAATAATTTTTCAAGTCGGCGCCTATACCCGCTGTCCGCTTTAGTCCATCTCATCATCTGGAGATGGTCTTACCTCTTCACTTTCCCGTGGCTTGTTCTGAGTCGAGCATGCGCAATAACCTCGTTTCGCGTTCCCAATGTTAAACCTTGGTACATTCTACTGATTTATCAATAGATCTACTGATTTTGACTCCTGTCTACTGATAGATTTTCGTAATCCGCTGATTTTTCTCTATTTTAAAACCACCTACACACTCAGGTACATGCTATCTAAGAATGTCTGCAATCTTTCAGTACTCATCAGAAAATCCAATGCACAAGACTCACCTCAGAATTGGTCTGAAGAGAAAAAGCTAACCAACTCTGTAAAACTATTTAACACCTGCTACCTATTATTTTTTTTAAATTCAAATACTGCTTGCTATGAAATATTGTTTTATTCTAGATAATTAATTAGTCTGTTATACAAAGATTTTCCCTAGTTGTGTTAAAACGCAGGAAAACGTCTATCTGTATTAATGATACTTTTTATAGTACAGCACCTAATTTCACGTTCTTTGGGAACATCTGGGTATCGTTGAGTAAGAAATGTACGAGTTAACTCTTTCTTTTTAGGAATACGAGTGGGATAGATCCAGCTGTATCTACATTAAAAGGTAAATGCTATGATTATTTGCATCAACATTAGTTTTAATAATGATCATTCTTTTATGAAGCTGATCATCAGTAATATCTAATAAAAAAGCGACTCAGGATTGTATTGGTTTGAATTTTCATTCCACTGTTTAATAGTAGTTTGTGGAGTACTTGGTATACCAGTAGATTTAAGTGTTCCTTCATGTTGAGGTTACATCCAATAATACATTGCTTTTGTGACATGGTGCATATTTCCAGCAAAAATATCTGATGTACTGATTTCTACTGATTTTTTGAGCTCTGGTCTACTGATTTCAGGTAAACGTCTCTGGCAACAATTTCTTGGTATCTTCAGGAGCGCCAGGGAATCTTCGCTGAGCTGATATTCCCCGCTGCTCTCTGGTGGAATTCTACCAACTTCGAGAGATATCCGTTTGCTTGGCGTTGAGATAGCAGCCTCCAATTTCACCATCCCAGAGTTGAGTCGATATTTAAATGAATAAAAAATAAACGTGCCACAGAAAATTTCATAAAAAATTGATTTAAGAAAAATGATAGTCCATTTCCGATTTCCTAGATCTCTTTAAGTATACTCCACTAATATAACTAATTTCGTGACTGCATTAACGATCCGTGCGTGTAACTCATCCATGCTAGTGGGAAGTCGGTGGAAATTTCATTCTTCTGGGTGTAGCGGTTGGAAAACCCAATTTTTTAAAGCATCGGTTCTTTAGATTACATTCACTCAAACAATGGAACCCGCTTATAAGGAGAAGCTCGAGACGGAAGGAAATTCTCGTTAAATCTGCTTTGGGGTGGAAACTCCCACCCGGTAAAACAGATACACACGTGACAATATGCATATACGTTTATATTATATAGTAATGTTAAGATTCCCAGGGCGTTAAGCACTGGTAGTAGTGTTAAGAATTCCCTATACACTATATTGACAAAAGTCACCGAACACCTAGAAGAGAAACGCAACATAACATTTACTGACATACATTAGTACGCTGTCGGTCCACCTTTGGCCTTAATGCATGTACTGACTCTTCAAGAAATGCTTTCGACAAGGTTTTGGAACACATCGATAGGTACGCGCTTCCATTCAGTGCATAATGGTGCCGCTAACTGTTGCTTAGTAGCGGGCCTTGGTTCCAAACTTCTTATGCGGCGTTCTAATTAATCCCATAGGTGCCCTATGGCATTAAGATCAGGGCTCTGTGCTGGCCAGTCCACACATGATACGGAATTATTGTCAAACCACGCCTAACAGTCCTTGCTTTATAGCCCGGTGCATTATCCTGCTAGTACCAACAAGACTCGGTTCCATAGTATTACCACAGAGTTGATAGGGCATAATTGTCCAGAATATCAAGGTAGACGTGCTGATAACAGGTTTGTCCACGATAACCAATGAGCCGGGACCTTACCACGAAAAACAACCCCCACACGAGTACATGCCAGCTCTAAACTTGACCGTAAGAACAGTACAATGTGGTAAATAGCGTTCCCCCGGTTGAGGCCATACCCACGCACGGCCATCAGGCTGATGGATCGTGTGTCTGGATTCATCAGTCCATGGAACCCGTTTCCATTGGTCTACGGTTCACGATAAATGTTCTTCACACCATACTAAACGACGAGTAGCATTTCGAGTGGAGATGAAAGGCTTATGAGCAGCCGCATGCCCACGGTAACCCATGGAATGAAGTTCTCTGCGAATGGTACGTGTACATACCGAGGTTTCAGCATTTTTGCTCACCTTGTAACGTACCAGGAGATGTGACGCACCTGCCAGAAGGACGCACACGACATAAAGGCAGATAGGAATCAGAATAAAACGTCCGCGTAGCTCAATTGGTAGAGCAACTTATTCCGGAATGAGGGGACCCGGGTTCGAATCCTGGCGCGGATAAAAATGACGGAGAAATTTACTTCGTTATAACCTGTACACTGAGGTCTTGTGCAGTACTCCGTCGATTAGCTGTAAGACCTCTCCTAAGGTTTCGACGTCCTCTGTCACTGAATTCCTTTGTTCTGTCGGTACGTTTTGCTGCTTCATGCACGCCATGTGTCTTCCACTTATTCGGTACATCCAAAACCGCTGACTTGGGTATGTTTAAACGCCTCTCGGTTTCTCTTACGGACAACACGCTAATATAACACCCAACAAACTTTCCTTTCTCAAAGTCAGTTTTCAACCGCTGCGAAATTTTCGCTCAACCTCACAGTGCGATAAGTTATGATCGCGGTCAACTGCAGGTTTGTTTTTATATCGTTTGCAGCTGTACTGCACATCTTAACAACGCAGCGTATCCGTTCATTTCTTTTGAAGGGGTGTCCGGTGACTTTTGTCAATAGAGTGTATATAATAACATACACCGATGAGCCATTATATTATGACTACCAAACTAGTAAGCTGTAGGACCTCTTTCAGCCTGCAAAACAGCTGCGACTCGGAACGGCATCGATTCAATGAGGTGGCGACAGGTATCCTGAGGTATCTGGTACCATAATGTCAACAGCTGGTCTTCCAGTCCCCGTACATTTCGGGGTGGTGGTGATTTAGCGCGAACCCGCTTTTCCAAGTCGAACTACAAAAGTTCGATTGGGTTCATGTCAGGTGCATTTGAAGGCCAGGGCATTAACAAAAAGTCACCAGCATGTTCCTCGAACCATTTCTTGACGATTCTGGCAGTGTGGCATGGCGCATTATCCTGTTGGTAATGGTTATCGCCAGCAGGGACCACAGTTGCCATGAATTGGTGAACTTGGTCAGCAACGATGTTCATATACCTAATAGCTGTCATGGAGTGTACTATTAGGATAACGGGTTCTAAAGTGTCACAAGAAAACATCGCCCACAGCATAACACAGCCGCCGCCGGACTGTTTCCGCCCAGTAGTGCATCCAGGTTCCATAACCTCCGTTAGCAATCGGCGGATCCGCGCTCGGCCGTCTACGTGATGCACCAAGAATCTTGATTCGTCACACCAGGCCACTTTCTTCCAATCATTCACGGTCCAATCTCGATGATCTTGTGCCCATTTCATGCGTTGTTGACGATGAATTGCTGCGAGCATGGGGAGTCGGCTGGGTCTTCGGCTACGCAGGCCCATGCGCAGATGGCGGCGATGAATTGTGTGCTGTGACATATTGCGTTGATCCCCACTGTTGTAGCTGCGGGTGATTTGCGCACTGTGGCCATGCGGTCGCTGTGAATAATGAGCGAGAGTCTCTGCTCACGTCTGGCATCAATGAACTGCGGACGACACCCGGCTTGACGACGGTTCGTCGTTTGGCAATCTGTGCACCACTTTTGATACGTACTCACTACAGCGGCACGTGAACAACCCACAAGCCGCGCCCTTTCCGAGGTCGTAGTTCCGAGAAGATTTTATTTATTATAAATGTTTAGAATTTACTACTTGACTGCAACATGAGATTGACCGCTGTTTAACGACACACGCGGAGCAAACGTAGCACCGATTTTCCCAATGTAATTCTCACTTGGTGGATGAAAGGGGTAATGGACACAACTCCAAGTGGTGTTATCTCCTGTTTTCTCTCGGATAACATCCCCACTCCGTTACCCCCTATTTCTTTCCGCAGTCGGCGCCCAGAAGTGCTCAATGCATGTGCGTGAACCCAATCCATCCTCTTTTTGCTTAGGATTAGGGAGTCTGCTTAACTCCGCTGATGTGATACTCCCAAAGCATAGATAGCTCCTTGGAGTGGGTGGTGGAGATTTTCTTGCACAAGTCGCTTGTCGAACAGTAATCCTTTCCCGTTGCTTTTCGATCAACATTCTTCCACTAGCACAATAAGATTCCCCTGCGCTGTAGCAATTTTTGTTCTGTATACCACCATTTAGATTTCCCCATTCTAGGACAGCGCTCAGCAAGTTTTCTCCCCCTCTTTAAATCCTACGATTTCATTACAGTTTATTCGTTAAAAACGATCAAATTAGCTTTGAGTTAACATTATGCCGAACGAATGTTCCTGTTTTGCTCGTTAAATCCGGGCTGTTGCTAAATATGAGCTCGTTATAAGCGGGTTCGTTTCTCTCGTCGACACTTCCGGTTCAGTAAACGATTCGCGCAGGAAATGACTCTCGCGAATCGATTCTGAGTCGAATACGAACCGAAAAGGGTTTGTGTTGTTCGTTGACACTTCCAGTTTTAGGGAACAATTTTCAATTTAAATTTATTTTTAAATCTTATGGAGCATTTTGTGTGTTAGTTTTCAAATAAGTTCGTTTTAAAAGCGTACATGCGATTTATTGCATGTTTTACACTTCTGAATATTGTTTTTCATTTTGGGGTTTAAGGTGGGCGTGTAGTGATTTTGCTTCCTGTACTTCCAATGGGCAAACTTCTGTACACATTTTCTTCATAATTAATGTGTTCCCCATGATGAAAATTTGAATATCTATTAAAATAACTTCATATTATAACTTGGAATACTTAATATTTTCTAAAACATAACCATAATTAAGAAATCCAACATTTGTTTGTCTATTGACGTGATAAATGTGTTGGTCGCGCCATCTTTTTTCTGGTCTCAACAAAACCAAAGGAAATGTTATTAATTTTTAATGTGATTATGGTTATGTTTTAGGAAATATTAAGTATTCCAAGTTATAATGTGAAGTTATTTTAATCGATGTTCAAATTTTCATCTTTGGGAACACATCAATTGTGAAAAAAATGTTTACAGAAGTTTGCCCATTGGAAGTATAGGAAGCAAAATCACTGGACGTCCACCTTAACGACCACCGTAAGCAACTCAATGAACCATGTCCGTCCCTAATTTAGGGTCACTGGTTTCAGGGAAAAGAGTGCGGAAGACAAGAACACTACGCACACCTCATCCGGGTCTCGAACCCATCACACACGAACGGTCAGAAACCAGAGCTACTACGTCACAGGGCGGCACCTATGAAGAACTCCACGAACATTACCTGTACCTAATTTAATCAATCACTTAAACGACAACTAACAAAGGTTAAACTCTGCTTATGCTTGTGCGGATTGGGGGATCAAATCTCTTCACTTTTGGCTAAAAGAAGACACACTGAACACCCAGTTATGCTGCGTCAGTCAGAAACTCACTTTTTTGCATTTATCGTTTTCTGTACAGAAGCTATTAAAGTCTCTTTTAGCTCAACAAAATTGTACTAACGTCGTGAGCGTAAAATTCCCATCAGCTTCGTCAAGCGAGTTTATAATAAAGTGCATTTGAAGTTCTTTCACTGCAGCGTTAATGCTTAAAGCGTACTTCTTATTTTTCTTGTGCTGCGAATTTGGCGGAAATCTAAAATAATTAACAACCTTTTTTTCGCAACGTGACATTTCGTTTTTATAAAAGCAAGTAAATTAAATTCCATTTAATTGACATTTTATTTACATTATTTAGAATTAAATTCCATTTAATTTACTAGCTTTCATGATAAAAGGTATCGATTATCTCCCGCCGTTTTAGTTTATCTCTCAAACAATTTCGCTTTTAAAACAGATTCTTAACTAAACTGAATTGCTGAGAGCTGAAATACGGATACATATTTTTTTTTAGGTAAAGTGATTTTGATATGCGGTCCATATACTTAGCACAGTGTGGTAAAATACGAATATATTCAGCCGTTCCCCATTCGTGCTGATTTGTTAGGTATAAAAAATTCTGTTTCTGAAGAATCTTTAGGAAATGTTATCGAAATTCTTATTGAGAGGGCTTGTTTGAAGATAACTGCTGGTAATTTTTTTTATTTGAAAAGCTGTTCTTGTAGGATTATTTTCCCAACAGCAGTGATTAGTCAAAGAAAGAGTTTTCGTATTTCTGAGTTTCCACCGGTTCCCACGATGAGGCAGCTACTAGTAATTTGATTTAAGAATTCTATTAGTTGATTTTCTCTTTCTGTCAGTATTGGGGGGGGGACTGTAAATACGAAGCATGTTTAGCAATGATTGAATTTTTAACTAGAAAAGGGGGTACGTCATTCAAGTATTAACGAGCGTGGAATTCATTTTGTGTAGCATTCTTTACCATCCTGCAACTCTTTGTCCTAACCTCTGAAACTGTAAAAACCGGTTTCAAAGGCGATTAAGCTCTCAAGCAGATAGCAGTGAGAGATATGTCTGCGTAGCTCAGTTGGGAGAGCCACTTACTCCGGAGTGAGAGGAACCGGTTTCGATGTCTGACGCGGACAAACGTTATATGGGCGCCCGAACTTCCAGGATGACCCGGCTCTTAAGTTTCTCGCAATGATGTGATGTTCTTTCCACACGGCGAGACAGGAAAAATGAGAATCCCTTCTTCAGTGCTTCGAAAAAATAAATCAGTGTGATGTTACGTCCCACGCACCAAATTGTCTGGGATTTCTGAAACGCACGTTCTTCACAGGATGACTGCCTACAGCGACACCTGGTCCCAGCTGACCCGTGGGCTGTGCCCCCGGCACTCTTTCGTCTTTCTGGGGGGGGACTTGCCTGCCCCGCAGGACGCACCTGAGATAAAGGCAGATAGCCGTGAGAGCACATGTCCGTGTAGCTTAGTTGGGAGAGCGACTTACTCCTGAGTGAGGGGACCCGGTTTCGATGCCCGGCGCGGACAAACTTGTTCGTTATAATGTTGAAATTACAATAAAATTAGCGTTGAATACGTCTGAAAGTGAGAGTTCAGTGCTGTGGAGCTTCGATTTACTAGCTGTTCAGTTAGCCACATTGCCTCCCTCAAGGACGCTCAGATCTATTGAGGAGTAAAAATTCCACACTGCTGTACAAAACTTGAGTACAAGATACATTTTAACTAGTCGAAGCAGTTTTACAGCTGGTATCGATGGTAATAGCAACAGTAAAATGAAATACACGACATCAAAAATCTGGTCATATGTAATAGAGGTCAAAACAGAACAAAATGTTACGAAGAAGGAACAGGCTCGCCTGTCATCCAGTGCCACCCTTTCATCTGCATAAATAAACCTTAGGGAAAAGTCCTCACTAGAGGATGTGTCCACCCCGCACCGCAATGTATCTTTGGTACCGGTGTGTCATGCGTAGCACCAAGTGGTTTAGGCGTCTTTGGGTAAATTGCTCCAGTCCGGCTGGGGAGACCTGATAAACGCTCGAATGGTTTCTGGTGAGGGATTCCTTTGCGTAATACGTCTCCTAAGAGCGTCCCATGCATGTTCAATTGGATTGAGATCAGGGGAGCGCGCTGGATACTACATCCGACGAATATCCTCACTAACCAAATCTTTATCCACAGCTACTGCGCGGTGAGGACGGGCGTTACCGTCCATAAAAATAAAATCTACGCCCACAGCACCACGGAATAGAGGAACGTGGCAAAGAATCACATCATTGAAATACCGCTGCCAAGGGATGTTCTCTTGTTCCATCACCTGCAGTTCGGCACGTCTATCGGCCACGGTACCAACTCACACCATAACGCCGCGGCATCCATGTCTGTCCCGTTCAACGATGTTCCTGGCATCATTGGAAATCTCATGTTCCCTCCAGATTTGAACAGAAGTGTTCCTTGACCCATTGATTGTGAGACACACAAATTGATGACGGGCTGTAGGATGAGCCCCGGATGATGGTACACATCGTATGAGTTTCCAGGCCTACACTGTTGAACCTTTTGAGGTGCCTTGCACCAGAGAGTGGTGCTACACCAGCTGCACCACTTTCTGCAAAAAAGATACAACACGGTGCAGCCTTGTACCATAACATGGTACAAAGTTGCACCATATACATTTTGACCAGTCGAAGCAGTTTTACAGCTTTAAGTGGAATTTTGCCGCTGATTTTAAAGATAATAAATCCAAAGACATATCGCCGTCCCGGTGGCGCAGAGGTCTTAGCGATGGCTACTGCCATTCGTCCGCGATGGGTCCGGGTTCGAATCTCGGTGAGGCATGGATGTTGTGTTTGTCTTACGGCACTGGCTCTCCCCCTTCCCTGCAGCCAGTAGCCCTAAATTACGGACGGGAGACTGCTTATGGCCCGCTGACGGTGGTCGTTAAACCCAATCCAAAAAAAAAAAAAAGACATAATTTGAACTGATCGACAGCTTTCAGGCTAACTGTTTCGGAAGCAGCAGATTGTCTTGAGCGTTATCTCCAAAGTGAAGGCGTACAGTACCAACTCAACACCACGGTATAGCTGGTAATACCACAGTACGGTACAAGGTTGCACCATATTTTTGGGTTTTGTTTGCACCACACAATGGTGTATAGAAAGAAGCCTGGAGAGATGCATGCTTGGTGTTGTTGTTTTGTTTTTTTTTTTTGTTTTTTTTTATTGGAGGTTTAACGACCACCGTGAGCAACTCAATGCGCTATAAGCAGTCGCCCGTCCCTAATTTAGGGTCACTGGTTCCAGGGAAGGGGGAGAACCAGTGCCGTAAGACAAACACAACATCCATGCCTCACAGGGATTCGAACCCGGACCTTCGGATGAATGATCAGAGGCCATGGCTTAGACCACTGCGCCACTGGGGCGGCCATGCTTGGTGTAACCAAGAAAGATAAAAAGAGGAACTCGTGGATAAGGAAAATGACAAGAGTGGAATACATCATGATCAGAGTAAATTCCCTGAAATGGCAATAGGCTAGACATATTGCCAGCAGAACGGACTACCGATGAACAACCGAAATTTTAGGCTGGATTCCAAGGGACAGCAAAAGACCTAGAAGAAGACCACATGCGAGATGGGTGGATGGAGGAGACTTGCCCGAGACAGTCCGTTGTGGAAGAAACTTGGTTAGACCTTCATCCCCAGCAGTGGATTGATAACGATTGACAGTGCTGCTGATGATGATGGTATATTGTAATTTATAGTTCAAAGCATATTTACCCGGGTCGGGTCCGGGTCCAAAATGTTTTACCCGTTTCCAATTCTGCACAGGTTACGGTCATCCCGATGGCTCCTACAGCGCGGACAATCTCCAGCAAAACATTTGACAGCGGCCCTATGTCTTTTGAATGTTGACCCATGCTGTGCGTTACTCCAAACTCTTTGGTGAGATCGGTCACACCCCGAGCTTCTTGGATCTTACGGGTAATTTATATCCTCGGGTAAAATCATCCATATAATGTCTCTGAGACATCATTTTACCTCAGAAACGCATTTTCTCGCTCCGTCAAAGAATGAAGTCACATGAGATACAGCTCAGTTTCCTGCCTATCTACACGCTAGGCAGCTGACATGTGCTTACAGAAGATTTACATACGCGGTGCGCATCACGAAATGTCTTCAAACGTCACACCACACTGGCGGGCATATGTTATCAAGCTCTTTTAGCCCAATGACGCTATGCAATCCTCAGATTTCATGTTCGTCCTTAAGTTTTGGATAGAGGTATATTAACGGTAGCCTTATGAGGGTGCTCGATACTGCGAGCGCTTCAGCTGACTGAATCTCTCGCCACGGTGCATCAGGTGATTGCCTTGCCCGCATATACGGAACTGATTCTCAGTTTGACTTCTTTCCTAGTGCACTAAATATAGAGACAGTTGCGCTCTTCAATAGGCTATTTCTGCATTAAAATTATTTGTGATTCTGAAATTATCAAGAGTTGGTCTGCAGACGTGGGCGCCCATAGCTTTATTTTTAGGAGGGGAAGAAAACATTTTTAAACTACAAATACCATATGCAAATTTCCACTGTGCCTCCTTATTTTCTAATCGTTTTTATCACACACTCTATGAAAACAAAAATTTGTCCATGATGAAGTTCGATTACGCACCCTCTCACTCCGGAGTGAGTTGCTCTCCCAACTAAGCCACACGAACAGAATGTATCGCTGCAGTTTTGTCGTCTGGACATGTGCTTTACCTCTGTAGTGCGTCACATCGTCTCCCTCTTGATTTTTTTTTTTTTTTTTTTTTTTGAGGCGAAGAAAGAAGTTTCATTGATTTTAGACGATGTGTGGAACAATCATCACACATTTTTCGAAGAACCTAAAACGTCCAGTGTATCCATTTTCACTTTCGGGCGCCAATGTGAAAACACAAATTTGTCCGTAACGGGGATCGAACCCGCAACTCATTCCGGAGTAAGGTACTCTCCGAACTAAGCTACATGGACGGAATGTACCGCTCCTGATTTGTGGTCTTGGCACGTGCTTTACCTCTGTAGTACGTCACAACTCAACACGTAAGTTTAATTTGAAACTAGAAGACCCAAAATCTACATGAAACAAGAAAGATGACACCGAATTTTCGGGTGTAATAAGCACGTCTTTTGAATCCGTTCTGACGCAAATTAAATTTATCAAAGCTATTCAAAGTCAATGGAACAGGTATGGAAAACAATAGATCCGACGAAAGAAAAAAGATTTTCAATCGGGTTTTTAATCCCTCAGATATTGCTGTAAACGGAATCGTGAGCTTACGAACTCTTAGAAACAGAGATATCGACAAAAATAAGATGTGACTTTACGTCCCCTGGTGGGAAAACCATGCAATATTTTAGGAAGAAAGTATTCTCAAAAGGTCTATCCATATAAGCGGTATCGATGCAAGAAAAAAAAATTCGTCGAATTTTTAGGAGCCCAGATTTTGCAACAAATACATCAGAAGCAGAAATTAACACTTATGACCCCTGGTGGCCAAACCATTCTTTAGCAAACATTAGAAATTATGTGAAAAATATTTTCCATCAGGTCTTGTATGCCACACAGGACGAATTTTTCAAATCGGAGATTTAGGAGCAGAAATAACGCAGAAAACGCAATTTACCATTGTGCCCCCTAGCGGAAAGTCTATGATTTACTTGTAAATTTTGAATTTATAGGAAAAACATTTCGCATCGGAAACACTATCCAACTAAGAGGAATTTTTCAAATCGGACTCTTAGAAGTAGAGATATTGACAAAAATAAGATATACATCTACGCCCCCTGGCGTAGAAACCATGCATTATTTCAAGAAGAAAATTTTCCTAAAAGATTTGTCGACATGAGTAGTATCGGTCAACAAACGACTTTTTTTTCAATCGAGATTTTAGAAATTTTCTTTTCTTGCAAATACATCGTAAGCGGAAATTAAGACTTACGCCACCTGGTGGCCAAACCATTTTTACAAAAATTAGAAATTATGTGCAAACGATTTCCCATCAGGAGCTGTATCCGGTGCAGAAAGGAGTTTTAAAATCGGAGTTTTAGAAGCAGAGATATAGGGAGAAACGCTATTTACCGTTACGCCCCCTAGCGGAAAGTCTATGAATTACTTGAAAATTTTGAAATTATGTGAAAAACATGTCACACTGGAAACGCCATCCAACAAAGAAGGAATTTTTCAAATCGGTCTCTTAGAAGTAGAGATATCGGCAAAAATAAGATGTACATCTACGCCCCGAGGCGGAGAAACTGTGGAATATTTTAGGAAAAAAAATTCCAAAAAGGTTAATCGATGTGAGTGGCATCAGTCCACGAAAGAAGTTTTTCAAACGATATTTAAGAAGCTCAGATTTTATGGCAAATACATCAGAAGCAAATATTAACACTTACGCCTCCTGGTGGCCAAAGTATTCTTTACCAAAAATTTGAAATTATATGCAAAAGATTTTCCATCAGGAGATGTATCCGCCGAAGAAAAAAAATTTCAAATCGGAGATTTAGAAGAAGAGTTATCGGGAAAAATGTAATTTACTTTTACGCCCCCTAGCGGAAAATCTATGTGTAATTTGAAAAAGTAACTATATCTAAAATGCTCTTCGACATAAATGGAATCGAAAGATAAAAGAATTTTTTCAATCGGATGTTTAGAAGCAAATATGTGGAATAAAACGTATTTTTGAATTCGACATCATCTGCATTTACGCCCTCTAGCGGCGAAATTGTACATCGTAAAAAAAACGAAATAAAGGATCATTATTCGCATATTTCAAGCTTTCCAATGCAAAAAAGAATTTTTCAAATCGGACTAGTAATTGCAGAGATATCGTGGGTACAGGCGGACGGACGGACGGACGGACGGACAAACCGATAACATAAGCACGATCTTTTTTTACAAAAGACGTGCTAAAAAGGGCGAATAAATGTAATTAAACAGTATGTTAGGACAATAAGGAAATTTCTTTGCCGTTGTCGTTCTTTTGACAATTTGGCCACATGTGCCACGGAACACCAGAGACCACTCCGTTGGGCTATCAAGAACGAAAAAAAAAAAAAAAAAAGAAAAAAAAACCTCAAGACAAACTCTGGAAAAAAATTCGAGTTATCTTTGTCCAGTAGTGAATATCTTGTGACGTGCCTGCACAGCACGACATAAAGGCAGATAGCAGCGACAACGAACGTCCGCGTAGCTCAATTGGTAGAGCGACTTATTCCGGAATGAGGAGACCCGGTTTCGAGCCCCGGCGTGGAAAAAAATGACCGAGAAATTTACTTCGTTATAAGCTGCTACAGAGAATGATTATTTTTCATTTCTTCCTGTCTTCTGCATAAACGGTCACCCTCAAATTCCACAGAAAAATTAACAATCAGAATTAGAATTATCACGGAAATCTCTGTAGTACTTTCCAAGGACAAAAAAGGCACGATCCTATTTCCAGGGGAGGGCAAATGCCCCCTTTTGCTTCTCTATATTGGCGCCCATGTCCCGAGATATGATACAACGGAAGGTCATTACTCGGAAATGGATTTTTAGGTGTTAAAGAAATTAAAATATTTATTTTTATGTGCTAATAATTTCAAAAATATGGATAATTTTAGAACTCAACTTACTAATCACACCTATACACTATATTGACAACAGTCACTGGACTCCTAGAGGAGAAACACAACAGAGCATTTATTGATATACATTAGTACATGTCGGTCCACCTTTGGCCTTAATGCATGCACTGACCCTTCGAGACATGCTTTCGACAAGGTTTTGGAACACAGAGATAGGTATGCGCTTCCATTCCGTACATAATGCTGCCGCTAACTACTGCTTAGTAGTAGGCCTTGGTTCCAAAGTTCTAATGCGGCGCTTTAATTCATCCTATAGGTGCTCTATGGGATTAAGATCAGGGCTCTGTGCTGGTCAGTCCACACATGATACGGAATTATTGTCAAACCACGCCTTAACGGTCCTTGCTTTGTGGCTCGGTGCATTATCCTGATGGTACTAACAAGGCTCGGTTCCATAGTATTGCCACAGAGTTGGTAGGGCATAATTGTCCAGAATATCGAGGTTGACGTGTTGGTTAACAGTTTTGTTCACGATAACCAATGGGCCGGGACCATACGACGAAAAACACCCCTACACCAATACACTACCAACTCCAAACTTGACCGTAGGAACACTACACTGTGGTAAATAGCGTTCCCCCGGATGTCGCCATACCCACACACCTCCATCAGGCTGATGCATCGTATATCTGGATTCATCAGTCCATAGGGCCTGTTTCCGTTGATCTACGGTCCATGATAAATGTTCTTTACACCATGCTAAATGACGAGTAGCATTCCGAATGGAGATTAAAGGTTTATGAACAACAGCACGACCACGGTAACCCATGGAATGAAGTTCTCTGCAAATCGTACGTGTACATACCGAGGTTTTAGCATTGTTTCTAACCTGTACACTGAGGTTCTTGTGCAGTGTCCTGTAACGACTCTCCTGAGGCTTCGACGTCCTTTATCACTGATTTTCTTTGGTCTGCTGGTACGTTTTGCTGCTTCAGGCACGCCATGTGTCTTCCATTTATTCAGTACATCCAAAACAGTTGACTTGAGTATGTTTAAACGCCTCTCGGTTTCTCTTATGGACAACCCACTAATATAACACCCAACAATCTTTCCTTTCTCAAAGTCAGTTGAGCGACATTTTCACTCAAACTCACAGTGCGATATGATAGCTGTCAGCTGCAGGCTTGTTTTTATACGGTCTGCAGCTGTACCGCGCATCTTAACAACGCAGCGGATCCGTTCATTTGCTTTTGAAGGGTGTCTGGTGTCTTTTGTCAATATAGTGTATACATTTGATGGGAAAAGTTCTTTGTAGCTGCAGAGGATAACAAATTTCATCTCCAGATTTTCAATGACGGATCTACGCCTAATGCCTCGAAACAAAGGTATTCTTAAGGCTTCGATTATTGAACTTGAAAGTGGGTAAAGCCTCCTATTTCAACGAGTGAGGATGCCTGAGCAACGTCATCGAGAACCCTACCATCGTACGGACACCTTTACTAAAGGCTTAATCGTAGCTCGCATAGTAATAGCGGATAGATCGTAACAGCGAGGATCGTCGGCTGGCTCGCATTGTAACAGCGGATAGACGGGCCACAGTGCAAGAAATCACTCGGCAATTTAACGCTGGTGCACAAAAACGTGTAAGCAGCCACACCTACCAGAACCATCTATTCGCTATTGCGTACAGAACCCATCGTCCTACGAGGGTACCGCTGCTGACCGCACATCACAGGGTGCAAAGATTAGTATGGGCGCGGAAACATCGCCACTGGACCCTAGATATGTGGGAAAATGTTGCCTGGACTGATGAGTCGAGATCCATGTTGGTACATACGGATGGCAGGATACGAGTGTCGGCGCAAACCACATGAAGCAATGGATCCCTCTTGCCAGCAGGGTACTCTTCAAGCTAGTGGAGGTGGCTTTCTCGTCCGGGGACTATTTACGTGAACTGAAATGGGACCCAAGGTACGTGTGAAATCGTCCCTCACAGGTCAACATTACCGAGATATCCTGGACGACCATTTGCTCCCGTTTGTGCGTCTTCAACATCCCACTGGAGACCTCATCCTGCAACAAGACAATGCACCGTGCCATCGCTCCCGAATTGTATCCGAATGGTTGGATGAACACTCCACCGACGTGACCTCGCTTCCTTTGCCAGCTAGGTCACCTGACCTCAATCCCAACGAGCACATCTGGCATGCCATCGAGAGAGAGAGAGATGTTGTAGGCTCTGTCCCCCCTTCATCAAATCTTCGTGAACTGTGGGATCTTGTTCAGGGGGCGTGGATCCGTATGGCTTCCCAACGCTTCCGGTGTCTTGTCGAGTCCATGCCGAGACGAATCGTTGCCGTCATCAGGGCGAAAGGTGGTGCTACACGTTACTAGACAAGTATCTCTAATTCGATGCTCTTCAGTGTATAATGTAAGTTAAATATCACAGTGGATTATTATATGTTAGGTACGTTTTGCTCTTAGTTTTTTATCAAATTCATGTTTTCAAAATCAATTAAAATTAAGATGAGAAAGGATCTTTTAAAATGTCAACTGCAAACAAAATTTCTGATGAGTGTATTTACGTGTTATTACACTTGCGAAACTGGAGCCTTTATTCTTCGCAGCCCTTAACGTTGCCGCATGATTATAATACCATAAACTACTAGCAAATAATAGAAGACACAAGTACGTTAATTAAGCTTGTATAATTAGATATGTTAGGGACCTTTGAATGTCCCTTGTCTGTTTATAAATGGCAGAAAAAGGTGCATCGAGTGCAATGTGTGGAACAAAAAAACTCAAAACAGCTATTCAGAATAGTTCTACGTGTTTTTTAGGTACAAAGGGTTTCATTTCTACTTCGAAAAGCGCAGCCATTTCGCTTTGCGTACCTCGGCGTCATATTTGCGGTAGAACTTTTCACTAGCCTGTTTGGCCTTCCGGGTGGCGCAGTGGTCTAAGTGCTGGCCTCTTACCATTGGTCCGAATTGTTCGAGGGTTCGAGTTCCGGATGAGGCATGGACAGTGGCTCGTCTCATGGCACTGGATATCTTCTCTGACTCCAAGGAAGGGAGAGGAAATTTGGCGCCCCTAACTCCGATCCCTGGAGCTAGTGACACAATATTTTTTTTTCGATTGAGGGTTTAACGACCACCGTGAGCAACTCAATGGGCTAGAAGCAGTCGCCCAACCCTAATTTAGACCATTCGTGCCTGGTGAGCTCGATTTCATGTCTTGCATGAGGCCTTTGTGGTGTGTGCCTGAAGTACTTCTCTGTTGTTCTGTTCCTTCTCTGGAACCACTGACTCTAAATTAGGGACTAGTGGTCAACGTTCGTGGCTGCCACGGAGAAAACCTCAGGTTCGATCCCAGGCAGGTACGAACGCTGGAAACTACTAAATATTCGCCGTGGGTCGGATGGGCACGTTAAGCCGTCTGGCACCGGGTACTGGCCCCCGGTAATAAATAAGGTAGTCTCTCTCCCCCCTTTCTGCCTCGCTTCCGTGTCACTTTCCTACCGGGCACCCTAGCCCAAATCTCCTAGCTTCCTATTTCTAAGGGTTGTTTAATACCTGGGGTAAGACACTACCTTCCTAAAATCCTCGCCGCCCCGGTGGAGCAGTGGTCTAAGGCGCTGGCCTCTGATCATTCGTCCGTAAGGGGTCCGGGTTCGAATCCCGGTCAGGCATGGATGTTGTGTTTGTCTTACGGCACTGGCTCTCTCCCTTCCCTGGAATCAGTGACCCTAAATTAGGGACGGGCGACTGCTTATAGCCCATTGAGTTGCTCACGGTGGTCGTTAAACCTCCAATCAAAAAAAAAATCCTCTACATATGATCTGATCTAATTTAGGGCCACTGATTCCAGGGAAGGGAGGGAGCCAGTGACGTAAGACAAACACAACATCCTTGCCGCGGCTGGATTTGAACCCGGACCCATCTCGGAAGAATGATCAGACGCCATCGCTTAGACCACTGCGCCACCGGGGCAGCCCCCATAAATTAATACAGGCCACTGCTTATAGGAGTTGGTCGCGGTGGTCGTTTAATCCCGAAACAAAAATAGTCTCTTTTCCTAGTCATAAAAATCAGTACAGGAAACTAACCCATAGAATTCAACAAGCTGTGATTGGAGGGTTTCAAATGATACTTTCAAATACTTTTCAAAAGAAAAAAAACACTAATCTTAACTCCATAAATTAACAATACGAAGATTATCTTTTTTCTAGACCAAGGGTGGGCAAACTGTGGCCCGCGGGGTAAATCCGGCCCGCGGTTGTGTTTTATCTAGCCCACGGGGCAAATAATTTAAAAGTATTGCTTCTCTTAGGCATGACATATCATTTAATCTGGAAAATTTTGCTTGTTCTACTCTGAAATGTTTCTCATTAATTTCTGAGTACAGTTTCAAGATAAGATCCATTTCAGCTTTCAAAAGTTCCCCTTCCAATTTGCTTACGGTATGTGTTACAATATAGGCGTAACAGACTGCCAAAGTTGCAGTCTGTTATGCCTATTTCAGATGAAAAAAACATCCATTATGAAAACTGTGTAAGAAATCTACTTGCTGAATTTGAACAACGTTTTCAAGATTTTAAGACTATTGACCTCGACCTGGATGTTGTTAGCATGCCATTCAATGTGGATTATGAAAAAGTGAGAACTGACAGCTGGAATTGATTCAACTCTCAAATGAAAACTGCAGTGCAACTCTCAATTGAAACAGGCTGTTTTAAACACAACAAAACTGGATTTTTATAAAACCATACCGAAATCAATATTTTCAAACTTGGTAAATCATGTTCAAAATATATGACAATGTTTGCATCCTCATATTCATGCAGACAAGTGTTTTCAACCATGAAACTTAATAAAAGTGATCTTAGAAACCGACTTACTCATGAGCGTCTATCTTCTTTCTTGAGAATCACCTTCTCACACTATAACGAAGTGAATTTCTCCGTCATTTTTATCCGCGCCAGGATTCGAACCCGGGTCCACTCATTCCGGAGTAAGTTGCTCTACCAATTGAGCTACGCGGACATTTTATTCTGATTCCTATCTGCCTTTATGTCGTGTGCGTCCTTCTGGCAGGTACGTCACATCTCCTGGTACGTTACATCATCTCCCTCGTGGGCGTCCTTCTGGCAGGTACGTCACATCTCCTGGTACGTTACATCATCTCCCCCTTATTTTTTTTTTTTTTTTTTTTTCGAAGTGCTGGAGAAGGGATTCTCTTAGTTTTTCCTATCTCGCGGTGTGGAAAGAACATTACACCATTGCGAGATTTTGAACGGTCGGGTCATCCGGATAGTTCGGGCGCCATTATAACGAAGTAAATTTCTCCGTCATTTTTATCCGCGCCGGGATCCGAACCCGGGTCCACTCATTCCGGAATAAGTTGCTCTACCAATTGAGCTACGCGGACATTTTATTCTGATTCCTATCTGCCTCTATGTCGTGTGCGTCCTTCTGGCAGGTACGTCACATCTCCTGGTACGTTACATCATCTCCCTCGTGTGCGTCCTTCTGGCAGGTACGTCACATCTCCTGGTACGTTACAACACTTTAACCCAGATTATGAAAAAATGCTGGAAGCTCAATAACAGTTCCACTCATCTCACATCCCATCATATAAATCTTCTAAATGAGCTTAAAAACAATTTAGTAGGTATGTATGATTGTTTTCCATCCTCAATATATTTAAACTTATTCACGTAAGGCTGTTATGTGTGCGTATCATTTTTTAAAATAAAATTTGAAGAAAAATTAATGTCTTTGGCCAGCCAAATTTGTTTTATGATTTGGGCCTCCTATAAATGCGCTTGATCATACCTTACCTAGACATTAAGATAAAAAAACGCAATAAGTCATCATCATCAAGAACCATTTTCAATCCCCTGCTGAATGAAAGTCTCCCCAATTTTTTCTACCACTTTCTATCTTGAGCCAGTCTCCTGTATATCCCACAGGCATGCTTCCGAATTTCATCCACATATCTCCGAAGAAGACGTATTCTGGGTCTGATCCTGCACCTTAGAATCCAGGCTAGTATCTCAGTTGCCCAACGATGGTCAGTAGAAATGGGCTTAAAGGTGATTTTGCTGTCACAGTGACGGCGTAGACAGTTCCACGGAAATAGCGGTGACTTTAAATGGTGACAAAATCACTTTTTACGACAGCAGTGACGGAGTTGCGAATCACCATCTTACTTGCAACAGTGACAAAATCACTGTTTCCGAGCTGGGTGACGGAACAGTAACTGAACGGCGAGTCTCCGTCTCCTTTGTAAGCGATACACAATAAGTTACAATCGGCTCGCTTTGAATTCTTTGCTTACGAGGGAGCGAACAGCGGAAGCCAAAATAAAAACTGTTTTAAGCGTGGGAAAAGGGAAAGAGTGAAAGAAAGCTCCCATCACTACTGACCTCTATGATGTTTCAACAGAAAAATGTGGCAAAATGTTTAAATATGGGGACATGGTAACCAAAACTATGACGTAATAGGGATTTTCGACCATGTGAAAACAAACATTTGTCCCTGACGGTGATCGTTTCCAGGCCCCCTCACTCCGGAGTAAGTTGCTCTTCCAACTAAGCTATGCGGACGGAAAGTATCGCTGCAGATTTTTTGTCTTGACACGGGCTTTACCTCTGTAGTACGTTACAACCACAAGAATTACTCGGACATGGTTAAGGGTGACATTCTCATCCGTGAATTTAAAACTGTTACTTTTTTGTCACGGGTCATAACGTCTCCATTATTTTGAAATTTACAGAGTAACAGTGACGTCATTTCTGACCTATCTCTAGTGGTGAGTTCTTCTAGCTACATGTCCAGCCGTTTTTACTTTAATCATCCACCCTTGTCATTTGCCTGATCAATGAGTCTCTTTATCTATCTTTCTTGGTTACACCAAGCGTACATGCTTCCATGAAATGTCCGCGGTGTCTATAAGTCTCTTTTAGCTAAGGTCTCTGATCCATAAGTAATGACTAGAAATATGGATTGATCAAACACCTTTCTTTTAAGACATAATGGCAAATTGCTCTTGAAAAAAAAGAATGTTTCTTCCAAATGCATTCCAGCCAAGCTTTATACGCCTACTAATTTCTTCTTCGGTGTAGCAATGACTTCATATCTGTTGTCCAAGGTAAATGTAGGCATCAGTTACTGTTACATTTGCCCACAACAACCGCTAAATCTTCAGTTCTTTTAAAAAGGCATTGTACTTCAAGTTTGTTATCTGTAAGTTCATCTTTAATGCCACTTCGCCGATCTGGTGGCTGACCATTCGTGCCTGGTGAGCTCGATTTCATGTCTTGCATGAGGCCTTTCTGGTGTGTGTGTCTGATGTACTTCTCTGTTGTTCTGTTCCTTCTCTGGAACCACTGACTCTAAATTAGGGACTGGCGACTTCTAATTTCCTTAGAGTTGCTTATAATCGCGCTAAATCCCGAAACAAGAAAAAATTTTAATAATTCCACTTCTTTACCCTTGTCAAGAAGTTCCTGGATCATACTTTGCAGTTCTGAGGGGGTACTTGCAAAAATTACTAGATTGTCAACAAAACGAAGGTGGCTGAAACAATCTCCATCCATCTTTATCCCTTTGTTTTCCCAGCTCAATGGCTAAAAGACATTCTGCAATATAGCATTGAAGATCTTAGAAGATATGCTGTCACCTTATCTCACTCTTTTACACCGAAGAGCCGTACCATTGTGACCACCCCCAACCTAGAGAAATCAGCGCGCCTGGAGGCCGAACGGAGGCGAAGGTGTAGTTCACAGAGCAATATATATGCAACCATAGGACCAGCTTTCGGTTAGTAGAGCGTTCGGTGTCAGAATGCGAAAAGCTGCCGATAAAGGACAAATTGTGATGGCACGGCACCTCAAAACTACGATCTCGGAAACGGCGCGGCTTGTGAGTTGTTAGCGTGCCGCTGTAGTGAGTACGTACCAAAAGTGCTGCACAGACGACCAAACGACGAACCGTTGTCCAGCCGTGTGTCGTCCGCAGGTACAACAGTGGTGATCAGTGTGTCACAGCACACAGTTCTTCGGAGCCTTCTGCGCATGGGCATGCGTAGCCGAAGACCCGGCCGGGTCCCCATGCTCACTCCACGTCATCGCCAAAAACGCATGAGATGGGCCCAAGATAATCGAGATTGGACCGTGGATGATTGGAGGAAAGTGGCCTGGTCTGACGGATCAAGATTCCTGGTGCATCACGTAGACGGCCGAGCGGGGATACGCCGATTACCAGAGGAAGCTATGGCACCTGGATGCGCTGTTGGGGGAAACATGCCAGAGGCCGCGGCGGTGTTATGCTGTGGCTGATGGATATTTTCTTGGGACACTTTAGGCCTTATCCCAATGGCAAATGGCACAATCCCTGACAGCTGTCAGGTATCTGAACATCGTTGCGGACTAAGTTCACCCATTCACGGCAACTGTGTTCCCTGCTGGTGATATGGCTATTGCCAACAGAATAATGCGCCATGCCACTCTGCCAGAATCGTCAAGGAGTGATTCGAGGAACATGCTGGTGACTTTCTGTTAATGTCCTTGCCTCGAAATTCAGCTGATAGGAACCCAATCGAGCATTTGTGGTTCGACTTGGAAAAACGGGTTCGCGCTAAATCATCAGCACCTCGAAATGTACGGGAATTGGAGGACCTGCTGTTGACATTATGGTACCAGATACTCCAGGATACCTATCGCCATCTCATCGAATCGATGCTTCGCCGAGTGGCTGCTGTTTCGCGGGATAAAGGGAGTCCTACAGCTTATTAGGTAGGTGGTCATAATGTAATGGCTCATAGGTGTATAATTTAAGTACTCTCCCCGATTGTCATTACTTATTCCTTATTTGAGCACCATTTTTAAGATTATGAACGTTTCGTTTAGCATGACTAAAAGAGGACTTTGATGGTTTTGAAACGCCATTTACAAAACTTTCTGAGAAAACAAAACAAAGTATCTCTCCAAAGTCGTGTGCTAATCATAAGCTAAACAGTACGCATTTCAAAGTGAAGGAAAAAAATCGCTCTCATAAATAAAAACGAAAGAGATTAAATTCACAACCGATGCAGTATTTAGTTTAGATAAAACCGATTAAAATTCGACTGAAAGAAACAATCCTTTTTAATAGTTGATAGAAACAATTGATTCACTTAAATGAGAAATGGGTGGATTAAACACGCGCGGCTCATTATTTTTCCTTTACACTAGGAAATTAATGAGAAAAATACTAATTAGCTGGTTTCCGGAGAACGGATGTGTATTAAGACAATTTGGGATCATGGTTTTAGAATCATGTGTGTTTCTTTGCTTTTATGGAACTAATTAATTCAAAAAGGGATTACTTATTTTTTTTAAAATGCCAATCTTCATGAAGCTATTACATTTATCCATTGATGCATCTCTGCTTACGAAAGTAACAAAAAAAGATTTTTTTATCGTTATTAGCATACATATATATCAGCTTAGAAAACAGTAATGGAAGGACTTGTGTTCCACCATCTAGTTATTTATCGATAGCATGATGAAGAAATTATAACGCTGAATTTTCTTTTAAGTCCCTTACGTGTAAATCAATGCACTTCTTGCCCGCAAAGACACTGAAATTTAACGCTAAAATGGCTTAAATTAAAGAGACATGTATTTAAATGTTGTCAATCGAGCATTTTTATAAAGATATTCCAGAACGAGAATTTTTTTTAGACACCTTGGTTTTGGGGCTCACCCGTGAGAGCACACGGGAAGAATTAAGTTTCAAATGTTCTCAAAAGAATGTGCGACTGAAACAATCCAAAATTACAAAACCTGTTACTCTTTCTTCCTATTTAAAATCATCATCTGGTATTTCCAGGGAAAATAAAAAAAAGTACCAGAGCAAATCAAAAGTTCGTCCCAATTCTGAACGATGACATGCATTTGGCACTAAGCCACATTGCATCATCATGAGATCAGAGGATGGAGGTCGATAAACGTGCTATTCGGGTGCTCCTACGCCATTACTGGAAAATGCGTTAGCTTGGCCGCAGCCTCGAGAGGAATTTGTGCAGTTGAAGGCGAGGAAACAGTGGACAGCAGAGCACTACATTTCAAAGCTGTGGACACCAGTCTCGAGGACAAACCAAGATTAGGACTTCCAACGACCACCAACACTGACACTCTGGGCGAAGCTGTGACAGTGAATCCCGGTGCCAGTACCTTGCAATTGGCAGCTGAGGTGGGTTCTTCCCAATTCCCCAACGCTCGTCACCAACAGCAGCTACCCAGCGCTCATCAACAGGAATCGTGCGTAGCTGCAACTGGATAATGCCCCAAATCTCACTTCCAGGGTTCTTTATCAAAAACTACAGGAATTGGAAGGAGTTGAAATCCGATCCCACCTTCCATAAACTCCCGACCTTGCCCCATCTGACTACCACCTATTTCCCTCCACGGCCCATTTATTACAAGAGCGGCACTTCACTTCCGTGGTTGATGTAAAGTCTGTCATCAGAGAGTTTCTGTTCTTGAAATCTACAGAGTGTTGCCGTGGTCCTACTGGAACGTTGACAAAGGATTGTACGTAGGCCATTTCAAAAGTTTTGCACACTGCGCAGGCGCTGCCCGTAGGATGATGCGATTGCTCCAATCTGACGGGCTTCAGTATACAAAGTTGTGTCTACGTTTGCTGGCCAATTTGTTCCTGCTCCGAAATATTCTGCTTAGATGTAGAGGAAGAATGTGAGCCAGGTCAGATATCAAGTATCTACCAGCGATCCTACATTAAAATTGAAACTTTGCGAAGAAAATCGCTACTGAGATTAATATAGCTTTGTGTGAAGTATGTGGGGTTAGTGTAGTGGATCTGTGTCACGGTGGGCTTCTTATTTCTGCCAAGGTCGGGAAAGCATCGAAGACGACCTAAGAAGTGGCCGGCCATCAAATTCAGCGGACGACACATCTGTCGTTACCGTCAACAGCATTTTGGAAGAAGATCAACGGAAAACATGTGAAGAGATTGCATATGAAGCAAACATGTCTACCGCTTCGGTTTTCACAATCCTAACTGAAAAATTGCAGAAGAGAAAAGTGGCTGCCAAATGGATTCCGCATAATCTAAGTGAAGAGCAGCAAGAAGTTCAGAAAGGGATCGCAGAAGAATTGCTTCAGTGGTACGATACAGACGAGATGTTTTTGGACAGAATTGTTGCTATAGACGAAACCTGGGTACAAGATTTTGAACCAGAACTGAAATCTCAGTCCGCTCACTGGAAACATCCAGAATCACCTCGCCAGAAAAAATTCCGCCGCCAACAATCGAAGGTTAAGCTAATGATGATTATGGCCTATGACAAGGTTAGAGTGATAGCAACAGACAGATTGCCCGAGGGGGCCACTGTAACAGTGAAATACTGCAGAAGGTTTATGCAAAATGTTTTGCGCCCAAAGATTCGCCAAAGAAGGCCCGACATCGAAGTTGGTGTCATCACTTTGCACGAGAACAGGAGGCTGCATGTTGTCCGTACAGTAAGATACATTCTGGAAAATCATGGATGGTAATTACTCCCGCAGCACCATACAGTCCTGACATGAGCCCACCAGATTATGACTTGTTCTCAAAACTGAAGAAGTATCTGGAAACGATTCAGAACGATTCAGGATATTTCTAATAAGGTGATCCGAGTAATCCGACGCCTCAACAATGGAGGAATCCTGACTGGAATACAAGACTTGCCCAAACGTTGGGCTGCTGTCATAAGGAAACATGGAGATTACTTCGAAGGCCTGTAAAGGTACGTTGTGAAATAAATTCGTTTTTTAAGAGATAACCCACAGTGAGCAAAACTTTTGAATGACCCTCGTAGAAAAGAATGGCCAGTACTTTGCAGAATGAGGTGACCGCGTATGGCTTTCCTACATCATTAGCCTTTTTAGCTCCAAACGGGTTGAACTTTTTACTCACCTTGGTAGCGCAATTTTGTTGTATTTACCAAAAAAATAAAGTGATACTTGTAACGTATACTCTATATTCACTTTCCTTTTGATTTTACTATCTCTGGTTATTTTATTTTACTAAGTAAATTATCTTCTTACTGAACGAGATATTATTTCACCCGCTGAATGAGATCTGGCAATGAGTGTAAGTCATGACGTGGTGGTAGCCAGTATAAATAGGCGCGTTCAACGATAGCCAAGGAGAGCGTTTGTTGTTATACTAGGAGAGCTTTTGTTGTTATAGGGAGAGCGTTGGTGTTGTGAAGGAGAGAGTTTGTTGTTGTTGTTGTATTGAGAGCTTCGTTCTATGTGATTAGTTTGATTCTTCATTATTGTGAAACGAGTTGTGTGTGTGCGTTGGATGATCAAGAGTTACATAATAAAAGAGCTTTGTCGTAAGTACGTCTTTCTCAATTCATAGTTTTTGTCAGATTTCTGTCTGGCTGTTAGGTTTATGTCATTAGTTTATTACTATTAACAACCAGCGTTAAGACTTTATTCATCTTACTTACTGCTACAACATTACTACCAGTTATAAGTTTGTTCAATACTATTACTGCACTACTAGCAGGAGACTTTATTCATGATCTTAATTAACTAGTAACAACAACCATTTGAATTCACTATTTGAAGTTTAGTACAAGTATATCATTCAGTAGCAGAAGCATTATACTTAGCTTAGTTGAAAGCTTTATTCATTATCATTAGCTTAGCTGGTACAAAAGGTTATTCATTATAATTAGCTTAGCGGAAAGCAAATAAAGCTTATTCATTATATACTTACATAACTCTTGCATTAGTTTTCACTGAAGCTTTTTGTTAGGATCAAAAAGCTTCTTGATCCAAGAAAGCTTTCGGTTGACCTGAAGTCGTATATGCACAACATTTTGTACTTTTTCATCACTACTAAGCCTCCAGCCACCCAATACTTCTTTAACAGAATCGAAGAAGTGAAAATCGCTTGCTGCGATGTCTGGGCTTGTAAGGTGTATGTAGAAGACAATCAATCTCCCTTCGTTTCAGCTACTGTATGAGGATTGAGCATTACTGTAGTACAAAAGAACAGCTTTTGACAATTTAAATATTGATGAATATGTTGCACTGTTAACAGTTTGTCCGTCTTCCTGATAACGTGGCAAAATGGATCCACGCACATCCCAAAACAAGATGAGTAAGATTTTTTGACACAGGTAACATTTTTAAACTTTTATTTGCTGGGCATGAAGGATGTTACCGCTCCATACTTTTGCATTCAGGGGCAAACGGTGCAGCCAGGTCTCTACTCCAATTACAATCCTTTCCAGTAAACCTGACTCTTCGTAATGCTGCAAAAAATGGGTGAAAATCTCCAAATGATCTTGCTTGTGTTGTACGGTCAGCTGTTTTGAGACCCAGCTGGCAAACACTTTCCGATATCCTAAGTCGTCAGGTACCATTGCATAGGCAGAATCATAACTATGTCTAACACATATCATTTACAGCAGACACATTAATGCGTCAGTCTTATTAAATGAGAGATTTCACATTATTGAGATGGTCTTGAGTTTGCTAAGGCCTGTTATTTAGCTTCGTTTGTCACACCTGTTCTGCAAGCTTAAAACCTTTATACCCATTAAATATAAGGTTTTCTCTGGCCCTTTACGTAACAGTTCGGTAAATTTCAGCGGGTTTGACCCCTTCTTACCAAAGAAACCTTATTTTGGCATTCTGTTCAACAGCGATTCAACGGAAAGAGGATCTTCCATGTTTACTCACTCACCATTGGAGCTAAACTGAAGTTTTGCGATGCTGGTGCCACTTTATCTTACTACCGTTGTGACGTGTTAATGTTGGTTGGCTACTGTCGCTTTCGGTATCAGTTTAATTCACAACTTTTTGATTTATCCTCGCGTTTCTCAAAAATACATTACCCCTGAAAAGTGAAGCAGGAAACGAGAAAATCGTGAATAGTTTAAACAAGGAAGATGACACCGAATTCTTGGGCGTAATGAGCACGTCTTCTGAATTCTTTCCGACACACACACACACACACACACACACACACACACACACACACACACAAACAAAACTAAATTGAATCAGATTTTTAAAAGAAAATTTCAGCGAAAAAGAGAATCCATTTACACCTCTTAGAAAACCTCTGCGTAAAATATGCAATGTAAGTAGTGTTCTTCACAGCGTATCGAACCGGTTAGAAAAAAATGCATCAACCAGATTTCCATACAATCAATGAAATATCCACAAATAGAAATAGCTACTTTTGGCTACTAGCGGCTGAAATGTGTGCTACAAAAAATCCCAAATTGTGCACAAAACATTTCTCATAATGAAAGATATCCAAGGCAAAAGGGATTTTTTCAAATCGGGTTCTTAGATACGAAAATACGCTTTCAAGTATGCTATAAGTACACAAGAGCACATATACTCCCTGAGGTAAAACTCTGTGGTACAAAACTTGGCCACATGTGAACGTTCCTGTACCAGTGGCGTACATTCGAGGCTAGCTAGGCTACCTGAGAAGCCCAGAGAAGGCACAAATAAAGCCAATTAAAATATACAAAAACAAAAGTAAATTATCAATGGTCTTAAGATATGTCGATGCTTTCGCTGCGAAAAACCCCTGCGCAGATTCTCTTCTTTGACTCAGTCTGACAAGTGAAGCCAACGGCATAACGCAAGCAGCTCTTCTATAGTCTTCGCTGTTCTGATTCGAAGATCTTCGATGCGATCGCCTGCTAGCGTTTCCATGACAACATGAATGAGCGTATGGAGGCGAATGAACCATTGCTTTGCGCAACGGTTCGCTCAGAAAAGAGAAGACTTCGACTTTCTCAGTCACCCGCATGCTTCCGGCTGTAACAGCACGCGTTTCGCGAGAGTTGTTTCAATATTTGTGAGGTGTCAATGAATTAAACTCAGTGATATTATATCTTAAATTCGTGGCTTTGTTGGATTCAAACAGTTTTGATAAATTTTGTGAAAGCTTCCCTGAACATCTATTGTCAGAACTTAAAGAACTCTATGCTTAAACTTTTGATACAGCTCGACTAAAAAATGAACTGAAGGTGTTTTATTCCCTTGATGAATAGAAAAACCAATCAGTAAGAGGCATTACTTGTTACATAAAGTTGAATAAATTGGACATTGTGTTTAGTAAGGTGTGCAAATTAGCAGACCTAATGTTAAAGTTACCATCAACAACTGCTACTGCCGAAAGAGGATTTTCTGCATTAAAAAGAATCAAGATATATATTAAAACCACACAAGGACATGTACATTCGAACAACGTGGCTGATTTGTCCATAGAGAAAAACTTTCTTTTTAAATATGGAAAACTACTCGGAAGGAACTTTTTATGAAAACGTAACACTAAAGTTCACACAAAAGGAAGGAAGATTGGAGTTCATGCCCAAATAAAGTATTCAAATCATAATCCACATAATTATTTGGTATCATGTTAGCAGTAGCATGCAGTAGTTTAAGTTACATCTATTACTTAACAGTTTAAAATAAAAAGATAAAAGATACGCCACTCTCCTGCACCTAGTGCTAGAAGTGGATGAAACTTTAGTGATGCAGGTTTACTTGTTCGAGAGCAAAGAGCAAGACTGAAGGCCGAAATAATTGATGCAACATTGCTTTTGCGCAACAATTCGTGACGCTATTATTACGATGGGATCCAATTTTTTAGTACAAAACATTTCAAATTTTCTGTTTATTATACTGCATAAGAGGAAATGTTTCCTGCTTCAATCACGTATGTAAATACACTTATGTTTATTCGGAGTTTGTATAAAAATGAAATCGTTTAATCCCATTAAAACTTGAAGTGTATGAATCAACTAGTGTTTAGACTAGGAGTTGGAAGCATTTCAAAGAATTTTTTTTTTTACTTTTCTCTCATTGTGCACGCCAAGTCAGTTGCAGGATTTTCTTTTCCTTTTTAAAGAGCGCTATATTTTGAAAATTTAATTTTGAATGGCCTAATTCTTTTTTTTACTTTTATTTAAGTTTAGTTAATATTTTTAGGCTTGCATTTTACTACATATTTTCAATAATATCTCATTCGTTATTTAATTTTCACAATTTAATAAAATTCAATTGAAAAACAAAATAATACGAAATTGGCACATCACGGGCCTGCCCGGGACTAATAATAATTGCAACTGACGGGCCGGACCGAGAGTCTGACACTGGAAATGGGCCGGACCGAGAGTCTGACACTGGAAATGGGCCGGGCCGTAAACGCACGGGCTTGTGACGGGCCTGTCTCACGAAATAAGGAGGCCCGTGCAGACCTCTTAACAGACTCACCATCTGGTGATATGGCAGATATGTTGATCAAGTCTAACTCACACTTAGCCAATGTATCTCTTAGACTTTAATACAAATCTGAAGCTCGTGTTTTGTCTTTAAGAGCAACAACACTCGTTAATTCCTCCACAATCGTGAGGTTTCTATAAACGCCACGAATTAAAATGGCTACTTGTGCAGTATCGGTTGCATCTGTGGATTCATCCATCGCTACAGAATAAAATATGAATTTCGGCTATAAGCAGCCGCCTGTCCCTAATTTAGAACCACCGGTGTCAGGGAAAGGAGAGAGCCAGCGCCGTAACACAAACACAACATCCATGCCTTGCCAGGATTCGAACCCGGCCCCATCTCGGACGAATGATCAGAAGCCATCGCTTAGACCACTTCGCTACCGGGGCAGCCAACTGCACATTGATGACATTCTTTCACAAACTCTCCGTCAATAAAGAACTTTCCATGTTTCGCAATTCTTTTTGCTATCATGTAGCTAACGCGAACGCCGTTTTCAGATCGTTCATTTAGCTTGGAAAATAACGCCTGCTGACAATTTAGCTTGTCTTTTAATTCATTAACTTTTTCGCTCCGAAAATATCCCTCCAATCCAGAATATTTTTGACTGTACTGTGCATCATAATGCTTCTTGGTGTTGTATTTTTTCATTATCGTAACGTTCTCGTAGCAAATTAGGCAAACCGTTTTTTTTTTTTGTTTTGTTTTTTTTTTCCTGCTCAACAAAAAAGTAATGGGACGACTTTTCTTGAAACAAATCGCTTTGTCTCCAACTTTCCTCCTGTTGCTATCACAGCTCGCCATTGTGCACGCATTCAAAGGCCAAACGCGTCTGCTGACTGAAGTGTTTCGTCCGACTCAGATGAGCTACTCTGCGCCCTTCTTATCGCCAACCAATCAAGAGCTTTCCATCCACCTGCTCATTTCTTAACTTCAGCGGCACGCAAGCGTTCTGCTCCTATCATCTATTCCGCTTGATAGGAGAGTGGCAGTTTCGGGAATAGAATGCATAAGCGGCAAAAAATGGAGTGGACACTAGCACTAGGATACACTGTTCATTTCTTCCACACTCTAGAAACTGGCGTTTACGACTCCAGTAGATAGTAATTATACGTATTTTGTTAAATTACATAACACAAAATTGTATGGTAAATTGTGTTTTGAAAATCACAAAATTACTTATATTATGTTAGAAATCATTGTCATGTTTTGAAACAATCTCTCCCACCACCCCTCACACATTGCATTTATTCCCCATTGTGGATTTCGGCACATACAAATCTCTCACCCCCAAACGAAGTACCGCTCCTGATAGAACCTTTGCTTAGTTTATGCGAAATTGTACGTCGGGCCACGGAAATAAACGTCGGCGGGCCCCGGGGTGAAAATCCCTACTTTAAGGCATCTTGTTTGTATTTGTTCACGTTCATATTCTCGAATTTATACGATTTGAAGTTAACTCAACACAAATATCTACTTTTAAATGTTAACGTTTATTGTAGTGTCAGTTTGCCTCGATAAATCCACCCGTTGGAGCGGGAAAGCTTGGCAATATCAGCTGTTTACACCAATAAAGAACCAGAATTTCGTAAAAGCGTGTATCAATTTGGTGTACTTATGCTTCTTTATATATTTATCTGTAAAAAAATCATGTAACTTTAACTCTTCACCACACACATGAAAAAAAAATGAACACTTAAAAACATTTGTTGTGGGGTCCACCTGTACTCCATGTGTGTAGTTAAGGGTTAAGAGCAAAAGCTATTTCAAGAGTTTAAAATATTTTATATGGTTGATTATTCAGGTATCAAATGAGTTTTTTTCCTTTCTTTTAAATTCAGTTAAAATATTTAATTACTTGCTTTTTACTTGGGATCTTTTTTTTTCATAGTAAATAGTATAGTAAATAACATGGACGGAAATTATTGTATGAGTTCGCGTTTTTCTTCATTGAGCATTCTCGTATTTCGGTGCTCAAAATTATTTTTTTTTATTATTGAAGTTTTCTTTAATTATTTATTGGACCTGGTGGTACAGTGACAGGATAAACAGACATAGTTATACTGTATTGTCAGGGAGACATAGACAGTATATTCATTTTTACATGAACAATGTACATAGCGAACATGGTATACAGTATGCCAAATGATCAATTAACACAGAGAGACAGTGCCGAAAGACAAATACAAATTTCCATGCCTTACGCGGGATTCGAATCCAGACCCCTCCCTGGGCGAATGATCAGAAGCCATCGCTTAGACCACTGCGCCACTTGGGCTTCTAAACAGCACTACAGCATAACGGAATCCTATAGTCTGTTTTTAAAAAATTGGGGATTTAACGACCAAAAAACTCAATGGGCTATAAGCATTCGCTCGTCCCTAATTTTGGGCCACTAACCCCAGAAAAGCGAAAGAGCCAGTGCCGTAAGACGAACACGACATCAATGCCTCACCGGGATTCGAACCTGGACCCATCTCGGACGAATGATCAGAAGCTTAGACAACTGCGCCACCGGGGCGGCAGACATCAATGCCTCATCGGGATTCGAACGTGGAGCCATCGCGGACAAATGATCAGAAGCCATCACTCAGACCCCAGCACCACCGGGACGACAGACATCAATGCCTCATCGGGATTCGAACACGGACCCATCTCAAACGAATGATAAGAAGCCATCGCTTAGACCACTGCGCCACCGGGGCGGCAAATTTCTTTTTCCCCCAGCATTTAACTTCTCAACCAAATGATTTTTTTTTTTTTTCGATTGGGGGTTTAACAACCACCGTGAGCAACTCAATGGGCTATAAGCAGTCGCCCGTCCCTAATTTAGGGCCACTGGTTCCAGGGAAGGGTGAAAACCAATGCCGTAAGACAAACACAACATCCATGCTTTACAGGGATTTGAACCCGGACCCACCGAGACGAATGATCAGAAGCCATCGCTTAGACCACTGCGCCACCGGTGCGGCAAAATGCTATAGTATGACCTTGAAGTTAAAAACTTTTTTTGTTGTTGTTAATTTTGGGTTTAACGACCACAGTGAGCAACTCAATGGGCTATAAGCACTAGCCTCTCCCTAATTTAAGGTTAATGGTTCCAGGCAAGGAAGAGAGTCAGTGTCATAAGACAAACACAACATCGATGCCTTACAGGGATTCAAACCCGGACTCATCTCGGATCGGATGAATACCGGGTGTTTAAAAAAAGACAAACAAGCTTTTACCTCTTCAACAATTGATCTCAGATACATACATGCCAGCACGCAGACTACTGCGCCACTGGAGCGAGCTTCCTCCTTTGATTAACGTAAATGTATTTTGCCAGACAGCTATACCAATACCAAATCAAAAATAATTTTTGCAATCAGCCAAACAATAAACAAATCAGTGTGCGTTCATTGCAGTTTAGTGATGCAATGCTCTGTGACGCAAATTTCGTTTTTCCTGTCTTTCAGGAAGAAGAAAGACTTCAGTGAGAACAGATTTTCCTCGTCGCGAAGCCTGTGCGAGTGAAACGATCTGTTCGATTAGAATCACATCCGTCTATGGGAGTTATTATGTGTCCTTTTTGTTAATTTATTACACTGTTTGCCCACTCCCTGTTTCCGCTGGGAGACGAAAGAAGCATACAAGAACTTTAAATATTACGCAACACGTAGAAATGTAACTCTTATTACGTCTGACCACGATAATTCTGCGATATATACCGGGTGTTTAAAAAAAGACAAACAAGCTTTTACCTCTTCAACGGTTGATCTCAGATACATACTTTCAATTAGAAATAACACTCAAAATGACGTAAATAAAGATAGTTGCACTGTAGGAGGTATTTGCATAAAAAGAAATTTTTTATAGGGCTTCGCATCAAAAACAGTTCAATCAAAAAAATTGTAATTACATTTTTAATTAGTCTTCTGTTTCGCTGTCATCTTTGCTTTGGTCTATTTTGTACTTCGCCGACCAGATTTCTGAAGTACACCACTTTCCTCGTTAGCATCCTGTCTGTTGTACAGAAAGGAAGTCAGTAACAAAATAGGACTAGAAATCCACCCTGATAAAACCAAATGGATGAGAAATAAATACGGTCTGAATCACATCATCCAACTAAACAATTTCACCTTAGAAAATGTAAAATCCTGCACATACCTTGGCAAAAAGTGAACATGGACAATAACATCTCTGAAGAAAATTCCAAAAGAAACATAGCTGCTTGGACCTTTTTAATCGTATAAAAACCATAATCACAGATCCAAAGCTAGATATCAAAATAAGAGCTAACATCAATGAATGAAATACGGGATTACATCACTGTACAATGCAAATTTGGAAGATGTGAATCCATTTATGGGTGTAAATATGATATGGATGTTATATCAGATAATATCCGAAAACTGGAAAATTTCGTCGTCCTGGAGCGGGAACCGAATCCGCTTCTCCGGATAGCGCCCGAGTATGCTAACCACTACACTACCAATCCATGTCATATTTACACCAATAAACGGATTCACATCTTTCAAATTTGTATTAAGAGCTAACATTTTGAACAGCTGCATCCTCCCTCTCGAACATACGGCTCTGAAACGTGGAGCACCGCACAAAAAGAGGAACTCAGTCTTCAAACCACCCAGCACTCTATGGAAAAAAGAATCTTAGGGATTAGTAAAAAAGACCACATCACAAACACAACTATCAGAAATTTAACTGAAGTAAAGGAGGTAGTGAAAACGATGTATGACAACAAGGCACGATGGGTAGATTATATTGCCAGACTCACCGACAACAGGTGGACCTATCGTGTCAAAGACTGGTATCCAAGATCAACGAAGAGAAAACTTGGTAGACCTCTAACTAGATAGGAAGACCCTTTTACCAGAGTGATAAGAAAAAGCTGGAGAAGACTGGATCGCCGCCGCTGTAATTTTTGCGACCTGCATTGCAAGTCCAAATTAAATTCATTGTGCAATATCGGTAAAGTCCAAATAAGTTCAACATAGTTGGTGGACGTGACATGCCCCAGAAGTGTTTTCCAAGGAAGGGGGACAAACACGGAGGGTTCATCGCTACAACATCCTTCGCCATTGACGAGTACGTGAATACTTTCGGAGAAAAGTGTTGAATGACGATTCGTGGGAGAATCCAGGATAATGGTATCATTCATACATGGTAGGTAAGAATCATTTAAACAAAGTCTCGACAAAGATGTAACACCAGAACACGTTCTAAGATTATATTGATGTTTATTAATGCGGCGCCGCAAATTACGTATGGCAAATCCCACGTAACGTAAATCGGGCTCAGCAGGGTTAGTAGATTTTAGTGGAACCAAATATACACTGTGCCGGTTCACACATTCAACACAATCCCTATCCTGTTTGACAATGTTAAATAAAGTACGAGACATTACACCAAATCTGAGTTTGTACTTATTACATATGTTCTTTAAGATATTAGATACAGATGGTATATATGAAATGGATCCCACAAATCGATAGTCACATTTATCTACAAGCAAAGTTGTCTGCGGTAGAACAATTAATTACTTTACAATCAAGCGATCATTCATGTGAAAACGGTAACCAAAAGACAAGGCAAACTGTTTAATCCTAGCCAACTCTTGGTTCCGGAGATCCTGTGTGGAGGAGTGTGTAAGTGCGCGATTAATAAGGAGATGAAAAGCAGATAATTTTTGCGACATTGGGGGAAAAGGAGTAAAAGGTATAAACGTGGCAGACGGAAAAAGTGGGTTTGCGGTAGACAGAAAATGACAAGGAGTTATCAGAAATATAGCGAAAAAGACCAAAGTCGAGGAAAGACAAAATGCCTGAATTCTCAAACTCAGCCTCGGACTTGATAGAAGGATGTCGTGAAGATAGTAAATTAGCAAACGAATTTAGGTTATCAAAACCTGAAGGCCAAATAGCCAATATGTCGTCGACGTACCTGACATAAAGAAGTGGTTTTATAGGGGAAACAGGAATGAGGGTACCCTCTAAGTCCTGTTAAAAAACCTCGGCGAGTAAGGGAGACAGGGGGACCCCATAGGGGCACCTGCGGTCTGTCGAAAAATGGAACCATTAAACCGAAAATAAGATCTCTCCGAAATAAATCGAAGGGTACATAGGAAGAATAAATGTTCAAACCAACAAGTTTGGCTTCAATAAGATTATGAACATAGGAAACAGATGTGTTCGGAAAAACGGCCACTACATCGAGTGAAGCCAAACAATAAGTGGAAGTGTTGGTGGACATAAAGTAACGAATCCTGGAAAAACGTGCTTTGGTGGAACTGGAAACAGAATAAGATCTAATGAGGGGAGCCAGAAATTTGGCTAAAGCTCTCTCAAGATTGCGAGTGGGTGCAGAGTAAGATGGAACTGAAGGTCTGATAAGGGTACTCAATTTATGGAGTTTTAACTGACCAAATAAAGATGGAACCCTATAACCAGGATGGGGGGTGCAAACTGTTAAGTAAAGGTGTGGGCAAAGCGAGAAGAGACTTTAATTTTGATAAGGCTGCAACAGTAGCATTAGTAGGATTCCGGAGATAAACTTCGGTACTAAGATCAGAGATAGCCTGCTGTACCTTGTCAACATATTCATTGCTATTCATGATGAAAACCTGCTGAGTTTTATCTGCTCGTATAATAACTAAACTCTGGTCTTTACGAAGAGTACGAAGACTTCTAAGTTCGTCATGTGTTCCTAGTTACAGTTGACTGTTGCTGCTTAGAATTACTGGACGACAATACACGTGCAACACGATGTCTAGTTGAGTCTTGTATGTCCAGTGGTAAGGCACTAATGACCTCCTCGACTTTCGGGATAACGCGCAATAAGTTAGGCCTCATATCTTAATAGACACACTTCGTACCCCTCATCAATGCTTGATTCTGAATAGCACTTAGTGGTTTATCGCTGATATTAATAACAGATTGGCATACATGATCTTGATTGAACATTAGGGCAAATCTAGATTTTTTTTCCATCAGTTGCTTTTTTCCATCAAAAACTAGTGGTCGATGTTTTTCAATATGATTAGATTGTAGCTGCTGTTGTCTAGATAAGGAGGCAGCAAAACAACAAGTCAAAGTGCGGTCGAAAATAACAGGATGGATGCTACCAGCAAGCTCCAAATACACTGACGGAAAAAAATCCCAACACCAAGAAGGCGTTGTGTTAGATAAACGACAGTTGGTAGGCGATGGGAGTACATCCGTAAGATGACGTCTATGCAAATTTCGCGCTCGGCGCATACGTGTGGCGCTAATAGCGCCCCTCGGAACATGCAAAGCAGGTTTGCTGTAAATATGCGCTGTAACGTTCGTGAGCGTTAGTTATCGTTGAGATTCGACGTAGGGTGTTGATGTTAGTCAAGAATGCCTTTAATAAGACGAAGAAGCCATTATCAACAGCTCACGGAAATTGAACGAGGTCGTGTAATAGGGCTACGAGAAGGTGGATTTCTTTATCGGTCGTGTAATAGGGCTACGAGAAGGTGGATTTCTTTATCGGTCGTGTATTAGGGCTACGAGAAGGTGGATTTCAATATTGCAGAATGACTTGGCAGGAATGAAGTCACTGTGCATGATTGTTGGCAGCGGTGGTCAAAGGAAGGTACTGCCTCAAGAAGACCGGTTTCCGGCCTGCCACGTGGCACTACTGAGAGGGAAGACCGCCGTGTACGGCGTATGGCCGTGGCGCATCGTACTGCGTCTGCGGCAGCAATTCAAGCTGCAGTTGCCACCACAGTGACACAACGAACTGTTACAAATCGGTTACTTGAAGGACAGCTCCAAGGCAGACGCCCTGTAGCGTGCATTCCACTTACTCCAAACCACTGCCGTTTGCGACGTCAGTGGTGTCAAGCTAGAGCTCATTGGAGGACGGAGTGGAGATCTGTTGTGTTTTCTGTTGAAAGCCGGTTCTGCCTGGGTGACAGTGATGGCCGTGTGTTGGTTAGAAGGATGCCAGGTGAGCGCCTGCCACCAACCTGCCTGCGGCCGATACACACTGGACCTACACCTGGAGTTATGGTCTGGGGAGCAATTTCCTATGACAGCAGGAGCACTCTCGTGGTTATCCCACGCACCCTGACGGCACAGTTGTACGTCAGTCTGGTGATTCAACCTGTTGTGCTACCATTCATGAACAGCATTCCAGGGGGTGTTTTCCAACAGGATAACGCTCGCCCGCATACCGCTGTTGTAACCCAACATGCTCTACAGAGTGTCGATATGTTGCCGTGGCCTGCTAGATCACCAGATCTTTCTCCAATCGAGCACGTATGGGACATCATTGGACGACAACTCCAGCGTCACCCCCAACCAGCATTAACCGTCCCTGTATTGACCGACCAAGTGCAACAGGCATGGAACTCCATCCCACAAACTGACATCCATCACCTGTACGACACAATGCATGAACGTTTGCATGCTTGCATTCAACATTCTGGCTTGCCGCCCCGGTGGCGCAGGGGTCTAAGGCGTTGGCCTCTGATCATTCGTCCGTAAGGGGTTCGGGTTCGAATCCCGGTCAGGTATGGATGTTGTGTTTGTCTTACGGCACTGGCTCTCTCCCTTCCCTGGAACCAGTGACCCTAAATTAGGGACGGGCGACTGCTTATAGCCCATTGAGTTGCTCACGGCTGTCGTTAAACCTCCAATCAAAAAAAAAAAAAAAAAAACATTCTGGCGGTTACACCGGTTATTAATGTACCAGAATTTCACATTTAAAATGGCTCTTCTCGCGCTTACATTACGCTGTGATCTTGAAACCTTAATCGATTAAATATGTTACCTATACAAATGTATTGCCGCCATTTCATTCCTCTACAACTATTTTTTCGTGGTGTTGAGATTTTTTTCCGTCAGTGTATTTGCAGTAAGAGTCGCGGTGCAAAAAAATACAATAAAGCACGTTTATGTCGAATGGCACTAGCTTGGTTTCTGCTGTACGTAAAATACAAGCGTCTCGACCCGCAATTGGACAAAGTCGAATAGTCAGAAACTTTGCTATAACCTGCAAGTCACGACAACGTAATAAAAAGCTAAGATCAGATGTTTCAGAAGTCAATCCATATTTTACCTTGTAGAAGGCTCTCACAAGTTGTTTCATAACTGCTATGAAGTTACCCACACAGCACAGAATATTTCATATACACTGCCGGAAAGTGAAAAAAGAACACCAAGAAGGAATTGGCGGACGATCATGAAATTTACATATGTTAATGGGGTCGAGTTTACGTAGGTGTGATGTTAATTTCGGGACCAACCGGTGAGCACTTACGCCACAGCACGGCATAATATGCAAATTATCGTTGGTGGTATTTAAGGAGTACGGCGAAGTGAATGTAATCAGTCGTTGGCGTACGGACACGCGGAAAGACCCTGAAGAAGCTGCAATGCCGGGACATGGAAGACGTGTACGATTTCAGCAGTTATCGGACTTTGAGCGAGGTCGTCTAGTCGGACTCCGCGAGACCGGGTGGTCGTATCGTCGTATTGCGGAGAGAATTGGACGGGAAGTATCGGTGGTGGTACGATGGTTGCGTAGATGGTCCGAGGAACATTCCCACACGAGAAGACGTGAAACCGGGAATCACAGACGGACTGATGAGCGGACCGATCGACGCATAAGAAGAGCGGCGTTGTCAAGCAGAACATCCACTGCGACGCAAATCCGACCAGCCGTTGCACCTGAGGTGACTGTGCGAACAATCCGCAACCGTCTACTGGATGCAGGACTACGTGCACGTGTGCCTCTGACTCCAGCCCACCGTCAGGAACGGCTGCAGTGGTGTCGCCAACGTCTGCGCTGGAGAACGCAATGGCGATCTGTCGTGTTCAGTGATGAAAGCAGATTTTGATTGGAAACCTCCGATGGCCGTATGCGTGTTCGCAGACGCACAGGGAAGCGTCTCCACCCTTCTTGCATCCGCTAGCGACACACAGGGCCTACACCTGGTCTCCTGGTGTAGGGAGCACTCCCGTACACAACTAGTGTTTGTACCGGGTACGTTAAACAGCACCTCTTACATCAACAGCATCATTCATCCCGTTGTTGTGCCATTTGTAAGGAAGGTCCATCGTGGTGTTTTCCTGCAAGATAACGCACGCCCACACACGGCACGTGCAACGCAACATGCACTTCAGGGTGTGAGACAACTTCCATGGCCTGCACGTTCACCGGATTTGTCCCCCATTGAGCACGTGTGGGATTTTATGAGACAACGACTTATCCGGTCTCCACGGCCAGCCAGGACCATCCCCGATTTACGCGTCCAGGTTGAGGATGCTTGGAACTCAATACCCCAAACTTACATCCAACATCTGTACGACAGACTCCATGCCAGAATTGCACAGTGTGACGCAGTTCATGGCGGTTCAACCTCGTACTAACCATGTTACATGGAAATGTTATTTTTCAGTTTACCAGCAAATACAGCTGTATTTTGCCATAATGTTTTGATCACGTCATCCTCTGTATTCCGTTATGCTGTATAAATTTCGTTGGTATCAGACGTCTCCTTCTTGGTGTTCTTTTTTCACTTTCCGCCAGTGTATGTTACAAATACGTAGCACTGAAACATTGAGACTTTTCAGATACGTTACGGAATGTAACAGTAATGTTTCAGAAACCTTACGGTTACGTCAAAATGTCCGCAAACGTAACAGTACTTTGAAACATAACCGATACGTTACAGTGAAAGGTCTTCGTAACTTCAACACTTCATGTTACTGTTACGTATTTGAAAGATATTTGTAACTTCGTTACATTACTGTTACGTATTTGAAAGATGTTTGTGACATCATATTTGTGTTACGTGATAATAGGGGGTTTCTGTAAAAAGGAAGCCGTCCACGTGCTGCCTCAAGGACGCATGTGATCGATTCCTGGTTAATTATGACGTCAGTCGCAGCCATTTTTTCCCCACGGGATCTTCCCGACCATCTTTTGTTCGCTATTTTCTCTTTGTGTTTAACCATAACATTTTGTGTGCCACGTGGTCCTACCGAACATGTTTTGTTCGCCAATTTATTTTTTACCTCCCACATGGTCTCACCGATATCTTTTGTACGCCATTCTGTTTTTTCCCATCAGAAAATTGTACGGTGTGACGTCACGACGCTAGGGAAATTTTCTTTCCAAGGAAATACAAATCCTTGATTACGCCAGGTTCGAACCCCTGTCCAGCGGGTTTCTAGGCAGATGTACTATCCCACTCGGGCATGGGATGCCTCGCGCTTACAGCATTCTATAGGAACTAACGAGAAGGCCAATGCTCTGCTTTGCGAATACGTTATTTAATAGAAATGCATTATTTTTTCCATACATCATTTTATGTTTCTGTAGGATGACTTAAATTGTTTCATGTTTAATCAACGAAATGTACCTTTTAATGCATATCTTACACCATTTTTTTTTCTCAAAACTTGCGTAGTCGTTAAACTTCTCAATATATCAACATTATTTTTTTTTCTACCTTTACAAACTGACAACTACTTTTATTGAGACTTTTTTTTTATTCAAAACCAACAAACGTACAAAGTTCTTATACACTGGCGTGCAAAACTTAAGGACGGACACTAGTGTACACTAACTAGCTAACTCCGGGTACGGAGAAGTGGCCACAGAAGAACTGGCCACATTGGAATTTCATTGCCATAAAATTGCTCTGCATAAACACATTTCGTGTGGCTATATTCCCCACTACTTGAGCAACTATTGTTCATAAAATATTTTTTTTAATATTTCATTTTCTGCAAGAAATTTAGACATTTCCATGATTTTCGGGTCAAATTTTGAAGGGGCCGTATAAAAATTGCGTTTTGGACTACTCCGCGGCTACGTCTCCTGAGATTGGTTATCTGACACACATAATATTTCCGAAATTTCTTGTTTACGATATTTTTCAAGGTTTATAAAGTACAGCCAAACAAATTCTCTGCGGGTATATGCAAACCCAGGAAACTTATTTGGGGGAGGAGGGAGATTGCTTAAAACCTAGAATATGAAATATAAAGAATTTCTGGTCCCATCGAGAGATTTTCAGCATTTGCAAGCTACAACTGAACAAATTATCTGCAGGCGCCTACCCAGGAAACCTGTCGGGGTTATACCAAAAGTGTAGAATATAAAGAATTTCTCGTCCGATCGGGAGATTTTCAGTATTTACAACCAGAAATACTTTGTTTTACATTATATTTTAGGTATTATCCCCCCCCCCCCCCCCGAGATTTCCTGAGTCAGCACATGCCCTCAGAGAGTTTCTTTGAGATGTAGGTTGTAAATGCTGAAAATTTCCCAGTCGGGCCAGAAATTCTTTATATTTTACACTGTTGGTATAACTCTTTCATCCCCTCGACAGGTTTGCAGAGGAGGCACACGCCCTCAGATAATGTGTCGAGTTATAGCTTGTGAATGCTGAAATTCTCCCGATCGGAGCAGAAATTCTTTGTATTTTATACTTTTGGTGTTACCCCCCCCCCCCCCGCAGCAGGTTTGCAGAGTAGGCACATGCCCTCAGATGATGTGTCGAGTTATAGCTTATAAATGCTGAAAATCTTCCGATCGGACCAGAAATTCTTTATACACTGACGGAAAAAAAATCCCAACACCACGAAAAAATATATGGCGGCAATACATTTGTATAGGTAACATATTTAATCGATTAAGGTTTCAAGATCACAGCTTAATGTAAGCGCGAGAAGAGCCATTTTAAATGTGAAATGCTGGTACAATAATAACCGGTGTAACCGCCAGAATATTGAATGCAAGCATGCAAACGTTCATGCATTGTGCCGTACAGGTGCTGGATGTCAGTTTGTGGGATGGAGTTCCATGCCTCTTGCACTTGGTCGGTCAATACAGAGACGGTTAATGCTGGTTGGGGATGACGCTGGAGTTGTCGTCCAATGATGCCCCATACGTGCTCGATTGGAGAAAGATCTGGTGATCTAGCAGGCCACGGCAACATGTCGACACTCTGTAGAGCATGTTGGGTTACAACAGCGGTATGCGGGCGAGCGTTATCCTGTTGGAAAACACCCTCTGGAATGCTGTTCATGAATGGTAGCACAACAGGTTGAATCACCGGACCGACGTACAACTGTGCCGTCAGGGTGCGTGGGATAACCACGAGAGTGCTCCTGCTGTCATAGGAAATTGCTCCCCAGACCATAACTCCAGGTGTAGGTCCGGTGTATCTCGGCCGCAGACAGGTTGGTTGCAGGCGCTCACCTGGCCTCTTTCTAACCAACACACGGCCATCACTGGCACCCAGGCAGAACCGGCTTTCATCAGAAAACACAACAGATCTCCACTCCGTCCTCCAATGAGCTCTAGCTTGACACCACTGACGTCGCAAACGGCAGTGGTTTGGAGTAAGTGGAATGCACGCTACAGGGCATCTGGTTCGTAGCTGTCCTTCCAGTAACCGATTTGTAACAGATCGGTGTGTCACTGTGGTGGCAACTGCAGCTCGAATTGCTGCCGCAGACGCAGTACGATGCGCCACGGCCATACGCTGTACATGGCAGTCTTCCCTCTCAGTAGTGCCCCGTGGTTGGCCGGAACCCTGTCTTCTTGAGGCAGTACCTTCCCTTGACCACCGCTGCCAACAATCATGCACAGTGGCTACATTCCTGCCAAGTCGTTCTGCAATATGGCGGAAAGAAAATCCACCTTCTCGTAGCCCTGTTACACGACCTTGTTCAAACTCCGTGAGCTGTTGATAACGGCTTCTTCGTCTTCTTAAAGGCATTCTTGACTAACATCAACACCCTACGTCGATTCTCAACGATAACTAACGCTCACGAACGTTACAGCGCGTATTTACAGCAAACCTACTTTGCATGTTCCAAAGGGGCGCTACTAGCGCCACACGTATGCGCCGAGCGCGAAATTTGCATAGACGTCATCTTACGGATGTACTCCCACCGCCTACCAACTGTCGTTTATCTAACACAACCCCTTCTTGGTGTTGGGATTTTTTTTTTCCGTCAGTGTATTTTACACTTTTGGTATTGACCCCCTCCCCCTCCCCCGACAGGTTTGCTGGGTAGGTACATGCCCTCAGATAATTTGTAGGCTTGTAGTTTGTAAACCCTATAATCTTGTGTTGGGTTGTAAATCACAAACATTTTTATAAAGAATTACATTAATAATCGCAATTCAGAAAAGAAATTACGGAAATTTTATATGACTCAGACAACCAACCTCTGGGGGTCGTGGCCACGAAGCGGTCAAAAATGCAATTTTTACACGGCCCCTTAAAATTTTTGTGGCCACTTCTCCTACACCCGGCTAACTCGAGTACAACAGTATCACGAAAGAATATCCCAGTAGCACATGGAACGACTACGAGAGTGCTTCGATAAAATGGCAGAAATGCACGCCGTTGCCAAATCAAAAATCTTAAATACCGCCGGAATGTAACATCAAGGTAGCAATAATGCACAATGGAAACTATAAAGCAGTAGTATCGGTGAATGCTATTTTTAACGTAACCGTGAAGTACAAAGAGTTATATTTCAAAATAGACGTTGCTGAAACGTAATTGTAAGATATCTCTGAAAGTGTAACGAAAATGAGAGATTGTAACATTACTGATACATATGTGAAACGTTTTGTGCTGTATGGGTAACAACGAGTATTTACCAGTAGCTGCAGGTAGAATATGAAGAAAATTAATTTGTGCACCAAAGCTATTAAATTGAAAACAAATGCCGTTTCTTGCACGATACACGTTAATGATAAAAAAGCTATACACAATTGAAATAAATAAAAGTTTAAGACCTTACCACACCACAAGGGTGTCATCCTCAGAATCAATGCAGCGGTGAGCATAGAAGTGAGAGACCTATTTATAAACTTTAATTAAACAAGCAGCGGTTAATGCGCATGTCCAATATCGGTAAAGTTCAAATCAAGTTCAGTGGGTAAAAACATAGTTGGTGGACGTGACCTGACCCAGAAGTGTTTTCCAAGGAAGAGAGACAGACACATTTGCCATTGACGAGTATGTGAATATTTTCGGAGAAAAGTGTTGATCGACGATTCTTGGGAGTATCCAGGATAATGGTATCATTCATACATGGTAGGTAAGAACCATTTGAACAAAGTCTCGACAAAGATGTAACACAAGAATGCGTTCTAAGATTATATTGATGTTCATTAATGCGGCCCCCAAAATTACGTATGGTAGAGTCCCCATAACATAAATCGGGCTCAGCAAGGTTTCTTGATTTTAGTGGAACCAAATAAACACCTTGCCGGTTCACACATTCAACACAATCTCTATCCTGTTTGATAATGCTAAATAAAGTACGAGACATTACACCAAATTTGAGTTTGTATTTATTACATATTTTCTTTAAAATATTAAATACAGATGGTACATATGAAATGGATCCCACAAATCGATAGTCACATTTATCTACAAGCAAAGTTGTCTGCGGTCGGCCAATTAATTTCTTTATAATCAAGAGATCAATCATGTGCCAACGGTAACCAAAAGACAAGGCAAACTGTAACGTATACTCTAGATTCACTTTCCTTTTGATTTTTAGTATCTCTGGTTATTTTATTTTACTATGTAAATTATCTTCTTACTGAACGAGATGTTATTTCTCCCGCTGAATGAGATCTGGCAATGAGTGTAAGTCATGACGTGGTGATAGCCAGTATAAATAGGCGCGTTCAACGATACGAGAGAGAGCTTTTTGTTGATGTGCGTAGGGAGAGCTTCGTTCATGTGAGTAGAGCTACGTTCTATGTGATTAGGTTTTTTCTTCATTATTGTGATACGATTAATGTGACTAGTGTGTGTGTTGGAGGATACCAGGACTTTCTCTGAATAAAGCTTGTGTTGTAAGTACGTTTTTCTCAGTTCATAGTTTTGTCAGATCTCTGTCTGGCTGTTAGGTTTATTTCATTAGTTGTTATTATTAACAACCAGCATTAAGACTTTATTCATCTTAATTACTACTACAACATTACTAGCAGTTAAAAGCTTGTTCATTATTTTTACTACACTACTAGCAGGAAAGTTTATTCATGATATAATTAATAACACAACAAGCATTAGAAGAAGCTTAGTAGAAGAAAGCTGAATTCATTATAAAACTGTTTAACTTAATCCTAGCCAACTCCTGGTCCCGGAGATCCTGTGTGGAGGAGTGGGTAAATGCGCGATTAATAAGTAAATCAAAAGCAGCGCGATTTATAATTTTATAAGTGCAATGCGCAATTTATAAGGAAATCGAAGAAATTTTATTTTCAGTTTAATGGTTCCATTTATCCACAGCCGGCAGGTGCCCCTTTTGGGGCCCCCTGTCTCCCTTACTTGCCTAGGTTTTGCTACAGGACTCAGAGGATACCCTCATTCCTGTTTCCCCCATAAAAACCACTTCTTTATGTCAGGTACGTCAACGACGTATTGGCTATTTGGCCTTCAGGTTTTGATGACCTTAATTCTTTTGCTAATTTACAAACTTCACGACATCCTTCTATTAAGTTTGAGGTTGAGTTTGAGAATTCAGGTATTTTGCCTTTCCCCGCCTTTTGTCTCTTTCGCGATCCTACCGATAACTCCTTGCCATTTTCTGTTTACCGCAAACCCACTTTTTCCGTCTGCTACGTTTATACCTTTTACTTCTTTTCATCCAATGTCGCAAAAATTATCTGCTTTTCATATCCTTATTAATCACGCATTTACACACTCCTCCACTAGTGGACGAAGTGGCACAGAGCTACAGCCGGTATGGTGTCGATCATAGATCCACTTAGTATAAATAGGAGATTTCGAAATAAATAAATACCATTCCATATATTTTTTTGGTATTAAAAAATTAATGTTTATAATATTAGAAAAAATAATGTAATAAATCTAATAATTAGAAAAAAACCTTCATTGAAGGGTTTGTGGTCTCTTTCAGTTTCAGCTTAATTTCCAACATTTATTAAATTGCACTCTCTGGATTATTGGACCACTGCACAAATAAATCAATAAATTAAATTCTAAACATATTTTTACCTGAAAGCACCTGTTCAGCATCTTTACGCTCTTTTTCTAACTTCCCATTCTTTAACCAAGATTTTAAATTGAAAGCCGTTCTGCTACACTAAAACTGAAATGATAGATGTGCGCACATGCAAAGGATGATCATCAGCTTTGAATCCTGCAACTAATCTAGCAGCAGGTCAAACAAAGCTCAAATTCCTTGCAAATGCCTTTTTCAGTCAGCAAACTCAACAACATGTGGATTAAGCTGGACCCATTTAAGGAGGAACTAGGTAGAAGAGAGAAGTGTTGTTAGGGAGAGAGAAAATTAGATTAGCAATTTAGATCAGATCATATGCAGAGGATTTTAGGAAGGGAGTGTCTGACCCCAGTTCTTAAACAACCCTTAGAAATAGGAAGCTAGGAGATTTGGGCTAGAGTGCCCGCTATGAAAGTGAAACCGACGCGAATTAGAAAGGGGTAAGAAGACGCCCTTATTTATTACCGGGGGGACAGTACCCGGTGCCCGATGGCTTAACGTGCCGATCCAACGCACGGCGGGTATTTAGTGGTTCGAGCGTTCGTACCTGCCTGGGATCGAACCCGAGGTCTTCTCTGTGGCAGTCACGAACGTTGACCACTAGGCCACCCGCGGCCCAGATTAGCCATTTAATCCCCTTATTTCGCTTTTATATCGCCCCACGCGACACCCCGCCCATAACGGTGAGCAATCCACAGACTCCAGTCCTGTGCTGAAAATGGGTTTTCACTAGAAAATATCTGAAAAGTCAGGATTCCGGGAAGTCCCGCTGTTGAGATACCCTCCTTGCCACACCTGAGGTTATCGTCACGCCGATTAAGCCTTGTATCTTTCACTTCTCCGCAAATGAAAAACTAAATGAAGTGTTTTTCCTGTGAGATGTACTGTTTCACTTTTCACCCCCCCCCCCCCCCCTTTTGGTATTAACAAACTTCTGACACCATGCTTCTGCTTCCTACGTCTTTTCAGTCCGAGCTGCTAATCATTTATCAATTTTATCCGTTAAAAATGTCATTTGCCGATTTTTGTGTTAAAATTTGTGCTTTCATCCTAATTTCTTTACGTAGTTTGTGACAGGTTCATAATTTATTACATACCAGGATGGTAAGTAATGTTTTTTTAATTGCTGGTATGCTCACTTCTATTTTTGTTAACTACCGGTATGCCATACAGGCCCACACCGTCCCACTTCGAACACTGTTCTCCACACAGGAACTCCGGGACCAGGAGTTGGCCAGGGTTAAACAGTTTGCCTTGTCTTTTGGTTACCGTTGTCACATAATTGATCGCTTGTTTGTAAAGAAATTAAATGGTCGACTGCAGAGAACTTTGCTTGCATATAAATTTGACTATCGATTTGTGGGATCCATTCCATATAAACCATCTGTATCTAATATCTTAACGAACATGTGTAATACGTACAAACTCAAATTTGTTGTAATGTCTCGCACTTTATATAACATTGTCAAACAGAATAGAGATTGTGTTGAATGTGTGAACCGGCACGATATATATTTGGTTCCATTAAAATCTACTAACCCTGCTGAGCCCGATTTATGTTATGTGGGCTCTACCATACGTAATTTGGGGCGCCGCATTAATGAACATCAATATAATCTTAGAACGCATTCTGGTGTTACATCATATAACGAAGTAAATTTCTCCGTCATTTTTGTCCACACCGGGGCTCGAACCCGGGTCCCCTCATTCCGGAATAAGTCGTTCTACCAATTGAGCTACACGGATGTTCGTTCTGACTGCTATCTGCCTTTATGTCGTGTGCGTCCTGCTGGGCAGGCACGTCACATCTCCCCCTCCGACAGAGGGCCGGGGACATGGCCCACGGGTCAGTCGTGACCATGAGTCGTTGCAGGCAGCCATCCGCTGTAGAACGTGCACCTGAAAACTCCCAGTCAATCTGGTGTGTGGAATGCAACGTCACACACATTTATTTTCTGAAGCGCTGGAGAAGGGATTCTCTCATTTTTCCTCTCTCGTGGTGTGGAAATAACATCACACCATTGCGAGATCTTGAACGGCCGGATCATCCGGAAAGTTTGGGTGCCATTATAACGAAGTAAATTTCTCCGTCATTTTTGTCCACGCCGGGCCTCGAACCCGGGTCCCCTCATTCCGGAATAAGTTTCTCTACCAATTGAGCTACGCGGACGTTCGTTCTGACTGCTATCTGCCTTTATGTCGTGTGCGTCCTGCTGGGCAGACACGTCACAATCTTTTGCCAGACTTTGTTTAAATGGTTCTTAACCTACCATGTCGGAATGATACACTGCTGGACAATTGCTAAGGACGAATCATAAACGGCTATATAGCGCATAAAAAAGTAAGTGTGGTTGGATGCCAAGTGAAATAAAATAATGTCAGAATGCCAGGACATTACAAGAAAGACAATTTATTGTGCTCTGAAATCCAGAAGGCTTTGGAACGTGTTCAAGGGACAAACAGGCCATTTTGTGCAGAATACGTAAACGTGAAAAAAATGCAATTACCGTCAGCAGGCGTTCCGGCGTAAGATGTCAATACGGGATATGGCCACCATGGAGGGCGATGCAAGATTCCACACGTCGTGTCATGCTTTGCACAACATTATCAAGCACTGTTGGGGTAATTTATCCCATTCCTCTGTCAGTGCACGGATGAGGGTGTCATTGTTTATTGGAGGGCATTGGCGACCAGCAAGACTCCTCCCCAAAGCATCCCACACATTTTCAATGGGATATAGATCTGGAGAACGTGCTGGCCATACGAGGCGTTGAATATCCTCGCTCTCAAGACACTCCTGGACAGCGACTGTTCGATGACATGTTGCGTTGTCGTCCATGAAAGTGAATCTATCACCGACAGCACCACGAAACATGCGAACATGAGGTAGCAGAAAATCATTAATGTATCGTTGGCCAGTCATAGTCCCAGTTGGAAGCACATAGAGGGACGTACGGCCATTGATCATGATGCCAGCCCATACCATGACACTACATGTCGGATATCGGTCCCTTTCCTGTATGTTTGTATGTTTGCTGGACAACATACAGTACCACTATCACGCCAGATCAGTTGTCGTTGACAATCAGACGATAGACTGTATGTACTCTCATCTGTGAAGAGGACAGCAGACCAGTCGTTATCAGTTCAATTGCGATGTTGATGGCACTATTGCCAACGGGCGGTACGGTGACGTCTGGACAATGGGATGCACACAACAGGACGGCGGGCGTATAGCCCTCCTTTATTTAAACGTCTGGCGACAGTTTTTCGGGAGATCCGCTTGCCAGTAGCAGCCATAAACTGATTTGCTACCTCACTAGCTGTGCTGCGCCGGTGTCTTTTTGTTGATAGCACTATGTACCGATCTTCTGCAGGTGTCGTACTGTGAACATGACCTGCCCCGTGACGTTTGCTACACTCTCCATTTGTTTGAAATGATTTCCAAAGCCTTGAAACAACACTGTGGCTGACGTCGAACTCCCTGGCAACATCTGTTATTTTTCGCCCTTCTTCAATCTTGCCAATAATACGGCCACGCGTAAAATCATCTAGGTGATGTTGGGAAGACATACTGAAAATTGCAAGTTCGTCAATTGATTCTTTCTCTTTCAACTTTGCATTTGAACAACAACGGTCAATACGCGTCAAATCCTTTATATCTCTTATCAGCGCTATGACGTCACGAACAAGATCGGCAATCCACAATTTGCATACGCACAACACGTCTTACTGTATCCCGCACTTATGCTAATTTCCACATTTTCCTGCCTTCCATTTTATGGTTGCTATTGGCATCCGTCCTTAGCAATTGTCCGGCAGTGTACTATTATCTTGGATTCTCCCAGGAATCGTCGATCAGCACTTTTCTCCGAAAATATTCACATACTCGTCAATGGCGAATGATGTTGCAACGATGAACCCCCAGTGTTTGTCCCTCTTCCTTGGAAAACACTTCAGGGTCATGTCACGTCCACCAACTATGTTTTTACCCACTGAACTTGATTTGAACTTTACCGATATTGCACATGCGCATTAACCGCTACTTGTTTCATTAAAGTATATAAATAGGTCTCTCACTTCTATGTTCACTGCTGCATTGTTCTGATGATCACACCTTTGTGGTGTGGTAAGGTCTTAAGCTTTAATTTATTTTAATTGTATATAGCTTTTTTTATCATTAAAGTGTATCGTGCAAGAGACGGCATTTGTTTTCAATTTAATAGCTTTGCCTTTATTAGTCTAAATAAAACAAACTCATTATTCTGTTTGCGAAACTATAAGCGGTGATATTCGCTATGAAAACTGTAAAACATATATCGTCTGGAGCACGTTTACACCGAACGGTAGCTTGTTTTGGTGTACAGTTGTAGAGCACTCAAAGCTAGAAGTGGCTGCCAAATGTCTAGTTCTTGTTTCCGTGTCGGAATTGCTGCACAGATTATTAAAACAGCAGCAACACACTGAGGAAAACATTTTCTTCCACTTTGACGGTGTAACAAGTAAATTTATGGTACTAAACTGATTAGGAAAATTTGAGTGTAAAACTTTTCGACTTTTTATATCAAATTCGTCTCAAAGACCATACATAGTCTTTCTGTGTTATTTTCACTTCAACGGTCGGCAAGTTTAAAATCAGTTATGTGTTTGCAGAGACTGTTATCGGTAATAATTGTTGAATTGGCACTAAGTTCGTGTTACTGCTGTTATAATCATGTAGGCAGAAATTCCGACAGGAAAGGAACAACCAGATGTTTGGCAGCTGCAATTTACTGCACGCGCGAGAGCTCTTCCCTTATTCGCTTTGAGCGCTCCATAGCTATACCGCGAAACAAGCTACCGTTAGCCGCAAACGGGCTCCAGACGATATAGTTTTTATAATTTTCATCGCGAATGTCTCCGTCAGTTCTGCAAACAGAATGACGGGTTGTTTTTTGTTGTTGTTTTGGTCTAATTAGGGCATTGCGCAATGGTTTTTCGGTTGAACTTATTTTTTTCAGCGATGGCTATATAAATTTTTATTATTTTTTATTTTGATGCGATTGCTACCCCATGTCATAAATCTAAATCCTTTTAAGTTTTTTTTCAATTGAAAGCGTGTATCTGTGATCAACCGTTGAAGAGATAAAAGCTTGCTGCAATCTTTTGAAACACCCGGTATGAAAAATTACTATAAGAGATTCCTCGAAATTCCCGGATGGCGCAATAGTCTAAGCGATAGTTCTGATCATTAGTAAGAGATGAATACGGATTTGAATCCCGTGAGGCATGGATGTTGTGTTTGTCTTACGGCGCTGGCTCTCTCCCTTGACTGGAACCAGTGGCCCTAAGTTAGGGACGGGTGACTGCTTATAGCCCACTGAGTTGCTCACGTTATTTGTTAAACCTCCAATCAGAAAAATAAGAAATACCGAATTGGAATACGTCCTTCAACATGATAAAATTTCAAGTGCTGCTCGTTTGCGCTAAGAACCAGATTTGCGTATAAACTCTAACTAATTGAAATTAGCAGGTCGGAGGGGATGACTTCATTTCTTCAACACACATTCTATGAAAAATTAGGGGGGGAGGAATCATCTAGCAAACGTATTGTGTTTTAAGACAATATGACAAAAAGAAAATGTATATGGTAAAATTTTAACATGCACCCTTTACGTTCAAAATCAGCTGGCCGAGAATGGTCTGAGTCACGTCCGAGATGGAACCTGGGTTCGAGTCCCTGATGAGGGTTGAGTTTCGTTTGCTCTGTCCCCTCCCTGGAACCAGCGGCCCTCCCAGATGAGGCATATGTTCCGCTGGCTCTATTCCCTTCCTGGAACCGGTGGCCCTCCCTGATGAGGCGTGGCTTTCGTTGGCTCTGTTCCCTGCCTGCGTAGCCGAAGACCTAGACGGCTCCTTATGCTCAGTGCACATCATCGCCAACAGCGCATGAAATGGGCCCTAGATAATCGAAATTGCACCATGGATGATTGGAAGAAAGGGGCCTGGTCTAACGAATCAAGATTTCTGATGCATCACTTAGACGGCCGAGCGCAGATACGCCGATTACCAACGGAGGCTGAGGTTATGGCACCTGGATGCATCGTTGTGAAAAAACAGGCTGGCTACGGAGGTGTTATGCTCTGGGCTATGTTTTCTTGGGGTACTTTAGGCCCCATTATCCCAATAGCACAATCCCTGACAGCTGTCAGGTATCTGAACATCGTTGCGGACCAAGTTCACCCATTCATGGCAACTGTGTTCCCTGTTGGGATTGGCTATTACCAACTGGATAATACGCCATGCCACACTACCAGAATTGTCAAGGAGTGATTCGAGGAACATGCTGGTGACTTTCTGCTATTGCCCTGGCCTCCAAATTCACCTGACATGAGCTCAATCGAACATTTGTGGTTCGACTTGGAAAACTGGGTTCGCGCTAAATCACCACCACCCCGAAATGTAGGGGAACTGGAGGACCTGCTGTGGACATTATGACCAGATACCCCAGGATACCTATCCCCACCTCATCGAATCGATGCCTTACCGAGTGGCCGCTGTTTTGAGGGCTAAAGGGGATACTACAGCTTATTAGGTATAGGTGGTCATAATGTAATGGCTTTCTGGTGTATAAACCATTTGGAGTTTAAAATTCAGAAGACAGAACTAGGTTTGAAATAACGTAAACATAATACAAACACGTGAATTTGGGATTGGTAACTAAGTGGCCTAAAGTTCACTTAGTATAATATAGGGAAGATATCAAGTTGTCATATTTCTTTGTCTCGAGGTTAGTGCTTGTAGATGACGGAACTCCACGGTGATAGCAGCTCTGAAGATACACCCTCATTGCAGAAATCAGGCCATAACATCTGTAGTCTCTCTGATCGCAGTTTCCCTGAAAGTTGTGAATGGGGCCACCAGTTCCCTTTCTTTCCGCAGTGGAACTGCTGCTTTGTACAATACATACTTCTTTTGCTAAAGCAGTTGTTCATCTCCCCTCTCGTATGTCTCTCATATGCTCCTTATGTCGCACACATAGCGATCTTTTCGTCCTGCCGACGTAAGACTTATGCTGTTTTTGCTACATTACCTGTATAACCACACAAACATTAGACTCACGTAATGACCATCGCAAATTCACGCGATTGTATTCTTTATTGCATGGGCCTGCGTAGCCGAAGGCCCGGTTGGGGTCTTCGACTACGCAGGCCCATGCGCAGAAGGCTGCGATGAACTGTGTGCTGTGACGCATTGTCCTGATCACCACTGTCGTAGTTGTGGGCGATTTGTCGCACTGTGGCCATGTGGTCAATACTAGACAGTCTCCGCTCCCCTCTGGCATCAATGAGCTGCGGACCACACACTGCTGGACGACGGTATGTCGTTTGGCCATCTGTGCACCACTTTTGATACGTACTCACTACAGCGGCACGTGAACAACCCAGAAGCCGCGCCATTTCCGAGATCGTAGTTCCGATGCGCCGTGCCATCACAATTTGTCCTTTATCAAACTCCGATAAATTGGCAGCTTTCCCCATTCTGACTCGGAACGCTGAACTAACCGAAAGCCGGTCCTCGGATTGCATATATACTGCTCTGTGAACCTCATCTGTGTCACCGTTCGGTTTCCAGGCGCGCTCATTTCTCTAGGCTGGGGGTGGTCAGAATGTAATGGCTCATCGGTATGTTTGTCTAATGTAACCTGCCTTGATAAATAGCATCCCGCTGGCAGGCGAAAACCTCGGCGAATTAAAATCTTTGTTACTACACCAATTATGGATTTATGAAACTTTACTGTCTTTTTAATTATAAAAGTGATGATTAATCGTTTGTGTGCATGAATTGCGGCAGTCATTTTTCTTGCGTGATCACTAGAAATCCGACGCCATCAGCCAAACCTATGCCAGTCTTTTTCTGCGTTCCACGAAGTCAGAGGTATAGGTGTTTTGTTCTATACGTTTTTTAATGAGCAGGGGGAATGGTTGAAAGACGCAAGGGCTTGTGTGGCTTCGGTCGAGTCGTCAAAAGGTAGCAGCGTCCCAGAAAGGCATATTTTTTTGGCGCGGAAACGCGAAGCTCCAGACCAGGTGGGACTCTGAGGGAAAAGATTCACGGTGAGATCTCTCGGCTTAGGAGCACATAGATTTTTTTTTGATTGGAGGTTTAACGACCACCGTGAGCAACTCAATGGGCCATAAGCAGTCGCCTGTCCCTAATTTAGGGTCACTGGTTCCAGGGAAGAGAGAGAGCCATGGCCGTAAGACAAACACAACATCCATGCCTCACCGGGATTTTTTTTGATTGGAAGTTTAACGACCACCGTGAGCAACTCAATGGGCTATAAGCAGTCGCCCGTCCCTAATTTAGGGTCACTGGTTCCAGGGAAGGGAGAGAGCCAGTGTCGTAAGACAAACACAACATCCATGCTTCACCGGGATTTTTTTTTATTGGAGGTTTAACGACCACCGTGAGCAACTCAATGGGCTATAAGCAGTCGCCCGTCCTTAATTTAGGGTCACTGGTTCCAGGGAAGGGAGAGAGCCAGTGCTGTAAGACAAACACAACATCCATGCCTCACCGGAATTCGAACCCGGACCCCGTTCGGACGAATGATCAGAGGCCATCGCTTAGACCACTGCGCCACCGGGGCGGCCACCGGGATTCGAACCCGGACCCCTTACGGACGAATGATCAGAGGCCATCGCTTAGACCACTGCGCCACCGGCGCGGCACATAGATTTCAGCTTGAGAAATCGCTATGTCGTCGACGGGAAGGATAGGATGATCGCCCAGAGATCCAATGATTTCGGATACAATAAACTGTTAATGTTTTAAGGTAAAAGTCTCTTTGATCCAACTGCGGATTGCATGACCTCAATACCAGATCCTATATAAAAAAAGTGAGGTAGGATAATTCCAAATTTCACCAATAATGAACCTTAACAGAGGTATGATAGGGCATCATGCAAAACTGCTTTTAGTTAGAACTCCTCGCCTCTTACTGCATCATCTTTGCGTCAGGCTGCGAACATTGACCCAAAATGCCGACGGTTTTTAAGGCCTTTCTGACGTTTGGCAAAACGGCCGTTCACGAAGGTGAAGAATAAGTCAGACTGTTACGTCGCTGGTATTTTCCCCTTTCAATATGTATTAATTACAGTAGTGTTGCCACTACAAAAAAAATGTTCATCACAAATTTAAATGCTTCTTGTGTCTGCGTTTCGTATCAATATAATGAACTGTAATAACTTATTTCAACCAGAAATGAATGCTAGTCGTAATGATATTTTTCGATACTTCGCGTTTTCAAACATTCCAGCTTCATTCTTGATCTCAAAAGTCGTGTGACAATTGTATATATTAAGAGATACAACGTGGTTTGTCACAAATATTTTTCATTATGATGAAGCTAGGTCAATACCCAGCGAAACCATGGTCGACTTGAAAAAATAAATATTTGTAACAAACCACGTTGTATTCTCTTAATATATATATATCCCAGCTTTATTTCTACATGAATGGCAAAGCTGTAGTTTGTTTCAAATAATGCACGAATATTTTGTAATCTATTGTTCTGACGCTTTTTCAGCCAGTTTTCTGCACATTTTAATTTCAACATTTTTGTTGTTACTTGTTTTCCGCACTCTCGATGCTTCAGTGATTGTATCGTTTACTCTGACAGTCTACTAAAAGAATTTTTACTCATCGTGATGTTTACTTAGCTTCGAAAAAGTATTCTTTAGTTTCAAACGAAAGTTGCAACTTCGAAACACATTGATAGGGTTTTTTGTCTTCTTTAGAATTTAATATTTCATATGTTAATTTCCCTTCTTCTTTAAAATGCTGAGCGCGAACGAAGTACTAAAATATTAAGTTGTTTATAAGGTTGCGGCCAAGATGCACCATCAGCATCTTCCTTTTCCAAGTAAACAACTCTGATCCTGGACTACTCCCGGGAGGATGTCTCGGGAGGAATGAATTATGCTTTTTAATGTAAATGTTAATCGACTCGTAAGCTTGAAGCACTAGTTGCACATTCAAAAAAAATGACAGAAAAGCGTGTTGCAACACATTATATTTAATTTTATTATCTGAAGAATGTATAACAGGATTTTTATTCATACACCAAGAGCACAGAGACTTTCACAATGTGTTCTTTTTCATTTATCGATGCTGTAACTTAAACAAGTTTAAATTACCCTTGAGAAACTATAGGGATTCAGGATTGCTCATAAACACTTTTTTAACTTTATTTTATTTACGCTGGGTTTTTTTTTTCATTCGATGTAGCTACGTTATCTTAATGGGCAAGCATGTTTATTCGGTAGTTTTATAAGACGAGAACTCTTATTTATTTTTAACCCTTTGAGGACAGAATATTTTAAAATCCGTATGCTCCCTTAGCGAGACGTCTTCTGCTTTAAAAACACTACATTTAACTTTACTAAATTGCATCTTTTATTTAACTTTTAAGATCCTCATATTTTATAAATTTCAATCCTTTTTTTTTTTTTTGCTGTTAATTTTAAAAGGAACACAGCGGCATATTGTTAACGTAGTACGAGCGATCTCAAGACACTTCATATCAGTAATTTTCTGTAACAATAATTTGAACTGTTGACATGAGTGCCATTTTCTGTTGTTTTGTGTGTGTGTTTTTTTTTACAATAAACAGTTTGCCAAAAATGCAATGTTCATTTTCCCTCGGTACGCTGCGTTGTTGCTATTTATTTAACACCGACAAATTTTAGCCTGATAGCGTTTCAGCGTTGTCTTACCGTCGAATTACGGTACAAAATTTAATATTTATCAATTACCAATCAATTATTCAAGAAAAAACTAAAGTATTTGCGCGAAATTTGCTTGTAATTGTGAAATGAAGGTAGGTACGTAGCGCACCGGGCGTGTTTTGCTCTTTCAAAGCACTGTTGAACAGTGGAGTCCAGTTGTTTTTAATAAAAACTAGCATGTATTTTAATCACCTCCGTAAAATAAAACACTTGCATCTCTTATTAAAAAGAAATTATAATGAAGCATCAAGAAACTAAATATTTTTGTTTCCATTCGAGTTATTTATTTAAAGCATCATAAATAGCCTACATCTTAACGTAGGCCAACTGAAAAGCAATACGAACAGTAAAGTAGCAAGCTATAGTGCTCATAGTTCTATTTAACCAGTTATAATGCCAGTGGGATGTAAGGTCAGGTGATGCGTAACATCACAGCCTCTCCTTGACAAATGTCAACCCCCGCCTTCTCGTGGTGCATCCTGTTCCTACTAAAGGGGCTCTGACGACCGCAAATAGCGGTATAACTATACCATCGGGATTAGAGGAAATACTATCCCATACTCACCAACCCGCTTGGCCAGCGTGGTGAGTTATGGCCAAACCCCTCCAAAATGACTCCACAACTTAAATCTTGGCCCTCAGTCTCCGGCAGCTGGAATGTACCTGGCCAAGGCAGCGGCCAGTGCGACATGAAGGCAGAGGGTGCTAAGAATCCCCGGAGGACCGGACTAGGCTGCCATCTGATGCTGACCTTGGCAACGTACAATGGACGCTCCCTATCTTCTGATTCAAGGCTTCTTGAATTGGAAGAGGAACTACAAAGGATCAAGTGGGACATCGTCGGGCTAAGTGAGGTAAGGAGAAAAGGAGAAGATCTCATCGAACTGAAAAGTGGACATCTCTTCTACTATCGTGGGACAGATACTGGCAGAACTAGTGGTGTTGGATTTATAATAAACAAGAAACTGAAGGATAAAGTTGTAGAAGTTGAAAGTTCCTCTGACAGAGCTGCACGGCTTGTTATCCAACTCTCGAAAAGATACCAGGCTCAGATTATTCAAACTTATGCACCCACCACAAGTCATCCTGAAGAAGAAATTGAAGAATTTTATGAGGAAATTTGTCATCTAAATAATAAAGGTAAGCAGCACTTGAAAATAATTATGGGAGATTTCAATGCAAAAATAGGGCAACGGCAACAGAATGAAACTTCAGTAGGTAAATTCGGTGACGGCAACAGAAACCAGCGTGGAAATACTCTCGTTGAGTTTGCAGAGGCAGAAGGGTTTTTCATCATGAACTCCTTCTTCAAGAAAAAGCCACACAGGAAATGGACATGGAGACATCCAATTGGGACGACAAGTGAAATTGATTTTATTATGTGTAACAAAAAATTCGTCATAGAAGACTGCAGTGTGCTAAACAAGTTCAACACTGGTAGTGACCATAGATTGGTGAGATGTAAGATGCACCTCAACACTAAACTTGAACGTGGCAAGCTCATAAGACAAACAAAATCTATTGACATAACCAACCTCAAAAAACACCATAATACCTTCAAGTTGGAACTGAAGAACAGGTTCTCTGCTTTAGAAGGCCTAACATCGGAAGAAGTGGACATCTCTGAAGTTAACAGAAAAGTAACCAAAGCTCTTATGGAAACAGCAACAAAATTAGCTGGGTCTAAGAACAAGTTGCATGTAAATAAATTATCAGGAAATACGAAAATGTTGATGCAAAAAGAAGAGAGATGAGGACAACTAAAGAAGATGTGACTTCCAAAGTGGAATATATAGAGCTATGCAAGACAGTACGAAAAAGTATCACTGAAGACGTAAGAAAATTCAACTGTGAACTAGTGAGGAAAGCAATTGAAAACAACCAAAGCCTAAAGATAGCAAAGGGACATCTCAGTAAGGGAAGAAAGCAGATTATGGCACTGAGAGAAAGAAGATGGTTCTGTAACAAGAAATAGAGGCGAAATTTTGACAAGAGTGAAAGATTTCTACTCCAAATTATATGAAAGGGATGATACATGCACTCCAGACATCATGAAAGATACCAGTACTAGAGTTCCTCCAGTCCTTCCAGCAGAAGTTGCACATGCAATCAAGAACATGAAGCGAGGAAAAGCTCCAGGAGAAGATGGAATTACTGTAGACATCATACAAGAAGCAAGTGGAGAAATCGAAACAGTACTCGCCCAAATTTTCACTCGATGCCTTAATGAAGGAAAGATTCCTGAGGATTGGAACACCGCTACAATGATCCTGCTACATAAGAAAGGTGACATTGAGGATCTCGGAAACTACAGACCTATCAGCCTCCTATCAGTAGTTTATAAAATCTTCACTAAAGTTCTTTCACACCGCTTGAAGGTAACACTGGACATGGCTCAACCGAGAGAACAAGCTGGATTCAGGAGTGGCTACAGCACAATAGATCATATCCATGTGCTGAGAGAGCTAATTGGAAGAGCGAGGGAATATGAACTTCCATTGTGCATGGCTTTTATCGATTATGAAAAAGCCTTTGATTCGGTGAAACCATCAGCAGTTACAATGGCTCTGAAAACCTGCGGTATTGAAGATGCATACATTAATATTATTAATAACATCTATGAAAATGCAAGTGCAAAGATTAGGCTGTTTGAAAATACAACACACATAAAAATTGGAAAGGGAGTGAGACAAGGTGACACCATATCTCCGAAGCTCTTTAATGCCACATTGGAGGGTGTTTTTCAGTCACTGAGCTGGGAAAACAAGGGGATAAAGATTAATGGAGATTATCTAACCCACCTTCGTTTTGCTGATGACGTAGTCATTTTTGCAACTAGCCCATCAGAGCTGCAGAGTATGATCCAGGAACTTGCTGACAAGAGTAAAGAAGTGGGATTAAAAATGAACTTTCAGAAGACAAAAGTGATGTTCAATGCTTTTACAAGAAATGAAGATTTATCGATTGATGGAGAAAAGCTGGAGATAACAGACACGTACGTTTATCTTGGACAGCAGATATCAAGTGAGGGTCACATTGATGAAGAAATTAATCGGCGTACAAAACTTGCCTGGAGAGCTTTTGGAAGAAACAGCATAATTTTCAAGAGCAATATGCCATTATGTCTTAAAAGAAAAGTGTTTGATCAATGCATCCTTCCAGTGCTTACGTATGGTGCAGAGACGTGGACCTTAACTAAAAGAGACATACAAAGGCTGCAGACAACTCAAAGAAGCATGGAGAGGTGCATACTTGGTGTAACCAGGAGAGATAAGAAGAGGAACTCGTGGATCCGAAAAATGACAAGAGTGGAAGACATCATGATCAGAGTTAAATCCCTGAAATGGCAATGGGCTGGACATACTGCCAGAAGGACAGATCATCGATGGACAGCCGAAATTTTAGATTGGATTCCAAGGGACAGGAAAAGACCCAGAAGAAGACCACATGGGAGATGGGTGGATGAAATTCGAAAGTATGCAGGGGTGACATGGAGGAGACTGGCACAAGACAGACCGTTGTGGAGGAAACTTGGGGAGACCTTCGTCCAGCAGTGGATTGATAATGGTTGACAATGATGATGATGATGAATGCCAGTATTTCTGAAGTGTTCATAACATTACTATTCAGCAGCTATAATGGTAATATTTCCTAAGTGCTTGTATCATTAATATGAACCAATTTGACTCTTTGCTAAAAAAGACTAAGCACCCGGAAGGAATCATCTAATCGAGATCAAAATTAGTATGTACAATGTACAGTCCGTCCCATATATATATATATATATGGAAACATAATTTTCTGAACAAAAACAGTTGTATGCAGTAAGCAACAAAGACTTCTAGCGGAACATTATGTATTATGACCAGCAAAATAACATACAAACGTCGAACGCTGGTGACAACATATTCTGAACATAATATTCTAGCTTTGTGAAATCAAACAATGTAACATTGTCCCAGAATTATATGGGAAAAAAAAGAAGAAGATTTCAATGGCAAACACAATTAATAATTAATTCACGCACAATAAGCTGAAATATGCGTTCTGGCATACTGTATATTAAATGATGCATAAACGCCCAAATTTTCACTCGATGCCTTAATGAAGGGAAGATTCCTGAGGATTGGAACAATGCTACAATGATCCTGCTACATAAAAAAGGTGACATTGAGGATCTCAGGAACTACAGACCTATCAGCCTCCTATCAGTGGTTTATAAAATCTTCACTAAAGTTCTTTCACACCGCTTGAAGGTAACACTGGACATGGCTCAACCGAGAGAACAAGCTGGATTCAGGAGTGGCTACAGCACAATAGATCATATCCATGTACTGAGAGAACTAATTGAAAGAGCGAGGGAATATGAACTTCCATTGTGCATGGCTTTTATCGATTATGAAAAAGCCTTTGATTCGGTGAAACCATCAGCAGTTACCACGGCTCTGAAATCCTGCGGTATTGAAGATGCATACATTAATATTATTAATAACATCTATGAAAATGCAAGTGCAAAGATTCGGCTGTTTGAAAATACAACACACATAAAAATTGGAAAGGGAGTGAGACAAGGTGACACCATATCTCCGAAGCTCTTTAATGCCACATTGGAAAATGTCTTTCAATCACTGAACTGGGAAAACAAAGGGATAAAGATTAATGGAGATTATCTAACCCACCTTCGTTTTGCTGATGACATAGTCATTTTTGCAACTACCCCATCAGAGCTGCAGAGTATGATCCAGGAACTTGCTGACAAGGGTAAAGAAGTGGGATTAAAAATGAACTTTCAGAAGACAAAAGTGATGTTCAATGCTTTTACAAGAAATGAAGATTTATCGATTGATGGAGAAAAACTGGAGATAACAGATACGTATGTTTATCTTGGACAGCAGATATCAAGTGAGGGTCACATTGATGAAGAAATTAATCGGCGTACAAAACTTGCCTGGAGAGCTTTTGGAAGAAACAGCATAATTTTCAAGAGCAATATGCCATTATGTCTTAAAAGAAAAGTGTTTGATCAATGCATCCTTCCAGTGCTTACGTATGGTGCAGAGACGTGGACCTTAACTAAAAGAGACATACAAAGGCTGCAGACAACTCAAACAAGCATGGAGAGGTGCATGCTTGGTATACCAGGAGAGATAAGAAGAGGAACTCGTGGATCCGAAAAATGACGAGAGTGGAAGACATCATGATCAGAGTTAAATCCCTGAAATGGCAATGGGCTGGACATACTGCCAGAAGGACAGACCATAGATGGACAGCCGAAATTTTAGATTGGATTCCAAGGGACAGGAAAAGACCCAGAAAAAGACCACATGGGAGATGGGTGGATGAAATTCGTAAATATGCGGGAGTGACATGGAGGAGACTGGCACAAGACAGACCGTTGTGGAGGAAACTTGGGGAGACCTTCGTCCAGCAGTGGATTGATAATGGTTGATGATGATGATGATGAACTGTACCGTCAATATTATGCCAACAGTTCAGGATTTCGGTTTCCAGATCTTTAATGCTTGGAAATTGCCGGTGATTGGCATAAACACTTCGAACCAGAATTCCCCAAAAATTTTTATTTGGGTTGAGATCCGGGCTGCGAGCTGGTCACGGCAGTAATTTGACATTGTTTGATCTCAACCAGTCCATCGTAGAGGTTACTCTGTGAATGCTTGCGTTGTCCTGCTGGAAAACCCACCTGTTTCAACAGCAGCTGGGAGAAAACTGTCTTTTAAAAGTTCCTGGTATGTTATGGCATTTTGACGTCCTGACAAAACGCAGATATTACCTGGCCCATTCAATCCAAAAAAAGGCCCATACCATCACGGAAGCTGCTCCGTATTGTATGCTGAATATTTGGCGTTTCTCCGTTTTCATGCCAATAATATTTCGCACCGTCTGGGCCATCTAAGTTAAATTTATTTTCATCACTAAATAATACTTGCAGCCATTCGTCCGTCCATGACATATGGTTTTTGGTCCAGTTTAATCGAGCTTGTGTGTGCTGCGCAGTTAAAGGCGGTTTCTTTAACAGTCTTGCATATTTCAGGAGGAATGTCTGCTGCAATACTCTGTAAACTGTACTTTTCGGCATTTTCACGTTTCCATGTTGACTTAAATTCCGTACTGACAGATTATCATGCACAGCGAGCTTCCGGATATTTCGTTTCATTCGAGGCGAAACATTACTATGCCGTCCAGTTTATTTCTAAGATGTACACTGAAGAGCAACTGAATTAGAGATACCTGTCTAGCAACGTGTAGCACCACCTTTCGCCCTGATGACGGCGGCGATTCGTCTCGGCATGGACTCGACAAGACACCGGAAGCGTTGGGAAGCCATACGGATCCACGACCCCTGAACAAGCTCCCACAGTTCACGAAGATTTGATGGAAGGAGGTCATCTCTCTCGATGGCATCACAGATGTGCTCGATGGGATTGAGGTCAGGTGACCTAGCTGGCCAAGGAAGAGAGGTCACGTCGGTGGAGTGTTCATCCAACCATTCGGATACAATTCAGGAGCGATGGCCCGGTGCATTGTCTTGTTGCAGGATGAGGTCCCCAGTGGGATGTTCAAGACGCACAAACGGGAGAAAATGGTCGTCCAGGATATCCCGGTAACATTGGCCTGTGAGGGGCGATGTCACACGTACCAGGGGTCCCATTTCAGTCCACGTAAACAGTCCCCAGACGAGAATGCCACCCCCATCAGCTTGAAGAGTACCCTGCTGGCAAGAAGGATCCATCGCTTCATGTGATTTGCGCCGTACTCGTATCCTGCCATCCGCATGTACCAACGTGAATCTCGACTCATCAATCCAGGCAACATTTTCCCACATGTCTAGGGTCCAGTGGCGATGTTCCCGCGCCCATGCTAATCTTTGCACCCTGTGATGTGCGGTCAGCAGCGGTACCCTCGTGGGATGATGGCTTCTGTACCCCATAGCGAGGAGATCGTTCTGGATGGTGTGGCTGCTTACATGTATTTGTGCGACAGCGTTAAATTGCCGAGTGATTTCTTGCACTGTGGCCCGTCTATCTGCTGTTATAATGCGAGCTAGCCGACGATGACCCCGCTCATTCACACGCTGTTGTCCACGGCAGTTGGCCCATGCAGGGATGGTTTTACCGGATTCGATGTACCCACGGTGCAACCGTGACACAGTGGCTCGTGAAAATCCCAGTGCCTGCACGACTTCCGAGATGGAGTGAACCAATTGGTCGGGCCGCGACAATTTGCCCACGATCAAATGCGCTTAGATCCTTCGTCTTACCCATACTGAGTCCGACTTTTACTGATTCCCGTCGCATCGCTCCTTATATTGTCGGATCGTTGCATACGTCATGTCGTTTCCATTTACAGGGCCGCCCACAGCGCCACATTTGCATAAAGCCAGCTGTCTCTAATTCAATTGCTTTTCAGTGTATTTTTTTTTTTTGCTACCACTTAAAACGTTATAAATAGAAGATTTGGATTGTTTTAATTTGCTTGAAATCGCACTGAACATTCTTTCTTTGATCGTGCAACCTCCGAACGTGAATCATCTCCTCCGCTGACAGCTCTTTCCCACGTGGCATTGTTAGAATTGAATCAGCATCATCACGTTTACCGACTATTTATCCTGCTCTGAGGTCTGGCTAATTTGCATAGCAATGCGTATTAGCATTCGCGCGTTTGTGTGAAATTCAATATAATTGTGGGACAGTTTCAGTACACTACATGTTTTTTTTTTTTTTTTTTGGAGGTTTAACGACCACCGTGAGCAACTCAATGGGCTATAAGCAGTCGCCCGTCCCTAATTTAGGGTCACTGGTTCCAGGGAAGGGAGAGAGCCAGTGCCGTAAGACAAACACAACATCCATGCCTGACCGGGATTCGAACCCGGACCCCGTACGGACGAACGATCAGAGGCCAACGCCTTAGACCACTGCGCCACCTTCGCGCGTTTGTGTGAAATTCAATATAATTGTGAGACAGTTTCAGTACACTACATGTTTAAAACGTTTAATACATGTCCGAAATTATTATTTTTTAATCCGCAAAATATGTCTGCAAAGACTATGTGGCTTATTTTCATCACTGTTTTTTTTTTTTTTTTTTTTTTGATTGGAGGTTTAACGACCACCGTGAGCAACTCAATGGGCTATAAGCAGTCGCCCGTCCCTAATTTAGGGTCACTGGTTCCAGGGAAGGGAGAGAGCCAGTGCCGTAAGACAAACACAACATCCATGCCTCACCGGGATTCGAACCCGGACCCCTTACGGACGAATGATCAGAGGCCAACGCCTTAGACCACTGCGCCACCGGGGCGGCCATCACTGTTTTAATCATTTTCACTAATCGTACATTTACTCTGTTTTTACACCTTTCCATATAATTGTGGGACGGACTGTACAAAGGGCATCCTGAAAGTAATGCCTCGTCATTCATAAGATTTTTATTTGTAGCCACAAAAATGCGAAATTTGGTGGAAAAATACTTGGACGTATTGTTAATAATGCTAGCCTATACAAAGTATTGTCCACCATTTTCTGCCGCCCCGGTGGCGCAGTGGTCTAAGGCGCTGGCCTCTGATCATTCGTTCGTAAGGGGTCTGGGTTCAAATCCCGGTGAGGCATGGATGTTGTGTTTGTCTTACGGCACTGGCTCTCTCCCTTCCCTGGAACCAGTGACCCTAAATTAGGGACGGGCGACTGCTTATAGCCCATTGAGTTGCTCACGGTGGTCGTTAAACCTACAATCAACAACAAACAACAACACCACTTTCTATACATTGCCGCCATCTTTAAACACATTGGTAAAATCCATTTTGGAAAATTCCTGAGGCTGTCATTTCACCCATGAGTTCACAGCCGGATTAACGTCTGTCACATCGTCGAAACGTTCCCCACGAAGGGTGTTTTTCAATGGGGCAAACAGGAAAACGTCTGAGGGAGCCACATCAGAGGTGTAGGTAGTTAGGGCATCGCTGTCCACCCCATTTTGGCAATAGCCTGTGAAAGTCTCAATTGAGGTGTGCGGACGTGCGTTATCACGGTGTAAAACAACGCTAGGAAGTGCAATGTCACGTCTTTTCCTTCTGATAGCTTCCTTTAGCTTCTTCAATGTCTGCACATAGTGAGCACTGTTTATTGTTGCAACTCCTGAATGGTGGCACGACGATCAGCTGTGATGAAGTCTTTCACTCGTTGCTTGTTGGCATCTGTCACTGCAGTTGCGGGTCTACCTCTCCGTTGTTTGTCCGACACTGAACTTTCTCCCTCTTGAAACTTCTTCACCCATCTTCGTACATTACTGATACCGATTGTGGCAGCTCCATACACCGCCAGGAGTCTTCTGTGGATTTCATTAGCCTCAAATCCCCCTTTTTCCAGGAATTCAATTACGGCTCGCTGCTTTTCTCTGTCATTCATGATCTTTATTTCCGATTCATAGAAATATTTGTTCCCACATTGGTAACATATCATAGTAGATGTCAGTGCAGTTTAATTAAAATCACTTCAAAATTTCAAAAGTTATTAAGGAGGGGACATCACTTTCAGGATGTCCCTTGTACATGTATATGAAAGGAAATGATTGCAATTCCAGAGTAGTTGGGCCATTTATTCGGATAGAACAGCTACATGAGTGGAACAAGTCAGTACGTTGCAGCGGCACCTCTGGTTCAGATAGAAGCGGTTACCCGGGGCGTGGCATAGACTCATACAGTTCACGGATAGTGTCCTGAGGTATAGCATGCCAGAGGGTGTCCAAATTGCTGACCAGTTCCCGATATTCCTGGATGGACGTAATTGGCGTCCCATCATGTCCCAATTGGTGACAGGTAAGGCGATTGGGCTGGATATGGGAAGATGTCGACATTATGGTGACAGGCCTGGGAGAGTCGTGCTGTGTGTGACCGGGTATTATCCTGTTGAAAAATTGGTCGGTGGTGCTACGACAGGAATAGCTACACAACTGGTTGTAGAATATCGTCGACGTACAGTTCAGCCGTGAGGTTGGTACGGAGGACTACCAAGTGTGTCAAGCTATCGTAGAAAATAGGTCCTCAGACAGTCATTCCCGGTGTGTGAGCCGTGCGCCGTTCCATGAACAAGGCAGGATCCGTGCGCTAGCCGACTCGTCTCCAGACACCTATGCTCTGGTCATTGGCTCAAGTGTTATCTTCAGTGACTCATCATTGAAGACAACACGACGCCACTGCGCACTATCCCAGGTTGAACGGACCCGATACCACTGCAACCGGTGCCGGCAATGCTGGCTGGTCAGTGGTAGGCAGCGGAGTTGCCTCCTTAAATGTAGTCTCCGTGCTGCAAGTCGTCTGGCAACGGTCTGGATGACTACTTCTCTACCTGTAGACGATGCAACATGCCAACGGATGGTTGAGAGAGACGAATTCGGTTCTGTTTGTGCGGATCTCACACTCAATCGCTTGATCCTTGCCTTCTGCCGTTGCCTTCGGCCGCCCATTGCCCGCGTGCCGGTGGGTTGTGCCGTCCTCGACGAATTGGTGCCAACATCGTCCTATTGCCGCGTCGCTCCGACCCTAATGCCTGGCGATACGGCGACTTGACCAACCGGCCTATCTTAGCCCAATTATACGTCTTCTCTCAAACTCGCTCAACTGCTCGTATTATTCATTAAGCCGACGTTGAGTCATCCTCACAGTACGTGGAGGTTAGTGCAACAGCAAACCGCTGTCAAATTTGTCTCTGCGTGAGAGATGTACTCCTTTTATCCCTCCTCGACGCGCGGTTCCCATGCGCTGTGGAGGGCCACTATTTGGTGATTGGTCGTTATTTTTAATTCATTTGCATATTCGGCCTTGCGGTACTTACATATGGAGTTTCATCGGGATCGAACGACCTTCTCGGAATGCTTCATTTTTGTTTTGGCAAATAGTGTATTTATACATAAAATATATCGTTAGTATTTCTGAGGATTTGTGTCACCTTATTCCAAAATACCTTGGACGGTAAATCATAAATAACGAAGTGTTTCGTGTACCGTAGGAACTGGTTATAACGATGAGGTCGGGTCCAACAGAAATCCACTTTAAATCCAAACGTTTGCTAAATTCATTTAAGTGGGAAAATCCCAGCATGTAATTCCATGCATACGTGACAACATGCATACACGTTTATATTATACACTGAGTGGCCACTTTATTATGACCACCTGACAGTTTTAAGCAAATGAGCTATGGCTGCACGCTGTTGCCGCCATAGGGCGAGGCTAGTATAAAAAGAGAAAGCTTAGTGCTTGCGACAGTAGTAGAAGTGGTTTTTGGGTAACGAGATGGGTAAAAAATGCGATTTGACGGACTTTCAACTTGGGATGATTGTAGGAGCTCGGAGCCATGGAGCAAGTATCACCGAACCCGCCGCATTCGTGAAATGTTCCAGAGCAGCTGTTGTTAAAGTGTTTAAAGACTGGACTGTCAGCCAAAAAACTGGGTCTCTACGTGCAACGTGTGGTCGTCATCGATTAGTGACTGCTCGGGCGGAACGGAGAGTGTCCAGACTGGTAACAGACAACAGAAGGGCAACAGTGCAGCAAATTACAGACCATCTTAATCAAGGATCCCCTCAAATGATCTCTGCACGCACTGTTCGCCGTACACTGCATCGGATGGGATATGGCAGCTGATGGCCTGTTCGAACACCTTTTTTTTTTTTTTGAGGTTTAACGACCACCGTGAGCAACTCAATGGGCTATAAGCAGTAGTCGCCCGTCCCTAATTTAGGGTCACTGGCTCCAGGGAAGGGAAAGAGCCAGTGCCGTAAGATAAATACAACATCCATGCCTTCGAGCACCTTTGCTATCTGCAGTTAACAAGAGAAAACGTCTCCAGTTCTCACAGGAGCACAAGGATTGGACAGTCGATAATTGCAAACAAATTATGTGGTCCGATGAATCACGTTTTCAGTTGCACCAAGCCGATGGCCAAGGGAGAATTTGGCGGAAACGGCATGAAAGCATGGACCCTAAATGCATTGCTACAACCCTTCAAGCTGGTGGAGGAAACCTTATGGATGCTTTGGGCCCTTTTGTTCGTGTTGATCAAAGTCTGACTGGCACATCATATCTAAACATCGTTGCGGACCAAGTGCATCCTGTCATGTGGATGGTTTATCCCAATGGCGATGGCTACTTTCAACAAGATAATGCGTCCTGCCATAGTGCTCGTATTGTACAGGATTGGTTTCTGGAACATGCCGGTGAGTTACTTTGCTTAGGTGGCCCCCACAATCTCCAGATCTCAACCCCACTGAGAATTTGTGGGATGAAGTTGAACGAGTCATCAGACAGCTGGATCTACAACCGTGCAATCTCACACTCCTGGAAAGGGCTATTCATCAAGCATGCTCTCAGATTCCACAAACCACCTGTCAACATCTCGTGGACTCCATGCCACGAAGAATCGACGCAGTATTAAAGGCAAAAGGTGGCCCAACGAAGTACTGAGGAGTGGTCATAATAAAGTGGCCACTCAGTGTATATATCCAAATATATATACTGCATATATACACTATACTGACAAAAGTCGTCGGACACCTGGAAGAGAAACACACCATAGCATTTATTGACATACATTAGTACGGTGTCGGTCCACCTTTGGCCTTTATGCATGCACTGACCCTTCGAGACAGGCTTTCGACAAGGTTTTGGAACACAGCAATAGGTATGCGCTCCCATTCAGTGCATAATGTTGCCGCTAACTGTTGCTTAGTAGTAGGCCTTGGTTCTAAACTTCTTATTCGGCGCTCTAATTCATCCCATGGGTGCTCTATGGGATTAAGATCAGGGTTCTGTGCTGGCCAGTCCACGCACGATACGGAATTATCGTCAAATCACGTCGTAACAGTCTTTTCTTTATCGCTCGGTGCATTATCCTGCTGGTACCAACAAGGCTCGGTTTCATAGTACGTATTTCCACACTGTTGGTAGGGCATAACTGTCCAGAATATCGAGGTAGACGTGCTGATTAACAGGTTCGTCCACGATAACCAATGGGCCGGGACCATACCACGAAAAACACCCCCACACGACTACAGTGTCAGCTCCAAACTTGACCGTAGGAGCAGTACACTGTGGTAAATAGCGTTTCCCCGGCTGCCGTCATACCCACACACGGCCATCAGGCTGATGGATCGTATATCTGAATTCATCAGTCCATAGGACCCGTTTCCATTTGTGTACGGTCCACGGTAAATGTTCTTTACACCATGCTAAACGACGAGTAGCATTCCGAGTGGAGACGAAAGGCTTATGAACAGCCGCACGACCACGGTAACCCATGGAATGAAGTTCTCTGCAAATTGTACGTGTAGATACACCGAGGTTTCAGAATTTTTGCTCACTTGTACACTGAGGTCTTGTGCAGCACTCCATCGATTAGCTGTAACGATTCTCCTGAGGCTTCGACGTCCTCTATCATTGATTTTCTTTGGTCTGCCGGTATGTTTTGCTGCTTCAGGCACGCCATGTGTCTTCCACTTTTTCAGTACATCCAAAACAGTTGACTTGGGTATGTTTCGATGCCTCGCCGAGTGGCCGCTGTTTTGCGGGCTATAGGCCATCCTACAGCTTATTAGGTAGGTGGTCATAATGTAACGGCTCATCGGCGTATGTGTCCAAAATTAACATGGCAAACATAAAATTATGAATGACAGAAAATCCAAACGACAAAGTTTAATGACGCTTGGTACTGACATACATACATCGATGACACAGCGTAACCTAATACAAAAAGGAAGGCCATCACCGCATGAGGAGGAAGCATGCGCATTATTTAAGGGTTGTTCAATAAGTAGTGAGACTTTCTGCCTGAAACAGGCAAAACATGACATACTTAAAAATAATCGCCTCCAGCATTTAGGCAGCGGTCACATCGTTGCACAACGCCTTGTGTTGGTGCTGCTGCAACCAGTTATCTTCAGCTTCATGCACCTGATCATCCGAAGTGAAACGTTTGCTTTTGAGAAATGTTTTTATAGGTACGGAGATGTGAAAATCGCAGGAGGGCGGCAGGTCAGGACTATACACCGGATATTGAAAGACTTCCCAGCGAAAGCGCTGCAATGTCCTTTGCGACGTAACAGCAGTATGCGGCCGGGCGTTATCAAGCAGAAGCACAATACCCTGAGTGAGGTTGCCAGGTCTCTTATTTTTGAGGGCTTGTCGAAGCTTCATTAAAGTTGACCGTATCGTTCGGCATTGGTGGTCTATTCTTTTGGTAGCCATTCAAGAAGCAATGGTCCTCGATGGTCAGAGAACAGGGTTAACATCACCTTGCCTGCGGAAATGGTGGACCGTGATTTCCTCGGCTGTGGCGATGATGCATGTTTCCACTGCATGCTATGGCGTTTCGACTCTGGCTCGAAATGATGACACCAGCTTTCGTCCTCAGCAATAATGCGTAGCAGGAAATCTTCACCTTCTTCATGGTAGCGGAACGGATGCTGTAACATTGGTCCCGTTTGTTGACGCATCTGTTCATCCGACAGATGTTTCAGTACCCACGCGGCGCAGACCTTACGCTATTCGAGGTGCGAATGCATGATCAGTTCCGATGCTCACACCCGCACTGTGCTCCAGTTCACAGGTCCTGATTATTCGGTTGGCCTTTACTGCACCATCCACACGTGCAATTGTCGTCACTGAAACAGCACCTGATCCTGGCTGGTCTGCTGTGCTGGTTCGTCCACCACTAAAGAGCTGGCACCACCGCAGTACAGAACTGCGTGGAAAACAAGCAGGCCAAGCGCATACACCGCCTTCATTCGTCAGTGAATTTCGCTTCGTGGCGTTTTCTCCGCTTTCAAGAACTGAATTACAGCACGTTGAGCAACTTTGGACGTATCCATCTCCTACGAGAGAACAATGAAATTAGTCCAGCATGTTACACGACTTCCGTAACAAACAAGCTGCAATGCAGTTTCATAGCCTTTAAATTCCCTGCACACTAGCGCCACCCATTGACAAAATTAGGAAGCGCAAACGCACTCCAGCCAAAGAGTCTCACTACTCATTGAACAACCTTTATAACATGGCAGTCCAAAAGGGACGTAGCAAGTGGCGTGGATTCCGAGGGGGATAACAGGTAGTGGGAGTACCCCGAATAGCAATACAGCTTGCAATACGAGCCCTCATGATATTTACAAGGCTGTGAATGAGAGTTTGGGGCAATAAGTACCTCTACTCAACCAAAGCACTTCGGAGTCACCGGGGGATTATGGAAGGGGGGGGGCGCCGGCTTTCAATTGCTCATTCCAGGACATCCCAGTCGTGCTTTATCGAGTTCAGGTGCAGAGATCCAGCAGAGCGCTCCATCCTGTGAATATCCTCACTCTCCCGGTATTCGTTGACTAGACGAGTCCTATGAGGACAGGCATTATCGTCCATAAAAAGGAACTGGGGGTGAACAACTTCCATGAAAAGCCGTACATATGGCTCTAAGATGTCATTCCTGTAGTGTGCAGCAGGTAAGGTGCCCCATAGGAACACGTGCAGCCATGTGCGTCCATCCAACATGATGCCTGTCCAGGCCAGGAGTCCTCCACCACCGTAGTGGTCGACTTCCCTAATGTTGGAGGGAATATTTCGGCTTCCCGCCCCTCTCCAAACGTACACGCATTAAAAGTCAGAGTTTAGGCTGTACAGGTACTCGTCACTGGATAGAACATATGCCCGTTAATCAAGGGGTGATGTCGGGCCCAATTCAGACGGGCTCTTTTGTGAGATGCGACAAGTGGGATGCCGAGCATTGGCCTTCTTGCGTACAGACTTCCCTCATGGAGTCTTCTGTAAACTGTTTGTGTAGGTATCGCAGTTCCCGTAGGAGAAGAGAGCTCTTAGGCTAGGGGTTTATCTACCACCGTGAGCAGCTCAATGGGTTATATGCAGTCGCCCGTCCCTTATTTAGGGTCACTGGTTCCACGAAACGGAGAGAGCCATTGCCATAAGACAAACACAACATCCATTCCTTCCCCGGGATTCGAGCCCGGAACCCATCTCGGACACATGGTCAGAAGACAGCGCTTTGAAATTTTTAAAGCGCTTCTAGAGAAAGTTATGGTGAGCAATGGGCATCGAAGAAACTCAATCTGGGTATGAAATCAGCAGGGGCGGTTTGGGGCAACCAAACCAGGACGGGAATTTTAGTGTTGCGGTTCACTCTAAAAGCAGACATACGTACCTACAGGGAAACAAACACTTCCCAAATTCCTTCATGACAAAATTCTGTTAGATCCCGGATGAAAGAAAACTGTTGAAATATGCAGTTGTAAAACGGATTCAGTCATGAACAAATTTTAACAACAATTTAACAGTGAAAGAATTTTTAAAATCCTCACATGATTGAATGTAACATCAAGGGGGTCGGACAACTGACCAGGGCCGGCTGTACCATAGGGGCAACCAGGGTAGTCGCCCCGGGCCCCGCGCATTTAGGGGGCCCCGCAGTTCAGTAAACAAAATAATTTTTGGTAAAGAAAATTTAACTACTTTTTTTTTGTAACTTTTGGGGCGCAAGGCCCTTAAAAATATATTTTTGAAGTTTTTTGTTTGTTTCCAATCTCCCCATTTTTGAATACGTTATCCCCCCTGTACGTCGTACGGATACTGAGATTTTCAGATTCGAAATGATTTTGTAACCACCTTAACCTTCTCCGCATTCATGAAATAGCAAATTAAATTTCATCATTTTGTGGTACGTTACTTTTATATATCCAACAATGTGTGTGAAAACCTGATACTTAAATTTAAGGAAATAAAAAGAACAATATCCAAGTTACTTTCGGACTACATATGGAGGCCACTTTTCCAACATTACAAGAAATTGAAAAAAAAAAGAAAAAAAGAAGAAGGCAACTTTCATATATGAACGCGTATAAAAGTATAGAATGTCACTAATTTATCAGTTACTCCACTGTGCATTAAACATCAATCACTAAACATGTATCAGGGGAAAAAACTATTTATACCAATTTATTTTAGAGGGATTGTTATTATATTTCCTATACAAAAATATTCGCAATGAGAAAATATCCGCTAAGCAGGTATCTTTTTATCATTTTGTGAATAAGCTGTTATAAGAGTCACAATGCAACCTAAACCTCTTCTCCCGGGAAAGAAAATAGTAGATTTTAACACTTTTTACTTTCTCTTTCTCTCCCTCTCTTTTTCTCTCTTTCTCTCTCTCTCTCTCTCTCTCTCTCTCTCTCTCTCTCTCTCTCTCTCTCTCTCTCTCTCTCTCTCTCTCTCTCTCTCTCTCTCTCTCTCTCTATCTCTCTCTCTCTTTTCTCTCTCTCTCTCTCTCTCTCTCTCTCTCTCTCTCTCTCTCTTTCTCTCTCTTTTTCTCTCCCTCTCTCTTTTCTCTCTCTCTCTCTCTCTCTCTCTCTCTTTTTTTTCTCTATCCCTCTCTCTTTTCTCTCTCTTTTTCTCTCTCTCTCTTCCCTCCTCTCTCTAATTCTCTTTCTCTCTCTCTCTGTCTCTCTCTCTCTGAACTTTCAGTCCGTATTATGGTTTTTTTCTTAAGCTTAAAGCAAATACTTCTTTGAGATATCCGTTTTGTCTTTACGGTAGTGTTCGTGTGTCTTCCTCACGCACGATAATTTTCATAAACGACTTTATTAAAATATGAGATTCATTTTTTAGTGCCCACAGTGAAATTTTGCTCTAAGCCCCGCAATGAAATTTCGCCCAGGGCCCTGCAAGAGCTCCATCCGGCCCTGCAACTGACCACAGGACAATTGGCCACACGGACAACTGCCCACAAAGGTTTACGGGCCGTATAAAAATTGCCGTTTCTTGGCACGTTATGAGTATGACATCCGTAGAATAAAAACTGTTGAAAATGCCTAGGCCTATGGCCTATGAAATAACATTTAGTGCCTCAGTAAAAGCGCAATATGATTACTTTGGCTTGATACGTAAACGTTATGAATATGACATCGGTAAAATAAAAGCTGTCAAAAGGGCCTACGAATGAGGCATAGTATACTAAGCGTCTGAGTAAGTAAAAGAGAATATTAATAACTTCACATGTTATGTAAATATTTAGCGCCTAAGTAAAAGTGCAGCGTTATTAAAAAAATCCCACCGTACCTTCCCTTTCCGAACATAGCATTAGGCATGCTGTAATTCCTTTGTTTCTTAATTTTTATAATATAATTATTATAATTATTTCATTTTACATAGGCATGCTGTAATTCCTTTGTTTCTTAATTTTTATAATATAATTATTATAATTATTTCATTTTACATAGGCATGCTGTAATTCCTTTGTTTCTTAATTTTTATTCGTGCATTCACAAATGCACGAATAAAAACTATTTTGCATTCACGAATGCACGAAAAAAAAAATTTGTAATCACGAATGAATACAAAATAAATTCTATATAATTTATTTTGCATTCACGAATGCACGAATAAAAATGTTTGTATTCACGAATAAAAAAAAATTAAGAAGAAGATACCAATTATGCTTGAATTTGTCTCCCCAAATTCAAGAATAATTCTCGCTTGGCTTACACAGAACAAATTTGTTTGCAGTTCCCAATTCATTTCTCATTATACTGCCAAGAAAAGGCACTTTTTCTAGGGCCCCTTGAACTTTTGTTGTTAGTTGTCTGTGTGCCAGTTGTCGGGGGGCCAATTGGAGTCCGCCCTGTCTTTTAGACAGGAAATTGTAAATATTTCTTAATTTTTTTAATGATAATGAGGTGGGGGGGGGACATTTTGTGCACAGCAGTTACTCAAGTAGGGAGAAATATAGTAACACTATAATTTTTTACGCACAGCAATTTCATGGCTCTAATTAAACTGAATATCGCCAGTTATCCTGTGGCTAAGTGTCCGGCAGCGCCAGTTGTCTCAAACTCAACCTCACGCCACGCTTGAAACGGGGTGTTGTACCAGATAATCATTTTTCTTTAAAAAATTTGGTTTTTTGACAAAAAAAAAAAAAGTTTGTTTTCTTGAAGACTTCATTTCCAACTAACTCACCGTAAAGATCATTCTGAAAGTTGCAATGTGCACACACCACATAGCAGTTTTCCTACGCAATTAATTTTCGTGTTTATTTAGTCATTGATCGCCCACTGCGCAAAAGGATTGGTATTTTCTTCTTAATTTTTGTTTGCCTATCCATGTTTTTTATCCATGAACTACCATTTTGCCCCATGAGCTAGTACTGGTAAACCGTTGTTTAAGATAAACGCGAGTGGGACACAGATTTTGGAATATCTCTGCGGGAGAATCGCTTTGTACTCTGTGGATAGGGTAAAAGGCCATCACAATGTGTGCTAGTGTCATTTTCAAGGTTATTAAAGAAGAGTAGGGCATATCAATGACCCTGAACCTCAATTCCAACCTCCTACGCCTAACTGTAGTTAGCCTTGGTCCTGTCGCGTTTTTCTCACTTAAATTGCTTTGTCATTTTGCAGCAAGCGCACAACGTATAGACAGAAGGAAACGCCGCCGCCCCGGTGGCGCAGTGGTCTAAGGCGCTGGCCTCTGATCATTCGCCCGTAAGGGGTCCGGGTTCGAATCCCGGTCAGGCATGGATGTTGTGTTTGTCTTGCGGCACTGGCTCTCCCTTCCCTGGAACCAGTGACCCTAAATTAGGGACGGGCGACTGCTTATAGCCCATTGAGTTGCTCACGGTGGTCGTTAAACCTCCAAAAAAAAAAAAAAAAAAGAAGGAAACTCCTTTTTTTACGCTTTCCAACCGTAGGTTGAATAAGCGTATATGCTCTAGCTTTGTTCGTCTGTCCGTACGATAACTCGCGTAAAAACGGTTCGATTTCGATGAACTTTTAGTATGTGGTAGGGGACAACCTGGGAAGGAACCCTATTCAAAATGGGCGAAATGTGGTCAATGGTTCAGGACATAGGAGAGGGATCCATTCCATTACTTTATGCGTCCTAACTTACGTAAAATGCTTCGATTGCGACAAAACTTCATCATGTTGTTCCGGAGGTATACTGAACCGGTTCTGTTAAATATAATCGAAATGGGGTCAAAGGTCAGGGTACAGCATCGAAATTTATTCCACAACCATTATCCTCATAACTTGACTAAAAATGCTTGTATTGCGACAAAACTTCAGTATGTTGTTCCGGAGGTATACTGAACCAATTCTGTTAAATATAATCGAAATGGGGTCAAAGGTCAGGGCACAGGAGCGAGATTCATTCCACAGCCATTATCCTCATAACTTGACTAAAAATGCTTCTATTGCGAAAAACTTTAGTATGTTGTTCCGGTGGTATACTGAACCAATTCTGTTTAATATCATCGAAATGGGGTCAAAGGTCAGGGCACAGGAGCGAGATTTATTCCACAGCCATTATCCTCATAACTTGAGTAATTATTTCTGGTATGTTAGAAAGCGTATCATAATCAATGCATTGCATGATTTTACTAACTTGTTTTAAAGGAAGTTATGAAGTTAACGATAATTATTCATAAGTGACAAAATAATTATTTGTACGCACAGGAATAACTAGGCATTTCTGCGCCCGGGGCAAACCACAAAATATTGCGCCCCCCCCCCTCCCCTACCTCCCTCCACCACCGAAGTCTTTAAGACAAAAGAGCTTTATCGCCTGAAATATTATAATCCTGTTTGTTGCATGAGTTTTTTTGGATAGTAAAATTGTACTTGTATGTTGATTACGGTCAAATCTGCATTATTTAGCACACACAAGCATGTGCAAGTACAGTTTTTTCATGCAATAGAACTGACACGGGCCACCGGAAGTTGCTTCTGACATTTCGCTTCACTCTGAATTTTGTACTTTTCTTAAAATCTTATTCTGTTTTGTACTTTTCTTAAAATCTTATTCTCTTGTACTTAATTGGTAACTAATACTCACTAACGGTTGTGCAATAGATTTTAAAAGCGGGCTAGTTTCTCGGCGGGCCTTTTGGTACTGCCCTTTGTAGCTTAACAACCTAACTTTTAAATATTTTTATTAGGGTATGATACTGCAAATAGGGTATCCAGGAACTATGGGTCATTTCTTATCCCAAACGGGAAAGGCATTTTACCCTCATCAATTGCATACATATAAGATTAATGGAGATTATCCAACTCACCTTTGTTTTGCTGATGACGTAATCATTTTTGCAACTATCCCATCAGAGCTGTAGAGTATGATCCAGGAACTTGCTGACAAGAAGTGGGATTAAAAATGAACTTTCAAAAGACAAAAGTGATGTACAATGCTTTTACAAGAAATGAAGATTTATTGATTGATAGAGAAAAGCTGGAGATAACAGATACGTACGTTTATCTTGGAAAGCAGATATCAAGTGAGGGTCACATTGATGAAGAAATTAATCAGGGTATAAAATTTGCCTAGGGAGCTTTTGGAAGAAACAGCATAATTTTCAGGAGCAATATGCCATTATGTCTTGAAAGAAAAGTGTTTGATCAATGCATCCTTCCAGTGCTTACGTATGGTGCAGAGACGTGGACCTTAACTAAACGAGGGGTACGAAGGCTGCAGACAACTCAAAACAGCATGGAGAGGTGCATGCTTGGTGTAACTAAGAGAGATAAGAAGAGGAACGCGTGGATCAGAAAAATGACAAGAGTGGAAGACATCATGATCAGAGTAAAATCCCTGAAATGGCAATGGTATTGGTATTGGTAACTGTGGGTACCATAGTGGTACCCAGTTTATTGCTATAACGAAATACAGACATAGGAGATTCATTAAAAGCTGCAGTACAGAAAACAACAGTGCGAAAAGTCAGTATATCCACGATGCAGCACAACGTTACCCAGAAAGGAAATGAATATGCGCACGAACAATGAATGGCCTAACGGCATGTCAAACACTATAACACATGTGCACAAATGCATGAAATGTACTATGCTATCATAAATCAACCAAACGGAACTGAAATGTGGTTAGAGCGCAAAACAACATTGAGTACCTCAGCAACTTTAGAAAAATAACACAGGTAACAAACGTACCACTATAATAATCCGCGATAGAGGAAAGCACTAACACAGCAAACACTCACAATTATAGGTAATTTAAAAAACAGGCACAAATTCAGGAAACAACAGATAAGATAATGAGGAGATCACACAAGTAACGAGACCGATTAGTTGTGAAAACACAGCAAAAACACGCAATTATCGCAAATTTAAAACACATTACTTGTGAAACACAGCCAAACACACAAATAAAGCAAATTTACAATACATTACTTGTGAATCACAGTAAAAACACACAATGAAAACATCAGAATCAACATGCACTAAGTCTGCAAAACCAGGGAATCTGTGAACGGGTTCGCAAATCCCCTACCATTGAGAGAACAAAAAGTAATCGGTGTGAGGAAGAGAGCTAAAGGTCATCGACAAAAGGATAGAAGGTATCACATATATGCTTCTCAACGAGCTCCTTCAAGGAGGCGAGACGGCGCGGGTAACGTCTCAAAAAGGCTGATACCGAGGATCGGTGGCACACAGAGATTTAAAAAGTGATACATAAGATTCGAATTGCGTTGCCGCTGCATACAGGTCCAGATCAGGTGAGTGAAGGAATTCTTCAGAACCAACAATCGTACGTGCAGGTTGAAAAAGACGTAAAAGTTGCTGTCGGGACAGTGGTCCAGGAACTGGAGGAAACGTATCAACGGCCTGTAGAACCTCAGCATCAGAGAGAGGATTGACAGGACCTGAGCGGAGAAGCATACTGTTTGAAGAATCATCAGGTGGAGAAACACCGGAACCGGAAACCTCGAGAATAATAGATGAATCCTCAGAATGTGGCACAGAAAGTTGTTTTAACTTTTTCTGTTTTACAGCGCCTTTGGAAGTTACAATCCGCTTCGAAGAAGAAGCTGAGGCGGATGTATCCATTAGTGGATCAGGCTCACCTCTCAAGTCAGGAGACGAGGAAACGAACGTCGTCGAAGAAGCAGTACGTAGCTGAGCTGCCTTAGTGGAGACTGGTACAACAGCCGAGGCTTCAGGAAGATGGCTTTTTTTTTTTTTTTTTTTTTTTTTGGAGGTTTTAACGACCACCGTGAGCAACTCAATGGGCTATAAGCAGTCGCCCGTCCCTAATTTAGGGTCACTGGTTCCAGGGAAGGGAGAGAGCCAGTGCCGTAAGACAAACACAACATCCATGCCTGACCGGGATTCGAACCCAGATCCCTTACGGACGAATGATCAGAGGCCAGCGCCTTAGACCACTGCGCCACCGGGGCGGCAGGAAGATGTTGCAACAAGGGTATGGTAGACAAGGTTGTAAATGGAGATCCGATATCCGAGAGGCTAGGAGAAGAGCCAGACGGCCGATCTGCCAAACCACCACTCAACACACCCGGATCGGAACACTACGCTGTAGACACATCTGTAGTCGAAGACAACTCTGTCAATCTTGAAGGTGGATGCACAATCGTACGGGTCGGGAGAGGAAGAAAGGCAGCATTGTCCGTGACGGAAATGTTCGTCTGACGGAGAAACGAAGAATTCGCGTCAGGCAAACTACCGGTAGTGGGGATAGTAGAAAGACCAATGTGGTCAGCAGTGCGATGCGAACTTGATGAACGTCCACGTCGAACGCGGTCACAGGAGGCAGTGGTGTGATTCTGTGTTAAACAGTGTGTACAATAGTGAGCAGTGAAAATCTTGAAACTGTACGATCGTGCGCCAATTTCAACAGTAGCTTCTGTAGGGCAATCCGCCAAGACTTTCTCGGTGGGAAAGACGACCAATAACTGGCGGCGAGGTCCGGTAGCATGTGCAAATCGAGTTCCGCGGGGAGCGTCAGAGAGACGACGAACCTTGCCAACAATTTTACAAACATGACTGACAAGGAGAGGAAGTGCAGTATCAGGCACTTCCTGTGGAACAGAATAGAACGTGATGTTCACCGGTCGCTTGGAAAGAGGCGACGGGATGAGATGGTTTGTCCCAATCGAAAGTCCGTTTGCAAGAAAAAGTCAGCATCCTCCTTGTGATTGAACTGTACCGAAATACCCCGAGGAGAACGGGAAATTCCTGCAATGGACGCAGAAGACACATGTCCAGAGAGGGCTTCCATGTAGCGTGGCAATGGAGTATTTGGTAAAGCATGAAAGAGCACACCTCTATCCAGGAGGTTATGGAACTCACGGCCAATCTGCGAATTGTCATCTATCGTTACCTTCACCTTGTGGTTGGATACCTGAATAATAGGTGTTGCTTGCAAAAGACCATCTGGTTGAGAGGAATCGGACGTAGAAGTAGCGCCTCGTTGCACTTTAGAGGCAAATGACATCCTCGGAAGAGAAGTCTGTTCGGATCCGGCAGGCACAGAAGGTTGTGAGGGAAGAGAAGCACAGGCCGAAGGCAAGGCAGTAGAATCAGTAGTACCCAGGGAGGGCACCGAGGCAGATGCAGGAGCTGAAGAAGAAAGCGCAGCCAAGTCCAGTGAAGGCACCGGTGCAGGAGTACTAGAAAGTTGGGATGGCATCTGAGCAGACACGTCTGAGGACGAGAGTATGTTAACTTCCATAAACGTGGGAAAGTGTGACGGGACGTGCATCCGCCACGCCCATAGATGATAAGGAAATACCGGAAGCCGCCATGTTGGCAGCTTCCAAACGTAAACAAACGAGCAAACGATAAGAAAACGGATGAATATGAACTAATATGAGGATGAGAACGCTAGAAAAGTAGCTCAAAACGTACACAGTACCTTTAAACAGCCGAGCCACGCAACAGGTGAGTGAGGGACGAGGTATTCCACACTAAAATGCATAAAATATTGGAGCCACCAACACTACGTCTGTCACGAACGAGCAATGGGCTGGACATACTGCCAGAAGGACAGACCATCGATGGACAACCGAAATTTTAGATTGGATTCCAAGGGACAGGAAAAGACCTAGAAAAAGACCACATGGGAGATGGGTGGATGAAATTCAAAAGTATGCGGGAGTAACATGGAGGAGACTGGCGCAAGACAGACCGTTGTGGAAGAGGCTTGGAGAGACCGTCCAGCAGTGGATTGATAATGGTGTACAACGATGATGATATATCACACTAAGCTCTTCTCTGAGATTCAGAGGTTAGCTCCACAAAGAAATACCAACTACCAGATATATTTTTAACTGATTACTTACTTACTGTTGCTGTATCAAACTTCTCCATTTACAGCGATCTTGACACACAACTCGGGCTTCTTTTTTTTTTTTTTTTTTTTTTTTTTTGTGTGTGTGATTGGGGGTTTAACGACCGCCGTGAGCAACTCAATGGGCTATAAGCAGTCGCCCGTCCCTAATTTAGGGTCACTGGCTCCAGGGAAGGGAGAGAGCCAGTGCCGTAAGACAAACACAACATCCATGCCTCACCGGGATTCGAACCCAGACCCCTTACGGACGAATGATCAACGGCCAGCGCCTTAGACCACTGCGCCACCGGGCCGGCCAACTCGGGCTTCACTGACATCCATCACACAACGTACACAAGATCTTCTATACTTCTTACTCATGATCTTTTTCTCATACAGACACTCCTGAATCTGATCTTCCCATGTTCCCATGACTTTCTTGGGCTTCCTCTGCTTTTCCTTCCTGCCACTTGGGCTAAAAATATTTTCTTAGTAAGCATTTCATCACTCATTCTTTCAACATGGCCAAACCACCGAAGCATATTAATCTCCACCTTTTTTTTTTTTTTTGATTGGAGGTTTAACGACCACCGTGAGCAACTCAATGGGCTATAAGCAGTCGCCTGTCCCTAATTTAGGGTCACTGGTTCCAGGGAAGGGAGAGAGCCAGTGCCGTAAGACAAACACAACATCCATGCCTGACCGGGATTCGAACCCGGACCCCTTACGGACGAATGATCAGAGGCCAGCGCCGTAAGACAAACACAACATCCATGCCTGACCGGGATTCGAACCCGGACCCCTTACGGACGAATGATCAGAGGCCAGCGCCTTAGACCACTGCGCCACCGGGGCGGCAATCTCCACCTTGCTAACAACATTTTGCTTCACATTACACAACTACAATACATTTTCATTCCTCACATGATCAGACCGTGTCTTGCCCCAAACCCCCGTAAGTAACGCATTTCCGCAGCACACAAACGGCTCCTATGTTTCTTCTGTAGTACCCAGGTTTCACTGCCATACATCAGAGTACGAACAATTACACTTTCATACACAGCCATGCGGAATTCTCTTGAGAACCCATCATTCCTGTGAAAACCACCCAAAGCAGCCATGACTTTGAATGAAGAGTTCACTCACCTACTAATTTCACCATCCAATTTGTTCTCTCTGTCAAACATGCTTCCTGAATACACAAACTCATTCATCTGGTCCATCACTGTGCCATTTAGACTTATATTACATTCAGTGCTAACAGTTCCTCGCTCAAAAACCATAACTTTGGTTTTCCCCTTATTTATACTCAGTTTGAATTTCATGCAAACTTCGTACATCCGGAACAACATACTCTGCAACTCACTTTTGCAGCTTGCCAACAGGACTGTGTCATCAGCATACAGCAATCTGCACGTTTCTCTAACCCTTACTATCTATCATCAAGGATGTTCTGGGTTGTGAAGCTGAACTGGATGCGGAAACCATTTAGGGTTGTAAAACACAAAATTTGAAGATAGCGTTCAGATTCCCAACTGCCCCGGTGTTCCAACCTTTGGTATCACATTAAACGAACTGAATGCAGCTTGCAGTAGTGGCAATAATGATCGCATTGCCCCCAGAGAATCTTCAAAAATATGAACGATATCCTTATCTTGTAACGTACGAACAACCGCGCCGTCATTGTGAGCGACTTACGTGCCCTGCACATTTTGAGGAAGAAATGAATATTTTAGGCCGCTAAGCTACAGCAACTGCTGAAAGAAATTACAGGTAAATTCTGTGTCAGAAATTGGTGCAAAAGTTTCAATTCCGATTTCAATCAGATTGCACGCAGTGATTTTCGCGTCCTTTCTTGAGCTGCGCCCGGGAACCTACCCCGCCTGCCTCGCCCTAGTTACGCCTCTGTTTATTCGTTCCAAAAAATCCGCACAAAAAGAATGCAAGAAAGTGGGGCATTTTTCGAGTGGTCCACATGTCCCAGTGAGGCAATCCGCACCTGATGTCAGAAAATATACCCAAGGTATAATATCTGCTGATACTGTTTTTGATATTTTTTTCATCACCAAAGGGCCGCCCCGGTGGCGCAGTGGTCTAAGCGATGGCCTCTGATCATTCGTCCGAACGGGGTCCGGGTTCGAATCCCGGTGAGGCATGGATGTTGTGTTTGTCCTACGGCACTGGCTCTCTCCCTTCCCTGGTACCAGTGACCCTAAATTAGGGACGGGCGACTGCTTATAGCCCATTGAGTTGCTCACGGTGGTCGTTAAACCTCCAATCAAAAAAAAAATCACCAAAGGCAAAAAACTAATGATATCTTAGCGGTATTATTTCTAAATAATTATTTTCATTATGACCACAAACAATGTAAACTTAATAATTGAAGAACAAAAATACAAGCATGCTAAGCAAAAATAAAAATAAAATTGCTGCACAGAATCTTCTAAACAAACTGCATCCCGGTATGTGAGCGCTATATGAACATCAAATGTATGTCGCACCCTCGAAATAACACAAGGAAATGACATATAAGAGGAACACAGTACGTTCCTGAGACGTCCATCCGGCGCTTGACGGACGCTGCTCGCCTGTTTGTTCTGTGAAATCCTCAGAAGCTGCTCTTAGAACTAACTAATAGATGTCCCTTCCCATGCAAAGGCACTTGACCCCGAGGTAAATAGAGAACGAACCCCACAGGCTGGCCGCAGAATGTTGCACTCAAGAGAATGCTAAGCAGAAAAAGAGGGAAGACAACCCTGCAGGCCCCACACACAACGAAGATTAGATTAGTTTTTTATGATTCTAAAAATACACTTCAAAACTAAGGGAGAGGAAGGCTGCTAAGCAATGTAGCGGTGTTTCGATTGGTAGCCAGTGTTGACAACTTGGGGGGAAAGTAGGGGATTTTAGATTGGAATAGTTTTTTGCTGACTTTTTAAAAGGAATTTGGTTAGTTCTTGATGATTTCGGTGACTTTGTATATTTACGGTTAAAAGTACTTAAAATGCTGCTTTTAAGTCAAGAGAATATCTTCTTCACTTCCCATAGTTCTCATAACCGAAACTGTAAATCTTAATGCGCATAGATTTTTTTTTATTGCTTCAGGGTTTAACGGCCACCGTGAGCAACTCAAAAGGCTAGAGGCACTCTCCCGTCCCTAATTTAGGGACATTGGTTCCAGGAGAGAACCAGTGAGGTAAGACATGCACACCGACCAACCACGCCCTCATAAAGATAAGAGAAATTGCCGTTAATGCACGATATCATTAAAACCCAAGATTCAAGGTTAAAATTTATTACGATAAGAATGAAAACACATTGACATTAGATCTTTCGGACGTTTTAAAAAGGTCCATGCCGCCCCGGTGGCGCAGTGGTCTAAGGCGCTGGCCTCTGATCATTCGTCTGTAAGGGGTCCGGGTTCGAATCCCGGTCAGGCATGGATGTTGTGTTTGTCTTACGGCACTGGCTCTCTCCCTTCCCTGGAACCAGTGACCCTAAATTAGGGACGGGCGACTGCTTATAGCCCATTGAGTTGCTCACGGTGGTCGTTAAACCTCCAATCAAAAAAAAAAAAAAAAAAAAAAAAAAAAAAAAAAAGGTCCATAATCAGATGTAAAAAAACAATGAACGGAACACAAGCTGTTATACACTGAGTGGCCACTTTATTATGACCACCTGCCATTTTTAAGCAAATAAGCTATGGATGTACGCTGTTGCTGCCAGAGGGCGAGGCTAGTATAAAAAGGGAAAGCTTAGTGCTTGCGACAGTAGAACATTGGGTGACGAGATGGGTAAAAAATGCGATTTGACGGACTTTCAACGTGGGATGATTGTAGGAGCTCGGAGCTATGGAGCGAGTATCACCGAAACCGCCGCATTCGTGAAATGTTCCAGAGCAGCTGTTGTTAAAGTGTTTAAAGACTGGACTGTCAGCCGAAAAAATCGGGTCTCTACGTGCAACGTGTGCTCGTCATCGACTAGTAACTACTCGGGCGGAACGGAGTGCGTCCAGACTGGTAACAGACAATAGAAGGGCAACAGTGCAGCAAATTACAGATCATCTTAATCAAGGATCCCCTCAAATGATCTCTGCACGAACTGTTCGCCGTACACTGCATCGGATGGGATATGGCAGCCGAAGGCCTGTTCGAACACCTTTGCTGTCTGCAGTTAACAAGTAAAAACGTCTCCAGTTCGCACAGGAGCACAAGGATTGGACAGTCGATAATTGGAAACCAATTATGTAGTCCGATGAATCACGTTTTCAGTTGCACCAAGCCGATGGCCAAGGGAGAATTTGGCGGAAACGGCATGAAAGCATGGACCCTAAATGCATTGCTACAACCCTTCAAGCTGGTGGAGGAAACCTTATGGATGCTTTGGGCCCTTTAATTCGTGTTGATCAAAGTCTGACTGGCACATCATATCTAAACATCGTTGCAGACCAAGTGCATCCTGTCATGTGGATGGTTTGCCGCCCCGGTGGCGCAGTGGTCTAAGCGATGGCCTCTGATCATTCGTCCAAAAGGGGTCCGGGTTCGAATCCCGGTTAGGCATGGATGTTGTGTTTGTCTTACGGCGCTGGCTCTCTCCCTTCCCTGGAACCAGTGACCCTAAATTAGGGACGGGCGACTGCTTTATAGCCCATTGAGTTGCTCACGGTGGTCGTTAAACCTCCAAAAAACAAAAACAAACAAACAAACAAACATTTGGATGGTTTATCCCAATGGCGATGGCTACTTTCAACAAGATAATGCGTCCTGCCACAGTGCTCCTATTGTACAGGATTGGTTTCAGGAACAAGCTGGGGAGTTTACTTTGTTTAGGTGGCCCCCACAATCTCCAGATCTCAACCCCACTGAGAGATTGTGGGATGAAGTTGAACGAGTCATCAGACAGCTGGATCCACAACCCTGCAATCTCACACTCCTGGAAAGTGCTATTCATCAAGCATGGTCTCAGATTCCACAAACCACCTATCAACATCTCGTGGAGTCCATGCCACGAAGAATCGACGCAGTATTAAAGGCAAAAGGTGGCTCAACGAAGTACTGAGGGGGTGGTCATAATAAAGTGGCCATTCAGTGTATAAGTATGTGAAACAAAACTTTATGTGGCGTAAGTATTGATGTAATAAAGTAATGTCCAATAAGCGTGCTTGGTGAAATAGTTCATGGCAGACTAAGTGTCCGGATGGGAAAGACATTGTTCCTCGGAATGCTCCCAAGGAAATTCCGAGAAAATTATCTTCCAAGGGACTCGAACAAACTCAGAAAGGATGTCATTGCACACTTTTCTCCATAATTATAAATATAAGCACATTCTGTAAATCGCAACATAGATCTGGAGGTTGGGGTATTCAAAATAGTAGTCCCCGCCTATACTGGATTAACAGTAGCATGCCGTAGAGCGCAGTACCAATACCATGCCAACACACGGCTGGATGACGGTTCGTCGTTTGGCGATTTGTGCACCACTTTTGATACGTGTTTACTACAGCGACACGTGAACATCCACAAGCCCCGCCGTTTCCGAGATCGTAGTTCCGAGGCACCGTGTCATCAAAATTCGTCCGTTATCAAATTCCAATAAATCGGCGGCTTTTCCCATTCTGACTCCGAATACTCTACTAACCGAAAGCCTGGGAGTGGTCATAATGTAATGGCTCGTCGATGTATGCTCTGTTGAGTTCAGATCTACAGATCTCTGAAGCCCCTCCATCCTATGAATATCCTCATTCTTCTGATATTCGACGACTAGCCGAGCCCTATGGGGACGGGCGTTATCGTCCATAAAAAGGAACTGGGGCCAACAGCTCCCCTGAGAAGCTGTACATACGGCTGTATGATGTGATCCCTGTAGCTTCTAGCGGTCATGGTGTCTCCTACAAATACGTGCAGCAGGTTGCGTCCATCAAAAATGATGCCAACTCAAACAAGGAGTCCTCCACAACCGTAGTGTTCAATTTCCCTAATGTTGGAGGAAAGATTTCGGCTTCCCACCACTCTCCAAACGAGCACACGTCGAGAATTTGTGTTTAGGCTGTACCGCGTCTCGTCACTGAAGGGAACACAGACCCATTAATTGGGGGTCCAGGGGTGATGTTGTCGAGCCCCATTCAGGCGGGACCTTCTGTGCGATTCAGCGAGTGGAAATAGGCCATTATCCCTTCTTGCATACAGACTTCTGTCGTGGAGTCTTCTGTAAACTGTTAGCATGTGAAAACACAAGTTTGTCCCAGACGGCATTGAATCCATGTCCCTTCACTCCGAAGTAAGTCGCTCTCCCAACTGAGCTACGCAGACAGAATGTCTCGCTGCATATTTGTCATCTTGACACATGTTTTCACCTATGTAGTACGTCACAAGCCTCGAAATCACGATTCAACGGGTCGTCCCTATAGGAGAGCTCCTGCGAGCTCTCCTATAGGGACGACCCGTTGTCTTGAGTTATTGTTGTTCGTGGGCGTTCATGTTCCGCCCTTGTGGTTATTATTCCGGTTTCCTGTGAATGTCTCCACTGACTGGAGACCACTTGTCTTGACACATCCAGTCATCTTGCTACCTCACCGTGCGATTGCCCAGCTTCTAATCTACCGATCGCTCTCCACCGTGAAGAGTCTTCTCAACGATGGTACGAAGCACTTTTTCCACTAACAATCCAACTGAAGCTTCAATTGCCGCACTCTTCTCGGAACCAAGTTTATCAACCACTGCTAAACTCTCGGACAGCTGTTTTTGTCGTTTGAAATGCTTTCCAAGCTCGTGAAACGATACTGTGAGCGATCCCGAACTCCTCGGCCACACTAGTCACACTTCGACCTTTTTTCAACTTCCCAATGACGCAACATCGTGTAAAGTCATCCAGATGTCGTCTACTGGATTGCCTGTTGGTCATATCCCACGGAGGCAGCAACTCGACGTCGTTCAAACCGATGTACACCGTGCAATAGCTTTCACCGAATTGCTGAGCGTACACCGCTTGTGTGCTTTATACCCTTCCGACACTCCCCCCCCCTACGTCATGCTGCATATATGCGCATGCCCTACCGTACCGGACCCTAGTCTATCTCCTGAGTGGTTTTTTGATCCGTACTGCCTGCTCGTTCCGCTGTTATGCTAATTTCTCCTCTTCGTCCTTAATTTTTGCACACCAGTGTATATCGGCCTAGTCTGGGAACTTTTTGATCCCACCTCGTATTGACGGTAAATTACCGTTTTAGAGGTATGTTAGCGGAAAGTTCTGAATTTTCAGAAACCTTTCCGCAATTCCTTTCGTATAATAACGGGAAAACTCCGTTCTCACTTTTTCCGTAGCCGTATGACGAGAAACTACTGGTAATAAGAGGAGCGATGGGTGAAAATACTTGAGGTTTCATTGACTTTTAAATTTCAATCGTCCGTCGAATTTTGAAGTTCCGTAGCGAGATTGGATATTGTAGATAGCATATCTCATGAATTTTATTTATTGTGGCACAGGATATTTCTTCTCCTCTCCAGTGGCGCACTCAGTGGGGGTGGCCCAGGGGCCCGGACCCTCCCTTGAGCCTTGGCCTTTCGTTCTGTTAATGGCTGCTTATTTTTAAATATATCTGCATATGTTTTTAAATAAAAATGTTACGGATCATTGGAAACGAATTTTGATATTTCCTTAATATTTGGCTGTCAATATTTTGGAAGATGTTTTCTCCGGTGTACTTTCATTTGCATCTTCAATATTTTGGGCCACCAGGGCGCACACACGGGTCGGGTCCGTATCCCCCCCCCCCCCCCCGAATTTTAAAATACCTTATTCCGACTACGGCGAAATTAAAAAAAAAAGATCTTTCTGCACATGTTTATAGAAACGAGCTGGCTGTGGTGTGATTGTATCAATCACAGAAATCAGAGAGCTCTTTTGCCTTAGGAATGCTGCATCTGTTTTGGATGGCTGACGATGGCAAGCATTGAAGCAGGGAATTAGTGAAACCCCAGAGTGTTTGAGGAACCAAGAATCCATCACTCTCTCAGTCTCTCGTGTTTCCATAACCTTTTCCATGAAATTTCTCCATGGCTCGGGCCTCAGTCACATATGGGGTGCTAATGGGCGTTCCTCCTCTGAGATGAGGGGGATACACAAGATAAAGGCCTGGGTGTAAACACACTATTTTCTGTTAAGAAGGTCTGCGTCTGTGCTTGATATTTGTATCTGTTGATTTCCATCCGTTTTAGGACATGAGAGACTAACTTCCTGAATTTGCCATTTTTCGAGGGGAGCAGAAGCTTGCTTATGAATGACAATTTCTAACCGAACTGTGAATGACTGTTTTTACTCAGAAGTATGCTTCGTTGTAAACTCCTGGAATATTCAGTTTTAGATTTATTCAATTCATTCTCTGGAAACGTAGTTCGACAACTGTAATAGTTTTCAAAGTTCGATGAGGAATACTTAGGTGAGTTAAATATTATTGTTTACTTAACTTTTTCGTTTTCCATTGATAACGTGTCTGCTCTTTAACAGTGTAATGAACAGTGCTGTCAGGGCAAGCATATAATTTATATATATTATTTAAAGTGAGCTTAGATGAAAATGTTTCTGCATTACAGTAAGTGAAGCGATTTAAACTTTATTTTTCTGTACGTCTTAAGGTCTTACATAAATATTAATGGATATATTAATGCACATTTAATTTAGCAGACTTATTCAAAAGAGTAAGGTTTTTTTAACCTGTGAACACATCAGTCCTGATTTGTGCTAACAAAAAGAATCCACACACACACATATATATATATATATATATATATATATATATATATATATATATATATTCTATTAAGAAGATACCTAAGCAAAAAAATACATATATAATTTTGACTCACACCAAGTACAACATAGAAAAGGTTATGTATCTACCTGTGTGAGTAAAAGGAGTAAAGATAAAAAAATAAAATAAAACAACTGAATGTAGAAGGTGTCGAGAATACTGAGCCTTGGCTTTATCAAGGACCAGCAAAAACTCTGCATTTTCTCACTTCCACAAAGACCTAGTTGGAAATGGGTTTCTGCAAGGCCATAGATGCAAGTAACATTCCCACCTAAAATAGTTTTAAAAAATATATATATGTCATGTCCTCCGCAGAGTTGCATGACCTAGCACTAGTTAACAATTTCGCTTGCATCCATTAACCTTCCTGGCCCGACCCATGCTCTTCATCTGTTACTATTAAACAGAGAGAAGAAGATTAAAGAGAACTCAAGCTGTGAGAGTGACATAATAATTAGAAATAATTTTCAGCTATAACGAAATGCCAAGTTCGTTTGAGAGAGAATTTAAACCTGAAAATCAATGCAAAAGAAATCCAAATTTTTACATTGCAATTAATAAAGGAAATATTAATATTTAAAAAACAGATTTTTGAAAGAAAACTTGAATCTAAAACCCCCTACTCTACAACTTATGACAGCACGAAAACGAGAATAAGTTAAAGACAATAATTAACTAAAGAAAACTTTGTGAAAGTTACATGCCTTAAACAGTTAGTTGCAATATGTACAAAGTATTTCAGCAGTGCTTTAAGTGCATAATTAATTAGTTATTAAGAACTTAACTACTTTGAAAATACAGCGCATAGAAAAGGAACAAGCTAAGCCATCTTCTGTTCCTAGGTTCCCCAAAAGACGCGCAAAGTTACAAAGAAAAGAAAGAGTTAAAACCCGCAAAAATGTTAACAGACAAGCCAGTGCCTAAAAGCTGAAAAGCTAAAAAACAACAGAGAAAAAGTACATGAAGTACAAACATTGAACTTATAAAACCTAGAACCCAAAAACAAGGAAGAGAGCTTACCTCTTGTGTGACAAAAACTTTCTCCTCACAAGAGTAAAACATGGCTGACCTCTTCCGCCACTCCCTAGTCGCTGGGGGCAGTGAGGGTGGGGCTGATGGCCTCCTCATACAGAAAGAAACCAACTCGCGGAGATTTTAACCAGAGAAAAAAATATATAAACTTAAGACTGTGGATCTGTATGATCAGAAAGAGCAGAATTAACTCTCCAGAATACATGAGAAATTTTATAAAATACACGAGTAGTGTATTTAATAATCTTTGCATGTATTAAATCACCTTAGTGAGCTTCTATAGATTAATCAGAATCTTATTAATTTTAATGTTGGTTTTACTATTTTTAGTATAGCTATCCTAGTGATGAATAACTAGTTTTCTTTTTTATTTGTTTTTATTTTCTTTTATAAACAGATTTTTAAGCTTTTTTTGTGATTTTGTTTATATTATTTAATTTTTTGTTTTAATAGGACCTTCATATCCATAGCACTAAGGTTCCTTTAGGTAGTTAATAGGCATCCTCTAGCCAACTTCCTTAGGGCTTTGATTGGTCAGAATCATATTATTAACTGTGTAGAAAATTAAAGCAGATCTGCCAACCTTACTCTATTATTCAGAATAATTTTTCTTAAAGTTCTTTTGATGAAAGAAGAAGGAATTTCGTTCTCTAGAAAACTATCTAATAGTATATTAATGTGGTAATTGAAGTCCAAGTTGTTGCTGCAAATTCTTGAAATTCTTAGGACCTGAGAAATTAGTACATTCTCAATTAATTTGGTTGAAATGTTATTATTCCAGTGTAGATATTTAATTACTTTGAAAGGAAAATTAACTCTTTTATCAAAGAGGCTAATAGATGGGTTACCTCTGTTGAGCTTAATGCTTAAGTCTAGGAACTCAAGTTCCTGATTACTGTGGTTGGTTTTACATAAGTTAAGAGAGCTAGGATAGATATTATCAAAATCACTCTCTATAACTTCTGAATTATTGATACACAGCAGATCATCAATATATCTAAAAGTGTAAAGGTAGTTATCTGAGCAGGTGGGGTGATTTTTAATGAATTTATATTCCTTAAAGAACAGGAATAGATTAGCGATATTCGTGGACGTTGATGTTCCCATGGGAATACCGTTCACTTGCTTATAGAAAGTATTATTATATAAGATATGGTTATTTTTTATGCAGCAATTGAGATAAGAGTTCCAAGTTCCTACATTAACAAATTGGTTAAGTTTAAATTCTGCATACAGCTCTTTAAAGGTAGTAATTATATCTGATAGAGGCAGATTAGTATATAGGTTTTCAAAATCATAACTATTAATATCTAGGGGACAAACTTTGAGCATAGTAGAAATTACTTCTGCATTATTATTAATTATCCAAAAATCTCTGTACATCAAGTTAGAACAGTTTCTAATGTGTTTCAAAACCTTCTTTAAGACATCTTCAAAAGCAAGATCTATTTTCTTTTTATGACTCCTTACTCCACTAGCTATGAACCTGAACTTCACAGGATCCTTATGAAACTTAACCGTTGCAAAAAGAAATGGAAATTCAGGCTCATATCTTCTGGTTTGTGGAATTTTAAGTTTCTTGAAGAATGCCTTAAACCGATTTTCTAACTGCTTGGTAGAATAACTTACGGGCTCGTATGTTACTCTATTATTGAGTTCCATAGTTAACAATTCAAAATAGAACTTCTTACAGATAATTGCAAAATTATTGCTAGCTTTATCCGTAGTGGTAAAAATAAATTGGTCTTGTAGTTTGGAGAGTGACCTTTTAGCTTCTCCAGAGAAAAAGAGATTTCTGTCGAAACAAAAGTCCAGACCTGCCAACTCACCGGTGAAGCTATTGATTATATTATATTTCCATTCTGCGAAGGCCTCAATAGGCTGATTGTAGGATGCCTATTAACTACCTAAAGGAACCTTAGTGCTATGGATATGAAGGTCCTATTAAAACAAAAAATTAAATAATATAAACAAAATCACAAAAAAAGCTTAAAAATCTGTTTATAAAAGAAAATAAAAACAAATAAAAAAGAAAACTAGTTATTCATCACTAGGATAGCTATACTAAAAATAGTAAAACCAACATTAAAATTAATAAGATTCTGATTAATCTATAGAAGCTCACTAAGGTGATTTAATACATGCAAAGATTATTAAATACACTACTCGTGTATTTTATAAAATTTCTCATGTATTCTGGAGAGTTAATTCTGCTCTTTCTGATCATACAGATCCACAGTCTTAAGTTTATATATTTTTTTCTCTGGTTAAAATCTCCGCGAGTTGGTTTCTTTCTGTATGAGGAGGCCATCAGCCCCACCCTCACTGCCCCCCAGCGACTAGGGAGTGGCGGAAGAGGTCAGCCATGTTTTACTCTTGTGAGGAGAAAGTTTTTGTCACACAAGAGGTAAGCTCTCTTCCTTGTTTTTGGGTTCTAGGTTTTATAAGTTCAATGTTTGTACTTCATGTACTTTTTCTCTGTTGTTTTTTAGCTTTTCAGCTTTTAGGCACTGGCTTGTCTGTTAACATTTTTGCGGGTTTTAACTCTTTCTTTTCTTTGTAACTTTGCGCGTCTTTTGGGGAACCTAGGAACAGAAGATGGCTTAGCTTGTTCCTTTTCTATGCGCTGTATTTTCAAAGTAGTTAAGTTCTTAATAACTAATTAATTATGCACTTAAAGCACTGCTGAAATACTTTGTACATATTGCAACTAACTGTTTAAGGCATATAACTTTCACAAAGTTTTCTTTAGTTAATTATTGTCTTTAACTTATTCTCGTTTTCGTGCTGTCATAAGTTGTAGAGTAGGGGGTTTTAGACTCAAGTTTTCTTTCAAAAATCTGTTTTTTAAATATTAATATTTCCTTTATTAATTGCAATGTAAAAATTTGGATTTCTTTTGCATTGATTTTCAGGTTTAAATTCTCTCTCAAACGAACTTGGCATTTCGTTATAGCTGAAAATTATTTCTAATTATTATGTCACTCTCACAGCTTGAGTTCTCTTTAATCTTCTTCTCTCTGTTTAATAGTAACAGATGAAGAGCATGGGTCGGGCCAGGAAGGTTAATGGATGCAAGCGAAATTGTTAACTAGTGCTAGGTCATGCAACTCTGCGGAGGACATGACATATATATATTTTTTAAAACTATTTTAGGTGGGAATGTTACTTGCATCTATGGCCTTGCAGAAACCCATTTCCAACTAGGTCTTTGTGGAAGTGAGAAAATGCAGAGTTTTTGCTGGTCCTTGATAAAGCCAAGGCTCAGTATTCTCGACACCTTCTACATTCAGTTGTTTTATTTTATTTTTTTATCTTTACTCCTTTTACTCACACAGGTAGATACATAACCTTTTCTATGTTGTACTTGGTGTGAGTCAAAATTATATATGTATTTTTTTGCTTAGGTATCTTCTTAATAGAATGTGAATTCTGAATTTTCAAAACTGCTGCGTTGCGCGTTTTGATCTTCAGGTTATTTTGCAACTTTCGTTTTAAATTCTAAAGTTTTTCCTTAGTCTTCAGTTTTGCTCTTAAGTATATATATATATATATAATATATAAATATATATATATAATCCATATGTGTGTGTGTGTGTGTGTGTGTGTGTGCCCTATTTCTAGTTTCATTTGTCCCGTGCATTTTTTTGTCGCCTCCCCCTCCCTGAGGAAATTCTGTGTGCGCCCCTGTGGGCCACCCCCCATGAAGAAACTGTGGGTGCGCCACTGCTTCTCTCCCCTGTTTTGTGCATCCGCTATTTATTATTTATATTGTGTTACTGTAAGAAACCGGGTACTTAAATTATTGTACAGATGGCTATACGATATCTGTGTATCAGACTCTGGACAACTTAAGACAAAAGCTATTATAGGTATCAAGAGTAATTTTATATTTAGGAGCTTTTTTTTTTTTGCGTGTGTAATAATATGAGTACTATAAAAAAGTGAAAAAGTACATTTCACCTTTTTCAAAGATAACTGAAAGTCATTGTCAGTTCAAAAAATTAAAGTTGCAAAGCATTTTGTTGCTTCGAAAAATCATGAAGAAATGCTTAATTTGTGAAAGGTCCTCCTACAGAGAAAACAAGTTATTGCAAACCTATTCAGAAAAAGTTAGTAAAATCATGCAATGCATTGATTATGATACGCTTTCCAACATACTAGAAATCATTACTCAAGTTATTACTCAAGTTATGAGGAAAATGGCTGTGGAATAAATCTCACTCCTGTGCCCTGACCTTTGATCCCATTTCGATTATATTCAACAGAACTGGTTCAGCATACCTCCGAAATAACATGAGAACGTTTTGTCGCAATCGAAGCAATTTTACGTAAGTTAGGATGCATAAGGGCTATGGAATAGATCCCGCTTCTGTGTTCTAACCTTTGACCCCATTTCGCCCATTTTCAATAGGATTCGTCCCCAGGCAGGTCCCTACAACATACTAACATTTCATCCAAATCGAAACATTTTTACGAAGTTATAACGCATAATGGCGATGGAAGTGATTCCGATCCTGTGTCCTGACCTTTGACCCCATTTCGTTCACTTTCAATAGGGTTCCTTCCCAGATGTTTCCCTACCACATACTAGAATTTATTTGAAATCGAACGATTTGTACGCGAGTTATCGTGCGGACGAACATACGCACACAACGCGTGACGTAATGAGGCAGACCGGAATCGCGACCATCTGCTCGCAAGAGTGTGACGTCATAAAACTTTAATAGGATCCACACACAACGCGTGACGTAATGAGACAGATGGCGTGACCACGCGCCAACATCTAATGGAACGACGCCATGACACTACACTAAAACCGTAGTGATTCGGGGTGGTTATTTAACATACAAAACGAATTTTCCTAAAGTCGAGATCATGCTAAATCGATTTCTAGTACCAGAAAACGGTAGGGTAACGACTTTCATCAAAATCCTTACAGCCGTTTTCAAAATAAAATTTACATACATACAAGAATTGCTCCTTTTAGGTGAACGTCAAGTAATTTTACTTCCTGTACTTCGAATGGAAACATTTCTGTACACATTTTCTTCCCAATTAATGCGTTCCCAAGGATAAAATTTGAACATCGATTAAAATAGCTTCATTTTACAACTTGGAATACCTAATATTTTCTCAAACATAACCATAATTATGCAATCCAACATTTGTTTGTCTACTGACGTCATCAAAGTACAGGTCGTGCCATCATGCTTTTTCTGGTTTCAACACCACCAAAGGAAAAGTTATTGATTTTTAATATAATTATGGTTATGTTTTAGAAAATATTAAGTATTCCAAGTTATAATATGAAGTTATTTTAATCGATGTTCAAATTTTCATCCTTGGGAACATATTAATTGTGAAGGAAATGTGTACAAAAGTTTTTCCATTGGAAGTATAGGAAGCAAAATTACTTGACGTCCACCTAAATAACATGAGATAAGGGCGAATTCACCCATTTTGAACAGGGTTCGTCTCCAGGCGGTCCCCTACCACATAGTAAAATTTCATTGAAATCGAACCATATTTACGCAAGTTATGACGCATAAGTGCAATGGAATGGATCCCGCTCCTACGTCGTGACCTTTGACCCCATTTGTCCCATTTTTAATGGGGTTCGTTCCCAGTTGGTCCCCTACCACATACTAAAATTTGATCGAAATCGAACCATTTTTACGCCAGTTATCGTGCGGACGGACGGACGGACAGACAGACGGACGGACAAAGCTGGAGCATATACGCTTCTTCAACCTACGGTTGGAAAGCGTAAATAAGCTCCAACAGAAAATAAAATGACTAAATCACTAGTATTAATGACACAAAAAAAGAAAATTCATTGTCGCCTAATTTGTTTAACGATGTACGTGACTCGAGTTTCTGAGTGTCTGTGGCTCAGTTGTTAAAGGCGTGCGTTACCTGTTTGAACGGCTCTGGTTCAATTCTGACTAGAGCAGGAGAATTAACTGGGGAAAGGGATGAAAAATGCAGGTCTGTTGGTTTTGCGGAATTTCAGTTTAAATACGGAAAAACCTGAAATGGACTATTCTGAAATAAGCGGAATTTTTGACTACGGAAAATCTGTGAAAATACGGAAGTTAAAATAAACGGGCACTTTTAAAAACGAAAATTTCTGAAAAACACGGACACTTACCGGCAACTTTCTGCACGTTATTTTCAGAAATTTTCCGTGAATTCACACCACTTATTTTTTACAATGTACCAAACCACCAAACATCCGCCGCCCCTCTGAGAGCACACCAATAGCCCCCTTGTGGTAATGGACTATCCTTTACAAATACGCTCATCCGTTCTAATGATCCGCTACCTGACTTCCATGTGACCGTACTATTAGGAACCCCAGCCCAAATTCCCTAGCTTCCTACTTCTGAGGGTTGGTTTAGACCTGGGTTCAGACACTTCGTAAAAGACTCGACGTTACTCACTCATGGTAGTTGTTAAACCTTAAAATAAAAGAAAAAGAACCATTTATCTTAGAAAATTTTGACATGTAACACCTTGTTCCTTTCTCTTCGTTATTATTATTTTTTTTATTGATTGGAGGTTTAACGACCACCGTGAGCAACTCAATGGGCTATAAGCAGTCGTCCGTCCCTAATTTAGGGTTACTGGTTCCAGGGAAGGGAGAGATCCAGTGCCGTAAGACAACTACAACATCCATGCCTCACCGGGATTCGAACCCGGACCCCTTTCGGACGAATGATCAGAGGCCATCGCTTAGACCACTGCGCCCTTACTTTTTAGCGCTCAGGCAAGGTGAAACCTTCTTTTGAGAACTAACAGACGTCACGTAACCGCTGAAAATGAAAGTGATTAAAATTAGAGGACAGGAATCTAATCCTGCTGCAAAGGAAATGACGTCAGTTACGTTTCCCTTTTATCGTGTTCCTTCTAGCTTAGAGAGATGCACTGTTTCATACCTCAGTGACATCCGTGACATCAAAGTCTTGACGTAATATCTCGAACTTTTCTGTAACATTAACTTCTTTTTTTAGAATCAGTGCTTTACAAGCAATTTGAAATGATCGTCGGGTAATGTAAGTTTTCTTTTCACTAACGAAAAACTCCGTGTTTTGAACCAACTGGCAATCTTCTCACTCGCTTAAACAGGAAAAAATTATCGAATGCTTCAAAATTAAAAATCACATCAAAAGTTTGTAAAACATCCGTTTACAGATTTTTCAGAAAATAATCGTGCATTCAAAGTCATGTTACCTTTGAAGCACTGTTTTCATTTCGCTGCGTTAACGAAAAGCTGTCGAATTGGGTAGGATGCTTCAAATGACACAACATTTTAATTTTATTTTATCATAAAGAACCCAGAATGAGAAAATTCAGACCTAGCTCAATGTAGCGAGCTAGAATGATGAGGAGCCAGCGTTTAGACTACTGCGCCCTGTGGCGCAGTGGTCTAAACGCTGGCTCCTCATTATTCGTCCGAGGTGGATTCGAGTCATGGAGGAGGCATGGATGGTATGTTTATCTTACGGCTCTTTCGTGTTCCTCGACCAGTGGAAACAAATTAGGGACGGGCGACTACTTATATAATAACCCACTGAGTTGCTCACCCTGGCTTATGTTAAACCCTCAAACAAAAAATCGCACCTGTATGCTTATTTTTATCAAACTCTGTAGAGTTCTTCAATGTTTTAAACGTGTACACCGATGATCCATTCCATTATGACCACCCACAGCCTAGAGAAATGAGCGCGTCTGAAGATACAACGGTGACGCAGCTGAGGTTCACAGAGCAATATAGCCAGAGAATCGGCGTTCGCTTAGTAGACTGTTCGGAGTCAGAATGGGGAAAGCTGCCAATTTATCGAAGCTTGATAAAGGACGAATTGTGATGGCACGGTTCCTCGGAATTACGATCTCGGAAACGGCTCAGCTTCAGGGTTGTTCACGTGCCTCTGTAGTGAGTACGTATCAAAAATGGTGCACAGATGGCAAAACGACGAAATGTCGTCCAGTCGTGTGTCGTCCGCAACTCATTGATGCCAGAGGGGAGCGGAGACTGTCGCGCATTGTTTACAGCGACAGCAGGGCCACAGTGCGACAAATCACCCGCAGCTACAAGAGTGGTGAGCAGGGCAATGTCTCACAGCACACAGTTCGTCGCAGCCTTCTGCTCATGGGTCTGCGTAACCAAAAACCCAGCCGGGTTCCATGCTCACTGCACGTCATCGCCTACAACGCATGAAAGGGGCCCAAGATCATCGAGATTGGACGGTGGATGACTGGAAGGAAGTGAACTGGTCTGACGAATCTAGATTCCTGGTGCATCAGGGCAATAGTGCGACAAATCACCCACAGCTACAGGAGTGGTGATCAGGGCAATGTCTCACAGCACACAGTTCATCGCAGCCTTCTGCGCATGGGTCTGCGTAACCGAAAACCCAGCCGGGTTCCATGCTCACTGCACGTCATCGTCTACAACGCATGAAATGGGCACAAGATCATCGAGATTGAACGGTGGATGACTGGAAGGAAGTGAACTGGTCTGACGAATCTAGACTCCTTGTGCATCAGGGCCACAGTGCGACAAATCACCCGCAGCTACAATAGTGGTGATCATGGCAATATCTCACAACGCATGAAATGGGCCCAAGATCATCAAGATTGGACGGTGGATGATTGGAAGGAAGTGAACTGGTCTAACGAATCTAGATTCCTGGTGCATCAGGGCCACAGTGCGACAAATCACCCGCAGCTACAAGAGTAGTGATCAGGGCAATGTCTCACAGCACACAGTTCATCGCAGCCTTCTGCGCATGGGCCTGCGTAGCCGAAAACCCAGCCGGGTTCCATGCTCACTGCACGTCATCGCCTACTACGCATGAAATGGGCCCAAAATCATCGATATTGGACGGTGGAGGATTGGAAGGAAGCGGCCTGGTCTGACGAATCAAGATTCCTGGTGCATCACGTAGACGGCCTAGCGTGAATACGCCGATTACCAAATCATGCTATGGCACCTGCATGTACTGTTGAGAGGAAACAGGCCGGCGGCTGCGGTGTTATGCTGTGAGCGGTGTTTTCTTGGGACACTTTAGGCCCCATTATCCCAATGGCACAATCCCTGAAGGCTGTCAGGTATCTGAACATCATTGCAAACCAAGTTCACCCATTCATGGCAACTGTGTTCCCTGCTGTGATTGGCCATTACCAACAGGATAATGCCCATTGCCACACTGCCAGAATAGTCAAGGAGTGTCTCGAGGAACATGCTGGTGACTTTCTCTTAATTTCCTGACCTCCAAATTCACCTGACACGAACCGAATCGAACATTTGTGGTTCGACTTGGAAAAGCGGGTTTTTGCTAAATCACCACCACCCCGAAATGTACGGGAACTGCAGGACCTGCTGTTGGCATTGTGGTACCAGATACCCCAGGATACCTATCGCCATCTCATCTAATCGATGCCTCGCCGAGTGGCCACTGTTTTGCGAGCTAAAGGGGGTTCTACAGCTTATTAGGTAGGTGGTCATAATGTAATGGATCATCTGTGTATATGTGGTTTGGGGGAGACTATGTGAAATTCTTTCTTCTTATTCACTCACTTTAAGTTAGACAGGAGTTACTCAAATAAAGAAAAATTACTTACAGTTCCTTTTTTTTATTCCGCCAATACCTCCTAGCCTTTTCACTCGATATCTTATGCTCACGAAGAACTAATTCCTAACAGCACTAATAATTTAATCTGATTATAACATCCCTCGAACATGCAAACTTCAGGAACAGACCGCTTCAGGGTAAGACAGCTTCCACGAATACTACACCACACTTTGTCTGCTAGCTCCAGACATTATAACTCGTTCTTAGCTTGTTAAACATGTACACGTCAATCACTCTTGACCTCAAGACTACTACCAATATAACATTCAGTGAGTGAGATGCTAAAAGAGAACGAGCTCAAAATTTACATAATGACAGCTAAAAATGAAAGTTAATTTAGATTATACGTGATAACTCTTCTGTCGGTTTGATCGAAGTTCAACGTACCATTGTTACAAACAATATAATTTGCTTTGTCTAAACGTTTGTCTTACTTTGGTAGCGCAGTGGAAAGAGTCATCATCATATCATCAACCAATAAAGAAATATTTGTGACGTCACGCTTAGCCTTTCGTGTTTTCGTGCAGGTGTTCAGTGAATGGAAACTGCTTTCCGGATATAATTATGTGACGTCATCACCATAGTACCTACTGAGAACGAAATATCTGTGACGTCCACAGCTTAGCTTTTCGTGTATTCGGGCAGGTGATCCGTGAATGGAAACTGAGAATTATGTCAGTGTGTGACGTAACAACTGTGTGACGCATACTTTTTTTTATTATTGTTGTATTTTTCATGAAACATACTTTCACATTTGGACTTCAAAACCAAACAAGAATGCCTGGTTATTTAAAAATTACTCTACATATCTTATTTCACCTCATTATTATTGACGGGCTTTCACCTAGTTTATAATAATTCTTCAAATTAAAAAGCCACCATCCAAATGACAATCCGAGTTTAGCCCATCCGTCTAGAATTATCTGCGATGCTAATAAAATACGGTGTAGAACACCGTCGTGTTTTGCAACACCAGGTTAAACTCGAAATTCTGCTTCTTGAAGCTTACTATCAGCTTTCAGAGGTGACAGTTGATCGGTTTCGTAAAGCACCGCGTGTTTTTGAACATCACCCTAAGTTTCATTATTGGAATACATCGAACCGTTTCCAGAGAACGCAGTGAGTGGAAAAGGTTCTGGGAAACGCTAAGTTATAATGTATCATTTTGTGGCGTACAACGCAGCTGAAAAGTTGCAATGGTACCTTGGCCGTCTAGTAGTGATAGGCATGAGCTTCTGGCTAATCGTCCAAGTAGAGAGAGGATGAGGCATAGATCCTCTCTCTACTTGGACGATTAGCCAGAAGCGCGTGCCTCTAAACCATCGGTTCTTTCCTTTCCGTTTTGTGCGTCCATAAGAGGGCGGCGTGGTTGAACAGTTTAAACAAATGAAAAAATTTAAATTTTGAAGATTCGCCATTTTACTTCTATGATACAAAGATTATTTTCCAATTATAAGAAAGCGAATGAAATTTGTTCAGTGAGAATTCATACACTCACATTTGCCAGCAATTTTTTTTAAGGTTTGATGAGTAACTTGTTACTCTCATTCTTTTTTTTTCTCCTTCTATTGCGGCTTTAACAACCACCGTTAGCAACTCAATGGGCAACAAGCAGTCGCTCGTCCCTAATTTAGGGAGAATGATGACAGGGAGGAGAGCCAGTGCCGTAAGATAAACACACCAACCGTTGAAAAAAAAAGGGGGTCATGCTTATGTTATCCCTATGTCCTTCCGTCCGACCGTTTCTCTCTCTCTCTCTCTCTCTCGCCGTTCCTCGGACTATCTACGCCACCTCTCTCTCTCTCTCTCTCTCTCTCTCTCTCTCTCTCTCTCTCTCTCTTTGTATATATACACTGGCGGAAAGTGAAAAAAGAACACCAAGAAGGAATTGGCGGACGATCATGAAATTTACATATGTTAATGGGGTCAAGTTTAGGTAGGTGTGATGCTAATTTCGGGACCAACCGCTGAGCGCTTACGCCACAGCACGGCATAATAGGCAAATTATCGTCGATGGTATTTAAGGAGTACGACGAAGTGAATGTAATCAGTCGTCGGCGTACGGACACGTGCGAAGACCCCGAAGAAGCTGGAATACCTAAACATGGAAAACGTGTACGATTTCAGCAGTTATCGGACTTTGAGCGAGGTCGTCTAGTCGGACTCCGCGAGGCTGGGTGGTTGTATCGTCGTATTGCGGAGCGAATTGGACGGGTAGTATCGGTGGTGGTACGATGGTGGCGTAGATAGTCCGAGGAACATGGTGGCGTAGATAGTCCGAGGAACATGGTGGCGTAGATAGTCCGAGGAACGGCGTTGTCAAGCAGAACATCCACTTCGACGCAAATCCGAGCCGCCGTTGCACCTGAGGTGACTGTGCGAACAATCCACAACCGTCTACTGGATGCAGGACTATGTGCACGTGTGCCTCTGTCATGTGTACCTCTGACTCCAGCCCACCGTCAGGAACGGCTGCAGTGGTGTCGCCAACGTCTGCACTGGAGAACGCAATGGCGATCTGTCGTGTTCAGCGATGAAAGCAGATTCTGCTGCTTGGAAGCCTCCGATGGCCGTATGCGTGTTCGCAGACGCACAGGGGAGCGTCTCCACCCTTCTTGCATCCGCCAGCAACACACAGGGCCTACACCTGGTCTCCTGGTGTGGAGAGCGATCCGCTATCACTCCCGTACACAACTAGTGTTTGTACCGGGTGCGTTAAACAGCACCTTCTACCTCAACAACATCATTCAGCCCGTTGTTGTGCCATGTGTAAGGTCGTTCCATCGTGCTGCTTTCCAGCGAGATAACGCACGCACACACACAGCACGTGCAACGCAACATGCACTTCAGGGTGTGAGACATCTTCCATGGCCTGCACGTTCACCGGATTTGTCCCCCATTGAGCACGTGTGGGATTATTTGGGACAACGACTTATCCGGTCTCCACGGCCAGCCACGATCATCCCCGATTTACGCGTCCAGGTTGAGGATGCTTCCAGGTTGAGGATACCCCAAACTTACACATCCAACATCTGTACGACAGACTCCATGCCAGAATTGCACAGTGTGACGCAGTTGTTGGCGGTTCAACCTCGTACTAACCATGTTACATGGAAATGTTATTTTTCAGTTTACCAGCAAATACAGCTGTATTTTACCATAATGTTTTGATCACGTTATCCTCTGTATTCCGTTATTATGCTGTATAAATTTCGTTGGTATCAGACGTCTCCTTCTTGGTGTTTTTTTCACTTTCCGCCAGTGTATATACATGTATAATAAAATTACTAAAACCCGAAATCCGCACAAATGAAACCAAATAGACAACACTAAATCACATCTCCCGATGAAATTCAGAACAGACCAAAATTACAAAACCCAAAAACAGCACCAAACAAGAAATCATTAACCCAACTGCGCTGAAACCGCTAGTCAAAGTTATAAAGTAAATAAGCCAATATTACATTGGAAGACACAAAACTAGCCAAACCCCACACAAAACCACAAAGTCACTATATGTAGTACCGACAACAAAAGTAAAATATCAAGTTGTCCTCATCAGGGTAACACCAACTTGAAAAGATGCCTTTGAAACACAGCAAAACGATAAGTAAAACAAAATGCCTTGCTGTGGTGTTCCATAAGCCAGAAAAAACAGTCAAAGAAGAACAAAAAGAAACCAGTAAAACAAAAAGTCCAAAGAGACTCCCGGAGTACAACTTCAGAAACATCTTTAGTCTTAAAAACATGACCTGCCTCGTTCACAGATACCGTGACGAGCGACCAGTAGACACACTCCAGTTGCAGAAATCCAGTAGACACACTCCAGTTGCAGAAATCCAATAGACACACTCCAGTTGCAGAAATCCAATAGACACACTCCAGTTGCAGAAATCCAGTAGACACACCCCAGTTGCAAAAATCCAGTAGATATGCTCCAGTTGCAGAAATCCAGTAGACACACCCCAGTTGCAGAAATCCAGTAGACACACTCCAGTTGCAGAAATCCAATAGACACACTCCAGTTGCAGAAATCCAGTAGATACACTCCAGTTGCAGAAATCCAGTAGACACACTCCAGTTGCAGAAATCCAGTAGACACACTCCAGTTGCAGAAATCCAGTAGACACACTCCAGTTGTAGAAATCCAGTAGACACACTATAGTTGCAGAAATCCAGTAGATACACTCCAGTTGCAGAAATCCAGTAGACACACTCCAGTTGCAGAAATCCAGTAGACACACTCCAGTTGCAGAAATCCAATAGACACACTCCAGTTGCAGAAATCCAGTAGATACACTCCGGTTGCAGAAATCCAGTAGACACACTCCAGTTGCAGAAATTCAGTAGACACACTCCAGTTGCAGAAATCCAGTAGACACTCCAGTTGCAGAAATCCAGTAGACACACTCCAGTTGCAGAAATCCAGTAGACACACTCCAGTTGCAGAAATCTAATAGACACACTACAGTTGCAGAAATCCAGTAGATACACTCCAGTTGCAGAAATCCAGTAGACACACTCCAGTTGCAGAAATCCAGTAGACACACTCCAGTTGCAGAAATTCAGTAGACACACTCCAGTTGCAGAAATCCAATAGACACACTCCAGTTGCAGAAATCCAGTAGACACACTCCAGTTGCAGAAATCCAGTAGACACTCCAGTTGCAGAAATCCAGTAGACACACTCCAGTTGCAGAAATTCAGTAGACACACTCCAGTTGCAGAAATCCAATAGACACACTCCAGTTGCAGAAATCCAGTAGACACTCCAGTTGCAGAAATCCAGTAGACACACTCCAGTTGCAGAAATCCAGTAGACACACTCCAGTTGCAGAAATCCAGTAGACACACTCCAGTTGCAGAAATCCAGTAGACACACTCCAGTTGCAGAAATCCAGTAGACACACTCCAGTTGCAGAAATCCAATAGACACACTCCAGTTGCAGAAATCCAGTAGATACACTCCAGTTGCAGAAATCCAGTAGACACACTCCAGTTGCAGAAATCCAGTAGACACACTCCAGTTGCAGAAATCCAGTAGACACACTCCAGTTGTAGAAATCCAGTAGACACACTCCAGTTGCAGAAATCCAGTAGACACACTCCAGTTGCAGAAATCTAATAGACACACTCCAGTTGCAGAAATCCAATAGACACACTCCAGTTGCAGAAATCCAGTAGACACACTCCAGTTGCAGAAATCCAGTAGACACTCCAGTTGCAGAAATCCAGTAGACACACTCCAGTTGCAGAAATCCAGTAGACACACTCCAGTTGCAGAAATCTAATAGACACACTCCAGTTGCAGAAATCCAGTAGATACACTCCAGTTGCAGAAATCCAGTAGACACACTCCAGTTGCAGAAATGCAGTAGACACACTCCAGTTGCAGAAATTCAGTAGACACACTCCAGTTGCAGAAATCCAATAGACACACTCCAGTTGCAGAAATCCAGTAGACACACTCCAGTTGCAGAAATCCAATAGACACACTCCAGTTGCAGAAATCCAGTAGACACACTCCAGTTGCAGAAATTCAGTAGACACACTCCAGTTGCAGAAATCCAATAGACACACTCCAGTAACAGAAATCCAGTAGATACACTCCGGTTGCAGAAATCCAGTAGACACACTCCAGTTGCAGAAATCCAGTAGACACACTCCAGTTGCAGAAATCCAGTAGACACACTCCAGTTGCAGAAATCCAATAGACACACTCCAGTTGCAGAAATCCAATAGACACAAGTATGCAGTTAACCAGAGTAAACGAAGAAGGAAATAGCTGATCGGGTGTTAGCTAAATCTTCAGTCACTAGTGGCCCTTCAAGTGGCACTTATAGAGCATGTGATGTTAATTTTGTAAGGCCTTAGTTAAATGATGTCTGTAAATGTTAGGTAAGGTGGATACAATCGGAAAAAGCTTTTTGCCCTTTGACTCTTTAAACGTTGAGTCAACACTTTTCTTACGAAACGAAAGGGAAAATTATTTCGTAACAAATTTCTGTAAAATCTTTGTAGTTCACTCTTTAAGGCAACATTGTTATTGCAAATATTGACAAATCTACTAAATTGGGAAAGTATCAAATTTCTATGTATAGATCTCGAGACATTTGAACTCTAATCGGTATAGAGGTTTACTTTAAATGAATAAGCACTTCGCTTATCATAAACACTCAGCATCGGTAATTTTTCATGGATATTAATTTGCACATCAAGAAAATGTACTTGTTCTTCCGACACATTGGTTTTTTTCCAATATCAAATTATTGGGGTATATGGATACTGCCTGAATGTTGAAATCTTGCCAAAAAAAGACAACAATATCGTCTATGTATCGGAATGCCGAACTCCCAGGAGCCCTTCTATTCACTTCAAACTTTTGGTCATAGTAGTGCAAATATATGTTTGATAAAATGCTTGAAAATGTTGAGCCCATAGGGATACCTGTAGTTTGCTTAAAAACTTTAGTTCCCATACAAATATAGTTGTTGTCAAGGCAGGTGCTCTTCAAGAATCCCCAGTCCTTTCGCGAAATGTTCATATTGTCTCCGAATTCCAAAAACCGGATCGTCGCAGACTTTATGTAAATCATGTAAATCAATGCACAAATTCTGAAAGTCATATGTGTTCACCTGAATGCGATCCTCAGCAGTTGTTAGCCGAAAGAATTTCACAGCCGGTCTGTTGTCGTTTATGATCCAGGAACTTTCGATGCTTTACAAAACAACCCTAAATTTGTCTTTGAAAAGGACACCTGTAGGTTTTGAATAGCAGTACTTAGCCGAAGTAATATATCTGAAACTAATGGGAGATTCATGGAACTTGGGCATTCCATACAGAAAAGGAAATCTTAAGTTACAATCCTTTATATTTAGTCTTTTCTTCAACACTATGACGTTTTAATCATCATTCCTTGCAAACAGCTATACAAGGGTATATAATTTTGACTCGAAATAGTGTTTTTTAATCCGTGAATCTTCCGTTCAGGCAGAACTTGGATCTCATCTAAATAAGCAAATGTCCGTTCGATCGAGCAGAAGCTTTGCCACAGTGACTAAAAATGCCGAAATTATTATGAGTAAGTAAAAAAAAAAAAAAATTACCATTAATGTTCGTTTTGTATTTTCATATCATTTTATGGACCTAACTACTCCACCCTGCATACTAAAACAAAATATACGTGACGAACAGTATTGTCGCTGCTTTTAATAGCAGTTCTACATTGAAGTCTTTGGCCACGTAATATTGCGCCATGTTCCTTTTTTGCGTATGGGAATATAAGAGGTGTCAGGATACTTTTGATCAGAGAGTGTTTATACGTATACTGTCTGGGTTGAGTCCACCATATATAAAAAAGTAATCTTTCTTTCAGATCAGAAGCAGAGGTGTCGTGTTCACTGACGGACAGCAAGATAGCTTAACCTCAGTTTTTGTCACGTCAAAAACGGTGCAAGATATGTTTTCCACTGCTTGTAGAGTTGTTCAATTATTCGGGAGTGGTTCACTTCGTCGACAACTCATTTCGACAATCATTTCGTCGACAGGTACATTTCGTCGACACTCACTTCGTCGACACTATACAGTATATGCTTTCGTAAAACCTACAGTTTTCAATTTAGAACCACCAAATTTGGTATACTATCTCATTGTACTCTTACCTGGACTGCAGACGTAAGAGGTCGGGGCCCGGGGTCAAGGGGGCTCCAAACAACGTTTTCGTAAAACCTACAGTTTTCAATTTAGAACCACCAAATTTGGTATACTATCTCATTGTACTCTTACCTGGACTACAGACGTAAGAGGTCGGGGCCCGGGGTCAAGGGGGCTCCAAACAACGTTTTCGTAAAACCTACAGTTTTCAATTTAGAACCACCAAATTTGGTATACTATCTCATTGTACTCTTACACCAACTTAGACCACAGGCGGAAGAGGTCGGAGCCCGGGGTCAAGGGGGCCCCATACAACATTTTCGTAAAACCTACAGTTTTCAATTTAGAACCACCAAATTTGGCATACTATCTCATTGTACTCTTACACCAACTTAGACCACAGACGGAAGGACTCGGGGCCCGGGGTGAAGGAGGTCCCATACAACATTTTCGTAAAATCTACAGTTTTCAATTTAGAACCACCAAATTTGGCATACTATCTCATTGTACTCTTACACCAACTTAGACTACAGGCGGAAGAGGTCGGAGCCCGGGGTCAAGGGGGGCCCCATACAACATTTTCGTAAAACCTACAGTTTTCAATTTAGAACCACCAAATTTGGTATACTATCTCATTGTACTCTTACACCAACTTAGACCACAGACGGAAGGACTCGGGGCCCGGGGTGAAGGAGGTCCCATACAACATTTTCGTAAAATCTACAGTTTTCAATTTAGAACCACCAAATTTGGCATACTATCTCGTTGTACTCTTACACCAACTTAGACCACAGGCGGAAGAGGTCGGAGCCCGGGGTCGAGGGGGCCCCATACAACATTTTCGTAAAACCTACAGTTTTCAATTTAGAACCACCAAATTTGGTATACTATCTCATTGTACTCTTACACCAACTTAGACCACAGACGGAAGGACTCGGGGCCCGGGGTGAAAGAGGTCCCATACAACATTTTCGTAAAATCTACAGTTTTCAATTTAGAACCACCAAATTTGGTATACTATCTCATGGTACTCTTACTTAGCTCGCAGATAGGGTATTGGAGTGCAGAATTGTGTTGCAATTCTTAAGTAAAAAATGGAAATTTTTGAGAAAATTTTGTATGAGACTCCCTTTACCCCGGGCCTCGACCCCTTCCAAAAACCGTGTACGGTCTAAGTACAATGAGATAGTATACCAAATTTGGTGGTTCTAAATTGGAAACTATAGATTTTACGAAACTGTCGTATGGGGCCCACCTTGACCCCGGGCCCCGAGCTCTTCCGTCTGTGGTCTGTACGAGTACTATGAGATAGTATACCAAATTTGGTGGTTCTAAATTGAAAACTGTAGATTTTACGAAAATGTTGTTTGGGACCGGGGCCCCTTGACACCGGGCCCCGACCCCTTCCGTCTGTGGTCTAAGTTGGTGTAACAGTAAAATGAGATAGTATACCAAATTTGCTTGTTCTAAATTGAAAACTATAGATTTTACGAAAATGTTGTATGGGACCGGGCCCCCTTGACCCCGACCTCTTCCGTCTGTAGTCTAAGTTGGTGTAAGAGTACAATGAGATAGTATACCAAATTTGGTGGTTCTAAATTGAAAACTGTAGATTTTACGAAAGCATATACTGTATAGTGTCGACGAAGTGAGTGTCGACGAAATGTACCTGTCGACGAAGTGATTGTCGACGAAGTGAACCAGACCGAATTATTCTGTGTCTCCACGTCTTATCAGACATCAGTGAAGTCAATCTGGCGTTCATCACACTATATGTTTCCTTGGAGTGGGGTGGGGTGTGTGTGGGGGGAAAAATCGGAATGCTGGTTTTAAATAATAAATATTAGTCGTTTTTGACTCTGATAATCTGAACTTAAAGAGGAACGAAACGCAAATTCTGAAAGATAGTTTTATTTTCCTTCATCACCTACGCCGATGAGTCATTACATTATGACTACTTCCAGCCTAGAGAAATGAGCGCGCCTGGAGACCAAACGGTGATGCAGGTGAAATTCACAGAGCAATATATATATACAACCAGAGAACCGCCTTTCAGTTAGTGGAGTGTTCGAAGTCTGAATGGGAAATTGTGCCGATTTATCGGAGTTTGATAAAGGACACATTATGATGGTACGGCGTCTCGGAACTACGATCTCGGAAACAGCGCCTCTTGTAGGTTGTCCACGTCCCGCTGTAGTGAGTACGTATCAAAACTGGTGCACAGACGGCCAAACGAGGAGCCATCGTCCAGCCGTGTGTCGTCCGCAGCTCATTGGTGCCAGAGGGGAGCGGAGACTGTCGCGCATTGTTCACAGCGATTGTAGGGCCACAGTGAGACAAATCACCGGCAGTTACAACAGTGGTGATCAGGGCAATGTGTCACAGCATACAGTTCCTCGCAGCCTTCTGCGCATGGGCCTGCGTAGCCGAAGACCCAGCCGAGTCTCTATGCTCACTGCACGTCATCGCCAACAACGCATCAAATGGGTACAAGATCATCGCGATTGGACCGTGGATTATTGGAAGAAAGTGACCTGGTCTGGCGAATCAAGATTCCTTGTGCATCACGTAGACGGCCGAGCGGGGGATACGGCGATTACCAACGGAGGCTATGGCACCTGGATGCACTGTTGGGCGGAAACAGGCTGGCGGCGGCGGTGTTATGCTGTGGGCGATGTTTTCTTGGGACACTAATGGCCCCATTATCCCAATCCCTGACAGCTGTCAGGTATTTGAACATCGCTGCAGACCAATTTCACCCATTCATGGCAACTGTGTTCGCTGTTGGTGATGGCCATTACCAACAGGATAATGCGCCATGCCACACTGCCAGAATCGTCAAGGAGTGGTTCGAGGAACATGCTGGTGACTTTCTACTGGCCTCCAAATTCACCTGACATGAACTCAATCGAACATTTGTGGTTCGACTTGGAAAAGCGGGCTCGAACTAAATCACCACCATCCCGAAATGTACGGGAACTCGGGGACCTGCTTTTGACATTATGGTACCAGATACCCTAGGATAACTATCTCCACCTCATCGAATCGATGCCTCGCTGTCTGGCCGCTGTTTTGCGAGCTAAAGTGGGTCCTTCAGTTTATTAGGTAGGTGGTTCATCGGTGTATATTTAATTCAGAAAGTCAAGTGCCCATCAACACAAATTTCATGAAAAGGTACTATTACAATAAAATAAAACTGAAAACTTGGCAGGTAAGAGAAAATAGGAAAGTCTAATTGAGTGTTCCGTTTCCCTGAAACATCAAACCGTAAATAGGATTAAAACAAACGCCGCTATGTTTACTTTGGAAGGTACGGATTTTATTTCCTCGTTGACAAATTTTTATTCTCTGCATTTACATTCAGCTTCAGTAATCCCAACCAAACGAAGAAAAAATCAATTAAACTTTCCTTTGAAGCGTGCATGCCTACAGAAAGAAATATCCTTGGTTTTCAGAGTGAGAACAAAAGCAAAGAAAATAAGCGAACTGTGAAGCATAGATGCGATGAATCTGCATGTGACTGAAAGAAAATAAATAAAAGAACAAGTGGTATTAGCATGAATCGACTATAAAAAAGGTTCTCTTATTTTGGTCAGTCAGAAGCATTGTCACGGCAAATCTCAACCGTCTTCCAAAATATTTGATTGAAAAAAGAAATGAACAGTTGTACTGCATTTCCATATGCTGCACAAAGAAGAAAAGCTAAATCCGAACTTTGCTTATTTACATGCCATCGAATTTTCAAAACAAGAAAATGAAAGGCGAACGTCACAGCTTTTGTCTCAGAGTCGAAAACAACTTATTTTTAGAGGAAACTCACAAAGAGGCTCCTTAACTTGATGTAAATAGTCACTGCTACTCATCCTGTGTAAAATGAACTAGAGCTCCGCTTTTTTTTTCTAGAACTGAAGATTTCATCGAAAAAAATTGGAAAAATTCCCACTGAAATTTTTAGCTATTCCTGTCTGACCTCAGAGACGAAAATAAAAACTGTTATACTGTAGTGAAAATTAGTGAAAATCCTCCAAATACGTGGCGTCAGTGAATAAACAAAAACATCGCTCTTTCCACGTTTGAGCAACACACAGCAACCGAAAACTTGTGATTCGGTCACGGCTGGGGAATCGAATCCTAGATCTTTCTATATCTAGCCGAGCGCGTTAGCCTTACACCACGGTGGCCAACAATCCACGGCGCTATGTGTGTTTTTCTGGCAGCTTCTGACATCAAAAATCCGTAAGAAGGGCTCAGCTACTGAGACGTCTCCATCTGGTGGGCATTAACGGCACTGGCTATATATTAATTATAGCAGTTAAATCTAAAGGGCGAGATCCAAAGCGAAAATCCTCCAAATACGTGGCGTCAGTGAATAAACAAAGACATCTCTCTTCCCACGTTTTAGCAACACACAGCAACCGAAAAATTGTTATTCGGTCACCGATGGGGAATCGAATCCCAGATCTCTCGTAAATGTGGTATCTGTTATACTGTAAATGTGGTATATTGAGCTATTTGTAATAGGCATGTAAACACACCGGACAAAAAATTACGCAATGTAAACTTTATTCCTTATTATGGAGTTATACCGCCACGTGCTTTAATTACAGCTTTATTTTTGTTTGGCATGCTATCAGTATGGCTCAGTATCACATGCGTATCAAGTTTATTCCACTTCATGGTCAAAAGATCTAAATCCGCCAAATTTGCAGGGTGTTGTTTTTTTCTTCTTCCCAGTCCTTTCTAACATGTCCCAGATTTTTCAATCACATTAAGATCGGGTGAATTTTCCTGCCAAAACAGATGTGGGACGTCTCTCTTCATATTCTCCAAACCAATCCAGCACAATTCTAGCTCGATGGGCACGAGAGTTATCATTTTGAAACCCAGAATCCACTATGTGTCCTTCTTGTTCCAAAAACTAGACAAATGCAATAATTTATTATTTAAAGGTGGCACATGACTCATAGATTTCATGCGATTGGGCACCCCAACGTCTTTCTCATGTTCTTCAAACCAATCCATCACAATTCTAGCTTGATGGGCACGAGAGTTATCATCTTGAAACCCAGAATCCACTATGTGTCCTTCTTGTTTCAAAAACTAGACAAATGCAATAATTTACTATTTAAAGGTGGCACATGATCCATAGATTTCATGCGATTAGACACCTCAACGAATGGTCCAACTCCAGTACTTGAAATACAGCCCCAAGACATGACACTTCCACCTCTTTTTTGCACAGCGCTTGGGACACATTCTCGGTTAAATGCTTCTCCAGCCTTCCTCATGAACCTGGAGCGACCATCATTGGAATACAAGCAGAATCTGGATTCGTCGGACCATATTATTCGTTGCCACTGTTCAATGGTCCAGTGACGATGCTATTTTGCCCAAGCAAGGCGAGTTTTCTTCTGGACAGTTTTTAACTTCGGACGTATCCGGGAAGCACGACTGAAAATGCCCAAGCCATGCAGTTCTCTCCGTCGCGTTCGTTCTGAGACAGCTTTACTGGGTCTAGCATTATACTGTTGAAGCAGATCTTGACGAGTCTGGAAACGTGCAGCAGTTACTAATCGTCCCAAACGCCTGCGATCCCGTTTTGTGATCATTGAGCTTCTACCACAGTTGTTCCGCCTACAGTGCCGTACGTCTTCCACTGGAAATGGACACTACTGACTGTACTCTGACAAACTTCACCACCTCTTGCAAGGAATGACCATGTTCTCGGCCAAAACTTTTGCCATTCAGTAACGTCACCTTCACGACCCACAGTTGCACCTGTAAAAGGAAATACAAAATGCTACAGAGGCTTTAAACACACACCTCAGATATTCACAATCATAATCCAGCAGTTTCACACACCATATTTATTATACACATAAGCAATTCGTTACATTTATCAACTAACTTTATACGTACATGTTTCAATCTACATTCCGTAATTTTTTGTCCGGTGTGTTTAAATATGGTAGATAATATTTTTTCCTAGCTTTGTTTCATATGCGCATGAACATGCTCATGCCAGTGTGAGTCAGAAGTTCGTCCCGTTTCCATCTACACATAATGTTGGTCCTCCATTCTAAAGTGAAACAAGCGCCAGCGTCGATAGGGTACCGTGATGACGTGAAACACACCAGTCTGATGACGTGCATTTGGCACCGAGACTCGTTGTGTTATCAGGTCGTTTATCCACCTCCATCCTCTGCTCAAAGTTATCAGGTGAGCAGAAGATGGAGCTGGATAAACGTGCTATTCGAGAGCTCTTGCGCTATTATTGGAAAAAAGGTTAAGCGCGGTAGCAGCAGCGTGAGAATTTGTGCAGTTGAAGGCGAAAAAACAGTGGACACCGCCACTGAACGAAAATGGTTCCGGCGTCCCGGTGAGGCATGGAAGTTGTCTGTCTTACTGCCTTGGCCCTTTCCCTTCCCTGGAACCAGTGGCCCTAAATTACGGACGGGCTACTGCTTATATCCCACTGAGTTACAAACTGTGGTGGTTAAGCCCCCAAAACAAAAACAAGTGTAAAAAAACAAACGTTACCCTGGTCGAAGCTGTGACAGCGAATCGCGGTACCAGTACACTACAATTGACAGCTGAGGTGAGATCTTTCCATTCCACCATCGTTCATCTTCTGCAGCAACTTGGTTTCTCTTCCAGGCGCCATCGAAAGATTCCTCTAAATTGACACTCCAGTAGACGGTACGATTTGTCGCTCACTGTCGCAGATTCCACTGGACGATAGGTTTTAGCTTCGTATCGTAACAGGTGATAAAGAGTGAATTTTCCTACGTTATTCTGCTAGTAGGAACCAGTAACTGAGGCTAGTCCAGGAAGCACAGCCAGTGGTTGAAAGAGGGTAGTTCGAGAAGAAAGTCATGCTGTGAATTTGGCGGGATTGTACAAATGATCAATCCCGCCAAATGCACAGCATGACTTTCAACTAATGCCAAATGATCAGGTTATGAACTGAAACCTCTATTTCATGGATCCATGATGCTCTGCGCCAACGCTACCGTGCGTTCATCAACAGGAAGCAGGCGTTTGTGCAAGTGGATAACGCCCCAAGTCACACCTCTAGAGTGATTCGCCGAAAACTCCAGAACTGGAAAAAGGTTTAAATTCTACCCCGTTTTCCATACAGTTGTGGGATCGGTGACGGTGATCAAAATCGCACCTCCTTGCTCTGGAGCCAGATGTTCTGATCGACGAAACTACACAGACGGAATGTACCGCTGAAGATTTGTCGTCTTGATACGTGCATCACCTCTGTAGTACGTCACACAGTCCTGATCGTGCCCCATCCGATTACCACCTGTCTCGTTACATGACCCATTTTCTACAAGAACGGCACTTCGCTTCAGTGGTTAATGTAGAATCTAGCAGCAGAGAGTTTCTGTCCTCGAAACCTACCAAGAGAGTGTGTATCCTCGGTATCGCCGTGGGATCCCAGCTGTGGTGGAATGTTGACAAAGGATTACGGCAAACAACGGCCTTTACTTTGCATAATGAAATGAGCGTGTCTGGCTTGCTTGCGTCATTAAACGTTTTAGCTGCAAATGGGACGAACTTTTGACTCAAACTTAAAGCTACATCAATAGCCAAGATTTTGGATCGAAAACACAAGCCAGTGGTATGGATTTCTTCTTTTGATACAGCAACTTGCAGTTGTTATAAATACACCACTGCCAGTGTTGCCATTTAAAAACTTGCTCCCATCTGTAAAAATTTGCGATGCATCTTGATTAATACTACTGATAACTTCAAAAACCAGCTGTTGCAGATAAATGGGATGCCGTAATTTTTAGCACGTCTTTTGTAAAAAGAGATCGCGCTTATGTTATCGGTTTGTCCGTCCGTCCGTCTGTGGACACCATATCTCTGCAACTAATAGTCCGATTTGAAAAATTCTTTTTGCATTGGGAAGCATATTAAAAAATATTCGGGTTTTTTTTTCTTACAACGTACAGTTGCGTTGCTAGAGGGCGTAAATGCAGATGATATCGAATCCAAAATACATCTTATTCCATGTATTTGCCTCTAAATATCCGATAGAAAAAATTCTTTTACCTTTGGATTCCATTTAGGTCGAAGAGTATTTTAGGTGTAGTCAACTTTATAAGTTACGTATAGATTTTCCTCTAGGGGGCGTAAAAGTAAATTGCATTTTCCCCGATATCTCTACTTCTAAAACTCCGATTCGAAAGGGTTTTTTTCTTCATCGGATACAGCTCCTGATGGGAAATCATTTGCAGAAAATTTCTAATTTTTGGTAAAGAATGGTTTGGCCACCAGGGAGCGTAAGTGTTAATTTCTGCTTTTTATGTATTTGTCACAAAATCTGATCTTCTAAACTCTGGATTGAAAAAATTCCTTCCTGAACCGATGCTATTCACATCAACAAATCTTTTAGGAATAGTTTTTTCTTAAAATATTGCATGCATGGTTTCTCCACCAGGGAGCGTAGATGTGTATCTTATTTTTGTTGATATATCTATTTCGAATAGTCCGATTTGGAAAATTCCTTCTTTATTGGATAGTTTCTAGTGCGACATGTTTTTTACAAAATTCCAAAATTTTCAAGTTATTCATAGACTTTCCGCTAGGGGTTGTAAAGGTAAATCGCGTTTCTCACGATATCTCTGCTTCTAAAACTCCGATTTGAAAAATTCTTTCTGCACCAGATACAGCTCGTGATGGGAAAGGTTTTACATAAAATTTCTCATTTTTGGTAAGAATGGTTTGGCCACCAGGGGGCGTAAGTGTTCATTTCTGCTTCTGATGTATTTGCAGCAAAATCTGAGCTCCTGAAAACTCGACGGGAAAAATTCTTTCCTGGGCTGATACCGCTCACGTAGAAAATACTTTCTTCTTCAAAAATGCAATTTTTCCGCCTGGGGGCGTAGATTCATATCTCATATTTGTCGATATCTCTGCTTCTATAAGAGTCCGATTTAAAAAAATTCTTTCTTTGTTGGAGAGTGTTTCTGCTGCGAAATGTTTCTCATATAATTTCAAATTTTTCTTAATGCGCAAGTCTGCAACCAGAGGGGGTAAGTTCACGATTGCGTTTACAGCGGTATCTGCGGGATTAAACACCGAAATGAGAAACTTCTTTCTTCGGTCAGATAGTACTGTTTTTCATACCGGTTCCATTGACTTTGAATAGCTTTGATAAATTTAATTTGCGTCAGAACGGGTTCAAAAGACGTTCTCATTACACTCGAAAATTCGGTGTCATCTTTCTTGTTTTGTTTTTTTTTTTTTTTTTTTTTTTTTTTTTACGAAAAAATTTCCGAATGAAGAGAGACTCAAGAAAATTGCCAGTGGTATCTAAACAGAGGTCTAAATAAGAATGCTCCACCTTAAATTTAAGCCATCCATTTTTCTCAGCACAAATCGGAAAACTGTCGTTTTTGTCTCTTTAGTTACTGAGAAAATGATGCGACTTCCGCCACCGGCAAATTTATGTTTCGCTATATTGGCGCCCGAACGTAAAATGAATCTCCTGGCCATTGGATTCTTCGAAAAGTGTGTGATGTTCGTCGTTCCACACATCATTTAGAATTGTCAGAATTCGTTCTTCTATAGTTAGCTCTCTTTCAAGCGTGGTTTGCCGGCTAACCCGGAAACCTGCGATTCCGCCCCGGCCCTTTCTTAAGGGGGATGGGGATATATGTGACGTACTATACTGTGCAAATTAATTGGGACAAAGTAAAAAATCGCTATTTTTTTCAAAACTATGCCTTTATATCATTCTGTGCCTTGATATACACTGATAAATACCTGTATTAGTATGAAGTATCTCCTCCTTTAGCAGAAATGACCTCTTGAATTCGTTTTAGCATTGACTCCACTAATTGAGTGCACATATTTTTGACTTCATAATCGTGGAACCACACTTTTATAGCATTCGTTATCATGCGTTCTTTGGTCGTACAGTCCATTTTACCTAAACGTCTCTTCAAAATATTTCACAAGCTTTCTATGGGATTTAAGTCTGGTGAATTTCCAGCCCAATCAAGCAAATGAATTTGATTTTCCAGCTTGACCAATTTCGAATTGTGACATGGGGCCAAGTCATGTTGAAATGTCCCGTCAAAAGTTTGCAAGAATGGAACAATCCTACGTTGTAATATTTCTACGTACTTGGCTGAATTCATCATACCTTGAACAGGAACTAAGCTTCCAGTGTCATTTGGTGTGAAGAAACCCCAAAACAGCTGTTTCAGAGGGTGTTTTACAGTTTGTTTGACATGCTCAGGTCTTAAGGGTTCACAGTTGCTTCGTCTAACGACATTTGCTTGGTAACCCTGCACAAATAAATGAGTTTCATCACTGAAAATTACCTTTTTCCAGTCGTCAGCAGTCCATGATTTATATTTTTTTGGCCCATGCTAAACGTTTTATCTTCATTTTCGCATGCAAATATTGTTTTTTCGTTGGTCTTCTTGCCTTCCGGCCAACTTCCAGAAGCCTACGGCGTACAGTTGAATCACTAACATCACAACCACTAGCCAATAAATCTCTTTGAAGGTCGGTGCTTGTTTGTTTTTGTTTTTTGTTTTTTTTTATTCATTTTACTATTTCTGATTAGATATTTATCGGTTCGTGGAGTTGTTTTTCGTTTTCTTCCACATTTACCTCTCCTTTTTGGAGGCCATGTTCCAGATGCATTGTATGGCGTAAGCAGTCTTGATACACTTGATTTGCCTACACCAACCGCAGAAGCGATATATCTCACTGTCATAGAAGTGTGATCCTTCAGAGCAATTATTTTTGCACGCTTCCTTGGGAAAATATCCATTTTTCAATACACGAAAGCAACACGTACTCACACAGAGCAAAAACTAACATCCACCTGTCACAGACGAAAGCTCACAACTGAAGCTGAAGTGCCTATTTCCTGTTTAAAACCGATCAAACCACATTCTTACTATCAAGTTCTAACAGTCACACCACCTCACAGCTGATAAAACCGGTTTACGTGGGTTTCCAAAAATCAACTGGCGATCACATTACAATTCTGAGAATAAAATAGCTTGTCCCAATTAATTTGCACGTACCTACCTCAGAGGTGACGCACATGTCAAGAAGGCAAATTTATAGCGACAAACTTCGTCGGTTTAGCTTATTTGGGAAAGCATTTGGCTCCGGAGAAGAAGGACGGTAGTTTGATTGTCGCAAATGGCTGCCACACTATAACTTTTCCACTGGCAAATCTCTTTTTTAGTTCTATTTTGCTCGCCACAGCTTCTTATTTTACGTGGGTACTTTGCGAAGTTATAGAATTTCTCCTGAGGCCCAAGAATTAAAGGTCAGCTTCATACAGAGCGATTTCACTTGAGTAACTATTGCGTAAGCCCGTGTTGATTCTAGCAGACCTAACTTGAACTCTTTCAAACTTTTGTAGGTGGTAGAAAGATGTAGTCTGATAAATTTGATAACCCTTTTCTATTAATAATCTAAAGCAACTTATGGGAATTTACTAGGAAATTTTTTCATTTATAGCAAATTTTCGGAGAAAACTCTTCTCCTTCTTCAGGCTCTCTAGTTGTTGTCACTTTTTGCTTGTCACTATCATGGTTACGGTTTACCTTGACGGTTACGGTTAACCTTGACGGTTTAGGTTATTTTTCAACAAATCCTGCCAGATGTTAGGCAGGAAAATCCTTTGCAGTCATTGATGATGGAATTTTGTTTTTTCTCAATCTCTATTCCTTCTTTCAGTTTTCTTTTTTGGAAATTGCTTTGGAAACTGATTACTTTAAGGGAATTCCAATCCATGCTGTGCCCAGTTTCTCTAACATGCCTATCTAATCCAGTCTTGTTGGAGCAATTTTTTATAGCTGCTTTATGCTCAGCTATACGAGTTTCTAGTCTGCGACCTGTTTCACCTATGTAAAATAGTCCACAACTACAATTTACTTCATAAACTACTCCTTGCATTTTTAAAATATCTTCTTCTCTTTGAACTATTTTAGGGAAAAAATTTTTAACTTTGTTCTCTAAACTTGGAGCTAGCCTAATATTGTATTTTTTACTAATTCTCTTTAAAGCCTCAAATAAACCTTTATGATAAGAAATTTTTCTAGTGAATTTTACTTCTTGCTTTTGTGGGTTCTTCGTACCATTAAAATTCAGAAGCTTCTCAATTTCTTCTTTAGGATAGTTATTTTCTGCAAGTATGACTTTAAGCTCTTCTTTATGGGCTTCTTTTTTATCTGCAGTAGAAACTATTTTATTAATTTTTTCTAAAACTGACTTGCTACATTTTTCTTAATAGAAACTGGATGATACGAATTGAAATCCAGTAGTCTTTTAGTATTCATTGGTTTTTTATACCAACTAGTGAGGAATTTTCATCTTCATAATAGATAGTAATATCTAAGAAGTTTATTCTTCTTTCTTTTTTGAAGTTCAATAGTGAACTTAAGGGAATCATCTAATTCATTGAATGAGTCTAGAATTCTTTCTGGAACAATTTCTGAGCTATCTATTATAAATAAGATGTCATCCATGTATCTGCTATATAAGCAGAAGTATGTGGGTTGTACTAGTATCTTTTCTTCTAGTTTTCCCACATAATAGTTAGCTAAGAGTGGGGAGAGTGGGGAGCCCATAGCTAGCCCCGATTTTTGAATGAAAAAAAGTTTTCCCAAATTGAAAGTAGTTGTTCTGCAAAGAAAGTAAGCATTTCAAAAATTCCTACTAATATGTTTTTTTCCTTGTTGTGAAAAACTATTAGGTCTGCAAGTCTTCCGCTATAAAGTCTATAAGTTGATCTATATTAATGTGAGTATACATAGACACTATATCTAAACTACCCATAATAGGAGAATCTAATTTAGGAAGAAGTTCTAGTTTTTCTTTTTAGCTGCATTGAGTTTTTAATCAAGTTAGGGTGGCTCTTTTAAAAGATTCTGAAGGTGTGACTTTAAAAAAATAGTTTAGATTTGAAAGAATAGAGTTTTTTGAGTCTATTATTGGTCGAATTGGTTGGTGTTCTTTATGCAGTTTGACTATTCCATATATTTGAGGTAATCTGAACTGTAATTTTGAGAATTGTTTATAGTTTTCTGGAAGCTGGTTTTCTTTTTTGAAGTGAAATAAGCTTAGAGACTTTTTAATCAAATCTGGTAGTGGGTTTTCTTTTACTTCTTCATACATAGGTTTTTTAGTTCTTCTTCCATCTTTTCTAGATAATCTTTCTTATCCATAATAGTAATCAACTTACTTTTGTCTGTTTTCACAGCAACTATACTTTCATTTTTTCTGAAATCTTTAAGAGCTTTTAATTGACTATTATCAAAATTTTTTTGAGGTTTCCTTACTTGCTTCTGGAATTTTGTAAGGCTATTGTAGTAATCTTTTCTGAGGAGGTCTGCTTTAATTTGGTCCTCTTTTTCTAAAGTGCTGCAGATGCTTTCCAATTCAATTACCAATTTTTCTGGATTTATTTTTTCTTTGGATAGATTGAAATTACTTCCTTTATTTATCACTTGTAATAATTCTTGGCTAACTCCAGTAGCAGTGTTGTCCTTCACATGACTAAGAACTGCAGTTTTTTTTGTTTTTTACTTGAATAGTTATTCTTCAAAAATTTTTCTTCTTTAAGGTTCAGCTTTTAACAAATTTCTTATTTTTGTTTCTTACTCCAATTTTTAGCCAGTCATCCAATTCTGCTTTTACTGTATCCCTTAAGATTCCAGAAATTTTCTTTTCATTTTCTACTTTTACTTTTTTATAATAAGCAACATTTTTATAGACTAGAAACTCGTATAGCTGAGCATAAAGCAGCTATAAAAAATTGCTCCAACAAGACTGGATTAGATAGGCATGTTAGAGAAACTGGGCACAGCATGGATTGGAATTCCCTTAAAGTAATCAGTTTCCAAAGCAATTTCCAAAAAAGAAAACTGAAAGAAGGAATAGAGATTGAGAAAAAACAAAATTCCATCATCAATGACTGCAAAGGATTTTCCCTGCCTAACATCTGGCAGGATTTGTTGAAAAATAACCTAAACCGTCAAGAGTTAACCGTAACCGTCAAAGGTAAACCGTAAACATGATAGTGACAAGCAAAAAGTGACAACAACTAGAGAGCCTGAAGAAGGAGAAGAGTTTTCTCCGAAAATTTGCTATAAATGAAAAAAATTTCCTAGTAAATTCCCATAAGTTGCTTTAGATTATTAATTCAATTAAACTAGGAAGCCATTTCACAATATGAGCTTTATTCAAACCCTTTTCTAGTTTAGGTAGAATTAAGGAGAATCTGTAACAGCTGAGCTTCCACATAAACAAGCCGCAAGGTCTTTTTTCCCACCCACCAGGCCAAATAATCGATGAATGAAAAATACGGTATATAGAGATCCCAGAACTCTGTGATATCATTTGTGTTTGACTGAAAAGAGCTAAACCGATTTGGTCATTACTTGTCCTACGGAGTTTGTTCTATCTGTTAAGTGGAATCCGTGCCCCAAAATTAGGGGCGGGCGATTACTTACAATCTTCTACGAAGAAATATAAAAATAATGGTTAAACTAACATGAAAGTTCCCATTAGGATTGTCTTAAGCATTTATCATGTTTAAACGTTAAAGATTCATTGAGAAGACAAGAAAAATTAATCCCATTTCATTGGCGTTAAAACAAATTTTAGTTTTGTGATTATAATGCGTTTTCTGTATTTTTGTAAAAGCCTCTTTCTTCCACGCACAGTCAACGTCTACATTTTACCCATATACACACACCGGCCACTGAATTGGAAACCTTTATGTAAATGTACGTAAACGTCACTTACGCAGCATATACACAGCCGTATCAGAATAATATGACCACCTACCTAATAATGGGAATAACCACCCTTGGGAAGGGTGACAGCTACTGGACGGAGTGGCATGGACGCAATGATGCCCTGGAAGGTTGCCCGCCCGAGGCACACGTGCCCATTCGGACTTCGGCAGAGCACGAAGGTCCCGGAGATGAAGTGGTTGTGGGTCGGCACGTCGAACTTGCCGATCCAAATACACTGAAGAGCAATTGAATTAGAGACAGCTGGCGTTACGCAAATGTGGCGCTGGGCGGCCCTGTAAACGGAAACGACATGACATATGCAGCGATCCGACAATATAAGGAGTGATGCAACGGGAATCAGTAAGAGTCGGACGCAGTATAGGTAAAACTAAGTGCATTTGATCGTGAGCAAATTGTCGGGGCCCGACGAATGGGACACTCCATCTCGGAAGTCGTGCAGGCACTGGGATTTTCACGAGCCACTGTGTCACGGGTGCACCGTGAGTACATCGAATCCGGTAAAACCATCCCTGCATGGGCCAACTGCCATGGACAACAGCGTGTGAATGAGCGGGGTCATCGTCGGCTAGCTCGCATTGTAACAGCGGATAGACGGGCCACAGTGCAAGAAATCACTCGGCAATTTAACGCTGCTGCCCAAAAACGTGTAAGCAGCCACACCATCCAGAACGATCTCCTCGCTATGGGGTACAGAAGCCATCATCCCACGAGGGTACCGCTGCTGACCGCACATCACAGGGTGCAAAGATTAGCATGTGCGCGGGAACATCGCCACTGGACCCTAGACATGTGGAAAAATGTTGCCTGGACTGACGAGTCGAGATTCACGTTGGTACATGCGGATGGCTGGATACGAGTACGGCGCAAATCACATGAAGCGATGGATCCTTCTTGCCAGCAGGGTACTCTTCAAGCTGGTGGGGGTGGAATTCTCGTCTGGGGACTGTTTATGTGGACTGAAATGGAACCCCTGGTACGTGTGACATCGTCCCTCACAGGTCAACGTTACCGGGATATCCTGGATGACCATTTGCTCCCGTTTGTGCGTCTTCAACATCCCACTGGGGAACTCATCCTGTAACAAGACAATGCACCGTGCCATCGCTCCCGAAATGTATCCGAATGGTTGGATGAACACTCCACCGACGCGACCTCGCTTCCTTAGCCAGCTAGGTAACCTGACCTCAATCCCATCGAGCACATCTGGGATACCATCGAGAGAGATGTTCGAGGCTCTGACCCCCCCCCCCTCCATCAAATCTTCGTGAACTGTGGGAGCTTGTTCAGGGGTCGTGGATCCGTATGGTTTCTTTTTTTTTTTTTTTTTTTTTTTTTGATTCAAGGTTTAACGACCACCGTGAGCAACTCAATGGGCTATAAGCAGTCGCCCGTCCCTAATTTAGGGTCACTGGTTCCAAGGAAGGGAGAGAGCCAGTGCCGTAAGTGAAACACAACATCCTTGCCTCACCGGGATTCGAACCCGGACCCCTTTCGGACGAATGATCAGAGGCCATCACTTAGACCACTGCGCCACCGGGGCAGCCCCGTATGGTTTCCCAACGCTTCCGGTGTCTTCTTGAGTTCATGCCGAGACGAATCGCCGCCGACATCAGGGCGAAAGGTGGTGCTGCACGTTACTAGACAGGTATCTCTAATTCAATTGCTCTTCAGTGTACATTTACCTTGGACAATAGATATCAAGCAAGAGCCTCATCGGAGAAATTAATAGGCGTATAAATCTTGGCTGGAGTGCATTTCAAGAGCAATATACAGTTGCATCTTAACGGGAAAATGCTTAATTACTGCATCCTTCCAGTTCTTACTCATGGATCAGAGACATAGGCCATAATTGGAAAAGACAGAGGGCCGCCCCGGTGGCGCAGTGGTCTAAGCGATGGCCTCTGATCATTCGTCCGAAAGGGGTCCGGGTTCGAATCTCGGTGAGGCATGGATGTTGTGTTTGTCTTACGGCATTGGCTCTTTCCCTTCCCTGGAGCCAGTGACCCTAAATTAGGGACGGGCGACTGCTTATAGCCCATTGAGTTACTCACGGTGGTCGTTAAACCTCCAATAAAAAAAAAAAAAAAAAAAAGACAGAGGATGCGGATAACTCAATGAAGCATGGATATATTTGAGCTTGATGTAATGAAGAAAGACAGGAAAAGGAACTCGTGGAGTAGAAAAGTGACTACAATGGAGGACATCATGATCAAAGTAAAGACCCTCAAGCGGCAGTGGGCTAGATAAATTACTAGAACTGACCACCGTTGGACAACTGAAGTAGAGGTCTGCAGGGGCATTTTTTCGTCAGTAGAGATTGACTTGTGAAATCATCAGATGGCTAAGGTTCAGTGAGTGAAACGAATATGCCACCGAATGCATTGATTAATTATAATTGAAGCCAATTAGTTCCGCTGTAAGACGAGAATCCGAAATCGGACGGTTTATTTCTTTTAAAGTTGATATCAAATTCCGTTTTCACTTCCTTGGATTTAGCGACTAAAACACGTGGCTTTTCCTTTTCCGAGAAATGTTTACAAAAACAGGGTTTTCAGCTTCTCGAAACCAAAACCAGCTTCTGGCGCCATTCGTTGCTACAGCGGTGACGTAGAAATCCAAAGTATTTGTTTACATATTTGAGGATATAGAGGGCCTTGTTCGTACGTAAGTGCAGAAGAGGAAAAGCATTTACATTTGTAACAGAAGTATGTAGTCAGACCTAAACCTGATCTGTAGGAGGAATTCCTACGAGAAATGGCACGCCTCTCTGAGTGACATTCCCGCCATTACTAGCTGATCAGTACCTTTGTTTCTCTATAGCAAAGGAGCCTCAACCTTTTCTGAAACGCGGACATGTCAAAACAGAATACGACTCGCGGGGTACATGAAAAAGAAAAGTGAAAATGAATGTGTTTATTATGAGTATCGATTATTTTAGAGAGGTTTTCAATTCTAAAACTTAACCATCGGAAAATTAAACGACGCTGTCAGCATATCTATGTTGCAAGTTGGTACCTGATACACCTATATTTTCATAGTACTCTTTAAAATTTTCAATTATGTAATTTATCGCAGTATAGCTCATAGTAGATTTGGGAATTCAAAGTCCATGTACCCAACAGTGCTGAGTTCGGACTCAATTTTAAGAGCCCGAGCCTGAAGTATATCAGCCGGAGCCCGCCTGAGCCCGAATTTTATATGGCAAGACAGAGCCACTGCCCGAACGAGCCCGAAAACTATGAATAATTATTTTAGGAATTAATTGAAAAAAATCTCCTCCTCCATACTTCCCCTCGTCTTCCCCCTGATGTTTTTCTCAAGTGGGGAATGGGGAAGGGATACTATCTGTTTTTATATTAGTCGTAAATCTTCTTTGACCAATTCGTCTTCTCCTGGAATGCTTCGGGCGGGCGGGTATCCAGAAACTCGGGCGACCGGTTTTCCGGAAAGATCAGGCGGGTCTGCAATCTGTGCACATTGCTTAATACAATTAGCAGGGAGCTCTCGCGTGGTGGCAGAAGGCAAACTTTCGTCGGAGTGCTTCTTGTATCTAGAGTCGATAATTCCGGAAGAAGTTTTTTCCTACACAGCGGAAATCCGCTAATGCTTGTCCTACGGCATTCGCTATCCAAACCCAGAATAAATAGACCTTCCGAGTTCCCACTCCCCACCCAGACCCAGTATCCAAAGAATTATCTTCATTTACTTGAAAGTGTAAGAAAATGCTAAATCATTTAAAAAGGAAAGAACAAAATTTTCTGACCCTCAGCGCCCGAGCCAGAACCGCAGTAAATATTATGTAGCCTAACCCCTCCCGAGCCCGGTTCGGGCCCGGGCTCGACTTCGGACTCGGACCGTCTCAGCACTGGTACCCAAGGTACCTAGATATTCATTTCTCTATTTCCAAAATGTGTTGGGTTTTTTTTTCCATTAGAATTTCCTTTGGGAACAACGTCGCGTGGACCTTTAAAAATGTTCCGCAGACCACCCCATGAAGCCCTGCTCTACAGAAAGAGCTGCGTTGTTTGCAATAAATGGTGGAGAACGCTTGATGAAAGTATGAAACGGGTCGGTCCGGCATCCTAAAATTCCGACCCGGGCCGGACTTTCCGAATGAAGGCCCGAAAAATCTCTAAATTGAAATACTTGACTGGATTCTAAGGGACAGGAAAGGATCTACAAGAAGATCTCGTCGGAGATATGTGGATCAAATTCGAAAGCATACCGAAGGGACATGGAGGAGACTGGCTCAAGGGAGAGAGTTCTGGAAAAAAACTTTTGAAATCCTTCATCCAACAGTCGGTTGAGAATGGTTGCTGTTGTTAATGATGATGATAAATCGATGTTACACATCTGCAGAAGTGACTGTCCATTTGATTTCACTCTAAGAAAATTATTATTATTATTATCATTATTATTATCATTATTATTATAAAAAGGAAGATGAGATGATTCCACCTCTTCCTAAGGTTTTTCTCTTCCTACCGAAACGGGTACGACGTACCAAGTCTGGGAAGTGGTATTCCTTTCTCTCAGTTGTCCAAGAACTTCCTTACTATCCTACAAGTATTCAGGATAGCTGCCTTTTGTAGTTCCATGTAGGTGTTAGGTTGAAGCTCTAGTGTCTGTATAGGGCTGTGAATGGTCTTAGGTACAAATCCTATGGCTGATATTACTATACGGACGATTGTGACGTTCTCCACATGCCACATTTCATTGACTTCGTATTGTAGGTCATTGTACTTTGACAGCTTCTCTCCGTGCGTCTTCTGGATGCTACGCGTGTTGGGCACGATGAGGTATGTTGACTTCTTCTCCTTGTCTACTAGGATGATGTCGGGCCGATTGTGGGGGATGGTCTTATCTGTTCGGATCAATCTGTCCCAGTACATCTTGTGGATGCTGTTCTTTAGAAACATTGTTGCCTCATACTTGTAGTAGGGGACAGGCTCAGTTGCAATGAGGTGGTGCTTCCTTGCCAGTTTCTGATGGAGGATCTTGGCGACTTGATTGTGCCTGTTTGTGTACTCTGTCTGTGTGAGGACTCTGCGCCCTGCTGTGATATGTTGGATGGTCTCTGGCGCTCGATGGCATTGCCTACATGTGTCGCTTTTCACTGACATATCCTTCAGGATATGCTTCCGGTAGTTTCTGGGGTTTTGAATTTGATCTTGTACAACCATCAGGAACCCTTCGGTCTCGTGGAAGAGTGATCCTTTTGTTAGCCATGCATTGGAGGCAGTCTTATCCACATGATCGGATTGCAGATCGTTAAAGTTCCTTCCGTGTAGGACTTTCCTGCCCCAAGCTTCTTCTTTTGGCTTCCTCGTTCCAATCTCGATGTTCTGAGTAGAGAGGTCTAGGGCTGTGTACTTCTTGTGACTCTGGTTTATCGCTTGGTGAAGGGGCCCCTTGCTCTGATGAACGTATTTTCTGAGGCTGCTGATTTCTATGTCTCGGTGTTCCAGAAGATCAATCATTCCCCGTCCTCCTTCTGCCAGTCCAATGGTCAGCTTTTCTACTGATGACTTCGGGTGGTGCTGGCGATGTTCAGTGAGGGTTGTCCTGGTATTGCGCATTATTTCCTCAAGCTCTGTTGGGGTCCACGTGATGATTCCGAAGGAATAAGCGAGGACTGGAACTGTGTATGTGTTGATAGATCTAGCTGTGTTGCAAGCGTTGAGCTTCGTCTCCATTAGTCTCCTCAGTCCTTGGTTGTATTTGGCGGCTAGAATGTTTTTGATTTCTTTGTGTTCTAGGCGTTGTGCGTGAAGCATACCAAGGTACTTATAAGCTTCTCCTTCCTCCATAGCAGCGATCTGTTCTCCGGTCTTCAATTGGTAGCTACGTGCATCATGCTTTCCTTGGTTCATACCTTGTGTCTTGCATTTCTGTAGGCCGGATTCCATCCCGATGTCATTGTTGAAGCCCTCGGTGATCCGGATTAGCTGCTGGAATTGGTTCTGCGACGATGCGTACAGCTTGATGTCATCCATGTACATGAGGTGGGAGAGCTTGTACATGTTGGTTTTGTTGCACTTGATGGTAAACCCATACTTGCTTTCGTTGAGCATGGTTGGCAGCGGGTTGAGTGCTAGACAGAATCATAGTGGGCTAAGTGAATCTCCCTGGAAGATGCCTCTCCTTATGTGAATGGGCTTGGTCGTTATGCTATCGACTTTGTTGCCTTTCACCCTATTATTATTATTGTTATTATCTTCTTTATTTGAAATATACGAAGCACAGCCTATGACAATCAAATATAAACATCAAAATTATCACTGACTGGTGTTGTTGAGCTGATGTTGACTGGTGTTGTTGAGTTTCATTCGGAGACCTAAATATCAGACAAAAATCGGCGTAAAATATATGATGTCCCAAGTAAAGCTGTCTTCTGCAGTTCTCTACGTGGTAAATCGAAAGCTGCAATTTTTCGAAATGATTCATAAAATTTTTTTACATTGTTCCTTGTGCCCCGATGTCAATGGGGACTACCGTTGTGTGTTTAGTCCATAATCGGGTAACTTCTATGGCCAGGTCTCTATGTTTAGTCCTTTTTTCCAGTTCTTTTTCATCGACTCTGGCATCTCCAGGAATTGCTATATCAATTATGCAGATTTTCCGCTTTTCTGTGACTGTTATGTCTGGTGTATTATGTTCTACGTGCTGATGGGTTTGAATTCGAAAATCCCACAAGATCTTGACTTGATCATTTTCTACACCTTCTCGATGTTCCCATGAGTTTTTCGATGCTGGCAGATTGTGCTTTCTGCATAATGACCAGTGAATAAATTTTGCAACGCTGTCATGTCTAGCTTTGTAATCTGTCTGTGCAATTTCACTACATTCACATATAAGATGAGACCTAGTTTCATCATCATCTTGTTATTATTGTTATTATTATTATTATTATTATTATTGAGAATCAAACGCTCTTTACAAGAATGGTCTATTTTTAATTTTATGACTGATTCTGAAAGCGTATAAAAATCAGCTCCTTGCATTGCAAACAGTACTTTTCTTTACAATCATTGCGCAGACTTAAAAATTAGGTACAGCGCTGAGTAAAAAATGAGAAAAATGTGTGATGTAAGACCGTGTGTGTGTTTTCAATCTTGTTAAAGAGAATGAGCTGTCTTACATAATTTTGAGTATTTCAAAAGATGTAGTGCGTAGTGGAACGTATGCGTTTTGCATTTACAACGTTGTGGTTCATCTCGCTTTATGCTTCTCAGGTGTTCATTTAAACAGATCCTTTGAGGAAAACTCGTTAATAATATGTATTTCTGGATCAAAATATGTCAGTAAAACGGCAGCTTTGTTATCCAAATGCGATGCAAGATCAGTAAGCTTTCGAAATTGGAAGTTCGGGTTGTAGCCACACCTGCTAAGTGGTAGACACGATGTTTCGATTTGTGAAAGTCCTGCATTTCTTCACTTCTCTGTTGCGAATTACTATGAAGAAGTAAGCCTACGTATTAGAATGGTGTAAGAGCTGAGTTGCAAAATTTCCAGCGCTCGTGAAATGGTGTTAAAAGACTAGAGAATGTCATAAGGAATTGGTTTTTCATAATTTTTAAATTGAGCTTTGTAACCAAAGGGACTTCTTGCAACTTGCATTTAAAACTCTTCAAATGAAATATCTGGCACTCCGTCCTTTACAGACGAGAGAGTGAATTTTGAGGTTTAAAGACCATTGAAGTCTGTACTGTTACACCTCATCAAATAAACATATCATGCGGGACTTCAACTCGGCGATTAGCCAGGAGCCCGTGCCTCAGACCCCTCAGCCACCAGGATGGCCAAAATAAGGGGTTCACAAGCTTACTGAAGAAATTAATTAATTAAATAAATCACTAGTTATAAGTTAAGAACAACTCAGAAAAATCTATAGATTACTTCTCACGGGTAAATGAAAACTTCTGATTTTGGAAAGTGTACATAATTTTCAAGTAGCACTCTCAATTTGTTCTAAACACATGACCACCCATGTATAGCACTTCAGAAGTATTTCTGTATACAGCGGGGAAAAAACGTGTACAGTGGCCTTAAAAAAGGTATAAAAGAAATTTTAAAATATTAAATATACTGGTGTTCAAAATTAACGTGACAAATGCAAATTCGAGAATGTGTCCATGACGAGACGACCTATACTAAAGATTTTTTTGATTTTTCAGAGGCATGTGCAAGGGTAAAAGCTAAGTTGACGTGCCCAAGCACCATTGTGCTAGCTTCTACGGATATATGCAAATGACGACCGTACGTCATCAAGTTGGCAAGACGCGACCTTCATAAATGTTATTCTGAGCAGGGTGCGGGAATTGTAGCTTGAGTTGGACTGTTAGTGGAAGAACGGCTCAGTACCAAAACTTAGAAGACTCTTTACGGTGGAGAGCGATTGATAGGTTGGAAGTAGGATAATCGCTAGCTGAAGAAGAAAAATGGCTTAATATGTCGAGGCAAGTGGTCTCCAATATCTGCAGACAGTTTTAGGAACCCAGAACAGTAGCCAGAAGGCCAGGACAAGGACGCCCATGAACCACAACAATTCAAGACAACCGGTATTTGTCTCTGACTGTTCGCCACCATAGGAAGTCGACAACCAGGCAACTCTCGCAGAGCTTTCGTCTGCTACCGGGAACCGCGATATTGAGGCAATCAGGGTACAAAAGACTCCAGGAGAAAGGTCTATATGCAAGAATGCCAATGGTCTGTATACCAGTCGCCGCATCGCACAGATGGGTGCATCTGACATGGGCCCCACAACATCACCCATGGACCCCTGATCAAGGGGCCTAGGTACTCTTCAATGACGAGTCGTGATACAGCCCAAACACGGATTCTCGACGTGAGTACATTTGGAAAGAGGTTGGAAGCCGAAATCTTCCCTCGAACGTTAGGAAAATCGACCACTACGGTGGTGGAGGACTTCTGGTTTAGGCTGGCGTCATGTTTGGTAGACGCGCGTCGCTGCACGCGTTTCCACGAGGCACCCTGAATGTTGCACACTACAGGGATGACCTCCTAGAGCCCTATGTACGGATTTTCGGGGAAGATGTTCACCCCCAGTTCCTTTTTATGGACGATAACGCCCGTCCCCATAGGGCTCAGCTAGTCGACGAATCCCAGAAGAGTGAGGATATTCACAGAATGGAGTGGTCCATTAGATCTCCGGACCTGAACTCGATAAAGCATAACTGTGATGTCCTGGGAAGAGCAAGTGAAAGCCTGCAACTCCCCTTCAGAACCATCCCGGGACTCCGACGCGCCTTGGTGTAAGAGTGGCACTTATTGCCCCCAAACTCTCTCACACAGCCTTATAAATAGCATGAGGGTTCTTTAATCGAGTTGTATCGTTCGGAATAATCACACTCCCTATTAGTCCCTCGAAATCCGTGGCACTTTTGGACTGCCATTCTCTCATACGCGTGCTTCTTCCTCATGCTGTGATGACATTCCTTTTCTGTTGTGTTTTGCTGCGTGATCGATGTATGTATGCCCGTACCAACGGTCATTAAGGTCCGTCGTGTGGATCTTGCGTTATTCATGATTTTGTGTTTGTCACGTTAATTTTGGACACCAGTGTACTATTGCAAAATTTTGAAAGCCTCCATCAATTACAAAAAAAGAAGAAAAGAACCACATGATTTTAGATTATACTAATTTATGATATAAGACATACATACATACAAGAATACTTTGTTCGATACCTTACGCCTACGTGTATTCTGATTTTTGCATTAATTTTAGCACGTCTTTTGTTAAAAAAGATCGTGCTTATGTTACCGGTTTGTTCGTCAGTCCGTCTGTACCCACGATATCTCTGCAACTATTAGTCCGATTTGAAAAATTCTTTTTTCATTCGAAAGCTTGAAATATGCAAATGATGATCCTTTATTTCGTTTTTTTTTTTACGATGCACAATTTCGCCGCTAGAGGGCGTAAATGCAGATAATATCGAACTCAAAAATACGTTTTATTCCACATATTTGATTCTAAACATCCGATTGAAAAAATTCTTTTATCTTTTGATTCCATTTATGTCGAAGAGTATTTTAGATATAGTTACTTTTTCAAATTGCGCATGGAATTTCCACTAGGGGGCGTAAAAGTACATTTTCCCCGATAACTCTTCTTCTAAAACTCCGATTTGAAAAGTGTTTTCTTCAGCGGATACACCTCTTGATGGAAAATCTTTTGGATATAATTTCCAATTTTTGGTTAAGAATACTTTTGCAGGCACCAAGGGGAGTAAGTGTTAATTTTTGCTTCTGATGTATTTGCCATAAAATCTGAGCTTCTAAAATATCGATTGAAAAAATTCTTTCGTGGACTCATGCCACACACAGGGATAAACATTTTCGGAATATTTTCTTCTTAAAATATTCCACAATTTCTCCGCCAGGGGGCGTAGATGTATATCTTATTTTTGTCAATATCTCTACGTCTAGGCGTCTGATTTGAAAAATCCCTTCTTTGTTGGATAGTGTTTCCAGTGTGACATGTTTTTCATATAATTTCAAAATTTTCAATTAATTCATAGACTTTCCGCTAGGGGCGTTAAGGTAAATTGCTTTCCCCCCTATATCTCTGCTTCTAAAACTTCGATTTGAAAAAAAAATATCTGCACCGGACACAGACAGCTTCTGATGGGAACTGCTTTGCACATAATTTCTAATTTTTGTAAAAAATGGTTCGGCCACCAGTTGGCGTAAGTCTTAATTTCCGCTTCTGATGTATTTGCAGCAAAATATGAGCTTCTAAAATCTCGATTGAAAAAAAAAGTGGCTTGTTGACCGATACTACTCATGTCGACAAACCTTTTAGGAACATTTTCTTCTTGAAATAATGCATGGTTTCTACGCCAGGGGGCGTGATGTATATCTTATTTTTGTCAATATCTCTACTTCTAGGAGACCGATTTGAAAAATTCCTTCTTTTTTGGATAGTGTTTCCGATGCGAAATGTTTTTCCTATAAATTCAAAATTATCAAGTAAATTATAGACTTTCCGCTAGGGGGCGCAAAGGTAAATTGCGTTTTCTGCGTTATTTCTGCTTCTAAAACTCCGATTTGAAAAATTCTTCCTGTATCGCATACAAGACCTGATGGAAAATATTTTTCACATAATTTCTAATGTTTGGTAAAGAATGGTTCGGCCACCAGCTGGCATAAGTGTCAATTTCTGCTTCTGATATATTTCTAGCAAAATCTGGGCTCCTGAAAACTCGACTAATTTTTTTTTCTTGGACCTATAGGGCTCATATGGAAAAACCTTTTGAGAATACTTTCTTCCTAAAATAATGCATGGTTTTCCCACCAGGGGACGTAAAGTCACATCTTATTTTTGTAGATATCTCTGTTTCTAAGAGTACGATTTTAAAAATTATTTCTGTGTTGGAGAGCGTTGCCGGTGCGAAATGTTTCTCATATAAATTCATGTTTTTCTTAACGCACAAGTCTGCAACCAAAGGGCGTAAGCTCACGATTCCGTTTACAGCAATATCTGAGGGATTAAAAACCCGATTGAAAAACTTCTTTCTTCCGTCAGATATTATTTTTTTCCATACCGGTTCCATTGACTTTGAATAGCTTTGCTAAATTTAATTTGCGTCAGAACGGATTCAAAAGACGTGCTTATTACACCCGAAAATTCGGTGTCATCTTTCTTGTTTATTCTAATTTCATTATAAAAACTAGTTTAAGAAATTCTGTACGATTACATTTTTTAAATATACGAAAAAAGGAAACGTTATCTTTGAAATACGTGTTGCAAATCCGAATGCGATTTTGTTTAATATTCAGTACTTGCACATTATTTACTTTATAAGTATCGCTGTTTTCAAAGCAATTTGTCTATTAGTTGGCTTAGCATTAGTGCAGAGTAAAGTATTCTTTTACCTTTCTGGTTTCAGATTTCTTGAATTCAGACAAAAAAAAAGAGAAATGTGAACGTTATTTAGTAAATTTTTAGTTGCATCATCTATTTAATGGCTGCGAAGAAACGCCGTCTCGATTCTCTCAAAGTTGCAACACACCGAGTTACGTTTCTAAAAACGATGTTATTATCGACAGCCAAGGACCCCCGAGATATGATGGAGAGTGCTGATAGTACAAATGAGAAGTTTCGTTTTTAAAATCTGATAAGACTTTGTGTGATAATGTGGAATCTTTCTCTCATTATAGAAGCACATAAATCCTTTGGACCCCTCCCCATGCGCTGTTCGGGGGATGAACTCAGCGGTAAGGGTTATAAGCAAGGGGTGAAGATTTCTGTGATGGCCAGCCCTTAGCTGCGGTGTGGTGACAGGATAGCATTCATTAACCAGCGCTTTAGATCATCAAACGATGACGCGACCGAACAATAATATACGTAACTCAAATTTTATCCATGATTGAAGATGAATGAATGATGGAGACACGAAACTCTGAAGCAATATTTTTTATTGGTTTTAATTTACAATGTACACCAATGAGCCATTGCAATATATTAGGGCCACTCGGCGAGGCATCGATCCGATGAGGTGGCGATAGGTATCCTGGGGGTATCTGGTACCATAATGTCAACATCAGGTCCTCCAGTTCCCGCACATTTCGGGGTGGTGGTGATTTAGCGCGAACCCGCTTTACCAAGTTGAACCACAAATATTCGATTGGGTTCATGTCAGGTAAATTTGGAGGCCAGGGCATTAACGGAAAGTCACCAGCATGTTCCTCGAACCATTCCTTGACGATTCTGGCAGAGTGGCATGGCGCATTATTCTGTACGTAAGGGCCATCACCAGCAGGAAACACAGTTGCCATGAATGGCTGAACTTGGTCCGCAGCGATGTTCAGATACCTGACAGCTCTCAGCGATTGTGCTATTGGAATAATGGGGCCTACAGTTTCCCAAGAAAACATCGCCCACAGCATAATAACGCCGCCGCCGGTCTGTTTACTCCCTTCAGTGCATCCAGGTGTCATAGCCTCTGTTAGAAATCGGCGTATCCGCGCTCGGCCGTCTACGTGATGCGCCAGGAATCTTGATTCGTCAGACCAGTCCAATTTCTTCCAATCATCCATGGTCCAATCTCGATGATCTTGAACCCATTTCATGCGTTGTTGTTGATGGCATGCAGTGAGCATGGAGACCCCGGCTAGATCTTCGGCTACACAGGCCCATGCGCAGAAGGCTGCGATGAACTGTGTGCTGTGATACATTGCCCTGATCACCACTGTTGCAGCTGCTCGTGATTTGTCGCACTGTGTCACTGCGGTCGTTGTGAACAATGTGCGACAGTCTCCATTCGCCTCTGGCGTCAATGAGCTGCGGACGACACATGGCTGGACGGCGGTTGGTTGTTTGACTATCTGTGCACCATTTTTGATACGTACTCACTACAGCGGCACGTGAACAATCCACAAACCACGCCATTTCCGCGATCGTAGTTCCGAGGCGCCATGCCATCACAATTTGTCTTTTATCAAATTCCGATAGATCGGCAGCTTTTTCCATTCTGACTCAGAACACTCTACAAACCAAAAGTAGGTTCTCGGATTGTATATACACCGGAGTGCAAAAATTAAGGACGAGACGGTTTTTCGAATGTAACGTCGTGCAGAAGTGCTCCACATTGACTCAAATCATACCATAAGATCTCCGAGACGTAAGAATATGGGACAAGTGAGCAAAACCGTTCAAACAGGGAATCCAAAGGATACAAAGGCACTTTATTGAAAAGGTAGCTACGAGCACAACTGGACAGAAGACAGAAACGTCCATGTGACAAGCGGCTGCCAAGAAATATCCAGTCTTTAATAAGGGATATGATCACCCCTGACTGCGTTGCAGGTTTTACAACGTCTGTCCATGCTGAGGACGAGGTTGTCAAGGAGCTGTTGAGGCATCGCGGCCCATTCCTCTTGTAGCGCCAATCGCAGCTGCGGAATCGTTGCTGGTGGCTGGTGACGTGCTGCCAAGCGCCTCCCGAGAAGGTCCCACACGTGTTCGATTGGATTTAGGTCCGGGGACCTTGCGGGCCAAATCCATGCGTTGAATATCTTCACTCTTCAACAGCTCTGCGACAGCCGCTGTACGATGAGGTGAAGCGTTGTCGTCCACGAAGAGGAACTCAGTACCCACAGGACCTCTAAACAGACGCACGTGAGGCAGGAGAACCTCGGTACAATAGCGGACACCAGTGACTGAACCTCCTTGGCAGATGTACGGCTACCAAGCATGATACTGCCCCAAACGAGAACTCCACCACTTCCAAACCGGCCCTTTCGATGATGTTGGAGGTGTTATTGCGTGTTCCTTGCTCTCTCCAGATGTGTATAAGTCCAGATTCGCTCGTTAGACTAAATCGGCTCTCATCCGTAAAGAAAACTCGACCCCATTGCTGATGTGTCCAGTTCTTGTGTTTCTGGCACCACAGAAACCACCGTTTCCGATGAGCAGGCGTTAATGGCGCACACCGTAGTGGTCGTCGTGTGAATAGACCACTTTTGTGCAGCCTCCTGGCCACGGTAAATCGCGATAACGGACATCCAGTTGTCTATTGCATGTGCCTTGCAATTTCTCCCGCTGTCTGCCGTCTGTCTCTTCTCACCTGTAGGACAATATACCGGTCGTCCGCCGCCGTGGTTGCTCGTGGACTACCACTGCTAAACTCTCGGACAGCTGTTCCTGTTGTTTTAAATTCTCCCCAAGCTCGTGAAACGATGCTGTGAGCGATCCCGAACTCCTCGGCCACACTAGTCACACTTCGACCTTCTTCCAACTTCCCAAAGACGCGAATTCGGGTAACGTCATCCAGATGTCGTGTACTGGATTGCCTGTTGGCCATATCACACGGTGGCAGCAACTGGACGTCGTTCAAACCGATGTACACCGTGCAATAGCTTTCACCGAATTGCCGAGCGTACACCGCCCGTGGACTTTATACCCTTCCGACACTCCCCCACCCCCACCCTCTACGTCATGCTGCATATATGCGCATGCCCTACCGTAACGGACTCTAGTCTATCTCCTGAGTGGTCTTTCGGTCCGTTCTGCCTGCTCGTTCCGTTGTTATGCTAATTTCTCCCCTTCGTCCTTAATTTTTGGACACCAGTTTATATACTGCTCTGTGAACTTCGCCTGTGCCACCTTTCGGTCTCCAGGCGCGCTCATTTCTCTATGTTGGGGGTGGTCTAATGTAATGGCTCGTCGGTGTAGATCTCATCGGCGAAAACTAAAGAGAAGCAACACCAGAAGAGCAAAAAGTGCTTTCATAAGCATGTGTAATGTCCATATGGATTTATCAGGCCTTTGTTTTCTTTGTAAATCAGCAAAATGTCCCAATGAACACCAAAACCCGTTTCACGTTCACTGACCTGCAATACTGCCGATCGTTGTTTAGATATCTATCAGTAGAAGATGGCACTGTATTACTGCTCTTGGATTTGTTCAGGTCGAACGTTTGAAGGTGTGTGTGTGAAGAATGCCAGGTGAATGCTATATAATTGATGCATGATGGTAGTGATAAAGTTTAGAGGTGGAAGTGGTAAGATCTGGACTTGCACTTTTCGTTGTTTCGCTAGGGTTTAGTATTTGATGTATCGACGAACCTGAACTCTTAATCCTATACTGTCATTTTAGATAATATCAACTTTTCTACACTTTTTCGTCTCTCATGTTTTTAATCACAAAATTATCGTGGACTGCACTTCAACGGTATTGTAAGCACATTTTTAACGATAACGCCCTGATCTCCATAATATTGAGAGCTCTTGTGTTGAACTAAATGCATGAAGTAAGGTCATTGCGAGCAAATGCCGCCTGCTTTTTTAAAATAATTTGATGGAGAATGTTCCAAAACTAACTGTTGTGTGTAAAACGTTGCCAGTGTTAATTAATTTCTTACTCTTTAATTTTTAAGGATCTTTTAATTCTATGCTTCCAAAAGGCTGAAGTTCCATGCATATGGTTAATTCAATTTTGTTAGAACACTGTAACCCGAAAGTTAAGGAAGAAATCGAAAATATAACGTTAGTCGCTGTCAGACCGTCAGCCCAAAAAATACACTGGCGGAAAGTGAAAAAAGAACACCAAGAAGGAATTGGCGGACGATCATGAAATTTACATATGTTAACGGGGTCGAGTTTTCGTAGGTGTGATGTTAATTTCGGAACCAACCGGTGAGCGCTTACGCCATAATATGCAAATTATCGTCGGTGGTATTTAAGGAGTACGGCGAAGTGAATGTAATCAGTCGTCGGCGTACGGACACGTGCGAAGACCCTGAAGAAGCTGCAATGCCTGGACAGAGAAGAGGTGTACGATTTCAGCAGTTATCGGACTTCGAGCGAGGTCGTCTAGTCAGACTCTGCGAGGCCGGGTGTTCGTATCGTCGTATTGCGGAGCGAATTGGACGGGAAGTATTGATGGTGGCGTAGATGGCCAGAGGAACATTCCCACACGAGAAGACGTGGAACCGGGAGTCACAGACGGACTGATGAGCGGACCGATCGACGCATAAGAAGAGCGGCGTTGTCAAGCAGAACATCCAGTGCGACGCAAATCCGAGCTGCCGTTGCACCTGATGTGACTGTGCGAACAATCCGCAACCGTCTACTCGATGCAGGACTACTTGCACGTGTGCCTCTGGCATATGTACCTCTGACTCCAGCCCACCGTCAGGAACGGCTGCAGTGGTGTCACCAACGTCTGCACTTGAGAACGCAATGGCGATCTGTCGTGTTCAGCGATTAAAGCAGATTCTGCTTTGGAGCCTCCGATGGCCGTATGCTTGTTCGCAGACGCACAGGGGAGCGTCTCCACCCTTCTTGCATCCGCCAGCAACTCACAGGGCATACACCTGGTCTCCTGGTGTGGGGAGCGATCAGCTATCACTCCCGTACACAACTAGTGTTTGTACCGGGTACGTTAAACAGCACCTCCTACATCAACATCATTCAGCCCGTTGTTGCGCCATTTGTAAGGTCGGTCCATCGTGGTGTTTTCCAGCAAGATAACGCACACCCACACACGGCACGTGCAACCCAACATGCACTTCAGGTTGTGAGACAACTTCCATGGCCTGCACGTTAACCGGATTTGTCCCCCATTGAGCACGTGTGGTATTTTATGGGACAACGACTTATGCGGTCTCCACGGCCAGCCATGACCATCCCCGATTTACGCGCCCAGGTTGAGGATGCTTGGAACTCAATACCCCAAACTTACATCCAACATTTGTGCGACAGACTCCATGCCAGAATTGCACAGTGTGACGCAGTTCATGGCGGTTCAACCTCGTACTAACCATGTAATATGGAAATGTTATTTTTCAGTTTACCAGCAAATACAGCTGTATTTTGCCATAATGTTTTGATCACGTTATCCTCTGTATTCCGTTATTATGCTGTATAAATTTCGTTGGTATCAGACGTCTCCTTCTTGGTGTTCTTTTTTCACTTTCCGCCAGTGTACATAGGATTTCCGAAAAATAAGGTAATATATTTTTTTCTTGATAATCGGGAAGGGGAATAAAGGGAAACTTCGCAGACGGATAGAGCAGGTAATGCTGTGAAAAAATACCGCTCATGCAGAGTAGCACTGGTGTCCCTCCACAACTGATCCAGTTGAAAAATGGAGGCTAATATGAAGAATGGTCCAGGTATCCTTGGAGTTATTCGCTTTTCGCAAGCAAGAGGAATTTCACCAAATGACATTCACCATGAGCTGGTTTCTGTGTATAAGGGAAAGGGGATGTCAAAGTGGTGCTTTTTGTGTAATAAATTCCCTGAGGGCCGCGTTGACATGGAACATGAACACATGGCAGGCAGGCAATCAACGACCAAAACGGAAGACAACATTTCGTGCATTAAGGGCAGCGTTCTCGAAAACAGGCGATTGAAGAGCTCTGTGAAATTTCACAAGTTAATTTGTTGAAATTTACAATTCAGGAAATCGTTCACGATGTCCTTGACTAACCGCTTTAGGGCACGAACTTCCTCCGCAGCGAATTTTGTAACCTTACCAGCATGTCTCACTAAATTTGGAAATTACGTGGAGAAGTAGTTCAGATTCACTTTTTTCTTCGTGTTTAATTTCAACTTCCTCTGATTAAAAAACGTGAAGAACAAAGATGTGTTACTTTACTTTTTGGAAACCCCTCCTATTGTTACGCACGCGTGATGGCAACCACTGTACAACTAAAGAAAATATATTTCGGTATTGATCTTTACAGTCCTTCCCAAGGCCTGATTTCTTCACGTGCACGCGGTGCACATGCACAGGGCCTCAGAACTTTGGGGCCTCCAAACTACCTCCAAAAATCAAATATATAGTTCATAAGTCTCTTCATGCCAAATTAATGAAAAAAGAGACTGCTTTGTTAACGATTATCTGGGACAATATTGCAACGAATCAACAACGTGAGCACTTCCGTTTTCTGGGCAATTTCCATGGGCAATTTGTCGTTAGTTTTACCATTATATGAGTCAGTTATTGACTTCATCCTGAATTTCGTGAGAATAAAATTCGAACTGTTCGAGAAAGAATCCAACCAGTTGTTAGGGAGAGAAATGGATTATGAATACTCAAGAAGAAAGAAAATTCCCAACAACCGACTTCTAGATGATTCATCAACTCCAGACGTTGTTTTTAATAATCGAGATTCCTTCATCACTCAAACGTTTTAGGTAATATGTGACAATCTTTTGAAGAAGATTTTGCTGAAGAGGTCCTTCAGTTTCGAATCCTGACGCAACAATTCGTTCACTGAGAGCACAGATCTCACTTGCCTTGGAAAATTAAGGCACTTAAATTTAGTTCATATTTTTCCCATTGTTGACACGTGCTTCAGGAATTTTTTACCAATACCAATTTCCAACTGTTCAAACGAAAGCTCGTTTGAGGTTCTGAAAAGAACTAAGCATTAAAGTTTAAAAGAAGAGTCAATTGGTGCTCTTCATATAGTGTCCATAAAAGTGATGTAACAGCAGATTTAAGTTTTGACGATATAATTCTTGATTTTGCAGCCCCAAAAGGTAGAATACAAAAGCCATTTTTTGATGTCCTGCTGCCAATTCAGCAGTTAAAAATTTTCTAGTATTTTTTTAAATATTTTTATTCAAACATTTTTAATGGTTTGTTTAAAAATGGGGCGTGACTTATAATCACGCTCCTGTAATAATATATAGATATGGTTTGTTTTTCCTTGAGATCTCATAGTTAAGCTTATATTCGGAGCAATACGGTATATTATACATGAAAAACATTTCGGCAAAACATGTAAAATTTACTAAAAATATTTTTATTAATATTAGTTTTGTGAGAACAAGATTTGTGAATCAATATTCATAATTATGTAGGGTTTATTTTCACAGAAATGAAAATGCGTAAAAAATTCAAATCACACTACTTTATTTAAAGACTGTTGTAATAATTTACATAGGCTGTTGCGATAATTTATCCCACAATGTGTGTTTTCAGCTGTAACATTTTGTGGGGGATTACTTCTTACAGCTTAAACTAACATCGGTTCATCATTTCCATTAAATTTATGGTAGACTAGAGGTTTTAAATTATATCTCTGGGAGTATAGTTATCTGCTTTGTAAATGATACTATAAAACAAAAAAATAATTCCAGAGTAATTAATGTTACAGCTGTAAGCTCTGCGAATGCGGGGAAGTACAAGTGCTATGAATGCTCGTCTATTACAAGCCACATTGGCTGTAAAGATGACTAGCATGTGATATGTATTTTAATGTTTTAGTACTAGAAAAATTGCTTGCAAAAAAAAAATTACCAGCAAATATTCTTCAAACTGTTGGATGAAAATTTTAATTCAGGGGGCCCCAGGCATGGGATGTGCACAGGGCCTCCGCTGACCTAAATCGGGCTGTGGTCCTACCGAGCAGTGATCATTCAAAATTCGAAGGTGTGAAGCAATGTATGTCTGTTCAGTATAATGTCGCCTCGCACCAGCTCAGTGCCAGTTCTGTACTGATCTCTGTCAGCAATACAGTATGTAGCGAGCGATATCATGTTCCCCATTCCCTTCAGACACGTTGTCAGAGATAATCTGTTTTCGGGGAGAACCTGTACTGATACATTCCTAACTCCGCCCAATTCCTGTTATTGCCGTTCGTTGAGATTCGTGGTGTACCTCCTCGTTTTGACCAGAAGTCAATCGTCAAAGCTTATTTAGCTAGTCCACTTGAGTTCAAAATATTGCAGATATCTCGTTACTACGTTTGTCGTATCTCCAGTGAAAGATTTTTTTCTTCACCATATTTCCTCGGTTGTCACCCGAGATCGGAAGTTTTAGAAGTCTTCGGTAGCATTTAATTTCAAATTCCGGAATTATTCTCGTCTTCTTTTTGGAGAACGGCCATCCCTTTACTTCCACAGAGGAGTAATGAATTTTTTTAGAAGAAATCCTATTCTATATTTTGCTAATACTTTGTTTGTCCAGAGTGTCTTAAGCTTTTGAAGCGGTGGCTCTGCTTTTACTAATTATTGCTTCAGTGTCCTCAATAACTGAAATCTTAACCATTCCACTGTTAGTAATCAGTTTTAGACTTGCGTGAATTAATTATTACACTGCCGGACAATTGCTAAGGACGGATGACAATAGCAACAATAGCAACCATAAAATGGAAGACAGGAAAATGTGGAAATTAGCATAAGTGCGGGATACAGTAAGACGTGTTGTGCGTATGCAAATTGTGGATTGCCGAACTTGTTCGTGACGTCATAGCGCTGATAAGAGATATAAAGGATTTGACGCGTATTGACCGTTGTTGTTCAAACGCAAAGTTGAAAGGGAAAGAATCAATTGACGAACTTGTAATTTTCAGTATGTCTTCCCGACATCACCTAGATGATTTTACGCGTGGCCGTATTATTGGCAAGATTGAAGAAGGGCGAAAATTAACAGATGTTGCCAGGGAGTTCGACGTCAGCCACAGTGTTGTTTCAAGGCTTTGGAAATCATTTCAAACAAATGGAGAGTGTAGCAAACGTCACGGGGGAGCTCGTGTTCGCAGTACGACACCTGCAGACGATCGGTACATAGTGCTATCAACAAAAAGACACCGGCACAGCACAGCTAGTGAGGTAGCAAATCAGTTTATGGCTGCTACTGGCAAGCGCATCTCCCGAAAAACTGTCGCCAGACGTTTGCATGAAGGTGGACTATACGCCCGCCGTCCTGTTGTGTGCATCCCATTGTCCAGACGTCACCGTACGGCCCGTTTGCAATGGTGCCATCAACATCGCAATTGGACTGATAACGACTGGTCTGCTGTCCTCTTCTCAGATGAGAGTAGATACAGTCTACCGTCTGATTGTCGACGACAACTGATCTGTCGTGATAGTGGTGCTGCATATTGTCCAGCAAACATACAGGAAAGGGACCGATATCCGACATGTAGTGTCGTGGTATGGGCTGGCATCATGATCAATTGCCGTACGTCCCTCTATGTGCTTCCAACTGGGACTATGACTGGCCAATGATACATTAATGATGTTCTGCTACCTCATGTTTGCATGTTCCGTGGTGCTGTCGGTGATAGATTCGTTTTCATGGACGACAACGCAACATGCCATCGAACAGTCGCTGTCCAGGAGTGTCTTGAGAGCGAGGATATTCAACGTCTCGTATGGCCAGCACGTTCTCCAGATCTGAATCCCATTGATAATGTGTGGGATGCTTTGGGGAGGAGTCTTGCTGGTCGCCAATGCCCTCCAATAAGCAAGGGCATCCTCATCCGTGCACTGACAGAGGAATGGGATAAATTACCCCAACAGCTGCCACGATGGAGGTCGATGGAAGATGACACGACGTGTGGAATCTTGCATCGACCTTCATGGTGGCCATATCCCGTATTGACATCTTACGCCGGAACGCTTGCGGACGGCAATTGCTTTTTTTTCACGTATACGTATTCTGCACAAAATGGCCTGTTTGTCCCTTGAATACGTTCCAAAGCCTTCTGGATTTCAGAGCACAATAAATTGTCTTTCTTGTAATGTCCTGGCATTCTGACATTATTTTATTTCACTTGGCATCCAACCACACTTACTTTTTTATGCGCTATATAGCCGTTTATGATCCGTCCTTAGCTATTGTCCAGCAGTGTATTAGTCCATATTCACTTCTCAGGAAAGCGTGCACCTTCTCGAGGACTCTGTTTCCGTTAATCAGTTATTTTCATCATAATGGAGCTTAACAACGCTGCTATTCAGCGCTCAACATCGTGTTCACATGGTTCAAATATCATACGATACACTTCCAGAAACAACCCTGGTCCGTCTAATTGCAGTACTTTAAGCACACAGAATAACGATAGGAAATAGGGTATTCGAGCCCTTTCTCATCCTTGTTGAATTCACTACGTAAGATAGAGGCCTTTGTGGACAAGTCTACCTTCTGCAATCTGAAAGTGTTCAGATGGTATATAGAAAGCATGCCGCCCTCTGTTTCTGAGTTTTGTTCGCCTCCCGCGGATAATAGATTAACTGCTGCTTATACTTTTACACTGCCGTGCAAAAATTAAGGACGAAACGGTTTTTCGATTGTAACGTCGTGCAGAAATGCTCCACATCGACTCAAATCATACCATAAGATCCCCAAGATGTAAGAATATGGGACAAGTGAGCAAAACCGTCCAAATAAGAAATCCAAAGGATACAAAGGCACTTTATTGAAAAGGTAGCTTCGAGCAACACTGGACAGAAGACAGTAACGTCCATGTGACAGGCGGCTGCCAAGAAAACTCCATTCTTTAGTAGGGGATATGATCACCCCTGACTGCGTTGCAGGATTTACAACGTCTGTCCATGCTGAGGACGAGGTTGTCAAGGAGCTGTTGAGGCATCGCGGCCCATTCCTCTTGTAGCGCCAATCGCAGCAGCGGAATCGTTGCTGGCGGCTCGTGACGTCCTGCCAAGCGTCTCCCGAGAAGGTCCCACACATGTTCGATTGGATTTCGGTCAGGGGACCTTGCGGGCTAATCCATGCGTTGAATATCTTCACTCTCCAACAGCTCTGCGACAGCCACTGTACGATGAGGTGTAGCGTTGTCATCCATGAAGAGGAACTCAGGACCCACAGCACCTCTAAACAGACGCACGTGAAGCAGGAGAACCTAGGTACAATAGCGGACACTACTGACTGAACTCTCGGACAGCTGTTCCTGTCGTTTGAAATGCTCTCTAAACTCGTGAAACGATGCTGTGAGCGATCCCGAACTCCTCGGCCACACTAGTCACACTTCGACCTTCTTCGAACTTCCCAATGACGCAACCTCGGGTAAAGTTTTCCAGATGTCGTCTACTGGATTGCCTGTTGCCCATATCACACGGTGGCAGCAACTCGACGTCGTTCAAACCGATATACACCGTGCAATAGCTTTCACAGAATTGCTGAGCGTACACCGCCTGTGTGCTTTATACCCTTCCGACACTGCCCTCCTACGTCATGCTGCATATATGCGCATGCAATACCGTACCACACCCTAGTCTATCTCCTGAGTGGTCTTTCGGTCCGTTCTGCCTGCTCGTTCCGCTGTTATGCTAATTTCTCTTCTTCGTCCTTAATTTTTGCACACCAGTGTACATTGAATTGGAGAGGCAGTGCAAAGTGGTAATAGAGCCAAAAAGTAAGAAGGGCGTGTTCTTCATAAAAATAAAGAATCTTTCCTTATCTTCATAAAAATAAGAATCTTTTCATAAAAAATAAAGAATCTTTCCTTATATGATGTATGAGAAATGGTTGTAGTATATCAGTTTTTGTCTCACGAGAAAATTAATTCCTCTCTTTCGTATGGAAAAGCAATGAACTTCCTGGTCGTATTTGATAAAACAGGACAGGGAATAAATGATCTTTTTGTCAACCCCGATCGGGCTATTTTTTTCTTGTTTATTCCTACACGACGTACCAAATGTCCATAGCCGAAGCCCTAAGGAGATAGTCATTTTAGAAGGAGGGTTTGCTACCCCGGGACTAACTAACGTGACTCCCGAACCAAGTAGGTGTTTGATGACAGCATGAAACGAGCTGGGAGACCTCCTGCCCCAGGTCGCGCGTGCTAGCTAGGTCCCTACTAGGTCCATTCATGTTTAATGACGACATAATCGTTGAAACATAACAGAAATTGCAACAAAACCGTATCAGGCTATGTTGTGATGGGCCATTTTTCGGAAACTACGGCATAATCACATACGCTTTGTCCATCGTCGAAACGTTACACAAATTGCGACACAATCATCTACTTTGGGTGTCCCCAAGGTTCTCCGCTTGACCATAAAGGAATAGTTGTAGGTCGGGATGATGCGGTTGTTTGGACGTCATCATACAAGTCTTTACATGCCCAGAGACAAATTTTCAGCTTCATACCGATCCTGGAAGGTGACTAGCTGAACCAAGGAAAAGGCAAAATGGAGAAGCAAGAGATCAGAGCTATGGATCTGTGTAAAAAAGTGCTGGAGCCAAAGGACATGCACAAGATGTGATGGAAACACTAAGGGAGAATGCCGCTTCATACAGTACTGTAAAGAAATGGGCGGCGAAATTCAAGCGTGGAGAACGAGTGTGAAAGATGACACCCGCTCAGGCAGAGCTTCTGGGGCCATCACGCAAGAAAATGTATGCGGAGCAGTACTGCAAGATAGGCGTTTAGCGATCAGGAAGATTAGTGAGACTAAGCAACAGTTGATCGTATTCTGACTGAAAATCACAAAGGTTGTTGCCCGTTTGGTCTTAACCCTTTAAGCAGCCGATGTGTCTTAACCAAATGGTGCTCAAAATTTTCTGCGCTCCCCAAACAGGAATGTTCACTTTGCCGCCAGCTTCTTTCTTTCTGAACAGGCACGTCAAATATTTTGTTTTGACAAAATCTACAACTAAACAATTCGTATTTCCTTCTCATCTGATCAGTACCGATAAGTCTTCCCCTCTAGTTCTTCATTCTCTGCTCCGTTACCCAGATTATGAAGGGGAAGGACCAGCCCTCCGGACATGGACATCGTACCAAAAGCTAAGGAGGAAAGCAACGCCTTCTGACGAGGACGCTCACTCGTTCGACCAGCGTGTGATCAGTTTCTTAGACAGCTAATCTATTCGTTCGAGCTGATTTCAGACCATTTTGCTAAATCCGAGTTAAATCGTTCCAGCCGGTTAAACAGCTAAAGCTCTTGACACTTGAGCAAATGCTGATCAGACGGAACATGCTACGAGGAAATCTTGCACTGTTTGCAGTCAGTCCAAAAGAATTTATACAAGAGTTTGTAGCAGTGAATGAAACGTGGTCACACTGCTATAATCCAGTGTGAAAACAACAGTCAAGAATGGAAGCATAGGGACTTACCCACTTCAAAGAAGGCGAAGTCTGTCACTTCTGCTAGAAAGGTGAGTTTTCTAGGATGCGGAGGGCCAAACCATTCCCGGAGCGTACTACGCTAACCTACTATGGAAACTTTTTTTTTATTGGAGGTTTAACGACCACCGTGAGCAACTCAATGGGCTATAAGCAGTCGCCCGTCCCTAATTTAGGGTCACTGGTTCCAGGGAAGGGAGAGAGCCAGTGCCGTAAGACAAACACAACATCCATGCCTGACCGGGATTCGAACCCGGACCCCTTACGGACGAATGATCAGAGGCCAGCGCCTTAGACCACTGCGCCACCGGGGCGGCATGGAAACTTCCACAGCATTTGAAGTATACACAAAGGGAAAAGCTGACCAGAGGTTGTTGTTTCATCACAATAACGCTCCAAGACACAAATCAACACCTGCCACGGCTGCTATCCATGAATGTGGGTTTGAAATGCTACCACGCCCTCCCTACTCACCTGAATTTGCCCCGCTTTGACCACCACCTCTTCCCAACTCTCAAAATAAACTTGTTTGGTGTGTAATTTGTGATGGACGATATTAATGCTGTGGATGCCAATTTTGACAGCCTTGACTAATCCTTTTATTTGGAGGATATAGAATACTTGAAGCACCGTTGGGAAAAGTGAGCAATAAAAATGTGATAAGACAAATTTTCCACATAGACCCTTAAGGTGTTGTGACGTACCACAGAGGTGAAAACACATGTCAAGACGACAAATCTGCAGCGAGACATTCTGTCCGCTTAGCTCAGTTGGGAGAGCGACTTACTCTGGAGTGAGGGGGACCCGGATTCGATGTTCGGAGCGGACAAACGTGTGTTTTCACATTGTCTATGTGCAAAATTTGACCTATCGCATTTTTCCACGATAGTTCCTGTCTAGTCAGCCGATAAATTTTGGCACAGTCGTAGTAGGCTAAGTCCGACGTTGAAACACTTTTAACAAATTAGACATAATCGTACTGACTGTGTCCAACGTTGAAACACTACACAAATCACGAAATGATTGTATAGCCTGGATCCTACGTTGAATAATTACTCTTTCTGCCCGATGTAGAACCGTGCAATAGTTCCAGTTAGTATTGGAAGAGAACAGAATTTCATGGCACTTGGCGCTTCGATGATTTTTTTTTCGCACAATAAATTCACACTCTAGCAATTCTTATAAATCTCTGTGTTCGAACAGAATTGTGGACTCGCCAAGAAAAATTAAAAAAATACTGTCGATATCAAATCGTTGATGGCAGCTCTGAGCCACATTATCGACGTTCTCTTGACTTTGCTTTCTGTTCGGTCTTTTGTCTTAAAGAGTTTTATGGGATTCGTTTTCGCAAAAAATTACTCTGAAGCTTTGGGCGTTCTGGGGTCCTTATCCGTTTACTAATCGCAAAAGTATTTTAACCATTTTCTTTTAGTAACAGACGTAAAAGAGCTGATCTCAATGCTAAATATAACTGTGAAATAATGGAGCCAGATTCAAAGCATACATATGTTAGTTACATTATACATCCGTACGTAGCTGCAGCTTGCTTCTTTATCAGAATAAATTACAATATAATTAGAAGTCTATTTGCGTCATCGTGAAGGGAGTGCATCTGCATTTACTCTAGCGAAATACGGATTGCATTCAAGATAATAAGTACGGTTTTTTTTTTTTTTATGAAAATCAAAGCTTGAGTTCTTGCGGTGGATAAAATCTAAAAAAATTAGGAAATGCATGGAACAAATATTCTGAAGTGAATTATTTTGTTTTCTTCTGTTTGGTGCAATCCACTTATAATTTCTTATCTCCTTTATCGCCGCTATTGTTGAATAATGCACTTCCCATTTTCGAAAAAAATCTTCTGGAGCACGTAAAAATCGCATCTGTTTTTATAAAGTGAGTGTTATATATTGGTAATCAGATGAATCCGATATCTTATACTACCGAGATCAATCGATATATGCATCCTATTATCACGGGGAACGGAGGGAAGATAAGCACATAACTGTTTACTTTGGAAGATTTTTTTCCTTCGCACGAAAATTCATATTTACTAGGAAATCGTATAAATAAATAGTTTTTAATGATTTTCGTTTCATAGAAATAAGTTGCAACGGTTTTGTAATTATTTATGCTCCGGGGAAATTTTCTCATTGTGATAACCTCGACGCCAAAACATAGTTTCGTACCATCTTGTAGATTAATTAGAAACGTGTGACGTCTCATCCCAGCCTAACTGTTTGATTTGATCTGTTGTAGAGTTTTTCAGTTGTGTGCGGTTATGAAACAGTCATTTATAACTCTAAATGCTTGAATACTAGCTCTTCAAAGAATTGTGACGAATTTTGTATAAATTGGTTTCTTCTCGTTATAAACGTTTCTGAATTAACGGCACATTATTTTTTCCCGACGAGTTTTCTAAGTTGGCATCACTAGTAGTGAGTCATATGCCAACATAATGATATGCTGTGTACAGTTTCAGAGAGCTAAGAATGACAGGCAAGTGATTTGTGAAGTGGGGATATTTCTTGTCAACGACAAGAGCAAATTTGATTTGTTCTCGCTAAGAACATTTCCTTTGAGCTAACAATTTGTTAAAAAGCAATATCTTTGGACCTAAAGATGTCTTGAACGGAAGTTAGATGACGTCTTGATATTATGTGTGTTCAAGATAACGCTTTAGCATTGTGAAGGGCATGGTCATAATGTCTGTGAGAAGAAATTTGGTGAGGAGTAACATTTGTTATACTTGATAAACGTTTCTGACTTAACGACATTGTCCCGACGAGTTTTCTAAGTTGGCATCACAGACAGTAAGTCAAGCGTCAATAGGATATGCTGTGCACAGTTTGAGAGAGCTAAGAACGAGGGGAGTTAAAAGCCCATAAGCACTTTCGGGTCGACAGTCGCACCCGTCTTCAGATGGAAGAGAGTGATTGCTGTTAGTGTACTCCAATAAGTACATCTGAGCGTGATGACGTGTTAAGTGTAGAGCAGCATCGCAAGGGTATCGTACTGTTGCTATCGCGTCTTAGCTGAATTACAGATTAAACTAAACCGAAGTAAGAATATGTCAAATATAGGGCATATAATACAGAATGTGTGTATTTGTCAAAGTTCATATGTTAACAATCAATATTTTTATTAAAGTTCATAGCTGCAATGTATCGTTTCCAAATTCTGGATAAGTCAACTGGGGAGTTGTCGTTGCAGCAGCGGTCCCCATAGGCTTCGATATACACTATCTACCAACAAGTAATTGGACACGTGTGATAGCAAAGGAAAACGAAGTTTATTCACCTTCAATAGTTAGTGGAGCCTCCACGAGCGGCGATTACAGCTGCGGCCCTCCGGGACATGCTCTCAACCAGGCGTTGTACGACGGCTAGCAGTATTTTCTTCCACTCGGCTTGGAGAAGACAGGTCAGTTCCTTCACCGATTTCGGACGGTGAGGGCACCCCTTAAGTCGACGCTCCAACTCGTTCCAGAGGTGCTCGATAGGGTTAAGGTCCGGGCTCTGCGCAGGCCAGTCCATTCGACATTCGATTAACCCCATTGTCACCATACCAAGCCATGGTGAACCTCGCAACATGACAGGTGGCATTGTCATCCTGAAAGTAACATGGGTCCACTCCGTAAAACTGCCACAACGTAGGAAGCGCATGGTCATCCAAAATGGTGCAGTATGTTTCGGCGTTGAGTCTACCAGGAATTGCGACCAAGAGTCCCGTGCCATACCAGGAGAAACACCCCCATAGCATAATTCCACCGCCGCCGAACTTCACAGTTGGCACAATACATTCCGGCAGGAGGCGTTCTCCAGGCAGACGCCAAACCCAGACCCTGCCATCCGAACGGTAGAAGGTGAACCTTGATTCGTCGCTCCAGAGAACCTGTTTCCACTGTCGACGTTCTTTGCACCCCGTTAGCCGAGCAGCGGTATTGGACTTGGTGATCAGAGGCTTGTGGGCGGCAGCACGTCCATGATAATCGAGTAGATAGGCTTCCTTACGGATGGTATTCGTCAAAAGAACACTCCCGGATGCCTGTTCAAACTCCTCGCGGATGTAGCCCATCGATTTGGTGCGGTTCTTCCGAATTTCTCCGGCCAGCACCCGTCGGTCTCTAACTCCCAGTTTTGTGGGTCTGCCGGGTCGGGGCACATTCCGACAGTCACCTCTCATCTTCCACTTGCCAATCAAGTAGGCCACTGTCGATTTTGGGTACTTCAACTTGCTGGATATGTCACGTATGGATCGGCCATTTCTATTATACCCGACGATTACACCTTTCTCGAAATCAGAGTGCTCCGAACTGCGTGGCATCTTGCATGCGACTGGTTGCGTTGTTGTTTCCCACACGATATTTAACGGCGGCGGCCGTGACGTGTATCAGGACCGCAGATATCGTCGATTGCAGGGGTGTCCAATTACTTGTTGGTAGATAGTGTATAAACTTTCAGTGATTTGTAGTGAGTATAATGATGCGGGGAGGGGGTGTAATAACTGAATGTTGTTCCAATCTGGTTGAACAGTTCCAAATGCTACATTTCTGGCGAGTGTTGTATTGCTATGGTTAACACTGATATCATATTTATTCTCTTGCACTCGAGTCCCAAGGCTACGTTTTGTAGAGCACACCATTGAAAAGGTCTATCAATTTTGATAGACCTTTCCAATGGTGAATCAACTTTGATTCCATAGGTATATCAATTTTGATAGACCTTTCCAATCTTTATCAACTTTGATAGACCTTTCCAATCTTTATCAAATTTGATAGACCTTTCTAATGGTGAACATGCAAGTAACTACGTGGGCTCTACAAAACGTAGACTTGGGACTCGAGTGCAGGAGCATAAATACAATATCCATGTTAACCACAGCAATACAACACTCGCCAGAAATGTGGCGTTTGTTCAACCAGATTGGAACAACATTCAGTTGTTACACACCCCCGCATCAATATACTCACTACAAATCACTGAAAGCTTATATAGCGAAGCCTATGAAGACCGCTGCAGCAACGATAACTCCCCAGTTGACTTATCCAGAATTTGGAAACGATACATTGCAGCTATGAACTTTAATAAAAATATTGATTGTTAAGATATGAACTTTGACAAATACACACATTCTGTATTATATGCCCTATGTTTAACCTATTTTTACTTCGGTTTAGTTTAATCTCTAATTCAGCTAAGACGTGATGGCAACAGTACGATACCCTTGCGACGCTGCTCTGCACTTAATACGTCATCACGCTCAGATGTATATATTGGAGTACACTAACAGCAATCACTCTCTTCGCCGCCCCGGTGGCGCAGTGGTCTAAGCGATGGCCTCTGATCAATCGTCCGAAAGGGGTCCGGGTTCGAATCCCGGTGAGGCATGGATGTTGTGTTTGTCTTACGGCACTGGCTCTCTCCCTTCCCTGGAACCAGTGACCCTAAATTAGGGACGGGCGACTGCTTATAGCCCATTGAGTTGCTCACGGTGGTCGTTAAACCTTAAATTAAAAAAAAAAAAAAAAAAAAAAAAAAAAAATCACTCTCTTCCATCTGAAGACGGGTGGGACTGTCGACCCGAAAGTGCTTATGGGCTTTTAATCTTTTAACTTTTTAAATATCTGTCATCTTTTAAACATTAAATTATCGTGCAAAGACGGTGTGTGTATCAAAGTATTGTACATAGCACGAAGTTTCACTTGGGGATATTTCTTGTCAACGATAAGAACAGAGTTGATTTGTTCACGCTAAGAACAGTACTTTCGAGCTAACGATTTGTTAAAAGGCAGAATCTTTTGACTTAAAGATGTCTTGAACGGAATTTAGATGACGTCTTGATGTTATGTGTGTTCAAGATAACGCTTTAGTACTGTGAAGTGCGTGTTGATAATGTTTGTGGGATGAAAGTTTGATGGGGAGTAATATTTGTTTTACTTGATAATTGTTTATGATTTAAACTAATACTTCAACATCAACTTCACTGAACAGTATTAATGTGATTACAGGCTAAAGCTTAAACTTGCTGAAGTAAACTGCTTCACTGCAAAGCCTACTGAATTATCTTAGCTGAGTCTCTTTGATTGAATTCCGGATAGCTTCACTTCGTTCCAGTGGGTACTTAACTAAAAAAAGTCAACAAATTCAACACTATAAGCCATAATGGCAAGCAAAATGCCAAAGAAATCTTACTTACATGTTTCAGGCTTTTATTTCATGTTAGTTAAGACGGTGTAGTATGGCACACCACAATCAAATAGCTTGGTAACAGAATATAGCAACTTAAAACTAAACCATCTGAATACCTTTACATAGGCACGTCGTTTGTTGATTAATCATACATTGCTATTGATACAGCATCGAAGGCTGACTAACACAGGTTACGTACGGAAGCCATTTTAAACATCAAATTATCAACATGACTTGAATAAGATACGTTACGAAACATAGCTTAATAGTATATTTGTTGATAAGAAATTATCTGAGAGTTAAGATTGCTTTCTTATCACTAAGATAACATTGCCTGGAAGACGGACTATCACATTGTCTCTCGAAGATTGATCCCATTCGTTCTTACCTTTTGCTTTCCACTACGTACGTAATTGCATTTTGACTTTCTGCCAGAGTTGCCAAAGCACAAATTAGTCGAGAGAGAAAATGTAGCATTAAGACTGAAAAACGCTTAACGAGAATAAACCAAAATTTACACAAGAAGGCAGGAACTAAAGAGGAATATTAAATTAGAGTATACATCACACGTTGTGCTAGTACGATGTGCCAATCAGAGAATAAAGATGGGACATTGAAATGTAAGTACTACTTCTGACTCATGGACTCTGGGCAGTTTAATCTAAATATATACAAATGTTTAGTTAAGTTTGTAACTACAGAGTGTCCGAAAAATAACTGTTCACTGAAAGTAACACTTACCTTGTCGCACTGGTTCCTACAGAAGGTTTTGGAAATGGGCCCCACCGACGTCCAGACATGTTTGCACACGCTTCTACATGTTGGTGAAGACTTTTCTCAGGGTACGTGGTGTGATTTGTTGGATGTGGGTCGTTAACACTGCCAGTTTCCCTAAACTTCGCTATGATATGACTTAGCGCATTATGGTGGGGGATGTCTGCATCACGAAATTTCCTAGCGAACTGTTTTTGTACTTTGTACGTGTACTTGTCGTCATGGCGAAAGACATGTTCCACCAAAAACACTCTTTGTTCAACCGTCAACACCACTGTCTTTGTTCCGGGAATAGTGATCAATCGACACATCTGCCTCCGTTGACCAAACGCTCGGGAATTACCTTCGCTTGGAGTGACAGCTGCGTGCGCCTCGGGGTCTGGAGATATAAATGCTGCCAGACACAGAGCACTTCCACGTGGCGGGTCTCTTCTACTGTAATTCCATTCGAAATTTCTTTATTATTACATTACTGCAATTCGTACTTTCAGTGCGCAGTCATTATTCGGACACCTTGTACTACGAGTAACAAGTACATCTACTGATACTTATGCCTGCCCAGATCATCAATCCATGTCCGCCGTAATATGATGTTTCCTGGCAAAAGCTTTTCGCCATAGAAGAGAACTTGACTACGCTCCTCGTGTCCCCAACCACGATGTTCCTCAGCCCAGTTTTTACCGGCCGTACGATGACGTACGGTTAAAGGAACACACACCATTGGTCTATGTGCGTAAAGGCCACCTTGGTGAAGGCGTTTGCTGATAGTTTGAGTTGACAACCTGCGTCCTGTTGACACGAGAAGTCCTCGCTAGAACTGAGAAGCATTTTGCCGCCTGTTCCGATGGGCTATTAACAATAGATAACGGTCGGTCGTCCCTTGCTGTAGTTGCTCTTGGACGACCTTGACTTCTTCAAACACTTCCCGTATCCTTAAATCTTGTCCACTGTCGGGAAATAACATTTTGTGACACTCCAGTGGTATTTTGCTTCCATCCGCTGTGTTTGACCTAATTCCAGCCCGCCTACAGCTCTCCACGCCGTTGATTACGCTAAATCATGCTGCTGAGACATGGTACGAACCGAAGACTTCAAGAAACGAAATGTCACGATAAACGCGACAGAATGAGAGAGCTCTCGGAAAACCTCCTTTTTTATCCCAATCTGTAATTTATGCATTCTGACGTCACATACGCTAATTTGCATAAAGATGTGTATGATTCAGCTGTCTACGTTACACTTTACTTGCGTTTTCCCTGTAAGATCACACAATTGGCTAGCATAATGTCGCCAGAGTCACATGTTCCCCTAATTACTTTGAGCAGTGTATTTTTCTGTGAGGGAGGTATAATGAAGTAAAACACACGCACCATTTAATTGTGCGTGCGCAAGGAAGTGGGGAACTTTTGGACTCGAAGGGGCATAATTTGAAGTGCCCTTTTCTTCCCAAGATAATAAAAGCTTGCTCCGCTCTTTCTGGTGGGCAGAATAACGCTTTACCTCTCTCCTCCTTTCTCTTTTCTCTCCCACGTCGAAAGCGTATCGTTTCCCGTAAATTTGGCTTTAAATAAAACAGAGAAAATTTTGAACCCTGCCCGCACCTAAAAAAACTTCAACAAGTTACTGTAGTAAAATCAAGCAATGCATTGATTGTGATACGCTCTGCAACATACCAGAAATCATTACTCAAGTTATGAGGATAATGGCTGTAGAATAAATATCGCTCCTGTGTCATGACCTTTGACCTTATTTCGATGATATTAAACAGAACCGATTCAGTATACCTCCGGAACAACAAGATAAAGCTTTGTCGCAATCGAAGCATTTTTAGCCAAGTTGTTTAATAATGCCTGTGGAATAAATCTCGCTCCTGTGTCCTGACCTTTGACTCCATTTCGATGATATTCAACAGAATCGGTACAGTGTACCTTTGGAACAACATGATAAAGTTTTGTTGCAATCGAAACATTTTTACGTAAGTTATGAACTATAAGAGCAATGGAATGGGTCCCATTCCTTTGTCCTGACATTTTACCCCATTTCGCCCATTTTCAATAGGGTTCGTCCCCGGGTGGTCCCCTACCACATACTAAAATCTTCATCGAAATCGAACCATTTTTACGCAAGTTATGAACTTTAAGGGCAATGGAATGGTTCCCGCTCCTATGTCCTGACCTTTGACCCCATTTTCAATAGGCTTGGTCCCCGGGGGTCCCCTAACACATACTAAAATTTCATTGAAATCGAACCATTTTTACGCAAGTTATGATGTATAAGGGCAATGGAATGGATCCCGCTCCTCTGTCGTGACCTTAGAGCCCATCTCGCCCATTTTCAATAGCGTTCGTCCCCAGGTGGTCCCCTACCACATACTAAATTTTCATCGAAATCGAACCATTTTTACGCGAGTTATCGTGCGGACAGCCAGACGGACAAAGCTGGAGCATATACGCTTCTTCAACCTACGGTTGGAAAGCATAAAAACGTCCCCACAAAAATTTGTTAAAAAAATAAAAAATAGCGGGCTCAAGAAAGACCCCAACACTTCACTGTTGAAATATTTTGTAGCAGGTTGCACCAGAAAGTGCTGCTACGCTCACTGCGTCACTTTGAAAGCAAAGGTGTAAACCACTGTGTTACGCATGAAACATACACTGCCTGGTCAAATTAAATGTAGTGCATGTTAATATTTCGTGGAACCACCTTTAGCACGAATTACAGCATGCATTCGGTGTGGCATGGTGTCCATGAGTTTATGCACTGCCTCCCCACTGATCTGTGGCCAGCTTTGCAGTAACATTACGCCAAGATCCTTCGTTGATGACGGAAGAGCGGAATTACTCCTTAGATTTCTCTCCAGTGTATCCCACAGACCCTCAATGGGGATGAGGTCAGGGTTTTGTCGTGGCCAATTCAAGTGTGCGAATGATGCCTCGTACTCCTCGAACCAATATTTCCCAATTTTAGCGCGATGAATCGTGGCATTGTCATCCTGGAATAGGCCATTGCCTTCAGGGAAGAAAAATTCCATTGATGGAATAAGGTGGTCATTCAGTATGCTGAGATATTCAGGTGACTACATTTCATTGCTGCATAGTGTTGCTGCGAATATACCAACCGACCAGAAGCAACCCCAGATCATAACACTTCCTCCTGATGACTGTACAGTGCGTACGGTACAGGAAGGGTCCAATACTTCATGCTGTTCGCTTCGAACCCTGATGCGTTCATCATGTTGGAACAGAGTATACCTCGACTCATCAGACCACAAACTCTCCCCCATTGCTCAAGCAGTCCAATCTTTATGTTCCGTAGCGAATTGGAGTCGTTTTTTTTTTCGATTACTCTCGCTAACCAGTGGTTTCCTTTTTGCAACACAGCTGCTTAATCCCAGTTATTTAAGTTCCCGTCTCATCGAGCGAGTGGAAATGGTCTTGCTTCCACTATTGAGCATGGCTGTGAGTTCTAATGCAGTTTTTTTTTTTTTTTTCAATGCTATTTCACTAAGCGTTTTAATGATCTTCGGTCACGATTACTCAGGACTGTTTTCCGACCACACATTTTCCGCGAAGTTAATGCTTCACCGCCATCACTCCACGATTTAATGATCTTCGGTCACGATCATTCAGGACTGTTTTCCGACCACACATTTTCCGCGAAGTTAATGCTTCACCGCCATCACTCCACGATTTAATGATCTTCGGTCACGATTATTCAGGACTGTTTTCCGATCACACATTTTCCGCGAAGTTAATGCTTCACCGCCATCACTCCACGATTTAATGATCTCCGGTCACGATTATTCAGGACTGTTTTCCGACCACACATTTTCCGCGAAGTTAATGCTTCACCGCCATCACTCCACGATTTAATGATCTTCGGTCACGATCATTCAGGACTGTTTTCCGACCACACATTTTCCGCGAAGTTAATGCTTCACCGCCATCACTCCACGATTTAATGATCTCCGGTCACGATTATTCAAGACTGTTTTCCTATCACACATTTTCCGCGAAGTTAATGCTTCACCGCCATCACTCCACGATTTAATGATCTTCGGTCACGATCATTCAGGACTGTTTTCCGACCACACATTTTCCGCGAAGTTAATGCTTCACCGCCAACCCTCCACGATTTAATGATCTTCGGTCACGATTATTCAGGACTGTTTTCCGACCACACATTTTACGCGAAGTTAATGCTTCACCGCCATCACTCCACGATTTAATGATCTTCGGTCACGATCATTCAGGACTGTTTTCCGACCACACATTTTCCGCGAAGTTAATGCTTCGCCGCCATCACTCCACGATTTAATGATCTTCGGTCACGATTATTCAGGACTGTTTTCCGACCACACATTTTCCGCGAAGTTAATGCTTCACCGCCAACCCTCCACGATTTAATGATCTCCGGTCACGATTATTCAGGACTGTTTTCCTATCACACATTTTCCGCGAAGTTAATGCTTCACCGCCATCACTCCACGATTTAATGATCTTCGGTCACGATTATTCAGGACTGTTTTCCGATCACACATTTTCCGCGAAGTTAATGCTTCACCGCCATCACTCCACGATTTAATGATCTTTGGTCACGATTATTCAGGACTGTTTTCCGATCACACATTTTCCGCGAAGTTAATGCTTCGCCGCCATCACTCCACGATTTCATGATCTTCGGTCACGATCATTCAGGACTGTTTTCCGACCACACATTTTACGCGAAGTTAATGCTTCACCGCCATCACTCCACGATTTAATTATCTTCGGTCACGATTATTCAGGACTGTTTTCCGATCACACATTTTCCGCGAAGTTAATGCTTCACCGCCATCACTCCACGATTTAATGATCTCCGGTCACGATTATTCAGGACTGTTTTCCGACCACACATTTTCCGCGAAGTTAATGCTTCACCGCCATCACTTCACGATTTAATGATCTTCGGTCACGATCATTCAGGACTGTTTTCCGATCACACATTTTACGCGAAGTTAATGCTTCACCGCCATCACTCCACGATTTAATGATCTTCGGTCACGATTATTCAGGACTGTTTTCCGACCACACATTTTCCGCGAAGTTAATGCTTCACCGCCATCACTCCACGATTTAATGATCTCCGGTCACGATTATTCAGGACTGTTTTCCGATCACACATTTTCCGCGAAGTTAATGCTTCACCGCCATCACTTCACGATTTAATGATCTTCGGTCACGATCATTCAGGACTGTTTTCCGACCACACATTTTCCGCGAAGTTAATGCTTCACCGCCATCACTCCACGATTTAATGATCTTCGGTCACGATTATTCAAGACTGTTTTCCGACCACACATTTTACGCGAAGTTAATGCTTCACCGCCATCACTCCACGATTTAATGATCTCCGGTCACGATTATTCAGAACTGTTTTCCGATCACACATTTTCCGCGAAGTTAATGCTGCACCGCCATCACTCCACGATTTAATAATGCGTTGGACAGTTCGTAATCCAGTGGCAGTGATTTCAGCAATCTCCTTGCAGGTCTTCTGTCCTTGCCACAGGCCAATAATTTGGCCCTTTGTGAAAGCTGTCACATCTTTTCCACGACCGCGTATAACGTCTTCTGCCATGATCGCTTAGAACTGATGAGCTGCACGCTCATTCCGCTCCATTTAAAGGTTGTATTGGCAGCAGGATTATGCAAATATCCGAAATGCTTCACCAGTCATACCCTCCTCGGCATTTGCATGCTTCCATTCACATCGCGACTTTTTCCGTGACCAGGCAGTGTACATAAGTCAGGTGCAATGCGTGCTACTTCGCACAATTCAGGTTGGATACCATATCATGGTGCATAACTGCATCAGGTTTTTGTGTATTTCATGCATCATACAATGGTTTACTTCTTCCCCAAAAGTAGTGCAGCTGGTGTAGCACAACTTTTTGGTGCAACCTACTACAAAAGTTTTAACAGTGTAGGCTCTCAGCACCAGAAAAGGAAAAAAGTTAACGGGTGAGGAGACAAGTCTCAAATGGTCGCCCCGGTGGCGCAGTGGTCTAAGCGATGGCTTCTGATCATTCGTCCGAAACGGGTCCGGGTTCGAATTCCGGTGAGGTATGGATGTTGTGTTTGTCATACGGCACTGGCTCTCTCCTTTCCCTGGAGCCAGTGGCCCTAAATTAGGGACGGGTGACTGCTTATAGCCCATTGAGTTGCTCACGGTGGTCGTTAAACCTCCAATCAAGAAAAAACAACAGGTCTCAAATGAATAAAAGCTAAAAGTCTAAAAAATGGAAAGAAAAGCACTGGAAACCTACTTAATAACAATTTGCCTAACAAGTTTTTATACACACACACACAAACGGCCAAAAGTCATGTCCCTCTCTCCTGGGGGGGGCAACGAAACGCCAGCCGCTTCATCTGTGAGACAGCCCATTCATATTTTCTTTTTTTTTTTTTTTGATTGGAGGTTTAACGACCACCGTGAGCAACTCAATGGGCTATAACCAGTCTCCCGTCCCTAATTTAGGGTCACTGGTTCCAGGGAAGGGAGAGAGCCAGTGCCGTAAGACAAACACAACATCCATGCCTCACCGGGATCTACTTTCTCATACTTGTATGTAACCCGGACCCCTTACGGACGAATGATCAGAGGCCATCGCTTAGACCACTGCGCCACCGGGGTGGCCCATTCATCTTTAACTGTAAGGTTCTGCGCACTCCAATAACATGGGACAGAGCCAAAACCAGAAAAAAAAATGGAACTAAAGATAATAAGTTAGTAAAATCATGCAATGCACCGCTTTCCAACATACCAGAAATCGTTACTCAAGTTATGAGGATAACGGTTGTGGAATAAATCTCGCTCCTGTGCCCTGACCTTTGACCCCATTTCGATGATATTCAACACTACCGGTTCAGTATACCTCCGGAACAACATGATACAGTTTTGTCGCAATCGAAGCATTTTTACGTAAGTTATGACGCATAAGGGTGATGAAATGGACCGCGCTTCTATGTCCTGACCTTTGTCCCCATTTCGCCCATTTTCAATAGAGTTCGTGCTTAGGTTGTCTCCACCACATACTAAAATTTCATCGAAATCGAACCATTTTTACGCGAGTTATCAGGCGGACAGACAGATGGATAAAGCTGGAGCATATCCGTCTGTCTGTCAATGAAAGAAGACATGTGAGTCATAAAAGTAAATATTTACTAAACTATGGCGGAGGCAATGGTATTAATACGTATTTCGACTGTTTAGTATTTCAAACACAATATTCATTATTAGCAGTAGTAGGCATGGGAACCTATAGCTTAGTTTTCAGGAGGGAGCAAACAGAAATTTTAACTGCAAATAACATATAAAAAGGCAAATGCAAATTCCCTTGTGCCTTCTTTTTATCTAACCGTTTTTAAAATACTTTCAACACATAAATTTAATTGAAACCCCGAATACTCAGAAACAACACACACACATAAAAAAAAAAAAGATTGAAAAGTAGAGTTAGACAGCGTGTTAGGGCAAAAAGAAATTTTTTTTGTCGTTCTTCTGATAATTTTGGCCACGAAACCGCCGGAGATCACTCGACTGGTAATCAAGAATTAAAAATGCCCTCAATGCAAATTTCTCGGAAAAAATTGGAGAGATCTTTGTCCAGCAGTGAATAGCTGCTGCAGAGGATGATGTTTTTTTCATTCTTCGCCTTTCATACTTTCTCATACTTGTATGTAAGCTGTTCTCCAACATGCAATAGGAAATTTCATTATTCCTTTCTCCTATAAATTTTCGCTTTTTCTACTAGAAGCTTCCAACATTTTCTCTATTTTTTCTGCATCCGGAAGTTCAACAACAAAATCAACAGTCAGAATTAGAGTTATATCGGAAATCTGTGAAGCACCTTCCAAGGACAGAAAGGGCAAGATCCAATTTTCAGGGGAGGGCAAATGCTCTTCTTGCCCACCTATACGGGCACCCATGGTAGTAGTAGTATATACAATGTATTAGGTGTACAAATAAGTTTTAAAGCGTTTCTTGTATGACTTGTACCGCTAATTTACATATCCGACATTCCCCTGCTTTGTTGTCATGTGACCGTAACTGGTCCAGAGTATAAAATGTGACACAGAAGTTTGCCCAACAGTCAAACGGACTTGCACATCGATAGGTGAAAGATGGCAAGCGATTCTGCATTTATTCGACACTACTTCGTTACGAATTTCATCAAGGAAAACGTACTGCAAAAGCATGTGCGTCGATCTGTTCTGTTCTGGGGGAGAATATTGTATCGGAAAGCACGTGTGAGTTTTGGTTTAGACGGTTTAAAGCAGGTAGTTTTTATGTTGGCGATCGAGAACTTAGCGGCGCCCAGCAGAAAATTGCACATGAGGAACTGCAAGTATTGCTGGAAGAAGATTCGTCTCAAACGCAAAACGAACTAGCTGAACAACTGGGGGTAACTCAACAAACCATTTCCAATCGTTTACGCGCAATAGAAAAGATTCAGAAGGAAGGAAAATGGGTGCCACATGACCTGAGCCAGAGGAACAAGGATGAGCGTGTCATGAAGTGTTTGAATCTGTTGAATAAACAATACAGAAAGTCTTTCCTGTAGAAACTCGTTACGGGTGATGAAAGGTGGATATGGTACGACAATCCCAAACGCAAAAACCACTGGGTAGACCCCGGTGAAGCAACAACTTCGACACCAAAACGCAATATTCACTCCAAGAAAGTTCTGCTGTGCATCTGGTGGAATATGAAGGGTGTGCTCTTTTATGAACTATTGGAACAGGGCAAACTGTTACTGCTGATTGCCACAAGCAACAATTGCTGCGATTGAACCAGGAAATCTACCGGAAACGTCCATTCACAGGCAAAGGATTAGGTCCCGTGAAATTACTGCATGGCAACGCTAGACCGCATGTCGCGATCTGTCATGGAAACGTTATTGACGCTTGGCTGGGAAGTTTTGTAGCACCCGGCGTATAGTCCCGACATAGGCCCTTCAGACTATCATTTGTTTCTATCGGCGCAACATAGTTTGTTTGCCGTTGACGACTTCATTGCGACACACGACGAAGTGTTCTTCATGGCTGGAATCCGTCAGCTGCCCGACCGATGGCGGAAGGTGATAGATAATGACGGCGCATATTTTGTTTCGTAAAGGCATTGTTGTTTTCTTTCAAATTACATGTTGCGTTATCTTAAAACGCTTTGAAACTTATTTGTACACCTAATATTATTCAGATTTAGAGGAACGCAAGGAGCGGCCTTGAAACCGATGAAATGTTATGCAGCTACAAAAGTCCATCTGCTGAAATCTGACCTCAATATTAAAGGAAAGCTGAATCACAAGTGCATTAGTGAGGAGGATCAGTCACCTTTGGTCAAGGACAGGGATAGGGAAACTTACTTATAGTAGGACCAAATGAAAAATATATTTTTATTTTTTTTCTGGCCAAAGACTTTTTCATTATTTTTTCTTCAAAATTCATTTAACAAAATGATAAGCACAAATAATAGCCTGTCATGAATAAGTTTAAGTACATTGAGGATGCAAAACAATCATATATACCCATTAAATTGTTTTTAAATTCATTTAGAAGATTTATGCGATGGGGTGGGAAATGAGTGAAACAGTTCTTGAGCTTCCAGCATTTGTTCATAATCTGGGTTGAACTGTGAGGAGGTGATTCTCAAGAAAGGAGATATGCTCTGTGACGTTCCTGCACCGTAGGACGCACATGAGATAAAGGCAGTTAGCAGTGAGATCACATGTCCATGTAGCTCAGTTGGGAGAGCATCTTACTCCGGAGTGAGGGGACCCGGTTTCGATATCCGGCGCGGACGAAACTTGTGTACGTTATATTGGCGCTCGAACTCCCATGATGACCCGGCTGTTAGATTTCTCGCAATGATGTGATGTTCTTTCCACACAGCGAGACAGGAAAAATGAAAATCCCTTCTTGAGTGCTTCTAAAAAATAAATGTGTGTGATGTTACGTTCCACACACCAAATTGTCTGGGATTTCTCAAATGCACGTTCTTCATGGGATGACTGTCTGCAGCGACACATGCCCCCGGCATTATTTGGGAAGGGGGGGGGTGACGTGCCAGCACCTCAGGATGCACATGAAATAAAGGCAGATATCAGTGAGAGCACATGTCCACGTAGCTCAGTTGGGAGAGCGACTTACTTCGGAGTAACGGGACCCGGATTTGATGTCGGCGCGGACAAACTCGTTCGTTATAACTGTCATTGGTAAGTCAGTTTCTAAGATCACTTTTCCTAAGTTTCATGGTTAAAGGTTCTTGTTTGCATGAATATGAGGATGCAAACATTGTCATATATTTTAGGCATGATTTACCAAGTTTGGAAATGCTGATTTGGGCATGGTTTTATAAAAATCCAGTTTTGTTTGTTTTTAAAACAGCCTGCTTCATTTGAGAGTTGCACTGCAGTTCAATCAATTCCAACTGTAAGTCAGTTCTCATTTTTTTCATAATCCACATTAAATCGCATTCTGAAAATATCCAGGTCAAGCTCAATATTTTTAAAATCTTGAAATCGTTGCTCAAATTCAGCAAGCAGTTTTCTTACACAGTTTTCATAGTGGACGTCTTTTTAATGTGAAATAGGCGCAGAAGGGGAAAATGTGAAAAAAATTCTCTTAGCTAGGTGGTTGTCAGAAAGTGAAAGTAGCATTTTAAGTTCTTGTATGTGTCCCCAGAAAAATTGTTGCTTCCCTTGAAGCTTTATTTTCAGTATATTCATGTGGCAAAGAAGATCAGCACAAAATGAAAAATCACAGAGCCAATTTTTGTCTTCCAGCATTGAAAATTCTTCAAATCTGTTATGATCACGCATGAAAAGAATAATTTTCTCCTTTAAATTCCATACACGTTCAAAGACGTAGCCTGCCCTAAGCCATCTCACCTTAGTGTAGTACAGCTAAAGTATTAGAATCCAAAGAGCTCAGAAAATTTCAGAACTGTCTGTGGAAAAGTCCCCGAAAGCGAATAGTTTTCACAAGCTTAACTATTACGTCAAAGACGTGTTTAAAATCTAATGCAGACTTACAAAGTGCTTCTTGGTGTAGAACGCAGTGTAGAAATAACACATTGTTATCAGGATTTTATTTATTAAAAATGCCAACGAAGCCTAACCTTCTTCCCGTCATATTTGTGGCGCCATCAGTTGTAATATTACATATTCTTGGGATAGGTATTTCTAGTTCTGTTAAAACCTATTGAAATGTCCGATAAATATCTAATCCAGTTGACTGATTTTAAGGCAGCCAATTCTTCAATAACACAAAAGCTGTCCTCAATCCCTCTTGGCCGCCCCGGTGGCGCAGTGGTCTAAGGCGCTGGCCTCTGATCATTCGTCCGTCTGGGGTCCGGGTTCGAATCCCGGTCAGGCATGGGTGTTGTGTTTGTCTTACGGCACTGGCTCTCTCCCTTCCCTGGAACCAGTGACCCTAAATTAGGGACGGGCGACTGCTTATAGCCCATTGAGTTGCTCACGGTGGTCGTTAAACCTCAAAAAAAAAAAAAAATCCCTCTTGTAAAAAATACTAATTGAGCTGTGTCACTTAAATCGGTAAGCTCGTCCATTGTTAGAGAGCAAAACGTAAAATTAGGAATCCTGTTTTTCAGCTGTAAAATTAAATTATTATCAATAGCTCCAAACGTTTCTATGGAAGCGCACTAACTAGATGTCGGTGATTATATGGAAACTAAAAGCCACAAAACAGAAAGCTACACTCTCTTATCATTGCTTCTATCCTAGTGAAACACTACGAGGCGCCATTTTCAGACGTCCAATTTTGATGTTCGAGGCAACAGGCGAGGCGTAATGTCCGATGACGCTGCTTCGGCCTCCGACATTTAACCTGGATGTGATTTGCGCAGCCTTTGCTAAGCGGGTGGTCTATACGAACCTGGATAGCCTACGTCGATCCCGGTCATCAATGACGTGTTGTCGGCTACCGCTTGCTCTTTGGGCACTGGTACATTAATCGATGGCATACTCTCAGTACACCCTCCTACCCTTCGAAACCCTAGGGATCTTACCACTTGGGCGATAGAAGGACCCATCGGTCTTGCGGCGACAATGCGTCCACAATCAAAATCGCTCAGATCACCACGTTTACCCATGTTTGTCGATTGCGATACACTGTTGGGAAGCCCTGCTGCCCGCCTATTTATTGCTTGTGTTCGGTTTGGGTCTGTTCCACTATGCACAGGGGATTCCCATGTTAACTGCCCATCACCTCTATCTCTAATGTTTTGTCGACTGAGTGTATATCACTTTTTCAACATAGAAATCAAAACAGCCTGGGTAATGAATCAGCGAGTTCATTGCTTTATTAACTTGCCACTTGCACTCTAGAACATGGAGATAACTCTAGCCAGAATCTAAACTCGCTGGCTTCAATTCAGAAAAATTATCACAATACACTCTCCACACACATATAATTTGTAATAACTCAGCATAGCCTTAGTTTAATAAATCTGCGTAATTGTAACAAGCCACTTTCTGAAAAACGTGCCGCTCTCACAAGTTTTTCGTCTCACTCAACTCCCGTATAAATTAAGTTTTTACCTTTTATCTTGCTCTCCGACTCTCTGTCAGTGATGCCAAACTGGAAGAGCTCTTCGGGAAAGTAATGTGTCGTTCGGTCGTTTAACGAGAAAAATAAATTTGCATAAGAAGACAGAAACTCAAAATGAAGGTTAAATTAAAGGTATACGTCACAATCTCTCTCTCTTTCTCTCTCTTGAGAAGCGTGTTTTGGACGCGATAGCTTTAACGGATCTGAATGAACAAAGGGACAGCCTGAACGAAAACCAATGAACCGACAAATTAATATGAAGATTTCTACAATGAATGGCTTTCACATCTTACATCTCTTTATAATGAGGAGACACACACTTTGTATTCTGAATTCGTTTACCCTCACTCTCAAAAGTTGCGAATAGCAATACAGAAATAAAAAAAAAATGATGGTGTCGGATTCGAACTGAAACAAATGAAAGACACCTACCGAATACGAAATACGTAACTTTGTAAGTCATGGGGAGGAAACGAGGACTGCTCAAATTGGAAAAGCCAAATGCAAATCAGGGATTTCATCTGGTTTAATGTATGGAAATAGAGGATTTCATAAAGTACGTTATTGCTGTTAGTATCTTTCGGTCCACAGAAAACGATTGTGACCGATGCAAAGAAACTTAACATACAGTTTGGTCGAACCAAAATCTAACGAGATAGCGTGGAGTTGAAGTTCCGTCACTCGTGCAAAAGAAAATGCCAAAAGTACGTATTTCTGACATACTGTAATATAATAACAATGACTGTGTTAACATTTGAAAAAAGTCTCAAATTCTGCGCAAATCCCCAGCTTTAAAAATTAGAATAGGGCTCATACAATAGCGAAATAATCCAATTTTCTCCGTACGTGGGGAATGTAAATGATTGTGCTCGCATTAAGTTGGAAACCAGACTGATTCTTTTTGTTACCCAACCATGTACAAATACGCTTTAATGTCGTTTACAAGAAAAATTAAAAATGCAATTAACGACTCTATCGTCTAGACGCGGCGCTAGAAAACTACGTCGCAGTCTGCCTGAAATAACAAATGGCAGACCGAGGCATAATTCTTGTCTGAAAAATGCATACATATATGCGTATGTGTGTGTCACAGTGTTTCTCAATGACGACCGTACAAAGTAGGCTATGAATGCGCTTACAAATGTGGAATACAAATGCTTGAAAAATGTTGCGTTCTGACAGGTAACTGTTTGCTCCCATCACAGATGTGTGGATCAACTCAGACACAGTTACGACATGTTACTCTTTCAGTCGATCGAGTGGTTTCTCTGCTTTCCCAAGATAAGTGTCAGATGGCATACTTTATATCACACCTGCTATCATTATTGCATCAACTGGATCAAAACAAGTCTGCTAGCATTTCCTGAACATTACTCATAAATCTTTTGGGCACCGCTCCTTGTTTATTATATTATATTATATTATATTATATTATATTATATTATATTATATTATATTCTACTATATTATATTATAATATATTATATTATATTATATTATATTAGAGTGTTCGAATCCCGGTCCTGCCAGCCATTTGTCTGCGGTTTTCCAGGGTTTTCTGCAGCCTTCTTGTGTTGGGGACGCGAATGCGTAGATGGTTCCATGTGAAGTCGGTCCCGGACGCACTATGTCCCTTACCCGTATGCAGCAGAAGAATGGCAAGCCGGCTGCGTTAATTGGCCAGTAATCCTCAAGGGCACATTATCATCTTTGCGGAACTCAACCCGCCATTGGCAGACGAGATAGAGGGAGAGAGAGAGATTATAATCACGGAAAATGAAATTTGCACACCAAGTAGGAAGCATCGGATTGAACTGAAATTTTATGGACGTAATGATACAGATGAATGGTGCGCATGATGGCAAAAACCGAGCTGCAGGACAATTATGTGTGGCACGCAGTCCGATCATCTTCAGTACCGTGTTGCACCGCCTCGTTCGGCGATACATGCTGCAATATGGTCCGGCGTGGAGGCGAACAGACGCCTGATGTTGTCCTGCAGCAGACTGGCCCACACGTGTTGGACGGTGTGCTCCAAATCCCGGAGAATGCAGCACGGTAGCAGTTGGCGTTTCAACTGGTCCCGCACATGCTCGATACGGGACGTATCCGGTGAGCAGGTAGGCCATGGAAGTGTCTGGACATGACATAGGCAGTCCTGGACAACCTGAGACGTGTGTGGGCGGGCATTATCCTGCTGGTATAGCGCACCTGGAATCCCGGCCAGGTATGGGAGTACATTGGCCATAGGATCTCATTCACATACCGCTGGCCCGTCAATGATCCACGTACCACTATTAGAGCTGATCGGGAATCGTAGGCTATGGCTCCCCAGACCATAATGCATGCAGTGGGGGAGGTGTGGCGCTCGATAGCGAGGTTGGGATTGTGCCGTTGATCCAGGGACCTCCACACCCGGACACGATGATCATCTGTCCCTAAAACGAAGCGGCATTCATTGCTAAACACCGCACGTCGCCAGTCGGTGGCGTTCCACGTCGCTCTGTCCTGGCACCACTGCACACGGAGCCGGCGATGTTCCGGTGTTAATGGCAGCACACGTTAAGGGTGCTGGGATCGCAGATTCGCTTCCGTGAGGCGTCGGGAAATGGTTCGTGGACACACAGGAGCCGCTACATCTGCCTGTATAGTGGACCGAGTCCCCGTGGGATCCGTTCGTGTCTGGCGCACGATCCGTCGATCCCCTCTACCGGTGGTCCTCCTGATCCGCACGGAACCGCTCCGCCGTGTGGCAGTGCCGTCACATGTCCACTGCTCCCAACACAGTGGGACGGTATGGTCAGAACAATTCACGTGGCGGGCTATACGGCTCGCCGACCACCCTGCGGTTTTCAGCCCGATGATCAGGCATGTCTCAAAGTCCGTATCGACTTTGAGAGAAATCGACGCTCTTCCCCACATGTCTCTCAAATGACCATCCAACAAATCCAGCAGTTGGACTAAGAAACTCTTGCTTGCGTCGGCTGGTGCTTTTCGCTTTCATCCTGGCATAGACTACACGCCGGTTTATAAACCCAGCCGTTCGTGCTTGCAGCGCCATCACAGGGTGTGTGGTCATTCGCAATTGCACCAAACGTGGATCATTTGCCTACCAGCTCACACTCTAGCTATTTGCAAAGTTTCGCGGTTGTAGCATGTTTTCTTCTAGGTGCGCAAATTTCGTTGTCCGTAAATGGAGTGAACCATATTATAGCGCTGAAATTTCTCAATGTCCAGCTATGCGCACATAACGGCTTTTCTGTGTCTCATTTCAACACTAAACAAGATAGGTGACACGGAATTTTCGGGTTTAGTGAGCACGTCTTTTGAATCCGTTCTGACGCGAATGTAATTTATCAAAGCTATACAAAACCAATGGAACCGGTATCGAAAACAGTACTGTAGTATCTGGCCGAAGAAAGAAGTTTTTCAATCGGGTTTTCAATCCCGCAGGCCGCCCCTGGTCTGAGCGATGGCTTTTGATCATTCGTCCGAGATGGGTCCGGGTTCAAATCCCGGTGAGGCATTGATGTTGTGTTTGTCTTACGGCGCTGGCTCTCTCCTCCCCTGGAACCAGTGGCCCTAAATTAGGGCACGGGCGACTGCTTATAGCCCATTGAGCTGTTCACGGTGGTCGTCAAACCTCCAATAAAAAATCCAGCAGATATTGCTGTAAACGGAATCGTGAGCTTACACCTCCTGGTTGCAGACTTGTGCGTTAAGAAAAAATTGAAATTATATGAGAAACATTTCGCAGCTGAAACGCTCTCCAACAAAGAAAGAACTTTTCAAATCGGACTCTTAGAAACGCAGATATCGAGAAATATAAGATATGCTTCTACGCCCCCTGGCGGGAAAAACATGCATTATTTTAAAAAGAACGTATTCTCGAAGATTTATCGATGTGAGCGGTATCGGTCCAGGAAAGAATTTTTTCAATAGATTTTTCAGGAGCTCAGATTTTGCTGCAAATACATCAGAAGCAGAAATTAACACCCATGCCCCCTGGTGGGCAAACTATTCTTTACCAAATGTTAGAAATTATATGAAAAACATTTCCCATCAGGAGGTGTATGCGATACAGAAAGAAGTTTTTAAATCGGAATTTTAAAAGCCAAAATATAAGGGGAAATGCAATTTACCTTAACGCCCCCTAGCGAAAAGTCTATGATTTTTTTTAATCGGATATTTAGAAGCAAATATATGGAATAAAATGTATTTTGAATTCGATATCATCTGCGTTTACGCCCTCTAGCGGCGAAACTGTACATTGTAAAAAAAAACGAAATGAAGGTTCATCATTCCCATATTTGATGCTTCTCAACAAAGAAGGAATTTTTCAAATCGGACTCTTAGAAGTAGAGATATTGACTAAAATAAGATGCATGTCTACTCCCCCTGGCGGAGAAACCATGCATTATTTTAAAAAGAAAATATTCCGGAAAGGTTTATCGACGTGAGTAGTATCGGACCAGAAACGAATTATTTTCAATCGAGATTTTAGAAGCTCAGATTCTGCTGCAAAAGTACATCAGAAGAGTACTTGCAGCAGAATCCGAGCTACCCCCCCGTGGCCAAAACTTTTTTGCCAAAAAAATTCGAAATTATATGCAAAAGATTTCTCATCAGGAGCTGTATCCAGTGCAGAAAGAATTTTTCAAATCGGAGTTTTAGAAGCAGAGATATCAGGAGAAACGTAATTTGCAATTATGCCTTCTAGCGGAAAGTCTACAAATTACTTAAAATTTTTGAAATTATATGAAAAACATGTCGCACCGGAAACTCTATCCAATAAAGCAGGAATTATTCAAATCAGACCATTAGAAGCAGAGATATTGACCAAAAAATATGATATAAGTCTACACCCCCTGGCGAAAAAATTGTGCAATATTATAAGAAGAAAATCTTCCGAAAGGGTTTATCGACGTGAGTGGCATCGGTCCACGAACGAATGTTTTTCAATCGAGACTTTAGATGCTCAGATTTTGTGACAAATACATCAGAAGCAGAAATTAACACTGGTGGCTAAACCACTCTTTACAAAAAATTAGAATTTATATGCAAAATATTTCCCATCAGAAGCTGTATCCACCAAAGAAAAAAGTTTTCGAATCGGAGTTTTAGAAGTCGAGATATCGGGAAAAACGCAATTTACTTTTACGCTCCTAGCGGAACATTTACGCGAAACTTGAAAAAATTACTATACTTAAAATACTCTTCGACATAAATGGAATCGAAAGGTGAAAGATTTTTTTTTAATCGGATGTTTAGAAGCAAATATATGGAATAAAATGTATTTTGAATTCGATATCATCTGTGTTTACGCCCTCTAGCGGCGAAACTGTACATTGTAAAAAAAAAAAAAACGAAATGAAGGTTCATCATTCCCATATTTGATGCTTCTCAATGCAAAAAGAATTTTTCAAATCGGACTAATAGTTGCAGAGATGTGCTATCTACCGACGGACGGACGGACAAACCGATAACATAAGCACGATCTTATTTTACAAAAGACGTGCTAGTGCTAAAAATAGTCTTACATGTTTGAGAGCCCGTACAATTTGAAAATTAGTCCAAGTTGAAAAATTATTTTTGCATCGAAATCTTTTACCTTTCGATGTTTGAAAAATCGAAAGGTGAAAGCTTTTTTTAATCGGATGTTTAGAAGCAAATTTATGGAATAAAATGTATTTTGAATTAGATATCATCTGCGTTTACGCCCTCTAGCGGCGAAACTGTACATCGTAAAGAAAAACGAAATGAAGGATCATCATTCCTATATCTCATGCTTCCCAAAGCAAAAATAATTTTTCAAATCGGACTAATAGTTGTAGAGATGTGGTATCTACCGACCGACGGACGGACAAATCGATACCATAAGCACGATCTTATTTTACAAAAGACGTGCTAAAAATAGTCATACATGTTTGAGGACCCGTACGATTTGAAAACACAAACTACTAATTTTTATTCAAAAATCAGTTGTGACAGATAAGGTATACAGCTGCATAGCATTAACTTTGATGTCGGCCTCAAGGCTGGTCAGTGGTCGACGGCGCAGATTTCTCGTTTTAAACTCCGGGACAAGACACTGGTGTTGTGTTTGTCCTTCCCTGTTGTTACCCTGGAGCCAGTAGCACCAAATTAGGGAAGGGATAATCCTTATCGATTTATTGGGTCCGTGCATATGTAATATCCGCTTTCAGCTGGTGGACATGTTCGACCTCTCCAGTAAAATTGTTTCGTCCAAGCGTCACATGGCATACGTCACAAGGTTGGTATATATCTGGTGTGCGCTTTATGTGCCTCATTTCGTGATACGGTTGAACCGGAAATGCATAGACTTCCGTTTAAGTGGATCATGGAAGCAGGCCAGTTGCGCGTAATTCTTCTGTATGAGTTCAAACTGCGACATTCCGCAAGTATGGAGGCCCGAAATATTAATGCAACGTTTGGACAGGGTACTGCTAATGGACGCACCATACGCCGATGTTTCGCAAATTTCCAAGCAGGAGGCACGTCTCTGGCACATATGTCTCGTGGTCGTCCTCCAGTAGCTGTAACAGAGGAGGAGATGAAGAATATCCTGGAAGCTGATCCACGTTAAAGTGTTATTTGAGCGAAGGTCCTTGTACATCATTCCACGGTTGTTCTGCGCCTAGCTTCCCTGGTGAAAAAGCTGGATGTCTGGGTGCCACACGAAATGACAGCAGTCAATAAGACACGTCGTCTGGTAGTATGCATTTCTCTCCTTGCCAGACACAGACGGGAGAGATTCCTGTCAGATCGTTACCTGAGACGAAAAAAGTGGTTCTTCTACAAAAATCGCAAGCGATCAGCACAGTGTTTGGATACCATGGAGCAATGTAAACACTGTCCGAAGTCGACCCTACACCCGCGTAAAGTGCTGGTTCTCGTATGGTAGTTTGCTGTATGTAAGATCTCTAATTCCTTCATTCATTTGCCCGACCAGGTGAGTCCATCGATTCCGACCGCTATGGGGCTGAAATGCAGCAGATGCACAAAAACACTCCTCGCCAATCAGTCAGTTTTGATGAAAAAGCATGGGGTCCTTCTGTTGCACAACGCTCTTCCCCACATGTCTCTCAAATGACCATCCAACAAATCCAGCAGTTGGACTAAGAAACTCTACCTCACGTGCATATTCCGAAGACCTTGCTCTCACGGATTATAACCTTTTCCGGGATCTGGACTATTTCCTGGAGGAAAAGGCCTTCCCAAATAAACAGGCTGTGCCTCAGGCCGCTGCCACATTCTTTGTCTCACAGACTTCCGAGTATTACCGCCGTATGATCCGCAGCTTCATAACCTGCTGGCGGGTTTGGTACGATTCGTCCAACGACGATTGGTCCAATGCCGATTCGTCCAATGCCGATTGGTCCAATGCCGATTCGTCCAAAGGTACGATTCGTCCAAAGGTACGATTCGTCCAATGGTACGATTGTTCCAATGCCGAGTCGTCCAACGGACGATTGGTCCAATTTCGTCCTTTCTGTCCGAAGTGCTACTTGTGCTCTAAAAGTATCATATGTTCTGATTCTATCTCCGATGTTATACGAAAGTACCGGTACTCCTAAGAATGTAAAATAATGTTGTTACATTTCATGCATAAATTGTGGTTACAGATTTCTTTTTTTTTTTTTTTTTTTTTTTTTTTTTTGAATCGCATTTTCTTGTTATACTGTCCTTGCTGCCGTATGAAGTTACTGATGTACGAGCCGTTCTATCTACTTCAATGTTTCTCTTTTGCATGAAATAATATAAAATACTAGTGTTCCGTTTCTGTTTGTAGAATGCTGTGGGGTTTTCCGCCAACTGCCCAATGGAAACAACTGTTCAGGGTTTGGACAGAGGCCTTTTTAACGGTTTATATTCTACCGATGTCATATTCGTAACGTTTACATGTTAAATCAAGTTAATAATATTGCGCTTTCACTTAAGCGCGAAATATTAATTCATAGACCTGCGGCCTAGGTACCTTGCAAAGACCTCAGAAATTATACGATGAATGCCTTTTATAAAGTTTTATAAAATGTTTATAAATACCAAATATCTAGGTTGTAACTTAAAATCTTCTAAAAAGGCCCGGGGCCTAGGTGCCTCGTAAAGACCTGAGGAATGATACGATGAGTGCCTTTTATAAGGTTTTATAGAATGTTTACAAATACTAAATATCTAGGTTGTAACTGAAAATCTTCTAAAAAGGCCCGGGGCCTAGGTGCTTCGTAAAGACCTGAGAAATGATAGAATGAGCGACTAATAAGGTTTTATAACATATTTACAAATACTAAATATCTAGGTTGTAAATTAAAATCTTCAAAAAATGCCCGCGGCCTAGGTGCTTTGAAAAACAGCTGAGAAATGCTCCATTGAGTGCCTTTTACCAGGTTTATGTAAAATGTTTACAATTACCAAATATACGGAAATTATCTTTCTAAAGGATATAAAGAGGAGAATAGTTTAAATTATTATTCCTTTCTGGAAAATGAAAAAGTTTACCGTTGGTAAGATGATAACATTGGACGAATCGGCGTTGGACCAATCGTACCATTGGACGAATCGGACATTGGACCAATCGTCCCTTTGGACGAATCGGCATTGGACCAATCGTCGTTGGACGAATCGTCCGGGACCGCCTGCTGGCAGAAGTGTGTCGATGCAGAGGGGAAATACTTTGATTAGGTGTTTTCTTCTATTTTTATGAGGGTTTGCAGATGGCAGTCTGATTTCAAACATTTCATATGCATAAACCCAAAACATGCATGGGGTTCATTAAACCCAAACAAAGTAAAAAAGGTCAGGAAGAAACCATAGGTGAGACGTTTTGTTTGTTGTCTCGGTGCTACATTAGAAGAGGAACTTAACGAAATTCCGTAGACTTTGTCATGTTTCTCTGCATATGGGGAACTCATTGTTGGGAAGAGTCTTGGTTTTATTAACTGAGGGTGTGGCTCAATAATTATTCGCAACGAAGTTCTAAATTTTTTTAAGTTAGCTGAATTGCTTGCTGCGCACGCATGAGTACAAGGGGTGTCATTGTGCCACTGTGTCGGAGATTTGACCTTGATCGGTGTGTTTTTCTGTTGCTGTCCTACCCTGTAGCTCAGCTTTCGATATTTTTTGGGATTTACAACGGCCAATGCTGGAACATTATCAAGAGAGGAGCCTCATCAGTGAATAGTGTTTGTTACAGGGAGGTGTCATGGCGAAAATTTTAACCTCTGGTGAATTTCAGAGAGACCTGATCAATCTTTCTGGTGGTTTATCAGAGATTAATTAATGCAAAAATTTTCTTCCATGACATACGTTAGAAGAAAATTCCTGGTTGAAAGGCAGGGGAATTCATGCGCAAAATTCGCTTGTCTTAATCACAACCAGGAAAACAAAATTTCATGTTGGTGAAAAGAAAAAAAAAAAAGAATAATATTTGATTTAACTGACTTTGGGTTTTTGAAAATAATTATTTTATCTGTTCTTTTATCGCGATAGGAAAAGGCGAGTAGGTGTGCAGCTCAGAGAATCAAAATTAATTTTGGTTTAACATCACGGAACGAGAGAGAAAGAAAATTAAAACTAGTGATTTTCTGCAAAGCAAGAATTCGCCATTTTTTGCGTTCCTGTTTCCAAGCGAGAAGTCGCCCAAAAGTGTAACATCTTTTCGTCTTTTGGGGTAGGGAATTCAGCAACGAAATCTATTTTTAGAACCTCAGGGTCGAGAAGAGCCTGGTCTGCACGTGTGAAGGTCAGAGGTCACTCGAGGCGTGGGAGTGAAAAGTCCGTTGGGAAGCCGTGAGTTGCTAGGCTGAAGTTTCGACCAATGAGAGGGGTCAGCGGTTTTCAAGCACCCCAGAGTTTTTATCCGTTGAGAGTCACTTTTGTTCTTGTACTCTTGCTGGCCAGGAAAAAGAGGGGACAGCCGAGTCTCTCCTCGCCTTTTGGTGGGGAGAGCATTTTTGCTGACCGCCATGATTTGACATCGAGGTAAAAAAAAGCTTAAAGGAGCCTAGTAGCGGCGGTCTTCTAGCGTGGGGACTTGTCAGGCTCATGGTTGGTTACATGAAAAATAAAATTTTGAAAGAAGCTCAGGGCTGGCGATAAATGTCTCGCGGATTCCACCAGATAAGAAAAGGTGGAAGAAATTATGAAGAAAGGACAGGACCACCGTAGGACGAGACCTCCTCGGGGCGCAGCGAAAGATGATCACCGATGCACTCCTAAGCATTCTCGTGAGAGCTGATGGATAAAGAAAGGGGAACCTCCGCGCCTTTGCCGTCCACCTTCCAATGCAGCCGACCAAATTCCTACCAGGGATGGGCATCGAAAAGGACAAGGGAGAATTACTCCCTCTGAGAGGGTCCGTCATCACCAGCTTCGGGATGTCTTTTGTTTTCCCTGTGTTCAGGTGAAGTGCTCGGGCACATTGTGTCCAAAAAGAAAGAGAAAGACATTGTGTCCAAAAAGAAAGAGAAAGGCGAAGAGATTATCAACAGTGACAGTGTGACGAGAAGATTTTTTTTTTTGTGAAACAAGAGTTGTTCCTGCCCAGCCCAGAAGGTAAATTCTTTCTCGATTTTTTTTGTATAATGTTGTGACCGCTGCGAAATTGTTGAACGAGTGGGTCAGCAGTGTGAAATCAAATTTATAGTTCTGCGAAAAAAAAAAAGAAGAAAATTTCTTTTTTTTTTTTGGTTAGCTGGATGTGGGACAGATGTCCCCATATTGTTGTCGTTCAGTTTGCAAAATTAAGATTTATTAGTTCCTCAGGCATGAGTTCAGAAAAAAAAAAAAAAAAAAGAGAGGGGAGTTGAAAATGTTTTCATTTATGTTTTTTTTTGTGTTGTCGTGTCTGGTATTGTAGCAACTTCCCAGGCCAGTAAATTTTGATGTATAGGAAAAATTTAGTTTAATAGTTGGGCACAGTGAATTTTGGTGCATCGGTAATAGTTTAGTTGGGCATGTGATAATTGAAAAGCAGTGTTATTGTGATGCCGTGGGTGATAAAATAATTGTAAACATTTTTCTCTAGCCTTTTTACAGCGTTGAGTTATTTTTTTTTTAGGGTGAAGATAAATTATGGGATGATTTATATTGGAATTTTGGGAACATATTATAGTGTGATGAAATTGGAAACCTAAAGTGCTGTTTACATTCTTGGAGTGTTGAGTGACGAAATTAAGATGGTAGGAGTGTTAATTGAGGACCAGTATTTTACATGCTCCAGATGAGTGTTAATCTCCCATTGGAAAGGGGTGATCTTAGGGCAAACCGGGAACTTGTCCTAGGGCAGAGTGCTCTGAGTAGGGAATTTTCACCAGGATGCGATATGTGCAGAATAGATGTTAAAGTATTTTTTGTTCTCAAGTTTAGTATTTCACAAAAAGAATGAACATCATGGGTTGAGAAGACACACTTTTGCTCACCAGTTCCAGTATTAATTGTTCTTTTCTTTGGCCTAAATTTTCTTGTTTTTACTATAAGGTTAAAAGTCTAAATGTAATTTTAATTTTCAATAAGGTGAAAATATTTAGTGGGTTATGTAAATGGTCAGTGTTATTGTCTGAAGTGGACCTGCGCATTGCCATGGTGCAGAAGAATTTCCTTGCTAGTGATTTTTCCTGGGATATATGTGGACATAGAGATAAATGAATTTTCCTGGGATATATGTGGATATAGAGATAAGTGGATTTTCCTGGGATATAGAGAGATAAGTGAACTTTCCTGGGATATATGTGGATATTGCGATTTAGGATTTCTTGGGATATATAGAGAGATAAGTGAATTTTTCCTGGGATATAGTTGTGTTGGTTCTGGGCCGGATGTGCCTGGAGTATTTAGGGTTGAAGTACGACAGGCTCTTGCAGGCGTGGTTGATCAAGGTGGGATCATGCATTGGTTCGAAAAGGGGGAGCCCTGAGGACGTGGTTTTTGGGGGAAAACTTGTCTTCAAACCCCCCCCCCCAGTAGTTTCGCTGCTCACGGAGATATGTACTGCCAGCGAGGGTCGGTCGAGCGTTGCTTCAAGAAATGTGGTGAGATCATGTTAGAGGAAATTCTGTGCCTGATGATGATGTGTCACACTTGAGGATTTTTTCTTTCCCTTTGCATAGGCTGAAAGTGGATTCACGACCCAATTTCACGCCTTCAGCCTGACTTGGTATTTTCTTCCTGTGTTGGTTCTCAAAACCCAGGGTAGTGTCTGAACTGAGAGTATTTGCCTCACCGCTACCTCAGTAATTCACTGCAGGTGTTAAATTCAAGTTTGTTTGGTGATTTAAAGTATCTAAATTTATTGGTTTATGATTTGCTGTAGTGCTAGGGATGTAAATTCTAAATTCTGGTTGTTGGTGTTAGTGAACTTGATATTTAGTTTGGAAATTTAGTTAATTGGTATTTTGAGCTTTTGTTTACAGTATAGAGTTATTAAGTATCCTGAGCTATTATGTGAAGTGCAGAGTGAGGTGATTTTTATGAGCAAGCTAGTGCAAGAAGATTGTTTGAATTTCTGAATTATGTTGATGTTATGAATAGTGATAATTTTTAAGATTAGTTAGTGAGGTTTCTTTATAAGTGAAGTAGGTTCATTCAGGATAGTTCTATGGGTTATGTAATGTTAATTAATGCTTGTGCTCAGTGTAAATTCTGTTTTGAGGATAATTTACTTGGTTTGTTTACTTGCTGATAGTAGATTTGTTAAAGTATAATTTGTGGCTCTTAAAATAACTGTAAATTTAATTGAAGTCTTTGAATCTGGTCTGGGAGATTGCGGAGTTTGCTAAGATTGTTTAAATTTAAATCAATAAGTGTAAAATTGTAAATTGGTCATTGAGCTAACTGGGTGAGAGAGAAGAGAGTACGTTTCAAAAGAACAGAATTTGTCCACCTTGTAGAATTAAAAATAATCCAGTATTTTTTTTTGTAAGCTATGTGAATCATGGTATAATTTTGGATACATGCCTAGTGTTCAAACCAACTGTGTTGAAATATGTAAAGTTGTGCTGTTCATAAGGCCAGTGGCCAGATAGAAATAGAAAGAAAATTGAGATTCTGTGTTTTATACTGCTGTGTTTAAGCAAACAAGAAAAAAGGAAATACCATCTGTTTGTCCACTAAATTAACTTATTAAGTTTTTAAAGAAAAATAATAAATACAGGCAGTAGCCTTTCAAAAAAAAAGTTCAAAATGAGTGCAGTGTGAAAAATTTTTGTGTGCTGTTGTCTTCCATGACTTGGTCCCATGTACTCCCCTTAGCTTGACTAAGGCTACCGATCCGAATCCTGGTATTATAAGGTTTTTCATAACTGCAATTTTTGTCCTAACCTTTTTAAATTGACTTTCACCGCCTCCACAAGTTGTTATTGAACGAGTACATTTTATCGTATGACTTATAGTGACACATTTTCATACACATGCAACAATATCCACTTATTTTTGCACTTTCAGGTGACTCAACTCTGCTTGAACACAAACAACGCAAACTTTCCAATAACTTCTTGTGGAATGTAAATTTTCAGATGCATTTTTGTTTAGGATGTTCATGGCCTTTTCTAGTACTTAGAAAATATTTTTGTTTCGAAATGCATCCACCCATCTCCCAAATTTAAATTTTTCTATAATTTCCATATGAATTTCAATACCAGCATAAATAATAGCAACCCGTGTTTAATAAATAAAAAAATACAATTCAATATACTCAAAATAAATTCAATTTTTTTTTTTCACCAAAACAGAGGCTTTGCCTGCCAAGATGAACCCCGATTCGAAGCAAACGCTAAAAACTGATGCAGAAAAACGCTCAGTTGTTGCACGACAATGCCCGTTCTCATACTGATGCTTTCACTGTTGAGATCCTGCACGAAATCAAGCTTCAGGCATTGGGATGTTATCCACTCTGACCTCACCCCCTTCAGACCCTCATCTCTTCGGTTCATTCAAAAGATGCCTTAAGAGACTGCAGATTTGACACGGACCTGTGACGTACTACAGATGTGAAGCACGTGTCAAGACGACAGATCTGCAGCGATATATTCTGTCGGTGTAGCTTAGTTGGTTAGAGCAACTCACTCCAGAGCCAACAAATTCCTGTTTTCACGGGCCAAGAAGCGAAGGTCATCCCGGTGACTCAGTGGTCTACGCGCTGGCTCCTGATCGTTCGTCCGAGTGGGTGGGGGGCTTAAGTCCTAAATCAGGCATGGGTGGTATGTTTGTCTTACGGCACTGACTCCCTCCCTTTCGTGGAACCAGTGTCTCCAAATTAGGAGCTGGCCACTGCGTACAGCCCTTACAGTTTCTCCTAGTGGTCGTTATGCCCGAAGTGTACTGCTAGTTTGGTTGGTAGCTTGGTTGGATAAATCGAGGTTCCAACTACAACAACATGCCTACGGGAGAGTGCATGTGTGGCTTAGACAGCACGAGGCCATGGGCAGCCCACTGTCAAGTCGAAAAGTTAGAGGCTAGTGGAGCCGGTACAATATACCGGAAAGTGTTTACATATACCACCTTGGAGTCTCATGTACCTACGAAAACCCCCATCACAGCACAAGGTTATGTTGACATATTTGTGACCATCTACACTAGTTCATGGCTTTTCATTTTGTCGCAGCAAATGTCTGCTTTCAACAAAACAGTGCCCCATCTCATCGCTTCCGTCTGGCGAAGAACTGGTTGGAACAGCATTCCGGTGAATAACCCAGAAGAATCCCTCTCATTCTCCGGATCTGAACCCAATTGAGTATTCGCGGGACAAACTGGATCGATGAATTCGCGCACGAAATCCACCACGGTAACTCTCGGAGCTTTGCTCACAGCTGTCCTGGAATCCGGGACAGCAATACTACCCGAACGTTCCAACACCTGGGAGAGTCCATTCGATGGCGTGTTGCTGATGTTGTGAGGGCAAAATGTGGAGCCACACTTTATTAGTTGGCTGTGTGCAATAATGTTCCCAACACCTAGTACAGTCCATGCCGCGACGTGTTACTGTTGTGAGGGCGAAATGTGGAGCCACACTTTATTAGTTGGCTGTGTGCAATAATGTTCCCAACACCTAGTACAGTCCATGCCGCGACGTGTTACTGTTGTGAGGGCGAAATGTGGAGCCACACGTTGTTAGGTGGCTGTGTATAATAATGTTTCTAACAACTGGTTAGTGCCCATGCCACGAGGTGTTGCTGCTGTTTTGAGGGCGAAGGGTGAACCCACACGTTATTAGGTGCTGTCCGTGTATAATAATGTTGCCAACACCTGGTTTAATCGATGCCACCACGTGTTGCTACTGTTGTGAGGGCAAGAGGTAGATCTACACGTTATTAGTTGGCTCTGTGTAATAATTTTCCAACACCTGGTTAGACTCTATGCTACGTCGTGTTGCTGCTGATTTGAGGGCAAAATATGGGCCCACTCGATATTAAGTGGCTGTTTGTAATAACGTTTCCAACACATGGTAGAGTCCATGCCACAACGTGTTGCTGATGTTGTTAGGGCGAAAGATGGGTCCACACTTTTGGACCCAATTTTACGATCTTCACAATTATGTAATGCAAAAAAATCATCAGATTAGTGCCAAGTACGTACATACTGTTGCACCATTTAACTTAATAAAACTGTGACCCTTGGAAGTCAGAAGGTACGATTGTCACAAAACATTCAGCGAGAGAGAAATGTAGCATTAAGTTAGAAACTGCATAAGGACAATTAACTAAAATTTACATACGTAGCAGGAACCAAAAAGAAAGGTTAAATTAGAGTGTACATCACAAGTCGCCTAAAAGTCCTCTTTAAAACATTCGTGTTTCAATTATTGTGAACACCAGCACGATTTTCTGTGCACTGGTGGCTTTGTCTTGTTGAATTCGATTTTGTTTGTGAAAAACTACTGATCATGCAGTTCAGAATTTAAACAAAAGCACTTGTAGATTAGCTAGTTTGGACAAAGAAAGCATAACCAGGGAAATTAAACTGAAGCCTGATTTGTTCTGTTGACTGAGAAGGAACCATCACCAGCTCTCTTTGCGTTGAGAAAGCGTCGTACTGCAGCTGACATTTGTTTATTGAGAAGTGGATTGGTAACAGCTTTGTGGTCAGGGTCATAGCCACTGAGATTACACTAAAACGTGCTCGAGACGGATTCTTCGGGACTATTCCTTATCTGAAAACTTCTCTTTTTCTCACTCCGATCGCTCCTCTTAACTTTCAACTTATTTACTTATATATCTTCACAAGGGCTTTCGTACCCATTAAGGAATGGCATTCATTCTCAATAATACAATGCGACTTTAAGACCTACTCTTGAAGTTCATGTTAACTCACTCACTTTTGTCGAAAAGATGTGTTCATCACACGCAAGAATTTGATGTCATCCTTCATTTTTCTGTCTAGAGGATCTCAAGTTTGTTCATTGTCGCTCTACTCCACTGCAATAAAAAATTTTGGAAGAACTTCCACTTCTATATATACTGACAATAACGGTTGCTTACGATAAAAAACTATACCACGAAGAAGATAGAAGTACGCCAAATGTACAGAAATAAAATAGCTTGCTATCGGCGATAGTCAAGTCTGGGCAATCACATGTACTCTTTTATTTCCTAAGAGAACTAAGCACTGACGCAAAAGGAATTAAACTCTTCTTGTTCGAAGAAAATATCTCGAAAGCCGCTGTGAAGTACAATGCAGGTTAGCTTTATAACGATTATTGGAATTCTTTCTTTGGTCGAGAGTCAAGTTTCTGTTTACAAGAGACGGTGTGTTTTCTATTTGAAAGGAACAAATTAATATTTTTCCAGCCTCAGTTTCCTTTTACTGCTGGAAAAGTTGCTATAAAGGTTATTTTATCCCAAATTTAGGAAGGTTACTTGTTTTAGTAAAACATTATTTAATCTTATTGTTTTCAGGATTTCATATTAACAGTTCTCATACTTAGAACTGTAATTTCAGACAGCATGTGAATTTAACCAGTCGAAATTATGATGAACCTGAAATTTATTTTCGTAACGGAAAGTTTTATTTTTGAATAACCGTTGCTGATACAATGTTTTTGAGGGGGCAGTGTGTTCAGTAAAATAGTTAATGAAAGAACCTCAGAACGCAGGTAGTCTTCACTAATTTTCTAATCTTTTTTCACGCTTGATGAGATTCTTCTTTTGTTGGACAACATGAGGGAGTAAAAAGTAAATCTGGATGCTAGAATATGATATATAAATTGTGTTTTTGAAAAGATTATTAAGTATTTCGTACCCTATTCTACTAGTTTGGCTTTTCAAAGATAATGTTTGCTTATCTAAACTTATTTCTGTTGTTGTTGTTTGTTTGTTTGAGAGTTTAACGACTGCCACCTTGGTGGCGCAGTGGTCTAATCACTGGCTTCTGATCATTCCTCTCAGCTGGGGCTGGGTTCGAATCCTGATGAGGCATGGATGTTGTCTTTGTCATACGGTACTGGCTCTCTCCCTTCCCTGGAACCAGAGGCCTTGAATTAGGGGCTAGCGACTGCTTATAGCCTATTGAGTTGCTCTCAGTGGTCGTTAAACCCCTAATGAAAAAACAAGAAAGATGACACCGAATTTTCGGTTATGAGCACGTCCTTTGAACCTTTTCTAATGCGAATTAAATTTATCAAAGCTATTCAAAGTCAATGGAACCGGTTAGGAAAACAATAAACTGGGTTTCTACAATCGATAAGACATCCAGAAATACAAACAACTACTTAATTCCACCAGTGGCTAAAAAGTATGTTACGAAAATTAACAAATGGCGCACAAAAAGTTACGCACAGCACAAGAATATCAGAGACAAAGAGATTTTCAAATCGAACAGTTAAAAGAAGAAATATACGTGTAGAAGGAAACATAATACAGGCCGTCCGAGAACTATTGGGCACATTACAAAATTATATAAAACAAAACATTAAACAGATAGAAAAAAACTGACTGTTTTTTTGTTTGTTTGTTTTTTTTATTGGAGGTTTAACGACCACCGTGAGCAACTCAATGGGCTATAAGCAGTCGCTCGTCCCTAATTTAGGGTCACTGGTTCCAGGGAAGGGAGAGAGCCAGTGCCGTAAGACAAACACAACATCCATGCCTGACCGGGATTCGAACCCGGACCCCTTACGGACGAATGATCAGAGGCCAGCGCCTTAGACCACTGCGCCACCGGGGCGGCGAAACTGACTGTACTAACTTACAATGTAACTACACAAGTTAATAAATTTCGACGTGAGATTTCTTGGTTGCTCGTAGTACGGCCAAGCGATACTCGATTTCATGCCATGTATTACCAAGCATCTGAGGAGTTATGGAATTAATAGTAGCTGTTATACACTGCTTCAGTTCTTGCAAATCAATACAAGGCGTCTGATAGACACGATCCTTCACAAAACCCCACATGAAATAATCCAATGGAGTTAGATCTGGAGAACGAGGAGGCCAGGGAATGGGGCCACCACGCCCAATCCATCTGTTGGGGAAATGCTCATTCAGGCACTTACGTACACACGTTGACCAATGAGGGGGCGCACCGTCTTGTTGGAAAACGACGTTGTCATATCTTTTGATCTGGGGTATAGCGAAATTTTCTAGCATATCCAAGTAAATGTCACCATTTATGGTTTTTTCGCAGAAGAAGAAAGGGCCAATCACTTCTCTTTTTGATAGGGCGCACCACACATTAACTTTTGGAGAATCACGTTCCAGTTCAATAGCAGCATGAGGCTGTTCACTGCCCCATATCCTACAGTTGTGACGATTCACAATACCTGATACATGAAATGTGGATTCATCACTAAAAATTACAGTACTGAGAAAGTTTTCGTCGTTTTCCACTCGATTCAGCATATCCACAGCGAAATCGTATCGCAGAGTGTGATCATTTATATGCATCTTTTTCACTATTTGAATTTTATAAGCATGAAACTTTAATTTCTTGTGCAAGATATCGTGAACTGTCGATTTCGGAATGCACAGTTCTCTGCTTCCTTTACTAACGGATTTCCTGGGCTTCGTCGGAAACTTTCATTAACTTGGTCAACCGTCTCACCGCTGACGCTAGGCCTACCGGCTCCTCCACGATGTTCCACATTACCAGTTTCTTTAAACTGTTTCATCCACCGCTTAATTGAATTCGTTGACGAAGGATTACAACCATACTCTAAACAGTACGGTCTTTTAACTTTAATGACAGACTTTAATTCCGCAAGTCATAGCACACATATCGCCTTCTGCTGTAAGGATGACATTACTACTGATTGCGCATTTCTCATACATTCCTCATCATGCCATACCTAACCCCATCTATCGGATTCTGGCAATACCAATTCTGCAAAACAAAAATATAGAAACCGTGTTAGTAATACGTGACATATAAAAACAGACAATGCACATAGTTTTTTTTTCTTTTTGTTTTTTTGTACATAATTTTGTAATGTGTCCAATAATTCTCGGACATCCTGTATATCTCAACGCCTTCTAGAGGAAGAATTTTGTATAATGGAAAAGTTGGGAATAGGCGGAAAATATTCTTCACGGAAAAAACTTTGATAAGGAAAAATAACTTTTCAAATACGCCTCCCGGAGGCTGAGATAGCGAGAGAAAGGTTTCGAATTTTACTTCCCCTAGCTGAAAATCTGTGCATTACTTAAAGAGGATCTCCACATATAACGTAATTTGTCTTTCCGCTGTAACTTAGTCCTTACGTCAGTAATTACGCTATGTGTGCTAATGTAATAGCAGTAGGCCCTCATACACATTACAAGAGAGAGGTCAGTTGTAGTACTTACAAATACATTTATTTTGCTTGCATGGTTCGTACTGTACACTCACATCCAGTTTATTCGCGTACTCAGTACAGCATCAGTGATTTAACTTCCAAACACAGTATGACAGCACGTCTATCATCAATAATATCAATCCCAGTGAACAACCTCTGCATTGCCTTTTTATCTATCGTTCTTATCCGGCTACACTTACGTCACTGTTGTTCCGACCTCAGTGTGTTGCTAACATCATTCTCGTTTAAGGGAAAAGACATAACGTTATGTTTTGAAAATGTCTACGAGAACGAACTCAAATTTACATAGCAAAAGAAACTCAAAAGAAGGTTAAAATACACTGCCGGACAATTGCTAAGGACGGATGACAATAGCAACGATAGCAACCATAAAATGGAAGGCAGGAAAATGTAGAAATTAGCATAAGTGCGGGATACAGTAAGACGTGTTGTGCGTATGCAAATTTTGGATTGCCGAACTTGTTCGTGACGTCATAGCGCTGATAACAGATATAAAGGATTTGACACATGTTGACCGTTGTTGTTCAAACGCAAAGTTGAAAGGGAAAGAATCAATTGACGAACTTGCAATTTTCAGTATGTCTTCCCGACATCACCTAGATGATTTTACGCGTGGTCGTATTATTGGCAAGATTGAAGAAGGGCGAAAAATAACAGATGTTGCCAGGAAGTTCGACGTCAGCCACAGTGTTGTTTCAAGGCTTTGGAAATCATTTCAAACAAATGGAGAAAGTAGCAAACGTCACGGTGGAGGTCGTGTTCGCAGTACGACACCTGCAAAAGATCGGTACATAGTGCTATCAACAAAAAGACACCGGCGCAGCACAGTTAGTGAGGTAGCAAATCAGTTTATGGCTGCTACTGGCAAGCGGATCTCCCGAAAAACTATCGCCAGACGTTTGCATGAAGGAGGACTATACGCCCGCCGTCCTGTTGTGTGCATCCCATTGTCCAGACGTCACCGTACCTCCCATTTGCAATGGTGCCATCAACATCGCAATTGGACTGATAACGACTGGTCTGCTGTCCTCTTCTCAGATGATAGTAGATACAGTCTATCGTCTGATTGTCGACGACAACTGATCTGGCGTGATAGTGGTACTGCACATTGTCCAGCAAACATACAGGAAAGAGACCGATATCCGACATGTAGTGTCATGGTATGGGCTGGGCATCATGATCAATGGCCGTACGTCCCTCTATGTGCTTCCAACTGGGACTATGACTGGCCAACGATACATTAATGATGTTCTGCTACCTCATGTTCGCATGTTCCGTGGTGCTGTCGGTGATAGATTCATTTTCATGGACGACAACGCGACATGTGATCGAACAGTCGCTGTCCAGGAGTGTCTTGAGAGCGAGGATATTCAACGCCTCGTATGGCCAGCACGTTCTCCAGATCTGAATCCCATTGAAAATGTGTGGGATGCTTTGGGGAGGAGTCTTGCTGGTCGCCAATGCCCTCCAATAAACAAGGACACCCTCATCCGTGCACTGACAGAGGAGTGGGATAAATTACCCCAATAGCTGCTTGACAATGTTGTGCAAAGCATGACACGACGTGTGGAATCTTGCATCGCCCTCCATGGTGGCCATATCCCGTATTGACATCTTACGCCGGAACGCTTGCGGACGGTAATTGCATTTTTTCACGTTTACGTATTCTGCACAAAATGGCCTGTTTGTCCCTTGAACACGTTCCAAAGCCTTCTGGATTTCAGAGCACAATAAATTGTCTTTCTTGTAATGTCCTGGAATTCTGACATTATTTTATTTCACTTGGCATCCAACCACACTTACTTTTTTATGCGCTATATAGCCGTTTATGATCCGTCCTTAGCAATTGACCAGCAGTGTAGAATATACGTTACACACATCTCTATTGTAGCGAATTGCATGCAGTAAAGGAGAAATTTCTCAATAGGGGTTTTAGAAGCGTGGATACAGCTGCAAACTGAAGTATACAAACACCACCTAGCGACAGGACTTTGAACTATAAAACTCCTCAAATACAAACCTAAAGTTTTTCACGAGGTAAATGGCATCCGGTGTTGAGAGAATTTTCTAAATCGCACATGTCGAAGCAGCGATATTGAAAAAAAACAGATTAAGCATTTGCTCCATCTAGCGGCGAAACTGTGCATTACTTTGGAAAGAAAATACACACACACAGAGTCTGCATAGTTAGTAGTAGTATCTGACCTAAAAAGATTTTCAATCGAGTTTTTAGTCTCGCAGATAATGCTGTAAACGGAAATTTGTGCTTACGCCGTCTAGTGGCAGACCTGTGCGTAAAGAAAAATTTGAAATTATATGAGAAACATTTCGCACCAGAAACACTCTCCAACAAAGAAAGATGAAACTGAACTCTTAAAAGCAGAGATATCGACAAAAATAAGATTTACATCTACTCCCCTGGTGAAAAACTATGCATTATTTTAAGAAGAAAGTCTTCTCAAAAGGATTTCCGAGGTGATTGGTATCGGTCCACGGAAGAATTTTTTCAATCGAGTTCACAGCTCAGATTTTGCTGCAAATGCATCAGAAGCGGAAATAAACACTTACGCCCCTGGTGGCCAAACCATTCTTTACCAAAAATTAGAAATTCTGTAGAAAACATTTCCTACCAGGAGCTGTATCAGATGCAGGAATAAGTTTACAAATTGGAGATTTAGAAGCAGAGCTATCGAGGAAAACGCAATTCACCTTTACGCCCCCAAGCGGAAAGTCTATGTCTTACTTGAAAATTTTGAAATTATATGAGAAACATTTCACACCGGAAGTGCTATCCGACAAATCGGACTTTTAGAAGCAGAGATATTGATCAAAGTATGATATACACTGAAGAGCAATTGAATTAGAGACAGCTGGCGATATGCAAATGTGGCGCTGTGGGCGGCCCTGTAAACGGAAACGACATGACGTATGCAGCGATCCGACAATATAAAGAGTGTTGCGATGGGAATCAGTAAGAGTCGGATGCAGTATGGGTAAGACGAAGGATCTAAGTGCATTTGATCGTGGGCAAATTGTCGGAGCCTGACGAAGGCGTCACTCCATCTCGGAAGTCGTGCAGGCACTGGGATTTTCACGAGCCACTGTGTCATGGGTGCACCGTGAGTACATCGAATCCGGTAAAACCATCCCAGCAAGGGCCAACTTCCGTGGACAACAGCGTGTGGATCAGCGGGGTCATCGTCGGCTAGCTCGCATTGTAACAGCGGATAGACGGGCCACAGTGCAAGAAATCACTCGGCAATTTAACGCTGGTGCACAAAAACGTGTAAGCAGCCACACCATCCAGTACCATCTCCTCGCTATGGGGTACAGAAGCCATCGTCCCACGAGGGTACCGCTGCTGACCGCACATCACAGGGTGCAAAGATTGGCATGGGCGCATGAACATCGCCACTGGACCCTAGACATGTGGAAAAATGTTGCCTGGACTGATGAGTCGAGATTCACGTTGGTACATGCGGATGGCAGGATACGAGTACGGCGCAAACCACATAAAGCGATGGATCCTTCTTACCAGCAGAGTACTCTTCAAGCTGGTGGGGGTGGCATTCTCGTCTGGGGACTGTTTACGTGGACTGAAATGGGACCCCTGGTACGTGTGACATCGTCCCTCACAGATCAACGTAACCGGGATATCCTGGACGACCATTTGCTCCCGTTTGTGCGTCTTCAACATCCCACTGGGGACCTCATCCTGCAACAAGACAATGCACCGTGCCATCGCTCCCGAATTGTATCCGAATGGTTGGATGAACACTCCACCGACGTGACCTCGCTTTCTTGGACAGCTAGGTCACCAGACCTCAATCCAATTGAGCACATCTGGGATGCCATCGAGAGAAATGTTCGAGTCTCTGACCCCTCTCCATCAAATCATCGTGAATTGTGGGAGCTTGTTCAGGGGTCGTGGATCCGTATGGCTTCCCAACGCTTCCGGGAGTCTTGTCGAGTCCATGCCGAGACGAATCGCCGCCGTCATCAGGGCGAAAGGTGGTGCTACACGTTACTAGACAGGTATCTCTAATTCAATTGCTCTTCAGTGTACATCTACACCCCGTGGCTGAGAAACCATGCATTATTTTTAAAAGAAAGGTTGTTTTTTCACATGAGCGGTACCTATCCACGAAAGAAATTTTACAATAGAGCTTTTAGAAGCACAGATTTTGCTGCAAATGCATCAGAAGCGGAAATTAAAATTTTTGCCCTCAGGTGGCCAAACCATTCTTTACCAAAAATTAGAAATTATATGGAAAACATTTCTCATCAGAAGCTGTATCCGGTGCAGGAAGAATTTTTCAAATCGGAGTTTTAGAAGCAGAAATATCAGGAGAAACGCAATTTACTCTTACGACCCTAGCGAAAAATCTATGCGTAACTTGAAAAAGTGACTGTACCTAAAATAGCCTTCGATATAAATGGAATCGAAAGGTAAAACCATTTTTTCAATCGGATATTTAGAAGCAAATATATGGAATAAATTGTATTTCGTATTCCATATCATCTGTGTTTGTGGCCTCTAACGGCGAAACTGTGCATCGTTAAAATAACTGAATGCAAGGGTCATCATTCTCACATCTCAAACTTTGGAATTCAAAAAGAATATTTCAAATCGGACTAATAGTTGCAGAGATATGGCGTCCACAGGCGGACGGACGGGAAAACCGGTAATACAAGCACGATCTTTTTTACAAAAGACGTGGTAAAAATTAACGACTACTGTGAGCAACTCGACTGGCTATAAGCAGTCGCCCGTCCCTAATTAAAGGCCACTGGTTCAAGGGAAGCGAGAGATCCAGTGCTGTAAGCTACAACCATGCCTCAGCAGAATTCGAACTCGGACCCATCTCGGGACAAGTGGTCAAAAGCCAGAGCTTAGACCACTGCGCCACCGGGTCTGCCCTCTCTAAAGTGCTTAATAGATTTACTGCTGACGCTATTTCCAAACATTCGGATGCAGATTAAGCTGACCTGAAATGCAGTGCTGAAATTGATTTACACCCTCATGGAAACTGACCCATAAGTAAATGGATCCATTTCATGATCAGTATAACCGCAGGAAGTCATGCAGTCATGTTTGTTTTTTTGTCCGTTAAAGTGTAACGCGATGATTCTTTTGTACAGGTGCACATCATTATTTTCAGTGGAACTGTTAGAGTTCGCCATTCATTATTGCGTAAAAGCGTTTCATCAGCATATTCCCAACACTCTTAACCACCGCGCTCCTGTTGAAAGAGAAAGGACGGCACACGTTTGCTTGGTCGAAAAGACACGCATATGGGCAAATAAAGCCCCTTGTTAAATCGAGCCGTCTTTCCTAGTAGAAGAAGCAACGGGGGAAATGCCAAGATGGGTAAAAAGTTGGCCACATTTCGAGCTACACATAATGCTGGACTGCCATTCCTGTGCGGTGCGCACGCCAGCGTCGACTGGGTTCCGCGATGACGTGGAACACACATGGCAGATGGCGTGCATCTGACACGGAGTCACACTGCGTTATCAGGCGTTGCGTTATAAGATCGAAGCCGATAAACGTGCTGTTCGGGTGCTCCTACGCCATTATTGGAAAAAAAGGGGGAAGTGCGACAACAGCAGAGAGTGAAATTGATGCAGTTGAAAGCGAGGAAACAGAGGACAGCAGAACTTCCCGAAAATGGTTCCAGCGTTTGAATAGTGGGAACACCAGTCTCGAAGAAAAGCAGAGGTTAGGATGTCCAACGACCATCGTTCTCCAGCAGATCCAAACACCACGGTAAATTCGATAAATGAACCGGTAGCAGATTTACTTAAAGTTGGGATACACTGAATAAATATAGACACTGAGGTCTGTGAAAACACAAGTTGTCCGCGAGGGGCATCGAAGTAAGTCGCTCTCAACTGAGCTACGCGGACAGAATGTCTCGCTGCAGATTTGTCGTCTTGAAACATGTTTTCACCTCTGTAGTACGCCACAGATCTTAATCGAGCTTGTCAGGCTACGGGTAATCTAAGAAAAGCATTGAACAAAATCTAAAAGCCTCAAAGCACTTTTTCCTTTGCAACCTCTTCTTCAGTTTATCGTCTTCGGTGTATTTGCATATTCTTGGATGCACGTTCCTTGGCCATTGAATGAAGTAAGATAAAAGAGCAGGCAACGAAAGTCTCTTTGCTTCGCTTCTTGGTGGAGCCGCCATTGCTGGCGCTATGCTTCGTTTAAGATGCATAACATTGCTGGCGCTATGCTTCGAAGCGAAGATGCATAACGTCAGCAAGGCAGCCGACCTTGCTGACGTTATGCATTTTCGCTTCTTTGTGTAGCCGTTGCTGCATTATGTTGGAAGTTGGGAGTCAGCCGACCTTGCTGGCGTTCTACAGTTTGAAAAAATACAGGACAGGCTGAGTATGGTTGTACGTGGCGAGTGATGCCGAAGTTGAACTTTAGTTCTCATCTGCTTGCCGCTAGTCGCATATGCCGAGGAGAGGTGTGTGGGCCCAGTGAACTGCTTGATGCCGCACTGGACTGAGCTGACTGTTTCGTGCTGCACTTCGGTTCTCATCCGCCTGCTACTAAGTGCGTCTGCTGAGGAGCCAAACATGCATTAAATTCCGTTCTCATCAGTCTGTTGCTAAGTGCATCTGCCGCGGAGAGGTATAAGAGCCAAGACAACAGCTTCATGGCGAACTGGACTGAACTGACTGATTATTCTGCATTTTAGTTCTCGTCCGCCTGCCGTCGGTTGCATCGGCCGAGGAGGGTGTACTGGCCAAGTTAAGTGTTTTGTACTTCTTCTATAGCGTAAAAAGGTAAATGCTGCTATTTTCAAACCTAATGTTCTGTGGAATTAAACAGTTGAAATTTAAAACATTGTGTTCGTTAAAATTCTTGTGCACGGCCAATATCTTAATTTGGCATGCCAACTTAGTTAAGACAGTCCTTCCCGCGGGGTTTAAGCTAGTCGGGCCGGGTGAATGAGTTAGGCAGGTTGGACTGTCGCAAGTTTCAAATTTTACTTTTTGGAATCACGCCTTTTGTGCTGGTGGGCTTGTGAGGAATTCCAAGGTATTTGTTTCATTTCGAAAACTAGCTAAACAAAGATTCGTAACGAAATCTTGCAATTTCAACTTTAACTGAGCCTCCAGTCCATGCTACGATTTGCCACGATACCTATTACCATTATCATAGCGATAGCTTATCAAGATAGTGACCTACCTGTAATTCCGGGTGCAACAAGAAAACTTTTAGTCTGGTCTCACTTTTCGTTCTTGAATTTCCTTCTCACCATTTGCTCTCTGGAAATCTCCGAAGCATCAGTAGCTCTGAATATCAAAATATTATATTATAGTCATTCTTGGATCATATGGAGCTGGTGTTCACGGTTCTGGTTCTCAGACGATAAAAATATAGTCGTGAATATTTTCCTAATAAATTTAAGAAATTCTAGAGATGTAATCCAATTTGGAACAAAACCTGCTTCTTTTCCCTTTCCTGGATAAAAGGAGGTTTTACCAAGTTTCATGGAACAAACGGGAAAGACGTTTTGCGTTATATAAACAAATTTCCTCCAAAAGAAAAGAAAATGTCATTGGAAAGGTAGTTACAAACACTAAGGAAGAATTGTCATTCTGTGAAAAAGAAAACAAGAGATAGAACTTTGTTCATTCCTAATGTTTTCAGAATATGTCGTGCGTGCATTTAACGTTACGTCATTAAGCGATAACTCAAAAGGAAACATTTAGTTTCTAGAAACAATGGTTGCATGCAATTACATAACAAACAAACCGTACCTGCGCAATTTCTGAACAAGGAAACAGATGGTACAAAGCATGACTTAATGGCAGAAAGGCAAATCTGTTGATAAAAAATTATCAGTTCGCAACATCATAATTATTTTGAGAAGTTTCAATATACTTTCCCGTGCGCTTGAATGGTTATTCGAAGTGTTGGAGGAAGCTGAGTGTAAAGTTTGGAATATCTTTGTTTGAAGCAAATTGTAGGTTTCGGTAATTTGTATAGGATACGGTTAGAAAAGCGGAGGTTTCTTGGAGTTTTTGGCGTCTTGCCGAATTGTTTTAGCAAACCTACTGAATTTGTGATATGTTTTGCATATTGAAATCTTATTCCTCTTTTGAAACCGCAGAATCAGGAACAAATTAAAAATCACCAAGATAAGATCGGACGTCGTCCAAGCTATTGCTCGCCCACGCCACTGATCAAGCTGTTGAAAGTTAAAGTTCCACTACAAGTTCTGACCAACAGTTGCTTTTGTATTTCGTTGCTGCAATGCGAAATAAAGTCATTTTAATGGCGTTAAGCAGTGATATTTAATTTTAAACTTGTTTACATTGTTCGTACAAAAGTAATACGCAAATTGATGCACATAGATACCTGCGCATTAATGTCACTTATTTTATGCGTACGCATACAATACTCATGCAGTGCTTTTGCACTGATGACCTACAAAAACCGTGAATTTTGAAGTTTAAATCTTTTTTGAACTAACTAATTTTCATAGTTATTTCATCGTTTATATGTCATTAGATGCTGAATTTAATGGATATTTCAAAAATGTCTTAGTTTTTTCGGTAGCTACTTCTGTTCTTAAGATATGACATAAAATATTGGGTTTGACAAACACATTGAAATTAACGTTAGCTGCGTATCAGTTGTTACAGCCAATCATAGACATTCTTTTATCTGATTGGCTGCTTCCTAATGCTATCCTAAGCCCACTCCAGCCTTTATGAGGGTTGGCGCAGAGCTATTAGAGCATTGTAGTGGTCCCTTCTTAGAGTATAATCTGTGTACGTTTTCAAAAATGGTTCAAAATGCGGAATTGTTTACAGCGGCAGAGAAAAAATAGTTGTTCTTCAAGGCAAATCGCTGAAAGAGTGGGGTGTAATCAATCTACAGTTATTGGGCTACAGAAAAAAGTAAAAGACACTGCTGATATTAAAAACATGCAAGACCCAGATCACTTCAACCAGGCAGAACAGAGTGCTCAGAAAGCTAAGCTTGGCAGACAAGAGGCTCAATTCACCTGAATTGCTTCATAGATGGTCTAAAGTGACTGATGTTACTGTTAGTACGTCTACTGTTAGGAGGAGGCTTCTTCACTATGACTTACGTGGCTGTAAAGGCAGGCGTAAACCACTGTTAACTGCAAATCAAAGACAGCGTAGGCTTCAGTGGGCAAAACAGCATGTCTCATGGACAACCAAGCAATGGGAAAATGTTCTTTTCAGTGATGAATCAGAATTTTGCCTTAATGGGAATCCGAGTAGTGCCTATGTAAGGAGATTCAAGCACGAAGAATTCCTTCCAAGTTTCTTAATGACTACTGTTAAGCATCCTGTGAAAGTCATGGTTTGGGGCTGCATGTGTGCACGTGACGTTGGGAACCTCCATATTGTTGATGGTATGGCAAATGCCCAGAAATACACCTGGTATTAGAAAACAAGATGCCACCATCATCTGGAAGACTATTACAGCAATTTTATTTTTCAAGGTGACAATGCTCCCTGTCATCGTGCTAAAGTAGTGAGAAAAAGTGGTTTCAGGGGGGAAATATTCAGCACCTTGATTGGCCACCACAGTCAACGGTCTTAAACCCGATCAAAAATTTGTGGTTCAAAGTGTCGTAAGAACTATCAAAAAAGAAGCCAACAACCAAAATTCAACTCATTGAAGATGTAATTCAATTTTTTTTGATTGGAGGTTTAACGACCACCGTGAGCAACTCAATGGCCTATAAGCAGTCGCCCGTCCCTAATTTAGGGTCACTGGTTCCATGGAAGGGAGAGAGCCAGTGCCGTAAGACAAACACAACATCCATGCCTGACCGGGATTCGAACCCGGACCCCTTACGGACGAATGATCAGAGGCCAGCGCCTTAGACCACTGCGCCACCGGGGCGGCTAATTCAAATTTGGAATCGTATTGTTCAATCCAGTCTTTTACAAATCCTTGTTCACAGTATGCCATCGCCGCCCCGGTGGCGCAGTGGTCTAAGCGATGGCCTCTGATCATTCGTCCGAAAGGGGTCCGGGTTCGAATCCCGGTGAGGCATGGATGTTGTGTTTGTCTTACGGCACTGGTTCTCTTCCTTCCCTGGAACCAGTGACTCTAAATTAGGGACGGGCGACTGCTTATAGCCCATTGAGTTGCTCACGGTGGTCGTTAAACCTCCAATCAAAAAAAAAAAAAAAAAAAAGAAAAGTATGCCATCAAGATGCAAAGCTGTGATTAAAGCTAAAGGCTGGGGCAACAAAATATTGGGTACATTTTATAATTTTTCTTCATTGTATTTCTGTACTTAAATATTATTTTGTTCCTTATGAATTACAAAAATGATTTATTGCTGTAAACCTGAGTATTGGATAAATGATCCTTTTCATAATAATTTCGACTTGGTCATGATTTGTTTAATGTATCTTAAGGACAAAAGTAGCTACGGGGAAAACTGAGACATTTTTTGAAATCTCTATTAAATTTCGCATCTAATGACACAGAAATGGTGAAATAACTATTAACATTAGTTAGTTAAAAAAGAGTTAACCTTAAACATTCACGATTTTTACAGGTGACGCAATACTTTTGCACACCATTGTATATTTTTCATATACTTTTACAATATGACATTGGGGTACGCACTGGTAATGTTCCTCACAGCATTTGCGGGGATGCTACCACGACAAAATTCATACAGCATGCAATGGCGGATGTGCTCTTCGTCCACTTCCATGTTGGCTGGCGTTTACACGTTTCGCCTTCTGACGGCTAACTGTCACTGACTTAAGCCCCTACCTGCCGATTTTATGCTGGTGCGCTGCGCAGTCTCAGTGGCCAATATGCGCCGTGGCTGGGGCTTCGACTTCGGGTACTTCGTCATCGACATTACTCTCTTTCCAACCCAATATATTTGAATTCGATAGCATCTGCGTTCGCGCCACCTAACGGAGACTTTACACATCAGAAGACCGAAAGGCAGGGAGTATCGTTCTCGCAGATCAGATTTCCCAATGCCAAAAGCATTTTTTAAATCGCACTAACACATGTGTGGAGATACAGTATGATGTCTGTAACGTACTACCTCAGCGCAGATGTCAAAATGGTCCAGTTGCAGCGACAAAACCCGTCGTTGCAGCTTAATTGGGAAAGCTTGGACTCCGGAGTAGAAGGATGTGACTTCTAGTTTCGCCACCGGCAAATTTGTGTTTCGCACATTGGCGCCCGAACGTAAAATGAATCTCCTAGCAGTTGGGTTCTTCGAAGAATTTGTGATGTTCGTCCCCACACATGGTCGGGAATTAGTCAAAATTCCTTCTTCTACATTGAGCTCTCCTTCAAGCGTAGTTTGCCGGCTAAAACGGAAACTTGTGATTCCATGAGAGCCCTTTCTGAAGAGCGGGGGGTGTGGCGTACCTACCTGAGAGGTGACGCACATGTCAAGACGGCAAAGTTGCAGTGACAAACTCCGTCGGTGTAGCTTAACTGGGAAATCATTCGGCTCTGGAGCTGAAGGATGCGGAGTCGATTCTACCACCGACAAATGGCTTTTGTGCTATATGTCCACAGCGAGAGAGAGAGAGAGACTAACGGAAGGACAGAGTAATAACATAAAACAAGAAAGGTGACTCCGAATTTTCGGTTGCGATACGCTCGTCTTTTGAACAAACTTCGACACGAGAAAAATATTTCAATGCAAACTTTTAGAAAACTTAGCATCATGGAATTAATCCTTCATGCGTCATACAGCACTCGTGTGCATATGTTAGCAAGCTCTTTTGGCCCCGTGACGCTCTGTAATTGTCAAATTTCATGTTCATCTTGAAGTTTTGGACAGCAGTTCAGAAAACAAGCGATTTCTCCTAGACTCACACTGAAGCCCGTAAGCAAACACAGAGAAAGCATTAAATTGTTATACACCTGTGTGGAAGAGGTCAACTCAGCTTTTTTATCTGTTTGGGTTTTCTTTAGACTGGAACAATCCCAACCATTATCTTTAACCCCCAGTTTGTTGCATACTCCATGGAACTTTAATACAATCGAAACGGCCATTTTGGATTACTAGCCCAAAAATGAGAACTTAGAAACAGATAATGAATCTTGTGCCCATGGCGTCTTTCTAAGGATCAGTAGTTGTGTTTATGTTTAAAACACTTCTTTTTTCGTCTGAGAGTTTAACGACCACCGTGCGCTACCCAGTATGCTATAAGCAGTTGCCCGTCAATAATTTAAGGCCGTTGATTCGAGAAAGGAGAGAGCCCCAGTGTCGTGACACAAACACACCATCCATGACTCACCCGATGTTTGAGCCCGGACCCATCTCGGAGGAATGATTAGATGCTTCGTACCACACGGCCACCTGGGGCGGCTTTATGTTAAAGTACACGAAATACCTCTAAAAGTCATTGGAAATATCTCCAGGCCGAGTTTGGTTCAAAACCATGTAATCATCATTGTAAGAGCGAACGTGCCGTCACGTGCCTTAGCGCAGCCTCCTACTTAGGGATCTGAGGCGTCACGCGCTATATGGGTTCTCACAACAACAGAGACGTTTTTATGATTCCCAGAAACACTTTCTTTCTCTCACTCTGTTCGAGCGAACAAACAAAGCCTTCCCCATTTTAATATGTAAATCTGTGAACCGGGAAGACGGAGTGACAACAGCTGATCATACAGATATATATTCACCTTCCAATATAAGAATTTGAAGACGACTCTTGGTTAAAATACATACACACATTTATTTCAACATCAATTAGAATTTTGTTGGCGGCGGATTACTCGCTCTTGGATATTAGGCCTCCTTAGGACTGGACCTGGCAAGGATCGGGGAACGCGCAAGCTAAGATGATCGAATTTTGCATAAATTTCGCTCCGTGTTGAAGTCCTAACTTAGAATCTTCTTGGCACTAGGTAAACCTATATCTAGTCGATGCTTAAGGAATAGTCTTCTAGCTATCCTTCTCTAACCGATGTTTCAGTAGACTGTACTAAGTCCGTATTTCCGTAGTGTAATATCAACTACTCTACCGGAATCCCTGACACGGGCTGATTCCGCGGTGGCGGCAACCTAACTCTTCTAGGATAGGTGCTCGCTCACTTCCCGTGAACTTCGGGAGTTCTCAATCCTAGAACGTCCCGGGGTCCACCGCACAATAAAGGCAAACGCGTCGCGTCCCTTCTCTCGGAGAACTGTCCCCTTCGGTTTCCGAAATCAGACCCACGAACAGATCTTCCCCGAGTTACCTGCTCGCCTCCCCTCTTCGCTCTGCCTCCTGTCTCAAGGACGTTGGCGCTGACCTTGACCTCACGCTGACCGGTTCATGTTGCTCGCTCCTCTGGTCACGTGTGTCATCTCTGGCGCCCTTCACCTGCCCCACCCGTAGGCGTTGGCTGGGTATCTGGCTACTGGACTTTTAATTCTACCTTGCGCGTTCTCGTTTCTCCCCAGGCCATCCATTAGCGAGTGCCTCCTTTTGAGAAAGTAATCCAACCGCCCGAGTACATCCGTATAGTAATACAATACACATTGTTATATTGATACAAAAGAGTATGTCTGCATTTCAGACTTGTAGGAGACAGGTCGATAGGAACAATATACTATGAAAGTCGCCGTGTCCTTGACGATACTCTTAGTTCGTCGAAAAAGGCCTCGCCCTTCTAAGGCATGCGAACCTGAAGTTCTTTGTTATAATTCCCGACTTCAAACAACAACAAAAAAAAAGAAGCATATTTGCGAACTTTCTGTCGCCATTTTGGGAACTTGCGATGTTTCTTTCGTTAGGAAAAACTCACATAATGTTCATCATTAAAATGAATTAACATCGTTAATGTGTCCGTTCTTACAATCATCATTAGTGTTCTGTCTCTTGAGAGGTCCAACGGTAAATCAGCAAGTTCTCTTCCTCCAGTTTCCTATGTCCCTTGCTTCATCTTTCAATTCTTCATTGCTTCCCATGCCTATTACATCATCAAGCATCATTAGTCGTCTCCTTCCTCTTGGTCGCTTTCCTTTAATTTTCCCTTCTATCATTCTTTTCAATAGGCTATCCTCCTCTTAACACATGTCCTGTCTAGTTATATTTTCTTTTTCTTATGATCTTTAGTAAATTCCTTTCTTCTTCAACTCTTTGCAATACTTCGTCACTGGTAATTTTTTCAATCCACTTCATTTTTTCCGTTCTTCTCCATAACCACATTTAAAATGCCTCCAAAATTTTAGCTTCTCCGACGGCGGCCGAATAACAACTTTTCGGTTGCTGTGCGTTGCTTAACGTGGAAAGAGCGATGGATTATTTATGCAACTGACGCCACGTATTTAGATGATTTTCATTTTAGCTTCTTTCTTCCAAATTGCCTACGTTTCCGCCCCATATAAAGTTATACTCCAAAGATAGCACTTAATAAGCCTTTTTCTTTAATTATGAATAAACAGATTTTTCATGTTATAAAATGCATATTTTCCCTTATTAATTCTTTCTTTTATTTCCATATCCTACTTTCCATTTTCTTGAATTATACTACAGAGGTATTTGTATAGTCTCACGTGCTCTGCATTATCTCGATTTATCATCACCTCAACATTTCCTGGTTTCCTGGAAACTCTCATCGTCTTTGTTTTCTTTGTGTTAATTTTTATGCCATATTTCTTGCATACACTTTCAAATTTGTGCATTAGATGCTGTAGTTCATCTTCAGTAATAACTAATATTGCTTGGTCATCTGCAAATCTTTGTATTGGTCTTCCTCCACTAGTGATTCTTCTTTTCTCTACTTCAAATGCTTCTTTTATCATTTCTTCTGCAAAAGTATTGAAGAGCGTTGGTGACAGACGGCATTTTTGTCTTACACCCCTGCCAATCACACATTTTTTAGTTTTTCCTACTTTTTGCAGTCTGGTTCATGAATAATAATATCTAGTTCATGCATAATGTATTTAATATCAAAAACATGTGGTTGATATTAAATGCATACACCACAGTGGTAACCAATAGGTAATAAATTTTGTTAGCATGTCTTCTGTACAAAAGATCGTGCTTCTGTTATCGATTTGTCCGTTCTTCCGTCTGTGGACATCATATCTCTGCAAATATTGGTCCGATTTGAAGAATTCCTTTTTGTATTGGGAAGCTTGAAAGGTGCAAATGATGATTCTGGCATTCAGGTTTCTTTTTTACGATGTACAATTTCTCCGCTAGAGGGCGCAAATGCATATGATATTGAATTCAACGCGCATTTTCTTCCATTGATATGCTTCTAAACATAGAAATAAAAAAATCTTTTACTTTTCGATTCCCTGTATGTCGAGGACTATTTTAGCTATACAGTAGAATCCCGCTAATACGAAATTCCGGATAATCCGAACCGAAATTGGAAACGTCAAAATTAGACTAGGTAAAGAAGAAAAAAATGCAATATTAGGAATTGAAAAAATGTAATACGAGTAGTTTTATTATATTTTCAATATACAGTAGTACGTAAAGCACGAATACGAAACATAATTGCATAATGTATATATATTCAGTGCAGACACTGAATGAAACAAAAATGAATAAAGTGCTCTGTATTTATTTTTATTGGAGGTTTAACGACCACCATGAGCAACTCAGTGGGCTATAAGCAGCCGCCCGTCCCTAATTTAGGGCCACTGGTTCCAGAAGAAGGGATAGAGCCAGCACCGTAAGACAAACACAACATCCATGTCTCACGGGATTCGAACCCGGACCCATCTCGGACGAATGATCAGAAGCCATCGCTTAGACCACTGCGCCACCCGGGCGGCGTTCTGTATTTACAGTACGTAATATGCACATAGTGTATATACTGTATGTAAAAAAGAATAAAAAAAAATATTGTGAACAAAATGAACTTTTTAATAAAGTGATTAATACATACGTTTAATGGTTTTCTGGGTTGAAGAGATAATAATGTGATTAATACATACATATTTAATAAAGTGATTAATACTTAAATTTAATGATTGTCTCGTCACATCACATTTCTCAGAAAATTTCCGCTACGCTACGCTCGGCATCGAGAGGGGGGATATTCTCGGAAATCGGGGAGGACTGAAGTACATACAATGCATTTCTATTTTCCGTAAATACGATAGCTCGCCAGCTCTCTCGCTATTTTCGCTTCCTCCCTGTCTATTATAATACCCTACCTCTAATGCTTCCTCCCTATTATGTATTTTATTTATAGCAAAATTTTGCTAATCCGAACAGGTCCCGGTCCCAATTAATTCGGATTAGCGGGGGTTCTACTGTAGTCACTTTTTCAAGTTACGCACAGGTTTTCCGCTAGGGGCGTAAGAGTAAATTGCGTTTCCCCGATATCTCTGCTTCTAAAACTCCGGATTGAAAAATTCTTTCTGCAGAGAATACAGCTCCTGGTGAGAAATGGTGCGCATATAATTTCTAATTTTTGGGGAAAAAATGGTTTGGCCACCAGGGGGCGTAAGTGTATTTTCAGCAAAATCTGATGTATTTGCAGCAAAATTTGTGCTTCTAAAATCTCGATTAAAAACATTCTTTCGCGGACCGATACCACTTACGTTGATAAACCTTTTCGGAATATTTTCTTCTCAAAATAATGCGAGATTTCTTCACCAGGGGGCCTAAATATATATATTATTTTTGCCAATATCCTGCGTCTAAGAGTTCAATTTGAAAAATTCTTTTTTCTTGGATAGCGTTTCCGGTATGAAATGTTTTTTTATATAATTGCTAAATTTTCAAGTCATTCATAGACTTTCCGCTAGGGGGCGTAAAGGTAAATTGCGTTTCCCTCGATATCTATGCTTCTAAAACTCCGATTTGAAAAATTCTTCCTGTATCGGATACAGCTCCTGGTGGGAAATGTTTAGCATATATTTCTAATTTTTGGTAAAGAATGGTTTGGCCACCAGGGGGCGTAATTTTTAATTTCTGCTTCCGATGTATTTGCAGCAAAATCTGAGCTTCTAAAACGTCAATTGAAAAAAATTCTTTCGTGAACCGATACCACTCTCGTCGATAAACTTTTTCGGAATATTTTCTTCTTAAAATAATGCATAGTTTCTCCACCAGCAGGAGTAGATGTATATCTTATTTTTGTCGATATCTCTGCTTCTGAGAGTCCGATTTGAAAAATTCTTTTTTTGTTGAAGAGCGTTTCCGGTGTAAAATGTTTCTCATAATTTCAAATTTTTCTTAACGCACAAGTCTGTCACCAGAGGGCGTAAGTTTACGTTTCCGTTTACAGCAATATAAGCGGGGCTAAAAAACCGATTAAAAAACTTCTTTCTTTGGTCAGATAATACTAACTATGCAAACTCGTTGTGCGTATATTCTTCCCAAAATAATGCACATTTTCGCCGTTAGCGGGGAAAACGCTTAATCTGACTCAAAAACTTAATCTGGTCTCTGCTTCTTCACGGGCGATTTAAAAAATTATTTCAACACCAGATGTCATTTAGCTTGTAGAAGAACTCTTTAGGCTAGTATATGAGGAATTTTGTAGTTCACAGTTCTGTGGGTAGGTGGTATTTGTGTACTTCAGTTTGCAGCTGTATTGCCGCTTCTAAAAACTATTGAGAAATTTTATTTTTTACTGTATGCCATTTGCTACAACAGAGATGTAGAGCATTATCCTCTTTAAATAATGCACAGATTTCGCCCTAAGGGCCGTAAAGGTTGAAACTTTTTTCTCGCTATCTTCTGCTTCTGGAAAACGTATTTTTGAAAAAATTCCTTTTTCCTAGCATAGCTTTTTGCATGAAGAATATTTTTTGCCTATTGTCAACTTTTCCATTATGCAAAATTCTACCGCTAGCAGGTGTAGATTTATATCATGTTTCCTTCCATATTTCTTCTTTCAACTGTTCGATTTGAAAATCTTTTTGTCTCTGATTCCTTCCTTGTTCTATGAGAAACTTTTTGTGCCCCATTTGTTAATTTTCGTGACATGATTTTTAGCCGTTGGTGGAACTAATTAGCTGTTTCTATTTCTGGATGTTTTATCGATTGTAGAAACCGGTTCATTGTTTTCCTAACCGGTTCCACTGACTTTGAATAGCTTTGATAAATTTAATTCGCGTCAGAACGGATTCAAAAGACGTGCTCGTTACAACCGAAAATTCGGTGTCATCTTTTTTTTCTTTCTTCTTTTTTTTTTTCATGTAGAAAAATAATAACGAATTCTAAATAATCTTCAGAAACTTTTTGACCTGTTCTGAAAGGGTTTTTTGATGAAACTATTTCATTAAAATATACCAAGTAGCAATTCGCTTGTGATTTTTAAACCCCTATTTTATATGCCTTTTGTTTTAGTTTTTGATTTTATTCTTTTGAAAACATTTACAAATCCCAATACGTAATACTTTCCCCAAGCTTATGGTATGTGAGGCATTCTTTTCTGAAATATCTTCTGCGCTGAAACAATTTTTCTCAAGAATTTTTGTTTCACTTACAGTTAGTTGCATTAATGTTACCAGTTTTCGTAGATTTGTTCGATTGGAGCAATTTAAAGGCGGTTAGAAAAGTTGTTGTAGTTTTCTTTCAGGAATGGAAGCATGTTTGTAAAATATTTCTTTCAGCTACTGAACTGTCTCGCCATGAACTGTAAGTTGTATGCAAGGTAAATATAAATATCCGTAACAGCATTAAACGGAAGCCATTGAAATAATGTCCGTGATGGAATTTCTTGTTTTTTCGTCATTGTCTTTAAAGACATTTCCTACGTACACGTAGGAAATGTCTCATGACCAAGTGACCTTGCCTGCCTCAGAAGGCAAACTTGGCCGTTTCGAACATCCTTGGGGGATTGATTGCAGCAACGACACGTGCCGATGAACTTTAAAGGCCACAAAAAGATAAGATTCTGATGCTTTTGTTTGTTCGTATATTTGTTTGCTCCGTTTCATAGTAGAGTAAATACTCATCGTAGCAATCTTTTATTTATTTCATGTTAACATTCTGACAGAAAATTATAGACTTCAGTTTCGGGGGACACCCTCCCCCGAAACATTCCACAGCAAAAATGTAATCTATCTATCTATCGATCAGGGCCGTAACTAGACTTTTGTTTCGAACTTTTTTAAAAAAAACAACTATTCACAGCAAAAATCTGTCTAATCGCTTAACAAAAAATAAACTCTAGTTTTTAGTATATTAGTATCAGTTAGCGAGTAACGACACATCAACTTACTCAGTATTAACAGAAAAATGAACAATATGAGACAGAGATCACATACAAACAACAAAATTACACAGGAGACAGGATGAAAGCAAGTACAGTCTGAAAAATGAAAATTTCAACAAAAATTTGAAATCTCCGTCAGGAAGTAGATTTTAAAAATTCCGATAACGGTAGATGAAGCTACCATACCAAGGGACTTTGACGTTGAATTGGCCGTCTAATAGTTGCTATCATAGCAACTATTAGACGGCCAATCGCCATTCTTTTTCGTCTCTCTTAACACGATAAATAAATAAGCGATCTCAAAAATATCTGATAATAGAACAATTCGGATTAATAAAGTGCCAGACACAGAGTTTCCTGTACTTCTATCATTTTTTTACTGATGGCCAGGGGGTATAGTAAGAAAAAAATGAAAAAAGAGGATAATGGCGACTCCTGTTGATCTAATAACTTACGATAAACAAGCAAAAAAAATTTTTCCCAAAATTATTTTGGGGAGTTGCCCTAAAAGGCTCTCCCCTGGATACGGCCATGGGTACCCCATATATGTTCTCAGATTTTCGAAGGCGCCTTTTTGTACTATTGAGTTATTTTTTGTTTTTGTTTTTTAAGGAAAAACAAACTGAGAACTTCCCGCTCAGACTAGAATTGGCTTCGCCAGCATTATTGATTGTACATAAGAATTATCATCAGTAGCACATAACAGAAAATTTTTATCTGGGAGGCATCTGGCGTTCTTTTGGTTTAAAATGTATTTATTCCCTACACAAAAATAAAATACCCCAAGGGGTCCAAAATTATTTTTTGCCCATTTTTTAGAGAGCTGTTGTCGTTCTTTTGTAAGCACCCTTCAGGTTTGATGTTTAAGCCTAATTGCAGCATGCTGCGGGAAATATATAGCAAAGGAATTGTAGAGAAAGTTGCAATTTCAATTAATTTATTATTTGATTAAATCTATAGTGCAGGTTGTCTCAGAATTAACTTGCTAAATTACTTCTTAAAACTCTCAGTTCCAGATGCGTAACTAGGCATTTCTGCACCTGGGGAAAACCACAAAATGTTGTGCCCCTATCTGTCTTATAAATTGCCAACCATTAACAATCCACTGCTGAATGAAGGTTTCCTTCATTCAGCAGTGGATCCCATCTCCTACATGGTCTTCTTGGTCTTTTCTTGTCCCTAGGTATCCAACCTAAACTTTCGGTTATCATTGGTGGTCCGTTCTTCTGACCACCAATGGATTTTACTCTGTTCATGAAGTCTTCCTCCCTTGTCATTTTCCTGATCCACGAGTTACACCAAGCATGCATCTCTTCATGCTGCTTTAAGTTGTTTGCATCCTTTGTATGTTTGTTTTAGTTAAAGCCAAAATCTCGGCTATTCGTAAAAAACTGGAAGGATTCATGGATTAAACACTTTTCTTTTAAGATATAATGGCATATTGTTTTTGAAAATTGTACTGCCTCTTCCAAAAGCTATCTAACCTAATTGTATAAGCCGATTAATTTCTTCATCAATGTGACCCTCGCTTGATATCTGTTGCACAAGGTAAATGTACAGTTGCTCCCGAAATTGAGTACACACCACTCACTCTCTTCTTTAAAGATCTAAAAAGATATTATTAAATCGTTATTGAAAATTAATATTTATAGAAACGATAAAATACACATTAAGAAATGTATTAGGTTATATAACAAATATGAAGTCCTTATAATGTTTTAATGACATAATTTTTATGCCGAAGTTACAAAATTTGCAGTCACAAGATGGAGTATACACCTTGAATAATTTGTTAACAAAAAAGAAAAAAAAAACATGAACTAATATTTTGTAGCATATCCTGTTGCGTGTAGAACGTATTTCAAACGGCGTGGCATTGAGTTAACAAGAGTTTGTGTTGTTTCGCTGGATATTTTTGCCCATTCTTCTCGTAAACCCGTTTTTAATTGTTCTTTGCTTCTAATAACGTGTTTTTGAACCGATATTTACAACTGGAACCACAAGTTTTCAATAATGTTCGGATCTGGAGATTGTTGGGGAAGGGGTGCATTTTCATTTTACAATTACACAAGAACCACAACTTAATTATTTTAGCGTTGTGCTTCGGGTCGTTATCTTGTTGAAACACAAAATTTGACCCTAAACCCAACTTTTGAGCACTTTGTTTTAAATTATTTTTTAATATGTCCAAGTATTATATTTTATCCATGATTCCATCAATGAAAATTCCCACGCCTTGTGCCGACATACAGCCCCATACAAGCACAGAACCACCTCTATGCTTGATAGTGGAGATGGTGTTTTGGGGAAGCAGTACACTGTTAGGCTTCCGCCAAACATGACATCGACCATCACTTCCGAAAACATTAAACTTACTCTCGTCACTGAATATTACTTGATTCCAGAAGTCTTCAGGCTTCGAAATATGATTTCTAGCGAATGAAATCATTTTCTCTCGATTTACTTTGGAAATGAAAGGTTTTCTTTTAGTTATACGAGCATTAAAACCTGCTTTTCTGAGTACTCTTGGAATTTTTTCTGCAGAAACAGGTCTTCCTATCGTTGTAGAAGTAGATGCAGCAATTTTGGAGCACTCACCTCAGGATTTTCTTTTACTTCTCGAATGATTCATCTCTTGGTCGTGGAACTGGGGATTCCTTTTCGTCCTCTTCCGGGCTTATATACAATATGTCCAAACTTTTTATACTTCTGGATAATGTTTTGAACACATCCGTGACTGCGCTGAACTGTCTTCGCAACTGCACGCCGTCGCCCCGGTGCCGCAGTGGTCTAAGGCGCTGGCCTCTGATCATTCGTCCGTAAGGGGTATGGGTTCGAATCCAGTCAGGCATGGATGTTGTGTTTGTCTTACGGCACTGGCTCTCTCCCTTCTCTGGAACCATTGACCCTAAATTAGGGACGGGCGACTGCTTATAGCCCATTGAGTTGCTCACGGTGGTCGTTAAACCTCCAATCGAAAAAAAAAATTGCACGCAGAGATTTAAATTCTTCAAACATTCGAATCACAAGTTGCCGAGTTTCAAAATTCGTTTCCCTTCTGGAGCTCATTCTGTTAATTGAAAAAATGTATTTTCACTGGGATATCATAGTTCAGTATTTTAAAAAAAAATTAAACTATTATACGGATTCATTTTAAAAATATATTGGTAGCCAAATCACATTTTTTATAAAGTGTATACTCCATTTCGTGACTTCGAATTTTGTAACTTCGACATATAAATTATGTACTTAACATATTGTAGGGACTTCATATTTGTTTTCTAGCCTAGTAGGTTTCTTAATGTATATTTTATCGTTCCTATAAATATTAATTTTCAACAACGATTTAATAATACTTTTTAGACCTTTAAAGAAGAGAGTGAGTGGTGTATACTCAATTTCGGGAGACACTGTAGGTAATGGTTACTTCCAGATTTCTCCTATTATTCGATAAATCTTCATTTCTTGTAAAAGTATTGTACATCAATTTTGTTATCTTGAAAGTTAATTTTTAATGCTACTTCTTTATGCTTGTCAGTAAGAACCTGTAAGTTTGAAGGGGTAGTTGCAAAAATGACAGTCAATCGTTATCTTGCACCTTACCGCTCCTTAATTTTTGAATGGGAACAGGTAACATTTATTGAACATTTTGAGGAAGAAATGTGAAAATTAAGTTGCTAAGGCTACCAATACTGGTGAAACATGTAATAAACAAATCCTATAAAAGGACAAATGAAAAAAAAAAACATTACGAGAAACTGGAGCAAAAGTTTCATTTCCAATTTTAATCAGATTGTAAGTAGTGATTTTTCCGCCCTCACACGAACAGCGCCCTGGGCAGCCGCTCCTCCTGCCCCGCAGCAGTTACGCCCCTGCTCAGTTCCCTCGCTACTTATTCTGTTTTTTAGTTATTCGCTCTTTCGCACTTATTCCAATTATACGTAACTTTTCATTCTCTTCCGCTGAGCTTCTCGGATACCCGAAAAAGTGTTCCTTCTCATATCATCATCTCGCGACCTCTCCCCTAAACTCCTCCTTTTCTAGCGTAACATCACTATCCTCCGACCCTCTCTCTACCCTCCTGTCTCCGGAACTCTCCGACGCCTCCTGAGCAATAAATTTATTATGCGCTTTTCGGATCACAATGTACTACATGCTGCGTAGTCCAATATAAAAACGAACAGTACTTAACGTTTTCTGAACAGGCTCTTCAACACAAAGCACGATTGCTTGGGAACACTTTTTTTTACAGCTCTTACTGATTCCCCTTGCCGCCATAGATATTCTCTTTAAACATTCCCATGCTAACTGATAAAGACTTACGGCTAAATGTTCCTTACTTGGAAATGAATTCATACCAAAACCTAAAAATATCCGTCACAATTCAGCTCCGGGCTAACTGGAATGAGAATTCACTAGTTCCGACTTACCTTAATATAGTCCCAAGCAAATTAGGATAAAGTGAAGCTCAAAGTTAAGAAATGTCGATTATACAAACTATGAAGTGCACACAAAACATCCTTTGTTTTCCCTCTCGATAGGGTCGACCCATATCTAACCTTAAGGGCTGTTTTGATTTCCACTTCTCCAGTTCACCAACACCAGAAAGCAGGAAATCTTGATCAATATAACTTTTCCGCCGGACTTCCTTCATCCCCCAAACACTCGTACTGCTCACCACAGCACATGAGATTCCTGAAAGAGAAATGTTAGACATCAAAACGTGTAAGATACAATATTTGTAAGCATACCTTACATGTACACTTCTGTTTGTGAAAACTCAACACCATGAGAGACTACTAGTATTAGCTTGAAACTCAAAGGATATGTACAACAGGTTGGCACATGCAAATGATTAAAACGTTAGTGCAAATGCGCATGCGGTTTCGGAACACTGCCCTCTGAACTGTCCGGTCTGGGGTATAAAGAGCTGTCTCAAACGAGATGTTACAATCAGTGAAGAGCCTACATTGAGTCGAAAGGTTGTTTCTTGTGCCTCACTCACTCTGTCCCGTCGGAGAAGAAGGTCGCATTATTAACTCCTGACGGACTTTGAACGAGAAAGGATTGTTGGGTTGAGAGAAGACTGATTTTTCTACTGCGAAATTGCCACTCGGACGCACAGAAATCAGGGAGATGGACCGCAAAATCGCACGACTGCACGGGATCACAGACATCTCTACCGCATGGCAGTGGCCCATTCGCACAGCAACATCCACGGTGTTAGCGCAGCAGTGGAGCACTGTCACAGGTCAGGCTTTTTCTTCCAGCACAATTCGACGTCGTCTGCTTAACAGAGGACTGGTCGCTAGCAGCCTATTGCTTAACCATCCACGCAAATAAAAAGTTTAGAGTCGCTGGGAGTTTTGTCAGACACGTATGGAAATCTTATGTGTCCGATGCTGTTGAAAGTGCTCCCCGCTGATCTGATCTTAGAATTCAACAAACAAAGTACCAATGCCAGTCATGACATCAAAGATCTGATTGAATTTTTGAGGAAGGAACTGACCTCTAGGGAGCGTACTAGTGCTAGTGTTTCGGTCGCCAGAGACTGGCACCACAGTTTTCCAGCCACCTTTGCTCCTCGGTCAGGTGACTGTGGCCGAAAGCTCTCACGTGACTCGAGATAAAAGGGAAAGACACCGACAGCAGCTGAGCTATTCAGCACTGAACTGAAAGAAAAGAAAAAACTCGTTTGTGTTTTTTGTGACAAGCCGCACGCAAACTCTGAGTGCGAAGAAGCTCGAAGTCTGTCTCTGGAGGAAAGAAAATCTATTCTGTTAAAAAGGGGATGCTATTTTAGGTGTCTTAAACCAGGACACGTTTCACGTTCTTGTAAGGTAAAAATTACCTGCTCACACTTTGGTAATAGAAATCTATCTATTATGTGTTTTCATAAACACGAAGGGAAAGATAATAAACCAGAAAATAATAAAGAAAATGATAAAGCTCTGGAAGCCAGTGTTTTGACTAGCAATTCCTGTTCCAAGAAGGTGCATTTACAGACTTTAATTGTTTGTATTAAGGAGAATGGTATCAGTCGTTATGTACGAGGGATTATTGATACAGGTAGCTCGATATCATACGTAAGTGAATTTTTCGCTAAAACACTGAAGTTGAAATGCAAAGGGGAAGAAAAAGTCGTTCATGGACTTTTTGGAGGAATAGAAAAAAGTGAAAATCACAAAAGATATTCAATTCAATTAAGCAATATTGACGGCGATTATATTTGCGAATTAGAGGTGATGGATCAAAAAAGAATCTGTGCTTTCATTCCGAAGTTAGAGGACTCAAAATGCATAAAAGAACTGACAAATCGTGGAGTTTTCATTGGCGATATTTCCATAAATGAACATTGTGACGTACCTGCCAGCAGGACGCACACGACATAAAGGCAGATAGGAATCAGAATAATCGTCTGCGTAGCTCACTTGGTAGAGCGACTTGTTCCGGAATAAGCGGCCTCGGGTTCGAATCCCGGCGTAGACCAAAAATGACGGAGAAATTTACTTCGTTATAATGGCGCCCGAACTATCCGGATGACCCGGCCGTTCAAAATCTCGCATTGGTGTGATGTTATTTCCACACCGCGAGACAGGAAAAATCAGAGAATCCCTTCTCCAGCGCTTCGAAAAATAAAAATGTGTGATGTTGCATTCCACACAGCAGATTGACTGGGAGTTCTCAAGTGCACGTTCTACAGTGGATGGCTGCCTGCAACGATTCATGGTCACGGCATGACCCGTGGGCCATGCCCCCGGCCCTCTATCGGGGGCGGGGAGATGTGACGTACCTGCCAGCAGGACGCACACGACATAAAGGAATCAGAATAATCGTCTGCGTAGCTCAGTTGGTAGAGCGACTTGTTCCGCAATAAGCGGCCTCGGGTTCGAATAACGGCGTAGACCAAAAATGACGGATAAATTTACTTCGTTATGACATGACTGTCTGTATGAGAAAGATCCGAAGGAAATTCATATTCTGATAGGAGCTGACTTCGCAGGGAAGTTATTTACAGGTGAAATTGAGCACCTTTCCAATGGATTGGTGGCAGTAAGCATGCGTCTGGGATGGACGTTTATGGGAAAAACAGAAGAAAAAGAAGCCAGTAAACCTAATGTCCTTATACATATCTCTCCACGTTGGCGAATTAAACCTTTCTGATTTGTGGAGACTTGATACTTTGGGGGATTATCGATCCAGTTGAAAAGATCGCGAGAAAGGAGCTCGAAGACGCTGCGAAAGATCATTTATTTGTAATGTTTCAAGAGACGAGGAAGGAAGATATATATGGTTTGTTTGCCATGAATTCAAGATCACCCTCCTCTGTCGGACTGCAGGGAGATAGCAGTTAAAAGATTGAAGGGCTGTGTTAAATGCTTAGAACAGACTGAGAAGTTAGATGCTTATAAAGATGTTTTCCGGGAGTGGCTGAAGGAGGACATTATAGAAGAAGTTAAATCTCCTGAGGAGAATTTGAAAACTGAGCATTTTTTACCTCATCATCCTGTTTTCAAGGAGAACTCAACGACCAAAGTGAGACCCGTCTTTGACGGCTCGGCTAGAGGGAAGAATTCTCCCTCCATTAACGATTGTCTGGAAAAGGGATCGAATGTTGTAGAACTTATACTCTCGATTATAAACAGATTTTGGATGGGAAAAATTGGGGTAACTGCCGACATAAAGAAAGCTTTCTTACAGATTGGACTTCAGGAGCATGATAGACCATTTTTGAGGTTCCTGTGGTGGGAGAACGGTAAGGAAGAAAATCTTAAAGCCTTCCAGCACCGAAGAGTTGTTTTCGGAATTTCTTAGAGCCCTTTCCTGCTGGGAGCAACATTGAAATTTCACCTAAAGAACGAGCCGGATCATCTGCAGGAAATGGCGAAAAAGCTTCTGAGGTCGTTTTATGTTGACAATTGTGTTTCTAGCGGGAATAGCCGAGAGGAACTTGAAAAGTTCATTTTTGAGTCACGAAGTATCTCAGTGCAGACAAGTTCGATTTGCGAGGGTGGGAGCATGCTCCTGCGTCGTCAGAAGTGGAGGATGAAGATGGAGATGCAAGGAAGGTCCCAGTGCTGGAACTGAGTTGGACACTGAGTTCAGATGAGCTGTCTATTGACATGAAGGGGCTCTCTAGCGGTGAAAAGTCCCCATTGACAAAACGAGAGATCCTTTCAGTCGTCCATCGAGTATTCGACCCCATTGCATTCACGTGCCCGGTCACACTGGGGCCAAAGGTTTTTCTGCAATAATGTTGGAAGAACGGGATCACTTGGGACTCTAAGCTGCCTCCGACTATATCTAGGAAATTTGAACGTTGGGAGACGCAATTGGAAGGCTTGAGTGGTGTGTTGTTGATTCCACGATGCACACTAAAGGATGCTTCAACCAATTCGGAGGTATCTCTGCATGTGTTCTGTGATGCAAGCAAGATAGCATTTGCTACTTGCATTTTTGTCCGATGTCAAAATGATCGGTCCACGACGTGTCAGCTAATACAGGCATGTTGTATAGTCGCTCCTTTGAAATTACCTTCCATACCCTGGATGGAACTCTTAGCATACACTATTGGAGCTAGGTTAGCAAAAACAACTAAATCAAACTTGGGGCTGGAGAACGTGCCTACGTACTATTGGTCTGATTCTGTAAATGTGTTATACTGAATAAAAAGAAATGAAAATTGGGCAAACTTCGTTTACAATCGTGTTCAGGAAATTCGGCGGCTAACAGACCTAGAAGATTGGAGGCACATTGCCGGGTCTATGAATCCAGCGGATCTCCCTTCGAGAGGATATACAGTGAAAGAGTTGAAAACTTCTTGTTGGTGGGAAGGTCCGGAGTGGCTAAGATTACCGTGTGATGAATGGCCAGCTTCAGGAGCGCTTCCAAATTTGGAAGTTGTGAATTCAGAAAGGCAAAATATTATTGTGTCTGCTACTAACACAGAAATTGAAAAGGTTTTCGAATATTCTACAAAGATCTCCTCGTATAGCAGAATAATCAGAGCCATGGCGTGGATTTTTCGTTTTTACAGGAATGCAAGGGCCAAACGAACTGAAAGATGTTTCGGTGAGTTGAGTGTAGAGCAAGTCGAAAAGGCCGAAATGGTAATGTTGAAAGAAGTCCAAAGACAGAGTTTTGGAGAAAATAGAGAAACTTGTCTGAAAATCTTTATCGACGTGGAAGGGCTGTTTCGAGTCAATACGAGAATCACCTTGGGAAAGGTCTCGGAGGCATTTCGTCATAAAGTAGCACTGCCTTCTAAACATCACATAGTGAAAAAATCAATTTGGGAAAAACATGTTGAACCAGGGTCGCAGGTCCTAATATCGACTCTGCGTGAACATTATTGGATAATTAAGTGTAGAAAGGCGATACGGCAAGTTATTAAAGAATGTGTCAGAAAAGCAAGAAGAAGCGACGGGTGGTGGAGACGTGCGATTCCGTTATGGACGAATCTTAAACCCAATGCGGCGACTGGACTTATGACGTTTTATGTGTTTGAGTTTCGTGACTTGATCCCGAAGATTAAAGGTGGGAGGATGTCGGAAGAACAGCAACTCCCGAAGAGAAAAAATAAATAAAATCCGAGCAGCTGTGGAGACGATGTTGATAGAGGGCGCTGTCACTCCGTGGTAAGCGAGAGGAGAAAACAATCGTGTGATTTGAACTCGGAAAGGAAAAGTCGTGTGTTTTGAACAAGATGGAACTCTAGTTGAAAAATAACGCTGGTGTTTTATGTTACGTATCTTTTAGTCTGTGTACAGTCGGTCATCTGTTTGTGTTAATTATATGTTAGATGTTTATTTTGTGTCTCGAGTGAATTCATTGTGTCAACTGCTGCGGACTAATTTATTTCCTTTGGATTAATGTGCTATTGTCAACTGATTCAAACGACCTCAACACCCGCGATTCCAGAGCCGTCGTCCAAATATGAATGGCAGGTAAGAAGTATTTTTTCTACAATACTGTGCATTCCTGATTGATTTGAACGGGGACACATTGCAGGTACAGTGTTAGGTCTTTTAATGCTGTTGAGAATGGTCAACCGGATCAACATATCCAGCATTATTAGTACGTCTTTTGACGCCAAAACATGACATGATCCTTTTGTCTGTCTTGGACGCCATATCCCCTCTTCTGGAAGCCGTACTGAAAAAAGCTCCTACGTCGAATCACTACAATCATGGCAAACACTAATCATTACGTAAAATTTGAACTTTCTATCAGAAAAGAAAGCGGAACATGAATAAAACGTGAATACTTTAGCAAGATTCCTCAGTGTGGTAGAACACCGGTTTGCATAGTAGAAGTCAAAAGTCGTATGCAGTGGCCGCAGCTCACGCGGTTTCACTAAAGCATCATCATCAACAACAACCATTATCAATCCACTACTGGATGAAGATTTCCCCAAGCTTCCGCAATCGTCTGTCATGGGCAATTCTCCATACCACACCGGTGTACTTTCCAATTTCATCCACCTACCTCTGGTCTTCTGAGTCTTTTCTAGTCCGCTGGTATCCAATTTGGTATTTCAGTTGTCCAACGGCGGTCGCTTTTGCTAGCAATATGTCCAGCCCATTGCCATTTCAGGAATTTTATTTTGAGTATGATGTCTTGTTGTCTTCCACTCTTCTCATTTTCCTGATCCATGAGATCATTTTCCTGTCTGTCTCTGTTACACCAAACATATATCATTTGCTCTAATTCTGGTGGTACAGTTATAGAGCTATTGGTTGGTACTCAGAGCATCTTCAGTGAGAACAGAATGCAGCACGAGAAGCGAGACTGACATTTGTCTAGGAGAGGTTATATGTTGCGCATCGATAGACTTTAACCTCCCGCACGTATATTTCCCTTTTTTTCGTCTTACGATTGTTCATGTAAGTGCGTTAATGTACACTGCTGGCCACCCAAAATGCACCACTAAGAAGGACACGTGATAGCAAAGCCAGATTTACTGGACACATAACAACAGATACAAAGATGAAACGATTGAGCTTACAGGCCCGTGCGACTAGCGGAACACGCAGACATCAATAGTACGTGTGGCCCCCATGGCTGGCAATAACGGCCGCTACACGCCGCGGCAGCGAACGAAAGAGGCTTTGGATGTGGGCTTGGGGTATGTCGGTTCCAGGCTGCTTCCACACGTTGCCACAGTTCATCAAGCGTAGCCGCGGGTGGTGCTTGCCGGGCCACTCGGTTGCCGATCAGCGACCAGACGTGTTCGATGGGCGACATATCGCGAGAACAGGCGGTCTACGACAGCAGTGACACCTGGTGGGCCGTGAAGAATTGTTGCACTATGCGTGCCACGTGCGGGCGCGCATTTCCCTGTTGAAACGTGGCCGCTGGCAGGTCCTGCAGGTAAGGGAGGACTACAGGCTCCAAAACGTTGGAGATGGTGCGGTGGCTGTTGAGTGTACCGGCGATGCGTACCAGAGGGGTGCGGGTGTTTTATCCAATTGCGCCCCAAACCATAACGCCAGGCGACGGACCGGTATGGCGATGCATAATTCCGGCGTCATACAGTCTCTCGCCGCGGTGCCGCCACACGTGGATCCGACCATCGTGGTGTTGCAGGCAGAAGCGGAATTTGTCGCAGAAGACAATGAAGTGCGATTCCGTAGTCCAGGTGCGGCGTTCAACGGCCCACTGCCGCCGCACTCGCCGGTGGTGCAACATCAATGGTATTCGGAGCAATGGGCGCCGTGCAACAAGTCCCCGCTCCTGCAGACGACGTCGAACGGTACGTGCTGACACAGGTTGTTGCGCAACACACCCTAATTTCTGCGCTAACGCTCGTGATGTGGCGGTGCGAGCAGTCAATGCCCGCCACACAACGTGCCGGTCCTCTCGTTCGGTGGTGTGCCGCGGCTGCGGCAATCACTCACGTCGGTCCGTCCATCCCTCCTGCACCTACCGAATCCATACTCGCCTCACTGTGGCTGGATGTCGTCTCACACGGACGCCGATGTCCCGGTACGATAAACCGCTGTCGCGATAAGCCACTTTTCGTCCTCTGTCGAACTCCGAAACGTGCTGGAATGACTGCCGTTTTCTGCGACGAGGCATCAGGAAGCTTCCCACGCACAGGTCCGGCAGCACAACACACTTCCACTGCTTACACCCCGCCTTCTGTGCACCCTTCTTATAGTGCTTCTCAGTGGAGTGCCGGGAGCATAGGATTTGCATATGCCCTGCAATGCTAATCGTTTGCATGGCCTCTCGCGGGCGACGCATGCTGCGAATTTCAGGCCAATCGGATGCTTCCTTCTTGGTGTTGCATGTTGGGTGTCCAGCAGTGTATTTGTATTATGCAAGATAGCTCTGCCTCTAGGAGGTCCCATTTATAAACTTTGTTTTTATCGCCCCAAAAAATTTCCTACCGTTTCGAATGAACGAATTTCCCTCTAGGAGCGTAAGTGTATATTTACATTCTGCACGGGCCTTTAAATATCAGTTTTAAAGAGTTACTTTTCTATACGTAAGTCGATTAGAAAAAAAGACTACACGTGCTATAAAGTCAATGCGGTATTTCGTACGAGTGGCATAGATGACATGGATGTTCCAGATATGGCGCCAGTTCTACAGGAACATCTGTGAACTCCTGTGCCCAGCGTGAGATGCGCAGTGACATTACGAAATGGCGACGCGGTTGGAAACGTGGTCTCAGGTCGAAGTGAAAGAAATTATAAGGTTTTTATGGGCCAAGAGCGTGTCCGTAGTCGAAATTTATCGGCAGCTCGTCGACGTTTATGGTGACAACGTGATGTCTCGACAACATGTGGCGAATTTTTGCCGTTCGTTTCAATCCGGCAGGGGTGATGTGGAGAATCGACATCGCACAAACAGTCGACGCCCAAGTTCGTCGACGACAGAGATCAACCCCGCGCGTGTGGACGAAATGTTTCAAGCCGACCAAAGGGTAACTTTGAACCATATTGCGTCCTAGCTGGGATTGAGCTATGGCGTTGTTCAAAATCTTGTGTTTCGCAGTACTCCAGGGTTTGTGCCAGATGGATTCCACACTCATTATCCGTCGATCACAAAGCGGCACGAATAATGAGACGTTTGACGTTCCTGCAGCGTTACGCTGAAGACGGACAATGCTTTCTTGGCCGTATTGTGACTGGGGACGAGACGTGGCTCCACCACTTGGCCCCCACCAGCAAGAGAGCTTTCATGCAGGTCTGATGAGCGATGGTGTCATTCTCCTTCACAATAACACGATGCCGCACACCGCCAACACCACGTAGCACTTGCTCCACAACTTCCGGTGGGAAGTGTGGAAGCACCCGGCCTACAGCCTGGACATGGCTCCTAGTGACTTTAACCTCTTTCCTGTTCTGCACGCGTGACGATGACGTGAAAACAGCTGCGACAAACTGGCTACATCAGCAGGGACATGATCCTTTTTGATCTGGGATCGACAAGTTTGTAGTGCGGTCCGACAAATGTCTGAATCGTCAAGGTGATTTCCTTGAGAAATTGTGATCTGGGATCGACAAGCTTGTAGTGCGATCCGACAAATGTCTGAATCGTCAAGGTGATTTCGTTGAGAAATAGTGATCTGGGATCGACAAGCTTGTAGTGCGGTCCGACAAATGTCTGAATCGTCAAGGTGATTTCGTTGAGAAATAGTGATCTGGGATCGACAAGCTTATAGTGCGGTCCGACAAATGTCTGAATTGTCACGGTGATTTCGTAGAAAAATATTGCTTCATACCCTTTGTTACATCGCACAAGCATTTCTTGGTTGGTGAGTTTTCCTTTCTCCTACTCGAACATGTAACCCCCCTTTTTTTCCTTTTTTTTACGACCCTCTTAGATCAGCTCTCACCATTACGAAAGTTGTTGTAGTTTTTCATATGTTTTACTCTTTTTCTGACGTAAAGTTTTATTGCTAGGAGGCGTGAGTTTGTTTTCGCATTTTGTGCACTGCTAGATAGTGAATGGCTGTATTGTATTAGTTGAAAGTGGAATAATATTTGTTTTACTTGATAATAATTGTCCATGGTACAAACTAATACCCCAACATAAATTTCACTGTAAAGCTATCTCTGGTTATGGGCTAAAGTTTAAAATCTGCTGAAGTAAATGGCTTTACCGTAAAACTTATTAAATTGTCTTATCTGAACTGCTTTACTCGAATCTCGGATAGCTTAAAGCGTAATAGCTGGAAAAACTGACCTCAAAAATTTCACTTCAAGAATACGTGAAAGTGAAATTTTTGTTCTGGAATTCAGAAAAAAACACGTCCAAAGAATAGTTTGAAGTGACATTTTACGTTCAGGAATTCAGTAAAGACAAGGTATACTTGCAGACTTCTACTTTATTTATATTTGTCAGCATGTTACTTAATCATCCACAAGTCGTTAACACACACAGCAAGATGCGTTGCATATAACTTCAATCACAGTATACGTGAAAGCTTATTCTATACATTAATCACTTCTCGCTGCTGTCTTGTTACATTGAATACAAGCCCATAAAACATTCGAGAAAGATTGTATTAGGTGTGTAACTAAATTATCGGCCACAGGCACGACGCGTTGACAGCAAATTATGGCAAATTGAATGCGTACCTAATCAGGGAAATAATCCCCGTCGTTTTGGATACATTTGAGCCATCGGTCAGGGAGCTGTCGAATGCCACTACGGAAAAAAGAGGGCTGTTTCGAGTTGATAAAGTCATCAATACTTGTGTGGACCTCCTCGACAGAAGTGAAGTGCGTATCACTCAGGTGATGTTGCAGGGAGAGAAAGCGGTGATAATCCGATGGAGCGAAGTCTGGAGAATACGCCGGATGGGACAAAATCTCCCATCCCAGGTGGGTGATCGTGTTTAAAGTCGTTTTCGCGGTGTGAGGACGCGCGTTATCCTGAAGCAACAGTACCGACCTTCTGCCCTTGCCGGTGTATGGCCTTTTTCGCCTCCATTGCGTCACTCACACGAATAAGTTGCTGACAATAACGCTCGCCATTGACCGTTTCACCAGGTTTGAGTAACTCATAGTGTACGACACCGCGCTGATCCCACCATATGCACAGCAACAACTTCCTGCCATGGATATTCGGTTTGGCGGTACTGGTGGTAGGCTGACATGGATAAACCCACGATTTGCGCCGCTTAGGATTATTGTAGAGGATCCACTTCTCATCACAATTCAAAATCTTGTGGAGGAAATCCTTCTTCTGGAATCTGGAGAGCAAGGCCATAGCAACATCGTAGCGCCTAGACTTGTTCGCAGCTGTGAGTTGGTGGGGCACCCAACGGCCCTCCTTGGGAATCTGTCTAAGCTTGTGCAGGCGCTTTGCAATGGCTTGCCGTGTTACTCCGAGTTCCTGGGCGAGCTCTGACTGTGTGCGACAGGGATCCGCGTCCAACAGTTGTTCCAGTTCCTCATCATCAACTTTCTGTGGCTGTCTCGGACGTTCTGCATCACGGTGATCGACATTTCCCTGCTTAAACCGCTGGAACCACTTCTTACACGTACTGTAGGACACAACAGCCTCACCCAAAGCAGCACGGATCATTTTCTGGGCTTCCGCGGCACTGTTTTTTCAGCTGAAACGCGAACAGGAGGCAGTGCCTCAAATGTTGCTTCTCGAACGACATTGCTTTCACCGTCAACTTTCGTCCCTTCTGTCACTACAGCTTTGAGCGGTTACGGTTGCCTGGAAAGCTGTTGGATGGCGCTGCAATCAGCCATTACCGCACACAGCTATTTGCATTTGCCGACGTTTTATGATCGCTTGCGGTTAGGGGCCGAGAATTAAGTTGCACACCTAATACATAACTCTTTACGGATCATACAGTAGATGAGTCGCTTCTCTAAGATTTCCCAGCTAGCATTGCCTTTTAGACGAATAATCACGTTTTCTCTCAAGACGGGTAACATGATTGCCTCTCAAAAACTCAACACATTCGCCAAGAGAGAGAGAATGTAGCGTTCTGACAGAAAAATGCTTAACGAGAATAAACCAAAATTTATATAAGATGACAGGAATTAAAAACGAAGGTTAAATTACTGTATACGGCACACGATGACCAAGATTTTTGTATGTTCCTGCTTTTACTAATTCACAATCTTTTTCTGAAAGTGGTTCAAATATGCATTTATATTTAGCACAAAGATGACACCCTATCTACCAAGCTCTTGAGTGCCACATTGCAAAATGTAATTCAGTCGTTGAACTGGGAAGACAAGTAGATAATGATTAGTGGAGATAGCTTCTTCGTTTTGCTGCCGACATAGCGGTTTTCGCAAGTATCCCCTCATGGATGCAAAGTTCAGAGCACGTTCACACATTTTTAAAACGTTGTTGATAAGAAATTACAGAAAATAAAAGAAGTTCAAAGAATTTAAACTGGTAACAGCGTGTTAGATGAACACGAAAAAAATATCTACTGCAGTCAAATATCGTCGGGTAACAAGATGGCCCAGGTAAACAAACTGTGAATAGGTTTATGTTTTTGCCTTTTACAAAGAGAAATATTCGTATTCTGTAATAAGTAAACGTAGAAAACGCTGTGAAAATCGTGGAATCAGCATTTCTAAATGTAAAATAAACAATATTATTAAATAATTGAGGGAAAATCGCCAAGCATTGCTTTTAACAGGAAAAAGAACGCCAAACGAATATCCAAAAAAAGGCAAGTACTTTTACGACTATTTCAAACGTAAGGTCTCTGGTCTTAAAAGAAAATCCACCGACCCAAAGAGAAATCTCTAAGTCTTTAAAAATCTATGTATCGACTGTAAACAACGTAATAAACAAAGATTTGAATCTGAAAGAAACCAAAAAACATAATGTTCACAGCCTTTTGCCTAGGCACGTGGCTGAGCGCAGAACACGGTGTAGACTTCTGCATGAAAATAACTTAGACGGAGAAGGTGCAAATTTATTGTGACTATTGATGAAGCATGGATCTACCTAAACGACTGTAACAAAAGAAGTTCGATTTACTATCGCAAAAGGGCAGGAAAAGTCTTATAAACTTGGTTCCAAGAATCCAAAGAAAGTTTCAGTAAAGAATTCATGATTGTTGCTGGTTTCGCGTACAATGGAAAATTAAAGTCAAGGAAAATTGAAAAGAATGTTAAAATCAATTCCACATATTACCAAAACTAAACGAAACCCGTCGGAATCGACGGTTATTTTTTTTTTTTTTTTTTTTTTTTTTGAAAAGAATGAACTCATATGAAACAACAAATGAATGTAAACTTTATTTGATTGACAAATTCATTCAACCACTTCAGTAAAGACAATAGTCCAGTATAACGAAGTAAATTTCTCCGTCATTTTTGGTCTACGCCGGGAATCGAACCCGAGTTCACTTATTCTGGAACAAGTCGCTCTACCAACTCAACTACGCGGACGTTCGTTCACGCTGCTATCTTCCTTTATGTCGTGTGCGTCCTGCGGGGCAGGCATGTCACATCCCCCCCCCAAAGAGGGTCGGGGGCATGGCCCACTGGTCAGCCATGACCATGAATCGTTGCAGGCAGCCATCCGCTGTAGAACGTGCACTTGAGTACTCCCAGTCAATCTGGTGTGTGGAATGCAACGTCACACACATTGATTTTTCGAAGCGCTGGAGAAGAGATTCTCTTATTTTTCCTATCTCGCGGTGTGGAAAGAACATCACACCATTGCAAGATTTTGAACGGCCGGGTCATCCGGAAAGTTCGGGCGCCATTATAACGAAGTGAATTTCTCCGTCACGCCGGGAATCGAACCTGAGTCCACTTATTCCGGAGCAAGTCGCTCTACCAACTGAGCTACGCGGACGTTCGTTCATCCCGCAATCTGCCTTTATGTCGTGTGCGTCCTGCGGGGCAGGCACGTCACACCAGGTACGTTATTTTTTTTTTTTTGACGGAAGGTTTAACGACCACCGTGAGCAACTCAATAGGCTATAAGCAGTCGTGACTTACCCGTCCCTAATTTAGGGTCACTGGTTCCAGGGAAGGGAGGCAGCCAGTGCCGTAAGACAAACACAACATCCATGCTTCACCGGGATTCGAACCCGGACACTTCACAAACGAATCATCATAAGCCAGCGCTTAGACCAATGCGCCACCGGGACAGCCAGGTTCGTGATGAGCATCACGACTGCACCCTTTTTCAGTTGTAGAATGTGTGGCGGAAGTCCACTCATGTCGAGTTTGTGCGAAAAATTCACCTGGATAGCGCACTCTTTCACTCTCATCTTCAGTCACAACTGTGCTTGTAAATGTTGTTGGAATGAGATTCGCGTTGCGAATACTCCTCATTCTCTCTTGTCTCAGACAGTTGAGACCCATTGATCGCTCACGCCTTCCAGTAAGACTCTTACGTTTCCTTTTCTTTTCTTTTTTTATTTCTGCGGGAGAGACATTCTGTTAAGGGTAAGTATGCAATAAAGTACTTACTTACTTTAGGACTGATCATAGAACACCATGCACAGACCAAGTCTGACACTGAACTGAGCGCTTGATGTAGATAAGAGCCGCATGCTTCTCCCGTAGACTTTACATGGGAACTTTGGCGTCCCGCCACGTCCGAACCGTTGCCCCAATCTCAGTTTTCTCTTCGACTGGCACATCTACATGGTAAGACCTTTATTTTGATACCTGAACCATATTTTTAAGTAACTTTGCCGCCCAGCCACGTCCGATCCGTTGCTCCAATCTCAGTTTTCTCTTCGACTGGCACATCTACATGGTAAGACCTTTATTTTGATACCTGAACCATATTTTTAAGTAACTTTGCCGCCCAGCCACGTCCGATCCGTTGCTCCAATCTCAGTTTTCTCTTCGACTGGCACATCTACATGGTAAGACCTTTATTTTGATACCTGAACCATATTTTTAAGTAACTTTGCCGCCCAGCCACGTCCGATCCGTTGCTCCAATCTCAGTTTTCTCTTCGACTGGCACATCTACATGGTAAGACCTTTATTTTGATACCTGAACCATATTTTTAAGTAACTTTGCCGCCCAGCCACGTCCGATCCGTTGCTCCAATCTCAGTTTTCTCTTCGACTGGCACATCTACATGGTAAGACCTTTATTTTGATACCTGAACCATATTTTTAAGTAACTTTGCCGCCCAGCCACGTCCGATCCGTTGCCAATCTCAGTTTTCTCTTCGACTGGCACATTTACATGGTAAGACCTTTATTTTGATACCTGAACCATATTTTTAAGTAACTTTGCCGCCCAGCCACGTCCGAACCGTTGCCCCAATCTCAGTTTTCTCTTCGACTGGCACATCTACATGGTGGTAAGACCTTTATTTTGATACCTGAACCATATTTTTAAGTAACTTTGCCGCCCAGCCACGTCCGATCCGTTGCCAATCTCAGTTTTCTCTTCGACTGGCACATTTACATGGTAAGACCTTTATTTTGATACCTGAACCATATTTTTAAGTAACTTTGCCGCCCAGCCACGTCCGAACCGTTGCCCCAATCTCAGTTTTCTCTTCGACTGGCACATCTACATGGTAAGACCTTTATTTTGATACCTGAACCATATTTTTAAGTAACTTTGCCGCCCAGCCACGTCCGATCCGTTGCTCCAATCTCAGTTTTCTCTTCGACTGGCACATCTACATGGTAAGGCCTTTATTTTGATACCTGAACCATTTTTTAAGTAACTTTGCCGCCCCTCCACGTCCAAACCGTTACTCCAATCTCAGTTTTCTCTTCGACTGGCACATCTACATGGTAAGACCTTTATTTTGATACCTGAACCATACTTTTACGTAACTTTTCCGCCCCGCCACGTCCGATCCGTTGCTCCAATCTCAGTTTTCTCTTCGACTGGCACATCTACATGGTAAGGCCTTTATTTTGATACCTGAACCATTTTTTAAGTAACTTTGCCGCCCCTCCACGTCCAAACCGTTACTCCAATCTCAGTTTTCTCTTCGACTGGCACATCTACATGGTAAGACCTTTATTTTGATACCTGAACCATACTTTTACGTAACTTTTCCGCCCCGCCACGTCCGATCCGTTGCTCCAATCTCAGTTTTCTCTTCGACTGGCACATCTACATGGTAAGGCCTTTATTTTGATACCTGAACCATTTTTAAGTAACTTTGCCGCCCCGCCACGTCCGATCCGTTGCTCCAATCTCAGTTTTCTCTTCGACTGGCACATCTACATGGTAAGACCTTTATTTTGATACCTGAACCATATTTTTACGTAACTTTGCCGCCCCGCCACGTCCAAAACGTTACTCCAATCTCAGTTTTCTCTTCGACTGGCACATCTACATGGTAAGACCTTTATTTTGATACCTCAACCACATTTTTACGTTCTGCTGTTCTCTCAAAATGGGTCTCACAGTAAAAAAAAAAACCTTATAGAATGAAGATATAGATTGCTTATAGCCCATTTAGTTGCTCACTGTGGTCGTTAAACCTTCAATCAAAAAGAAAAAAAGAATATAGATGGCGCAACTCAATATGTACATTCTAAATATTTTCACTAACAATGGTCAAGAGAATGTTTATTTACATCTTTACATAATGGGAAACGTCTTACCTACGTGAATAAACTGGATCGAATGAATATTAAATTATATACATACATCATACAGTCCAACGGCATAACGCAATCAGGTCTTGGAGAGTGTTCGCTGTTCCGATGATAAGAACGTTGATACGAATGCCTGCTGGCGTTGCTTTACGCAACGGTTTGCTCAGAAAAGAGAAGACTTCGGACTTTGGACTATCTCAGTCCCTCCATGCTTCCGCCTTCAACAGTTCGTGAGTCAACCGCATGCGATCGAATGTCAATCGCACGCTTCTCCCATAGACTTTACATGGGAACTTCGCCGCCCCACTTAGCCTGAACCGTTGCCCCAATCTCAGTTTTCTCTTCGACTGGCACATCTACATGGTAAGACCTTTATTTTGATACCTGAACCATATCTTTACGTTCAGCCGTTCTCTCAAAATAGGACTCACAGTAAAAAACCTTATAGAATTAATACATAGATAATATTTTAACTGCTATATTTAAATAGGAAATACCATTCCTTTATCGACAGAGCCCTCAAACAGTAGAACTCCATCAGGTTAAGGTTACCAGTCATACATTCAAATGTTTAGGCAACCAATCATACGTTGTTTCGTGTAAAAATGAAAAAAAGAGATGGGTATCAAGTATATACCTTTTGCTCATGTCCCCTAATGTGTCACCAATGGACTATTAGGTCTTCGGAATGCTAAAAAGAGCGCTTTCTAAACGCAGACCTAAAACAATGATTGGACTATGGAAAGCAGTGGAAGAGAAGTGGAATAAAATACCAGTTTTAAGAAATGCCCTGTTATCTTATAAAAATCTAGATGTAGGTTCATATCCACAGAAAGGGCTATCAGATAGAACATTTAAAAAAGAAATAATTTGATTTTAAACATTAATTATATTGCTGGAAAATCGTTCTAAAAATATGTGAATATCCTCTGTATAAGCTAGGATCTTGCTGAATAATGGCAAGCGATACTGCCTGCATTCGTTACGAATTTCATCAAGGAAAAAGTGCTGCAAAGCATGTGCATCGGTATGTTCTGTTCTGGAGGAGAATATTGTATCGAAAAGCACATGTGAGTTTTGGTTTAGACGGTTTAAAGCTGGTGATTTTGATGGTAGCGATCGAGAACTGAGGAACTGCAAGCATTGCTGGATGAAGATTCATCTCAAACACAAAAAGAACTAGCTGAACAACTGGGAGTAACTCAACAAACCATTTCCAATCGTTTACGCGCAATGAGAAAGATTCAGAATAAAGGAAAATGGGTGCCACATGACCTGAGCCAGAGAAGCAAGGATGAGCATGTCATGAAGTGTTTGAATCTGTTGATAAACAACACAGAAAATCTTTCTTGTGGAAAATCGTTACGAGTGATGAAAGGTGGATATGGTACGACAATCCCAAACGCAAAATCCACTGGGTAGACCCCGGTGAAGCAACGACTTCGACACCGAAACGCAATATTCACTCCAAGAAAGTTCTGCTGTGCATCTGGTGGGATATGAAGGGTGTGCTCTATTATGAACTATTGGAACAGGGTCAAACTCTTATTACTAATCGCTACAAGCAACAATTGCTGCGATTGAACCAGGAAATCTGTCGGAAGCGTCCATTCACGGGCAAAGGATTGCGTCCCGTGAAATTATTGCATTACAACGCTAGGCCGCATGTCTGGAAATCGGTCAAGAAAACGTTACTGACGCTTGGCTGGGAAGTTTTGGAGTACCCGTCGTATAGTCCCGACATAGTCCCTTCAGACTGTCATTTGTTCCGATAGATGCAACATGGTTTGTCTGCTGTACGGTTCCGGACATGTGACGAAGTGCAAAAATGGGTTGACGACTTCATCGCGTCACACGACGAAGTATTCTTCATGGCTGGAATCCGTCAGCTGCCCGACCGATGGCGGAAGATGATAGATAATGACGGCGCATATTTTGATTTGTAAAGGTATTGTTGTTTTCTCTCAAATTACATGTTGCGTTGTCTTAAAACGCTTTAAAACTTATTTGTATACCTAATAGATGTAAATAAGACCTACATCTACCTTGGACAAAAGACATGAAGCAAGGGTCACGTGGAAGAAGAAATTAATAGTCGAATAAAATTTGACTGGAGTGCATTTGGAAGAAACAGTACAATTTTCAGTAGCAATTTACCATTAGTCTTAAAAGAAAAGTGTTTACGCAATGCATCCTTCCAGTTCTTACTTATGGATCAGAGACATGGACCTTAACTACAAAATACATCCGAAGGCTGTAGACAACTGAAAGACGCATGGGGAGGTACATGCTCCGTATAACTGGGAAAGATATGAAGAGTAATACATCGATCAGGAAAATGACAAGGGTGAATAATATCACGATCAATGAAAGACCCTCACGGGGCAATAGAGTGGAAATACTGCTAGGAGAACTGACCACCCTTGGACAACTGAAATACTACTGTAGAATGAATGCCAATGGACTGGGAAAGACCCAGAAGAAGACCACGTGGGAAATTTGTGTAAGAAATTTGATGCCGGAGGGACAGTAGAAGAGAATTGCTCAAGACAGAGTGTTGCGGAAGTGACTTGAGAAGACTTTCATCCAGCAAGCGGATTGAGAATTTTTAATGATGAAGATGATTCAACACAATATTTCTGCCCTTAGAAGGCAGAGCGCAGAGTTGCATGTTTAAGCTAGGCGATTTTCATTTCGCTTGATGTCTCTTTTTTTCTATTAACGGTGTGTAAAAGTTTCCGCTGCCCCCGCTAGTGGGCGCTGTAGAGGTTGAACCAGCCTGCGACTCGTGCTGTCAGTTCGTACATGACGCCAAGCATGGCGGTCGATAAAGTTCATTTGCGGCACTGTTTGTTATTCATGTTTAATTTAGGGAAAAGGGCGAGTGAAGCATGCGGTTCAATATGTCAGGCGTACGACGAAACGGTTATGTGTTGAGCGGACGTGCCGAGAATGGTTTGCCAGGTTTAAGAAAGGTGATCTAAGCTTGGAAGACACGCCACGTGCAGGTCGACCGCAGGAACTCGCAGACGAGGAGCTGGAATCGCTGTTGTAAGAGGATGCCACGCAACTGGCGAAACGTTTGAAAGTGGCTCAATCGATGGTGGTACGGCGTCTACGGGCCTTGGGAAAAATCCAGAAGATTGGTAAATGAGTGCCGCATACTTTAACGGGGCGTAATATTGGTCAACGATTGGACATCTGCATGTCGTTGCTGAAGAGGTTTCAAGGGAAGAATTTCTTGTGGAAGGTTGTCACCGGGGATGAAAAATGGGTCTATTGAGACAACCCCGTACGCAAGCCATCTTAGGTCCACCCATGCCAGCCATCAACATCCACTGCAAAACAGGATACCAACAGGGAAAAGGCGCTGTTGTGTGTGTGGTGGGATATGCATGGAGTGCGTTACTTCGAACTGTTGAAACCGGGAGAAACAATCACTGCACAACGATATAGCGATCAGTTGATGAAACTGAACGCCGCAATCGAGCAAAAAAGCCCATGTAGAGGTTAAAGGACGCCGCCCAGTCATCCTGTTACGCGATAATGCCAGACCACATGTCGGTGCCACCACGAAATCAACCCTTAAACAGCTACACTGGGAGGTTTTACCGCATCCGGCTTACTCCCCGGACATTGCACCCTCAGACTTTCATCTGCTTCGCTCTATGCAACATTCCCTAGCCCAACAGCGGTTCACCATAGTTCCAGAGGCGGAAAATTTCGTCACTGCGTTATTCGGCTCAAAACCCGAGTCCTTCTATCACAGGGCATTCATTTGTTGCCTGAAAAATGGCAGAAGGTCATTGATGCTAACGGCCAATATTTCGTTAAATAGATGTGTACTGGTTTGCTGATAGTTCCTTTCTCCTTAAAACGGCGGAAACTTTTGCATACCCTTAATAGAACGGATGGGAAACTCTTTCTTTCTTTCTCTTTTTCTATGCTATGCATCTTCCCCCCAGCTCTAAAGTAAATTACATGCAACGAATTGAGATGTAACGGAAGCACTGGTGTCTTGGGACAGGCGCCTAATTCGTATCTGATTGGGCGCCCGGCGCTCACCAATTTCGTGCTCGTCTCAACGTTGACGATAGATCGACACCCGGCTGCGAAACGTTTTATGTCTGGGCCATCGGCAAATAAGAGTTTTTGATTGTATGCATCTTTCCGGATAGCAGTAAAGTAAATCCCCTGCATAAAATTTCGATATAACGAAAATGGGTAACGGAAGTAGTCAAAGCATTTGCTGAAATCTGATTTCTGAATGCTGTTCCGTGAAGTGACGCAACAATAGTTAATTTCATTGCAACTCAACAATAATTTTACTAAACTATCGCCGAATATTATTTCATCACGTTTTACATAAACGTAACAGTATCCCATCGCAATCTGCATAAATTACGAGAACCTGATGCTAAATGTGATAAAAGCCTTTACAAAAATGCATTTTTGATGCTATGAAAACTGTGCGTAGTAGCGAAATTTGTCTTCCTCTCGATCCTTCCGGGGGGGGAGTTTCTTGTGATTAACAAGAGCTTTAAAATGATGCATAACACGATGGAGTGTAACCTGTAGATATCTTAGACCAAGAGTTCTCAATCCCCCACACTTGCGATTCAGCTTTTCTCTCTATCTTGAGGTCAGGTTTTATCTTGCGCATGCACAAATGTACTTTCGTAGCTATATTTCATCGGTGTCAGGGTCGTTTCTTACGCTCGTCTAAATCTGAACAATATACAGTATAGTATACGGGGAATGAATAATAAAAAACTTGAAAAATTGATAACGAAAAACAAAGTTTATGCACATATGCGTACGTGTATTTTTCCCACAAAATACGAGCAAAAATATTAGGGGTTCGAGGAACTCACAACAAAATCATTGGGGGTTCAAAAATTGTCTCGAACCCACGAAGTCGGCGCCTATGGGTTGTTCTTATTTCAGTGTAAAAGGGTAGATTAAAAAGGATCATCTGTAAAAACTAAAATAATTATACAGCAATGGGATGGGAGGTTAATTTCCTTCAGGGTAGGCGCCTGCGAAAACTTTTTGCTCTGTTCCTTTTATTGGTTAATGGAGGTCCCATTCACACACTCACACATACCCTTTTGACGTAGGACTTCGTCTAACTCCGCGGATAGTATGGGGCGACTTAAGGCCGAACGCCTGTGAGAAAAAATACAGTAAGTCCCAATTGAAATCATTATAACGTTTAAAATACGTCTGCACACTAATAGTGTTAGCATATTCGTAAACAGCATGGAGTCCATTTCGCGTTCTGCGTAATACACCGTGCGCGCAGCGTCGCTCCCTGTGCGCGGGAGAGATGATGCAATGTTTCTGGGTGTGCTTCCGCGTTTGACTCAGTCTATCTCGGCAACCGTGAGCGCAACGCGACTGTGCGTGGTATCGTTTTAAAGCTCTCGACGAGATCTATTCAAATATACGAAGAACATTTCGCAGTGGTTTGAACTGAACATTTAAAAAATTGTTTTCTTGTGAACCGGTGAACAGTTTTGACAATAACTCGGCTTATCTGGACAACCGTGAGTGCCAAATGACTGTGCGTAGTGTCGTTTTAAAACTCTCGACGAGATCTATTCAAATATATGAAGAGCATATCGCAGTGGTTTAAACTTAGATTTTTTTAAATTGTTTTCGTGTGAACGTGTTAACATTTTCGACAATGCCGCGGAATTCGCAGAATGAACGTAAGCAAAAATGGAGAAAATCAAAACGAGAAGCAAGAGCAAGTGATGAGGAATGTAAGAAGCCCAAGAAGACAGAGCACCACATTGGGTAATTAGTGTATCGATCTGCTTTGTGGTCGCAATGTATCCAGCATTATTTGTAAAAATTATGTGAGCTACTGTTCATATATCATAGACCTGTCTTGGCTATAACAAATTAAATAAATGCTTTGAAACCATACTCGACTAGCTCATTTCAATTCTCCGATATGTAAGTCGTAGTCCTACGTTCCAAACTGATGGCTCAATCAGAACTGAGAGCCTACCTGTATTTTTTTTTTTTTTAGGGGAGAAGGAATTACCGAATTTTGCTCGATCCGAGCTTATAAAAATCGTTTCCCGGTGTCTTCTGAGAGTTCAGTAACAGGAAAGGTATCAAGTCGTATGCATTATTACAATTCATGGTGCTTGAGAGAACTTATATTGTGGGCTTTTACGTGTTAAACTAGTAAATCACAGCTTATCGGCAAAAGGCCGCCCCGGTGGCGCAGTGGTTTAGGCGATGACCTCTGATCATTCGTCCGTAAGGGGTCCGGGTTCGAATCCCGGTGAGACATGGATGTTGTGTTTGTCTTACGGCACTGGCTCTCTCCTTTCCCTGGAACCAGTGACCCTAAATTAGGTACGGGCGACTGCTTATAGCCCATTGAGTTGCTCACGGTGGTCGTTAGACCTCCTATCAAAAAAAAAAAAAAAAGTATCGGCAAAAGGTTTCGTTGCTGATTTACTGCATAGTAAACTTCACTGAAATGTACCTCATTCTTACGCTGTAAGTAGAAAAACAGAAAATTCAGACGTTTGAACCACTTCACGAATAGCTAGCTATTCTTGTGTAATTTCATTTTAATTTATCCACCAGCTCATTTTACCTACCGCTAACTTTCATACGTAATATACTACATTTCTTTTCAGAGAAGCACGTCTCTTTTCAAAACGATAGAGCTTTCCGCAACCTCGGGCCAGCTTCGCAATAAAGAAATTCAGGCGACCTATTTTTTCGATTTTACCGTAAAATTAAATATAGCATTTTGTTCCGGGCGCTTGGACACAGAAAAATCGACAAGTGACGAAGACGTTCTCAAGTTAAAAGCAAGTAGTGAATTCTGATGCAGTGGGTCGACAGGCAAAATACCTCGGTTTTGTAGTTACACGCATTCATTCATTCATCGAAGCGGAGTTCCTGTATGATGTAGTTTATTGAAAATGTGGTTCGTTCCGAAACTTTGGATTCATGCGGAGATTGTTCAAGACATTTCTGATCGACATAGATAAGGCACTTTGAAATCGGCAGAATTAAGCAATAAGAGAGATATAGGTGAGGGGGGACACTTACGCGTTTGGGCTAAATAAATTCAAATTCATTTCTGAATTTAAAAGATCAAATCCGTATTATTACTAAAATAGTGATATAAATTTCAGGAAATACACTCACTTCCAAAAGTGAAGAACGGAGCAGTAAGATGTGAAAAAATGGAAAAGTACTGCTTGGATTGACACGAAATGCGGCAGGAACGTAGGAAATATGTTTATTAATGAATCAAAACAAAGAAATACAGACAGAGATGAAAATAATATTGAATTTTCAGAAATTATAAGATGACATCAAATTGGAGTCATTTACAAAGTGAGTAATAAAGTCACAACAAACAACAAAACCCGACATTAATAGGGTATGTGAGCACCCTCATCTGCATACAAAGTTTACAACGTCTGACCATGCTTTTTATGAATTGATCAACCACCGCAGAGGCCAGTTATCGCCATTCCTCCTGTAGAGCAGTTTCCAAAGCTGTGAGAGTGGTTGGGGGCGGGAGACGTGAACACACAGCACGGCCGAGGGCATCCCAAAGATTTTCAATGGGATTAAGGTCGGGCGAGTACGCCGGCCACTCCATACGCGCAATCCCCTCACTCTCCAGGTAGTCGTCGACGATGGCAGCTCTATGGGGACGCGCATTATCGTCCATTAAAACGAAGGCCTGACCAACTGCTGCAGCGTACAATCGCACAGTGGAGTCTAGGACTTCATCCCGATACCTTACAGCCGTCACAGAACCCCGTCTTTAGATGTGGAGGTCGGTGCGATATCCCAACGAAATTCCTGCCTAGATCATGATGCTTGCACCTCGGAATGCATGATGTTCGGTGATGTTCTGTGGTCGATTGCGTGTGCCTTCTTCCCTCCACACCCGTACACGCTTGTGATCGGGTTGCAGGGCAAATCTGGACTCATCCGTGAACATAACGTTGCCCCAATCATACACAGTCCAATTGACATGTTGGCGACACCACTTTAATCGTGCCCTTCTGGATTGGACGGATAGAGGAACACAAACCTGTGGTACCCGGGCGTACAGTCCCTTCATGTGTAGCCTTCGACGCACAGTAGTGGCAGATATCGTCTTACCAATGGCCGCCGTAACCATAGATGTCGCACGTGTGGACGTCGCTCTTCGATTCCGCTTGGCTACAACAGCAACATAGCGGTCTTCCGCGGGGGTCGTAACCCTTGGGCGACCGGCCACAGGTATGCGGACAACTTTTGGCTGGTTAGAAATTGTTTCCATAAACGTGAAATGACGGAATGATTCACGCCGAAGAAACCAGCAACATCTGTGATTGACTGCCCTGCTTCAATGCGTCCGACGGCACGCCAGCGCTCAGAATCTTCCAATCGTCTTTTGGAAGCCATAAAATCAAGTCTGTCTTCAAAACAAATCCTCCGACAGTTCTCAACACCTTGTAGCAGCACTTGCATGCAACTCCTGTACCCCTTCAGAGTGATGGCTTCTTATACGACTGCCTGTTTTGCATATTTCTCGGAAAGACACCGTGATTTGCTGTTACCTACCACATTTGCATACTTCCATCTACCGCTGCGGCGAATTGCAGCCTCTCCTATTCCGATTGGCTTCCGAAAATTAACTTCTCCCTCTGCGTGCTTAACTTTTGGAAGTGAGTGTACCATTAACGTATATTTACACTTCCAATATTTATTAAAAGAGATGCTGAGAAATACAGATTAAGACGAGCTGATGCAATTAGTAGAGATCAATGGAGGTATCATAAACAATGAAATATACTGTTTACCGAATATTATATCAATATAAACACTCAGATCCGTCTGTCTCTCTGGAAAGCTTGACGTCACAGCAACGGCATTGTTACGCCATCACTTATTGATAAATTCGTGTGTGCTCTCGCGATTTGAAAATGATTGCCTGCTATATAATAGCACGTGATAACTTTTAGATGTCAAGGTGATCGCGTGCTAATTTAAAAACATTGGATCATCATTGACTCGAGTTCTATTTATCCGATCTACAAAATTCGAATTAAAATCTTAATATCACGGCAAGTGACGTTTGTATATTAATTTAATTTAGCACAATTTGAATATTAATTTGTACGCTTTAATTATGTTTTAATTTAACTAACTTTCCGAGTTTAGTGCTGATTATATCACACATTTTGCAAAATATCGATCTATCTAAACTCTCTAACCTACAATAAAAACTGAAATCTCGAGATGTCAAAGTGAGCAAGATCCCAGTAGCACATTGTCGAAAATTTACATAGTTCCAATTTGTAATACCAGATGTTGCATTATTTTGTAGAAAAAGCTTCGGTATAGGTTTCAAACTAACCGTCGAATAGGACAGTCTAACACAAGCCGTGAAGGGAAAAACAAGTGTGCCGGAGGAAAGGTAATTTAATGCGAAAAATCAAAGTAAACGTTATTAAGGTAAGTTTACACGAAAACAACTTTACGAGTTCAGTGCTGATTATATTACACATTTTCCAAAATATCGATCTAAATGCTCTAACCTACAATTGTTAAACAACAAATAGTTTACACAGAATGTTATTTATCGCGAGGTCTTTTGAAAAACGCAAATAAATAGCATATAATTTCTAGTTCTAACATGAAAGAGTGTTTACTATATTTTCTTACAGAAATCCGACGTCTATTTGATTTGTTTTCAATCTGGTTCAATTAAAAATTTCACTGTGTCATAGGACGGGCAACATCCCCTATATATTATTAATATTTATTTAAAGCTTAAAAACAACGGTCCTAGGACGGGATATACGCTAGTTACCAAATAATATTCTACATCCCTATTACAGAATGTTGAAAATAATGAATTTCAGCACTTCTTTTGAAGAAAAAAGGACGTACCCATGTTATTACTGTGTATGTCCGTCAGCCTGTCTGTGAACGCCATATCTTTGCATCGATTAGTGCAATTTGAAAATTTATTTCTGCATTGGGAAGCCTGAATTGTGAGAACGATGATCCTTGCATTTTGGTGTTTTTCCGATGCATAACTTCACCGCTACCGTTAATTCGGAGGCTATAGAATTAAAAATATATTTTATTCCATATCATTGCTTATAAAATCCGATAGAAACAATCCATATATTAATTCTATAAGGTTTTTTACTGTGAGTCCTATTTTGAGAGAACGGCTGAACGTAAAGATACGTTTGAGGTATCAAAATAAAGGTCTTACCATGTAGATGTGCCAGTCGAAGAGAAAAATGAGATTGGGGCAACGGTTCGGGCGTTGTGGGGCGGCAAATTTCCCATGTACCGTCTATGGGAGAAACGTGCGGTTGACATTCGATCGTCTACGGTTGACTCACGCGCTGTTGAAGGCGGAGGCATGGAGGGACTGAGATAGCCCAAAGACCGAAGTCTCTTTTCTGAGTGAACCGTTTCGCAAAGCAACGCTAGCCGGCAGTTGTATCAAAGTTCTTTTCATCGGAACAGCGAACACTCTCGAAGACCTGATTGCGTTGTGCCGTTGGACTGTGTGATGTATATATTCAATATAACATTCATTCGATCCAGTTTATTCACGTAGGTAAGACGTTTCCCATTATGTAAAGATGTAAATAAACATTCCGTTGACCATTGTTAGTGTAAATATTACGGGCGACTGCTTATAGCCCATTGAGTTGCTCATAGTGGTCGTTAAACCTTCAGTCAAAAAACAAAAACAAAATCACGAACCTGGATTATTGTCTTTACTGAAGTGGTTGAATGAATTTGTGAATCAAATAAAGTTTACATTTGTTGTTTCATATGAGTTTATTCTTTTCAAAAAAAAAAAAAAAACTAACCGTCGATTCCGACGGGTGAAGAGTATTCGCAACGCGAATCTCATTCAAATAACATTTACAAACACAGTTGTGGCTGAAGATGAGAGTGAAAGAGGGCGCTATCCAGTTGAATTTTTGCACACGATCGACATGAGTGGACTTCTGCCTCACATTTTACGACTGAAAAAGAGTGCAGTCGTGATGCTCAGCACGAACCTGGCCGCCCTGGTGGCGCAGCGGTCTAAGCGCTGGCTTATGATGATTCGTTCGTGAAGCCCTGGTGAAGCATGGATGTTGTGTTTGTCTTACGGCACTGGCTGTCTCCCTTCCCTAGAACCAGTGACACTAAATTAGGGACGGGCGGCTGCTTATAGCCCATTGAGTTGCTCAAGGTGGGATTTTTTTTTTTTTTTTTTTTTTTTGACCTTCAGTCAAAAAAAAATCACGAACCTCGACTATTATTTTTACTGAAGTGTTTGTAAAGTTTACATTTGTTGTTTCATATGAGTTTATTCTCTCCAAAAAAAAAAAAAAAAAAAAAAACTAACCGTCGATTCGGACGGGTTTCGTCTAGTTATATTTTACTTCTATACCATTTATAACGAAGATTGCTTTACGTACGAGTTCTTCGAATGATTTATAGTTTTCCTGATAAGAGCGTGAACACATATTGCCTTTTCCCTGATAACACTGGTTCTGAAAGTCCCATTTGAAAGATTATATTTGCGTCGGACAGAAGTCTTGAGGACAAATTTTGTAATTGCTATTTCTTCGGTAAGAACAGTTTTAACGCTTAGGGGCGTAAGTGCGTATTTCTATTTCCGATATACACTGAAGTGACAAGAGTCATGGGATAGCAGTATGCAAATTTTTAACTGGCGCTGCCGTCGTATGAAGGCTTCGACTCATGCCACGATTTTTGTCAGTTGCGAGGTGTAATCTCGTGAATCAGGCTGAACAACCGTCAGTAGGATTATGGCAAGCCCACTTGAATTATCGGAGTTAGAACGAGGCATAGAAGTGAGAGCCAGACGCATAGGACAGGCAATTTTCGAAGTTGTGCGAACATTCAACATTCCTCGATCAACAGTGTCACGTGTGTACCGAGAATAACCTCGTGGAAGGCATTACCACCCACCGTGGACAGAGCAGTGGCCGACCACGGGTGCTAAATGACCGTGACCAGCGGGGTCTGGCCAGGATTGTCCATGCTAACAGACGGGCGACACTGGCTCAAATAACATCCACATTCAATGCAGGAGGTACCACAGACATATCCATCAGGTCAGTGTAGCGTAATTCAGCGTCCATGGGCTATGGGAGCAGAAGACCCACCAGAGCGCCTTTCTGAACACCACAGCATCGGACACAGCGTCTCACTTGGGCTCATGAACACGGTAATTGGATCCTGAAAGACTGACAATATGTGCCGTGGTCCAATGAGTCACGCTACCAGTTGTTACGAGCTGATGGTAAGCTTCAGGTGTGGTGCAGACCCCACGAGGCCATGGACCCAAGCTGTCAACAAGGCACTGTGTAAGCCGGTGGTGGTTCCATTCATGTGTGGAGTATCTTCATGTGGCACCTTGGGCTCGTGAACACGATAATTGGATCCTGAAAGACTGGCAATATGTACCGTGGTCCAATGAGTCACGCTAACAGTTGTTACGAGCTGATGGTAAGCTTCAGGTGTGGCGCAGACCCCACGAGGCCATGGACCCAAGCTGTCAACAAGGCACTGTGTAAGCCTGCGGTGGTTCCATACATGTGTGGAGTATCTTCATGTGGCACCTTGGACTCGTGAACACGATAATTGGATCCTGAAAGACTGGCAATATGTACCGTGGTCCAATGAGTCACGCTAACAGTTGTTACGAGCTGATGGTAAGCTTCAGGTGTGGCGCAGACCCCACGAGGCCATGGACCCAAGCTGTCAACAAGGCACTGTGTAAGCCGGTGGTGGTTCCATTCATGTGTGGAGTATCTTCATGTGGCACCTTGGGCTCGTGAACACGATAATTGGATCCTGAAAGACTGGCAATATGTGCCGTGGTCCAATGAGTCACGCTAGCAGTTGTTACGAGCTGATGGTAAGCTTCAGGTGTGGCGCAGACCCCACAAGGCCATGGATCCAAGCTGTCAACAAGGCACTGTGTAAGCCTGCGGTGGTTCCATACATGTGTGGAGTATCTTTATGTGGCACCTTGGACTCGTGAACACGATAATTGGATCCCGGAAGACTGGCAACATGTGCCGTGGTCCGATGAGTCACGCTACCAGTTGGTACGAGCTGATGGTAAGCTTCAGGTGTGGCGCAGACCCCACGAGACCATGTACACAAGCTGTCAACAAGGCACTGTGTAAGCCAATGGTGGTTCCATAGATATGTGGAGTATCTTTACGTGGCACCTTGGGCTCGTGAACACGATAATTGGATCTTGGAAGACTGGCAACGTGTGCCGTGGTCCTATGAGTTACGTTACCAGTTGTTACGAGCTGATGGTAAGCTTCAGGTGCGGCGTAGACCCCACGAGGCCATGGACCCAAACTGTCAACAAGGCACTGTGTACGACGGTGGTGGTTCCATACATGTGTGGAGTATCTTTATGTGGCACGGTTTGGGTCCTCTGGTCCTCGTAAACGCCTCATTAACCGGTAATTCCTTTGTTGCTCTTCTGGGTGACCATTTGCAGCCCTTCATGGACTTCATGTAAACCAACAACAAGGCGATTTTCCAGGCGGACAATGCACCATGTCATCGGCCCATGTTATCCAAAATTGGTTCGAGGAGCATTCTGGACAGTTCCGACGGATGGTGTGGCCACCACGTTTCCCCTACATGAACCCAATAGAGCGCCCATGGGACGTGTTGGAAAGATCCATTCGCACCGAAGATCCTGCACCTAAAAATACCAGGGAACTGTGCGAGGCTATTCACACGGCATGGCTCAACATCTCTCCAGAAGTCTTCCGGCCACTTGTGGAATCGATGCCACGTCGAGTTGCTGCACTTCGCCGGGCTAGAGGAGGTCCTACACGATACTAAGTACGTGCCCCATGACTTTTGGCAATTCAGTGTATTTGCAGCAGTATCTTCGCTTTTAAAACCTCGATTAAAAAAATATTTTCGGTAAAATACTACTCACGAAAGAAACCTTTTTGGGCATATTTCCTCCTCATAATGATGTGCAGCTTTTCCGCTAGGAGGCGTAGATATGTATCTTATTTTTCTCGAATATCTCTTCTATTCGAAAAATCCCCCTCCCACCTTTTTGTTTTTTGTAGGACAGAGTTCGTGGTGGAGCATATTTCGCGTGTAATTTCCAATTTTTCTTAATTGCCACTATCAGGGGTAAGCACATATTTCTGTTTGCATCGTATGTGCAGCCGTATCTGTGCGGCTAAAAAAAAAATAAAGTTTGAAAAAACGCCTTTTCGGCCAGACACCGCTCACCAAGAAAACCTTTTATGCGCATTTCTTTAACGATACACACACAATTTACTCGCTAGCGAGCGCAAATGTAAAATATACTTCTCTCAATATATCTGCTTCTAAAAGTGCGATTTTAAAAATTCCTTTAACATTAGTCACTTCGAGTAAGATTTTGCATATACTCTTGGATTTTTACAGTGCATACTTCTGACGCTATGTGGCGTTAGCGTATGTTTGTGTTTGCATCTATACCTCGGCTTCTAAAAATCGCATTGAAAAATCTGCACTCGACATGGTCATCGGTTGTTGCAGCTCATTTGTAACGTGGTCTGATAAGTGGTGAATTCGAAGATGACTCTCGACACACCAGTGTTCAATTTTGCAGTGATTTGCAGGATTACGGCCCTCCTGTTGGCTTGCACGTTTCTCGACAATATCCTTTGCAAGGTAAATGAAAAAGGTTTTTAAAAACCAGCAACATAAGAGCTCGATTACAAGTTTGTCTGAGTAAAGTGTTTGCTCAGACGGACTTGTGCTCCAGCTCATATGCTGCTGGTTGTGAAAAAAACTCTGTGACGCACTACAGAGGTAAAGCACGTGTCAAGACGACAAATCTGCAGAGATACATTCCATCTGTGTAGCCTAGTTGGGAGAGCAACTTACTCCGGAGTGAGGGAGTTCGATCTCCGTCACGGACAAACTTGTATTTTCACACCTCGCACAAATTAATTCGCACATAAATAAATTTTTTTCCGCCTAATCATCAGCAAATATAAGTAGCATAATAAAATTTTGATGAGAAATTTGATAAGGATATCTGGCTACCAGATACATTTTGAAGTGGAAAACATTTAACTAGCACCCAAATCCAGATTATTTTAAACACGAAAGTTGATACTGATTGTTTTAAACAATAAGTTATACACTAGTGTTCAAAACCTGAGAACGAACACTATTTCGAAAGGTTACAACCACAAAATCTGACGCAACAGTTTGTAATGTGCATAACTGGAGACCTTCAGTAGAAAGCCGGTGCACATGCAAAATGTCGAATCGTGCGCACAGGGTTGACGTGGTATCACTTAAACGGATCAAGATAAAAGGGCGCGGCAGGCGATATGTGTTGGAAGGAAAATCTAGACGTGACGGCATAAAGGTACGAACGTGTTATTCACGTTGTGTCTCAAATACATCATCTGGATAATTTCACGCGGGGAAGAATTATCAGGAAGCTTGAAGAAGGGTGCCGAGAAAGTGATGTTGCCAGCGTGTTTGGAATCTTCCATGGTGTGGTATCCAATCATGTTGCATGGAATCTTCCATGGTGTGGTATCCAGTGATGTTGCCAGCGTGTTTGGAATCTTCCATGGTGTGGTATTCCATGGTGTGGTAGCGTTTCAAATCAATGGAATGTGTTTCAGACGCATGCTAGAAAGTCGCCTTTGCTCTACTACAACGCATAGAGACAGATTTTTAGTTGGGACAGCAAAACGTAATCGTCGCTCCACGGCCGGTCAGCTTGCAAGTCGTCTACATTCCAGCTCACATATTCCGATAAACTGTGGCAAGACGTCTGCGAGATACAGGGCTGTATGCCCGAAAGCCTGTACTCTACGTCCCTCAATCCAAAGCTCAACGTAGCGCACGGTTTCAGTAATGTCGTATCCACAGAATGTGGGCACGTCATCAATGGGCCAATGTATTCTTCACAGATGAGTCCTTTCAGGCTGTCCTCAGATTCTAGACGTTAGTTGATCTGGCGTGAAAGTGGTACTGCATACTAGAGCTGAGTTCGGGCTCAATTTTCGGAGCCCGAGCCCGTGGTATATGACACGAGCCCACCCGAGCCCGAATTTTATGTCACAAGAGAGGGGCCGGGCCCGAACGAACCCGAAAAGTTGCAAACCTGTTCATCACGACAAAACGGCGATACAACAAAAGGACGCACGGAAAAAGGGCGATACGACAAAAGGGCGATACGACAAAAGGGCGCACGACAAAAGAGCGAAGCGACAAAAGGGCGAATCCACGGCATGATATTTTTCTACTTCAACTTCAAGATTTCTAAAAGGTATTATTTCCAACAACGGCACCGGGGTCCCTTTGAGCAAATTACATATTTCTTTGTGTATTCAAATCTTAACTGAAATCAGACGTCTCATCCTATATAGAAGGCTTCTAAACGATGTTATTTCCAAATAGTCCCCGGGGCCCTTTGAGTAAATTCAGCATTTCTTTGTGTATTCAAGTAATCCCAGCTGAAATCAGGCGTGTTATCTTTTGTACTCTTAAGTGAAATCTACATAGAAGGCTTTTAAAAAAAAAAATTCCAAAATGGCTACGGAACCCTTTTCTGAAATTGCCTTCTTTGTACATTCAAAGCGAAATTTTACGCCTGCATGGAAATTTTTTTGTGCTTCAACTGCAACCTGCAGAAATGGCCTAAGCGATATTTCCAAAAGGACCCCCGGAAACTTTATTTTGTTTTCTTTCTTGTTTTTATGAAAAAGATTTTCTTCAGAGCAAGAAATTCTTAGTGGTTCAACCCTTCCCTGGACACGGTTTGAGCTACTTAGGATTGTCGAGGGAAAAAATAAAAACAGTTATTACACCAGGCCCCGACTATTAGTCTTTTTGCCTTGTTAGGATGCCATTTTGACCTAGTGTTAGTTATTTAACCGTAATCTGAATTCTAGACAAAATTTCATATATTTCGTAAAAGCTGTACTAAGGTACGGAAATTTGTTTCCTGAAATTAAAGTACAATTCTCGCTTGGCTTACATAGAACACCCCGCCCCCTCCATTAAACTTTAGTGGCCAGTTGCCCTAAACTCGTATGAACCATCCTGAAAATTAGAAGTGCTGAAAACAGACTTCAGTTGCTTTGTAATGTACTCAAAAGACAAAACGGTTAGGGTAACTGGGTATTTTTGAGATAGATAATTTTTATGCTACACAGTAATAAATATAGAGAGGTTTCACGGTTATATATGCCTTCTTATTGCATACACTTTTCTGTGTTTCAACTACAAACTTTTCTAGAGGATCTTAGGATGCATTTGGAGTACAAAAAATGTCACGTCTGATTTCAGTTAGGATTTGAGCACACAAAGAAATAAGCAATTTACTCAAAGGGTCCCTGGGGCCTTTTTTTTTTTTTTTTTTTTTTACGCTTTCCAACTGTAGGTTGAAGAAGCGTATGTGCTCCAGCTATGCTCGTCTGTCCGTCAGCACGATAACTCGCGTAAAAATGATTCGATGTCGATGAAATTTTAGTATGTTTTAGGCGACCACCTGGGTACGAACCCTATTGAAAATGGGCGAAATAGGGTCAAAGGTCAGGACATAGGAGCGTAATCCATTCCGTCACCCTTATGCGTTATAACTTACGTAAAAATTCTTCGATTGAGACAAAACTTTATCATGTCGTTTCGGAAGTATACTTTACCGGTTCTGTTGAATATCGTCTAAATGAGGTCAAAGGTCAGGTCATAGGAGCGAGATTTATTCTACAGCCATTATCCTCATAACTTGAGTAATGATTTCTAGTATGTTGCAAAGCGTATCATAATCAATGCATTGCATGATTTTACTAACTTGTTTAAAATAACATCGTTTAGAAATCCTTCTGCATATGTTGAATCTCAGTACAATGTCACGTCTGCGCTCAACTGGGATTTGAATACACAAAGAAATAAGCAATTTGCTTGAAGTCCTCACGGGCGATTTTGGAAATAATATCTTTTTGACAGCACTCTCTATAGGTTATTGAAGCACAGAAAAGTTAACATTTGCTTTCAGTTGGAATTTGAATATACAATGAAATAAACAACTTGGAAATTTATATCTTCTTAACGTTTCTTGCAAATTGGTTAAATAGTTCTCCTATTTTAGTGAATCGTTAGTCTGGTAGTCGTGCGCTCTTCTGTCACAGCGCACTTTTGTCGTATCGCTCTTTTGTCGCATCGCTCTTTTGTCGTGCGCCCTTTTGTCGTGTAATCATCATGGTGTGGGGCGACTGATCAAGATTAACGGACGCACCGAGCTACAGGTGCTGGAAAATGGGACTATGACGGGCGAACGATCTTGCAACGAAGTTTTGCGTCATGTTCGATTATTCTGTACTACTGTAGGCTAATACTTTCTGTTCATGGATGACAACGCGACACCTCATCGTACGAGCGCAGTGCAGACACTTCTGGAGACGAGGATATTCATCGCATCGACCGGCTAGCACGCTCCCCAGACTTCAAGCTGATCGAACACGTCTGTGACGCAATGGGGAAACGTATTCGTGCTGGATACCCCTCCAGAAAACAAGTAGCTCCTCATAAGTGATCTCAGGGAGGAATGGGCCAATTTTCCTCAGGAACTTCTGGATCATTGGTGCCCTACATGCCACGACGTTGTGAGAGCTGCATCGTATTTCGGGGTTGACATATTCCATACTGAAATGCCTCTCCTTCTGGTTATTGGTGAGTACTGTACATACATTCTCCAACTATGTCCTTCGGTGTTGGAAACCCCCTCCAGAAAACAAGCTGCTCCTCATAAGTGATTTGAGGGAGGAATGGGCCAATTCAATTCATTTATTTTGCTGAGCCAAAAACCAGTATTACATAAAATATCAACTGAAACAAAGCGCAGCAAGAAAGCAGGGGCGAAAAGGCCAGCAAGGCCTGACAGGGTCATATGCTCCCTAGACACATTTTTCATTGAGGCTACTAATTGAGGTTACAAACAAGTCAGTCAAACAGAAGTCATCGATCTTTCCACGTTTATAAGTGAGTCACGGAAAAATTATCATCGGCCTCCACCGGGAATCAAACCCAGGGAATTCCAGTTGCGCGCCGGACATGCTACCACTGCACCACAGCGGCCTCGAATTCTCCTGACTCACATACGACTAACTGCCAAACCACATGGCAGATTGCTTCTTGGAGCCCCGCACAATGCTGGGGATTCACCAAAGTTGGAAAGCAGCAACTGATGAAATAACTAGGAGGCGAATGGATAATTACTGCCATGTGGTTTGGCAATTAGTCGTATGTGAGTCTGGAGAATTCGAGGCCGCTGTGGTGCAGTTATAGCATGTCCGGCGCGTAACTGAAAGACCCTGGGGTTGATTCCCGGTGGCGGCAGATGATAATTTTTCCGTGACTCACTTATAAACGTGGAAAGAGCGATGACTTCTGTTTGATGTTCCTAAGCCACATCAATTGTCTGTATTAATTATTCATTCGCCTCCTAGTTATTTGTTCAGTTGCTGCTTTCCAACTTTGGCGAATCCCCAGCATTGTGTGGGGCTCCAAGAAGCAACCTGCCATGTGATTTGGCAGTTAGTCGTATGTGAGTCTGGAGAATTCGAGGCCGCTGTGGTGCAGTGGTAGCATGTCCGGCGCGTAACTGGAAGATCCTGGTTTCGATTCCCGGTGGAGGCCGATGAGAATTTTTCCGTGACACACTTATAAACGTGGAAAGAGCGATGACTTCTGTATGATGTTCCTAATCTACGTCAATTATGGGTATTAAACAGGTCAGTGTTTCAGAGAAGAAAAACAAGCAAGATGACACCGAATTTTCGGGTGCAATAAGCACGTCTTTTGAATCCGTTCTGACGCAAATTAAATTTATCAAAGCTATTCAAAGTCAATGGAACTGGTATGGAAAACAATAGATCTGACGAAAGAAAAAAGATTTTCAATCGGGTTTTTAATCCCTCATATATTGCTGTATCCAATTGGATTCCAAGGGACAGGAAAAGACCCAGAAGAAGACCACATGGAAGATGGGTGGATGAAATTCGAAAGTATGCGGGAGTGACATGGAGGAGACTGGCACAAGACAGACCGTTGTGGAAGAAACTTAGGGAGACCTTCGTCCAGCAGTGGATTGATAATGGTTGACAATGATGATGATGATGATGATATTGCTGTAAACGGAATCGTGAGCTTACGAACTCTTAGAAACAGAGATATCGACAAAAATAAGATGTTACTTTACGTCCCCTGGTGGGAAAACCATGCATTATTTTAGGAAGAAAGTATTCTCAAAAGGTGTATCCATATAAGCGATATCGGTCGAAGAAAAAAAAATTAGTCGAGTTTTCAGGAGCCCAATTTTTGCAACAAATACTTCAGAAGCAGAAATTAACACTTATGACCCCTGGTTGCTAAACCATTCTTTACCAAACATTTGAAATTATGTGAAAAATATTTTCCATCAGGTCTTGTATGCGATACAGGTAGAATTTTTCAAATCAGATCTTTAGGAGCAGAAATAACGCAGAAAACGCAATTTACCTTCGTGCACCCTAGCGGAAAGTCTATGATTTACTTGAAAATTTTGAATTTATAGGAAAAACATTTCGCATCGGAAACACTATCCAACAAAGAAGGAATTTTTCAAATCGTACTCTTAGAAGTAGAGATATTGACAAAAATAAGATATACATCTACGCCCCCTGGCGTAGAAACCATGCATTTTTTCAAGGAGAAAATTTTTCTAAGTGGTGTGTCGACATGAGGAAGAGTATCGGTCAGCAAACGACTTTTTTCAATCGAGATTTTAGAAGCTCATATTTTGCTACAAATACAACAGAAGCGGAAATTAAGACTTACGCCACCTGGTGGCCAAACCATTTCTTACAAAAATTAGAAAATATGTGCAAACGATTTCCCATCAGGAGCTGTATGCGGTGCAGAAAGAATTTTTCAAATCGGAGGTTTAGAAGCAGAGATACATTGGGAAACGCAATTTACATTTACGCCTCCTAGAGGAAAGTCTATGAATTACTTGAAATTTTTGAAATTATATGAACCACATGTCACACTAGAAACACTATCCAACAAAGAAGGAATTTTTTTAAATCGGACTTCTAGAAGTAGAGATATTGACAAAAATATGATATACATCTACGCCCCCTGGCGTAGAAACCATGCACTATTTTAGGAAGAAAATATTTCTAAAAGGTGTGTTGACATGAGTAGTATCGGTCAACAAACGACGTTTTTTTCAATCGAGAATTTAGAACATCATATTTTACTGCAAATACAACAGAAGCGGAAATTAAGATTTGCGCCCCCTGGTGGCCAAACTATTTTTTACAAAAATTAGAAATTGTGTGCAAACGATTTCCCATCAGGAGCTGTATCCGGTGCAGAAAGAATTTTACAAAACGGAGATTTAGAAGCAGCGATATAGGGGGAAACGCAATTTACCGCTACGCCCCCTAGCGGGAAGTCTATGAATTACTTGAAAATTTTGAAATTACATGTAAAACATGTCACACGGAAAACACTATCCAACAAAGAAGGAATTTTTCAAATCGGACTTCTAGAAGTAGAGATATTGACAAAAATAAGATGTACATCTATGCCCCCGGCGGAGAAATTGTGTAATATTTTAAGAAGAAAATATTCCGAATAGGTTCATCGATGTGAGTGGCATCAGTCCACGAAAGAATTTTTTCAATCGATATTTTAGAAGCTCCGATTTTATGGCAAATACATCAGAAGCAAAAATTAACACTTACGCCCCCTGGTGGCCAAAGTATTCTTTACCAAAAGATTTTCCATCAGGAGATGTATCCGCTGAAGAAAAAATTTCAAATCGGACTTTTAGAAGAAGAGTTATCGAGGAAAAGGTAATTTACTTTTACGCCCCTAGCGGAAAATCTATGCGTAATTTGAAAAAGTAGCTATATCTAAAATACTCTTCGATATAAATGGAATCGAAAGATAATTTTTTTTTCAATCGGATGTTTAGAAGCAAATATGTGGAATAAAACGTATTTTTGAATTCGACATCATCTGCATTTACGCCCTCTACCGGCGAAATTGTACATCGTAAAAAAAAAACGAAATGGGGGATCATCATTTGCATATTTCAAGCTTCCCAATGCAAAAAGAATTTTTCAAATCGGATTAATAGTTGCAGATATATCGTGGGTACAGACGGACGGACGGACAAACCGATAACAGAAGCAGCAGAAGCACGATTTTTTTACAAAAGACGTGCTAAAAAAGGTAATGATGATATATAAAAAAAGTATAAGTCGTAGTAATAGTCATAGTCTCCCTCCACTGCAATCATCAATTTTAGGAGCAGCAATTCATTATGAAGTTTTTTTTTGAAAAAGATTAAAGTTATTTTAAGAAGTCAGTTCCGTCGATAATGAGTTCCAGTAGTGTGGGCCAATGTAATTTATACTTTGCTTCATGGTCTCCGTCTTCGGATGAACAGGCCGAACATGTGATTTAGTGCGTGTGTCATGTGAGTGTATCTGTGGTACAATTTGTATGATGTCAGTGTGAAAATTATTCTTAATTCGCCTGAACATAATTTTCCCAATATTAAAGTAATCTAGTTGGTTAATCTATAACGAAGTAAATTTCTCCGTCAATTTTATCCGCGTCGGGATTTGAACCCGGGTCCACTCATTCCGGAATAAGTTGCTCTACCAATTAAGCTACGCGGACATTGATTCTAATTGCTATCTGCCTTTATGTCGTGTGCGTCCTTCTGGCAGGTACGTCACATCTCCTGGTACGTTACATCATCTCCCCCTTCTTTTTCTTTCGAAGTGCTGCTCACATTTTTCCTATCTCGCGGTGTGGAAATAACATCACACCAATGCGAGATTTTGAACGGTCGGGTCATCCGGATAGTTCGGGCGCCATTATAACGAAGTGAATTTCTCCATCATTTTTATCCGCGCCGGGGTTCGAACCCGGGTCCCCTCATTCCGGAATAAGTTGCTCTACCAATTAAGCTACGCGGACGATTATTCTGATTCCTATCTGCCTTTATGTCGTGTGCGTCCTTCTGGCAGGTACGTCACATCTCCTGGTACGTTACATCATCTCCCCCTTTTTTTTTTTTTTTTTTTTTTTTTTTTTTTGCGAAGTGCTGGAGAAAGGATTCTCTTATTTTTCCTATCTCGCGGTGTGGAAATAACATCACACCAATGCGAGATTTTGAACGGTCGGGTCATCCGGATAGTTCGGGCGCCATTATAACGAAGTGAATTTCTCCGTCATTTTTATCCGCGCCGGGGTTCGAACCCGGGTCCACTCATTCCGGAATAAGTTGCTCTACCAATTAAGCTACGCGGACATTGATTCTAATTGCTATCTGCCTTTATGTCCTGTGCGTCCTTCTGGCAGGTACGTCACATCTCCTGGTACGTTACAAATCGTAAGAATGTTGTATTTGCTTTTGGAAAACTCTTGTGTTATTATATAGTGATAGTTGTGTATTTCTATCAAATTTTAGGTCAATTAATGTTATATATTTGTTTTGAAGAATTTGAAGTTTTTTTTTTAAATTGTATTTAGTCGTCTGTCCCCACGATAAGATAGCATAATAAATATGAGTCTGAAACATGGTATAATATAATTGAATTAGTGTTTTATAGGAAAGGTTTCTGAATACCGAGCTGATAACTCCAATGTTTTTAGAGAGCTTGAGAAGAAGAGAGTACACATGTTGGTTCCACTTAAGGTCCCTATTTAAAGTAATTCCCAAGTAAAGTAAGAAATTAACCTCTTTTATATTTGTACCATTAATAGTTAATGTGTTAGAACGGAGTTGTGAAATATTTTGTTTTGAGAAGATTAAAGATTTTGTTTTGGTAGTATTTATTATTAGTTCATTGGAATTTAGCCAATCTGAGATATTATTTAGTTGAGTATTGATATTCAAAATAGTGTCAGTCGTTAAATTAAATGAGGGGAGGATGGTTATATATCCCCATTTCGCATAGTCCGTCCTTAGGTTTTTGACATCAGTGTATGGTCATTTTAGAATTTAAAAATGTTCGTATCTTATTACAAAAAATGCACTTTTAGAAACTACATTGTATCGAATTGTACATTTGGGCTACAGCTAATTTTTTCAAAAATCAAATATTACCTTCTAAATGTTCTGACTGTCTAAGGGTGATATTTTTAAATTTTAGCTAGTAGTATATGGAACTGGCACAAGACAGACCGTTGTGGAGGAAACTTGGGGAGACCTTCGTCCAGCAGTGGATTGATAATGGTTGCCAATGATGATGATATGGAACGTTGAGGCAGGATGAATTATTTCACAGTCATAGTCGCAAGATCTGGCAGCAGCAAATCCGGTTTGCTCCAGTTTTCCTTGTCTTGAGGCCCCAAATCCCTAAAATTTAAGGTCTCTCATCTTATTTTTATTACACAGTTTTGTGAGGCTACATCCATTATTTCAAAATGCAATTACTGATCTTTCACAGACATTTAATCTTTCTTTTCGAAGTTTCGCAACCTTTTAATCAACCTTTCCTTTCCGCCAGAGGGCTGTTATAAAAAAAAATAGAAACTGCACAACAAACATAACAAAAAAGGTCCTCCATTTTGTTATTTCCTGTCTCTCCCATCGGCGGACAGCAAATGAAGCGATGAAGAAAATAAGAAATACAAGTGAAATGTGAATTAAGAATTGCAACACAGAGGTACATTCATGGTCAGAGTTTTAAAAATGGGAATCAATGACCGGGTAAAGATTGCATTGCACCAGACTGGGCTCAAGGCAAGCAGTTTAACACCCTCAATATGCATGAGCAAAAAAGTGCCAGAAAAAGTCCTCGAAATCGGTTACAGTTCTACTTTCTCCCGTAACCTCGGTCAATAAACCCCACGCCACGATAACACAATATTTCTTTCTCTGCTAAGAGTTGAAAGCGAACGTTGTAACTGCATCGCTCCAGTTATTGGGTCAAAGAGCAGTTTTGTGCCATCGCATCGACCTTCACCCAGTTCAGGCCCCGGGGAATCAGTACAATGCACTCTAACTAGGTCACAGTGTTCTCACACATGTTAATGACAGACGCATTCGATTTCTCAACTGCATCTCTTTCCCTCCAGAATTCAGAAACAAGATAAACACAAGTGTTGTCTTATGAGCGGCATAAATATCCCAAAGCTTCGTGTAAGCTTTCCCATTGGCTATGTTTGGGTGCTGAAGTCTTAACTTTGTGCATTAGGGCGTTACGTAACAGATTAACTGACTGCTCCTTTTCTTAGAATAGCATAGGAAACATCTTGAAGAGAGAAAACTATTTCTGTGCCAGACACCGATAAAAATTCGCAATGAAAAACGAAAAAGCTATTCAGAAACCTTTGCTAAAGCCATTATATTTCATTTCACATAAATCGTCTGCTTTCCTACAGGACAAAAAATTCGTAAATTCTCATATCTTTGTGGGAAGATTGAAAGAAACAAATATGTATCGCTAAGCAGACATTTTCTCATTTATAGTGAAACTCTGTACTTTAAAAAAAACGCTTCTCTTTGCTCATATAAATAAATAAATATACAATGAAACCTCAGTTATACCTTTTTCTAGGGGATTGATGGCCTTAAAAAAAGTATAAATGTAAAAATATATATATAAAAGAAATTTCAAAATGTTAAAAACTATTGAAAAGTTTTGTTCGTCTCCAAAAGAAATAAAAGCGGTGGGGGGGCTCGCGCGTAATTTATTTTAGGTTACACTCATTTGCAATGTCAAACATACATTAACACTTTGTTTGCTGCCTTAATGCAATATCTATTTTGATTTCCGTATAAATTTTTTATTCCAATTTTTTTACAAAAACTAGGTTAAAAAATTATGTACAATTTCACATTTTCAATATATTAAAAAAAACTAAATACTAGGTAGTAAATCCGAATACGATTTATTTTATGTTCGATACCTCTATGACACTTTGTTTACTTAAAAGCATCGTTCTTTTCAAAGCAGTTTGTCCACTAGTTGAGTTATCAAGAGTGCCGAATAAAATATTCACTAATTTTTGCTGGTTTCAAATTTCTTGAATCCAGAGAAAGAGGGAAACTTGTGAAAATAAGTCTATTTTGCCAGTGGTGGTCTTCGAACTCACGTCTCCTCGCTCCGAAGCCGTTTATTCTCCCGACTTAACTACACCGGCCTTGGCTTATCGCTGAAACTTGCTGTTTTGACTCTTGCATCACCCCAGTAATACTTCACATATGTCGTACCCCCCACTCCGATGGTGGTTGGGAGGGACACAAAAAAACTCTATGAAAATCGTCAAAGTGAGCTGAAGAGTTGTGTTTCCAATCCGAAGATGTCGACACAAATTCTCAGCCGGACCCGCGTTGTGTTTTCTTCAGCGTAATGAGTCCATGCCTATTAACCTTCAAGTTAGAAGTTATTTCGCTTGGTCAACTTCAGAGTCAATTTTAAGTATTTAGGATTTTTTTTTTTTTTTTTTTTGATTGGAGGTTTAACGACCACCGTGAGCAAATCAATGGGCTATAAGCAGTCGCCCGTCCCTAATTTAGGGCCACTGGTTCCAGGGAAGGTAGAGAGCTAGGGCCCTAAGACAAACACAACATCCATGCTTCACCGGGATTCCAACCCGGCCCCCTTTCCGACGAATGATCAGAAGCCATCGCTTAGACCACTGCGCCACCGGGACGGCATTAGGAAATGACAGTGTTATTTACTTTTTTTTTTTTTTTTTCAATTAATGTCGTACCTCCACTCCGACCGTGGTTGGGAGGAATCCCAGGGATTACTTAAGCTCTCCCTGCCTGCTCTTCTCGTGGCTGGCTGGAGTCGGGGGTCCGAAAAGAGGGACCAGTTCCGGGGAAGAAAAAAAAAGAAATTTTTTCTTGCCCCGCTGTTTTAGGAAAATAAATTAAAAACTATTAGTTTATGAAATCCCCTTTCGGTTCAATTTCTAATTGGTCATAACTATCATTATGCAAATTAGTCAACCCTTTCTTTTGACCATTGCGATCTTTCTGAAATGCAAATTAATAATTAGCTATGTCATATACGTGAATTTTAGCGTTAAAATTAAATGTGGCCGACAATATAATTTGGCGCGACAACACATACACCAATGAGTCATTACATTATGACCACCTACCCATTTACTAAGTTGTAGGACCCTAGTGCCCGCAAAACAGCGGCCACTCGGCGAGGCATCGATTCGATGAGGTGGCGATAGGTATCCTTGAGTATCTGGTATCATAATGGCAACAGCAGGTCCTCCAGTTCCCGTACGTTTTGGGGTGGTGGTGATTTAGCGCGAACCTGCTTTTCCACGTCTAACCACAAATGCTCGATTGGGTTCATGTCAAGTGAATTTGGAGGCCAGGACATTAACGGAAAGTCACCAGCATGTTCCTCGCACCACTCCTTGACGATTCTGGCAGTGTGGCATGGCGCATTATCCTATTGGTAATGGCTATCACCAGCAGGGAACTCAGCAGTTGCCATGAATGGGTGAATTTGGTCCGCAACTATGTTTTCAGTTTCCTGACTGCTGTCAGGGATTGTGAAATTTGGATAATGGGCCTAGATTGTATTATTTGGATAGAGTGGCCCAAGAAAACATCGCCCACAGCCTAACACAGCCGCCGCCGGCCTGTTTCCGCCCAACAGTGCATCCAGGTTCCATAGCCTCCGTTGGTAATCGGCGTATCTGCGCTCGGCCGTCTACCTGATGTACCAGGAATCTTGAATCGTCAGACCAGGTCACTTCGAATTACCCACTGTCCAATCTCGATGATCTTGGGCCCATTTCATGCGTTGTTGGCGATGACGTGTAGTGAGCATGGGGACCCGACTGGGTCTTCAGCTACGCGGGCCCACGCGCAGAAGGCTACGATGAACTGTGTGCTAGGACTCATTGCCCTGATCACCACTGTTGTAGCTGCAGGTGATTTGTCGCACTGTGGCCCTGCGGTCGCTGTGAACAATGCGTAACAGTCTCCGCTCCCCTCTGGCATCACTCCGACACACGGCTGGACAACGGTTCGTCGTTTAGCCCTCTGTGCACCACTTTTGATACGTACTCACTATAGCGGCACATGAACAACCCGCAAGCCACGCCGTTTCCGAGATGGTAGTTCCAGGGCGCCGTGCCATCACAATTTGTCCTTTATCTAACTCCCATAAATCGGCAGCTTCTCCCATTGTGACTCCGGACACTCTACTAACCGAAAGCCGGTCCTCGAGTTGCATGTATACTGCTCTGTGAACTTCACTCATTTCTCTAGGCTGGGGGTGGTCGTAATGAAATGGCTCGTCGGTGTATATCTACCCCTTGAGAAAGGGCTGGGACGGAATCGTAGGTTTCTGCGTCAGCCAAACTATGCTTGAAGGAGCTCACTGTAGAAGAAGGAATTCTGAGTAATTCCAGACGATGTGTGGAAGAAGCATCACACATTTTTCGAAGCGAAGAAGGAATTCTCATTAATTCTAGACGATGTGTGGAAGAAGCATCACACCTTTTTCGAAGCGAAGAAGGAATTCCCATTAATTCCAGACGATGTGTGGAAGAAGCATCACATATTTTTCGAAGCGAAGAAGGAATTCTCATTAATTCCAGACGATGTGTGGAAGAAGCATCACACATTTTTCGAAGCAAAGAAGGAATTCTCATTAATTCCAGACGATGTGTGGAAGAAGCATCACACATTTTTCGAAGCAAAGAAGGAATTCTCATTAATTCCAGACGATGTGTGGAAGAAGCATCACACACTTTTCGAAGCGAAGAAGGAATTCTCATTAATTCCAGACGATGTGTGGAAGAAGCATCACATATTTTTCGAAGCAAAGAAGGAATTCTCATTAATTCCAGACGATGTGTGGAAGAAGCATCACACATTTTTCGAAGCGAAGAAGGAATTCTCATTAATTCCAGACGATGTGTGGAAGAAGCATCACAGATTTTTCGAAGCGAAGAAGGAATTCTCATTAATTCCAGACGATGTGTGGAAGAAGCATCACAGATTTTTCGAAGCGAAGAAGGAATTCTCATTCGTTCCAGACGATGTGTGGAAGAAGCATCACACATTTTTCGAAGCGAAGAAGGAATCCTCATTAATTCCAGACGATGTGTAGAAGAAGCATCACGCATTTTTCGAAGCAAAGAAGGAATTCTCATTAATTCCAGACGCCACTGCAGCATCATACATTATTTCGAACATCGCGGCCAGGTGATCCATTTTAAGTTAGAGAGCCAATGAGAAAATCAGCTTATTTCGCTACTGGTAGGATTCAAACCACTCTCCTCGCTTCGGAACCAGTTATTCTCCCCACTGAACTACACCGACCTTGGCTTACTGCTGCAACTTGCGGTTTTGACCCGTGGTACGTCGCCAACTGTGAAATGTTATTTAGAAATTTAACAGTGTATTTTTACATACATGCATACATATCATTAAGCTGTTCTCTGACATTCAGAGGTTAGCTTCACAAAGAAATACAAACTACCAGATAAATTTTACTTACTGTTGCAGTAACAAACTTCTCCATTTACCGCGATCTTGACATACAACTTGGGTTTCACTGACACCCATCACACGCCGTACACAAGATCCTCTATACTTCATGCTCATAATCTTTTTATCATGCAGACACTCCTGAACCTGATCTCCCATGACTTCCTTGGCCTTCCTATGCCTTTCCTTCTTGCCACTTGGGCTAAAAAGATTTTCTTTGTAAGCATCTCATCACTCATTCTTTCAACATGACCAAACCACCGAAGCATATTAGTCTCCACCTTGCTAACAACATTTTGCTTCACATTACACAACTGCAACACATCTTCATTCCTCACACAATCAGAACGTGTCTTGCTACAAACCCTCCGTAAGTAACGCATTTCTCCAGCAACAGTGTATTTTTGATAATCTTAAAATCAATATTTAACGTATAACACTAATCCCAAAAAGCTTATACGTGAATTACGTATAACCGAGCTGAAAAAAGCGATAGAAATGACCGTAAAATATCGGTACTTGCGCAGAATAACGTATAACCGAAAACCGTGAAACCGAAGTACTAATATTTTGGTTAACGAAATGCAACCAAAAGAATTACGTGGCTTACTTATGTGAGTGAACAATAGGTTTACTATCGTTTGCATGACTATTTCGCACATTAATTAATACAATGTAAACTACGTGGGCCATGCCAAACAAATATAAAGCATATCAACATTAAAACAAGGTAAATGCTGGTACAATTGAGATATGGAATAAACTTACCGAAATAACAACGTGCTTTGAAGAGATTTTTCAATCACTGATCTATACGTGTTGCGACTGCTTGTTGTTTTCAAATTAGCACTAGTCGAAAGTTGTACGTTATGGTCGAGGTTAATTGACTTATTCTCCATGTAATTTGCTGTCTTCATGATAGTCAAGGAAGGAATTCACTTTGGACATGTGAATAATTTAGGGTTAACTCGCCCTTCGTTGACATGCAGTTCTTTGACTCCGTACACGGACTATATTGTTCTTTCGTTTCTTATATAAATAAATGTATCGTTATTTGCACCGATGAGCTACCTGGATGCACTGTTGGGCGGAAACAGGCCGGCGGCAGCGGTGTTATGCTGTGGGCGATGTTTTCTTGGGACACTGTAGGCCCCATTATACCAATAGCACAATCCCAGACAGCTGTCATGTATCTGAACATTGTTGCTGACCACGTTCACCCATTCATGGCAACTGTGTTCCCTGCTGGTGATGGCCATTACCAACAGGATGATGCGGCATGCCACACTGCCAGAATTGTCAAGGAGGGATTCGAGGAACGTGCTGACGACTTTCTGTTAATGCCCTGGCCTCCAAATTTACCTTGCATGAACCCAATCGAACATTTGTGGTTCGATTTGGAAAAGCGTGTTCGCGATAAATCACCACCACCCCAAAATGTACGGGAACTGGAGAACCTGCTGTTGACATTATGGTATTAGATACCTCAGGATACCTATCGCCACCTCATCGAACCGATGCCTTGCCGAGTGGCCGCTGTTTTTCAGGCTAAAGGGGGTCCTACAGCTTATTAGGTAGGTGGTCATAATGTAATGGCTCATAGGTGTATTACTCGCACTTTGTTACATGCAGTTCTATGCTATACACCGAGTGATCACGGAATAATGACCACCCCAATCAAAAGTGGAGGAGGCCCGTTGACTACGTGATTTCCGAGAGAGAGAGAGCGATTAGTCGACCGACGTAGCATATATAAGATGCGAGTGGAGCAGCAGGTAGTAAATTTCGGAGCGGGATTGGTTAACGGAAGGATTTATAAGACTTTGAGAAAGAACAGATTGTGCTCGGAGAGCCGGTGCCTCGAGTTTCCAAACGACTGAACTGGTGGGTTGTTCGCAAGCCGCCTTAGTTGAAGTGTATCAGGGATGGCGTGAAAATGATCAAACAACGACACTGGGCAAAACTGCACAGGGCAGCGAAAGGTTTTATGTGAGAGTTGATCTCCGGGTCCGACGACTCGCACAGGGCAGCACCATTCAACAGTTGACTACCCAATACAACAGAGGTCAACCCGGAACAGTATCTGTCATGACCATGCGTCGCACCCTCGAACATATGGGCTATAGCAGCAGACTACCCTGACGACATCTTCTCCTGACCATGGTTCATTGGCGCAAAAGACTCGCCGCCTGGTGCGAAGATCATGCAATTTGGACGTCGGATGACTGGAAAAAATGTACTGGTCTGACGAGTCGCGGTTTTTACTCCACTCCGTGGATGGTCGTGTACGTATTTGGCGCAAATGACATAAGGCATTCGATCCATCCTGCAGGATCTCCACAGTGCAAGCCTGTGCAGACGGTTGTATGCTGTGGGGATGTTTACCTGGCAGGAACTTGGAACCCTGCTGCATGTGGCATAATGTATGACTGGTGCCCACTATCGTGAACTCTTTGCTGACTCTGTACACCCAGCAAAGCAATATTGCAGTAGTTTCCCGAATGGTGACGGTGTGTTCCAAGATGACAATGCGCCGAGCCACAGGTCCAATAAGAATGGTCTGAGAAACACAGTTCAACCTTACAGCAAATTGATTCGCCTCCGAATACCCCCGATATCAATCCCATAGAGCACTCGTGGGACACTATGGAACGGCATACCAGGCGTCTGGACACACCAATCACTTCCATATCTGTACTGAAGGCCGCATTACACATAGCTTGGTTCGCCATACCTCCCAACTGGTTCCGGCATCTTATTGAATCCCTACCATATGAATAGCTGCTGTACTGAGGACGAAAGGAGGACCTACGAAGTATTAGGTAGTATAATTCAGTGATCACTCAGCGTATGTTGAATCGATGCCACGTCTGATAGCCGCTATATGAGGGTGAAAGGAGGACCTACGAAGTATTGTGTACGTGGTCATATTTCAGTAATCACTCACCAGTGTATGTGGAATCGATGCCACGTCTGATAGCTGCTATATGAGGGCGAAAAGATGACCTACGAAGTATTAGGTACGTGGTCATACTTCAGTAATCACTCATCAGTGTATGTTGAATCGATACCCCGTCGGATAGTTGCTATATGAGGGCGACAGGAGGACCTACGAAGTATTAGGTACGTGGTCATACTTCAGTAATCACTCATCAGTGTATGTTGAATCGATGCCACGTCTGATAGCTGCTATATAAGGGCGAAAGGAGGATCTACGAAGTATTAAGTACGAGGTCATACTTCAGTAATCACTCATCAGTGTATGTTGAATCGATGCCACGTCTGATAGCTGCTATATGAGGGTGAACGGAGGACCTACGAAGTATTAGGTATGTGGTCATACTTCAGAAATCACTCATCATTGTATGTTCAATCGATGCCACGTCTGATAGCTGCTATATGAGGGCAAAAGGAGGAACTATACGAAGTATTAGGTACGTGGTCATACTTCAGTAATCACTATTCAGTGTATGTTGAATCGATGGCACGTCTGATAGCTGCTATATGAGGGTAAATGGGGGATCTACGAAATATTAGATACAAGGTCATACTTGAGTAATCACTCATCAGTAATCACCCATCAGTGTATGTTGAATCGATGCCACGTCTGATAGCTGCTATATGAGGGTGAAAGGATGGCCTACGAAGTATTAGGTACGTGGTCATACTTCAGTAATCACTCATCAGTGTATGTTGAATCGATGCCATGTCTGATAGCTGCTATAAGAGGGCGAAAGGATGACCTACGAAGTATTACGTAGGTGGTCATAATTTAGTGATCACTCAGTGTATGTTGAGTCGCTGCCACGTCGGATAGCTGCTGTACTGAGGGCGAAAGGATAACATACGAAGTATTAGGTAGGTGGTCATAATTCAGTGATCACTCAGTGTATGTTGAATCACTGCCATGTCGGATAGCTGCTGTACTTAGGGCGAAAGGAGGACATACGAAGTATTAAGTAAGTGGTCATAATTCAGTGATCACTCAGTGTATGTTGAATCGCTGCCACGTCGGATAGCTGCTGTACTGAGGGCGAAAGGAAAACATACGAAGTATTAGGTAGGTGGTCATAATTTAGTGATCACTCAGTGTATGTTGAATTGCTGCCACGTCGGATAGCTGCTGTACTTAGGGCAAAAGGAGGACATACGAAGTATTAGGTAGGTGGTCATAATTCAGTGTTCACTCAGTGTATGTTGAATCGCTGCCACGTCGGATAGCTGCTGTACTGAGGGCGAAAGGAGGACATACGAAGTATTAGGTAGGTGGTCATAATTCAGTGTTCACTCAGTGTATGTTGAATCGCTGCCACGTCGGGTAGCTGCTGTACTGAGGGCGAAAGGGGGACATCATCATCATCATCATCATTGTCAACCATTATCAATCCACTGCTGGACGAAGGTCTCCCCAAGTTTCCTCCACAACGGTCTGTCTTGTGCCAGTCTCCTCCATGTCACTCCCGCATATTTACGAATTTCATCCACCCATCTCCCATGTGGTCTTTTTCTGGGTCTTTTCCTGTCCCTTGGAATCCAATCTAAAATTTCGGCTGTCCATCTATGGTCTGTCCTTCTGGCAGTATGTCCAGCCCATTGCCATTTCAGGGATTTAACTCTGATCATGATGTCTTCCACTCTTGTCATTTTTCGGATCCACGAGTTCCTCTTCTTATCTCTCCTGGTTATACCAAGCATGCACCTCTCCATGCTTCTTTGAGTTGTCTGCAGCCTTTGTATGTCTCTTTTAGTTAAGGTCCACGTCTCTGCACCATACGTAAGCACTGGAAGGATGCATTGATCAAACACTTTTCTTTTAAGACATAATGGCATATTGCTCTTGAAAATTATGCTGTTTCTTCCAAAAGCTCTCCAGGCAAGTTTTGTACGCCGATTAATTTCTTCATCAATGTGACCCTCACTTGATATCTGCTGTCCAAGATAAACATACGTATCTGTTATCTCCAGTTTTTCTCCATCAATCGATAAATCTTCATTTCTTGTAAAAGCATTGAACATCACTTTTGTCTTCTGAAAGTTCATTTTTAATCCCACTTCTTTACTCTTGTCAGCAAGTTCCTGGATCATACTCTGCAGCTCTGATGGGGTAGTTGCAAAAATGACTACGTCATCAGCAAAACGAAGGTGGGTTAGATAATCTCCATTAATCTTTATCCCTTTGTTTTCCCAGTTCAGTGATTGAAAGACATTTTCCAATGTGGCATTAAAGAGCTTCGGAGATATGGTGTCACCTTGTCTCACTCCCTTTCCAATTTTTATGTGTGTTGTATTTTCAAACAGCCGAATCTTTGCGCTTGCATTTTCATAGATGTTATTAATAATATTAATGTATGCATCTTCAATACCGCAGGATTTCAGAGCCGTGGTAACTGCTGATGGTTTCACCGAATCAAAGGCTTTTTCATAATCGATAAAAGCCATGCACAATGGAAGTTCATATTCCCTCGCTCTTTCAATTAGTTCTCTCAGTACGTGGATATGATCTATTGTGCTGTAGCCACTCCTGAATCCAGCTTGTTCTCTCGGTTGAGCCATGTCCAGTGTTACCTTCAAGCGGTGTGAAAGAACTTTAGTGAAGATTTTATAAACTACTGATAGGAGGCTGATAGGTCTGTAGTTCCTGAGATCCTCAATGTCACCTTTTTTATGTAGCAGGATCATTGTAGCATTGTTCCAATCCTCAGGAATCTTCCCTTCATTAAGGCATCGAGTGAAAATTTGGGCGAGTACTGTTTCAATTTCTCCACTTGCTTCTTGTATGATGTCTATAGTAATTCCATCTTCTCCTGGAGCTTTCCCCCGCTTCATGTTCTTGATTGCATGAGCAACTTCTGCTGGGAGGACTGGAAGAACTCTGGTACCTTTCATGATGTCTGGAGTACATGTATCATCCCTTTCATATAATTTGGAGTAGAAATCTTTCACTCTTGTCAAAATTTCGCCTCTATTTCTTGTTATAGAACCATCTTCTTTTCTCAGAGCCATAATCTGTTTTCTTCCCTTACTGAGATGTCCTTTTGCTATCTTTAGGCTTTGGTTGTTTTCAATTGCTTTCCTCACTAGCTCACAGTTGAATTTCCTTACGTCTTCAGTGATACTTTTTCGTGCTGTCTTGCATAGCTCTATATATTCCACTTTGGAAGTCACATCTTCTTTAGTTGTCCTCATCTCTCTTCTTTTTTGCATCAACATTTTGGTTTTTCCTGATAATTTGTTTACATGCAACTTGTTCTTAGACCCAGCTAATTTTGTTGCTGTTTCCATAAGAGCTTTGGTTACTTTTCTGTTAACTTCCGAAATATCCACTTCTTCCGATGTTAGGCCTTCTAAAGCAGAGAATCTGTTCTTCAGTTCCAACTTGAAAGTATTATGGTGTTTTTTAAGGTTGGTTATGTCAATACATTTTGTTTGTCTTATGAGCTTGCCACGTTCCAGTTTAGTGTTGAGGTGCATCTTACATCTCACCAATCTATGGTCACTACCTGTGTTGAACTTGTTTAGCACACTGCAGTCTTCGATGACGAATTTTTTGTTACACATAATAAAATCAATTTCACTTGTCGTCCCAATTGGATGTCTCCATGTCCATTTCCTGTGTGGCTTTTTCTTGAAAAAGGAATTCAAGATGAAAAATCCTTCTGCCTCTGCAAACTCAACGAGAGTATTTCCACGCTGGTTTCTGTTGCCGTGACCGAATTTACCTACTGAAGTTTCATTCTGTTGCCGGTGCCCTATTTTTGCATTGAAATCTCCCATAATTATCTTCAAGTGCTGCTTACCTTTATTATTTAGATGACGAATTTCCTCATAAAATTCTTCAATTTCTTCTTCAGGATGACTTGTGGTGGGTGCATAAGTTTGAATAATCTGAGCCTGGTATCTTCTCGATAGTTGGATAACGAGTCGTGCAGCTCTGTCAGAGGAACTTTCAACTTCTACCACTTTATCCTTCAGTTTCTTGTGTATTATAAATCCAACACCACTAGTTCTGCCAGTATCTGTCCCACGATAATAGAAGAGATGTCCACTTTTCAGTTCAATGAGATCTTCTCCTTTTCTCCTTACCTCACTCAGCCCGACGATGTCCCACTTGATCCTTTGTAGTTCCTCTTCCAATTCAAGAAGCCTTGAATCAGAAGATAGGGAGCGTCCGTTGTAGGTAGCCAAGGTCAGCATCAAATGGCAGCCTAGTCCGGTCCTCCGGGGATTCTTAGCACCCTCTGCCTTCATGTCGCACTGGCCGCTGCCTTGGCCAGGTACATTCCAGCTGCCGGAGACTGAGGGCCAAGATTTAAGTTGTAGAGTCATTTTGGAGGTGTTTGGCCATAACTCACCACGCTGGCCAAGCGGGTTGGTGAGTGTGGGATAGCATTTCCTCTGATCCCGATGGTATAGTCGCTGCCACGTCGGATAGCTGCTGTACTGAGGGCGAAAGGAGGACATACGAAGTATTAGGTAGGTGGTCATAATTCAGTGTTCACTCAGTGTATGTTGAATCGCTACCACGTCGGATAGCTGCTGTACTGAGGGCGAAAGGGGGACATACGAAGTATTAGGTAGGTGGTCATAATTCAGTGTTCACTCAGTGTATGTTGAATCGCTGCCACGTCGGATAGCTGCTGTACTGAGGGCAAAAGGGGGACATACGAAGTATTAGGTAGGTAGTCATAATTCAGTGTTCACTCAGTGTATGTTGAATCGCTGCCACGTCGGATAGCTGCTGTACTGAGGGCGAAAGGAGGACATACGAAGTATTAGGTAGGTGGTCATAATTCAGTGTTCACTCAGTGTATGTTGAATCGCTGTAACGTCGGGTAGCTGCTGTACTGAGGGCGAAAGGGGGACATACGAAGTATTAGGTAGGTGGTCATAATTCAGTGTTCACTCAGTGTATGTTGAATCGCTGCCGCGTCGGATAGCTGCTGTACTGAGGGCGAAAGGAGGACATACGAAGTATTAGGTAGGTGGTCATAATTCAGTGTTCACTCAGTGTATGTTGAATCGCTGCCACGTCGGATAGCTGCTGTACTGAGGGCGAAAGGAGGACATACGAAGTATTAGGTAGGTGGTCATAATTCAGTGTTCACTCAGTGTATGTTGAATCGCTGCCACGTCGGATAGCTGCTGTACTGAGGGCGAAAGGGGGACATACGAAGTATTAGGTAGGTGGTCATAATTCAGTGTTCACTCAGTGTATGTTGAATCGCTGCCACGTCGGATAGCTGCTGTACTGAGGGCGAAAGGAGGACATACGAAGTATTAGGTAGGTGGTCATAATTCAGTGTTCACTCAGTGTATGTTGAATCGCTGCCACGTCGGATAGCTGCTGTACTGAGGGCGAAAGGAGGACATACGAAGTATTAGGTAGGTGGTCATAATTCAGTGTTCACTCAGTGTATGTTGAATCGCTGCCACGTCGGATAGCGGCTGTACTGAGGGCGAAAGGAGGACATACGAAGTATTAGGTAGGTGGTCATAATTCAGTGTTTACTCAGTGTATGTTGAATCGCTGCCACGTCGGATAGCTGCTGTACTGAGGGCGAAAGGAGGACATACGAAGTATTAGGTGGTCATAATTCAGTGTTCACTCAGTGTATGTTGAATCGCTGCCACGTCGGATAGCTGCTGTACTGAGGGCGAAAGGAGGACATACGAAGTATTAGGTAGGTGGTCATAATTCAGTGTTCACTCAGTGTATGTTGAATCGCTGCCACGTCGGATAGCTGCTGTACTGAGGGCGAAAGGAGGACATACGAAGTATTAGGTAGGTAGTCATAATTCAGTGTTCACTCAGTGTATGTTGAATCGCTGCCACGTCGGATAGCTGCTGTACTGAGGGCTAAAGGAGGACATACGAAGTATTAGGTAGGTGGTCATAATTCAGTGTTCACTCAGTGTATGTTGAATCGCTGCCACGTCGGATAGCTGCTGTACTGAGGGAGAAAGGAGGACATACGAAGTATTAATTAGGTGGTCATAATTCAGTGTTCACTCAGTGTATGTTGAATCGCTGCCACGTCGGATAGCTGCTGTACTGAGGGCGAAAGGGGGACATACGAAGTATTAGGTAGGTGGTCATATTTCAGTGTTCACTCAGTGTATGTTGAATCGCTGCCACGTCGGATAGCTGCTGCACTGAGGGCGAAAGGAGGACGTACGAAGTATTAGGTAGGTGGTCATAATTCAGTGTTCACTCAGTGTATGTTGAATCGCTGCCACGTCGGATAGCTGCTGTACTGAGGGCGAAAGGAGGACATACGAAGTATTAGGTAGGTGGTCATAATTCAGTGTTCACTCAGTGTATGTTGAATCGCTACCACGTCGGATAGCTGCTGTACTGAGGGCGAAAGGGGGACATACGAAGTATTAGGTAGGTGGTCATAATTCAGTGTTCACTCAGTGTATGTTGAATCGCTGCCACGTCGGATAGCTGCTGTACTGAGGGCAAAAGGGGGACATACGAAGTATTAGGTAGGTAGTCATAATTCAGTGTTCACTCAGTGTATGTTGAATCGCTGCCACGTCGGATAGCTGCTGTACTGAGGGCGAAAGGAGGACATACGAAGTATTAGGTAGGTGGTCATAATTCAGTGTTCACTCAGTGTATGTTGAATCGCTGCCACGTCGGGTAGCTGCTGTACTGAGGGCGAAAGGGGGACATACGAAGTATTAGGTAGGTGGTCATAATTCAGTGTTCACTCAGTGTATGTTGAATCGCTGCCGCGTCGGATAGCTGCTGTACTGAGGGCGAAAGGAGGACATACGAAGTATTAGGTAGGTGGTCATAATTCAGTGTTCACTCAGTGTATGTTGAATCGCTGCCACGTCGGATAGCTGCTGTACTGAGGGCGAAAGGAGGACATACGAAGTATTAGGTAGGTGGTCATAATTCAGTGTTCACTCAGTGTATGTTGAATCGCTGCCACGTCGGATAGCTGCTGTACTGAGGGCGAAAGGGGGACATACGAAGTATTAGGTAGGTGGTCATAATTCAGTGTTCACTCAGTGTATGTTGAATCGCTGCCACGTCGGATAGCTGCTGTACTGAGGGCGAAAGGAGGACATACGAAGTATTAGGTAGGTGGTCATAATTCAGTGTTCACTCAGTGTATGTTGAATCGCTGCCACGTCGGATAGCTGCTGTACTGAGGGCGAAAGGAGGACATACGAAGTATTAGGTAGGTGGTCATAATTCAGTGTTCACTCAGTGTATGTTGAATCGCTGCCACGTCGGATAGCGGCTGTACTGAGGGCGAAAGGAGGACATACGAAGTATTAGGTAGGTGGTCATAATTCAGTGTTTACTCAGTGTATGTTGAATCGCTGCCACGTCGGATAGCTGCTGTACTGAGGGCGAAAGGAGGACATACGAAGTATTAGGTGGTCATAATTCAGTGTTCACTCAGTGTATGTTGAATCGCTGCCACGTCGGATAGCTGCTGTACTGAGGGCGAAAGGAGGACATACGAAGTATTAGGTAGGTGGTCATAATTCAGTGTTCACTCAGTGTATGTTGAATCGCTGCCACGTCGGATAGCTGCTGTACTGAGGGCGAAAGGGGGACATACGAAGTATTAGGTAGGTGGTCATAATTCAGTGTTCACTCAGTGTATGTTGAATCGCTGCCACGTCGGATAGCTGCTGTACTGAGGGCGAAAGGAGGACATACGAAGTATTAGGTAGGTAGTCATAATTCAGTGTTCACTCAGTGTATGTTGAATCGCTGCCACGTCGGATAGCTGCTGTACTGAGGGCGAAAGGAGGACATACGAAGTATTAGGTAGGTGGTCATAATTCAGTGTTCACTCAGTGTATGTTGAATCGCTGCCACGTCGGATAGCTGCTGTACTGAGGGCGAAAGGAGGACATACGAAGTATTAGGTAGGTGGTCATAATTCAGTGTTCACTCAGTGTATGTTGAATCGCTGCCACGTCGGATAGCTGCTGTACTGAGGGCGAAAGGAGGACATACGAAGTATTAGGTAGGTGGTCATAATTCAGTGTTCACTCAGTGTATGTTGAATCGCTGCCACGTCGGATAGCTGCTGTACTGAGGGCGAAAGGAGGACATACGAAGTATTAGGCAGGTAGTCATAATTCAGTGTTCACTCAGTGTATGTTGAATCGCTGCCACGTCGGATAGCTGCTGTACTGAGGGCGAAAGGAGGACATACGAAGTATTAGGTAGATGGTCATAATTCAGTGTTCACTCAGTGTATGTTGAATCGCTGCCACGTCGGATAGCTGCTGTACTGAGGGCGAAAGGAGGACATACGAAGTATTAGGTAGGTGGTCATAATTCAGTGTTCACTCAGTGTATGTTGAATCGCTGCCACGTCGGATAGCTGCTGTACTGAGGGCGAAAGGAGGACATACGAAGTATTAGGTAGGTGGTCATAATTCAGTGTTCACTCAGTGTATGTTGAATCGCTGCCACGTCGGATAGCTGCTGTACTGAGGGCGAAAGGAGGACATACGAAGTATTAGGTAGGTGGTCATAATTCAGTGTTCACTCAGTGTATGTTGAATCGCTGCCACGTCGGATAGCTGCTGTACTGAGGGCGAAAGGAGGACATACGAAGTATTAGGTAGGTGGTCATAATTCAGTGTTCACTCAGTGTATGTTGAATCGCTGCCACGTCGGATAGCTGCTGTACTGAGGGCGAAAGGAGGACATACGAAGTATTAGGTAGGTGGTCATAATTCAGTGTTCACTCAGTGTATGTTGAATCGCTGCCACGTCGGATAGCTGCTGTACTGAGGGCGAAAGGAGGACATACGAAGTATTAGGTAGGTGGTCATAATTCAGTGTTCACTCAGTGTATGTTGAATCGCTGCCACGTCGGATAGCTGCTGTACTGAGGGCGAAAGGAGGACATACGAAGTATTAGGTAGGTGGTCATAATTCAGTGTTCACTCAGGGTATGTTGAATCGCTGCCACGTCGGATAGCTGCTGTACTGAGGGCGAAAGGAGGACATACGAAGTATTAGGTAGGTGGTCATAATTCAGTGTTCACTCAGTGTATGTTGAATCGCTGCCACGTCGGATAGCTGCTGTACTGAGGGCGAAAGGAGGACATACGAAGTATTAGGTAGGTGGTCATAATTCAGTGTTCACTCAGTGTATGTTGAATCGCTGCCACGTCGGATAGCTGCTGTACTGAGGGCGAAAGGAGGACATACGAAGTATTAGGTAGGTGGTCATAATTCAGTGTTCACTCAGTGTATGTTGAATCGCTGCCACGTCGGATAGCTGCTGTACTGAGGGCGAAAGGAGGACATACGAAGTATTAGGTAGGTGGTCATAATTCAGTGTTCACTCAGTGTATGTTGAATCGCTGCCACGTCGGATAGCTGCTGTACTGAGGGCGAAAGGAGGACATACGAAGTATTAGGTAGGTGGTCATAATTCAGTGTTCACTCAGTGTATGTTGAATCGCTGCCACGTCGGATAGCTGCTGTACTGAGGGCGAAAGGAGGACATACGAAGTATTAGGTAGGTGGTCATAATTCAGTGTTCACTCAGTGTATGTTGAATCGCTGCCACGTCGGATAGCTGCTGTACTGAGGGCGAAAGGAGGACATACGAAGTATTAGGTAGGTAGTCATAATTCAGTGTTCACTCAGTGTATGTTGAATCGCTGCCACGTCGGATAGCTGCTGTACTGAGGGCGAAAGGAGGACATACGAAGTATTAGGTAGGTGGTCATAATTCAGTGTTCACTCAGTGTATGTTGAATCGCTGCCACGTCGGATAGCTGCTGTACTGAGGGCGAAAGGAGGACATACGAAGTATTAGGTAGGTGGTCATAATTCAGTGTTCACTCAGTGTATGTTGAATCGCTGCCACGTCGGATAGCTGCTGTACTGAGGGCGAAAGGAGGACATACGAAGTATTAGGTAGGTGGTCATAATTCAGTGTTCACTCAGTGTATGTTGAATCGCTGCCACGTCGGATAGCTGCTGTACTGAGGGCGAAAGGAGGACATACGAAGTATTAGGTAGGTGGTCATAATTCAGTGTTCACTCAGTGTATGTTGAATCGCTGCCACGTCGGATAGCTGCTGTACTGAGGGCGAAAGGAGGACATACGAAGTATTAGGTAGGTAGTCATAATTCAGTGTTCACTCAGTGTATGTTGAATCGCTGCCACGTCGGATAGCTGCTGTACTGAGGGCGAAAGGAGGACATACGAAGTATTAGGTAGGTGGTCATAATTCAGTGTTCACTCAGTGTATGTTGAATCGCTGCCACGTCGGATAGCTGCTGTACTGAGGGCGAAAGGAGGACATACGAAGTATTAGGTAGGTGGTCATAATTCAGTGTTCACTCAGTGTATGTTGAATCGCTGCCACGTCGGATAGCTGCTGTACTGAGGGCGAAAGGAGGACATACGAAGTATTAGGTAGGTGGTCATAATTCAGTGTTCACTCAGTGTATGTTGAATCGCTGCCACGTCGGATAGCTGCTGTACTGAGGGCGAAAGGAGGACATACGAAGTATTAGGTAGGTGGTCATAATTCAGTGTTCACTCAGTGTATGTTGAATCGCTGCCACGTCGGATAGCTGCTGTACTGAGGGCGAAAGGAGGACATACGAAGTATTAGGTAGGTGGTCATAATTCAGTGTTCACTCAGTGTATGTTGAATCGCTGCCACGTCGGATAGCTGCTGTACTGAGGGCGAAAGGAGGACATACGAAGTATTAGGTAGGTGGTCATAATTCAGTGTTCACTCAGTGTATGTTGAATCGCTGCCACGTCGGATAGCTGCTGTACTGAAGGCGAAAGGAGGACATACGAAGTATTAGGTAGGTGGTCATAATTCAGTGTTCACTCAGTGTATGTTGAATCGCTGCCACGTCGGATAGCTGCTGTACTGAGGGCGAAAGGAGGACATACGAAGTATTAGGTAGGTGGTCATAATTCAGTGTTCACTCAGTGTATGTTGAATCGCTGCCACGTCGGATAGCTGCTGTACTGAGGGCGAAAGGAGGACATACGAAGTATTAGGTGGTCATAATTCAGTGTTCACTCAGTGTATGTTGAATCGCTGCCACGTCGGATAGCTGCTGTACTGAGGGCGAAAGGAGGACATACGAAGTATTAGGTAGGTGGTCATAATTCAGTGTTCACTCAGTGTATGTTGAATCGCTGCCACGTCGGATAGCTGCTGTACTGAGGGCGAAAGGGGGACATACGAAGTATTAGGTAGGTGGTCATAATTCAGTGTTCACTCAGTGTATGTTGAATCGCTGCCACGTCGGATAGCTGCTGTACTGAGGGCGAAAGGAGGACATACGAAGTATTAGGTAGGTAGTCATAATTCAGTGTTCACTCAGTGTATGTTGAATCGCTGCCACGTCGGATAGCTGCTGTACTGAGGGCGAAAGGAGGACATACGAAGTATTAGGTAGGTGGTCATAATTCAGTGTTCACTCAGTGTATGTTGAATCGCTGCCACGTCGGATAGCTGCTGTACTGAGGGCGAAAGGAGGACATACGAAGTATTAGGTAGGTGGTCATAATTCAGTGTTCACTCAGTGTATGTTGAATCGCTGCCACGTCGGATAGCTGCTGTACTGAGGGCGAAAGGAGGACATACGAAGTATTAGGTAGGTGGTCATAATTCAGTGTTCACTCAGTGTATGTTGAATCGCTGCCACGTCGGATAGCTGCTGTACTGAGGGCGAAAGGAGGACATACGAAGTATTAGGTAGGTGGTCATAATTCAGTGTTCACTCAGTGTATGTTGAATCGCTGCCACGTCGGATAGCTGCTGTACTGAGGGCGAAAGGAGGACATACGAAGTATTAGGTAGGTGGTCATAATTCAGTGTTCACTCAGTGTATGTTGAATCGCTGCCACGTCGGATAGCTGCTGTACTGAGGGCGAAAGGAGGACATACGAAGTATTAGGTAGGTGGTCATAATTCAGTGTTCACTCAGTGTATGTTGAATCGCTGCCACGTCGGATAGCTGCTGTACTGAGGGCGAAAGGAGGACATACGAAGTATTAGGTAGGTGGTCATAATTCAGTGTTCACTCAGTGTATGTTGAATCGCTGCCACGTCGGATAGCTGCTGTACTGAGGGCGAAAGGAGGACATACGAAGTATTAGGTAGGTGGTCATAATTCAGTGTTCACTCAGTGTATGTTGAATCGCTGCCACGTCGGATAGCTGCTGTACTGAGGGCGAAAGGAGGACATACGAAGTATTAGGTAGGTGGTCATAATTCAGTGTTCACTCAGTGTATGTTGAATCGCTGCCACGTCGGATAGCTGCTGTACTGAGGGCGAAAGGAGGACATACGAAGTATTAGGTAGGTGGTCATAATTCAGTGTTCACTCAGTGTATGTTGAATCGCTGCCACGTCGGATAGCTGCTGTACTGAGGGCGAAAGGGGGACATACGAAGTATTAGGTAGGTGGTCATAATTCAGTGTTCACTCAGTGTATGTTGAATCGCTGCCACGTCGGATAGCTGCTGTACTGAGGGCGAAAGGAGGACATACGAAGTATTAGGTAGGTAGTCATAATTCAGTGTTCACTCAGTGTATGTTGAATCGCTGCCACGTCGGATAGCTGCTGTACTGAGGGCGAAAGGAGGACATACGAAGTATTAGGTAGGTGGTCATAATTCAGTGTTCACTCAGTGTATGTTGAATCGCTGCCACGTCGGATAGCTGCTGTACTGAGGGCGAAAGGAGGACATACGAAGTATTAGGTAGGTGGTCATAATTCAGTGTTCACTCAGTGTATGTTGAATCGCTGCCACGTCGGATAGCTGCTGTACTGAGGGCGAAAGGAGGACATACGAAGTATTAGGTAGGTGGTCATAATTCAGTGTTCACTCAGTGTATGTTGAATCGCTGCCACGTCGGATAGCTGCTGTACTGAGGGCGAAAGGAGGACATACGAAGTATTAGGTAGGTGGTCATAATTCAGTGTTCACTCAGTGTATGTTGAATCGCTGCCACGTCGGATAGCTGCTGTACTGAGGGCGAAAGGAGGACATACGAAGTATTAGGTAGGTGGTCATAATTCAGTGTTCACTCAGTGTATGTTGAATCGCTGCCACGTCGGATAGCTGCTGTACTGAGGGCGAAAGGAGGACATACGAAGTATTAGGTAGGTGGTCATAATTCAGTGTTCACTCAGTGTATGTTGAATCGCTGCCACGTCGGATAGCTGCTGTACTGAAGGCGAAAGGAGGACATACGAAGTATTAGGTAGGTGGTCATAATTCAGTGTTCACTCAGTGTATGTTGAATCGCTGCCACGTCGGATAGCTGCTGTACTGAGGGCGAAAGGAGGACATACGAAGTATTAGGTAGGTGGTCATAATTCAGTGTTCACTCAGTGTATGTTGAATCGCTGCCACGTCGGATAGCTGCTGTACTGAGGGCGAAAGGAGGACATACGAAGTATTAGGTGGTCATAATTCAGTGTTCACTCAGTGTATGTTGAATCGCTGCCACGTCGGATAGCTGCTGTACTGAGGGCGAAAGGAGGACATACGAAGTATTAGGTAGGTGGTCATAATTCAGTGTTCACTCAGTGTATGTTGAATCGCTGCCACGTCGGATAGCTGCTGTACTGAGGGCGAAAGGAGGACATACGAAGTATTAGGTAGGTGGTCATAATTCAGTGTTCACTCAGTGTATGTTGAATCGCTGCCACGTCGGATAGCTGCTGTACTGAGGGCGAAAGGAGGACATACGAAGTATTAGGTAGGTGGTCATAATTCAGTGTTCACTCAGTGTATGTTGAATCGCTGCCACGTCGGATAGCTGCTGTACTGAGGGCGAAAGGAGGACATACGAAGTATTAGGTAGGTGGTCATAATTCAGTGTTCACTCAGTGTATGTTGAATCGCTGCCACGTCGGATAGCTGCTGTACTGAGGGCGAAAGGAGGACATACGAAGTATTAGGTAGGTGGTCATAATTCAGTGTTCACTCAGTGTATGTTGAATCGCTGCCACGTCGGATAGCTGCTGTACTGAGGGCGAAAGGAGGACATACGAAGTATTAGGTAGGTGGTCATAATTCAGTGTTCACTCAGTGTATGTTGAATCGCTGCCACGTCGGATAGCTGCTGTACTGAGGGCGAAAGGAGGACATACGAAGTATTAGGTAGGTGGTCATAATTCAGTGTTCACTCAGTGTATGTTGAATCGCTGCCACGTCGGATAGCTGCTGTACTGAGGGCGAAAGGAGGACATACGAAGTATTAGGTAGGTGGTCATAATTCAGTGTTCACTCAGTGTATGTTGAATCGCTGCCACGTCGGATAGCTGCTGTACTGAGGGCGAAAGGAGGACATACGAAGTATTAGGTAGGTGGTCATAATTCAGTGTTCACTCAGTGTATGTTGAATCGCTGCCACGTCGGATAGCTGCTGTACTGAGGGCGAAAGGAGGACATACGAAGTATTAGGTAGGTGGTCATAATTCAGTGTTCACTCAGTGTATGTTGAATCGCTGCCACGTCGGATAGCTGCTGTACTGAGGGCGAAAGGAGGACATACGAAGTATTAGGTAGGTGGTCATAATTCAGTGTTCACTCAGTGTATGTTGAATCGCTGCCACGTCGGATAGCTGCTGTACTGAGGGCGAAAGGAGGACATACGAAGTATTAGGTAGGTGGTCATAATTCAGTGTTCACTCAGTGTATGTTGAATCGCTGCCACGTCGGATAGCTGCTGTACTGAGGGCGAAAGGAGGACATACGAAGTATTAGGTAGGTGGTCATAATTCAGTGTTCACTCAGTGTATGTTGAATCGCTGCCACGTCGGATAGCTGCTGTACTGAGGGCGAAAGGAGGACATACGAAGTATTAGGTAGGTGGTCATAATTCAGTGTTCACTCAGTGTATGTTGAATCGCTGCCACGTCGGATAGCTGCTGTACTGAGGGCGAAAGGAGGACATACGAAGTATTAGGTAGGTAGTCATAATTCAGTGTTCACTCAGTGTATGTTGAATCGCTGCCACGTCGGATAGCTGCTGTACTGAGGGCGAAAGGAGGACATACGAAGTATTAGGTAGGTGGTCATAATTCAGTGTTCACTCAGTGTATGTTGAATCGCTGCCACGTCGGATAGCTGCTGTACTGAAGGCGAAAGGAGGACATACGAAGTATTAGGTAGGTGGTCATAATTCAGTGTTCACTCAGTGTATGTTGAATCGCTGCCACGTCGGATAGCTGCTGTACTGAGGGCGAAAGGAGGACATACGAAGTATTAGGTAGGTGGTCATAATTCAGTGTTCACTCAGTGTATGTTGAATCGCTGCCACGTCGGATAGCTGCTGTACTGAGGGCGAAAGGAGGACATACGAAGTATTAGGTGGTCATAATTCAGTGTTCACTCAGTGTATGTTGAATCGCTGCCACGTCGGATAGCTGCTGTACTGAGGGCGAAAGGAGGACATACGAAGTATTAGGTAGGTGGTCATAATTCAGTGTTCACTCAGTGTATGTTGAATCGCTGCCACGTCGGATAGCTGCTGTACTGAGGGCGAAAGGGGGACATACGAAGTATTAGGTAGGTGGTCATAATTCAGTGTTCACTCAGTGTATGTTGAATCGCTGCCACGTCGGATAGCTGCTGTACTGAGGGCGAAAGGAGGACATACGAAGTATTAGGTAGGTAGTCATAATTCAGTGTTCACTCAGTGTATGTTGAATCGCTGCCACGTCGGATAGCTGCTGTACTGAGGGCGAAAGGAGGACATACGAAGTATTAGGTAGGTGGTCATAATTCAGTGTTCACTCAGTGTATGTTGAATCGCTGCCACGTCGGATAGCTGCTGTACTGAGGGCGAAAGGAGGACATACGAAGTATTAGGTAGGTGGTCATAATTCAGTGTTCACTCAGTGTATGTTGAATCGCTGCCACGTCGGATAGCTGCTGTACTGAGGGCGAAAGGAGGACATACGAAGTATTAGGTAGGTGGTCATAATTCAGTGTTCACTCAGTGTATGTTGAATCGCTGCCACGTCGGATAGCTGCTGTACTGAGGGCGAAAGGGGGACATACGAAGTATTAGGTAGGTGGTCATAATTCAGTGTTCACTCAGTGTATGTTGAATCGCTGCCACGTCGGATAGCTGCTGTACTGAGGGCGAAAGGAGGACATACGAAGTATTAGGTAGGTGGTCATAATTCAGTGTTCACTCAGTGTATGTTGAATCGCTGCCACGTCGGATAGCTGCTGTACTGAGGGCGAAAGGAGGACATACGAAGTATTAGGTAGGTGGTCATAATTCAGTGTTCACTCAGTGTATGTTGAATCGCTGCCACGTCGGATAGCTGCTGTACTGAGGGCGAAAGGAGGACATACGAAGTATTAGGTAGGTGGTCATAATTCAGTGTTCACTCAGTGTATGTTGAATCGCTGCCACGTCGGATAGCTGCTGTACTGAGGGCGAAAGGAGGACATACGAAGTATTAGGTAGGTGGTCATAATTCAGTGTTCACTCAGTGTATGTTGAATCGCTGCCACGTCGGATAGCTGCTGTACTGAGGGCGAAAGGAGGACATACGAAGTATTAGGTAGGTGGTCATAATTCAGTGTTCACTCAGTGTATGTTGAATCGCTGCCACGTCGGATAGCTGCTGTACTGAGGGCGAAAGGAGGACATACGAAGTATTAGGTAGGTGGTCATAATTCAGTGTTCACTCAGTGTATGTTGAATCGCTGCCACGTCGGATAGCTGCTGTACTGAGGGCGAAAGGAGGACATACGAAGTATTAGGTAGGTGGTCATAATTCAGTGTTCACTCAGTGTATGTTGAATCGCTGCCACGTCGGATAGCTGCTGTACTGAGGGCGAAAGGAGGACATACGAAGTATTAGGTAGGTGGTCATAATTCAGTGTTCACTCAGTGTATGTTGAATCGCTGCCACGTCGGATAGCTGCTGTACTGAGGGCGAAAGGAGGACATACGAAGTATTAGGTAGGTGGTCATAATTCAGTGTTCACTCAGTGTATGTTGAATCGCTGCCACGTCGGATAGCTGCTGTACTGAGGGCGAAAGGAGGACATACGAAGTATTAGGTAGGTGGTCATAATTCAGTGTTCACTCAGTGTATGTTGAATCGCTGCCACGTCGGATAGCTGCTGTACTGAGGGCGAAAGGAGGACATACGAAGTATTAGGTAGGTGGTCATAATTCAGTGTTCACTCAGTGTATGTTGAATCGCTGCCACGTCGGATAGCTGCTGTACTGAAGGGCGAAAGGAGGACATACGAAGTATTAGGTAGGTAGTCATAATTCAGTGTTCACTCAGTGTATGTTGAATCGCTGCCACGTCGGATAGCTGCTGTACTGAGGGCGAAAGGAGGACATACGAAGTATTAGGTAGGTGGTCATAATTCAGTGTTCACTCAGTGTATGTTGAATCGCTGCCACGTCGGATAGCTGCTGTACTGAGGGCGAAAGGAGGACATACGAAGTATTAGGTAGGTGGTCATAATTCAGTGTTCACTCAGTGTATGTTGAATCGCTGCCACGTCGGATAGCTGCTGTACTGAGGGCGAAAGGAGGACATACGAAGTATTAGGTAGGTGGTCATAATTCAGTGTTCACTCAGTGTATGTTGAATCGCTCCCACGTCGGATAGCTGCTGTACTGAGGGCGAAAGGAGGACATACGAAGTATTAGGTGGTCATAATTCAGTGTTCACTCAGTGTATGTTGAATCGCTGCCACGTCGGATAGCTGCTGTACTGAGGGCGAAAGGAGGACATACGAAGTATTAGGTAGGTGGTCATAATTCAGTGTTCACTCAGTGTATGTTGAATCGCTGCCACGTCGGATAGCTGCTGTACTGAGGGCGAAAGGGGGACATACGAAGTATTAGGTAGGTGGTCATAATTCAGTGTTCACTCAGTGTATGTTGAATCGCTGCCACGTCGGATAGCTGCTGTACTGAGGGCGAAAGGAGGACATACGAAGTATTAGGCAGGTAGTCATAATTCAGTGTTCACTCAGTGTATGTTGAATCGCTGCCACGTCGGATAGCTGCTGTACTGAGGGCGAAAGGAGGACATACGAAGTATTAGGTAGGTGGTCATAATTCAGTGTTCACTCAGTGTATGTTGAATCGCTGCCACGTCGGATAGCTGCTGTACTGAGGGCGAAAGGAGGACATACGAAGTATTAGGTAGGTGGTCATAATTCAGTGTTCACTCAGTGTATGTTGAAACGCTGCCACGTCGGATAGCTGCTGTACTGAGGGCGAAAGGAGGACATACGAAGTATTAGGTAGGTGGTCATAATTCAGTGTTCACTCAGTGTATGTTGAATCGCTGCCACGTCGGATAGCTGCTGTACTGAAGGCGAAAGGAGGACATACGAAGTATTAGGTAGGTGGTCATAATTCAGTGTTCACTCAGTGTATGTTGAATCGCTGCCACGTCGGATAGCTGCTGTACTGAGGGCGAAAGGAGGACATACGAAGTGTTAGGTAGGTGGTCATAATTCAGTGTTCACTCAGTGTATGTTGAATCGCTGCCACGTCGGATAGCTGCTGTACAGAGGGCGAAAGGAGGACATACGAAGTATTAGGTAGGTGGTCATAATTCAGTGTTCACTCAGTGTATGTTGAATCGCTGCCACGTCGGATAGCTGCTGTACTGAGGGCGAAAGGAGGACATACGAAGTATTAGGTAGGTGGTCATAATTCAGTGTTCACTCAGTGTATGTTGAATCGCTGCCACGTCGGATAGCTGCTGTACTGAGGGCGAAAAGGAGGACATACGAAGTATTAGGTAGGTGGTCATAATTCAGTGTTCACTCAGTGTATGTTGAATCGCTGCCACGTCGGATAGCTGCTGTACTGAGGGCGAAAGGAGGACATACGAAGTATTAGGTTGGTCATAATTCAGTGTTCACTCAGTGTATGTTGAATCGCTGCCACGTCGGATAGCTGCTGTACTGAGGGCGAAAGGAGGACATACGAAGTATTAGGTAGGTGGTCATAATTCAGTGTTCACTCAGTGTATGTTGAATCGCTGCCACGTCGGATAGCTGCTGTACTGAGGGCGAAAGGAGGACATACGAAGTATTAGGTAGGTGGTCATAATTCAGTGTTCACTCAGTGTATGTTGAATCGCTGCCACGTCGGATAGCTGCTGTACTGAAGGCGAAAGGCGGACATACGAAGTATTAGGTAGGTGGTCATAATTCAGTGTTCACTCAGTGTATGTTGAATCGCTGCCACGTCGGATAGCTGTTGTACTGAGGGCGAAAGGAGGACATACGAAGTATTAGGTAGGTGGTCATAATTCAGTGTTCACTCAGTGTATGTTGAATCGCTGCCACGTCGGATAGCTGCTGTACTGAGGGCGAAAGGGGGACATACGAAGTATTAGGTAGGTGGTCATAATTCAGTGTTCACTCAGTGTATGTTGAATCGCTGCCACGTCGGATAGCTGCTGTACTGAGGGCGAAAGGAGGACATACGAAGTATTAGGCAGGTAGTCATAATTCAGTGTTCACTCAGTGTATGTTGAATCGCTGCCACGTCGGATAGCTGCTGTACTGAGGGCGAAAGGAGGACATACGAAGTATTAGGTAGGTGGTCATAATTCAGTGTTCACTCAGTGTATGTTGAATCGCTGCCACGTCGGATAGCTGCTGTACTGAGGGCGAAAGGAGGACATACGAAGTATTAGGTAGGTGGTCATAATTCAGTGTTCACTCAGTGTATGTTGAATCGCTGCCACGTCGGATAGCTGCTGTACTGAGGACGAAAGGAGGACATACGAAGTATTAGGTAGGTGGTCATAATTCAGTGTTCACTCAGTGTATGTTGAATCGCTGCCACGTCGGATAGCTGCTGTACTGAGGGCGAAAGGAGGACATACGAAGTATTAGGTGGTCATAATTCAGTGTTCACTCAGTGTATGTTGAATCGCTGCCACGTCGGATAGCTGCTGTACTGAGGGCGAAAGGAGGACATACGAAGTATTAGGTAGGTGGTCATAATTCAGTGTTCACTCAGTGTATGTTGAATCGCTGCCACGTCGGATAGCTGCTGTACTGAGGGCGAAAGGAGGGACATACGAAGTATTAGGTAGGTGGTCATAATTCAGTGTTCACTCAGTGTATGTTGAATCGCTGCCACGTCGGATAGCTGCTGTACTGAGGGCGAAAGGAGGACATACGAAGTATTAGGTAGGTAGTCATAATTCAGTGTTCACTCAGTGTATGTTGAATCGCTGCCACGTCGGATAGCTGCTGTACTGAGGGCGAAAGGAGGACATACGAAGTATTAGGTTGGTGGTCATAATTCAGTGTTCACTCAGTGTATGTTGAATCGCTGCCACGTCGGATAGCTGCTGTACTGAGGGCGAAAGGAGGACATACGAAGTATTAGGTAGGTGGTCATAATTCAGTGTTCACTCAGTGTATGTTGAATCGCTGCCACGTCGGATAGCTGCTGTACTGAGGGCGAAAGGAGGACATACGAAGTATTAGGTGGTCGTAATTCAGTGTTCACTCAGTGTATGTTGAATCGCTGCCACGTCGGATAGCTGCTGTACTGAGGGCGAAAGGGGGACATACGAAGTATTAGGTAGGTGGTCATACTTCAGTGTTCACTCAGTGTATGTTGAATCGCTGCCACGTCGGATAGCTGCTGTACTGAGGGCGAAAGGAGGACATACGAAGTATTAGGTAGGTAGTCATAATTCAGTGTTCACTCAGTGTATGTTGAATCGCTGCCACGTCGGATAGCTGCTGTACTGAGGGCGAAAGGAGGACATACGAAGTATTAGGTAGGTGGTCATAATTCAGTGTTCACTCAGTGTATGTTGAATCGCTGCCACGTCGGATAGCTGCTGTACTGAAGGCGAAAGGAGGACATACGAAGTATTAGGTAGGTGGTCATAATTCAGTGTTCACTCAGTCTATGTTGAATCGCTGCCACGTCGGATAGCTGCTGTACTGAGGGCGAAAGGAGGACATACGAAGTATTAGGTAGGTGGTCATAATTCAGTGTTCACTCAGTGTATGTTGAATCGCTGCCACGTCGGATAGCTGCTGTACTGAGGGCGAAAGGAGGACATACGAAGTATTAGGTGGTCATAATTCAGTGTTCACTCAGTGTATGTTGAATCGCTGCCACGTCGGATAGCTGCTGTACTGAGGGCGAAAGGAGGACATACGAAGTATTAGGTAGGTGGTCATAATTCAGTGTTCACTCAGTGTATGTTGAATCGCTGCCATGTCGGATAGCTGCTGTACTGAGGGCGAAAGGGGGACATACGAAGTATTAGGTAGGTGGTCATAATTCAGTGTTCACTCAGTGTATGTTGAATCGCTGCCACGTCGGATAGCTGCTGTACTGAGGGCGAAAGGAGGACATACGAAGTATTAGGCAGGTAGTCATAATTCAGTGTTCACTCAGTGTATGTTGAATCGCTGCCACGTCGGATAGCTGCTGTACTGAGGGCGAAAGGAGGACATACGAAGTATTAGGTAGGTGGTCATAATTCAGTGTTCACTCAGTGTATGTTGAATCGCTGCCACGTCGGATAGCTGCTGTACTGAGGGCGAAAGGAGGACATACGAAGTATTAGGTAGGTGGTCATAATTCAGTGTTCACTCAGTGTATGTTGAATCGCTGCCACGTCGGATAGCTGCTGTACTGAGGACGAAAGGAGGACATACGAAGTATTAGGTAGGTGGTCATAATTCAGTGTTCACTCAGTGTATGTTGAATCGCTGCCACGTCGGATAGCTGCTGTACTGAGGACGAAAGGAGGACATACGAAGTATTAGGTAGGTGGTCATAATTCAGTGTTCACTCAGTGTATGTTGAATCGCTGCCACGTCGGATAGCTGCTGTACTGAGGGCGAAAGGAGGACATACGAAGTATTAGGTAATTGGTCATAATTCAGTGTTCACTCAGTGTATGTTGAATCGCTGCCACGTCGGATAGCTGCTGTACTGAGGGCGAAAGGAGGACATACGAAGTATTAGGTGGTCATAATTCAGTGTTCACTCAGTGTATGTTGAATCGCTGCCACGTCGGATAGCTGCTGTACTGAGGGCGAAAGGAGGACATACGAAGTATTAGGTAGGTGGTCATAATTCAGTGTTCACTCAGTGTATGTTGAATCGCTGCCACGTCGGATAGCTGCTGTACTGAGGGCGAAAGGAGGACATACGAAGTATTAGGTAGGTGGTCATAATTCAGTGTTCACTCAGTGTATGTTGAATCGCTGCCACGTCGGATAGCTGCTGTACTGAGGGCGAAAGGGGGACATACGAAGTATTAGGTAGGTGGTCATACTTCAGTGTTCACTCAGTGTATGTTGAATCGCTGCCACGTCGGATAGCTGCTGTACTGAGGGCGAAAGGAGGACATACGAAGTATTAGGTAGGTAGTCATAATTCAGTGTTCACTCAGTGTATGTTGAATCGCTGCCACGTCGGATAGCTGCTGTACTGAGGGCGAAAGGAGGACATACGAAGTATTAGGTAGGTGGTCATAATTCAGTGTTCACTCAGTGTATGTTGAATCGCTGCCACGTCGGATAGCTGCTGTACTGAGGGCGAAAGGAGGACATACGAAGTATTAGGTAGGTGGTCATAATTCAGTGTTCACTCAGTGTATGTTGAATCGCTGCCACGTCGGATAGCTGCTGTACTGAGGGCGAAAGGAGGACATACGAAGTATTAGGTAGGTGGTCATAATTCAGTGTTCACTCAGTGTATGTTGAATCGCTCCCACGTCGGATAGCTGCTGTACTGAGGGCGAAAGGAGGACATACGAAGTATTAGGTGGTCATAATTCAGTGTTCACTCAGTGTATGTTGAATCGCTGCCACGTCGGATAGCTGCTGTACTGAGGGCGAAAGGAGGACATACGAAGTATTAGGTAGGTGGTCATAATTCAGTGTTCACTCAGTGTATGTTGAATCGCTGCCACGTCGGATAGCTGCTGTACTGAGGGCGAAAGGGGGACATACGAAGTATTAGGTAGGTGGTCATAATTCAGTGTTCACTCAGTGTATGTTGAATCGCTGCCACGTCGGATAGCTGCTGTACTGAGGGCGAAAGGAGGACATACGAAGTATTAGGCAGGTAGTCATAATTCAGTGTTCACTCAGTGTATGTTGAATCGCTGCCACGTCGGATAGCTGCTGTACTGAGGGCGAAAGGAGGACATACGAAGTATTAGGTAGGTGGTCATAATTCAGTGTTCACTCAGTGTATGTTGAATCGCTGCCACGTCGGATAGCTGCTGTACTGAGGGCGAAAGGAGGACATACGAAGTATTAGGTAGGTGGTCATAATTCAGTGTTCACTCAGTGTATGTTGAAACGCTGCCACGTCGGATAGCTGCTGTACTGAGGGCGAAAGGAGGACATACGAAGTATTAGGTGGTCATAATTCAGTGTTCACTCAGTGTATGTTGAATCGCTGCCACGTCGGATAGCTGCTGTACTGAAGGCGAAAGGAGGACATACGAAGTATTAGGTAGGTGGTCATAATTCAGTGTTCACTCAGTGTATGTTGAATCGCTGCCACGTCGGATAGCTGCTGTACTGAGGGCGAAAGGAGGACATACGAAGTGTTAGGTAGGTGGTCATAATTCAGTGTTCACTCAGTGTATGTTGAATCGCTGCCACGTCGGATAGCTGCTGTACAGAGGGCGAAAGGAGGACATACGAAGTATTAGGTAGGTGGTCATAATTCAGTGTTCACTCAGTGTATGTTGAATCGCTGCCACGTCGGATAGCTGCTGTACTGAGGGCGAAAGGAGGACATACGAAGTATTAGGTAGGTGGTCATAATTCAGTGTTCACTCAGTGTATGTTGAATCGCTGCCACGTCGGATAGCTGCTGTACTGAGGGCAAAAGGAGGACATACGAAGTATTAGGTAGGTGGTCATAATTCAGTGTTCACTCAGTGTATGTTGAATCGCTGCCACGTCGGATAGCTGCTGTACTGAGGGCGAAAGGAGGACATACGAAGTATTAGTTGGTCATAATTCAGTGTTCACTCAGTGTATGTTGAATCGCTGCCACGTCGGATAGCTGCTGTACTGAGGGCGAAAGGAGGACATACGAAGTATTAGGTAGGTGGTCATAATTCAGTGTTCACTCAGTGTATGTTGAATCGCTGCCACGTCGGATAGCTGCTGTACTGAGGGCGAAAGGAGGACATACGAAGTATTAGGTAGGTGGTCATAATTCAGTGTTCACTCAGTGTATGTTGAATCGCTGCCACGTCGGATAGCTGCTGTACTGAAGGCGAAAGGCGGACATACGAAGTATTAGGTAGGTGGTCATAATTCAGTGTTCACTCAGTGTATGTTGAATCGCTGCCACGTCGGATAGCTGTTGTACTGAGGGCGAAAGGAGGACATACGAAGTATTAGGTAGGTGGTCATAATTCAGTGTTCACTCAGTGTATGTTGAATCGCTGCCACGTCGGATAGCTGCTGTACTGAGGGCGAAAGGGGGACATACGAAGTATTAGGTAGGTGGTCATAATTCAGTGTTCACTCAGTGTATGTTGAATCGCTGCCACGTCGGATAGCTGCTGTACTGAGGGCGAAAGGAGGACATACGAAGTATTAGGCAGGTAGTCATAATTCAGTGTTCACTCAGTGTATGTTGAATCGCTGCCACGTCGGATAGCTGCTGTACTGAGGGCGAAAGGAGGACATACGAAGTATTAGGTAGGTGGTCATAATTCAGTGTTCACTCAGTGTATGTTGAATCGCTGCCACGTCGGATAGCTGCTGTACTGAGGGCGAAAGGAGGACATACGAAGTATTAGGTAGGTGGTCATAATTCAGTGTTCACTCAGTGTATGTTGAATCGCTGCCACGTCGGATAGCTGCTGTACTGAGGACGAAAGGAGGACATACGAAGTATTAGGTAGGTGGTCATAATTCAGTGTTCACTCAGTGTATGTTGAATCGCTGCCACGTCGGATAGCTGCTGTACTGAGGGCGAAAGGAGGACATACGAAGTATTAGGTGGTCATAATTCAGTGTTCACTCAGTGTATGTTGAATCGCTGCCACGTCGGATAGCTGCTGTACTGAGGGCGAAAGGAGGACATACGAAGTATTAGGTAGGTGGTCATAATTCAGTGTTCACTCAGTGTATGTTGAATCGCTGCCACGTCGGATAGCTGCTGTACTGAGGGCGAAAGGGGGACATACGAAGTATTAGGTAGGTGGTCATAATTCAGTGTTCACTCAGTGTATGTTGAATCGCTGCCACGTCGGATAGCTGCTGTACTGAGGGCGAAAGGAGGACATACGAAGTATTAGGTAGGTAGTCATAATTCAGTGTTCACTCAGTGTATGTTGAATCGCTGCCACGTCGGATAGCTGCTGTACTGAGGGCGAAAGGAGGACATACGAAGTATTAGGTAGGTGGTCATAATTCAGTGTTCACTCAGTGTATGTTGAATCGCTGCCACGTCGGATAGCTGCTGTACTGAGGGCGAAAGGAGGACATACGAAGTATTAGGTAGGTGGTCATAATTCAGTGTTCACTCAGTGTATGTTGAATCGCTGCCACGTCGGATAGCTGCTGTACTGAGGGCGAAAGGAGGACATACGAAGTATTAGGTGGTCGTAATTCAGTGTTCACTCAGTGTATGTTGAATCGCTGCCACGTCGGATAGCTGCTGTACTGAGGGCGAAAGGGGGACATACGAAGTATTAGGTAGGTGGTCATACTTCAGTGTTCACTCAGTGTATGTTGAATCGCTGCCACGTCGGATAGCTGCTGTACTGAGGGCGAAAGGAGGACATACGAAGTATTAGGTAGGTAGTCATAATTCAGTGTTCACTCAGTGTATGTTGAATCGCTGCCACGTCGGATAGCTGCTGTACTGAGGGCGAAAGGAGGACATACGAAGTATTAGGTAGGTGGTCATAATTCAGTGTTCACTCAGTGTATGTTGAATCGCTGCCACGTCGGATAGCTGCTGTACTGAAGGCGAAAGGAGGACATACGAAGTATTAGGTAGGTGGTCATAATTCAGTGTTCACTCAGTCTATGTTGAATCGCTGCCACGTCGGATAGCTGCTGTACTGAGGGCGAAAGGAGGACATACGAAGTATTAGGTAGGTGGTCATAATTCAGTGTTCACTCAGTGTATGTTGAATCGCTGCCACGTCGGATAGCTGCTGTACTGAGGGCGAAAGGAGGACATACGAAGTATTAGGTGGTCATAATTCAGTGTTCACTCAGTGTATGTTGAATCGCTGCCACGTCGGATAGCTGCTGTACTGAGGGCGAAAGGAGGACATACGAAGTATTAGGTAGGTGGTCATAATTCAGTGTTCACTCAGTGTATGTTGAATCGCTGCCATGTCGGATAGCTGCTGTACTGAGGGCGAAAGGGGGACATACGAAGTATTAGGTAGGTGGTCATAATTCAGTGTTCACTCAGTGTATGTTGAATCGCTGCCACGTCGGATAGCTGCTGTACTGAGGGCGAAAGGAGGACATACGAAGTATTAGGCAGGTAGTCATAATTCAGTGTTCACTCAGTGTATGTTGAATCGCTGCCACGTCGGATAGCTGCTGTACTGAGGGCGAAAGGAGGACATACGAAGTATTAGGTAGGTGGTCATAATTCAGTGTTCACTCAGTGTATGTTGAATCGCTGCCACGTCGGATAGCTGCTGTACTGAGGGCGAAAGGAGGACATACGAAGTATTAGGTAGGTGGTCATAATTCAGTGTTCACTCAGTGTATGTTGAATCGCTGCCACGTCGGATAGCTGCTGTACTGAGGACGAAAGGAGGACATACGAAGTATTAGGTAGGTGGTCATAATTCAGTGTTCACTCAGTGTATGTTGAATCGCTGCCACGTCGGATAGCTGCTGTACTGAGGACGAAAGGAGGACATACGAAGTATTAGGTAGGTGGTCATAATTCAGTGTTCACTCAGTGTATGTTGAATCGCTGCCACGTCGGATAGCTGCTGTACTGAGGGCGAAAGGAGGACATACGAAGTATTAGGTAATTGGTCATAATTCAGTGTTCACTCAGTGTATGTTGAATCGCTGCCACGTCGGATAGCTGCTGTACTGAGGGCGAAAGGAGGACATACGAAGTATTAGGTGGTCATAATTCAGTGTTCACTCAGTGTATGTTGAATCGCTGCCACGTCGGATAGCTGCTGTACTGAGGGCGAAAGGAGGACATACGAAGTATTAGGTAGGTGGTCATAATTCAGTGTTCACTGAGTGTATGTTGAATCGCTGCCACGTCGGATAGCTGCTGTACTGAGGGCGAAAGGGGGACATACGAAGTATTAGGTAGGTGGTCATAATTCAGTGTTCACTCAGTGTATGTTGAATCGCTGCCACGTCGGATAGCTGCTGTACTGAGGGCGAAAGGAGGACATACGAAGTATTAGGCAGGTAGTCATAATTCAGTGTTCACTCAGTGTATGTTGAATCGCTGCCACGTCGGATAGCTGCTGTACTGAGGGCGAAAAGAGGACATACGAAGTATTAGGTAGGTGGTCATAATTCAGTGTTCACTCAGTGTATGTTGAATCGCTGCCACGTCGGATAGCTGCTGTACTGAGGGCGAAAGGAGGACATACGAAGTATTAGGTAGGTGGTCATAATTCAGTGTTCACTCAGTGTATGTTGAATCGCTGCCACGTCGGATAGCTGCTGTACTGAGGGCGAAAGGAGGACATACGAAGTATTAGGTAGGTGGTCATAATTCAGTGTTCACTCAGTGTATGTTGAATCGCTGCCACGTCGGATAGCTGCTGTACTGAGGGCGAAAGGAGGACATACGAAGTATTAGGTGGTCATAATTCAGTGTTCACTCAGTGTATGTTGAATCGCTGCCACGTCGGATAGCTGCTGTACTGAGGGCGAAAGGAGGACATACGAAGTATTAGGTAGGTGGTCATAATTCAGTGTTCACTCAGTGTATGTTGAATCGCTGCCACGTCGGATAGCTGCTGTACTGAGGGCGAAAGGGGGACATACGAAGTATTAGGTAGGTGGTCATAATTCAGTGTTCACTCAGTGTATGTTGAATCGCTGCCACGTCGGATAGCTGCTGTACTGAGGGCGAAAGGAGGACATACGAAGTATTAGGTAGGTAGTCATAATTCAGTGTTCACTCAGTGTATGTTGAATCGCTGCCACGTCGGATAGCTGCTGTACTGAGGGCGAAAGGAGGACATACGAAGTATTAGGTAGGTGGTCATAATTCAGTGTTCACTCAGTGTATGTTGAATCGCTGCCACGTCGGATAGCTGCTGTACTGAGGGCGAAAGGAGGACATACGAAGTATTAGGTAGGTGGTCATAATTCAGTGTTCACTCAGTGTATGTTGAATCGCTGCCACGTCGGATAGCTGCTGTACTGAGGGCGAAAGGAGGAAATACGAAGTATTAGGTAGGTGGTCATAATTCAGTGTTCACTCAGTGTATGTTGAATCGCTGCCACGTCGGATAGCTGCTGTACTGAGGGCGAAAGGGGGACATACGAAGTATTAGGTAGGTGGTCATACTTCAGTGTTCACTCAGTGTATGTTGAATCGCTGCCACGTCGGATAGCTGCTGTACTGAGGGCGAAAGGAGGACATACGAAGTATTAGGTAGGTAGTCATAATTCAGTGTTCACTCAGTGTATGTTGAATCGCTGCCACGTCGGATAGCTGCTGTACTGAGGGCGAAAGGAGGACATACGAAGTATTAGGTAGGTGGTCATAATTCAGTGTTCACTCAGTGTATGTTGAATCGCTGCCACGTCGGATAGCTGCTGTACTGAGGGCGAAAGGAGGACATACGAAGTATTAGGTAGGTGGTCATAATTCAGGGTTCACTCAGTGTATGTTGAATCGCTGCCACGTCGGATAGCTGCTGTACTGAGGGCGAAAGGAGGACATACGAAGTATTAGGTGGTCGTAATTCAGTGTTCACTCAGTGTATGTTGAATCGCTGCCACGTCGGATAGCTGCTGTACTGAAGGCGAAAGGAGGACATACAAAGTATTAGGTAGGTGGTCATAATTCAGTGTTCACTCAGTGTATGTTGAATCGCTGCCACGTCGGATAGCTGCTGTACTGAGGGCGAAAGGAGGACATACGAAGTATTAGGTAGGTGGTCATAATTCAGTGTTCACTCAGTGTATGTTGAATCGCTGCCACGTCGGATAGCTGCTGTACTGAGGGCGAAAGGAGGACATACGAAGTATTAGGTAGGTGGTCATAATTCAGTGTTCACTCAGTGTATGTTGAATCGCTGCCACGTCGGATAGCTGCTGTACTGAGGGCGAAAGGAGGACATACGAAGTATTAGGTAGGTGGTCATAATTCAGTGTTCACTCAGTGTATGTTGAATCGCTCCCACGTCGGATAGCTGCTGTACTGAGGGCGAAAGGAGGACATACGAAGTATTAGGTAGGTGGTCATAATTCAGTGTTCACTCAGTGTATGTTGAATCGCTGCCACGTCGGATAGCTGCTGTACTGAGGGCGAAAGGAGGACATACGAAGTATTAGGTAGGTGGTCATAATTCAGTGTTCACTCAGTGTATGTTGAATCGCTGCCACGTCGGATAGCTGCTGTACTGAGGGCGAAAGGGGGACATACGAAGTATTAGGTAGGTGGTCATAATTCAGTGTTCACTCAGTGTATGTTGAATCGCTGCCACGTCGGATAGCTGCTGTACTGAGGGCGAAAGGAGGACATACGAAGTATTAGGCAGGTAGTCATAATTCAGTGTTCACTCAGTGTATGTTGAATCGCTGCCACGTCGGATAGCTGCTGTACTGAGGGCGAAAGGAGGACATACGAAGTATTAGGTAGGTGGTCATAATTCAGTGTTCACTCAGTGTATGTTGAATCGCTGCCACGTCGGATAGCTGCTGTACTGAGGGCGAAAGGAGGACATACGAAGTATTAGGTAGGTGGTCATAATTCAGTGTTCACTCAGTGTATGTTGAAACGCTGCCACGTCGGATAGCTGCTGTACTGAGGGCGAAAGGAGGACATACGAAGTATTAGGTGGTCATAATTCAGTGTTCACTCAGTGTATGTTGAATCGCTGCCACGTCGGATAGCTGCTGTACTGAAGGCGAAAGGAGGACATACGAAGTATTAGGTAGGTGGTCATAATTCAGTGTTCACTCAGTGTATGTTGAATCGCTGCCACGTCGGATAGCTGCTGTACTGAGGGCGAAAGGAGGACATACGAAGTGTTAGGTAGGTGGTCATAATTCAGTGTTCACTCAGTGTATGTTGAATCGCTGCCACGTCGGATAGCTGCTGTACAGAGGGCGAAAGGAGGACATACGAAGTATTAGGTAGGTGGTCATAATTCAGTGTTCACTCAGTGTATGTTGAATCGCTGCCACGTCGGATAGCTGCTGTACTGAGGGCGAAAGGAGGACATACGAAGTATTAGGTAGGTGGTCATAATTCAGTGTTCACTCAGTGTATGTTGAATCGCTGCCACGTCGGATAGCTGCTGTACTGAGGGCAAAAGGAGGACATACGAAGTATTAGGTAGGTGGTCATAATTCAGTGTTCACTCAGTGTATGTTGAATCGCTGCCACGTCGGATAGCTGCTGTACTGAGGGCGAAAGGAGGACATACGAAGTATTAGTTGGTCATAATTCAGTGTTCACTCAGTGTATGTTGAATCGCTGCCACGTCGGATAGCTGCTGTACTGAGGGCGAAAGGAGGACATACGAAGTATTAGGTAGGTGGTCATAATTCAGTGTTCACTCAGTGTATGTTGAATCGCTGCCACGTCGGATAGCTGCTGTACTGAGGGCGAAAGGAGGACATACGAAGTATTAGGTAGGTGGTCATAATTCAGTGTTCACTCAGTGTATGTTGAATCGCTGCCACGTCGGATAGCTGCTGTACTGAAGGCGAAAGGAGGACATACGAAGTATTAGGTAGGTGGTCATAATTCAGTGTTCACTCAGTGTATGTTGAATCGCTGCCACGTCGGATAGCTGCTGTACTGAGGGCGAAAGGAGGACATACGAAGTATTAGGTAGGTGGTCATAATTCAGTGTTCACTCAGTGCATGTTGAATCGCTGCCACGTCGGATAGCTGCTGTACTGAGGGCGAAAGGAGGACATACGAAGTATTAGGTGGTCATAATTCAGTGTTCACTCAGTGTATGTTGAATCGCTGCCACGTCGGATAGCTGCTGTACTGAGGGCGAAAGGAGGACATACGAAGTATTAGGTAGGTGGTCATAATTCAGTGTTCACTCAGTGTATGTTGAATCGCTGCCACGTCGGATAGCTGCTGTACTGAGGGCGAAAGGGGGACATACGAAGTATTAGGTAGGTGGTCATAATTCAGTGTTCACTCAGTGTATGTTGAATCGCTGCCACGTCGGATAGCTGCTGTACTGAGGGCGAAAGGAGGACATACGAAGTATTAGGCAGGTAGTCATAATTCAGTGTTCACTCAGTGTATGTTGAATCGCTGCCACGTCGGATAGCTGCTGTACTGAGGGCGAAAGGAGGACATACGAAGTATTAGGTAGGTGGTCATAATTCAGTGTTCACTCAGTGTATGTTGAATCGCTGCCACGTCGGATAGCTGCTGTACTGAGGGCGAAAGGAGGACATACGAAGTATTAGGTAGGTGGTCATAATTCAGTGTTCACTCAGTGTATGTTGAATCGCTGCCACGTCGGATAGCTGCTGTACTGAGGACGAAAGGAGGACATACGAAGTATTAGGTAGGTGGTCATAATTCAGTGTTCACTCAGTGTATGTTGAATCGCTGCCACGTCGGATAGCTGCTGTACTAAGGGCGAAAGGAGGACATACGAAGTATTAGGTGGTCATAATTCAGTGTTCACTCAGTGTATGTTGAATCGCTGCCACGTCGGATAGCTGCTGTACTGAGGGCGAAAGGAGGACATACGAAGTATTAGGTAGGTGGTCATAATTCAGTGTTCACTCAGTGTATGTTGAATCGCTGCCACGTCGGATAGCTGCTGTACTGAGGGCGAAAGGGGGACATACGAAGTATTAGGTAGGTGGTCATAATTCAGTGTTCACTCAGTGTATGTTGAATCGCTGCCACGTCGGATAGCTGCTGTACTGAGGGCGAAAGGAGGACATACGAAGTATTAGGTAGGTAGTCATAATTCAGTGTTCACTCAGTGTATGTTGAATCGCTGCCACGTCGGATAGCTGCTGTACTGAGGGCGAAAGGAGGACATACGAAGTATTAGGTAGGTGGTCATAATTCAGTGTTCACTCAGTGTATGTTGAATCGCTGCCACGTCGGATAGCTGCTGTACTGAGGGCGAAAGGAGGACATACGAAGTATTAGGTAGGTGGTCATAATTCAGTGTTCACTCAGTGTATGTTGAATCGCTGCCACGTCGGATAGCTGCTGTACTGAGGGCGAAAGGAGGACATACGAAGTATTAGGTGGTCGTAATTCAGTGTTCACTCAGTGTATGTTGAATCGCTGCCACGTCGGATAGCTGCTGTACTGAGGGCGAAAGGGGGACATACGAAGTATTAGGTAGGTGGTCATACTTCAGTGTTCACTCAGTGTATGTTGAATCGCTGCCACGTCGGATAGCTGCTGTACTGAGGGCGAAAGGAGGACATACGAAGTATTAGGTAGGTAGTCATAATTCAGTGTTCACTCAGTGTATGTTGAATCGCTGCCACGTCGGATAGCTGCTGTACTGAGGGCGAAAGGAGGACATACGAAGTATTAGGTAGGTGGTCATAATTCAGTGTTCACTCAGTGTATGTTGAATCGCTGCCACGTCGGATAGCTGCTGTACTGAGGGCGAAAGGAGGACATACGAAGTATTAGGTAGGTGGTCATAATTCAGTGTTCACTCAGTGTATGTTGAATCGCTGCCACGTCGGATAGCTGCTGTACTGTGGGCGAAAGGAGGACATACGAAGTATTAGGTGGTCGTAATTCAGTGTTCACTCAGTGTATGTTGAATCGCTGCCACGTCGGATAGCTGCTGTACTGAAGGCGAAAGGAGGACATACAAAGTATTAGGTAGGTGGTCATAATTCAGTGTTCACTCAGTGTATGTTGAATCGCTGCCACGTCGGATAGCTGCTGTACTGAGGGCGAAAGGAGGACATACGAAGTATTAGGTAGGTGGTCATAATTCAGTGTTCACTCAGTGTATGTTGAATCGCTGCCACGTCGGATAGCTGCTGTACTGAGGGCGAAAGGAGGACATACGAAGTATTAGGTAGGTGGTCATAATTCAGTGTTCACTCAGTGTATGTTGAATCGCTGCCACGTCGGATAGCTGCTGTACTGAGGGCGAAAGGAGGACATACGAAGTATTAGGTAGGTGGTCATAATTCAGTGTTCACTCATTGTATGTTGAATCGCTCCCACGTCGGATAGCTGCTGTACTGAGGGCGAAAGGAGGACATACGAAGTATTAGGTGGTCATAATTCAGTGTTCACTCAGTGTATGTTGAATCGCTGCCACGTCGGATAGCTGCTGTACTGAGGGCGAAAGGAGGACATACGAAGTATTAGGTAGGTGGTCATAATTCAGTGTTCACTCAGTGTATGTTGAATCGCTGCCACGTCGGATAGCTGCTGTACTGAGGGGGAAAGGGGGACATACGAAGTATTAGGTAGGTGGTCATAATTCAGTGTTCACTCAGTGTATGTTGAATCGCTGCCACGTCGGATAGCTGCTGTACTGAGGGCGAAAGGAGGACATACGAAGTATTAGGCAGGTAGTCATAATTCAGTGTTCACTCAGTGTATGTTGAATCGCTGCCACGTCGGATAGCTGCTGTACTGAGGGCGAAAGGAGGACATACGAAGTATTAGGTAGGTGGTCATAATTCAGTGTTCACTCAGTGTATGTTGAATCGCTGCCACGTCGGATAGCTGCTGTACTGAGGGCGAAAGGAGGACATACGAAGTATTAGGTAGGTGGTCATAATTCAGTGTTCACTCAGTGTATGTTGAATCGCTGCCACGTCGGATAGCTGCTGTACTGAGGGCGAAAGGAGGACATACGAAGTATTAGGTAGGTGGTCATAATTCAGTGTTCACTCAGTGTATGTTGAATCGCTGCCACGTCGGATAGCTGCTGTACTGAGGGCGAAAGGAGGACATACGAAGTATTAGTTGGTCATAATTCAGTGTTCACTCAGTGTATGTTGAATCGCTGCCACGTCGGATAGCTGCTGTACTGAGGGCGAAAGGAGGACATACGAAGTATTAGGTAGGTGGTCATAATTCAGTGTTCACTCAGTGTATGTTGAATCGCTGCCACGTCGGATAGCTGCTGTACTGAGGGCGAAAGGGGGACATACGAAGTATTATGTAGGTGGTCATAATTCAGTGTTCACTCAGTGTATGTTGAATCGCTGCCACGTCGGATAGCTGCTGTACTGAGGGCGAAAGGAGGACATACGAAGTATTAGGCAGGTAGTCATAATTCAGTGTTCACTCAGTGTATGTTGAATCGCTGCCACGTCGGATAGCTGCTGTACTGAGGGCGAAAGGAGGACATACGAAGTATTAGGTAGGTGGTCATAATTCAGTGTTCACTCAGTGTATGTTGAATCGCTGCCACGTCGGATAGCTGCTGTACTGAGGGCGAAAGGAGGACATACGAAGTATTAGGTAGGTGGTCATAATTCAGTGTTCACTCAGTGTATGTTGAATCGCTGCCACGTCGGATAGCTGCTGTACTGAGGGCGAAAGGAGGACATACGAAGTATTAGGTAGGTGGTCATAATTCAGTGTTCACTCAGTGTATGTTGAATCGCTGCCACGTCGGATAGCTGCTGTACTGAGGGCGAAAGGAGGACATACGAAGTATTAGGTGGTCATAATTCAGTGTTCACTCAGTGTATGTTGAATCGCTGCCACGTCGGATAGCTGCTGTACTGAGGGCGAAAGGAGGACATACGAAGTATTAGGTAGGTGGTCATAATTCAGTGTTCACTCAGTGTATGTTGAATCGCTGCCACGTCGGATAGCTGCTGTACTGAGGGCGAAAGGAGGACATACGAAGTATTAGGTGGTCATAATTCAGTGTTCACTCAGTGTATGTTGAATCGCTGCCACGTCGGATAGCTGCTGTACTGAAGGCGAAAGGAGGACATACGAAGTATTAGGTAGGTGGTCATAATTCAGTGTTCACTCAGTGTATGTTGAATCGCTGCCACGTCGGATAGCTGCTGTACTGAGGGCGAAAGGAGGACATACGAAGTATTAGGTAGGTGGTCATAATTCAGTGTTCACTCAGTGTATGTTGAATCGCTGCCACGTCGGATAGCTGCTGTACTGAGGGCGAAAGGGGGACATACGAAGTATTAGGTAGGTGGTCATAATTCAGTGTTCACTCAGTGTATGTTGAATCGCTGCCACGTCGGATAGCTGCTGTACTGAGGGCGAAAGGGGGACATACGAAGTATTAGGTAGGTGGTCATAATTCAGTGTTCACTCAGTGTATGTTGAATCGCTGCCACGTCGGATAGCTGCTGTACTGAGGGCGAAAGGAGGACATACGAAGTATTAGGTAGGTAGTCATAATTCAGTGTTCACTCAGTGTATGTTGAATCGCTGCCACGTCGGATAGCTGCTGTACTGAAGGCGAAAGGAGGACATACGAAGTATTAGGTAGGTGGTCATAATTCAGTGTTCACTCAGTGTATGTTGAATCGCTGCCACGTCGGATAGCTGCTGTACTGAGGGCGAAAGGAGGACATACGAAGTATTAGGTAGGTGGTCATAATTCAGTGTTCACTCAGTGTATGTTGAATCGCTGCCACGTCGGATAGCTGCTGTACTGAGGGCGAAAGGGGGACATACGAAGTATTAGGTAGGTGGTCATAATTCAGTGTTCACTCAGTGTATGTTGAATCGCTGCCACGTCGGATAGCTGCTGTACTGAGGGCGAAAGGGGGACATACGAAGTATTAGGTAGGTGGTCATAATTCAGTGTTCACTCAGTGTATGTTGAATCGCTGCCACGTCGGATAGCTGCTGTACTGAGGGCGAAAGGAGGACATACGAAGTATTAGGTAGGTAGTCATAATTCAGTGTTCACTCAGTGTATGTTGAATCGCTGCCACGTCGGATAGCTGCTGTACTGAGGGCGAAAGGAGGACATACGAAGTATTAGGTAGGTGGTCATAATTCAGTGTTCACTCAGTGTATGTTGAATCGCTGCCACGTCGTATAGCTGCTGTACTGAGGGCGAAAGGAGGACATACGAAGTATTAGGTAGGTGGTCATAATTCAGTGTTCACTCAGTGTATGTTGAATCGCTGCCACTTCGGATAGCTGCTGTACTGAAGGCGAAAGGAGGACATACGAAGTATTAGGTAGGTGGTCATAATTCAGTGTTCACTCAGTGTATGTTGAATCGCTGCCACGTCGGATAGCTGCTGTACTGAGGGCGAAAGGGGGACATACGAAGTATTAGGTAGGTGGTCATAATTCAGTGTTCACTCAGTGTATGTTGAATCGCTGCCACGTCGGATAGCTGCTGTACTGAGGGCGAAAGGAGGACATACGAAGTATTAGGTAGGTAGTCATAATTCAGTGTTCACTCAGTGTATGTTGAATCGCTGCCACGTCGGATAGCTGCTGTACTGAGGGCGAAAGGAGGACATACGAAGTATTAGGTAGGTGGTCATAATTCAGTGTTCACTCAGTGTATGTTGAATCGCTGCCACGTCGGATAGCTGCTGTACTGAGGGCGAAAGGAGGACATACGAAGTATTAGGTAAGTGGTCTTAATTCAGTGATCAGTCAGTGTATGTATCTTCAAAAATTTTATATTTGTAACAGTTAGAGATGCATGGAAAACCACCGTCACGACTCAATTAATCCGTAACACAAGACCTTTAGATGATTTAAATTAGAAAATTGCTGCTCCTGTGAAGCTGTGGTTTAAGCGCTGGCTTCTGACCATTCGTCCGAGATGGGTCCGAATCCCGATGATGCATAGATTTTGAGTTTGTCTTATAGCCTGGAACCAGTGGCCCTAAATATTAGGGACAGGCGACTGCTTATAGCCCAATGAGTTGCTCACGGAGAGGTCATTAAAACCCAAATCCAAAATTATTAAATAGTAATAAAGCATGAAAGAAATACTACGCATTTCGACCACCCTTCTTCCGCCTGATTTTCGAAAGTACGCTAATTACAAATAATCTGTAACTGCTTTATTACTACAAATTTTGAAGATGACAATCTGATTTTTGGCGTAAATGTGACAAGGATGGTAAGTCAGATAATATCCGAAAACTTGATTTTTTTTTCATCGTCCTGGAGCGGGACTCGAAACCGCGTCTCCCAGAAAACGCCCGGGTATGCTAACTACTACACCACCCAGAACGACCCAGTTTGATCGGAAACTTGAAACTTGGTCGTTCTGGGTGATGTAGTGGTTAGCATACCCGGGCGTTTTCTGGGAGACGCGGTTTCGAGTCCCGCTCCAGGACGATGAAAAAAAAATCAAGTTTTCTGATATTATCTGACTTACCATCCTTGTCACATTTACGCCAAAAATCGGATTGTCATCTTCAAAATTCGTAGTAATAAAGCAGTTACAGATTATTTGTAATTAGCGTACTTTCGAAAATCAGAGGAAATTGGGGTGGTCGAAATGCATAGTAATTCCCATTGTGGAAGAACTTCAGATACTAACATTCTGCATTCGAATCCCCGATAAGGAGGAATTCCTTGTCAACTCTTTCCTTCAGCAGATGATTGACCCCCGTGCACATAATCTTCTTATTACTACCGTGAGTTTGACCTCTATACCGAGAAGCTGTTGTTCACTTGAAGTGTGACCTTTACCACTCTCTCGGCTGATGAGATCATTAAAAAATGTGGCAATGCAACTTCTTATTTACATCTTTTCCGTTCCGATGCATTTTATTTGCATTCTATTAAATCGTGCATTCAAAGAATAACAAAATAATTTATTTCCTGAAAGCATGTTTTCGCTTTCCGTATTATCACTTTCTTTTATTAAAAGGAAGACGCGTTCTAAAAGTGCGATCTTACAGAAAGCAACACTTGGCGTACTCAAGCACGAGGACCCACAAAAACAAAGTCTTGTCCTATGCTTAACAGAAAGCAGTAAGTTGAAATCACAAAGACAACAGATATTTAAATAATTATCAGATTTGAAAAGCCTCCTACGATTTCTAAATATACACTGTGTATAAATGCTGAACTATTTAAATCTTGTAATTTTCTGTCTGAAACAGATATGTTATGCTGCCAAAACTTTTGGTAGAATTATTGTTTTTTGATAAGCTATAAGACGTTCTTTGGCTTGTACCAGTGAGTTTAGTTTTCGTGCTAAGTTTCATGGCGGACGTTTTGGTGGCCGAGTAGCCTGTGGCACTGGGACCTAACCAATCGACCTACAATAGATTAGCTCTGGCTCGAATCTCAGGTGAGGCATGGTTGGTGCTCTTATCTGATGGCGCTGGATCTGGCCGTTTCTTCCAACCAGTTACCCTGAATTAGGGACGATCGACTGTTCATATACACTATCTACCAACAAGTAATTGGACACCCCTGTAATCGACGATATCTGTGGTCCTGATACACGTCACGGCCGCCGCCGTTAAATATCGTGTGGAAAACAACATCGCAACTAGTCGCATGCAAAAGCAGCTATTCAAATGATTTCGAGAAAGGTGTAATCGTCGGGTATCACAGAAATGGCCGATCCATACGTGACATATCCAGCGAGTTGAAGTACCCAAAATCGACAGTGGCCTACGTGATTGGCAAGTGGAAGATGAGAGGTAACTGTCGGAATGTGCCCCGACCCAGCAGACCCACAAAACTGGGAGTTAGAGACCGACGGGTGCTGGCCAGAGAAATTCGGAAGAACCGCGCCAAATCGATGGGCTACATCCGCGAGGAGTTTCAACAGGCATCTGGGAGTGTTCTTTCGATGAATACCATCCGTAAGGAAGCCCATCTGCTCGGTTATCATGGACGTGCTGCCGCCCACAAGCCTTTGATCACCTAGTCCAATAGCGCTGCTCGGCTAACGTGGTGCAAAGAACGTCGACAGTGGACCGTTGAACAGTGGAAACAGGTTCTCTGGAGCGACGAATCAAGGTTCACCCTCTACCGTTCGGATGGCAGGGTCTGGGTTTGGCGTCTGCCTGAAGAACGCCTCCTGCCGGAATGTATTGAGCCAACTGTGAAGTTCGGCGGCGGTGGAATTATGCTATGGGGGTGTTTCTCCTGTTATGGCACGGGACCCTTGGTCACAATTCCTGGTAGACTCAACGCCGAGACTTACTGCACCATTTTGGATGACCATGCGCTTCCTACCTTGTGGCAGTTTTACGGGGTGGAACCATGTTACTTTCAGGGTGACAATGCCACCTGTCATGTTGCGAGGTCCACCATGGCTTGGTATGGTCACAATGGGGTTAATCGAATGGACTGGCCTGCGCAGAGCACAGGATTTAACCCTATCAAGCGCCTCTGGGACGAGTTGGAGCGTCGACTTATGGGGTGCCCCCATCGTCCGAAATCGGTGAAGGAACTGACCTGTCTTTTGCAAGCCGAGTGGAAGAAAATACCGCTAGCCGTCGTACAACGCCTGGTTGAGAGTATGCTCCGGAGGGTCGCAGTTGTAATCGCCGCTCGTGGAGGCTCCACCAACTATTGAAGGTGAATAAACTTCGTTTTTCTTTGCTATCACAGGTGACCAATTACTTGTTGGTAGATGGTGTATAAGATACTCGTGGTGGTTCTTAAATGGTGAAACAAAACAAAACGTTTCACCAGAACTTTCTTAAATCCTACCAACGATCGTAGACTACAGAAACTACTCCGCATCATGAGTTTATCCTACAAATGTTCAGTCGGATTTCAGTCAGAATGCGAAGCTATCTAGTCCAAATTATTCTAAAATCAAACCAAAACAAGCCTTGGCATGTAATGATCGTGAGGTAATTACACCGATGTGGCATTAGATTATGATTACCTACCTAATAATCTGTAGAACCCCCTTTAGCCGCAAAACACCGGCCAATCGAGGAGGCATCGATTTGATGAGGGGCCGATAGGTATCCTGGGGTATCTGGTACCATAATGTCAACAGCAGGTCCTCCAGTTCCTATACATTTTGGGGTGGCAGTGATTTAGCGCGAACCCGATTTTCCAAGTCGAATCCCAGATGTTCTATTGGGTTCATGTCAGGTGAATTTGGAATTAACAGAAAGTCACCAGCATGTCCCTCGGACCACTCCTTGACGATTCTGGCATTGTGGCATGGCTCATTATTCTGTTGGTAATTGCCATCACCAGCAGGGAACACTGTTGCCATAAATGGATGAACTTAATCCGCAACGATGTTCAGATACCTGACAGCTGTCAGGGATTGTGCTATTGGGATAATGGGGCCTAAAGTGTCCCAAGAAAACATCACCCACAGCCTAACACCACCGCGGCCGGCCTGTTTCTGCCCAACAGTGCATCCAGGTGCCATAGCCTCCGTCGGTAATCGGCGTATCCGCGCTCGGCTGTCTACGTGATGCACCAGGAATCTTGATTCGTAAGACCAGGCTACGCCATCACACCTGCACCACCACTGTGATTTCCAGTTGGGACAATGCAGTCCTACTGTAGCATTTGCCCAGCAGCTGTAGCTAGATCCACTTACTCCCATCCGATGAGGACAATCTGCAGTGAGAGCCATCTTCGTTTCCTCCGGTATTCGCGCTTTGAGCACAATCGCATCGATTTCTCAGCATGAGCTCATGTTACTATTGGCTTTCAGCTCCCGGAAATTCAGTGCTCAAAACGCTCAATGCACTGTTCGCACACTTGCTCTCACTTTCGTACACTATTGGATCTCCAGAGTGAATACGCTGCAAATTTACTCGCAAGATTGTGTGCTTAGGATATGAGTTGACACCTTTCTGTGAAAATACGTGACCTTCCTGGCTCAGGTTACACTTCAGCATTTCCATTCAATGATCATTTTCGCACAGTGTTCTATAGAGCTGTGCTGAGACCGTCAGAAATCTACCTAGCGCTCATCCCATGTGCATTGCTAAACATAGAAAATGCCACGTCAGGAAGTATTTGTCGGAACGCTGTGAAAATAGGTGGGCGTGTGTCGACCATTGGGTTATGAAAATGATTATAATTTCGAACCAATCACATGATTGGTGAGGAAGATAAAAGGGCATAACGGCTCGGCGTAGCTAAGCTTGGTTATCCTCATATGGGCGCGTGAACCACTGCGTCGGAGTGATCTCGAAGGCGAAAGCCCATGTAAGAAGCGAGAATTCCTGGACGACGTCATCGGAAATCCTACCGTCACACACATATCTTTTTCAGATATATGGTTATGTACGATACGTTGGTTCCTGTATCTCATCGCGGCGGAAACGCATCGGCATGCAACAACTATTTGCCGAATGTGGCGATAGTGGTTGGAGGAAGGTAACGTGCGTCGCGGTAGTGGGACCGCTTCACGTAGGCGGGCGTCCAAACGCTTCGACCACTGTATTCGACGCAAGCCGTAACTTCCCCACAATCCACAGCGGACGATATTCGACGAGGTGTACAGGCAGCTATAGACATCCCCATATCGATACGAACTGTGAACCGCAGATTGGCTGAGGCAGATTTGCGCACTCGCCAGTCATTGCAAAGACTGCCGTTCAACGCAGCACATTGTCGAGCAAAGTTTCAGTCGTGCTGTACCAGACATTCGTGGTAGGACGAATGGAAGCATGCCTTATTGTGTGACCAGTCTCGCTTCTGTCTCAGCGCCAACGATCGTCGATTCAGAGCCTGGAAACGACGTGGTCACCGGGATTATCTTGCTGCCACCCGTGAGCTTCATATGGCTCCTCATCCTGATATCATTATTTGGGGCGCTCGCACGCGTAGTTGGGACAATGGTAGCACGACGATATGTCGAGGAGGTGCTGCAGACCGTTTTGTTGCCGTATCTCCATGTTATCCCTGATGCCCAGTTTCAACAAGATAACGTCCGCCAGCACACTGGCTATATCAGAAGACAGTACCAACAAGGTATCCTGGTGCTTTCCTCGCCAGCGCGATCCCCAGACTCCTCCCCAGGTGTAGAGCGTCACTGGCAGACAAATTTCCGCCTCTACATTATCCCCTCGCAATGTCAATTAACTTTGGACACAGGTCAACAACGCATGGTCAGCGATATCTCAGGACACCATCCCGAGACTTTTCCACTCGATGCCTGTTTCAGAGTATACAGCCCAGCATGGGGGTAACACGACGTACTGACTCAGGTCCCATTATACTGTCTCCTCGATCATCGCATTAACGTAATCCCTCAGAAATGAAGTCACTTCTTTTCTAGCTGCTTGTCTATCGGGTAACCACAAAAACGTATTTGCCGTTTTTCGAGGGAGCAAAAGAAACACTTTGTAATGATTGAATTTGCGGAGAGATGGAGTTCCGAAACACGGCAATTACTTTTTCTTGAAATCTCAAGATGTCCTGCGCATATGAATCAGATGAAATTAGCAGTTTGGTAGCGAAAAGACGTGCGATTACAATTGTGGTATCAGTGAAGATTAGTCGTGGGTGTTTGTTATACGAATTTAAACTCGATTCATCTGCTGCAGAAACAACTCGTCGCATTTGCTTAGCATTCGGGCCAGATGTTGTGATGGAACGCGCATCTCGGAATTGGTTTCGAAAGCTCAGAGACAGAGATGAATCACTTCCAGAAAAGGCCAGGAGTTGTCGTCATGTCAGCCTTGACACAGAAGCCCTGAAAGTTGCTATGAGCAGGACAGTAGCCAAACATGCCAGGAACTAGCCCAGTCATTTGGTGTTAGTGATGAAACCGTTAAAGTGGGTCCCTCATGAATTCCCTGCGGTGAACAAACAGCAACGTGTCTCAGCTTGTCTTGCATTGCTGTCTCGCTATGACAAGGAACCACTTTTGGATAGGGTACTCGCATGTGATGAGAAGTGGGTCCAGTACAGCACCCTAAAACGTTGCAGACATTGGTTGTTCACCAGTGACTCGATTCCTCACACATCGAAGCCAGTACTGCATCCACGTTATGCTGTGTGTTTGGTGGACAGCACGTGCTGTGTTGTTCCTCACGAACTCTTGAAAAGCGACCAAACGATCACCACTACTGTGTACTGTGAACAACTGAAGCGTGTGCATTAGGACCTCAAAAAGAAGGAAGCAGCACTGGCCAACAGAAAGGGATTTCTGTTTCTTCAAGATAACGCTTGTTCCCACTCCACTTCATTGACTAGAAACACAATTAAATAACTTGGGTGGGAGCTTTTATGTCATCCAGCTTACTCACCAGATATCTCTCCTTCAAACTATCACTTGTTTCTTTCACTCGATAATCATTTGCGTGGTCACGACTTCTCCAATTTTGATTCCTCCAAAACTTATTCTCTTCCCATGACCCGGCACTTTATCGCAGTGGTATGTATAAGTTGTTAACACATTAGCAGAAAGTTGTTGATGCTCATGGTAGTTATTTTGACGAATAATTTGCTTTTTTACTACGTACACAGTGCGTCAAAAAAATTTTAAAACTGGGTCTATAAAATGAAATAAAAACAAGAAATTATAATTTGTTTTGGTTTGTTACTCAAAATAAGTCCCTCCGGCTTCAATACACTTGTTACAGCGATTTAATGATGATTCGAATGCCTGTTCCAGTTCACTTTGCGGAATTGCCCCCAAAGCACGTGTCGAAGCTGTTTGTATGGTCGAAATATCATCAAAATAACACCCTTTTAACGTCATTTTAAGTTTTAGGAACAAAGAAAAGTCGCAGGGTGCTAAATCAGGCGAATACGGTGGATGATTCAACACACAGACGTTATTTTTCGCCAAAAATCTACGAACAAGAAGTGAGGTGTGACTGGGTGCATTATCGTGCAACAAATACCAACTGTTTTCATCTCGATATTCTGGACGAATGCGACAAAATCTGCCCATCAAACGCCTTAAAACATTTAAATAAAACTCACCAGTAATTGTTTGTCCACTTGGAACAAATTCTTTGTGGATAATACCCTTACTATCGAAGAATGTAATGAGCATTGTTTTGATTTTCGATGAAACTTTTCTTGTTTTTTTTTTTTGTTGTTTTTGTTTTTACTTGTAGCGAGTTTTTTGACTTCCATTCCGCACTTTGTCGCTTTGTTTTAGGATCATATTGAAAACACCATGTTTCATCACCTGTAACAATCGATTTTAAGAAGTTTGGATCATTTTCAGCGGTTGAAATGATGTCTCTGCAATGTGCACTTCTCCTTGATTTTTGTTCATTGGTTAACGTGCGTGGAACACATTTAGCACAGACTTTTGTTTTGCCCAAATCTTCATGCAGGATGGTTCGAATCGTTTCTTTGTTGATGCTTAAAGACTCTTCCATCATTCTTAGTGACGCACATCGATTGTTTTCCACGAAATCACGCACTTTTTCAATAATCCCAGATGTCTTAGATGAACTTGGTCTTCCGGTATGCTTATCAACTTCTAGCGTCTCTATTCCGTCCAAAAAACGTTTGAGCCACAGGAAAACATTCGATCTACTTAAACAAAACTCACCGTAAACTTGTTTCATCCTTTGTTACGTTTCCGAGGCACTTTTACCAAGTTTTGCGTTAAATTTAATAACAGCCCTTTGTTCCATCTTAATAATTCAACATGAAAAAATTAACTTCTCTAATGAACGCCCGTTTCGTTTAAGTTACTTTAACAACTGCGCAGTACTTTTGGCTGAAAGCAAGCAGATGGTCACGGTTTATAACGCATTCGCGATTACACTGGTGGCGCCACTGTCGGCTGAAATCTAGCGCCAGTCTTAAAAAATCTTTGACGCACTATGTATGTGTTATACTTTGTCTCAGTCTCCGAAAAACGGCAAATTCTTTGGTGGTTACCTGATACATATGTGGTAAGTTTCGTCTGATTGTGTGCAATACTTCATGGTGTATCATTTTCTGTGATGAGCTGTGTTTGAATCCAACAGACTTCGGAAATTCGAAGTTCTGTTCCACGTTGCATTTCAACTGAAACGGAGAGTGGTGTTAACCGACATCTCTCATGTACCAGTATTATACACTGCCGGACAATTGCTAAGGACGGATGACAATAGCAACGATAGCAACCATAAAATGGAAGGCAGGAAAATGTGGAAATTAGCATAAGTGCGGGATACAGTAAGACGTGTTGTGCGTATGCTAATTTGGGATTGCCGAACTTGTTCGTGACGTCATAGCGCTGATAAGATATATAAGGGATTTGACGTGTATTGACCGTTGTTGTTCAAAAGCAAAGTTGAAAGGGAAAGAATCAATTGACAAACTTGCAATTTTCAGTATGTCTTTCCGACATCACCTAGATGATTTAACGCGTAGCCGTATTATTAGCAAGATTGAAGAAGGGCGAAAAATAACAGATGTTGCCAGGTAGTTCGACGTCAGCCACGGTGTTGTTTCAGGGCTTTGGAAATCATTTCAAACAAATGGAGAGTGTAGCAAACGTCACGGGGGAGGTCGTGTTCGCAGTACGACACCTGCAGAAGATCGGTACATAGTGCTATCAACAAAAAGACACCGGCGCAGCACAGCTAGTGAGGTAGCAAATCAGTTTATGGCTGCTACTGCCAAACGGATCTCCCGAAAAACTGTCGCCAGACGTTTGCATGAAGGAGGACTATACGCCCGCCGTCCTGTTGTGTGCATCCCATTGTCCAGACGTCACCGTACCGCCCGTTTGCAATGGTGCCATCAACATCGCAATTGGACTGATAACGACTGGTCTGCTGTCCTCTTCTCAGATGAGAGTAGATACAGTCTATCGTCTGATTGTCGACGACAACTGATCTGGCGTGATAGTGGTACTGCATATTGTCCAGCAAACATACAGGAAAGGGACCGATATCCGACATGTAGTGTCATGGTATGAGCTGACATCATGATCAATGGCCGTACTTCCGTCTATGTGCTTCCAACTGGGACTATGACTGGCCAACGATACATTAATGATGTTCTGCTACCTCATGTTCGCGTGTTCCGTGGTGCTGTCGGAAATAGATTCATTTTCATGGACGACAACGCGACATGTCATCGAACAGTCGCTGCCCAGGAGTGTTTGAGAGCGATGATATTCAACGCCTCGTATGACCAGCCCGTTCTCCAGATCAGAATCCTATTGAAAATGTGTTGGATGCTTTGGGGAGGAGTCTTGCTGGTCGCCAATGCCCTACAATAAACAAGTACACCCTCATCCGTGCACTGACAGAGGAATGGGATAAATTACCCCAACAGCTGCTTGATAATATTGTGCAAAGCATGACACGACGTGTAGAATCTTGCATCGCCCTCCATGGTGGCCATATCTCGTGTTGACATCTTACGCCGGAACGCCTGCGGACGGTAATTGCATTTTTTTCACGTTTACGTATTCTGCACAAAATGGCCTGTTTGTCCCTTGAACACGTTCCAAAGCCTTTTGGATTTCAGAGCACAATAAATTGTCTTTCTTGTAATGTCCTGGCATTCTGACATTATTTTATTTCACTTGGCTTCCAACCACACTTACTTTTTTATGCGCTATAAACCCTTTTATGATCCGTCCTTAGCAATTGTCCAGCAGTGTACTTTTCTACGTTTCCTACACCATTTGCACAGCTCTATTTGCATGTTACGGTATTTGCATCATGTAAACTTCTGGTTGTTCTTTTGGCGACACCGTAAATCGATTATACATTATTATGAAACATCTTCATTTTACTAGGGATCTTGTAAGGATGCTTGTACGCTCGAATCCGTAATTCCATTTCATCATTTGAGTAGTCGAGATGTTTCAATGACGATATGAAAACTTAGGTCGTTTGGAGAAATGGTGGACAAAAGATATTTAAGTTGTGTCAGGCTGTGAAAGATCCTAAGATTTCACACAACCTGCAAAACGGAAAGCAAATGGAATTATGCAATTAAGTATCGTGCCGGACTATCCAATGGGAAAAAAATGTGATTTAGAGAACGTATTGTAGTAAAACGTAAAAAAAGGGGTATTTGCAATTCGGTTTCTGGAAAAGCGGGATGAAATATCCAAAAATAAAATTCAGGTGCGGCAGACATTTAAATTGGAGTCGAATTTTATTGCCGACTGTTGCTTCTGTCATTGTGATATCGCTCCTGAATCACTTCAGTAGAAAATCGAACAGTTGCGGTAAATGATTCTTCATTGATACACTGAGAAACCAGTTTATTAGGTACACTAGTAGCGCAGCCCTTGGCTTGCAGAAAAGCACGAATTCTTCGGGGCATGGAACAAACTATATGCTGGAAGCATCGCGTTTGGAATGTTGAACCATGTGGAAATCACTGAATCGCCTAGTTGCTAAAATGGCAGAGTCTCGGGGCGAACAACCCGTTCCACTTCATCCCAGAGATGCTCGATGGGGTTTAAGGAAAACTCGTCGACTAGTTCCTTGAACCATTCGATGACTATACGAGTCTTGTGGGTGGCTGCGTTATTCTGTTGGGCGTGTCCATCTGATTGAGGGTAAACCGCAGCCATGAAGAGATGAATTTGGCCGGCAAGGATATTCAAATACGTCGTGCCATTCAGATGTATCAAGGTGCCTAATGCGTTCCAGTGAAACATTCCCAAGCCTGGTACAGCGCCACGGTAGACCTGTACTGTTGACACTTCACAGAATGGCTCCATGACCTCACGTTGCTTCCGCCAAATTCCTATCCTTCCATCCGCATGATGCAAATGGAACCTTGATTGTTACGTAGAGACCACCTTTTCCCACACCTCAACGGTGCAGTCTCGATGGTTCTTTGTCCACTTGAGATGCGCTTTCGTGTTCGGTGTTGACAACATCGGCACTCGGCGATTGTAGTTCATTCGGGACATGGTTCCGTGATCCTGGGCACACCAGTATTGAATGCTGCAGTGAATTGCCCGGTTGAGGTCCGTGTGTTTGCTTGCACGATTCACTCCAGTCTACTTTGGTCCCTCTGATCCACCAGCTGTTTACATCCACAGGGTCAACAATTGCTTGAAGTCCTTTGTGTGTCGCACCATTCGCGATAAACCCTTGCTACTATTGTGCGTTAAAAGCCCAACAGGACTGCCGTTTAGCAGATGCTCGAACTGGTACACCTTGCACCAACTATAAAGTCTCGTTTTTCCATTTCTACCCCCGATCGAATGATAAATGGTACTCACTGGTTCGCTGATTTATACCTTACGTGTTAGAGTGATCCATTTTTATGTGACGAGGGCAGATGTACCTAATAACCTGCCGTTTCAGTGTATGTCCTGCCTAAATCCCGTGGTCACATGTGTGACCACGCGATTTAGGCAACTATTTAAGACTGCTCCGTCAGTAATCGTCAGTAGTGTTGATCACAGTGAGAAAAGCAAAGGATCTTTCTGAGTTCGATAATTGCCTTATTGTGGGTGCCCGCCTGGTTGGAGCAACGATTTTAAAAACTGGTTTCTCAAAAGGTGTGACATCCTGGGTCTTATATCAGTGCAAAAATAATCCACATTGCTTGTGTAAGGGGCGTAACTGTGGAGTGGCAACAAGCTGTCAGGAACGAGATTGCCGTCGTCTGAGAAGGCTTGTACGGAGAAAGAGGACTTTCTGGGTGCAGCAATTGACCGAAGCCTTCAATGAAGGCTGTTCCCGACTTATATCTCAGCGAACTGTGGACAGGGAATTAAATAGGATCGGTATTGGCATTCGCATGCCAATACGGAGACCGCTGAATGCTGGGAAGAACCGGAAAGTTCGTCTACAGTGGCGTCGCGAACACAGTGACTAGACACTGGAAGACGAGAAAAAAGTCATGTGGTCTGACGAGTCGCGGTACACATTGTTCTGTACTGACGGTAGGCAGAAAGATCGGCGGGAGTCCCCACGAAGCAATGCACCCAGCTTGCCTTGTGAACACAACTAAAGGTTCTGGAGATGGTGTCATGGTGTTTGGGCACGTTCTGTTGGTACGGAACGGGTCCCCTGATATTGCTGAAAGGTCGGGCGTCCTCCAAGGATTATATGAACAATGTTGCCGATCAAGTTCATCCTGCAGTGTCGACTTTTTATCCAGCAGGTGACGACTGTCTCATGGACGACAATGTATGACATACCTGCCAGCAGGACGCACACGACATAAAGGCATATAGCAATCAGAATGAACGTCTGCGTAGCTCAGTTGGTAGAGCGACTTGTTCCGGAATAAGCGGACTCGGGTTCGAATCCCGGCGTAGACCAAAAATGACGGAGAAATTTACTTCGTTATAATGGCGCCCGAACTATCCGGATGACCCGACCGTTCAAAATCTCGCAATGGTGTGATGTTCTTTCCACACCGCGAGACAGGAAAAATCAGAGAATCCCATCTCCAGTGCTTCGAAAAAAAATGTGTGATGTTGCATTCCACACACCAGATTGACTGGGAGTTCTCAAGTGCACGTTCTACAGTGGATGGCTGCCTGCAACAATTCATGGTCACGGCTGACCCGTGGGCCATGCCCCCGGCCCTCTTTCGGGGGGGGAGATATGACGTACCTGCCAGCAGGACGCACACGACATAAAGGCAGATAGCAATCAGAATGAACGTCTGCGTAGCTCAGTTGGTAGAGCGACTTGTTCCGGAATAAGCGGACTCGGGTTCGAATCCCGGCGTAGACCAAAAATGACGGAGAAATTTACTTCGTTATAAATGCTACTGTCTGTCGCGCAAGATGTGTTCAGAAGCGAGCACTGCAGCGTCTTCCAGCATCTTCTCTGGCCACCACAAAGCCTGAAACTGAACCCCATTGAAAATGCATGGGACATGTTAGAAAAAAAGATCCGGGAGCAAAGTTCTCGTCCGTCAAACCTGACCAAATGGAGTGGCCACCCAAATCCCTTGACCTCAATCCAGTTGAGCATGTATGAGATCGTCTAGGAGCTCGTAAATCCTCTTTCAGACCACTTCCTTCAAGAACTCAAAACTGTTCTAGTTGAGGAGCGGTCATTAATCTCTCAATACCTCATCAATACCCTATAACGAAGTAAATTTCTCCGTCATTTTTGGGTCCATGCCGGGGATCGAACTATCTGCCTTTATGTCATGTGCGTCCTGCGGGACAGGCACGTCACATCTCCCTCGCCCCCAAAGAGGGCCGGGGGCATGGCCCACGGGTCAGCCGTGACCATGAATCGTCGTAGGCAGCATCCACTGAAGAACGTACTCTTGAGAACTCCCAGTCAATCTAGTTTGTGGAATGCAACATCACACACTTTTATTTTTCGAAGCGCTGAAGAAGGGATTCTCTTATTATTTTTCCTATCTCGCGGTGTGGAAAGAACATCACACCATTGCGAGATCTTGAACGGCCGGGTCGTCGGGAAAGTTCGGGCGCCATTATAACGAAGTAAATTTCTCTGTCATTTTTGGGTCCACGCCGGGGATCGAACCCGAGTCCACTTATTCCGGAACAAGTCGCTCTACCAACTGAGCTACGCAGACGTTCGTTGTCGCTGCTGTCTGCCTTTATGTCGTGTGCGTCCTGCGGGGCAGGCACGTCACAACCCTCATAAACACTATGAAGAGTCGTTGCTTGAGCTGCATGGCTCTCAGGGGGGATTATACTTCATGTTATTATACCACGTGTCTTAAGCAAAAGATTTTATAAATATTGTTCCGTGGACTGCTCTTTGTTGTAATTTACAATATTATGATATTAACGCATACAAATTATAAGATTATGGATTTTTTCTGCTTGAATTACATAAGTATTGTAACAATAAAACTCCACCAAATTTCATCGAATTTTCTCATAAATGCTTCGAGTTATGTACGAATTTATAAATTATCCTTTAATTTTAAGCATCAGTGTAGAACTCATTAATATAGCTCTCACACCTAACACATTCTTTTTTCTGAATGGTCCTGCTTTATCTAAGTCTGCTTGAATGCCAATGTGACCTGAAGAAATAAACTCTTGGGAGTTCCGACGTGACCTTCAGTGCAGGAAGCATAACAAGATGCAACTAAAATTTACATAAGAGGAAATAAACAAAAACGGAAAGTTAAATGGTGGGATAAGTCACGGAATTTTCGAGGAACTGTTTGAGCTTCAGTTTGGACTTTAGTCAGCTAACCCTATTTCCCTTTTATACTCAATGGACAAAACATTAGAGATTCCTTCTTAATAGCGCTTTGGTCCTCCTCTAGCGAGAATAACAGCCTGTACACGCCGAAGCATCAACTCCACCAGATGCCGAAGGGTTTCCGGAGGTAATGCCAGCCATGCCTGTTGTAGCATTGTCCACAACTCCGCCCGAGACGTCGGTCCAGGATCCATGGATCTGATTCTCTCAACTCCACCAGATGCCAGAGGGTTTCCGGAGGTAATGCCAGCTATGCCTTTTGTAGCATTGTCCACATCTCCTCCCGAGACGTCGGTCCAGGATCCATGGATCTGATGATCTCAACTCCACCAGATGCCAGAGGGTTTCCGGAGGTAATGCCAGCCATGCCTGTTGCAGCATTGTCCACAACTCCTCCCGAGACGTCGGTCCAGGATCCATGGATCTGATTATCTCAACTCCACCAGATGCCAGAGGGTTTCCGGAGGTAATGCCAGCTATGCCTGTTGCAGCATTGTCCACAACTCCGCCCGAGACGTCGGTCCAGGATCCATGGATCTGATCATCTCAACTCCACCAGATGCCAAAGGGTTTCCGGAGGTAATGCCAGCCATGCCTGTTGCAGCATTGTCCACAACTCCTCCCGAGACGTCGGTCCAGGATCCATGGATCTGATTATCTCAACTCCACCAGATGCCAGAGGGTTTCCGGAGGTAATGCCAGCCATGCCTGTTGCAGCATTGTCCACAACTCCTCCCGAGACGTCGGTCCAGGATCCATGGATCTGATTATCTCAACTCCACCAGATGCCAGAAGGTTTCCGGAGGTAATGCCAGCTATGCCTGTTGCAGCATTGTCCACAACTCCTCCCGAGACGTCGGTCCAGGATCCATGGATCTGATTCTCTCAACTCCACCAGATGCCAGAGGGTTTCCGGAAGTAATGCCAGCTATGCCTGTTGCAGCATTGTCCACAACTCCGCCCGAGACGTCGGTCCAGGATCCATGAATCTCATGTTCCGCTCCATGACATCCCAAAGGGCTTCCACAGAGTTTAAATCAGGGTACAGTGGGAGACACTGGGTGGTTCCAAACTCAAATAAGTCTTCCACGAGCCATTCCTCAGTGCTTGCGGTTCGCTGGAGAGGAGCATTGTCTTTTTGGAACAGAATATCAGTTGCACGATGCGCGAAGGTCATGAAAACGTGTAGGTGATAAGTAGGGATACGTAAATTTTGCAAAAAAAAATATTTTTAAATAAACAATTTCGCATTTATTCGCAAAAACTGAAGACAGAAAAAAGTTGTTTTTCAAAGTTTACTTAGAATGTTTTTCAGAGCTTACTTACTGGTAAGCTAAGTACCAAAATACTTAGTTAAAAGCTAACGACATTGTAGTAGTCTCTATATTCTATTCCTTTAGTCTTTGCCTTCTGTCAGTGATAACGATGTTGTTCATACTGAAATATCTCTCAGCATCCACGCTGTTAACAGAATTATGGAGGCTTTGAAAAGCTGCCTTTGCATATACACTGCCGGACAATTGCTAAGGACGGATGACAATAGCAACGATAGCAACCATAAAATGGAAGGCAGGAAAATGTGGAAATTCACATAAGTGCGGGATACAGTAAGACGTGTTGTGCGTATCCAAATTTTGGATTGCCGAACTTGTTCGTGACGTCATAGCGCTGATAAGAGATATAAAGGATTTGACGTGTATTGACCGTTGTTGTTCAAACGCAAAGTTGAAATGGAAAGAATCAATTGACGAACTTGCAATTTTCAGTATGTCTTCCCGACATCACCTAGATGATTTTACGCGTGGCCGTATTATTGGCAAGATTGAAGAAGGGCGAAGCATAACAGATGTTGCCAGGGAGTTCGACGTCAGCCACAGTGTTGTTTCAAGGCTTTCGAAATCATTTCAAACAAAAGGAGAGTGTAGCAAACGTCACGGGGGAGGTCGTGTTCGCAGTACGACACCTGCAGAAGATCAGTACATAGTGCTATCAACAAAAAGACATCGGCGCAGCACAGCTAGTGAGGTAGCAAATCAGTTTATGGCTGCTACTGGCAAGCGGATCTCCCGAAAAACTGTCGCCAGACGTTTGAATGAAGGAGGACTATACGTCCGCCGTCCTGATATGTGCATCCCATTGTCCAGACTCCACAGTACCGCCCGTTTGCAATGGTGCCATCAACATCGCAATTGGACTGATAACGACTGGTCTGCTGTCCTCTTCTCAGATGAGAGTAGGTACAGTCTATCGTCTGATTGTCGACGACAACTGATCTGGCGTGATAGTGGTACTGCATATTGTCCAGCAAACATACAGGAAAGGGACCGATATCCGACATGTAGTGTCATGGTATGGGCTGGCATCATGATCAATGGCCGTACGTCCCTCTATGTGCTTGCAACTGGGACTATGACTGGCCAACGATACATTAATGATTTTCTGCTACCTCATGTTCGCATGTTCCGTGGTGCTGTCGGTGATAGATCCATTTTCATGGACGACAACGCAACATGTCATCGAACAGTCGCTGTCCAGGAGTGTCTTGAGAGCGAGGATATTCAACGCCTCGTATGGCCAGCACGTTCTCCAGATCTGAATCCCATTGAAATGTGGGGGATGCTTTCGGGAGGAGCCTTGCTGGTCGCCAATGCCCTCCAATAAACAAGGACACCCTCATCCGTGCACTGACAGAGGAATGGGATAAATTACCCCAACAGCTGCTTGATAATGTTGTGCAAAGCATGACACGACGTGTGGAATCTTGCATCGCCCTCCATGGTGGCCATATCCCGTATTGACATCTTACGCCGGAACGCCTGCGGATGGTAATTGCATTTTTTCACGTTTACGTATTCTGCACATAATGGCCCGTTTGTCCCTTGAACACGTTCCAATGCCTTCTGTATTTCAGAGCACAATAAATTGTCTTTCTTGTAATGTCCTGGCATTCTGACATTATTTTATTTCACTTGGCATCCAACCACACTTACTTTTTTATGCGCTATATAGCCGTTTATGATCCGTCCTTAGCAATTGTCCAGCAGTGTAGTTTAAATATCAGCATTTTTGTTGCTTTTAAAATCTGTATGTCATCAACAGGAGTCTCTTAGTTGACCACTGTAAGTAGCTGTCTGTGAAAATGATTGTATCCACCGATGAGCTCATCCTGTGGTATGTCTTTAAAAAATAGTGCTTTAGAGAAGATTTCAAATAAGAAATTTGTGTTCAAAGATGATGTGTGTGTAGTCGCGGCTACAGATGGACAAACTGGTCTGCCAATATGCTGGTAGGCTTCATTTGTTGAGTTAGATGTCATGCGGACTGTCAACTTGCCCTTCTAGACGAACATTACAAAATTTGCACATCACGTTATTTGTATCGCTTAAATACAATACCTCAGGGTCAAACTCTTTCACTCTATCAACTACACTGACGGAAAAAAATCCTAACACCAAGAAGGGGTTGTGTTAGATAAACGACAGTTGGTAGGCGGTGAGAGTACATCTGTAAGATGACGTCAATGCAAATTTCGCGCTCGGCGCATACGTGTGGTGCTAGTAGCGCCCCTCGGAACATGCAAAGAAGGTTTGCTGTAAATACGCGCTGTAACGTTCGTGAGCGTTAGTAATCGCTGAGACTCGACGTAGGGTGTTGATGTTAGTCAAGAATGCCTTTAAGAAGACGAAGAAGCCGTTATCAACAGCTCACGAAGTTTGAACGAGGTCGTGTAATAGGGCTACGAGAAGGTGGATTTTCTTTCCGCAATATTGCAGAACGACTTGGCAGGAATGTAGCCACTGTGCATGATTGTTGACAGCGGTGGTCAAGGGAAGGTACTGCCTCAAGAAAACCGGGTTCCTGCCGGCCACGTGGCACTACTGAGAGGAAAGACCGCCGTGTACGGCGTATGGCCGTGGCGTATCGTACCGCGTCTGCGGCAGCAATTCGAGCTGCAGTTGCCACCACAGTAACGCAACAAACTGTTACAAATCGGTTACTTGAAGGACAGCTCCGAGCCAGACGCCCTGTAGCGTGCATTCCACTTACTCCAAACCACTGCCGTTTGCGACGTCAGTGGTGTCAAGCCACAGCTCATTGGAGGACGGAGTTGAGATCTGTTGTGTTTCCTGATGAAAGCCGGTTCTGCCTGGGTGCCAGTGATGGCCGTGTGTTGGTTAGAAGGAGGCCAGGTGAGCGCCTGCAACCAACCTGTCTGCGGCTGAGACACACTGGACATACACCTGGAGTTATGGTCTGGGGAGCAATTTCCTATGACAGCAGGAGCACTCTCGTGGTTATCCCACGCACCCTGACGGCACAGTTGTACGTAGGTCTGGTGATTCAGCCTGTTGTGCTGCCACTCATGAACAGCATTCCAGGGGGTGTTTTCCAACAGGATAACGCTTGCCCGCATACCGCTGTTGTAACCCAACATGCTCTACAGAGTGTCGACATGTTGCCGTGGCCTGCTAGATCACCAGATCTTTCTCCAATCGAGCACGTATGGGACATCATTGGACGATAACTCCAGCGTCACCCCAACCAGCATTAACCGTCCCTGTATTGACCGACCAAGTGCAACAGGCATGGAACTCCATCCCACAAACTGACATCCAGCACCTGTACGACACAATGCATGAACGTTTGCATGCTTGCATTCAACATTCTGGCGGTTACACCGGTTATTAATGTACCAGCATTTCACATTTAAAATGGCTCTTCTCGCGCTTACAATAAGCTGTGATCTTGAAACCTTAATCGATTAAGTATGTTGCCTATACAAATGTATTGCCGCCATTTCATTCCTTTACAACTATTTTTTCGTGGTGTTGGGATTTTTTTCCGTCAGTGTAATTCCTTCTTAGGGCGGTCCATATTAATATTCCTCTATCAAACGGATCGCGAGCATTGTAGTTTGTAGTCTACTAGCGAAATGAGGAAACAAACATGTGCTCATTTGTATTCTTTGAAGGCTAGCCAGCCAGTGCGACTGAGCGGCACTGACTGACTCACCGAGAGGAAAGAGGCGTTGCCTGGGGTTTCCTGGGTAACGCACGCTGAATAAGACACGCACGGCGCAAGAGTTGCGCCAAGTTATGTCCTATTTTTGCTTTAAAACATTTTAATAATCGAGATGTCGCGGAAAAGTAGTTAAAATCAAATTTTCGTATTTATTCGCTTATATTGGCAGAATTCGCATCCACTATCTACCAACAAGTAATTGGACACCCCTGCAATCGACGATATCTGCGGTCTTGATGATGCACGTCACGGCCGCCGCTGTTAAATATCGTGTGGGAAACAACAACGCAACTAGTCGCATGCAAAGGCAGCTATTCAAATGATTTCGAGAAAGGTGCAATCGTCGGGTATCACAGAAATGGCCGATCCATACGTGACATATCCAGCGAGTTGAAGTACCCAAAATCGACAGTGGCCTACGTGATTGGCAAGTGGAAGGTGAGAGGTGACTGTCGGAATGTGCCCCGACCCGGCAGACCCACAAAACTGGGAGTTAGAGACCAACGGCTGCTGGCCATAGAAATTGGGAAGAACCGCACCAAATCGATGGGCCACATCCGCGAGGAGTTTCAACAGGCATCCGGGAGTGTTCTTTTGATGAATAATATTTGTAAGGAAGCCCATCTTCTCGGTTATCATGGACGTGCTGCCACCCACAAGCCTTTTATCACCAAGTCCAATAGCGCTGCTCGGCTAACGTGGTGCAAAGAACGTCGACAGTGGACCGTTGAACAGTGGAAACAGGTTCTCTGGAGCGACGAATCAAGGTTCACCCTCTACCGTTCTGATGGCAGGGTCTGAGTTTGGCGTCTGCCTGGAAAACACCTCCTGCCGGAATGTACTGTGCCAACTGTGAAGTTCGGCGGCGGTGGAATTATGATATGAGGGTGTTTCTCCTGGTATGGCACGGGACCCTTAATCGCAATTCCTGGTAGATTCAATGCGCCGAGACCTACTGCATTATTTTGGATGACCATGCGCTTCTTACGTTGTGGCAGTTTTACGGGGTGGACCCATGTTACTTTCAGGATGACAATGCCACATGTCATGTTGCGAGGTCCACCATAGCTTGGTATGGTGACAATGGGGTTAATCGAATGGACTGGCCTGCGCAGAGCCCGGACCTTAACCCTATCGAGCACCTCTGGAAAGAGTTGGAGCGTTGGCTTAAGGGGTCCCCCCACCGTCCGAAATTGGTGAAGGAACTGACCTGTCTTCTCTAAGCCAAGTGGAAGAAAATACCGCTAGCCGTCGTACAACGCCTGGTTGAGAGTAAGCCCCGGGGGTCGTAGCTGTAATCGCCGCTCGTGGAGGCTCCACCAACTATTGAAGGTGAATAAACTTCGTTTTCCTTTGCTATCACAGGTGTCCCATTACTTGTTGGTAGATAGTTTATTTCGTAAATACGAAAATTACGTATCCCTAGTGATCAGCTAGCACATGCTCATAGCATGCAGGACCTCTCCAGACACACTAAAGGACCTAATGTGTCCCATGAGAAGGCTCCCCGAACCATCACAGAGCCACCACCGCCTTGAACAGAGTCGAACTGGCACGATGGGGCCATGGCCTCATGCTGTGGACGCCACACCCGCATCCTCCCGTCAACTCGGCACAGCTGAAAACGGGATTCGTCTGACAACACGACGCGGCGCAAAACTGCAGAGGTCCAGGTTTGATGTTTCCGACACCAGGCGAGGCATAATGTCTGATGAGGAGCGGTTAACAGTGACACACGAGTGGGGCGTCGGGTCCCGTAGCGCAGGGTATGCAGAGAGAGACGTATTGTTCTCTCGCTGAAGCTGCTTGGGCCGAGCCTGGATAATCTACGCCGACCCTGGTCAGCAGTGACGTGTGGTCGGCGACCGCTTGTTTCTCTGGGTGCTGGTGCGTTTGTCGATAGTGCGAGGGGATGCTAACAAGTCTTTGGCTTTGTAAAGAAAACAACAAGTTATGGGATTGAAAAATAGAATTTACTCTACATATTCTCCTCTGAGCTCAACGCACTCATGACTTCGTTGTTCTAACGTTTTTTAACCCATAAAAAAATATTTCGGTTGTGCTGCAAACCTCTCGTACGCAGCTGCTGTGGCCTCCTCAGTGTTTTGAAATCATTTTTCCCTTGAGGTGTTCTTTCAGGAAAGAAGTAGTAGTCCGATAAGGCCAAATCAGGTGAGGAGGCCGGGTGTTTCAGAATTTCAAAGTGAAGTTCAGCCAATTTCTGCTCCGTTTTATGAGGAGAGGTATTGTCTTGAAGGATCAAGATCCCTTCCAAATGCTTGTCTCGACGTTTAGAGACCAGTTGCTGCTTCCGTTTGTCGAGAAGTGCAGCGTCGTACTTTGCCGTGATGGTTGCACCATTTTCCAGATAATCTACAAGCCAAATTCTATCTTTGTCCCAGAAGACAGACGCCAACACCTTGCTTGATGGCTTTTGTTTGTCGAGAAGTGCAGCGTCGTGCTTTGCCGTGATGGTTGCACCATTTTCCAGATAATCTACAAGCCAAATTCTATCTTTGTCCCAGAAGACAGACGCCAACACCTTGCTTGATGGTTTCTGTTTGTCGTGAAGTGCAGCGTCGTACTTTGCCGTGATGGTTGCACCATTTTCCAGATAATCTACAAGCCAAATTCTATCTTTGTCCCAGAAGACCGACGCCAACACCTTGCTTGATGGTTTCTGTTTGTCGTGAAGTGCAGCGTCGTACTTTGCCGTGATGGTTGCACCATTTTCCAGATAATCTACAAGCCAAATTCTATCTTTGTCCCAGAAGACAGACGCCAACACCTTGCTTGATGGCTTTTGTTTGTCGAGAAGTGCAGCGTCGTGCTTTGCCGTGATGGTTGCACCATTTTCCAGATAATCTACAAGCCAAATTCTATCTTTGTCCGAGAAGACAGACGCCAACACCTTGCTTGATGGTTTCTGTTTGTCGTGAAGTGCAGCGTCGTACTTTGCCGTGATGGTTGCACCATTTTCCAGATAATCTACAAGCCAAATTCTATCTTTGTCCCAGAAGACCGACGCCAACACCTTGCTTGATGGCTTCTGTTTGTCGAGAAGTGCAGCGTCGTACTTTGCCGTGATGGTTGCACCATTTTCCAGATAATCTACAAGCCAAATTCTATGTTTGTCCCAGAAGACAGACGCCAACACCTTGCTTGATGGCTTTTGTTTGTCGAGAAGTGCAGCGTCGTGCTTTGCCGTGATGGTTGCACCATTTTCCAGATAATCTACAAGCCAAATTCTATCTTTGTCCCAGAAGACAGACGCCAACACCTTGCTTGATGGTTTCTGTTTGTCGTGAAGTGCAGCGTCGTACTTTGCCGTGATGGTTGCACCATTTTCCAGATAATCTACAAGCCAAATTCTATCTTTGTCCCAGAAGACAGACGCCAACACCTTGCTTGATGGCTTTTGTTTGTCGAGAAGTGCAGCGTCGTGCTTTGCCGTGATGGTTGCACCATTTTCCAGATAATCTACAAGCCAAATTCTATCTTTGTCCGAGAAGACAGACGCCAACACCTTGCTTGATGGTTTCTGTTTGTCGTGAAGTGCAGCGTCGTACTTTGCCGTGATGGTTGCACCATTTTCCAGATAATCTACAAGCCAAATTCTATCTTTGTCCCAGAAGACCGACGCCAACACCTTGCTTGATGGCTTCTGTTTGTCGAGAAGTGCAGCGTCGTACTTTGCCGTGATGGTTGCACCATTTTCCAGATAATCTACAAGCCAAATTCTATCTTTGTCCCAGAAGACAGATGCCAACACCTTGCTTGATGGCTTCTGTTTGTCGAGAAGTGCAGCGTCGTACTTTGCCGTGACGGGTGCACCATTTTCCAGATAATCTACAAGCCAAATTCTATCTTTGTTCCAGAAGACAGACGCCAACACCTTGCTTGATGGCTTCTGTTTGTCGAGAAGTGCAGCGTCGTACTTTGCCGTGATAGTTGCACCATTTTCCAGATAATCTACAAGCCAAATTCTATGTTTGTCCCAGAATACAGACGCCAACACCTTGCTTGATGGCTTTTGTTTGTCGAGAAGTGCAGCGTCGTACTTTGCCGTGATGGTTGCACCATTTTCCAGATAATCTACAAGCCAAATTCTATCTTTATCCCAGAAGACAGACGCCAACACCTTGCTTGATGGCTTCTGTGTCTTGAACTTCTTTGGACGTGGGGAACCACTGTGTCCCCATTCTTTGTATTGTTCCTTGGTCTCTGGGTCATATATATATGGATCCATGTTTCATCTATATTTACGAGACGGTTCAAAAATTCTCACAGGATCTCGTCGAAATCGGTCCAAAATGGCTTGTGAAGCAATCACTCGATCACGCTTCTGGTCAGCATTGAGACATTTGGGAGCCCATTTGGCCCAGAACTTTCTCATGTCTAAAATCTCATGAATAATAAAGCCTACTCGTTCTCGGGATATCTCCAGGGTCACTGCAATCTTTTTAGCAGATATTCTTCGATCATCCAGGATCATGGAATAAATGGTTTCATCGTTTTCTGGCATCGTCACTTGAGTTCGTCCAGAATGTTTTTCGTGTTCGGTGCTCAAATGTCCTGTTCTAAATCAAGCAACCAAGTTCTTGACTATGGAGTAGGAAGGGCAATTATTACCTAATGTAACCGACATTTCATCATAAATTTGTTTGGCTGATTTCCGTTTTAGGAAAAGGTATTTCATCACTGCCCGGCGCTCTTTTGCGGTGAAATCTGTGCTGTTTTGTATCCGTGTCATTACAGACCTGCAAAACAAATGAAATAATCAGGCTACAATTATGATATTTAGCCAGACACATACATAAAACTCAGTTTTGATATGACAGTCTAAGAGTATGTGAAATGGGAAAAAGCCAAAGGCTTATCAGCACTACCTACATATACTGTACTTGCGGTACACCCTTGATACGGTTGTCCTCGGGAACCCTAGGGTTCTTTCTTACTCCTTTAGCGATAGAATGATCCATCTATCTTGCGTCGACAATGCGTCCACGATCAAAGTCGCTCAGATCATCACGTTTACTTATATTCGTCGACAGCAATACGCCGTCGGGAAGGTTTGGGTCTGTTCCAATCTGCGCGGAGGATGTCCATGTCAACTGCCCATCACCTCTATCTTTAATGTTTTGTCTACTAAATGTAGATGTTAGGTATCAGCCTCGAGATTTTTCAGCAAAGTCGCCCTCTCGGGATCCGTGTATTTCTTCATATTTTTGTACGCTTTAATATCAAAACCTGAAATATTAACATTTTCTGACAGATATGTCGTGCTGATTTTCGCTAATATAAGTTAAATATTCCAGTCTGTCTTTTCGTAAAGAAGATTGATATCTCCAGACAGAATATTTCCGAAACAGCTCTAACTTTCAAAAACAAACATTAAATGCTCTTATACGCTGCAAATGTGTGTGGTTGATCACGTTGCCTCTCCTTCCCATGTCTAATCCATAAAGCATGCAGTGTGAGATATATAGGTCACCTTCGAAACATAATCTTATGTAGAAAAGAAGAGAAATTTCTAACTGAAAACGCTGTACCGAAAATCTTTTCCGTATTAGTAAATAATAATAAGTGATAGACTTCTCTAACAAAAGCAAATGCAAAAAAAGCATCAGGATTGCATTTCTTTAATTAAAAACACTTAATTTCCGGTACACTTGATATTATTCAAAATAACTTTTCGATCAATATTTCCGGGGATGGGGCGATCCACCCCTCGTTCATGTATCTCTGGAAATAGTCAAGGAGATTATCTTTCTTCTCATCAAAATAGCTCCTGCGGAATTGGGAAAAACGTAACTCTAAAAGGTGATGGAAATAACATAAAGGGTGCCAGCACGAAGCCAGTTTCAAGGCCGAGTTACTGAAGACACCGAATTCTTGGGTGTAATGAGTACGTCTTTTGATTTTTTTCCTAGACGAAACATTTATTTAAAAGCAGATTTTTAGAAAAAAAAAAAAGAAATTCAGCGAAAACAAGGATACGAGGTGTGATCGAAAAGGTATCCAGACTGGATTTATTTTTAAAAAGTATAAGACTTACAGATTAGAAACTTAATCGCCTTCGAAGTGCTCCCATTCCGAAGCAACACACTTAGCCGCTGCTCGAAGCATTTTTATAGCTGCTTCGTCGCATTCTGCTGCATCTCCACAATATCTTGAAACCCTTTTTTCTCTCAAGTGGTATTTGATTTTTACAAAGAGAAAAAAGTCGGCGAGATCTGGCGAATAGGGTGGCTGTCGGACCTGTGTAATGCGATGCTTAGCAAGAAACTGCTGCACAAGTTGCGACGCATGAGCAAGCGAGTTGTCACGGTAGAGTTTCCCCTCTCGTGCAATGCCGGCCCTTTGCGACGAACTACGTTCCTCAAACGCGGCAGAACTTGACAGTAGTACTCCTTGTTGATTTTCTGGTCCGATGGAGCGTAGTCATGATGCACAATTCCCTCCTCATTGAAATAAAAAAAGTCAGCATTCTCTTGATATTGATGCGGCTCTGTCGTGCTTTTTGGGTCTGGGAGAGTTTGGGGTCTTCCACAGTGAATACTGGGCCTTATATAGTTTCGGGGTCATACCCCTAAACCCACGATTCATCACCAGTTATGATAGTTTTGTAAAAGTGTCCGTTATTTTCGACGCACTCAAACAGGTCACTGACAGCTGAAACGCGGGCCTGTTTTAGCTCAGCTGAGAGCAAGTTTGGCACAAATTTGGCTGAGACGCGTCTTATACCTAAATCGTCCGTAAGAATCGACCGAAGTGAACTGAAACTAATGTTGAAGTCTTTAGGTAACTCACGAATAATGATTCGGCTATTTTCGCGCACAACTGTGCGCACACGTTCGACATTGTTTCCACGTTTGCTAGCTGCAGGCCTCCCAGACCATTCATCACCCTTAACACCTTCACGACCATCTTTAAAACGTTTATACCACTCAGAAACTTGTGCACGACTCATACAATCCCCCGTAGACTTTCTGTAACTTTAAGTACGTGTCTTTGCAAGTTTCGCCAAGTTTTTGACAAAATCTGATGCAAATCCGTTCATCAGTCTTTTTCCGACATGACTAATGCGAAGAACAATTTCGCACACGTAAGAACAAAGCACGGCTTTAAAAAAGCCGAGCTAGCAGAGGAAACATGACTCGCTGCACATTCGTAGTAGGTTCTAAAATAAACCTGTCCCAAACCGCTTCCTGCTGTGTTGCGCGATTCCGAACGTATGTAACCAGTCTGGATACATTTTTGATTACACCTAGTATACATTTACACCCCTAGTAAAAACCTGCGCATAATATAAAATAAGTAACGTGAGCTGTGTTAAATGGGGGTCACGAAAAATCACAAATTGTGTATAAAATGTTTATCGTACCGGCAAATATCCGAAGAGAAAGAAATTTTTAAAATCAAACAAAAGAGACGTGGAGAAACGCGTGATATAACTTCCTGGAACGCGATATAACTTAACTAGCGGGAAAACTCTGCGTAACTTAAAAAAAATGGTGCAAAATACTCTTATTAATGAAGAGTATCGTACCAAGACAGGGTTTTTCCAAGGTATTTTAAGAATCAGAGATATTCTTTCACACACAAATACGTAGAAATATACGCTGACGTTCCTCGAAAAGCGTTTTTCACGGCAAACTGTATGCGAAGGAAAATGAATATTTCAAATTCGATTTCTAGGAGCAGTAGAGGTGGACTTATCCAGAGATGGAAATGGATCACGGGTCAACGCGCCAACTGGTCGACAATTTCTTGAAGGTCCAACGGGTCGGGTCAAGGTGGTCCTGACCCGATTTTGACCCGGTTTTATTCCCGTTTTATTTTTGAAAAGAGAAAAATATATACCGAAGAAAATGCGCGTTGTGGAATTCTGTAGTCGATACTGGTGGCCACCGAATGAATAATGATTTGCCGTGCAAAAATATTGTCGTCTCTTTCTTAAAGCAACGAAGATTTCCACCGAACGACGTCAGACAACACACCGACTCCATATCGTAAAAAGATCCTTCCCTTGCGTTCTTTTACAGTAAGATTTTCTAGGGCGAATTACAGGCAAACGCCATTCGCCTGCTTCTCAGCTGATTCACTCTCTCAATGCGAAGTTCAGTGTATGACTAAGAATTACTTTTCACATCACATCTTTTTCATTGAGCGTTCAGAGGTTTTCGATTGATGTGCTAACATCCCGTTCCCATGACATGTCATGTCGAAATTAACTCCTTATTTGTTAATATGGATGGATTTAATATTAAGAAGGTTGAGAAAGGCATCGAGGCCAACAAATACGTCCTTTTTGAAAACCACAAGGGGAAGAGTGAATGCTGGAAATTGTTTCGTCTTATTAAGGAACCGGTGAATAATTCTGTGTTGTGTTTGTCTTGCTTGTTGTTCAAAATGTGGAAAGTGTATAATTACAAAGAAAGATGTAGACGGTGTAATAAAAGATTGTGGAACCAAAACTCTAACGGGCCATATGAAAGTATGCGCACCTCCATCAAAGCGTGGAAAGAGCGGACAATCTAAACACATTAAAAAAATGCATTTGTGTAATCGTAAATAATGATTCCCGTTTGTAATATACTCCATGGTCACGGTCATAGTCAGCCATTACTTCTGGATTACGCAAAATAGTGGCACTAAAAATGGCACTAAAATTTATCAAGTAACCAAATTTTATTAATAAAAAAGGATTTCAGTTATTAAATATCAAGCCGTTATTGAGATGAATACATATATTACGTTTATACGTACATATATATATAAAATGAGTTTAGAATTTATAGTTCAAAGCAGATTTGTCCGGGTCAGTTACGGGTCCGGATCGGGTCGAGTCCGGATCCAAAATTTTTGATCCGTTTCCAACTCTGGACTTATCAGTGAGTTTTGTATCACAATGACAACGGTGACAGTTCCACGGACGTAACGGTGAGCCACCCTGGTAGCGCGATGGTGTAAGCGCTGGCTACTGACCATTCGTCCGAGTTGGGTCCGTGTTCGAATCCTAGCGAAGGCATGGATGTTGTATTTGTTTTATGCCACTGGTTCTCTCCCTTCCCTGGGACCTGAAGCCCTAAATTAGGGAAGGAAGACTGCTTATAGCCCATCGTGTTGCTCTCGGTGGTCGTTAAACCACAATCCAAAAAAGGAAAGAAGAAACGGTGACAAAATCTCCGTTTACGAAAGCTGTAACCGACCTCTGACCGTCATCTTACTTGTAACAATGACAAAATCACCCTTTTATAAGGAGCAGGAACAGTGCTCAGAAATCACTGAACACAAAATAGAGGGTGGGGAAAGGTGTCGTTCCCCTATTCGAGAAAAATATCAAGCTGTTATGAAAGTATCCGGAAAATAGAGAAGCATGTACTTTGAAGCTTAAAAAATCGTACAAAACACCAATCATCCAGGTAGTCCCCATTGGAACTGATGACCTTGTTCCACCGATCTACGAGCTAAAATATCCCATTGTTAAAGAAGTCTGGCAAACGGGAGTTGAAGAAGTCATCCATGCAACGTTTCACGCCATCGTCATTAGCAAAGTTTTTCTCAGCGAGAAAATTCGACAAAAAACGGAAGAGATGAAAGTCGGTCGGGGCAAGTCCGGAAAATGAGAAGGGTGAGACAATATTTCCCATTCCAGCTCCTGCAATTTTTGCCGAGTCCGTAAAGCGACACGTGGGTGAGTGTTATCCTGGTGAAAGATAACTCCAATCAACGCTGGGCGCTTTTCTTGCAGTGCAGGATGGAGACGGTCCAACTGTTGGATGTAAGCACCCGCTGTGATGGTATTGTTCCGCAGAAAGCGTTCATAGTAAATCACAGCGCGACAATCCCACCAGCAACTCAGTATCAGCTTTCGTCTATGAAAGGGGTGGCTTAGCGACCTTCTGTGGGGATTGTCCCTGCTTGGTCCATGCTCTTTGTCGCGTAACATTCACGTATGTGACCCGTTTTTCGTCACCCATGACCAACCGATGCAAAAAGCCCTCCCGTTTTTGTCTTTCGCGCAGAGCAACAGCAATGGAGTAGCGTTGCATCCGATTCTGGTCAGACAAAGCATGGGGTATCCATTTGCACAGTTTACACCAATATCCCAACTTTCTCTTTCACGTAGGGCAACAGCAATGGAGTAGTGTTGCATCCGATTCTGGTCAGACAAAGCATGGGGTACCCATTTGCACAGTTTACACGAATATCCCAACTTTCTCTTTCACACAGAGCAACATCAATGGAGTAGCGTTGCATCCAATGCTGGTCAGACCCATTTGCCTAGTTTACACGAATATCCCAACTTCCTCTTTCACTCAGTGCAACAGCAGTGGAGTAGCGTTGCACCCGATTCTGGTCAGACAAAGCATGGGGTACCCATTTGCCCAGTTTACACGAATATCCCAACTTTCTCTTTCACGCATAGCAACAGCAATGGAGTAGCGCTGCATCCGATGCTGGTCAGGCAAAGCATGGGGTACTCATTTGCACAGTTTACGCGAATATCCCAACTTCCGAAGTCGGGTGTTGATGGTCGTATGGGAAGTCTTTAGTTCCTCTGCCAGTTCCCGTAGTGTTGCATCAGGCTTGGCACGTGTTGCATTGTATCATCTTCAACGTTACTGGGTCTGCCACTTCTGGGCGCATTAGCTAGATACCGTACACCAGTGTCGAATTTCCTGTACGAGTCATTGTAAGTACTCTGTCCGATGATATCGTCAAGAAACGCGTTTCGAAATTTTCCTAGTGCTTCCGTAACTTTAACACGGATTACAACACCGGAACAAGAGTGTCTTTTGTCACTAACTGCCAGACAACACAGGTAGAGTACAGCGGGGTTCCATGCCAGAGACCTTGCAGCTGCCACAGGGACAACGGTTTCGAGACATACCGTGTACAGACGATTGAGTGAGTACGGCCTGTATACCTTCAGGCCTGCCAGATGCATCCCGTTAACTGCAGCCCATCGAAGAGCCCATGTAGCCTGTTGCAGAGAATATCGTGCTTGGGCAGTTGAAAAATGGGCCTGTGTTTTATTTACTGACGAATCCAGGTTTAGTCCGCACAGTGATTCACGCCATGTCTTCACCTGGAGAGCACCTGGGACTCGGTACAACACTTCCAGCATCCTTGAACATCATCGTCTTGACGGCTGTGGGATTCCAGTGTGGGGTGGAATAATGTTAGTTTTACGTACACGAACTACATGTGTTCGAAAGAGAAACAGTGACAGGCCAGACGCACCGTGAAGTCATTCTGCAACAATATGTCCAGCTATTCAGGGATGTAATGGGACCTGAGTTCGTGTGTTTATGGATCACTACGCACTTTCTCATCGAGCCTCCGTATTAGAGGAATATTAGAAAGTGAGGATATCACCCGCTTACAGTGGCCAGCTTGCTCTCCCGATTTAAAACCCATTGAGCATGCATGTGACACACTCGGGAGACGTATTGCAGGACGTCATCCACTTCCTAGAACTCTTCTGGAACTTTGGACAGCATTGGTGCAAGAGTGGGACTCCGTACCTCAAGCGCAGTTTGATAATCTAGTGCTGATTATGCCCAGACGCTGTACTGCATGTGCCGCTGTGGCAGGCTAACATTCAGCATATTGAACACTTTCTTCACCATAAAACATTTTATTCTGTGCATAGCTCTAGGAAGCTGTTTTTCTTTATTTTGATCACTATGGCGAATCCTCTAGTGTGTGTTTTTTTTTTCGTTCTGAATTTTCGTTTAGTTCAATATGCTCCATATCTAGAACATTTTGGTTGCAGTCCTTAAGGTGGAACATTCGAAACTGGCATTATCCTTAATTTTTGACCATGAGTGTGTTTGTCTTTACTTTACTTAAACATTACCTATCCCGCTGTCGGTCAGTTGTTATCGTAGCACTGGAGCTTCTTAGCGTTAAGCCTCGGATAGCTACTACAGGAAATACTTAATAATGCATTGAGTTAAATTAGGCGACCTAACGGCCATAAGAGAAGAGACCAATTACTCATATAAATCGTCTTTTATTGGTATTCCAAGAATAGCATAACTATGCTACATGGTACTTCAGCGGTCTCAACAACAGGAACCTCTATAACATTAGGTTCAACATGTATACCTCTCAGTACAACTTTCGTCCAGAATATATTTAGTCCACAAATTAGAACATAATGCTACAGTAATGTGCTCACATCACACCACACTTTTCTCTGCTCGCTCCATACATTATATAGCTCGTTCTTATCTTGCCAACACGCAAACGTCATTCACTGCTGCCACAAAAGCATTTATTGAGTGAGAAAAATACGTACATAGTTAAGGTTGAAACGTTTAAGGAGTGAACTCAAAATTTACATAGAGAAAGAAACTAAAAATGAAAATTAAATTAGAGTATACGTCATATGGAGACGTAGCGTGGACCGTTCAGAGAGGTATCCAGACGTGCCAGAAGTCCCAACGTGTGCTCGTTGAATACGCCCCAAACCATAACCGAACATCCACCAGCTTGAACAGTCCCTTTAGGATATGCAGGGTGAATCGCCTGATCCACGCCCAATCGTGTGCGCGGAATAACAAGAATCGGGACTCATCGGAGCAGAATACTTGTCTCCAATTATCCAAGACTCAGTGCTGATGTTCTTTCGCCTAGTTGAGGCGTACAGTCCGGTGATGTAGCGTTAGCAATGGGAATCTGGGGGGTCGGCCGCTCTCATAACCTATTGTGGCTAATGATCTCCTGATTATCTTAATGGAGACGTTGCTGGCACCGCCCTCTTTGAAATCGGCGGTGATTGCTGCCACTCTCTCTCTCTCTGGTTGGTTGCAACTATACGTGAGTGGGGTCGACGGCTACGTTCATCTACCAGCCTCGCCCACAGTGCTGTCCATGATCCGCTGTTATTGCGGAAATAGCATATTCCCGATACATTCTTGCTAGTGTCAAATGGGACACTGCTATACCTGCACCCCCTCGGCGATAGTGACCCATGCGTCGAGAAACCACTATCAACCCTCTTTGGAGATCTATTAACTCACGAGCGAGAGGGTGATAGTCTGTCCTCTCAGTGTATCATCGTCATAATCATCACTGTCAACCATTATCAACCCACTGACGGATGAAGGTCTCCCCAAATTTTTCCCACAACTCTGTCTTATGCCAGTATCCTCCATGTCGCTTCAGCATGCTTTCGAAGCTCATCCGCCATCTCCCACGTGGTCTTCTTCTTGGGGCCTTTTTCTATCCCTCGTTATCCAGTTTAATATTTCAGTTGTCCATAGTTGGTCCGTTCTTCTAGCGATATGTCCATCCTGTTGCCAGTTTAGGGATGTAACTTTGATCTCAGTGTATATATGCATACACTCAATGGACAAATCATTAGAGATACCTACTAATAGTTGGATGAGTAAGCAAAAAAACCCCTGCACTTTATGAGGAGAGCACCAAACTTGCCATACATCATGTCCACACCCATTGTCAATGTTTAGGAAGGGGAGCCACCTGAAACCTATCACCCCAACAAAATGGCGGTCATGTTTCTTAAAATGACGGTCATGTTTCTTAAAATGTCTGCCATAAAATTTAAATTACCTGAATTATTTTAATTTATGGAAGTTAGGTGTCTAGCTGTATGTTTTTAGGGATGCTGAATTCAAAAACGAAAACTCTAAAACGTTGTTGGAAGTCCATAGGACGAGCTATCCAACATGGCAGCCAAAATGGCCGCCGTAAAATTTCAGTTTCATATTTCGTGTTGTGTAACCAAAATAATATCTCAGTTTTCTTTTTCATTTCCTTTTCACCATAATTACCGAACAATTACTGGTATTTATTTTTTAATTTTTTTATACTCCACTTTCAGCTTGTTCATTATCTTGAGCAGAAATTCACACAAGTTTTTCGTGGAGAGCGGCATCTACCCGAAAGGGAACTTTTTCAGTGGGTTTTTTTAAATGCACAGATACGGCTGCAAATGTGTTATAAACAGAAATGTTAGCATACGCCAGAGGCAAAATTATATGTTAAGAAGAATGAGAAATTATATGTAAAATATTCCTCACCATGGACGCTCTCCGACACAAAAAAGAATTTTCAAAATCGGACTTTAGAAGCAGGGATATCGGGTGGAAAATATACGTTTACGCCTCTGGGGGGGGGGGGGACTGTGCATTGCTAGTAGCGATGCCAGTTTTTTCACTGGGGAAAGTAAACATGTGATGAGCTGCGCCTAGAGCGTCTACGTGATGTCAACACAATGCCATCGCCAGCCATGTCCGCAGATCTTGCTCCTCTCGAGCACATCTGTGGTAACCTGGGACAACTTCTTCGAGGGCATACCGACCCAGCATAGGCATTCATTACCTTGCGGGTCAATCCGGAAGAAGATGGTGGAACCTATCACAAATATGTATATCAATACCACTATGCCTTGCTGCGTAAATCTCAAAAAGTGGTGGCATATCGTTCCTGGGAAGGATAGCGGAGATAGCATCCCAGAACCCATGCCAGAGTGGGCCATTGTTATAGAAATTAGTCTGTACCACATTTTGTTACTATATAAAGTTTGAAACATCTTCATAGACTGTATCACAAAGTTGCAGTTTTAAGAATCATGAGAACAAAAGCCTGCTAAGTGGTACGAATCCGGCATGCTTCCCTGTTACGTTTGGAAACTAGTGTTTTATGAAACGCGTTTTAAGTTAAGTATTAGTCCCTAAAACATTTAAAACCTAACTTATCACTTTAACACTTAATATCTTCAAACTAAACGGTCCAATAATTCAAACTCTAAAGGATAGAAGTTAACTGAAATAAGTTTTTATTCCAATCACTGCCGTAGGCACCATCTTTGAAAACACAGTACTTTGCACAATTTTCCCACTAATCACATGAAAGATGATTTCAACAGGCAACCTATTAGAGGCAACAAGATAACTGGAACTAATATTAGCGCAGGTTATACAACTTGTAAAGAGGTGAACTACGTCGTAACAATTCACTGGCGAGAGAGCTTGACAGTGATCACAATCACATCACCGATCTCCCTTTTCACGCAATGTTGCTAGATTTCATCTGTCGCGTTTACCTTTTAACCCGCTGTCGGTGATGCCAAATCAGGGCCTCCCCAGTGGAGCAGTGGTCTAAGCCCTTGCCTCTCAACCAATATTTCCTCTAATCGGCCATGTGCAATGCACGCCTAACCCAATGAGCTGGGCAGGCATCAAAACCACTTGGGAAAAAAATTATTTTCTCAGCCTCTCTTACTAATGCAGAAGTTGGAACTTGGATTGGGACCCTTATTTTTTAATCCCCCCACTTTTATCACCGTTCTTTCCGCAATTGATTTTAAATAAAAAAATATTAAAAACATTTGATTAAATTTTTATTTTATATAAAGTGAGAAGCTCAAACTTACTTCTGGAAAAAAAAACAGTGGAAATTAGGAAAAGCATGTTTACGCATGATACACAGTTTCTTTGCATATCAAAAAGCCAAGGAGAATAAGAAACAAAATAACAACTAAGTGCAAAATATTTAGTTCAAATAGAACAAGCGCAAAATCTTTCTGATCTGACAGTCCATTCAAGAAATAAATCGCCTCTCAATTTTTTCCCCAAACCGAAGACTCGACCGAGGGAATTTAGGACTCGACCATCTTTGAGAGTACTCTTGTTTACCGTTTATGAGGAAGTTGTCGGCTAATGATGTCTTCGGCTTTTGTGACTTTTCCAAAACTTGTAGACTGTCTCAAGATCGATATGTTGTCCACTTGCGCGATAGTATTTTATTCTCATCAGCATATCCAGATGGTTCGCTTCCAATCTGTTGCGTGATTTAGTTTTGATGCTGTTCATTAGTCTAAATCCTCTCTCAGCATCAGCACTGGAAGCTGCAAAAGTACCACATATGTCAACCACCTCTGATAAGGTTGAAAACTTTTCTTCTGAGAATACATAGTCTACCACATCTTTGTGAAGGTTTTTAATGCACCTATTTTTACCTTTTCCGTTACAACAAAAAGGTGTTCATTATACACAGAATTGAATGTCCGAGCTGATTTTGACAGAAAATGTCTGTATTTTTGGACAAATGTATGCTTACTACGCCGAGGAAGTGAAGTCGCTGCGCAGCAACGAGAGCAGCTTAGTGGGAACATTGCTATCAACGCTCGTCCGAGATGTCTCGGGCTCGATCCCCGAATAAGGCATGGGTAACGGTCCCGACCCCCCCCATCCCGAAGCAGCGGGCCCAAATTAAAGACGAGCGATATGCCTCTGTGTTGCTCACGTTGGTCGCTTTCGAGAGAGTACCCTGTTACTCTTTGTAAACAATTTATGTATCTTTCGAATGTCAAGATCTTTGTTGATGTGAAACAAGTTAGTAAAATCATGCAATGCATTGATTATGATACGCTTTCCAACATACCAGAAATCATTACTCGAGTTATGGGGATTATGGCTGTGGAATAAAACTCGCTTCTGTGCCCTGACCTTTGACCCCATTTCGATTATATTCAACAGGACCGGTTCAGTATATCTCCAGAACAACATGATAAAGTTCTGTCGCAATCGAAGCATTTTTTACGTACGTTATGACGCATAAATGCAATGGAATGAATCTCGCTCCTATGTCCTGACATTTGGCCCCATTTCGTCCATTTTGTACGCTTTCCAACCGGAAGTTGAAGAAGCGTATATGCTCCAGCTTTTCCCGTCTGTCCGTCGGCGCGATAACTCGCGTAAAAATGGTTCGATTTCGATGAAATTTTAGTATGTAGTAGGGGGCCACCTGGGGACAAACCCTACTGAAAATGGACGAAATGGGTTCAAAGGTCACGGCATAGGAGCGGGATCCATTTCATTGCCCTTATGCGTCATAAATTACGTAAAAATGCTTCTATTGCGACAAAACTTTAGTATGTTGTTCCGGAGGTATACTGAACCGATTCTGTTGAATATCATCGAAATGGGGTTAAAGGTCAGGACACAGGAGCGATATTTATTCCACAGCCATTATCCTCATAACGTGAGTAATAATTTGAGTAATGATTTCAGTTACGGTGGAAAGCTTATTATAACCAATGTATTGCATGATTTTACTAACTTGTTAATAAGGTTCGTCCTCAGGTGGTTCCCTACCACATACTAAAATTTCATCGAAATCGAACCATTTTTACGTGAGTTATCGTGCGGACAGACGGACGGACTAGCAGACAGACGGACAAAACTGGAGCATGTACGCTTCTTCAACCTACGGTTGGAAAGCGTAATAAAACGAGTGATTCGAGAGTATACATTTATTTACGTACAATACATTCTCATCACTCACAACCACACCGAGACACGGTCCTGTACATACTAAGTGGAATTAAATCATAACATATAAGGTTTACTAATTCCTGACATTGAGCGGTACGTAGGTAGGCAGATTAATGAATGTTATTGTCGCAAAACCAGTGAAAGAAGATACGCGAGTCATAAAAGTAAATATTTGCTAAACTATGGCGTCGGAAATATTAAGTATTTTTTTTTTTTTTTTTTTTTTGAGATTTAACGACCACCGTGAGCAACTCAATGGGCTATAAGCAGTCGCCCGTCCCTAATTTAGAGTCACTGGTTCCAGGGAAGGGAGAGAGCCAGTGCCGTAAGACAAACACAACATCCATGCCTCACCGGGATTCGAACCCGGACCCCTTCCGACGAATGATCAGAGGCCAACGCCTTAGACCACTGCGCCACCGGGGCGGCCCAAGTATTTCGACTGTTTAGTTTTCAAAAACAATTATTATTGTTATTTAGATTTGGACGAACGTAAGAACCGACCCTGACACCGATGAAATATGATGCAGTTAAGAAAGTCCATCTGCGCATGCTCAAACTAAAATCTGACCTCAAGGTAGAAAGATAAGCTGAAACGCAAATGTGTGTAAGTGAGGGGTATTTGTAACTTTTGGTCTAGGATACGTACAGGTTACACCCCATCGTGTTATGCATCATTTTAAAGCTCTCACCAACAGCAAGTAACCCCCCCCCTCCCTTCCCCGGGAAGATGGAGAGGAAAACAAATTTTCGCTACGACGCACCGTTTTCATAGCATCAAAAATGCATAAATTAAGTTGTGACGAAGCGTTACTTCGTCGTTCTTCTGTTTCACACGTTAACTTTCTAAACTGTACTGTACTAACAATGAATAGCCTGTAGTTTTACTCCCTGTGAAGAACATCATTTGCAAAGTACTTCAATAGACATTTTAATTTAAGGTAAACCAATATAACTGAAGAACAACAACAATTATCTGAGTAGGACTCACCTATTAGCCTCTGGTTTTGTGGTAGGTGAACAAACTGAATTTCACTTGCACGTTGGAAGACTAAGCTATACACTAAACAGATTGAAGCATTTTAAAACACTTGAACTAATTAAAATACACAGGTTGATAGCTGAAATCTTAATGATAAACAATGACGACACTCTTTCAATCCTAAAAAATTGAGTTGAGGGGTTGGCAAGTTGTCCCCAAATCCTGGTAGCTGCGATCTTCCAAAAAAAAAGCGGTGCAAACGCTAACACTTCACATGGACGAAATTAGATTGATGATTTTAAAAAACATTTCAACAGTTCACTAATATATATCCCATGTTAGCTGTCATTGCACACGGGAATAATGAACTGTACATTAAGCTCATTGAAGATTTTTAAAAATACTTGAAGTAGTTAAAACACACAGGTTGATAGCTAAAATCTTACTGACGAACAATGACGGTACACTTTCAATCTTACAAATTGGGGGCTGGCAAGTTGTCCCCAATTCCCGGTAGCTGCAGTTTTTTCAAAAAGTGGTACACACGATATCACTTCACATGGACGAAACCAGATTGATGATTTTTTTAATCCTTGAATAGTTCACAAACATACAGAATATATATATTTTTTTTTTTTTGATTGGAGGTTTAACGACCACCGTGAGCAACTCAATGGGCTATAAGCAGTCGCCCGTTCCTAATTTAGAGTCACTGGTTCCAGGGAAGGGAGAGAACCAGTGCCGTAAGACAAACACAACTTCCATGCCTCACCGGGATTCGAACCCGGACCCCTTACGGACGAATGATCAGAGGCCATCGCTTAGACCACTGCGCCACCGGGGCGGCTACAGAATATCAAACAAAGATCTTCGCTCTTTCCACTTTTATAAGTGAGTCACGGAAAAATTCTCATTGGCCGCCACCGGGAGTCGAACCCAGGGTCTTCCTGTTTCGCTGTGGTGTAGCGGAAGCATATCCGGCGCGTAACTGGAAGACCCTGGGTTCGACTCCCGGTGGCGGCCAATGAGAATTTTTCCGTGACTCACTTATAAACGTGGAAAGAGAGAAGATCTTTGTTTGCTGTTCCCGCTGTGGTGTAACGGAAGCATATCAGGCGCGTAACTGGAAGACCCTGGGTTCGACTCCCGGTGGCGGCCAATGAGAATTTTTCCGTGACTCACTTATAAACGTGGAAAGAGCGAAGATCTTTGTTTGCTGTTCCCGCTGTGGTGTAACGGAAGCATATCAGGCGCGTAACTGGAAGACCCTGGGTTCGACTCCCGGTGGCGGCCAATGAGAATTTTTCCGTGACTCACTTATAAACGTGGAAAAGAGCGAAGATCTTTGTTTGCTGTTCCCGCTGTGGTGTAACGGAAGCATATCAGGCGCGTAACTGGAAGACCCTGGGTTCGACTCCCGGTGGCGGCCAATGAGAATTTTTCCGTGACTCACTTATAAACGTGGAAAGAGCGAAGATCTTTGTTTGCTGTTCCCGCTGTGGTGTAACGGAAGCATATCAGGCGCGTAACTGGAAGACCCTGGGTTCGACTCCCGGTGGCGGCCAATGAGAATTTTTCCGTGACTCACTTATAAACGTGGAAAGAGCGAAGATCTTTGTTTGATGTTCCTGGTCCACGTTAAATGCCTGTATTAATTATACAGAATATCCCATGTTAGTTGCCATGTTAGTTGTTCAATCACGTAGTGCAGCACTGGGATTCAAGTAGGAATCCCTAGCTAAGTTTATATCAAAAATGCATTTTTGTAATGGCTTTTATCACATTTAGCGTCAGGTTCTCGTAATTTACGTAGTTTGCAATGAGATATTGTTACGTTTATGCAAAACGTGATGAAATAATGTTGGGCGATAGTTTAGAGAGATATACTGTTGAATGACAATTAAATTGACTATTGTTTCGTCACTTCATGTGACCTCCTCTTTCTCTCCTCAACCCTAAAGTTGGTGGGTAGCATTGGTCATCTCCCACAAAGGTATTCTTTCCTAAGCCATAAGCTTGATGTTCCGGTAAGGTCTTCCTCTTGTTATTTGTCTCATATATTGAATTCTTAGGGGTCCTCTTCCAGCTTTTTCTTCCATTGTACCTTCAATCAAGCTGGCACACCACTTCAAGTGTCTTATGAGGTGGCCTATTACGCTGTCTCTTCTTTCTATAGTCCATAATGTTTCTCGTTTTTCCTGAATTTTTTTAAAACTTCCACATTTGTCATTTTCTCTGTCCAAGCAATTTTCATCATACGTCGACAGCACCACATTTCAGATTATTGCATTTTTGCCCTGTCTCTTTTTTGCAGTGTCCAAGTTTCAGATGCATAAAGTGTGTGATGTATATTTTAAATTAACTTTCATTTTTAGTTCCTTTTCCTATGTAAATTTGAGTTTGTTCTCCGTTATACTTCCAAACTTAACGTGACATCTTCTCTCTCACGAGAATACTGTTGGCAACACATTTGAAGTCAGAGAGAAAGTGACGTATGAATGTGATAAGAACGATAGATAAAAAGGACGATACGACAGTTGCTCAGGTGGATGTGTGTGTGTGTGTATGTAGACGTTCGATTGTTAAGTTAAAAGTGAAATTAACAACTGTAGTGCCATATTGTGCTATATTGTGGAGTTCTGATGAAAGTCGTGCTGCACCAATAAAAGGTTATAGTAAGTCTGACTTCTGTTTATGTTTCGTCTGGCCGTAACAGCTTAATTAGGAACTATTGTATCGTATTCTTATTTATTTCAACATTCCTTAGTCATGGTTTAGACATAACGTAAAACCAATCTTGCTCACGAAAAAGACATTACGTTATAAGTGCTACAATCCATATAAAAGTTTTCATAAAAATTTTCTTTGTTTCCAGGGAGATGTACTTGGATGTTAATACAGTCAAACCTCGATTTAACGAACTTCAAGGGACCAACAGTCTTGTACGTAAAATCGCGGAATTCCCTAAATCGAGGAAGCCTTTCGAATGAAACATTCAAATTAAGCTAGTGTTTATAATATAATACGTGAGCAGCTACGTTATCTTTCTTTCAGTGACATTTAAATTATGTATAGTACTTTTAATTACGAATTTATTATCAAAAATGTTATAACACGTGCACATTTATTTTGCATATTAAATACATAATTCGCAGATATATTAGACTTCAGTATGTAGCCTCAAAATTTAAGCGTACTTTAAAATTGCGAGAAAAATACGATAGTTGATTTTTTCTCAAGCTTCTTAAATAATAATTTCAGTATCCTAAACTGCATGAAACAGAACATCAATTAGTACTAGCTAACTTGTAAAAACAGAATATGTGTTGATTACATGTTTACACTGTAGGAAAGAAATACTTTAGAGAAGATTGATTATGTTTTTCCTGAACGTTTTGCTTTATAAATTGCAGCTTCAATTTTGTGAAGTGCATGAAAAACATCATCATTAATATCGAAGGGCGTCAAGTACTTTTTAGCACATTCTATACTGTTACCAGCATCACTAAAGCAGCTAACTTTCAGTTCTGCTTCATCTTCTTCATCAGAATCTGACGCATTTAGTCTAATCTGTTCATCGAAAACATCATCAAGGGATTGCATTTGGGTTAACATTTAACTTGAAAATGCTGGTTAACATAGTTTTGTGGTTTAAAAATTTAAAAATGTTCGCTAAATTGAGGAAATGTGTTCGTTAAATCGGGAAACGCCAAGCATGAATTGCAATGTGATTCCGTCGGGACCATAAAATATGTGCGTAAAATCGCGGAATTCATTAAATCGCAGTCCGTTAAATAGGGGCTTGACTGTAGTCCTCTTTTCTTATTGAAAGCATTCTTTGCTTGTGCTATCCTAGTTCTTACATCTTTTTCATCTTTTCCATTTGGATATAAAAATGGGACCTAGGTAAATGAAATCCTTTACTTGTCATATACAATTGGAAAACGAATTTCCCCGAAAGAAATCATTCTTCATAATAGATGGTATGCATTGTCATGCTTTCTCCCATAACAGAGACTGGGCTTCATTACCCCAGAATTCTGTAGTTATTGACATATTTCCACTGTACCCCATGTAACCTTCCTGGAGCGGAAATCGAACCTTCTGATTTCCAGTCGAGTATGCTAGTCATTACATTACCCAGGACAAGGAAATTCCAAGCAACTGACACTATGGTATGCATTACAATCAGTGTTTCTTTCAGGCATACATCTAGGTGGGCGAAGCCCTCCCGGAGACATTTTAGGTTATCGAGCCAAATTTTAATAAATTCAGGCTATGATGAAAAAGGAGGTTTCGTTTCTTTTTATGCTACAAATATTGCTCCAAATATATACTTTTTTAATATTTGTTCAAGTGGTACTAGTTACAATTTATTTTATAAAAAATTGTATTACGACACATGGTATTCTTCAAAATATAATAAGTAGACTAATCCTAACTAATTGTCTGGGAATCGTGATTCAGGAACAAGAGTGCGTTGAATGCATTTTAATAGATTAAAATTTCAAGCATGCGGAGTCCCCCCTCCCCCTCCTCCTTTAGCTGAAAAAAGTTTGTTATTCCTGAAATGTTTGAAGAAGTAATTATTATATCAGGGATGTGTATAGAATTTTTCTTCGGGGGGGACGAAAAAAGGAAGTTTTTGAAATCCACCATCTGGAACAAAATTAAAGTTAATGAAAAATTGAAGAAAAATTAAAACATTTTTTTTTCTAATGTAAGTTGATACATTTTTATTAAATTAAGGCATTTTTTTCTAATGTAAGTCGCATTTTAACCAAAAAAAAATTTCCGGAAGGGAGGGGGAAGCCCCCTTCTAAATGCGCCCCTGTGCTAGATATATAGTAATTACTTTTATATATGTAAATATAGTAGTTAAAATTATATATATATATATATATATATATATATACATAGCAAATGGAAAACTTGCCCCTCTAAGGTTCCATTTGCCCCCCCCCCCCCCGGCCAAAAAGTCCTGAAAGAAACACTGATTACAATGGTATGCATTACATGGTGTGCACTACAATGCACACCATGTATTTATGAAGAATTATTTCTTCAGGAAACATTCGTTTCCCAATTGTATATGACCTCCTTTCATCACTGGAATTTGTGACCTACATCCGACCCTGGATGGGGGAAAAGGTCAGGAGGCGCTACGATGGGGCAGGAATAGCTTCGACTAACGCAAATCTGAAGGTTCTCAGATATCTACGATTAGTTGCTTGGAATTTCCTTTACTTGTGTTACTCTTTTCCCTTTTAATATGATATTAATCTTTTGCTCTCCTTCTCTGGTGCATTTCATTACCTTTGTTTGTTTTTTCACATTTATATTCATTTTGCATTTATCTTCAAGATTCTTGTTCAGTTCTTCTAATGACTCTTGGAAGCCCCTTTCATTATCTGCTATTACCGCAATGTCATCAGCAAATCGTATTGTGCTGTAAATCCTTCTATTGACGTTTAACTTCATTGTAGCATTTAAAAATCAGGTTTAACTTCATTGTAGCATTTTAAAATCAGTTTTAACTTCATTGTAGCATTTAAAAATCAGGTTTAAGTTCATTGTAGCATTTTAAAATCAGGTTTCAGCAATGGTTTTGACTTCTTCCGTTACCTATTTCCTCTACATAGAAATGTTATGCATGCGATTTACGTTAATGCTGTCGGGAAAGATTCATAGCTTAAAAAACAAGAAAGATGACACAACATTTTCGTCTGTAATGAGCACGTCTTTTGAATTTGTTGTGGCGCAAATTAAGTTTATCAAAGCTATTCAAAGTCAAAGGAACCGGTTAAGAAAACTATCAACCGGTTTCAACAATCGATAAAACATCCAGAAATAGAAACATCTGCTTAGTTCCACCAGCGGCTAAAAAGCATGTTACAAAAATTAACAAATGGCGCACAAAACGTTTCTCATAGCACAAACAAAGTATCAGAGACATTTTTTTTTTCAAATCTAGCAGTTAAAATAAGAAATATACGAGAGAAGGAAATATTACATAACTCTATGCCTTATAGCGGGATAATTTTGCATAATGGAAAAGTTGAAAATAGGCGGAAAATATTCGCATAGAATAAGCTAAGCTTAGGAAAAAGAATTTGTCCTCCAGAAGCAGAAATAACAAGAAAAAGATTTCGACCTTCACGCCCCTAACGAGCAACCTGTGCATTATGTAAACAGGATAATACTCCACATCTCTGGTGTAAGAAATATGGCATGCAGCAAAGAAAATATTTCTCAAAAGTGTTTTTAGAAGCGGCGATACAGCTGCAAACTGAAGTACACAAACACCACCTACTGATTGAACTGTGAACTACAAAATTCCTCATATACTAATCTACGGTGTTCTACAAGGTAAATGGCATCCTGTGTTGAAAGATTTTTTTAAATCGCCCATGTAGAAGCAGAGATATTGAGAAAAACAGATTAAGATATGCTCCCTATAGCGGCGAAATTGTGCATTATTTTGGGAAGAAACTACGAACACAGAGTTTGCATAGTTAGTAGTATTTGACCGAAGAAGGAAGTTTTTCAATATTTGCGGGGTTTTCAATCCCGCAAATATTGCTGTAAACGTACACGTGAACTTGCGCCCTGTGGTGGCAGACTTGTGCGTTAGGAAAAATTTGAAATTATATGAGAAACATTTTGCAGCGGAAACGCTCTCCAGCAAAGAAAGAATTTTTCAAATAGGACTCTTTGCAGCAGAGCTATTGACAAAAATAACACATGCTTCTACGCTCCCTGGCGGAAAAAACCATGCATTATTTAAAAAAGAAGGTATTCTCAAAAGGTTTCTTGATATCAGCGGTATCGGTCCACGGAAGAATTTCTTCAATCGAGTTTTCAGGAGTTCAGATTTTGCTGCAAATACATCAGAAGCAGAAATTAATTATTACGCCCCCTGTTGGCCAAACTATTCTTTACCAAATATTAGATATTATATGTAAAGCATTTTCCATTAGCAGCTGTACCCGGCGCAGAAAGAAATTTACAAATCGTAGTTTTAGAAGTAGAGATATCGGGAAAACGCAATTTACCATAACGCCCCCTAGTGAAATGTCTGTGAATTACTTAAAATTTTTGAAATTATATCAAAAACATTTCGCACTGGAAACTTTATCCAACAAAGAAGGATTTTTTTAATCGGTCTCTTAGAAGCAGAGATATCGACAAAAATAAGATTTACCTCTTCACCCCCTGACGGAGGAACCATCATACATTATTTTAGAAAGAAAATATTCCGAAAAGGTTTATCGACGTGAGTGGTATCGGTCCACGAACGAATTTTTTTAATCGATGTTTTAGAAGCTCAGATTTTGCTGCAAATGCAACAGAAACAGAAATTAACACTTACGCCCCTTGATGGCCAAACCGTTTTTTACCAAAAATTAGAAATTATATGCAAAAGATTGTCCATCAGGAGATGTATCCTCTGCAGAAAAAAATTTCAAATCGGAGTTTTAGAAGCAGAGATATCGGGTAAAATGCAGTTTACTTTTACGCCCCCTAGCGAGAAATCTATGCGTAACTTGAAAAAGGGACTATACCTAAAATAGTTTTTGACATAAATGGAACCAAAATGTAAAATATTTTTTTTCAATCGGGCGTTTAGAAGAAAATATATGGAATAAAATGTATTTTGAGTTCGATATCACTGCATTTTAAAAAAACGAAATAAAGGATCATCATTCGGACATTTCATGGTTCCCAATGCTAAAAGAATTTTTCAAATCGGACTAATAGTTGCAGAGATACGGTGTCTACAGACGGACGGACAAACCGATAACATAAGCACGATCTTTTTTTTTTTTTTTTTACAAAAGACGTGCTAAAAAAGATCCGAAATCATTAGAAACTTTTGGGAGTCCCAATATGACGTTAAATCCGAAAAGTGTAAGCAAGAGGTTAACAAAATTTACATACACTATGGGGCATTTACATTTTTCACGAACACATGTGTATTGAATTTCTTTCGGCTGGGACTTTGTTTCACAAAAATTCAATCCCACCATGTGAGGTGGAAGATTTTCTGAAATAGCCGCTTGAGCCATTCATTTTCAACCTTTCAGATTAATTTTTGAGGGTATGCAGTCACGCTTAAAAATGAAATATGTTAACAAACTTTTCCTTTGATCCTAATTATTTAAGGGAATGCGGTACTTAAAAGCTTCTCGGCTTTCTTTCAGTTGTTTCATTTGTGTCACCACGAAGCATTTCGAAGGAGCGCCTATCAAAACAAATTTCCGAAATTAGGCATCGTGCCGTAACGAAGTGATTTAGATCTTGATAGCGTTTTCAAATATTACTGAATACTTTCCTTTAGATGTTAATGCTCTTCATTACCAATTTAGGTGGCAGTTTGCTATCCGCAATCTAAAAGCTGAACAACACCTCTAGCTATTATCCATAGTTCTAAACACCGAAAGAGTGCAGAGAGCAAATGCAGCAGAGCATCCAGAAATTTTTAAAAACAGGAGTAGAAGTAAACGAATTTAGCAATGGCGTGAAATTAAGTGAGACGCCGTAAAATTAACAAACTTCACGACAAAATCAGTTGCGCTTTCTAGAGAGACGAAGGGACAAATTAGTTTGCTCAAAGAGGTTTTATCAAGAACGAAAATGTACACTTTATTGCGGGTAAACAGGAGTTTCGGAAAACGATAAGTCTAAGATAAACGAAGAAAAATGTCACGGAATGCTTGGATGGGATATGCACGTCTTTTCTATGCTTTCAGACACCAAAAAAAAAATATCTCAAAGCAGTTGTTTAGAAGAGAAAAGTCATCTGAAAAGAGAATGCATTCAAAATCCTTAGAGAAAATCCACGCATTATTTATAATATGCAATGAAAGAAGTGTGTCTGCACCTTGTTGCGAAAAAAGAAATAAAGCTGATTTTCACAATCGGTAAAATCACACATGAATAACTTTGTGCTTTCGGCCATTAGCGGTTGAAATGTGTGCCATGAAAAATTACTAATTGTGCACAAAACGTTTCTTGCGGTGAAAGAGATCTGAGGCAAAAATGATTCAACAATGAGAAGAACAACTATGGGGGAAAAATACTATAACTTTACTCCACCTGGCGGGAAAGACGTGCGTAACTTAAAGAAAAAAGTGAGTGCAAAAATGTCTTCATAATTAAGTGTCCTACTAAGAGAGGGTTCAGAGAGAGAATCGGGGATACTCTTTCACACACAAATAGAAATATAGGCAGACTCCACCCGTCGGCAGAATTGTGATTAACAAAAAAAAAGCACAACATATGTGTATACTTTTTTTTTTTTTGATTGGAGGTTTAACGACCACCGTGAGCAACTCAATGGGCTATAAGCAGTCGCCCGTCCCTAATTTAGGGTCACTGGTTCCAGGGAAGGGAGAGAGCCAGTGCCGTACGACAAACACAACATCCATGCCTCACCGGGATTCGAACCCAGAGCCATCTCGAACGAATGATCAGAATCCATCGCTTAGACCACTGCGCCACCGGGGTGGCGTGTATACTTCATAGAGAACGCTTTGCGAAGGAAAAAGAATTTTTCGAATACCACCTCTGCGAGCAGAGATGGTGAGAAAAGAAAGTAGTTTCATGTACACCTCCTAGCGAAAAAACCGTACAGTATTTAAAGAGGATAATGTTCCCAGTCTTCATCGTAGCGAATGGCATGCAATACAGAAAATATTTCTCAATAGGAGTTTTAGAAACGGATATACAGTTGCAAACAGAAATACCCACTAATGCCGCCTACAGTCACAACTATTCCCTATAAAATTCCAGGAGTAAGTACAAAATGTTCCACAAAGTGAGTAGTATCCGGTCTTAAAAGAATGATTTAAAGCGGACTTTCAAAAGTAGAGAAATCGAAAAAAAAATAAATTATGCGTTTGCACCCCGAAGCTGGTAAATTGTGTATATATTTTGGGCAGAAAATCAGCATAACTTTGTTTTCTTGGTTAGCAGTACTTGACCAAAACAGAATTTTTTGCAATCTGGTTTTTAGACGCGCAGATATTGCTGAAAATATGCAATAAACAGAAACAAGTTAGTAAAATCATGCAATACATTGATTATAATACGCTTTCCAACATACCAGAAATCATTACTCAAGTTATCACTCAAGTTATGAGAATAATGGCTGTGGAATAAATCTCGGTCCTGTGCCCTGACCTTGGATTCCATTTCGATGATATTCAACAGAACCGGTTTAGTATACCTCCGAAATAACATGATAAAGTTTAGTCGCAATCGAAGCATTTTTACGTAAGTTATGATGCATAAGGGCTATGGAATAGATCCCGCTCCTGTGTCCTAACCTTTGACCCCATTTCGCCCATTTTCAATAGAATTTGTCCCCAGGCAGGCCCCTACAACATACTAACATTTCATCCAAATCGAAGCATTTTTACGTAAGTTATGACTCATAATTGCGATGGAAGTGATTCCGCTTCTATGTCCTGACCTTTGACCCCATTTCGCCCATTTTCAATAGGGTTTGTGGCCAGGTGGTCCTCTACCACATACTAAAATTTCACCGAAATCGAACCTTTTTTACGTTAGTTATGACGCATAACAGCAGTGGAATGGATCCCGCTTCTATGTACTGACCTTTGAGCCCATTTCGTTCACTTTAAATATTGTACCTTCCCAGGTGATCCCCTACCAGATACTAAAAATTCATCGAAATCGAACGATTGTTACGCGAGTTATTGTGCGGACAGACACAATCACACAACGCGTGACGTAATGAGGCAGATGGGGATAGCGACCATCTGCTCGCAAGAGTATGACGTCATAAAACTTTAATAGGATCCACACACAACGCGTGACGTAATGAGACAGATGGCGTGACAGCGCGCGCCAACATTCTCAAACGCGGCGATATTGTGACATCATAAGATTTCTAAGCATTGGTAACATTAATGGAATAATGGAACAACGCCATCACTAAAAACATTATAATTCGGGGTGGTTATTTAACCCACTGAACGAATTCTCCTAAAGTCGAGATCAAGCTAAATCGATTTCTAGTACCAGAAAACGGTAGGTTAACGACTTCTCCAAAATTCTTAGAGCTGTTTTCAAAATAAAATGTACATACAAACATAGAAGAATTGCTACTTTAAGGTGGACGTCAAGTACTGTAATTTTGCTTCCTATACTTCCAATGGAAAAACTTCTGTACACATTTTCTTCACAATTAATGCGTTCCCAAGGATGAAAATTTGAACATCGATTAAAATATCTTCATTTTATAACTTGCAATACTTAATATTTTCTAAAACATAACCATAATTATGCAATTCAACATTTGTTTGTCTACTGACGTCATGAAAACACAGGTCGCGCCATCTTTTTTCTGGACAATTAATGCATTCCCAAGGATGAAAATTTGAACATCGATTAAAATAGCTTTATTTCATAACTTGGAATACTTAATATTTTCTAAACCATAACCGTAATTATGCAATCCAACATTTTTTTGCCCACTGACGTCATCAAAGTACAGGTCGCGCCATCTTTTCTCTGGTTTCAACACAACCAAAGGAAAAGTTATTGGTTTTTAATATGATTATGGTTATGTTTTAGAACATATTAAATTTTCCAAGTTATAATATGAAGTTATTTTAATCGATGTTCAAATTTTCATCCTTGGGAACACATTAATTGTGAAGGAAATGTGTACAAAACTTTTTCCATTGGAAGTGTAGGAAGCAAAATTACTTGACGTCCACCTTAATAATATGGGATAAGGGCAATGGAAAGGATCGCAATCCTATGTCCTGACCTTTGACCACATTTCGTCCATTTTCAATAGGGTTCGTCCCCAGGTGATCCCCTACTACATACTGAAATTTCATCGAAATCGAACCATTTTTACGCAAGTTATGACGCATAAGGGCAATGGAATGCATCCCGATCTTATGTCCTGACCTTTGACCCCACTTCACCCATTTTGAATAGGGTTTGTCCCCAGGCGGTCCCCTACCACATAGCAAACTTTCATTGAAATCGAACCATATTTACGCAAGTTATGACGCATAAGGGCAATGGAATGATCCCGCTCCTACGTCGTGACCTTTGACCCCATTTGTCCCATTTTCAATAGGGTTCGTCCCTAGGTGGTCCCTTACCACATACTAAAGTTTCATCGAAATCGAACCATTTTTACGCCAGTTATCATGCGGACGGACGGACAAAGCTGGAGCATATACGTTTCTTCAACCTACGGTTGGAAAGCGTAAATAAAAACTTACGCCCTCTAGTGAAAAAATTGTGCTTTACGAAAATTAGAAATTATACTCAACGTTTTGCTCCAGAAGCGCTGTCCGATAAAGCAATATTTGTTTTCAAATCGGACTGTTAGAAATAGAAGTATAGAGAAAAGTGTGATATAAATTTACTCCACCTGGCGAGGAAAATGTGCATTATTATGAGCAGAAAATATGCGTAAAATGTTTTATTTTTTGTTTAGCGGTTTAACCACCATCGATGGGCTATAAGCGTCGCCGGTCCCTAGTTTAAGGCCACTGGTTCCAGGGAAGAGAGAGAGCCAATGCCGTAAGACAAACATAACATCCATGCCTCTTCGGAATTCGAACCGGACCCGTCTCTGACGAATGATCAAAAGCCATCGCCTAGACCACTGTTCCTCAGCGGCAGCTAAAAGGTAGTATAGCTCTAGTATTTGAATACTTTCTCTACGTTCTCAGGGGGAGTTTTTTTCCCTTCAACAGAATTCACGCCGAATACCTTAATAAATTTTAGTTGTATAAGAGAAATGTAACAATAAAACCACCAATTGTGTTTTCCCAAAATAGCTGAAAGATGAGAAAAGTTTCATAATCGCTGTCTCCTTTACAGCTAGCTCTTAAGGGTTTAAATGTTTTCCCAGGAAATCGTTATTGTGGCATTATTTGATATTGCCACGTATAGAATGAAAGTGTTAATTAAAACTCTGAATATCGAAAAATGGGTACGAAGTTTGTAAGCTTCTAATTACACCTTCGTCCATGACTAAAGGCTCCGAAACTTCCGTAAAACAAATATGGAAAACACAAGATATGCAGAACTTCTCACTGAGAAAAACGTTTTGTTAATTCAACAAAAAAATTTGTCGATATACAGTCAACAAAAAATTTTGTTGAATTTGCAAAATTATTTTGTTGAAATTATTGTTGATTTAACCAAATTTATTGTTATCACGACAAAACGTTTTGTTCATTTAATAAAATGATTAGGTCGATTTTTGGGAATTTGTTTGATCCAACAAAACATATTGTTATCATGACAATATGTTTTGTTGCACATATTGTTATCATGACAATATGTTTTGTTGCACATATTGTTATCATGACAATATGTTTTGTTGCACATATTGTTATCATGACAATATGTTTTGTTGCACATATTGTTATCATGACAATATGTTTTGTTGCAACAACAAAACATATTGTTATGATAACAATATGTTTTGTTGGATCAAACAAATTCCCAAAAATCGACCTAATCATTTTATTAAATGAACAAAACGTTTTGTCGTGATAACAATAAATTTGGTTAAATCAATAACAATTTTCAACAAAATAATTTCTTTTTTTTTTTTGAGTGGAGGTTTAACGACCACCGTGAGCAACTCAATGGGCTATAAGCAGTCGCCCGTCCCTAATTTAGGGTCACTGGTTCCAGGGAAGGGAGAGAGCCAGTGCCGTAAGACAAACACAACATCCATGCCTCAGCGGGATTCGAACCCGGACCCCGTTCGGACGAATGATCAGAGGCCATCGCTTAGACCACTGCGCCACCGGGGCGGCCAAAATAATTTTGCAAATTCAACAAAAATGTTTGTTGACTATGTCGACAAAACATTTTGTTGATTCAACAAAATTTTTGTTGAATTAACAAAACGTTTTTCTCAGTGTAAAATGTTCATTGTGCCTATATATTTCTGCTCTCCCCCTCTCTTTCTGCAACTTTACTTTTTCAGATAGCTTCACTGGGTAAAATTGTTTACAGGTGGGATATCTGCCAAGCATATGATCGTTCTGGAACCTGCATATGACACAAGCCTGACGGTGTGGACTGTCTTAACAGCACCATGCCTCCTGAGAGCGTCCCACAATTCCGTAATATCATCCGGTAAATATTATTCCGTAATATTTTCCTGGCATTGACGGCACGTTGAACAACATCCCAAATGTGTTCGATGGCGTTTAAATCCAGCAAACGGGGGGGGGGCAAGTCAGGATGCCAAACTCGATGGAATGTTAATCCAGCCATAACTGGGTGCCCGTGGACGTGTGCAGTGGCGCATTGTCATGTTGAAAGCGGTCGCACCCGTCGGAGTGGTTGCATGACATGAACAAGTACAAAGGATTCCCAAGGATGGTTGCGTAGCCTTCCCCGATCAGAGCAGTCTGCAGACGTATAAGGAATCCTAATGCGTGCCAGCTGAAAACACGGCCTGCTCGGTCCCTTGTAGGCATGCAGGATCAATTCCCTCATCGGGTTGTCGCCACACCCGGAGTCGGCCGTCTGCCCGAAACACATGGTACCGCTATTCGTCAGACCAGGCTACACGTTTCCAGTCATTTGCGTCCAATGGCGGTGTTCCTGAGTCCAGGCAAGTCGTACAAGCCTTGTGTCATCGGTCAGTTATGACACCCGTGTGGGCCGTATGCTCCGGAACCCCATACAACACAGAGAACGTTGCACTGTCTAAATGCTGATGCTACTACTGGCCACAGCATTGAATTCCGCTGTGTTTTGCGGCAATGTTGCACGCCGGCCGGGTGTTACGATGCGTGCCAGACGCCGCTGTCCACGAACGTCCAGGGCTTTTCTACGGCCACAAAGATCTCGCTCTCTGGATGTTTTCCGTGAGTTTGTGTAGTCGAGGTATGCCCTTGAAATTGTTGACCGTGTAAATCCAAATTTCGTGGTAATTTCCCAGATGGAGTGACTCATCTCCCGGGCGCTGACAATCATACCACTTTCGAAATCGGTTAAATCCTGATAAGGTGCCATCTGAACTGCGAATGATATTACATACATTGCACATACCAATTTTGATCGCGATTGGATGATTCCTTCTGCGTATTTTTTTTGTTTTGTTTTGTTTGGCAAAGAGTGTGTATTGGCGGTCGGTGGCTACAAAGGGTGTGGCGGTATATCAAGAAATCAAGGGACTTTTTATAGAGAACACTTCCGTTGAGACACAAGGGTAGGCGTTATACAAGGGTGGCAATAAATCGAGGGGCGGTACATCGTGGGTTGACTGTATACACTCATCACCAAAAAAAAAAATAGTTGCACCCAGAAGGACGTGTCGGATTGCAATGCTATTCGGGAGGAAGATAAAGGTTACCAGGAACAATAAATGATTAATCATTGAGACTGATATGGGCAATATTTATTGAGCTACACGCCAATAAGTAGTGTCTCTCAGTATGGCGTCGGGCCGCCATGTTTGTTCACACAGCATGCCAGATGACTCGGCATTGAGTTGAACAGGTTCCTAATGGTGTGATGCGATAAGCCATTCCATGCAGCTTGAATATTCTCAAGCAGTTCCTGCAGATTGTGCGGTAGGGGTGGAGTGTGGATAGCGCATCCAATAGCATCCCACACATTTTTAATCGGCGATAGGCCTGTCAATGTGGCTGGCCATGGCAGAGTGTCAGTGCCTTGCAGGCAAGCTCTCAAGATAGCAGCAGTATGCGGACGAACGTTGTCCTGTTGGAAAATCGCACCGGAGTGAGCGTTCCGAAAAGGTAGAACCACTGGTTTCAGGACCTCATTAATGTAACGTTGGGCTGTCAAAGTGCCTGTAATGAACACCAAAGGTGTTCTGGCATCGTAGGCAATTTCACCCCACACCATAACGCCAGGCCTTATGGACGTGTGACGCTTGACAACAAACCGTTCATCTTGGCGCTGACCAAGGTGCCTCCACACACGGATTCGTTGGTCGTCTCCTCCAAGAGAAAAGCAGGACTCGTCACTGAAGATCCCCCGCTGCCATTCTGCGTGGCTCCATGACAGTCTGGCATGACACCATTGCAGTCTTTGGCGACGATGTAATGGTGTTAAGGGCAGTCGTCGTAACGGTCTGCATGCGTGTAGTCCTACGCCGTGCAGCCGTCTGCGAATGGTGCTGGCGCTAATCGGACGATGCATGGAGGGTACCACCGCTCGCTAAATATCCGCAATCGTGGCTGTTGGGTCACTCCGCGCATGTCGGACGACCCGTCGGTCCTCTCTCTCTCCGTGGTTCGTCTAGGTCTCCCAGACCTTCCCTGTCACTGCTGCGTGCCTTGTTCTATCCACTGCCGCCAACAGCGTGCTATGTTGATATCTGTACGACAAGTATGGCACGCAATATAGCGATAAGACCAACCTGCTTCCCGTAGTCCGACGATGCGGCCCCTCTCGAACTCCTCCAGCTGCTCGATTTGCTTCCGAACTTTTCTCCGAGGCATACTTTACTTGCAAAGGACGTAATCAACACCACAGCACAAGTCAGAATGGCAAGCACGCGCAACGGGGCGACCTAATATCGCCGGTCAGGCACAGCGCTGCGACCCCTCCTTGCTTGCGTCACATGCGCGACCGCGAGTGATACTTATATCATTTGCATGTCTTACAATGTGAAACCTACCCACCACGTTTCATTTCTGTCGGTTGCTTCCTTCTGGGTGCAACTATTTTATGACAATGAGTGGAGAGAGACTACATATTATACCTCGTATTTTATGTATTACCTGTATATTAGAGCAACACAGCATGAAGATGCAACACTGTCAAACTCTTACTGTCTTATTGGTAACTACCTCTACTGCTACAGGAAAAAAATGCTCTCAGTAGTACACACTAGAGATGAGTTCGGCCTCAATTTCAGGAGCCCGGCCCCGGCCCGCTTTCTTTGATTACATGTGTTTGCTGAGACCCGTCCAGACCCGGATTCTTGGAAAATTTTGCTAATCAAGGCTTGCACTTATACATTATACACTGGCCAAAAATATGGCCCAAGCAAGGATTAGTTTAAAAATCATTAGTTTAAAAAGTTTAGTTCAGTTAATCCACTTCACAATATATATGTTTTTAGAAATACTACGCATAAAGCTAAATGTTCTAAAATGTGGATTTGAAAATAAATAAATAATCAACGTGCGCTTCGACCGTATCAGGGGAATCAGTAATTTTGGTAAAAGCAGAAGAAAAGAAAATCGTTTAGAAACAAAAAATTCCATTCGTTATTTCTTATTGATTTCTAAATTTACTTTTATTTTGAATAAATTGCATTATAAAACGTACACGCCGTACAGACAGTTGCAAGTGTTTGAAATTTTGACTCTAGAAAACTAATTTTTGCAATACAATTTACAAATATGCTAATTGGTAAAGGTAGTTTAGAGTGATGTAGTAAAATATAAAAAAAAGTATGTAGGTAAATTTCCAAAATTAAAAAAAAAAGAACGTAAAAGCATTCCAGACCAGATTATTCTGCATTTTGTAACATTAACAAAGCTTTGCGCTTAATAGTATAATAATCACAATATTATCATATGTGTGTGCAGTTTCCAGATCAAGTTCATCACGAAAAGAGAGAGAGAGAGAATTGCATCTAATGCCTCAGCGCTTCAACTTGATCTTCTTTTCTCTAAAATTCGACCTGCTGCACTAAAAACCAAAGTCACCCAAAAAATCGCGGGAGGGAGCAAATTTTCAAAAATAAATAACAATACTTCTAACTGCACAATTTTGGAAATTAATACATCATTTTAAAGATTAGATTCTTGTTTTTTAATAAAATACAAGAAATGGGAATGTGATTTTTTCCCAGTTTTTCGATACCAGACCTCCTTAAACTAATCCTTGCTTGGGCCATAGCTTTGGACAATGCAAAATGCAAGTCTTGCTGAGCAAAATTTGTCTTGCAATGAGCAGCTAGCTTAGGAAATTGAAAATCCTTCCACCATGGTAACAAATCCACAATGAAATTCAACACGTGTAATTCAACCAGGCTCGGAATTTCACGTGTTGAATTAATTACAGTAATGAAATTCAAGACGTGTAATCCTGAGCCTGGGCGCAGCCCGGGCCCGGGTTTTTCGGTAGTTAATGAATTCTGAGCCCGTCCGAGCCCGGGCCCGAGCTCACCTCTAGTACACACACAGCTTTAATTTACGCCATTGTGCTGACTGTGTCATCAGTTGTGTTGATTTTATGAAGGACCTAAGTAAAAGCTAATATTTCCTGCTCATTCGTTCCGCTGATTCTTGGGGAAAATGGAATGACTGACATAGTTCCCGATTCCGGCCATGACCACTGGAATTCATTTGTTTTAAATAAGAATCGCCTATGTAGGGCAATATGCTCGTTTCAGTACTTCGTGAGGGAAAGGAAGTAAGGTTGTTTTTTGTTTAGCAGTAATCCATTTGTTTCCAATTTCATTTTTCCTGACAGCTAAATACACATGCTTATTGAGGATAAATCACCTCTTTGTTTTCATCTGTTCTTTTTTTTTATTGTAAATAATACAGCACGAGAAGAACTTCTAGACTGACGTCACAATTCATCCTACCTCATTCCCTATGGAACGTGCATCTGTAATAAATTCAGCTGATTGGGAGATTTATGGGCACGAAGTAGCAACTCAGGATTTCCACAAGAACCTATCTAAAGAGCGTTTCTTTCACAAGATGCAGGAAATCTATTTGGAAGTTGGACATTGCATAAGAGACAGCTCGCTTCCTTCGCAAGTGAGCTTCCTTTTGGCGGCTAATTTGGGAGGCCTAGCTCCTTTTCACTCTCGCAGCCAGTGGAGCATGTGACGTAAGTATTCGCTGGCAAACTGTGTCAATGCCATACGTGGCCTAAGGGATGGATTCTAAAAAGCCAGGACAAGGTCGTATTCCCCATCGTAGAGAATTGAACTCCAACTACCAGAAAAGTGAGCTTTTGTTTGCAGAGAGGCAAATGGACATTCTTTCGAATCCATGATTTTTTTTTTTTTTTTTTTTTTGTTTCCGGTATGTAAATTTCACAACTTGAAATTTTCTCCAGTTTTAGGGGAACACATAGGAATAATTTGCCTCCAAAAATCATGGCAAGAATTGAATTAATGCACTTCTCCTAGGTTACTAACAAAGCAACTGCATAAACTGAAATAAAATTACCATGCTGGCCGCCCCGCTGGGCGAGTGGATAGATGCGGTAGTCTCTGGCTAATCGTCCCAGTTCGGGGGAGGGGTTCGAGTCCCCGATGAGGCACATGTGGTGCGTTTGTCCCACAGCACCGAGCCTCCAATTTCCTGGGACGAGCGACTTCGAATTACGGATGAGTGACTTAGAAATGAGCTCGGACCCGGGCTCGCCATCGGAGCCCGGGCCCAGAATTCATTAATTACCGAAAAACCCGGCCCCCGGATTGGCCCGAGCTCGGAATTACACATCTTGAATTTCATTACTGTAATTAATTCAACACGTGTAATTCCGAGCCCGGTTGAATTAACGTGTTCAATTTCATTGTGGGTTTATTACCATGGTGGAAGGATTTTCAATTTCCTAAGCTAGCTGCCATTGCAAGACAAATTTTGCTTAGCAATACTTGCATTATGCATTGTCCATTGTCCCAAGCAAGGATTAGTTTAAGGAGGTCTGGTATCGAAAAACTGGGAAAAAAATCACATTCCCATTTTTTCTATTTTATTAAAAATCAAGAATCTTGTCTTTAAAATGATGTATTAATTTCCAAAACTGTGCTGTCAGAAGTATTGTTATTTATTTTTGAAAATTTCCTCACTCCCGCGATTTGTGGGGTGACGTTGGTTTTTAGTGCAGCAGTTGAAGTTTTAGAGAAAAGAAGATCAAGTTGAAGCGCTGAGGCATTACATACAATTCTCTCTCTCTCTCTTTTCGTGATGAACTTGATCTGGAAACTGCACACACATATGATAATATTGTGATTATTATACTATTAAGCGCAAAGCTTTGTTAATGTTACAAAATGTAGAATAATCTGGTCTGGAATGCTTTTGCGTTCTTTTTATTTTTTAAATTTTGGAAATTTCCGTACATGCTTTTTTTATATTCTACTACATCACTCTAAACTACCTTTAACAATTAGCATATTTGTAAATTGTATTGCAAAACTTAGTTTTCTAGAGTCAAAATTTCAAACACTTGCAACTGTCTGTACCGCGTTGTACATTTTATAATGCAATTTTTTCAAAATAAAAGTAAATTTAGAAATCAAAAAGAAATAACGAATGAAAATTTTTGTTTCTAAACGATTTTCTTTTCTTCAGCTTTTACCAAAATTACTGATTCCCCTGATACGATCGAAGGGCACGTTGATTATTTATTTATTTTCAAATCCACAGTTTAGAACATTTGGCTTTATGCGTGGATTTCTAAAAACATATTAATATTGTGAAGTGGATTAACTGAACTAAACTTTTTAATCTAATGATTTTTAAACTAATCCTTGCTTGGGCCATATCTTTGGCCAGTGTATAATGCATAAATGCAAGCCTTGATAAGCAAAATTTTCCAAGAATCCGGGCCCGAGCTCCTAAAATTTACCCCCGAATTCATCTCTAGAGTGACTGCTTATAGTTGCTCGTGATTGTCGTTAACCCCTCCCGCCTCCCCCTTCCGAAAAAAAAACAGAAACCCAAGTTGAGCTCCTTGGTGATCAAGCAGTCAGAGTCATGAGCTTCCAGCAAACCGCCTGAGCAGGGTTCAAACCGTGAATGCACCTCTTCAGCGGCGCTGACCCTCAAGATTCTTCCGCTAGGTGGCGTCAGCTTATATCTCTATTTGAAAGAGCTAATTCGATTCTAAAAATCCCTTCGAAAAGTTCCGTTTTGGAGGAATACTATGCAGTTGTGAAGAGTAATTATTTTGCACTCTTTAAATAACCAGTGATGGGTTTGAAGTTGCCGGGGCCCTGCTTACAGCATATGTTTCGGTGTTCCCGCACTTTGCTCTCCATCCTAAAAATAGCGTTTTATGTTGCTACAAACCCTCTCCCACTTTTTCTTTCTTGTACAGTATGAGAAAGTATTGTAATAAAAAATAACTCGACTTCGCGATTTCAATATAAACTACGCATTTTGGGTTCCTCGAACATGATTAAAAATGTTAGTTTTCCCTGAGCTACATTTCTGATAATTTTTCAAATGTTCTTTTAAGGCATTGTCAAATTCACTAAGATATTAAAGGCCGACTAAAAATTACCTTTTTGATTGGATGATGCTGACTCAACTTGTAGGTATTCCCGAAGAACATGTAATTTGATTGTGGCAGCAATTGGTTCCAAAAATTTTCTCCAATAGGAGCATTTCTCTTCGTACTGAGATCTTAATGCAAAATCAATTCATCCATATATATATATATATATATATATATATCATCATCATCATCATCATTGTCAACCATTATCAATCCACTGCTGGACGAAGGTCTCCCCAAGTTTCCTCCACAACGGTCTGTCTTGTGCCAGTCTCCTCCATGTCACTCCCGCGTACTTTCAAATTTCATCCACCCATCTCCCATGTGGTCTTCTTTTGGGTCTTTTCCTGTCCCTTGGAATCCAATCTAAAATTTCGGCTGTCCATCGATGGTCTGTCCTTCTGGCAGTATGTCCAGCCCATTGCTATTTCAGAGATTTTACTCTGATCATGATGTCTTCCACTCTTGTCATTTTTCGGATCCACGAGTTCCTCTTCTTATCTCTCCTGGTTACACCAAACATGCACCTCTCAATGCCTCTTTGAGTTGTCTGCAGCCTTTGTATGTCTCTTTTAGTTAAGGTCCACGTCTCTGCACCATACGTAAGCACTGGAAGGATGCATTGATCAAACACTTTTCTTTTAAGACATAATGGCATATTGCTCTTGAAAATTATGCTGTTTCTTCCAAAAGCTCTCCAGGCAAGTTTTGTACACCGATTAATTTCTTCATCAATGTGACCCTCGCTTGATATCTGTTGTCCAAGATAAACGTACGTGTCTGTTATCTCCAGCTTTTCTCCATCAATCGGTAAATCTTCATTTCTTGTAAAAGCATTGAACATCACTTTTGTCGGCTGAAAGTTCATTTTTAATCCCACTTCTTTACTCTTGTCAGCAAGTTCCTGGATCATACTCTGCAGCTCTAATGGGGTAGTTGCAAAAATGACTACGTCATCAGCAAAACGAAGGTGGGTTTATAATGAATTAGCTTTATTTGCTTTCCGCTAAGCTAATTATAATGAATAAGCTCTTTCTACCAGCTAGCTAATGATAATAATGAAGCTTTCCTACTGAGCTAAGTATAATGCTTCCGCTACTGAATGATATGCTTGTACTAAGCTTCAAATAGTGAATTCAAATGGTTGTTGTTACTAGTTAATTAAGAACATGAATAAAGTCTCCTGCTAGTAGTGTAGTAATAGTATTGAACAAACTTATAACTGGTAGTAATGTTGCAGCAGTAATTAGAATGAATAAAGTCTTAACACTGGTTGTTAATGGTAATAAACTAATGATATAAACCTAACAGCCAGACAGAGGTCTGACAAAAACTATGAATTGAGAAAGACGTACTTACTACAAGCTTTTTTATTATGCAACTCTTGGTCGTCCAAAGCACACACACACACAACTTGTTTCACAATAATGAAGAATCCAACTAATCACATAGAACAAGCGATCTCCCTATAACAACAAAAAGCTCTCCTTATAACAACAAAATCTCTCCGTACAACACCAAACGCTCTCTTTGCTATCGATGAACGCGCCTATATATACTGGCTACCACCACGTCATGACTTACACTCATTGCCAGATCTCATTCATCGGGTGAAATAATATTTCGTTCAGTAAGAAGATAATTTACATAGTAAAATAAAATAACCAGAGATAGTAAAATCAAAAGGAAAGTGAATATAGCGTATACGTTACAGGTTACATAATCTCCATTAATCTTTATCCCTTTGTTTTCCCAGTTCAGTGACTGAAAGACATTTTCCAATGTAGCATTAAAGAGCTTCGGAGATATGGTGTTACCTTGTCTCACTCCCTTTCCAATTTTTATGTGTGTTGTATTTTCAAACAGCCGAATCTTTGCACTTGCATTTTCATAGATGTTATTAATAATATTAATGTATGCATCTTCAATACCGCAGGATTTCAGAGCCATTGTAACTGCTGATGGTTTCACCAAATCAAAGGCTTTTTCATAATCGATAAAAGCCATGCACCATGAAAGTTCATATTCCCTCGCTCTTTCAATTAGTTCTCTCAGTACGTGGATATGATCTATTGTGTTGTAGCCACTCCTGAATCCAGCTTGTTCTCTCGGTTGAGCCATGTCCAGTGTTACCTTCAAACGGTGTGAAAGAACTTTAGTGAAGATTTTATAAACCACTGATAGGAGGCTGATAGGTCTGTAGTTCCTGAGATCCTCAATGTCACCTTTTTTATGTAGCAGGATCATTGTAGCGTTGTTCCAATCTTCAGGAATCTTCCCTTCATTAAGGCATCGAGTGAAAATTTGGGCGAGTACTGTTTCGATTTCTCCACTTGCTTCTTGTATGATGTCTACAGTAATTCCATCTTCTCCTGGAGCTTTTCCCCGCTTCATGTTCTTGATTGCATGTGCAACTTCTGCTGGGAGGACTGGAAGAACTTTGGTACTGGTACCTTTCATGATGTCTGGAGTACATGTATCATCCCTTTCATATAATTTGGATTAGAAATCTTTCACTCTTGTCAAAATTTCGCCTCTATTTCTTGTTACAGAACCATCTTCTTTTCTCAGTGCCATAATCTGTTTTCTTCCCTTACTGAGATGTCCCTTTGCTATCTTTAGGCTTTGGTTGTTTTCAATTGCTTTCCTCACTAGTTCACAGTTGAATTTCCTTACGTCTTCAGTGATACTTTTTCGTGCTGTCTTGCATAGCTCTATATATTCCACTTTGGAAGTCACATCTTCTTTAGTTGTCCTCGTCTCTCTTCTTTTTTGCATCAACATTTTGGTTTTTCCTGATAATTTGTTCACGTGCAACTTGTTCTCAGACCAAGCTAATTTTGTTGCTGTTTCCATAAGAGCTTTGGTTACTTTTCTGTCAACTTCATATATATCATCATCATCATCATTGTCAACCATTATCAATCCACTGCTGGACGAAGGTCTCCCCAAGTTTCCTCCACAACGGTCTGTCTTGTGCCAGTCTCCTCCATGTCACCCCTGCATACTTTCGAATTTCATCCACCCATCTCCCATGTGGTCTTCTTCTGGGTCTTTTCCTGTCCCTTGGAATCCAATCTAAAATTTCGGCTGTCCATCGATGATCTGTCCTTCTGGCAGTATGTCCAGCCCATTGCCATTTCAGGGATTTAACTCTGATCATGATGTCTTCCACTCTTGTCATTTTTCGGATCCACGAGTTCCTCTTCTTATCTCTCCTGGTTACACCAAGTATATATATATATATATATATATATATATATACCCAAGAGCAGAGTCAAAGACTTAATTTTACACCTAAGAATTTAAAACCAAATTTGCTTAACAAACAATCTGAAGATCATGACGCGCAACGCAGCAGTTATGAATATTCAGAATTCACACACTACTAAGTAGAGACTGGAATAAAAAATTATTTAGCAGGTACAAATACAACAAAGAAAAACTCAAACAAAACCCAACAGGCATGAGTATAAAAGAAAATAAAGTAATAGCAAACCTGAATGTAGAAAGTGTCGAGCCTTGGCTTTATCAAGAACCAGCAAAACTCTGCATTTTCTCACTTCCACAAAGACCTAGTTGGAAATGGGTTTCTGCAAAGCCATAGATGCAAGTTTTAATCCCACTAAATTTTATAATTAACATAACCGCCTTCAAAGGCTCATGAAGAATAATTTTGTTAAAGTTTTTGCGTGCATCTATAACTCTCCTGGCCCAACCCATACTCGTCATCTGCCACAAAAAACAGAAAAACGATTTCAAAATTCACAAGTTGTGAGAAGATTTGAACAAATCACCAGAATTATTCAGCTAAAACACGTTGTTGGGCAACCAAACCGCCTGAGAGAGAATTTAAACATGAACCACAGTACTAAAAGTACTAGAAAGTATTATTCCTTGTGGTAAAAAAGCATTTCCTAAATGCCATAAAATTAAAAAATAAAAGAATAAAAATTACAACAGAGACTTGAAAGTAAATAGGATTTTTGTACCTACAACTTCCACAAAAACGGACGTCACAAGAACAAAAAAAATTAAATGATGCTTTGGACAAATTACATGAAGTTAACAATTAGTTGCAATATTTACAAAATATTCCAGGAGTGCTTTAAGTCTATAATAATGTAGTTTTATGCTCCTACCAACAATGAAAAAACATCGTTGACAACTAGTGCAATAAAACGGCTAACTACTGAAACTAAGTGCTTAAAAACGCGCGTGGTGGGGGAATGATCCCAAGTCTTCTCCGCAGAAAAAGTCGCAGCCTGTTAAATTTCCTCCAAGAGAATTACACAACTAAGAATGAAGTCCTGCTTGTCCAGATAGAGTAGAATAACTCTCCACAATACACGAAAAATATTATCAAATATACTTGTGGTGTATTTAATAATTTTTATATGTATTTAATTACCTTAGTGTACTTCTACAGACACTACCAGTACCTATTTATTTTGACGTAAGTTTTACCATTTTTAGGTTAGCTATTCTAGTGAGAGAACACCTAGTTTACTTTTTATTTATTATTTTATTTTATATTTTAATCAAATTATAAACTTTTTACAGATGCACACGTACCCACAGGGGAACACCTCATAAATTCCTTCATGAAAAAAATTCTGTTAACTCCTGTATGAAAGAGAACTGTTGAAATACTCCTTTAAACTGATCCAGTGGTGAAAAAATTTTAACAGCAATCTAAGGTGAAAGAATTTGAAAAATCCACTCATGATTGAATGCAGCATATCAAACCACGCATAAACGCCTTTTTTAAGCCTAGCCATTATTTTGACTCATGAACTACCATTTTGATCCATGAAGGAATACTGGTAAATCGTTGTTCCTTTTAAGATAATGCGGGTGAGACACAGATTTGGGAACATCTCTGTTAGCGAATCACTTTGTGCTCTATGTCTGTACGTGGATAAGGGTATGGGGATGACGGACCATCGAAATTGTTCCTAGTGCCTCCTTGAAAATTAAAAAAGAAGGGTCAGGCCTACGAATGACGACTCTTTAGCTCCAAGCCCAACGACCTATACGTTTAACCGTAGTTGGCTTACTTTCTTTATAACAGCGAGCTTGGTCCGGTGGTGAAATTTTTACTGAAGTAGAAAAAATGTTGCTTTGTAATTTTAGAGCAAACGCCGAGCATACGTATATACATTATAGAAAGAAGGAAACTCCGATTTTTAAAAGACAATAACGTTTTATACAGAAAATATAAAGCTGGAATGAAGTTAACGATTGTAAATAATTACTAGTTGTTTCCAAACAATGCAAGCAAAGAGGATACGAGAAAATGGGCCATTTTTCGAGCAGTCCACCGGGAAATATCCTAGTGTCCCGGTAGGCCAATCCACCTGTAACGTACCAGGAGATGTGACGTACCTGCCCGAAGGACGCACACGACATAAAGGCAGATAGGAATCAGAATAAAACGTCCGCGTAGCTCAATTGGTAGAGCAACTTATTCCGGAATGAGGGGACCCGGGTTCGAATCCCGGCGCGGATAAAAATGACGGAGAAATTTACTTCGTTATAATGGCGCCCGAACTATCCAATTTACTTCGTTATAATGGCGCCCGAACTATCCAATTTACTTCGTTATAATGGCGCCCGAACTATCCGGATGACCCGACCGTTCAAAATCTCGCAATGATGTGATGTTATTTCCACACCGCGAGATAGGAAAAATAAGAGAATCCCTTCTCCATCACTTCGAAAAAAAAAATAATAATAAGGGGGAGATGATGTAACGTACCAGGAGATGTGACGTACCTGCCAGAAGGACGCACACGACATAAAGGCAGATAGGAATCAGAATAAAACGTCTGCGTAGCTCAGTTGGTGGAGCGACTTGTTCCGGAATAAGTGGACTCGGGTTCGATTCCCGGCGTAGACCAAAAATGACGGAGAAATTTACGTCTACGTAGCTCAGTTGGTAGAGCGACTTGTTCCGGAATAAGTGGACTCGGGTTCGATTCCCGGCGTAGATCAAAAATGACGGAGAAATTTACTTCGTTATAATGGCGCCCGAACTATCCGGATGACCCGACCGTTCAAAATCTCGCAATGGTGTGATGTTCTTTCCACACCGCGAGATAGGAAAAATCAGAGAATCCTTTCTCCAGCACTTCGAAAAAAAAAATAAATAAATAAAAAATAAGGGGGAGATGCTGTAACGTACCAGGAGATGTGACGTACCTGCCCGAAGGACGCACACGACATAAAGGCAGATAGGAATCAGAATAAAACTTCCGCGTAGCTCAATTGGTAGAGCAACTTATTCCGGAATGAGGGGACCCGGGTTCGAATCCCGGCGCGGATAAAAATGACGGAGAAATTTACTTCGTTATACACCTTTGATATATATATACTCCAAATTATATGAAAGGGATGATACATGTACTCCAGATATCATGAAAGGTACCAGTACCAGAGTTCTTCCAGTCCTCCCAGCAGAAGTTGCACATGCAATCAAGATCATGAAGCGGGGAAAAGCTCCAGGAGAAGATGGAATTACTGTAGACATCATACAAGAAGCAAGTGGAGAAATCGAAACAGTACTCGCCCAAATTTTCACTCGATGCCTTAATGAAGGGAAGATTCCTGAGGATTGGAACAACGCTACAATGATCCTGCTACATAAAAAAGGTGACACTGAGGATTGCAGGAACTACAGACCTATCAGCCTCCTATCAGTGGTTTATAAAATCTTCACTAAAGTTCTTTCACACCGTTTGAAGGTAACACTGGACATGACTCAACCGAGAGAACAAGCTGGATTCAGGAGTGGCTACAACACAATAGATCATATCCACATACTGAGAGAACTAATTGAAAGAGCGAGAGAATATGAACTTCCATTGTGCATGGATTTTATCGATTATGAAAAAGCATTTGATTCGGTGAAACCATCAGCAGTTACAATGGCTCTGAAATCCTGCGGTATTGAAGATGCATACATTAATATTATTAATAACATCTATGAAAATGCAAGTGCAAAGATTCGGCTGTTTGAAAATACAACACACATAAAAATTGGAAATGGAGTGAGACAAGTGTGACGTACCTGGCAGCAGGACGCACACGACATAAAGGCAGATTGCAGTCAGAACAAACGTCCGCGTAGCTCAATTGGTAGAGTGACTTATTCCGGAATGAGGGGATCTGGGTTCCAATCCTGGCGTGGACAGAAATGACGGAGAAATTTACTCCGTTATACAAGGTGACACCGTATCTCCGAAGCTCTATATTATCTAACTCACCTTCGTTTAGCTGATGACATAGTCATTTTTGCAACTACCTCATCAGAGCTGCAGAGTATGATCCAGGAACTTGCTGACAAGAGTACAGAAGTGGGATTAAAAATGAACTTTCAGAAGACAAAAGCTATGTTCACTGCTTTTACAAGAAATCAAGATGTATCGATTGATGGAGAAAAGCTGGAGATAACAAACACGTATGTTTATCTTGGACAACAGATATCAAGTGAGGGTCACATTGATGAAAACATTAATCGGCGTACAACACTTGCCTGGAGAGATTTTGGAAGAAACAGCATAATTTTCAAGAGCAATATGTCATTATGTCTTAAAAGAAAAGTGTTTGATCAATGCATCCTTCCAGTTCTTACGTATGTTGCAGAGACGTGGACCTTAACTAAAAGAGACACACAAAGGCTGCAGACAACTCAAAGAGGCATTGAGAGGTGAATGCTTGGTGTAAGCAGGAGAGATAAGAAGAGGAACTCGTGGATCCGAAAAATGACAAGAGTGGAAGACATCATGATCAGAGTTAAATCCCTGAAATGGCAATGGGTCGGACATACTGCCAGAAGGACAGACCATCGATGGACAGCCGAAATTTTAGATTGGATTCCAAGGGACAGGAAAAGACCCAGAGGAAGACCACATGGGAAATGGGTGGATGAAATTCGAAAGTATGCGGGAGTGACATGGAGGAGACTGGCACAAGACAGACCGTTGTGGCGGAAAATTGGGGAGACCTTCGTCCAGCAGTGGATTGATAATGGTTGACAATGATATATATATATATATATACACTGCCGGACAATTGCTAAGGACGGATGACAATAGCAACGATAGCAACCATAAAATGGAAGGCAGGAAAATGTGGAAATTAGCATAAGTGCAAGATACAGTAAGACGTGTTGTGCGTATGCAAATTTTGGATTGCCGAACTTGTTCGTGACGTCATAGCGCTGATAAGAGATATAAAGGATTTGACGCGTATTGACCGTTGTTGTTCAAACGCAAAGTTGAAAGGGAAAGAATCAATTGACGAACTTGCCATTTTCAGTATGTCTTCCCGACATCACCTAGATGATTTTACGCGTGGCTGTATTATTGGCAAGAGTGAAGAAGGGCGAAAAATAACAGATGTTGCCAGGGAGTTCGACGTCAGCCACAGTGTTGTTTCAAGGCTTTGGAAATCATTTCAAACAAATGGACAGTGTAGCAAACGTCACGGGGGAGGTCGTGCTCGCAGTACGACACCTGCAGAAGATCGGTACATAGTGCTATCAACAAAAAGATACCGGCGCAGCAGAGCTAGTGAGGTAGGCAAATCAGTTTATGGCTGCTACTGGCAAGCGGATCTCCCGAAAAACTGTCACCAGATGTTTGCATGAAGGAGGACTATACGCCCGCCGTCCTGTTGTGTGCATCCCATTGTCCAGAGGTCACCGTACCGCCCGTTTGCAATGGTGCCATCAACATCGCAATTGGACTGATAACGACTGGTCTGCTGTCCTCTTCTCAGATGAGAGTAGATACAGTCTATCGTCTTATTGTCGACGACAACAGATCTGGCGTGATAGTGGTACTGCATATTGTCCAGCAAACATACAGGAAAGGGACCGATAGTCGACATGTAGTGTCATGGTATGGGCTGGCATCATGATCAATGGCCGTACGTCCCTCTATGTGCTTTCAACTGGGACTATGACTGGCCAACGATGCATTAATGATGTTCTGCTACCTCATGTTCGCATGTTCCGTGGTGCTGTCGGGGATAGATTCATTTTCATGGACGACAACGCAACATGTCATCGAACAGTCGCTGTCCAGGAGTGTCTTGAGAGCAAGGATATTCAACGCCTCGTATGGCCAGCACGTTCTCCAGATCTGAATCCCATTGAAAATGTGTGGGATACTTTGGGAGGAGTCTTGCTGGTCGCCAAAGCCCTCCAATAAACAAGGACACCCTCATCCATGCACTGACAGAGGAATGGGATAAATTACCCCAACAGCTGCTTGATAATGTTGTGCAAAGCATGACACGACGTGCGGAATCTTGCATCGCCCTCCATGGTGGCCATATCCCGTATTGACATCTTACGCCGGAACGCCTGCGGACGGTAATTGCATTTTTTTCACGTTTACGTATTCTGCACAAAATGGCCTGTTGGTCCCTTGAACACGTTCCAAAGCCTTCTGGATTTCAGAGCACAATAAATTGTCTTTCTTGTAATGTCCTAGCATTCTGACATTATTTTATTTCACTTGGCATCCAACCACACTTACTTTTTTATGCGCTATATAGCCGTTTATGATCCGTCCTTAGCAATTGTCCAGCAGTGTATATATATATATCATCATTGTCACCCATTATCAATCCACTGCTGGATGAAGGTTTTCCCAAGTTTCTTCCACAATTGTCTGTCTTGAGCCTGTCTCCTCCATGTCACTCCGGCATGCTTTCGAATTTCATCCATCCACCTCCCATGGGGTCTTCTTCTGTGCTTTTTTCTGTCCCATGAAATCCCGTCTAAAAATTCGGTAGTCCATCGATGTTCCGTTCTTCTGGCAATATGTCCAGCCCATTGTCATTTCAATGATTTCATTCTGGTCGTGATGTCGTCCACTCCTGTTATTTTCCTTATCCACAAGTTCCTCTTCTTATGTTTCGTGGTTACACCAAAAATGTATCTCTCTATGCTTCTTTGAGTTGTCTGCAGCCTTTGTATGTCTGTTTTAGTTAAGGTCCACGTCTCTGCACCATACGTAAGCACTGGCAGGATGCATTGATTAAACACTTTTCTTTTAAGACATAATAGCATACTGCTCTTAAAAATTATACTGTTTCTTCCAAAAGCTCTCCATTCACGTTTTATACGCCGAATAATTCCTTCATCAATGAGACCCTCACTTGATATTGGCTGCCCAAGATAAATGTAGGTATCGGTTGTCTCAAGCTTTTCTCCATCAATCGATAAATCCTAATTTCTTGTAAAACCATTGTACATCACTTTTGTCTTCTGAAAGTTCATTTTTTATCCCACTTCTTTCTCTTGTCAGCATCTGAAGGGGTAGTTGCAAAAATGACTACGTCATCAGTAAAACGAAGGGTGAGTTAAATAATCTCCATTAATCTTTATCCCTTTGTTTTCCTAGTTCAATGATTGAAAGACATTTTGCAATGTGGCTAATTTAAAGAGCTTGGGAGATATGGTATCACCTTGTCTCACTCCCTTTCCAATTTTCATTTGTTCTGCATCCTCAAATATCCGAACCTTTGCACGTGCATTTTCCTAGATGTTATTGATAATGCTAATGAATGCATCTTCAAAAGAGCTCCAGGAGGAGATGGAATTACCGTGGACATTATACAGGAAGCAAGTCGAGAAACTGAAACTGCACTCGCCCAAGTTTTCACCATGTACTGAGAGAACTAACTGAAAGAACAAGAGAATATGAACTCCCATTTTGTCTCAATGAAGGGAAGATTGCTGAATATTAGAACAATGCTACAATGATCCTGCTACATAAAAAAAGGTGGCGCTGAGGATCTCAGGAACTACAAGCCTATCATCCTCCTATCAGTGGTTTGTGAAATCTTCACCAAGGTTCTTTCACATCACTTGAAGGGAACAGTAGACATGGCTCAACTAAGAGAACAAGCTGCATTCAGGAGTGGGTACAGCACTGTATATAATATCCATGTACTGAGAGAACTAACTGAAAGAACAAGAGAATATGAACTCCCATTATGCATAGCTTTCATTGATTATGAAAAGGCCTTCGATTCCGTTAAACCATCCGCAGTTACTATGGCTTCGACTATTGCATTACTAATTAAATAGTTATATATATATATATATATATATATATATATATATATATATTGCGATTTTAATATAATACAGGAGATATAACTCAAAGAAGTATGGAGAGGTGCATGTTTGGTGTAACCAGGAGAGATAAGAAGGGGAACTCGTGGATCCGAAAAATGACAAGAGTGGAAGACATCATGATCAGAGTTAAATCCCTGAAATGGCAATGGGCTGGACATACTGCCAGAAGGACAGATCATCGATGGACAGCCGAAATTTTAGATTGGATTCCAAGGGACAGGAAAAGACCAAGAAGACCAGATGGGAGATGGGTGGACGAAATTCGAAAGTATGCAGGAGTGACATGGAGGAGACTGGCACAAGACAGACCGTTGTGGAGGAAACTTGGGAAGACCTTCGTCCAGCAGTGGATTGATAATGGTTGACAATGATGATGATGATATAGCATACACTGCTCGGCATAGCCAAATGCTATCTCTATGCCGGAGGCACAATCAAACTGTGACTTTTGTAAAACCTTTCGCAACTAGTTCGGAAATTCTGTATCACATAAACAGGCGGAATGCAGCTGGAAATCGTGGCTCGTAATCACCGTAATGATCGAATATCCCCCAGAAAACCTTCAACAATGTTACTCTCATCTTATCCATCCAACTAAAGAAAAATTACATCTTTATCCATCCAATTAAAGAAAAATCCCTGGCCCTATTGTTACCGACAAAGGCCACGGTCCTTCTACGGACTATAAATTATGCGCAGTTTTTCCATAGGTGTTGTAAGTGCATTCTCTTTTTTGCTGAATTTTCAGATTTTAATCTGTTTTGAAATATTTGTTTCGAGTCGGAAAGGATTCAAAAAACGAGCTCATTACAGTCGAGAATTTGGTGACATCTTTCTTGGTTTTTTTTTTTTTTTTGGTTTTTTTTACTTTTTTCTGCATTCGATAGCTGCAGCTCCGTACAAAGTTATTCATGAATTCCTGAAATGTACGTTGTACAGTTTCTCCGCCAGATGACACAAAGTTACATTTACATTTGGTATTATATCTTCGCTTCTAAAAGTCCGATTTGGAAAATCCGTTTTACAACCGATAACTGTGACTATGACCAAATTATTTCGTGCATTTCTAAACCATTTCATGTCGTAAGACGTTCCTGCTAGCTGGCGTACGTTACAGAGTTGGAGACGGATCAAACATTTAGGACCCTGACCTGACCCGTGCAAATCTACTTTGAACTATAAATTCGAATATATACACTTAGTGGCCACTTTATTACGACCACCTGTCAGTTTTAAGCAAATGAGTTATGGCTGCACGCTGTTGCCTCCAGAGGGCGCGGCTAGTATAAAAAGGGAAAGCTTAGTGCTTGGGACAGTAGTAAGGTGATTTTTGGGTGACAAGATGGGTAAAAAATGCGATTTGACGGACTTTCAACGTAGGATGATTGTAGTAGCTTGGAGTCATGGAGCGAATATCACCGAAACCACCGCATTCGTGAAATGCTCCAGAGCAGCTGTTGTTAAAGTGTTTAAAGACTGGACTGTCAGCCAAAAAACTGGGTCTCTACGTGCAACGTGTGGTCGTCATCGACTAGTGACTGCTCGGGCGGAACGGAGAGTGTCCAGACTGGTAACAGACAACAGAAGGGCAACAGTGCAGCAAATTACAGACCATCTTAATCAAGGATCCCTTCAAATGATCTCTGCACGCACTGTTCACCGTACACTGCATCGGATGGGATATAGCAGCCGAAGGCCTATTTTTTTTTTTTTTTTTTTGGTTGGAGGTTTAACGACCACCGTGGGCAACTCAATGGGCTATAAGCAGTCGCCCGTCCCTAATTTGGGGTCACTGGTTCCAGGGAAGGGAGAGAGCCAGTGCCGTTAGACAAACACAACATCCATGCCTCACCGGGATTCGAACCCGGACCCCGTTCGGACGAATGATCAGAGGCCATCGCTTAGACCACTGCTCCGCCGGGGCGGCCGAAGGCCTATTCGAACACCTTTGCTGTCTGCAGTTAACAAGAGAAAACGTCTCCAGTCCGCACAGAAGCACAAGGATTGGACAGTCGACAATTGGAAACAAATTATGTGGTCCGATGAATCACGTTTTCAGTTGCACCATGCCGATGGCCGAGTGAAACTTTGGCGGAAACAGCACGAAAGCATGGACCCCGAATGCATTGCTACAACCCATTAAGCTGGTGGAGGCAACGTTATGGTTTGGGGAATGTTTTCCTGGCATGCTTTGGGCCCTTTAATTCGTGTTGATCAACGTCTGACTGGCACATCATATCTAAACATCGTTGCGGACCAAGTGCATCCTGTCATGTGAATGGTTTATCCCAATGGCGATGGCTACTTTCAACAAGATAATGCGTCCTGTCATAGTGCTCGTATTGTACAGGATTGGTTTCAGGAACAAGCTGGGGAGTTTACTTTGTTTAGGTGGCCCCCACAATCTCCAGATCTCAACCCCATTGAGAATTTGTGGGATGAAGTTGAACGAGCCATCAGACAGCTGGATCCACAACCCTGCAATCTCACACTCCTGGAAAGTGCTATTCATCAAGCATGGTCTCAGATTCCACAAACCACCTATCAACATCTCGTGGAGTCCATGCCACGAAGAATCGACGCAGTATTAAAGGTAAAAGGTTGCCCAACGAAGTAGTGAGGGGGTGGTCATAATAAAGTGGCCACTCAGTGTATATCTTCCTCATCATCCTCATCATTGCCAATCATTATCAATCTACTGCTGGATGAAAGTCTCCCCAACTTTCTTCCACAACAGACTGTCTTGGGCCAGTCTCCTTCATCCACATATATTCTACTTGGCCTTCTTCTGGGTCTTTTCCTGGCCCTTGGAATCCAATCAAAAATTTCGATTGTCCATTCATGGTCCGTTCTTCTGGCAAAAGTTATTTTTTACTTACAGGGACGAATGCGAAGGTTATTTTTTACTTACAGGGACGATCGATCACAAATTCCTTCAGTTAAGCCCTTTCAGCAGAATACGCATTTCAGAGTTCCTGCTACCCCGAAGTTTTAATTTTTGAAATCCTACCAGTTTACCCATTTCATTTTTTTTTTTTTTTGGGGGGGGTTAACAACCACAAAAAGCAACTGGCGGCTATAAAGAGTCACTTGCTCCTAATTTACTACTAAACAAAGCCTATATTATTTCTGTCGTGTCCGGAGTTTTGGAACTCTTTGCCTGCAGAATTAATATCTATTAATAACTTCGATTTGTTTGAAAAGGAATTAAACACTACCTACTTAATAACTGATATCCATTCATTAGTGCAAGATGGGAGGTTGATTGACAGGGATAATTCGACTAAGGGGGAAATGCGAGGGAGTTACCACGTGAAGATTCGGTGACCAAGGGACGGGGGATCTATACAATAAGGATCGGGTAGGGGGGACAACTCATGTTTTCCATTACTTTAACATTATTTTTCCCTTGATATGCTGTCAATTTAATATCATGCTTAGATATTTAATTTGATATTTGTTTTCTTTTTTGACTTTGTTGTTGTTATATCAATGTTCTTTCTTGTCTTGACTTAAACCTTGGGAGATCAAGGCTGGTCAGGTTGCCTTGAGGCCTTTTCCTTGATCTTCTCTGCTTATATTTATATGTTTATACTTAACTATTTAGAATTATTAATTTTAATATGTAAAAGCAAGATCAATAAATGAAATGAAATTTAGGACCACTGATTCCGGGAAGGGGACAAGGCTGTCTAACACGACTAACTCCCATGTTTCATTCCAGCGTCAAACCTACGTCAGACCACTTGACCACTGCGATGGCCGTTTCTTTTTGTCTAACTGTTTCTGTGGCATCAAGTCTTTCACTTTTTAGGGTTTGAGCCCTCTAGGGAACAGATAAAAGCAGCGGTAGTTATTCATCAAATGCTACAGTAATTTTTAGGACGTCTTTTGTAAAAAACGATCGTGCTTATGTTACCGGTTTGTCCGTCCGTCCGTCTGTGGACACTATATCTCTGCAACTATTAGTCCGATTTGAAAAATTCTTCCATTGCGAAACTTGATATATGCGAATAATGATCCTTTACTTCGTTTTTTTATTTTTATTTGTACAATGCAAAATTTCGCCGCTAAATCCAGATGATATCGAATTCAAAATACATTTTATTCCATATATTTGCTTCTAAACATCCAATTAAAAAATTCTTCTATCTTTCGATTCCATTTATGTCAAAAAGTGTTTTAGGTATAGTCACTTTTTCAAGTTACGCATAGATTTTCCGCTATGGGGCGTAAAAGTAAATTGCGTTTTCCCCAATATCCTTACTTCTAAAACTCTGATTTCAAATTTTTTCTTCATCGGATACAGCTCCTGATGGGAAATGTTTTGCATATATTTCTAATTTTTGATAAGCAAAAGTTTGGTCACCAGAAAGTGTTAATTTCTGCTTCTGATGTATTTGCCACAAAACCTGAACTTCTAAAACATCGTTTGAAAAAATTCGTTCTTGGACCGATACCACTCACGTCGATGAACCTTTTCGGAATATTTTCTTCTTAAAATATTGATGGTTTCAGGGCCGTAGATGTATATCTTATTTTTGTCAATATATCTGCTTCTAATGGTCCGATTTGAAAAAATTCCTTCTTTAATGGATAGAGTTTCCGGTGCGACATGTTTTTCATATAATTTTAAAATTTTCAAGTAATTGATAGACATTCCACTAGGGGGCGTTATGGTAAATTGCGTTTCCCCCGATATATCTGCTTCTAAAACTCCGATTTGAAAAATTCTTTCTCCACCGCATACAACTCCTGGTGGGAAATCTTTTGTATACAATTTCTAATTTTTGGTAAAAATGATTTGACCACCAAGGGGCGTTGATGTATATTTCATTTTTGTCGATATCTCTACTTCTAATAACCCGATTTGAAGAATTCCTTTTTTGTTTCATAGCGCTTCCGGTGTGAAATGTTTTTCATATAATTTTAAATTTTTCAAGTAACTCATAGACTCTTCGCTAGGGGGCGGTAAGGTAAATTGCGTTTTTTTCCGATATTTCTGCTTCTGAAACTCCGAATTGGAAAATTCTTCTTGTATCGCATACAGCTTCTGATGGGAAATGTTTTTCATATAATTTCTGATATTTGATAAAGAATAGTTTGGCCACCAGGGGGCATAAGTGTAATTTCTGCTTCTGATGTATTTACAGCAAAATCTGAGCTCCTGAAAATTCGACTGAAAAAATGCTTTCCAGGACCGATACGGCTCACATCGAAAAACCGTTCGAGAATACTTTCTTCTTAAAATAATGCATGTTTTTTTTTGTTTTTGTTTTTTTTCGTCAGAGGGCGTAGATGGATACCTTATGTTTGTTGAAATCTCTGCTTCTAAGTGTCTGTCCGATTTGAAAAATTATTTCTTTGCTGGTGAGCGCTTCCGCTACGAAATGTTTCTCGTATAATATCAATTTTTTCTTAACGCACAGGCCTGCAGCCAGCGGGCGTAAGATTACGATTCCGTTTACAGCAATATCTGCCGAATTAAAAACCCGATTGAAAAAACTTTTTTCGGTGAGATACAACTGTTTTCCATACCGGTTCCACTGACTTTGAATAGCTTTGATAAATTTAATTCGCGTCGGCACGGACTCAAAAGACGTGCTCATTACACCCGAAAATTCGGTGTCATCTTTCCTGTTAAGTTTCAATTCGTTCCTACACTTTCGAACTGCTCTTCTATCGAATGTAATGGAATAAAGTTAACTGAGATGTGCCTTATTTGTAGATCCTAGTTTAGAACGTCCAAAACGCGTGAGATATACCGAATTTCAACATCTACAGTCATTCACAAACCAGAAATATTCTGCCATTTTCACATTTATTTTGGAATTAGCCCAAACGAGCGTCTATTATAGAGTCGCGCACTTCCTTAATTTAGAGCCACTGGTTCCAAAAGAGGTTTCGAACCAAAAGGGAACGGACAAACACGACACCCATGTCATTTGCCAGGACTCAAACCTACACTCTAAAAAATTTTCTGAAATTCACGATCCACTTCACGTGATTCATTCATTTCGTGAATCAATGAAGTATATTTCTGATACAACCTTTTCCGTGAAATGATGGGGAAAACCTGAATTTCACGGATTTTTTCGTACTGCAGGAAAATTCTGAATTTTCAGAAACCTTTCAGCAATTCCTTTCGTATATTGACCTCAAATTGCCGTTTTTCAGATGTGTTACCAGAAAATTCTGAATTTTCAGAAACCTTTCCGCAATTTCTTTCGTATATTAACGCGAAAACTCCATTCTCACTTTTTCCATATCCTTATGACGAAAAATTTCCGTTAATAGGAGCGATTCGTGGGAATACTTGAGGTTTGATTAGCAGTTAAATTTCAATCGTCTGTCGAAGGATCCGATTTTGAAGTTTGTGACGTGCACAGTGCGTCAAAGAATTTTTAAGGCTGGGTCTGTAAAATGAAATAGAAACAAGAAATTATAATTTGTTTTGGTTTGTTATTCAAAATAGGTCCTTCCGGCTTCAATACACTTGTTACAGCGATTTAATAATAATTCGAATGCCTGTTCCAGTTCACTTTGCGGAATTGCCTCCAAAGCACGCGTCGAAGCTGTTTGTATAGTAGAAATATGATCAAAATAAGTTTTGGGAACAACGAAAAGTCGCAGGGTGCTAAATCAGGCGAATACGGTGGATGATTCAACATGCAGACGTTATTTTTTGCCAAAAATCTAGGAACAAGAAGTGAGGTGTGACTGGGTGCATTATCGTGCAACAAACATCAACTGTTTTCATCTCGATATTCTGGACGAATGTGACGAATTCTGCCCATCAAACACCTCAAAACATTTAAATAAAACTCACCAGTAATTGTTTGTCCACTTGGACAAACAATTACTGGTGAGTTCGATTTCGATTAACTTTTAGTATGTAGTAGGGGAACACCTGGGAAACTATCGAAGAATGTAATTAGCTTGTTTTGATTCTCGATGGAACTTTTCTTGTTTTTTTTGGCTTGTGGCGAGTTTTTTGACTTCCATTCCGCACTTTGTCGCTTTGTTTTAGGATCATATTAAAAACACCATGTTTCATCACCAGTAACAATTGATTTTAAGAAGTTTGGATCATTTTCAGCGGCTGAAATGATGTCTCTGCAAGAACCGTATATGCTCCAGCTTTTTCCGTCCGTCCGTCTGTATGTACGATAACTTGCGTAAAAATGGTTCGATTTCGATGAACTTTTAGTATGTGGTAGGGGACCACATGGGGACGAACCGTATTGAACATGGGACAAATGGGGTCAAAGGTCACGACGTAGGAGCGGTATCCATTCCATTGCCCTTAAGCGTCATGACTTGCATAAATATGGTTCGATTTCAATGAAATTTCAGTATGTGGTACGGGACTGCTGGGGACGAACCCTATTGAAAATGGGTGAAGTGGGTTCAAAGGTCAGGACATAGGAGCGGTATGCATTCCATTGACCTTATGCGTCATAACGTGCGTAAAAATGGTTCGATATCGATGAAATTTTAGTATGTGGTAGGGGACCACATGTGGACGAACCGTATTGAACATGGGACAAACGGGGTCAAAGGTCACGACGTAGGAGCGGGATCCATTCCATCGCCCTTAAGCGTCATAACTTGAATAAATATGGTTCGATTTCAATGAAATTTTAGTAGGTGGTAGGAGACCTGGGGACGAACCCAATTGAAAATGGACGAAATGGGGTCAAAGGTCAGGACATAGGATCGGGATCCATTCCATCGCCCTTATCCCATACTTTTAAAGGAACAATTCTTGTATGTATGTAAATTTTATTTTGAAAACGGTTCTAAGGATTTTGATGAAATTCGTTAACCTACAGTTTTCTGGTACTAGAAATCGATTTAGCTTGATCTCGACTTTAGGAAAATTTCTTTTCGTGGGTTAAATAACCACCCCGAATTACCACGTTTTTAGTGTCATGGCGTCGTCCCTTAATGTTACCCATGCTTAGAAATCTTATGACGTCACACTCTCGCGATTGAGATGTTGGCGCGCGGTCACGCCATCTGTCTCATTACGTCGCGCGTTGTGTGTGGATCCAATTAACGTTTTATGACGTCACACTCTTGCGAGCAGATGGTCGCGATTCCCATCTGTCTCATTACGTCACGCGTTTTGTATGGATCCTATTAACGTTTTATGGCGTCACACTCTTGCGAGTAGATGGTCGCGATTCCCATCTGCCTCATTACGTCACGCGTTGTGTGCGTATGTCCGTCCGCACGATAACTCACGTAAAACTCGTTCGATTTCGATGAACTTTTAGTATGTAGTAGGGGAACACCTGGGAAAGAACCCTATTGAAAGTGAACGAAATGGGGTCAAAGGTCAGGACATAGAAGCGGGATTCATTCCACTGCCCTTATGCGTCATAACTAACGTAAAAAAGGTTCGATTCCGATGAAATTTTAGTGTGGTAGGGGACCACCTGGGGACAAACTCTATTGAAAATGGGCTAAATGGGGTCAAAGGTCAGGACATAGGAGCGGAATCACTTCCATCGCCATTATGCGTCATAACTTACGTAAAAATGCTTCGATTTGGATGAAATGTTAGTATGTTGTATGGTCTTGCCTGGGGACGCATCCTATTGAAAATGGGCGAAATGGGGTCAAAGATTAGGACACAGGAGCGGGATTTATTCCATAGCTCTTATGCATCATAACTTACGTAAAAATGCTTCGATTGCGACAAAACTTTATCATGTTATTTCGGAGGTATACTGAACCGGTTTTGTTGAATATCATCGAAATGGGATCAAAGGTCAGGGCACAGGACCGAGATTTATTCCACAGCCGGTATGCTCAAAACTGGAGTGATAACTTGAGTAATGATTTCTGGTATGTTGGAAAGCGTATCATAATCAATGCATTGCATGATTTTACTAACTTGTTTTGTGTTATCCTGAACACTCTGTATTTATGGATTTCTTTGTTTAAATTATTGCCTATATTCAAAATTTACGGATGGAATTCAAAAGTAAATTGCAAAAGCATATTTTAAAAAGTCAAACTCGCGAAGTTGTTAGCAATGTATACGATATATGGCGGAAGAATAAAATTTGTAACAATCGACAAAAGCCCCCACCGCCCACCATGAAAGCTTGAATCGCCCACTATTGGTCGGTAGGGACCAAGATGACGATCATTGATTTAGACGGTTTAAAGCAGGTGATTTTGATGTTTGCGATCGAGGACGTAGCGGCGCCCCGCAGAAGGTTGTACATGAGGAACTGCAAGCTTTGCTAGATGAAGATTCGTCTCAAACGTAAAAAGTACTGGCAGAACAACTGGGGGTAACTCCACAAACCATTTCCAATTGTTACGCGCAATGGGAAAGATTCAGAAGGAAGGAAAATGGGTGTCACATGACCTGAGCCAGAGGAACAAGGATGAGCATGTTATGAAGTGCTTGAATCTGTTGAATAAACAACACAGAAAGTCTTTCCTGTAGAAAATCGTTACGGGTGATGAAAAGTGGATATGGTAGACAATCCCAAACGCAAAAAACATTGGGTAGACCCCGGTGAAGCAACGACTTCGACACCGAAACGCAATATTCACTCCAAGAAAGTTCTGCTGTGCATCTGGTGGGATATGAAGGGTGGACTCTATTATGAACTATTGGAACAGGGTCAAACTGTTACTGGTGATCGCTACAAGCAACAATTGCTGCGATTGAACCAGGAAATCTGTGGGAAACGTCCATTAAGAGGCAAAGGATTGCGTCCCGTGAAATTACTGCATGACAACGCTAGACCGCATGTCGCGAAATCGGTCATGGAAACGTTATTGACGCTTGGCTGGGAAGTTTTGGAGCACCCGGCGTGTAGTACCGACATAGCCCCTTCAGACTATCATTTGTTCCGATCGATATAACATGATTTGTCTGCTGTACGGTTCCAGACATGTGACGAAGTGCAAAAATGGGTTGAAGACTTCATCGCATCAGACGACGAAGTATTCTTCATGGCTGGAATCCGTCAGCTTGCCGACCGATGGCGGAAGGTGATAGATAATGACGGCGCATATTTTGATTCGTAAAGGTATTGTTGTTTTCTCTCAAATTACATGTTGCGTTGTCTTAGAACGCTTTAAAACTTATTTGTACACGTAATATCATAACAGTGTGTGCTGTCCTTAGACAAAAGCTATTATAGCTATCCAGAGTAAATTTTATATTTAGAAGTTTTGTGAAATAATACTATAAAACAGTACATTTCACCTTTTCTTAAAGATAATTGAAAGTCATTGTCAGTTTAAAAAGATCTCGAGTTCCAAAGCATTCTGTTGTTTCGAAAAATCGCGATGAAAAAAAAAATACTTCAGTTGTGATAAGTCCTCCTACCGAAAAAAATAAATTTATTACAAACATATTCAAAAAAATAATAAGCTCCAACAGAAAATAAAATGGATAAATCACTCGCATTAATGACAAAAAAAATTCATATTCGCGCAATTAGAGTTTTACATTGAACGTGAGTGTGATTCCTGAGTCTTTCTAGCTCTGTGGTTAAGACGCGCGGTTTCTGTTCAGCTAACCCAAACGGCCTAGTGGTCAACGTTCGTGACTGCCACGGAGAAGACCTCGGGTTCGTTCCCAGGCAGGTACGAACGCTCGAACCACTAAATATCCGCCGTGCGTTGGATGGGCACGTTAAGTCGTTGGGCCCCGGGTACTGGCCCCCGGTAATAAATAAGGGCGTCTTCCTCCCACTTTCTACATCGCTTCCATGTCACTTTACTATCGGGCACTCTAGCCCAAATCTCCTAGCTTCCTATTTCTAAGGGTGGTTTAAGACCTGGGGTCAGACACTCCCTTCCTAAAATCCTCTACATATGACCTATGATCTATGAGCTAACCCAAACGACCTTGGTTTGAGTCCGACCAGCGCGAAAGGATTTTTTTTTTTTTTTGATTGAAGGTTTAACGACTACCGTAAGCAACTCAATGGGCTATAAGCAGTCGCCCGTCTCTAATTTAGGGCCTCTGGTTCCAGGGAAAAGAGAGAGCCAGTGCCGTAAGACAAACACAACATCCATGCCTCACCAGGATTCGAACTCGGACCCATCTCGGACGAATGGTCAGAGGCCATCGCTTAGACAGACCACTGCGTCACCTGGGCGGCCGCGAAAGGAAAGATTCTTTTGCGTAAGAGTTGAAAAATACAGTGTCTTCGATTTTACGAAATTTCTGAGTAAATACAAAAAAACTGAAACGGTCTTTTTTTTTTAAAAAAACGAGGGGTGGGGGGTTCTAACTGCGGAAAATCTGTGGAAATATGGAAGTTATAAAAAACGGGCACTTTTGAAAACGAAAATTTTGTTAAAAGACGTGAGAGGACATCTACCGGCAGCTTTGCTGTACGTTATCTTCAGAAATGTTAAAAGACGTGAGAGGACATCTACCGGCAGCTTTGCTGTACGTTATCTTCAGAAATTTTACGTGAATCCACGCCACTTATTTTTTACACTGTATAAGACCCCAAGCTAGACAACTCGACGACCATTGGGTGACTTTTTTAACAAAGTCATGTCCTTTACTAGGCATGAAGGAATCCTAAAGTGGTAGAACCTTTTTAAAGATATGCTTTCTTAGTAAAACCAAGGAGAAAAACGAAGCCACTTACAAAAGCTTCGCAGTGCTCACCTTTTCATCTCTAAATGATATGTCATCAGTTTTCGTCACCGAGCAAGCTTTTCTCTATCAAAGTTTGATGCATAACATGCTCTGCCATCGTCTCGGGCATGAATTCACGCACGATTGCAATACCACGAATTCCACACGCGACAGTAACACCGTGAAACGCTAAGAAACATCGAAGCAACGAAATACACTGACGGGAAAAAAATCCCAACATCACGAAAAAATAGTTGTAGAGGAATGAAATGGCGGCAATACATTTGTATAGGTAACATATTTAATCGATTAAGGCTTCAAGATCACAGCTTATTGTAAGCGCGAGAAGAGCCGTTTAAAATGTGAAATGCTGGTACATTAATAACCGGTGTAACCGCCAGAATGTTGAATGCAAGCACGCAAACTGTCATGCATTGTGTCGTACAGGTGCTGGATGTCAGTTTGTGGGATGGAGTTCCATGCCTGTTGCACTTGGTCGGTCAATACAGGGACGGTTAATGCTGGTTGGGGGTGACGCTGGAGTTGTCGTCCAATGATGTCCCATACGTGCTCGATTGGTGAAAGATCTGGTAATCTGGCAGGCCACGGCAACATGTCGACACTCTGTAGAGCATGTTGGGTTACAACAGCGGTATGCGGGCGAGCGTTATCTTGTTGGAAAACACCCCTGGAATGCTGTCCATGAATGGCAGCACAACAGGTTGAATCACCAGGCCGACGGACAACTGTGCCGTCAGGGTGCATGGGATAACCACGAGAGTGCTCCTGCTGTCATAGGAAATTGCTCCCCAGACGATAACTCCAGGTGTAGGTCCAGTGTGTCTCGGCCGCAGACAGGTTGGTTGCAGGCGCTCACCTGGCCTCCTTCTAACCAACACACGGCCATCACTGACACCCAGGCAGAACCGGCTTTCATCAGAAAACACAACAGATCTCCACTCCGTCCTCCAATGAGCTCTAGCTTGACACCACTGACGCCGCAAACGGCAGTGGTTTGGAGTAAGCGGAATGCACGCTACATGGCGTCTGGCTCGGAGCTGTCCTTCAAGTAACCGATTTGTAACAGTTCGTTGTGTCACTGTGGTGGCAACTGCAGCTCGAATTGCTGCCGCAGACTCGGTACAATGCGCCACGGCCGTACGCTGTACACGGCGGTTTTCCCTCTCAGTAGTGCCACGTGGCCGGCCGGAACCCGGTCTTCTTGAGGCAGTACCTTCCCTTGACCACCGTTGCCAACAATCATGCACAGTGGCTACATTCCTGCCAAGTCGTTCTGCAATATTGCGGAAAGAAAATCCACCTTCTCGTAGCCCTATTACACGACCTCGTTCAAACTCCGTGAACTGTTGATAATGGCTTCTTCGTCTTCTTAAAGGCATTCTTGACTAACATCAACACACTACGTCGAATCTCAACGATAACTAACGCTCACGAACGTTACAGCGCGTATTTACAGCAAACCTGCTTTGCATGTTCCGAGGGCGCTACTAGCGCCACACGTATGCGCCGAGCGTGAAATTTGCATAGACGTCATCTTACAGATGTACTCTCACCGCCTACCAACTGTCGTTTATCTAACACAACCCCTTCTTGGTGTTGGGATTTTTTTTTTTCCGTCAGTGTATAAGCGTTCATGAAGATAAGCTCCGTTCAGCTGATTTTCGTTTAATGTTTGTTCCGCGATTTAATGATCACCATGAGCAAATCTAAGGGTTATATAAGCATCGCCCGTCCTCAGTTTAGTGCCACTGGCTCCAGGGAAGCGAGTGAACCAGTGTTGTGAGACAAACGCACCACCCATGCCTCATCCCGGACTCTAATGCGGGCCCACTCGAACGAATGGTCAGGCGCCAGCACTTTGACCACTGCGCACAGGGCTGCACTCTCAGTTCATTTAATCAGAGATCTAAATTCGACCTCAATACTTTTCAATTAGACACTGTGTATTTAGAGAATATTCTAAGCAGAGTTCATTAGATATTTGAAAATTTATGATTTCCGAATGTGTGTTGTTTGTTTTTTGTTTTGTTTTTTACGCTTCCCAACCTTAGGTCGAAGAAGCTCCAGCTTTGTCTGTCTGTCTGTCCGTCCGCACGATAACTCGCGTAAAAATGGATCGATTTCGATGAAATTTTAGTATATGATAGGGGATCACCTGGGGATGACCCCTATTCAAAATGGGCGAAATGGGGTCAAAGGTCAGAACATAGGAGAGGGGTCCATTCCATCGCCCTAATGCGTCATAACTTGCGCAAAAATGGTTGATTTTTATGAAATTTTAGTATGTGGTAGGGGACCAATGGGGACGAACCCTATTGAAAATGGGCTAAATGGTGTCAAACGTCAGGACATAGGAGCGGAATCCACTCCATTGTCCTTATGCGTCATAACTTACGTAAAAATGCTTCGATTGCGACAAAATTTTATCATATTGTTCCGGAGGTATAGTGAACCGGTTCTGTTTAATATCAACGAAATGGGGTCCAAAGGTCATGATGGCACAGAAGCAAGATTTACTCAGAAGCCATTATCCTTATAACTTGACTAAAAATGCTTCTATTGCGACAAAACTTTAGTATGTTGTTCCGGAGATTACTGAACCAATTCTGTTTAATATAATCAAAATGGGGTCAAAGGTCAGGGCACAGAAGTAAGATTTATTCCACAGCCATTATCCTCATAACTTGGCTAAAAATGCTTCTATTGCGACCAAACTTTAGTATATTATTCTGCATTTATATTGAACCAATTCTGTTTAATATAATCAAAATGGGATCAAAGGTCAGGGCACATAAGCGAGATTTATTCCACAGCCATTATCCTCATAACTTAAGTAATAACTTGAATAATGATTTCTGGTATCATAATCAATGCATTGCATGTTTTTACTAACTTGTTTTTATTGATTCTAATCCCGAATGTCACTAATGATAGAAATTCGTTTTAACGACTTTACTAGCAGCGTACTATTTTTCGTCGTGCGGTAAGGCCTTTTGCCTTCTCGTTAACGTAACCTGTGTTAATTATCTACATATCATCATTCTCAATCATTATCAATCCACTGCTGGATGAAGGTCTCCGCAAGTTTCTTCCACAACTATCTGTCTTGAGCCAGTCTCCTCCATGTTACTCCGGCATGCTTTCGAATTTTATCCATCCATCTCCCATGTGGTCTTCTTCTGGATCTTTTTCTGTCCCTTGGAATCCAGTCTAAAAGTTCTGTTGTCCATCAGTTGACCGTTCTTCTGGCAACATGTCCAGCCCATTTCCACTTCCGGGATTTTACTCTGATCATGATGTCTTCCACTCTTGTCATTATCCTGATCCACGAATTCCTCTTCTTATCTTTCCTAGTTACGCCAAAAACGCATCGCTCCATGCTTCTTTCCGTAGTCTGCAACCTTTCGATGCCTTTTTTAGTTAAGGTCCATGTCTCTGCTCCATAAGTAAGAACTGGAAGGATGCATTGGTTAAATACTTTTCTTTTAAGACATAACGGCATATTGCTCTTGAAAATCATGCTGTTTCTTCCAAAAGCTCTCCAGGCAAGTTTTATACGCCGATTAATTTCTTCATCAATGTGACCCTTGCCGCACCGGTGGAGCAGTGGTCTAAGTGCTGGTTTACGACAATTCGTCCTTGCATGGGCTGGGTTCGAATCCCCGTGAGGCATGGATGTTATGTTTGTCTTACGGCACTGGCTTTCTCCCTTCCCTGGAACCAGTGGCCCTAAATTGGGGACGGGCGACTGCTTATAGCCCATCGAGTTGCCCACGGTGGTCGTTAAACCTTCAATTAAAAAAAAAAAAAATACGTGACCCTTGCTTGATATCTGTTGCCCAAGGTAAATGTAGGTATCGGTTACCTCGAGATCTTCCTCAAAATCTTCCTTTCTTATAAAAGCATCATTGTACATTAGTTTTGTCTTCTGAAAGTTCATTTTTTTTAATCCCACTTTTTAACTCTTGTCAGCAAATTCCTGGATCATACTCTACAGCTCGGAAGGGGTAGTTGCAAAATTGATTACGTCATCCGCAAAACGAAGGTGATTTAAGTAATCCCCATTAATCTTTTTCCCTTTGTTTTTCAGTTCAATGATTCAAAGACACTTTGCAATGTGTCATTGAAGAGATTGGGAGATATGGTGTCACTTTGTCTCATTGCTTTTCCAATTTTTATTTGTGCTGCATCTTCAAATAGTCGAACTTTTGCACTTGCATTTTCATAGACGTTATTAATAATTAATTTTACATATATGTATATATAATTAGCTGCGAATGACAACCCAAAAACAAAAGATGTGTCTCGTAAACGAAGGGTTTTAGTGGTTTCTCGTAGCACACTTTTGCAATGTTAGGGATATTGCGGTGTTTTGCTCTGTTTTTAGTTATTTCTTGGAATTTGGTCTATTGTGTCTTATAAACGATGAGTCGGGCCTGTATGTTATATATGTATTTTATTTTTTGGCATAATTACTGGGGTGTACTTAATATATTATGTTTTATTTATTTTATTCTTCCTCTTATTTGGGATCTGTGTCGACTTTCGGGAGCTATTCTTCAGCTAGGAAAGTTCATTTATTATTTTAGGGGGGTTTAAGTTAATTTTTTTTTTAATTTCACCTCCAATACATATATCCTTGAAAAAGCCATAGATCGCTATTTACAATATTTTCTGCGTTCTTTGCTTTTGTTCTCTGCTTCTTTGCATTGCTTTTGGTTATTTTTTTTTTTTCTCGTATATTTGGCTATGTGTATTTTAATTGTGTCTTTTATTTTCTGCTAATATGTAGTTCCCGAAATCTTGAAAACAGTCTTCGAAATTAATTGATGTATTTGTGCTGTCCCCCAAAACAGCTGATGTCGTTGGGAACGCAAATTCTCCTTGAATTTTGATTTTTTGCTCTCAAATGTCCTCAAATTTTAGACTTTATCAAAAGCACGTTCCGTTTCTGATGAAAAATGCGTTTAAAAATAATTTCCGTTGTACCCACCTGCCAACATGACACATTTTTACTGTACTTTTTCTGAGTACCACCAAAATTTTCACAAAATGAGGAAGTTCTCTATGCAGTTCGTTCTTCAGATAAATAGGTTAGAACTAAGTTTACATTGCTTGTCTGTCGCGCTTGTACAACAGCAGAGTAAGTGTATAAAGCTAATGCACACAAAAAACTTTGCGGTGCTTTCTCCAAATGCTGAATGTTAATAAAACTCAATATAATGATTATATAATTAAATCATGGAGTAGAGTATTTTAGGAAAGCAGTAGCTGACGTCTGGTTTTAAACAGCCCTTAGAAATAGCAAGATAGGAGAGTATGGTTATGGTTCACTATACGAAAAATAGAAAGAAAAATGTTACACAGTGAAGTAGAACTGCACACTTAGCTTTCCAGGAACAGAACCACAGGGACCAAATCAACAGATACCGCCGCCAACGCATCATCAACCACCCCCGCCGTTCCCGAGCGGCGGTGACTGAAACATACACGACAGCTGGAGCTCGCCTCATGCAGAACTGAACTTTAACTCCTTTGTTTTCTCTTCAGCACAGTACACCATTGTACCTGCCATAGTCCAACCCATCCTGCCCAAGGCACAGTTCATTTAGCAATATTATCCTCTCTCCGAAATACCAAAGGAACTACCTAAAATCCTAAGCTACAAGGCGTCCGTTAGTCTTCCGTGGGGACTGGCTGTGGTGTCCATTGACCGCTGTTAAGAGGTTTCTTTGTTCAGAGGCTATCGCAAATGTTAATCCTACGGCAGCTTTTCTGTACCAACCAAAACTTACCGTTGCTCTTAGGGGTCTGTTAATGGAGGTTTCACTGCACTATTATACCTCAGGGAAATGAATATTAACATAAATTCCGTACTAGTGGTCCGATTTATTGACGTAGAAAGTAGACACATTAGCGTTTCCAAGCTTTCGCACATCAACCAGATGGCTTTTTCAAGGAAGTTAGACAGAAACTGCCTATGTTAATTGATAACAAGTTACCAACTTGTTATCAATTAACATAAATTTCTTTCTAAAAACTGAAGCAGGGGAAAAGAAAGAGAAAAAATTAGTGCCGCCCTGCCTTGTTCTATATCTGAAACTCATGAAAGTTCCAGTAATACTGTAGGGCGAATTTCTACACTGCCGGACAATTGCTAAGGACGGATGACAATAGCAACGATAGCAACCATAAAATGGAAGGCAGGAAAATGTGGAAATTAGCATAAGTGCGGGATACAGTAAGACGTGTTGTGCGTATGCAAATTTTGAATTGCCGAGCTTGTTCGTGACGTCATAGCGCTGATAAGAGATATAAAGGATTTGACGCGTATTGACCGTTGTTGTTCAAACGCAAAGTTGAAAGGAAAGAATCAATTGACGAACTTGCAATTTTTAGTATGTCTTCCCGACATCACCTAGATGATTTTACGCGTGGCCGTATTATTGGCTAGATTGAAGAAGGGCGAAAAATAACAGATGTTGCCAGGGAGTTTGACGTCAGCCACAGTGTTGTTTTCAAGGCTTTGGAAATCATTTCAAACAAATGGAGAGTGTAGCAAACGTCACGGGGGAGGTCGTGTTCGCAGTACGACACCTGCAGAAGATCGGTACATAGTGCTATCAACAAAAAGACACAGGCGCAGCACAGCTAGTGAGGTAGCAAATCAGTTTATGGCTGCTACTGGCAAGCGGATCTCCCGAAAAACTGTCGCCAGACGTTTGCATGAAGGAGGACTATACGCCCGCCGTCCTGTTGTGTGCATCCCATTGTCCAGACGTCACCGTATCGCCCGTTTGCAATGGTGCCATCAACATCGCAATTGGACTGATAACGACTGGTCTGCTGTCCTCTTGTCACATGAGAGTAGATACAGTCTATCATCTGATTGTCGACGACAACTGATCTGGCGTGATAGTGGTACTGCATATTGTCCAGCAAACATACAGGAAAAGGGACCGATATCCGACATGTAGTGTGATGGTATGGGCTGGCATCATGATCAATGGCCGTACGTCCCTCTATGTGCTTCCAACTGGGACTATGACTGGCCAACGATACATTAATGATGTTCTGCTACCTCATGTTCGCATGTTCCGTGGTGCTGTCGGTGATAGATTCATTTTCATGGACGACAACGCAACATGTCATCGAACAGTCGCTGTCCAGCAGTGTCTTGAGAGCGAGGATGTTCAACGCCTCGTATGGCCAGCACGTTCTCCAGATCTGAATCCCATTGAAAATGTATGGGATGCTTTGGGGAGGAGTCTTGCTGGTCGCCAATGCCCTCCAATAAACAAGGACACCCTCATCCGTGCACTGACAGAGGAATGGGATAAATTACCCCAACAGCTGCTTGATAATGTTGTGCAAAGCATGACACGACGTGTGGAATCTTGCATCGCCCTCCATGGTGGCCATATCCCGTATTGACATCTAACGCCGGAACGCCTGCCGGACGGTAATTGCATTTTTTTCACGTTTACGTATTCTGCACAAAATGGCCTGTTTGTCCCTTGAACACATTCCAAAGCCTTCTAGATTTCAGAGCACAATAAATTGTCTTTCTTGTATTGTAATGTCCTGGCATTCTGACATTATTTTATTTCACTTGGCATCCAACCACACTTACTTTTTTATGCACTATATAGCCGTTTATGATCCGTCCTTAGCAATTGTCCAGCAGTGTATTTCTAAGATAATAAACTATTTCATTTCGCGTAACAAGTGTAGAAATTGAAAGCGCAACTCATGTTTTGGCAAACTAATGTTTACGAGTTATTACAAATTGCCAAAATTCATGAAAATTTGCAAAGTTCACCATCTTCCTGTTTCACAGGCTTAAGAAAAAAATTATCTTGTACATCGGAAATTCGCGCTTTTGTCTACTATGGAATAAAGGAACTAGCTGTAATTGCTCTCTGAATTTCTTCCCGTCTTGTTTATTATCACCTACAACGTTATACTTGTGTCGAACTCTGAAGTAAATTTTATCAAAATGAAAGTTTCTTAATTGTTACAGCAAACAGCACTGGCTGGCTGCTTCTCATATTTATTTTCAATTTTCTCTCCTTTTCAGTTTTTTTAGCTTGCTTGTTCTTAAAATTGAAACAGCTCTTATTCTTTAAGTAGGATATTCATAGAGTGGTAGATTTGGATGTACGACTGATAGCCTTATCCTGATGGAGTTCTACTCTTTGAAGGCTCTGTGGATAAAGGAATGGTATTTCCTCTTTAAATATAGGAGTTAAACCAATTTGGTAATATGTACGTAGAACTGATTTTAACATTCTTTTATTAACTTAATTTTCTCAGTGTACGAGAAACCAGTAATAATCACGAATCCTTTACTGAAACTTTCTTTAGATTCTTGGAACCAAATTTGTAAGTCTCTTTTTTTCTGCTCTTTTTCAATAGTAAATCTATTTTTTATTTTTTATATTTTTTTTTTCGTTGTTGTCGTTACAGTCGTTTAGGTAGATCAATGCTTCGTCAATAGTCACAATAAAGTTCCATCTGTCTCCGGCTAAATGATTTTCATAAAGAAGTCTACACCGTGTTTACGCTCAGCCACGTGCTTAGACAAAAGGCGGTGATTTTTTTTTTATTTCCCTGTTGTTGCTGTTGTTGTTCTTTTTTCAGATTAAAATTTTTGTTTCTTACTTTGTTGAACAGTCGTAACAGAGATTTTTAGCGACTTAGCGATTGCCGTTTGGGTCGGTGGATTTTCTTTTAAGACCAGAGACCTTACTTTTTGAAACAGTGGTAAAAGTACGTACAACTAAAAAATTCGTTTGGTGTTCTTTTTCCTGTTAACAACATTGCTTGACGATTTCCCCCTCTATTAATAATAATATTGCTTATTTTACATTCAGAAATGCTAATTTCATGTTTTTAACAACGTTTTTTTAATTACAGAATACGAATATTTCTCTTCGTAAAAGGTAAAAATATAACTTTCTATCCACAGCTTGTTTACATGCCCCATTTTCTTAGCAGACGATATTTAACTGCAGCAGGTGTTTCTTTCGTGTTAATCTAACACGCTGTTGCCAGTTTTAATTTTTTTTTTTTTTACTTTTATTTTCTGTAATTTCTTATAAAAAAAGTTCTAAAAAATGTGTGAATATCGTCTGTATTTTGCGTGTAGATGGCAGCACAATACAATGATCAGTTGTAAAATTCTAAGAATGACAGGAAGGTATTTCACATGTGAGTGACAGCGTGACGGTAAGCGAATTAAAATATTTTAATAGAACTACGTAATATTTATGCACCAATAAGACGATTAGCTGTAGTTTCAAAACTCTGAAACTACGCTAAATACTTATATGAGAAAACTGTGTTTAATAATTAGCCTGTAGATGGCGCCCGAAGTAAATTATTAGGAAAGAAGCATTTTTAATAGAACAGATGTAATACTAAATTAATGAATAAAGATAAATCCGGGTATACGCAAAAATGTTACACTTACACGCGCATTTATTAGATTTGTAATAATCTATTCTTATTATTGCTCCATTTTTAAATAAAGTTTTTTTTCTGTACAATTAAAAAAATATTTTTATTAGAAGAAAAATCTCAGCGACTTAAAACAAATAGTCACAGAATTCCGAGTGACACTTAAAATTCAAATTTCCTTTTCTTAACGGGACGAATTCATCAGTTACATTATTGTAATGAAGGTTTTTGGAAACACCATGTCGAATGTCAGGATTGATTAATCGTTGTGCCACAGTTGGTCTAAGTACACTAATAAATTTTTATCTGGGTGAATTCGTTCAAAGAATTTTACATGCTTAGCAATTTATGAACATTTGGCGTTCTCAAAGTGTTCGAATTCAAAACTTATTATTCAAAACATGCATGTATTAAAACACATTTAATTTCTACAGAAAGTAACAGGAAATGTGATTAAAACTGCTTAATCCTTGGGGGGAATCTTTTAAATGTTCTGCGGTTAGTCTTACACGGGAAGAAAAATATATTAATTACTGAATTGTTTCCTCCTCTAAGTTGTTAAAACTCTTTCTTTACGAAATTACTTCGTTTAGCTCAGTTTATTTACATTTTCTGTAAAGAAAATTTTGTCACGTTTGCTTTTGATAAATGAAATACACAGTCGAGTCACATTATTATGACCACCTCCTACTTTTATCGTCAACAGCGCGTAGCGAATGAAATAAGGCACGTGTCGTGAGCTGGCTTGGAGGGTATATAAGATGTGCTGTAGGCATCCTGAAAACATATCACTCCTTGCTGTCATGGATAAAAGGTGCGATTAATCAGATTTGCAAAAATGGATGATTATCGGCTTTCCGGTCAAGGGTGGCATTATTTCTGAAACCGCGCAGTTTGTGAACTGTTCGCGTACTGCTGTGGTTAAAGTGTATCGTGATTGGAGAAATGGCACCACTGCGAATAAGCGACATGAAAAATGCGGAGTACCACGTGCATGTCGGCTGCGAAGGTGCGTCAGAGCCGGTCGACACGCTACAGTGGAGCAACTCACAGGCCGAATGAACCAGAGTGCTACCGGAAGTTTGTCTAAAACGACAGTTCAGCGAACCCTGTTGCGTATGGGGCTCCGATGCAGACGGATGGTCACTGCACCTATGCTAACGAAGGCGCATCGCCGGAAAAGGCTTACATTTGCACGTCAGTATCGGAATTGGACCTACGCTGATTGGCAAAGGATTGCCTTCTCCGATGAGTCACGTTTTTTGCTTCGTCGAACGGACGGACGTTGGCGTATAAGGTGAGAAACATCGGAGAACAAACACTCTTCAACCATTGCTGGAAGAACAGCGTTATGGTCTGGGGAAAGTTTTCGTGGCATTCCCTAGGTCCACTTATACCTGTGAAAGGCACTATGGACCGAATTCGTTACGAATCCATCCTTGCATACCACGTACACCCATACATGCTGATTGTCTTCCCTGGGGAGGATGGGATCTTCCAGCACGACAATACGACATGTCACACAGCTAGAAATGTCCGAGAGTGGTTGAAAGAGTACGATGAAGACTTCAAAGTATTTCCCTGGCCCCCTAATTCCCCAGACTTAAACCCAATTGAGCATCTGCGGGACCACCTCGATCGTGTTGTTTGCTCTATGGATCCTCCATTACGCACCCTCCAGCAGCTGTCAGATGCACTGCAGTCAGCATGGCTCCACGTACCTGTGAACACCTTCCAGCACCTTATTGAGTCACTCCCAGCCCGTCTAGCTGCTGTCCGCGCTGCACGCGGCAGTTACTCTGGATATTAGTTATATTATACACGTCGAGTCACATTATTGTGACTCGACGTGTATAATTTAAGTCAAGGCGCGACGCTGCGGGTGGGTTCGGCCCACCCAATTTTTCTTTAAGCCCACCCTTTAGTGCACGAGAGAGAAAAATCTTTCAACATCTCGTTCAGTGTTTTTCGTCCAGTATAGGAGTGGCTTTACGACGATTGTTTTAGAAAAAAGGTTTTTTTTTTTTATAAGATAAGGTTCAACATAGATAACAATTTGAAGAACATACTACGTGGGATGTGAATCTAATAAATTGGGGATATACCCTCACATTTACTGTTACACACGTATCAATATAATAAGTACACACCGATCCGCTAAAGTAGGTGTATCACTGTTCTGAATCTTATACAGTTCTGCACCTACTTTAGCGGATCGGTGGGTATTTATTATATTGATACGTGTATAACAGTATATGTGAGGGTATATCCCCAATTTATTAGGGTTTTTTTGGGGGGCGGGATTCTGGTGATCTTAGTTTTTGAGAGCGTAAGGGGTTTGGCTATTGACCACGGTAAGAAGTGGCCATCACAGAGCACCAGCTAAGTAGAATACGCGATTAAGGATGGAGAAAGCTGTGCCGGTGGCGCACTGGTCTATGCGCTGGCTTCTGACCGTTCATTCGAAAATGGTCCGGGTTTGAATCCCTGTGTGGTATCGTATTGTGTTTGCCTTATGGCACTAGCTCTCTCCCGTCCCTGGAACCAGTTACCTTAAATCAGGGACGGGCGACTGCTTACACACCTGAGGCACCTTAGAACAAGGTGCACGGTGAATCTCAATAGATTGAATGGCATGAGGTTATCGGGCAAAACCAAGAAGGCCATCTATCAGAGAGGAATTGAAAGAATTCTGACTTACGCAAGCGGAGCATGGTGGACTCCCACAGTCAGAATGAGGAAGGGGATAAACCAAATCCAAAGGTTGGCGCTACTAGGGATAACCGGTTGTTTTCGCACAACGCCGACCCTAGCACTCCAAGTGCTGGCGGGGTGCGAGCCGGCAGACCTGGTAGTGGAAAGGGAGGCAGCAATGCACTGCCTTAGGTCAGGCGAGGACGCCTACCTACTCGGTGTCCCACATCGAGCCTCCAACATGGAGCTGGAAAGTGTGGATTGGCAGATCCACCCGGCCGAGGAGATTTGCCCACCGTGGGACAAGGAGAAACCCACGGGAGTTGGGCACGAGCTGTTCACGGACGGCTCAAAGTGGAAGGGACAAGTGGGGGCAGGCTTCTGTGCGTTCTCGGATGGGAACGAAGCCACTGCAAGATGCGTGAAATTATCGCAGAACGCTTCTGTCTTCCAGGCAGAACTTCTGGCGATCGAAAAGGCACTCACCTGGGCACTCCCCAGGCGTAGTGACGAAAGGATAAAACTCTACTCGGACAGTGAGGCAGCACTGCAGGCTCTGAGTAGATTCAGGGAAAAAACCCCATCGTCCAGAGGATCAAATCCCTCTTGAGGGCAGAGGGAGATGGGGCAGTCAGTTTCCACTGGGTACGAAGCCATGTCGGAACCCAGGGAAACGAAAGGGCGGATCAGCTGGCGAGGGCAGCCACGCTGAAAGAGACGGTTGACGTGCAATGCAGAACGCCGCGAAGGAGTATTCGCGCAGCATTAGCACGACAGACCATGACCGAATGGCAGGTCAGATGGGACACGGGAGAGACAGGCCGGAAGACACATAGAGTGTTTCCAAAGGTCTCGACCAAACGTGCACAAACAAACAAGCTCCTGAATCAGGTACTCAGTGGCCATGGCATCAGCCCTGAATACCTGGGCAGATTTGCCATCAGGAACTGCACTTTTCCCTGTGGAAATAGAGCGGCAAGCATAGAACACTGCGTGCTCGAATGCAGTGGCTTCGCCGAATGGAGAAACACACTGATCCCAGGTGTGCAAAGAACGCGAAGATTGGATCTGCTCATCCAATCCTCCGTTAACAGGAGGGGATAATAGCCTTGGTTGAGAGGCTAACCCTCCAGCAACATACGATCTTCCCCAATCAAGTGGGGACCGAAACGCAGGAGGTGCACGTGCACACCGAAAGCGATTCGGAAGATCAATGAGGGCGAAAGTCTGTAGGCAAGCAGACGAAGAGACCACCAATGTAAATATTCTGTAAATAAATTTTTTGCTATCTCTTGATGTTGTGAGTCCTAAGCATGAGGACAGAGTATACATGTGTGTAGATGTTTTGAAAAAGAAAATAAAGGGAAATTATTCCCCAAAAAAAGTTCGAGGGCAAGGAATCTCCCAGTCAACGATAAAGTAAGAAACGACCTATCCCGCCAGACAGAGCGGGAACCCAGACAAGGTATACTAGGTCGCCTGCCAGCACGTCACCACGGGCTGGTCTCTGGGCCATTGGGGTGGCCAGGGTCCGAACCGGCGTCTCAAGGCAGGATAATTGTCGCAACATGTCAAAATAACATCCAAGGTGCTCAATAAGTCCCCGTGGAGCCAAGACAGATTGGCGGAACGGGACAATGAAATCAGTATATTACAGCCCATTGAGTCGCTCACTTTGGTCGTTTGACCTCTGAAAAAAAAAGAAAAGAAAAAAAGAAAAATGGAGAAAAAAATGGAACCGAAGAAGAGGAGTAGAAAAATGTGAACAAAGGATGCCATTGGGTGGGCCCTCGATGTCATTGCGTGGGTCCATGGAAAACACATCAGAACAGTGAACTAAAAAAACGGTGCTATTTGTGAGTTATTTTGCTTCCAGCAATAAGAAACAAGCAGCTCAATCACCATCAAGTAAATTTAAAGAATGCAATTTATATTTTATATTTCAGAGAGTTCTGTTTTCTTTCTTTCCCTTTGATTTCATATTTTGTATATCATCTAACTCCTTTTACTTTTTGCCATAATTATTCGCAAATGAAGTAAATTAGCAAAAGGAGATCAAAAACAAAGCAAAACGTGCATCTGCATTCGTGAAAAATGCAGTTTGTAGTTGAACACGGAGCCCCCCCCCCCCTAGATGCCCCTTCCGCCACCCCACTCCCCGGTTCTGGGACTTAGCTACGGCACTGGTTTAAGTTGTATTCTAACATCCTAGTAAGGTCATAACGTTTTTCACAGATTTGAGAGAATCTTCTCTCATAAAAACAAAGAACTACAAAAAGCTAACTATTTCCTTTTTGCACTTTTAAAGTGAATTTTAGGGATCTTCAAAAGGACTGAAATAGTTAGTAATACCTTTTTTTTTTTTTTTTTTTTGATTGGAGGTTTAACGACCACCGTGAGCAACTCAATGGGCTATAAGCAGTCGCCCGTCCCTAATTTAGGGTCACTGGTTCCAGGGAAGGGAGAGAGCCAGTGCCGTAAGACAAACACAACATCCATGCCTCACCGGGATTCGAACCCGGACCCCTTACGGACGAATGATCAGAGGCCAGCGCCTTAGACCACTGCGCCACCGAGGCGGCTTAGTAATACCTTCTGGAAGTTCGGGAACTGGATTACCGGTAATGAATAAATGAATAAGATATACATGCACTCAGCAGGCAAAACATTAGAGACAGAGGTGATGTCTCTAATGACTCATCGCCCCTCCGCCCCCGCAGAGTGAAACAACACAAACCGACGCAGATGATAAATAGGTGAACACTAGGGCTACCCAACAGTGTATCGCAATCGACGAACATGGGTAAACTTGGTGATCTGAGCAACTTTGATCGTCGACAAATTGTCGGCGCAAGACAGATGGGTCATTCTATCGCCCATCTGGTAAGAACCCTAGGATTAGCGAGGGCAACCGTATCAAAGGTGTACCGCGAGTACACCATCGACGGACGTACCAGCAAACAGAGAGCAAGCGGTAACCGACAACACGCCATTGATGACAGGAATCGACGTACACTATCCAGGCTTGTACAGACAGAACGCTTGACAGTGCCGGCGCAAATCCCATCCAGCTTAAATATCGCAGGCCCAAGCAGCGTCAGCGAACGGACTGTACGGCGCATGCGTCACTGTGTGCCACTGCTGACTGCTCGTGATCGGACATCACGCCTCGCCTAGTGTCGGAAACATCAAAACTGGACCTCTGCAGAATAGCACGGCGTCCTGTGATCAGATGAATCCCGTTTTCAGCTTTACTGAGCTGAATAGGAGAGTGTGGGTGTAGCGCCAACAGCATGAGGCCATAGCCCGTCATGCCAGGTCGGCTCTGTTCAAGGCGGTGGTGGCTCTTTGATGGTTTGGGGAGCCTTCTCATGGGACACATTAGGCCCCTTAGTGTGCCAGAAGAGGTCCTTGAACGCTGCGCGCTACCAGCATGTGCTGGCTGATCACCTACAATGTGTCTGGATGATCCCTTAGTATGTCTGAAGAGGCCCTTAACCGCTGCGCCCTACCAGCATGTGCTGGCTGATCACCTACAGGCTTTCATGGCCTATGCGTTTCCTGCGGTTGATGATCTGTTCCAGAAGGGCAATGCGCGGCGCCACCGGGCCACAAGCACCCAATCCTGGCTCGCGGAACGCTCATCTGAGTTTGGAACCATCCAGTGATCCCCAAGGTTCCCGGATTTAAACCCAGTGGAATCTCTTTGTGATACCGTGGAGCGTAACATAAGATCCATAGATTCTGGACCGAAGTCTGTAGCGGAGTTGTGGACATTGTCCGGAATGTATTCCGGAACAACTCCGGAATCTCTCCGGCATCTGGTAGAGTCGATGGCTCGGCGTACATAGGCTGTTATTCGCGCTTTTTTTTTTTTTTTTTTTTGATTGGAGGTTTAACGACCACCGTGAGCAACTCAATGGGCTATAAGCAGTCGCCCGTCCCTAATTTAGGGTCACTGGTTCCAGGGAAGGGAGAGAGCCAGTGCCGTAAGACAAACACAACATCCATGCCTCACCGGGATTCGAACCCGGACCCCGTTCGGACGAATGATCAGAGGCCATCGCTTAGACCACTGCGCCACCGGGGCGGCTATTCGCGCTAGAAGAGGGGCTATTAGGTAGATATCTCTAATGTTTTGAACATTGAGTGTATATCTAATATACAGTGAGTGGCCACTTTATGATGACCACCTGACAGTTTTAAGCAAATGAGCTATGGCTGCACGCTGTTGCCGCCAGAGGGCGAGGCTGGTATAATAAGGGAAAGCTTAGTGCTTGCGACAGTAGTAGAAGTTATTTTGGGGTGACGAGATGGGTAAAAAATGCGATTTGACGAACTTTCAACGTGGGATGATTGTAGGAGCTCAGAGCCATGGAGAGAGTATCACCGAAACCGCCGCATTCGTGAAATGTTCCAGAGCAGCTGTTGTTAAAGTGTTTAAAGACTGGACTGTCAGCCAAAAAACTGGGTCTCTACGTGCAACGTGCGGTCGTCATCGACTAGTGACTGCTCGGGGGAACGGAGAGTGTCCAGACTGGTAACAGACAACAGAAGGGCAACAGTGCAGCAAATTACAGACCATCTTAATCAATGATCCCCTCAAATGATCTCTGCACGCACTGTTCGCCGTACACTGCATCGGATGGGATATGGCAGCCGAAGGCCTGTTCGAACACCTTTGCTGTCTGCAGTTAACAAGAGAAAACGTCTCCAGTTCGCACAGGAGCACAAGGATTGGACAGTCAACAATTAGAAACAAATTATGTGGTCCGATGAATCACGTTTTCAGTTGCACCATGCCGATAGCCGAGTGAGAATTTTGCTGAAACAGCGCGAAAGCATGGACCCCAAATGCATTGCTACAACCCTTCAAGCTGGTGGAGGCAACGTTATGGTTTGCGGAATGCTTTCCTGTCATGTTTTGGGCCCTTTAATTCACGTTGATCAACACCTGACTGGCACATCATATCTAAACATCGTTGCGGACCAAGTGCATCCTGTCATGTGGATGGTTTATCCCAATGGCGATGGCTACTTTCAACAAGATAATGCGTCCTGCCATGGTGCTCGTATTGTACATGATTGGTTTCGGGAACATGACGGTGAGTTTACTTTGCTTAGGTGTCCCCCATAATCCCCATTGAGAATTTGTGGGATGAAGTTGAACGAGCCATCAGACAGCTAGATCCACAACCCTGCAATCTCACACTCCTGGAAAGTGCTATTCATCAAGCATGGTCTCAGATTCCACAAACCACCTATCAACATCTCGTGGAGTCCATGCCACGGAGAATCGACGCAGTAGCAAAGTAAACTCAGGCCCAACGAAGTACTGAGGGGTGGTCATAATAAAGTGACCACTCAGTGTTTAAAGTTAAATGTTTGTTTGTTTGTCCGCTGTGCAAATCTACAGTTTTCAATTTAGAACCATAAAATTTGGTATACTATCTCATGGTACTCTAACTTAGACCGTAGACTGTTTTTGGAAGGAGGCGGAGTCCAAGGTTAATTTTCGTAAAATGTTCCACTTTTTCTTTTTTTTATTTTGAATTGGTATACTACATCATGGTGCTCTAACTTAGACCGTAGACGGTTTTGGGAAGGAGTCGGAGCCCGGGGTCAAGTGGCCCCCATACAAAATTTTCGAAAAAAAGTTCCTTTTTTTTTTTTTTTTTTTTTTTTTGAATTCGAATTTGATACTTTTTGTTGTGATAAGTGCAAGAACTTATTTGTTTGTGACAAGTGCTTCCCAGTGAAGAACTGCAGCACAATTCAGCGTTGGAACTGAAGGTATTAAACAACAAAAATCAAACGGAAAAACAAAAAATACTGCGTGCTCTCGACAGAGACTAAAATTCAAATTCAATGAAGAAATGAAATACAGTATTAGGTACGGTTCATGCGGTCAAAAATTAATCGTTTTCATTTGATTTGTACCAAATCACTTAGATACTGAATTATCACCAAATTTTCCCGAGCAACGCTGGGTAACTCAGGTAGTCTCACATATAGCCAAAAATAAGTAACCTTTTTAAAACTTTTAGTTTTCTATGAAGTAATTTTCGAAAAGAAAAGGATAAAGTGGGCGTATTCTAAGAAAGAAATTTTGTTTGAAACATTTTGTTTCTGCAGTCAAAATCTGGAATATTTTTCTGCGCAAAAATATAAATTCGTAAATGCTATTTTGACCCATATCTTTTACAAATCCATGAAATGTTGTTTTATCTTCTAAGTCTTTCGTTAAAAATTATGGCAGACCTGAGTTGACATTCGATATTACTTACATCAAAACTTTCCATGATGGGTAATTCCAGTTTTCGAAGTTTCTCCATTGTGTTTTGAAATTTCGACCTAGGAAGCAGAGTCGGAAACGGGTCAACAATTTTGGACCCGGACCCAGGCATCACGTAATTGGACCCGATCCGGGCCCGACTTGGATCTGTAACTGACCCGGGCCCGACCTGGACAAATATGTTTTGAACTATAGTATATATACAGGGCGTTCAAAAAGTCTCTCCGCACTGGGTATCTTAGGTTATCTGGAAAACAAACAAATGTATTGGGTTGTCGGAAAAGTCATGACGTATTTTAGCCATGTTTTGCAAAGGTCATTTATTGATAGAAAGAACAAAGATCAATCAATGATATAATGTCCGTTTTGTTAAACCTTTTGCCATCTTTCAGTGAGCTGCAGAATGCCTCGTTCATAGAAGGACCTGTCTTTCGTGGCGAAAAACTGTACAAGGTGCTGATTTACAGACTCATCTGAATTGAACATTATACCACGCAAGGACTGGCTCTCTCCTTTCTCTGGAACCAGTGGCCCTAAATTAGGGACGGGCGACTGCTTATAGCCCATTGAGTTGCTCACGGTGGTTGTTAAACCTCCAAAAGTAAGACACGCTGCCAGAATGACCGAGTGGTCAGAGGCGTATGTTTCTAACTAGTCAATTTATAGATTGGTCTGGGCTCGAGTCCCGGATGAAGCATGAGTGGTGTGTTTGTCCTACGGCGCCGGCTCTCTCCCTTCTCACGAACCAATGACCCCAAATTAGGGACGGGTGACCGCTTATTATTGTTATTTCTGTGTTTGGGAGTTTAACGACCACCGTGAACAGCAATATGGGCTATAAGCAGGTGCCCGTCCCTAATTTAAGTCCACTAGTTCCAGAGCCAGTGCTGCAAGACGAACACACACCATCCCTGCCTCACACAGGATTCGAACCCTGATACATCTCGGAAGAATGGCTAGAAGCCTGCGTCTAGTACCGCTCGGACACTAAGGCGCCGACCGCTTATACTTCTCAGAGTTGCCGGTCGTTTCCCATTTCCGTACATAGCCAGATCATTCAGTTCCATATCCGTCAGCGATATCAGGCGACAAATTGGTAAGTAATCCACAGCCTAACATCAAAAATCTAATCCATCATTTGGATTGGATGGATTGGATTGGAGGTTTAACAACCACCGTGAGCAACTCAATGGGCTATAAGCAATCGCCCGTCCCTAATTTAGGTTCACTGGTTCGAGGGAAGGGAGAGAGCCAGTGCCGTAAGACAAACACAACATCCATGCCTCACCGGGATTCGAACCCGGACCCCTTACGGATGAATGATCATAAGCCATCGCTTAGACCACTGCGCCACCGGGGCGGCATCCATCATTTGAAGAAAGAACTACGTTATAATGGCTTTTTCTGTGAAATGGCTAAACTGGGTCTTGAAGAGAAAAACGTAAGATGACGTACGTCAAAACAGGCAACTATATCCGCAAAATGTTTGAAAATCATGATGATGTAAACCACGACGTAAAGAAATGAATCAAGTATCTTGCCTATATTGTGAAATTTTATTTATTTATTACCTGAAGGTTTAACGACCACCGTGAGCAACTCAATGGGCTATAAGTAGTCGTCCCTCCCTAATTTAAGGCCACTGGTTCCAGGGAACGAGGAGAGCCAGTGCCGTAAGGCAAACAAAACATCCATGCCTCGTCGGGATTCGAACCAGCACCATCTCGGACGAATGGTTAGCGCTTAGACCATTGAGCCATCCGGGTGGCAATGAAATTTTAACAACGGGAAAAAAAATCTCACATGTATAATCTTATTGTAAAATCTAAAAATCTGCTCAAAACTTTACTTAAGTGTTTGTGTATGATAAAAAAAAAATCTGCTGATGTGTTAAATATGGTAAAATATTGTAAAATAAAATAGATAATAGTAAAAAAAGCAGCCATCCAGGGATATATGAGCCGAAATGGCAAAAGAGACTGCAAAGGATAATCCTAATGGATAGATTCTCCGCTAACTAGTTGCAGTGTTGACGATCCGGCTTACTTAAAAAAGAAAAACTATGAAATTATCCACATACAAATAATTTTAACAGTGACCCTGACCCTTCTGAGCCTCGTATCTCACTACTTACGGGTCATCACATCTGATAGGGATACGTACAGAAACGGGACAAACATTCCTCTCTACTGAAATGGCACGTATGGCAGTGCGACGACACGGAGTTGCTCATGGTTGTTAAACCCTTACCCACCCAAAAATAAAGCAAAATGTGAAAGATATTTGAGGGAGGGTAGGGGGGGCGGCTAACGACTACCGTGAGCAACTCAGTGGGTTACATATGCAGCCGCTTTCCCTTAATTTAGGGACACTGGTTCCAGGGAATGTAGAGATCCAATACCGTAAGACAAGCGCACCATCCATACTTTACCGTGATTTGAACCCGGACCTACACTGTAAAAAAAAGGTGGTGTGAACTCACGGAAAATTTCTGAAAATAACGTGCAGCAAAGTTGCCTGTAGGTATCAGTCTTTTTCAGAAATTTCCGTTTTTAAAAGTGGCCGTTTATTTTACCTTTCGTATTTTCACAGATTTTCCGTAGTCAGAAATTCCGTTTATTTCAGAAACATTCATCTCAGCTTTTTCAGTATTTAAACTGAAATTCCCCAAAACCTATGACCCCGCATTTTTCAGCCCTTTTTCCAGGTAATCTTTCCGCTCCAGTCAGGATTGAACCCGCGCCTCCTGAGCTGGATGGACAGGTGACGCACGCCTTTAACCACTGAGCCAAAGAAAATCGGGAGTTCAAATCATGTACTTCGTAGAACAAAATCCGCGACAATGATTTTTTTATTTTTAATTTTTTTTTTTGCCATTAATACGAGTGATTTAGTCATTTTATTTTCTGTTGGAGCTTATTATTTTTCTGAATAGGTTTGTAATATTTTTTTTCTGTAGGAGGACTTTTCACAAATTAATCATTCTTCATCCTGATTTTTCGAAGCAACAAAATGTTTTACAACTTGATTTTTTTTAAGTAACAATGACTTTCAGTTATCTTTAAAAAAGGTAAAATCAAAAAGTAAAAACACAAAAAAACTCCAAAATATAAAATTTACTCTTGATAGCTATAATGGCTTTTGTCTTAAGTTGTCCAAAGACAGATGAGATACATAGACATCATACGTATAACCATCTGTGTTAAGTACCCGGTTTCTCACAGTAACATAATATATATAATAAATACAGTAGCTGGTGCATAAAACACGGTAGAGGAGAAGAAATATCCTGTGCCACAATAAACAAAATCCATGCGATATGCTATCCACAATATCCTATCTCGCTACGAAACTTCAAAATTGGACAGACGTTTGAAATTTAAAAGTTTATCAAACCTCAAGTATGCTCACCAATCGCTCCTATTATCCGTAATTTCTCGTCATTCCGATATGGAAAAAGTGAGAACGGAGTTTTTCCATTAATATACGAAAGGAATTGCGGAAAGGTTTCTGAAAATTCAAAATTTTCCCTTAACACATCTCTAAAACGGTAATTTACCGTCAGTAAAAGAAAGCAACTGCGGAATGGGTTCTGAAAATTCAGAATTTTCTCGTGGTACGAAAAATCCGTGAAATTCAGGTTTCTTTCCGTCATTTCCCGGAAAAGGTTGTATCAGAAATATGCTTCGTTAATTCACGAAAGAAATGAAGGAAAGTAGCTCGTGAATTTCAGAAAATTTTTTGCTGTGTATCTCGGATGAATGATCAGAAGCCAGCGCTTCGAACCACTCGGCCGCCGGGGCGGTAGCGTTTTCTTCAGGATCATCTCTTTATCGCGCCGGACCTTGGCGACAACCGGCTACGAATCTGGATACTTCCGCAGCAAAGTCGGGCGCGCTTCCAACAGGCCACTTGCAAAAGAGGTAAGGTACATCGACGTCTACGGTAGGACCTTTATAATCACTATGAATCTGTCTTTTCTATTTCTTTTTTTTTTTTTTTTCGAGGTTTAATGACCCCCCCCCCCCCCCCCCATGAGCATCTAACATTATAAGGAGTTCCCGTCCCTAAGTTAGGGCAAATGGTTCCAGAAAAGCGAGTGAGCCAGCGCCGTACGACCTGCCTCACCCGGAACTCTGGCCCATCTCGTATATAATTAACCAAAAGCCTGCGTATATGATCACTAGGTGGCCGTTACTCCTTAATATAAGTCACTCACTCACTGATTTATTTTAACTGTTCCTGTAGTCTTATTTCTTCTATATATTCAATTGAGAATTCCACAGGTTAACTCCATTTAACACGTAATAATCATTAAAGCGAACAGAACATCGCCGTCACACTCTCAGCAGCAAGAATTGTTTGACATTCGACCAACGTAACTGTTCTAACGGAAGCTTACAATTCGCCTGGAATACAAGCGAGGCAGACGGTTCTAATGTTAGTCGGTTACGGCGTTGCGTTAACATGAATCGTGATTGGCTGCGAACTGAAGCGACTTAAAAATTGAATCGTTGCCAAATTTGTCTCACGGAGAAATTTCCGTTGCTTCTGCACGCTTTCTATTATTTTTTTCTCCCATTTGTTTTCATTTCTTTCGATGGCTACAACAATCAAGTATTTATATCTCATAATCTGTGGGATCGAAACGGCTTCAAAACCGCAGTTTAAGGTTTTGAAAGCTATGAGTATTATTAATAATTGTGCGAGCTGTCCTTTATCGCCGGTAGCTGTCTGCTTCGGCACTGGAGCTTTTGCTGCTTAGTGGCGTGAGTACTTGCTCTTTTATTTTGAGTTGTAATTCATTTTTTTTTTTAAATGAAGGGGTTCATAAAATAAAGCTTATAGTAATTGATAGAATACGTGTTTCTTACTGCCTGTGCAAAGAGATGGGATTTTATAGTGTTGTATCATTTTGGTGTATCATTCTGATAAACATAGAATTTCAAAATACCTAAAATTCGATGGAAATAAATATTTGTTTGTAAATGCGGACTAAATTTTTAATGTTCGAAATAAATGATGGCTCGTTGTTAGAGTTTAATTCCTGTTATCGATCAAAATTATTTGCGTGAACTGTGGAAATTTTCCCAAGCAAGTGCAGTGCTTGCAATTTTTTCCTACACCGGGCCCGATATTATTTTAGGTTTTTCTTAGTTTCTCGTGACTGTATCTATTATAATAATAACGGAAGGTAAATCCAATGATGTGGCATTTTTCACATCATGGCCGCATCCAGGAGAAGGAGGTTTTATCCCCCATCCGAAAATGTTTGGGCAAATTTTTTTTTGCTTATCTATCGTAAGTTCAACAAGAGTCGCCATTATCTTCTTTTAATTTTTTTTACAAATTGTTTCTGTTGTTTCCTTTGATAACCCTTACTTCAGAATGACATTTTTTCTCACTATACCCACTGGTCAGCAGTAACAAATTTATAGAAGTACAGGAAACTCTGTATCTGGCACTTTATTAATCGGAATTGTTCTATTATCAGGTATTTTTCAGATCGCTTATTTATTTATTTATTTATTTATTTATCGTGTTAAGAAAGACGAAAAAAAAAATGGCAGTTGGAATCGTAGTTTATTGTTTCTTTATAACATCAAGATGCCAGACTGGGATGGGTTGTATTTTGAAATGTGAAAGCGCAGTGAGTGATTGCATCCCGTAGGCATATTGACACTTGTTCGATTTGCGAAATATCCGTTCTTTCGTCCGCCATCACGGTGAAAAAATTTTCAGCATTTACTTTTTTTACTATTCCACCCTGAATAATGTTTCGGCAAATGTTGATAAGTTAGTTTTGAATTAAAGGACTGGTATATTGCGCGTTTGCTGCGGTAATTTGAGATGCTTTGCAAGCACAGAATCCCCGAAAGAAACTCGGAACCTCAGAAGTGCACGAAAATCACCATCGTTGCTATGATAGCAACTATTAGACTTCCAATTCAACGTCAAAGTGCCGTGGTATGGTGGCTTCACCTATCGTTATCGGAGTTTTTAAAATCCACTTCCTGACGGAGATTTCTAATTTTTGTTATAATTTTCATTTTTCAGACTGTACTTGCTTTCATCCTTTGCAAATGTGTAATCTTGTTTTCATGTGATCTCTGTCTCATTTGTTCAGTTTCTTTTTTCTGTTAATACTGAGTAAGTTCATGTGTGGTTACTCGCCAATACTAATACTAATATACTAAAAACTAAAGAGTTTATTTTTTGTTAAGTGATTAAGTGATTAGATAGATAAACAGATAGATTTTTGCTGTGGAATAGTTTTTTTTTTTAAACCCGAAACAAAAGTCTACTTACAGCCCTGTTAGGTAGCTTACTAGATTACATTTTTGCTGTGGAATGCATTTTTAATCCCCCCCGAAACCAAAGTCTAGTTACGGCCCTGTTTCACATGATGTAATTTCTTTCTTTTGCACTTTCTTTAGGTAACTAAATATTCATGTGGCAAAAGAGGAACACAGCTCTAACATGTGCAAAATGTTACAAGATCAAAAAATAGCTGGGAGTCTTATGATCTTAATTAATTGCCGTAAAGCACCAGGAGTGAATGATAAGATTACGTACAAGGTAACCGTACATAACTGTATGCATCACATTAAGTATCGACTATTTTAAAAGTTATTATTCGTAATTTATAGTATCCATTTTATTCATAATATCCTTATGATTTCTGCATCGTATTCAGAATGCTCTTAAAGGTGTCACCTTAAGAACTTTGTAAACGATCATATCACCTGAACGTTTCGTAGATAAAGTAACTTTCCGAGAAACATCTGAAGAAACAATAAACGATTCTAGTGAAAATGGTCTCTCCTAAGTAGAACGCTATCTGAGGACTTTATCTTATCAGCTGATATGACAATGGGTGCGGCGAAATGGGTTGATACACTTTCCAAAAGACAAACGTGTTCATGTGACTTAACCATTTAGCGCTGAGAAGTCTTGAAAAGAAGGTAAGTAAATGATTTCGACCAAATTTTGAAATGGTCATTAACCCTTAACACATTTGTAACTCCAGCTTATTATAAGTCTCTGTAATTTCTAGAACATTCGAGCTTCCTTTTGTGGGGGGGGAGTCAAGAACCTCCATGAGGAACTGTAGGCACTATAAGAAGTCGCCCGTTCCTAATTTCGAGGCACTGGTTACAGGGAGGGAATGTGAGTCCAGCGCCGTAAGATAAACGCTCCACCTATGCCTCATCGCAGATTCGAGCCCAGGCGCACCTCGAACGACTGGCCTGAAAGCTACGCCTCTGACCACTTGGGCGCCAGGATGATGATCATCCTCTTCTTTTGTCTTAGTGCACTTCCGTAGTGAGAAATGTTGATTATAATTAAGACATCGCATCACTTTTTCTGTTTTCGTCCAACAACAGATGACCCACTCCAGCAGGTATGGAGGGGGGGCAACAAGTTGTTTGTTGGATATCATCATCATCATTGTCAACCATTATCAATCCACTGCTGGACGAAGGTCTCCCCAAGTTTCCTCCACAACGGTCTGTCTTGTGCCAGTCTCCTCCATGTCACCCCTGCATACTTTCGAATTTCATCCACCCATCTCCCATGTGGTCTTCTTCTGGGTCTTTTCCTGTCCCTGGGAATCCAATCTGAAATTTCGGCTGTCCATCGATGATCTGTCCTTCTGGCAGTTATAACGAAGTAAATTTCTCCGTCATTTTTGGTCTACGCCGGGATTCGAACCCTGGTCCCCTCATTCCGGAATAAGTTGCTCTACCAATTGAGCTCCCGCGGACTTTTATTCTTATTCCTATCTGCCTTTATGTCGTGTGCGTCCTTCTGGCAGGTACGTCACATCTCCTGGTACGTTACATCATCTCCCCCTTATTATTATTTTTTTATTTTTTTTTCGAAGTGCTGGAGAAGGGATTCTCTTATTTTTCCTATCTCGCGGTGTGGAAATAACATCACACCATTACGAGATTTTGAACGGTCGGGTCATCCGGATAGTTTGGGCGCCATTATAACGAAGTAAATTTCTCCGTCATTTCTGTCCACGCCAGGATTCGAACCCGGGTCCCCTCATTCCGGAATAAGTTGCTCCACCAATTGAGCTACGCGGACGTTTTATTCTGATTCCTATCTGCCTTTATGTCGTGTGCGTCCTGCTGGCAGGTATGTCACATCTCCCCCCCCCCCCCACCCGAAAGAGGGCCGGGGGCATGGCCCACGGGTCAGCCGTGACCATGAATCGTTGCAGGCAGCCATCCACTGTAGAACGTGCACTTGAGAACTCCCAGTCAATCTGCTGTGTGGAATGCAACATCACACACATTTATTTTTCGAAGCGCTGGAGGAGGGATTCTCTGATTTTTCCTATCTCGCGGTGTGGAAATAACAACACACCATTACGAGATTTTGAACGGTCGGGTCATCCGGATAGTTCGGGCGCCATTATAACGAAGTAAATTTCTCCGTCATTTTTGGTCTACGCCGGGATTCGAACCCGGGTCCCCTCATTCCGGAAAAAGTTGCTCTACCAATTGAGCTACGCGGACGTTTTATTCTGATTCCTATCTGCCTTTATGTCGTGTGCGTCCTTCGGGCAGGTACGTCACATCTCCTGGTACGTTACAGGTGGATTGGCCCACCGGGACACTAGGATATTTCCCGGTGGACTGCTCGAAAAATGGCCCATTTTCTCGTATCCTCTTTGCTTGCATTGTTTGGAAACAACTAGTAATTATTTACAATCGTTAACGCCGACTTTTATTCTGATTCCTATCTGCCTTTATGTCGTGTGCGTCCTTCTGGCAGGTACGTCACATCTCCTGGTACGTTACACAGTATGTCCAGCCCATTGCCATTTCAGGGATTTAACTCTGATCATGATGTCTTCCACTCTTGTCATTTTTCGGATCCACGAGTTCCTCTTCTTATCTCTCCTGGTTACACCAAGTATGCACCTCTCCATGCTTCTTTGAGTTGTCTGCAGCCTTTGTATGTCTCTTTTAGTTAAGGTCCACGTCTCTGCCCCATACCTAAGCACTGGAAGGATGCATTGATCAAACACTTTTCTTTTAAGACATAATGGCATATTGCTCTTGAAAATTATGCTGTTTCTTCCAAAAGCTCTCCAGGCAAGTTTTGTACGCCGATTAATTTCTTCATCAATGTGACCCTCACTTGATATCTGCTGTCCAAGATAAACGTAAGTGTCTGTTATCTCCAGCTTTTCTCCATCAATCGATAAATCTTCATTTCTTGTAAAAGCATTGAACATCACTTTTGTCTTCTGAAAGTTCATTTTTAATCCCACTTCTTTACTCTTGTCAGCAAGTTCCTGGATCATACTCTGCAGCTCTGATGGGGTAGTTGCAAAAATGACTACGTCATCAGCAAAACGAAGGTGGGTTAGATAATCTCCATTAATCTTTATCCCCTTGTTTTCCCAGCTCAGCGACTGAAAAACACCCTCCAATTCGGCATTAAAGAGCTTCGGAGATATGGTGTCACCTTGTCTCACTCCCTTTCCAATTTTTACGTGTGTTGTATTTTCAAACAGCCGAATCTTTGCACTTGCATTTTCATAGATGTTATTAATAATATTAATGTATGCATCTTCAATACCGCAGGTTTTCAGAGCCATTGTAACTGCTGATGGTTTCACCGAATCAAAGGCTTTTTCATAATCGATAAAAGCCATGCACAATGGAAGTTCATATGTACATATATACACTATATTGACAAAAGTCACCGGACACCTAGCAGAGAAACACAACATAGCATTTATTGACATACAATAGTACGGTGTCGGTCCACCTTTGGCCTTAATGCATGCACTGGCCCTTCGAGACTTGCTTTCGACAAGGTTTTGGAACACAGCGATAGGCATGCGCTTCCATTCAGTACATAATGCTGCAGCTAACTGTTGCTTAGTAGTAGGCCTTGGTTCCACACTTCTTATGCGGCGCTCTAATTCATCCCATAGGTGCTCTATGGGATTAAGATCAGGGCTCTGTGTTGGCCAGTCCACACACGATACGGAATTATCATCAAACCACGCCGTAACAGTCTTTGTTTTATGGCTCGGTGCATTATTCTGCTGGTACCAACAAGGCTCGGTTCCATAGTACTGCCACAGAGTTCGTAGGGCATAATTGTCCAGAATATCGAGGTAGACGTGCTGGTAAACAGGTTTGTTCACGATAACCAATGGGCCGGGGACCATACCACGAAAAACACCGCCACACGAGTACACTGCCAGCTCCAAACTTGACCGTAGGAACAGTACACTGTGGTAAATAGCGTTCCCCCAGCTGCCGCCATACCCACACACGGCCATCAGACTGATGGATCGTGTATCTAGATTCATCAGTCCATAGGAACCGTTTCCATTGATATACGGTTCACGATAAATGTTCTTTACACCATGCTAAACGACGAGTAGCATTCCGAGCGGAGATGAAAGGTTTGTGAGCAGCCGCACGACCACGGTAACCCATAGAATGAAGTTCTTTGCGAATGGTACGTGTAAATACCGAGGTTCCAGCATTTTTACTCACCTGTACACTGAGGTCTTGTGCAGTAGTACTCCGTAGATTAGCTGTAACGACTCTCCTGAGGCTTCGACGTCCTCTACCACCGACGTTCTTTGGTCTGCCGGTACGTTTTGCTGCTTCAGGCACGCCATGTGTCTTCCATTTATTCAGTACATCCAAAACAGTTGACTTGGGTATGTTTAGACGCCTCTCGGTTTCTCTTATGGACAACCCACTAATATAACACCCAACAATATTTCCTTTCCCAAAGTCAGTTCTCTCCCGCCGCGATATTTTCACTCAACCTCACAGTACGATATGATCGCGGTCAGCTGCAGGCTTGTTTTTATACCGTTTGCAGCTGTACCGCGCATCTTAACAACGCAGCGGATCCGTTCATTTGCTTTTGAAGGGGTGTCTGGTGACTTTTGTCAATATAGTGTAGTTGAGATTTCTCCTCCTCCCCTTTTTCATATTTTTTGTTTCACTTTATCGTTTTTACTTTTGGGTATGGAGAGAATATTCGCTAGTGAAGTAAATTAACAAAAGGAACAGAAAAACAAAGCAAAACTTTCTTTGATCTGTATTCATGGAAAAAAGATAGTTTGCAGTTCAACACGGAGTCCCTCCCCTCCAGATGACTCTTCATCCCCCCTGGTTCTGTGACATAGTTGGGGTTAGGGTCATGGCTGAACCTCATTAATAATCTCTAGCCAAACAATAGCTGCTAATGAACTGCCTTCCCCCATTATTTTAGAGGAAAACAATGTACAAGGTGATTCATAAGTCTGGAACCACCCAAATATTTTCTAGACATTTAACAGCACATGAAAGTAACCCTGTGTAATATACATTGGACCAAGTGTTGCACTTCTGACACATGTTACCCCACCCATCCGCCATCTTGGAATCCGCTATATTGGATTCAACTTTAATTTTTCAAATGGCAATAGGGCCATGTGACTACTCAAAGGAATGTGAAATGTTGTTCTCAGAAAAACAGTGGTACCATTACTTTTTACGTATCTTTGTTAGTTTTCAAGTTATTGCATGTTACATGTTCACTTGAGGTACGCACCGAACCACAAAACATTATGTCCTTGTCCAGCTACACACACGGACAAACCTCACAACAGATGTTCAATATGCTGTCCTTGTCCAGCTACACACACGGACAAACCTCACAACAGGTGTTCAATATGCTGTCCTTGTCCAGCTACACACACGGACAAACCCTCACAACAGGTGTTCAATATGCTGTCCTTGTCCAGCTACACACACGGACAAACCTCACAACAGGTGTTCAATATGCTGTTCTTGTCCAGCTACACACACGGACAAACCTCACAACAGGTGTTCAATATGCTGTCCTTGTCCAGCTACACACACGGACAAACCTCACAACAGGTGTTCAATATGCTGTCCTTGTCCAGCTACACACACGGACAAACCTCACAACAGGTGTTCAATATGCTGTCCTTGTCCAGCTACACACACGGACAAACCTCACAACAGGTGTTCAATATGCTGTCCTTGTCCAGCTACACACACGGACAAACCTCACAACAGGTGTTCAATATGCTGTCCTTGTCCAGCTACACACACGGACAAACCTCACAACAGGTGTTCAATATGCTGTCCTTGTCCAGCTACACACACGGACAAACCTCACAACAGGTGTTCAATATGCTGTCCTTGTCCAGCTACACACACGGACAAACCTCACAACAGGTGTTCAATATGCTGTCCTTGTCCAGCTACACACACGGACAAACCTCACAACAGGTGTTCAATATGCTGTCCTTGTCCAGCTACACACACGGACAAACCTCACAACAGGTGTTCAATATGCTGTCCTTGTCCAGCTACACACACGGACAAACCTCACAACAGGTGTTCAATATGCTGTCCTTGTCCAGCTACACACACGGACAAACCTCACAACAGGTGTTCAATATGCTGTCCTTGTCCAGCTACACACACGTGCAAACGTCGGTCCCATTCCATACGAGCACGGTTCAGCATGTCTGGTGTAATGCTGTCGCACGCATCAGTAATGGTCTAAGCGCTGGCTTATGACCATTCGCCCGAGAAGGGTTCGAATCCCGGTGAGGCATGGATGTTGTGTTTGTCTTACGGCACTGGTTCTCTCCCTTCCCTGGAGCCAGTGACCCTAAATTAGGGACGGGCGACTGCTTATAGCCCATTGAGTTGCTCACGGTGGTCGTTAAACCTCCAATCAAAAAAAAAAAAAAAAAAAAAAAGATCTCTGACGTTGGGCGCATATACCACACACTTCACATACCCCCACAGAAAGAAGTCCACATAAATCGGAGGATCGTACTGGCCACTCGACAGGCCCATGCCTCCCAATCCAACAATTAGGGAATTGCTCATCCAGTTAGAGAATGACAATTCGAAGGACAGAAAAGTCGCTTTCTTCCGAACAGGCTCACAGTCAGCATGGTGAAATTTCTGCCCTGGTAAGAGGTGAGGGCGTCTGACTAATTAACTGAGTTGGGGCCCGGGTTAGATTTCCAGATGGGACATGGGGACTGTGTTTGTCCAAGGGTGCTGGTTCTTTCCCGTCCCTTGAACAAAGGGCGTTAAATTATGGAAAAGCGAATCTTTATGACCTTAGATGCTCGTGGGAGTCGATAAACACCGAAACAGAAAAGAAAAATGAGCAAGTCTCCGAATTCTTGGAAATATTCCTGTTGAAAACGACAGTTAAAATATATGGCATAAAACAGGTGCTAGTTCCGGTTCACAAGATTTCGGAATAATGCAAAGGCATAGCTGAAAACAGCAGGGCTCTCTGCGAAAAACTATTTAAGTACCGTCCCCCCCAAAAAAATTGGTTTTGCGCGTTTTCGATTATTTTAAATGGATCGTGATAACTTTTATTTACACATAGGTAATGCGTTTTAGAGACGCTGGTTTCTGGTTAGTCGCTCGAGCTGTTCTTGGGCGAGGAACAGGCCGGTCCCCGAGTGGCTCCAAATTGGGGACGGGCGACCATTCTTAGACCTAAGAGTTGCTCATGGTGGTGGTTAAATCGCGAAAATAAAAGGAATTACAGCCATCATTCTACTTCCACCGTTGTCTCTTAGCAGTGGATAGTGAACATGCATCTTATCACTATGTGATGCTGTCATTAGTAAAGGCAGTTTATGGTGATAATGAAAGTGTTAATAGAAAGATGTTTTTGGTTTTCGGCTTTTTATAGTTCTAGGGTCAGATTCGACCACGAAACTCCGCGAACTAGGCAAATCACGATACTAGGGTGCAAGATACTTGAGGATGAATTCCCTAATCAACAGTTGGACATGGTTGAGTGGTAATACTACATATAGAAATTTCTAATTTTCACTCTTGTCGTCGTTATCTTTTGTTATCCATCCATACTTTTTAGGAAAGTATGAGCCATGAGGTAGCATCAACAGAGTGGAAACTACTGTAGGATCTCATTGAAACTACTCTACACTCTAGGCTCGTAGAAAGTGGTGCCCCCATGGAGCTGGAACCGAAGTTCAGGGTGATGTGGACCAACCGACACCGACACCTCCCCTTCTAACGGACACGCGAGCACCGTGACTGGATTTCGAAAAACTGGAAAAGAGTTGCATGGACCGATGAGTCCAGGTTCCTCCTCCAACACGCTGATATACTGTTCCGTATTCGACGCCGAACGAGTGAACAGCTGCACAGAAACACGATGGTATGAGGATGTTCTCATGGGCATCAGTCATTACCTTTGAACACGCCCTCAGCTCCAGAATCTACTTAGCCGTTGTTTCGGACCATTTACCCTATATGCTGACCTTATAACCAGATGACATTGGACTCTTTCAGAGATACAGCGCCCCATGACACAACGCTCGCATTGTGCGGGAATAGTTCGAGGTTCATGTTCAATGAATTTATCCCTGATTGCCAGATTCTCCGCGGAACATTTGTGGGATGTAGTGGAATTCAGCATTCACTGGTCAACGCCAGTGCTTCGCTTCATCGTCGAACTCTGAAACATCATTCTGTGCATCTGGTACAGAATAACTGAGGACACCTTACGTTCTAGTGGAGTCGATGCCACCACTAGTCCAAGAGGTTATCGCTGCAAAAGGCCGTCTAACAGACTATTAGGTACGTGGTCAGAATGGTGTAGGTCATGAGTGTAATTTAAGCCCACCCAGACATTTCCTTATACATTGCTCGACATAGAAAGTGACATACCAAGCAGTATTTGTCGAAGCGTAATGCAAATTACTGGGTAGGTATTGACAGTTGGGTTATATAAATGATCGCAGCTGCGAGCCAATCACGTGGCATGTGATTGTGATAAAAGGGCAAAACAGCTCGAGGTAGCTAAGTTTGGTCGTCCGCACCTGCGCGTATGGACTACTGAATCGGGGTGATCTTGGTGACGAAAGCACGTGTAGGGAGTGAGAATGCCTCGGCTACGTCATCGGGAATCCTACCATAACCCGGACACCTTTACAATAGAGCTACTTGCGCCTGGTTGTTTCTTGCGTCGTATCGCGGTGCAAAAACTATCAGCCAAATGCGGCAACAGTAGTTGGAAGAAGGTAACACGCTTTGCCGTAGTAGGACTGGTGCACGTTGACGTTCGCCCAAACGCCTCTGCCGTTACATCCGACGGAAGCCGTAGCAGCCCCGGAACCCCCAGTGGACGACATGCGACGAGGTGTGCAGGCACATATGGACACTCCCGTATTGACACCGACTGTGAAACGCAGATTGGCTGAAAAAGGTTTGCGCTGTGGCCAACCATCGCGACGACTGCGATTCACCGCAACACATCGTCGGTAAAGTTTGCAATGGTGCCGTACCAGACATGCGTGACAGTACAAATAGAATCATGTCGTATTCAACGACGAGTCTCGCTACTGTTTCAGCGCCGACTGAGAGTCTGTAGACGACGCGGTCACCGGGCTAATCTTGCTGCCATCCTTAAGCATTATACGGCTCCTCAGCGTAGTATCATGGTTTCGGCTGCTATCAATTTCAACAACCGATTACCGCTCGTACGCGTAGTTGGCACAATGACAACACGACGATACATCGATGAGGTACTGCGTCCCGTTTCGCTGCCGTATCTCCGTGGTGTCCCTGATGCCTAGTTTCAACAAGATAAGGCCCGCCCGTACACTGCCAACATCAACGGACAGTGCCTACAAGGCGTCCAGGTGCTGCCGTGGCCAGCACGATCCCCAGATTTTTTCCCAATAGAGAACGTCTGGGATATCATTGGAAGATGACTTAACTCCTCTCGTAATGTCAACGAACTGCGGACGGAGATCAGTGACACTTAAGAACACCATCCGGGAACTTTTCCACTCAATGCCTTGCCGTGTTGCCAAAGGAATAGCACACAGCAGGCGGTCATACGATCACCGACTCAGACCACTTTACACTGAAGAGCAATTGAATTAGAGACACCTGTCTAGTAACGTGTAACACCACCTTTCGGCCTGATGACGGCGGCGATTCGTCTCGGCATGGACTCGACAAGACACCGGAAGCGTTGGGAAGCCATACGGATCCACGACCCCTAAACAAGCTCCTACAGATCACGACGAATATTTGATGGAGGAGGGGGTCAGAGCCTCGAACATCTCTCTCGATGGCATCCCAGATGTGGTCGATGGGACTGAGGTCAGGTGACCTAGCTGGCCAAGGAAGCGAGGTCACGTCGGTGGAGTGTTCATCCAACCATTCGGATACAATTCGGGAGCGATGGCACGGTGCATTGTCTTGTTGCAGGATGAGGTCCCCAGTGGGATGTTGAAGACGCACAAACGGGAGCAAATGGTCGTCCAGGATATCCCGGTAGCGCTGACCTGTGAGGGACGATGTCACACGTACCAGGGGTCCCATTTCAGTCCACGTGAACAGTCCCCAGACGAGAAATGCCACCCCCACCAGCTTGAAGAGTACCCTGCTGGCAAGAAGGATCCATCGCTTCATGTGGTTTGCGCAGTACTCGTATCCTGCCATCCGCATGTACCAACGTGAATCTCGACTCATCAGTCCAGGCAACATTTTCCCACATGTCTAGGTTCCAGTGGCGATGTTCCCGCGCCCATGCTAATCTTTGGACCCTGTGATGTCCGGTCAGCAGCGATACTCTCGTGGGACGATGGGTTCTGTACCCCGTAGCGAGGAGATGGTTCTGGATGGTGTGGCTGCTTACACGTTTTTGTGCACCAGCGGTAAATTGCCGAGTGATTTCTTGCACTGTGGCCCGTCTATCCGCTGTTACAATGCGAGCTAGCCGACGATGACCCCGCTCATCCACACGCTGTTGTCCACGGTAGTTGCCCCTTGCAGGTATGGTTTTACCGGATTCGATGTACTCACGGTGCACCCGTGACGCAGTGGCTCGTGAAAATCCCAGTGCCTGCACGACTTCCGAGATGGAGTGACCCATTCGTCGGGCCCCGACAATTTGCCCACGATCAAATGCGCTTAGATCCTTCGTCTTACCCATACTGCGTCCGACTCTTACTGATTCCCGTCGCATCACTCCTTCTATTGTCGGATCGCTGCATACGTCATCTTGTTTTCGTTTACAGGGCCGCCCACAGCGCCACATTTGCATAACGCCAGCTGTCTCTAATTCAATTGCTCTTCAGTGTATATTGTTTTCTCGCCCATCGCATTCATATAATCCCTCAGAAATTAAATCATTTCTTTTCCACGTATACGTGTCTGCCAAGTTTCGTCTCATTTCGTTGATTTCTTCGTAGTGTGGCATTTTCTATGTCGAGCAGTGTGTTTCGCTTTAGCGTGAGTAATGATTCTGATAAGCAACTTGAATAGTCACAAGTTGTTGAACTCCTAATCTGCCAGGCGCATCCTAAGCTTTTTCTTATTTATTCTTTCATAGAAATAACAAGTTCCTAGCTTTCAGAAAAACTCCTCCTCTATATCCTTTTCCGTTATTTTCAATTTAAACATGTAGGTAGCAAACACATTAATAAATTGCTTTGTAGGTGACACCGACCTACCACATAGAACGAAGCACATCCTGAATATCATGAAAAAATTAAATACGAAACCTAGTTATTTATATCTGTCGCGTTTAATCTATATTTTTGCGAATTTTTATCATTCCTTTTTTGTATTTATCGGCTAACTGATAAGGACATTTTAAGATTATCAGCATCCGTCCGAAACTTAATATGTTGATAATTTGTTATCCACGGCTGTCATATATTGATGTGGTGTAAATATCCTGCAACATCGATTTAGAGATCGCTGATATTCAGCACTGATTCGTGTAAACTTGACTCAGAATGAAACTGCAACAGCATTGATAATTATGATCGCATCATACGTCGCTACCACCGAACTCTTACACAAATTACGTTCTTTGTTGCTAAACAATGTGGTCGATTCGTTATGTTTTCTTTCGTAAGTAAAACTACTTTTGTGGTACTTAATTTAACCATATTTTTTTTTTTTTTTTTTGCACTCTCATGGGTAGGGGCGCCAGAACCGGGGCGAGGCTTGTAACTTTATGCCCCTAATATATGCATTCTGATCCCAAAATTTCCAAAAAAAGAAGGAATGCATCCCAATTTCTTCTTTAAAATGTCTAGCTAAACTTGGAATCTATTAAATTCCCCGACGGGTGCCTCCGAGGAATTTTTACTCTCCGGCGCCCCTACTCATACGAATCTTTTATAAATGTAATCGTTGGCATAAATATGCCTTATTTTCACTGTTTCCATGTAGCTACTCCTTAAGAAAACTTGAAAATTATATTGCCCTGGAGCGGAGATCCAACCCGCATCTCCCGATTTCTGTTCCAGCATGCTATCCGTTACACCACCCAGGACAAGAAATCTCCAAGCATCTGAGGTTAAGCAGATGTAGCTTAGAAATCTGAGAACTGTTTAGATTTGCGCTAGTCGAAGCAAGTATGTGCTCCCTCGTTACGACCTATTTGTGCCAACGATTACATTTGTATTGCCTATAACGAAGTAAATTTCTCCGTCATTTCTGTCCACGCCGGGGCTCGAACCCGGATCCCCTCATTCCGGAATAAGTCACTCTACCAATTGAGCTACGCGGACGTTTTATTCTGATTCCTATCTGCCTTTATGTCGTGTGCGTCCTTCTGGCAGGTACGTCACATCTCCTGGTACGTTACATCATCTCCCCCTTATTTTTTTTTTTTTTCGTCGAAGTGCTGGAGAAGGGATACTCTTATTTTTCCTATCTCGCGGTGTGGAAATAACATCACACCAATGCGAGATTTTGAACGGTCGGGTCATCCGGAAAGTTCGGGCGCCATTATAACGAAGTAAATTTCTCCGTCATTTCTGTCCACGCCGGGGCTCGAACCCGGATCCCCTCATTCCGGAATAAGTCACTCTACCAATTGAGCTACGCGGACGTTTTATTCTAATTCCTATCTGCCTTTATGTCGCGTGCGTCCTTCTGGCAGGTACGTCACATCTCCTGGTACGTTACATGCCTTCCATATGTATTGGGTTGATACATAAGTTCATACCGTTCTATTTCACTAGGGTTTCCTAGGTTAGTATAGGTGACGGTGCAGATGGCCAGTTGTATATCAACATGTAGCCAGTAATATCGTGTATCTAAATCATATTGGGTTGTGAGATTGTGGCTAATGGTCATTTCCGACATCTCCTCCTCTACGAGTTTAACAAGGGATCGATCCACAACCGCCGAGGTCACTCGACAAATTTGTTCTGTGTATGGGGAGGACAGCCCGCAAATGGTTTGAGCGGTTCCGAGGTGTCAATTTTGACCTCAACGACTTTCCACGTTCAGGTCGTCCATCTCACTTTGATGAGAATCGTTTGAACCATCTCATCCACTTGGATCCGTGTCAAACCACACGCGAATTGGCCACCGAGATGCACTGTGATCAGGCCACAGTGGTGCGACACCTGGAACGTATGGGAAAGGTCCAGAAACTGGGGTCTTGGGTGCGTCACACTCTCACCGAGGGCAACAAGAATCAGTGTGTCGCCATATGTGGTTCCTTACTCGGCCGTTATCGCGAATGTTCTCAGCAACACAAACCCTTTCTGCCATGTATTGTTACTGGATATGAACAGTGGTGCCTGTACGTGAATTTAAGGCATACAAGGGAATGGTTAAGCCTAAACAAGACGCCCACACCACGTCCAAAAAATCTTCATCCTGCGAAGATTATGTTGTGTGTCTGGTAGGACATGGCATGCATTATTCACTGGGAAATGCTGTCGAAGAATCGCACCATTAACGCTACACTCTATTGTGAGCAACTCCACCGTGTGGAGGAAGCAATTCAGCATAAATGGCCACACCGGCGTCATAGTGTCCTTCTCTAACATGATAACGCACGCCCTCACAGTGCAAACATGACCGAAATGGCCATTCAGGACATGAAATGAGTAATCCTTCCACATACGGCCTATTCCCCAGATGTCGCCCCTTCAGACTATCACCTGTTCCGATCTCTGTCGAATGCATTCCGTGGCTGAACGTTCAACAATGATGTTGATCTCCAGAATTTCCTTGATGATTTCTTCGCAGCAAACCTTGCACGTTTTTTCAAGAATGGCATTGTAGACCTATCCAGACATTGGGACACCACCGTCAACAACGGGAGGGAGGGTGCATAGTTGATTGATTCCGTTTTCCCTTCTGATGTAATACATTCCTGTAGTGGGGTGATAAAAAACGGCATGAACTTATGCATCAACGCAATATTTGTGTAGAATTATTTCTTCAGAGAAATTCGTTTCCCACTTTTGTATGATGTTCTCTGAAGCACTGGAACTTGAGACCTAAATCCGACCCCGGATGTGAGAAAAGGTCGTGTTTACGCTACGAGGGAGCACATACTTGCTTCGAATAGCGCAAATCTAAACAGTTCTCAGATTTCTAAGCTACATCTGCTTAGCTTCAGTTGCTTGGAACTCCCTTGTCCTGGGTGGTGTAACGGAGAGCATGCTCAAACGGAAATCGAGAGATGCGGTTGAATTTCTGCTCCAGGGCAATGTAATTTTCAGTGAAAATGCGGCATATTTGTGCCAACGATTACATTTACATTGCCTTTCACGTATTTGTGAAGAATGATTTCTTCAGGAAAATTCGTTTCCTATTTATGTACGAAAATATTTTATGATAGCTGCTTGCACTCATTTTTCGCAACTAACTCGTGGGCAGGAAATTACGTCGAATTCTTACACTATTTTAGTACCTTACCAGCTGCTCATGTTTATATTTATAATCATTTAACATTTTCTGTTTTGTTTTGTTTGTATTCTGAAGAGAGTACCTAACCTTGGTGAAGCTTTATTTCTCCAGAAGAGTACCTAACCTTTGGTGGTTTTTCACCTTGTAATGATGTTAAAAGAAAGAAACCAAAGTATCTCATTTGTAGCGACACTTACGAATAAAGCGCTCCAGAAAATTGACTCTTCGACTTTCCTAGAAGCATCCAGATTACAGAAAAGAAGGCGCTGGTACGTTCAAGCGGATCCAAAATCAAAATTTTAAATAGTGCTTGTTTTATAATGGTCAGTTTTCTATAAAACTTTAGTATCTGATGTTTCGTGCGCGCAGAGTAAGTTGTAAGACGTGTGAGAGGACCTAGAGTGGTATAGGAGATGAATTTAGTACCACTTTCAGCAGATACTAACAAAAAAGTCCATTTAGGAAATACTGTATCTGTCGATTTAGTAACTATTCTTTTTGGGGGAAACTGGAAGTCGTGTAAATTTTTTCTCTACAAACTTGTGAACAAATGAGCATCGCAAACAAGTCATCTAACAAATTTTCTGAATTAATGAAGTCATGGCAACTGTAGTGAGTGATAACGATTACTTAAATTGGAGTAGAACGACGGAGATCACTAGGGAATTTTTTACAACTATTTGACAAGTTTTTTTTTCTGGCCTAACTGGCATACATCGCAGTGTTATCTCACTAGCAATACTCTGTGGAAAAGGAAATAGGAAGGTGTAGAAATCAAGAGAAGAAAAGGAGCCACAATTAATGACCAGAACGGTTGGTCATTACCACACAAGTGGCAACACCTAATCCTGTGAGCAAGGTTCGATGTTGGGGTGAAATACAACCCGAAAACTTGACAAATATTGTAGAAAAATTTCCAAGTAATCCCATTAACGTTTTTTTTTTCTTTCAGAAAATTGTCTGAACGAACAATTCGAGATGTGGTTTGATATTTTGAGTTACGAATGCATGAAATGCCTCCCCGGTATTCGAGTGGTAAGAAGTGTTGGCTTCTAACCGTTCGTCCGAGACGGGTCCGAGTTCGAATCCCAGATGAGGCATGGATGGTGTGCTTGTCTTAAGGTACTCTCCGTTTCCCTTACCTGGAATCAGTGGCCCCAAATAAGAGACGGGCAATTGCTTGCAGCCCATTAAGTTGCTCACGGTGGTAGTTAAAACATAAAAAATGATAGAATCGAGCGACAAAAACTGAAAGAGTGAAACCAAAATATCTTATACTCTGTGGAGAAAGAATAGGAAGGGGTAGAAATCAAGAGAAGAAAGGATGGCGGCGCTGCGATTCCCACAAATATCAAGGGATTGATTTCAAACATCCAAAAACAAACTCATCATTTTAAAGTCGTTCATAGTCTACTTTACCTTGAATCGCTTACGGCCAACAGTTTCCCAGATTAACTCACATCAATTTTGTGCGAACTCATCGTAATTGGCAAAGAAATCAAACAAAGAGGCTTCATTTGTCCTTTAGTATCTTTTTGCGTAGCGATGAAGCCGAACTTCGTAATCAAGGTGGGAAATTAGCGGGCGCATGGCGTAAAATGCGACCGTAATTTTTCGTTCTGCGACAAGTATTTTGAGCACAGGCGCAAATTCGCGACTGCAACAAATTTAGGTTAATTTTCTGTTTTGTTCTTTTAGAAATTATTTTGATATTGTGTTTTCCTTGGTGAAGTTAAAAGAAATATATTACAAAACTAAAACAACTGCGTGAAAAGTTACGAAATGGCGTTAAAAAAAAACAACAGTCAACAGAGTTATCAAAACTCAAAGATCTGCTGGGATCTTAAGGACTCCAGAGACCACAGGAAGGTTAATGCTCTGCGACACATATGCGTAGAAAGGTGTCTGAAAAAACTTATATAACTTTTGGTAATAATAGCTTAGTCGTAATTTTTGTCGTACGGACTAAGTATGTTAATTTCTGTGACTCGTGTAGTGTAGCTGATGAAATCTCACTAAAGTGCTGAAGATTTTCGGCTCCTTTTCATTCTTTTCTTTCTTAACTGACAAATCTGTGGAATTTGAGAAACATATGAATTCATGCATGCAGTTTATTTTAAGTAAAGAAGCTGAATACGGTAGACCTCAATTCCCAAATTATGAAAATACACCAAATTTCAATTTAGTTTAGGTTTTCATGTTGTTTATTATATACATCTGATGGAGGAAATAAAGCGCATTTTACTGGTAAAATAAGAGTTTTAAATTGAAGTTTACGGTGAGTTTTGATAAAACGTGGTTCAAAAAATCTACAAAAATTATCTCCTACCCCATGCATAAAATTTCTCATTCACATAGGTCACATTCCACACGTATAAGAAGATTCACCAAATACCCCATATTTAATTATTTAATTCACAATTTCTTTTAAATGCATGTGAGCATATCTACTACATGCTTTTCACTCGAAAAACAGATAGTAAGATTTGCGCTTAGAATTTTAGCCACAGGCGCGCTTTTGCACATGCCAAGTTTTTCTAATTCCCCACCCTGATCGTAATGTTTTTTAACCACGTGGATATGCTGGCTTTCCGCTGAAAAGTTTTATCTAGAATTTTATAAAATTGTTTCAAGATAATATTTGGTTTCCCAAACTGACAAATATGACAGACGAGACCATTGCACTGAGTTAAACCAAGGCCATAGCATTAGAGAAACGACTTCCCTCTTTTAGTGACGTCACGCCGAAACCAAGGCTTCCGATTGGTTTTCAACGCTGTCGTATGTGACGTCAAACACAACACTGATGTATCAGTTCGTGTAACATGAAAGTGACGTCATAAAAGGAGGGAACTCATCTTTCTAATGTCATGGCCTTATGTTTTCTAGACGACCTAGGTTAAACTAGGTTCGTACGCCTCCACAAATTTTAGCAGGACTCCTTAAACAGACTTTTTCTCCTTATCTCCCCTCAGACTCATGGGAAACTCCTTAAATTTAATTTTGACGACTGGAAATTATTATACTTTGTACTTTTTCGAAGTTTGTCTTCCATTACTCATATAGCCAGCGAAGATGAACTTTCTTTACCTTTTTTTTTTTTTTTTCCCCCGAAATTCGCGATTTTCCTTCGTCTGCTGTTTTAAGCTCACCTATCCGAGCTGGCATGCAGTGCGTTCCCTCCTCATAGAAATGAATGGGGGAAGCGAAGTTCTGAATGAAGAAATAGTTCCTTCCAAACATATGAAAGGCATATACGTATCTTTATCGGAATATAGGTGCCGTATACTTGTACTGAGTTCCCTGTAGCCATCCTTCAGGAAACTTGAAATTAACATCCCCTGGAACAGGAATCGAACCTCCATCTCCCGATTTACGTTCGAGCATGCTATCTGTTACAACACCGAGAACGACGAAGTTCCAAACGACTGAAGCCAAGCAGATGTTGCATAGGAATCCGAATAACCCTCCGGATGTGCGCTAGTCGAAGCAATTCCCGCTTCATCGTAGTGTCGACGACCCATTGCTACATTGGAAACAGTGAAACTGTACGGCATCTAAATGTCGACAATGATACTGTATGTATGTGCATTTTATATGACAGCCCGTTTTGTTGTCGATTCTCCGTGGTATCCCTGACGTCCAGTTTCAACAAGATAAAGCAGGCCCGCATACTGCAAATATCAGCAGATAAGGTGTCCAGGTACTGCCATGCATGATAAGCGCGATCCCGAGACTTCTCCCCAATAGAGAACGTATGGAACGTTATTGACAGACGACTTAACACCTTTACATGGTCCCATATCAATGTCAATGAATGGTGGACACAGGTCAACGACGCATGTGGTCACCGATACCTCACGATACCATCCGGGGACTTTTCCCCTCGATGCCATGACGTGTTGCCGAATGTTTAGCCCAGCATGGTGGTCATAAAACCTACTGACTCTGGCCACATTATACTGTCTCCTCTCGCCTACCCATTCATGCAAAAGTGATGTGTCGGTACTTCCGTACTCGTTACTTTGTAACGAGTACGGAAGATCGGTACTTTCATATTTCGGTCGTTACTCGTTACTTTTCCTTTCTCGGGACAAGTACCGATTTACAGCAGTCGTTCCTTGGACCTGTTTGGTGGTGAGTCGGTGCATTCGTAACCGTTACAATGTAACGAGTGCAGAACATCGGTACTTCGTTACTCGTTACATTTTCCATCTCGGTACAAGTAACGATTTACAGCAGTCGTTCCTCGGACCTGGTTGCTAGTAATGAGTCGGTACATCCGTAACCATTACAATGTAACGAGTACAGAAGATCGGTACTTTCGTATTTCAATCGTTACTCGTTACAGTCGTTACATTTTCTTTCTCGGGACAAGTACCGATTTACAGCAGTTTTTCCTTGGAGCTGGTTACAGAAAGCGTTACTGTTTCTTTCTCGGGACAAGTACCGACTTAACAGTACCTGTTCCACGGATCTTATTACAGGAAGTCATTTATTTTTATTTTTCGGGAACAAGAACCGGTTTACAGAAGTAGCCCAGAGAATAAAAAACTGTGTCGTTGAAAACCATGATAAAATGCATACGTAGTGTATTTATCTAATCTACATACGTATATAAAAGTAAAAGTTTGTATATTTGTTTGTTTGTACGTTTGTTTGTCCGCTATACAAATCTACAGTTTTCAACGTAGAATCACCAAATTTGGTATACTATCTCATGGTACTCTAACTTAGACCGTAGAAGGGTTTTGGCAGGGATCGGAGCCGGGGGTCAAGGGGCCCCATACAAAATTTTCGTTATTTTAGTTTAAATTTCTACAGTTTTCAATTTAGAAGAACCAAATTTTGGTATACTATCTCATGGTGCTCTGACTTAGACTGTACTTGGTTTTGGGAAGGGGTCAGAGCCCGGGGGTGAGTCCAAAGGGCCCCCATAAAAAGTTTTCGTAAAAAGTTCTACAGTTTTCATTTTACAACCACCAAATTTGGTATAATATCTCATGATACTCTGACTTAGATCGTAGACAGTTTTTGGAAGGGGTCGGAGCCGGGGAACAAGGGGCCCCCATACCAAATTTTCGTAAAAAGTTTTACAGTTTTCAATTTACAACCACCAAATTTGGTATATTATCTCATGATACTCTGATTTAGACTGTGGGCAGTTTTTGGAAGGGGTTAGAGCCGGGGGGGGGGTTAAGAGGCCCCATACAAAACAGTTTTCAATTTAGAACAACCAAATTTGGCACATTATCTCATGGTACTCTGATTTAGACCGTAGACGGTTTGGGGAAGGGGTCGGAGCCCGGGGGTTAAATGGCCCGCATACAAAATTTTCGTAAAAAGTTCTACAGTTTTCAATTTACAACCACCAAATTTGTTATATTATCTCATGATACTCTGACTTAGACCGTAGACAGTTTTTGAAGGGGTCGGAGCCTGGGGTCAAGAGGCCCTCATGCAAAATTTTCAAAAAAAGTTCCATTTTTTAGTTTTACGCTAGCTTTCACCACCAACAGGCTGCTCCATCAGGCAGAAATATAATGTGATGTAAATAGAGAGTTCCAGATATTCAAAATTCAAAATGATAAACAAAAGGATGATCAATGTCAAGTCGCATGTACACGACATGACATACGTACATAGCATTTCAGTGACGCGGGATTTTCAGAAACGCACGCTAGATGTACGGCAGTTCTGTAGATGTCTCTTCGAAGATAAGCATTTCCTTTCCTGTTCCTTTCTTTTTTGTTTCGTAAAAGTAAATTAACTAAATCGATTTTTTTTTTCTTTATATTGGACATTTATTTATTTTTTATTTTTTAGTGTGTGTGTGGGGTGGGGGGCAAAAATAGTACTGCATCATAACATTCTGCGTCGGCAGTGACGGTTAAATTTTTTACATTCGTTTTGTTTTACTTCTTTTTAGGACAAAAATTAGATTAACCCAGAAAACACCGGGTACCCCTGCTAGTTTATTATATATTTTTTTCATCACTATTTTATTTTGTCATAGCTTAATAGCAAAGAGGATGTGAATTTTTTAGATAAATTTTCTGGGCAGAAGAAAGAGAGCGGTTGGAACCAATCGTACTTTAAGTAACTGTCTTGAAACTTGAACCCTTTTTATTTTTTCGTTTGATTTAAGACTACTGGTTCCAGGGAAGGGAAAGATCCAGTACTATGAAACAAACAAAATCCATGCCTCACCGGGATTAGAACCCGGACCAGGCACGTATCCAGGGGAAAGACCTGAAGTCAGCCCCCTCCCTTGTTTAAATATGCATCTTATAAATAGATAGTTTTTCGCAGTAGCACAAACATTACCCTTGAATAATCGCAAAATCAATGCATTTACACATGAGGCTTCGCAAATTATTAAACTGATGTAAATATTTAGGGTTTAATGTAGAGGTCTTATTCTAACCTCCTTGGCCTGCACTTGATTCAGCTACGTTTGGGGACGAAGAAATCGAAACATAATGAACCGGGATGGAAGATTAAATGTAGTTTCATGGGCCAGTTTTTTAACTATTATATGTTATGTTAAAAATCGTGCCTTAACAGTTATTTTTTACTGTGTTTACTGTATCTCACTGTGACTCAGTTATTTTTCAGTGTCCAAGTATATTTTTAGTATCCCTACTCATGCGATATTAGAGAGGAGTTAATAATTTGTGTGAGCAATTAGCGGTGCGTTTCTGGGTACTTGTTCTACATTTTATGACAGAAGACATCGAGGAAGACGTCTTTTTTTTCTCTCTGTCTCTCTTTTTTTTTTTTTTTTTTTTTTTGATTGAAGGTTTAACGACCACCGGGAGGAACTCAGTGGGCTATAAGCAGTCGCCCGTCCCTAATTTAGGGCCACTAGTTCCAAGGACGGGAGAGACTCAGTGCGAAACATCCATGCCTCACCGGATTCAATTCCGGACCCATCTCGGGTGAATGGTCAGAAGTCAACGCTTAGCCCACTGCATCACCAGGGCAGCACGTCTCTGGGTTCGCTGCTTTAAAATGGATTTAACGTCGGCGATTTTTCCAGATGATTTTTAATATGATATGGAATGATGATCTAGCGTGGAAGATAGATAGATCAATAGATCAAAAAGGTCCAGTCCTGGCTTCGATTAATGTTATTCAATTAATATACACTGCTGGCCACCCAAAATGCAACACCAAGAAGGACACGTGATAGCAAAGCCAGATTTACTGGGCACATAACAATAGATAGAACAAGAAAGATGACACCGAATTTTAGGGTGTAATAAGCACGTCTTTTGAATCCGTTCTGACGCAAATTAAATTTATCACAGCTATTCAAAGTCAATGGTACCGGTATGGAAAACAATAGATCTGACGAAAGAAAGAAGATTTTCAATCAGGTTTTTAATCCCTCAGATATTGCTGTAAACGAAATCGTGAGCTTACTTACTCTTAGAAACAGAGATATCGACAAAAATAAGATGTGATTTTACGCCCCCTGGTAGGAAAACCATGCATTATTTTAGGAAGAAAGTGTTCTCAAAAGGTTTATCCATATAAGCGGTATCGGTCCAAGAAAAAAAAATTAGTCGAGTTTTCAGGAGCCCAGATTTTGCAACAAATACTTCAGAAACAGAAATTAACACTTATGACCCCTGGTGGCTAAACCATTCTTTACCAAACATTAGAAATTATGTGAAAAATATTTTCCATCAGGTTTTGTATGCGATACAGGAAGAATTTTTCAAATCGGAGCTTTAGGAGCAGAAATAACGCAATTTACCTTTGTGCCCCCTAGCGGAAAGTCTATGATTTACTTGAAAATTTTGAATTTATAAGAAAAACATTTCGCATCGGAAACACTATCGAACAAAGAAGGAATTTTTCAAATCGGACTCCTACAAGTAGAGATATTTGCAAAAATAAGATATACATCTACGCCCCTGGCGTAGAAACCATGCATTTTTTCAAGAAGAAAATTTTCCTAAAAGGTTTGTCGACATGAGTAGTATCGGTCAACAAACGACTTCTTTTTTCAATAGAGTTGTTAGAAGCTCATATTTTGCTGCAAATACATCAGAAGCGGAAATTAAGACTTACGCCACTTGGTGGCCAAACCATTTCTTACAAAAATTAGAAATTATGTGCAAACGATTTCCCATCAGGAGCTGTATCCGGTGCAGAAGGAATTTTTCAAATCGGAGATTTAGAAGCAGAGATATAGGGGGAAACGCAGTTTACCGCTACGCCCCTAGCGGAAAGTCTGTGAATTACTTGAAAATTTTGAAATTATATGAAAAACATGTCGCACGGAAAACACTATCCAACAAAGAAGGGATTTTTCAAATCGGACTGCTAGAAGTAGAGATATTGACAAAAATAAGATGTACATCTACGCCCCCTGGCGGAGAAACTGTGGAATATTTTAAAAAGAAATTATTCCGAAAAGGGTTTATCGATGTGAGTGGCATCAGTCCACGAAAGAATTTTTTCAATCGATATTTTAGAAGCTCCGATTTTATGGCTAATACATCAGAAGCAAAAATTAACACTTACTCCCCCTGGTGGCCAAAGTATTCTTTACTAAGAATTTGAAATTATATGCAAACGATTTTCCATCAGGAGATGTATCCGCTGAAGAAAAAATTTTCAAATCGGAGTTTTAGAAGAAGAGTTATCGGGAAAAATGTAATTTACTTTTACGCCCCCTAGCGGAAAATTCATGCGTAATTTGAAAAAGTAACTATATCTAAAATACTCTTCAACATAAATGGAATCGAAAGATAAAAAAAAATTCAATCGGATGTTTAGAAGCAAATATGTGGAATAAAACGTATTTTTGAATTCAACATCATCTGCATTTACACCAGTATTAAAAGAAATCCGTCGTGTTGCACGATAATATTTATTCAGCTAAAAAATAAAATTGTACGTCGTAAGAAAAAACGAAATAAAGGATCATCATTTGCATATTTCAAGCTTCCCAATGCAAAAAGAATTTTTCAAGTCGGTCTAATAGTTGCAAGATATCGTGGGTACAGACGGACGGACAAACCGATAACAGAAGCACGATCGTTTTTTACAAAAGACGTGCTAAAAATGAAACGATTGAGCTTACAGGCCCGTGCGGCTCGCGAAACACGCAGGCATCAATAGTTCGTGTGGCCCCCATATCTGGCAATAACGGCCGCTACACGCCGCGCCATCGAACGAAAGAAGCTTTGGATGTGGGCTTGGGGTATGTCGGTCCAGGCTGCTTCCACACGTTGCCTCAGTTCATCAGGCGTCGCCGCGCGTGGTGCTTGCCGGGCCACTCGGTTGCCGGTCAGCGAACAGACGTGTTCGATGGGCGACATATCGGGAGAACAGGCAAGCCACGGTAGCAGTGACTCCTGGTGGGCCGTGAAGAATTGTTGCACGGTGCGTGCCACGTGCGGGCGCGCATTGTCCTGTTGAAACGTGGCCGCTGGCAGGTCCTGCAGGTAAGGAAGGACTACAGGCTCCAAAACGTCGGAGATGTAGCGATGGCTGTTGAGTGTATTGGCGATGCGTACCAATGGGGTGCGGGTGTCATATCCAATTGCGCCCCAAACCATAACGCCAAGCGACGGACCGGTATGGCGATGCATATTGCAGGCGTCACACAATCTCTCGCCGCGGCGCCGCCACACGTGGATCCGACAATCGTGGTGTTGTAGGCAGAAGCGGGATTCGTCGGAGAACACAATGTCGTGTCATTGCATAGTCCAGGTGCGGCGTTCAAGGTCCCACTGCCGCCGCATTCGCCGGTGGTGTCACGTCAATGGTAATCGGAGCAATTGGCGCCTTGCGACAAGTCCCCGCTCCTGCAGACGACGTCGAACGGTATGTGCTGACACAGGTTGTTGCGCAACACACCCTAATTCCTGCGCTAACGTTCGTGATGTGGCGGTGCGAGCCGTCAATGCCCGCCGCACCACATGCCGGTCCTCTCGTTCGATGGTGTGCCGCGGCTGCGGCAATCGCTCACGTCGGTCCGTCCGTCCCTCCTGCACCCACCGAATCCATACTCGCCTCACTGTGGCTGGATGTCGTCACACACGGGCGCCGATATCTCGGTACGATAAACCGCTGTCGCGATAAGCCACTATTCGTCCTCTGTCGAACTCCGAAACGTGCTGGAATGACTGCCGTATTCTGCGACCAGGTATCAGGAAGCTCCCCACGCACAGGTGCGGCAGCACAACACACTTCTACTACTTACACCCCGCCTTCTGTGCAGCCTTCTTATAGTGTTTCTCGGTGGCGTACCGGGAGCACATGATTTGCATATGCCCTGCAATGCTAATCGTTTGCATGTCCTCTCGCGGGCGACGCATGCTGCAAATTTCAGGCCAGTCGGATGCTTCCTTCTTGGTGTTGCGTTTTGGGTGGCCAGCAGTGTATATCGCTGATGGAAAACAGTTAAATTTGAATCAAACAGGACTCTTTCAGCTCACCTTACTCTACTTTGTTATCAATCAGAGGCTAGCGTGGGTGGAATCCGTATAAGATAGCTGTGGAGCATTTTCTTGATATCTGTTTTCGTCAGTTGCTTCCACGTGGTTGCGGGAAACGGAGTGGATAACCATGCCGCTGACAAGTTGTGCAAAACTTCGATATTTAGGGAAGCCTCCAAGATTTCAAGCTTGAATGCCTACGATTTCCATGCCACCCCGATGACGCAGTTGTCTAAGCGATGGCTTCTGATTATTCGACCGAAAGGGGTCCGGGTTCGAATCCCGGTGAAGCATGGATGTTGTGTTTGTCTTACGGCACTGGCCCTCTCCCTTCGTGGAACCAGAGGCCCTAAATTAGGGACGGGCGACTGATTATAGCCCATTCAGTTGCTCACGGTGGTCGCTAAACCTCTAATAAAATAAATAAATAAACGATTTTCATATCATCGTTGTCAACCATTATCAATCCACTGCTGGACGAAGGTCTCCCCAAGTTTCCTCCACAACGGTCTGTCTTGTGCCAGTCTCCTCCATGTCACTCCCGCATACTTTCGAATTTCATCCACCCATCTCACATGTGGTCTTCTTCTGGGTCTTTTCCTGTCCCTTGGAATCCCATCTAAAATTTCGGCTGTCCATCGATGGTCTGTCCTTCTGGCAGTATGTCCAGCCCATTGTCATTTCAGGGATTTAACTCTGATCATGATGTCTTCCACTCTTGTCATTTTTCGGATCCACGAGTTCCTCTTCTTATCTCTCCTGGTTACAATAAGCATGCACCTCTCCATGCTGCTTTGAGTTGTCTGCAACCTTTGTATGTCTCTTTTAGTTAAGGTCCACGTCTCTGCACCATACGTAAGCACTGGAAGGATGCATTGATCAAACACTTTTCTTTTAAGACATAATGGCATATTGCTCTTGAAAATTATGATGTTTCTTCCAAAAGCTCTCCAGGCAAGTTTTGTACGCCGATTAATTTCTTCATCAATGTGACCCTCACTTGATATCTGCTTTCCAACATAAACGTACGTGTCTGTTATCTCCAGTTTTTCTCCATCAATCGATAAATCTTCATTTCGTGTAAAAGCATTGAACATCACTTTTGTCTTCTGAAAGTTCATTTTTAATCCCACTTCTTTACTCTTGTCAGCAAGTTCTTGGATCATACTCTGCAGCTCTGATGGGGTAGTTGCAAAAATGACTATGTCATCAGCAAAACGAAGGTGGGTTAGATAATCTCCATTAATCTTTATCCCTTTGTTTTCCTAGTTCAGTGATTGAAAGACATTTTCCAATGTAGCTTTAAAGAGCTTCGGAGATATGGTGTCACCTTGTCTCACTCCCTTTCCAATTTTTATGTGTGTTGTATTTTCAAACAGCCGAATCTTTGCACTTGCATTTTCATACATGTTATTAATAATATTAATGTATGCATCTTCAATACCGCAGGATTTCAGAGCCATTGTAACTGCTGATGGTTTCACCGAATCAAAGGCTTTTTCATAATCGATAAAAGCCATGCACAATGGAAGTTCATATTCCCTCGCTCTTTCAATTAGTTCTCTCAGTACGTGGATATGATCTATTGTGCTGTAGCCACTCCTGAATCCAGCTTGTTCTCTCGGTTGAGACATGTCCAGTGTTACCTTCAAACGGTGTGAAAGAACTTTAGTGAAGATTTTATAAACCACTGATAGGAGGCTGATAGGTCTGTAGTTCCTGAGATCCTCAATGTCACCTTTTTTATGTAGCAGGATCATTGTAGCGTTGTTCCAATCCTCAGGAATCTTCCTTTCATTAAGGCATCGAGTGAAAATTTGGGCGAGTACTGTTTTGATTTCTCCACTTGCTTCTTGTATGATGTCTACAGTAATTCCAACTCTCCTGGAGCTTTTCCCGCTTCATGTTCTTGATTGCATGTGCAACTACTGCTGGGAGGACTGGAAGAACTCTGGTACTGGTACCTTCCATAATGTCTGGAGTACATGTATCATCCCTTTCATATAACTTGGAGTAGAAATCTTTCACTCTTGTCAAAATGTCGCCTCTATTTCTTGTTACAGAACCATCTTCTTTTCTCAGAGCCATGATCTGTTTTCTTCCCTTACTGAGATGTCCCTTTGCTATCTTTAGGCAATTTCCTTACGTCTTCAGTGATACTTTTTCGTACTGTCTTGCATAGCTCTATGTATTCCACTTTGGAAGTCCCATCTTCTTTAGTTGTCCTCATCTCTCTTCTTTTTTGCATCAACATTTTTGTTTTTCCTGATAATTTGTTCACATGCAACTTGTTCTTAGACCCAGCTAATTTTGTTGCTGTTTCCATAAGAGCTTTGGTTACTTTTCTGTTAACTTCAGAAATATCCACTTCTTCCGATGTTAGGCCTTCTAAAGCAGATAATCTGTTCTTCAGTTCCAACTTGAAGGCATTATCTTGTTTTTTAAGGTTGGTTATGTCAATACATTTTGTTTGTCTTATGAGCTTGCCACGTTCGAGTTTAGTGTTGAGGTGCATCTTACATCTCACCAATCTATGGTCACTACCTGTGTTGAACTTGTTCAGCACACTGCAGTCTTCGATGACGAATTTTTTGTTACACATAATAAAATCAATTTCACTTGTCGTCCCATTTGGATGTCTCCATGTCCATTTCCTGTGCGGCTTTTTCTTGAAAAAGGAGTTCATGATGAAAAACCCTTCTGCCTCTGCAAACTCTACGAGAGTATTTCCACGCTGGTTTCTGTTGCCGTGACCGAATTTACTTACTGAAGTTTCATTCTGTTGCCGTTTCCCTAGTTTTGCATTGAAATCTCCCATAATTATCTTTAAGTGCTGCTTACCTTTATTATTTAGATCACGAATTTCTTCATAAAATTCTTCAATTTCTTCTTCAGCATGACTTGTGGTGGGTGCATAAGTTTGAATAATCTGAGCCTGGTATCTTCTCGAGAGTTGGATAACGAGTCGTGCAGCTCTGTCAGAGGAACTTTCAACTTCTACCACTTTATCCTTCAGTTTCTTGTTTATTATAAATCCAACACCACTAGTTCTGCCAGTATCTGTCCCACGATAGTAAAAGAGATGTCCACTTTTCAGTTCAATGAGATCTTCTCCTTTTCTCCTTACCTCACTTAGCCCGACAATGTCCCAGTGGGACATCGTCGGGCTAAGACTTCCATATATATACTACTAAAGTACCGATGTCGGTACTTGAACTCGTTACAAAAAGTACCGATACAGAAAGTAACGAGTGCCAAAAAGTACCGACTTTGCCCATCTCTGTCATGCAATCATTCAGAAATGAAATCACTTTTTTTCCACCTACTTGTCTTCATGTGTGGCAAGTTACGTCTCACTTCGTGCATTCCTTCATGGTATGGCATTTTCTATGTCGAGCAGTGTAGTCTGTAAAAGGTGTGACGTCAAGACGACAACGATATAGTCTGATGTGTTTCTGCTGTTGTGCGGTGAGCTGTTATAAAGATACGTGTGTTTGACAAGTGCATCTGTATGCCTCCGAGGAAGGAAAAATTAAAGGTGTAATTCATTTGCATAGCCTTCTGTGTACTCTAGCCGTTAGTATTTTCTTTTAAGTATTATCATCGAAAGTTAATTGACGGCTTGATAACAACAAACTAATTTTAAAACATTATATGCCACATAAGATATTTTTAAAGTAACGCTTTTGATTTACATGGTGGTTGGCCAAGGGCAAAATTCCCTAATGTTTGGCTCCCACATCAACCAAATGAGATATCAAAAACATCATTTAATAATATCCTTAGTACACAAGAGCTTAAGACTTGCATATAAGTCATGCAGCGTTTGCCCGAAAGAAAAGAAAGGAAAGAAACACTAGGTGATTTCCTAAAGCGGCAAAGACACTGAGAAAAACATTGCTTCGAATGCTCCATTAACAGTGTTATGTTGCATTTTCCGGCGTTTCCAGGTGGAACATGATGCTTCCTCAAGATTAGAATGGATTTCGTTACCTATTGTAATCTCCTGTTGTTTCTAAATATAGCTCTCTCCAATCTCCAAAACCGTTGTCCAATTCTGATGGATGTAGCAGGGAGAAAGTATTCATTACGAGAACATCACTTCATTAACAGAACATGAAGGCATCTCATCACGTGGGCGAGAATTCATTTTCACTTAGTTTCGTCCAGGAAATGAAAACAGACTGATTACTTATTAAACAAGAGGTAAAGAACTCCGAAAGAAGTTGGTTTGTGTAATGGTTAAAGACGAATTATTACAATTTTAACACTTGAATAAGCTGCGTACATTTATACAATTGTTTATCATTTTTTTCTTTTTTTGGAGAATTTCAAATTTGGATACAGTAATAACTCCAAGAGAACACTTGAATCTTTTAGAAATAAAGTCGATATGCATAGCTACTCATGTAGTTATCAATGTTTGAGAAAACTATCTAGGCTACTTCAAAGACGTATGTTACAGTATAATGTTGTGGCACATGCTCTGCTTTTGCAGAATCAGATTTAAACTCAAAAGCTTTTCTGGTATGGTTAAATGTGTTAATTTATTTTACATTTTATGAAAAATAAATTAACACAGTAACACATTTGAGCATTTGGCCATTTTATAAATTAGCCTATTTAATTATGGGAAAAATATTTCTGAAGTTTCTTTACCCAGAATTAAAAACCGCACCTTAGGATCAGATATAATTCAACGTGGAATGAGTTTTCAGGTGGTAACGCAATGAACTATTATCTAGAAAACAAATCAATTTGAGAAAAATCTTCGACTTCCAGTCGAAAAGACAAAAACGTGTTAAACCTATAGTTTGCTTAATCAGGAAAACTTTTCAAACTTATTAAACGTGATCAACATTCGTAAATGTTCCTGACCTATTCCACACTGTAAAAAATAAGTGGCGTGAATTCACGGAACATTTCTGAAAACAACGTGCAGCGGAGTTGTTGGTAAGAGTCCGTCTTTTAACGTAATTTTCGTTTTTAAAAGTGTCCGTTTCTTTTTTAACTTCCGTACTTTCACAGATTTTCCTCAGTCAGTAATTCCGTTTATTTCAGAAAGGTCAGTTTCAAATCTTTCTGGGTTTATGCAGAATTTTTGCAAAATCGAAAACGCTGAATTTTTCAGCCCTTACGCGAGAAAATCCTTTTGCTCCGGTGATGAAGCCCGGGCCGTTTGGGTTGAAGCCCCGCGTCTTAACCACTGAGCTAGAAAGTCATACGAGTTGCCGCACATTCAAGGTAAAACTAATTATGCGATGATGAACTTTTTTTTTTTTTTTTCGTTAATGCGAGTGATTTAGTCATTTTATTTTATGTTGGAGCTTATTATTTTTTTTAACACGTTTGTAATCATTTTATTTGTTCTGTAGGAGAACTTATCCCAAATTAAGCTTTTATTTCAACATCATATTTGGAAGCAACAGAATGCTTTGGAACTTGAGATATTTTTTTTATTAACTGATAATAACTTTCAATTATCTTTAAGAAAAGGTGAAATGTACTGTTTTATAGCATTGTTTCACAAAACTTCTAAAAATAAAATTTACTCTTGATAGCTACAATAGCTCTTGATTTAAGTATTCCACAGACTGATACATAGACATCGTACAATCACCTGCAAAGTTTTTTTACGGTAACACAATATGCATTATATTGACAAAAGTCACAGGACACCCCTTCAAAAGCAAATGAACGGATCTTCTGCGTTGTTAAGATGCGCGGTACAGCAGCAAACGGTATGAAAACAAGCCTGCAGCTGACCGCGATGATATCGCACTGTGAGGTTGAGTGAAAATATCGCGGCGGGAGAGAACTGACTTTGAAAAAGGAAAGATTGTTGGGTGTTATATTAGTGGGTTGTCCATAAGAGAAACCGAGAGGCGTTTAAACATACCCAAGTCAACTATTTTGGATGTACTGAATAAGTGCAAGACACATAGCGTGCCTGAAGCAGCAAAACGTACCGTCAGACCAAAGAAAATCAGTGATAGAGGACGTCGAAGCCTCAGAGTCGTTAGAGCTAATCGACGGAGTACTGAAAAAGACCTCAGTGTACAGGTGAGTAACAATGCTGGAACCTCGGTATGTACACGCACCTTTCATCTCCACTCGGAATGCTACTCGTCGTTTAGCATGGTGTAAAGAACATTTATCGTGGACCGTAGATCAATGGAAACGGGGACCTATGGACTGATGATTCCAGATACACGATTCATCAGTCTGATGGCAGTGTGTGGATATGGCGGCAGCCTGGGGAACGCTATTTGCCACAGTGTACTGTTCATAAGGTCAAGTTTGGAGCTGGCAGTGTATTCGTGTGGGGGTGTTTTTCGTGGTATGGTCCTGGCTCATTGGTTATCGTGGAGAACCCTGTTAACCAGCACGTCTACCTCGATATTCTGGACGATTATGCCTTACCAACTCTGTGGCAATACTATGGAACCGAGCATTTTTGGTACCAGCAGGATAATGCACCGAGCTATAAAGCAAGGACTGTTACGGCGTGGTTTGACGATAATTCCGTACCATGTGTGGACTGGCCAGCACAGAGCCCTGATCTTAATCCCAGCACCTATTGTGGGATGAATTAGAGCTCCGCATAAGTTTGGAACCAAGGCCTACTACTAAGCAACAGTTAGCGGCAGCATTATGTATTGAATGGAAGCGCATACCTATCGCTGTGTTCCAAAACCTTGTCGAAAGCCTGTCTCGAAGGGTCAGTGCATGCATTAAGGCCAGAGGTGGACCGACACCGTACTAATATATGTCAATAAATGCTATGTTGTGTTTCTCTTCTAGGTATCCGGTGAGTTTTGTCAATATAGTGTATATAGCTGGTGCACAAAATGCTGGAGAGGAGAAGAAATATCCTGTGCCACAATAATCAAATTTCATGCTATGTGCAATATACAGTATGCGATCTCTCTAAGGAACTTCCAAATCAGTTTCTTTGACAGACGATTGAAATTTAACATTTAATCGATCCTCAGATATTCCCGCGAATCTTTCCTATTACGGGAATGTTTTCGTCATATGGATAAGGAAAAAGTGAGAACGGAGTTTTTCCGTTAATATACGATAGCAGTTGTGGAAAGATTTCTGAAAGTTCAGAATTTTCCGTTAACACATCTTAAAAACAGCAATTTACCGTCAATATACGAAAGAAATTGTGGAAATATTTCTAAAAATTTAGAATTTTCTGTTAACACTTCTTAAAAACAGCAGTTTACCATCAATATAAGAAAGGAATTGCAGAAAGGTTTCTGAAAATTCAGAATTTTCCTGGCGAACGAAAAATCCCTGAAATTCAGGTTTGTTTCCGTAATTTCAAGGAAAATGTTATATCAGAAATATGCTTCGTTAATTCACGAAAGAAATCACGGAAAGTGGCGCGTGAATTTCAGAAATGTTTTTACAGTACAGTTCTTCAGCTGTTGAAAACTATCGCAGCGCAAAGACGTTCTCCACGTAGTTATGCAAGATTTCTCTCTCTTATAGCAACTGCAGTTTGTTTCTTCGAGCGGAAAACGTTTAAGACGGATGAACCAAGCAGTAAATGCTTCGTTTCCAAACAGGAACGCCATTAAGGACATCGGCTGAATCGGCAGTTGTTTGAGTAATTGTATCTACCACTCGCTATTTTTCATCCTTTTCGCGCTCGTCTTGTGCGTAGATCTATTCGGCTGTGTATTCTCTCAATTCTCTATACTTCTTATTTTCCACACACGAGACCGACGAAGAGAAAAAAAGCTGAACCTTTTAACTTGGTGAGAAGTGCGCGGCAAGAACGTGGACTGCTTTCTGTTTGTCTTTTGTTTAATCTGCAGCTACACAGCATCCATTGGTTAATTTTTCTTTCTGCAGATATCTTTCTCTTCCCATTTCTTTATTGTTGATTTTCTTTTCCTTTTTTTTTTTTTTTGTATGCCCTCTGATGACAATAACTATGTCCATCACCATAAATACAGACGCAAGAGCCCTGAATATTTTAAGTAAAAGATGTAACTTTGAGAATCTGAATAGTTTTGAACACCTCTGCATCAATTCTTACAAATTTTCCAACTTCCGTTTTCGGAAATTTCCCCTCCCTTATCATGTTTAAGCGCAAACACTTATGGGGGGGGAGGTAACATTTAACAACAACACAGGAGAGTGGCAACATGCGGGGGGGGGGGTACTAATACGATAGAAATCTTTGCTCCGCCGGACTTCCGTTTTGGAAAAATTTTCCCCCATTTTCAAGCTGAAATACAAATACTTAGGGAACAAAATGATACCTACAATACAGAGCAGAAGAGACATCGCGAGAGAAAAAAATTACGATTACGGAAGAAATCCTTTCTCCAATGACCTCCGGTTTTTTTTGGTTTTTTTTTTTTTTTTTTTGATTGGAGGTTTAACGACCATCTTGAACAACTCAATGGGCTATAAGCAGTCGCCCGTCCCTAATTTAGGGTCACTGGTTCCAGGGAAGGGAAAGAGCCAGTGCCGTAAGACAAACACAACATCCATGCCTCGCCGGGATTCGAACCCGGACCCCTTCCGGACGAATGAGCAGAGGCCATCGCTTAGACCACTGCGCCACCGGGGCGCGGCCCTCCGTTTTGGAAAGATGCAATTCCATCATCCAACGGAAAACGCAAACGCCCCATGTCACCACAATCCCCAAAAAAGTTATGTTCAGTTGTGCATCGATCTTGTGGATGACCAAAATAAGAACGGAAAAGGCGAAGTTCCTCGAATTCGCGGGAAAATCTCATGCCTGGGAAATTTTCGCGCCACCGAACTTCCGTTTTCGTAAATTGTTGCCTACAGTTTAAAGCTGAAATGCAAACATTTATGCAGTAAAAGGATATTTAACAATACTGGACAGAGGCAACATCGCAAGAATAAAACCACAATCACGAGATAATTTTCCACAAAATACCGTCCCCAGACAAAAAAAAGACTTCCACCCCCAAAAGATATCTTCAGTTCAGCATCGATCTCGAGAATGACCCAAATGATGACACAAAAAAGCGGATTTTTTTATTACTAAAGCCCGGATGTTCAAGCAAAATGCTTATTTTGCATTTTTAGGCACTTGAGGAATAAAAGCATATTTCACTTGTATTGCATATTTTTGCACATATCTTGAAAGTTTTCTAGAAAAGTACTTTTGATAAATGAAATCAGTGGGGTTTTTTTGGGACTCAACTCTTAAACAGCATCATGGTACAATAGCGAAACATCTCGTTAAAAAAATCTCCCCCGCGACAGAATGATGGTATTCAAACGAATCCACTTCCAATCAAAAGAGAAATATTTTGTCTACTCTGCACTAAACTACTGCACCAGCAATGTGGATGGGGTTTTTTTTTTGTTTTGTTTTTTTATTTAGGAAGATCACGTTTTTACTGAAATCTTAGTTTTTAAGTTTTTAACTCGTAAGAGCCCGTGTTTGTAAGGAACTTTTTCTGCGCCATGATCCATAAAAATAGTTTTTTTCGAAAGTGGCACCAAACTCTTAGCAAGAGAGAAGGCAAGCAGTGTGTGTGGCAAGGTTATCAAGGGCGGATTGTCCCACCGGCACACCAGGATATTTCCCATGGACCACTCGAGAAATGGCCCACTTTCTCGTATCATCTTTGTATGGACTGTTTGGCAAGAACGAATAATTATTTTGGTACTTATGAATAAGAATCCTTAATTTCATTTGAGCTATATATTATCTGTTTAAAACGTCATATAAAAAAAATTGGCGTTTCCTTGTATCTATGTTGGGCGTTTGCTTGTATCTATGTTGGGCGTTTGCTTGTATCTATGTTGGGCGTTTGCTTTAAAATGACAAAGCAAAATTCTCTCTACTTCAGTGAAAAATTTGTCGCCGGACCAAGCATGCTGTTATAAATAAATTAAGCTAACTACGGTTAGGCATAGTGGAGATGAGCTCGGGCCCAGGCCCGGCCCGGGCTCGGACGGGCTCAGAATTCATTAAGTACCGAAAACCCCGGGCCCGGGCTGGGTCCGGGCTCGGAATTACACGTCTTGAATTTCATTACTGTAATGAATTCAACACGTGTAATTCCGAGCCCGGTTGAATTACACGTGTTGAATTTCAATGTGGATTTGTTACCATGGTGGAAGGATTTTCAATTTCCTAAGCTAACTGCCATTGCAAGACAAATGTTGCTTAGCAAGACTTGCATTATGCATTGTCCAAAGCTATGGCCCAAGCAAGGATAAATTTAAGGAGTTCTGGTATCGAAAAACTGGGAAAAAATCACATTCCCATTTTTTGTATTTTATTAAAAATCAAGAATCTTATCTTTAAAATGATGAATTAGTTTCCAAAAATGTGCAGGTAGAGGTATTGTTATTTATTTTTAAAAAATTTCCTCACTCCCGCGATTTTAGAGGTGACGTTGGTTTTTAGTGCAGCAGGTCGAGTTTTAAAGAAAAGAAAATCAAGTTGAAGCGCTGAGGCATTAGATGCAATTCTCTCTCTCTCTCTCTCTCTCTCTCTCTCTCTCTTTTCATGATGAACTTGATCTGGGAACTGCACACACATATGATAATATTGTGATTATTATACTATTAAGCGCAAAGCTTTGTTAATGTTACAAAATGCAGAATAATCTGGTTTGGAATGCTTCTACGTTCTTTTTTTTTATTTTGGAAATTTCCCTGCATGCTTTTTTTTATATTCTACTACATTACTCTAAACTACCTTTACCAATTAGCATATATGTAAATTAAACACTTGCAACTGTCTGTACGGCGTTGTACGTTTTATAATACAATTTATTCAAAATAAAAGTAAATTTAGAAATCAAAAAGAAACAACGAATAGAATTTTTTGTTTCTAAACAATTTTCTTTTCTTCAGCTTTTACCAAAATTACTGATTCCCCTGATGCGGTCGAATGGCACGTTGATTATTTATTTATTTTCAAATCCACATATTTTAGAACATTTGGCTTTATGCGTAGTATTTCTAAAAACATACATATTGTGAAGTGGATTAACTGAACTAATCCTTGCTTGGGCCATATCTTTGGCCAGTGTATAATGCATAAATGTAAGCCTTGATAAGCAAAATTTTCCAAGAATCCGAGCCCGGGCTCAGCAAACCCATGTAATCAAAGAAAGCGGGCCGGGCCCGGGCTCTAGGCCTTTGGAACCGGGCGAGCCCGGGCTCCTAAAATTAAGCCCGAACTCATCTCTAGGGTATAGGTCGTTGGACTTGGAGCCGAAGGATCATTGGTAGGCCCTACTCTCCGCTTGTAATCTTGAAGGAGGCACTAGTAACAATTTTGATGGTCCATCATTCCCAGTCCGTTATCCACAAACAGACATAGGGCACAAAGCGATTCTCCGGCAGAGATGTTTCGAAATCCGTGTCCCAACCTCATTTATCTCAAAAGAAACAACGATTTACCGGTACTGGTTCATGGAAAAAAATGGTAGTTCATGAATCAAAAAATGAGTAAACTTTAAAAAGGCGTCTATTCAAGCAGGTGGTACGAATACCGTTGCGCAGTAGACGATCAGTGACCAAATATATATATAAGTATCTAGTACAACACCCCGTTTTGAGTATTGTTTGATATGCTACAACCAGTCATGAGTGGATTCTTAAAATTCTTTCATATTTAAATGGCTGTTAAAATTTGTTTACGACTTAATTAGTTGTGCAATGCATATGTGACGTATATTCTAAATTAACTTTCCTTTTTAGTTTCTTTCCCTGTGTAAATCTTGAGGTTTATTCTGTTATACTTCACTCTTAACGTGATATCTTTTCTCTCAAACGAAATACTGTTGGCAACACTATTCAGGTTGAATGAACGTGACGTATGCCTGTTTTGATAAGAACGAGAGATAAAAGCGACGACTAAACTGTTGTAAGAGAGCGATTATTGAGAGCGTTGTAAAGCGAGCGTTGTGTTAAGAGCTGTGAAGCTGTGTGGTGTGTTTAAATATTGATATCGTTCTGTTATGGACGTGCTACAACCCTGAATAAAGCAAGTTTTCCGTAAGTTTGACTTCTGTTGTTTACATGTTTCGTCTGGCCGTTAAGGTCTCTTTCATTTAGGAACTATTTCTTAATATGTTGATGTTTTAAATTAACGTAGAAGTACGAAAAGACTTCTACGTCATACATATTTCAACAGTTCTATTTCATCCAGGAGTTAACAGAATATTTTTCATGAGGAAATTTATGAGGTTGTTACCCTGTGGGTACGTGTGTTTCTGTAGTGGACCACAAAACTAAAATTTCCGACCTAGTTTAGTCGATCCAATCCGCCTCTGAAGACTACTATACTCTAAGTTACCCTAAGAGTGTGCGTGCTGTTGTTAAAGATATGGAAGCAAGCCTCTCCGCGGAACGAAAAAAGGGTATCAATCCGCGTTACACCCTCCTGCTGCTGTGTTCTTTCTGTCAAGCAATTACTCCCGCATGATTTTTTCTTAAAAGCTTGCTCTGGAAGTCAGTTATTTAAGGAAATGGCTCAAGAATTAAATATCCCACGACAACCAGTTTTAACGAGGTGGGTGGGGTTCATGGATTTCTGCTGCAGTTTATTATGGAACGAATTTCAAATATCTTAATGTTCTTCCGGATGAAGATTCCTCTATGATAGTTAGTGCCAAACAACTCTTAAGAAAATCAACTATCCTCAGTGAATTGGTATTTATTAATGCTTGTTTTCCCAAACTCCCGACAGCTATGACTACTCTGGAAAAAAGGGATGAAACTTTAGTAAACTCTTTCAAACCGACAGAAGACATCTAGAAAGACATTGAAAATATACCTGGCGTTGGCATAATTAAAATAACATGCCATCGATGCCTCAATTTTTCATTTCAACAGCACTACTTTAAAAATCAATCATGAAACATTTGCGTTTTCACTGAAAAATGCAAACAAGTTTTGAAAGAAAAAAATTCTCTTAATTGTTCGTAGATTGCCGGCCCCTCTGCTAGAGCAGTCGTCGGAAATTTTAAGACTGTTTCATAGTTTCATGAATGCTTTACAATTCGATTCCATATACAGCTGAATTTTCTCAGAATAATGTTTGAGTTCAACAAAACACTGATGTAACATCTGTACGTGAAACACATTTTCCATTTTGTGACTCTGCTGAAAAAATGTTTTATGTAATCCTTGTTTAGATCCCGAAAAAAATTCTTATACATTATTCACGCAGCAAAGATTGTTCCACGGCAAAATTTCTCAGGAGAAGGTTTTCATCCAAATAAGTTTTCAAATAAAAACTGTCGGAAAGTACTCACTGGAGCTTTTCTAAAAAATTCCTTTTGAAAAGTCTAATTCGCGGGAAAGTTCCCTCGCGGAATTTTTCGTGCTGGGAACTCTTGAAAAAGAAACCTCAAGCGAATTCTCCCAAGTGACTTTCAGAGGAAATTTTAGAACTTGGTATTTCGAGAGGAATTTTTCATCTGCTTCTTTCGATGTTCTTTGCAAAAAATACAGGATGTTGCTATTTTTAAATGTGCTCATGAAAGTTGTTTGTTCTTTACTTTGTATAGATTACCAGTACGGTAAAAGGTAGCTTGAACTTATTTCAATAAATAAAATGGCATAAAATAAAATCTTTGTTTGTTTTACAGGAATGCTAAAAACAATGCCACGCACAAGTGCATCTGCTAATAGCACTGGAAAAAGTAAGTAAAGACACTTTTAAAGGAGAAATCAATGGACACGATGAGTGCATTTGTTTCTTATTAGTTTGTGCGACTCCTAAAATCCCAGAAAACCCGTTGTAACGTATACTCTAGATTCAGTTTCTTTTTGATTTTACTATCTCTTGTTATTTTATTTTCCTATGCAAATTATCTTCTCACTTAACGAGATGTTGTTTCTCCCGCTGAATTATATGTGGCAACGAGTGTAAGTCATGACGTGGTGGTATGCAATATATATATATATAGGCGCGCTCAAGTATACCGGAGAGCTTCGTTTTATATGTGATAGGTTCTTCCTGATTATTGATATGCGATTTACCTACTTTTCTACGATATTACGATAGTACGAAAGTTCGGGCTATCAGTAGTTGTGTTATTTTGGAGTGTGTATTTGAGTAATACCAGGAGCTCCCCAATAAAAGGTTAAAAGTGAGTACGTTTTCTTAGTTCATTTTATTGTCAGACCTCTGTCTGGCCGTTAAGTCTATTTCATTGAGTGTGTACGTTAAGTTCAGGGGATATTGTGTTTACCGCTCTAATAAGGAGCCTTCAAGGTACTAATGTACTAAAACCGAAGTTATATTACTGATATTCAAGATAATGAGGAACGCTGAGTAAAAATAAATTCCATATTCTTGGAATTTATTGCACGTGCGTGTCTTTCCTAAACAAACTCTAGCACTTTGAAGATTAAGCACACTTTAGCTACGTCAAGTAACCTTTCAATAACCCTAACGTGACTTAACGTAAGCTTTCCTGCACTACACGTCCAGGCGGAGAATTTTATTCATTATACCGTGTTTACTAAAAACAAGGGGACAGTAGAAGTTGGATATGCCTGTATTCTCTCTGTGTTTTTGAGCAAAAGAAAAACAAGTAGAACTTTGTTTTTATTTTATGTTTGCTGATATTTAATGTTTATTATATTCCTTAAATATAAAATAAATTACTGGAACATATGTACCTAATCGATTCGTACATTTTATAAAAAGCTCTAACTTTCGAGGAGAAGAGGCAGTAGCAAATGGCAATTGTTCTAAACCATCTGCGGGTCATTTTACGTACTTCTTTCCATTTCGAAACAGAAATTAATGAAAAAGACCACTAGAATGCGTTTGATCAAAATATGGGTGAACTGCAGCTTCTGTAAATTGTATTTGGCAATGCCAAAACCACAAAATTTCAAAGTGATATATCGGCACCAGGAATTTACAGTTCAATTTAAGTCAGATCCTTATTTTAAAAAATTCCGGGTCAGATATCTATAGTACACCTATATGTAACCTTCTTTTTGAGTTTTGTTTTCTTATGCAAATTTCATTATTTCTCGTTAAGAATTTTCTCGCTAACGGCACATTACTTCCCCGAACAACTTGTACTTTTGTTTGTTGTTGTTTGCTTGTTTGGGAGTTTAACGATCACCATGAGCAACTCAGTGGGCTATAAGCAGTCGCCGTCCCTAATTTAAGACCACTGGCTTCAGGAAAGGGAGAGAGCCAGTGCCGTAAGACAAACACAATACTCATGCCTCACCAAGATTCGAACCAGGACGAATGGTTTTACATTTTGGCAACGCTAACAGTGAGTCAGGAAAAACAAGTTGACAACGTTGAATGAAAAAAAGGGGATATGTTGGCGATATACTTGGAATAGCGAAAGCGGTTGAAATTTGTGTTAGATTTAAAGACTACCGCGAGCAACTCAATGGGCTATAAGTCTCCCGTCCCTAATTTAAGGCCACTGGTTCCACGGAAGGGAGAGAGCCAGTGCCGTAAGACAAACACAACATCCATGCATCACTGGGATTCGAACCCGGACCCTTTTCGGACGAATGATCAGTAGCCATCGCTTAGACCACTGCGCCACCGGGGCGGCATAATAGATTTACATGAGTCGACGAATATGTGCTGTAGTTACGTAATTGGGATTTATATTTGTTGCTAAGTGTCAGCTATATCTTGTTGATTATAGTGTATTGGTGACTTGAACTTCCAGCGACTGGAGAATAAACAGTTGACGGTAGGTAAGTTTTTTGTTGACCGTTTTTATTCACGTAGTTATTTCAAGAGTGCGACATACACTACATGATCAGAAGTATCCGGACACTCGTTTTGAGTAGTGGATTTGCCCATATACATCACAGCCATGGCCCATACAAATATAAAACGATGCACTTGGCTTGGCAGACATCATAGACAAGCATGAACAATGGAATGGGCTGCAAGGCAGAGCTCAGTGACTTTCAACGTGGCACGGTAGTAGGATGTCATCTTAGCAACAAGTCAGTTCGAGAAATTTCTGTCCCGCTAGAGCTGCCTCGATGAATTACTGGTGATGTTATTGTGAAGTCGAAACACCTAGGAGCACCAACAGCGCAATCGCGACCTGGCAGGCCTCATAAAACGGCAGAGCGAGACTGCTTAGTGCTGAAGAGGGTGGTGCGGCAAAATCGCCAGTTCTCCGGTGCAACACTCACCATCGAGTTCCAAAATTCCTCTGGAAGCAACACCAGCACCAAACGACTTGTTGAAAGCTGAAGGGAATAGATTTCCTTGGCCGAGCAGCCGCACACAGGCCTAGCATCAGCAGGATCAACACTAAGCGTCCGTTCGGGTGGCGTAGAGCTCGGCGTCAGTGGACTCTGGAGCAGTGAAAACGTTCTCTGGAGTGATGAATCACACTTCACCATACGCAATTCAACTGATGAGCCTGGGTGTGAAGGATTACAGGTGAACATTTCCTGCCTGACTGTGTTGTTCCAACAGTGAAGTTTGGTGGAGAAGGTATCTGAGACCGTTTTTCATGGTTTGGGCTGGACCCCTTAGTTTTGTTGCCCAGGGATCTTAACCTGCGGTCTATAACGACATTCTCGATAGTTCCATGATATCAACATTATAGCAACAGTTCGGTGAAGGTGCTTTCCTTTGCCAACAGCATAATGCCCCCCGTCCACGAAGCTAGGTCCGTGCAGGGATGGTTTGTTGAGATGGGTGTGGAAAGACTAGACTGGCCTGCACAGAGCCCTGATCATGGAACACAATGGAACACCTTTGGGAAGAATAAACACCTTTGGGATGAATTGGAAACCCTACATGACTAATGCTCTTGCGGCAGAATGGAAGGCGATTCCGGCAGTAACCTACCAAAATCTAATGGAAAGCCTACCCAGCGGAGTAGAGGCTGTGATAGCAACAAAGGATAGACCAACTCAACATCATTTCTTTTCCTACTACAGAGAGTTTGTGGATAGCATATAGATACTTTTGATCACATAGTGCATATGTTCAACGAATTAATTAAGGCCATCAGTTTTATTCGTTCTTCAGAAAGTCTGGTCAAAGGCACTAATTACCTTCAACTAAGAGCAACGTACAACTAGTGAAACCACTACAGGGGTTATCACGTCCTAACGGGGTACGGTTGTATCTTTTGTTTATACAAGACAAGAAGGAATGAATGAGATGCCTCCCCGGTGGCGCCGTGGTCTAAACGCTGGCCTCTGATCATTCGTCCGAAAGGGGCCCGGTTTCGAATCCCCGTGAGGCATGGATGTTGTGTTTGTTTCTTACAGCACTGACTCTCTCCCTGGAACCAGTGACCCTAAATTAGAAACGGGCGACTGCTTATAGCCCATTGAGTTGCTCACGGTGGGTTAGTCGTGTTTTTCTGTGCTCCTCAAGTTTTCGTCGGTGTGTGTTATTTTTCTTCGTTGTCAGTGTTCTATTTCGTGTGTGTGTTGTGTGTGAAGGTCCCGTGTTTCTTTTTATATGCCTGCCGAGCTGGTAAGTGCTTATTTTGATTAGTTATCCTTATTTTTCTGCCTTGGCCAAGCTGGCTAAGGGCTAAGCTTCTCCTCGCCATTGCAAATGGCGGCTTCCGGGGAGAATGACGTCCTAACCCTTGCTACCGGAAATGATGATCTCCCGATAACAGCTTCTCTAAATACTACTACCAATGACGTGTCTATCTCGATAAACCACTCCTCCTTGCAGCCTTCTGTTGCTGCCTTACCATCGGATATCGCCTCTTCTTCCAAGTCTCCCAGCGGTGATACGATGTCCTCTCTGAAAGCTAATGATGACGCCATGGATGTTTCGCACTCCATGCCGGAGTCATCTCCAAAGCAACGTACATCTACCCTCTCATATGCTGACGTAACCGCATCTAAGTCGGGACCTTCCCAGTCTTCTTTTTCTCCTGGACAATATGTGATGACGCATAATGCCGAAGTCATTGAGGTTGTCCTTAAAGAAGATACCCCTTCTGGGCTGAAATTCCTTCAAACTATGGAGAATGGTGTTGTGTTTCCGAGCCTGAGAAATACAAAACTCACTGCATATACTGCTGCTCTTCGAGAGATTGTTCCTGCATCAGCCATAACTCATGTGGGCAGGAAGCCTTACAAAGTAGTTGTTTACTTCTCTACTCCTGCCCATTCCCTACATGTACTGACCAAGGGCATCTCAATTGGTGATCGTCACATCCATGCCGAACCTGTTTCACAGAGTTCCATTGTTGTAAGTTTCTCACCAGTTCCACCTGAAGTTTCAGATGATCTCTTGATTGCCGCTCTTCTTCCTTATGGCCGGATCATTGGAGGTGTAACTACCTACTCTTCGTTTTCAGAGGTGCCAGAAGACAGATACCTACTCGGGTTTCGCCGCAATGTTCGTGTGGTCTTCCCTTCAGAGGAGCACATGCTGCGTATTCCACCCACTTTACGTGTACGCTGCTACACGCACATTAGAGAGATATTCATCACAGTAGGCTCCGTCTGTCCGAATTGTAAAGGCACGGGACATCCCCGCGCTCTATGCCCTCATAATGCGAACACTCTTTCCAAGTCAACAGCACGACCTTCTTCCTCTTTGTCACGTCAATCGGCTTCCTCTTCTGGTGCTAAAGACCAGCAACAGCAGACTTCCTCAAAAAGTAGTGATGCAGCAGTTGGTCAACCGACGTCTACAAAAAGTAGTGAGACAACCGTTGGTCGACCAACGTCTACCAGAAGTAGTGAGACAGCCGTTGGTCAACCGACGTCTACCATAAGTAGTGAGACAGCCGTTGGTGGGCCGACGTCTACCAGATGTAGTGAGACAGCCGTTGGTCGGCCAACATCTACCAGAAGTAGTGAGACAGCCGTTGGTCAACCGACGTCTACGGGTAAACCCTCGACCTCGGGTGATGCATTGGCGCCCCCATCATCTCTTCAGTCGAAAGAGGCATCAATTGTTAATCCCAAGTCTCCTATAGAGATGGTTGATGACGATTCTGGTCATACTGCTACACCGACCGTTGAGGTTGTTTCTTCAGCTCCTTTTAAATTGCCGGAAGTTCCAATTCCGGTTACAGCACAAAGTCGTGGACGGGCAAAGCGACGTAGAACTTCACGCGCCCAGAATAAGAAGTTTAGAATGACAACCACCCTTAGGGCAGGACGTGATCCTTCTAGTAGTCAGATGCTCACGTCTGAAGGCTCTATGGAATCTGATACAGATGATGGAACAATTATTCCGATCTCCTGTGAAAACTTTTTACATATTCTAGAGGCATCCTCTCTTCCACAGACACCTGTGTCTGGAGAGAAGGTGTATGCGTTCCTAATAAGTCCCCGTAGAGACAAGCTGTCTCGCAATTTTTTGGAAGGTTACTCCCACTGTCTGTCTGACACCATGAATAAAATGTTGGCGATACATTCTCATTTACGCACCGTTCCGGGCAGAGATCTGGGTGGTCCCTACTGGGCAAAGAAGTTCCGTAGCCGTCTGGCCAAGTTACAGAACGCAGCCGACAACATCCTCCAACCATCATCAGACTATTCTGTTCAAGACAGTCTCACTGAATAGTAGGGGTATGTGTACCCCTTTGGCCAATGCTTTAGCATATGAAGACGTCCACCACCTCAAAGCAGATCTCCTACTTTTGCAAGAGACAAATTGTCTCTCCACTTCACCCTTCCATCGCTGGAGGAGATGGGACTATCAATTTCATCACGCATATAGGCTCTCTCTTCGTGGAGGTTTAGCGATTGGTGTACATAATAGATTTCGTCAAGCACTCTTATCTGTTAAAGTTCATAACCTGTGCCGAGATTTATTGCAGCGACTCACTTTCGTCCTAGATGGACAACGATATTTAGTTTTCAACATATATATTCCATGTTCATCTACACATCTAACGTTGTTATTTTCGTCGCTCCGCACTGCACTTCAGTCAGCATTACCATCAGATCATGTGCTCATTGGAGGAGACTTTAACTGTACACTTCAACCAGAGCTCGATCGCGCTCCTTCGAGGATTGAACATCGTTCACGTCTTGTGGAGCAATTGCGATCATTAGTGTCTGATTTTGATTTACATGACGTGTTCCGACGATTGCATCCGACATCCATTTCACATACCTGGAGAGCTGCATCTGCATCCTCCTCTCTTTCTGCCAGGCTGGATCGATTTTACGCTTCTGCTCCGTTATTGCCCATTACAACAGATTGTATGCACTCTCCTACAGCTTCATCGGATCATTGTGCCATCACTATCTCCTGTAACTCTTCATCTCGTCTGCATGTTAGGTCTCGGTCATGGACACTAGACACTTCTCTCCTAGCTGATGAGAATATATGCACCGAGATCAGAGATCTTCTTGATCATATGCGAGAGGGCCTGTCCACTGCACCTTGTGCCATCAATTACTGGATCGAGGTAAAATCTTACCTAATTTATCTTCTTAGACGTCATTCCTTCTCCGAAGGCACGAAGCGCTCCATGGAAGAGCAAAATCTCCGAAACATCCTGTTACAGCTTGGTGCGAGTCATCCCATGTATACAGCTTACCAAGCGGATCTTAGAGCACTTCTTAAGCCTCGTGCACGTCAGGTAATTCTTCGTCTCCGTCTACAACATCTATCACCAGAGGACTGTTCCTTTGAGTTTCTATCCGCGTTAGAAGAAAAACGCCGCTCGTCGCATCAGCTTCGACTACTTCGGCGGCCTGATGGTGAAATCATCTCTGATCCGGATGCAGTTTGCTCTCAGGTTCGTCGGTATTTTACTATCAAATACAGTGAAACTCCTCAGCCTTCTGTTTCTGCTTCTGCTACTTTACTCTCTGCTCTTCCCCAAGTTCCTTCCAATCTCTCTGATTCCCTTTTACAACCTATTTTGCAGACTGAACTTCGGACCATTCTAGTCTCTCTAAATTCCCGTGCTGTCCCAGGTCCAGATGGCCTTCCGCTCCTTTTCTACCGTACGTTTCTCCCTTCGTTGCTTCCATTTCTTCTCGCCGCTTTCAATGCTGCTCTTTCTTCCTCTTTTCTTCCGAGGGGTTTCACAGAGGCTCATATGGTGTTATTTCCCAAGAAAGGCGATCTGCTTGACTTGGGAAACTGGCGTCCTATCTCGCTACTAAACATTGACTATAAACTCTTCACTAAACTCCTTTCCAGTCGACTCAACCAAGTTCTTCCATTTCTTCTTTCTCCCGACCAGACCTACACGGTTCCTGGTCGGTCCATCACTTCTAATCTCAATCTCCTTCGAGATCTCCTACATCTGGCTCGTACTAACTCTGAACCACTTGCCCTCTTTAATCTTGACCAAAGAGCAGCTTTCGACAATATCTCACATTCGTATCTTTCTGCTGTTCTTATTGCTTTCGGCTTTCCTTTTGCTTTTGTTACCTCTATTCTTGCCCTTTATCAGGACGCTGCTTTCCATGTCAAGACGGCCGCCTTCTTGACTGCACCTATTCCTTTTCGGAGAGGCATTCGGCAGGGTTGCCCACTTTCTGGGCAGCTCTTTGCCATTGCTTTTGAGCCGTTTCTTCGGTCTGTCCATCGAGCCTTTATAGATGCACTGCCACCACCTACTGCAAGTACTAGGCACTTTTCTGTGACATACTCTGCATATGCCGATGACGCGACCTTTTGTGTAAGGACAGACGCTCAATTCGACATCTTGCTCCAGATTTACGATCAATATTCTTCATGTTCAGCGGCATCACTTAATACATCCAAGAGTGCAGGCCTATGGAGCGGAGCGTGGGCCTCTAGGACTGACACCCCGTGGGGCGCCTCATGGACTGCTTCATCCCAAAAATTCCTTGGGGTCCATCTCGGAGTCCGTCTTTCTGCTCAAAATGAAACATGGAATGCTCTCAGAACACGCCTTACTCGAACTGCTGCATTCTGGCGAGGTTCCCAGTTTTGTACTTCTTACTTCTCAAGAGCTAGAATAGCTCAGACTTATATTCTTTCACCATGCTTATATGCATGGTCAGCAGAACGTATGCCCATTTATCACCTCAATGAAATCACTCGAATCATCTCAACGATAATATGGAACAGGTACCATTGGATCCAGGTCTCCACTCTCTGTCGTCGAGTCACTGATGGAGGTATTTCACTGCTGGAAGTTCGCACCTACTATAAAGCACATAAAGTGGTTTCTTTCCTGCGGCTACTAAGTGCACCAGAGTCGCCAGTTACGCTCGTTAGAGATGTCATGATATCGCCTAGGAATCCCCGAATCACTTTCATCACGTATCTTCTAATGGATCAATCTCCTTTTTTTCATTCTAAACTTTCCCCTTTCTACAAAGAGGTCCTTTCCTTTCTCCGTTCTCTACCCCTCTTCCGTGCTCCACCGGCTTCCACCACTGAACTATTAGCTGAGCCCCTGTTCTTTTCTTCCATCCTTCATCCCCCTAATGCTCCCTACTTTACTGACCTTTCCTGGCTCCCCGCCGGAATAGTATCTGTTCAGGATCTAATTTCTCCAGATCTTTCTTGGAAACCCTTCTCTGATCTGTCCCCCCACATCTCCCCTACCTCTTCCTCTCTTTCGCTGTATGATTCCTTCCGTTCTTCAATCATTACCCTCTTCCCTAACCTTGCCTCTCAAGCTGGGTTAACTCTTGTTCCCTCTGCCTCTCTTCTTCTTCCCTTTTTCCTTTCCGTTCGGGGCTCATCGCTTCCTCTCTCCAGTTTTTCTGTCTCGTCTCTTTACCGTTGTCTCATTGATCCACTGTATGCTACACCATTGATGATTCCAGATGTTCCGAATGTCGCCCTTTCACAAGTGTGGTCCATGTCTAATTCGTCACTATCTATTCCAGCAGAAAGAAACATCCAATGGTTGTTTCTTCATCGGCGGTTACCAGTTCCTACCAAATTATTCAGGATGACGCTTGTTGATTCGCCTAACTGCATGTTTTGCTCTACGATTGCGGATGTAGATCATGTGTATCAACATTGCACAGTGCTTCTTCCCTTGCTACATCTGACCTTCACTACTGCACAGTGCCTTAGTACTAATGATCTCTCCTTCTCAGCCTATAGCACGCTACTCAGCTCAAGTACTCCGCCTATTCCTATATCACAGTCATGTGCTTATGTATTCATATTAGCAAAACATGTGATTTTTTGCTACTATCAACAGCTACGTTCTACCCCTATACAGCCTACCATCTTTCAGGCGGGAGCTGCGATGTGCAGTCAGTTCCGGAACAGAATGACTTCACGCTTGAGGCTTGCTTTCACTGTTGCTAAGGCTGCGAATCGAATCCCACACTTTATGTCAGTGTGGTCACCTTTTCGTCAATGGTTTTCTGGTCCATCAGAAGACCTTAGACTTTTGTTCTGACGTCTGTGAAATTGTTTGGACTAATTGAAGTATAGTTTTGTGATTATCGTGTTCTTAGGTGCTGCCCTTGTCATAATCGCTTCTTAATGTTACTGCAGGTTTGCATGTTTCTCACCAACAAGGTCCTGTAGGTGAGTTTCTTGTTATACCACAGGCACTTAAAATAAGTTTAAAGTTTTTTTTTTTTTTTTTTCGGCACTTTCCTTATGTCTGCCGGGCTTTATAATATATGGTTTTTGCTCACGGTGCTAAGCAACTGTTTGATAGTGTTTAAATTGTCTTATTGATTTTGCACAGTGTGGTTTCTGATCATGTTACATGTACATAACGGGATATGATCAGTCGATTACACCATGTTCTGCAAGGTTTAGCACTTTTGTAGTGCAGGGGGTAATTGTTCATCATTCGGTTATTTGTACTGTACCTGAAGTATAGTTGCTATGCCAAAAGCTCAGTTTTGTATATACTAATAATGTACTTTCCTAATTGCACTGTAAAATTTATGTTTGGCACATTTCGCATGTTGGGTCACGATTACATGTCTTAAGTTTTATGCTCATGGTGCGGAGCAAACGCTTTGATAGTATTTCAATTATATGTTAATGTTACACAGTGTGGTTTTTCTCATGTCACATGTGCCTAATAGGAAATAATCAGTCAATTAGATAATGTTCTGCGCTGTATTGCATATTTGCTGTACAAAGAGTCAGTTTCATATTTTCATTATTTGTATTGTACTCGAAGTATAAATTTTCTGTAAAACGCAAGTTCTGTTTGTACTAATATACTTTACTCTTTGCACTGTGAAATTTACAGTTGTACCATGGAATTGTAATTCCTTATTAGTGTCTTCCCTATGCCGTTGCATCTTGTGTACATATGTTGTTGTTCATTACAAGTGAATCTATAGCACTGTGATTGAGGCACTTGTTTAAGCCTAAGTAATAGTTCTTTTTGTAATTTGACAGCGTTTCACAAGAGAGATATTGCATTCAATTTGTATAGAGTTCACACCATCATTGTGGATAGATCATTTATTCGCTTATCTTTCAGATACTGAAAAGTATAAACCTTCTGCTCTTTTCTTCTCTTTTCTTCTTTTTTTCAAGATTGCTCAAAATATACATGTTTGTTTTTGCACTGTAAAATTTATAGTTATACCTTGTACTGGTGTTCACCTATTAGAGATGGCACTCTGCTGATGCACATTGCGAACATATGTTGTACATAGAGTAAGTCAACCCATCAGTCCAGTATTGTCAGTGTTATGAATTTGCTTACATTGTATATAGTGCATCCACATAATGTAAATATCTCATTGTCATTGTAAATAGGTCATCCACTTGTTTATCTTTTGGTAACTGTTAAGCACAGGCCATCTGTATCTTCCTGTCCATGTTTGCTCCAAATAAAATATTGTTGAAGCTCACGGTGGTCGTTAAACCTCCAATACAAAAAAAATGAATGAGATAATGATCCCCTGCATTATTTTATTTATTTTCCTTGCCAGAGTCCAAGAATGCAATGTAACACTGTAGTGCAATTAGTTGAAACCAAATAGAAATTCTTGAACACAACAACGAAGTCTTTTCTAACAGCGTAATCAAGCATTTGGAATAAGTTGCTCAATCGTAAGGTAGACCACAAAGCCACACTCATTGCTCAAGCAATGGGCTCTTATCTACGTTTTACAGAATTAACTAACTGCCTGCCTGACAGCAGCTTCCAAAAAAGTAAGCTCTTAGGAGATATGATGTTAAGTAAGAACAATAACCAGAAGTAACATAATTTAAGTAAGAACCGACAACTGAGATTGAAAGTTAAATTAAATCATATACATCACAGGGTGAAGGATTCCCATGACCATCTAACCTGTCCCTAATTTAGGCCCACTAGTTGTGGTAAAGAAGGAACTCCACTCCGGTGGCCCAGTAGGCAAAGGCGCAGTCTTCGGATCATTTGTCCGAGATGGGTCCGTATTTGAATCCCAGGTGAGGCATGAGTGGAGCTCTTCGCTGATGGCGCTGGCCCTCTATCCTCCCTGAAACCAGGGGCACCAAATCAGGGACGTCCTTAATTTATGGTCACTGGTTCCAGGGTAGGAAGATAGCAAGTGCCATAAGACAAGCGCACCAGCCATGCCAGGTCCAGAACTCAAGCCCAGGCCCATTTTAGACAAACGGTCATAAGCACGCGCTGAAACCACTGCGCCACCGGGGCGATTAAATCTTCGTGGATGAGTAATACCTCCCTATTTTTTTTTATTCTTTTGCTTCTCAACTAGGTAAACAACTAATCACCATTTTGTTCCCAAATATCAGAAAATGACAATATATGATAAGGCGGGATTTTAATTGCAAAGCTGGAGGCCGTCCGGGTGGCGCAGTGGTCTAAACACTGGCTTCTGATCATTCGTCCGAGATGGTTCCGAGTTCGAATTCCGGTGAGGCATGGGTGTTGTGTTTGTCTTACAGCGCTGGCTCTCTTCCCTTCCTTGGAACCAGTGGCTCTAAATTAGAGACTTACGACTGCTTATAGCCAATCAAGTCGCTCACGGTGGTCGTTAAATCTTCGCACGCACACACACACACACACAAATGGTGGAGGAGAATAGGGCCTTCAGAACATAAATATTAGCCTTTTAAAAATATTGTTAATTATATGCACTCCATTTCTTCATTCCCTCGAAGGTGTCCACGTCTTATAGATTATTTACTATTGTTATTAACTGTTATAGAGACCAAAGCTATAATTCTTTATTGAATGGCGCACGCAGATACACTTTTTTAATGGCAGATATCTCTGTTGTGTTGAGGCGAAAAAATAGTCTATGATTCTCGACTACAGCGCCGAACATTCTCAGAACAAAACGCAGATAAGAGTTTTAAATTTTGCAATTAGAAAAGTAAAACTCAGACGACATCCCGATATTTTTTTCTTTTTTTGTCTTGATTTGTTTTCCTTCTTGGCGGTATTTTGATGTAGATCCAATTTTAACGTCACTTCAGAAGAAGTTGGACCGTCTAAAGGTAAATAAAATTATGCTTAATGTCAAAAGGACTGAATTTACATAGCTCGGGCCACATCTATTACCGCACGAACATTTCATTTTTTTTTTATGTATGTTTGTGATTATTTTACGAATTCGCGTACTGCTATATTTCTTCTGGTCCCCGAATGACAAACAACTATCTGAAGGGCCCGTTTTGTGTGTCTCACTCCTTTTATGAATTTCATAATTTCCTGGACTCTGCTTTTACATTCACATAGACACCAGGAATATAGGTAATGCAAGCGGCATCTAATATTTGAAACTTCTGCACTGTTTCGGATATTCATACTTCAAATATTTAACGATAACCCGGCTGTTTTATCATTGCTAAATCTGACAAAGTAATTATATATCGAAAAAGTTATAATATTCCTGTTTCAGATTGGAAAGCCATTGTCTTTATTTACATATATCGGGTAAGTTTAAATCACAGATCAATTCGAATTACATTCAAAAAACATTGTTAGCACTGTGCGCACTCTTAAAATAATTTCCAACATTCCGAAAGAGCCATTTTAAAGTAAAGGTAAGCGAGTAAGGAATTAACTTTGTACGATTTTCAGTAAATTCAGTTTTTGGTTTGTTTGTTTTCGGGGTTTAACGATCATCATGAGAAATTCTTGGGGCTATAAGAAGTCACCCTTCCCTAATGTGGGAACACTTTTTCAAGGAAAGGGAGAAAGCCATCGCTACATAGGAAAAACACACTACCCAAGCTTAACCAGGGTCTTATACCTGGGCCCATCTCTGACCATCGGTCAGAAGCCTGCTCCTCAAAAACGAATTCCTGTAGTTAGAGAACCAGCGATAGTCCAACACATTATTAAGAATGTTGTCCTAACAAATTGGCCCTTCGTTATGTGCGAATGAAGGGAAACGTTAACCATTTCATATTATCTACACTGCTGGCCACCCAAAATACAACACCAAGAAGGAAGCATCCGATTGGCCTGAAATTCGCAGCATGCGTCGCCCACGAGAGGACATGCAAACATTTAGCATTGCAGGGCATATGAAAATCATGTGCGCCCGGTACGCCACCGAGAAACACTATAAGAAGGGTGCACAGAAGGCGGGGTGTAAGTAGTGGAAGTGTGTTGTGCTGCCGGACCTGTGCGTGGGAAGCTTCCTGATGCCTCGTCGCAGAATACGTCAGTCATTCCAGCACGTTTCGGAGTTCGACAGAGGACGAATAGTGGCTTATCGCGACAGCGGTTTATCGTACCGAGACATCGGCACCCTTGTGGGACGACATCAAGCCACAGTGAAGCGAGTATGGATTCGGTGGGTGCAGGAGTGACTGACGGACCGACGTGAGTGATTGCCGCATCCGCGGCACACCACCGAACGAGAGGACCGGCATGTTCTGCGGCGGGCATTGACGACTCGCACCGCCACATCACGGACGTTACCGCAGGAATTAGGGTGTATTGCGCAACAACCTGTGTCAGCACGTACCGTTCGACGTCGTCTGCAGGAGCAGGAACTTGTCGCACGGCGCCCATTGCTCCGATTACCATTGACGTTACACCACCGGCAAGTGCGGCGGCAGTGGGCCGTTGAACACCGCACCTGGACTACGGAATGGCACGACATTGTCTTCTCCGACGAATCCGTCTTCCGCTACAACACCACGATGGTCGGATCCGCGTGTGGCGGCACCGCGGCGAGAGACTGCATGACGCCTGCATTATGCATCACCATACCGGTCCGTCGCCAGACGTTATGGTTTGGGGCGCAATTGGATATGACACCCGCACCCTCTGGTACGCATCACCGGTACACTCAACAGCCACCGCTACATCTCTGACGTTTTGAAGCCTGTAGTCCTCCCTTAACTGCAGGACCTGCCAGCGGCCACGTTTCAACAGGGAAATGCGCGCCCGCACGTGGCACGCATAGTGCAACAATTCTTCACGGCCCACCAGGTGTCACTGCTGTCGTAGACCGCCTGTTCTCCCGATATGTCGCCCATCGAACACGTCTGGTCGCTGATCGGCAACCGAGTGGCCCGGCAAGCACCACCCGCGGCTACGCCTGATGAACTGTGGCAACGTGTGGAAGCAGCCTGGACCGACATACCCCAAGCCCACATCCAAAGCCTCTTTCTTTCGATGCCGCGGCGTGTAGCGGCCGTTATCGCCAGCCATGGGGGCCACACGAACTATTGATGTCTGCGTGTTCCGCAAGTCGCACGGGCCTGTAAGCTCAATCGTTTCATCTTTGTGTCTGTTGTTATGTGTCCAGTAAATCTGGCTTTGCTACCTCATGTCCTTCTTTGTGTTGCATTTTGGATGGCCAGCAATGTATATATTAATTCTATAAGGTTTTTTACAGTGATTCCTATTTTGAGACAACGGTGAAACGTAAAGATATGGTTGAGGTATCAAAATAAAAGTCTTACCATGTAGATGTGCCAGTCGAAGAGAAAAATGATATTGGGGCAACGGTTCGGGCGTTCTGGGGCGGCAAAGTTCCCATGTAAAGTATATGGGAGAAGCGTGAGGCCATTATCTACATCAGGCGCTCAGTTCAGTGTCAGACTTGGTGTGTGCATGGTGTTCTACACTGAAGAGTAATTGAATTAGAGACAGCTAGCGTTATGCAAATGTGGCGCTGTGGGCGGCCCTGTAAACGGAAACGACATGATATATGCAGCGATCCGACAATATAAGAAGTGATGCGACGGGAATCAGTAACAGTCGGACGCAGTATGGGTAAGACAAAGGATCTAAGCGCATTTGATCGTGGGCAGATTGTCGGGGCCCGACGAATGGTTTACTCCATCTCGGAAGTCGTGCAGGCACTGGGATTTTCACGAGCCACTGTGTCACGGGTGCACCGTGAGGACATCGAATCCGGTAAAACCATCCCTGCAAGGGCCAACTGCCGTGGACAACAGCGTGTGAATGAGCGGGATCATCGTCGGCTAGCTCGCATTGTAACAGTGGATAGACGGGCCACAGTGCAAGAAATCATTCGGCAATTTACCGCTGGTGCACAAAAACGTGTAAGTAGGTACACCATCCAGTACCATCTCGTCGCTATGTGGTACAGAAGCCACCGTCCCAACGAGGGTACCGCTGCTGACCGCACATCACAGGGTGCAAAGATTAGCATGGGCGCGGGAACATCGCCACTGGACCCTAGACATGTGGAAAGATGTTGCCTGGACTGATGAGTTGAGATTCGCGTTGGTACATGCGGATGGCAGGATACGAGTACGGCGCAAACCACATGAAACGATGGATCCTTCTTGCCAGCAGGGTACTCTTCAAGCTGGTGGGGGTGGCATTCTCGTCTGGGGACTGTTTACGTGGACTGAAATGGGACCCCTGGTACGTATGACATCGTCCCTCACAGATCAACGTCACCGGAATATCCTGGACGACCATTTGCTCTCGTTTGTGTGTCTTCAACATCCCACTGGGGACCTCATCCTGCAACAAGACAATGCACAGTGCCATCTCTGCCGAATTGTGTCCGAATGGTTGGATGAACACTCCACCGACGTGACCTCGCTTCCTTGGTCAGCTAGGTCACCTTACCTCAATCCCATCGATCACATCTGAGATGCCATCGAGAGAGATGTTCGAAGCTCTGACCCCCTTTCATCAAATCTTCGTGAACTGTGGGAGCTTGTTCAGGGGTCGTAGATCTGTATGGCTTCCCAACGCTTCCGGTGTCTTGTCGAGTCCATGCCTAGACGAATCGCCGCCGTCATCACGGCGAATGGTGGTGCTACATGTTACTAGACAGGTATATCTAATTCAGTTGCTCTTCAGTGTATGATCAGTCCTAAAGTAAGTAAATACTTTATTGCACACTTACCTTTAGCAGAATGTCTCTCCCGCGGAAAAGAAAAAAAAAACGTAAGAGCCTTACTAGAAAGCGTGAGCGATCAATGGATCGCAACTGTCTAAGACAAGAGAAAATGAAGAGTATTCGCAACGCGAATCTCATTCCAACAACGTTTACAAACACATTTGTGACTGAAGATGAGAGTGAAAGAGTGCGCTATCCAAGTGAATTGTTTTCCACACGATCGAAATGACTGGACTTCCGCCTCACATTCTACGACTGAAAAAGGCTGTAGTCGTGATACTCATTACGAACTTGGCCGCCCCGGTGGCGCAGTGGTCTAAGCGCTGGCTTATGATGATTCGTTCGTGAAGCGTCCGGGTTCGAATCCCGGTGAGGCATGATGTTGTGTTTGTCTCACGGCACTGTCTCTCTCTCTTCCGTGCAACCCGTGACCTTAAATTAGGGACGGGCAACTGCTCGTAGACCATTGAGTTGCTCACGGTGGTCGTTAAACCTTCAGTCAAAAAAAAAAAAATTAACGAACCTAGACTATTGTGTTTGCGGAAGTGGTTGAATGAATTTGTCAATAAAATAAAGTTCACATTTGTTGTTTCATATGGGGTTTATTCTTTTCAAAGAAAAAAGAATAAAAAAAGAAACTAACCGTCGATTCTGACGGGTTTCGTCTAGTTAAGTATTAATGTCAGTTGAAGCAGTGTTTACTTTGCTGATACTACATTTATCCTTATCGCGTATATTGTACACTCAACGGTCAAAACATTAGATACGTACGTACCTAATAGCGTGTTGCTCCTCCTCGTCTAGCGCGAACGACAGCCTGCACACGCAGAAGCATCGACTTCACCAGATGCAGGAGGGTTTCCGGAGGTAATGCCGCTATGCCTGTTGCAACATTGTCCACAACTCCACCCTAGACATCGGTTCAGGATCCATGGATCTCATGTTCCGCTCCACGGCCTCACAGACAGCTGCCACAGGGGTTAAATCGGGGATCTTCGGGGCCACTGGATGGTTCCAAACTCAGATGAGGGTTCCTCGAGCCATGCCTGGGTGGTTGCAGTCCGGTGGGGCGGAACATTGTCCTGTTGGAACAGACCGAAGGCCATGAAAGCATATATCAGCCGGCACATGATGGTAGCGCACAGCGGTTAAGAACGTCTCAAGACAAACTAAAGGACCTAATGTGTCCCATGAGAAGGCTCCCCAAACCATCACAGAGCCACCACCGCCTTGAAGAGGGTCGACGTGGCACGATGGGGCTATGTTCACATGCTGTCGACGCCATACCCGCACCTTCCCGTCAGCTCGGTACAGCTGAAAACGGGACTCGTCTGACCACACGACGCGACGCCCCTCTGCGAGGTCCAGTTTTGATCTTCCCGGCACCAGGCGAGGCGTAATGTCAAATGACGAGCAGTCAACATTGGCACACGAGAAGGGCGTCGGCCCGTAACCCATGCTATGCTTTGTGCGCCATACCGTTCACACGCTCACGCTACTTGGGCTTCCGACATTTAAAATTGATTTACTTTGCACCGCTGTTACCAAGCCGTCGGTCTGTGCGAACCTGGAGTGGTTCTTAACCTATGGGTCGCGACCCATACTTGAGCAGCCGGGGCTTCTTAGGTGGGTCGCCGTAACTTCTCAGAAAAAAATAATAAAGTGCTATTTTAAAGCTTTTAATCCGATTTTTGGCATAAATGTGACAAGGATGGTAAGTTAGATAATATCCGAAAACTTGAAAATTTTCATCGTACTGGAGCGGGACTCGAACCCGCGTCTCCCAGAAAACGCCCGGGTATGTTAACCACTACACCACCCAGAACGACCAAGTTTCAAGTTTCCGATCAATTTGAATTTAACCATCAGAACGACCAAGTTTCAAGTTTCCAATTGATCGGAAACTTGGAACTTGGTCGTTCTGGGTGGTGTAGTGGTTAGCATACCCGGGCGTTTTCTGGGAGTCGCGGGTTCGAGTCCCGCTCCAGGACGATGAAAATTTTCAAGTTTTCTGATATTATCTGACTTACCATCCTTGTCACATTTATGCCAAAAATCGGATTAAAAGCTTCAAAATTTGTATTATATGGCGTAATCCCGTATTTCTTTCATGAAAGTGCTATTTTTTTTTATTACCTTCTTCTTGTTTAAAGGCCCCGGAATTTCTGGAGATGACATCACAGGGACCCCCAGCGTTGCTTCTTCCGGTCACTGGGATGGTGGGAATTTTTAGGACGTCAGAGCGCTGGAAAATTTTCACCATAAATTTAATAGAAAAACTCCCAGCACCCGGTCATGCCCCCAGAATCCTGTGAAAAAGGATCAACAAATACGACACGGAAGGTAGACGGCAGAAAGAGAGAGAAAGTATGGACTATGGAGGCTTTCAGGAAACATTCATTAATAATAATAAAAAGAAAATGCCGAACTTTTAAAGTTTTCATCGGATGCAATTTTTACAGTAACCAAGACCCGTAAAAAAAATCTCCCATTTGAATAATTAATACAGACATTTGACGTGGACTAGGAACATCAAACAGAAGTAATCGCTCTTTCCACGTTTATAAGCGAGTCACGGAAAAATTCTCATTGGCCGCTACCGGGAATCGAACCCAGGGTCTTCCATTTACGCGCCAAATATGCTTCCACTGCACCACAGCAGCCTCGAATTCCTCCAGACTCCCATACACTAATTGCCAAGCCAATTGGAAGGTTGCTTCTTGGAGCCCCGCACAATGCTGGGGATTCACCAAAGATGGTAAGCAGCAACTGAACAAATAATTGGAAGGCGAATGAATAATTAATACACATTTCCGTGACTCACTTATAAACGTGGAAAGAGCGACGACTTCTGTTTGATGTTCCTAGTCCACGTCAAATGTCTGTATTAATTATTCAAATGGGAGATTTTTTTTACGGGTCTTGGTTACTGTAAAAATTGCATTCGTTTATTTAAAAAATTGGAGAAATATGTTTCATAAAAGGTTTCAATTTCCAATTATGCATTTTTTTCACACCTTCCCACTACATAGATAACCCTAACCTCCTTCCCCACCCCTCACTTGATTGCGCCACTGGTTTGACTGTAATTTCAAAAACCAAAAACTTGTTACACTCTGTGTAATAATGAAAAATTACTACACTTATTTATATTGTTGCATTAGCATTTTTAATTTCAAAATAGACCCATGAGTCGCAAAGTTGATCGTCTTGTTGATTTTGGGTCGTGGACAAAAAAGGTAAGAATCCCTGGTCTACGTCGACCCCGACCATCAGTGGCCTGTTGTCAGACACCTCTTGCTGTTATACGTCCGTCGATGGTATATATACTCACGGTGCACCTCTTGCTGTTATACGTCCGTCGATGGTATATATACTCACGGTACACGCTTGATACGGTTGCCCACGCGAACCCTAGGGATCTTACCACTTGGGCGATCGAATGACCCATCTATCTTGCGCCGACAATGCGCCCACGATCAAAGTCGCTCAGATCACCACGTTTACCTATGTTCATCGATTGCGATACACTGCTTGGAAGATCATATCAGATCATATGTAGAGGATTTTAGGAAGGGAGTGTCTGACCCCAGGTCTTAAACAACCCTTAGAAATAGAAAGCTAGGAGATTTGGGCTAGAGTGCCCGACAGGAAAGTCACACCAAAGCGGGTAGGAAGGCGGAGGAAGACACCCTTATTTATAATTGGGGGACCAGTACCCGGGGTCCGACGGCTTAACGTGCCCATCCGACGCACGGCGGGTATTTAGTGGTTCGAGCGTTCGTACCTGCTGGGATCGAACCTGAGGTTTCTCCGTGGCAGTCACGAACGTTGACCACTAGGCCATCTGCGGTCCCTACTGCTGGGAAACCCTGCAGTCCGCCTATTTATCGCCTGCTTTCGGTTTGGGTCTGTTCCACTCTGCGTGGGGGATGCCCATGTCAATTGCACATCTCCGTGTATCTAATGTTTTGTCTACTTAGTGTTCTATACTAGTGACCAGAAATGTTACGTATTTCTTATTGTTAAGTATAAAAGACAGCGACAAAAATGGTTACTTAGCTTCTTTTTCTTTTTTTTTTTTCCCTGTCGATAATTTTTTAGGCCATTCAACGCCATCACGAGGAACCACATCAACTTCCAGTGTTCGTCAAAGTAAGTGCACTGTCTCGGTTTTTTTTCTTTTGTGTGTGTGTGTGTGTGTGTGTTTGTCTACAAGTAAATTTCGCCTTCACATTTGCATGCTATTTATTCCATAATTTCTTCATACGGTTTCGAGAATTCTGAAAATCACGTATTTTAGTGGTCGTTAAATACCACAAAAAGATGCATGCTACACAAGGGATGCTCTCTACACAGTTAATGTCTCCGAATATGCGTAAAGCCCTTGTATCGCGTGTTTCATTAAGCTCAACGTTATCATATAAAAACTTTTAATTTTGCTCACATGAAACAATGCTACTTTTAATTTGCTTAAGGTTTCTTTCCTTCTCACGGAATGAAATAAAAGCGTGTCTTTTATAAAAAGGACTCTGACAAAAAAAGGAAAATTAGGCTTTCAAATATATACTGGCGGAAAAAAGAACACCAAGAAGGAGACGTCTGATACCAACGAAATTTATACAGCATAATAACGGAATACAGAGGATAACGTGATCGAAACATTATGGCAAAATACAGCTGTATTTGCTGGTAAACTGAAAAATAACATTTCCATGTAACATGGTTAGTACGAGGTTGAACCGCCAACAACTGCGTCACACTGTGCAATTCTGGCATGGAGTCTGTCGTACAGATGTTGGATGTAAGTTTAGGGTATTGAGTTCCAAGCATCCTCAACCTGGACGCGTAAATCAGGGATGGTCGTGGCTGGCCGTGGAGACCAGATAAGTCGTTGTCCCATAAAATCCCACACGTACTAAATGGGGAACAAATCCGGTGAAAGTGCAGGCCATGGAAGTTGTCTCACACCCTGAAGTGCACGTTGCGTTGCACGTGCCGTGTATGGGCGTGCGTTATCTTGCTGGAAAACACCACGATGGACCCACCTTACAAATGGCACAACAACGGGCTGAATGATGTTGTTGATGTAGGAGGTGCTGTTTAACGTACTCGGTACAAACACTAGTTGTGTACGGGAGTGATAGCTGATCGCTCCGCACACCAGGAGACCAGGTGTAGGCCCTGTGTGTCGCTGGCGGATGCAAGAAGAGTGGAGACGATCCCCTGTGCGTCTGCGAACACGCATACGGCCATCGGAGGCTCCCAAGCAGAATCTGCTTTCATCGCTGAACACGACAGATCTCCATTGCGTTCTCCAGTACAGACGTTGGCGACACCACTGCAGCCGTTCCTGACGGTGGGCTGAAGTCAAAGGCATGCGTGCACGTAGTCTTGCATCCAGTAGACGGTTGCGGATTGTTCGCACAGTCACCTCAGGTGCAACGGCAGCTCGGATTTGCGTCGCAATGGATGTACTGCTTGACAACGCCGCTCTTCTTATGCGTCGATCGGTCCTCTCATCAGTCCGTCTGTGACTCCCGGTCCCACGTCTTCTCGTGTGGGAATGTTCCTCGGACCATCTACGCCATCATCGTACCACCACCGATACTTCCCGTCCAATTCGCTCCGCAATACGACGATGCGACCACCCGGCCTCGCGGAGTCCGACTAGACGACCTCGCTCAAAGTCCGATAACTGCTGAAATCGTACACGTCTTCCATGTCCAGGTATTGCAGCTTCTTCAGGGTCTTCACACGTGTCCGTACGCCGACGACTGATTACATTCACTTCACCGTACTTCTTAAATACCACCGACGGTAATTTGTATATTATGCCGTGCTGTGGCGTAAACGCTCACCGGTTGGTCCCGAAATTAACATCACACCTACGTAAACTCGACCCCATTAACATATGTAAATTTCATGATCGTCCGCCAATTCCTTCTTGGTGTTTTTTTCACTTTCCGCCAGTGTATATACACTATCTACCAACAAGTAATTGGACACCCCTGCAATCGACGATATCTGCGGTCCTGATACACGTCACGGCCGCCGCCGTTAAATATCGTGTGGGAAACAACAACGCAACCAGTCGCATGCAAGATGCCACGCAGTTCGGAGCTCTCTGATTTTGAGAAAGGTGTAATCATCGGGTATCACAGAAATGGCCGATCCATACGTGACAGATCCAGCTAGTTGAAGTACCCAAAATCGACAGTGGCCTACGTGATTGGCAAGTGGAAAATGAGAGGTGACTGTCGGAATGTGCCCCGACCCGGCAGACCCACAAAACTGGGAGTTAGAGACCGACGGGTGTTGGCCAGAGAAATTCGGGAGAACCGCACCAAATCGATGGGCCACATCCGCGAGGAGTTTCAACAGGCATCTGGGAGTGTTCTTTTGATGAATACCATCCGTAAGGAAGCCCATCTGCTCGGTTATCATGGACGTGCTGCCGCCCACAAGCCTTTGATCACTAAGTCCAATAGCGCTGCTCGGCTAACGTGGTGCAAAGAACGTCGACAGTGGACCGTTGAACAGTGGAAACAGGTTCTCTGGAGCGACGAATCTAGGTTCACCCTCTACCGTGCGGATGGCAGGGTCTGGGTTTGGCGTCTGTCTGGAGAACGCCTCCTGCCGGAATGTATTGTGCCAACTGTGAAGTTCGGCGGCGGTGGAATTATGCTATGGGGGTGTTTCTCCTGGTATGGCACGGGACCCTTGGTCACAGTTCCTGGTAGACTCAACGCCGACACCTACTGCACCATTTTGGATGACCATGTGCTTCCTACGTTGTGGCAGTTTTACGGGGTGGGCCCATGTTACTTTTAGGATGACAATGCCACCTGTCATGTTGCGAGGTCCACCATGGCTTGGTATGGTGACAATGGGATTAATCGAATGGGCTGGCTTGCACAGAGCCCGGACCTTAACCCTATCAAGCACCTCTGGGTCGAGTTGGAGCGTCGACTTAAGGGGTGCCCCCACCGTCCGAAATCGGTGAAGGAACTGACCTGTCTTCTCCAAGCCGAGTGGAAGAAAATGCCGCTAGCCGTCGTACAACGCCTGGTTGAGAGTATGCCCCGGAGGGTCGCAGCTGTAATCGCCGCTCGTGGGGGCTCCACCAACTATTGAAGATGAATAAACTTCGTTTTCCTTTGCTATCACAGGTGTCCAATTACTTGTTGGTAGATAGTGTATATATACGATGATAAATATATTGCATATATACAGTATATATATGTAATATATTTATCATCGTACATGACAATCCTTTTTTTACCGGTAAAGCTGACTTTTTCTGTAAATTGACAGACACAGACGAAGCTAACTTCTTGGATTGTTCGCAGCATTATCTGAACTAGAGTTTTACAGATTTTTCCCCTTCAGTTTTATATCAGACAATTGTGTTTTACACTGCTGGACAATTGCTAAGGACGGATCATAAACGGCTATATAGCGCATAAAAATGTAAGTGTGGTTGGATGCCAAGTGAAATAAAATAATGTCAAAATGCCAGGACATTACAAGAAAGACAATTTATTGTGCTCTGAAATCCTGAAAGCTTTGGAACGTGTTCAAGGGACAAACAGGCCATTTTGTGCAGAATACATCAACGTGAAAAATGCAATTACCGTCCGCAGGCGTTTCGGCGTAAGATGTCAATACGGGATATGGCCACCATGGAGGGCGATGCAAGATTCCACACGTCGTGTCATGCTTTGCACAACATTATCAAGCAGCTGTTGGGGTAATTTATCCCATTCCTCTGTCAGTGCACGGATGAGGGTGTCCTTGTTTATTGGAGGGCATTGGCGACCAGCCAGACTCCTCCCCAAAGCATCCCACACATTTTCAATGGGATTCAGATCTGGAGAACGTGCGGGCCATACGAGGCGTTGAATATCCTCGCTCTCAAGACACTCCTGGACAGCGACTGTTTGATGACATGTTGCGTTGTCGTCCATGAAAATGAATCTATCACCGACAGCACCACGGAACATGCGAACATGAGGTAGCAGAACATCATTAATGTATCGTTGGCCAGTCATAGTCCCAGTTGGAAGCACATAGAGGAACGTACGGCCATTGATCATGATGCCAGCCCATACCATGACACTACATGTCGGATATCGGTCCCTTTCCTGTATGTTTGCTGGACAATATGCAGTACCACTATCACGCCAGATCAGTTGTCGTCGACAATTAGACGATAGACTGTATCTACTCTCATCTGAGAAGAGGACAGCAGACCAGTCGTTATCAGTCCAATTGCGATGTTGATGGCACCATTGCAAACGGGCGGTACGGTGACGTCTGGACAATGGGATGCACACAACAGGACGGCGGGCGTATAGTCCTCCTTCATGCAAACGTCTGGCGACAGTTTTTCGGGAAATCCGCTTGCCAGTAGCAGCCATAAACTGATTTGCTACCTCACTAGCTGTGCTGCGCCGATGTCTTTTTGTTGATAGCACTATGTACCGATCTTCTGCAGGTGTCGTACTGCGAACACGACCTCTCCCGTGACGTTTGCTACACTGTCCGTTTGTTTGAAATGATTTCCAAAGCCTTGAAACAACACTGTGGCTGACGTCGAACTCCCTGGCAACATCTGTTATTTTTCGCCCTTCTTCAATCTTGCCAATAATACGGCCACGCGTAAAATCATCTAGGTGATGTCGGGAAGACATACTGAAAATTGCAAGTTCGTCAATTGATTCTTTCCCTCTCAACTTTGCGTTTGAACAACAACGGTCAATACGCGTCAAATCCTTTATAACTCTTATCAGCGCTACGACGTCACGAACAAGTTCGGCAATCCAAAATTTGCATACGCACAACAGGTCTTACTGTATCCCGCACTTATGCTAATTCCACATTTTCCTGCCTTCCATTTTATGGTTGCTATCGTTGCTATTGTCATCCGTCCTTAGCAATTGTCCGGCAGTGTATAACTCTTAATTTACGGGAAATAGAAAATAATGTTACTGTGAGATGTTTTAGCGAGCCTGTGGTACCCAGGCCCGTTTGGTTCGTTTCGTCCTTTACAATGGAAAATATGGGAAAATACCTTAGGGAAAATACCTTCAGGAATCCATTTGCTAAGAGGTCCGAGTATTTATTCCAGATACATATATATAAAAATTTACATATTTTATGGGTTATATCCCACACAACGAAAAAAACTTTTGCTGTATCACCGTGACATCTCCTTCTCATAGCCACTTCGAATCTCTAATGTCCACCTCTCTCTTTCTTCCTCCGCGGACCCCCAAACCTTTGGGGGTCGCATAGTTGACACCTCGTAACGAATGTTCTTTTAGTTAATCCTCCAACCATGTAAGAAGGCGTACCGAATATCACCATGGACTTGACAACCAACGACTATCTTACCAGTTCGAGCAAAATGGCGTCGTTGAGGACAAATGTCACCAAAATGTCCAGCAGTGGGTTTGTTAGGATAAATTCTCCGTTCTCGTACAAGATATCTTACAAGGCCGTTACTTGAACACATATATATACACACGAAAAAAGAAACCAAAATCATATTCATAACTGTAAGGCAAATTTCAATACTGCATCCATTAAATATTTCAATCATATTTAGATATTTATAGAGGCCTCTCGTTCGCAGAGATCCTCACAGTTGTTACTAAAAATATTTATTTCATATAAAAATAAATAAAAATTGAAAAATATTCTCGTACAAGGGGGCAGCAAACGCGGGCTCGCGACTGGGCGGCAAATGCGCTTGGCACGTCCCTGCATGCGACTGTCAGTACCGATCTCCTTCAATTTCCTGGGCTTAATTCGCGGAGATATGGATCAGAAATAGCCTTCGTTGAATGTTTCGGTCAGTTGCTGAGCACGGGAAGTTCTGTTTCTTCTTACAAGCCGTCTCAGACGACAGCTATATTGTTTCTGAGAGATTGTCATTGTGCCACAGTTACGCCAATTAGAAAAGCAATGTGGGTTATTTTTCCACTGATTAAAGACCCGGGATATCTCGCCTTTTGAGAAACCAGTCAGCCATGATGTTTTCAAAATAGTCACTCCAGCCAAACGGGCACCCACAATAAATCCTTTATCGAACTGCGACAGATCCTCTGATTTTAGCAAAAAAAAAAAAAAAATCGCGCTTATGTTATCCATTTGTCCATCCGTCCGTCCGTGGACACTATACCTCTGCAACTATTAGTCCGATTTGGAAATTTCTTTTTGCATTGGAAAACTTGAAATGTGAAAATGATGATCCTTGCATTCCGGTTTATTTCCGATACACAGCTTCGCCGCTACAGGTCGTAAATGCATATTATATCAAATTCAAAATACATTTTAGTGCATATATTTGCTTCTAAATATCCGATTGAAAAAATGCTTTCTTCCTTTCGACGCCATTTATAACGAGGACTATTTTAGGCACAGTTTATTTTTCAAGTAATGCCTAGATTCTCTGCTAGGAGGCGTAAAGGTAAACTGTGTTTTCCCCAATATCTGTGCTTCTAAAATTCCGATTTGAAAAATTCTTCCTGTATCAGAAACAGCTCCTCGTGGGAAATGTTTTGCACGTGATTTCTAATTTTTGGTAAGGAATGGTTTGGTCATCAGAGGGCATATGTGTTTATTTCTGCTTAAGATGCAGCAAAATCTTAGCTTCTGAACACTCGATTGGAAAAATTCTCTAGTGGACCGATACCGCTCACCTCGGAAAACCTTTTGAGAATACCTCCTGCTTAAAATACCGCATTGTTTTCCCGCCAGCGGGCGTAGATGTATATCTTTTTTCAAATCGGACTCGTAGAGGCGTCTCTGCTCTTAAGAGTCTGATTTGAAAATTTCTTTTTTTGTTGGGGAGCAAGTTTATGGTACGAAATATGTCTCATATAATTTAAAAAATTTCAAGTAATGCAGAGATTTTTCGCTAGGGGACGTAAAGGTAAACTGCATTTCTCCCGATATCTCTGCTTCTAAAACTCCGATTTGAAAAATTCTTCCTGCATCGGATAAAGTTACAGATGGGAAATGTTTTGATTATAATTTCTAATTTTTGATAAAAAAATTATTTGGCCACCAAGGGCTGTAAGTATTTATATCTGCTTTTGATGTATTTTCATCAAAATATAAGCTTTTGATATCTCGATTGAAAACATTCTTTCATGGACCGATGCCGCTCACCTCGGAAAATCTTTTCAGAATACTTTCTTCTTAAAATAATGCATAGTTTCTCCGCCGGAAGGCGTAGATGTGTATCTTATTTTTGTCGATATCTCTGGTTCTATAAGAGTCCGATTTAAAAAATTCTTGTTGGAAAGCGTTTCCGCTGCGAACTGTTTCTCATGTAAATTCAAATTTTTCTTAATGCAAAATATTGCCATTCAAAAATATTGCCGTTCACGTTTCCGTTTACGGCAATATCTGCGGAACGAAAAACCCGATTGAAAATCTTCTTTTAGGTCAGATACTACTAACTATGCAAACTCTCTGTGTGTATTTTCTTCCGAAAATAATGCACACTTTCGCCACTAAGTTGAGCAAATGCTTAATCTTTTTTTCTCAATATCTCTGCTTGTAAATGTGCGATTTAAGAAATTCTTTCGACACCGTAAGACATTTACCGAGTGGAACACTTTAAGTTAATATTTGAGGAGTTTTATAGTTCACAGTTCTGTCGCTAGGTGGTGTTTGTGTACTTCTGTTTGCAACTGTATCTCCGCTTCTAAAAGCCCTAGTGAGAACTTTCTTTTTTACTGTATGCCATTTTCTACAACAAAGATGTGGCTGATTAACATTTTTAAATAATTTATAGATTTCCCACTAGGGGACGTAAAGGTCAAAACCTTTTTCTCGCTATCTCTGCTTCCGGGTGACGTATTTGAAAATTTGCATATGGCAAAATTGAAATAGCGAAAAATATTCTTCATGCAAAAGCTATACTAAGTTTTTTCCTTAGCATAGCTTCTTCCATGAAGAATATTTTTCGCCTATTTTCAATTTTGCCATTATGCAAAATTCTTCCAGTAGAAGGCTTAGAGTTCTATCATGTCTCCTTCTATTTATATTTCTTCTTTTAACTGTTCGATTTGAAAATCTTTTTGTCTTCGATACTTTCTTCTGCAATGAGAAACGTTTTGCGAGCCATTTATTAATTTCGTAACATAGCCACTGGTGGAAGTGAGTAGCTGTTTTTATTTCTGAATGTTTTATCGATTGTAGAAATACGGTCGTGATTTTTTTGAACCAGTTGCATTGACTTTGAATAATTTTGATAAATTGAATTCGCGTCAGAAAGGATTCAAAAGATGTGCTCATTACAACCGAAAATTCGCTGTCGTCTTTCTTGTTCCCACTTGCGATCAACACTACTGACGATTAGATCGTATCAGATCATATGTAAAGGATTTTAGGGAGTGTCTGACCCCATGTCTTAAACAACGCTTAGAAATAGGAAGCTAGATTTGGGCTACAGTGCCCGATAGGAAAGTGCCACGGAAGCGAAGTACAAAGGGTGAGGAAGACGCTCTTATTTATTACCTGGGGGGCAGTGCCCTGGGCCCGACGGCTTAACGTGCCCATCCGACGCACGGCGGATATTTAGTGGTTCGAGCCTGCCTGGGATTGAACCTGAGGTCTTCTCCATGGCAGTCACGAATGTTGACCACTAGGTCATCCGCTGCCCACTACTGACGAGCAGTAGTCTTAAATAGTTGCCTGGATCACGTGGTGACGCACGTGACCACGTATTTTGCATAAACGCTGCGTAAGTGATGTGTTTACGTACATCTACATAAAAATTTTAAAATCAGTGGCTGGTGTGTGTAGTCTCAAATACGAAGACACCGCAATACGTCTTAGCGAAAAACTGAGTTCTTTGATTCCTATATTTCACTTCTTAAAATATCATATATTCTTTCCCTTAACTTTTGCTTTAATATAAATTTCAATTTGCGGGCAGTTTAAATTTGATCCCTCTCTTTTCACACAACTTTTTAGGCTCAAGTAAATCTGCTTCGACTGGAACTACACGCACGTCGACCTCTTCAACAAGTGCGCACCCAAGTAAGTGTTTTATATGTTTTATGCCACATACGTGTCTTTCCAACAGTTGAGTAAAGCAGAAATCGAATTGTGATTTATTATTTGAATTTTCTGCGACATTGGTCTGCAAAATTAATCTCTCACTCAACTCCAAAACTTAGATTACATTTAAACTAATTTTCAAATGCTAATTTATGTAGTCTATGAACAGCGTATCAGCAATATATTATGTATAAGGAAACTAAGAACTTAGCGATAATACGAAAACAAAATAGATCTAGTAACACACATATTTAACTACATATTTATTTCACGGATTTCGACAGTTCATATGTGAAAACACAAGTTTGTCCGCGCCCCCTCGCTCCGGAGTAATTTGCTCTCCCAACTAAGCTACACGGACGGAATGTCTCGCTGCAGATTTGTCGTCTTGGCATGGGCTTTCTTTACCTCTGTAGTACGTCAAACATAAGCAAATCAAAAAACTGTCCTCTGAAATGAGCCCGACTGATCAAATTTCGTGGTTTATGTTGTGGCCTGGTTATATGTGAATTAGAGTGCCGGACCGGGCCTGCCTGTAATTTAAAACTTACCGGCCGAGCCGCGCCGGGCCTACAATTTCGTAGGCGGGCTTGAACAGGCCTGCACTTGCATGTGTACCGTGTAGTCAGGTTGTTGATAAATTTATAGGTCATTCTGTTTTGGAAGTCTCTGTCTTTCCCTTCCCGTGCTCATATTTCTTGTTTCTCGCAATCATTCTTCTCTCCCGCCTCGTGCTATTTTTTATTTATTTATTTATTTATTTTGCGCGCGTCTTTTCGTCTTTGATCTTTGGCAATCTCTCTCTCCCCTTTGAATCCATATTCCATTTATTTCAGAAATTCACACCAGAAAAACACATGCTCCGTACGATTATTTGCATTTACAGGAATTAGGAATCAATTAAAGCTTCGATATGTGCTAATAAACAATTCTTAGGCTCTGTCTTCATAATTTTGATTTGCTACTTGATTTGTTTTAAATATGGATGAATATTAGGTTGGGTGAATTAGAGGTTTGAGGAGCAAAACAATCGGAAAATTGTGTTACATTTGGATTTTGGGAGTTACATCCTTAATATGAAGAAATAAAATCAAAGACGTCGCGTCGGGTCAACAGAACGGAATCATATTCTGCGTACGAGAGTTTGTTGTATTAACTATTAACCATTAAGCATGTTATTGTGTGTGCGTGTGTGTAACTGAGCATCAATTTATATTATGTTCAGAGTGTCGAAGAAGACAGTACTTGACTCGTATAAACAGTGATCTGACCCTACGAAGGGTTCGATTATAAAATGACGATAATTTACTTAAGTTAACTGAATACTATTTATCGCATTTGCCGTATTTCTGGTTACTGGTGGGTTAGTTAACTTACTTATGCCCTCTTTTTACACGAGTTTCGAGTTAGTCCAATAAGTTACAATACAAATACCGTCTGTGTTAAAGCAAGTGACAGTTACGCAAATAAAACCTATGTCGGACCTGAATGGCTGGGCCGGGCCCTGAAAACAAACACCGGGCTGGGCCGGGCCGGGCCGGGTCGGGTCTGACATTAATTGGGTGGGAATGGGCCGGGCCGGGCGGGCTCGGGCCTAAAAATATTGCCTCTGCAGGGCTCTAATGTGAATTAAATAGTATGCATAAGAAATCACGTTCTTTGATGTGATTACGCAAAAAAATCCATCTCCTAGAAGTTGTAATATCGTATATCGTAGGCATTTTCATAGATTTTAAGACACCAGTATTGGATGGCCAATTTAGCGGAACATTAACTAATGTTTTATCGTTGCTAGTTCTCCAGTAATTGGAATGCATCAAGAGAAACTAAATAAATAGGACTCGTTTATGTCTTCCGGCGGAAGATCTGTGACTGAAAAAACAGAGAATCTATGGATAATATTTATCATGTTTCCAGCTATCCGATGGAAAAATAATTTTTCAGTCTGATTTACAATAGCGTGCGAAATGCAAGTATGTATTTGTGCCACCTGACGAGAAAATCCTACAATGGAATGAGGTGGTATATTCACGGGGAATATCGGTTGATTACAGCTATGCGATGTAGAAGAAAAAATTTTAATACGACTGATGTAGAAGCGGAAATATTAAGCTAAATACCAAAAAAATCGACGCACGTCAAAGCAAGCGGCTCATCGTAAGAAACTTAGCACGTGCATTGAGAAAGAGATAAAGAAGTGATTGCAGAACCACAGCAGAAAGATTCGGGATTTCAGCAGAGTCGTAGCCTAAATGTTACAGATTCAAACCTCGCAAATCCACCTCTGGCTGTGACGCCCGATGTGGCATGGCATCAAACAAAACTCTGTCGTTGTCCTGTGACAGATTGTGTCAAGAGTCCTGCAATTGCTGAAAAAAGATCCCCGATATTACGTGATGATCGCAGCTGACTTTCCAGCATGTCCTAGTCATTCTCGATATGAGAAATATCTGGGGACTGGGACGCCAAGGGAGTGTTGCAGCAATACGGAGGCACTCCCGGAAAAGGATACCCGTGTGTACAGTCGGATTTTTTTTTCTTGGCAGTTGACGATAATGGAATCGCCTGATTTTGGGGGTGCAGCAAGCACTTCCCTGGCCTAAACTGATGTGATTTGCATCAAGAAGAGAGCAGGCAAAGGGTTCCGTAGTAATCTTACTCTAGGGCGGAATTCTTGTGGAAAGCGGGACAGTAAACATTGCTTGATTTGAAAGGGGTATGGCGTAGAAGTCTTGTCTTACTTCTACGTTAATTTAAAACAGCAACATACTAAGAAATAGTTCCTAAATGAAAGAAACCTTAACGGCCAGACGAAACATGTAAACAACAGAAGTCACACTTACGGAAAAAGATGCTTTATTCAGGATGTAGCAAACACATCGTAGCATAGCATATTGCACTAAACTGTCCACACACTACACAAATCTTAACACAACGCTTTTTTCACAACGATTCCTTCAATAATCAGTTTACAACCCAACGCTCTTCAAGCAACAATTTAGTCGTCGCTTTTATCTCTTGTTCTTATTAATATCAGGCATACGTCACGTGCATTCAACCTCAATTGTGTTGCCAAACGTATTCGTTTGAGAGAAAAGATATTCCGTTAAGAGTGAAGAATAACAGAATAAACTCAAGATTTACATAGGGAAAGAAACTAAAAAGGAAAGTTAATTTAGAATATACGTCACAGGGGGAAGGGAGCTTCTTTTTCTCTTAAGTGATCCTTCTTAAGAGAACAGCGAGATCTCTCTCCCCAACGATTATGTACCCAGAAAGCAATGTGAGACAATGGGTGAGACTACAATGGAGTGGGTGGGGGATAAACCAAAGTGTGGGACTGCCGTGGTAATGGGTCTTAAAATCTTAGCCCCGCAGGCAACAAGTGACTGGAGAACCTTTTGCCTATTATCTCTGAGCATCGGAAATCCCCTCCTTCGACATGTCACACCCAAAATGTTTGCACCCCCAAAAACAGACGATTCCATTATCAGCAAGTGCCGAGTAAAAAAATCCGACTATAGCTACGCATTATCCCGCTGGTAAATGGACCTGGTAGACGTGGCATGAAAAGCAAGACGACAGATAGCAGGATCTTTTGAACGCGCCGCTGCACTGTTAACGTCCAGTTACTACGGCTAGAGGTGTAGAGGCGTCCTGCCGTCATAAGATATGGCTCACTAAACCATAATATCTCTAGTGGTGTTGGTCTGCCGCTCTACAGCTAAGTCAGGATATGAGCGCTACTTAGTCCCCTCTATATGTGAATGCGGTGGTCATTCACTCGTTACTAAAAACGGTACGATGCCAGTTGAAGGCCGACCATAATTCTCAGGCACGACACCACTCCACACAGAGCCGCCGATGTAGGGTTGTTAATGGAAAACATTCGAAGGGTGCTACGGAAATGGAGTCCTGCAAGTCGTCACGCAATGGTATGCAATGATACAGGACGCTGAGTCCTGCTACTGTGAGGGGCCTACAGCTCGCTGGATGGTGGACAGAGAAACCGTCGGAGCTGTTCGTGTTTGTAGCACTATGAGAAAATCCTTTCGCCCAGTTTTTCCCCCGAGCCGACCAGAACCGTTTCGGTTTGTATGCGCGCCCCCGCAGTCCCACGATGCAGCCGCTCGCGAATGTACTCAATTGTTCGTAGGGTCTTCTAGTGCAGCGTCAAATAAAATGAACACACCAGATAACGCAACCAGAATATTCACAGTGAACGTCTGACTGTCCTTATCTAAGCCACTGGCCTCGAAATTCAAATACGCTCAGGGAACGACCTGAACGTTCATTCGCGGTGAAACCTTAGGCATATGCATGTCTTGCCAAGATGTATTTGCATACTGGCTTTCACGCCTCGCGGATGATTTTATTCGGGCTCATCGATTTTTTATCTAAGAACACAGATGTACATTTCTATGACTTAGTGAGAGCACTATACGCCACACCGATGTATAGTGCTCCACTAAGTGTGGGCATGTTCTCATTGTGAACCTTAAGGCCCTTGATTCGGGTGTACCCAAGGCATAATGCCGGAGCATATTTAACACAGTTGCTTATCAAGTTCATCCAACTATGGCCATTATCTGCCCCTGTGTGTTATGGCCATGATCACTATCTCACCATACCATAACGTCCATATTTTCTCCGAAGTGTTTCAGGTACATGTTGGAGACTTTTTTTACCTGCTTCATTGGTTACCTCAGTCTCAGATCTCAATCACATGGGGCAATTTTGGGATGAAGTCGAACGGAATATGAGATGCCTGGATCCACTATCATCAAATGTGCGTGAACTGGAAGATGCTATTCGACATGCGTGGTCCAAAATTTCAAATGAAACGTTACCAAAATTTTGTCGAATCAATGCCGAGACGAATAATTGAAGTTCTAAAGGCCAGAGGGCACATTATTTAGGAGGTGTTTTCGATAAAATTACTCCTTAGTGTATGCAATGGGAATCGTTAATACACTTACATTCAAAATTTGGTTTCAGTCTTTGCTAAAACGAATTTCCAATCGAATGCAAAAGCACTGCGTGAAAATAAATCCATTATACACTATATTATCAAAAGTATTCGGACACCACAATGTTTTGGGACAAACGGCTTTATTATCTCAATTAGAAGTTTGTCGGTCCACCTTTCGCTTGTAAGACAACGGCAATACGTCGTCGAGGCATACCATAGGCGCCGACTTCGTGAGTTCGAGACACTTTTTGAACCCCCAATTATTTTGTTGTGGTTTCCATGAACTCCTAATATTTTTGCACGTATTTCGCGGGAAAACTACACGTACGCGTATGTGCATAAATTTTGTTTCTCGTTATCAGTTCTTCAAGTTTTTATTATTCATTCCCTGTTTACTATATATAGAAAATGTGTACAGAAATTTACCCCACAGACTGTTTATTGTGCCTCAAAAAAGAATTAGTGTTTGTTTGAGCTCATCAAATTTGACGCGGCAAATAAGTACCGTTGTTTAAGAGCATTTAAAACTACCTCCTTTATAAAAGAAAATTCTTATAAAAATTCCCACTAAATAAAAAAAGTCTAGCTCTGCGTTTGGAGATGAGAACCTATTCGAAGTCATAATGATAAAGGCGGAAATATGTTATACAGTCAGTTGACCCACCTTATCTTTGGGTAGTCCGGGACCAAGGAGGTTAGAAGAGAGAATATGGCATCAGCAGCCGCTGGTGAAGCCAAATCTGATCATCTGGTTTCTTGCGCCCTACGAATGGGGAGGGTTCAGTGACGTGACGTCACTAACTGAAGATCTGTGTTGGAGCATAGGTTGATAGCGGCCGTCTCTTACTCTCTGCAGCATTCCCTGAAGGTCAACAAGGCTCCCACAGCTTTAACAATGCCGTGATTGGTTAATACGGAATATGCACTTCCGCTCGATGAAACATATTTTCGTTTAATTTTTTAGAAAATACTGAACAGTATTTCTGTAACTTTTTGCAAATTTTTAGTTATGTGCATGTATATTTCGGTCTCATTTTTCCTGACTGTACATGCTGCACAAGTACCTCTAAAACCTCTTCAAAGTCAATAATTTCCCCATAGAAAAGTACAGAAGCAACCCAAATTGGGCATACTGGGCATGCGCATCAGCTGATACGAAGTAGAGCCCACATAAAACGTACGGCGTGTGGCTGATGCCATGTCCTCTCCCTTCTAACCTCCTATTTTAACTCAGAAATCATTTGAAGAAAAAAAATTGTTGGCATTTTTTAAAATTGGTAAAAAAAAACCTTAAAGTAAATTTTTCATGTTTTTGTTGCTTTTATGAGACAATTGAGTTAGAAATTCAGTATCTGTGTATTGTATATAATAATGTCGCGCCTACAGAAGCAAAATAAATGAAATAAATAATTATCTAGAGAAAACAAATTCGGTAATTAACTATAATTTGCTTCATATTAGCATTTCAGACGTCTTATTGTGCCAGATAAAATGATTGAATGAAATTTAAATTAGACTTACATACCTTGAAAAATGCATGGGTAATTCGATTAAAAATTTCCAGAACCCCCAATAAGTTTTAAAGTCGGCGCCTATGAGGCATACTATCAACGAATTTATGGTAGGAATTGACAGGAATGATGGCTAGCCATTCGTCCTGCAAAGCTGCTGCCAGAGTGAAGAGCAAAGACGGTCGTTGTGATAGATTTCGTATCCGTCGCTCCAGTTCACCTCAGAGGTGTTCTATGGGATGGGATTAAGATCAGGGCTCTAAGCAGGCCGGTCTAACAACTCCACCCCATTTTCAAGAAACCAGTCCTGCACACGCAGTGTAGTGTGGCAGGGAATAAATAAATAAATACATCGCTCTTTCCACGTTCCAGAAACACATAGCAACCGAAAAATTGCTTTTCAGCCGCCGCCGTGGAAATGAACCACGGAACTCTCGATAACCAGCCGAGCGCGTTAACTTTACACCACGGTGGCCAACAATCCACGGTGCTATGTGTATTTTTAAGTCAGCTTCTGACATCATAAATCCGTAAGATGGGCTCAGCTACTGAGACGTCTCCATCTGGTGGGTATTAACGGCACTGGTTACATAGCAGTTAAATCCAAAGGGCGAGATCCAAGGTGTGACAGGAAGCTTAATCACGCTGGAAGAGACAACGGTCATTTTCCATAATACTGCCAAATTGTTGTAGGGCAGAATTATCCAGAAAGTCGAGGTACACTTCAGAGTTCAGCGAAGACCCCCGAGTGTATGGAAGCCATCCAAATGGCGTTCCAACAAAGTCCCCGGATGTCCGTTCAACAAGACAGCGTGTAGCTCGGGATTCCAAAGTCCACAGTTCACGCTACGTGATCTAGGCAACTACACTGCTGGACAATTGCTAAGGACGGATCATAAACGGCTATATAGCGCATAAAAAAGTAAGTGTGGTTGGATGCCAAGTGAAATAAAATAATGTCAGAATGCCAGGACATTACAAGAAAGACAATTTATTGTGCTCTGAAATCCAGAAGGCTTTGGAACGTGTTCAAGGGACAAACAGGCTAGCTATTTTGTGCAGAATACGTAAACGTGAAAAAAATGCAGTTACCGTCCGCAGGCGTTCCGGCGTAAGATGTCAATACGGGATATGGCCACCATGGAGGGCGATGCAAGATTCCACACGTCGTGTCATGCTTTGCACAACATTATCAAGCAGCTGTTGGGGTAATTTATCCCATTCCTCTGTCAGTGCACGGATGAGGGTGTCCTTGTTTATTGGAGGGCATTGGCGACCAGCAAGACTCCTCCCCAAATCATCCCACACATTTTCAATGGGATTCAGATCTGGAGAACGTGCGGGCCATACGAGGCGTTGAATATCCTCGCTCTCAAGACACTCCTGGACAGCGACTGTTCGATGACATGTTGCGTTGTCGTCCATGAAAATGAATCTATCACCGACAGCATCACGGAACATGCGAACATGAGGTAGCAGAACATCATTAATGTATCGTTGGCCAGTCATAGTTCCAGTTGGAAGCATATAGAGGGACGTACGGCCATTGATCATGATGCCAGCCCATACCATGACACTACATGTCGGATATCGGTCCCTTTCCTGTATGTTTGCTGGACAATATGCAGTACCACTATCACGCCAGATCAGTTGTCGTCGACAATCAGACGACAGACTGTATCTACTCTCATCTGAGAAGAGGACAGCAGACCAGTCGTTATCAGTCCAATTGCGATGTTGATGGCACCATTGCAAACGGGCGGTACGGTGACGTCTGGACAATGGGATGCACACAACAGGACGGCGGGCGTATAGTCCTCCTTCATGCAAACGTCTGGCGACAGTTTTTCGGGAGATACGCTTGCCAGTAGCAGCCATAAACTGATTTGCTACCTCACTAGCTGTGCTGCGCGGGTGTCTTTTTGTTGATAGCACTATGTACCGATCTTCTGCGGGTGTCGTACTGCGAACACGACCTCCCCCGTGACGTTTGCTACACTCTCCATTTGTTTGAAATGATTTCCAAAGCCTTGAAACAACACTGTGGCTGACGTCGAACTCCCTGGCAATATCTGTTATTTTTCGCCCTTCTTCAATCTTGCCAATAATACAGCCACGCGTAAATCATCTAGGTGATGTCGGGAAGACATACTGAAAATTGCAAGTTCGTCAATTGATTCTTTCCCAACTTTGCGTTTGAACAACAACGGTCAATACGCGTCAAATCCTTTATATCTCTTATCAGCGCTGTGACGTCACGAACAAGTTCGGCAATCCAAAATTTGCATACGCACAACACGTCTTACTGTATCCCGCACTTATGCTAATTTCTACATTTTCCTGCCTTCCATTTTGTGGTTGCTATCGTTGCTATTGTCATCCGTCCTTAGCAATTGTCCGGCAGTGTATTTAAGACTGCTTCTCGGCAGTAGTATTGATCACAATGGGAACAACAAAGGATCTTTCGGAGTTCCATAAAGGGCTTTTTGTGGGTGCCCGTCTAGCTGGAGCAACAATTCCGAAAACAGCAGAGGTGACTGGTTTCTCAAAAGGTGAGATATCCCGGGTATTTAATCAGGGAAACAATAACCCACATTGCTTTTCCAAGTGGCATAACTGTGGCGTGACAACAATCTGTCAGGAAGCAGACAGCCGCCATCTGAGAAGGCTTGTACGGAGAGACAGAACTTTCTATGTTCAACAATTGACTGAAGCATTCAATGAAGGCTACTCCCTACCCATAGCGAACTATGTGGAGGGAATTGAAGCGGATAGGTATTGGCAGTCGCATGCCTACACAGGAAGCCAGGACCTGATTTATGGGACGGCATTTGGGACACGCGCCCAGGGCCCCAAAATATAGTTACACTCACGGACAATGAAATTTGCGCACCAAGAAGAAAGCATCGGATTGAACTGAAATTTTATGGACGTAATGAGACAGGTGAATAATACACATGATGGCAAACAAAGCTGCAATTACAGAGGGATCTGTGGCATGCAGTCCGGTCATCTTCATTAGCGCGTCGCACCGCCTCGTGCGGCTATACATGCTGCAATACGGTCCGGCATGGAGGCGAACAGACCCCTGATGGTGTCCTGCGGCAGACTGGCCCACACGTGTTGATCGGTGTGCTCCAAATCCCGGATAGTGCGGCATGGCGGCAGCCGGCATTTCAACTGGTCCCACACATGCTCGATAAGGGGCATGTCCGGGGAGCGGGAAGGCCATGGAAATATCTGGACATGACGTAGGAAGTCTTGGGCAACCCGAGCCGTGTGCGGCCGGTTTGCCTAGGTATAGCGCACCTGGAATCCCGGCCAGGAATGGGAGCACATCCTGCTGGTATAGCGCACCTGGAATCTCGGCCAGGAATGGGAGCACATGGGGCCGTAGGATCTCATCCACATACCGCTGGCCCATCAATCATCTATGTACCACTACTACAGCTGATCAGCTATCGTATCCTATGGCTCCCCAGACCATAATGCCTGCATTGGGGAAGGTGTGGCGATCGATAATGAAGTTGGGATTGTGCCGTTGACCTGGGGACCTCCACATCCGAACACGATGATCATCTGTCCCCAAACTGAAGCCACACTCATCGCTAAACACAACACGTCGACAGTCTGTGGCGTTCCACGTTGCTCTGGCCTGGCACCACTGCACACGGAGCCGGAGATGTTCCGGTGTTAAGGGCAGCACACGTAAGGGGCGCTAGGATCGCAGATTCGCTTCCGCGAGACGTCGGGAAATGGTTCGTGGGTACACAAGAGCCACTATATCTGCCTGTATAGTGGACCAGGACCCCGTGGGATTCGTTCGTGTCATCCGTCTATCTTCTCTATCGGTGGTCATCCTCTTCCGTCCGGAGCTGCTCCGCCGTGTAGCAGTGCCGTCACGTGTCCAATGCTCCCAACACAGTCGGACGGTACGGTCAGAACAATCCACGTGGCGGGCTATACGGCGCGCCGACCACCCTGCAGTTTTCAGCCCGATGATCAGGCCTCTCTCAAAGTCCGTAAGTTGCGTAAATCGACGTCTCTGGCAGCTACCTGGCATTTTTGTCACTCTGTACCCTTGCTTGCGTCGGCCGGTGCTTTTCACTTTCATGGGGCATCGACTACACGCCGGTTGATAAGGCTGCCGGTTCGTCCTTGCAGCGCCACCACAGGGTGTGCGGTCATGTACACTCGCTCCAAACGTGGATCATTTGCATACCAGCACGCACTCCAGCCATTTGCAAAGTTTAGCGGTTGTAACATGTTTTCTTTCTTCTGAGTGCGAAAATTTCATTCTCTGTGAGTGTATATATTATATGCTTTGCATCAAACTGAGCCAAGTGCTCTATGATTAAGAAAAAGGGGCCCCCGAGAGCCTCTTGCCCAGGGCCCCGAACTGTCTAAGTCGGTCCCTGACAGAAACCACTGATTTCTGCAAAGAGACGGGAAGCTTGTCAAAAGTGGTGTTACGAACACTGTGACTGGACACTGGGGGAAAGTCACGTAGTCCGACGAGTCGCGCTACATCTATTCCCGCACCAACAGTAGGCAGGGAGTTAGGTGAGAGCCCATAAAGCAATGGACCCAGCTTGTTTTGCAAACACAACTGTTCTGGAGGTGGTGTCAAGGTGTTGTGCACGTTCTGTTGGTATGGAACTGATCCCCTGATATTTTTGGGAGATCGGGTGTCTTACAAGGATGATATCTGAACATTGTTGTCAGCCAAGACCTCTTGAAATGTTGAGTTTTTATCCGGCAGGTGGCGCCTGTTTCATGGATGTCAATGGTGCTATCCATCGGGCAAGATGTATTTAACAGCTGTTCAGTGAGCATGACAGCGACTTCCACCATCTTCCCTGGCCACCACAAAGCCCAAATCTGAACCCCGTTAACAATGTACAATGAAAAGCAATTGGATTAGAGAAACCTGTCTAGTAACGTGTAGCACCAACTTTCGCCCTGATGACGGCGGCGATTCGTCTCGGCATGGACTCGACAAGACACCGGAAGCGTTGGGATGCCGTACGGATCCACGACCCCTGAACAAGCTCCCACAGTTCACGAAAATTTGATGGAGGGGTCATCTCTCTCGATGGCATCACAGATGTGCTCGATGGGATTGAGGTCAGGTGACCTGGCTGGCCAAGGAAGCGAGGTCACGTCGGTGGAGTGTTCATCCAGCCATTCGGATACAATTCGGGAGCTGCATTGTCTTGTTGCAGGATGAGGTACCCAGTGGGATGTTGAAGACGCACAAACGGGAGCAAATGGTCGTCCAAGATATCCCGGTAACGTTGACCTGTGAGGGACGATGTCACACGTACCAGGGGTCCCATTTCAGTCCACGTAAACAGTCCCCAGAGGAGAATGCCACCCCCACCAGCTTGAAGAGTACCCTGCTGGCAAGAAGGATCCATCGCTTCATGTGGTTTGCGCAGTACTCGTATCCTGCCATCCGCATGTACCAACGTGAATCTCGACTCATCAGTCCAGGAAACATTTTTCCACATGTCTAGGGTCCAGCGGCGATGTTCCCGCGCCCACGCTAATCTTTGCACCCTGTGATGTGCGGTCAGCAGCGGTAGCCTCGTGGGACGATGGCTTCTGTACCCCATAGCGAGGAGATGGTTCTGGATGGTGTGGCTGCTTACACGTTTTTGTGCACCAGCGTTAAATTGCCGAGTGATTTCTTGCACTGTGGCCCGTCTATCCGCTGTTACAATGCGAGCTAGCCGACAATGACCCCGCTCATCCACACGGTGTTGTCCACGGCAGTTGGACATTGCAGAGATGGTTTTACCGGATTCGATGTACTCACGGTGCACCTGTGACACAGTGGCTCGTGAAAATCCCAGTGCCTGCACGACTTCGGAGATGGATTGACCCATTCGTCGGGCCCTGACAATTTGCTCACGATGAAATGCGCTTAGATCCTTCGTATACTGCGTCCGACTCTTACTGATTCCCGTCGCATCACTCCTTATATTGTCGGATCGCTGCATACGTCATGTCGTTTCCGTTTACAGGGCCGACCACAGCGCCACATTTGCATAACGCCAGCTGTCTCTAATTCAATTGCTCTTCAGTGTATGGGATATGTTAGAAAAGCAGATCCACGAACAAAGTCCTCTTCCGTCAAATGTGAGCCAGTTAAAGGACAGTCTGGTGAACGTCTGGTATGCTGTAGACGTAGATGCACGCCAACCCTTTGCTGAATTTCGAGTTAAAGAAGGTCCAACCTGGTACTGAATAGTTTTCTAATTCAGTGGCCAGTGTGTGTGTGTGTGTGTGTGTAGATAGGCGAAGTGCGGCCAAAATTGCGGGTTAACAGGTGAAATAATGATCGAATGTCAATTCTAAACACTGAGGATATTAGTCACAAAGCCAACTCATGCCCATGGAGCGAATTCTCCCGATGACCACCGATTAACTGTTTCCTTAAATGTAAAAGAAGTTTGAGAAAACCACAACGTGATCACAATGAATTCTTAAAATATTTAAATGTATGTCTTACTTTTTTTTATGATTGCATGATAATTTGTGAATGAAACATTTACCGATGGAAATAATAAAATAGGTTATAATAAAATTTAGACTTTAATTCCAAAGCGGGCAGAAAGTTTGTAAACGCCTAAAATAAAATTTGCAAATCTTCATTTTATTTAAAAAGAAAAAGGTTTTCCAAAAAACGTTTTTTTATTTTCCTTTTTAAGCCTTCAGAAATTAGCTCAATGCCATCGACAATTGCTTCCGTGATACTTACCTTTTATAATGCCATTTTAACAACAAAATTCCTCTAATCCTAATCCTATTTTCAGCTCCTGTGGAAATTTTTATGCCCATGTGTCATTAATAAGTTTTTGTGGATGGTAAGTTCAATACGCCCATGACGACGAATTTTGAAAGGCGTGTTAGATTGGCTTCAGATTTCACCGACACTGTTGTTCAGACACTCAGTTTTAAAGGGTTTTTTTTTTCAATTTTGTGAGGTTCAAATATTGTTTACTCTAAATATTATTATCGTACTGCACTGTACTGTACTAAATCCTGAAATTGCTGTTTCGTACTTTCTGTTTCCAGGACCTAACCAGCAGCCTAAATGCAATACCACAATTCGGAATGATACAGACTCCCTTATATCATCATTTAGCCAATTGCGACTGAACGACCACGTGTCAAAAGGTAAGATTATTTTCTGCATTCCTCTACAATTTACCACAAGATGAATTTTGTGCATGAACAATTACATGAATTTTACGAAGAGTAAATTGCAATGTTTTGTGAATCTTTAAGCTAGAAATTGTATCTCTAAAAAGATGTAGTGTAAGTTTGGCTGCTAGAAAATGACAACAGAAACCTTGCCTTAATTTCTTTTGGTTTTCCTGCCGTTGCGGGAAAAATATAAATGTTTCTCAATAAGTTTCCCAAAGTAAGCTAAGGATATCATAAAAGCAATCCTGGTATCCAAAATGAAAACATACCACAAGAAATTTCAAAATGGTACTGCTGTAATAAATACGGTAAGTACTGAAATAATACATGGTAAATTAACCAAAAATGTTGATTAGAAATAAAGGGCATTTCATCGGCAGGCAAGTGGAATATATTAAGTCAAACAATTGCTCCCTTTATTTATACAAGACAAAGTAGTGCACGCCTATAGAGATAACATGTACAACTTCTGGCATCAAGAATCACTGCATGATACATAATGGGGATCAGTCTCTATGTCTCTATTTGGAACACAGGATGCCATTTGTAGAGTTACAAACAGCAACATGTTCTATTCGGGCTGCAGTGAAGGTGCTTTGAGGCATCTATGGGAAATGTTTTATTCATATATGACAATAATGTCTAAAGAGCGAGATATTTTCAGTAAAACCTTGATGCCTTCATTCTCTAGCGTATCATGCACGGTATTGACTAAAAGAGAGCAGCATGTTATCGTTCACATACAGAGCTCAAGTCCAGTAGCATGTACACGCAGACACAAGAAGCTTGGCAATGGATTCTTCACATCTTCTGGTGGTCAATGTGCCTTGTGTATTAATGTGATCTATTTATGATTCCAAAGAGGTTATTCTTCAGATCAGCATTAAGCCGCCCCAATATGTTCAAGCTCATGCCATCGCATGTACATTCACGGACAATGAAATTTGCGCACCAAGAAGAAAGCATCGGATTGAACTGAAATTTTATGGACGTAATGATACAGATGAAGGATACAGATGATGGCAAACAGAGCTGCAATTACAGAGGGATCTGTGGCATGCAGTCCGGTCATCTTCATTAGCGCGTCGCACCGCCTCGTGCAGCTATACATGCTGCAATAGGGTCCGGCATGGAGTCGAACAAATGCCTGATGTTGTCTTGCGGCAGACTGACCTACACGTGTTGAAAGCTGTGCTCCAAATCCCGGATAGTGCGGCATGGCGGCAGCCGGCACTTCAACTGGTCCCCACACATGCTCGATAGGAGACCTGTCCGGGGATCGGGCAGGCCATAGAAGTGTCTGTACATGACCTAGGCAGTCTTGGGTAACCCAAGCCGTGGGCGGGCGGGCATTATCCTGCTAGTATAGCGCACCTGGAATCCTGTCCAGGAATGGCAGCACATGGGGCCGTAGGATCTCATCCACATACCGCTGGCGTGTCAATGATCCACGTATCACTACTAGTGCTGATCAGCTATCGTAGGCTATGGCTCCCCAGACCATAATTGGGAAGGTGTGGCACTCGATAGCGAGGTTAGGACTGTGCCGTTGACCTGGGGAACTCCACACCCGGACACGATGATCATCTGTCCCCAAAACGAAGCGGCACTCATTGCTAAACACCACACGACGACAGTCTGTGGCGTTCCATATCGCTATGGCCTAGTACCACTGCAAACGGAGCCGGCGATGTTCCGGTGTTAATGTCAGCACACGTAAGGAGCGCTGAGATCACATATTCGCTTCCACGAGGTGTCGGAAAATGGTTCGTGGGCACACAGGAGCTTCTACAGTTGCCTGTGTAGTGGACCGGGTCCCCGTGGGATCCGTTCATGCCAGGCGCACAATCCGTTGATCCTCTCTACCGGTGGTCCTCCTGGTCCGTTCGTAGCCGCTCCGCCGTGTGGCAGTGCTGTCACGTGTCCACTGTTCCCAACACAGTCGGACTGTATGGTTAGAACGGTCCACGTGGCGGTCTGTACGGCGCGCCAACCACCCCGTGGTTTTCAGCCCGATGATCAGGCCTCTGTCAAAGTCCGTAAGTTGCGTAAATCGACGTCTCTGCATTCTTGTCATTCTTGTCACTCTGTACTCTTGCTTGCGTCGGCCGGTGCTTTCCGCTTTCATGAGGCATCGACTACACACCGGTTTATAAGGCTTCCGGTTCGTGCTTGCAGGACCACTACAGGGTGTGCGGTCATGCGCACTCACACCAAACGTGGATCATTTATATACCAGAACGCACTCTAGCTATTTGCAAAGTTTTGCGGTTGTAGCATATTTTCTTTTAGGTGCGCAAATTTCATTGTCCCTGAGTGTATATTTTGGGGTTTGATATAGAGCTGTATGTTTTCCAAACTGAACTATGCCTGCAGGCCTATCGCTGCCTCATTGTTGATTTGACTTATGCATCATAGCAGTAGCACATCATGTCACGTAGCACGTTACATCATCACATCAACCCCCCCCCCCGCTTGAGAACAGAAAAGGCACAAAATTGCTGGTTTGGGATCACCCAACAACAGTGCTCAATGGACCATCTTACTGAAGAAGAATTAATTAATTATGGGCATTGTGTGGAAGGATCGTCACACAAAATTTTCTAACTGCCAGGAGATTCACTTTCCTTTGGGAGCTTGTATAACATATACCTTTTGCTGGTGGTGGAATTCACATCTCATACTCCAGAGCAACTGTTCTCCCAACTGAACTACTTCGGCAGGCTTATCTATGCCTCACTGTCGATTTGACTCATGCGTCACCACAGTAATATGTCATCTACGTCCTGCACGTAGTATGTCTGATCATTTTGGATCTCCAGGCACAAAAAGATATGGCATAGTACAGCAAAACGAAATTCGTGGGGAAACAGTTCACCTTACCATGAAGAAATAGTTTGATTTTAATGGTCACATGCACACTGAAAACAGATTATGCGACTGAACTGTGTTAAACTTACATCTCTCAGAAGTGAGGTGAAATCTTTTGCACCAAATTTCGGATGGTTTGGTCACAGTTCCAGACGTTATATGTGTATGTACAATGGGATCTTGCTCTAAAAGACATTGTACAGTCATCTTTGAGGGTATGTATTACTCTGCAGACCATCGTTGAGCAGTTACAATGACAGCACGGCTGGTATGATTACAACTCCAACACAGTTGGATTATAACATTTTCATGAGTTCATATAACGAACTGCATCACACTGTTGGACTTTTCACATTGCGCTGCTGTGTATTCAATAGCAACAAACCATTTGATGATATTTTAGAAATTCTCACAGACCTTTCATATACACTGAAGAGCAATTGAATTAGAGATACCTGTCTAGTAACGTGTAGCACCACCTTTCGGCCTGATGACGGCGGCGATTCGTCTCGGCATGGACTCGACAAGACACCGAAAGCGTTGGGAAGCCATACGGATCCACGACCCCTGAACAACCTCCCACAGTTAACGAAAATTTGATGGAGGAGGTCATCTCTCTCGATGGCATTACAGATGTGCTCGATGGGATTGAGGCCAGGTGACCTAGCTGGCCAAGGAAGCGAGGACACGTTGGTGGAGTGTTCATCCAGCCATTCGGATACAATTCGGGAGCTGCATTGTCTTGTTGCAGGATGAGGTCCACAGTGGGATGTTGAAGACGCACAAACGGGAACAAATGGTCGTCCAAGATATCCCGGTAACGTTGACCTGTGAGGGACGATGTCACACGTACCAGGGGTCCCATTTCAGTCCACGTAAACAGTCCCCAGACGAGAATGCCACCCCCACTAGCTTGAAGAGTACCCTGCTGGCAAGAAGGAACCATCGGTTCATGTGGTTTGCGCAGTACTCGTATCCTGCCATCCGCATGTACCAACGTGAATCTCGACTCATCAGTCCAGGAAACATTTTTCCACATGTCTAGGGTCCAGCGGCGATGTTCCCCGCGCCCACGCTAATCTTTGCACCCTGTGATGTGCGGTCAGCAGCGGTACCCTCGTGGGACGATGGCTTCTGTACCCCGTAGCGAGGAGATGGTTCTGGATGGTGTGGCTGATTACACGTTTTTGTGCACCAACGTTAAATTGCCGATTGAGTTCTTGCACTGTGGCCCGTCTATCCGCTGTTACAATGCGAGATGGCCGACGATGACCCCGCTCATCCACACGCTGTTGTCCACGGCAGTTGGCCCTTGCAGGGATGGTTTTACCGGATTCGATGTACTCACGGTGCTCCCGTGACACAGGGGCTCGCGAAACTCTCAGTGCTTGCACGACTTCCGAGATGGAGTGACCCATTCGTCGGGCCCCGACATTTTGCCCACGATCAAATGCGCTTAGATCCTTCGTCTTACCCATACTGCGTCCGACTCGTGCTGATTCTTGTCGCATCACTCCATATATTGTCGGATCGCTGCATACGTCATGTCGTTTTCGTTTACAGGGCCGCCCACAGCGCCACATTTGCATGACGCCAGCTGTCTCTACTTCAATTGCTCTTCAGTGTATAACCAGAAAACCTATTCTAAGAAACTGCACCACTGGGAAATATTTAACGATGTTGCTTCATAAACTGATCTCAGAAACTCTTCATACTGCTTTTACAGCTCACTTCAAGGCCGCCCCTAGGGTGTGCAGGTCCCCTGACGTATATTTTTGTGGACACTTGTCAATAAAAGCAATTTGATTAAAAATGTATTACAAAATTAATGGACCCATATGAAATATACTGATCTATCGATTAAGATTTTGAATAATGGGTAAGGGATCATCATCTAATGGGTAGGTGGGGTTGCATTTTGGTTGTTTCAAAGATGTGAATTTGATATGAATAATTTCTTTTTTTCATTTTCCTCTGTTCTGTAATGAAATCTTCATTTGATAAAGAATATAAAGTTGCAAGAATTTCATCCGAGTAATTCAAAATACGATGAGGATAAGCTTTATTTTCAAGTTCATCTCTGTGATCAGTAATTAAATCTTCATTGACTATACAATTTGGTTCATGCTTTTAACGAGTCTGCTCGTTTTCATTGTTTCCAGTTTGTTTTTTTTAATTTAAGCTGACCTCTTTGCAGATCTATTTTTTTCTCTTGCGAGCGCCACTTTTGCATATTCTATCTCGATCTTATGTTGTACTCATTCTCAATTTTCTAAAGGATTAAAAAATAAAATTATGTGTTTAAAGTATATTTTTTAATATTATTTGTTGTGTTGGCAGTACAAATAAACTAGAGAACAGAATGTAGATGCTGTCTCTACATTTCACAGTGCTCTGTTTTTTGAACTAAGGTGCAATAACTGTATCTTTCTAGATATTAAAATAATAATCCCTTTTTTTATTAAATATAAAAAATACATCAAAATTATAACTTAAGAAAGTCAAATCAAATGGAGCTAACATTTCAATTGTTTATACCAACTTATAACAATATTTTTATATTAAAAATTTCACGACACGCCGTTTTTTTTTTGCATTATTGTTTACGACAGTTTTTTTTTTTTTTTGATTGGAGGTTTAACGACCACCGTGAGCAACTCAGTGGGCTATAAGCAATCGCCCGTCCCTAATTTAGGGTCACTGGTTCCAGGGAAGGGAGAGAGCCAGTGCCGTAAGACAAACACAACATCCATGCCTGACCGGGATTCGAACCCGGACCCCTTACGGACGAATGATCAGAGGCCAACGCCTTAGACCACTGCGCCACCGGGGCGACCTTTACGACAGTTTCAATACATGCAAATGCAAAACAGACATGCTGGGATCCAAAGCTATTGGAATCTGGAACTATCTCCTTTAATGAAGGATAAATTTCTAGCTTAATTTAGGTGTTTCAGACATTACCATATCCCATACAAATACGGTAACATTTGCTTGGTGGTGCAGGGCATTTATAATTATTTTGTTTTATTCTGCATATTGCATTTTTATCTTAATAATTTCTCATGCCTATGAACAGCATGGTCCTCCAAAGTGCAAGGCTATCTGAGGCACAGAGTTCTGAGCAGTTGCCCGGGTCTAAGGGTGATCCTGGGTGACCCATGTAGGATTAAGACTGACACAGCTCCTTATCTTAGTGACTGATGTTTACCGTGTACATTTATTGTGTTTGTTTATTTTTTATAAGTGTGCACCCATTCATGCAAACTTTCCTAGATTATTTTGGAAAGCTTATGTCTACTTACTCTAATATTTTAACTCATCGAAATTTTCGTTCGTGATTGGGAATGGGCCTTGAAGTTCTACTGATTTCTAACAAATTAATTCCACTTTTCAAACAGCGGTTAAGTTTTTTTTTTTTTTTTTTTTTTTTTTTGACTGGAGGCTTAACGACCACCGTGAGCAACTCAATGGGCTATAAGCAGTCACCCGTCCCTAATTTAGGGTCACTGGTTCCAGGGAAGGGAGAGAGCCAGTGCCGTAAGACAAACACAACATCCATGCCTGACCGGGATTCGAACCCGGACCCCTTACGGACGAATGATCAGAGGCCAACGCCTTAGACCACTGCGCCACCGGGGCGGCGCGGTTAAGTTTTACATACGTGCATCCTTAAACATATGTCTGAGGTAAAAGCATGTATCACACTTAAGAGTTATTTCGGTCATTCCATTGAATGCGTGTCCTTTCAGCAGAACATGGATCTATTGTTAGAAATGAATTGTTAGTCTTAAATGATCTAAAAGCTTATAGTTCGCTGTCTTTCTTTCTCTTATTTGGATGTGTAAGCTCGCAGATAAACGCACAGCCAGAGGAATTCTACGCAAGATGACCTTTTTTTTTAATTGAGGTTTAACGACCACAGTGAGCAACTCAATGGGCTATAAGCAGTCACCTACCCCTAATTTAGGGCCTCTGGTTCCAGGGAAGGGAGAGAGACAGTGCAATAAGACAAACACAACATCCATGCCTCACCAGAATTTGATTTTTTTTTTTTGATTGGAGGTATAACGACCACCGTGAGCAACTCAATGGGCTATAAGCAGTCGCCCGTCCCTAATTTAGGGTCACTGGTTCCAGGGAAGGGAGAGAGCCAGTGCCGTAAGACAAACACAACATCCATGCCTCACCGGGATTCGAACCCGGACCCCTTACGGACGAATGATCAGAGGCCAGCGCCTTAGACCACTGCGCCACCGGGGCGGCACCAGAATTTGAACTCAGACCCATCTCGGATGAATGGTCAGAGGCCAGTGCTCAGACCGCTGTGCCACTGCTGACTACACTCTGCCAAAAAAAAAGACCAAAGCACCCCGAGAAAGCCGTTCAATCCTATCGAAACTTCGCATGCAAGTACCTCAGAGCTGAATATGCAAATGACTCAAAAATAACGACCAATGATTGCATAGTGGCCCACCACAGCACATGGGAACCACGCATCGAAGAGGTATATCAAGAACAAATTATGACAGCGGTTTGCGGTTGTATTAACCTCCATGGACTGCGAGGATCCTTCGACGTCGGATCCATGCACAATACGAGCAGTTTAGCGAGTTTGAGAGAGGACGTATAATATTAGCTTAAAGTACACCAGATTGTACGCAATCAGAAAGCGCTCGCTACATAGTAAAATCAGGTCATTTACTGGTGTAAAATGTACAAAGATTTGCCAAACTTTCCTTTTCCACTGGGAGGCTTTTTCAAGGCAATAGGTAGATATAAAATGCAGGGAATTACACCGATGAGTCATTCCATTATGACCACCCCCAGCCTAGAGAAATGAGCATGCCTGGAGACCGAATGGTGGCCCAGATGAAGTTCAGAGAGCATTATATATACTGCCGTGTGTCGTCCGCAGCTCATTGATGCCAGAGGGGAGCGGAGACTCTCGCAATCAGGGCAATGAGTGGTAATCAGAGGTAGAGAGAATCAGGGCAGAGAGTGGTAATCAGGGCAATGTGCCACAGCACACAGTTCATCGCAGCCTTCTACACATGGGCCTGCATAACCGAAGACCCAGCCGGGTCCCCATACTCTCTGCATGTCATCGCCAACAACGCATGAAGTGGGCCCACGATCATCGAGATTGGACCACGGATGACTGGAAGAAAGTGGTCTGGTCTCGCGAATCAAGATTCCTGGTGCATCACGTAGACGGCCGAGCGCGGATACGCCATATTAGCAACGGAGGCTATGGCACCTGGATGCACTGTTGGGCAGAAACAGGCTGGCGGCGGTTTTATGCTGTGGGCAATGTTTTCTTGGGACACTTTAGGCCCCATTATCGCAATCGCACAATCCCTGACAGCTGTCAGGTATCTGAACATCGTTGCGGACCAAGTTCATCCATTCATGGCAACTGTGTTCCCTGCTGGTGATAGCCATTACCAACAGGATAATGCGCCATGCTACACTGCCAGAATCGTCAAGGAGTGATTTTAGGAACATGCTGGTGACTTTCTGTTAATGCCCTGGCCTTCAAATTCACCTGACATGAACCCCATCGAACATTTGTGGTTTGATTTAGAAAAGTGGGTTTGTACTAAATCACCACCACCCCAAAATGTATGGGAACTTGAGGGCCTGCTGTTGACATTATAGTACCAGATACCCCAGGATACCTATTGCCACCTCATCGAATGGGTGCCTCGCTGACTGGCAGCTGTTTTGCAGGCTAAAGAGGGTTCTACAGCTTATTAGGTAGGTGGTCATAATGTAATGACTCATCAGTGTAGATCGCGTAAGAAATAAAGTATTTTATTTTTGTGTATTTTTATCACGCAATTATATGGTGTGGTGCGATGTGTTTCCATCCTTTAATGATGCATGCCAAACAACTGGTACTTCCATAGAGACCATATAATTGCAGGATAGTTTGCTGGGGAGTATTTCGACTGTTTTCCCTGATGGCAGTCTCTTTAAAGTTCATGTAAGGGGGGATTTTAATATTATTCCACATAAGAGCGGCCAAGTAATGCATGACTTCTCTGGCAAGCGATGTATTCTGCATGTCTTGGTTGATATTTCTGATGTGTTCTGTACATCTAATGTCTAAGGACCGCTTTGTCGTTCTGATTTATATCTTTTCTGTCTTGTTAGGATGCACCAACGGTATAGCGTACACACCCGCTTTTTCTTTCTCACACTATCTCTCCTTGCAGCTTGATATTATATGTGATAATGGGGTCGGTGACCTCATTCCTGTGATGTATCATCACAGTAAGAATGTTAGTGTATTCTAACAACAGAGAAAAGATATATATCGGAATGACAAACATAAAAAATAGATATATTTTTTAGATATAGATATATTTATATAGATATATTCATAGATATATATCGGAATGACAAACATAAAAAATTGAAGCTGGATGTGACGCCCCGGTGGCGCATAGACACTAGATGTACAGAATCTAGTGGTCTTAGACACTAGATGTACAGAACACATGTGAAATGTCAACCAGGACATGCAGAACACGTCGCTTGCCAGGGAATTCATGCATTGCTCGGCCGCTCCTATGTGAAATAATAATAGAATTGCCCCTTACATGAACATTAAAGAGACTGCCATCTGGGAAACAGTCGAAATCCTCTCCAGCAAAGTAGCATGCAATGATATGGTCTCTATGGAAGTACCAGTGGTTTGGCATGCGTTATTAAAGGATGGAAACATCGCAGCACACAGTATGATTGTGTGATAAAAATACACATAATACTGTGGTGTTGCACAATGCTCGTGATGTCACCTGCATTATTTTCAAAAATGCATCTTTATTTCTTACGTGTTCTAATTCCCTGCCTTTTATGTCTACCTATTGCCTTGAAAAAACCTCCCAGTAGGGAACGAAAGCTTAACGAATCTATATACGTCTTACACCAGTAAATAAAATGATTTTACAATGCTGTTAGCGTTTTTTGATTGTGCACAATCTGGTGTACTTTAAACTAATATTAGCAATGCTTTATCCGGGCATGGAGTCCTTGACTTTTAAACTTTTCAGGATGCCCTGACTAGTATTAACAAGAGAGATCGCAGATTTAGAGTTCCTGGTATGCTGCAAAAAGAACAGCCTGATCCCAAAGTTTTTACAGCTTAAATCAGCATTAAAAGACAGCTGGTTCCAGCGGAGAAAGAACTACTTAAAAGAATGCTGTTGCACCTAGTGAAGAAGAAAAGAATTGAAGTAATGAAGTTGCATTCCAGAACCTTCAGACTTTACCAGGTGTTGGAAATAATAGTTCCACCCATACTGTTTGATATATATTTCTCTGAAAAGTCAGCGTTCTATAGTATCAAGAGAAAAGGAGATCCTGAGTGAAAAACGTCTTAAAAAACTAGAAATTCTTCGATCAATTCAGATCCGGACTAATAAGCATAAAGTCCCCAACATAAATGAGTCGGCAGTACAAATGACGGAAAACCAAGTGTGAGTTTTGGAGCGCGGACCAAAATATTACCCCCCATCGAAGCCTAGAATTAAACAGTTAATATCTGAGGTAGAAAGTATAATTTCTCAAGTTCCAGCAGAAGATCATGATATGACCAGATGCTTAGCGGTAGTAATAAAGAGTAGTGCTTAGTGGTATCTAAATTAAAAAGTAAACTAATGAATTTCAAAAGGAGGAACTTTGAGAAAAATAACTTTAGGAAAAATACAATCAGATTCAGAAAGTTTTATAGAACCTTCGTAATGATTCTAGATTGTCGATTATGCTAAGCAAGTCGAATCAGTTTGCCGTTATGAATAGGTCTGATTATATTAGGAAACTTAAAGATTTCCTGATTAATGGGACTTGATTCTGGAATCAACAAATCCTTTAAACAGCTTAATATGGAAAGTTCAAGCTCTAGCCAGAGACAAAGATCTACCGGAAACTATTAGAATATCAGCAAAGCTTCCTCCTGGCCCTACAATTCCACCTCTCTTTGGACGATTAAAAAATCAAAAACCTGGATCTACCTGTAGACCTATAGTAGCAAAGAACAAGTCTCATATGTACATATTTAGAAAAATCCTTACCTAAATTTTTCTCTGAACATTTAAAAAACTCCGAGAACGTAATCAAATCAATCAAAGAATTCGTGGAGCGCACAAGAAGATTGACTATATCTGATGGAGATATAATGGGAAGTTTTGATATAGTGTCTTTATATCCATCTATACCAATACCAGAGGCTGTTGGAAACCTTGAAGAAATAATCGTCACTTCCAATGAATTCATGCCGACCCAAACTAAGAAAATCATCAGTGCCATAAATCTAGTGACTAACCACAACTATTTCAAGTTGGATGGAGACATCTACAAACAAACAAAGGGAGTACCATACCTTTATCTTCAGTCCTTGTGGAATCGGTACTGAAACTACTAGAAGACCTCATCTTTTTAAATTATATTAAGAAACCTCGAGTGTGGATCTGCTATGCTGATGATATATTCTTCATATGAAAACATGGAGCAGACAAACTGAATGATTTCATGCACAGCCACAAGATAAACAAACTACACAATACAATAAAGTTCACCATCGAACTTGAAGTGAATGTGATGCTGAATTATCTTGATGTCTCACTCAAAAGAAATGAAACATCCAGCTTTTTTATTTTTTATTGGAGGTATAACGACCACCGTGAGCAACTCAATGGGCTATAAGCAGTCGCCCGTCCCTAATTTAGGGTCACTGGTTCCAGTGAAGGGAGAGAGCCAGTGCCGTAAGACAAACACAACATCCATACCTCACCGGAATTCGAACCCGGACCCCTTTCGGACGAATGATCAGAGGCCATCGCTTAGACCACTGCGCCACCGGGGCGGCACATCCAGCTTCAATTTTTTATGTTTATTATAAACCGACCCAGTACTGAACCATGTCCCTCCTGATTCGCACTGCCCAAAACAGTACAAACTCTCTGCGTTTAGAGCATGGTTCTATAGAGCGTATAACGTATGCAAACGCGACTACCTAAATAATAAGGAAATTGAGAATATTTATAGCAAAGGTCTAAAGGCTGGATATAAGAAAGATGACATAGACAAAATACATAGAAATGTAAGAAATGGTTATAATGTCTGGGATAACAAAATCAACTAGTACAACAATGAGATACGCAGAATCCATCACATGCGTCCCAGGAGGCTTAACACATTGGTTGGAGAATTTATTACGTAAATACATCACAGTAGGAATGAAGTCACACTGACCCCGTTATCACATATAATATCAAGCTGCAAGGAGAGATAGTGTGAGAAAGAAAAAGCGGGTGTGTACGCTATACCATTGGTGTATCCTAACAACACAGAAAAGATATATATCGGAATGACAAAGCAGTCCTTAGACACTAGATGTGCAGAACATATGCGAAATGTCAACCAGGACATGCAGAATACATCACTTGCCAGAGAAGTCATGCATTGCTTTTCCGCTCTTATGTGGAATAATATTAGAAGAATTGCCTCTTACACGAACTTTAAAGAGACTACCATCGGTGGAAACAGTCGAAATCCTCTCCAGCAAACTAGCATGTAATGATATATGGTGTCTATGGAAGTGCCAGTGGTTTGGCATGCGTCATTAAAAGATGAAAACACATCGTAGCACACCATATAACTGCGTGATAAAAAAAACATGTACTACTGCTTGTGATGTCACCAGAGTTATTTTCAAAAAATCATCTTCGTTTTTTACGTGTTTTGATTCCATGCAAGTTCCATGGTCATATTTGCCTTTTATTGAATCTGCAGCTGCACATCATTCACTGCTTGATTTTTCTTTTTGTTGATAGCATTCTTTTCCCATTTCTTCGTTGTTGCTTTTCTTCTTTCTTTTTTTATTCCCTCAGATGACAATAATTTTATTCATGCTGAAAGAACTTTCAGTCTGAGGATCATGAATGCATGATATCACAGCTTTCACTATTTTAGATAACTTTGAGAACATGAATATATAAACATCATGCATAAATCCTTACAAATTTTCCAATTTTGTCACTTCCGTTTTTGTCAAATAACATTTGACAACAACACAGGATAGTGAGATTGCAGGAAGGAAAAATTACGATTACAGAAGAAATCTTCACTTCTACTGACTTCCGTTTTTGGAAAAAATTTCCTCCGTTTTATGCGGAAATGCAAGCATTTATGGAATACAAAGATGTTTAAGAACAATGCTCGGCAGAAGGAGCATCGTGAGAAAATAAAATTCAATTACGGAAGAAATTTTCACTCCGTCTAACTTTGGTTTTCGAAAGATGGAATTCCGTCCACGAACACAAAATGAATTCCCCCCACCATCTCCATTCCCCCTAAACTTTCTGTTCAGTTGTGCAATGATCTTGAGAATGCCCCACATGATAACAGAAATGGTGGAATTCCTCGAATCCACGGCGGAAGAATCTCATGCCTGAAGACTACAGGAAAATCTTCAGGCGGTCTGAACTTCCGTTTTCGGAAATCGTTGCCCACAGTTTCATGCTGAAATACAAACATTTATGCAATAAAATGATACTTAATAACAATGCTGGTTAGAGCCAACATAGCGAGAGAGAAAAAGAAACTACGATTATGGTAAAAAAACTTCACTCCGTTTAACTTCCATTTTCGAAAGTTTTGGAAGCCGAAATACTGTTTCGAGATAGAAAACGACCCCTCCTCATTAATCCCAAAAAACATTTCTCTTCATTTTTGCATCGATCTCGAGAGTACCCCAAATGATGACTCTCATGTATGATAATTGGGCTGAGAAAGGTTGGTTGGTCATGTTGCCGTATCGCCAGGCATTTGGGTCGGTCAGATTATGCTGGCGCCAATCCGTCAAGGAGGGCACAACCCAGCGGCACGTAGGCAGTGGACGGCTGAGGGCAATGACAGAATGCGAGGATTGAGCAATTGTGAGAGCCACATGAACAGAGCCAAATTCGTCGTTCTCAACCATCCGTGGCCATTTTGTATCGTCTACAGCTATGGAAGTGGGCATCCGGACCATTGCCAGACGACTTCCGGCATGCAGACTACATTCGAGACCAGTGTGTTGCCTACCAGTGACCTGCAAGAATCCCTGGCAATGGCAGTAGTGTCGGGCCTGATCAACATGGGATAGTGTTCAGTGGTGGCGTCTTGTTGTAAATGATGTGTCACGGTTTGCACTTGGCACCGATGACCGGCGCACAGAGGTGTCTGGAGACAAGCCAGCGCACGGATCCTGCCTTTACCGTGGAGCAGCACACAGCTCACACAACAGGAGTGACTGTCTGAGGTGTCATTTCCTATGATAGCCGGATGCCCTAGGTAGTCCATACCACCCTCATGGCTCAACGGTACATCGATGACGACATACTGCAACCTGTTGTGTTGCCACTCCTGTCTCAGCATCACCGAGCAATTTTTCAACAGGATAATGTCCGGCCACACACAGCCGGTTCTCCCAGGCCTGCCTTTGTAATGTCGACATCCTTCCATGGCCAACCCAATCGCCCGAACTCTTACCTATCGAACATGTTGGGGACGTGATGGGATGCCACCTTCGTCCATCCCGAAATGTCGGCGAACTGGCTAGTAATTTGGACACCATCTGGCATTGGAAACCTCAGGATAGTATCCGTGAACTGTATGCATCTATGTCAGGCCTGTAACCGCTTGTATCCGAGCCAGAGGTGGCGATGCAATGTACTGACTTGTTCCACTCATATAGCTGTTTTATCCAAATAAAGGACCCAACTTCTCTGGAATTGCAATCATTTCCTTTTCTATACATGTACATTGCACATACCAATTTTCATCTCGATTAGATGATTCCTTCTGGGTGCTTCATTTTTTTTTTTTTTTTTTTTTTTTGAAGAGTGTATTTGTTGTCCCTGCTCTTCCTTCACCTCATGGAACAAAAGCTACGTGGGTTACACAAGTAGCCCATGTAACATTTGTTTAAGTGTTTTCCAAAAATGAAAAGCCCAATTAATAACTTTTCATCAGCACTGTTATGTGAGCGAAATTTGAGAATGAAAAACTCTATACATTTCGCATTACTACATCGTTTTTTTTTTGTTTTTTTTATTGGAGGTTTAACGACCACCGTGAGCAACTCAATGGGCTATAAGCAGTCGCCCGTCCCTAATTTAGGGTCACTGGTTCCAGGGAAGGGAGAGAGCCAGTGCCATAAGACAAACACATCCTCCATGCCTCACCGGGATTCGAACCCGGACCCCTTACGGACGAATAATCAAAGGCCAGCGCCTTAGACCACTGCGTCACCGGGGCGGCGCGTCGTTTTTCAAGAGACTTAAAATTTAAATAGGAGAAACTTCATTGAGAAGCTGGTAGTACACTGTTTTCTATTAACACATTTGTTTAATTCTTTGGATTTCAGTGCCATGAGACAACAGTTGTGCGTTTTAAGTTCTTGTGAAAACAAGATAAGTATATAACAAGGTCTGTTGCATGATTTCAAATTTGGTAATTAGTGATAATTTTTAATGGGAGCTGAGATACCAGAGAAAGCTATTATGCAGATATTTTGCATCTTGATGGAACAGAATATAATACCAATGCACAGCACTACAATTTTCTGACATTCACCACTCTCAAAAGAAAAGCAAGATCTGTTGCATGGCTTCTAACTTGCATCTTAGATTTCCTGAGTTGTGGATAATTTTTAATTGGCACTGAGGTACCTCAAGAATTTACATTTAAAATCATGTGGTTTTTGATAGCAAACCACAACTACCGTATTTCTTTTTTTGCTTTCTGTGTTCTAGCGGAAACTTAACGAAGCAACATGGAAATTTTGTCGTGCCAAATTTGTCCTGTTTTTTTTTATGCAATTATCTGTTGAAAATTTTCTGAAAATCTAAAATTGGAGCATCATGAGCATCCCAATGTTTTCCACCAAGATTTTAGTTCTGCTTCCCACCAAGATTTTAGTTCTGCTTCCCACCAAGTAACACTAGGAAAGCCATCTCTCTGACTTCTCCAGTGTTGCTTTTCTCATCTTTTACACTTTTGCAAAACACACTGAACATTATGACCACTGACCTAATAGAGCGTTGGGCCATCTGTTGCCTTGATAACCGCTTGCTCCCAGCGAGGCATTGACTTCGTTAGACAGCGGAAGGTATCCTCAAATTTTCTGTACAAGCTGGACAGTTCGGCTATGGAGTGAAGCACTGGTGTGGACCAGCAAATGCTGGGTTACACTGCATAGCATAAATGTTCAAGTTGGGAAATGTGTGGGCGTGATCCTTGAACCATACCTGCGAAATGCGGGAGCTTTTTCTCTAGGCACTAAGGCACTTTTCATGATTAGTTGGGAAGAAAAGCAGGGCAAAGCAATTTTTTTAGGTGATCATGTAAAAAGAACACGGATTTATATGAAAACATACTTGTACCTTCACAGAACGTTCGTACTGCAAGGACCAGACTAAACTGTCAGATCACCCAGTAAGGCATGATCCAAATGCTAGGAGGAAAAGAAACACAGAAGAGTTAAATATATATTCATATAACCCCCCCCTCCCATAAAGTTTCCCCAGATTTTTGTTAGTGAAATTTAATCAGTGAATTTTTTACTACTTCAAAATCTAAGCATATGTGAAGGCATTTCAACCTCTTCATCTGGATATGAGTATGAAAATAAATCTTAAGCAACCTGCCAAAAAAATTTCACATTTAAAAACCAAAAAACAGTTACTGAAACAGAATGCCACAAAAAAAAAAAAAACCCTTAGACATGCTACTGGGATAACACTGTTACAGCAACTAGTAGGGAAAACAGCATATGTTGATATTAGCTGTTGAAACTATCCAGTGCAAATAGAATTTTTCCTGGCCGACTTATAATAGCCGTGGTTTTGTCGAATATATGATGCAATTTACACTACAAAATGAAAACTCTGTCCATAGCAAATGGTCAATGGCAATTCAGTTTTCTAGATCTGGCAGCTGGAAGAAAAGAGTTCAAAACAATACTACACAATGCCCCATAGTGGAGTTCATCTGGAAATGAAACAAGAGTTCAATTGATAACAACCATCAACTGTTGTTAAAGGATGTCCTGCCAATGCAGAATAGTCAGAAATGGGCTATTTGGTAATAGATCGAATTGGGTCCATTTGAGTCTTGGATTAGGATCACATGTAGATTCAGCAGCCATTTCATTAAATTGTGTTCAGTATATATGATCTAGGGGCTATTCAAGATTTTCTTAGAATCATTGACAAGAAATTTCCTTGTGGGATTCTTAGCAAAGACCTCTGCCTTTCTCAAATCTGTACACAACGCTGCCAAGGACAGGTTTTGTGATTTTTCACATTTCTACCACTCATTAAGGCCTTAGCCATTTTCTAAATTCAATTGAGACCTTCTGTGATTAGGTTTCCTTTAACCTTGTTCCTTGCCGCTTTCAAATACTTGCAGATGACACTTTTCTTTGGCTTGTTAACATAATAGTTCCTTATCTAGCTTTGATCCAGCATTGGCTGAGTCCAAGCTGGGTCCTTCCATATTTGAGTGCAAACATAATCAGCATAGTCAGTGCACACTTCATTTTCACGAGGTATGAGCTTAGTATGCAGTTTACCCTCCTTTGATTCATCTTCAGTGATTACCCAGGCGCCAGAACTGTGACTGTCAGTTATGTAATTCCTACATCATTAAACTGGTAATCTTTCATATACTTGGTTTGACACGCTTCCTCTAGGCACTAAAATTGCTCGAAGGTAACTGTGTATATCATTACCCCTCGCATCCTGAAGTATGTATGGATGAAAAGCTCACTGTAGGTGCGTTTCTTTGCCTGTTTGCTAGTGCAGTGAAAGCTGTCATCAAGCAATGGCTTGAATGTCCTGTCTAAACTTTTCTAGCCGCCCCGGTGGCGCAGTGGTCTAAGGCGCTGGCCTCTGATCATTCGTCCGTAAGGGGTCCGGGTTCGAATCCCGGTGAGGCATGGATGTTGTGTTTGTCTTACGGCACTGGCTCTCTCCCTTCCCTGGAACCAGTGACCCTAAATTAGGGACGGGCGACTGCTTATAGCCCATTGAGTTGCTCACGGTGGTCGTTAAACCTCTAAATCAAAAAAAACTTTTCTAGTTTGTTTAGTTCTAGGACCAGAGCTACAGTCAGCTGGGTAACTTCAGTACTAGGAATCTGCTTGTACCCAGCTGTGTATTTGAAAGTGTCCTTAATTATTTGCCTTGTAGTTTTACTTGAGCAGGGACTGGGTCCTTCCATATTAAGTCTTTTGTAGCTCAAATTAGTCTGTTTTACTTTATACACTTGTAAGTAGTGAGTATGTGTCACGAAGTAAGAAAATGCTGCAGCTCTGAAAGAGTTATGAAGAAAAGTCAGTGAAAAAAGCTGAAACAGTTTATTCTGTTTGTTAGTACACAGTAATTACTGCTAATTAGTTGATTAGCATAGCAAGGTGTGCTAGATAGGACAATTTTGTCTCAAAACAATAATTACTATAGATCTGCTCTATTTAACAAGTAATTTTAAGGGCCTAGCAAAATGTTTATTATTGAATAGTTTAGCAAAATGAAAGCTTAGTAATCTGAAAAGAACTATAGTTCAGATACTGAGTAATAGCAGTTAAGGTGTGTTTATTTTTATCGATTTTACAGAATACATATCTACAGAGATCATGTTAACGCCTGGACAGGCATATTTCACGTATCAAAAATGAAAATTACTTCCTAAAAAAAATTTGGGACATATTTTAACTGCTCCAAAAATTATCTATCCTGACTTAAAAACCAATCTCTACGGGGTTTTTTTTAACAATTATCCTTACTGTTATTTTTTCCCTCAACTGTTCAACACAGCAGTTGCACCATCAGTAGCGTATGCATAATTCCTCCCTCATTCCCCACCTCGGCTCTACCTCTGTTCTCGATTTCGCATATTCCGGGCTGCAGAAAAATACGACCCCAAAAGCTCAAGGTATGTATGGAAAAAATGCAATATTTACGGTCAAAACTTGGGATTAGAAATTCCCGTAAATCTGAGCTGTACTGCCGCGTGCCCAGCATATGACAACTACAAAAGGGCTGTAGGGTATGTGTGTGTGCAAGCCCGAATAAAATGGGGGCAAGTCAACATTTTTTTCAGGAGTTCCGGAGGCCATTCTAATTCTTCATATATTTGTAGTAAAATTATGAAAAAAAAAACAGTTTTTTTTTTAGAAGTGAAAATTTTTATGGACTGAGGGGGAGGCGGGTGTGCTACTTCTGGATATCCCAAAATACTTCTTGAAAATCATGTGAGAAGTATTTTTACTCCTCGTCTAAAAACTTACCATGACCACTGCCCATGTATAAATCAGCAATTCAACATATTGTACTCGTATTTTAGTCGGTGCAAGAACCCAGCAGATATAAGTTACTTGCTTAGTTGTCAAAAAAGAGAAAAAAAGAGGTGGTAGATCCTAGCAGTAACTTGTATGTATATGTTGCGATATGCATTAAACTCATTGTTTCTCTCACCACAATATATATTTGCTAAGAAACAGTTAGTTAAGGATTAAGAACTATGCCCATAACTTAGTTGCTAGTAGCAATATTTTTATGTATCATTAAATCCTATAAGCAGTAACCAAGGCTTAATGTATTTTATCGTTAATTTATTTTATTATGTATTTTTTATTTTACAGGTATGCGTGTATCGCCCACCTACAATTCATTTGATTCTTCAATAAGCATAGCCAGAGCATCAAGATCAACTTTGTGTAAATGGCCTGATTAATTATAAAAAGTGAGAAGGCTCTGAAAACAGCTGGTAGAGCTTCATAGCTATAATATATGTATTGTCATTACATACGCAACTTTGAATTTGAGATGGCTCTATAAACAGGTTAGTTCAAAGCATTTAGATGTGTACGAAGCATAGATAGCGGCAGTGTGGGAAAGACTCGTGATTGAAGCGACTTTGAAAGAGGCATGATCAGAGTAGCAGAATGTGGACGTACGCGTGTACGCCGTATGCAGATAGTTTTCAAATTATTAGTAGATTTTGCAGATACTTTTTGCTTGTAGATTTTTAAAAAATGCCATTTACAGCAATTAAAACACTTACACAAGACATCACTCAGATTAAAATTCTTAATTCTATTTTTACTTGAAAAACGTGCAATACTTTTTCACATCTTCCGAGTTCCTTTGTTTTTACAGATGTTTCTGGCCTTTGGATTTTATCAAGGCCTGTTTCAATGTATAGGAACTGTACCAACAGTTTTGTTTGCATAGAACTAATTTAAATTTTATTGCCAGGTTCCTCTTCCAGCTGCCAGTTGTTAAATTAAAATCGTTTCCTTATGTATTTTATGATTTCTGAATCAAGTTGAAAATGCTATTTATAATTTTTGAATATTCATTTATGGAACTGTTTTTCTGGATATAAAAATTTTCTTTAGTCCCTTGTTTTTTTTATGAGGTTCATTGTCCAATATTTTAAAAATTTTCCATAAAAGTCCATTTCACACACATTGCTACACATTCAATTACAATGTACTTATTTTGTCCTCATAAAAATCTGCAATGTTCTAATAATTATTTATTGTTTTATTAATTTTTCTTTAAATTATCTTATTACTGTGGTTTGCGCTTCGTGGGTTTGCAGCAAGTTTTCTGTTTCAATGGTTGTGTACGCAGATACATTTCATTTTTATTCAACTCTGGGCATGATATAGTGAGTGCTGGGCATACACAGATGCAAGAATCTCAAACAGCAAACCTTCTCTGCTATGCAATAAAAACTGTATCGAATCTTGCTTTGACCTTGTGGTTAGAACATTTACACTGCTTTGTCACTTTTGATCAAGTGACCCTTTGGTGAAATTACCTTTTGGTCTAATGATTTTCAACCAACCAATTTTTGGTGAAATGATCTTTTGATCAAGTGAACGATACCCTTGTTCTAGGGCTAAATATTTTAAAAGCCTGTTCCTTCATAAGATACAGTGAAACCTCCATTAATGGACACTGAGCAATGGCAAATTATTGTTGGTACAGAACACCTGCCATAGGGTTAACATTAAGCATAACCTCCGAACAATGGAGCTTCTTAAGAGTGGTCAACAGACACCCCAGTCAGTCCCAAAACAGATCTAATGGACAGTTCCTTAGGATTTTATGTAGTTCCTTCGCCACTTTTGTGAGCGGGATACATAAAGAATAATGAGGACAGAATATTGCTAAAGAAACTGTGCCTCGTGCAGAATGGGTTAGTTTACAGCTGGTACATTGATGAGCGTAAGTGAAAAGAAAGGAGTTGAAGTTGAGTTATAAGTGAAGCGAGCTCCAGCTCCTGTGTATGTTTAGTAACCCCTTACTGATGCCTGGAATGTTGCTTGTTGGGGGTGGTGGTATCTCTTGGTTTGGTCCTTGTGAGTTCTGTTCTCGCTTTTTGGTGTATGACAGGCTAACCATGCAGTCACACTTCCCTGTCTAGCATTTTTTCTTTTTTTTTTGTCCACAGTGTACCCCAACCCTAATCTTTTAACTTGCTATCCCTTTAAAACCATACAGAAGACAAAAAAGCTCTCTACACCATGATTTGTTTCATTATTACAGGCCTCATAGCACATTTTAGGTGTCAAAAAGAAGGAAAAAGTAAGACATGTTAAAAACACCATAAAATAAAAACTAAAAAACAATTTAAGAGCAGTGGCTTTACATTAGTAGACCTGTAGCAAAAATAGGAAAATGATTTTAAAAAAAAGGAGCATAAAAAAGATGAAAAGAGGAATGCCCACTCATTGTCAACCCCTTGCATTCCTCCTTTTATGTTTTTTTACCTTTATTTTACTTTGTCATTTAATTACAAGTTTAAATTTGAAAATAACAGTAGCGAAATGAAATACTAATGATAATTATTACAATAATGATCGAAAGATTATACAGGCTAAAATCATTATGCCTTCCACATATGAAATAGATTTTTAAAATAATCTGTGAAACATTGCAATAAAAAATAATTAGAAAAAAAAGTCGTTCAGTTGTTGTTTTTTAGGGGTTTTTTTTTATTACTTGCACAAAAGTAATCCAACACTTCCTCTTTTGAATTTGCTTTTGTTCATGTCTTATCTTCTCCAAGAGTCATTTTCATGTACACAGCTTCTAGTATGGTTTAAGATATTTGCAAACCTTTCCGATCACTGATTTTCATTGCATTCTTAATTTTTTCATTAGCTTCCGCCACTAATGACTTGTAAGGTGTAACTTCTTCTTTAGCTTCTGTTTCTTGCTTTTCTAACATTTTCTCTTTTTGTATTACCTCTTTAGCTTCCTGCAATTTCTTTTCAAAAAATTTCCTTTTCCCTTGAAACTTTTTTTTCTTTTTTAAATTTATCTTTTCTTCTTGCTCTTGTTTCCTCTGTTCAGCCACAATCCTCTTCTCTTCTTCTAGTCTTGCCAAGTACAACTTATGGGCTCCATGTTACTTCGTCCTTCGCGAATACTTTATGGCACTGTTAGTCAGGGCCGGCCTGTGATATTGTTCATGCGTGGGCGAGGTGGAGGTCTGGCCGCCTTTAGATGAAATTAAGATGTTTTGTTACACACATACCTCCCCCTCCCCCTACACACTTTTCTTGAGGCACGCAGTCCACATAGTGATAGCATTGTTTATGGAATTATCTTCCAAAAATTCAATGAAAACCTGCACAAATTGTCAGTTTGTATTTCGAGGGAGAATTCTGTAAGAATACACATCAGGAAAAAATACTTCCAAAAACTTTCAGAACAGGCAACAGAAAAATGAAATATTGAAAACCGACTGTGGAATGTTTATCAGAAATGACGACGGGGTATGTTTCCTTCAAACTAACTTATATGGAAAATTCCCAAATACTAATTTTACACTTTAAAGTTCTCAGGAAATTTCTTTTTTTCCTTTCGATTAAAACATTAAGTTGGTGTCTTTTGATTAATGCGAGGCTCGAGACTAACCCATTAAAATAGTACTGTATGTACAAAGGTATCTAAAGAAAAACAGGGATTGAGGAGTTACCTGAATTTTGTAGTATACACATTTTTATTTAGTTTCTCTTTTTAATATATTAGCAATCTGGATTTCATTGGCAATTAGGTTAAAACAAATAATTCAAAATCCTTCAAAAATGAAATAAAAAAAAAAAACGTATTTCCTTCCCCACTGAAATCCCAATTCTCTTTTTTCCTCTAAATGATTAGAGTATTTTTCCTGTATTCAGTTTCTTCACCTCATACGGGTAAAATGAGAATTGCTAAATCACATGTTGTACCAACCAAACCTGTCGATTTCCTACTCGGTCCTAAGAAGAAAAATATTCACTCTGAAAACAAATATTCCCATCGGAGCTGTCATACCGTCCTCCCTTTTACGGGGTAATTAGTTTAAATTGTGGATGCGGTCACTTTGAAAATGATACTGTGCTATAGTGATAGGGTAACGGGGAGATCGCCTAGGGTCATTTCTGTCCTGATCCTGGCCTCCTGCTTTGCAAAACAAAGGGTTGGTAAAGAAGCGAGTGACAATCGTACTTTGAAGACATTTTCATGACTACAGCCTCAAGGCGAGTCAACGTTGTCTCAGGTCCAGGAAGAGACACAGATACAGACTTCAAAAATAGAAAAGCTAAATATACTGGCTTAGAAGAACGGCAGAGAATAAGAACTGCTATAAAATATTGCAATTAGGAATTCACTTTTATGTAATAATACGGATGAAACAAACGTGATTAATTCACAAAGAAAAAAGGGCAAACAATATGTATTTTATGAAACAGTATATTTCATATCATTATCACATAAACATAATATACACCCTGATTCATAAAGAAGTATACAGTTTCCAGATGCTGTAAAACAGTAACAGTTGAAGACACGGACCACAACTGCGAATCGTTAGGTAGATGTACATGTACTCATAAAGTTTGTGTCCCGCTACTGAGGGAAGTGACATAGGCGATAGCGCGCGTGTCACGTGACTAGTCAGTCAAAATGGCAGCGTCTGCAGTGGAGAAGGCGTTTTGTGTTCTTGAATTGAGCAAAACGGGATCTGTAACTGTTGTGCAACGGCATTTTCGATCACGATTTGGAAAAGAACCTTCAACCAGAAAATCTGTCTACGATTGGCATACAAAATTTGAAACTATGAGCTGTTTGTGCAAACTTAAAAGTCCTGGACGACCGCGTGTATCAGAAAAAGTCGTCGATAGTGTTTGCACCGCCATTCAACGAAGCCCAGGAAAATCAACACGGAGGGTGAGTCGTGAAGTGCAGATTTCACAGCCCAAAGTCTGGAGAATTTTGAGAAAGCTGAAAATGATTCCATACAAAGAGCAGATGTTGCAAAATCTCACTGACCTTGACAAGACAAAGCGCTTTGAATTTTGTGCCAAAATGTAGCATTGTTTTCAAAATGACGATTTTGCCGATCACTTAGTTTTCACCGATGAAGCTGCATTCCACGTGAGTGGTTTGGTAAACAAGCACAATGTTCGCTTTTGGGGAACAGAGAATCCCAGATTTACAGTGCAACATGTGCGCGAGATTCTTCTAAGGTAAATGTGTTCTGTTCTGTGTCCAAAAAGAAAGTGTACGACCCCTTCTTTTTTTACGAGAAAACTGTCACGGGAGGCTCTTTTCTGGATATGTTAAGTCTTTGGTTGATGCCACTGTTGCAGGACGACAGTGACAACTTTATTCTCCAATTGGATGGTGCACCACTGCACTGGTTAGACGACGTGCGAGATTATCTCGATGAACATCTTCCTCACCGATGGATTGGACGAGCCACGGACTACAACATGCCACTGACCCAATGGCCACCCAGAAGTCCTGACTTAACACCTTGTGACTTTTTCCTGTAGGGGTACGTAAAGGGTAACGTATTCGCCCCTCCCCTTCCTGTTGATCTAGCGGAGCTGAAACAGCGTATCACAGCCACGATCACTGCACTTGATTCAGATATCTTACCTCGCGTTTAGGCGGAAATGGATTACCAGCTCGATGTGTGTCGTGTGACTAAATGTGCACACATAGAACATCTGTGACCGTCTCTAAAAAACTTGAAACATTCCCCTAGAATTCTGTTACAGGTAACATAAAATATCTTACGTTGTTCTTGTTTTATAGTGCGTTGAAATTGTATACTTCTTTATGAATCACCCTGTATATATTTATATGAAAAAGCTAAAGCAAAATAAGGACAATCTACCGGCCATCCACCCTTCATATGTCCGCCGACGTGGGCGCAAGCCCACACCTAGGGCCGGCCCTGCTGATAGTTGTATTGTTCAAGACCATCTGCATGATACTGATGGATGCACGAAAGAGATAGGTCCTGTTGTCAGTACGGTAGTTTGACATTTGTGAGAATCCTTGCTCAACATCAGCATTTATGGGGTAACATAAGGATAGCTTTGACAAGCCTTGTCAGCTCAGGATACTTAGGATGATTAAGAGCATCCTTCAAAGTTAAGATCTTTTCCCAGTAGTAATCAGTTCTCTTTTCCACCACTTCCTTGTTCATCTCAAGTGCAATACCAATCACCTGGAATTTCTTCTCGCTGAAGTACTCTCCATTCATCTCCAATGCAGTCAGCATTGTAAGGTGGGACAAGAGGAACAGCACTTGCCAGCAGCTTTATTGACTTAACAGTCCAAACTTCAGATCTATTTTCATAACTAAGGCACCTATTCTCCTTTAATATCATATTATCTAATCGCAGCTTTTTCTTCAAATGTCCTGATAGTATGTGGTAGAACTTCGCATGCCATTAAGCAGCGTTTTCTATACGTTCACATCCAACTTTTTCAATGATTTTTTTGCTTCTACACTTTCGAAATCATCGCTTTGTTCCTTTTCTGTGCATGGAAACAAAAGTGTTTGTCTTTGATCACTTCAGGCTTCACAAACCAGCCAAGCAGTCTTCAGGAGAAGACACCAATGTTCATGAAGAACACGGATTAGGGGCTCTTCAGACTGAAACAGGTTCACAAACCTCTCAAACATTTTGCTCACAGCTAGAAAGAAGTCTGTTCGTGTGATTGTTCAAAGTGGTGTTTTTAAGCACATCACAATTCTTCTGTACCTTGCATTGTCTTGTATTTTTTGTCCCTTTTTTTATAATTCTTTAAGGAAATATTCTTTGAGAACAGTCCACTGACTTTTGATTTGTTCAATCACTGGGGCCAATGTAAGCCACCTGCACTCAACATGCTTCAAAAACTTTAACTGAAAGACACCAAGTTCACTTTTTTAGATTTTGGTGTTCCTCCATTCTTACAGGTGAAAGTTTAAAAAAATTATGTAGATCAACAACTAAGCCCACTACTTCCTCTGCTATTTCTTTCCTAAATCCACCATGAACAACATGCAAAGTACATGTTTAAAAGTGTGGGGAGGTCTTGGTTTTTCTTTGCTTCACTAACTGTACGAAATTCTGGTTTTATTGATATTTGGCCTATCACTTACAAGAGTTATTAGATCTTTCAAGGGGAGTTTAGCACCCTCTATTTATTTCATCATTCTACCTGAAATGTCTTTACCTGTTGCTCGTCCTATAAGGTAGGAATCCAGATGATGCACACACACACACACACACAGAAGTTTTCTCTTTTGACCAATATCAGATCTTAACGTCCACTTGTTTTCTTGACTTGTTTGTCTGTTAGCTTTTCACAAGAGATGAAAAATGGTAGCATTGATTTGTCCATATCATATGACAACACCTCATGGAAGTGAGGACCTGTTGCCTCAGAAATGAGGTGAGATAATTTAGAAGATCCATAAGAAAACTGAGATGCTACTCTACTGTCAGGAAATATTGCACTAAATAAATCATTTACATCATCAGAATTGACCTTATTCCAAGACTGAAGCTGTCTTGTGTGTGACTGCAACTTTATTAAATTCCATGTACAGTAAGATATACACTCATGTCCAAAAATTAAGGATCACTTATATTTTCATAGAGTACTTTTACTCCAACAGGATGTGGATGAAAATATTTTAATAACAAGTAAACAAAGATGGAAAGGACATGTAAACACATAAATAAGCATGAATTTGTGCTTATTAATAGAGAAAATTGATAAAAGAACAAAACATACCACACTAAGAGCTCTGTATACCCATTGATCATAATCCCAGACCAGATCATTACTCCACCACCTTTGTAATGGTCATCTATGGAGTAGTTTTGTGTGGTCAACTACTACTAAACCTTCTGGTAGCTATTCCATGTTCAGAAATTTATTTCCAGATCCATGAGACTACATGCTGGGCAATTCTTAACTCCTTCGCTATGTCTCTTGCTGTCTGCCCTTCTTACAGTTTCAATAATTTGCCCATGGATAAATTCACCCAGATAAGTTCTTTTAGATGTACTACAAATTGCCATAACAACAAGAAAAAAAAAAAAGGCAGATCCGCAGTTCAACACTTATAAAACAAATTATTTCTTCCCACTCACGCTTCAGTTTTTCTCACAGATGGACAGTACACAGCAATCACGTAATTCCTGACAATCTGTATGACCAAAAACTCTCGCATTGCTTGGTCTTATGTGTTTTGATGACATCAGAATGTTTTGACTACAAACCAATAACTTGCAAGTAAGAAATTTAGCCTTTTGTTGTTAATTCTTAATTTTTGGATATCAATAGCGTGTGACTAACTTTATTAAATTCTATGTACAGTAAGATATATTTAAATAAAAGTTACAATTACATTTTCAAAACAAAGAAAACATTTATCTCTGTAAACTGATGTTCAAACTGGAAGCAGAGCACTTGAAATTTCAAAAGACTTGGGTTTCTTCTTCTTCTGGAGGTTAAAAAGTAGGAAAAGGAGGAATTTTTCCTCAAAAGTTGGACTTTCCCTACTTTCCTACTGGATAGTAAGACAAAAATGAGCCCTGTTATTACTGAATTTTACTCATCATTTGGAGAAACACTGCAACCGCTTTCTTTGTGCATAAACTTCTTACCATTATCCTGGTTTTGTACATGGAGTAGCAATGTTAACTTAGGCCTAACCTCCAAACAATGGACATTTTTTCTGTTCTGAGAAATGACCATTATTTGGAGGTTTCACTGTAAAAAAAATTATATTTAATTTGTTTTACGAATTCAGAACTAAGTCTATTTTAATTCTCTCATCATCTTAAGTTTTTTTAATAATCATATGTTCTTAGGATTTGCACTTAAAATTTGCCATCTATCTTAGTGCTTCTACAAAGATGGAAAATCATCTCAACAACAGGTGCTTCCATTTATCCCCCCCCCCACTGAACAATATTACTTTTTAAAAACAAGAGCACACAAAGTCGTAGGCTGCAAAAGGTTCTAACAGAAAAATATTTTGCTTTCTTCATTTCCTTATCTGATTTCTTTTAAAAAAAAAGTTTATACAATAACAACATTTTTGTAGTTATTTTTTCAGCAAAGTTGTGTTTGTTTACAGAAGTGTAATTTTTAACTACTAATCACAGGTCGCAAGGAAAGCACTGAGAAAACATCCTATGAAGTGGCAAGAAAGAAAACCCCTAGTGAGCCTGGAATTTACAAAATGTATAGGAAAGATAATAATAAAGAAGTATATATTGGACATTCGATTGACTTGAAACGTCGGATTAATAACCACCAATATGGTTCTCAAGTTGTAGATCAGTTTTTACGCAAGGAAAGTGATAATGTTGAAGTCAAATTTGAATTGTCACCCACAAAAGATGATGCACGTGTTCGTGAAAAAAAGGAATTGGAAGCTTTCAAGAAACAGTATGATCGTCTGCCAGAATTTAATCGCAGAATGTGAACCCAACATTTTCTAGCTGCTTCAAGAGAGATTTTAAAAAGCACACAAACAGGTCAGGGCTTAGCAACAAGGGCTGGCTCATACAGCACATCTGAGTTGTTCCCAGAAGTCGTGGCCAGTGATGTAGCTGCGATGCATTATTGCTCGTTAGGAATCACATTAGCTTTATTTTATGCTGTGAGTACTGTTGACAAATGCAGTTACTTTCACACCAAATCTGAAATAAAATAGTGGAACCAGTCAAAAGGAGTGATGACTGATTTTACCATTTTGTTTTATTTCAGGAGTGATGCAAAATGTATTATTTATCAGATAATCGAGATGCTGTTTTTTTTTCTTTGTTTTCATCCTACCTTTATTGAACATATATATCTAACAGCAATCTGTTTCCTATCAATATAATGAAACATTATACATGTATACTAACAAAATATTAGCTACCATGGTTGTTGTGAAAAGTTTTGGCTATCTTCTCTGCTAGTCAAACTCTGAATGCCAATAAATTGCGATTAAGAATAAAACTCTGTAATAAATAAGTACACAAACAAAATATATAATTTCTTGGGAAAAATTGCTTTTTAAATTACCTAGAAGAAATTTTGCTCTGAGCTGATGCTAAGTTTTATTCATATCAGAAATAGCTGAAGTTATTCCATTTTTCATGGATTACAATACATTTTAGTGTCTTCAGGTGTCCACATAATTCAAGTTTTATACTACATGTATATATACATGAGTTTTTTTATAAATATGCTCCAAAAGCATTTGTTAGTATCTTTTTAAATGTTATTATTTATCTTTAATTTTCAGTTCTCTGATTTGTTTTAGAAAAACTAGTGTGAGCAATTACACATACAGTATTTCCTTTTCAAGCAGAGCCCTTCAAAATACCCTGATTTCCAGTTTGGATAGCAATGAGCTCCTTTCCATTACTGACAATTTTTCCCTAAAACAAAATACTTTGTTTTCTAACATTTCACACAGACAACCGTTTCTTCATCTGTTATGTGTTGAATAGCAGCAACGTTTCTTCAATATGACCTTTTTTGTTTAACTAAGATTTTTAAATCTATTATAAGCATCTTGCAGCAACCATTTTAGAGTTTAATCTTGATAAATTGACAGTTTGCACAGATGGGTCTGTTGCATTAGAAGAACAAGCATGCAATTCATCATATTGCCTTCATAGCTGTTATTTAAGAAGTGCTTACTACAAATGTTAGCCTTATTCTCATTGAAAGAATCCAATCTGCAGCACCTGGTAACCTAATCTTGTCCCTGTTGCGTATTTCGAGGAAAACAGTGAAAAATTACGTTTTGCCCTTTCTATTCCAGCTGGTAATTTGGTATGTAGCAACAGCACAGGAAGCCACTGCACATAAATGATGTATTACTTTAGAAACTCAATTTAGATAGAAAATTCAACCACAGCAAAGAGAAAAAAAACTGATACTAATGCAGGAAATGTGGTTTAAGAAACAGCAACCCCTCCACTTCAGATCAGGTACTGACAAATATGATATGCATCCACGTGACATCATTAAGTAGAGTAGGCGAGGACCAATTTGGCAACAACCAATACAAAGCGCTGAGCCAGCCCTTGTACCTATAAGCATTGCAAATGGATGCCGTCAGAATTTTTCAAAGAAGCATTTGTCATAGATAAGAGTCAGTGTGCTGCTGCAGGTTGAAACATAATGACATAAAGCCAGTCTATTCCACCAAAACCTAGACTAAGGGAATATCGCAGAATTGCATAAATTTCTTTTGAGAAGACATTCCATGAGATATTTTTAATATTCCTGTACTGAAGTGTTAAGTTCTTATATATGAAAGTTCCTTGTTTTTTCTGTATGGCATGTATGTCAACAAAAAAGCCAAGATTTGTGAATAAATGCGGTTACTGAATTTTCTTTTCATCTTATTGAGCTGTATTTCTTTCTTTTCTTTTTTTTTTTTTCTATTTTTGGAAAAATAAACCAAAATTATTTTGAAAAGATTAATGGGTTACAGGATACTACAATGTTATCCATGGTTTACTTAACTACTAGTAGAATAAACAATAAGGAAAGATCACAATTAAATACTCAGAGAAAGGGTTGATTTACTTCTGGCTTAGTCTACATCAAACACTGCTGTAACTTAAGGCTGTCTTTGAATAAGTGTAAGATAAATTCTATCCTATATCTGCAATGTAAATTCTTATGTACACATTTTCTTGAAGACTATTACTTTGTAGTATTTGAAATTTTGAGCACACATAAAAACGACCTATAGCTAATATGTGACACAGTTATTATTCCGAAAAAATTGTTAGAATATTTTTAAAATTAAATTTATCTGACTCGAAAGTATTCCAATTTTGGCGCTAGATGGCGCAATCAGTTAGCTTAGCAGTGTTTCAGGCTGGAAGAAACAAAATCTCTCATTTCTGTCCGATTTTTTTAATTATCTGGACAAAAAGAAATAATTAATGGGGACAAAAGTGAGACTGGAATCTTGTCTCCCATAAGTCATCTTAAATCCTATTGTACGTTCATTTTTGAAGAGTAAATGTGTACATTAGCAGATAACCCCTGAATTTGAGATATAGAAACTCCACCTACATATAACGTCATTGGTTAAAACGTAACAGAACATATTTTGTCATTTCATTGTGGAGCCAACGAGAGACCACTTCCATTCTGAATATGGCGAGGTCTGCAGTGATTCGGTGACGCCAACTTCTGGGGCAGTCCCTCAAGAACTAAAAGCCACGCCCAAGGAGTGATTTTTGGCCCCATCTATCGCAGAAGATGAACCCTAACACTCATTCAAAGACAGCCTTAAGGGAGATGTAACACTAAAATGCTTGAACTTTACAAACCAACACAGTGAAGTTGAAACATGCATATCCTACAACAACTAACAACTCAGCACATATTTGTGTGGACAACCACTCCGTTGAACTTCAAAAATTGCATACATAATAGCACTGTTGTAGTGCAGAAAAAAATCGCTTCTCTGTTACAAGCTACTCAGTCTGTATATTTATCTGCCATCTTGACTTGACTGACTGCCAGTCAGAACTGAGAAAGAAAACTCTTGTGAGTGCAGTTGTAATGTTCAGTATGAAAAATATAACAAGAGGCAACCGAAATTTACATAGACGCAAGTCAACAAAAACGGAAGGTTAAAAATTAGGCAGTTGTGACAAAAATCTAATTTAATCTTCCTTTCTGAATTTCTGTTCTTAGGTTACTTAGCTGTTATATTTCCTTTCTGCACAACATGTCATTTTCTTTGAATTTTCATTTACATTTTGGCAACAACTGACAGTCAGCATCACTGAGTTGTTCTCTGAGATTAAGAGGTTAGCTCCTCAAATAAAGCTCATCTGCCAGATTAAAGTTTAAAGCTGATGGAACTAGAGTTTACTTACTATTGATATATCGAACATCCTCCATTTACAGCAATCTCAGCACACAACTCTAGTTTCACTGACATCCATCACAATTTTTACGCAAGACCTTTTGTACTTCATATTCATTAGCCTCTTCTCATTCTGGAATCAAGTCTTTCCATGATTTCCTTGGCCTTCCTATACCTTTCTTTTCTGCCACTTGGGCAAAATAAATTATCTTAAAAATAAATTCTCTTAGTAAGCATTTCACGGCTCATTTCTTTAACATGGTCAAACCATCTAAGAATATTTGTCTTCACCTTACAACAACATTTTGTTTCATATTACACATCTACAACTCATCTTAATTCCTCACATGATCAGAATGTCTCCCTCCCCCTCCCAATAAGTAATGCATCTCTCTAGCACCCAAATGACTCCTATGTCTCTCCTGCAATACCAAGGTTTTACTGCCATACATCAAATTAAAAAAGTTACACTTTCATACACAGCAATTGGAGCAATTGGGGAATTCTTTGAGAACCTGTCATCCTTGTGAAATCTCCCTGAAGCACCTAGATGACTTTCAATGATGAATCCACTGGCTTACTAATTTCTACTACTTTATTTTCTCTGTCCAACATACTTCCTAAATATACAAATTAATTCACCTGGTCTATCTATGTGCCATTTAGACTAACCTTGCATTCAGTAATAACAGTTCTTTGCTCAAAACCAAAAACTTTGGGTTTTCCCTTATTTATACTCAGTTGGAATTTCATACAAACTTCATACATCCAGGACAACATATGCTGCAACTCACTTTTTTCTGTCAACAGGACTGTGTCATCAGCATACAGCAATCTGCACACATGGGTATTACCAAGACATAAACCAGTATTACCTATTTTAGCATCATGCATCCATAAATATATTAAACAGCCACGGTGACATTACATAACCTTGTCTAACTCCTGCACCAGTAGACAACCATTTATAAAACACCATTCACTTGGACACATGCTCTACTGCCAGCATACATAGCTTTTACACTATTAAGCAGATCTCCAGTTATATCATATTTATTCAAGACCTTCCACAGAAGTATCCTGTTGACTTGGTAATTAACTTTCTCTAAATCTATGAAAGCAGCAAAAACGTTCTTACCGACAGGCATATGCTTTTCGATCAACATACATAATACAAAAATTTGGTTAGTTCAGTCCTTACCAGGCATAAAACCACCCTGTACATCCCGTACTTTCTTTGATGTAAGACCTTGTGCAAAGAGTCAAAGGCAAATAAAAAGCCACAATGAGTGTAGAGTGGTGTGATAGTATGATGAAAGATGATTTAATGCGTGATTTTGGACCACATGTTATCGTGTTGATCTGTACACTGAATAGGTTTTATCTATAAGATTTACTAATATGATTTAGTCAATGAAGCTCTTTTAGTGTTAAAAGAAGAATTTGTGTTGGTATCTAAAAACTTGTAGGTCAACAACCGGGAATAAACAAGTTCTATTTCTTCCTATTTCAATCCCTGAAACCATTAGTCTAAGAGTTAAGTGCTACTGTTTATTTAAGTGACCGTTGTTTCAGCAAGCAATCTGAAAGACACACCAACTTAAAATGTTATGCAGTATATCGCAATACCTGCATGCATACAAAATACATACACAAACATGCATGTCTCTATTATGGTATATCCCATGAATCTAACAGTATTAACGTGTGCATACTTTTTAGCTTGTGAATTTGTAAAGAAAGTTTCTAAAATTTATTGCTCTTAGTACCTTGAGCACAAGCAAGGAAAAAGATTCACTATTTCCTTTTACTTTTATTTTAAAGTCGTGTATTAAAAAAAAACAATTTATTAAAATATTAACAAAATTTTATCAATACTTGAATCAGCTCCCTTTCTAAATTTATTTGTATCATAACTTTTACAGCAATGAGGAACTTATTAATAGTAATATACTGAAGGAACAATTCATTAATCATGATGGTTAAATTCAAATTGATCGGAAACTTGAAACTTGGTCGTTCTGGGTGTAGTGGTTAGCATACCCGGGCGTTTTCTGGGAGACGCGGGTTCGAGTCCCGCTCCAAGATGATGAAAATTTTCAAGTTTTTGGATATTATCTGACTTACCATCCTAGTCACATTTTCGCCAAAAATTGGATCGTCACTTCAAAATTTGTAATTCATTAATCATTTCCACCTAATAACAAGTGGGACTAACTTTTGCCATCAAACCAGCAGCAACATGTCGCGGGATGGACTGTCCAGGTACTGGAAACGTTCGGATGGTATTGTGGCTCACAATTCCAGAACAGCTGGCCATAAAATGGAAAGAGTTGCCAGTGGTGGGTTTCGGGCACGAATGCATCACTCCACTTTGTCTCAAAGATGCTAAACTAGGTTTAAATTTGGAGAGTGAGAGTGCCATTTGAGAGTTGCAAACTCACTGTAATGCCCTTCCAACCAGTCCTTCACCAAATTGGGAGAGAACACATGAGTCCTTGTTTTGTTAAAAAAAGATGTCCTATTGTGGGAAATGGATAGCCACGAACAATTTTAGATGATTGGCAAGTACATTCACATAACTGTGTGTGGTGATAGTGGTGTCAATAGGTACAAGAAGCTCCAAGTGGTGCATTTAAATACTCCCCAGAACATCACACTGCCTTCACCAGCCTATAACACCGGGACTTGACAGTTGGGGTCGATGGCTTTGTGCGGTCTATGATGTTCATGTGCCCTTCCATAGATATGTTGTTATTGAAACCTCAATATATCAGATAAAACTACCCATTTCCAGTCTTGCATTGGCAATGTTCCTTCGGCCAGTACAACCTCATTGCCTAGTGACGTACTGTTAAAAAGGCTACTCAATGTCAGTGTTGGCTGCCCCAGTTATTCTATTGTACATCCATGATCAGGGTGTCTACTGGTCATAAAAATCATGAAAGTCACGAAAAAGTCACGAATTCAGAAAAAGGTCATAAAATAAAGTCAAGAAAAAGTCACGAATTTTGCTTTGGAAGGTCATGAATTTTTTTTTTATTTTTAGTAATTTTCCATTTTTCGGCAAAAAACCTTAAGTAATTCTTCATGCACAGACAACATAAGGGGCAATCCATCTAACAATTTAAGTGTCAAAAAAAGGGGCATTTGTTCCCTCCTCCACAAAGAAAACTGATAGAGCAAAAAATGTCTTAGCATAGAAATGCATGTACATAATGTTGTTTACAAAATTTTGAGATTAATTTAGCAATTCAAATTATGCTATTTGTAGAGTCAGGACACTTTTTGGGTATAAAAGTTAAAGAAGGGCATCTGATGAAATGTTCTAGCGAAATGGTGAGTATTTCAACTTACTTTATGTGCACTCAAAGTGTGATGAGTAGATTTTTGTTACTAGCAGAACAGCGCGGGGGGGGGGGCACTTTTTTTTGCATGTGTGTGTGTGCATATACCGCAGCCTGGATCGGATATATGTATATATATAAGGTCAGGTGATACGCAAGATCATACAGCCTCTCCTTGACAAATATCAACCCCGCCTTCTCATGGTGCAACCTGTTCCCACCAATAGTGGTATAACTCAGGGATCATAGCATACTTCTGGAAAATTTTAGGTAAGAATTTTAGGAATTTTAGGAATTTTTAGAAAAATTTTAGGAAAATTTTAGGAGTGTATTTCAATAAAAACTAGATGTATATTTGTATACATCTAGTAAAACAACTTTGTATACATTGTAAAGAGTTTGCTTCACACCCTTCAACCATATATACTGATAGACTGCGCATGACATCAAAATTTCTGGCTCCAACATAAAATCACATGACAACAGTCAAAAAGATGGGTTACACCTGCTGTGCTTATGGTTGCTCTGACCGATATAGTAAAGAAAGTTCTATGATTTTTCATGGGTAAGAAACGAATTAAATACCTAAGTCAATAAAGTTCAATTACTTAACCAGAAACTTGCAGCTATTGATATAAAAATATAGTAACTTAAGAAAAAAATGGAATGCATGTTCCAAATTCTTCGCAAATGTTCATCACATTATAAATCACAAAATGTAAACAATACGATCATGCATGTATATAGCTCATAAGTAAACTTACCTGAAGAGTTTTCATTATATATGAGGTGCATTCACATAATACACCGAAAACACTGAAGTTCTGCAGCGTAAATTAGTAATCATAACAGCATTTGTACACGAAATTTGGAGTCTGATGATGACGTGCTCAATGTTTGAGCCATGGCGGCTTTGATGCAGCTATTGCCAATGCGCAGTCCATTAGTATATATGGTCGAAGTTCACACCCAAATTTTTTGCATAACGTCTAATGTCTAAAGTTTAAGTATGATTTACTTCTAATGTTCAGTTCTTATCTTTTCATGTGTTATCATATTCAAGTATATTTACCACATTCAAGTTTCACTTTGAACATTAATATGCTGTTGAACCAGAAGCAATTCATGATTTTCACAGTAAAGTTTTCAGGTTTCACATTAAACTATAATATCCTAAAAAGGTAATTGAAAACCAAGAACTATGTACAATTGTTCACTGAATTACTTTTTTCATATTATTGTTTTAACCTAGCCTATCTTTTTCTGCTTCCACCACAACTAATTTACTTTCAGTTTTCTTTATTTCAGCTGAACCTTGTATGATCAAGTTAGAGGCAACTGCTATTTCAACAGTATTTTGTTTTTCTACAGCTTTTCTCATTCTTTCTGTTCCCTCTTGAATTACTGCTAGGGAGGCTTCTTTATCTTTTTTAAGCCTATTTATTTCTGCATCATTTTCTTTTATTTTGTCATCAAACTCAGCTTTTCTTTTTTTCTCTAGCTGCTTTTCCTTATTTTCCCCCTCTTTCTTCGAAAATAAAAGCATAACAAACAGCGCGAAAACTAGCTCATAAATAGAATATTTGAAACACTCTCAATGTATGCACTCTCAATTATTGGGGATGGTAGAGGGGAAGGGAATAGAACTGTCCAAAATTAGCATGTTTTCGTTGCGCTAGGGCGCTTAAGCACGGCTGAATTCCTTCAGATACCCCCAATGTTCAAATGATTGAAATGTGCTGATGTTCATGGAATGAAATGGTTGATCAGCTATGATGACCGCATAAAAGTTCGGGGTGGGGGGAGGGCTTTATTTTTTTTATTTTTTTAGTTTATGCAACATTTTACATCACTCCAGTATTTATCTTGTCATCATCAACAATCGCAATGCAACTACTGCTTACGATCGCGGATATCAGCAACCGAAAATCTGCCATATCTCTAAGTGATATAACACACAGTATCTTGTTACAGTGTATTGTAATTGAAAAAAAAAGGATGTGGAAAAAAGAAACTTTCAGAAATTAAGATCATCAAGTCATGCGTTTCAAAAATCCGTTTTCCTTTATAACGTTTAAAAACATGTTTTTTGCTTTTTTACCTGTAGTGTAAATAAAAAAACTATGTTGATTTTTTTTATGGAATCAGACGTCCGTATGTCTGATTGTCTTCATCTGAGTTCACACTTTAGCTACTGTGTACAAGTAGACCTATTTTTTCAGCTCAAAAATATGTAGTTTTGTATATATTCACAGTATAAGTCATTCCTTATTCCCACAGAACTGAATTCAGCATATGCAAAATGAAGATCATCAAGACCCGCCCAACACTATGTTTCTGATTGTCTGCTGTTTATATTCAAGAAATGCAAACATGGATCAATGGTGAATGCAGCAACTATGATTTTTATTTATTACCAAGAAAAAAAAAAAAGAGCCGTGAAAGCTGTAAAGCTGAAACGGATATTTCTCTCGAACCCCCTCCCCCCATGCACAAAAACATTCCAATTAAGATCAAACAGCAGGAGGACGCGTCCACACAACACAACCTTTGGAATTACCTGATGGAATGGCTTCTTTTCATTTGGCACATCACCATAAATCACCACCTGCAGCTCACTGAACTGTTTTTTTTTTTTTTTTTTTGCATCTGCTAAAGTTCCTAACGGAATTTGGCGAAATTTGCACTAGAACTTTATTGTGATGTATCTTAACTACTGTAAAAATTTTACTGTGTTATTTTCAAAATTCAGAAAAATGGATTTCTGAAAATATTCTCTAGTCCTTTTGTGCTGTGGAAGTGATAAACAGGTGTTTGCTTTCTTCCCAACCAAGGGCTTCAGATCAGCGCTCCCAGCTGTCAATCAACCGTTGCTATGGTAACACCCTTTCTGCTGGAGGCTCACTCTGTCCAAAGAGGCACACATACTTGTCCATAATAAAAATTACCAATGCTAACTTTTAAAGTTTTAAACCGATTCAACTGGAATTTTGGAAGTGAGCTTCTGTAATCCAATTACAGTGAATGTAAAAATTTCAGCCACTTTCGTGAAAAATTCGCAAAGATAGTTTTCTTATTTTTTATCATAAGTAGTGGAAGTCTCTTGAGGGGAGGGAGGATGGCATGCACATAAACAAGAAGAAGATGAATGTGTTGTTCAGGCATACTCCTCACTGGTGGATGCCAGCTGACTTGGTACATACGCGACCCCCGCAAATGCTAAATGCCTCTTCTTTCCCCTTCTGTTCTCAATTGTAGGACGGACATCAAGCTCCCCTTCGACCTACTAGTAATCATCCAATTTTATTGCACTGGAAGCAGTGCTTTTTTTCTTTTTTTCCCCCCAGCCAAATTAGGATTTGGTGCACATCGGAAACCGCTGCCGGTGGTTTCTTTGAGAACAGAGAAAGGGAACTTTAAAAAATGAAGGGGTAACAGTAACACGATTTCCTAAAAGGGCATTTTTTAAGCACTAATTTCAAATTTCAAGGCTTTTCAAGACGGCATTAAAAAAACACCGTTTTTCCAGGATATTCCAGGCCTTGAAAACGTAATCATGATTTTCCAGGACTTTCCAGGTTTTCAAGCACGCGTGCGCACCCTGCGTAATGGTAAATTTATTGGCGTTAATAACGGTTGTGTTTTTAATAAATAAGCTTACGAAAATTTTAGGATGAATAGCAAATTTTAGGTATAATTTTAGGAATTTAAGGAGGGTCACAAAATATTAGGAATTTTAGGAATTTTAGGAGGAATGCGATCCCTGTATAACTATACCATCGGGATTAGAGGAAACGCTATCCCACACTCACCAACCCGATTGGCCAGCGTGGTGAGTTATGGTCAAACCCCTCCAAAATGACTCCACAACTTAAATCTTGGCCCTCAGTCTCCGGCAGCTGCAATGTACCTGGCCAAGGCAGCGGCCAGTGCGACATGAAGGCAGAGGGTGCTAAGAATCCCCGGAGGACCGGACTAGGCTGCCATCTGATGCTGACCTTGGCTACGTATAATGGACGCTTCCTATCTTCTGATTCATGGCTCCTTGAATTGGAAGAACTACAAAGGATCAAGTAGGACATCATCGGGCTAAGTGAGGTAAGCGGAAAAGGAAAAGATCTCATTGAACTAAAAAGTGGACATCTCTTCTATTATCGTGGGACAAATACTGGCAGAACTAGTGGTGTTGGATTATAATAAACAACAAACTGAAGGATAAAGTTGTAGAAGTTGAAAGTTCCTCTGACAGAGCTGCAAGACTTGTTTTCCACCTGTCGAGAAGATACCAGGCTCAGATTATTCAAACTTATGCACCCACCACAGGTCATCTTGAAGAAGAAATTGAAGACTTTTGTGAGGAAATTTGTCATCTAAATAATAAAGGCAAGCAGCACTTGAAGATCATTATGGGAGATTTCAATGCGAAAATAGGGCAATGGCAACAGAACGAAACTTCAGTAGGTAAATTCGGTCACGGCAACAGAAACCAGCAGGGAAATACTCTCGTAGAGTTTGCAGAAGCAGAAGGGTTTTTCATCATGAACTCCTTTTTCAAGAAAAAGCTGCAAAGGAAATGGACATGGAGGCAATCCAATGGATTGACAAGTGAAATTAATTTTATTATGTGTAACAAGAAATTTGTCGTGGAAGACTGCGGTGTGCTGAACAAGTGCAACACAAGTAGTGACCATAGGATGGTATGATGCAAGATGCACTTCAATGCTAAACTCGAGCGTGGCAAGCTCATAAAACAAAGTGTACTGACATGACCAACCTTAAAAAACATAATACTTTCAAATTGGAACTGAGGAACAGATTCTCTACTCTAGGTCTGTCATCGGAAGAAGTGGACATCTCTTAAGTTAACAGAAAACTGACCAAGGCTCTTATGGAAACAGCAACAAAAATAGCTGGTACTAAAAACAAGTTGCAGACAAACAAATTATCAGCAAAAAACAAAATTCTGATGCAAAAAAGGAGATGAGGACAACTGAAGGAGATGCGACTTCCAAAGTGGAATATATAGAGCTATGCAAGACGGTACGAGAAAGTATCACTGAAGATGTAAGGAAATTCAACTGTGAACTAGTGAAGAAAGCAATTGAAAACAACCAAGGCCTGAAGAGAGCAAAAGGACATCTGAGTAAGGGAAGAAAACAGATTATGGCTCTGAGAAAAGAAGATGGTTCTGTAACAAGAAATAGAGGTGAAATTTTGACAATAGTGAAAGATTTCTACTCAAAACTATATGAAAGGGATGATACATGTACTTCAGATATTACAAAAGGTACCAGAGTTCTTCCAGTCCTCCTAGCAGAAGTTGCACATGCAATCAAGAACATGAAATGGGGAAAATCTCCAGGAGAAGATGGAATCACCATAGACGTCATACAAGAAAGCAAGTGGAGAAATTGAAACAATACTTGCCCAAGTTTTCACTCAATGCCTTAATGAAAGGAAGATACCTGAAGATTGGAACAATGCCACAATGATCCTGCTACATAAAAAAGGTGACATTGAGGATCTCAAGAACTACAGACCTATCAGCCTCCTATCAGTGGTTTATAAAATATTCAGTAAAGTTCTTTCACACCGCTTAAAGGTGACACTGAGCATGGCTCAACCGAGAGAACAAGCGGGATTCAGAAGTGGCTGCAGCACTATAGATCATGTCCACGTACTGAGAGAACTAGTTGAAAGAGCAAGGGAATATGAACTTCCATTATGCATGGATTTATCGATTATGAAAAGGCCTTTGATTCGGTGAAACCATCAGCAGTTACAATGGCTTTGAAATCCTGCGGTATTGAAGATGCATACATTAATATTATCAATAACATCTATGAAAATGCAAGTGCAAAGATTTGGCTATTTGAGAATACAGCACCCATAAAAATTGGAAAGGGAGTGAGACAAGGTGACACTATATCTCCCAAACTCTTTAATGCCCCATTGGAAAATGTCTTTCAATCACTGAACTGGGAAAACAAAGGGATAATGATGGAGATTATCTAAGTCACCTTCATTTTGCTGATGACATAGTCATTTTTGCAACTACCCCATCAGAGCTGCAGAGTATGATCCAGGAACTTGCTGACAAGAGTAAAGAAGTGGGATTAAAAATGAACTTTCAGACGACAAAAGTGATGTACAATGCTTTTACAAGAAATGAAGATTTATCGATTGATGGGGAAAAGCTAGAGAAAACCAATACCTACATTTATCTTGGACAGCAAATATCAAGTGAAGGTCAAATTGATGAAGAAATTAATCAGCGTATAAAACTTGCCTGGAGAGCTTTTGGAAGAAACAGCATAATTTTGAAGAGCCATTATGTCTTAAAAGCAACGTGTTTGATCAATGCATCCTTCCAGTGCTTACGTATGGTGCAGAGACGTGGGCCTTAACTAAAAGAGACATACAAAGACTGCAGACAACTCCAAGGAGCTTTGAGAGATGCATGCTTGGTGTAACCGGGAGAGATAAGAAGAGGAACTCATGGATCAGAAAAATGACAAGAGTGGAAGACATCATGATCAGAGTAAAATCCCTGAAATGGCAATGGGCTGGACATACTGCCAGAAGGACAGACCATGGATGGACAGCTGAAATTTTAGACTGGATTCCAAGGGACAGGAAAAGACCCAGAAGAAGACCACATGTGAGATGGGTGGATGAAATTTGAAAGTATGCGGGAGTAACATGGAGGAGACTAGCACAAGACAGACCGTTGTGGAAGAAACTTGGTCCAGCAGTGGATTGATAATGGTTGACAATGATGATACTGATGATACTGTTCTTTCTCTGACGTCTTTTAAAAGTGGTCATGAAAATTTATTATTGGTCATGAAATTGTGTTTCCCAAATTTGGTAGACACCCTGATTATCTTTGTACAAACCTTCATAGGTGCCCCATTGTTCAATGCTGATGTTATCCTGTCCACTGTGGCCCTGCGTTTCAACACAGTAGAGACAGCGCTCCCCTCAAACATCAGTGGCCAGCAGACCACCGGTTGCACATGAAAATCCCAGACATTTGAGAAGCACCAGTGCTGAGTTTAGGCTGTTTTAAAAGCGTGAGCACAAATTTTATGTCGCGAAATACAGCCCGGGCTCGAAAACTGTGACTAACATGTTTTAGCATTAATAAGAAAACTCTCTTTTAAAGGTCTTTCACCCTCTCCTCCCCCTTGAATTAACCAACATCTTTCTCAATAACAATCACTTGTTGGGAAAAAAAGGAGTTGGTGTATGTCAAACATAGAAGTGTATAAGTATATTGATATTCTTACTGATTATTGAAATGAACATGAAGCAAAGCAGTTCTTCCAAGAATGAATTACAGTATCAACAAACAAGAAACAGCATTTTACACTTAAATACATGCAGTTTTTTCAGAAACTGTTATTCATACATAATATATAATTTGAATAAACAGGAAGCCATCAGCAATCATTATGGGCCCCATACAAACTTTGGTATATGCTGAGCTTCGCATAATGTGGACTCATTATGAGGGTTTTCTACTGTATTTATTTGAGTCAGTGCCATTCATTTTGAGAATACATACTTTTTTATGAACACGGAGTTTGCGTACATTATGCTAATCAATGCAGAGAATTGGAATGATTTTAAATTTTAGATGTTACACAAAAAACTCAATGCATAAAGCTTTCTTTTTAATGCAATCACCTATCTATACATTCCTAGATATAGCACTCAAAAGACAAGATTATTTTTGGCATACACATGTTGTCATCACAGTCATCTACATGGTAAATTCCTCAGAAAACTTAAAAACGTGTATCACACTGGAGTGGGATTTGAACTAGCATTTCTCAATTTAATTCCTGCTTCATGATGATACAACTTCAAAATTTTCTGAGGAATCTGCCATATGGATGACTGCTGATGGCAATTTTTAAGCTAAAAATAATTACCTTATTTGCAACTCCACATGCTTTGAAGATCATTAGTTTTTATAATGTCCCTCTGCCTTCTTAGCATGTTAGTCAAAAGTTACTGCATAACTGAATAGATCCAAGATAATTCAATATCATTCAAAAAATCTGATGAAAATTAGTATATTAATAAATTCATGTTTATAATTGGATTAAATGTGTAATTACTGGCTGAATAATACAGAACCAACAATATTTGCTGGTAATGTTTGATATGTTATTAATTTGATCACCTATTAAGTACTGTGAACACTGGCAATTTACTGTAAACCTCCAGAACAAAGGGAAGACTTCTAGCAATTCTTTTTTCTAGAAATCAGTTCAAAAATTGGTTAGTTAGCTTGTGACATCATCCATAAATGGCAAATGGCACAAATTACACAATATTTCTACAATAACCTACTTCCCAGACAAGGATTTTCCTGGTGAACAGAGTCCATATATCAGGAAATTTCATTTCATGGTGACAAGGAACTAGAATTAAATTAACAAAAAAAAAATCCTTTTGAAACACACAACAGTGGTCTGCTGGCCACTGGCAGTAAAAATCCATATTTATGTTAATGGCCCGGGTGGCCAGTATTTTTTTTTTTTTTAGCTGTTTGTTTTGGAATTTACAAGTTTAAAAAGAACTGAACCAGATTTCAAAAAAAAAAAAAAAACCAGGTTTTGCTGCAGTTTTCTGATTTTTTTTAAATTCACATATTTACTACTCAAAAACTGAATATCAGAATTGCAAACCATACTTTACGAAAATTTTAGATTGTAGCAAACCGAGGTCTGAAACAAAATATTTGGATTAAGACAGCACCCCTTATTTGCCCAAATTTTGACCCCAGAGTATGGGTATAATGCTTTCCAACTGGAGGCTGAAGAACCATTTATGCTACGGCTTTGTCCATCTGTCATTCTTTCCACATGGGAGAACCACCTGCCTTTCACACTGAAGCAAGGCATTCAAATGGATGGGAAAAGTCAAATGGATGTGTGTAAGTCATTTTTGTGAAACATCATTTTGCATTCAACATTAGCATTTCTTGGGGTACTAAATGGTGTAAGGAATCACAAAAAGAGCAGTGTGTTGCTGTAGTGGCATACTGGGAAGTGTCAGTCTAAAAACCAACTACCCAGGTCACTTTTGCGTTTGTGAATAGCAATCAAAATATTTTGCAATATTTAACAATAAACTTTAATTTGAAAAATAAACTATATATTATGCTTCAGTGTACCGTCCTTGATACTAATACCATGTGCATACTAAATATATTAGTATCTGTGCCATTTCTGGACCAGTAAAAATCAGTGGACTACCACATTTTGTTATAAACTGGCTCTGCTGAAAAGTTTTTTTTTTTTATTTCTACGACTGCTTACCGTGCTCTGTATATTATTTATGTATTATTTACATGTGTACATGTACACATCCTGTTGCCCTAAATTTGTGATATACAGCTCCAATGAAATGATACATTATTTTTTGCATATGCTGTAAATGTGCGAGTTTTTTTCTTTCACCGACCAGTGGGCATTTTTGCGGACCAGTGATTTGCAAATTCGACTGGTCCGCTGGGCCTGTAGAAAATGTATTTCTAATTCTAACACTGCACAATAAATGCCAAAATGATTTTTGATGACTCGGTACTAGAAGGGTTCATATAAAACTATGGGAGTGTCACTTATTATCATTCATATCTCCCATCTCTGGAATGTTCCCAATAATTATTTAGGAGGATGAGATCGTGGCATTAAATTCCAATATCAGAATAACAAACTGCAACACTACCTTTCTTATACAGAGAAATTCAACACTGACTGGAAATTTTCAGTAGTAAACGCTAAAAAAGTCTGTAGTTTTTAGTATTTTTCAGTATTAATGAATAAAATATTGTATTACACATTCTATAACAAACAAATTGTCGAAGCAGCAAAATGACTCTGTAAATTCATAAAAAAAAAAGAATTTTTGCTTAAAAAATTGTCCATAAATTAATAACTTTGTAGGAAACACTAAGTGGCACCAACATTCCCTCTCCCCTAGTTTTCCTCAAAAATCAATTTATGTTCCAATGGGAACCTCACACTAAACATAGTAAGTACCTATACAAATTGGAAGTGTTGCTCATGGTTGTCTTCAAACCCCAAAACAAAAAGAATAAGAAAAAACCAAGGAACATTATTTGTAAAAAAATGATAACAGTGCATAAAAAGTTACTTCATATTATTTTTGAAAAGTTTCCTAGTGACATGTACCTTTTCTTATTCCGTACAGCACTTTCTTTGTATATCATTCAATTGAACAATCAGTTTTGCTTTTTATAAAGGCAAAATTTAAACTAAAATTCACACTGTTAAAAATTTGGTGAAAGGTTGTACCAAAATATGGAGTAAGTAAGGAAAAAATTTGCTGCAACCATAACTTGGGGCAACTTTTATACCAAGTTATGGTTCAACCTATATGCCTAATATTATGGTTCAAATTTTGCCAAAATTTGACATTAGGTTGAACCAGATTTTGGTTCAACCTAATACCAAATTATGGTTAAACCTTTGCCATAACTTGGCGTTAGGTTGAACCAGATTATGGTTCAACCTAATGCCAAATTATGGTTCATTTGAAATGCTCTTCATTTACAGCACATTTTATATAAATAAGGATCAGTACATGTTCAGTTCAACCTCACAACATGTACTGATCCTTATTTATATAAAATGGGCTGTAAATAAAGATAATAAATGATTTATTAGGTGCAAATAAGCTACTGTCAAATATAAAATCAAATACTATTATATTTAAAATAAATAGAAATATTTAGGTGTACGTATACCAGCATTCATTTTTAGTGTGACCTTTCTTATTGCAATATGTGCAATGATTAGCAATTGAGCAATCATCGCACATAATTTTGATTGAGTTTTCATTGATAATTTCATCACAATCATTTTGATTGAGCAATCGAAATATTAAAAAAATCGGTAAAAAAAGACCTGTATCCATAAATCAGTAAAATCAAGCAGAAATCCATAAATTTTACAGATAAACCGTAAAAGTTGGCAAGTATGTATTAGTATATTTTGTGCAATTTCTGGACCAATAAAAATAAGGGAACTACCAACTTTTGGTATACACTGGTCACATTTTTTTTTCAAATTTCTCCCACTGCGTACCACACACATTGTTCTAAATTTGCAATATACTACTCCAATGAAAATGATACCTTATTTTCTACATATACTGTAAATGTGGTTTTTTTTTTTTTTTTTTTTTTTTATTTTGGCGGACCAGTGATTTGGAAATTTGAGTGGTCCACTGGGCCTGTAGAAGATTTATTTCTAATTTTAACACTGCAAATAGGTCATTGCTTGCCATTTTTTGAGGGGATGGGGGAGTTTACCAGATAGAAATCGAAAAATTATGGAATACAGGTACTTGAGAAATTGTTTAAAAAAATTATGTAATAAGTTTAGGCTATAAAATAACTATTGCAATCATAAAATTTGAAAAAATAAACAAAAAGACTAAACTGTGGCCATACCTTTTATAATAACAAATAAGGCTTAGGGTTTGTGATCTACCATTCTGTATAAGTGCTTGAAATAAACTTAAAACATCACATTTTAAAGCATGCAGGGGTCACTGAAAAAATAACAAATAGTTTAACAAGTAAACTTACCCTTACACACGGTTAAAAATTTCGCCTTTAGATTACGAGCAGCGCCCGGCAGCTAGGAGTCCAACCACTGCCCGTAAAATTACGGCCTGGCACGTTTTTGTGAAAGCCAGTAGAAGTAAGATCTCAACCGTAAATACTAAGCCTGTAATTTGAAGGGCAATGCTCGTAAAAAAATATAATTTGACCGTTTTCAGTTAAACCATAATTTGAAGAGCAATTCCTTAAAAATACAGTTTGACTGAATTTAGTTAAGACTGAATTTCACAGGAATACAGTTTTCAGTTAAGCTGTAATCTGAAATTAAAAAGTTTGACCTCGCTCATTTGAATTTCAGAGCAATCCCTGTATTTATAGTTTGACCATATTCAGTTAAGCCTCATGGCAAGTAGTCACACAACTTTTACAGTAAATGCACATTTTTTGTGGAAAAGTGTGCAGGTAAATGCATGTTTTTTGTGGAAGTGTGTGAGTGCGAAAGTGTTTGATGCTTGGTTTATTACCAATCAATTCAGTTTTAAATGTGAGTAATGATATTTTCATATCTTAAAATTAGGTTTATTACAATTTGATAAATAATGACATCAGTTACACACAGATTTGTTTGACATTAGGCTTTACGAACTCTGTACACAGTTGGTTGAACAATACAGTCTTCCTTTTAGATATTTTAATTTGAACATGTACTAATACAGTATTTGCATAAATGAATACAAAGGAGTGTTATGTAGTAAAGACACATACAGGCATATTCTTATATTTACACGTTATATTAATGACAAACAGATCTATGAACTGGTATCAGAGTACATTGCGTTGCGTCTATAGGGTATTCAATGCACAATGGTGTCCAAGTTGGTTTTTCATTAAGGTTTTGACTAGTACTACATTTCACATATGGTTGAGTCAGGCTTTTCTTGTTTTTACATTCACTACCTTGTGTGCTATTTCATTTTACATTCTACTGAGCACTGTGTTGTCAGTGTTTCCTCAACTTTTACAGTCATTTTTTATTCCTAATTTTTGGATATTTACCTACTTTTCACATTTTTAGTAAAATTATGTCAAAAACTGGAAGTGCTGCTTTTGAAAGATCATATTGCTTCCCCATAATTAAGGTATCAGAAAAAAAAAACTTGAATAGAAGTGGAAGCTTGAACTTGATGGGGCATCATTTCAAATCTCACACCCCACCCAGAGAAGAAACGCTTGCTTAGACCCTGATTCTGAATGAATCATTCTAGAACATTAACGAATATCATCAATATTTTTAAAATATTAAATTTTCCTGTATGGGATTGTTTTAGAAATGATTTCAGTGTTTAAGGTGGTCCTTCCCTTGGTGTGTTGCCACAAGGAAACCATTTCGGAACACAAAAACCTTTTGGAATGCTATTAAATAGTTGTATTTATAATATCTTGGGAATACCTGAAGTTAGTGAAACAATTTTTCATTGATGTACAAATCAGGTGTTTAGTGGCAATGGGCAAAAAAACAAATTCAATGAAAGGAACACGGCAGAATTCCTAAATTTCTCAAAAAACAATTTCATCGTACATTTTGTACCAATTTGTGCACTATCATCTTAAAACAGAAATGCAAAACATGTAAAAAAATTCCTATCTTTTAACTTAAAAAAGAATTAGCTTCTGATTTATCTTAAAATATAAATTTTCCTGGGCATTCAGGTTTTACTATCTGGGTACGTAAATAATTTGTGTACATACCCAGCTGGGTATGTGGCATTTCAGATATTTTTCAAGTCCTGTTTAAAGTGACACAGGTAAAGATTTCACTCACAGAAATTTAGAACGCATTCGATTTTTTTTTCATTTAACATTAATTACATTTACAAAGAAAAGAAACTGTACATGATATAGTTTCCTGTCATTTTCATGGCCAGCTTTTACCAGATTCAGTAAAAAAAAAGAGTAACAGTAGAAGCTCGTTATAACAAAATTCAAGGGGGACAGAAAAAATTCTGCAGCAATATATTTTCCTTAAAACATTACGAAATTTTCATTAAAAAGGTAGTATGTACTACAGAAATTTTCGTTACGCATACGATTGCAACGCTGTAATTGCAAAATAGTGCCCATAGAGACAAGCAAAGGTAATTTTTTTGTAATGGGAAATTTTTGCTAAAATAGTAATAAAGAAATATGTTTTAATTAATCTATACGTATGAAATTATGTACTGTACATATTTTTACTTATATGTATCAGGGTATCATGCCCGAGATGCCCGGGGCATGTGAATCATTGGCTAGGCTGGTAAACAAAAAATCTAGTTGCCCAGACTGGGCAATTAAATTTTAAAATGAAGTTCAGAATAGAATTTTCTACTACAAGAAAAAAAGACAGTCTTCTCATGTCATGCTGCTTTTCACTGCCAATCACTGGAAGTTTTATTATTGTTACGGAGTGCCAAGAACAGAAGAATATCCCTTCTTTAATTATATTATGCTCTAGGTCCAGAAATTGGAAGCATATATAATTTTGCTCCAAATGTTGTTTAAAGCCAGTGACCGAATGCATGCCTCTGATGGAACTAGCAGCCTGTGTTTATTGACAAAGGGTGAAAACTTCCACAAAAGGAACATGGCAGATTATTACATTTCTCAAATACTAATCTCAGCATCATCATCACGCATTTATGCACTGAACATTTTGAGTATAACTCTTAAAACGAAAATGCTAAATATGTAAAAAAAGTGAGGGTTCTGATTTGTTATCTTAAAAGATAAATTTTCCTGGGCACACATTATCTTAAAAGATAAATTTTCCTGGGCACACACATACAACCAGCTTTATTTAATAATTTATATGCCCCGGGCAGTGGCAAATCCTGGTATAGAATGGAGGTCATGCGGGCCGGAAATATGCAAAATTGTACGTAATTCTCTACCTAATACCAAACAAGCCATACATGTGTATAACAACTCTTATGCGTTTTAATAACAGTAATGCAACATTGTGTGTAATTTAGTTCCTCCGTAATCAATCCCACTATAACAACTCTCTAACTCTCCTGGATTTTAAAAGCAATAATAACAATAATCATGTAGAAGAATGGGTCAGGATAAAAGTTTGTGGAAGACTTTAAACCTTCATCCAGCAGTGGATTGAAAATGATGATGAATAACAATTTCATGGCAATTGTATTACGTAACCCATTGTACAATTCTTTCAAGAGGCGCAAATGCATAACAATGGCAATTGTATTACGTAACCCATTGTACAATTCTTTCAAGAGGCGCAAATGCATACAATTACCGAGTTGCACAAAAATACATATTGAAATTCTTACATGGTATTTATTCATTACTTGAATTGGAACTCAGCTCTCCTATCAACTGCTGAAAATTAATCAATGACTAGGTCAAAAAAATTTGGCTTTTTCTTCAAATAAGCTATTAAGGCTTTCTCTATTGATAACAGAGAAAGGTAACTTAATCTTTCCTGCCCTTGAGTTGAGCGAAGGAAAGTCTTAATTCTCGAGGGCTGAAAAACTTTGTTCAACCGAAGTGGTTGTAGCAGAGATGGTGGACACTAAATTAGTTAGTTTATAAGCTTGTTCAAAAGTCTTACAAATGTCGTTGTCATGAAACCACTATAGTATCTCATAAGGAGATTTTCCTCTGAAATCATCTGATCCATAAGGAACACTCGGTTCGTGTTTGAGCAAGGTACAATTGAAACCGCCATCGTAAACGTAGGCCAGTTTTTTGCGAAGCTGGTCAGGTAATGTTGTCTTGGATTTGTATGTCAAATTTCTTGCAATTTAATAAGCTGAAAAACTCCAGTTTTTCAATGGTTGAGAGACGAGTAGAGATATTACTTATGAGGTTGTCAATGATTTCATAGAAAATAATTCTGTACTTTGCCTCAGCAGAACTTTCTCCCTCATACTTCAACCTCTTCGTTTCTTTGGGTTGTGTTACAGCATTTGACATCTTCCACAGAAGTTGAAACCCTGATTCCCGTTCGTTTTGTAGGTGTCTCTGAAATTCTTTTATTTTAGTGGAGCAAAAAATTATATCCAGACCATTCATTTGCAGTATATTAAATAAAACATCCGAATATGCAAACACAGAAGTAAAGAGTTTAAATAGGAAAACAGTCAAAATTATTTAGAAATTTCTTATATCCAATTGCGGCCATCTTGTCGTTTGCACTCCACCTATCCTGGTGTTCAATGCTTTCGAAATACTGTATGATCAAGATTCTGTGCTCCTCAATTACGTTTGCCAAACGAGAACTGAAGGACCACCTGGTTGCAGCTAGAGAAGGTATTTTTCGTTTCAGATGTTCTTTTGAGGCACAAGTTCTCTTGGTTGAATGTGATGCAAAGGTAGAAATCCCATTTAAGGTACAAAAAAATATGCTGCATTCTTTAATTTTGCTCAAGCTTTGTGACAGAACAAGGTTTAATACATGCGCATAACAATGCACATAAAAAGTGCGTGTGGATATGCTTCCAATGCTTTTTGCCTCAGTCCACTCATAACTGAATCCCCATCATATGTTTGAGCTACAAGCTTAGATTTTAAATGAAACATTGAAACTATATTTTGCTCATGATTAAACAGACCGCCAGAGCTTCTGACAGTACTGACGTCTGTAAAACCAACGAATCTTTCCACAATTTTGCCATCATTAATGTACCTCAAAACTGTGGATAACTGTGAAGCCATCTGAATATCAGAACTGAGTCTCATCCAACATGATAGCAACTAAGAAGCTTCTTGGATTTGTTTAAAAATTTCATCCAGCGCCACTTGATGAATAGATTTTATTAAATCGTTTTGAATGGCAGATGATGTACCTATGAAAACAGTGGCTATTTCTAAATGGTCATTCAGGAGAGGGTTGTATTATCTTAATAGTTGTAAAAATTCGATATAGTTGCCTTTGTAAAGAGACGAATCAGATTCGTTATGAGCTCTAAAAGGCAATTCCTGATTTGCCAGTAGGCAAGTAACATTGATTAATGGTTTCAAAATTTCTCAATTTTTACGAATTCTTTTGTTGTGTTCCGAGTTATTTAAGTTGTTTGTCAAGTGTTTCATCAATTCTTTGGCGACCATAATGCAGTATGTCCAGCATGCACTGCAAATGTGATGCAGAAGATTTGTGTTTTTTCTGCGAAGTATGCAAGCTGTTGAGGTTGTCAAATCCACCCGAGCTCCAAGAACAGTCGCTTTTAGAAAACAAAAAACACGGTCAGCAAAATAGCTTATTTAAATTTCTGCAGCCTGCCAACCATGGATAAAAATCATACTGAAAAACCTGAAAATTCCGTGATAAGTATCTTTTTTATCCTTATGTATACTCTTAAGGTTAGGTAAAGATGAGCATGGTCTCCAGTCCTTTATTATTTTCATCTTTTCCATTGTAATCCTCCTTGAAAAAGGTATTTCTAACAAATCTTGAATAATACTTTTATCGGCATTGCCTAAACTCACTGTTCAGGGAGAGTTTTAAAATTCTAGAAACACTGTTCAGGATTTAAAGAAATAAACAACACAATTTGTAATAAACACAAGGAGCATCACTGCACTAGTCACTAACACCATTTGCTGCATAACACACAATTCAAAATCTAATCTCACTCTCACCCAAAGAATAAAAATCCTGGTTTCTTGCTGCCTGCACTCAATGAGAACACACTTTCGAGAAAACGCATGGCGTGCTTGCTGCAGCATGACCTGACAAGCTAACAGAACCTGTTTTCCCGGTCTGTTTCTCGTTCAGCCGCTGAAACCCACGCATGCACTAAAAGCATAATTTTGAACCACAGTAAGGCTGCGAGCTCTCAGCATCCCTAATTTTTTCTGGGCTTTCCATTGGCTTCCCAACGACAACCAGGGCTGAGCGTGAGCCATGTCATAATGCAGCTGAGCACGTGCTCTGGTGTAATGCAGCTGATTTCAGCATTCCAGTTTTTTATTAAATGGAATTTTTTTTTCATTTACCTAAGATGTAATTGCAAATACTCCAGCTTTTATTAAATGGAATTTTTTTTTTTTAATTTCGACAGTTTTAGTGGGCTGGCGGCGCACTACTAGCCATACCGCAGCATTCGCCACTGGCCTTGGGCATCTCAGGCACGGATTTTTCAAGCCCTGATTAACAATTCCTAAGCGATTTCTGCAGTGCTTAGCCTCAGTCCCATAGATATAAATAGCTACAACTTTGAGAATATACAAACAAATATTCCCCTTTTGGTTATATAGTTATTTTAAGAAGAGTGATATATAGTTATTTTAAAGCTACCAGTGTGTGTATACATATTGAGGAAACACTATGCTGTCACCCCTCTTGCTACTAAATGAACCACCGCTTGGTAGGGCATCAATGCACTCATATTGATGATAATGTGATATCACTAAAGATAAACATCATGAAAAAGAGGGTTCATAGTGGCCCAATGCATGGGTCATCATCACCGAGATGGTGGAATTCATGCAAATGGCAAAATAAAAAACAAGGAGGAACGGATTCATATCTCGCTGAATTCATGTGGAGATTTCGGTGTTGGTTTTTTTTTATTTTTGCAGCCTTTTCAACATGGTATTTATCACCTAAATCACCCTTTCTCATACTTCAGGAACATTTCTATTTTAACTAAAGCAATTACATTATTTATCGTTCTTACATAGTTTTGTAGTTTTTCACTTAGTATTTGCTCTTTAGCGTCTAGTTATATTTCAGTGTTGTTGTTGTTTTTTTTTTGCAGCCTTTTCTACATGGTATTTATCACCCAAATCTCTGTTTTTTGTATTTCAGGCTCATTTCTATTTTTAAGTAGAGCGATCGTGTTATTTACCGCTTGTATTATTTATTATAAGTTTTTTCTTGCTCCGTGCTACCTCCAGGGTTGTTTTTTTTTGGGGGGGGGGAGACTTTTTTTGGACCAAAAATGTAGTATATGATCACCTTCACCCTTTAGCTATATTTAGGTAACCTTAGCTCCATTCGTTTTTTCCAGGAGATTGAGAACCACACCAGCACCTTGGATCACTTGATCTCATTTTCAAGGCTTTTGAAAATAAAATAAACCCCCTCAAGGAGTTTATTTTATTTTTTTTTTTTGGTTGGAGGTTTAACGACCACCGTGAGCAACTCAATGGGCTATAAGCAGTCGCCCGTCCCTAATTTAGGGTCACTGGTTCCAGGGAAGGGAAAGAGCCAGTGCCGTAAGACAAACACAACATCCATGCCTCACCGGGATTTGAACCCGGACCCCGTTCGGACGAATGATCAGAGGCCATCGCTTAGACCACTACGCCACCGGGATGGCCAAGGAGTTTATTTGGGGGTGTTGAGGCTTTTCTTGCACAAAAAATGTAGTGTATGATCTTTTTCACCTTTTGGTAGTATTTAGGTCTCCTTAGTCCTTTTGTTTTATTTTCAGGAGTTAGAGCATACAAGGACCTCAAAATCACTTGATCTCAATCGCAAGGCTTTTCCTTCCGGAAGTTTATTGGAGGGGGCGGGGGCTTTTTTTTTTTTTTTTTTGGACCTAAAGAGCAGAGTATGATCTCCTTCACATATTTTGTTAACCAAGCAAAATAGCATTCCAAGTCTGTCTCCACAACAATCCACAAAATAGCTTGCCACTGTAACTGCAACACCTAGTGTGGAAACATTGTCAATCTAAAAATAAAACAGAAATTCTACCTTCCCAAGAAGGGATACCGACTTTGGTTAATGTGTACTTTAGCGTCCTAAATTATTTCGTCGGAAAAATTTAACTGTGTGGGAAAAGTATGACGTACAGTTTTTTAAGCATGCAAAATAATAGGGAAAGGTGCGAAAAAAATAGAACTATTAGATAAAAGGAAAGAATGTTTCCGAAGTATTTACCTGTTAGTACGATGGTTTGCAACAGTTCATGCGGGAGGGTGAAGCGATGCTAACGGACACGACATCAAGGTTCCGTGCGTCGGAAGGGAGTAACAGTTGGTAGCAAATGCGCGGAAGAATACAAGAGTGGCGGATATTTTTCGGAGTGTGATGCATCGTGTAATTGTGTGCAAGTAGAACGAAGTAGTTCAGATGTTTTATTAATTTTTGAGAAAGAAATGTGTGAAATGTCATTATTAGTTTCACAATGTTTCTGAATGCAAAGAAATGAAGAAATGTAAATGTTTTCATGTACCACAGAAGTGCCCAGTATGAACTTTAGGTTCCGGTTGAACGGCATGTTTTGATTATGGTTTCGAAGATGTACAGGGTAGTAGATTTGTTCAACCAATTCATTTGTATTTGTGCTTTTATTCCGTACATCGTAGCTCACATTTTTCCCTCCTGAAACGGATATTTTTTTAAAATGAAGGAGTTTCTTTCATTCAAAAATCATAGTGTGGCAGAGAGCCCAAGAGCTTGTTGTCATATTGTGCCAGAAAATTAAATTTTAAGCCCTAACGAAATCCGAAATGAAGTATTGGAGACTCATGACTTTGGAAAAAGCTACTAACACCACTAACAATGCTGCGTAAAGCGGACCTCTTTCCTTCAATGTGTTCCTTACAAGACGCTTGTATGACTGCGTACTGTTCAACCACTTCCTGTTGTATTCTTCCGCCTGCAACTTGCCCTTCTCAACGAAGCTTCCATTCACCGGCTTACACCTTGACGCTGTCATCGCTCTGTTGTCCTAGGCCTACCGCACGTACTCTTCCAAGCCATTTCACTCCCAGGTAAATACTTCAATGAAATTATTTCCTGTTCTCTACAAATACTATATTTTTGCGTCTTTCTCCATTATTTTGCATGCTTAAAAAATTGTACATCGCACTTTTCCCACACAGTTAAATTTTTCCGATGAAATAATTTAGGACGCTAAAGTACACATTTACCCAGACTTTATTCATCCATACGAATCCCATGATTTGGTGGAAAGGAATTTCTAAATTTAATGGCTTTACAACTGAGCCTGCCTCTGAACTAGCAATGCTTTTGCTACCAAGTCCTGCCAGCTCAGCTTCAGTTGAAAGCTTTTTCTACAGATTTATACACTCTAAGCTCAGGAATCATTTAGGTGTCAACAAATGTGCTATCAGATGCTACGAGGGGAAAATGAACCAGACTACTGGTTCTGCAATTCATTGGCAGTTGCATAATTTTAAATCAATGAAATCAATTCTGTACAAAACAAAAATCTTAACGAATACATTTTTTTGATACTTTTCCGCTCTTAATCATTGTAATAAAATAATTATAAAAATAAAGAAGAATATTGCAGTTTGCTTGAAGGCAAGTTTCTTACTATTTAATATATCTATTAATGCTTACAAATTGTTTAAAAGCATGTTATATGTTTCTGTCAGTTTTTCACAGTTTAAACCAGTTTGAAATGCTCATGTTAAAATCACTAAAACCCCAACCCTGGTTCGCCATCTCAAAAGTGGGCCAAAGAATGCTGAAACGACTGGGCCTGCATATCAGAAAGAGTTTATCTTAAGCAATCATTTAGGGGGATGATTAGGAGGCATTTGTTATTTGCCTTGTTATTCAAAGTTCTCATTAGGAGGATAAAATAGACAACAGTTCTCTGACTGATTGCCTGCTGAAAGGGCTACGAACCTAATATAGAAAATGTTTTGAGTCGCATGTTTCTATAGATAACTCTAAATATTGATGAACTTTGCAGCAAAGCTCATACATCTCATTGATACTAAATGAGACTTTATCAGTTTTATTTGATTTTTCTAGCCATTCATGCAATTTCTGTAACATCAATGTATGCAATTTTTGCAAATATACATGTGTGTATTTGTATTTTTATACCCACATACATACACACATAAATGCAGTGTAATAAACTTTTCATTTAGTAATAAGGTATCTCCCTAATACAGAAGCAGACGCAGTTTTTTCAGCTAAAATATTCCCAAGGGGTACTTTAAGAAAAAAAGTTTGAGAACCACTGTTATAGACACAATGTACTCAGATGCCAGTTCATAAGCTGTTTGACTATTTCCTCTTCATTAACATAACATAAATAAAAGAATATGTCTGTACATATCTGTACTCCATAGCTAACCTTTGTATTCAACCGTGCAAATCATTGGCGCACCCACGGAGGGGGCTTAGCCCACTCCAAGGAGCTTAAGAACGATGTACATCACAAATTAAACATTCAAAATTATTATTTTACATGTTCAAAAAATTACACAGTGTCTGACATGGTGTCTTCTTCCCAAAGCTTCAAAGGGATTAAAAGCAACGTACGTCACAAATTAAACATTAAAAAATATTACAGGGTGTTTCAGAAAATTTTATATCATTTGAGATGTAAATATCTAACTAAATAGTCTACGCAAATAAAACTAAACAGGCTTGATATTGAGCAAAATAAGATTTATTCATCAAAATTTCAATGAGAAATTCAAAGGTATGTGGATTTCATGAACGATTTTACAAGTACATACATGAAAAACTACCGAACTGACACAATACCTATTTTAACTCCAATGTTAAAATATTTCATATATACATTTAAAAAGATGATATAATAAAATATGTACACACGAGATCTTTCGGTACCCAAAGTGTGTACCAAAAGAAAGGATTCATGTACATGTTGTACTGGAACACTTGGGAACAGAGATACAACATGTAAGGAAAGCACGGTAAAGGGTTGTGTAATTGGAGAAATTGATTTAATTTGATCCAGTACTGAGTGGAATTGGTAACAGAAAAAGTTGAGTTATTAATGAGAGGTTGAAAATATTGAGCTAAGGCTTTTGCCAGTGGGCGGGTGGGATGCTATGTTGAGCAGCAACTAATTATCTAAGGGGATGTCCAGTCTTATGTAACTTCAGTTTTCCAAATAATTCTGAGACTCTAGGTCCTGATGGGTTAAACAATTTTGAAGTTAATGGAAGTGGGAAATAGTGAACGATTTTTTTATTCTGTCAACAGCTGTAATTGTAGCAGGGACTGGGTCTTTAGGGATAACACAGTGTGGTATGGATTCAATAGAAAGTTTCATTTTGTCAACATATTACCCTTTGATTTCTAACTGGAGTTGAAATCACTGGTAGCCGAGATAAAACCACTAAATTAATCTTTTCTTCTGTGCTATCCAGTATTTTGCTGCTTCATAAAAACAAACTTCACCATTCAATTTGATTGTAGTCCAAAAATGATTGTTTTAAGCACGGATGATAATGCTTCGTGATTTTCAGAATTTTGAAATTTACTTACCAAGCTACATATTCTTTTTTGTTGTTGTTGTTGTTGTTTATTTCCCCCTCATTTCACTTTGATTATATTCTTATTTTTTGTTCTTAATATCTTGTGTTAGTGAAAAAGAGACTATATTTTCTAAGAATTTTTCTTAACGAAATGCATGTTTCTAACAGTCTCTTCAAAACCAACCAATCTTTATATTAGCATTTAATTTGACGGCCAACAAATTAACCTCTATTCATAATAACTATTTGTGGGGACTGGTCTGCAGAAAATATCGAAAGTTCTACCTGGTTGTGTAATGTTCGTAACTGTTTGATTTCTTCTCTATTGTTTAAAGTTTCTTCATTATGAATACCATAGTTCTTAGAGTTCAAAGTTTTTAAAAGTTCATACCTGGTCTGTTGTTGAATTGCAGGTGGAAAGGTTCCAACAATTTTCTCGAGTTAAAGCACAATATTGAAGTCTTTGTATTTATCCTGTGGGTACACAAACTTTAGGTACGCTATACTGCTAAAATTACAGCTGTTAACAGATTAAAAAATCATTCACTACTTCCCACTTCCATTAACTTCAAAGCTATACCGTGGAAAACATACTTGGGTTTAGAATTATTTGGAAAACTAAAGTTGCATAAGACTGGACACCCCCTTAGATTATTAGTTGCTGCTCAACATAGCATCCCACCCACCCACTGGAAAAAGCCTTAGCTCAATATTTTCGACCTCTCATTAATAACTCAACTTTTTCTGTTACCAATTCCACTCAAGTACTGGATCAAATTAAATAAATTTCTCCAATTACACAACCCTTTACCCTGATGCTTTCCTTAGATGTTGTATCTCTGTTCCCGAGTGTTCCAGTACAACAGGTACATGACATGATAAAATCCTCTCTTTTGACATTGGGCACCCCATCTCCTGGGGTGGAAGCTGTATTACAAGCACTATCTCTAGTTTACAAGAGATCTTACTTTAAGTTCGATAAGATAATATATCAGCAATGTGAAGGGCACCAATGGGATCCCCCTTTCCCCAACCATTGCAGAAATCTGCTAGCAAGAATTGGAAAACAAAGTTCTTGAGTCAACTAGTTACAGACCTATATTATATCTCAGTATGTAGATGATATTTTGGTACTCTGGAACCATCCTTTGGAATACCTATCAACATTTGTATCTGAGTTATCAAATGTATTTAACACTAAAGTTTACTGCAGAATATGAAAGTAATTATAATTTACCATTTCTAGATATCATGCTCACTAGAAACCCATCTAAATCAACTATTAATCATTCAGTATATAGAAAACCAGAATCAGATACGATACTAATACCTTGGGCATCAGCACACCCATGGAGCTACAAAGAATTGTTGACATCTTTTCTAAGAAAAGCTTTCACTCATTCGTCCACCACAGCTCTTCAAAAGCAAGAAATGGATACCATTTACAATATCACCCGTTTTCATGGATATCCAGATGAAACCATACATAGGATAGTAGCCAAGATTAAAAAGAACAGGACTACAACATTAACATCTATATATGAACCGAAACAAAGGAAATGCATTGGTTCTCTTCCCTTTGTACCGAAATTGTGCTATTCCATGAAAACGATATGTCATAAATATGATTTTGATATTGGAATAAACACAAACAATATTAGGTCCTTACTTCTGAAAGACAGAGGAGACCCTGTGTCTTTTGATATGAAACATGGTGTATATATTATCCCTCTTAACAGCATAGAAGAAATTGAACAACAAAACGTGTACATAGGCTCCACTTTTTGTTCAATATAAGCTAGTTTAAAATAACATAAATATGATGTTAAAAATAGATACAACCACAGCTTTAGCCCGACTTGAAAACCAAGGTTATGCTTTGGTACATAATTTTAATTTCAACGCTTTAATAAAACAGACTTTGTTTACATAACCCTGAAAATATTAGCTTGCTTCCATTGGCTGAGAATTTGAAAAATGCCACAATCCTCAGAGTGTATGAGCCTTATCTCAGCAATTTTGCTGGAGCCTCCTGTAGCGCCATAAATCCTGGTGTAGAATTACCTTCCTGCCTGGGATAAGATTAAAATTCTCAACATACCAAAATCTAGATCAACTTTAAGATTTGTTGAGTTTGTATATTATGGGATTACAGCATGTAATGATAATTTACCAGAATTTATAACTATATCATGGAAAACATACTTGGGTTTGTCAGGTTAGGTATTAATAAATCAATAGACTTAACCTATTACTATTATGTTTGACCAGTAACAAATGTTGTCCCACTCTCATTGGTTAAGCCCATTTCATATTACATATTAGTTACTTCATTACGACTGTGTGTCTTATATAAATATCACAGTGCTTGTCACGTTCGTTTGGTGAATTTTAACAGCATCTGAAGATGGGTACTGAAAGATCTCATGTGTGTACATATTTTATTATATCATCTTTTTAAATGTATATATTAAATATTTTAACATTGGAGTTAAAATAGTTATTGTGTCATTTCGCTAGTTTTTCATGTATGTAGTTATCGGCAAGAGTTAAATTCACAGTGATTTCACAAGATTTCAATATGGCCTGTGACACTGCTACACACCTGCAAGCACGATGCAGCATGTCCTTGTCACACTCCAGCCAAGCACAATGCAGCATGTCCTTGTCACACTCCAGCCAAGCACAATGCAGCATGTCCCTCACTTGCTCAAATGTGCCATGGGGATTTTCTTTGCCCCAAATGAGAACAATATGCTTGTTGATTTTGCCATCCGTATGAAATGTGGTTTCCTGACTAAAAACGACGATTTTCAAACTCATCTTTTTCAAGTTTCTCTGACACAGAATTGCTTACGCTTTTGCTTGTAGGGTGTCATTCGAAAGCATTCCCTTGCGACATGCCAAACTGTTGTTGGAGGAATCTGGGTTTCCAGACTTGCTTTTCTTATGGATTTCCTGGTGCTTTGCAGAAATGTTTCCCGAACCTGCACGACCATCTCTTCCGCTACTGAGCAAATCAGAGACATGCTGCATTGTGTTTGGCAGAAGCTGGACTACCGACTTGACATGTGCCGTGTCACAGGCAGTGCCATATTGAAAACTTGTGAAATCGTTCCACATAACCTTGAATTTTTCATTCAAATTTTGACGAATAAATTTTATTTTGCTTAACACTAAGCCTGTTTAGTTTCATTTGCCTAGACGATTTAGTTACTCAGATATTTACATCTCAAATGATATCAAATTTTCTGAAACACCCTGTATTTTACATGTTCAAAAAATTACATAGTGTCTTTTTCCCAAAGAGATCAAGAGCTACATACATCACAAATGGTGGTGCTTTCGCGCAGTTGTTTTACGCAGACAAATTCAGAATGCAAAAAAACAAAAAGAAGAGAAAAAGAAAGCTGTCAAATCTAGCTGCTGTTCTATAAAGCAGAAGTGAATGCCTCCCCAATCTCAGGATAACAAGTTGATAAGTGCCTGTAGGATTCAGTCAGGGCTGAATACAGGGGCGTATATTGAATTTTTTTCGGTGAAGGGGAGGTTCTTTGACGAAAAATGGAAGTTTCTGTAATACACCAGAACAAAATAAAAGTTGATGAAAAAATTTAAAGCATTTTTTCTAATGTAAGAAACATTCAAAAATATTATTTTACATGTTCAAAAAATTACATAGTGTCTTCTTCCCAAGGCCCCAAAGAGATTAAGACCGACGTACGCCACAACCGTATATAAACTATAGGCGTACACTACATATATATGTACACACATCGTGTACCTATACTATATATTTATATATACAGCCCCCTCCAACAAGAATTCCTGGGTGCACTATGCAGTGATTTTAAACTACATGGGAGAATTACTACTAAGAGAAAAAATTATATGTTAATTTCCCACTCAACATATCTAAGACTAATTTTGCTGAATTTACTCAAAATCATGATCAGACCCCATCTTAGACCATACGAAAAAAACCCCACAACAATGTTAATCAATACATGCGTGTTATTATATGGCAAAATGGAAAGTTCCACTACGAAGAAAAGTAAAGCAGGTATATACCTGGCTTGCACAGAAAAGTAAAGCACTGTATCACATTTTATAGTAAAATAGATAGTAATTTAGAATAATGTACCCACCCCAAATTTAAAGGAATCTTTAACAATACAACCCACTACATTGATTTTCCTGTGGCAAAGCTATTCGACCAGCATTAAGTGGTTTGTTATGAGATAACCCTATCAAACAAAATTCAGCTAACTAATGCTGTTCCCAAACAACGTAGCGATTAAAACTAGGCTTTATTTCAAATCGCATGCTTTTGCTTGGGCCATTTTGGTTTGCTCTAACATACATGTACACAGTTCGTGAGCCTAATAACAAACATGAGTAACCGATTTCGTTATTTTTATTATTATAATAAACGTAATTTTAAAAAGTATCTACTCACATTTTCTTCACACCCAGCAAAGTGCGTGGTATAGTATCCGCCATTATTCACAGACGAATAGCTAGCTCATTTGGAACGGTCGCGGTCATTGCCAGTGTGTAGCTAGAAATTTCTTAAGGGCGGAGGGGGTTCTACTTTTTTTTTTTTTTTTTTTTTTTGATTGGAGGTTTAACGACCACCGTGAGCAACTCAAATGGGCTATAAGCAGTCGCCCGTCCCTAAGTTAGGGTCACTGGTTCCAGGGAAGGGAGAGAGCCAGTGCCGAAAGACAAACACAACATCCATGCCTGACCGGGATTCGAACCCGGACCCCTTACGGACGAATGATCAGAGGCCAACGCCTTAAACCACTGCGCCACCGGGGCGGCGGGGTTCCATTGGTGAACGCCTCGTATACACGCATCATCATCATCATTGTCAACCATTATCAATCCACTGCTGGACGAAGGTCTCCCCAAGTTTCCTCCACAACGGTCTGTCTTGTGCCAGTCTCCTCCATGCCACATCTGCATACTTTCGAATTTCATCCACCCATCTCCCATGTGGTCTTCTTCTGGGTCTTTTCCTGTCCCTTGGAATCCAATCTAAAATTTCAGCTGTCCATCGATGATCTGTCCTTCTGGCAGTATGTCCAACCCATTGCCATTTCAGGGATTTAACTCTGATCATGATGTCTTCCACTCTTGTCATTTTTCGGATCCACGAGTTCCTCTTCTTATCTCTCCTGGTTACACCAAGTATGCACCTCTCCATGCTGCTTTGAGTTGTCTGCAGCCTTTGTATGTCTCTTTTAGTTAAGGTCCACGTCCCTGCACCATACGTAAGCACTGGAAGGATGTATTGATCAAACACTTTTCTTTTAAGACATAATGGCATATTGCTCTTGAAAATTATGCTGTTTCTTCCAAAAGCTCTCCAGGCAAGTTTTGTACGCCGATTAATTTCTTCATCAATGTGACCCTCACTTGATATCTGCTGTCCAAGATAAACGTATGTGTCTGTTATCTCCAGCTTTTCTCCATCAATCGATAAATCTTCATTTCTTGCAAAAGCATTGAACATCACTTTTGTCTTCTGAAAGTTCATTTTTAATCCCACTTCTTTACCCTTGTCAGCAAGTTCCTGGATCATACTCTGCAGCTCTGATGGGCTAGTTGCAAAAATGACTACGTCATCAGCAAAACGAAGGTGGGTTATATAATCTCCATTAATCTTTATCCCCTTGTTTTCCCAGCTCAGTGACTGAAAAACACCCTCCAATGTGACATTAAAGAGCTTCGGAGATATGGTGTCACCTTGTCTCACTCCCTTTCCAATTTTTATGTGTGTTGTATTTTCAAACAGCCTAATCTTTGCACTTGCATTTTCATAGATGTTATTAATAATATTAATGTATGCATCTTCAATACCGCAGGTTTTCAGAGCCACTGTAACTGCTGATGGTTTTACCGAATCAAAGGCTTTTTCATAATCGATAAAAGCCATGCACAATGGAAGTTCATATTCCCTCGCTCTTTCAATTAGTTCTCTCAGCACATGGATATGATCTATTGTGCTGTAGCCACTCCGGAATCCAGCTTGTTCTCTCGGTTGAACCATGTCCAGTGTTACCTTCAAGCGGTGTGAAAGAACTTTAGTGAAGATTTTATAAACTACTGATAGGAGGCTGATAGGTCTGTAGTTTCCGAGATCCTCAATGTCACCTTTCTTATGTAGCAGGATCATTGTAGCGGTGTTCCAATCCTCAGGAATCTTTCCTTCATTAAGGCATCGAGTAAAAATTTGGGCGAGTACTGTTTCGATTTCTCCACTTGCTTCTTGTATGATGTCTACAGTAATTCCATCTTCTCCTGGAGCTTTTCCCCGCTTCATGTTCTTGATTGCATGTGCAACTTCTGCTGGAAGGACTGGAGGAACTCTGGTACTGGTATCTTTCATGATGTCTGGAGTGCATGTATCATCCCATTCATATAATTTGGAGTAGAAATCTTTCACTCTTGTCAAAATTTCGCCTCTATTTCTTGTTACAGAACCATCTTCTTTTCTCAGTGCCATAATCTGTTTTCTTCCCTTACTGAGATGTCCCTTTGCTATCTTTAGGCTTTGGTTGCTTTCAATTGCTTTCCTTACTAGTTCACAGTTGAATTTTCTTACGTCTTCAGTGATACTTTTTCGTACTGTCTTGCATAGCTCTATATATTCCACTTTGGAAGTCACATCTTCTTTAGTTGTCCTCATCTCTCTTCTTTTTTGCATCAACATTTTCGTTTTTCCTGATAATTTATTTACATGCAACTTGTTCTTAGACCCAGCTAATTTTGTTGCTGTTTCCATAAGAGCTTTGGTTACTTTTCTGTTAACTTCAGAGATGTCCACTTCTTCCGATGTTAGGACTTCTAAAGCAGAGAACCTGTTCTTCAGTTCCAACTTGAAGGTATTATGGTGTTTTTTAAGGTTGGTTATGTCAATAGATTTTGTTTGTCTTATGAGCTTGCCACGTTCAAGTTTAGTGTTGAGGTGCATCTTACATCTCACCAATCTATGGCCACTACCTGTGTTGAACTTGTTTAGCACACTGCAGTCTTCTATGACGAATTTTTTGTTACACATAATAAAATCAATTTCACTTGCCGTCCCATTTGGATGTCTCCATGTCCATTTCCTGTGTGGCTTTTTCTTGAAGAAGGAGTTCAAGATGAAAAACCCTTCTGCCTCTGCAAACTCAACGAGAGTATTTCCACGCTGGTTTCTGTTGCCGTGACCGAATTTATCTACTGAAGTTTCATTCTGTTGTCGTTGCCCTATTTTTGCATTGAAATCTCCCATAATTATTTTCAAGTGCTGCTTACCTTTATTATTTAGATGACAAATTTCCTCATAAAATTCTTCAATTTCTTCTTCAGGATGACTTGTGGTGGGTGCATAAGTTTGAATAATCTGAGCCTGGTATCTTCTCGATAGTTGGATAACGAGTCGTGCAGCTCTGTCAGAGGAACTTTCAACTTCTACCACTTTATCCTTCAGTTTCTTGTTTATTATAAATCCAACACCACTAGTTCTGCCAGTATCTGCCCCACGATAGTAGAAGAGATGTCCACTTTTCAGTTCGATGAGATCTTCTCCTTTTCTCCTTACCTCACTTGGCCCACGATGTCCCACTTGATCCTTTGTAGTTCCTCTTCCAATTCAAGAAGCCTTGAATCAGAAGATAGGGAGCGTCCATTGTACGTTGCCAAGGTCAGCATCAGATGGCAGCCTAGTCCGGTCCTCCGGGGATTCTTAGCACCCTCTGCCTTCATGTCGCACTGGCCGCTGCCTTGGCCAGGTACATTCCAGCTGCCGGAGACTGAGGGCTAAGATTTAAGTTGTGGAGTCATTTTGGAGGGGTTTGGCCATAACTCACCACGCTGGCCAAGCGGGTTGGTGAGTGTGGGATAGAATTTCCTCTAATCCCGATGGTATAGTTATACCGCTATTGGCGGTCGTCAGAGCCCCTTTAGTGGGAACAGGATGCACCACGAGAAGGCGGGGTTGCATTTGTCAAGGAGAGGCTGTGATGTTACGCATTTAAATTCGTGCTCAGTCTCCCTTCAAGCAAACACACAGCCCCCTAAATGTTTCAACAGGCCCTGGTTATAGCGTCTCCCTTCTAGACGCTATACCCTGGTAAATGGTGATGGCAGCGCAGGTGTTGTATGACGTCACGAGCGGCGGCGGTCAAAATTTAAAACCGCAATGAATCGGTAGTTCATTGCTGTCATCCGAACGCGCATATGTTCTTATTTGCAGACGATATTTTTATTGTTTCCTATAGTCCCAACCGAGCGGCGGCACATAGCTATATGCAATCCTCTTTGGATTCCATTGTTCAGTGGGCATCATCATGGGATTTACGTCTCTCTCCTTCTAAAAGCTTCGCGGTTGACTTTTCTCGTAAGCGCCGGTCGCCTGCCCCTCCTTTCCTGCTGGGCTCTGACTCAGTGACTTGGCAGTCCTCCATCAAGATTTTAGGGGTCTGGTTTAACTCCTCCCTGACCTGGTCTTCACACCTCGCACGTCAAGAAGTCAGTCTTCCGAGCCTTGTCTGCTGTTAAAGTTGTTTGTCATAGCCGGTAGGGTCTTGGCTTCCCCAACGCTCTCGCCTTTGTCGTTGCTGTGATTCGGCCTATTCTGGGATATGCGGCGCCGGTCCTGTCGCCTCCCCACCTATTTCTACGACGCTCTCGAAGTTCTGCTCAACCATGCACTCCGTGCAGCCATTCACCTCCCTCGTTCGACGCCTGTGGCGGTCTTGCGTGCCGAATGTGGAATCGCTAGCGTGCGTTCTCAAATCACCCTCCTGACAGTCCGATTTTTGTACCGCCACTTGTCGATGGGTCAGCGTTCGCCTATCGCTCATCTTCTTCTGGAAGAGGACGCCTTGTCATTCTACGCTTGGAAATCCCGTGGCTTTCCCCTTGGAATCGTGCTCGGTCGCTTCCGACAGGAGCCGTTTTTCGTCAACTGCGATCTTCTTCAGGCTCTGGCGGCCCCTCCTGTTTCGTCTGCACCATGCTACACGATTATTTGATCAGGTCTCCCTTTTCAGCAACGATATCTGCATCCGATGCTTATCAGACATTGCTTTGGGGTGTTCTTGGCCCAGTTCTCAGCGTCGCACCACATCATTGCTACTGACACTTCGAAGTTTAACTCCTCGGTGGCGATCGGGCATTTTTTCCACGGAACAAATGCAGCCGTTCGTTCTCCTTCTCGACTATTTCCTCAGTGTTCTCGGCTGAAGCATGGGCCCTAATATCAGCGCTTGAATTTGCTCCCGGCCCGTGCGGTGGCCTCTTGCTGCTTACGGATAGTCGTTCTGTTTTACAGGCCTTGTTGGCATTAAATCGCAAATCTCAAGACATTATCGTTCTTCTGCATGATTCTCTTCAACGCCTCCGTTCTTTCTACGAGGACATTGTGCTCGTTTGGTGCCCGGCTCATGTTGGTCTTCCAGCGAATGAGGCCGCTGACGCTGCCGCCCGACGGGGCGATGCTGAGGGCCTGGCTTTGTTCCCCCAGTTACAGCCTCTGACGCTGCTCGGCACAGTGGTAACATGCTCATCTCCGCTTCTGATTCAGCCTGGCTTTCGTCCGGGTGGGCAGAGCTGTATCCGTTCATCAGCTTCCGTCACAGATGGCCTAGCGAACACTGTTATCGAAGTTCCTCAGCAATCATAATTCAAAAATTACGCACGGACACGGCACCTTTAAACAGCTACCTCTTTCTGATTCGAAAACGTTCTTCCCCGATGTGCTTCTGTGGCTCCGGGCCTGAGACGGTTCCTCACTTCCTCCTCTCCTGCCCTGCGTACAGTGCATATCGGAGGGTTTGTTTTGGAGTGACAGCCCCTCATTCCTCAACCTCCGTCTCTGCTCACATGTATTCTTTGTTGGACTTTCGGGACGCTTCCGTGGCAAAACGTAAAGTTCGGGCCTTGGAGAAATTTATTACTCTCTCAAGACGTTTATCTGTGAGGACGCTCCATTTCTAACCTTCCTTCTCATGAGCGTGCCCTTAGATGGACTTTTGTGCTGCTACTGTGACTTCACGTGCTGGTCGCAAGGAGGTTCTCCTCCGTGGCTGGTCGTGCATTTTCAAGAGTCTTAGTGTTCAGGAGATATTTTAGCTATTTCCGCATGGCCAACTAGTTGCTGTGAGGCACAAAGCTTAGTCTATAAGCCTCATCGTCTTATTTAAATTTTAAAAAAATTTTTTAATTAAAATCGGTAGTTCAAGGTTTTTTTTTTTTTAATTGGAAGTTTAACGACCACCGTGAGCAACTCAATGGGCTACAAGCAGTCGCCCGTCCCTAATTTAGGGTCACTGGTTCCAGGGAAGGGAGAGAGCCAGTGCCGTAAGACAAACACAACATCCATGCCTCACCGGGATTCGAACCCGGACCCCTTACGGACGAATGATCAGAGGCCATCGCTTAGACCACTGCGCCACCGGGGCGGCAGTTCAAGGTTCTTTGATTACTACTTGCTATGCTGGTCGGTTTGGTGACTGTGGAGTGTGTATATTAGTAATTCAAGTTATGTGCTAACATCTTCTTACTGTGTCAGGTGAGGTGTTTTATGAATTTGTTTGGGCAGTCGTAAATCATGCCAAGGAAGTGTTGTGTACCCAAATATAAAGCTAACTACGATGTAACCGAATCTAGGTCTGCATTTTGGTTTCCAAAAGACATTTCTCAGCAAAAATTGTGGGAAAGAAAGATTCCTCGGGAAAATCTTGTTGTAACCAATCAAACAGTTGTTTGTGAAGCACATTTTAGAGCGGAAGATATTATTAAAGTCGACACTGTTAGAAGGCCAGATGGTTCATTATTAAGTGTTCCACGAAAAGCACCAAAATTACCTCCTGATGCTGTACCATGCATTTTCCCAAACTGTCCAAATTACTTGTCAGACAGTAATCCACCAAAAAAGCGAAAAACACCGGAAGAGATAAGAGAAGAATGTGAAACTAGGCATGAAGCAACTTTTGCTAAATTTTTGAAGGATGATATGATAGTAAGCTATGCGGAGTTTGTAGCAGATATCAGTATTAAGCTACCGTCCCATATAGAACTGTGGAAAACATTGCATGAGTCATCTTTTGTTTTCTACAAAATTGATGTGACAAACTGTCCATTTATTACAGTCAGCATCAAGGTAAAACCAAGTCTTGAGGTATCAGTATTTCTACAGTCAGATAAAGTTTCAAAAAATAAATTAAAGTGGATTGTAGGATCTGATTGTATTTTAAAAAGATGGTCCCAGCTAGAAAATTTATTGAGTCATTTTGGGGGAAACACTGTGCCACAGATACCAACAACTTTGTATTGTTTGGATAGAGCTGTCGAATGGCTTCATAACTGTTTGAGTCCCGATACTACTAGTTGCAACCAGGAAGAACTACGGGAAAAGATGCCACTGTTAGTTGCTAATTGCTATTCTCCGGCTATCTCCACCATTGCAAATGATTTCCAGCCGTGCTATTGGTTGAGAGGTTGAACCAAATCGCTAAAAAACACACTATTGCTGCAGGTTGCACCAAATATTTGTTTAAGTGTCTGCTTCCTTAATTTTGAAATAACCAATTTTTGGTGAAACTCATTCAATTAAACTATATTATGGGGAAACATTGAACTGAAATTTTTAAGAGTGCATTACTTATCTTGTCCTTGCTGAAAATTACACTATTTCCATGACCTGTACAATCATTTTCACGGCAGAGTGAAGCTCGTCATTATCACTTTTTGAACTGCAATTACGCTGAATATAAATGGTTTTCCATAACTCCTTGCTGTATCTAGCAACAGGGAGAAATTCAAATTCTAAATCCGAACCACAACTCTCCATTGCAGTCTTTGAACTGCAGAATGAATGAGAAATCTGATTTTTGAACTTTAATTTCGCTTTTAGCAAAAGAAAAAATGATTGCTCTGTGCTTTGATGTCATAAGAAGTGACTAAAAAATGGGAAAGCGCGCATTTCAAGGGAAATTAAATATGAAACATCGGTATTGCATTAATCACTCTCCCGTGAAACAATTTTATGAGTCATGGAAATGATGCAGATTTCCCCATGGACAGATTAAGTACCGGTTCTGAAATTTAATTTCACTTAAAAATGGGGATCGGAGCAAAAATGCTTACTCTCTATTGATGGTTTTCAGAAGATACTATACGAGAAACAGGAAAATGTGCAGTTCATTAGGAAAAATTCTTAAAAGATGCCAAGTGACTCTTTTTCACTATCACTGAAGGTATTGAAAAAAGGAACGTGATCGGAAAAATATAAAAAAATAATAATATAATGAGGGTGGAATAATAGAAAAAATATATAAAAGACAAGGAACCTAATCAGAAAAATTCTAAATGGGGAAACGGAAAACGATGGAACACTCTCATCGCTGCTAGAACAGTCATTTTCAGTGTTACTTTTCCCGGTTTTTCCTATTGCTGGCCACCCCATCTTAATTTTGCGACCTTTTTCTTAAAATTGTTCACTGCAGGAAAAAATCCCAGCTCTACTCTAGGACTTGATGCAAAAATATGAAAAATTAAGGACTTTCAAAAATCTGGAAAGAAGGAAAATAAAATTTCAGAACGTTTCCAGGAGGATTCCAGGGGAAACGATAACACTATCAACTGACCAGAGATGCTCAAGATATCCAAAACATCGAAAAAAGTATCGAAGAAATGCCACGCTATTGTAAATATTCAAGAAACACTCTCCAAAATGAAGGAGTGTTAGAATACTAAAAACACAAAAATAAACTTTTAGCACACCATTAAAATGATCATTTCACCGAGATTTTCAATTTTTATAATACAATTGATGCTTTCTGTAATCCATAGCGGACCAATGATTTCCGTAGTGGCCATGGAGAATCCATAGTAGTTGGAGTCTGGTTATATACATTAAAACAAAAGAAAGTATTTTAAAAAATATTCCTATGTGCAAGCAAGAGCAATAATTAGAAAAATTCTGTGATGTGAAAATGTTCATGTTGTTTTATGTATTCTCAAGTAGAAATTGATGAGATTGTGTGAGTGTGTCACCACCAAATAACTTCACGCTCATATGTTAATCTAGTCTTGAAACACTGATGCATGCTAAGGAGATGTTGAAGATGCACACTTGAGTATGATTTTGTACAAGCTGCATTTATAGTACAGTGATCACTAATCACTTCAGAGAAGATTTTTTTTTATTTTTTTTTAAATGAAGTTGATTCACACACTAGACAAATATTTTATATGGGACCATCCATATCTGCTGTACAAATACTGTACCTGCTACGTGTATATGCTAGCACTCCACACCTTTATGAACAAAAGCCCAAACTCTTTTGATCTACACTGCTGGCCACCCAAAATGCAACACCAAGAAGGACGCATCCGACTGGCCTGAAATTCACAACATGCGTCGCCGCGATAGGACATGCGAACAATTAGCATTGCAGGGAGTATGCAAATCATGTGCGTCCGGCACACCACCGAGAAGCACTATAAGAAGGGTGCACAGAAGGCGGGGTGTAAGTAGTGGAAGTGTTTTGTGCTGCCGGACCTGTGCGTGGGAAGCTTCCTGATGCCTCGTCGCAGAATACGGCAGTCATTCCAGCACGTTTCGCACTTCGACAGAGGACGAATAGTGGCTTATCGTGACAGCAGTTTATCGTACCGAGACATCGGCGCTCGTGTGGGACGACATCCAGCCACAGTGAGGCGAGTATGGATTCGGTGGGTGCAGGATGGACGGACGAACCGACGTGAGCCACCACCAAACGAGAGGACCTGCATGTTGTGCTGCGGGCATTGACGTCTCGCACCGCCGCATCACGAACGTTATCGCAGGAATTATGGTATGTTGCGCAACAACCTGTGTCAGCATGTACCGTTCGACGTCGCCTGCAGGAGCGGAGACTTGTCACACGGCGACCGTTGCTCCGATTACCATTGACGTTGCACCACCGGCGAGTGCGGCGGCAGTGGGCCGTTGAACGCCGCACCTGGACTATGGAATGGCACGACATTGTCTTCTCCGACGAATCCCGCTTCTACCTGCAATACCACGATGGTCGGATCCGCTTGTGGCGGCACCGCGGCGAGAGACTGATCGGCAACCGAGTGGCCTGGCAAGCACCACCCGCGGCTACGCCTGGTGAACTGTGGCAACGCGTGGAAGCAGCCTGGACCGACATACCCCAATCCCACATCCAAAGCATCTTTCGTTCGATGCTGCGGCGTGTAGCGGCCGTTATTGCCAGCCACATGAACTATTGATAGGGCCACACGAACTATTGATGTCTGCATGTTCTGTAAGTCGCACGGACCTGTAAGCTCAATCGTTTCATCTTTGTGTCTGTTGTTATGTGTCCAGTAAATCTGGCTTTGCTATCTCGTGTCCTTCTTGGTGTTGCATTTTGGGTGGCCAGCAGTGTATATTGTTCTGCAATGAAATTACACCACCAGGGGAATGGAAAGGCATAAAAGCTGCTACTTCTCACAGTAAGCCAAACAAGCCTTCACATGATGAAATATAGTGTCAATAAAACGGTCTGTCACATCCTGTGGTATAGCACTGTTCCAACAACTTGCTGGCCATGCAACTAACACAAGTTGGATGCTGGAGGGTACTGGCCAAGTTGTTGATCCATGAAGTCTCACAGGTGAGAGCCATAAGAGAATGTGAAGGCCACTTAAACTATCATTAACATGAACAATATATAGACATTCAATGTCCTGTCGTAATATGGTGCCAGACACAGTTCAAATAAATGATTTCATAAGTATACATTATGGTTATCCATATCATATTTACTTCTGTTTAACATGGTTTCAGGATCATAAACTCCTTTAAGTCCAGTTGATATACACAAGAGTAACTATTTAATGAAAAAGGGTAAGGGAAAGATATCAGCAGAAAAAATAAATAAACAGTGGATGCTGTACAGTGGCACAGTCAACAAAAGACAAATATGGCTGTGGAACTTGCCGGGAAGAAAGTAGGGTTTGCTCGCAAGAGGAAACCAGAGCTAATGTTCTAGCAAGTACAAGAACAAAACCAGAAAAAAAACTGTTTGAAGCTATGTCTTTCAAAATCACCCTATTTTGTTTGGAATTCAGTAATTTAATAATTGTAAATACAGTGGTGTGACCTAGTTAAATATTTTCATAAATAAATTACAGTGAACGATTCAGTTTTGTTCATATTCACACTTTCTCACCGCGCAGTCTGATTTTTCACCAAATTAAAACGTACAGCTTTGTTTTTTTTTTCTTCGTCAGACTCATGTATGTTAATTAAAATCGCTCACGAGCGCTATGGATAAATGAAAGGATTGTTTATATCACATAACTTGTAATCAATTATCAGGAACACCAATCCTTTGGTTCTTACTTCTGAATTTTGCCCCGTATGTTTAGAGAGCAGAATTTTTAAGAGGTTTTCTTTTTCTCATTTTGACCTACCTTGGGGAACATCTTCACCCTCACACTTTTCTTTTTCCAGATTGAAGGTTCATTGAACCACTTACTAACTCACAATCGTCTGCTTAATGTCCATGTCCATACATGCAGGACCCCACATATGCAAGAGCAGTGGCTCTTTCAGACAGCAACAATGAAAAATTCATAAACTGATTCTACTACTACTAAAGAATGAGGGGAGGGAGGGGGTGTCCCACGCCAAAATGTCACTTAGCAAGCGTTAAGCGATGGAAGCAGCTTTTATCTAATCAACTTTACTAAATCTCACTGTTATCTTATAGTTTTGGTTCCAGTTATAATTGTTCACAGCAATAACGAAAGTTTAACATTGATAATTACTGGATGAAAAACATTATGAAGAGTATCATGGTGCAACTGCTGAAAAACGATTTTTCAATTTGATTATTAAATGTTACATTACTTTTCCTTTTATATCAAAGGTACCCTTTCCTTCAGAAAACCTTAGGAGTTTATGATGCACACACAAACCACGTACGTGTGGCTTGCCAGTTGGTTGGTTTCAGAAATAATGTATTTTCATCTGAATGTCAGGAATCTCGAAAAACATGCTGCTAAAAACCAACCAAAAAACAAATAGTAATTACACATTATTTATTCTTCTTAAGTGTATATTCGCAAGCATTCAGTAACAATAGCAACAGTTCTTGGGCGCAACAGCGTCCTATTGATGTTACAGTGAAACAAATGCATTCAAAAAAATCCCTGATAGTAATAAGTTATCCTTAAAATATTGCAGGTCATGTAGTTTTCAATAAATCGTGGGTAGTATAATTGTTTTCCCATTTATCTCACTGTAGGAACGACAGAAATGATAATTTAACAGTCGTAAGAGAAACAGTGTCAACAAACCTGAAATATAATATAACATTTTTTCATAGTTCTTAAAATAATGATAATTTGTATATAAACATAAATTAAAGCACAGCATGGACTTAAAACAATTAAAAATGCTGTCATTAGCTGCTCCAAAATGCAAATTTCCTTGCTCCAAAACTCAACGTTTCTGCTCCAAATTGCATATTTTCCCGCTCCAAAACTCAACGTTTTTGCTCCAAATTGCATATTTTCCCGCTCAAAGAATTGCTCCGAAACATGGTAAGGGCACTAGCACCCCGGAACAATGGTTAAGACTAAGAGCAGAAGAACTTGATTTATTCCACCCCCCAGCCCCTGGAACCTAAAATTTAAACATACTTAAAACTAACTAAAGATTTGTTTCTAGGAATAGGAAAATAGCCAGCTTTATTGTGGAACAACTTCCTAATATTAAGGAAATAGTTTTTATTAAGAAACCCGATTGTAATAAAATTCTTGGAGAAGTAATTCTATCCCTTAGGAATGTGTTTAATAATATCCAACACAAGATCAAAAACATGACAATCAATTTTACCAGCAGCATTTCCAGAAATGGGGGGGGGGAAGCTTTTAAGACAAGTGCTTAAAACACTGAAAGAGGCTCATAGCTTTCTTAGGAAAATTTAAACTGGTTTTAAAATTATTGAGATTGCTGCAAAGCAATAAAATTTATGCAGCTTGCTGTTTTAACAAGACCGTTCTCTGTTATCCCTAGAGCATACTTTGTATTTAAAAAGAAGAAAAGTTCCCTGATGGAAACTTATTCTTAGCAAGCTTATTATCTAAAAGAGCTGAATTGAGACCATAGGGATAAAGAGACTGATGCTTCAGAGACTGTTTCTAGTCTTTCGACTAGGTTAAGTATACGCTATAAATTTCACCAAATTATGGGTTTTACTCAGGAGTAAAACGAAATTACGAATAAAACCCATAATTTAGTGAAATTTATAGTGTATCACGTCTAGGAATATCTATGACATCTATTATTACCAAGTTTAGGTCAAGTATATTATGTAAAACCTCAATTTGCACCTTATCACAACTGTGACTACGAAAGTGTTCCAATTCAAATGTTGTGTATTGGTTGGCTTTGTGGGGAAAGCACTGCCTTTTAGATTAAAAACTACTAGTAAGAGACCTGTGACCATTCATTCTGAGATGAAGAGGGTTTTTACTTTGCTTTATCTAGTTAAAACTGCAAACAGTATTAGCTTGTAAATAGTATATATTATCCGCACTGTCGTATAATCCGCACGGCTAGAATTTAAACTTTTAGGAACAGATAATCCGCAGATTATGTGCTGGAAAACACGGTGCCTTGCTTCATCTGTTACTATACAACATTATCAAAGGATGCATTATGGACACCTCAATGGTGAGGTACTCACAAATGTTTAGCTTTTGAGGCATCTCTCATTGAAAAATACATTTGCACAATCAGCATTCTGGGAGGAAGAGCACATGAAATCCTTAAATTCATTTATGAATCTATAGATGTCTCAGCATTATACTTTATATTGATTAGAGTGAGAATTAATTGCATCTATGGGGATGGCTGGTTGAGTATTTTGTGTGATGTCATTCATTCTCCTGAACAACTTGAAATGAGTGAGGCAATGACTACCCACATCTCATCCTGACTGAGAGATTATTCAAAGATGTAACAGAGGTTCCAAAAATCTCATATGTAGATAGAACAGATCAATCAAGAAAATGCTTACATATAACATACAGCTTGTAAAAACTGGGGTCAGTATCTCACGCATCTCCTCTTTAGCAAATAATTATGTACAGTTGTTTGTTGCATTACGAAAAATGAAGGCAGGTATTTTATAGTCTTGGCGAAATTTTATCTTTCAGTTCTGCAGATGCCATTTTTTAAAAACTTGATGGATAACAGTGTGGGTGATTTTCTGGCATATCCCAATCAATGTGTTGCATAATTGCGTTTGAGCACTACTGCGTATAAAAAAGTAATGCACTGAGCTAAGTCTGTTCAGATATACTATCAGCAAATACATCTCAATGTTACATGGAATTTGAACCAAGAGTTGCATTGCCACGCAGTATTTAATAAAACTACACTAGAACCTTTCAAGACTGATGCTTTCTTTACCTTTGCATTGCTTACTGCTGGCTTGTTTCATATGCATTATTTGGTAAATCTCATGGACACTAGAAAGCAGTGGCGTAACTGGCACAATGTGTGCCTACTTCAGCACCCATCAGCACAGTAATTTTCCCAGGATTTTGAACACAAGGGAGGATGCATTTTTTGTGGTGTGTGTGTGTGTGCGGTGGTTGGTTTAAGTGGTCAGGGAGAGTGTCTGCAAAAGTAATGGTGGTACCTAGTGCTTTGTAGTTTTAACTTTTTAAGTAATAGGTTTGACAATACGTGTAATCGCTTTGTCCAAAACTAAAATAAATCACTTGAAGAAATCACCCTCTTACACATGCAGATCTGCGGTTGCTGTGAATAAATGTTGACGCCTGTCGTGCACGTAATCCTACGTGACTGAATGATTTCCCACATCCTCTGTGGAGAATCCCACTGTGGCCTCTTGCTTTTCCTCAGATAATTCTTGATAAATACATGGTAGGCATTATAATGTTATCTTACTACTGAAAATTGAGAGGTGAGGGTCCGTTTCCCGCTCCAGGCTCATGAAAATTTTCAAGTTTTCTGAAGGAAGTGTTTACATGGAATACAGTGGAAATATGCCAATAACTACAGAATTCTGAGATAATGAAGCCCAGTCTCTGTTCTGGAAGATAGCATTGAAACTAGGCATTTATTTCGGCAAAGCTAAATAGTGAAAGTCTTCCAAATACGTAGAGACAATGTGAATAGACAAACTCATCGCTCGTGCCATGTTTTCTTTATTTAATACACTAAATATATCTTAAAGCACAATATGAATCTTTGGATTAATTACTGTGCGTGTTCAAATTTTTTCATAAAACTATAACTGGCAGCTGCAGTACTCCCCTTCGTTACCTGCGCTCCCCTCCCCCACAGTTGTAGGGGTGGTAGTTACACCACTGCTAGAAAGTGGTCTATGTGCTGTTATTTGTAGTCATATTGCTGTGAAACATTACGTATAGTGAAAGGAAGACTCATTTTTTCCTGGATTGTTAATTATTCATAGTGTTTACTGGGTGAAAACATTGCAGAAATTGAAGAATGGTATGGAAAAAGTTCTTCATAGTATCTCAGATGAATGTTTCATGCAAATTTGATGTCTTAAAGCAATAATATGTATGTCCATCAATTCTGCTATATACTGCAGTTGCATTTTTGAGTCAAAATAGTTTCCTTAAAATATTTCTATGCCCTCCAAGTAAAACTTCCAGTGTAAAATAGGTATATTTCTGTAATTTTCTGTTGCTATAATATTTCCATTTTGAAGAAGTGTGTGCATTCTAATATAAAGTTTGTGCACATAGAGAAATACGCACCATGCAGTTTGAGTAATAATTGTGCTAACAGTTAGAGGATGGACTAACATATGACTCACACATTTAGGTATTGTCAGTATTCTATTAGGGGTATGCAAAACTTTCAGTCGCTTTAAGGAGAAAGGAACAATCAGGAAACCAGTACACATTTATTCAATGAAATATTGGCCGTTAGCATCAATGACCTTTTGCCATTTTTCAGGCAACAAATGAATGACCCTGTGATAGAAAAGACTTGGGTTTTGAGTTGAAGAACGCAGTGACGAAATTTTCCACCTCTGGAACTGTGGGGAACCGCTGTTGGGCTAGGGCATAAAAATTGGACTGATTCTTAAGTTAGTGACTGTTAATAGGACAGTAGTCACACTGATTTTATAGTTGTTTTCATTTATTTTTTTTATTGAAAATGCCAAACATCCAAGTTGCTGTTCTGGAAATATACAAATTATATTGTACTGTAAGTGTACTTGAAGTTGATTAAGGAAAGACATTTTTTTTTATTAGAATCTCATCTTTTCAAGTAAAAAAAAATGGGAGTGTGAAAGCTAAATTTCATTTTGAATTTGTGAAGATATGCATTTACAACCAGAATAAGGCAAGCTGTCTCAACAGGGTTCGTCATTATTCCTTTCCACTCTAGTGGCTATATAAGTATAGGTGGTATATTGATCATGTGGCCCTGGTCCTGCTGAATCCCTGTAGTTTACAACCCTATGTTAGGGATGGGTGATTGCTGTTAGTCTTAGATGATCACCTGAGCTGTTAAACCCCAAAGCAAAACAAGAAATCTCTTCAACAGTGGCACATATGCCCTCCTAATTTGAACACGGAAATCAGTAGTCCTCCAAAATTTTGATATGAACTGAAAGAATCCTTGTCTGTGTATTTTGAGAAAAGATTGCAGTTCTGTTTAGCTGCTGCCAAAGCTTATACACTGAGTCGAAAAAAATTATACCTGTGAACATAGTGCACAGATCCACATGTGATTGGTTTGTATTACAGTATATTGGTACTAGGGCTTCAATAAGCCAAAAAGCACAAGCACCACAATTTTCAATGTAAACATAAATGGGAGGAGGGGTGTACAAGATACATGCCAAGAAATAGTGTAAATGGTAAACACAAAAAAAATTAAAAAACTTGCACAACACTGGTACAATGTAATAAAGAACACAAAAGACATTACAGTTTAAAAGACTATCCAGGATTTCTGGGGCATCATGTACATATCCTGCACACAGTGGTGTTGTTACACAAGAAATACTGGTGGGTGAAATGACAATGGATAATGTGGGAAACGACAATGGCTAATATGGAGATGTATAACTTCTTTCATATGGTTCTGATGGAGATGCGAATACCAGCTGGAACAGGTCAGATATGGAAATGGTAATGATTGGAACACTGCGAGGGTTGAGGATTGCAATGCCCTGTACATAATAAAAAACATACACATTATAGCCAATTAAAGTCGGCCAACAATATGGTTCCACTGGGATTGGACACAACTACCGTATATACTCGTGTATATGTCGACCCCCGATTTTTATCTGAATATTTGCAGTTTTTGTATATCCCGTGTATAAGTCGACCCCGATTTTTATGTGAGTATCTGCAGTTTTTGTATACCTACCTACCTTGTGCATAAATTAAAAAAAAAATATTTTCTGAGGATGCACCCCCATGCAGAAATATAATTTTTGTAGCTGGCTCTCGCAATGTTGCTTGCGGCAGTTTCCCGCAAAATGTGGGTGGAATTGAGGCACAATTCTGGGAAGATGATAGGGCTCACCACCCTGGTTAGAGAGTTTTCAGGGGAAGCGTACGCACTTTAACAATATATGAACCCACTTTTGCACATTGCACTCCCCCCTCCCCCCACACCTTTCTTTCACTTTTTGCGAGCGAGTTTTCTGCAGTTACTTCATTCATGGAGAGTAAAGCATTTGCTCCCGCAGCAAACGAATCGTGATGCATTTACCAAACGTCGTAAAGCACATCGTTATTTAAAAAGAAAAACAAAACTTCCTGAAACATATTTGGAAAGCGTAAATAGGTCTTGATGTCAACCTGATAGTTTTTTTATCTCATAAAGAATATGCATGCCGTAAAAAATAAATGTGTAACTTTTGAAGTTTTCAATGGATTTCTTCAAAATTTAAAATGAATTTTTATTTTGATGTATTGTGGACACTGTAAAATTTGCACGCAACTATTCAAAAAATTAAAGAAAATTTGTTCGATAAAATTTTCCCCACTATTCTGTGCAGCGTAGCTGCTGTCGGTCAGATGCTGAGCCGGACGAGTGTGCGATTGACAGAGCGGTCGTTTATCTACTCCCGAGTTTCATCCCCCTCTCTCCACCATGTTTGTGACAAATAGTCGGCTTTAGTGACAAAACCAAACATTGCCCCATTCAGTAAATATGCAATCCTTTTTGCTTGATCTTAGTCTTCAGAAAAGGTTACTGTTTGTTTGATTTTTAGAGCCGGGGTACACTCAATTTAATAACAAACGTAAGTAGGCTGTTAAACTAATGCACTTTTTCAATATCAGTGGCAATGTTATTCTGAGCGATCGGCCAAGTTTAAACACTTTTGTTTTCGGGATGCATTGATAAAGTTACCCAGGGCTAGAGAATAAGGAAGGGCTGGCTCATCCTTTTGTCTAGCGGTCTCAATTTCGTGCTCCGACAGAGGGGGAATGGGAAGGCGCTGTGACGTCACTGCGAGGACATTCTGTGACTCCTGTGCCAACTCAGGGCCGGAGTATGGTGACATTTCAGTCTTTCTGTGCAGTTTATTTCTGTTGCTCTCCATTTACTGTTAGTGGTTTATGTAGTTGTTTATTAAAGTCTGTTTTTTACTGATGAAAATTTTATTTTAACTAAAACTCAGCGTCTATTTTTTTTTATTCAAAGTAATACGCAACATGCCTTCATCCTGTGCTGTCGCTAACTGTACAAATACTAAGAAAACAAAAGAATGTGGCGTGATTTACCATGTTTTTCCTTGAAATGTTAATGTGATAAAAGAGTGGATTGTTAAGTGTAAGCGTGCAGACAAGTTTAAAGTTGGAAGTGCAAGAATATGTAGTGATCATTTCCAAAATTCAGACTACAAATACATATGACCTGCGAAATCGCCTGCTTGGGCTTCCCGAAAAAAAAATTCTGAAACCCACAGCTGTTCCCAGTTTGAATTTACTGAATGAAAAATCAACGCTGTATACAAGTCGAGAACATAGAAGAATTAAGAGAGATATCCGTATAAGGGCATTGAATCGAACTCCGGAGCCAATTCCTAAAAAGTTACACATCGATGAAGTTGCTTGCAATTCTGCCAATGGATATTCAGAAGAAAAGTGTGCATCAGTTCAGTGCATGTCTTGCTCAGAGGTTAGAAGTCAGAACAAAATTCTCACCGAAAAGCTTGACGTACTGGAACGAGAAATAAGTAGCTTGAAAAGCAAACACAAAAATACCACTATTCAAGTTTTGCGTCAAAAAATATCAGCATACGAAATAAGTGAGCAGAACTTGTGCTAATACGAAATGCCCTGTCAAAAGCTAATCTGAAAATTAAAATACTTGAACAAATGGAAATGAACCTCAGGAAAATTGTCAAACCAACACAGAGAAAGTTCTTCGCAATACAAAAAAATTATTAACAAATGGACAGAAGATATATCTAGAGGAATAATAGTAACTAGAGCTATTTCAAAAAAAGCTTACGAATTTTGGAAGTGTAAAATTGGCATTCCTTTGCCAAGTGCTAGCACGTTAAAGCCATGGTGTTTCAAATTTAGGTGTCATCCCGGAATTCTGTATAATATTTTCCTCCTTATGCGGATAAATAGGTAAACCCTTTCCGAAAATGACAAAGTCTGCGTCTTAAGCTTTGATGAAGTACACGTTGATAGTAAAGTGTGTTACGATACAGGAATGGACCAGATTTTAGGTCCGTACTCAAAGGTGCTAGTTATTTTGGCCAGAGGAATATTGTCTTCCTGGAAACAACCCGTGCATTTTAACTTTCAACGTACAATGAATAAAAGGCTTGTGTTTGAAATAATTGTAAACCTTGAAAAAGCAGGAATTACAATAAAAGCGATTGTTTCAGATTTAGGTGGTTGTATGACCTTGTGGAAGGAACTATTATTTTCTCCCGAAAAATCATTTTTTAATCATTCGCTGGACGACAGTTCTAAGATTTGGGTTTTTGCAGACCCTTCTCACTATTTGAAAATTTTACGCAATCATTTCATAGACCATGGACTTGTCTTGCAGAACGGATCTGTGCTCCAAAATGGCATCAACAAAGCTTTCGAGAAGGATTCTGGGGAGAAAAAGTTGTGTCCTAAATTGCTGTCGTACTATATAGCAATCAAAGGGAACGAGAGGCAAAAAGTAGGCCCAGCAAAAACTTTGTTTTCAGTCACCACTGCCAAGGATATTGAATATTAAACAGAGCATAAAAACGCTGGTTTTCTTCAATTTAGTAGATTCATTTTTTTTTTTTTTTTTTTTTTTTTTTGACATTATGAATAGCAGTTACCCACACCCTGACAAAAGCAAACCTTTAAAAGCAGGTCTTGGTATTAACCCCCTTTTTATACGACAAAATGAAATTCTGAACAGAATGAAGTCAGAAATACTGAATCTCAGAGTAATGGGGAGAAAACATATGCTACCTTTCCAAAAAGGCATTCTTGTCTCAATTCTCTTTTCGGTCTCTACGAGGATTTAACGCTTCGTGGAGTCCGTTATATTTTAGCTACTCGTTTGACTCAAGATGCCCTGGAGAGTTTGTTCTGTCAAATAAGAGGCATAGGTGCTTTATATGACCACCGCTCACCTACGGAATTTTTTAGTCGTTTAAAACACATATTGCTGGCAAATAAATTACCTAATTTGTCCAAAAAAGTTAATACAGAGTTTCAAGAAGGTAAAACGCTCCAAACATATTTGACAGCAGAGCTACTAAAAGAAGCTTTCACTACAGCTGATAATCAAAAAATTCTTGATGAAGTATCTGGAGAAATAAACGCAAATGACTTAGAATTAGAAGCTTTAGACAAAAAATTGTAATGAGCCATGGCCGCAAGATTGGGACGACGACATATTTAAAACAGTTCAAAATGAGCAATGTAATGCTGAGAAACAAGCTCTGAGTTATGTCGCAGGTTATATTGCCTATCGTTTACGTGATGAAGATTCCTCCTCGGAACAATTTCTAGAAATGCCGAAGATTTTCCACCTGCTCAATGGATTAAAACTTTATCACTCGGGGGACTAACGGTTCTTTCTCCAAAGTGGATGAGAACGGTAGATCAATTTGAAATAATTTTTAAGTCAATTCGCAGGACAGAGAGTTCCCGAGAGAAAGGAATAATTCGAAAATTAAAAACTGTAATAGAAGAAAGATTTCCTGGCACCTGAAAAGAAGCTGTGAAAATTTATTGACGCATACGAACATTTATCAGAATTTGGTAAATTAATCACAACAAAGTTTTAGTGTCGGAAAGAAAGTCAAATCAAAAGAAAACCAAATGTATAAATTCTGCCGTTAAAAAACGTAGCACGACGATATAAATATCTAAACCAGGTGAATATCTTCCTCCTTTTTAACTAGACAGGTATGTTAATATTTTTTTCTCTTTCTATTATTATTTACGCCTTCCGATAAAATAAACAAAAACGTTACTTGCTACTCTATATACGTATATAACGTTCTGAGTTGTGTAAAAAATATATAATACGTGCAACGGTGTTCAGCTTACTCCGACAGCTATGACTTCTGCCCTCGGAGGCAGCATCCCAAATCGTCAGTGTACTCGCAGTGACGTCACGTCCTCCCCAGCAAAGCGACTTGCTTTGGACTCCTGGTGGGCCAGCCCTTCCTTATTCTCTAGCCCTGAAAGTTACCGCTGTTCTGTAGATTGTCACGCCTCTCTTCTCCACCGTCGCTAAGCAGGGGCAGCGGTCGCCTTTTGCAATAGTCTGTTCTTTTCCTTCTTCATACCCCCCCCCCTCGAGAATTGAGAACGGTCCTGACCTGCACAGTGTGTAACTTATAAACTATTGGCTGACGCGTTCACCTGTTTCCTCTGGGTGATTTACCAGCGGGGCAGTCAAAGCCATATCGATAGATCTAAAACGGACTTTGAGACATCCTTGCGCAATCAGTTTTTTTATTAGCAAATAAAAGAAACTCGTACATATAAAATCAAGAAAAGTCTTAGCTATAATTTTCTTCTGTACCAGTAACACCCGGAAAAATGACTAAATATACAACTGCAAATGAACTGATGGCGCAAAGGGCTAAGTATGCGCATTTTCATAAGGCATCAAAATTTTGGTTTTCAACCTATCAGAAATATTTTCCGTGTATAGTTCGACCCCTAATTTCGACTTAAATATTTCATTAAAAAAAGTTGACCTATACACGAGTATATACGGTATAGGCAATAGAATTTCAATAACAATTGAACCATTGTCACTGGTCCATTTTTGATGTAGAGATACAAACAATTGTCAGTGTTGACACATACACGAGAGGATTCCACCACTAACAATGTATCTTTTTATCCTTTAATTGGACTTTCAGTCCCACTGGGGAGGAATTTCAGTTTTTCACATTCTCTAATGAAGTTTGCTACATTGCACAAGTAATATTTGTTGCCAGTCCATCTCTAATGAAGCAAACTGTTTACTTTGATGCATGTACTACCACAACCTTGAAATTGAAATATTCCAATTATTATATGTAGATTTATTGCATTTTTAATGACATATTTAAACACTGGTCACACATTTTTTCAGAATTCTCACTGAAATTAGCTATTTCAAGAGCCCAATTATTATTAGTAAGCTTACAACAGTTAAACAGAAGTCATTGTTTTTTCCACGTTTATAAGTGAGTCACAGAAAAATTCTCATCGGCCACCACAAGGAATCGAACCCAGGGTCTTCCAGTTACGCATCAGACATGCTACCACTGCACCACAGCGGCCTCAAATTCTCCAGACTCACATAAACGTGGAAAGAGCAATGACTTCTGTTTGATGTTCCTAATCCACGTCAATTATGTGTATTAATTATTCATTTGTCTCCTAGTTATCTGCTCAGTTGCTGCTTTCCAACTTTGGTGCATCCCCAGCATTGTGCGGGGCTTCAAGAAGCAACCTACCATGTGGTTTGGCAGTTAGTTGTATGTGAGTCTGGAGAATTCGATGCCGCTGTGGTGCAGTGGTAGCATGTCCGGCGCGTAACTGAAAGACCCTGGGTTTGATTCCCGGTGGCGGTAGATGATAATTTTTCTGTGACTCACTTATAAACATGGAAAGAGCGATGACTTCTGTTTGATGTTCCTAATCCACATCAATTGTGTGTATAACTTACAACAGTTTCTTGCAATTAAAGAATCAAGTTCTTTTGATTCATACACTACTTTACAATTTTATCTGTTATGCTTATTCTACTGAAATAGATACAACTACAGGTTAAAGGTTGTAAAATCTTGTACATTAAATTTTAACAGTGTACATCTGAAAATGGGCAGAGATGTAACACAATCCTGGTATCATTTGCAAGTAACACTGCATGTTTTTCCTTTAAGTGCATATCACACAACTGATTTGCAATTGTTTATGTCACTGCACTCTTCTACCTCCACATAAAAGCAGTGAATATTATCAGTGCTGTATTGTCATTTTCTACACATATTTTTTTTACGTTATATTCTATCAAATCAATTCTAGTGTTGGTGTTTGCCCTTGCCCTGGTAAGTACATTTTTTACCCTTGCTTTGTATTAATGTTGGATTGTAGTGTATTATATTGGGCTATGAAAATGAACTCCTGAATAAATGACAAAATCACATATTCACTTTAGTAGTTATTTATCAGAAACACATGAAGTTACACATCCATTCTTCTGATTGAGAAATATCGTTATTCACTATATAATTGTACATTTTTTTTATTTACCAAACTTCTGATATTATACAGCAAGAGCATCAATTGAAGTAGAAGGAATAATCCACAATGCCTCTCAAACCCCTGCGCAAAAAATAACTACCACAGCAGCAGTACTGAAGAACTCTATCTGTCCCACACATGAATGGAGACGGTTACATTTTATTATACAATTTTTTATTTAACTCTATTTTTGTGATTAATAATTTCAAAGACAGGTGAGAGAAATTTATGTAAAACAGCATTACCTAATGTGAAGTACCTTTCAACAAGACACAATGATACCCATTTCCTTACTCATTAGAGGCTTTTGGGGAAAAGATCTTAAAACAGAGGCCCATCAGCTTCTGTTGTAAGATCTTTCCCAAGACCATGTACATACTTTCCCTTCACCAGCACACTTTCCTTCCACATGATTTTACATATGTCACATCAAAAATGCAGTTGCGTGCAAGATGTATTATTTTAGGGATATAAGACCTCCTCACCCCAAAAACACATACACACACACACACACACACAAAGTTTGCATTTATGTGCCTAAAATAGTATCTCCATTTGTTGTATGGTTCTACTACTACTGTGAGAGAGAAAGAGAGAGAGAGAGAACAGTAACGTTAATTAAAACTTACATTACGTTTTGCCACGTGGCACCAAGAACCGAAAATTAGCATTTATGATTTTTTACTGTAGCCACTTGCACGATTTATATTACTACATAACTAGTGCAAGTGGCCACTCCTAATATCAAGTGTGAATAGTTTGCATCATTCACATACTTACTATTGTTGGAAAAATAAATCATAAGTACATCTCACAGGAGGCGCAAACACCGTTTCTATGTACAGAGTAAGTTGCTGATTATTATTTCACTTCTCTGTGTTTTGTACTGACAGTGTCCATGATCAGTTTTGTGGAAAAACACCTAGTGAAAGTGGGCTCATAATGTTCTCTGACACCTTGTGTTATTCCTTCTGCTGCGATGTTTTTCATAAGCATAATGTGTGTTGTGTTCTCTGATAATCATGTTTATATTTTAAGTGTTATACTTTAGAAACTCTATTTATTTCTATTCCATGTGCATGCGCCTATATCAATTAAAGAAATGTTCTTAAGTGCAAATTTCATTTTCATGTCTTGTTATCTTATTTAAAGGTGAATCATTTTATTTGTGTACAATAATTTCTGAAGTATCAAGTCCATCCATTGTCGCTATAAGTATACCAAAGGCAAGTGTAAAAACATAAAAATCCCATTTTTATGACACACTACAACAATAACCATTACTTTGTAAGTCTCCTGATGATTAATCACCATGCTTTTTGTCCACATATCACTCAATAGCAAGAGAAACAAATCTTCAAGTTGAAACTACCCAAGTAGCAGTGAATATCGGCTAGATATCGGGCTGATATTGGTTATGTCCGCCGAATGTCGTTAATATCAGTCGACATTGAGCCGATATCGGCATTGTCGACATATCCGACATTGTCTTGCCGTTCTTCAGCCGATATCGGCATTGTCGACATATCCTACATTGTCTTGCCGTTCTTCAGCCGATATCGGCATTGTCGACATATCCTACGTTGTCTTGCCGTGCTTTTTTTTTTTTTTTTTTTAATTGGAGGTTTAACGACCACCGTGAGCAACTCAAATGGGCTATAAGCAGTCGCCCGTCCCTAATTTAGGGTCACTGGTTCCAGGGAAGGGAGAGAGCCAGTGCCGTAAGACAAACACAACATCCATGCCTCACCGGGATTCGAACCCGGACCCCTACGGACGAATGATCAGAGGCCAACGCCTTAGACCACTGCGCCACCGGGGCGGCCTTGCCGTTCTTCAGCCGATATACACGGTATCGTCTTGCTGTTGTTAGCCCAATATTGGCCTTGCCGAAATCATGATGTCGGCAATGCCCATCTTTCCGTTCTTCACCTTTTATGCAGATAGGTAAATTAAATAATCTAAAGTACACCGCTATCAGTTTTTATATCATGTAAAATAAAAATAGTATTATATATACTGTATAGCCGAGTAGAAATAACAAAATACTATTATGCTCTCGTATCAGTGCAACATCGAACTAAGCCAAGAACGGCCGCCCTGGCGGCACAGTGGTCTAAGGCGCTGGCTTATGACCATTCGCTCGAAATCGGTCCGGGTTTGATGTCGTGCTTTTTTTTTGGTTGGAGGTTTAACGACCACCGTTAGCAACTCAATGGGCTATAAGCAGTCGCCCGTCCCTAATTTAGGGTCACTGGTTCCAGGGAAGGGAGAGAGCCAGTGCCGTAAGACAAACACAACATCCTGCCTCACTGGGATTCGAACCCGGACCCCTCTCAGACGAATGATCAGAGGCCATCGCTTAGACCACTGCGCCACCGAGGCGGCGGATGTTGTGTTTGTCATAAGGCACTGGCTCTCTCCCTTCCCTGGAACCAGTGTCTTTAAATTTGGGAAGAGTGACTGCTTATAGCCCATTGAGTTGCTCACGGTGATTGTTAAACCTCCAACCAAAAAAAGAGCCAAGAACGTAAGCAGAGAGTTCTTGTCACCTCACGCTGAAGTTTTAGCCAATGAATTCTAATCCCGTTTGGTAAACAATTGCCGCCGCCCCGGTGACGCAGTGGTCTAAGGCGTTGGCCTCTGATCATTCGTCCGTAAGGGGTCCGGGTTTGAATCCCGGTCAGGCATGGGTGTTGTGTTTGTCTTACGGCACTGGCTCTCTCCCTTCCCTGGAACCAGTGACCCTAAATTAGGGACGGGCGACTGCTTATAGCCCATTGAGTTGCTCACGGTGGTCGTTAAACCTCCAATCAAAAAAAAAAAATCTCACACGGGCCGCCCCCGGTGGCGCAGTGGTCTAAGCGATGGCCTCTGATCATTCGTCCGAAAGGGGTCCGGGTTCGAATCCCGGTGAGGCATGCATGTTGTGTTTGTCTTACGGCACTGGCTCTCTCCCTTCCCTGGAACCAGTTACCCTAAATTAGGGACGGGCGACTGCTTATACCCAATGAGTTGCTCACGGTGGTCGTTAAACCTCCAATAATAAAAAAAACAAACTCCCAGCCCATCTAGCTGCTGTCTGTGCTGCACACGGCGGTTACTCTGGGTATTAGCTGGTGGTCACACTGTGACTCGACCTTGTGTGTATTATACAGTTGAGTCACATTATTGTAGACCATCTCCTACTTTTGACGTCAACAGCGCGTGCCCAACGAAAGTAGGCACGTGTCGTGAGCCAGCTTGGAGGGTACATAAGGTGTACTGTATGCATTCTGATAACATATCACTCGCTGCTGTCATGGATAAAAGGAGCGATTTATCAGATTTGCAAAAAGGGATAATTATCGGCTTTCGGGACAGGGTGGCAGTATTTCTGAAACAGCGCAATTTGTGAGCTGTTCGCGTGCTGCTGTGGTTAAAGTGTATTGTGATTGGAGAAATGGCACCCCTACGAATAAGCGATCTGGAAACTGCGGAGCACTACGTGCCATTGATGTGAGAGGTGAACGTCGGCTGCGAAAGTGCGTGAGGATCGACGATCGACGCGATACAGTGGAGCAATTCACTGGCTGAATGAACCAGGAGGCTACTGGAAGTGCGTCAAAAATGACAGTTCAGCGAATCCTGCTGCGTATGGGGCTTCGATGCAGACGGATGGTTACTGCACCTATGCTAACGACAGATACAGCATAAAAATCAAGAGTTGGTTAGCCACTTGTGAAGATACACCATTTTGCTGCTTTTGTGTACCTGTCATGTTTAAAAAATTGGTTTCTCAGCTCCTCGGCTGAAGTTAACACTCTTTCTCTTCTCACTCACTCACACTTTTTTTTTCTTTTTTATGTTAGGTCATATTTGTAACTTACTATACATACAAGGCCACACCAGTTCCTTTTAATTAAAAAAAAACAATGCTTAAAACTAAAAAAACTTTGACAGAAACGTTCAATTGCACCAATGGATTTTGCATAGGAATTTACTTGAAGATGACAATTTTGGTATTTCCATCATTATAAGAAATTTAGGTAATCATGTTTTTGTGCAAATACATCCCACACAGTGATGTAATCAGGTATCTTCTCAGGGGTGCTTACCCCCCAAAATCCATGAACGCCCTCCCTACCCCTCATTCCCTGTAGGTTTTTGAGCGATCTCCCCTTATTTTAGTCTGTGTTCGTTTATACAGATAACTGAATATTTGGAGAAATTGATTTAAAAAAAATTAAGAAAATGAGGGAAAATATTATTCTAATAAAAAAACAAACATCCAAATGGACTTCAGTCTGAAATTTCTATCATCCTTCAACAAAACATCAAACAGTCCTCGCTGAAGGGGTAATTTTTCAAGCACAGACACCTCGGATTACTTCCGCAATAAAAACCTAATTCCACACAGTAAAGATGTTTGCACTGCAATACATCATCATATTTTGCAAGATAGCATAAAAAACCAGTTTTATTTCAGTCAAGATAGTATAAAAAAACAGTTTTATTTTAGTCAAGATAGCATAAAAAAAACAGTTTTATTTCAGTCAAGATAGCATAAAAAACCCAGTTTCATTTCAGTCTTCTGGATGCCGCCTGTCCATGTATGCAGTTAAGAATCAGTGTAGCTAACGTGACATTAGTGCTTCCAATACAACAAAATATTTGCCGCCTACTTTTTAACAATAGCAAATTATTAGAAATTGTTCCCATAATGATTTTTTTCCCACTGGCGGTGGTGGTTTTTACTCTGTGAAAAAAAAATCGAGGCATCTCAAACTGGCATTTGAACAGTTTGTTAGTTTTTAGTTGTTGTTTTTTTACTACTATTTGCTATTCTAAATAATCTAAGGAGACTGAAACCAAATGGCAGGGAAATGGCTTACACCATACGTTTTCAGGTAACACTGTAATGATTCCTTAATAACCAGAAACACACTAGTAGTAAGGAGAGGACATTTTTACCACCCATAATGTCTTGGAAGGATTTTCTTCAGCACAGCCTTACCTTGCTAGCATCCTCAATATTTTACACCACCCCATTGTGCAATCCGTGGTCCATTACTGAATTAAAGCAAAGGTATAACATTTTTACTCACTTGTTTGCGTAGATTTCGTGGAATTTGCATTTGCGATATAAGAGCCTAAGAAAATGTTTGTACTCTACTTAAAAATGTTATATAAATAAATAACAAAATTGTGGTATATATATAATTAGTCAACAAACTTTAGCCCCCTCCCCGAAATTTGTAATTTTCCCCCTGGAAAAAACTCTCTGAATGCAACACTGATCCCACAAGCCAACATTTTCATAATTTCAAATCATCATTGTCAACCATTATCAATCCACTGCTGGATGAAGGTCTCCCAAAGTTTCCTCCACAACGGTCTGTCTTGTGCCAGTCTCCTCCATGTAACTCCCGCATACTTTTGAATTTCATCCACCCATCTCCCATGTGGTCTTCTTCTGGGTCTTTTCCTGTCCCTTGGAATCCAATCTAAAATTTCGGCTGTCCATCTTTCTAATCCTGAAATTTCAGTTAAATTCCAGGAGTACTGTGACCCCCCCCCCTTAAAAATGACCAAAATCCTGTAGTCCAAGGATTGTATTCACCATGTGCAATGCATTTTGTGCTTTTACACAGTGGTCTGATCCAGTTATCCAAGCAGTATCACATATTTTCACAGCCTTTAAAACTATGCAAATTTATTATATACTGATCTATTTTGTGTATCTCTCTTCCCTTTAATGCTGACCCTACCTTACACTTGATTCTGTCTCACCAATAGCAAGTAACAAATAGCCTCTTGCACAATTAATTGTTAACCCTGTCTTTGCTCACTGTCAAGCGGCATATCATTCTGCACAGATACCAATGTGCAAATTTGCCTTTTGGCATTCATTTCTTATACAATTGGTAATATCTTCAATATTGGCATAATGTACATGAGCCTAAGATATATATATATTTATATGAGGACAACTAAAGAAGATGTGACTTCCAAAGTGGAATATATAGAGCTATGCAAGACAGTACGAAAAAGTATAACTGAAGACGTAAGAAAATTCAACTGTGAACTAGTGAGGAAAGCAATTGAAAACAACCAAAGCCTAAAGATAGCAAAGGGACATCTCAGTAAGGGAAGAAAACAGATTATGGCACTGAGAAAAGAAGATGGTTCTGTAACAAGAAATAGAGGCGAAAATTTTGACAAGAGTGAAAGATTTCTACTCCAAATTATATGAAAGGGATGATACATGCACTCCAGACATCATGAAAGATACCAGTACCAGAGTTCCTCCAGTCCTTCCAGCAGAAGTTGCACATGCAATCAAGAACATGAAGCGGGGAAAAGCTCCAGGAGAAGATGGAATTACTGTAGACATCATACAAGAAGCAAGTGGAGAAATCGAAACAGTACTCGCCCAAATTTTCACTCGATGCCTTAATGAAGGAAAGATTCCTGAGGATTGGAACACCGCTACAATGATCCTGCTACATAAGAAAGGTGACATTGAGGATCTCGGAAACTACAGACCTATCAGCCTCCTATCAGTAGTTTATAAAATCTTCACTAAAGTTCTTTCACACTGCTTGAAGGTAACACTGGACACGGCTCAACCAAGAGAACAAGCTGGATTCAGGAGTGGCTACAGCACAATAGATCATATCCATGTGCTGAGAGAACTAATTGAAAGAGCGAGGGAATATGAACTTCCATTGTGCATGGCTTTTATCGATTATGAAAAAGCCTTTGATTCGGTGAAACCATCAGCAGTTACAATGGCTCTGAAAACCTGCGGTATTGAAGATGCATACATTAATATTATTAATAACATCTATGAAAATGCAAGTGCAAAGATTAGGCTGTTTGAAAATACAACACACATAAAAATTGGAAAGGGAGTGAGACAAGGTGACACCATATCTCCGAAGCTCTTTAATGTCACATTGGAGGGTGTTTTTCAGTCACTGAGCTGGGAAAACAAGGGGATAAAGATTAATGGAGATTATCTAACCCACCTTCGTTTTGCTGATGACGTAGTCATTTTTGCAACTAGCCCATCAGAACTGCAGAGTATGATCCAGGAACTTGCTGACAAGAGTAAAGAAGTGGGATTAAAAATGAACTTTCAGAAGACAAAAGTGATGTTCAATGCTTTTACAAGAAATGAAGATTTATCGATTGATGGAGAAAAGCTGGAGATAACAGACATGTACGTTTATCTTGGACAGCAGATATCAAGTGAGGGTCACATTGATGAAGAAATTAATCGGCGTACAAAACTTGCCTGGAGAGCTTTTGGAAGGAACAGCATAATTTTCAAGAGCAATATGCCATTATGTCTTAAAAGAAAAGTGTTTGATCAATGCATCCTTCCAGTGCTTACGTATGGTGCAGAGACGTGGACCTTAACTAAAAGAGACATACAAAGGCTGCAGACAACTCAAAGAAGCATGGAGAGGTGCATGCTTGGTGTAACCAGGAGAGATAAGAAGAGGAACTCGTGGATCCAAAAAATGACAAGAGTGGAAGACATCATGATCAGAGTTAAATCCCTGAAATGGCAATGGGCTGGACATACTGCCAGAAGGACAGATCATCGATGGACAGCCAAAATTTTAGATTGGATTCCAAGGGACAGGAAAAGACCCAGAAGAAGACCACATGGGAGATGGGTGGATGAAATTCGAAAGTATGCAGAGGTGACATGGAGGAGACTGGCACAAGACAGACCGTTGTGGAGGAAACTTGGGGAGACCTTCGTCCAGCAGTGGATTGATAATGGTTGACAATGATGATGATGATGATGATATATATATATATATATATATATATATATATATATATATATTTTCTTTTTTTTGCATGGGCAGTTCCTAATTTAATACCTTAAGTAATTAGGGGTGTCTTTAATAAATTTATAGATTTTACCTCACCAAATCCAAATTTGGAAGCTGTGAAAATGATAACAGAAGAAGCAAAAAACGAGTAATAACACAATGAAATGCAGACTTTAAATTGCAGTTGCATTATAACACAACAAAATGAAACTTTGCAAACTATTTATTTTCTATAAGGGATTTTGTACATGTATTGTCTGTCCTGATAATTGCTTTAAAACATAATTACTGAAGTATCAAGTTGTACACCTAATAAGTGACTTTGGGACACAGTGTAGACCTATAAAAGAAATACAGAAAAACAGAAAGCACTATTCACAATATTGACTCTGACATATGAAACATTAGTCAAGCCTCTTTCCACAAAAAATATGGATAATGAATTCTTGTACTGCTGTGATAATGACACATCATATTACAGGCTGGTGAGGTGACAACAGAAAATATTTAGGGGCACATGTGCAAACTGTTAAACATGCAGTTAAGGTGAATACAGAGGGTTTTGCCATGAATATGTGTCAACATCAATTCACTCATACTGGATGTGCCATGGGAAATGTCAAGAAACTTCTTTTAACTGTAAAATAAAATGTTTTCTTATGTTACAGTAAGATGAACCATTAAAGGCAATGTTCATGATGGTGAAATTTTATGACATTACAATAATGTAAAGAGCAAACAACACTTTATCACATATCTTTATTTACAAGAATATACATGTTCCTAAGGCAAGAGAAACATGTTTTCTATCATGGGTATGCTGAAACAGTTTTGCATGCAAACAAATATGACAGAGGTCCTGATCTTGTGGAATAAAACCACAACCATATTTTGGGAGGGTTTTTTCATACTTTAAGAGTACTTGTTTTAAAATAGTAGCTGATTTTTTTGTAAACCTGCCTATTGCTTGCTTGAATCTGGGACATGGTCATGCTATAACCATCATGCAAGAACTGTGTAACTCACTACAAATATGTGGATCTGCTTATATAAGTGAATTGTTAACCACTAACCAGACATTTTGAGCAGATGTTTCTACAAGGAAGCTTTAAAAAGCTAAATGCATTAGAAGTATGTTCTCACAGAATCACTGCCCAATTACTTGTTCTCCCATCTTGGTGCAAATACTGTACGTATTTGGGTCCTGTACTTTGTGTGCTTATTAAAACTTCTCAGTTAACTTGTCTCAAAGTTTCAGATTTGTGTTGTGTGTGATTTCTGGTTTCTTCATCGTACAATTGGTTCTTTGATTCTCCTACTAGATGTCTTGCAGCTCAGTCGGCTAGTTGCCTCTTGGATTTTGGTAAGAATGCTGCTGCTTCTGCCTCATTGATGCTAGTGTGTGTTAGACATCAATGAAGAGGAAGCTGTAATTAAGTTGAATGACGGAATCTTGATAGAAATTTTACAGTTGGAATAATTAATTAGTGAAATTTGATTCAGAAATAGTAATTTTGGAACAAATCAACCTAGTAGACTAACTGTGATTAACATAAATCAGGTTGGCCATATTTTTTGACATTCTTAAAAGTACGTAGTCTGCTATATCTATTTTGCAAATTGTAGTACACATAAATAAATCTATGAACACACACTTGCAAGATGGAACTACGGCTAAATCTGCAGTTGGAAACATGGCTGAATTAGCAAAGGCAATGTGCCCCAAGAATCAAAGGAAGCTGCAATTAGGCTTTCCTTGAATGCATTTTGATGAATTTCACATCCAGAAATCTAAATAAATTACCAAAAAAAAAAAAAAAAAAAAAAAAACATTTAGAGGCAACCAACCTGTTTGGTTATTTTTTATTAGTTATGAACATTCAGTTTGACATAATGAACTGGATAACAGCATATTTATGATAATTCTTTTTTTTCTTTTGTAAATATGTAAACATGAAAATGGATACACACTTCCAAGATTTGTATGTGTTTTAATTTGAAATCTGTCTATTAGGTCAAACAGTCCTTAAATAACTAGCAGCTGTAATCTGGCTCCATATGAATGAATGCAATTATATCTGGCATCCTAAGTGTACTGTTTGTCAAAAATGATCATTTTAATCCAGATTGTCATCCTATTAAAATAAGCATAGTGAATAGACCTGAGGAGTGAAACTTATCTAGAATTAGAATATTTTTTATCAATACTTTTATGACATCTCATTTTCAAATGAGTTTATCCAAATGACTGCAGATAAAGATTTCCAAAAAGAAGAAATATGTTTAAAATTTAAATAATCAGAAATCCATTAGGGGAGGCAGACAATGTCTGGGAGTTGTAAATATGTTTCTTGGAAATGAATTTATGAAGTTTTATAACTTTTATCATACTGAAATTTTAATGAAAAAATATTATATCAGTCTACTGCTTTTGGCCCACCATCACAAAAGTGGCCATACAGCAAAATTTTAAATGGTGTGTGTGTGTGTGTGTGTGTGTGTGTGTGTGTGCGTGCATAAATTTCAAAGATATCTGCTATCTGTGCAATATTTAGAGAAAATATATATATATTGTAGCAAATAAATTAATTCGGGCAAGTGAACTAAAACCAAAACTTTGTCAAGTTTTTGGTTTTGGTTCGCAACAATGTTAGATTTGGTTTCAGTTTACAATTGTCGGTTGTGGCTTTACAATGTTCAACCAAAACCTACATTTCTTAATAGCATTTTCCATGTTTCCTAGTGTGTGCACAAAATGGATACATCTCCAAGACAAATTGTCAATGAGTGGTTTAGCCTTTATGTACTGTTAATGAAATTTAAAAGAGGTTAGACAAATACCTTTTCTCCCTGACAGAAAAAGAAAATGTGGGTGAAAAAGGAAAATTACACATACTCAAGACTGGTTACTAGTTAGAAAAAGTAACGTGAATCCAAGATTGTCTGCTATAGACTTAAAGACTTAGCAGCTACTGGGTTTAATGTTTCTGACATGACAGTCTATCGAAGATTATTGGAAGCTGAGAGGACTGCCGGCAGACCAAAAAGAACAACTGTTGACAGAAGCTATGCAGAAGGGGTTCCAGTGAACAAAAGTGCACAAAGATTGTACTGTTGAGAAATGGAAGAAGGTCACATTCTCAGATGATAGCCATTTCTTTGTCCAAGGAGAGCGAGTACCCTATGTCTGCAAATCGGAAGCTCAGACTTCAATAAGCTTCTACACACCCAGCTAAACAGATGTTCTGGGTTGTATTAGACATGACAGTCCAGGATAACTTGTGCCTGTTGACAGTATGATGAAAAGTGACCAATTAATAGATAAAAATATTGGAGAAAAAAACGTTTTGCCCGCAGATCTAGAAATACAAAGAACTTGTCTTCAAAGAGGATCTCACACCATGCCACACTTCGAAAAAAGTGAAGGTTCTTCAAAAATCACAACTTCCAAATGCTCGAGTACCCATATAATTCTCCTGTCGTTAACCTAATAGAAAATTTGTGGTCCATAATGAAAAAGATACTGGAAAACTTAATCGTGATATAAAGGATTACTTAGTACAATCCATATGAAGGTATGGTTTAGAGATGCAGAAATAAAAATGCATTTTATGTTGATAGAGTCCATACCTAAGGAATTATTGAACTTGTTAGGAACAGAGGAGCACAAGTATAAATTATTAGGTAAAGTTGCAGTTTAATTTTTGTACTTATTTTCTTGCAAAATTACAACTTTTCTTTAATATTAGTGCTTGGATTAACTTGTTCACTACTGTATACAGTATATGTAGGATTGAAATTCCATATACACGTTCATTCTTGAACATTACTTTTGAAAATCAAGTTTGAAATTTCCACTTACCAAATTTTTATAACAAAAAAAAAGTATTTCTTTATTTGTTTCTTCATGAAATATTTTTGATAAAATACATTTTTGAGTAGTGATTGTGTAACTTTTAAATTTGCAAGTGTTTTGGACATCATTTTTTTTTTTTAATTTTAAAGCAGCACATTATCTTAAAGCAAAATGTTAAGCAGAATACATACATGGTATATCTAAATGGTCTGGCCACATGCTAGAGACATGTTTTACATGTCAAAATAAGGCAAAAAAATCCATATAAAAGTGCTGATGCAGCAGAGGTAGGAATAATGCCAATTACAGTTCTGTATCAATGTTGTGTATTTCACTGAGCTGTCATTTGCTAGCAGGTTAGAAGCAAGCATGGTTCATACACTTTCAATCATAGAATTGAAAAACTTTTCCAGGACATATGATCTAAACGCTCCTACTTAAAATATAGAGAAACCATAGGTCTGTTCAACCTGTAACCTACAACAAACAGCTCCCTACAGGCTTGACCAAACTTAATACAACAGAATGTTGAAAAATGTCTGCTGCAGCTAATAAGAAACTTAGAATCATAGATAAATACTGAAATACCAAAAGTGTTGCTGAACATGCAACTAGTTTAATTTCTACAAAACTTTTATGTACATTATGCTATACTAAATTTGAGAAAAAATTAATTTTTACTTTGGCTTTTAGTTCAATCATTGAAGAAAATTATATAAAAAAAAAAAAAACCTGTTTTTTTCTTTTTATTTTAACAACCTCAAAAATATATAGGTATAAAATCCATAGTTAGAACATAAATGTGTCATTGCTCTCGAAATGCTATCATATTCCACAAAATCAATGTATAAACTAAATACTATTTATATTTAATTATTCTGAAATAATGCTGACATTGGAAATTTAAGGATAAGGGAGGTGAAATCTTTGAAGAAAGACAACACTGAATTTTTCGGTTGTAATAAGCACTTCCTTTCAATCTCTCCATTGAGAATGAAATTTATGAAAGTTACTCAAAGTCAATGCAACTGGTTAAAAAAAAAAAAAAATCAACCGGAGTTTTGCAATCAATAAAACATTCAGAAATAGAAACAGCTACTTACTTCCACCAGTGACTAAAAAGTACAGTATGTTACGAAAATTAAGAAATGGCACTCAAAAAGTTTCTCATTGCAGAAGGAAAGTATCAGCGACAATGAGATTTCCAAATCAGACACTTCAAAGAAGAAATATGATATAACTCTACACCTTGTAGCAGAAGAATTTTGCATAATGGAAAAGTTGAAAGTAGGCAAAAAGTATTCTTCATGGTAAAAGCTATGCTAAGGAAAAGACTTTTCAAATACCTGGTGGGAAAACTATGCACTATTTTACGCAGGAGGTATTTTCAAAAGGTTGTCCGAGGTGAGAGATATCGGTCCATGAAATAATTTTTTCAAGAGTTTTCAGAAGAGCTCAGATTTTGCTGTGAATACATCAAAGCAGAAATAAACACTTACACCTCCTGGTGGCCAAAAAGCATTCTTTAACAGAAATTAGGAATTATGTGCAAAACATTTTCCATCAGGAGCTGCATCCAATGCAGGAAGAATTTTTGAAATAGGACTTTTATAAGCAGAGATATTGGAGAAAACACAATTTACCTTTAGCCCCCCCCCCAGCAAAATCTATGCATTACTTGAAGAAGTGACTGTACCTATAATAGTCTTTGATATAAATGGCACTGAAAGGGAAAATAATTATTTCAACTGGATATTTAGAAGCAAAGATATCAAACAAAATGTATTTTGAATTCGTAGAATCTGCATTTACGCCTTCTAGCGGAGGAAATGTGCATCAGAAAAAAAAAAAAAAAAAAAAGGTGGAATGCAAAGATCATCATTCTCACATTTCAAGCTTCCGCAAAAGAAATTTTTCAGATCAGACTGATAGTTGCAGAGATGTGTTGTCCACTGATGGATGGACAAAGTGATAACATAGGCACAATCTTTGTTTTACAAATGATGTGCTAATAACACAACTTCAGTTACTGTTAACAGACAAGAAAACTAACAGCCTCCCGCATTTTGACAGAGGTGGGGAGGGGAATTCGTCAGACATAAGTTATATCAGTAGAAAAATTCTTAACTATGAAACATTGTGCAGGGACAAAAAGGCAGGATTGGATAGAATTCCAGGACATGTAACAGAATTTTAGGATATTTCCAGGGCAATATGGAATTCCAGGATGTGTTTGAACCATGTGCAAAGCACATATTGTGCTACACTAATCTCCTTCTGTTTTCACATGAGCATGGAAGGTTATTCATTTCATGAATTGACACAGACACATCTTTTGTATTGAAATCACTTGGTAAAAGTTGGGAGGTTAGGCATATCTACGTACCATCAAACATTACCACATCAGCACCTTCCACACAGGGAAACATTTGTCACTGTTTATAGTCACATGCTCACATGAGAGAGAGAGAGAGAGCCCACTACTGCAAACAGTAGGAGACAAAGCGCCATCCGGACACTTGCTTTAGAGGAGAGAATCCTGGTGCCCACACTAAAGAAATAGCTGCAATAGCAAATATCTCAATCATGACCTTGCCGAGAGTTCTGTATGAACAGAGCTTGTACCCATGCTACGTGTAGCATGTCCAGGGTTTCACATCTCCTGATTATCCATCACAAACATCTGGCTAATGGAGTATGCAGAAATGGGCGGGTGACCCATTCATTTCATCAGTGCTCTTTACAGGTGAGGCCAGATTCACCAGTGAGAGCATCATAAATTTTCACAACAATCACTTATGGACAGAGAAAAACATGCATGGTGGCATCTGAAATAGAGAATGTGCCATTGATACTTCTCAAAATGAATATGGTTTATGTATGTATAAATGTATATGGTTCACAATGTATATAGTCCATGAGCCCCAAGTCATTTTAGCTATATGATACAAGAACTCTTGGACAATAACTACCCTGCCCAGTGAATAGATCACTGAGGACATTCAGCTTGGCACTAGTGCTTTCCAGATTTTCCAATGGATTTCTACTTGTGGGGACATTTAAAAACTCTCATTTACTCCACTCCATTCACTGACATGGTTCCGAAGCAAGTTCCAAACAACTGTCAGACAATCCACAACACCTCCACTAAATTTTTATGTGTTTAACAGTCAATAAAAGCACATGCCCAGGCTGTGTTGAGCCTCATAGCAGAAATTGCAAGCACTTTTCTTCCTGTAAACATACCAATGCACTGTGTGTCTTCAAAATCATTTCAACAGACATTTTTATAGCTAACAATGGCAAGAAATTTACATTAAAAAAAAAAAGTTTGTAAAGGGTAAGCAAAATTGTTCCTCATTAATGTTTATATAGACTATATGTCTTATTTTGGGGTGTAGAACATGTCCTGGGAAATTGACCAAGGTCCTTTATTTTTATTACATAATATAAAGTGGACATACATATGTATATATGCAGCTGCATTGGCAAACAGAAGCTTCACATCCTTAGATGTGGAACCAATGGGATCAGGAAATGTGCCAGGGGGCAGATCCAATAAGCTTGACTGTAGTGTACCTGGTAGCAAATCTAGGAAACTAGTACCCCAAAATCTGAAAAAATGTAAATTGCAAAGTTGGGGAGCATCATGTGTTTGCTAAAATTGGTAATAAAATGTGTGGATCAATAGGTAAAATTAGGCTGTACATTGAGGAGGCAAATGTATGAGTGCATTTAGGTAAGAACCATGAAAGTAAATGTCATGACGAGCTGATGAAGAAACAGTACTACTATGGCAGTGTAACATGAACACAAGATCTGAAAATAATAGACTCAGAATGAGTTGTAGACATTTAATAGTACTCACCACACAATCAACTTACACAAATCATTAAGTGCTGCCATGTGTTGTTGACATAGAGACCCTCAGTTCTTACATTACTAGAAAGAAACATACCTATCAAAGATAAGAGTATTCCACATGTCCATCATTGGTTACAATGCGTTCCTGGATGTGACTTACATAGTAGGTATCAAGAATATCAGTTAACTTTCAGCACTGGTAACTATTCTGCAATAACCTGCTCTTGCAGCACACCTGCAGGGGTTGATGTGTCATATACCTTAGATTTCAGGTGACCTCAACAAGAAAAAATCTAGTGGGTTAGGTCTGATGACTCGGGCTGCCATAGCCCTAGATGTGTCAGTGGAATGTGGCGGTGAGAAAGTTGCTGACCGATGCTGTGCAATGTGTGCCATTGCTTTGAAACCACATATGAGACTACATGAAACATCATCCAAAAAGTCTGGTATGGTACCATGGAGTAGTTGTAGATATTATAGTCCAGTGAGAGTACCTTGGAAGAACACTGATCTGACAAATGTGTTATTCCAGATGCCACACCAGACATTAAACCATCAACATACCTGGACTTACTTGTAACCACTATTGATCATCCATGCTTTTGCGATAGTGATTGTGCCTGTTGTGATTGTGGTCATGTGTGAATGTGAATTCATCTGTCCACAAAATGTTCGCTAGAAACTATAATAGGTTCATTGACTTCTAACTGATTGAGGACATAATTACACCGGTCTGTATGGCACTGATGATCATCAGGATGCATGGCCTGCTGGGTACTCTGTCGTATGGGTAAAACCCATGATTTGCAGTATCTTCCATGCACATCTAGCCATCAGGCCACAGCGAGTTCTCATATACTATATTACGGTGGGCAAGTGCAAAGGACACAACATTCACAGCGCTCAACCTATTCAAGGATTGATGTGGTCTACCAGAGCATTGCCAAGTCATAGTGTTACTTGTTTGGCAGAGATGTTATGTTGTACGAGGCGGGTGTGATCGTGGAAGGTGTAGGACAAAGACCACCAGGAAAATGCTACGAGTATAGCAGAGCAGTTGCATGTGCATTTCACCAAAACACTCTCCATATATCAACACTATCTCAGACCACTGTTCAGAAGTGTACTCCATTGTACATACAGTTATCATTCAATGAAGTCATGTTACCTTATTTCACCTGCATAGGAAACCTTAAATAATATGCATTCACTGTGTGTCACCACTAAATTAGCATTCCACGCATGTACGGAAGTCACAGAACTTTGCTTACTTGCACACAGGGTAATAATACCTAGGATCAACATGCTGCAGTGCCTTGCTTTTTAATTTGGAGGAGCGATAGATAAAAAATTGAAAACTTTGATATTTGACAAAAATATTGCGAAAAAAAGCATCACTTTTTTTGCACATTTCTTAGTTTTTTAATTCCTTTCATAAATTTTTCATGTCATTATTTATTGTGTTAAAATGTGCACTCCACAGTCAGGTTATCCTTGCCACAAGCAAATAAGAGTTCTAGAGGAGTAAAAGTTTGCAGGATGCCCATAAATCTTCTAGAAACTGAGTTTAAGCACTCTTCAAAGCATAAAGCTTTGTTGTACTCTAAAAGATATACAAGAAAAGTGCAATAAAATATGCAGTTCACACATGCTAATGATTTTTTGTATAAATAAGAAATTTTTGTCTCGTCATTATATAAATATAAGAATTTAGTTGGTCGTGCAAACCTTTGAAATCGAATATACATATATTACATATAGCGTCAGGTGCCCACTTCACTGGCTATTTCTGAGGTGGTTTCGGCAAACAAAAAATCTATGAATATGTGCTTAGCCACTACGAAGAAAAAGAGAGAGAGAGAGAGAGAGAGAGAGAGAGAAGTAGAAAGAAAAAAACTCTGCTAAGATTAATTTTGTTAAAAAAAGAACATCAATTTCGATGGACGACGACTGAATAAATAAATTAAAAAACAGTCTGATTCAGTTAGGTAAAACAGTCTGATTCAGTTAGGTAAAACAGTCCGATTCAGTTAGGTTGAGGCTCTGCTACCGCCAGGCCTCAACAGCACCAGTCTTTTGCTCCAATCCCTAGACAGCATTCTGATGACACTGTACTCCCATATACTGTAAATACACTTCCATACCTTGCAATCCCCACTGTGCAGTCTAATTCACCCATTCATTGGCCCCCACCTTTTATGACCAAACTGTAGCAAACACATGGTGCTCCCAAACTTCACAATTGACATTTTGTGCTATTTGTCATAGTTTCGGAACTGGGGAACTAACTTCAAGATGAATGAAATGCTTACATTCCATGCTTTGTTTTCCTGAAGTATGGCTACATTATGATGAACAGTAAGATAAGAATATCATTTATAATGTAATTTAAAAGTACAAGTGATATACGTAACTATTATTTTTAACAGAATACAAAGGTTGCTATCTGACATAGTTTGCCAACTTTAAACAGACCAGTTGTAGTCTATGCCAGTACACTTTCAAAATACATAGTGTTAATGTTATGAAGTTATTGTAATTAAAATGGTAGTTACGAAGCCACTACAGCTTAAATGTCATGTACTTACTAGCATCTGGGTTATTTGCCAGATTTAAATATTAATATAAATCAGTGATTAGAAGTAACGCTGTTATTGTAATATACTTTTACAGTAGTGCCGTGTGTAGCATAATGGCATAACTAGGACAAAGTGCCCCCCCCCCCATTAGAAGTAACGCTGTTATTGTAATATACTTTTACAGTAGTGTCGTGTGTAGCATAATGGCATAACTAGGACAAAGTGCCCCCACCCACCACTACCACACATATAATATTTACATTAGTATCCCTAAGCACAGTAATTTTCTCTGGATTTTGAACACAAGGGAGGATGTGTTTTTCGTGTGCGTATGTGGGAGGGGGAGTTATGAAGATTGTCCGGAAAAATAAGGGGCTACCTATAGAGCCCTGTAGTTTTATCTCTTTATGTAATTTTTGGAACAGAAGTACATAATTCAAGGTTATCAATCAGCCAATCAGGATTAACACTAACATGGAGTGTGGACCCATGCATGAACATACATTTTATTGCAATAAAAGGATTCGGCGGTAAAATATAGTTACACGCTTAAGGTTAATAAAACTATAAGACTTTAGTGATCATTACTGGATATGGTTGCATACAAATAGATAACTCAGTGTCCTACACCGTAAAAATGCAATACGAACTTACATAGCTACAGGCATTTATTTGCACGTTTTCTTTAGCTGATACTCAGTGGCGTATCTTGGGTCCAACACCTGTGCTATCCCCCCCTGGCATTCCCAGTACTGTTTTCTTTTTTAAATTGCGGTTTATTTTTCAGTTGTAAGGTAAAAGAAGTAACCCTTTTTTCTAAATTTTAGGTATGTGCTACTGCTAACACGATACAAACTCATTATTTTTTTTATTTTTGATTGAAGGTTTAACGACCACTGTGAGCAACTCAATGGGCTATAAGCAGTCGCCCGTCCCTAATTTAGGGTCACTGGTTCCAGGGAAGGGAGAGAGCCAGTGCAGTAAGACAAACACAACATCCATGCCTCATCGGGATTCGAACCCGGACCCCGTTCGGACGAATGATCAGAGGCCATCGCTTAGACCACTACACCACCGGGGCGGCTACAAACTGATTATAATGATTAGGATTTGAACACTTATTTGTACATGAACTCCATTCTTCTGAATACTTTATTTGTACATGAACTCCATTCTTCTGAATACTTTATTTGTACACTAATTTAGGGTCACTGGTTCCAGGGAAGGGAGAGAGCGAGTGCCATAAGACAAACACAACATCCATGCCTCACCGGGATTCGAACCCGGACCCCGTTCAAACGAATGATCAGAGGCCATCGCTTAGAACACCGCGCCACCGAACTCCATTCTTCTTTCCTTTTGTGTGGACTTCAGTGTTACGTTTTCATAAAAAGTTTGTTCAGAGTACTTTTTCATATTTAAAAAAGAATGTTTTTTTTTATTGACATAACAGCCAAGTTGTTGAAATGTACATGGCTCCAAGATACATCTTGATTCTGTTTAATGCAGAAAAACTTCTTTCGGCAGTTGCAGTTGTTGATGGAAACTTTAATATTAGGTCTGCTGATTTGTACATAATGCTAAACACAATGTCCAACAATTTATTCATCTTTATGTAACAAGAAATGTCTCTTACTGATTTCTTTTTGTATTCATCAAGGGAATCAAAACACCTTTAGTTGATTTTTTAGTCAAGCTGTATTTTGAAGCATAGAGTTCTTTAAGTTCTGATAGTAGAACTTAAAGGAAAGCTTTCAAAAAATTTATCAAAGCAGTTCGAATCCAACACAGCCACGAATTTAAGATACAACGACACTGATTTTAATTTATTGACACTTCACACAAACTGAAATAACTCTCGCAAAACACATAGTATTATCGGCGGGAGCAGGTGAGTGACTGTGTAGTCCAAGTCTTCTCTTTTCTGAGCGAACCGTTGCCAAAGCATTCCCCTTCACCTGCTCATTCATGTTGTCATGGAAATGCTAACTGGCGATCGTATTGAAGGTCTTCGGATCAGAACAGCGAAGACTGACTGGTAGAGCTGTTTGCGTTACCATGACACCATCCTGGGAGACCCGTTGTTCTTTGCTCGCCAGATAGATTCTTTTAGTCAAAAGAAGCGAATCTGCATGTTTTTTTTCGCAGCGAAAGCATCGACATATCTTAATACTGTTGCTAATTGCCTTTTATTTGTGTATATTTCATTTACTTTGATTTGTGCATTCTATAGGCTTCGCAGCTAGCCTCGAAAATACGCCACTGTAGATGCTTCATTCTTGGACACCTTTGTGACATTTTGCAAATGGATGTCATTTGCTAGCCTATTCAAGTTTTCCTATGCAGTGAATGAGACATACTTACATAAGTATTAAAAGGAATAGCAAAGTGTAATTGTTTTGTCCAAAACTAAAATCACTTGAAGAAATCACCCATCACAAATCTGTGGCTGCCACAAATAAATGTTGGCACCTGTCATGTACGTAATTCTAGGTGACTGACTGTTCTCACACATCCTCCACAGGTGATCTCCATGTGTGCTAGTACTTTTCCTCCTCAGCACAGAGAAAAGGTGATGGAGAGCAATCATATTATTTACAACTCATTGCAGAGCAATCGTTTTACAAGCCATGCAGAGCAATCGTATTATTTACAATCCTTTGCAGAGCAATCGTATTATTTACAATCCTTTGCAGAGCAATCATATTATTTACAATCCTTTGCAGAGCAATCGTATCACAAAATATTGCAGAATTTTTTTTTTATTTTTTTATTTTTTTGATTGGAGGTTTAACGACCACCGTGAGCAACTCAATGGGCTATAAGGAGTCGCCCGTCCCTAACTTAGGGTCACTGGTTCCAGGGAAGGGAAAGAGCCAGTGCCGTAAGACAAACACAACATCCATGCCTCACCGGGATTCGAACCCGGACCCCTTACGGACGAATGATCAGAGGCCAACGGCATAGACCACTGCGCCACCGGGGGGGGGGCTATTGCAGAATGATCGTATTACAACCCCGAGCCAAATAGCTTCAATCTGTAGGAAATCTAGTGTTTTAAAAGTGAAACTTGACATTTATTAGCTAAGTTTATCTTAAAGGAAAATCTGATATCTTTTAGCTAAGTTTATCTTAAAGAAAAATCTGAATCTTTGGGTTGTTTTGTTTTTTCCATAAAATTATAACTAGCAGCTGCAGCATGCCACTTCATTACCTAGTAGTTATACCACTGCTGCAGCATTGCTACAAATAGAAATATATAAGGATTTCTCGATATATCGAGATGGAAAAACATGAAAAATATGCATATAAAGATCTCCAGAATTTGTACTTTTAACTTAACCTAAAGGTATCAAAAGTAGCTACTTTTCAAGAATGTGATTGTATCAGTAGTAAGCTACTTTTAAAAAGTAGTTTTTCAATTCATCATCATCATCATCATTGTCAACCATTATCAATCCACTGCTGGACGAAGGTCTCCCCAAGTTTCCTCCACAACGGCCTGTCTTGTGCCAGTCTCCTCCATGTCACCCCTGCATACTTTCGAATTTCATCCACCCATCTCCCATGTGGTCTTCTTCTGGGTCTTTTCCTGTCCCTTGGAATCCAATCTAAAATTTCGGCTGTCCATCGATGATCTGTCCTTCTGGCAGTATGTCCAACCCATTGCCATTTCAGGGATTTAACTCTGATCATGATGTCTTCCCCTCTTGTCATTTTTCGGATCCACGAGTTCCTCTGCTTATCTCTCCTGGTTACACCAAGTATGCACCTCTCCATGCTTCTTTGAGTAGTCTGTAGCCTTTGTATGTCTCTTTTAGTTAAGGTCCACGTCTCTGCACCATACGTAAGCACTGGAAGGATGCATTGATCAAACACTTTTCTTTTAAGACATAATGGCATATTGCTCTTGAAAATTATGCTGTTTCTTCCAAAAGCTCTCCAGGCAAGTTTTGTACGCCGATTAATTTCTTCATCAATGTGACCCTCACTTGATATCTGCTGTCCAAGATAAACGTATGTGTCGGTTATCTCCAGCTTTTCTCCATCAATCGATAAATCTTCATTTCTTGTAAAAGCATTGAACATCACTTTTGTCTTCTGAAAGTTCATTTTTAATCCCACTTCTTTACTCTTGTCAGCAAGTTCCTGGATCATAATCTGCAGCTCTGATGGGCTAGTTGCAAAAATGACTACGTCATCAGCAAAACGAAGGTGGGTTAGATAATCTCCATTAATCTTTATCCCCTTGTTTTCCCAGCTCAGTGACTGAAAAACACCCTCCAATGTGACATTAAAGAGCTTCGGAGATATGGTGTCACCTTGTCTCACTCCCTTTCCAATTTTTATGTGTGTTGTATTTTCAAACAGCCTAATCTTTGCACTTGCATTTTCATAGATGTTATTAATAATATTAATGTATGCATCTTCAATACCGCAGGTTTTCAGAGCCATTGTAACTGCTGATGGTTTCACCGAATCAAAGGCTTTTTCATAATCGATAAAAGCCATGCACAATGGAAGTTCATATTTCCTCGCTCTTTCAATTAGTTCTCTCAGCACATGGATATGATCTATTGTGCTGTAGCCACTCCTGAATCCAGCTTGTTCTCTCGGTTGAGCCATGTCCAGTGTTACCTTCAAGCGGTGTGAAAGAACTTTAGAGAAGATTTTATAAACTACTGATAGGAGGCTGATAGGTCTGTAGTTTCCGAGATCCTCAATGTCACCTTTCTTATGTAGCAGGATCATTGTAGCGGTGTTCCAATCCTCAGGAATCTTTCCTTCATTAAGGCATCGAGTGAAAATTTGGGAGAGTACTGTTTCGATTTCTCCACTTGCTTCTTGTATGATGTCTACAGTAATTCCATCTTCTCCTGGAGCTTTTCCCCGCTTCATGTTCTTGATTGCATGTGCAACTTCTGCTGGAAGGACTGGAGGAACTCTGGTACTGGTATCTTTCATGATGTCTGGAGTGCATGTATCATCCCTTTCATATAATTTGGAGTAGAAATCTTTCACTCTTGTCAAAATTTTGCCTCTATTTCTTGTTACAGAACCATCTTCTTTTCTCAGTGCCATAATCTGTTTTCTTCCCTTACTGAGATGTCCCTTTGCTATCTTTAGGCTTTGGTTGTTTTCAATTGCTTTCCTCACTAGTTCACAGTTGAATTTTCTTACGTCTTCAGTGATACTTTTTCGTACTGTCTTGCATAGCTCTATATATTCCACTTTGGAAGTCACATCTTCTTTAGTTGTCCTCATCTCTCTTCTTTTTTGCATCAACATTTTCGTTTTTCCTGATAATTTATTTACATGCAACTTGTTCTTAGACCCAGCTAATTTTGTTGCTGTTTCCATAAGAGCTTTGGTTACTTTTCTGTTAACTTCAGAGATGTCCACTTCTTCCGATGTTAGGCCTTCTAAAGCAGAGAACCTGTTCTTCAGTTCCAACTTGAAGGTATTATGGTGTTTTTTAAGGTTGGTTATGTCAATAGATTTTGTTTGTCTTATGAGCTTGCCACGTTCAAGTTTAGTGTTGAGTTGCATCTTACATCTCACCAATCTATGGTCACTACCTGTGTTGAACTTGTTTAGCACACTGCAGTCTTCTATGACGAATTTTTTGTTACACATAATAAAATCAATTTCACTTGTCCATCCATTGGGATGCCTCCATGTCCATTTCCTTTGTGGCTTTTTCTTGAAGAAGGAGTTCAAGATGAAAAACCCTTCTGCCTCTGCAAACTCAACGAGAGTATTTCCACGCTGGTTTCTGTTGCCGTGACCGAATTTACCTACTGAAGTTTCATTCTGTTGCCGTGACCGAATTACAGTGCCTAGAAGAATTAGTGTGACGTGCTCCATAAGAGGTCCCTCACGGTTTTGTGACCAATCGTCATGAAATGACAGAGGGCGCTGGCATCGGAAGTTACGTTAGGATGCTTCATCGGCTTCATGCTATTCAATGGTGGGAAGTTTGTTTGCCAAGGATTTGCTGCCTTACGAAACTTCAAATTTTCACAAAACAAAGGTTAGTGGAGGGAATTCTTTTTGACAGTATTTTTGCCAATTCGTTGTAGCTCGATCATAACAGTAATGCACTAGGTAATTCAACAGTTGATCACTGAAACGCAATAGGCTTATTCCGGTGTTAGTTTTATTCAACTGTGAACTGTGGATTGTTTATAACGAAATTTATTTCCGAAATTAGTAACTTTTTATTCGTGAAGATGTAGAAGTTGATCAAGTATTGGCTGTCACGCGTTAAACCTACTGTGTGGTTAAACTTAAGTGCAGTACTGAAATCGACTGCAACAGTTATAAGATCATAAGGAAATAATGTCAGCTGTGAAAGGACTGGTAAATTCTGCATTAGCAAATAATAAAAAACATAGAAAACGGAAAAGGCAAAGCAGCTGTTTTGTGCCAGGATGTAATACTGGCTATAAATCCTGCAAAAATAAAATATCACTCTTTGCTGTCCCCGAAATACCTGATATGTTGAGCAAATGGGATAAGGCAATCCCAGAGCTGATAAGAAACTTGATGAAAGTTGTGTTGTATGTGCCTTGCACTTTGAATCTAAATTCATGGAGATGCATTATCGTTCCACTATTCAAGGTAAGGAAGTTCTAACATGCCGAGACAAACCATTACTCAAGCGTGACGCCATACCTACTATTTTCCCAAATTTACCGAAATATTTAAGTAAACCTTTACCAAACAAACGTTCTACAAGGATTACATCTTCTGTACCAGAAAAAAGAGAAAATTGGAGGACAATCCTCGTTTAATAGATACCAACACAAAAATGAATGAAGACCTTATTTCATTTGAAGAAATATGCAACGTTACTTTGCCAACAAAATTTTGGGTAACTGTTACATATGAAGAATCTCCAAATGTTGTGTGCTTTATGAAATGGAAAACATACTCGAAAGAACATACCAGTCCTGATACAAAAATTGTTGTTGAAAAATGTTCAGAATCTGAAATTTCATGTGTTGTGTACCATAAAGGTATAGAAATTGTTAAAGAGAAAGTAAATTCATGTAAAAGTTTGGAAACCATACTGGAAAAGGCCAATTCCTATCACAGCTGTCGTGGTGTTGGAACTCTTGAAGAATTTCCAGAAATACATAAGCACAAAACAGGTGAGCAACTCCTTACTCGAAATCGGAAGTTTTGGCAAAACAGGAAATGTGTTGGTCATGTTAGTGAAAATGGAGCAATATGTTCAGCATGTCAGTACCAGCGCAAGCTTTTAATAAATCACAGATCTGTGTTAAAAAGACGAAGAAATGGTAGACCTGTTCTGACATGTGGAATAAAGTTAAAAATGGCACATCAAACTTCAAAGCGATTAAAACAACATACAGTCTTTTTGAGAAATAAAATTAAAAACTTAAAAGTTAGAAACAAAAAATATACATCTAATAACTTGACTAACAAGTTGAAATTTTTATCTCATAAGCAACAATTAGCCATAGGTGAATGCATTAAAGCTTCAGAGCGGAAGAGTGTAAAAGGTATGAGGTATGACAGCAGTTGGTGTTAGAATGCATTATAATGAGAATGAAAAGTCCCCGGCTCTATGAGCACATGAGGTTAAACAAATTACTTATTTTGCCTAGTCGAACCTGTTTGAAAAAATATGTAAAATCATATCAAGCTGGTTATGGATTTAATAAGAAAATGTTTGAAACTTTGAAAGGTAGAACTGCTGAATTAAATTCTTTCGAAAGGCATGGTTGCATAGTTTTTGACGAGATGAAACTTTCTGAGCACCTGCAACTAAATTGTGATACTTCAGTTGTAATTGTGATTATACATATGGATTCCAAATACTGCATGATTAGTTTTATATCCCACCTACTTTTATATCTGTGCTGATATACACAGTCATAGGTATTCTGCATATAATACTAAACTTGCAACATGTTTCTAATTTCTGAAAGAAACCGAACAAAATTATTGTGTTAACATGTACTGCATATCGGATACTCCTGAAGAAATGAAGCCTGTGCTGATACACATAACTAGGCATTCTTCGAACCAAGTTTGAAACAAACTGTTCAAGTGTAATTTTTTTAGTTATTCATAACAAACTAATAGATTTAGATCTTGCATAATCTTACAGCTTTGTTTATTTAACTGCAACAGATTATGGTAAGCTTAACTATCCTAAAGATTCAGTAGTGTTAACTACCATTGCCTGCTATTGTATTTTCTTGTGGTTGTTAAAGGAAGAACATGAGCACAAATTTATTTCTCTCACATCAAAAGGAGATTATCAGTTAACTCTGCATCAGAAACAAGACTGTGTGAAAGTGCAATCAAAAGCAGGACCACAATTCATTATTACTTATTGCAGGGCTGGGAGTGAAATATGTGATCGAAAAGCAGAACATCTATTCAATGTTACATATTGAAAGGGGGAAATGTGCAGGTTGAATGGAAACAATCTTAGCTATGTACATTTTTTCTGGTCGTGTAGAAAATAGATCTGTGAAGGCAGTACAAGAAGATATAAGCATGAAACAAATTCATAATAATATTTTTTATCACAAATGTTTAAAACCAGCATTCTGTGTCCCACTATTACATGGAAGTTGGCCATGTATTCTAATAAAACATCACTGCCTTGAACTTTAGCATTGAGTCACCCTGAAATTTCTGTGCTTAATCTTTTCAGTAACAATTCATTAAGAATTTTTTTCTCCTGACATGTATGCACATAGGCGTAGTGTGACCAATTTTTTTTCGGGGGGGGGGCACGGATAAGTGTAAACTGGTGTTTTCTTGGGTTGGGAGAGCATTTTTGAAAATAATTTTCCTGAAAAGGCACCTGTTCAGTTGCCATTGGTGCCAAACCTGTAAGGTGTGCCAGGATTTGTTGATTCACCTTAATGAATACAAAAAAAGCAACTCCTTTCGAAGCACCTCATGCATGGCCATTTTAGGGGTTGGGCCAACGGGGCTGGTGCCCAGGACCCCTAACGTCCCAAGAGTCTTATGGGTTTACAAAAAGTTAAAATCTTTTACCACTCACCAGCAGGTTTTTTTATTTAAAGAAAAGAAGAAACACCAATCCAGAAAGTTGGAAGTTTTTTTGCCTTTATTTTTTTAAACCTTGCTCATAGCTTCGATTTCCCGAGGAGGCAGGAAGAAAGTTCGGGTGGATCTTTTGTGACAAAATAAAAAACAAAACCGGCATCCCTCCCGATCTTAAATGCAGGTGAGGCCTGAGGGCCACGCACAAATTGCATTTTTTTTCGGAATCATTTTTTAACTTTTAAACCGTCATTTGTGTTATATATATGAAAAAGCGCACGTATGTTTATCACTAGGGTTTGTCCACCTGGGCTACTTTTATATTTTTTTTTACATCGTCGCTGTTTACACAAATAACTGATCGGGGCTGCATATCCGCCTTTTCGTCCGGTGCGTCATGTCTGAAAAGGGCGCTGGTTGGTATCTTTCTTCGGTTTCAATTTAATTTTCGTTTAATAATTTGTAAGATAGGGAAGAAATATTATATCTTCCAGCACCCATTTTCTTGTAATTTGCTGAACAACAAAATGTGAATGCAATTTGGTACACTTCATGAAGTTCTACAATTTTTGTCATGTACCATTTTTCCAGTGATCGAAGTGGCACAGAGCTACTGCCGATATGGTCGACACCAAGATTTTAAATCGAAAGCCATTCTGCTTCAGTATGTTAAGTGCTCTGCTGCTACACTAAAACTGTAGTGTAACAGCAGAGCACTTAACGTCTTTTCAGTCCCAGCTGCTAATCATTTTTCAATTTTAGCCATTAAAAATATCATTTGCTGATTTTTGCGTTAAAATTTGTGCTTTCAACCTAATTTCTTTACGTAGTTTATGACGGGTTTATAATTTATTACATACCAGGATGGGTAAACAATGTTTTTTTAACTGCCGGTATGCCCACTTCCATTTTTGTTAACTACCAGTATGCCATACCTGCCCACTTCGAACACGGCATTTTTCGTTCAAGTGGTATTTAAAAAGTTACTGGATATTGAATATTGCTTCTCATAGGGGTAACATAGTAATGGTGGTGTATATAATAATTCTGATACATTGTATATATATATCCATATGTTGTATATGTTCTGTATATACATAATCGGGGGCCTCGAAAAATATGACGGCCCAGGACCCCCAAAAGCGTTAAGACGGCACTGACCTCATGCTGTCATCTGATGATGAAACCCATCGTAAAGATGACTGCATGCTATTGCGCATGAATTTCTGCTGGAAAGCAGTCATAACAATGATGGCTATTACGTAGTGTTCCCTTCGCTGTATATCACACTTTATGGCATTTAAAAGGAGAACGACTAATTAGTTTTTCCAATTTTTAAGTGGGGAGAGGGGGGCACATGCCCTACTGTGCCTTCCCCATGCTACGCCTGTGTGTATGCTACATTAATAATTTCCTTTTTTTTAAAGGGTAAAAATAGTTTACAAGGACTGCATAGAATTATCCCATTTAGACGGACTCCATGAACACCCACTTCTTAATTTTTACCTTATTAAACTTTTTACTTAAGGTGCAAAACAATTTTCCTCTCTTCACTGCAAACCCATTTGAATAGCAAATTTAATCACATAATTATTATAAGGTGAAGAAAAGTAAAGAAAAATGTTATAATTATTTTTCTTTAAAAGAATGTCATCATATACATTCAGGTTTTGTATATTTACTTCTGTTCAGTATGATTCATTTTGTTTATCGTGTCACAGGCAAAGGTTTTTTAGGAATGATTTTTAAAAATGGATTACAGTTGGTATATTATTAGAAATTAGACCAATTTTAAAAATAGTAATCGCATTTGTTGTATTCTATTTTTAACTCATTAAAAGGCTTCTTTTCAAAGCCACACTCTGCAACTAAATGGAAAGCATTAAGTTTCAATATTTATTTTGATCCCATGTTCTTACCAAGAAATTTAGTCACTCATTGCTCAAAAATGAAGTACATTATTAAATAATTTTAAGTTTTTAGGTTACTGAATTTCATGACCTATTTGGATTATTGGAATGCAAATTATAAAGCCCATGTCTCATTGAGAAAATATTTCCCCCTTTTTTTTCCGGTAAGGTTTTGAGGGGCAAAATATTTTCTTTTTTTCAATTTTTACTTTATACTGTAAGTTGATGTTTCAGTGATTGTAAACTGCATATTGGTCTCCAGTGTTTTTGCATAATGTAACCCATGTATGACTCTAAAACTTCCGAAATATCTAACATTAATGTTGACGTTAGCACAATGCAAAGCTTAACTTAAACTACGATAACCTTATTAATGAATCTTGAGCACCCCGTTCGTTCTTTTTTTTTTTGGGAGGGGGGGGGGGGTGAGGGAGTGGTGAAAGAGGTGTGTCGATTATTTCGTAAATACTTAAGTTATCTGCTTATAAAATATCGTTTAAGGAGTACACATAATGCTGACGAGCTGGGTGTGTGTCATAGAAAGATGTGCATTTTCGTCGTCCTTCCTCCCGAAAAGCGACGTGACATCCGATCGCAGCGCCATCTACCGCTTTCATGATTGCGGGCAGCAAGTTTTTCTGCGAGCACGACACACTAATTCTTCTAGGCACTGTAACCGAATTTACCTACTGAAGTTTGATTCTGTTGCCGTTGCCCTATTTTTGCATTGAAATCTCCCATAATTATTTTCAAGTGCTACTTACCTTTATTATTTAGATGACAAATTTCCTCATAAAATTCTTCAATTTCTTCTTCAGGATGACTTGTGGTGGGTGCATAAGTTTGAATAATCTGAGCCTGGTATCTTTTCGAGAGTTGGATAACAAGCCGTGCAGCTCTGTCAGAGGAACTTTCAACTTCTACAACTTTATCCTTCAGTTTCTTGTTTATTATAAATCCAACACCACAAGTTCTGCCAGTATCTGTCCCACGATAGTAGAAGAGATGTCCACTTTTCAGTTCGATGAGATCTTCTCCTTTTCTCCTTACCTCACTTAGCCCCACGATGTCCCACTTGATCCTTTGTAGTTCCTCTTCCAATTCAAGAAGCCTTGAATCAGAAGATAGGGAGCATCCATTGTACGTTGCCAAGGTCAGCATCAGATGGCAGCCTAGTCCGGTCCTCCGGGGATTCTTAGCACCCTCTGCCTTCATGTCGCACTGGCCGCTGCCTTGGCCAGGTACATTGCAGCTGCCGGAGACTGAGGGCCAAGATTTAAGTTGTGGAGTCATTTTGGAGGGGTTTGGCCATAACTCACCACGCTGGCCAAGCGGGTTGGTGAGTGTGGGATAGAATTTCCTCTAATCCCGATGGTATAGTTATACCACTATTGGCGGTCGTCAGAGCCCCTTTAGTAGGAACAGGATGCACCACGAGAAGGCGGGGTTGACATTTGTCAAGGAGAGGCTGTGATGTTACGCATCAACTAGTTTCAATTACTAGTATAAATATACAATATGCAAGACATGAATACGAAGTCTTCCTCCACACATATGAGATTGGACTGATGGGGCCGGGAGTTAAGTGACTAATTTCTCCGCACAGCTTACCTCCGCAAATTTGTACACATTTATTCAGTAAAAAACTCATTTATGTTTCGAAACTGCCCCAAAAGACGCGTGCGGTATGGCGAAAATACATGCTGTCTCCTATATTAATTTGAAAATTCTTCATTGGCACCTACTCAAACATACTTACCACTTCGCCTATGTAAACATTTATCACAATTCACAACAGAGCAAATCTCATAAAAAAACCTACAGAGCAGAACACGACGCCATCTAATGACAATAATTCAAAGTGCAACAGAATATCCCGTGCAGCTGAGCATGAACACATCAATCATCAAATCCCTACCAAAAGAAGACCACTCCCTTCCAATCGTTCAGACCAATCACAGAAGGAGCGTGAACCTAGTCTGTGGGCTATATTGTGAATATAGCTTCAGCCGGCTGGATTGCACTTAGTGTGTAAAGTGCAATAATTAGCGGTCGTGTTTATAAGAATTTGAAGCCAAAATGCCGAGATTTTTTGGCATTATGAATTGCGGTAATAGAGGAAATCGAGACTGTAAGTCTTTTTTCAGGCTACTAGCTGCAGTGTCTAAAGGCAGAACCGAAAAAATTCGCTTATATGCCAAACGAAGGGAGATCGACAGCCCCGGTGGCGCAGTGGTCTAAGGCGCTGGCCTCTGATAATTCGTCCGTAAGGGGTCCGGGTTCGAATCCCGGTCAGGCATGGATGTTGTGTTTGTCTTACGGCACTGGCTCTCTCCCTTCCCTGGAACCAGTTACCCTAAATTAGGGACGGGCGACTGCTTATAGCCCATTGAGTTGCTCACGGTGGTAGGTGTTGCGACTTCTGAGCTCCGTCAATTCGTGCGTATTTTGTGTGTTTCTAGAGAGTTGTGTATCCCAAGTTTCACAGCATTTCCCTTTGGACGGTTCCGCTATCGTTTGTGATTACTCCCAGATTGGTGAGTTGCTTTTTTCTTTTGCTATTACAACTTGTTTATCTCTCGGCCGAGCTGGTCGAAGCTACGATAGTCGGCGCCATTGCAAATGGCGTCTTCCGGCGGTGAGGCCCCGGATCAGGATCTCACTTCCGGTGTTTCTTTGCTGTTGATGACAATCTCTTCTTCTTCCATGAGTGCTGCTTCGCTGCCCTCCCCACGTGGCGGCGTTGCACTGCCCTCAACTCGTGACGTGCAACCCCCTTTCCTCAGGCTGTTCCGTTGCCTTCTCACTCATCTCAAGCTGCCACCACCTTCGTTGCTGACGATGACGCAATGGATGTCTCGTGCAACGGTGCCTTCCCCATGTCATCAAAACCTCTGACGTCATCGTTTACGTATGCCAATGCCATGGCCTCTTCCACTGTGCAACGGCCCCCGCAAGGCATGTACGCCGGCGCCGAAGCTCTCCAATCACAACTACAACGTGACGGAAATACCATTTCTTTAGAAATTCCCCAAGACTCGCCAGCAGGTACTGCTTTCACTACGATCTTAGACAGAGGTGTTGTCTTTGAATCCTTGCCAAACACCTTCTTCAAAGATTATTCCACCGCTTTAAAGCGGCAATTTCCAAAACATGCCATTTCTCACATGTTTCGGCGAGGCCGAACGATTGTGGTTTACTTTTCCAAGGCCGACTCTGCTCGTGCTGTGACGAATGCCGGTCTCACCATTGGTGATCAACATCTTCTTCCCAGCCAAGTTGCCGAGCGCCCATTGAATGTGTCCTTCTACCCGGTACCCCCGGAGGTGACCGATACAGTTTTATTTGTGGTTCTTGCGTCATTCGGCCGCGTGGTTGGAACGATTCAGACATATTCTGCTGCCCCTAAAGACCCCGACGACAACACCCTGCTCGGTGCGTGGGTAGAGTTGTTTTTCTTTCCCCGGAGGACATCCAGACCATCCCGACTCAATTCAAAGTCAAGTGCGGTAACCAGATCCGCTATATTGATGTGCTCACTGAACATCACTGCAGCAAATGCAAGAAGTTTGGGCACTTTTACAAGCAGTGTCGCAATGCTGATGCTGCCTCACAAGATTCACCGCAGGTGACTTCTCTTCAATCCTCTGACTCGCCCTTGCCTCCACGACTATCGTCTGAAGCACCTCTGAGACGAGAATGGGCTCCGTCATCGACTGGTGTGCAGCCATCTCTCTCCGCGACTGACTTTCCAGTGCTGCCGGAGTCCTCCACATTCCGCGCCCCTGATCTACCTGCTGACTCCGCGGACGACCGTGTCTTGTCAGCTACTGAAGTATCAATTGCAGATACTGACGGCGCTTCCACCAGTCCGGAACAGACCATGAGTGACTCCTCCGAGCCTGATCACAGCTCTCGCCAAGATAAGAGAACAGCGCCCAAATCTCCTCGCAACACCACCAAGCGAGGGAGAGCTGCTGGGAGCTCCACTCGCTCCTCGTCCCGGACCCGCCAGAAACCATCTTATCTTCAAGACTTTGATACCACTTCTGACCCTTCCTCTCCAATGGTTTCATATGAAGACTTTGATCAGAATCTTCGTGACACATCGTTCCCGTCTTTTTTTTTTTTTTTTTTTGATTGGAGGTTTAACGACCACCGTGAGCAACTCAATGGGCTATAAGCAGTCGCCCGTCCCTAATTTAGGGTCACTGGTTCCAGGGAAGGGAGAGAGCCAGCGCCGTAAAACAAACACAACATCCATGCCTCACCGGGATTCGAACCCGGACCCCTTACGGACGAATGATCAGAGGCCATCGCTTAGACCACTGCGCCACCGGGGCGGCTTCCCGTCTTTGCCTCTTACGTATGAGGAGCTACATGCTCTCACCTGTTACACGCAAAAAGCGCACGGCTTCCTCCAGTATGCGAAGACCCATGAAGCTGGACTTCCTGCAATCCTGCAACAGCTTTCCGATCTGGATAAGCTTGTGGACAATTCTTCTTACTTATCTGGTCCTTCCGCTAAGACGGCCAAGTTCATTCGTAAACAGATCCACGGACTCAAGATTTCTATCACCAGGCTCACCACGTCGCCGGGTGACCTGGCACTTTCACGGTAGTTTCCTTCAACTGTCGGGGGTTTGGATCCCCCGAGGTGAATTCCGCCGTGCATGAGGACCTCTCGGCAATTTGTGCCGATGTCCTCCTGCTCCAGGAAACGTGGTGCTCGCCTACAACACCTTTCCATCAGTGGCGCCGATGGCAGTACACCTTCCATTATGCCCATCGTGTACTGCGTTCAGGCGGAATTGCTGTCGGAATACATCACCGTTTTCGCCCATCTATCACTTCTGTTGCTGTTACCAACTTATTTACCGATCAATTACAATGTTTTACATTTTGCATCAATTGTGTACCATATCATATCTTTAATGTGTATATTCCTACTGACGACTCTCAACTCCTTCCGCTTTTTCATTGCTTTCGGGCTGCGCTTGAGGCGGTCCCCCACCCCGGGGACTTTTGCATCCTCGGGGGTGACTTCAACTGCACTCTACACCGGTTGCTTGACCGCACGTCTACAGGAGGGGAGCACCGCTCCCTTCTTGTCGATCTGCTTTCTCAACTTATTACCGATTTCCATTTTGTTGATTCGTACCGGCATCTTCACCCGGACACCATTTCTTATACTTGGCGGAATTCTCCAGCACAAGGTTCGGCGGCAGCACGTCTCGATCGCATATATGTCATCCCACCGCTGCTTCCAGCGATCACTGCGGCGAGACATCATCCATCTACCTCTTCCGACCATTCTGCTGTGGCGCTTACCATCTGCGTTTCCTCTTTCCCGCCTTCCAGACAACGCTCCTGGACCTTCGATGATTCTTTACTCTTGGATGTGGCGTTTTGCGCCGACGTCCGCTGTTTTCTTGCTGATAGACAGCATCTCATCAGTACCGCTTCCAGTACCCTTCGTCTATGGTTAGACATCAAACACGATCTTCGTCTGCTCGTACGCCGTCTTTCGTTCGCTATTCGTAACGAACGTGCGAAGGATATTTGTAATCTCCGTTGCTCCTTGGCTGCAATCCCCTTACAAGATCCCGCTTACCTTGTTGTTCAGGATGCTTTACGAGCGAAACTCCATCCGCTCGCCGTGGAGGCTTCTCGCAGGCTGAAGATGCTTCATCTTTCTTCACCGGAGATTTCCTACGAGGAGCTCTCACGTACCGAAAGAACACACCGTACGTCGCAGACGCTACGCCACCTTCGCCTACCTGATGGTACTATCTCATCTGACCCTTCACGTCTCTGCACGGAAGTTCGACGCTTTTTCCAGGACAAATTTCGTGCGGTGGTGCCTACTGATGCTATCTCTTCCTCCTCTCTTTTTTCAGCTCTGCCTCAGGTCCCACCCCGACTCTGTGATCCTCTTCTTTCCGCCTTCTTTCCGCCTTCTCTCCTGCTGAATTTTGGGAGGCGTTTGCCTCCCTTAATTCACGCGCATCCCCGGGACCTGACGGCCTTCCCTTCTCCTTTTACCGCGCCTTCCTCCCGTCTTTGATGCCTTTTCTTCTCGCTTGCTTTTCTTGCCCCCAAACCTCTTTTGCACTGCCGCCGGAGTTTACTGTAGCGCATATCATCTTGCTGCCCAAAAAGGGAGACCTTTTGGACTTGCGAAACTGGCGCCCCATTTCCATTCTCAATCTAGACTATAAGCTTTTCACAAAACTTCTCTCTCGCCGCTTGAACTCTGTGCTTCCCTTTCTTATCTCCCCCGACCAGTCCTACACTGTGCCTGGTCGGTCCATTTCTAACAACATCTCCTTCCTCCAGAACATAGTTTTTCTCGCCCGCACCCTCCCAGAACCCCTCGCCCTGTTTAACCTTGACCAGAGTTCAGCATTCAACAACATCTCCCACGACTTTCTTTCTGCCACTCTTCACGGCTTTGGCCTTCCTTCCTATTTCGTTTCTCTCCTTCTCAACCTCTATCGGGGCGCTTTCTTCCACGTCCGGACGGCCTCCTTTTTAACGGCGCCCGTACCTTTTCTTCGAGGAATCCGGCAGGGCTGCCCCCTCTCAGGGCAACTCTTCGCCATTGTCTTTGAACCATCCTCCTGGCTGCTCGAAGATCACTCCTGTCTACTCTTCCTCCGTCAGTTGCCAGCACTAGGCACCATGAGTGCGTACTTACAGCATTTGCAGATGACGCAACCTTCTGTCTCCGCCAGGACGTCCAGTTCGACAATCTTCTCTCCACCTACCATCTTTACGCTACTGTTTCTGGCGCTTCGCTTAATGTCACCAAAAGTACTGGTTTGTGGTGTGGGTCGTGGATGGGCCGGACCGATACCCCCTGGGGTGCGGTCTGGTCCTCCTCGACTCAGAAGATCCTTGGAGCCCATATCGGTCACCCCTATACTCCGGGCCTTTTGACATGGACCAGTTTGCAGTCTAGGTTACGTCATCAAGCAGCGTTTTGGAGATTTGCGATTCCCATTACTTCTTACTGTCAGCGAGCTCACATTGTTCGACGATACTTACTTTCCCTCTGCACCTATTCCTGGACCTCCACCGTCTTCTTGTCAACCCGCCTGACGGAACTCAACAGCATCTTTACTTCAGTAATCTGGGCCTCCAAGCACTGGTCAGCCGCTCCGACGCTATATCTCCCTGTCAAGCATGGGGGCATTAATCTTTTAGATGTTCACTGTTACTATCGTGCATACCGCATCGCCTCCTTCCTTCGTCTCGTCACTTCGCCTTCTCCTTCTCTTACACTTTCTCTTGACGTTATTCTCTCTCTTCGCGATCCATCCTTCACTTTTCTTCTTTTCCTCAGGATGGACTACTTTACTATTCCCTCTTCAAACTTTCCTACTATTTTATCTGAGGCTCTAGCGCTTTTCCGTTCCCTCCCTCTCTCTCGCTCTCCTCCTACCACCACCCTGGATCTCCTTGCAGAACCACTCTTTTTCTCTACCCTGGTTCACCCCCCAGATAAACCTTTCTTTCTTTTTTCTCATGGTTCCGTGCCGGCATCCTAACCGTGCAGGCCCTCATTAATCCCGATTTTTCCTGGAAACCCCTCGACTTACTCTTTTCCACCCCAACTCCTTCCCTTGAGGACGACTATACCCTTCTCCGTTTCTCTCTTCAGCTTCTATATCCTTCTCTTGTTTCTGACAACGGCCTCCTCGTCGTCCCCGGCCCCAGCCTCCTTCTCCCTTTCTTTCTTCCTTTTCGTGACTCTGTCGCCCCTGTCCTTTCTTTTACTACCGCTGCCCTGTACCGTCTCCTTCGAGCTCCCTCTGAGTCCCCCCCCCATCCCATTTCCGGGGTTTCTCCTTCCTCCTCCCTGGCCGTTTGGTCTGCTTCTTCTTCCCCCTTTCTTCTCCGCTAGAACGTAACACCCACTGGCGGTTCCTTCATCGCCGGCTCCCTGTCCCCCATCTTCTCTATCGCATGTCTCTTATCTCTTCTCCTCTCTGTCCTTTCTGTGGCGTTGACGGAGACGTCGCTCATATGTACTGCCACTGTCCTATCTTGTTGCCACTTCTTCATACTGTTTTCCGGTTAGCTGACATAATTTGCTCCAAGGACTTGCCGTTTAACGCATATCCGTGGCTGTTGCTCACAAAACATCCGCCCACCCGCCTTCCGGATGCCTGCTGCTTTCTTTTCGTACTTACCAAGCAAGTGATTCACTCATTTCATCAATCTCTCAGGAATTCTCCTGAACTTCCATCCCTTCTGTCGGCCGGTGGGCGGCTGCGGGCTAGCTTTCGGGGCCGGCTTGTGGCGCGCCTCCGGTTGGAACTCACAGCTGCAACTTCAGCACACACAATCGACACCTTTCAGAACACCTGGGCCCAGCGCACCGGGTGGTTTTCTATTCATGGTTCTGCCATTTTACTGGTGACTTGATTGTGTCCTCTTTTGGATTGTCTTTGTTTTGGTGTTTGGCTGTTCTCTTCACCTTGCTAGTACCTTGCTTACTGAGTTATTTTACTTATTTCTGTTCTGCTCCAGCAGGCTGTGCTTCTGCATGTAACTATGTATAGTATGTTACTTGCTCTTCACTTTTCTTGTTTTTCTTAGCATTGTATATTAAGTGGTTTCTGAACTGTTTTGTGATCTTCTGATATGTCAATGTGCACCACTCATGTTATATGCACTGTGCTCCTATGTAGTGCTGAGTTCGAAACTTTATTTTCACTGTTTATTTATTGTGCATCCTGTATTTTTAATGTATTTTCAAGCTCTATATATTGTATCACAGGTCATTGACCTAAAGTCTTTTGCGTGTGTTCAGTGTCACATGTCTGTCCCCATTGTGGGTTTTTAGCATTTTGTATTTATCCTTTTCGGTGGCTATGCCCCTTATTCATGTATATATCATTTTCATGTATCATTCATATTTTTCTCTGTATTCTTTCCTCGTCCAGTTTGACGAGCTGTATTATGCCTTTTGTCAATAAAATGTTGAAATGCTCACGGTGGTAGTTAAACCTCCAATCAAAAAAAAAAAAAAAAAAGGCAGAGAACCTCTTAAACGTTAGTTTTATCTAGAAATCAGTGATTTCTGGTAAAGCACAGAATCCATCTTTTACGTGTTCTTTTTTTTTTTTTTTTTTTTGATTGGAGGTTTAACGACCACCGTGAGCAACTCAATGGGCTATAAGCGGTCGCCCGTCCCTAATTTAGGGTCACTGGTTCCAGGGAAGGGAGAGAGCCAGTGCCGTAAGACAAACACAACATCCATGCCTGACCGGGATTCGAACCCGGACCCCTTACGGACGAATGATCAGAGGCCGACGCCTTAGACCACTGCGCCACCGGGGCGGCCTTTTACGTGTTCAAACGCTATTGGAGTGCAGTGCTTGCACTTTTTTTTTCTTTTTTTTTTTTTTGATTGGAGGTTTAACGACCACCGTGAGCAACTCAACGGGCTATAAGCAGTCGCCCGTCCCTAATTTAGGGTCACTGGTTCCAGGGAAGGGAGAGAGCCAGTGCCGTAAGACAAACACAACATCCATGCCTGACCGGGGTGCTTGCACTTATTGGGCCAGGTGTTTCATTCGTTGATTCAAAGTTTTCAAGTTGAATTTAAAAGGTGTTGGCTGATTTTTTGCGTAGGATTTATTGCTACTGACTATTTTCTTATAGAACATCTTTTATAGTTTGTCTCTTAGTCAAAATATTTCTTAAATAAACGCTTCGGTCCCTAATCGGAACTTCTGTACACGTGTTTTTTTTTCTCCAGGGACTTCTTTTCAGAAGGTTCCTGGTTGATCTAGGGGGTGTTGAAAATTTTGATAGAGCTAAAAGTTAATTTGTTTTCTTTTTTTTTTTTTTTTTTTTGATTGGAGGTTTAACGACCACCGTGAGCAACTCAATGGGCTATAAGCAGTCGTCCGTCCCTAAATTAGGGTCACTGATTCCAGGGAAGGGAGAGAGCCAGTGCCGTAAGACAAACACAACATCCATGCCTCACGGTATTCGAACCCGGACCCCTTACAGACGAATGATCAGAGGCCATCGCTTAGACCATTGCGCCACCGGGCGGCTTAATTTTTTAGCAAACCTGACTTTTAGTCAGATTCAAATCTCTGGCTCTTCTCTATTTTTTAGATCTCGATCACACCGTTAACCTGGCTCACTTTTTTCGGGAGTTTTCGGCTTTTCACTTTTAAGGTTATTTGGCTGTCGGTGTTGAGGGTTTTCAGTTTACTACTTTGTTCTACATGATTTCCCCTCCCCCAAACAACCGTTGATTTTTTTTTTAGTAAACCTGGATTTTTACCTGGAGCTGAAGCACACTTTTGCAGAAAAATGCAAGTAATGGCTAAAATTATTGCCCAAATAAAATCCTTTTTGGTGTCTAGGTCTGTTTATAAGTCGATGTTATGTTGCTAAATTTATTTACGGATAAATAGATTATAGGGCACAAATCCCAGCAAAATTATTTTATTTTTTCACAACAATTTTACATTAAAAAAAAAAACGTTTTGCTCATTTTTCTAAGGCTTGGAAATCGCTTCTCAGAGCTTAGAAAGACACGTTTTGTTAAAGAGTTAAACTCTCAAAAAGGCCATAGGACCTTTCAAGGGTGAGTTTTATCCAAAATCAGCGATTCCTGGAAAGAAAGAAAACCTATCTTTTTTTACTCAGATCTCCGCACCTGCGAGGGAAGATAACCTTACTTATGAAGGCAGCGTACCTATTTTCTCAATAAATTGATGATTACTCACGAATTTGTTCTGCTCCAGCAGGCTGTGCTTCTGCATGTAACTATGTATAGTATGTTACTTGCTCTTCACTTTTCTTGTTTTTCTTAGCATTGTATATTAAGTGGTTTCTGAACTGTTTTGTGATCTTCTGATATGTCAATGTGCACCACTCATGTTATATGCACTGTGCTCCTATGTAGTGCTGAGTTCGAAACTTTATTTTCACTGTTTATTTATTGTGCATCCTGTATTTTTAATGTATTTTCAAGCTCTATATATTGTATCACAGGTCATTGACCTAAAGTCTTTTGCGTGTGTTCAGTATCACATGTCTGTCCCCATTGTGGGTTTTTAGCATTTTGTATTTATCCTTTTCGGTGGCTATGCCCCTTATTCATGTATATATCATTTTCATGTATCATTCATATTTTTCTCTGTATTCTTTCCTCGTCCAGTTTGACGAGCTGTATCATGCCTTTTGTCAATAAAATGTTGAAATGCTCACGGTGGTAGTTAAACCTCCAATCAAAAAAAAAAAAAAAAAAAAAAAAGGCAGAGAACCTCTTAAACGTTAGTTTTATCTAGAAATCAGTGATTTCTGGTAAAGCACAGAATCCATCTTTTACTTGTTCAAACGCTATTGGAGTGCAGTGCTTGCACTTATTGGGCCAGGTGTTTCATTCGTTGATTCAAAGTTTTCAAGTTGAATTTAAAAGGTGTTGGCTGATGTTTTGCGTAGGATTTATTGCTACTGACTATTTTCTTATAGAACATCTTTTATAGTTTGTCTCTTAGTCAAAATATTTCTTAAATAAACGCTTCGGTCCCTAATCGGAACTTCTGTACACGTGTTTTTTTTTTCTCCAGGGACTTCTTTTCAGAAGGTTCCTGGTTGATCTAGGGGGTGTTGAAAATTTTGATAGAGCTAAAAGTTAATTTGTTTTCTTTTTTTTTTTTTTTTTTTGATTGGAGGTTTAACGACCACCGTGAGCAACTCAATGGGCTATAAGCAGTCGTCCGTCCCTAAATTAGGGTTACTGATTCCAGGGAAGGGAGAGAGCCAGTGCCGTAAGACAAACACAACATCCATGCCTCACGGTATTCGAACCCGGACCCCTTACAGACGAATGATCAGAGGCCATCGCTTAGACCATTGCGCCACCGGGCGGCTTAATTTTTAGCAAACCTGACTTTTAGTCAGATTCAAATCTCTGGCTCTTCTCTATTTTTTAGATCTCGATCACACCGTTAACCTGGCTCACTTTTTTTCGGGAGTTTTCGGCTTTTCACTTTTAAGGTTATTTGGCTGTCGGTGTTGGGGGTTTTCAGTTTACTACTTTGTTCTACATGATTTCCCCTCCCCCAAACAACCGTTGATTTTTTTTTTTTTAGTAAACCTGGATTTTAACCTGGAGCTGAAGCACACTTTTGCAGAAAAATGCAAGTAATGGCTAAAATTATTGCCCAAATAAAATCCTTTTTGGTGTCTAGGTCTGTTTATAAGTCGATGTTATGTTGCTAAATTTATTTACGGATAAATAGATTATAGGGCACAAATCCCAGCAAAATTATTTTATTTTTTCACAACAATTTTACATTAAAAAAAAAAAACGTTTTGCTCATTTTTCTAAGGCTTGGAAATCGCTTCTCAGAGCTTAGAAAGACACGTTTTGTTAAAGAGTTAAACTCTCAAAAAGGCCATAGGACCTTTCAAGGGTGAGTTTTATCCAAAATCAGCGATTCCTGGAAAGAAAGAAAACCTATCTTTTTTTACTCAGATCTCCGCACCTGCGAGGGAAGATAACCTTACTTATGAAGGCAGCGTACCTATTTTCTCAATAAATTGATGATTACTCACGAATTTGTGATCGTTCTAAATTACCCTGTAAAAGAATACCGACGACGAGAAATTGTTATATGCTTCGAAACTTTACATGCCTCGAATTGTTCTGCAGTAAAGGTGCTTCGACCAAAGACGAAATAATCGAAAATATTTACTATTTGCCCTTTCGGAAAACGTTTCGCATCACCTTCGAAGATACTTGCATTTAGCACATAAGGATCTTTTCCTTCAATCTTTTTAAATTTTTCCAAATACCGCATTTTATACTCGGAAGTTTCAAAGTAAGAAGCCACCATTTCAACGAGGCTGGCTGTCCTTCAGTTACGTTACTAAGGTTCGTTGCCATGCTGAGAGTCACGTGTCTGCTACACCCTCATTCATATAAAAAATAAAGTTCATAAATTACTACCAAAATTACTGTAAAATTATAAGAAATTTTGCTATTGTTCATCATGTTCCTCTACAAAAGCAAATAATTTAACCAGACCATGTCTAAAAATAAAATTGAATTTTTGTTTGTATAGAAATCTACAGTTTTCAATTTAGAACCGCCAAATTTGGTATACTATCTCATGGTACTCTAACTTTGACCGTAGACGGTTTTTTGTAGGGTCGGGGGCCCCATACAAAATTTTCGTATAATCTAGTTTTCAATTTAGAACCACTGAATTTGGTATACTATTTCATGGTACTCTAACTTAGACCGTAGGCGGTTTTAGGAAGGTGTCGGAGCCCGGGGTAAAGGGGCTCCCCATACAGAATTTTCATAAAATCTAGTTTTCTTTTGATTGGAGGTTTAACGACCACCGTGAGCAACTCAATGGGCTATAAGCAGTCGCCCGTCCCTAATTTAGGGTCACTGGTTCCAGGGAAGGGAGAGAGCCAGTGCCGTAAGACAATTTTTTTATTTGATTGGAGGTTTAACGACCACCGTGAGCAACTCAATGGGCTATAAGCAGTCGCCCGTCCCTAATTTAGGGTCACTGGTTCCAGGGAAGGGAGAGAGCCAGTGCCGTAAGACAAACACAACATCCATGCCTCACCGGGATTCGAACCCGGACCCCTTACGGACGAATGATCAGAGGCCAGCGCCTTAGACAACTGCGCCACCGGGGCGGCGCCGTAAGACAAACACAACATCCATGCCTCACCGGGATTCGAACCCGGACCCCTTACGGACGAATGATCAGAGGCCAACGCCTTAGACCACTGCGCCACCGGGGCGGCAATCTAGTTTTCAATTTAGAACCACTAAACTTAGGATCTGCAGTTTTCATTTAAAACCACCTATTTCACGGTACTCTAAATTAGACCGTAGAAGGTTTTTGTAAGTGGTTGGGGCACAGGGTCAAAGGGGCCCCATACAAAATTTTCGTAAAATCTAGTTTCCCATTTATAACCATCAAATTTGGTATACTATCTCATGGTACTCTAACTTAGACCGAGGACGGTTTTGGGAAGGGGTCGGGGCCCGAGGTCAAGAAAGACCCATAAATTTTTTTCGTAAAATCTACAGTTTTCAATTTAGGTCCACCAAATTTGGTATACTATCTAATGGTACTCTAGACGGTTTTTGGAAGGGGTCGGTGAGTCCGGAGTCAAGGGCCATGTACAAAATTTCCGTAAAATATACAGTTTTCAATTTAGAACTATCAAATTTGGTATATGATGTCATGGCACTCTAATTTAGACCGTAGACTGTTTTCGGGTGGGGTCCGAGCCCGGCGTCAAGAGTCCCCCATACAACATTTTTGTAAAATCTACAGTTTTCAATTCAGAACCACCAAATTTATTATACTATTTCATGCTCGGACCCCTTCCAAAAACTGTCTACGGTCTAAGAGTACCATGAAATAGTGTAACAAATTTGGTGGTTCTAGATTGAAAACTAGATTTTACGAACATTTTGTTTGGCCCCTCTTGACCCCGGGTCCCGACCCCTTCCAAAAACCGTGTACGGTCTAAGTTAGAGTACCATGAGATAGCATACCGAATTTGGTGGTTCTAAATGGAAAAGCCGCCCCGGTGGCGCAGTGGTCTAAGGCAATGGCCTCTGATCATTCGTCCGAAAGGGGTCCGGGTTCGAATCCCGGTGAGGCATGGATGTTGTGTTTGTCTTACGGCACTGACTCTCTCTCTTCCCTAGAACCAGTGACCCTAAATTAGGGACGGGCGACTGCTTAGCCCATTGAGTTGCTGTTGCTCACGGTGGTCGTTAAACCTCCAATCAAAAAAAAAAAAAAAAGGAAAATTAAATTTTACGAAAATTTTGTATGGGGGCCCTTCGACCCCATCCGAAAACCGTCTACGGTCTAAGTTAGAGTACCCATGAGATATTACACTAAATTTGGTAGCTCTAAATTGAAAACTGTAGATTTTATGGAAATTATGGGTGGGGGACCCCTTGACCCTGAGCTCCGACCCCCTTTCTAAAACCATCTACGGTCTAAGTTGGAGTACCATAAGATAACATACAAAATTTTGTGGTCCTAAATTGAAAACTGTAGATTTTTCCAAAATTTTGTATGAGACCCCTTGACCACTTCCAAAAACAGTCTACGGTCTAAGTTAGTTTTCAATTTAGAACCATCAAATTTTTGGTATTTTGAGACAGTTTACCAAATTTACCATCACCTTTACCAAATTTACCATACAGTTTACCAAATTTGGTGGTTCTAAATTGAAACTGTAGATTTGTATAGCGGACATACGAGCCAACAAACATTTAACTTTATATACGTAGATTTTGGCAAAATAGAAAAAATTGTTGGAATCGCATCATCTGAAAAAAATTGGACGATTGCGTAGCATGAATACATCCTCACCATTTACTTTGTGAACGAAATTCCGAATAATAATATGATTGTCAATGAAATGTTTTTTACAAACTGCACTAAATTTATCGAGTGCCTTATCAGCTCTGAGTATTAGTTTTCTCCACTGTTTGAAAAGCGCTTCATTTTTGGGTTCCCCAAAAAGTGACAAACCATTAGTGTATTTAGTATTACAATCTGGCACAAAACAGTGATTACTTCTTTTTTTTGTCATGGTAACCACAACAAAAATTGTTTACATTTGGAATCGTAGTGGAAGGAAAGCCCACTTCTATTGATGATAACGCACTTACTGTAACACAATCTCGTGAGACGGAGAGGATGGAAACAACCGTTAGCGACACCTACACACGGGGTTAATTTACTGACCGTTTCCTCTGCTGAAGCATTACGGTGCTTTCCACACTGCCCCTTATAGCCACTATAACCGGGGAGCGTATTTCACAAGTGAATGTACGGAATTGCAATCAAAGCCATTTCCGCCACGCGATTGGTTCAGAGCTACTTTGGAGATTGCCAGTAAGCGGGACCTATGAAGAGAGCCGGCGCGACTAGGATGCGGGAGGTGCGACGCACCAGGGCGGCACTCCTGAGGGGGCGGCATTTTTTTGTAAAAAATAATGAAAGGAGAGAGAATGAAAAGTAGAAAGAAGGAAAAGAAAGATGATAAGAATAAAAAAAATGACATAAAATACTAAAAATAAAGATATATAAGTAAAAATAATAATTCAAATTTAATTTCGCAAACAATTAGATAATATTGTTTCAATTCGCCTGGTTCAACAAAAAATTAATAATAAAAAAAATAAAAACGATGACGACAAAGATCTGGCGTGCCAACTTTGAGGAGAGAAGCTTTAGTGGATCACGTGAGTGCAGTGCCTAAGCCTAGTGTTGGGCATAATCGATTGAATTTAAGAATCAAAAGTTTACAATCGAGAGATCTGACAAATCGAGATATTCATTCGAAATAATCATTCGAACGATTTCTAATTTTAGAATTTACCGGAAGATGGCGCGATACGCTCAGAGCTGCCGTCTGCGTTTGACAAATCGAGATATTCATTCGAAATAACTATTCGAATGATTTGCAATTGGTGCTATACGCTCAGAGTTTTCTTTCGCTGGACGGAATGACTCTAAGGACACCTGATTTTTTTCGAATAGCATAAATTAGCTTAAGAAGTTAGAAAGAACCCAAGTGATTCTTCCTGCGAGAGATAATTCGATCACGTGAAAAGCGAGTACTTCCGAACCTCTCGAGATGTTTTCGGGTAGACGAGCGATTTTGCTCGGAACCTATGTTCTCGAGAAAGACGGGCGATTTCGCCTTTCGAATGCACTCGATTGAACGAGACAACGTATGAGCAATCGAGATTTCTCTCGAGAGGTTTTTTCATTCGAATGAATTTGGCGTAATCGAATGTTTCGAGAGATTTTCATAATCGAATGAATCGATTATTTCTTCTCGATTATGCCCATCACTACCTAAGCCTTCTTCTCCAGCTATCTCGCTCTTGAAGTAGTGGGTGTTCGGGAACTCAGTCAGTAGTTGTTTATCCTCCTCCATCATATTTGTTCCTCCTGTGTAACATCAAGCACTTAGTGAATGTCAATGCGGTATGTACAGAAAGTATAATTTAACTTAGTGTTAGTAAACTTCATTGTGTGAAAATGCTGTCAGCAGGCAGGTATTTGTGTGCAAAAGTAGCGTGCTTGTGCTTAGCTCGATGGCCGTGAGCTTCAAACAAGTACACAGAAATATTGGAACTACGACGGTCGACCTAAAAATTTTGGTTTGTTAATAAGTAGCATCTCAAGATTTATGGTAAGAGGGATCTAGCTTACACGTAATCTGGTCATTAAAAGCAACAATTTAAAATGTGTTGGCAGGGCTTTTTTTAACTTTCTCATTTACTAGTATGAGTTGTATTCATCGTGCAATAATTTGATTTCGACGGAAATACACGTTCTGGGGACCGCCGAATACGACTTCACCATTTTGGCCGTGGTGTCTGATGTCTGTCTGTTTTGTGTCCACGTGGCTAACGCTAGTCTACAGCAAAAATTCTGAAAATGGTGGTTCCGCAAATGTACCACTGAAAGAGGTCGCTCTTAGAATTTGGCCGCTTGCGTGCATGCACACCTGCCAGAAGTCCAGAACCGGCTATGCATAGATGTAATTGCTCGTGGTGGTAACCAAGAAGTGAGTGTTTGCTATTAATCAATGCAAGAAGCTAGGAAAAGACATAGCACATGCACACATCGAGCAGAAAAACTCATCACGAGAATTAGAAACATTCAAGTAAAACATTTTTTTTTTTTTTTTTTTTTTTTTTTTTTTTGATTGGAGGTTTAACGACCACCGTGAGCAACTCAATGGGCTATAAGCAGTCGCCCGTCCCTAATTTAGGGTCACTGGTTCCAGGGAAGGGAAAGAGCCAGTGCCGTAAGACAAACACAACATCCATGCCTGACCGGGATTCGAACCCGGACCCCTGACGGACGAATGATCAGAGGCCAACGCCTTAGACCACTGCGCCACCGGGGCGGCAGTAAAACATTCGGAAGTGCATGTTGTGAACCAGCTGAAGGAGTTTGTTCAACATCAACAGAAGGCACTTAGTGTTCAATGCCAGGCGATGCAACAACAACCGAATTCTTTTCACAAAACAAAAGATTCCAAAGAACTAAAAGCAGAACTGCCGCAGAGTGAAGACGTCAGAAATTTATCTACAGCTGCCTTGGTCAATTCAGTCAAAAGAATGGAAACTTCACATACATCAGGAAAGTTGTATTCAGAGAAACAAACTTCAAATTTTAATGAACAACAGACAAATGATGTTCTGATAAATTTTCCACAATGTACAGAGATAGGCAGGGCATCTGGTACTCTACTGAACAGCTTACAGCATTTAGAAAGAGTGACAGATGCAGATATGACGGAAAGCAGTTCTGGTGGTGAAAGCTGTGATGAATTAGATGGATATGAAGAGAAAACTGTTGAGCAACCACCACCCATTCATAAACGTGCACTGTGGAAATGGGCTGTTGATCGTGCTGCTATATGTAGCAGATGGACTTGGTTACAAGCACGTGTGTCAGATTTGGAATATCGTATCAGACAACAGAATGAAGTTTACAGACATATACGTAATGCAAAGGGGGCTGTCACCCTTGAACTACCCAAAATAGCAGCAAATTCCCTCGGGCAGAACTCTGCATTTAATAAAGTAGCTGCAAAATGTCCACCCAAAAATGTCCATGGCTTCTTAGATCGGGAATTAGCAGCCACAAGCAATGGACAAAATGTTCCTCCAAATCCTGAAGAATGTCTAGACCTCCAGCTGAAACAACAGCAGTTGTCAAGTGCTGATGACAGTTCCTGCCAGTCAAGTAGGACGCTGCCTTTAAAATATCCTTTTCATAAAAGAAAACTTGCCCAAACTACTGGCCTTCATTCATTGAATGAGAGAGTTAATACGTTATCAACAGTTAGGTGTAGTTGTAACTGTCAGTCAGACACGATGACGTGTGCACTTTGTGATGGATGTTATAATAATATTCAAAGTGTGGATCCAGATACGATGCCCCTTCTTGAAAGGATAGCTCTTATAGATCCATCTTTTCATCCTGTGCTGTCGTTTGAGCAAGATGTACCTCTGTCTTTTCATTTTGAAACTCTTTTAAAAAAAAGTGAGCAGTACCACTTTGCTTCAAGAGCTGCATCCTCCGCACAAAAGAAGCCTCGCTTGGCAGTAAAATCCAAAGAGTTCAGCAATTCTGTGAGAAAGCATAGCAGAAAATTAACAAGAAATGCTGCACAAGCTCTCCTGTCTTCTGCAAAGTACAGAAAGGAACATGGACGGAAACCTGGTGCAAGGTATTATCATAAGAGAGGAAGCTTTGCAGTAGCAGGAAGATGGAGGCATACATCTCGAGATAGAACATTAGATGCTCACGAACGTCGTCAAAGATTTTCCGCAGGATCCAGTGAAAGTTCCAAGCCTAGTTCTCCAATCCCTCCTGCTACATTTGGTGATGGTGAAGGAAATGGGGATTTTTCTAGTTCACTTCAAGGACATCCTGGTACCTTACAAAAATTTATCCCCATCAAAGAGTGTCGTGGTGATATAGCTTTTGACCCACACAACATAATGATTCCATATAGTGCTGCTGCTTCTACAAGGGTTGAAAAACTGCAGTACAAAGAAATCATCACTCCAAAATGGAGGATTGTTAAAGATATCAACCTCAGTGGTGATGAAAATGGAACTTTAAGGAGTGACGAAGAGATGGAGGAAGATATTTCTGAAAAGGTTATCCTCAAGATACATCAAAGATGTGAAGAAGATGAAAAAAAGCAGTTTGCTGGTCATTTACAACTTTATAATGCCAGAGGTCGCTGTAGGGGATCTCGATTTGATTCCCGAGCTGATAGTAGTACCTCAACTGCTAGTTCAATACAAGAGGAAGACACTGTGGATCCAGATTGGACAGTTGTTAATAGAGATAGTACTGATCAAGCGCTAGTTCTTAAACATGCCAAGAGGTAAGCTGAGTCTGAACTTTGCCAAGTTTGAAAGTGTCCGCGCAAGTGTAGTTGTACATACTGTACATGTACGAGTGTGTTAAGAGTTGGTCCCAATTTCATCACTCCGGTGACTAAGCACAAACTAGTGCCGACTGGTACGTAAATTTTGGTATGTGTTGCATTGTATATGATTCATTGCAAGATTCACTTATAGTTTTTTGGTATATGATTCATTGCAAGATTCACTTATAGTTTTTTGGTATATGATTCATTGCAAGATTCACTTATAGTTTTTTGGTATATGATTCATTGCAAGATTCACTTATAGTAAAAGCTGTATATCATCTTAATTTTTATCACTGTACTTCCAGCTGTATTTGTTGCAGAAAAAAATTAAAAAATCTTGTGTACCTGTTAGAGTATAGTTGATCAAGGAATGTGAAAAAAAAAAAAAAAAGAGAAAAATAAAAAAATCATAAAAAAAATAAATAAAAAAACAAACTAATAGTGCATTTTAATGTTTGTTGCAAATTACGTTGTACAGACACTTGATTCTTGATGAGGGCCTTGTTGCATAAGAGGATTTTCACATCTCAATAAAACAGTTAAGTCATTTTAATTTATGATAACGCTCGTGCACACAAAGCCAGACTGGTTGACCAATACCTTGATGATGAAGGAATCCAATGAATGGAGTAGCCTGCATACTCTCCGGACCTGAACCCCATAGAACAGCTATGGGATGCCCTCGGGAGACATGTTTCCGCCCTCGTATCCCATCCCCAAAACCTAAGTGACCTTCAAACTGCTCTTGTGCATGAATGGCAATTGTTGCCATCTCACTCTTTGGATTTTCTTATTGAGGGTATGAATCGACACTGCCAGGCTTGCATTCTTGCCAGAGGTGGCCACATTCCATATTAACACGATTTTGGTGTTCATATCACGTTTTTTGTATTCTGAGTTTTTTGGGTACCTTCTTTCATCAGTGTGTTTGTTCAGGTTGTATGCTGTAAAATTTCCTGATATTTTTATATCTACCCAAGACTTGTATGTCTGACCGTGTTAAATTCGAATAAATTTGTTCCTGCAGCTTCGGAGTTATGATGATTTGTGTGATCTGTGCTTATCTTTCAATGAACCGTGCACACTATATTGACAAAAGTCACCGGACACCTCTTCAAAAGCAAACGAACGGATCCTCTGCGTTGTTAAGATGTGTGGTACAGCTGCAAACGATATAAAAACAAGCCTGCAGCTGACCGCGATCATATCGCACTGTGAGGTTGAGTGAAAATGTCGCGGCGGCAGAAAACTGACTTTGAGAAAGGAAAGATTGTTGGGTGTTATGTTAGTGGGTTGTCCATAAGAGAAACCGCGAGGAGTTTTTTAAACATACCCATGTCAACTGTTTTAGACGTACTAAATAAGTTTTTTTTTTTTTTTTTGAGTGAAGGTCTAACGACCACCGTGAGCAACTCAATGGGCTACAAGCAGTCTCTAGTCACTAATTTAGGGTCACTGGTTCCAGGGAAAGGAGAGAGCTAGTGCCGCAAGACAAACACAACATCCATGCCTCGCCGAGATTTGAACCCGGACCCCTTTCGGACGAATGGTCAGAAGCCATTGCTTAGACCACTGCGGGTGTCCGAAAGGTCTTATGATTTTAACCTTTTACTTTTGTGTTTTAATAAAACCTATCTGGGTGTTCCAGTAGGGACCCCGGACTATACTGTGCACAGACTGCATTTTTTCATAATTGTACAAGTCCTGCACGGAGTTCTTCATTATCATTAGTTTGAAGGTCACTGAGGGTTTGGGGTGGCGGTATGAGGGCCAAAACACGTCTCCTGAGGGCACCCCATTGATGTTCTAGGGGGTTCAGGTCTGGAGAGTATACAGGCCCAGGGCTAGAGAATAAGGAAGGGCTGGCCCACCAGACAGTCCAAAGCAAGTCGCTTTGCTGGGGAGGACGTAACGTCACTGCGAGTACACGGACGTATTTGGGATGCTGCCTTCGAAGGCAGAAGTTATAGCTGTCGGAGTAAGCTGAACACCTTTGCACGTATTATATTTTTTTACACAAGTCAGAACGTTATATATATATATCGTAGCAAGTAACGTTTTTGTTTATTTTATCGGGAGGCGTAAGTAATAGAAAGAGAAAAATTTATTAACATACTTGTGTAGTTAAAAAGGAGGAAGATATTCACCAGGTTTAGATATTGACATCGTCGTGCTACGTTTTTTAACAGTAGAATTTATCCATTTGGTTTTCTTTTGATTTGATTGGTTTTCTTTTGATTTTCTTTCCGACACTAAATCTTTGTTGTGATTAATATACCAAATTCTGATAAATGTTCGTATGTGCCAATATATTTTCACAGCTTCTTTTCAGGTGCCAGGAAATCTTTTTTCTATTACAGTTTTTAATTTTCGTATTATGCCTTTCTCTCGGGAAATCTCTGTCCCGTGAATTGACTTAAACATTACTTCAAATTGATCTACCGTTCTCATCCACCTTGGAGAAGAAGGCACTGTTAGTCCCCCGAGTGATAAAGTTTTAATCCATTGAGCAGGTAGAAAATCTTCGGCATTTCTAGAAATTATTCCGAGGGAGGGATCTTTATCAGGTAAGAGATAGGCAATATAACCTGCGACATAACTCAGAGCTTGTTTGTCTGCGTTAGATTGCTCATCTTGAACTGTTTTAAGTATGTCGTCGTCCCAATCTTGCGGTCATGGCTTATTACAAATTTTTTTCTAAAGCTTCAAATTCTAAGTCATTTGTGTTTATTTCTGCAGATACTTCATCAAGAATTTCTTGATTATCAGTTGTAGTGAAAGCTTCTTTTAGTAGCTCTGCTGTCAAATATGTTTGGAGCATTTTACCTTCTTGAAACTCTGTATTAACTTTTTTGGACAAATTAGGCAATTTATTTGCCAGCAATATGTGTTTTAAACGACTAATAAATTCCGTAGGTAAGCGGTGGTCATAAAAAGCACCTATGCCTCTTATTTGACTGAACAAACTCTCCAGGGCATCTTGAGTCAAACAAGTAGTTAAAATGTAACGGACTCCACGAGGCATTAAATACTCGTAGAGACCGAGAAGAAGAAGAAATTGAGACAAGAATGCTTTTTTGGAAAGGCAGCGTATGTTTTCTCTCCATTACTATGAGATTCAGTATTTTTGACTTCATTTTGTTCAGAATTCTCTTTTTTTGTATAAAAAGGGGGTTAATGCCAAAACCTGCTTTTAGAGGTTTGCTTTTGTCAGGGTGTGGGTAACTGCTATTCATAATGTCAAAAAATGAATCTACTAAATTGAAGAAAACTGCAGCATTTTTATACTCTGTTAGATATTCAATACCCTTTGCAGTGATGGCTGAAAACAAAGTTTTTGCCGGGCCTACTTTTTGCCTCTCGTTTCCCTTTGATTGCTATATAGCACGGCAGCAATTTAGGACAACTTTTTCTCCCCAGAATCCTTCTCAAAAACTTCTTTGATGATGCCAGTTTGGAGCACAGGTCCGTCCTGCAAGACAAGTTTATTTTTCATGCTTTTGACAGGGCATTTTGTATTAGCACAAATTCTGCTCTCTTATTTCGTATGCTGATATTTTTTTGACACAAAATTCGAACAGTATTTTTGTGTTTGCTTTTTAAGCTACGTATTTCTCATTCCAGTACGTCAAGCTTCTCTGTGTGAATTTTGTTCTGACTTCTAACCTCTGAGCAAGACATGTACTGAACTGATGCACACTTTTCTTCTGAATATCCATTGGCAGAATTGCAAGCAACTTCATCGATGTGTAACTTTTCAGGACTTGGCTCTGGAGTTCGATTCAATGCCCTTATATGGATATCTCTCTTAATTATTCTATGTTCTCGGCTTGTATGTAGTGTTGATTTCTATTCGGTAAATTCAAACTGGGAACAGCTGTGGGTTTCAGAAATTTTTTTTCGGGAAACCCATGCAGGCGATTTCGCATGTCATCTTTGTAGTCTGAATTTTGGAAATGATCACTACATATTCTTGCACTTCCAACTTTAAACTTGTCAGCACACTTACACTTAACAATCCATTCTTTTATCACATTAATATTTGAAGGGAAAACATGGTAAATAATGCCACATTCTTTTGTTTTCTTATGCGTATTTGTACAATTAGCGATAGCACAGGATAAAGGTATGTTGCATATTACTTTGAATGAAAAAAAAAAAATAGACGCTGAATTTTAGTTAAAATAAAATTTACATCAGTAAAAAACAGACGTTAATAAACAACTACATAAACCACTACCAGTAAATGGAGAACAGAAATAAACTGAACAGAACGACTGAAATGTCACTATGCTCTGGCCCTTAGTTGGCACAGGGGTCACCGAGTGTCCTCGCAGTGACGTCACAGCGCCTTCCAATTCCCCCTCGGTCGGAGCACGAAACTGAGACCGCTAGACAAAAGGATGAGCCAGCCCTTCCTTATTCTCTAGTCCTGATACAGGCCACTCCATTTGTTGAATTCCTTTGTCATCAAGGTATTGGTCGGCCAGTCTGGCTCTATGTGCACAAGAGTTATCGTCCATTAAAATGAAATCTTGTCCAATGGCACCAGAATAAGGCTTGACATAGTGGTCCAGGATCTCATCCAAATACTTTTGAGCAGCAAATGTACCTCCAGGAAACACATGGAGGTCGGTGCGTCCACCTAATAAAAATCCAGTCCACACAGTGTTTCCACCACCATGGAAAGCATGTTTTTGATGATGTTTTGTGGCTGGTAGTGGATGCCCACCTCCCTCCAGATCAATACACGCCTGCTGTCAAATTCCAGGAAAAACCTGGATTCGTCTGTGAAAAGGACATGGTGCCCATTGTCCTCGGGTACAGCCTACATGCTCTTTACACCACCTCAGGCGAGCCTGTTTATGTCTGGAGGTTAACGGTACACATACGGCTGGTCACCTGGCATAGAGAGCCCAGCCTTGTGGAGACATCTGGGAGTAGTTGAGAGCGATACACCTGACTGTCTGTGGATGCCATGAGGTCAGAATGCAGAGATAATGCAGATGCCCCATGGTTCTTTTTGGCTAAGAGTTCGATATAGCGGTCATCCTGTGGTATTGTACTCCTCGGATGATCTGTAACAGGTCATCTAACAACAGTTTCACTTATTTAGAATTGTCTCCACAGCCTTCAGAAGACGGAATGGTGGACATTAAAGAACCTGGACACTTCAGTGACTGTTTGCCCAGCTTCCATCTGTCTGACACCTCTCCATCTTTTGAGTCTCCCAAACGTCTTCTTTGAGACATGTTTAACAAATTGGGTATTAGGAAATTCTGACTGTGGCCTGTAATAAATTATGACCATTAGCAAAATACGCTTTTCTTACAGTGTTCCTGTTTGGCACCTAAGTGTACATGTGACATTATTTTCAAGTGAATATTAAGCATTAAAAAATATCTACATCAATTCTCATTCTGACTGCTTTACTAATTTTTATTTTATTTGCATTTTTGTGATCCGTGCTTACCTTTTGACAAGCAGTGTATATCATTATTGTCAACCATTATCAATCCACTGCTGGATGAAGGTCTTCCCAGGTTTCTTCCACGATGATCTGTGTTGTGCCAGTCTCCTCCATGTCACTTCTGCATGCTTTTGAATTTCATTCAGCTATCTCCCATGTGGTCTTCCTTCTGGGTCTTTTTCCTGTCTCTTGGAATGCTGTCAAAAATTTTGGTTGTCTACCTGGCAATATGTCCAGACCATTGCCATTCCAGGATTTTACTCTGATCATGATGTCTTCTACTATTGTCATTTTCCTGATCGACGAGTTCCTCTTATCATTCCTGGTTACACCAAGCATGCATTTTTCCACACTTCTTTCAGTTATCTGCAGTCTTTGTATGTCTTTCTTAGTTAAGGTCCACATCCCTGCTCTGTATGTATGCACTGGAAGGATGCATTGACTAAATACTTTTCTTTTAAGACATAATGGCATATTGCTCTTGAAAATTGCAATGTTTCACCCAAAAGCTTTCAAACAAAGTTTTATATGTCGATTAATTTTCTCATCAATGTGACCGACCTTCGCTTGATATATGTCCAAGGTAAATGTAGGTATCGGTTATCTCCAGCTTTTCTCCATCAATCGATAAATCTTCATTTTTTGTAAAAGCATTGTACACTGAAGTGCCAGAAAAACTGGTACACCGGTCTAATACTTGGTAGGTCCCCCACGGGAGCACAAGACTGCAGAAATACGACGGGGCATGGACTCCACTAACTTCTGGAAATATGCTATAGGCAATGCACACCATACTTCCTGCAGAGCGTCCCACAATTTGGATGTATTCCGAGGTCTCGGATTCCTGTGTTCGATAGCGTGTTGCAGGGCATCCCAAATGTGTTCTATCACATTCAGATCTGGGGACTTGGGTGGGAATGGCAACACCCCAAACTCAGATGAATGCTCCTCTAACCATAATGTGGCATCCCTACACTTGTGTGGAGGTGCATTGTCCAGTTGGAACAGGCCCAACCCATCAGCATGGATGCAGGACATGAACAGGTGTACCTCGTCAGAAAGGATGTGCACATAGCGTTGGCTAGTCACAGACGTTTCTAGATGTACCAGGGGTCCCAGTGAAGTGCAGCTAAACACACCCCCTACCATTATGGACCCCCCACCAGCCGGTACAGTTCCCTGTTGTGGCTTCATGAGGTTTGCACCACACACAAATCCTTCCATTTGCCCGATACAGTTGGAAACCCGACTCGTCAGACCAGGCTACTTGTTTCCAGTCATCAAGTGTCCAGTAGCAGTGTTGCCGTGCCCAAGCAAGGCGCACAGCTGTGTCATACACCCATCAAGGGGACTTGAGTTGGGCGCCGGCTCCCAAAGCCCATATCGTGCAGGGTACGTTGCACAGTCCAGACGCTGATGCTTGTTGAGGCTCCAGCATTGAATTCTGATGATACCTGTGAGAGTGTTGCACGCCTATCGCACGAAACGATTCTTGACAGCCGATGATGGTCACTTTCACCCAATGTCTTTTTACGGCCACACTGGTATCATAGGTTGGAGGTTTTGTCAGAATTCTTGTAGTCACGGTACCCCCTTGCAATGGTCGTCCATGAAAATCCAAACTTCGTTTCTACCTCTGAAATACTATGGCCCATCTCACGAGCGCCAACTATGACACTGCATAAGAAATTGCTTAAATCGTTATTACTTGTCATCTCATGCTGAAAACAGCTGGCAAGAATGTCTGTCGCTTTATATACGCACTGGCGGATGCAACCGAGTATGCGCATAGGTAACGTTGCTATGTATTTTGCATAAGCTCGTCTGTACCAGTATTTCTGGCACTTCAGTGTACATCAGTTTTGTCTTCTGAAAGTTCAATTTTAATCCCATTTCTTTACTCTTGTCAGCAAGTTCCTGGATCATACTCTGCAGTTTTGAAGGTGAAGTTGAAAAACTGACTATGTTGTCAGCAAAATGAAGGTGAATTAATTAATCTTAATCCCTTTGTTTCCTCAGCTCAATGATTGAAAGACATTCTGCAATGTGGCATTAAAAGTTTGGGAGATGTTTCACTTTCCAATATTTACTGGTGCTGTTTCCTCAAATAGTCGAACCTTTGCACTTGCATTTTCACAGATGTTATTAATAATGCTAATGTGTATGAACTTTCAACATCACAGGATTTCAAAGCCATTGCAACTGCTGATAGTTTCACAGAATCAAAGGCCTTTTTATAATAAATAAAAACCTCACAATGGGAATTCATATTCCTTCATTCTCTCAACTAGTTATCTCAATACATGGATATATACAGTATATATATATATATATACACACTATATTGACAAAAGTCACCAGACACTTAGAAGAGAAACACAACATAGCATTTATTGACATATATTAGTATGGTGTCGGTCCACCTTTGGCCTTAATGCATGCACCGACTCTTCAATTGAGACATGCTTTTGACAAGGTTTTGGAACACAGCTATAGGTATGCGCTTCCATTCAGTACATAATGCTGCCACTAACTGTTGCTCAGTAGTAGGCCTTGGTTCCAAACTTATGCGGCGCTCTAATTCATCCCGCAATAGGTGCTGGGATTAAGATCAGGGCTCTGTGCTGGCCAGTCCACACACAATACGGAATTATAGTCAAACCACGCTGTAACAGTCCTTGCTTTATGGCTCAGTGCATTACCCTGCTGGTACCAACAAGGCTCGGTTCCATAGTATTGCCACAGAGTTGGTAGGGCATAATTGTCCAGAATATCGAGGTAGATGTGCTGGTTAACCAATGGGCCGGTACCATACTACGAAAAACACCCACACACGAGTACACTGCCAGCTCCAAATTTGACCGTAAGAACAGTACACTGATGTAAATAGTGTTCCCCATGCTGCCGCCATACCCACACATGGCCATCAGACTGATGGATTGTCTAACTTGATTCATCAGTCCATAGGACCCGTTCCCATTGATGTACAGTCCACGATAAATGTTCTTTACACCATGCTAAACAACGAGTAGCATTTCGAGGGGAGATGAAAGGCTTATGAGCAGCAGCACGACCACGGTAACCCATGGAAGGAAGATCTCTGCGAATGGTACATACGTACCAAGGTTCCAGCATTTTTACTCACCCGTACACTGAGGTCTTGTGCAGTACTCCGTCGATTAGCTGTAACGAGGCTTCAACGTCCTCTATCACTGATTTACTTTGGTCTGCCAGTACGTTTTGCTGCTTCAGGCACACCATGTGTCTTCCACTTATTCAGTACATACAAAACAGTTGACTTTGATATGTTTAAACGCCTCTCGGTTTCTCTTAGGGACAACCCACTAATATAACACCTAACGATCTTTCCTTTCTCAAAGTCAGTTCTCTCCCACCGTGACATTTCCACTCAACCTCACAGTGCAATGTGATCGCGGTCAGCTGCAGGCTTGTTTTTATACCGTTTGCAGCTGTACCGCGCATCTTAACAACATGCGGATCCATTCATTTGAAGGGGTGCTCGGTGACTTTCGTCAATATAGTGTGTATATATATATATATATTGTTATTTTTCCTTTTTATTTGATTGGCATATTATATGAGTACTTCAAATAATTAGTAATGGTAGAGTCCAGCACTTTTATATTTATATATGTACATACTATTTTGCTTACAGTAGTTTTTAAAAGTGAGTATGCTCTTGAGAAATAGTAACATTTCTTTCTTCATTCCTTTTGTGGTAGTCTGTGTTGGCCAACAACACCATGATTTCTTTTTTTCCTAATTTCCAAGATAATTCAAGTGAGAATTTTTTTCCTTCCAGAAAAAAGGGGAAGGAAAGAAATCTATGGTGGTGCTGCTCAAAATATAAATATGTTGTGTATTTTGTTTGATTCACAAATATTTGTGACAACTTCATGAAACAGATATGCATCCCTTTTCCTCCGACTTTCACCCTTTTTCTTATCTTTCTTGTAAATCATGCTTTCTAACGCCTGCACTTCTTGCTGCTCCCTCTGTACTGTTGCTTAAGATTCCTTGGGTAAAGATACATATGTCAGAGTTAGAATTGCATGATGTCCAAGAGTGAGGGTGTCTGGAAATTTTTGGTTCTCATTGAGGTTAACCCCATTCTGGAAGATTCAACAACACACATTCAGAATCTTAGGTAAAACAGAGGGGTATATGAGGAAATTCCATGGGGACATACAAATGTCTTGGGCATTGCAATTTTGTTTTTGATCCCAGCATCGCACAACATAAAGGCAGAGCACCAACAGAGTCAGAAACTGGAATTTTCTAAGCTTAACTAGTCCTGAATTACACAACACATTGCACATAAATCTTCTTTTGGATGATGTAGGGACAGTTTTCCTATTATATCCAGCGATTAAATCAATCCTGCATATATGTTGAGATATTTCTCTCTTCCATTCCCCCAGTCATCTGAACTGCCAGAACACTACACATCCATTTATCACTAAAGGGAGTGTGGGGGTCCCAGTTAAATTCTTACCATGGACTTGAGTAGGAAGTGAAATTCTAGGAATGCTGCACGCTGACCACACACAGCTAAACCAGTGATTGGATGACAACCATTTTGTTTTTAATGTTTTGTTTGTTAGTGACTGCACTCTGTATGTTATTATAGAAGCATTAAAACATATTTAGATTAGTGTTTTGCCCACGAATACAATGTCATAGATCTAACAATGTAGCCAGGAGAATTTATCTCCGCATTAATGACTTATTGCTGTTCCAAACAAATGTTTGACACAGAAAATATACACATCAGTGCAAATTATGTAACCAAACTAATCCCACAGAAACCCTGTACCTATGAGCTGTGTTGTACAATAGTGTCTAAAAAGACAATTTGGAATTGTTTTAATCCTGGTGGATTCTCAAAAGCAAAAAAAAACAAAAAAAAACCAGGAAATTTTTGACAAAGCAGTAGATCTGATTGCAAAGAATTTTAAAACCTGGATAATAACTGACGAAAATTTTCAAGTAGCTTCTAAGCCAACCATCAGTCATACTGTTACTCTGACAGATCCAGGATTAACCAAGAAAGAACTTGAATCTCCAAAAAAAAAAAAAAAAAAAAAATGAACATGGAAGTCTTCCAACAAATACTGGAGTGAGAAGTGTGTTTCAAATATGTGACATACAGTAAATATCACATGGGTTTCTTAAATGGAATGAATATTCAAGCTTTATCAATAAACTACCCTGAAAATATTACAAATAGCTAGTAACGAGTTTTTCGTCTTTCAATATGACTACATTCTCATAATGAAAGATAAAAATTTTGCTTTCAAACTCTTCGTAACGTCTGCAACCTTATGTTTGTTTCCACTACTAAATTTTTATTTCATTAGCTAGCATTATCATCCGGTTATTATAATCAAAATATCTCCACACCCCAAAGTAACATTAAGTAGCATTCACTGTAGTAGATTACAATAAGGAAATACATTTTTGAGTTGCTTTGTTAAAACTTATGAATAAGCTTCAATAAATAAATGTGAACATATTGTTTCAACATGTATGCAATGAACTACACCAAAGACTGACAATGCACAGTACCCAATTGTCTGGAAAAGTGATGCTGGCATTTTTCACTCAAAAAGCATTGTGCTTCAAGATTTGATTAATCAAAAGCAAACTATGAATGGTAGTTACAGTGCAAATGCACTGAAATCAGGGGCTCTGCACGTTTCTTAAGTTGCAACAAAGAGAGGTGAAGTGACAGGGATCAGGAAACACCTCCAAAGCACACATATTACAGCGCAGACTTTGCTTCCTACATATTTTTGGACAGTTTCAAAGCACAGACATAAATAAGCATAGAAATTTAGCACTTATGCAGAAGAAGTTGGTGCCATGCGCAAGATTAATCTGTGTGTGTGTGTGTGTGTGTGTGTGTGTGTTGCAGTGAGAAAGATAAGCTATATCTAACTAGTTAAGTCTTTTTTTTATATAACTTCTTAACTAGGCTATATGTAACTAGTTAAGAAATTATAATATACAGTATCATTAGAACTTCTCACACTTAAAAAAAAACAAAAAAACCTCTTTACACATTATTCTAGAGACAGGCTTTGTACCGAAGTAATTTGGTATTTATAACTGAAAAAATGTGCACTTACAGATTGAAATACTGAAAAACTAAACATGATCTTGACAAAAACAGGATGCACATTACTACACGGAGACAGAGTTTTACTTCTTTAGTCACCATGAGTTGATATGTTGAAAAATCCAAAGTCTAAAGATGTATCCCATTTAATAAATGAACCACACGGAATTTATTTCCTTTTTAGCTTGACATTTAAAACTGCATAATGAACACTCACAAATCAAAACACACTACGGAATGAAGCACAAGTATGATAAAAACGAGTCACACTGTACGATTCATCTCTATCTAAAAGCTATTAAAACACCAAAGTTATAATTTGCTATGCATTTCAGTGCCAAGCGGACACCATCTTCAGAAAGTTGGCCTTGAATGATTGGAGCACAACTGTTTTTCAGCCTTAAATAACCATGTTTGTTGGCAAAATGCTGAAGGTTGACTTTAATTTGCTACATCGAAGATTATAAAAACAAATCGTACATGACTTGTTTTATCATACATGTCCTTCATTCCATAGATAGACTAATCGTACCACGTGACTTATTTTTATCGTACTTGTGCTTCATGCCATAGTGTGTTTTGATTTGTGAGTGTTCATTCTGCCATTTTAAATGTCAAGTTAAAAAGGAAGGAATTTCGCATGGTTCATTTATTAAGTGGAACTTGTGTGATACATCTTTAGACTTTGGATTTTCAACATATCAACTCATGGTGACTAAAGAAGTAAACTCTGTCTCCAATAGACTCAAGTTGTGTCATGTTATAAAGTATATCCTGTTTTTATCAAGCTCAAGTTTAGTCATTCAATATTTTGTGTACATGGTAAATGTACATTTTTAGTAAGTGTACATTTTTTCAGTTATAAATATCAAATTACTTCAGTACGAAGCCTGTCTCTAGAATAACATGTACAGTTGTTTTTTTTAAGCATGAGAAGTTCTAATGATATATTATAACTTCTTAACTAGTTACATAATTTTACACACATTTTTAACTGAGTTTTTCTACTCAAATATATATATAGATAGGTTATATTATCAAAGGACTGCCAATTTTTGAGCTAAATAAACTTTTATTTGCATGACTTTTCAATAACTAAATTCAGAAATCCTGTTCAACATACATATATAATATGTCTGCTCCTCACCCAGACATCACAAAACATATAGTATCACAGGCAATACATTTACATGAGCAGGAATTGCCATTCATATAACATCATTCATAAATGAGTAAAACATCTTCTCATCAACACTTGAAATTAAATAATCAAGATCATCTGAAAAAGAAAAATTGTACAAATATTGCAAAAGTTTATCAAACATGATGTATTAATTCTGACATGTAGTTTGAAATATTGGGTATATAAATAAGTTTTGAGGAATTCCCGTTTGGTGTCGTACTTATTACTGCTCGCATGTATTTTAAGGTGGCAACACTGCTATATGGCAGTACGAGACGTGAGCTGTCAGAGTCAGTATATGACGTTCGATTGAGGTGCAAAGACGTATTTGTTTTACTCGATGGAAAATGTCGACTTTCGTCTCGACAAAACAGCATTTGTGGGAAGTGTTAGTGCATTACTTTATTGTCAAGAAAAGTGCTGCCGACAGCTATTGCTTAATGTCAGAAATCTATGATGAACATTCCCCATCCATAAAAACATGTGAGTATTCGTTTAGACGATTCAAAAGGAATGATTTCGATGTCAGTGATACAGAACGTTCTGGACCACCCAAAAAAATTGCTGATGCCGAATTTGAAGCTTTACTCGATGAGGATCTGTGCCAGACCCAAAAAGAACTAGCAGGAGCATTAAATGTTAGTCAACCATGCATTTCACAATGTTTAACTGCCATGGGAATGGTGCAAAAAGAAGGGAATTAGGTTCCACATGCTTTGCGGGAAAGAGACTTTGAATGTCAAAAAACCATTTGCGAATTGCTGCTTCAAAGGCAAAAAAGAAAGTTTTTTTTTGCATCGTATTATTACTGCCGACGAGAAATGGATATGGTACGATAACCCTAAATGGCAGAAAGCACGGGTGAAGCCAGGTGAACCAGGTCCTTTAACGCCAAAATGCAATATCCATGGTTCAAAGGTAATGCTGTGTATCTGGTCGGACCAGAAGGGTGTGATCCACTATGAACTGCTGAAACCATCAAAAACTATTACTGGTGATTGGTATCAAACCCAATTAATGCGTTTAAAACAAGCTCTCATGCAAAAACGTCCGGAATGGGAGAATAGACACAACAAAGTCTTCTTACAGCATGACAACGCAAGACCACATGTTTCTCGACTTGTGAAAAAGTACTTAGGAGGATACGACTAGGAAGTTCTACCCCACCCACCATATTCACCAGATATTGTGCCATAGGATTACCATTTGTTCCGGTCGATGCAGTCAGCACTTTCTGGAGAACGGTTTAGTTCTTATGAAGACATCAAAAATTGGCTGGACAACTGGATCTCTTCCAAGGAACCGGAATTCTTCCTTCGGGGCATACGTTTACTGCCCGAAAGATGGGGTAAAGTTGCAGCTTCAGAGGGAGCATACTTTGATTAATATTAAAATATTGTTTCTGTTCTCTAAAAACGTGTTTTGTTCACCTCAAATCCCTCAAAACTTATTTATATACCCAATACTTAATAACAAAAAAAAAAAAAACTCAGAAACAGAAATGAAGCATTTTCTTTTCATTAGTATTACAACAATTTCCTAACACAAATGTATTAACTTTATTTTAAATACACCAGAGCTGAATAATAATGAAACGCATATAGTGTATTAAATCCGTTTATTTTTGTGGTGTAGTCAGCACAAAGATTCGCCAAGCTTTCGCACTCCACTGGGAGGCTTTTTCAAGGCAATGGTAGACACAAAAATGCAGAAAATTGGAACAAGTAAAGAACGAAGATGATTTTTGAAAATAATGTGGGTGACATCATGAGCATATTACCTGAATTTTTATCACGTAATTATACTGTACACCGTGATGTGTTTCCATCTTTTAATAATGCATGCCAACCATTGGTAGTTCAGTAGAGACTATATAATTGCATGCCACTTTGCTGGATAGGATTTCCACTATTTCCCTGATGTCTTTGAAATTCGTGTAAGTGGCAATTTTTCTAATATTATTCTATACAGGAGCGGCCGAGCAATGCATGACTTCTCTGGCAAGGGCTGTATTCTGCATGTCCTGGTTCACACTTCGTACATGTTCTTCACATCCAGTGTACACGGATCGCTTTGTCATTGCTATATATATCTTTTCCGTGTTGTCAGGATATACCAATGGTATAGCGTACACACACACCTTTTTTTTCTCACCCTGTCTTTCCTTACAACTTGATATTATATGTGATAACGAGGTCGGGGACTTCATTGCTATTAACATGTTGTATTTGTGTAATAAATTCTTTAACCAATATGTAAAGCCTGGGATATATGTGATGGATCCTGCGTATTTCATTGCCTTACTAGGCGATTTTGCTATTGCTGATATATGATTTCTCACAGTCCTATGTACTGTCTATGTCATCCTCCTTATATCCAGCCTTTCGACCTTTGTTATAAATATTATCAATCTCTTTATTATTTAGATAGTCGGGTTTGCATACATTGTACACCCTATAGAACCACAGCACACCGTATAATTACGTGATAAAAATTCATGTAATATGCTCATGATGTCACCCGCGTTATTTTCAAAAATCGTCTTCGTTCTTTACATGTTCCAATTTTCTGCATTTTTGTGTCTAGCATTGCCTTGAAAAAGCCTCCCAGTGGAGTGCGAAAGCTTGGCGAATCTTTGTGCTGACTGCACCACAAAAATAAACGGATTTAATACGCTATATGCGTTTCATTACAAATGTATTATTTTTTTGGAAAGTAGCTTTTAATATTTCATAACAAAAATATTAGCATAAAAACACAAAATGTGATTCATAGGTCATGCTGCTTGGCAACTGATGCCAGGATGTTGGCTTTAGAACTTCAAGGTTTCCATATACAGTGAAACCTCCTAATAACTGTCACTGATCAGACCAGAAATAAGTGATCGTTGTTTGAATATTAGGCTTGAGTTAAAATTGCCACCCTGTTGCATTTAATGTACAAAAGCAGAATAAGTGTATGAAGCTTACACACACAAACACAAAGAAAAAAAAGCAAAACATGGATGCAGTGTTTTTACTCCAAATGATGAATAAAACTCAGCACAATAACTAAATAAATAATGGTGTAGAGAATTTTAGGAAAGCAGTGTCTGACATCTGGTCCTAAACATCTCTTAGAAATAGCAAGCTTGGAGATCAAGACTAAAGTATGCTACAAGAAAGAAAAATGTTAGACACTGAAGTGTAACTGCAGAGTTTGCTGGCTGAGCATAGAAAAACAGGAATAGAACCCATGTGGATCAAACCAAGAAAAACTGCTTCCAATCAGCAAAATTCCAGACACCAACAACCACTACCACAGCCACTGAAGGGCGAATGAAACATACATGGACACTAAGCTTAGCCTCACATATATAGAACTACACTTTAACTCTTTTCATTAAGCACACCATTGTAACTGCCAGAATCCAATTCATCCTGCCCAATGCACAGTTCCTTTAGCATTATATTCTTTGTCCCCATCTTTTCCCACTCTGAAATACCACAAGAGATACATAAAATCTTAACGAACAAGGTGTTTGTTAGATCTTCTTCAGGACTGACTGAGGTGTCCATCGACAGCTGTTCGGTACCAAAACTTGCTGTAGCTCGGAGGTGTCCGTTAATGGAGGTTTCATGGGACATATGTACAGAGTTGCCATCATTTGATAAGAACTGTCAGGAGCACCACCCATATTCAAGTCAGCCTTTAGTCAAAATGTGAAAGAAAATGTTTCAATAGGTTGCTAATTGACAAATATATAAAATATTTTAAGAACTGCTTATCTCCAATTAAACTGCTACTCAAATAAAAATAATAATTTAAAACAAAAAAGAAAACTGTCTTGGTGTTACGAAATATGCATATCATGAGACAAATCCCTAATGACTGCCTTATGGTAAAACATGCTTTAGATCATATAAATATAATATCAAAGGCATTGTTTACCTAATATTGAAAGGTATTTTGCACGTTGTCACTCCGTGAGACACGTGTTCCTACCCCAAGAGAGGCCTATTTGTGCAACAGTTTTTGTTAGTTGAAAGTAGCCAAGCAAAACTTGAATACCTTCAGAACTTCTGTCAGTGGTTTCACTGAAGTGTCATCAAAACTCCTTATGATTGCAGAGGTTTTTGTGTGGACACTTCCATATTTACAGGCATTTCTAAATGTGGAAACATTTTTTTAAATAATGCACTTGTGTGGCCAGAAACAACAACTGGGTAGTTGTGCTCTATATCAAAAAATTAGCAAATAATGCATCTGCTCTAATAATGAAAAGGTCATTAGATTTCATAAACGTTTTTGTTAATATCTGGTTTGATGCTTTTCTTTTTGCATTCTCACTATGACGGTGACATTCCACACGACATCTGCACTGGTCTTTTCCACCATGCGCAACAGAGAAGTATCACAACAGATACCATAGGCATCATTTGCTGATTCATTTGATCATTTTAAAAATGGCCAAATTTTCACATAAACACCTTTAAAAACTTGGTTATTTTTTTTTCTTTTTCCACTTAGAGAGGGATATGATGATAAAAAAACCAACAGATAATTTTTTTTATAAGAAACAGAAAAAAAAAAGAGCAAGCAAAATATGAAAATTAAAAAATTAACTAACACAAATGAATAACTTCAACTTTTTGTTCTCAGGGAAGAGCAGAGAAGACAAGATCAACATAAATGTACTACCCATTTCTACCCTTTCATTCTGAGTCCCGTTACCAACAGCCGCCTATTGCTGGTACTGCTCCTTTGCTAACTAAAGAAAAATGCAAAAAAATAATTTTCCAAATTTTCATGTAATAGAGCTGAATTTTTGACAGATGCCATAACTTGGTCTTATAAGGTTACCTTACAAATTTTGCTTGAATCCAATGAAAACTTTCTAAATTATGCACTGTTTATATTTTATTAAGACGCTGAGAAAAGAGGTCAACTACTTTTTGTTCACAGGGAAGCACAGAGGAGACTTACGGGCATGCAACATTTCACTTCCCCCTTTCATTTTGTGTCATCCCACTTCTGTACGTGCCGTTTCCATATAAAGTAATTTTTGTCCCATTTCTGTACATAGATGTGATGATCTGTAAGATGTTTTTTTCACTTGTCATAGCAATGCCTGGCTTCTAAGCATGTGGTGATACACAAACAACAATGCCATCTTAATTTTTCAAAGGTACTCTGCAATTATCAGTTCTTTCTTTTATACATAACCAACTAATGGCATCTTGTTTGTTTTGTTTTGTTTTCCTGATGTTGGTACTGATGCCTTTCATATATGGCAGCAGTTTTGTTTTGTGTCATCCGTCTGTATGATTTCCATTTAAAGTATAAACAAAAAACACAGCCGTCTTACACATGATTAAAAACTTTACTACTAAGTATAAAATAACTTTACTATAAAGTATAAAATAACTTTACTATAAAGTATAAAATACACTTAAATCCATTAGATCTTTCGGGTATACAATATACCCTTCCTCAGATGAAACCTAACCTTAAAATCATTAAAATCGTTAAAACCAAGACTATAATTTTCAACCAGTATCTATCTATCTATCTATCTATCTATCTATCTATATACACACCGATATGTCCGGTGCATTCACTGTATTATGTATGCATGCGTCAAGTCTTGTCCAATGTTCTCTCACGCACTTGTGTTCTTTTTCCAATGTCCAGAGTCTCCAGGGTGTTGCTATTACATATGGAAAATCATCATTACAAGATTTTTGGCCTAATTTATAAATATGCATGCTCTCAGTCAGTAATAATTGTGATTTTGCCCTAGGTGTATGTAAAATTTTCATTTCGTCCCATTGTGGCACATACATATCGTTCACACAGAGTCTTGATAGAGCCGTACAGTTTGAGGCTGAGCGGATACTGTACTTATGTTCGGCTAATCTGAACCATACTGCTCTAGCCGTTGAACTCACATACATCACTTCCATCTCGGTCTCGTCCCTTAATGGTATACAATAAATGCATTTGACCTTGATCCAATATGGCAGACTTCAAGATGGCGGCCAAGTTCCGGAAATAGCCTAAAACATAGCCCCCCCTCACTGATTCTTTGCTGGGGTATTCAGATTTTATTTTTTTTATTTTCCCTCCTGTTTCTGAAATACAAGGGTGTCCTGCGACCTTTGACTCACCCTGTATTTCTCCAGGGAAATCTGGCAAATGGAAATTTCTATTCTGAAACAAAATCTCTGAAGTATGCATTCATAAAATAGCTTATATCTAGCAATATTTTATGGTGACAAAATAATTTCAAAAGATACCTTCAAAAGCAACAGATTCGTCATGACTGTTGTTTGTACAAGCAGTTTCCACAGCCACTGTCTGCTTGTTACTATGGTGAGGTAGACTGGCACGAGCAGCTGCTTTTGAATCACTATAGCCAGAGCATGAAGCTTGACCAGATGTACCAGTTGCTGAATTTGCCAAAGTAACACATGCATCTTTCATCAGAACACTATTACCTGGGCCTTCAGTTGCTGGATGTGGAAAAGGCATTTTTTTTCTTTCAAATGAACCTGAAGGAACTCTCTGTGTGTTTCCAGAGCCTACTCCTAAAAAAAAAATAATAATAATTAAGAATCATAATAAAAAAAAAAAACACAGAATGAAACAATAATTATGAAATTACTAATTTTTCATAAAAAAAAAATTAGTGATCAGGGTACAATTGTTTGCATGCATTTTGATGCTTGAATTCCAACTGATGATTTTTAACTGAATTTTTCTGCTAAATTCAGAAAGGGAATCTTTTATTATTATTATTACTGTTATTTTCCCTAACACATCAGATGTTTGTAATTGCAATTGAGTTTAGAAATTCATAGGGTGGCACAGTAATGCATTGTGGAAATAATCTTGCAGGACATATTTTGTTATATATATTTGGGGAAGCTATGTTGTGCAGCAAATAAGATAAAATATATCACCCTTTATTAAGAAGATTTATTTTACATGTTTTGGAATAAAGTTAGGAAGTCCAGGTCGATTCTGTGGTGGACCATCCTTCTCAAGTGTGGTAGGTCTACCATATCCCACACCTGAGAAAGAGATCTCGGCTGAGTGAGTACAAGATTGGCATACGGAATACTAGAGGTATAAATGGGAAGATGAATAAGTATAGATTGGATGTGTTGTGTGTAAGAGAAACCAAAAAGAAGGAAATTCGGATAGAAGAGAATGGAACAGTGAGTGTGTGGTCTGGAGTATTGGATAATGTGAGAAAACAGGAAGGTGTAGGTGTGATTTTAAGTGAAAACATGAAGAACAACTTGATTCACTATAGATGCATAAGTGAAAGAATTCTTTGGATTCGTTTGAAAGTGAAACTTCAGAGAATAGTAATTGGTGTAGTGTATGTTCCTGGTGACTCAGAACCTTCTGATAGGAAGGAAGATTTATGGAATGAGCTAAAAGCTGTTTTGAGCCAGTTTGGTGCTAAAGAGAAAGTTATAATAGCAGGGGATTTCAATGCTAGAGTAGGTGTGCAGAATGTAATTTCTGACAATGTTCTGGGTAAGTTTAATGATCCTTGTGTGAATGATAATGGTGAAAGATTAATTGAGCTCTGCATTGAGAATGGTTTGTGTGTATCTAATACATTTTTCAACCACAAGTATATCCACACATGTACTTGGGAAAACCATACTCTCGGTCAAAAGATTGCGATAGATTTTATTGTCTGTGAATAGCGTCTGAAACACTTAGTTGTTGACACTTGTGTGATGAGAGCTGCAGATGTTGGTTCTGATCATTACTTGGTAGTGTCACGAGTGAAACTGAATGTTGTTTGGAGGAAAAGGAATAGTAAGAGGCTTAGGATGGAAAGAATAAAGGTTGAAAGGCTCCCTGAAGATCATCTGCGTTATTTTGACATACTCAGAGAACGACTGAAGGAGCTGAAGTCTTGTGAGAGGGATGCAGAAAAGAAGTGGGAATGTTTTAAGAACTGTGTTGTCACTGTTGCTGAAGAGGTCTGTGGCACCACAATAGTGGATAACAATAGAGGTGATGCTTGGTGGAATAGTGAGATTGAAGAGTCAGTAAAGAGAAAGAAGGAAGCCTATTTGAGGATGTTGCAAGGTAGAGTTTCTGTGGTTGAATATTGCTATAAGATGCATGAAGCCGCTAAGCTGGTTCGCCAGAGTAAGGCAAAAGACAGGAAGGAGAAGATGGAAAGGCATGAATTGGCTTTTTTGGAAAGATGGGAAGACTTGAGACTCAGGAAAAATAGGGGAAACAAAGTTGTAAGTTGTGTGAAGAATAGGGTTGGGGAAATGATATGTGAGCCCAGTGAGTTAAGTGAAAAATGGGGTGAATACTTCTGTGAGTTATTAGATCAAGAAAGCAAAGGTGATTCTGAGGCAGAAGCAGATGATGTCATAATGAAAGAGGGAAGCACATGATGTCACAGTGAAAGAGGAAAGCACAGGAGGGATCTCAAGATAAGAGGTGTGTAAAGCTCTAAAATCTCTTCAGAATGGTAAGACTCTGGGAGTTGATGGCATAACTGCTGAGATGTTGAAATATGGTGGTGACTCTGTAATTGACTGGTTAACTGAAATTTGCCAGTTGTGCTGGGAGTTAGGAATGGTTTCTCAGGATTGGAAGGATGCTATCATTGTTCCCTTGTATAAGGGAAAAGTTGATCAGACTGACTACAAGAACTATCATGGTATTAGCCTACTGAGTGTACCAAGGAAAGTGTTTGGCAAAGTCATTATTGAAAAAGTACGGGGTCTTACATCAGTGAAAGTATGGGATGTTCAGAGTGGTTTTATGCCTGGTAAAGGCTGCACTAACCAAATTTTTGCATTGCACATGATGATTGAAAAGTATCTGGCTGTTGGTAAGAAAGTTTTTGCTGCCTTCATAGATTTAGAGAAAGCTTACAACTGAGTAAATAGGACACTTCTGTGGAAGGTATTGAATGAATATGGTGTTACTGGGAATCTACTAGTGTACAAGCCATGTATGCTGGTAGTAGAGCTTGTGTACGAGTGAATGGTGTTTTATCAAAATGGTTTTCTATTGGTGCAGGAGTCAGGCAAGGTTGTGTAATGTCATCCTGGCTGTTTAATATATTTATGGATGCATGCATGTGTGATGCCAAAATAGATAATACTGGTTTATGTTTTGGTGATATCCATGTGTGCAGATTGCTGTATGCTGATGACACTGTCCTGTTGGGAGAGAGCAAAACTGATTTGCAGAGTATGTTGTCTCGGATGTACGAAGTTTGCATGAAATTCAAACTGAGTCTAAATAAGGAAAAAATCAAAGTTATGGTTTTTGAGAGAGGAACTGGTAGTACTGAATGTAGCATAAGTCTAAATGGCTCCCTGATTGACCAGGTGAATGAGTTTGTGTATTTAGGAAGCATGTTTGACAGACAGAACAAATTGGATGGTGAAATTAGCAGGCAAGTGAATTCTTCATTGAAAGTCATAGCTGCTCTAGGAGGTTTTTACAGGAATGATGGGTTTTCTAGAGTGTCCCGCATGGCTGTGCATGAAAGTGTAATTGTTCCTACTCTGATGTATGGTAGTGAAACCTGGGTACTACAGAAGAAACATAGAAGTCGTTTGTGTGCTGCAGAAATGCGTTACTTACAGGGGGGTTTGTGGCAAGACACGGTCTGATTGTGTGAGGAATGAAGATGTGTTGCTGTTGTGTAATGTGAAGCAAAATGTTGTTAGCAAGGTGGAGACTAATATGCTTCAGTGGTTTGGGCATGTTGAAAGAATGAGTGATGAGATGCTTACTAAGAAATAATTTTCAGCCCAAGTGGCAGGAAGGAAAAGCAGAGGAAGGCCAAGGAACATGGCAACAGTAAGTAAATAATCAGATAAAAATTGTCTGGTAGTTTGTCTTTTCTTTGTGGAGCTAACCTTTGAATCTCAGAGAACAGCTTAGTGATATGCATGTATGTATGTATTTTTAATTACGGTCAGTACTGCCCTCTTGCAGTGAAAACTTTCAACAGCACGGGCAGTTTTTGTCATAGAGATCACGTGATCGGGCAGACCGTATCTATTACATGGGTCTCGGGTTTGAGAATGTACTTTCAGACACGGAACTGAATGAACCAAGCTCAGTGGTATAAACAGATGTGTATCAACCCTGAGAAAGTGATTTCATGCTCAACATGAACAAAATGATCTGGTGAGAGATTTGAACTTACCTTAAGAATTTGCAGAGCTTCTCAGTTCAAGAATCAAATTTAAAAATCTTATCACTAGGAACACATTTTGCATGGTATAGGCATTGTGAATGTGTATCCCACATTTTTCTAAAGAATCATTGGTATATTGTCAGAACATTTGCAGATTGATGAACTACCCAATATTACTTACAGTATTTCGAATGGAAGATTATTTATGTACTCCTCCAAAACTAGCCAAATAGGAGTTCTTCAACATAATCAAAAAGTTTTTGCTTCTATCACTGTCACCCATTCTATATTTCTGAAGGAAACAAAAGTCTACAGCTACTATTGAACAATGTTAAAAAAGAAGAGAATGGATGGTGTTTGCATTGTAAACTTCAAAATACACATACATCTTGTTATGTGAACTTTTGTCACTTATCTGAACACAAAGAATTTGTACCTAGACGCAAGCACATGATTCAGATACAAGTGAGTGAAAAATGCAGAGTAAAGTTCTTGACACATGCAAAACATCAATCTGTCATGTGTAGTACCTGTTTGCTGTGCATCAGACAGAGGATCATCTGTACATGCACCATATTTGTTCATGTGTTACTGCAAGGAGGTAGTTGCACAAAATCTGTGCATGTTTCATGTTGTTTTTCTTGATACTCCCTACATTATGTCCTTTAAAAGGCATAAAAAATGGGAGGGGGGGGGATGCTGACTAGAAGGACCAGAAAAGGCAAAAAAAAATGGCACATCACAAGGTAAAGTTGGAAGTTTTGTATTGTATTGAGCATGGGATACAAAACAAAAACATTTGCTCAACAATGAGTTTAACTAAGTCTACAGTTAGCACAATATTTAACAACAATTAGAAAAGAAAGGCAAGTGCTAAAAACATACAAAGTGAAAAGTTATAAAAAGTGGCAGGAGGATGAGCACAAATTCATGAAACTCTAGAGAAACTGCTGGATCAGTGGATTGACTGTCACACTGATCTAGGTATGTTACTTCCCTTTCTCATCATTCAGAAGAAGGCGCTATAATAGTTCGACGATCTGAAGAAGGCGATAGTAAAGGAAGGGAATGAGAGTACTGCAGACATGGAATTCAAGGAAAGTGAAGGATGGTTTGATACATTCAAGAGAAAGTATATCATCTCAACATTAAACTGGGGGGGGGCATGACTTCTGAATACAGAGCAGTGGTGATCTCCATGCATTTTTAAGATATCATAGATGAAGACAAATTCTATACATCGCAGGCCTTCCATGCAGACAAAACAGGACTGTTTTGGAAACAAATCCATCATGGACTCTCTTTCAGTAGACAAGTTGAAGGTACAAGGACACAAGGTATTCAAGGATCAACATATGCCACTGTTTAAAGGTAATCTACAGAGGGTGATGTGAAATTAAAACACACCTATCTGTGTACCACTTTGAGAATAAAAAAAAAAAGAAAGATGAAGGGATTCCAAAATCAACTTCGTCTGTTGTGTGAGTTTGAACAGAAAAGCCTAGTTCACTTGTGAGGTTTTCATTACTTATCTCAGGAGCTACTCTGCTCTTTTTGGAGCTGAATACTGCAAAAAGGACAACCTTGATAACACAGCTTTTCTGATAATGGAAGGCACTCTGAGCCATTCCATTAGCACAGATGATTATTCCAACAATGTCTGATATTTTATTTTTTTCCTTTTAATATGACTTCATTATTGCAGCCTGTGGACCAAGGAGTCATCAGCACACTCCAGGTTTTTTGTCTTCAGCTTCTCATGAAACATCTCCTCCACAAGAGTGATGGAAACAACAACAAAAAGCCTTGTAGACATTTGGAAAGATTTTAATATAAAAAAGGCTGCTGAATTCATTTCTACAACTTGGTTGACGATTTCCAAAGAAACTATAAACCCTGTTTGGATGAGTTTATGACCCAAATAAGTTCTTGATTTCATAGGGTTCTATTCATTACTGTCTTCTTTTCATAAGACTATCACAGACTTGGAACCATATGCAGACTTCGAAGATTTGGCTAAAGAGCACCTGCTGAAAGGTACTGGTGTTGCATGCAATCACGCATGCACACACACACCTTCTTACAAACAAGGAACGTATCTAGCTGGACAAATGGTGCATTGATGAAGAGAAATACAAAGAAGACAATGAGAGTAACAAAAGAAACAAAAAATTCAGGATGCAAAAATTATAAAATAAATGTTTGAACTGCAAGATGGTTTATTGTGCATGATTGAGGAACCTATGACTGAATGAACTTTGAATGTGCACTCAAGGTAAAAAAATTATGCTTGGCACACAACCCAATAGAGCCCCATATTTCAAAGAGAGGAAAAAGCTGAGAAAAGCAATAGTCCCACAATCTACGATTTTTTCAGAGAAAACCAAAATACAGCACTTCTTATCCTGAACCTTTATCTTCTACATCTGGTTATGTTCTTGTAGATATGCAGCTGTCATCAAGGAAAATACTGAAGAAACGGAAACTGAACATGCGGACTGCACTGATTTACCATCTTCTGTTGACTCGAGAGTTCACGTTAGCCTTCACTACCATACCTTCACCACAAAATTGACTTCCAAAACCCCTTCCTCCTGGCTCACCAACTCTTTCTGTTGCACAAACTTTTTCAAAAAGTAAATGCACTGACTGATTGTTAGCTTGGCTTTCACAGCTTGTCTGTTTATTGAATAGTGTAATGGTTTTTATGATTTAATTATTTCAAAGTAATTGCAGTGGAATTTTCCTAATAAGGGTGGAAATTGTGCTATGCATACATATATACATTCCATCTTTCAGGAAACATTTGATATGATATTTATATTACTTATGTCTTTTATACTTACCATTTTAAACTATTTTAGGGGGAACCTGTTCATGAATCAGGAATGCATTAGAATTTTACCGATAAGAAAGAGTAGAAATGTTGAAATTGCTATATGTACACTTGCATTACAAACCTTTTTTCAGGAATGAATTAGGCTCATATAGTAATAGGTTTATTATTTGGTTTCTGTTTTCCTTAAAATGCTTAGCTTTCAGTGTAAGCGAGGTAGCCAGGCAAAATGTCAACATCAGAAAAAGAAGAAATGGTGACATGGAAGTTTGTTTTCACCTGGATCAAAAAATACAATACATGAGCTGCTGGTCAAGTCTTTAAAGGTTTTGCTTTCTCCTTTGCACATTCAACTGGAGTTCATGAAACAATTTGTCAAGACTTGAACAAAGATGGTGCATATTTTAAATATATTTGTAGCAAGTTTGCATCCATTACACATGAAAAACTGAAAGCAGGTATTTTTTTGTTGGACCTCAAATCCAAAAACTACAAACCAATCCTGAATATAAGAAAACCATGAAAAACAAGCTTGGCTGAGCTTCAAAAATGTTGCACAAAACTTTTTGGGTAACACAATGGAACCAAAATACAAGAAAATAGTGGATGATATGCTAAAATACTTTAAAAATCTGGGCTGCAACATGTGTGTGAAAATGTACTTCTTGCATTCACAAGTAGATTATTTCCTCACAGAACCAGAAAGTGTAAGTGAACAGCAAGGAGAGAGATTTTACCAAAATATTAAGAAAAAGGAAATTAATTATCAGGGACAGTGGAATGTAGATATGATGGCATATTTGTGTTAGAGGGATGTAAGGTCAGGTGATGCGTAACATCACAGCCTCTCCTTGACAAATGTCAACCCCGCCTTCTCGTGGTGCATCCTGTTCCCACTAAAGGGGCTCTGACGACCGCCAATAGCGGTATAACTATACCATCGGGATCAGAGGAAATGCTATCCCACACTCACCAACCCGCTTGGCCAGCGTGGTGAGTTATGGCCAAACACCTCCAAAATGACTCTACAACTTAAATCTTGGCCCTCAGTCTCCGGCAGCTGGAATGTACCTGGCCAAGGCAGCGGCCAGTGCGACATGAAGGCAGAGGGTGCTAAGAATCCCCGGAGGACCGGACTAGGCTGCCATTTGATGCTGACCTTGGCTACCTATAACGGACGCTCCCTATCTTCTGATTCAAGGCTTCTTGAATTGGAAGAGGAACTACAAAGGATCAAGTGGGACATCGTCGGGCTAAGTGAGGTAAGGAGAAAAGGAGAAGATCTCATTGAAATGAAAAGTGGACATCTCTTCTATTATCGTGGGACAGATACTGGCAGAACTAGTGGTGTTGGATTTATAATAAACAAGAAACTGAAGGATAAAGTGGTAGAAGTTGAAAGTTCCTCTGACAGAGCTGCACGACTCGTTATCCAACTATCGAGAAGATACCAGGCTCAGATTATTCAAACTTATGCACCCACCACAAGTCATCCTGAAGAAGAAATTGAAGAATTTTATGAGGAAATTCGTCATCTAAATAATAAAGGTAAGCAGCACTTGAAGATAATTATGGGAGATTTCAATGCAAAAATAGGGCAACGGCAACAGAATGAAACTTCAGTAGGTAAATTCGGTCACGGCAACAGAAACCAGCGTGGAAATACTCTCGTTGAGTTTGCAGAGGCAGAAGGATTTTTCATCTTGAACTCCTTTTTCAAGAAAAAGCCACACAGGAAATGGACATGGAGACATCCAATTGGGACGACAAGTGAAATTGATTTTATTATGTGTAACAAAAATTCGTCATCGAAGACTGCAGTGTGCTGAACAAGTTCAACACAGGTAGTGACCATAGATTGGTGAGATGTAAGATGCACCTCAACACTAAACTGGAACGTGGCAAGCTCATAAGACAAACAAAATGTATTGACATAACCAACCTTAAAAAACACCATAATACTTTCAAGTTGGAACTGAAGAACAGATTCTCTGCTTTAGAAGGCCTAACATCGGAAGAAGTGGATATTTCGGAAGTTAACAGAAAAGTAACCAAAGCTCTAATGGAAACAGCAACAAAATTAGCTGGGTCTAAGAACAAGTTGCATGTGAACAAATTATCAGGAAAACCAAAATGTTGATGCAAAAAGAAGAGAGATGAGGACAACTAAAGTAGATGTGACTTCCAAAGTGGAATATATAGAGCTATGCAAGACAACACGAAAAAGTATCACTGAAGACGTAAGGAAATTCAACTGTGAGCTAGTGAGGAAAGCAATTGAAAACAACCAAAGCCTTAAGATAGCAAAGGGACATCTCAGTAAGGGAAGAAAACAGATTATGGCTCTGAGAAAAGAAGATGGTTCTATAACAAGAAATAGAGGCGAAATTTTGACAAGAGTGAATGATTTCTACTCCAAATTATATGAAAGGGATGATACATGTACTCCAGACATCATGAAAGGTACCAGAGTTCTTCCAGTCCTCCCAGCAGAAGTTGCTCATGCAATCAAGAACATGAAGCGAGGGAAAGCTCCAGGAAAAGATGGAATTACTATAGACATCATACAAGAAGCAAGTGGAGAAATTGAAACAGTACTCGCCCAAATTTTCACTCGATGCCTTAATGAAGGGAAGATTCCTGAGGATTGGAACAATGCTACAATGATCCTGCTACATAAAAAAGGTGACATTGAGGATCTCAGGAACTACAGACCTATCAGCCTCCTATCAGTGGTTTATAAAATCTTCACTAAAGTTCTTTCACACCGCTTGAAGGTAACACTGGACATGGCTCAACCGAGAGAACAAGCTGGATTCAGGAGTGGCTACAGCACAATAGATCATATCCACGTACTGAGAGAACTGATTGAAAGAGCGAGGAATATGAACTTCCATTGTGCATGGCTTTTATCGATTATGAAAAAGCCTTTGATTCGGTGAAACCATCAGCAGTTACCACGGCTCTGAAATCCTGCGGTATTGAAGATGCATACATTAATATTATTAATAACATCTATGAAAATGCAAGTGCAAAGATTCGGCTGTTTGAAAATACAACACACATAAAAATTGGAAAGGGAGTGAGACAAGGTGACACCATATCTCCGAAGCTCTTTAATGCCACATTGGAAAATGTCTTTCAATCACTGAACTGGGAAAACAAAGGGATAAAGATTAATGGAGATTATCTAACCCACCTTCGTTTTGCTGATGACGTAGTCATTTTTGCAACTACCCCATCAGAGCTGCAGAGTATGATCCAGGAACTTGCTGACAAGAGTAAAGAAGTGGGATTAAAAATGAACTTTCAGAAGACAAAAGTGATGTTCAATGCTTTTACAAGAAATGAAGATTTATCGATTGATGGAGAAAAACTGGAGATAACAGATACGTATGTTTATCTTGGACAGCAGATATCAAGTGAGGGTCACATTGATGAAGAAATTAATCGGCGTACAAAACTTGCCTGGAGAGCTTTTGGAAGAAACAGCATAATTTTCAAGAGCAATATGCCATTATGTCTTAAAAGAAAAGTGTTTGATCAATGCATCCTTCCAGTGCTTACGTATGGTGCAGAGACGTTGGACCTTAACTAAAAGAGACATACAAAAGCTGCAGACAACTCAAAGAAGCATGGAGAGGTGCATGCTTGGTATAACCAGGAGAGATAAGAAGAGGAACTCGTGGATCCGAAAAATGACGAGAGTGGAAGACATCATGATCAGAGTTAAATCCCTGAAATGGCAATGGGCTGGACATACTGCCAGAAGGACAGACCATAGATGGACAGCCGAAATTTTAGATTGGATTCCAAGGGACAGGAAAAGACCCAGAAAAGACCACATGGGAGAGATGGGTGGATGAAATTCGTAAATATGCGGGAGTGACATGGAGGAGACTGGCACAAGACAGACCGTTGTGGAGGAAACTTGGGGAGACCTTCGTCCAGCAGTGGATTGATAATGGTTGACAATGATGATGATGATGATTTGTGTTAGATGCTGAAGAGAGAGGGACACATTTCATTGAAGGAAGAAGTTATGCATGAAAATCAAGAAAATGAAAATTTCATCCATCTTAGACCTATGTGTTACAGAGTAATAAATAAATTTATGGACAACTATGAGTATGTAAGTTTATGTTGTAAGCATGTTTTTAGTAGCAACATAATGTATAATTATTTAACATACATATATTTATAAATATTCTATACGTAAATTCATATCTTCCCTTTCTTTTCTTTTTTTCTCTAATTTGCAAATTTCTGATGAAGAAAAGTTTATTTTAAAAAGCTCAACACTTTATATTTTAATGTTCAATGAACAAATTAAAGAAGAAAGGGGTGGAACTGAATTTTTTGGTGTAATGAGCATGTCCCTTGAATCAAGCAAATGTGTGTAAGTACAAAATGTAATATTCTTTGAGCACTTATTTGGCATTTGAAATATTATAACTAAAGATTTATGATAATTAACAAACTCTTCAATCAAGAAGTGTGCCGTCTAATGAAAAACTAACTTAACTCATCTCTTAGACACACAGAAATAGTTACAAACAGAAGACCCTGTTGGAAAACTGAATTACAGTAGGAAAAAAATGTATGCAAACATGACACAAAAAAATCTATCTGAAGCACAATTTTTTTTTCTTTTTTCCAGTCAAACTTTCAGAAACAGAGATATGGTTACAAATGGAAACATATTACATTCTCTAGTGAAAAAAATGGGTAATATTAGAAACAGAAAATGTACAAAGAGTTTGACATAGTGGCTGGCATATGACATAAAAAAATCTTTCAGTTGATATTTTAGAAGCTAAAACTATGGCTTCTGATGCCATTATGCATATCCACTCCTTACTGACAAAACCATGCATTACGGAAGAATAAAAAGCCTGAATAATGTGTTTCTTATATTGGATTCTTTCTGTCACAAAAATAATTTCTCAACTTGGATCTTTAGAAGGAGATAGCCAGGCAAATTGAATACACATTTACACCCTATAAAACTGCATATTATTTAATGTAGACAATTTATGCAAAGTGGTACCTCTACATAGTAAGTGGTACCTAGTGCATAAATGACTTTTCCTATTGGATTTTTCAAAGCAGATATATGGGTGCAAAACAAAATTACCCTAATATCTGCAGTGGCAAAACTTGCATTATTAAGCATTTGGAAGGGGAACAAAACATGTGGAAGATTCCTCATTATGGAGACTGTGCAATGAAACACACACACAAGAAATTTTCAAATTGAGCCTTTACAAAATACAAAAATAGAAAGAAGGGAATAGAAATATATTTACACCCACAGAAAAAAAAACTATTATAAAAGGATTTTGGAAAAAAGAAAGGCAATATTGGATTTGGTACAATTCTTCTTCACAGCACTGTCTACGATCTTAAAAAAATGACATTGAACTGAGGGCAGGATAACATATAAATCTTTATGAACTCAATGCACAAAATTTTGTGATACGTAGTACAACACAGACCAACCTGGTTTTTTCTGCTTTGTTGTTTTCTGGTTTCAAATGTGTTTGAGGTAAAGAATAGCCCAATAAGCAGTCCAATGATTTGTAAAAAAAAAGAAATTCAGTTTGGCTAAATCAATTGGTGAAAATAATTTTCAAGCAAATAATACATATTTCAGTAGAATATACACTCACGGACAATGAAATTTTCGCACCCAGAAGAAAACACGTTACAACCGTGAAACTTTGCATATAGCTAGAGTGCGTGCTGGTATGCAAATGGTCCACGTTTGGTGTGAATGCACATGACCACACACCCTGTGATGGCGCTGCAAGCATGAACTGGCAGCCTTATAAACTGGCATGTAGTCGATGCCCCATGAAATCGAAAAGCACCAGCCCATGCAAGCAAGAGTACAGAGTGACAAGAATGTCGGGTAGAAGCCAGAGACATTGATTTACACAACATACGGACTTTGAGAGAGGCCGGATCATCGGGCAGACACACAGCGGAGTGGCTCCGGACAGACCAGGAGGACCATCGGTAGAGAAGATCCACAGATCGTGCGCCAGGCACGAACGGATCCCACAGGGACTGGGTCCACTATACAGGCAGATGTAGTGGCTCCTGTGGGCCCACGAACCATTTCCTGATGCCTCGCGGAAGCGAATCTGCGATCCCAGCACCCCTTACGTGTTAACAAAGGAACATCATCGGCTCTGTGTGCAGTGGTGCCAGGCCAGAGCAACACAGAACATCACCGGCTCCGTGTGTAGTGGCGCCAGGCCAGAACAACACGGAACACCACAAACTGGCAACGTGTGGTTTTTAGCGATGAGTGTCGCTTCGTTTTGGGGAGAGATGATCATCGTGTCCGGGTGTGGAGGTCCCCGGGTCAACGGCATAATCTCAACCTCACTATCGAGCACCACACCTCTCCTATTGCAGGTATTATGGTCTGGGGAGCCATTGCCTATGATAGTCGATCAGCTGTAGTAGTGGTACGTGGATCATTGACGGGCCCGTGGTAGGTGGATGAGATCCTACGGCCCCATGTGCTCCCATTCCTGGCCGGGATTCCAGGTATGCTATACCAGCAGGATAATGCCCGCCTGCACATGGTTCGGGTTGCCCAGGGCTGCCTACATCAAGTGCAGACACTTCCATGGCCTGCCCGCCTCTCGGACGTATCCCCTATCGAGCATGTGGGGACCGGTTGAAACGCTGGCTGCCACCGTGTGCTTCAACACATCGTCCAGCATGTGTGGGCCAGTCTGCCACAGGTCAACATCAGGCATCTATTCGCCTCCATGCCGGACCGTATTGCAGCATGTATCGCCGCACGAGGTGGTGCGACACGGCTTTGAAGATGATCGGACTATGTGCCACAGATTCCTCTGTAATTGTCCTGCAGCTCTGTTTTTGTCATCATGTGTGTCATTCATCTGTATCATTATGTCCATAAAATTTCAGTTCAATCCGATGCTTCCTTCTTTGCGCGCAAATTTCATTGTCCGTGAGTGTACATTTAAATTTCATTATTTCAGTGTAACAAAATTTAAGTATGAAGCAAAAAACATTGCAGTGCTTTCAAGCCAATCATAAATAAATTTTATTTCTACCACTAGAAAAGTTTAGATTTGTCACACTCAACAAACCAATGATATTTCACTGGTGGTAAAAATCACGTTAGAAAAGCACAAAGACAGAAAATATATATATATATATATATATATATATATATATATATATATATATATATATATATATATATATATACAGTGGATCCCACTTAAGAAGTTTTATTTTTAAAGTCCCGATTTTTTTCCATAGTGCTAATGTTAATTTTTCCCACTTAAGAAGTAACGATGTTTCAAGTTTTCCCCGCTTAAGAAGTTGCAAGTGTCACAAGTTTCTAAGTAAAAACATACGATTTTGGAACTCGTCCAGCATATAAGTACATGTCAAAGAAGTTGGGAGGAAATGTTTCTTTGTTCTTCCGTACATGTAGCAAGTGGAGCCCCTGTCAGCTTCCCACAGTCAACGCAAGGGGTCATGTTTAATCTCCCCACTTCTTCTGTGTCTGCCCTTTGTGTATCACAATCGCCTTATCTTTGGGGCTGGGAAAAGGTTGGGACAGGAAATACTTGTTGAAAGTTAGTGATTCTGTCAGAGTTAGTCTCAGATGTTGCACCTCGCATACATGGAGTTAAATGTTTAGTTTTATTGTTGAAATGCGTAGCTAGAAATGTGGTGTCTGAAGGCATCAAAAGAAAAGTTTTATCTGTGGTTGAGAAATGAAACATTATTACGAAAGTTGATGAAAACCCGCATTTAACTAGGGTGCAGATAGCAAAAGAACTAAATTTACTTGTTACAACCCTCAACGGTATAGTTGCAAAATGGGAGACTGTGCTTGCAAATGCTTCCCATTCATTAAAAATCAAAAAGATTAAGAAGGGTAAATACGAGGATGTTGAAGAAAAACTTCTTGTGTGGTTTAAACAAGCAAGAAACGCTGACATTCCGATCAGCGGGTCAATTCTTCGTGAGAAAGCAGAAGAGATTTCCAAGAAATTAAATGTTGAATTTAATCCTTCCAATGGATGCATTGGCCATTTTAGGAAAAGAGCAGGACTGACTTATAAAACTGTTTGTGGAGAATCAAAAAGTGTTAACATCGAAGAATGGAAATCTAATGTTTTACCAGAACTGTTATCAGCATACAAAGTTTTCAACGCTGAAGAGTGTGCTTTGTTTTACAACCTTATTCCTGACAAGACCTACTCTTCCACAGGAGATAGCAGCCACGGAGTCAAAGTAAAGAAAGAAAGATTGACAGTTCTGGTAGGAGCTAATATGGATGGAACAGAAAAGTTGCCTTTATTGGTCATTGGAAAATCAAAGAATCCGAGGTGTTTCAAAAATGTGAAAACTTTTCCATGCAATTACAGAAATAGCAAAAACGCATGTTTAGATTTTTGATGATTTTTTAATGGAGTTTCAGAAGAAAATGGCCAAAGAAAATAGAAGAGTTTTGTTATTTTTGGATAATTGCACAGCCCATCCAAAGAACATGGATCATCTGGAAAATGCAAAAGTAGCTTTCCTGCCACCTAACTCTACTTCAATGTTACAACCAATGGACCAAGGAATAATTAAAACCATGAAACAATTTTATAGGAAACATTTAGTATATTGGCTACTGCAGAAGCTTGAATCAGACTCAAGTTACACCTGATGTACACTAAAATTGAATTTATTAGATGCTATGCATTTTATTGTTTCTTTGTAGAAAAAGGTATCATCTTCAATGATCACAAATTGCTTCAGGAACACTGGTTTTAACTCTGATGAGCTTAGTTTTTCTGATGAAGAAAACAGTCATGACAATAATGAAGCTTGGGAAAGTTTGCAAAAAAAACCAACTAAACTTCAAATCTTCCTTTGAAAAGTTTGTAAACGTTGACGAAGATGTTTCCACTTTTAAAATGCAAAATATCGACGATATTTGCGACATTGAAATGCAAGAGGACGATGAACCAGAAATGCAAGAAGATGAGTGCAGGCCAATTCCAACTTCAGCTGAAGCTGGTAAAGCATTAGAAACTTTTCGCCGCTTTATAGAAGGCCATGAATATGTTCCAGCGGGCATAATGAGAAATTTGAAGGAAATGGACACATGCTTTGTGAATCTAGCAGAAAAAAGGAAGAAACAAACACTTTTTGATCAGTATTTTTGTAAGCTTGTAGCATAATAAATGTAGCTTTCAATCTTCATATTCAAGTTTAAATGGGTAAGTTGTGAATTTTTTTACGTTACTTTAAAATTAACTAAAATGTAATTTCTGGATTTAGTCTATGCAACATTTTTAATCGCTAAAGTCTTACAAAACCCAATCAGACACTTCCCGTTTAAGAAGTTTTCATCGCTTCGTCCCAATGAAAACTTCTTAACGGGATCCACTGTATTAATGTAATCTAGCACATGTAGGTCAATGCATGTCTAAATGATAACACCCTCTCAACTCTCTCACATATCAAACATAAAACTTCTACAGAGCAGCACACATTTTTGGCTGGCGAAAATAGTTTCTAGATACTAAAAACATTTCAAGATTTCTCTGCCATAGGTCAAATACAAATGAAAGTTTTCAGTGCATTTATACCTCATAGCAGCAATGGTAAAAGTTGTTGCTCATGCCTAAGAACAATAGTCAACTGAAAGGCTGACAAAACCTGTGGTAATAAGTAACTTATAAAATAGCAAGCCTGTTACAGCCTGAAGAGAAACCTGTGGCATGACACAATTATTCCTCATAATTCATTCTCACATGTCTGGTGCTAATCCTGTCAGTTGTCCTCCCTTGGCTCCAGGAATATGAATTAGCATACTGTAATAGTGAACTCTCCTTCAAGGACAGAGGAAACATCCACTCAGTGATGTTAGACATTTATGCTCCAACAGTTAACCATCAAAGCAACTGGTTCTTTCTTCCACAGTAAATATTTGATAAGAGGGCAGCATTTGAAAAGTAAGGCCCTCCACCAGAAATGCACATTTTAAAGAATGCTCATCTTATTAATGACAGTGAATCTTATATCCTAAAAGCACCTTCAACAACCTTACATACATGTTGCAATTTATCCTTCAGTGGCTCTGTTCTTACAGTAGTATCAATGCAAAGCATGGTAGTATGCTTCTCATGTGATACAATAAGCTCAAGAGAAAGCATATACAACTTGAAAAAAGTTTGAATTTTATGTGTTTACTTCAGATAGTTAGCTTCATGTTTAGTCACTTTTCACGTAAACTCGAAAATGCTCTGGCTATGGTGCCAGTTTAGTCTATCACAGCTTGCTCTGAGTGTGGGTTTTCTTCAATAAATCTATGAGAAAATGAATTCTGAAACTAAACATATATACAGAGTACCTATGAATCAGCTGAACAAAAGTACATTATGACATAGACAAAAATTACAGGACCCCGTGGCAGAAAGTTCCTGGCGAGTCTGTGACAGATAACATGGTGCCACAAAATATTCTGCGGGTGCTCAACAGGCAAAATAACCACTAAATGCTAAAAACAAAAATTTGCAAGATTGTAGAAATTTAAAACAGGAGAGAAAAGAACTGGCCACCTTATATTTCTTCAGTCTATAAAACAATGCCTAACCTAAGTACTACAGCAATTGCAATAACACACAGGATCAAGAGCGCACTGTCTTAGAATTTTCCCACCATTTTCAAGCTCAAAAACAAAGATTTATGGAATAAAATTATATTTAACAACAATAAAGGATGGAGGCATCTTTAGAAAAAAAAATTCCGATTACAGGAGAAATATTTGCTCTGTCTTAATTCCGTTTTGGGAAATTTTTTCACCATTTTCAATATCAGATACAAATAAATGATGATTAAACAATAATACAGTGCAGGGGAAAAACCAGTGTGTGTGTGTGTGTGTGTGGAGGGGGTGGGGTGGGGGTGGGGGTGATTACGGGAGAAATATTCGCTGCCCTTAGCTTCCGTTGTCGAAAATTTTTGCCTCCATTTTACAATAATGCGAGAAGTTTTCGTGCCGTCCAACTTTCGTTTTTGGAAAAATTTCCTCTATTTCCAACCTTTAATGCAAACATTTATCAAATAAAATGATATGTAATGACCATACAGGGCAGAGGCAACATCGTGAGAAAAAGAATTTAAGATTACAGGGCTATTTCCATTTACGAAAACTGTTGTCTCCATTTTCAAACTGAAACGCAAACATTTATGCAATAAAATGATATTTAACAAAAATACTGGACAATCTTTTCTTGGAACATTGCAAGAAAAAAAATATGATTATGGTACAAACCTTCACTATGTCTAACTTCCGTTTTAGGGAATTTTGAAAAATGGAAAACTTGCATCCGTGATCAAGAGGATGCAAGAGGATTTAATAGAGATCTGAGGGATATCGTTTTTGTCTGAAAGACCAAAATAAATCTGCGATTCTGCTACAGGGTACAAGACAAATGAGATTCCCCTGCAAAATATTGTAAAATTTCGATATAAGTTCATTTCTGTCCATTTTACTCTTGTACTCAGCGTATAAACCACACTGACAGGATAAAATGAATAGTTTACTTAACTACATTTCACACTTTTGTCCAACAGAACTGGGAAGTTCACTTTAATCATTACAATGCAGAATTTCTAATACATGTTAATAAATATCACACTAGTTTTCAGGTTTCACAATCTTGCAAGTTCTGAAAAGACACAATGTTTTTTATATACCTAACTTCCCCAAAACTGGTCTCATTAATTATTTTCTTTCCCGGTGTATTTTACACTTCCAAAAATTTGAACTGTATTGCTTTTCAAAGTACAAAATTTAGAAAACCAAGCACTTCTGCAATGAGTCAACATTTCTGCAAGTTTTGAACTGCACATTCTTAAATTAATTAACAACAGCACTTCGGTTTTGAAATAAAAATGTCCTAAAACAAAAAGGCATTATATTTTTAACAAATTGATTACTATTATAATAGAACATATGCAAAACAAGAACTTACTCTGTTGACTTCTGATGGTTTCTTGCATCAACTTTTTAGCCATGGTGAGCAACTGTGAACTAGAAGACACAGTACTAGTTTTCTTTCCCTGGACATCATACAAGTTTGCAATATTACGCAATGTGACAATCATATAATGAGATTCTGGGTTGGGACTGAAAACACTAACCTGAAAAATATGCATAACTATAAATATTTACTTGCTTCCCATTGTCAATCAGTTTGAAGAAATTTTGAAAAACCAACAAGCAATAGTTGATATATGGCCTGTGGAATACAGCTGCCCATCTGACCCATTTTCACTATCTCATTGGCGCCCTTCAGTATAACTCGTTTGTGTATGGGTGTATAGCGCCTCTTTTCTATGAGCACAAGAGTTACCATGCAAAGCATATGCAGTGCCCAAGTCATTTGTAAATTGCTTGGAAAATGTTTATTTAGTAGCAGTTCCCTGGCATTTCCTGCTACCTATAAATGAAACAATCTACTTGATTTAAAATGTTTTCACGGAAGTGCTGTTATTCATTATGATTATATCATACCTGTGTGGCAAACATAAAAAGCAAGCTTTTGTTTAGACATTAATTTTGATCACTCTGAGATTTAAGTCACATCTCCAGAGTTCATGCAGGCCAAAGGAATTTTCAGCTGAAAATAAATTCCCAGAAGAAAATTTTAAATGGTTGGCATGTTGTCAGAAGTTTCTGCATTGAAGGCATTGGACTTGAGAAAATAAATAAAATTTATCTCTCAATGTAGAAAAGTAGGTAGTGATTTGATGGCTAATCTATACTCAATATTACTGAAGAATTCCTTTGGGTTGTATGCAGTATATCATTTATCAACTATTGCTGGTAGTAGGTTAGGAAAGGAGAATAAGACAGCACATTATTTTTAGTATCAATTTCATTTATGTTTTCAAGTCCACCACTTTCGACACAGAAACACTTCACAACATGCCAACTATTTAGAAATTTCCTCAAGCAGCTGGGAAGGAAAACTCCATCTCATGTACCCTGCTACTGTGACTATACTCTCAGTGACCAAAGTTCATATCTAACCATTGGCTTACGATTATTTTCATTCCTGCTACACAGGCATAAGATGATGACAATAATGGATAACACTTCTACTCCCTTGAAAACATTTCAATAATTAAGCAAATTGTTTCTTTTATAGGTAGCAGAAAATGTCAAGGAACTGAGATACTGAATATGCAATGCACAGAAACACATGTTGCTCATGGGAAAGAGGCATTATGCACTGATACCAAATGAGGCTGTACTCCACAAATCATTCATCAACTACTGCTAGATGGTTCTTCAAAATTTATCATAAGTGGCACTAAAATTGCACAATCTTTTGGTATTACTATTTAAACTAATTACACTGAATTGAGCATCAAAATAAGTGATCTCCCCATCTATTGGAATTTCCACCCTATCCTTGTGTGATCCAAGGAAAGAAGAATAAGTTCAAAAAATGAATGTATATGTCAGCAATACATTTTTTGCAACTGAAAGCAGTTAAGTACATTTTGCAACTATACTTTATGCACTAATATATTTATATGTAATTTATTCCTTTCTTTTTCCTTTACCACATCCAAACAATGGCATAATTCAATTCCAGTCGGAGGATTTTTGTTCTCGGACTATCTCCGAAAAAAAAAATTTCCTCTTTCATTTTTTTTTTTTTTTTCTTTGACCATCAGCTGATTGCCACTCGGCAATCTGTTTTACAACCAAAATAACTTTTACATTACCTTGGCCGATTGGCAGTGGTGTGCGTGAAGGAAATAAAGTTCCTTTGAAGCTTCCAGTTCCAGTTTAGCACCAGGACAGCTGACTGGCCCAGATATTCTTCGACCAAGGTGGACGATCAAAAAGACTATGTGTGGCAGTATCAATATGGCGGGACTCTCGAGTCTGCAGAATTTAGCAGGCGAGGACTGGAATGGACATGCTGTGAGCTTTTAACATTCACTGCTTCCTGGAGGAAAGCTGGGTTCCCGCCACATCAACTTGTAGTTGACCCAGGAGGAGTCGGGCCATGGATTTTAACTCTAATTGCATCATTTTTTGTTACACACTTGCGCTCGATCTTGCACCAAAATTTTCTGGGAACTTCACCAAGGTCAGCAAAATACGTTGGCGTGACCTTTCTTCCCAAAGTAACCTCCGCTGGTCGAGATTACTCTAAAATTAGAATTCTTGGAATCAGAGCTTTCTCTACGGAAACATTTTCCTTAGTGAAGAAAGTAAAAAAAAATTAAAATGGTGTGTTACTTAACAATGAACTTTTTCCCTTCCTTTCTGAACCTTCAGCTTGGCTTGTCTTATAAACTTTACAGATTTTTGAATATATATATATATCATCATCATTGTCAACCATTATCAATCCACTGCTGGACGAAGGTCTCCCCAAGTTTCCTCCACAACCGTCTGTCTTGTGCCAGTCTCCTCCATGTCACTCCCGCATACTTTCGAATTTCATCCACCCATCTTCCATGTGGTCTTCTTCTGGGTCTTTTCCTGTCCCTTGGAATCCACTCTAACATTTCGGCTGTCCATCAATGGTCTGTCCTTCTGGCAGTATGTCCAGCCCATTGCCATTTCAGGGATTTAACTCTGATCATGATGTCTTCCACCCTTGTCATTTTTCGGATCCACGTGTTCCTCTTCTTATCTCTCCTGGTAACACCAAGCATGCACCTCTCCATGCTGCTTTGAGTTGTCTGCAGCCTTTGTATGTCTCTTTTAGCTAAGGTCCACGTCTCTGCACCATACGTAAGCACTGGAAGGATGCATTGATCAAACACTTTTCTTTTAAGACATAATGGCATATTGCTCTTGAAAATTATGCTGTTTCTTCCAAAAGCTCTCCAGGCAAGTTTTGTACGCCGATTAATTTCTTCATCAATGTGACCCTCACTTGATATCTGCTGTCCAAGATAAATGTACGTGTCTGTTATCTCCAGCTTTTCTCCATCAATCGATAAATCTTCATTTCTTGTAAAGGCATTGTACATCACTTTTGTCTTCTGAAAGTTCATTTTTAATCCCACTTCTTTACTCTTGTCAGCAAGTTCTTGGATCATACTCTGTAGCTCTGATCGGGTAGTTGCAAAAATGACTATGTCATCAGCAAAACGAAGGTGGGTTAGATAATCTCCATTAATCTTTATCCCTTTGTTTTCCCAGTTCAGTGATTGAAAGACATTTTCCAATGTGGCATTAAAGAGGTTCGGAGATATGGTGTCACCTTGTCTCACTCCTTTTCCAATTTTTATGTGTGTTGCATTTTCAAACAGCCGAATCTTTGCACTTGCATTTTCATAGATGTTATTAATAATATTAATGTATGCATCTTCAATACCGCAGGATTTCAGAGCCATTGCAACTGCTGATGGTTTCACCGAATCAAAGGCTTTTTCATAATCGATAAAAGCCATGCACAATGGAAATTCATATTCCCTCGCTCTTTCAATTAGTTCTCTCAGTACGTGGATATGATCTATTGTGCTGTAGCCACTCCTGAATCCAGCTTGTTCTCTCGGTTGAGCCATGTCCAGTGTCACCTTCAAGCGGTGTGAAAGAACTTTAGTGAAGATTTTATAAACCACTGATAGGAGGCTGATAGGTCTGTAGTTCCTGAGATCCTCAATGTCACCTTTTTTATGTAGCAAGATTATTGTAGCGTTGTTCCAATCCTCAGGAATTTTCCCTTCATTAAGGCATCGAGTGAAAATTTGGGAGAGTACTGTTTTGATTTCTCCACTTGCTTCTTGTATGATGTTTACAGTAATTCCATCTTCTCCTGGAGCTTTTCCCCGCTTCATGTTCCTGATTGCATGTGCAACTTCTGCTGGAAGGACTGGAAGAACTCTGGTACTGGTACCTTTCATGATGTCTGGAGTACATGTATTATCCCTTTCATATAATTTGGAGTAGAAATCTTTCACTCTTGTCAAAATTTCGCCTCTATTTCTTGTTACAGAACCATCTTCTTTTCTCAGTGCCATAATCTGTTTTTTTCCCTTACTGAGATGTCCCTTTGCTATCTTTAGGCTTTGGTTGTTTTCAATTGCTTTCCTTACTAGTTCACAGTTGAATTTCCTTACGTCTTCAGTGATACTTTTTCGTACTGTCTTGCATAGCTCTATATATTCCACTTTGGAAGTCACATCTTCTTTAGTTGTCCTCATCACTCTTCTTTTTTGCATCAACATTTTGGTTTTTCCTGATAATTTGTTCACATGCAATTTGTTCTTAGACCCAGCTAATTTTGTTGCTGTTTCCATAAGAGCTTTAGTTGCTTTTCTGTTAACTTCCGAAATATCCACTTCTTCCGATGTTAGGCCTTCTAAAGCAGAGAACCTGTTCTTCAGTTCCAATTTGAAGGTATTATGGTGTTTTTTAAGGTTGGTTATGTCAATACATTTTGTTTGTCTTATGAGCTTGCTACGTTCGAGTTTAGTGTTGAGGTGCATCTTACATCTCACCAATCTATGGTCACTGCCTGTGTTGAACTTGTTTAGCACACTGCAGTCTCTTATGACGAATTTTTTGTTACACATAATAAAATCAATTTCACTTGTCGTCCCATTTGGATGTCTCCATGTCCATTTCCTGCGTGGCTTTTTCTTGAAAAAGGAGTTCAAGATGAAAAACCCTTCTGCCTCTGCAAACACTACGAGAGTATTTCCATGCTGGTTTCTGTTGCTGTGACCGAATTTACCTACTGAAGTTTCATTCTGTTGCCGTTGCCCTATTTTTGCATTGAAATCTCCCATAATTATCTTCAAGTGCTGCTTACCTTTATTATTTAGATCACGAATTTCCTCATAAAATTCTTCAATTTCTTCTTCAGCATGACTTGTGGTGGGTGCATAAGTTTGAATAATCTGAGCCTGGTATCTTCTCGAGAGTTGGATAACGAGTCGTGCAGCTCTGTCAGAGGAACTTTCAACTTCTACAACTTTATCCTTCAGTTTCTTGTTTATTATAAATCCAACACCACTAGTTCTGCCAGTATCTGTCCCACGATAGTAGAAGAGATGTCCACTTTTCAGTTCAATGAGATCTTCTCCTTTTCTCCTAACCTCACTTAGCCCGACGATGTCCCACTTGATCCTTTGTAGTTCCTCTTCCAATTCAAGAAGCCTTGAATCAGAAGATAGGGAGCGTCCGTTATATGTAGCCAAGGTCAGCATCAGATGGCAGCCTAGTCCGGTCCTCCGGGGATTCTTAGCACCCTCTGCCTTCATGTCGCACTGGCCGCTGCCTTGGCCAGGTACATTCCAGCTGCCGGAGACTGAGGGCCAAGATTTAAGTTGTGGAGTCATTTTGGTGGGGTTTGGCCATAACTCACCACGCTGGCCAAGCGGGTTGGTGAGTGTGGGATAGCATTTCCTCTAATCCCGATGGTATAGTTATACCGCTATTGGCGGTCGTCAGAGCCCCTTTAGTGGGAACAGGATGTACCACGAGAAGGCGGGGTTGACATTTGTCAAGGAGAGGCTGTGATGTTACGCATCACCTGACCTTACATCCCATATATATATATATATATATATATATACACACAGGAAGATAGATGGAAATATCATCTTACAAAACCAGCATTTCAAGTAGAAATGGATCGGAACAGAGACAAAAAAAAAAGTATTATAAAATAATTTTTTTTTAAATATATTTTGAAGTTGCTTTACTGCTGAAAAAGTTTATTGCACAATTCACACTTTTAGCTTTAATTTTACGCTCTCATATATTCAAATGAAAATCGCCTATCCTTATCTCATACGCTGAGCTCACTTTGTGTGGTGTACAAAAAGGAAAGAGAAAAATATACAAAGATATGCATACAAATACTACCACGGAACAAGATTGATAACAAGTGCGAAGACAAAATTGATTTTTTTTCTCTCAATCAGAACCGCAACACTGAAACCTTTATCGAAGCAATTCTTCCCTGAATGAAACAAATGAACAGACATTACTCCTCACTAGGATTGACAACATTTAGAACAATATGCAAGGAATCACATCTAAAGCTTTAATCTCGGCACATCCAAAATAACGTTTGCTCCCAGAACAATAAACCAAAGAATATACACGTACATGTCATTCCCACACTTCACTCAACATACACACACATGGCAAAAATATTCTAGCACTCAAAAAGGAATTGAGGAAAGGATAGGGGGAAAAAAAGAATTTGGACATTAAAGAATTTCATAACTTTTTTCTTGAATTCCCAGGTAAAATGAACTGAAAACTTCAGAAGACATAGAAAATTGATTCAAGTTCCTTACTAAAATTTTTGGAGGTCAATGGTAAAAAAAAGAACTGCGCATCATTCTTTTCCTTTTTTTCTTTCATCTTGTCCCGAAGGGAATCAAGATGCATGATGGGAGCCTATTTTCCTTTCCGAAAATGAGATCTCCAGTCTCTTTTTCAGAAGCTGGAAAATGGCGACACATCACCTAAGGAACATGACCAACCGACATTTTTGGTTCTCCTTGTCGTTTGTTGGTACTAGAAAAGCCACTCCCGCAGGTTGATGCTCTCCTGATGACGGCAACCAGTCTGTTCACTTTTTTCTTTCTGTTTTTTTTTTTTTTTGTTTTCAATTTGAATTTCCATTTTGAGTTTCATTTATTTAGGAATTTAATTTTTGCAATTCTTATTTTCTACAATTCAATATATCATCATTGTCAACCATTATCAATCCACTGCTGGACGAAGGTCTCCCCAAGTTTCCTCCACAACGGTCTGTCATATATATATATATATATATATATATATATTATATTAGATTCCTTGTAGGATATTTTTATTTGTAGAACATATTTTGTTAAATCTTAAATTTCAATCCCTTGAACAATTTTTTTAATCTTAAATTTGCGAACGCAGCGGTCGCTCGCATACCCCCACATCTGCCGGTAACTCCTCTTGTCCATACTCCCCACCCTTCTGCCCGGAGCACCAAACGACCCCCCCCCACACACACACACTCACACATCCATCCATCCACCCACCCCTACCATTTGGGATGGCAGCTGATTGTTTCTCCCTGAGCTTTCTGAAAGACCCCTTTCCCCCTCCTGCTAGTATGTTCTGAAAGTGGGAGGTGCCAAGCCAAGTTAAACCACATATTGCAGGGGAGTGTTTGTTAGGGGTCCATCTTCGAAAAATCAGCGAGTCAACAACAGCAGAACACGCGGGATTCCCGCCCAAAGTTTTAAACTCCTGCCGAAGTAAAGTTGCTAGGAAGGAGTCTCCTGCCTTAGAAAATGTTAAGGAAGAAATATATATATATACAATATATGTATATATATACACACACATAAAATCTGGGTCCATATTTTAACCACTCGCAAAATTCGAGCTTTAAAAACGTATCCTTTGTAAAATTGTGTGCGTTAGAAACGTATCCTTCCCCAAGTTACAAAAATCGCAGTCAAATGCATCGTTCATGTCGGGAATATAATCAATTTATGGACACGTGAATCGGCTTCCATACGTAGCAGCCTGGACAAACTATTTTGCATATCGCCAACTGTTACAAATCGGGCAAGAGATTCTTTCCTGGAATTCTGTGTTTTTCATTATTTGGGATCGATACAAAGCCGAAGAGAATTTGGGGGAGGGGATTAATGTTTATGTGTGTGTGTGTGGGGGGGGGGGATCATTTACCAGTTTGGGACAGTATTACATTCTTCAAAATTTAAAAAAATTCCCGTAATTTTTATTTCTTCTTCTTGCGAAGATGCCTCTGCCCAGTGTTGTTGTTAAATATCAGTCTACTGCATAAATGTTTGTATTTCAGCTTGAAACTGTAGGAAACAATTTTCCGAAAACATAAATTCGACGGAGTGAAAATTTCCCTGTAATCTGTAGGCGTGAGTTTCTGGGAAATTTTGCCTTTGTTGTCATCATTCGCATCATTCTCAAGCGCAAAGAGAATTGGAGGGGGGGCGTTTTCCGTTTGTAAACGGAATTCCGTCTTTCGAAAATGAAGCTAGATGGAGTGAGGATTTCTCCCGTAATAGTTATTTTTTTCTCGTGATTCCCTTTGCTCAGTATTAATGTAAAAAATGATTTTATTCAATAAATGATTGTGTTTCAGCTTCAAAATGGAGGAAAATTTTCTAAAAATGGAAATCGGACTGAGCAAAGAGTTAAAAAAAAGTGCACTCCACTCAGAATAACTCTGACATAGTTCCCTTATGTTGTGATATTCAGAACACTGTATTATTCTCATAGATCAGCTACATAGCTGATCTATGAGAATAATACAGTGATCTATGAGAATAATATCTCATAGCTGATCTATGAGAATAATATATTTTGAAAATGAGGAAATTGTTGACATAACTGTAAGAAGAGCAGGTATTTTATTGAATTTTGAAAAATTAATGATTTTAAGAATTCATGTCAGTTCTGAGCAGTAGAAAGAATTGAAAGATTTTTCCAATTTCATTGAATTGGTAAAGGTTTTTCCATGTGTTCCAAACTCTGAAGACAAAAAAATATATATATATATTCTTTGAGCACACTGTTTTTGTCACTTGGATCTATACAAATATGCAAGAAAGTAGGACAAGTGGAACATTTTTTCCAGATTAAAGCTCTCTTAAAACAAGCTCTAAATGAAATGAAAGCAGAGATTCCAAAATTTATTAAGTTTGCTGTTTTTATTCTTTCTCTGCCTGTCTCAGAGACTATCTGTGAATACTAGGGTTCAGCAATTGACATACTGTATAAGTAAAAGACCCAATACTAATGACAGAGATGATGTTATAGTTGGAACAAATGATAAATCAATGTTTATAATGCCAAACAGAGCACGGTTTGGACATAAATCAGTCCAAAAAATACTGAAAGCTGCACTAGTTTCAATGTATGGACCAAATTACCACAAACACTTTGGAAATAATTCATCTGCAACAATGGCACACTATTTAACTTCAAAAGTTATTAACAGAATATCAAATTCTAAACACATACCCTGGTTCTAAATAACAGGTTTATGTATTGTTATATTTAACAAGGGGTTTCAACTGATGGTAATTTTGTAATGTTTGTTTTACTGTGATTTATTCACGTATTATTATTTATTTTAATGAAATTCGGTCAAAGTGTTTTGCGCTTTGTCTGCAGAACATTTACAATCTTTGGAAGTCATGTTGCAGAACACTGAACGTAATTCTGCTCCTGAAATACTCCCCCCCCCCAAAAGGGGGTGAGGGAACCCCTCGTGATGTTATTGTGTGTGCCATAGGGGTTTTCCTATATAACCGTACAAGAAGTAAATCGCTAACTGTTATAGTTTGTGAGATACTGGCCTGTTCATGGACTTTCCTTATAACCTTGTATATACTGTATATATTGAATGTATATACATAGTAAAACCTCAAAAATCCGGCATCGACAGGACCGGACGAGTGCCGGATTTATGAAAATTCCGGATTTCTGAATCTATCCAAAAATTGCGTAATGGGCGTTACGTAAAGCACGTACTTACATGTAACAGGTCACTTTAACGACACTGTATGTGCCTATGCCTTATAAATATGCTGAGGTAGAGCTGCCAATCGCATTCTTCACAATTTGCGAAAAAAAAAATCATTTTGGTGAAAATATTGGAGATTACCTTTTCATACAATTTATTAAAAAAACTGTTGGGGAAAATTTAATTTGGGGAATGGTTAGGCAAAAAGTTGCAAAAAGCCAGAGTGACCGCTAGGGTTGGGCTGGCGACGTATCGATACAATGCGTAAACCTGATGTGAATTTTACATCAATGTTACGATTTTTCGACTGACGAAACTACCATACATCGCGAAGCCGATTACTGCAATGCATCATGAAGGCAGATGTAGATGTCGTTACACGATCGAATCCAGATACTTCCACCACCAAGCACAGATCATCATCACACGTTTGACACACAATTCAAATGAACATGCTGATTCGTCGCCTCATTGGTCCGCATCACTTCAGCACTGCCCAATGAGATGATGAATTTGAGGAACCTCTCAATGTTACACATAGGTGGCTATCGGCAATTTGCACGCTGAGATCGGATGATCTCGCGATGTTTTGTTGAGACGGTAAATCGGGAGATTTCCATGGTTATTGGTGAAATAGCGGATGTTCTCATGAAAACGAAATCAGAGAAGTGCCGGATTTTCTTTGCCGGATTTTCGAAATTTTACTGTATACTAAAAATATCAGTCAAAACAACACCAACACAGAAACTTAAAAACAGAAATCTAATTATATAAACTAACTAAGCTAAAACCAGACACCAAAAAAAAAAAAAAAAAAAAAAGACCCCTCACCCCATGAAGACAGTGCCTGGTCATCAAGTCCCTAAGACTAAATAAAAATACATGTATACAGCAAATTATGCCACCTTTATCAAGAGAACACAGGCATAAAGGTTACTTTTCTGGATTCCGCTAAAAGGCTGGAGTCACCAAAAGCCTGCGGATGTGTTCTCGAAGTCACCATCTCTGAAAAACAAAAGAGCAAAAAGCGTCAGAGTCACCCCTATATAGCAATTGAGGTCACAGGCCACGGTCGCTGTCAGTGTATATAAGGTGCTTGTAAACTAATGAGAGAATATAGGGTAGAATGAGGTCAATTGAAATCTTCAGCTATTACAGATCCACATAGTAGCACTTAGCAACCTAATCAGTTAAAATTGTGGGATCTTTGGTTAGTGATGTATTTGTAGTTTATAGACCTTAGTAAAGGAAATTGTAATCTAAGTTTAGAACTCAGAGCTAACTGTCTGAAAAGTTGATGTAGAAAACTTAATGAGTAATTATTAGCCTGTAATCTAGCGAACAGCTTAGATAATGAGTCACTTAACTGCAAAACAGAACTACAGATGTGCAGAAATCTGTGAAATCAGGAAATAACAATATTCCTATGTACACTTCCAGAAATCTGAGATTCCCACTTAGGGTAGAAGTTAATACCAAAGCCAAAAGTAGTACGCTTATCATAAATATCCGTGATTAACTCGATTTCCCGACATGTATATCCAAGTCTAAGTAGTTTATACCCTCCACTTCAGCTCCAGTTCTTTCCAATATAAGCTCACTTGGATATATTTCCTTTGCAATAATCGGAAATTCCTATTATTGGAATTTCCACAAAAAACATTCCCCAGACCATAACGCTGCCCCCATCAGCTTGTGTTCTTCCAGCAATGGTCGAAAAGTGTAAAAAAACTTGTTCTCCAATATTTCTTGCTTTATACGCCAACGTCCATCCGTTCGACGAAGTAGAAAACTTGACTTGTCGGAGAAGGAAATCCTTTGCCACTCCGCAGAGATCTAATTACGATACTGCCGTGCAAATGCAGATGCACCTTCATTACCATAGACCATCCGTCTGCATCGAAGCCCCATACGCACAAGGGTTCGCTGAACTGTCATTTTAGACACACTTCCGGTAGCCCCCTGGTTCATTTGGCCAGTGAGTTGCTCCCCTGTAGTGTGTCGATCGGCCCTCTTGCACCTTTGCAGCTGACGTTCACCTCTCACATCAATGGCATGTGGTGCTCCGCAGTTTCCATATTGCTTATTCGCAATGGTGCCATTTCTCCAATTACGATACACTTTAACCACAGCAGCAAGCGAACAGTTCACAAACTGCGCGGTTTCAGAAATACTGCCACCCTTGGCCCGAAAGCCGATAATCATCCCTTTTTGCAAATCTGATAAATTGCTCCTTTTATCCATGACAGCAACGAGTGATATGTTTTCAGATTGCCTACAGCACACCTTATATACCCTCCAAGCCAGCTCACGACACATGCAGAGATTCCAACCTGTTTCAGATATTTTCAGTAGTACTCGTACAAATTTTCAGTAGTTTTGGCCATTTTTCAGTAGTTATACCAAAAAGAATAATTTTAACCAAGGAAAACAACTCATTTAATTTAATTAGCACTTTTTTACTTACTTATTCATTTATATACATGAAAATCTGTATCAAAATATTCCAAATTTTTCACATGGAAAATACACTGCCGGACAATTGCTAAGGACGGATGACAATAGCAACGATAGCAACCATAAAATGGAAGGCAGGAAAATGTGGAAATCAGCATAAGTGCGGGATACAGTAAGACGTGTTGTGCGTATGCAAATTTTGGATTGCCGAACTTGTTCGTGACGTCATAGCGCTGATAAGAGATATAAAGGATTTGACGCGTATTGACCGTTGTTGTTCTAACGCAAAGTTGAAAGGGAAAGAATCAATTGACGAACTTGCAATTTTCAGTATGTCTTTCCGACATCACCTAGATGATTTTACGCGTGGTCGTATTATTGGCAAGATTGAAGAAGGGCGAAAAATAACAGATGTTGCCAGGCAGTTCGACGTCAGCCATAGTGTTGTTTCAAGGCTTTGGAAATCATTTCAAACAAATGGAGAGTGTAGCAAACGTCACGGGGGAGGTCGTGTTCGCAGTACTACACCTGCAGAAGATTGGTACATAGTGCTACCAACAAAAGACACCGGCGCAGCACAGCTAGTAAGGTACCAAATCAGTTTATGGCTACTACTGGCGAGCGGATCTCCCGAAAAACTGTCGCTAGACGTTTGCATGAAGGAGGACTATACGCCCGCCGTCCTGTTGTGTGCATCCCATTGTCCAGACGTCACCGTACCGCCAGTTTGCAATGGTGCCATCAACATCGCAATTAGACTGATAACGACTGGTATGCTGTTCCTCTTCTCAGATGAGAGTAGATACAGTCTATCGTCTGATTGTCGACGACAACTGATCTGGCGTGATAGTGGTACTGCATATTGTCCAGCAAACATACAGGAAAGGGACCGATATCCGACATGTAGTGTCATGGTATGGGCTGGCATCATGATCAATGGCTGTACGACCCTCTATGTGCTTCCAACTGGGACTATGACTGGCCAACGATACATTAATGATGTTCTGCCACCTCATGTTCGCATGTTCCGTGGTGTTGTCGGTGATAGATTCATTTTCATGGACGACAACGCAACATGTCATCGAACAGTCGCTGTCCAGGAGTGTCTTGAGAGCGAGGATATTCAACGCCTCGTATGGCCAGCACGTTCTCCAGATCTGAATCCCATTGAAAATGTGTGGGATGCTTTGGGGAGGAGTCTTGCTTGTCGCCAATGCCCTCCAATAAACAAGGACACCCTCATCCATGCACTGACAGAGGAAAGGGATAAATTACCCCAACAGCTGCTTGACAATGTTGTGCAAAGCATGACACGACGTGTGGAATCTTGCATCGCCCTCCATGGTGGCCATATCCCGTATTGACATCTTACGCCGGAACGCCTGCGGACGGTAACTGCATTTTTTTCACGTTTACGTATTCTGCACAAAATGGCATGTTTGTCCCTTGAACAAGTTACCAAGCCTTCTGGATTTCAGGGCACAATAAATTGTCTTTCTTGTAATGTCATGGCATTCTGACATTATTTTATTTCACTTGGCATCCAAACACACTTACTTTTTTATGCGCTATATAGCCGTTTATGATCCGTCCTTAGCAATTGTCCAGCAGTGTAATATACACCATTACTGATACATTTTTTTTACACAACAAAAAATTGATTAAACAGCTTTCTTTAGTGATTTCGCTGTACAGTGTTTTGCAGATTTGAGTTCCTCAGCAGAAAATCTTTTTTCATAACACACTTGCCCAGAGGAGAACATATTCATTTTTGCAATACGAAGTGCTTCTACAGTTTCTAAACCGAAATTAGGTTGGAAATGGGCTTGATTTTTTCGCACTAAACTAAAATCTCTCTTACAGCATTCGAGTGTGGAACTACAAGTATTGCAAACCTTACTTTCAAGAGAATAGTATACTTAACCGCTCCATTACAGCCTCTTAATTTTGAGATTTCTGACCAAGTGACATCTATTCTATCTGTTACTGCTCTGGTCTCTAATTTGTCAGCTTGATAACAAGGAATTCCGCTTCCAGTATATCAAGTTCATTTTCAGTTATTATAAATGGAAAAAGTTTGACTATGTGTAATACAGAAGTAAATCATGTTATGGCTCTAAGTGAAGGATCTACTACTTCTGCATGTTTTAAGAATTCATCATAGATCAGTATCTTTTCTTGAATATAAGAACATTCTTCAATGTGAAATTTTCCGACAAATGTATAGAACTTAGAAAGTTCATTTTCGTTTAAAATGATTTCGCTTTAATACATTCTTGTTTTTACTCCAATTACCAGTTGTGTCCTTTCTGATTTTTCTTTTTTGAAAAACTGTTATTTGAAAAATTAAGCTCAACATCACCATCAGCTACGACAGTAGGCTTCACAAACTCCTTGGATGCCATGACAATTTTATCCATCATGCTGAAAGAACTTTCAGTTTGAGGACCATGAATGCATGATAGCTTTCACTATTTTTGATAAAAGGTAGTGTTTTTTTTGTTTTTTGTTTTTTATTGGAGGTTTAACGACCACCGTGAGCAACTCAATGGGCTATAAGCAGTCGCCCGTCCCTAATTTAGGGTCACTGGTTCCAGGGAAGGGAGAGAGCCAGTGCCGTAAGACAAACACAACATCCATGCCTCACTGGGATTCGAACCCGGACCCCTTTCGGACGAATGACCAGAGGCCATCACTTAGACCACTGCGCCACCAGGGCGGCTAAAAGGTAGTGTAACTTGGAGAATATGAATGCTTTTGAATATCATGCATCAATTCTTACAAATTTTCAGCTTCGTCACTTTCGTTTTCGGACTCTCCCCCTTTTATCAAGCTGAAATGCAAACCTTTTTTGGGGTAATATGTAAGAACATAAGCTACACGTTCGGAACATTGTTGGGGGAAAAAATTACAGTTACGGGAGAAACCTTTGCTACGTTCGAATTCCGTTTTCGGACATTTGCCTACCGTATTCAAGGTGAAATACAAATATTTACGAAATAAAGTGAAATTTAACAACAATACTAGGCAAAGGAAACATCGCATGAAAAATAAAATTACGATTACGGGAGAAATCTTCACTGTTTGAGAAAGTTTTGAAAAACGAAATTTCCGTTATCGAAAGTTTCAGGCGGAAAGCATCCACTACCAGTTGCCCCAAAATTTCTGTTCAATTATGCATCGATCTCGAATATAACCCAAATTATGACGAAAAAGCAGAAATTCCTCGAAGCCAAAGAATACACGGGAATTTTTGCGCCGTCGAATTTCTGTTTCGGAAATTTCCTCCATTTTCAAAGTGAAATACAAAGATTTATGGAATAAAATTATGTATAATAACCATACTGGACAGAGGCAACATCGCAGGAAAACGAAATTACGATTATGGAAGATATCTTTATTTCGTTCACTTCCGTTTTTGAAAGGCGAAATGCTGTCCCGATGTGTATTTTTACGCGTTGGTAAAATTCTTCGATGCATATTTTTACGTGTTGAAGCGTACTTTACGCGCTTCACGACGTGTATTTCTACGCGTCACGAAAAATTCCTGATGCATATTTTTACATGTTGGTAAAATATTTCGATTTGTATTAGATGTGTAATTACGCATTTTGGCAAACTCTGCAATGAAATCCAAGCCTACTTTTCTGCAACGCAAGAAAAAAACTTCAAAATATTAATTACTGACATGAATGGTCGACGCACGATTTAAAATAAAAACTCCGATGCCAGGCAATGACACTCAACGTTCTGCACCAAACGATTTTCAACAGCTTGCCGCTACACTGCGAAAGAGCTTCAGGCCGAACTCTGCCCACGTCCACCAAAGCGAGCTACGCTCAACGTCCCCAGAATGTTGCATGCTGGGGAGGGAGGGTTTGCATTTAGAATGACTCAGTGCAAGGTCACACTCATCAAGTGCCGGCCGCTCGCGCTAAGATCCGAGCAGCCTTGAGAGGTAGAACTGGAAGTGCAGGCAGCATCGCATAACTTCCGTTAATTTTCCGTAGAAAAATCACGGTTTTCCGTATTCCGTAGCACAAGAGCTTTTTCCGTAGTTGTTGGCATCTCTGCATATGCCTTCTTTCATTCGCTATGTGCTGTTGACACAATAATGTGACTCAACTGTGTGTGAGTGTATATATATATATATAGACTTCATCACTGTCTATTTATTCGCTGCATTTGATCGAGGTTTTCTTATATATACACTGCTGGACAAATGCTAAGGGCGGATCATAAACAGCTATATAGCTCATAAAAAGTAAGTGTGGTTGGATGCCAAGTGAAATAAAATAATGTCAGAATGCCAGGACATTACAAGAAAGACAATTTATTGTGCTCTGAAATCCAGAAGGCTTTGGAACGTGTTCAAGGGACAAACAGGCCATTTTGTGCAGAATACGTAAATGTGAAAAAAATGCAATTACCATCCGCAGGCGTTCCGGCGTAAGATGTCAATACGGGATATGGCCACCACGGACGGCGATTCAAGATTCCACACGTCGTTTCATGCTTTGCACAACATTATCAAGCAGCTGTTGGGGTAATTTATCCCATTCCTCTGTCAGTGCATTGATTAGGGTGTCCTTGTTTATTGGAGGGCATTGGCGACCAGCAAGACTCCTCCCCAAAGCACCCCACACATTTTCAATGGGATTCAGATCTGGAGAACGTGCTGGCCATACGAGGCGTTGAATATCCTCGCTCTAAAGACACTCCTAGACAGCGACTGTTCGATGACATGTTGCGTTGTCGTCCATGAAAATGAATCTATCACCGACAGCACCACGGAACATGCAAACATGAGGTAGCAGAACATCATTAATGTATCGTTGGCTAGTCATAGTCATAGTTGGATGCACATAGAGGGACGTACGGCCATTGATCATGATGCCAGCCTATACCATGACAATACATGTCGGATATCGGTCCCTTTCCTGTATGTTTGCTGGACAATATGCAGTTGTTCGGGAGATCCGCTTGCCAGTAGCAGCCATAAACTGATTTGCTACCTCACTAGCTGTGCTGCGCCGGTGTCTTTTTGTTGATAGCACTATGTACCGATCTTCTGCAGGTGTCTTACTGCGAACACGACCTCCCTCGTGACGTTTGCTACATTCTCCATTTGTTTGAAATGATTTCCAAAGCCTTGAAACAACACTGTGGCTGACGTCGAACTCCCTGGCAACATCTGTTATTTTTCGCCCTTCTTCAATCTTGGCAATAATACGGCCATGCGTAAAAACATCTAGGTGATGTCGGGAAGACATACTGAAAATTGCAAGTTCGTCAATTGATTCTTTCCCTTTCAACTTTGCGTTTGAACAACAATGGTCAATAGGCGTCAGATCCTTTATATCTCTTATCAGCGCTATGACGTCACGAACAAGTTAGGCAATCCAAAATTTGCATACGCACAACACGTCTTACTGTATCCCGCACTTATGCTAATTTCCACATTTTCCTGCCTTCCATTTTATGGTTGCTGTCGTTGCTATTGTCATCCGTCCTTAGCAATTGTCCGGCAGTGTATAATATCAGGAACACCGAGCATCGCTCGGGTAAAGGGGGGATGAGGGCACAAGGAAATTTATATTTTGATATGTTATTTCCAAGTATTGTAATGTTAAGTCTAAACCATCAAAATTAATAATGATAGAAGAATTAGAGACAAATTAATTTAGAATAAACATCAAAACAAAGATGATAATTTTTTATTTGTGTTAGAGAAAGAATTTTTTAAAAATTGTTTTTATTATTTCCGAACATGGAACACCAAACAATAAATGTTAACATGGGGCTCTTCATCGAACCCCATGGTAACATTTGTTCTTCATCGCTGTCTATTTATTCGCTGCATTTGATCGAGGTTTTCTTCTGATATAGATTCATTGAGAGTTATAATAACGTCGAACATTTTTTCCATGCTCCTCGCCTTAGCTGCTCGGAATGGTCTTTTTGTAGGCTGATCTTCTTCCAATGGAAGGTCATATGTACGAGACTGGAATGTGATTGGAAACCACCGGCTCTTGAATGTCCAAGCTGTTCCATATTTACTTCTTCGGCTTGTTCTTGTTCCAACAGTATTGTTTTCTTCTTATTAAAGTTGAAACGTGCACGTTTCGTAAGGGGTTGACCAGCCATATGTTTTATATTGTTTTACCACCCATGTGGCACTCTGGTTAATAGTAATTAATAAAAATGAACTAATCATATTTTAGCACAACGGATAAGCTTGTCATTAAGTGACTATTCAAAAATGTAACAAAAAAAATGCTGTATTAAGTTTAAATTTTGAAAGGAAAAACATGTGAAATCAGCGTTCCGCTGCTTATACTGTACAGTACTACGCATCAACTCCAAGCAACTGGCACAACTCACTTTTTGTTCTAGAAGAAAACAGAAGTAATGCGTAATACGCACACAACGTGTGACGTAATGAGGCAGATGGTCGCGAGAGTGTGAAGTCATAAAACTTTAATAGGATCCATATACAACGTGTGATGTAATGAGGCAGATGGCGTGACCTCGTGCCAACATCTCAATCGCAAGAGTGTGACATCATAAGATTTCTAAGCATAAGAAACATTAATAGGACGACGCCATGACACTAAAAACGTGGTAACTCGGGGTGGTTATTTAACCCTCTAAACAAATTTTTCCAAAGTCGAGATCATGCTAAATCGATTTCTAGTACCAGAAAATGGTAGGTTAACCACTTTCATAAAAATCCTTAGAGCTTGTTAACACCAAAAGGAAGATTTCTAGTGTTTCATATATACACTGACAGAAAAAAATCCCAACACCAAGAAGGGGTTGTGTTAGATAAACGACAGTTGGTAGGCGGTGAGAGTACATCTGTAAGATGACGTCTATGCAAATTTCGCGCTCGGCGCATATGTGTGGCGCTTGTAGCACCCCTCGGAACATGCAAAGCAGGTTTGCTGTAAATACGCGCTGTAACGTTCGTGAGCGTTAGTTATCGTTGAGATTCGACGTAGGGTGTTGATGTTAGTCAAGAATGCCTTTAAGAAGACGAAGAAGCCATTATCAACAGCTCACAGAGTTTGAACGAGGTCGTGTAATAGGGCTACGAGAAGGTGGATTTTCTTTCTGCAATATTGCAGAACGACTTGGCAGGAATGTAGCCACTGTGCATGATTGTTGGCAGCGGTGGTCAAGGGAAGGTACTGCCTCAAGAAGACCGGATTCCGGCCGGCCACGTGGCACTACTGAGAGGGGAAGACCGCCGTGTACGGCGTATGATACCGCATCTGCGGCAGCAATTCGAGCTGCAGTTGCCACCACAGTGACACAACGAACTGTTACAAATCGGTTACTTGAAGGACAGCTCCGAGCCAGACGCCCTGTAGCGTGCATTCCACTTACTCCAAACCACTGCCGTTTGCGACGTCAGTGGTGTCAAGCTAGAGCTCATTGGATGACGGAGTGAAGATCTGTTGTGTTTTCTGATGAAAGCCGGTTCTGCCTGGGTGCCAGTGATGGCCGTGTGTTGGTTAGAAGGAGGCCAGGTGAGCGCCTGCAACCAACCTGTCTGCGGCCGAGACACACTGGACCTACACCTGGAGTTATGGTCTGGGGAGCAATTTCCTATGACAGCAGGAGCACTCTCGTGGTTATCCCACGCACCCTGACGGCACAGTTGTACGTCGGTCTGGTGATTCAACCTGTTGTGCGGCCATTCATGAACAGCATTCCAGGGGGTGTTTTCCAACAGGATAACGCTCGCCCGCATACCGCTGTTGTAACCCAACATGCTCTACAGAGTGTGGACATGTTGCTGTGGCCTGCTAGATCACCAGATCTTTCACCAATCGAGCACGTATGGGACATCATTGGATGACAACTCTAGCATCACCCCAACCAGCATTAACCGTCCCTGTATTGACCGACCAAGTGCAACAGGCATGGAACTCCATCCCACAAACTGACATCCAGCACCTGTACGACACAATGCATGACTGTTTGCGTGCTTGCATTCAACATTCTGGCGGTTAAACCGGTTATTAATGTACCAGCATTTCACATTTAAAATGGCTCTTCTCGCGCTTACATTAAGCTGTGATCTTGAAACCTTAATCGATCAAATATGTTACCTATACAAGTGTATTGCCGCCGTTTCATTCCTCTACGACTATTTTTTCGTGGTGTTGGGATTTTTTTTCCGTCAGTGTATATATATATATATATTCTCGATGCATGTTTTTGCGTGTTGAAGCGTACTTTACGCTCTTCACGACGTGTATTTCTATGCGTCGCGAAAAATTCTCATTTACGTTTCGAGTTCCAAACCAAGAAAATAGTGGGGGGTTCCAATGAAGGTTCTTAGCGGGAAGTGAGGTTTGGATATATATATATGAAACACTAGAAATGTTCCTTTTGGTGTTATATCAATATCAGAAAAAATTAAAACAATCAAGCAATATTTAGAGGTTGCACAACACGTTAGAAATTTTGCGTTATTTGCATAAAATGTGCTACATAATGGTGCAACAATAATACAGAAAATTGGTATATTTTTAACAATAAAATTTATCTTTTGTTATTCAAAATTTAAAGCACACAAACATAAAGTGACATTGTTTTGATGTAAAAGTATGGTAGAAAACAAATTCATAGAAATAATAGTTCTATTATTTATCTGGGAGTAGACTTCTGCTGATTTATAAGAGATCTTTTAGTACAGGTGCAGCAATTACAGTGATCAGCCACAACTTGTATAAGAAACTGAAATTGGTCTTCATTGTAAGTAATGAGCTTGTTCGATTGCTGGACAAGAGCGACCTCACGTTCAGCATTGTTATCGGTTATCATGATCTTCTGTACAATAGCAATACCTCCCTTGTAGTCTTCTCTGTCTCTCCAAGTCTGCGGGTCAAATTGTATAAATTCAATAGATATTCAATTTTGTAAAAAATTCAGTTGTTGGGTGTAACAAAATCTGCAAGGTTTCTCTGTGCTGCACTACTGGCATTAAGAATTACATGGTTTGGGCCCTTTGGAGAAAGAAGGCTCTTACCTAGTTTTAAATCTAAAGCATTGACCATTTTCCATTTTGTTGAGATCGACACTTCAGTATCAAAATGCAAGGCCAATCATCTGCTCGGACAAATGCCATAGATGATTCTCCAATTTTTTTACAAGTTTCTTTTGAAATATTTTTATTGTGTTTTTCATACTGATAGAGATCATTAAGATGAAGGTCATTACATGGTGCACTTAATGCTAGTGGTGTTGTGAACCAGGCTTTGAGGTACAAAATCACTATAAACTGACATTTCTTGAAGTTCTTTTTCCTCTGAGGATGTGAGTTTTAATTGGGATCGAAACATATAAATCTTGAGGGAGTAAATAAGCTTGGACATTCAACATGCATGGTGCATGGCACCCAGTGCTTGAAAATGAATTTGTGGTGGAATGTCACCCAGAAAGATAATTGACAGTTTCAGTAATTCACGGTAATCATCTCTTACGTTAATTTGTTATGAAAGCTGATGCTTGGCAAAACAGTTTGTCTTCCTTCACAGTACTGGAGCTGATGACAATTCTGAAACATCATCACACGTAGAATAAATGTTCTGATATATAACATGCCAGTTCTTCTGAAACCTCTTAAACAATAAAACTTCAGGTGCTGAAGAGGGTGAAAGACTTAGTTGGAATGCAGTGCCGGCAAGTAACTCCATAACGTGGTGGCGACAAGCGATATACAATAAGTCTTTGCCAAGTTTTTTTCTTTTTTCTAAGAAATTGAGCACATGTACCAACATGGTGACCGGTATTCGAGCTTGTAGTATTGAAGCACGTCCCCACAGTACGATTCTTAACATTCCATATTTCCAAAGCCTCAATAACAGCTTCTGATTGGTTTTCTCCTGATCCACTGGACAGTTTGCTTACTTTCAGAAGCTGTGAAACACCAGAAGCCGCCCCGGTGGCGCAGTGGTCTAAGCGATGGCCTCTGATCATTCGTCCGAACGGGGTCCGGGTTCGAATCCCGGTGAGGCATGGATGTTGTGTTTGTCTTACGGCACTGGCTCTCTCCCTTCCCTGGAACCAGTGACCCTAAATTAGGGACGGGTGACTGCTTATAGCCCATTGAGTTGCTCACAGTGGTCGTTAACCTCCAATAAAAAAAAACAAAAAAAAAACACCAGAACCAGACACAATCCCAGGAAGTCAATCAACATATTGCTTCCCAGATGTCACACATTAACTTTCCGTTCCAATGTACCACAAGAAGGACATCCCCAGAGATCCCTTGGTTTAACGCAGCTGCAATTTGAGCACGATGCTTTTCACGCTGACGTTTTATAGAACTGCGATTAATAATAAAATCTTCAATGTTATGCCCAAGACTGTGGGTTGTTTTAACAATGACAAAGATGGCCCTTCTGTCACTCATTTCGGTACTGTCTTAGGCAGCAGCAAGTGATGGAGTTATGACAGAGACCCCTGGTACGTGTGACATTGTCCCTCACAGGTCAACGTTACCAGGATATCTTGGATGACCATTTGCTCCCGTTTGTGCATCTTCAACATCCCACTGGGGACCTCATCCTGCAACAAGACAATGCACCGTGCCATCGCTCCTGAATTGTATCCGAATGGTTGGATGAACACTCCACCGACGTGACCTCGCTTCCTTGGCCAGCTAGGTCACCTGACCTCAATCCCATCGAGCACATCTGGGATGCGAGAGAGATGTTCGAGGCTCTGACCCCGTCCATCAAATCTTCATGAACTGTGGGAACTTGTTCAGGGGTCGTGGATCCGTATAGTTTCCCAACGCTCCCAGTGTCTTGTCGAGTCCATGCCGAGACGAATCGCCGCTGCCATCAGGGCAAAAGGTGGTGCTACACGTTACTAGACAGGTACTCTAATTCAATTGCTCTTCAGCGTACACTGAAGTGCCAGAAAAACTGGCACACAAGTCTAATACTTGGTAGGTCCCCCACGGGAGCGCAGGACTGTAGAAATACGACAGGGCATGGACTCCACTAGCTTCTGTAGGCAATTCACACCATACTTCCTGCAGAGCATTCCACAATTCGGGTGTGTTCCGAGGTCTCGGATTCCTGTGTTCGATAGCGCGTTGCATGGCATCCCAAATATGTTCTATCACATTCAGATCTGGGGACTTGGGTGGAAATGGCAGCACCCCAAACTCAGATGAATGCTCTTCTAACCATAATGTGGCGTCCCAACACTTGAGTGGAGGTGCATTGTCCTGTTCGAACAGGCCCAACCCATCAGCATGAATGCAGGACATGAACGGGTGTACCTCGTCAGAAAGAATGCGCACATAGCGTTGGCCGGTCGCAGACATTTGTAGACGTACCAGGGGTCATCAGTAAAAAATCCAAAGTTTTCAGTAAAACAGCTTTGACCTTCAGTAAGATTTTCAGTATATCAAAAATATTTATTTTAAAATCTCAGAATCATTTAAAACACTTTTTAATAAAATGAATAAGTTCCAAAATGTAGTTTTACTTTAAAATTACATACATACATACATACATACATACATATATATAGAGAGAGATAGATATATATATACATACATATAAATGCTTTTACAAGAAATGAAGATTTATCGATTGATGGAGAAAAGCTGGAGATTACAGACACGTACGTTTATCTTGGACAGCAGATATCAAGTGAGGGTCACACTGATGAAGAAATTAATCGGCGTACAAAACTTGCCTGGAGAGCTTTTGGAAGAAACAGCATAATTTTCAAGAGCAATATGCCATTATGTCTTAAAAGAAAAGTGTTTGATCAATGCATCCTTCCAGTGCTTACGTATGGTGCAGAGACGTGGACCTTAACTAAAAGAGACATACAAAGGCTGCAGACAACTGAAAGAGCCATGGAGAGGTGCATACTTGGTGTAACCAGGAGAGATAAGAAGAGGAACTCGTGGATCCGAAAAATGACAAGAGTGGAAGACATCATGATCAGAGTTAAATCCCTGAAATGGCAATGGGCTGGACATACTGCCAGAAGGACAGATCATCGATGGACAGCCGAAATTTTAGATTGGATTCCAAGGGACAGGAAAAGACCCAGAAGAAGACCACATGGGAGATGGGTGGATGAAATTCGAAAGTATGCAGGGGTGACATGGAGGAGACTGGCACAAGACAGATCGTTGTGGAGGAAACTTGGGAGACCTTCGTCCAGCAGTGGATTGATAATGGTTGACAATGATGATGATGATGATATATCATGATGATATATCATCATCATCATCATCATTATATATCATGATGATATATCATCATCATCATCATTGTCAACCATTATCAATCCACTGCTGGACGAAGGTCTCCATCATCATCATCATCATTGTCAACCATTATCAATCCACTGCTGGACGAAGGTCTCCCCAAGCTTGTGCCAGTCTCCTCCATGTCACCCCTGCATACTTTCGAATTTCATCCACCCATCTCCCATGTGGTCTTCTTCTGGGTCTTTTCCTGTCCCTTGGAATCCAATCTAAAATCTCGGCTGTCCATCGATGATCTGTCCTTCTGGCAGTATGTTCAGCCCATTGCCATTTCAGGGATTTAACTCTGATCATGATGTCTTCCACTCTTGTCATTTTTCGGATCCACGAGTTCCTCTTCTTATCTCTCCTGGTTACACCAAGTATGCACCTCTCTCTCTCTCTCTCTCTCTCTCTATATATATATATATATATGCGTGATTCTGCAGTAGAGGCCACAACTTAGTAGTGAAAGTTCAGCTTTGGCTCGCCCGCCCGCCCCGACATACGAAGTATAGAGGCACCATCAGAGTGTCGAGTGACACCCGAGTTATTCGGCGAAAAGAAATGTTTCTCAAGCATTGGCATGCGAGCTATAGAGGCGTCATCAGCATGGGGGCTGATCCCCGACATGCAAGATATTCAGCAAAAAAGAAATGTCTTGCAAGCTCCGACATACGAGATATAGAGGCGTCATAGGCATGGCGGGTGACATACGAGCCATTCAGCGAAAAAGGCATTCCTCGCGAGCTATAGAGGCGTCATCGGCATGGTGGGTGACACCCGACGACATTTCTTTTTATCTATTCGGTGAAAACGAAATGTCTTGGGAGCCCCGACATACGAGCTACAGAGGCGTCAAAGGCGTGGCGGGTGACGCCAACCTATTCGGTGAAAAATAAATATCTCGCGAGCACTAACATACGCGCTATAAAAGCGTCAAAGGTGTGGCGGATGACCCGGCGCGCGAGCTATTCGGTGAAAAAATCCTCGCAAGCATTTACATACAAGCTACAGAGGCGTCATCGGCATAGTGAGTGACACCTGACATTTTTTTCTATCGATCTATTCGGTGGAAAATAAATGTCTCACGAGCCCCAACATACGAGCTTAGAGTCGTCATCGTCATGGTGGGTGACACCCGACGACATTTCTTTTTATCTATTCGGTGAAAAAGAAATGTCTCGTGAGCCCCAACATACGAGCTATAGAGGCATCAAAGGTGTGGTGGGTGACACCGACCTATTCGGCAAAAAGGAAATGTCTCGCGAGCTATAGAGGCGTCATCGGCATGGTGAGTGACAGTTCTTGTTATCTATACGGCAAAAAAGAAATTCATCTCGTGTGCCGATGTGCGAGCTATAGAGGCATCATAGGCGCGGCGGATAACCTGACACCCAACCTATTAGGCGAAAAAGAAATGTCTCGCGAGCGCCAACATGCTAGCAATAGAGGTGTCATTGGCGTGGCAGGTGTTACCCGCTATGCGAGCTATTCGGCGATTTGTGATCGGGTGTCACCCGACAGTCGAGCGGAAAGGGTTAAAACGTTTGCACCTGAATTTTCATAAGCACAAAGCTACATGTAATCAATGTAAAGAGTTTGCAAAAGGCGCTGAGCTCAGCTCACTCCCTCTCTACTTCTGCGCACACTCTCAAATGGCTGTACAGGGAATCACGTGACAAACAGCGTATGAAGAGAAGCTCCACCTCCGTCGGCGGGGAAGTCAGAACATCGAAGGCGTATAGGGACTACCTGTAATGTGCGTTTTTTCGACCAAAAGACGATAAAAAATAGAAAATTGCAGGCGTGGGCTTTTCTGTAGTTATTTTAGTGACTTCCATAAAACCGTAAGATGGATTGAAAATCCGTACAAACTATGGAAAATCCGTAAAAGTTGGCATCTCTGTATTTACCACAATGTACTGTTCCTACGGTCAAGTTTAGAGCTAGCAGTGTACTCGTGTGGGGGTGTTTTTCGTGGTATGGTCTCGGCCCATTGGTTATTGTGGGCAAACCTGTTAACCAGCACATCTACCTCGATATTCTGGACAATTATGCCCTACCAACTCTGGGGCAATACTATGGAACCGAGCCTTGTTGGTTCCAGCAGGATAATGCACAGAGCCATAAAGCAAGGACTCTTACGGCGTGGTTTGATGATAATTCCATATCGTGTGTGTGGACTGGCCAGCACAGAGCTCTGATCTTAATCCCATAGAGCACCTATGGGATGAATTTGGGTGTCGCATAAGAAGTTTGGAACCAAGGCCTACTACTAAGTAACAGCAGTATGTACTGAATGGAAGCGCATACCTATTGCTGTGTTCCAAAACCTTGTCGAAAGCATGTCTGAAAGTGTCAGTGCATGCATTAAGGCCAAAGGTGGGCCGACACCGTATTAATGTGTGTCAATAAATGCTATGTTGTGTTTCTCTTCTAGGTGTCCAGTGACTTTTTTCAATATAGTGTAGATTTTCCAACTGTGGCAATGAGATTTTGATTATAAAGAAATTATCAATACAGTAATCAGATATATTTTTAAATTAAACACAAAATTTTATTTCCTGAACGAAGGAAATTATACACACTTAAAAACAAGCATTTCAAATTTGCAAGATAGTCAAGTTGCAAGTAACAATCAAATTAATTTGGAATTGCTTAAACATAGAATGATAGTTGCCCTTTCGTTACACAGTATCATTAATTTTTTTTAGTAGGAATTTTTCTTTTTTTCAGATCAGTCAGTTTGATGAAGTGTATTAATCTCTTCCAATTGTAAATAAATTTGATTAACAATATATTTGCTGTTGTGCTCTTACCCTGATCCATCACAAGAAGGAAAAAATCTGATATTTTTTTCTTTACTAGCAATTTCAAGGAAATTGAATACCTTGTATACATAACATTAAATGGCTTATCCATCCACTGTTTTCAATGTTTTATCATGAGTATTTCAGACAGCTTTTGCAACATGGAAATTCCAGTTTTTCCATCTTTAGCAGACTGTGTTTCAATATGCTAAACCTTTATTACTATTATGAGTAATTCGGAAGATGCCCCAGATTTCGTCCTCAAAAATGGGAGCAATGTCTTCATATCATTCTTTTTTTCTAATAAAGAATAATAATTTCCCAAGGTAAGGAATTGTTATTCTTTGTCATTGAATTGAAAAAGGAAAACACATTCACAATTAATATTCACTTTGGAAAGATGCACTAGTAATCCTCATTAGTACTATTTTCTCTCCAATAACAAATTTATATTTTTTTTAGCAATATGCTGTTACTACCAGTTGAATTTGCATTCTGAATCGCTGTATTTATCCAATATAAAAACAAACACTGCTTCGGAATTTATTTTGCAATGCAGGAACAAGCTGAATTTCTCACAAACTGATAATCAAACAGGTACAGGAATTTCTTAACAGAAAAATCACATATATTTTATTAACTGGCAGAAATTCAAGTCACCCCCAGTTTGAGCAAGTATGAAACAAAAGAATGAAATCTGCTATTATAGGCTGCAGTTTTCAAAAACCAAATGAGCTATTACAGGGTCACAAGCAGTAAGAACATTTGCAGAATGGCAAATACAGTATTTTATAGAAGTTTAAAACATATATTCATGTTGCATATGATTTTGTCACAAACACAATGTGATGTTGCTATAAACCCTTTTACAATAACCAGCCTTAAACAACTACATCGAACATTAAAGTGAGGGAGAGGGCAAATGTTAGTGCTAAGAGCAAATGTTTTTACAAGAAACAAAATAATTGCTACAGAAAATTACAACATAATAATATAAGAATAAAAAAAATGCTCTACCTGCTGTAAAACTAGTACAGTCCCAGGCTGTATGCAGTGTTCATACTTTTCCAATACACTACCATGAATCAAAGCTTTCATTTCACCTAAAAGCACAAAATTTATTATGATTATGCAAAATTTTGAATTGCTGAATACACATTATCACATTAAATTTCTATTCACATGACATACATTCCATTCTAATTTCTGCATCTTTACAGTGAATAATGGGGAATATAAAACATACCACATGCTGCACAAGAACTGATAGCCACAGATTAAAAATATATGTAACGTATTCAGAGTCCCTTGACCTTTTCAATTATGACACAGACTAATAATTGCTTCCATGTACAATTTGATACTACATCAGCATTGTATATATATTTTAATGCAAAAATAACTTGTGTTCACGATAACAATCTGTACAGATTCAGTAGTAATAAAAATAAGATCTTGCTATAAGTCAGAACAAATCTTAACTTTGGGAAGTTTGTCTTTAAAAAGTTATACTCATTCTAACCATAACAGCCTAAGTTCTGATACACTTAACCTACTGGTATCTAAAACACACATAAAAAGTCTTAGTTATGATTGCATCACAAAGCATTACTTAGTAGCCAGTTAGGAAACATATTTATTTACTAAGGAAAAGTGAGTAAAACAATAATAATAATAACTAAAAGCACACACAGCAGTTACCCTGCTTTCATATGACTACCCATGAAAACTGAAGGCAAGGAAGAAATCTATCCCTAATTCAGGGCTTCTGGTTCCGATGAAGAGAAAGACCGGAGTCAAAGGTCAGACACAAAATACCCATACATCACTTGGTTGGTTGGGACAATAGCCTCATTTAATGCCACAATAGCCTCAGAAGGCTGAAGCACTTGAGGCTCTCTCAAACCTACACCTTCAGCATAAGAGTTGATATACACAGTCATAAGACTAGTGGGTATCATTGAATACTGAAGAAAAATATATTGAATAGGTTGAAAAAGAAAATGATCAACAACAAAAAAATGCTTCTGTTTAGCACATCAAAAGTTCACTTTCAATATTGTTTTATTATTAGTATAGAACACAGAAAATCTGCATTCCTGTGGTTTAACTTTAATTTATATGCTATAGTTAAGTCTTGAGCTATATAATAAATGTAACACACATATAAAAGAAAAAAGTGAATAACAAGAACATTATATATATATATTAAGGTAATACAACATAGTTTGCCACAATTATTTATTTTTTCAAGCCGGCCATGGTTTTACTGGGTATTGACCTAGCTTCATCAGGACGAATGGTCATTCATCCTGATGAAACTAGGTCAATACCCAATAAAACCATGGCCGGCTTGAAAAAATAAATAATTGTGACAAACTACGTTGTATTATCTTAATATATATATATAAGTGTCACAAGACTGTAGTCTTTGAAATCAAAAACAAGAACATTGTTTGTAATTCAAAACATTTAAGTTTCTTTTAGTACTTTGACACACATTCACTAAGTACTAGTCTTTAATTAATTGTACACTTTTTTGCATTGTATTCATCAATGAAACAACACACATCTGTAAGAACAGTTCAATCCACCAGCTCTGTCCATTCACCACCCCCTCCTGCTGCCATGATGAATTACAAGTTTCTCTTGTAAGCTTTGCCATTGGCATGGAGTGTTAAGAATGATTCATTACAGAGGAGTAAGTGATAATTATGGAATACTTAGGGCAGTCACATTCTGGAAAACTCTGGAACTGAAATTCAATGAGACAAGACTGAATTTTAGTCCCAATTAGTTCTTCAAGCTTTGCAGCTGACCTCTTGATAAAGGTTTGATTAGCACATCAACTACCAAATGAGTACTTTTACAGTATTCTAAATATAGAACAATCTCTGAAATGATTCTTGAAATCAGAGACTATAGTCTTGTTACGATTATATATATTAAGATAATACAACGTTTGTCCCAAATATTTTTTTTCAAGTTGACCAAGGTTTTGCTGGGTTCTGACCTACCTTCATTAGGATGAATGGCAAGTAAATATTCAAATTGTACATCATATCATAAATGGTGTATACAGTCATGGGCAGAGTTGTATAAAAAATGTATCTGCGTACACAACCAGCGAAACAGAAAACTTGCTGCAAACCCGCGAATCATGAACACAATAGAATAAGATAATTTAAAGAAAAATTAATAAAACAATAAATAATTATTAGAACATTATAGATTCCAGTGAGTCAAATAAGTACATTACAACTGAACGTGCAGCAATGTGTGTGAAATGGACCTTTAGGGCAAAATATTGGACTATGAACCTCATAAAAACAAGATACTAATTAAAGTTTTTGTATCTAGAAAAACAGTTCCATTAATGAACCTTCAAAAATTATAAATAACATTTTCAACAACTTAATTCAAAAATAGTAGACTTACAAAATACATAAGGAAAATATTTTAATTTAATAACTGACAACTGCCAGAGGAACCTGGCAATAAAATTTAAATTATTTCTGTGTAAACAAAACTTTTGGTACAGTTTCTATATACTGAGAACATGCCTTGATAAAATCTAGAGGCCAGAAATGTCTGTAAAGACAAAAGAACTCTGATGATGTGAAAAATAATTGAAAGTTCAAGTTAAAATAGAATTAAATATATTAATCTGAGTAAAGCCTTGAGTAAGTGTTTTAATTGCTGTAAATAACATGTTATTTGTTTGTTTTTTTAATCTACAAGCAAAAACTATCTGCAAAATCTGCTAATAATTTGGAAACTATTGGCGTTCAGCATACGTATGTCTACATTCTGCTACTATAGTTATGGGTTTTGGTTAGTTGTTTCCACGCGCTTTATAGACATGGCTTCCACACCATTTCTATGAAGCCCATGAAAGCTGGTTGGTTGGAGTTTTATGGCGCAAGGGCCATGTTTGGCCAAAGAGCGCCAGGCACAAGACAGTCAAAGAAACAGTTTTGAATATGTGGTGTAATGGTTAAAATCAGGCTGATCTGGTAAAAGTGAAATACGAGAATGATGAAAAGTGTAAAAACTAGATAAGGTTTAAAAAGTCAATTTGTTTTAAAAAGGAAAAGACTGAGAAAGTGTCGTAGTGGACATCTAGGAGCCGCTGTAGCATAGCTGCGTCGTTGCTCAACAAATGAGAATGAAAAAAGTGAAAACGAACACAACTACATAGAATATGAGTGACATTGAGTCGGCAATTGCATGTCTCACAGATCGGCGCAGTGTCGCCACACACCAAGAAGCGGTGGGTGAAACGACAATGCCTAATACACACGCCGGTTTGTTCGCAAACTAGATGGTCATAGACCGATCAGTGGTTTGATGGAGAGAAGTTTGTTCCTGCCCTGTTGAGACCAGAGGGACAGCCACTCAACCACGATGATGAATGCACGGATGCCAGGACGAAAATATCTAAAAAAACAGTGGCAGTCGAGTGATCGGCATGGAGGAGACTGATCTGGCAGAGGCATCCGCCAGCTCATTACCCTGAATCCCAATATGGCTGGGAACTCGACAGAATCTGACAAGGAATCCAACACCAGTCAAAGTCCGCAGGAGGCGACGAACGTCTCTGGTGACTGGATGGAGAATCAATGCCCTCAGGAGAAGATAAAACCTGGACGACAGACTGGGAGTCAATGCAAAGCATAGCGCGATGATGTGGTCCAGACTGGATGTGACACAAGGCGAGGAGCACTGCATACATCTTCGCCGAGAAGACTATCGCTTCCGGAGGAAGCCTCTCACAACAGGTCATATCACCACACACAAATGCAGAGCCTACAACATCACTGGATTTCGAGTCATCAGTGAAGACAGGTACGAAATCGGATGGAGAGAAAGGTGCTCAGCAAAAAGCTGCTGGTACACCTGTGCAGGTGTGGAAGTAGAGATGAGCTTACCTGTTACTTGGTGATCACGGCGCTAACTGTGACTGCTACTCAAAAGTAACAGTGATTTTTAACTGTGATTGGAATCACAGTTTAGGACCTGTTATTTCACTTCCGTGAATCCGTGCACCATTAACGAGTAAAGCTAAAGTAACTGATAACAGAATCACTTAAAGGAATGGTGGGTTGGCCATAATGCAGTGGATCCTGGGTTCTGTTTTTTACTTTTATACGTAAATCTGCGTTAACCCCGATATTTTGCCGTAGTGTTTATTGCTTTTTCAGTTGGGTTATGCGTAATTCGTTTATGCAATTTATAGGTTAAATTTTGAATTCAGATTATCAAAAATACAGTTCTTTTATACCTATCAAGGTGCTACAACTTTGAAAAAAATGAGACAGCATTTATTTTTCAGCCTTGAAATGGATGAAGCAACAAAAAAATGACCAACTAACATTCACACACAGTTCACTATTTTCTCCAAATTCAAAAAATTTAAACAAGCAAAAGTAGGATTTACTACCTAGTATTTCAAAGGTAAGAGTTCTTTCATATATTGAAAATTTGAAATCATGCAGACTTTCTAACTTGTTTTATAATGAAATTAAAATAAAAAAACTAAAGGTCAAAATAGACAGGCAAGAATAAAATAGAATAGACAGGTAGTGAACAAAGTATTCATTAGCATAATCTAAAATTGCAAACCCTCTTTCTCTTTTTTCCCCCTTTTGGAAGCATTTAAAATTTCGCAATAGTATTTAATACTTTGAAATTTCAGTCATATGTTTTTTAAGCCATTCCATAGTAAAATGTATAACTGAGATACTACTGTCTCCCACAGATTACAAAATTATGAACTTTATAATTTTCCGAAAGAAGATATGGACACAGACCACGTAATGTTGTCTGACAGAAATTTTAGTCGGTAGTCATTGCCATAATATCCTTTGTAATAAGTCATAATATCAGATTTTGTAAAGTGGATAATACCTGATGATTTTTGTAGGTAATGGAGGGGGGGGGGATTCATATAAATTGTGGACAAATATAAGACTAAATTTGAGCAACTCATTACCTCCCTGTTGGGGAAATTTATCTAAAGGTATATCTATAGCTTGCATGTGTGTGTATTATTTGGAGGGAATTGCCACACTGGCACAAAACTAAATCGGCAGTAAATAATTAACATAAGAATTGTGTTACCGAATTGTGGACTAGACCTCCATACAGAACAATGCAGAGTCTAGAGGAAATAAAGTAACTAGCATTCTAATAGTACATACTTGAGCCTTACAGCAAAGTTAATGTCAAAAAGCCGCCCCACTGGCGCAGTGGTCTAAGCGATGGCCTCTGATCATTCGTCCGAAAGGGGTCCGGGTTCGAATCGCGTGAGACACTGGCTCTCTCCCTTCCCTGGAACCAGTGAACTTAAATTAGGGACGGGCGGCTGCTTACAGCTCAATGAGTTGCTCACAGTGTTCGTTAAACTTCCAATAAAAAAAAAACCTACGCTTCCTCAAAGACTACACTATAGTAGATGTTGCCATTCGTGAGCTAAATTCCAGCGTAAGGTTGGACACCTACTCACCTAAGGGAGATTTAGCTCACGAATGACAACACCTACTATAGTGTAGTCTTGAGGAAGGGTAGGGATGCTACCTGGAAATTCGACTGTAAGTAATATCCTTTTATTCTCAAGTAAATCCTAATAATTAAGTGAAATTTATAATACATCAAGTCTAGAAATAGCCATGATATCAAGTTATTACCTGTTCATCAAGTTCAGAGGGAACCCTGAGCTAAACTACATTTTTGTAATTTTCGAATACAGAAAAAGAAACAAAATAAGAAACTGTGAGTACTGATATTATGATTGTAAACATCACAATAGAGTATTACAATAATTAAGCACAAAAAAGACTGTTGTTTTTGGCATTGACTTTGAGATCAACGTGCATCTAAAAAAAAATTATGAAAACACAATTTACTGTAAAAACTATAATACTTATGAGTTTATTGATATAATTAAAAGTGTAAACCAAGATCTACAGGATTATGGCAAGTATGGATGTCAAGGCCCTTTTTTTCCAAGTGCCCCTGTACCGGAAGCAATTGAAATCATCATTAAAAAATAAAACAGGACAAAAATTTTAATAACACACAATTTCAAAAATTAAAAGCAGTTTTATTATACATTTATGAAAACAATATTTTCAAATTTGAAGAGAACATTACAAACAAAATTATGGAAGCCCAATGGGCTCCCCTCTGTCAAATCTATTTGCATAAGTAATTATGAGCAATATTGAGGAACAAATAATCTGTATGTACAATAGAAGAAACTCCTTTAGTTTACTGTAGATATGTTAATGATATTTTTATTTTGCCACGAATGAGTATTTATGAACTTGAATCATTAACTCAGCAATTTGGTAATATCTATACAACTATTAAGTTGACAATAGAACATGAGGAGGAGAATACTTTGCTTTTCCTTGATGTTAAATTTATCAAGCAAAGAGACCATCTACAATACAGAGTACATAGAAAACAGTTATTTATTCCTGTTCTGATTCCATATAATTCAACACATCCATACACACAGAAATGCAATAGTATTAAAACTTTAATCAAAAGAGCAATTACACACTCCTCAAAAGAAGAATTCTTTACAGCCATTATATGAAAAAGTGGACAAACAGGGAAAAAATTAAATTGTATCATATTATTATTCATGATACATCAAATTGAAGGTATGAGTACTACATAGAATTTGAATTCACAACAAAAAATGCTATATAAATAATTGTCTTCTTGCGTTTCAGTCTTAAACATCCAGAAAAAAGGTAGAATTTACATTTAGTAATTAGACAATTCTAATACCAGTTCTGGAAATGTTTTGACAACTGTTTTTCACTTGCAGTTGTATTTGTTAGATGTAGCAAAGTCTAAACCACTTTGTAACAGCATATTTTACACTTAAAAATAATTGAAAATTTAAAAACATTTTTTTTATAGTCTGCTGACTGTCACATCCATTGCTGAAATGGCCATAAAGATAATTTATACTAACATACCCTTTGTTTAGAAATTTAAAACTTTGTGAAAGTTTGACTGTCAGCAGTCTGAACAAGTGTAGAAAAAATTAATTCTTGGACCTCAACTGAGGTGTGACGTGTGTGAAATTATTGAAAATCTCACTTAGGTGTCACACTTTGGTACTGAGGTGTTGCCTGACATTGCCACAACTCTGTTTAATGAAAAAGAAAAGACTTTACACTGTATATCAGATAGCACAAAGAAAAAAAAATAAGATTTTTATGCCATAATGATATATTGTAAGTAGACAGGTACCAGGAAATATGTAAAATCAATAAAGGACTCACTATCAGGGAGGCACAATTTAATACAAAAAATACACATGCTTATGACTAAAAGTGATGCTTTCACACAGTTCAAAAATGAAAATTTGAACATTTTAATTCAAAAACTAAGTTTTACGACTTGTGTCCTGAATATGTGACATATTTTCCAAACAGCACGGAATTCATCATCATCATCATCATTGTCAACCATTATCAATCCACTGCTGGACGAAGGTCTCCCCAAGTTTCCTCCACAACGGTCTGTCTTGTGCCAGTCTCCTCCATGTCACCCCTGCATACTTTCGAATTTCATCCACCCATCTCCCATGTGGTCTTCTTCTGGGTCTTTTCCTGTCCCTTGGAATCCAATCTAAAATTTCGGCTGTCCATCGATGATCTGTCCTTCTGGCAGTATGTCCAGCCCATTGCCATTTCAGGGATTTAACTCTGATCATGATGTCTTCCACTCTTGTCATTTTTCGGATCCACAAGTTCCTCTTCTTATCTCTCCTGGTTACACGAAGCATGCACCTCTCCATGGCTCTTTCAGTTGTCTGCAGTCTTTGTATATCTCTTTTAGTTAAGGTCCACGTCTCTGCACCATACGTAAGCACTGGAAGGATGCATTGATCAAACACTTTTCTTTTAAGACATAATGGCATATTGCTCTTGAAAATTATGCTGTTTCTTCCAAAAGCTCTCCAGGCAAGTTTTGTACGCCAATTAATTTCTTCATCAATGTGACCCTCACTTGATATCTGCTGTCCAAGATAAACGTACGTGTCTGTTATCTCCAGCTTTTCTCCATCAATCAATAAATCTTCATTTCTTGTAAAAGCATTGAACATCACTTTTGTCTTCTGAAAGTTCATTTTTAATCCCACTTCTTTACTCTTGTCAGCAAGTTCCTGGATCATACTCTGCAGCTCTGATGGGGTAGTTGCAAAAATGACTACGTCATCAGCAAAACGAAGGTGGGTTAGATAATCTCCATTAATCTTTATCCCTTTGTTTTCCCAGCTCAGCGACTGAAAAACACCCTCCAATGTGGCATTAAAGAGCTTCGGAGATATGGTGTCACCTTGTCTCACTCCCTTCCCAATTTTTATGTGTGTTGTATTTTCAAACAGCCGAATCTTTGCACTTGCATTTTCATAGATGTTATTAATAATATTAATGTATGCATCTTCAATACCGCAGGTTTTCAGAGCCATTGTAACTGCTGATGGTTTCACCGAATCAAAGGCTTTTTCATAATCGATAAAAGCCATGCACAATGGAAGTTCATATTCCCTCGCTCTTTCAATTAGTTCTCTCAGCACATGGATATGATCTATTGTGCTGTAGCCACTCCTGAATCCAGCTTGTTCTCTCGGTTGAGCCATGTCCAGTGTTACCTTCAAGCGGTGTGAAAGAACTTTAGTGAAGATTTTATAAACTACTGATAGGAGGCTGATAGGTCTGTAGTTTCCGAGATCCTCAATGTCACCTTTCTTATGTAGCTGGATCATTGTAGCGGTGTTCCAATCCTCAGGAATCTTTCCTTCATTAAGGCATCGAGTGAAAATTTGGGCGAGTACTGTTTAGATTTCCCCACTTGCTTCTTGTATGATGTCTACAGTAATTCCATCTTCTCCTGGAGCTTTTCCCCGTTTCATGTTCTTGATTGCATGTGCAACTTCTGCTGGAAGGACTGGAGGAACTCTGGTACTGGTATCTTTCATGATGTCTGGAGTGCATGCATCATCCCTTTCATATAATTTGGAGTAGAAATCTTTCACTCTTGTCAAAATTTCGCCTCTATTTCTTGTTACAGAACCATCTTCTTTTCTCAGTGCCATAATCTGTTTTCTTCCCTTACTGAGATGTCCCTTTGCTATCTTTAGGCTTTGGTTGTTTTCAATTGCTTTCCTCACTAGTTCACAGTTGAATTTTCTTACGTCTTCAGTGATACTTTTTCGTACTGTCTTGCATAGCTCTATATATTCCACTTTGGAAGTCACATCTTCTTTAGTTGTCCTCATCTCTCTTCTTTTTTGCATCAACATTTTCGTTTTTCCTGATAATTTATTTACATGCAACTTGTTCTTAGACCCAGCTAATTTTGTTGCTGTTTCCATAAGAGCTTTGGTTACTTTTCTGTTAACTTCAGAGATGTCCACTTCTTCTGATGTTAGGCCTTCTAAAGCAGAGAACCTGTTCTTCAGTTCCAACTTGAAGGTATTATGGTGTTTTTTAAGGTTGGTTATGTTAATAGATGTTGTTTGTCTTATGAGCTTGCCACGTTCAAGTTTGGTGTTGAGGTGCATCTTACATCTCACCAATCTATGGTCACTACCTGTGTTGAACTTGTTTAGCACACTGCAGTCTTCTATGACGAATTTTTTGTTACACATAATAAAATCAATTTCACTTGTCGTCCCATTTGGATGTCTCCATGTCCATTTCCTGTGTGGCTTTTTCTTGAAGAAGGAGTTCAAGATGAAAAACCCTTCTGCCTCTGCAAACTCAACGAGAGTATTTCCACGCTGGTTTCTGTTGCCGTGACCGAATTTACCTACTGAAGTTTCATTCTGTTGCCGTTGCCCTATTTTTGCATTGAAATCTCCCATAATTATTTTCAAGTGCTGCTTACCTTTATTATTTAGATGACGAATTTCCTCATAAAATTCTTCAATTTCTTCTTCAGGATGACTTGTGGTGGGTGCATAAGCTTGAATAATCTGAGCCTGGTATCTTTTCGAGAGTTGGATAACAAGTCGTGCAGCTCTGTCAGAGGAACTTTCAACTTCTACAACTTTATCCTTCAGTTTCTTGTTTATTATAAATCCAACACCACTAGTTCTGCCAGTATCTGTCCCACGATAGTAGAAGAGATGTCCACTTTTCAGTTCGATGAGATCTTCTCCTTTTCTCCTTACCTCACTTAGCCCCACGATGTCCCACTTGATCCTTTGTAGTTCCTCTTCCAATTCAAGAAGCCTTGAATCAGAAGATAGGGAGCGTCCATTGTACGTAGCCAAGGTCAGCATCAGATGGCAGCCTAGTCCGGTCCTCCGGGGATTCTTAGCACCCTCTGCCTTCATGTCGCACTGGCCGCTGCCTTGGCCAGGTACATTCCAGCTGCCGGAGACTGAGGGCCAAGATTTAAGTTGTGGAATCATTTTGGAGGGGTTTGGCCATAACTCACCACGCTGGCCAAGCGGGTTGGTGAGTGTGGGATAGAATTTCCTCTAATCCCGATGGTATAGTTATACCGCTATTGGCGGTCGTCAGAGCCCCTTTAGTGGGAACAGGATGTACCACGAGAAGGCGGGGTTGACATTTGTCAAGGAGAGGCTGTGATGTTACGCATCACCTGACCTTACATCCAGCACGGAATTATGTGCTTGCAAATATCATGCAAATTTACATTTTTTAATACAATCCTTGGCCAGCAAAATTCCATTTCCCAAAAGTTTCCTTCAAATGAAATAGAACTTTTGAGTGTTTTGTGCTGCAGTATTCAAAATGAGAACTGCATGATTTGATTTTGCACAGACTGTAAAAGTGATGTTTGCATGTGTGTTGAAGAGATACATATAGACACATTTGTAACATGGAAAGATATAGATGGTTTTGAAAAAGTGGTTGAGATTGATGGTTCTGTTTGAAGAACTGTGCTTCATAATCAGTTACTTTATTATAAAATTCATTATTTTGTAAGAACAGTTCAGTCACCAAATGAAGGTCTGCTTTAAAATGATTCTGCTGAAAATTACAGTACCATCTCCCAAGATGAAATCCAGAGTGGACACTGGAGGCACCAGCAGATAACTACTGTATATTTACCAGTTGTGCATGAAATATTAAGCATACTGTAGCTGTAATAAGTGATGAGCTAAACCATGACAAAAATGCTGTTTGGGCCTTCTTAAAAATTGCTATAGTTACATTAAAGGCCAAATTTCCAGAAATAGAAAAGTTAAAAAAAAATTCTGATAGAAGTGCAGCTCAGTTTAAAAACCAATTCACTCTGTTAAATCTTTATTTGAAGCAGGACTTTGATGTCACTGGAGAGTGGAATACTGAAATGCAAAGTAGGGACAGTGAAATCTAAGGTGATGATTGTCAATTCTGTAGGATATTTTCTCATGTGTAAATAAACACATTATATGAGTTTATTCTTTTCAAAAAAACAACAACAACTAACCGTCGATTCTGAAGGGTTTCGTCTAGTCTCTTTTTCAAACCATTTCTTCATTATCAAGCAATGACGATAAATTAAGTATACGATTGGATTAAAATTTCTATTTTCATCTGACTTATTTCTGCAAAGAGCCTTGCCTGGCCAATGTTCTGGCAACATCAAATAAAATATTTAAAACTTTAGTATTAAATTCTTTATCATGTTCTTCTTGAAAATTACACTAGCCCTTTTATTTTTGTCTAAAAGAATATTGACGTGTTTATCTTTTTGTGAAAAATGGCAACAATCCACTAGTGCAGCTTTGTGAGCTTTAAAAGAGAAGTGCTGGGATATTTTTCCTAATTTATATTTACCCACACTCTTCATTTTGTGTCATTGCCTTACACCTGTTTCATTCCAATTACAATCTAATTTCTCCCTGTCTGGACCTTCAGGGAAAAGAAAACAAACTCAAAGCAATAAGTAGTATCTTTAACAATGCTTTACTCTATATCAGGATATTGTTTATACCATGAAGGAGAAAAGCGTCTCAAATTATCTGAGGGCATCTGCTGCCTCAGGAAACCTGTTGGGGTTAGGGGGATAACAAAATTGTAAAATATAAAGAATTTCTCGTTCTATCGGGAGATTTTTTGCATTTACAAGCTACAACTACACACATTATCTGAGGGCATGTGGCTTCTCAGCAAATCTTTGGGGGGGGGGGAGTGTTAATACCAAAAGTGTAAAATATGAAGATTCCTCCTCTGATTGGGAGATTTTCAGCATTTACCAGCTACAACTCAACAAACTATCTGAGGTGTTCCTACTCAGAAAACCTGTCGGGGGTGGGTGGGGGATAATATAAAAAGTGTATAATATGGCACATGCGCTCAGATAACGTGTCGAGTTGTAGCTGGTAAATACTGAAAATCTCCTGATCAGACCATAAATCCTTCATATTTTACACTTTTGGTATCCCCCCTTCCCTCCCCGACAGGTTTCCAGAGTAGGCACATGCAATCAGAAAATTTGTTAAATTGTAGCTGGTAAATGGTGAAAATCTCCCGATTGGGTGAAAAAAATTTCATATTTTACACTTTTGGTATTAACCATATTCATATTTTACACTTTGGTATTAACGCCCGACAGGTTTGCTGAGTAGGCACATGCCCTCAGATAATGTGTATAGTTGTAGCTTGTAGATGCTGAAAATCTCCCGATCGGACGAGAAATTCTTGATATTTTACACTTTTGGTATTAACCCCCCCCCCCCCCCCAGTTTCCAGAGTAGGCACATGCGCTCAAATAATGTGTCAAGTTGTAGCTTGTAAATGCTAAAATCTCCCGATCGGACGAGAAATTTTTCATATTTTACACTTTTGGTATTAACCCCCCTCCCCCGACAGGTTTCCAGATTAGGCTCACGCCAGCGGATAATGTGTCGAGTTGTAGCTTGTAAATGCTGAAAATCTCCCAATCGGACGAGAAATTCTTGATAATTTACCCTTTTGGTATTATGCCCCCCCCCCCCCGAGAGCTTTGCTGAGTAGGCACATGCCCTCAGATAATGTGTCGAGTTGTAGCTTGTTAATGCGGAAAATCCCCGATAGGGCGAGAAATTTTTTATATTTTACACTTTTTGTATTAACCCCCCCCCCCACCACCACCACACACACAGGTTTCCAGAGTAGTCACATGCGCTCAGATACTGGGTCGAGTTGTAGCTTGTAAATGCTGAAAATCTCCCGATCGGACGAGAATTTGTTTACATTTTACAATTTTGGCATTAACCCCCCCCCCCCAGTTTCCAGAGTAGGCATATGCGTTTAGATAATGTGTGGAGTTGTAGCTTGTAAATGCTGAATACCTCCCGATCGGACGAGAATTTGTTTATATTTTACACTTTTGGTATTAACCCCCCCCCCCCCCGATAGTTTTGCCGAGTAGTCACATGCGCTCAGATAATTTTCAGACTTGTAGTTTGAAAACCCTGAACTCTTTTGTTGAGATGCAGATCAAACATTTATGATAAAGAATTACATTAATTATCGCAATTAAGAAAAGACGAAATTACGGAAACTTTATATTACTTAGATTACCAACATCTGGGGGTTGCCGCGGGTGGCCTAGTGGGCAACGTTCGTGACTGCCGCGGGAAGGACCTCAGGTTCGATCCCAGCAGGTACGAACGCTCGATCCACAAAATATCTGCCGTGCGTCGGATGGGCACGTTAAGCCATCGGACCCCGGGTACTGGCCCCCCGGTAATAAATAAGGGCGTCTTCCTCCCCCTTTCTACTTTGCTTCCATGTCACTTTCCTATCGGGCACTCTAGCCCAGATCTCCTAGCATCCAATTTCTAAGGGTTGTTTAAGACCTGGGATCAGACACTCCCTACGTAAAATCCTCTACATATGATCACGATCCTCTGGTGGAGGTCGTGTGTACGAAGCGGTCAAAAACGTAATTTTTATACGGCCCTTTGAAATGTTTGTGGCCAGTTCTCTTACACCCAACTTGAGTTGATACGGAATTGTTATGAATGTGACATCGATAGAACAAAAGCTGTTAAAAGGTCTAGGCCTCAGGCCTGTGAAATAACATTTAGTGCCAAAGTAAAAGCGCAATGCTACTAACTTTATTTGAATCATAAACGTTGCGAATATGACATTGGTTGAGTAAAAACTATTGAAAAGGCCTAGGCCTAGCGTAATGAATGAATATTTCGTGCCTAAGTAAAAGCGGAATGTTATTAACTTCACTTGATAAGTAATAGTTGTGAATATGACATTAGTTGAATAAAAACTATTAAAAAGGCCACGACCTAGGCCCCGTGAGAAATTTTTTGGTGAAAAATTAAAGGCGGGATATTATTAACTTGAGTTGATACGTAATTGTTATGAATGCGACATCGATAGAAGAAAAACTGTTAAAAAGGCCTAGGCCCTGTGAAATAATATTTAGTGCTTAAGTAAAAGCGCAATATTATTACCTGGAGTTAATACGTAAACTTTATGAATATGACATCGGTAGAAAAAAGACTGTCAAAAGGTCCTACGAATGAGGCATAGTAATTTAGTGCCTAATTAAGTAAGAGAGAAATATTAATAACTTGAAATGTTATGTAAATATTTAGTACCTAAGTAAAAGTGAAGCGTTACAAAAAAATCCCTCCTTGTCATCCTTTTCCGAACATAGTATGAGTTCTGGTGTAATTGCTTTGTTTCGTTGAAACCTAAGAAATGTGTTATGTAATCATGAATATGATGTAATCCATATTCATAATTATGTGCTATGCAATCCCGATCCAGGACGACGAAATTTTCAAGTTTTCGGATATTTTCCTTGTCATATTTACACCAAAAAACGGATTTTCATCTTAAAAATTTGTGCTTTGTAATTTTTTTAAATTCAATTGTCGTTTGTCTTACAGAGAACATTTTCTCCATTCAATTCCCCTCACAGCGCCAAGAAACTGCAATTTTTGTACAGCCCCTAAAGATTTGTGCCCAAAAGTCCGTTGCCCAAAAGTCCGTTGCCCAAATGTCCTAAACTTGTTTTAAACTTTTATACGTAATTCTGCGCTAATTCTGATATTCTGCTGTAGTTTTTACAGCTTTTTCAGTTGAATTATGTGTAATTCTTTTATACGTTTTTTTGCGGTTAGTTAAATTTTGAATTCAGATTATCAAAAATACACTGTTCTTTTATACCTAATATGGTATGTTACAACTTTGAAAGAAACGATGCAGCATTTTTTTTTTCACCCTTGAAATGGATGAAGCTACTAAAGATTTACTAAGTAACGTTCACAATTCACTATTTTCTCCGAATTAAAAAAAATCAAACCTCACTCACTGCGAGAACGATGAGCTCACAAACAACGCTGTGATAAAATCACGAATAGCAGGCAGCTGCCAAATCGCAACAGCAGATAACGAGTAACAGCTACAGGAGCAGAATTCACTCGGTAACAGTTAAGACGGAGCTGTGAAAAATCACGAAGAGCATGATGGGTAGCAATGACAGAGTGAGGAACGTTTAGTGGACGATCACTGCTACTCACGGTTTTCAGTAGCAGGCCTGTGACTTTTTGGTAACCGTGATCAAATCACAGGTAGTGAAATAACGCTCATCTCTACGTGGAAGACTTGGGACACACAGAAAGAGAAAGATCAGCAATTGCCTGAACTGGCTGCCAAGCGGGATCAATAAAAGCCTTGGTCACACAAATCAACGACAGATCAAGGCCAGCATCGCACACCACGTTTGACAGATGAATCCCAAAAGTGGGAACACAAGAAAGGCGGTTGAAAAACAAGCAAACACATTGTGGATGGAAGATGGGAGTATGCAGTGGATGATCAGGAAGATATTTCAGCTTGGTGAAAAACTGGAGAGACAGTTTTTGACGGCAAAGGCATAACGGCAGTTTGTTAGACTCTGCATAAAGGCTATGCACAGGAGACGTACAGAAAGCCCGATGCAAAGATGCAGACCCTGATGATGCACAGGATTGAGAAGCTTTAAGACAGAATACTGTGCTAATCTGTATGTTACATAGCCATAGTCCAACCTTGACCAGACAAGAGAATGATAAATGCAGAGCATTGAGCACCTGACAGCCCCCCACGACATATTGGAGAGGACCTTCAGGATACTCAAAGAGCGCATGCACTTCCCCTTTAAGGATAGAATGTGAGGTCGGAAAGTGAGTACGCGGTCAAAGGCTAATCTCAGAAACTTAACCTCTGGAACCACAGGAATAGTAGTGCTCCCCAGATGGAGGTGAGGGTCCAGGTGAAGACCTTGCTTGCGGCAAAAATGCACACAAACAGTTTTCTGGGACGAGAAGCTGAAAACATTCCGAAAAGCCCAAGAAGAGATCTTATTAATGGCAGGCTGCAACTGCCTCTCAGTAGTGTGCATGTTGATGGAGGCACAGGAAATCTGCAGATCATCCACATACATCGTCCCACAAACCATCGGAGGAAGTAATGTGAAAATGTGATTGATTCGAAGGATGAAGAGAGTGACTAATAAAATGGAGCCCTGAGGGACACCCTGCTCTTCAGAGTAAATCGTACAGAGAGTCGAACCAACGGCACACAGAACGTCCGGTTCTGGAGAAAACCAGCAATAAAAGTTGGTAAGTTACCCCACAATCCGCAGTCATGCAGATCACGGAGAATGCTGTATCTCCAAGTGCGATTGTACGCCTTTTCCATGTCAAAGAACATGGAGACCATGTGCTGACATTGCACAAATGCTTCCCTGATAGACGTCTCAAGGCGAAGGTGATGATCAGTGGTAGAGCAAAGATGACTGTATCCGCTCTGGTGAGGTGACAAAAGGTAATAGAATTCAAGAAAAAAGATGAGATGAAAATTAATGATGCGTTCGAGAACTCTGCAAAAGCAGCTGGTCATAGTGATTGGTCAGTAGTTAAATGGGTTTGTTGGATTTTTACTAGGCTTGAGAACCAGTATCACAATAGCCGTACACCATGAATCGGGAAAAACGTGCTCCTGCCAAATCCTGTTAAGCAGGATTGCCAGACAGTCAAGAGATGATGGAAAACGGTGCTTCAGCATTTCTTAGTGGATGTTATCCGGTCCGACTGATGTTCGCCCAGACCGATTTAAAGCGATCTTTAATTCCACGACTGTTAACAGGCTATTATAGTCGTCCAAGGAAAAAGGGCGGAAGGATATGCATTTCCTCTCAAAAGCTCTTGGAATGAAGGAGGACAATTGCTGCTGTTGGACACAGAAGCAAATGCTGTACCAAGGCAGTCAGCAATACCCTGAGTATCGGCAACTGTTCCTCCACCACTCTCAAGAATGGAGATCTCCCCAGATGGGTACTTTCCCCGAATGTTGCGGAGCCGATCCCAAATTATCTAGGAGCTGGTAGACAAGTTGATCCCTGATAAATACTGGATCCAAGATCCCCGTTTTTTTTTCCAATGATGAACCAGTCGTGCATAGGCCTTTGCCTTCTTAAAAGCAAGTAAGTTTTTGTGTCTGTGGGGTAACGACGAAACCTACCCCAAGCCTTATGCTGAGCTTGATGAGCTGCTTTGCACTCGGAATGCCACCAAGGTTTTGGACAACCAGAAAGTTTAGTTGACATCTTGGGAATGGAAAGTTCTGATGCATGTACAATACAATCTGTAACCGCAGCAACAGCGTCATTGACTGTATCTGTGGCCACCATATCAAGAGTGATGGTCACTGAAGCAGTGAATGCATCCCACTTGGCCGAATCAATGTTCCATCTAGTGGGACAGGTAGGAGGGCCGTATCAGTCACCTACGAGCCGAAGAAAAATTGGAAAATGATCACTGCCAAGGAGATCATCAGTCATGCTCCAGGACCAGTCAGGAAATATGGATGGAGAGCACGACAGATCAATGGCTGAGTACAAGCGGCTCGGTTCATGAAAGTAGGTGCTTGTCCCTGTGCTATAGAGACAGAGGGATGTGTTGGACAGGAGGGACTTGACAACGCTGCCTCGCAAGTCCCGAGTGTGGTCTCCCCACAGCGAATGATGTGCATTAAAATTTTCAAGAAGGAAAAAAGGAGTTGGCAGCTGATGGAACCAAGTCTTCCAAGTCAGAAAGGCTTACTGCTTTCCGACTTGGAAGACTTACTGCTTCATTTGATAGTAAGTGTATCGGGCAGACGGTGAGCAAAATGTGCACAGAAAGTCTCACCGCCACTGCTTGCAGATTCGTACACAAGGCGACGGCCATGACGGGAATACCATGAGGCACAAAAACGGCCACTCCTCCACATGCAATAGCCCCGTGGTCATGATCCTAATGAAAAACACTATGTCTGCGCACCAAAAGAGCATCCGCAAGGCAGAGTTTCGTCTCTTGGAGACACATGCACACTGGTGAATGTGAAGACATCAAGCCCTTCAAATCGTCAATTCATGGTCGGAGGCCTCGGCAATTCTACTGGATGATACAAGACATCACGAAAAAATAAAAAAGGGATGAAAAAAAAAATGGGACGCCTAAAAGGTCTCAGAGTACATCAGTTCTTCAAGAAGTTCTACAGGGTCCCTCGGCAGCGTGCTATCCAGGGGAAGGACTGGTGGATGTTTGAGTTGAGTTGCATCTGTATGAGACTGTGTACATGTAGATTTCTTGGGTTTTCCTCTTTGTTTACCAGAAGGAGAAGCAAACATCGTAGCACAGGAAACCCATTCTCCAGCTACGCGTCTGGGTGAGGCAGCAGGAGATCCCCAATAAGTGGTCTATGGTGGCAAAGACAAGGCATCTGAGGAGGAAACTCCAAGGGCCTTCAACTTCAAGCCCAGTAACATAAATCTCCCGGAAAGAGAAAGGGCAGCCTTTCGGAATAGTGAAATCCGTCTGAGTAGCGATAGATTTTTTAGAAGTCAAGACAAATGCGTAGGTGCATCCAACTGAGGCAGTGGGAACAATCTTCCTTCGAGCTTCAGGGTAAGACAGGTGTTCGAGCGTCTTTACCTCCTGAATCCTCCACTCCTCAATCCACTTCGGACAGTCCTTTGCATTGGCCGCATGGGCGCCTTTGCATCCCACAAAGGGGAGCTGCAGCAGAACAATCAGAGTGAAGATGCTCATGTGACCCACAACGACTGCATGTGGCAGACCACAGCAAGTTGCTATGAGTGCCCGTAAACTTGGCATCAGAAGCAACAAAGAGGGTTTGGAATGTACAGACGCACAGCGCAAATCAAATAGCCAGCATGGATGGAGGATGGTAGAGTCAGGCGATCAAATGTCAGAATGACTGTCCTGGAGTTCACCAGGTGCCCGTTCCGGTGAAACTTGATGTGACGCACCGCTGTAACACCTTGGCCAGCAAGCTCCTCAAGAAATTCTTCCTCTGAAAGAAGAACTTCTTGAAGAGCGTTTTAACTTCCATGAGGAGATGACTCCTCGGGATGAATTCAGGGACTGGTGAGGCTTAATATCCACAAGGACACCACCCAAGTTGGAAACATTTAAGAGCAATGCACCATGGCATGGAGTTAACATTTCCACTAGGAGATCCCCTGATTGTAACTTCTTGACACTTGTTGGTGACCCAATGGCACCCTGCAGGGCCTTCTGAATACATTGGAGGGATTTTAAGCTAAGTTTGTGAGATTCGTCCTGTGCGTGAATGATAAAAAAGCGGGCAGTGTGAGTTGGCAAAGTACACAGTTTCTTGTTTGCAGAGCTAGGCTCCTTGTCCAAAGAACTCTTCCGTTTTACAGAAGGGGAAGAGGTGTAAGAATCCATAAATAATCGAAGAGAATTCGTCCGCTGACCTTCCCACCCACCACGAAGCCCAACAGGGGAGAGCCGGAGGTCCGCAAGCCCCAAAGGACGCAGGACACGGCTCTGGGGATAGGCAGCGGATATAGTCAAGTAATAGTGCATGCATGTGCTCGGCGTGTATGTTGACGTTCCCGTGTCGTAGTAAAACTCCTTTGACGGGACCCCACTATCCCCAGACTCACCCTGTCATACACAACAAGTCATTAGAAGACAGGACTCCACTCGGCCACTGACTTCATTGACTAGGAGTGGGTTAGTTCCCAGCCACCCATTTAGGGTGAAACAGGAGGCAAAGAGGAGTGTTGGTAGCTGGCGACAACAACACCCCGGCCTCTAGAAACCTCAGCCTCCCCTTTTCCACCTTACAGGTCACTACACACGGCGAACATGCAGGTAGATCTAGCTAACCAGCACGGAAAAAGAAAGAGGGGAAACATAAAATGGGGAATAAAGGAAAGAGAATGAGAAACCGAACTCCGACGCTGGAGCATAGTCACAACCTCAGCAACCAACAAATGAGGAGGATGCGTGGCAAGATAAAAACAAGACCTAAAAATGGGAAAACATCCCACACAAATGTTGGCTTGGGCCGTGGGGTCACCACTCCCCATCAGCTGGATGAACAGCTGTCCCTGCGGTGATGGTATCGCACAAAGGCGATAAGACAAGATGATCTGTCATGAGGTCAGCTCAGGCCCCTAAATAAGTTGAAAATCATCATGAGGTCAGCTCTACTCCCCAAATAAGTGGAAAATTAGTTATCCCCATGAAGGGGCCCGTATAAGCAACTAACCAAAACCTGCGAGTGTAAATACCATTTACGATATCATGTACAATTTGAATATTTATGTGCCATTTGTCCTGTTGAAGCTAGATCAAAACTTAGGGAAACCTTGGTAGACTTGAAAAAATAAAATATTTGTGACAAATGTTGTATTATCTTAATATAATCTTTGAAAAGGTCTCGCAAAATTCTCCAATCTTATCATATTGAACAGCTCTTCTACACAATATTTCAACTAATGCAGCAATGTCACACCTTATTATTGCAGATACTTATAATAATGCTCTAATTATTTCTCTGTATCTGCTGTTCTTTGAGGGCTTTTTTTTTTTTTTTTTTTGCCAAGTTCTGTTGAAATTGGTGAGTTAAACTCATTTTCTTCTCTTCATATTTATTTAGGATTTATTTTACATTGGCCCTGCGATGAAGCATGTAGCTGCCATCAACTCATAAATTTGTATTCTAAGATAGGTGGCCATATTACAGAATATATATATATATATTTTTTTTTACTTCTTTTACCTCGAAAATTGTTTGAAAAACGAAAATTGCTTCACGAGTATCTTCTTTTCTGTTACTTGTGATGAGATAATTATAATATATTCATCTTCTTTACATGTAAACCAGTGTGCACTGGCTTTACTTATATTAAGATTTGCATAATTCTTTTACGCTATCATACACTAAGTTCTGACAGAGCAATGATGCATGTGCAACTGTCAGAAAGGAATAAACTGTAGCCTGCTTCATGTAAGCATGCTTCTTCATGATTTTGTCCTGCTTTCTTACTGCACCCTTTCACTACTGGGTGTGCTTTGAATCGATCAATCAAAATACTTGTGTGATATCTGACTTTGAACATCCATTTTCATCAAACTGTCTTTTTATTTTTGAGCCAAAGTTTTCTTTTCTTTTAATGGCTGAAACTTTTTACATCTTTTGCTTTAATTTGTTTTTCTTTACTCTTTTCGTTTCAAGGCTGAATTGCTACCACAAACATATAAGGATATAAGCAATAAGCAGTTGTCCATCCCTAATTTAAGGCCACCAGTTCCAAGTAAGATAGAGAGCCAGCTCCATAGGACAAACACACTGCCCATGCCTCATTTAAGACTTGAACCCAGGCCCAACTGAGATGATTAGCCACATGTTCTTGTCCCCAGCTACTAGTGTGGCAATTTTGTTTTTCTAAGTTTGGCATTATTTGCATTTCTTCAGAGATTTTTAGCTCCGTTATTAGCCCTATTCTGGCCATTCTGTGATAGTCACTTTTGCCACCATATCTACAATGTTCTCTGATTCACGATTAGATTTTTCTAGTTCCAGAATAATGTCTTGCATGATCTTCCCTTTCTTCAACATTTTTTGTAATTTATTACGGTTATCACCACTTCTATTAATTTTTATCGATCACTTTACTATGGTTACAAATCTCAAGGATCAAAGGCTTTCTCTCAACTATGTCATTAACTGGTACAACACATTCTTTGAACTTGTACACACCTTCATCTTTATTACATGCCACATAACTGTGTGTGTGTGTGTGTGTGTGTGTGTGTGTGTGTGAAAAGTGAGTAGCCAAAAATGGAAGTTATGTTTGCTACTGGGTGTGGTATCTTGCATGTATCTACAATCTACATACATTCAAATGAGAAGTTCTAATACTTAATTTGACCTGTGAGCACTTGCTGTCAGATAAGTTTTTAATCAGTTTGTTTTTAATGCGGTTTTTACAGTTACCGAAATTATTTTCATTGGAAAGTTTCATGCCCGTTTCTAATATATTTTTGTCAGTATCTTTGAAAATATGTGCATCATGACAACCCAAAAATTTAGGTCACACATTTATGCAGTTCTTGTTTTCACATTCTGTTGTAACTTTGACCATTGCCTGCTCTACTGTCTAAAGATCATAAAACCTGCCTTATGCCGCTATACCTAACGAAAAGTTTAAAAAGTTTTATTCCAAAAATCGGACTCTGAGACAAACAATGATTTCTCCAGAGTTGTTTTATTGAGAGCAAAAATTTCCTGGCCTTTAATTCTAATACATTTTCCTCACACAAAGTACTGTGCTTTTATGCTGCAACATATACAAAGCATCTCGAATTTTAATTTCATCCACTTTATCCATGTCCATTTTGCATTGCAAGTAGCCATGAGCTGTATATACCTTTGTCTTCCATTTTGCATTGTCAACTATCATGCACATACATCAGTTTTGTTTCTGTTCAGTATCTCAATTAGTAAAAAAAAAAAAAAAATTGTCATGTAACTTGTAGTTCAGCATCAATAGCTCATCTAACAGCTAGCTAACTTAGCCTGGTTTCAAACAAAAAATTTTCTTGCTCTTGTTTTTTTCAAATTCATTGTTTTTACATGACTTTATTATCTATGGCAGTCTTAACATTGTGTAATGCCTTTTTCTTTACAGCATCAGTTATGTGATGCTGATCTGTGTTTCTATTTTCCTTTTCTTCTTCCTGTAATACCAACGATCATGTTTGAAGAGATTTCTCAGTTCACAAAATACACAATATTTAGCTGAAATTTCCATTAACTTGTGGTTCTCATGAATTTTGGCATTACAAATAATAAATTAGCTGACACTATCTTGTCTTTTGCTTATTTGGCTGGAATTCTAATTTTAAATGAATGGTGAGTTTTCACTGAAAAAGGATTTAAATTAAATTTCAATCCTATGCTTTAGAGTGTATTAGAAAGTGATGCTACTTTGCATTACTCAGTATCATAATACCGGAAATCTATTGCTGCATAGATAAACTACCCCAAAAAAATTGCTTCAGTTTATCATAGTAGTTGTCCAGTTTTCTACTTTATGCCACAATTAATATATCAGAACTAAAAGTTTGTATGTGAATGTTTTCACCTTTATTTATTAACTGCAGCAAAGCTTTCTTTTCCTTCTGTAGAATAACTACATCATAAAGATGGAACTTAACTGTATGACATTATCATTGCTTGCAAGTCATTAAACTCAGTTTCCTTTAAGAAGCACTACAATGTACAATCATGATATATTACTTTATAAGTAGCAAGCATTCTTGCACGAGTTTATCAATAATCAACAAACACAATTCAGCTGCAAGAAAAAGACAGTTTCATCAGTCTCACGGCTTCTTTTTTTAATGACACGAGATGAATTAAGTAATTTCTCGTTTGCAAAGGCTTTGTCGTCAGCATGGAGCACACAAATAACTGCACAAGAATGCAAACCATAGAGTAGTCACATTATAGAAAATTCAAAAGCTCTGGCACATATTGTGTGCTGTTCTCATGTGGGAAGTCAGTTGAGTTTTTATTAAGCATTTACTAACAGAAAACCTTCTGGTTTTAATCGATGATGAGCTCATATGCATGTCATGCATTTTATAACACTGGCTAGAAAAAAATTCTCATTTTTTTCTATACCTCTGGAATGAAAGTTGTTGATTCTAAAGGAAATTGAAGTGCTGATTCAAAATATACCAACATTGTGCATCTACCACATTTAAATTGAAAGATATACTCGAAATTTATCAATTTAATAAATGACTCATTTTAAGCATCATACAACTGTACACGTATTATACAATCTTAGAGTTTTTCATTTTGAAATACTTCAATTTTGCTTGTTTATATTATCATACAAGGCACCACATACATCTTATGTCCTTAGAAATACTTGTCACTCAGAGATTGTTTCTTAGTCTGTTTTGCACTTCCTCTTATGAAATTAAGAGTAATCTCACATCAGGGTAGTATCATAGTGACCTTGGTACATCTCTTTCATCATAGGTATGCTCTGATGAAAGTGTTCTTTCCTTTCTCATCACTTTTATCTCTCCGATTCTGGAGGGGGGGGGCTGAGACATGAATATAGAAAATACATTTTCAAAGACATTTGGCAGCCCATGGCTCTTTATAACCGTGCAATAAAGCTGACATCAGAAATGCATTGTGTTCTTTCCCACTTGCAAGAAATCAGTGTAACAACCTGTGTCTGTGTCATCCTGTGTCTTCAGTTCTGTGTCTGTTCCATCCGGAAAAACATGCACTCAATAACAGTTATCCCTTCCTTTTTTATCGAAAGCCTTAACATGATTTATTAACCCAAGCTTTATATGCCAAGGTGGTAGAGAATAACCTTTCTGGTGACACAACCAGTGAAATATAATTTATATATTATTTCTTCTGGGTAAATATTCCTTCCCATTGCTGCACAACATGTTTTTCTTTTGCCTGACTGTCCTACAAACACAGAAAACAACAGTTTTTCCGTGAGACCCCTTTGCAGACTAGTACATACACCAGTGGCTAAAATTGTGGAAACCTTTAGGAAAAAATGTATTTCTAAAGTTTGGTGGCTCATTAACATCCCTTTTTTAGAATAATACCATAAAATTATATAGAATTAGAAAAATAATTTAATGCAGAATGTAATGCAACAAATTACATTGAATTATCTTTATTCTATCAAAAGTAATAGCAAAATAACCAGAAAAAGAAAACACAATTGCCTTATGTAACAAGTGGATTTCCTTAACACCAAACTGACCAATGAGAATGATTGTTCCAAGAGCCAATCAGGCGTAATTATGATACAGCATGGAACCAATAAGGTGTTAGTATGAGTCAGCTAACACACACGCTTATAGGCATCAGACATAATACACTGGTGTGCAAAAATTAAGGACGAAGAGGAGAAATTAGCATAACAGCGGAACAAGCAGGCAGAACGGACCGAAAGACCACTTAGAAGATAGACTAGAATCCGGTACAGTAGGGCATGGGCATTTATGCAGCATGACGTGGAAGGGGAGTGTCGGAAGGCTATAAAGCACATGGGTGGTGTACACACAACAATTCGGTGAAAGCTATTGCACGGTGTACATCGGTTTGAACGACGTCGAGTTGCTGCCACCGTGTGATATGGCCAACAGGCAATCCAGTAGACGACATCTGGATGACTTTGCCCGAGGTTGCGTCATTGGGAAGTTGGAAGAAGGTCGAAATGTGACTTGTGTGGCCGAGGAGTTCGGGATCGCTCACAGCATCATTTCACGAGCTTGGAGAGCATTTCAAACAACAGGAACAGCTGTCCGAGAGTTTAGCAGTGGTCGTCCACGAGCAACCACTGCGGCGGACGACCGGTACATTATCCTACAGGTGAGAAAAGACAGACAGCAGACAGCGGGAGAAATCGCAAGGCACATGCAACAGACAACTGGACGTCCGTTATCGCGTTTTACTGTGACCAGGAGGCTGCACAAAGGTGGTCTATTTGCACGACAACCAGTACGGTGTGTGCCATTAACGCCTGCCTATCGGAGACTGCAGTTTCTGTGGTGCCAGGAACACAAAAACTGGACACAGCAGCAATGGGGTCGAGTTCTCTTTACGGATGAGAGCCGATTTAATCTGACGAGCGATTCTGGACATATACACATCTGGAGAGATCAGGGAACATGCAATCACACCTCCAACATCATCGAAAGGGGCCGGTTTGGAGGTGGCGGAGTTCTCGTTTGGGGCGGTATCATGCTTGGTAGCCATACTGACCTCCACATCTTCCAAGGAGGTTCAGTCACTGGTGTCCGCTATTGTACAGAGGTTCTCCTGCCTCACGTGTGTCTGTTTAGAGGTGCTGTAGGTCCTGAGTTCCTCTTCATGGACGACAACACTACACCTCATTATACAGTGGCTGTTGGAGAGTGAAGATATTCAATGCATGGATTGGCCCGCAAGGCCCCCGGACCTAAATCTAATTGAACACGTGTGGGACCTTCTCGGGAGACACTTGGCAGCACGTCACCAGCAACGATTCCGCAGCTGCGATGGTGCTACAAGAGGAATGGGTCACGATGCCTCAACAGCTCCTTGACAACCTCATCCTCAGCATGGACAGACATTATAAATCCTGCAACGCAGTCAGGGGTGATCATATCCCCTACTAAAGACTGGATTTTTCTTGGCAGCCAGCCGCCTGTCACATGGACATTTCTGTTCAGTTGTGCTCAAAGCTACCTTTTCAATAAAGTGCCTTTATATCCTTTGGATGGGTCTGGTACGATTGGTCCAACGACGATTGGTCCAATGCCGATTCGTCCAATGGACAATTGGTCCAAAGGTACGATTCGTCCATAGGTACGATTGGCCCAATGCCGATTCGTCCAATGGACGATTGGTCCAATTCCGTCCTATCTGTCCGAAGTGCTACTCGTGCTATAAAAGTCTCATCTGTTCTGATTCTATCTCCGATGTTATACAAAAGTACCGGTAGTCCAAAGAATGAAAAATAATGTTACATTTCATGCGTAATATTGTGGTTACAGATTTTTTTTTCTTTTTTTTTTGAATCGTGGAATCGCGTTTTTTGTTATACTGTCCTTGCTGCCGTATGAAGTTACTGATGTACGAGCAGTTCTATCAACTTCAATGTTTCTCCTTTGTATGAAATAATATAAAATACTAGTGTTCCAATTCTGTTTGTAGAATGCAGTGGGGTTTTCCGCCAACTGCCCAATGGAAACAACTGGTCGGGGTTTGGACAGTGGCCTTTCCAACAGTTTTTATTCCAGCGATGTCATATTCATAATGTTTACATATTAAATCAAGTTAATAATATTGCGCTTTTACTTAAACACGAAATATTAATTCATAGGCCCTAGGCCTAGGCTTTTATAACAGTTTTAATTCTACCGATGTCAGATTCATAACGTTTACATATCAAATCAAGTTAATAATATTGAGCTTTTACTTAGGCACGAAATATTAATTCATAAGCTCTAGGCCTAGGCCTTTTTATTCTGCCGATGTCATATTCATAACGTTTACATATTAAATCAAGTCAATAATATTGCACTTTCATTTAAGCACGAAATATTAATTCATAGGCCCGCGGCCTAGGCTTTTTTAACAGTTTTAATTCTACCGATGTCGGATTCATAACGTTTACATATCAAATCAAGTTAATAATATTGAGCTTTTACTTAGGCACGAAATATTAATTCATAAGCTCTAGGCCTAAGCCTTTTTAGGACTTTTTATTCTACCGATGTCATATTCATAACGTTTACATATTAAATCAAGTTAATAATATTGTGCTTTCATTTAAGCACGAAATATTAATTCATAGGCCCGCGGCCTAGGTGCCTAGCAAAGACCTCAGAAATGATACGATGAGTGCCTTTTATAAAGTTTTATAAAATGTTTACAAATACCAAATATCTAGGTTGTAACTCAAAATCTTCTAAAAAGGCCCGGGGCCTAGGTGCCTCGTAAAGACCTGAGAAATGATAGGATGAGTGCCTTTTATTAGGTTTTGTAACATATTTACAAATACCAAATATCTAGGTTGTAAATTAAAATCTTCAAAAAATGCCCGCGGCCTAGGGCTTTGCAAACAGCTGAGAAATGCTCCATTGAGTGCCTTTTACCAGGTTTATGTAAAATGTTTACAATTACTAAATATACAGAAATTATCTTTCAAAAGGATATAAAGAGGAGAATAATTTAAATTATTATTCCTTTCTGGAAAATAAAAAAGTTTACCGTTGGTAAGATGATACCATTGGACGAATCGGCGTTGGACCAATCGTACCATTGGACGAATCGGACACTGGACCAATCGTCCCTTTGGACGAATCGGCATTGGACCAATCGTCGTTGGACGAATCGTCCGGGACCGCCTTTGGATTCCTTGTTTGTACGGTTTTGCTCACTTGTCCCATATTCTTACATCTTGGGGATCTTATGGTATGATTTGAGTCGATGTGGAGCACTTCTGCACGACGTTACATTCGAAAAATCGTCTCGTCCTTAATTTTTGCATGCCAGTGTAATAGAACTCCTATTCAGTTGTGTGAGCATCATCACTTTGGCCACTGGTTTTTCAGGTATTTTTCTATTCCTCGATAACTTAGTAAGATCACAAGCACAGTGAAAAGAGTTGACTGGTCACCTAGAAAGTGATGTAAAGTACTAACTTTGTGTGTAGAAGGCTATACTTATGAGGAAACCATAAGAAAAGTAGGTGGAAAGCTAACAAGGGAGGTATTTTTAAACTCTGCAAGAGGTATCAGAAGTGGGGCACAGCCAATTCAAAATCAAACTGGTAAAGGCAGGAAAAGGTGCACAACAGCATGTGGTGACAGAAGAATTAAACAACTGACTTTAATTGACAGAAGAAAATCATCTAGGTCAATTAAAAAGGAAGTGTCTCAATGTGGTTTGAAGATGAGTGCTAGGACTGTTAGATGCAGACTCCAACACTGTGGTTTAAATTCTAGAATTCCAAGGAAAAAGCCATTTCTATCTCCCAAACAAAGAAGGAAGAGAGTAGAATGGTATATAAGCCATGTTAACTGGTCTGAGGAAAAATGGAATAGAGTCATCTGGAGTGATGAGACCAGAATATCCATATTTGGTAGTGACAGAATAAAGTATGTAAAAAGAAGAAATTAAGATTTGCTGACTGAATACACACATACACAGTACAGCTACCATGAAGCATCCAGTCAGGGTTGTATGACAGTAAAAGGGGTGAGCAGAATTTGTGTGATTAATGGTACTTTAAATGGCAAAAAATACATCACTGATATACTTGAGCCAAAACTGAAGTCTTTGACCCATGATCTTTTCCAGGATAATGAAGCCTATATATTCCAACAGGATTCAGCTCCTTGTAATGTTGCTGCTGTGTGCAAAAAGTGATTTCGGGAAAATCATGTTACATTGCTAGAATAGCCAGGTAATAGTCCTGACCTGAATCCAATAGAAAATCTGTGGAGCCAATTAAAGAAACTTGTTAGTCAGAAGCAACCAATGAATAAAGCACAATTGATAGATGCGATCATACAAACTTGGTTTCAAATTATAGCCCTGATGAACTAAAATGTTTGTTTCACTCCATGGGGTACCATTGAAAGGCTACAACTGCTGCAAAAGGTTTCCCAAAGTACTGACAGAAATGGTGAGAAGTTCTGAAATATGCTCTCTTGTTGTTTTCTGTGTATAACTTCTTTTAAACAACATTTTTTTAAATAAAGTGTGCTGCATTACATTCTGCATTAAATTATCTTTCTAATGATATATAATTTTATGGTATTATTCTAAAAAAGACTGATGTTATGAGACAAACCTCAGAAATACACATTTTCCTAAATGTTTCTACAATTTTGAACACTTGTGTGATCTAATTACTTTATGATTAACCACAGACATGCTAAATGTAGTAATGGTACTTGATTACACTCAGAATCTTTGACATACTTTCATACAAGTATGACCAAGTATTTCATACAAATCTGACCTAAGTGTTGAATTCAGGGCGTGCTGCTCACTCGGAGTGGCCTGCAGCAGTTCTGTGCAAGCATTACTATATGCTGTGTTGGTATTTTTCCTCCTTTGACCACCAGAGTTCGGCCTAAATTTTCTAATGTCAGGTGCTACATGTTTTTTTTTTTTTTTTTTTTATGTTTGTGAGTGCTACTAAATAATCTCTTTGTGAAGCTTTTAACATGCATGTTCATTTTATTTTATCATGTTACTGAACCTTTTGTTTGCACTGAAATCTTGTCGGGGTTTTTATAAAGTTGCTTATTTATTGTGCTTACCCTTTTGATAGGGTTCTCTAGCAGCCTGTGTTTGTGATACATCTGTCATAGCATTGATTCAAGAAACAAACCTATGGTGGCATGGTCTTATGATTGTAAACGAATGTTTTTCAAGCACAGAGCTTTCTTCCTGTGTTTGTGAATCAATTAGCCTGCAACAACTTGGCAATGGAGATATTCCCAGTAGATAGATTTTGTTGGTGGTGCCGGTGGTCTTGTTATGTTATTGTTGATGCTGGCACCATCATTTGTAAATAGCGAATGCACATATTTGTAACTTTTTCTTGGGAAAATAAACACTTTGAAGCACCTGCGAGCTATAAATATGTCAGACACTAACCTGCTGTACAGACATATGATTGTGATGATGAGTAAACAGGGTGATCTGAGCAAGTTCAATCATCAGCAGGTAGTTGGGGTGAGGAAGATTAGGTGCTCCATTTTTATGAGTGAAGAACATCTGGGATTTCTGTGTGCAACTGTTGCAAATTTGTACCAGGACTACATTAAAACCAGCAGCCATTGGGGAAAATGTGGCCATCAACAGGTCACTGATATTTGAAGTGAGCGTCACCTCTCCCATATCGTAATGTCTGACCAGAGAGCCACACATTTAACAACAGGGCACCTACAAAGGTTTGTGCAAAGCCCATTTGACATACAATGGCATGATAGGGATATGGCAGCTGATACCTACATAAGTACCCTTGTTAACAGCATGTTATCCAGCTATGAAGCTGTAGTGGACAAAGGAACATTGCCACTCGACCGTGAGAGATGGTAAATAGGTAGTTTGTTCTGACAATTCAAGGTTCCAACTACAACACACTCGCAAGAGGAAGTGTGTGTGGTGTATACCAAATGACTCCAATTGTCAAGTTGGGCTGTTACAGGCTGGTGAAGGTGGTATAATATTCTGGGGCCATGGGTGGCTCGTCAGATAAGGCGCCACCTCACCAGGAACTTTTTGCACATGAAAGTTTTTACATATGTAAGATATGATATGCATTTAACTATACATGCTAAATGAAACTCTGAAATTCACATTGTGATTCATAAATTTTGTTATAAAAGACTTCAGTCAGAGAAAGAATAGTTAATTCATGAGCACCTAGAGAGGCAATCATCTTAGTCATTGTCTATTACAACAGACAGGAGACCACGCAGAGGAGGGAAAAAACCAGTTCCCCAGATCACGACTTCCTGTAAGGATTCTGAGGCATAACTTAATGCCACTTAAAATCAACTGGCATCTGTGTTTTTATTAGAGGAAGATAGGACTCTTCTTCATTTTCTCCACTGGGAGCAGGCAGACCACAGCTAATGCTCTTGGCAAAGTAGCTATGTGAGGCAGCAATACACTTCGCTTCAGCTTAGTGCAAGCACATTTCTTTCTATAGTATTATCCACACAGCTTTTCGTCAAAGTGTGCACTTTATTCTATATTTGAGTGCTACCTTTTTTAAGCTTTCCAACCGTAGGTTGAAGACGCGTATATGCTCCAGCTTTGTCCGTCCGTCCGTTCGCACGATAACTGGCGTAAAAATGGGTCGATTTCGATGAAATTTTAGTATGTGGTAGGGGACCACCCGGGGACGAACCCTATTGAAAATGGGACAAATGGGGTCAAAGGTCAGTACATAAGAGAGGGATCCATTCCACTGCTGTTATGCGCCATAACTAACGTAAAAAAGGTTCGATTTCGATGAAATTTTAGTATGTGGTTGGGGACCACCTGGTGACAAACTTTATTGAAAATGGGTGAAATGGGGTCAAAGGTTAGGACACAGGAGCGGGATCTATTCCATAGCCCTTATGCATCATAACTTACGTAAAAATGCTTCGATTGTGACAAAACTTTATCATGTTATTTCGGAGGTATACCAAGCCGATTCTGTTGAATATCATCGAAATGGGATCAAAGGTCAGGGCACAGGACCGAGATTTATTCCACAGACATTATTCTCATAACTTGAGTAATGATTTCTGTAATGTTGCAAAGCGTATTATAATCAATGCATTGCATGATTTTACTAACTTGTTGGAATCTGTTCCTACAGTTGTTTGATTAGGTGAGAAAATGCTGAGTTTTACTACTTTTTAGTATTATTACTCATAAATTTTGCTTTATTAGTAATAATAAAAATAATAATTATGTGCACAACTGAACTTATTAATAAAAAGTAAACTGAATGCATTTTGTTGGAAAACAAAACAAATTTTACCAGGTCATCTGTTCTGATTTCTGCCATGTTTAAGTTACCTGATCAGTTTTGACAAGATATGCAGAAATGTGCTTCCACTGGATTTCTCCTAGATACCGTTCCCACGGGTCAGGCATTATTGTGATCTATATCCAGGATGCACCTTCATAGACATGTTGCTTTTATTCTGGACTCAAACATTTTGTGAAAAAAGTAGGTTTTCCATTAAAATTATTTACTTTGTAATTTTTGGAGGAGTGGACATTCGATTGGTGTTGAGCGTGAAGCAATGACCACTCATTAACTATCACCAGATAAAGAAATTGAGAGTAAAATGTGCATCTGTGCCCAGGAAGGATGAGATAAAGGAAATCAGGTGAATCATCCACTCTTCCTCCATTTCTTTTTTTTTTCATAAAATACACATTCTCCCCCCCCCCCTCTGAAATTGTTTGCAATATTTGAAGAGAGAGTTTCTATCTCTCTGCCCTCCACCGTGCTTGATGTCTTCCTATGATTTTGTTTAACTATGGTCGAATAACATTTACATAAATATATATACACCTCAAATTCCTTCCTTGCAAAATTTGGTTTTAATTATTTTTCACAACTCATATTATTGGCTGGGTCTTCGCCTCACCAATATTTTACCCCAAGACCTGCCACTGTCTGGGACATGTTTAAATCAGCCACTGTGGGATGCCTTGTGCCTACTGAGACCACGATCAGCACACAAGGTTTATGTTGATGTACTTACTACATCAATATAGCCTTATTATAACTTAAACAATTAAATTACTGACTACACAGAAAAAATGGTTTAAGCATGTTGAAAGAATCACACATGAAAGACAGGCAAAGGCTTTCTTCATTTATAAAGCAAAAGAAAAGAAACAGATCAAGAAGATGGATAGACCAGCAAGGTTGGAACAGGAACACTAGACTAATTCTTGATAAAAAACATATTTGATATAGGTTTATTATTTACAAACTGGTAACATATATGACTATGAAATAAATTTCAAACCAAAATGTTTGTGGTCCATGAACATTTTTTGTTTGGCCTGATGGTCCATGGACTGGAATGTGCTGAGAGACATGGACTGGTCCTGTTACTACGTGGAAGCCCACCTTTATTTTAACAAATCTCTTTTCGATGTCTTACCATGAAATCACCAATTATTAAACATATGCTTCTGATACAATTAAAATGGAAGCAAACTCAGTTCTCAACAACAACAAAATAATAATAATAATAATAATAGTAATAATAATAATAATATAATGCCTTACCTGTTTCATCTGCAAACCTCACAAGACTTGAGCCTTCACGACACATGTTCTTCACAACAACACAGAGCAGTGGAACTTTCCCATCTGGTAACTGTTTTAAAGCAACCTGAGGGAATGGGAGGAGAAAAAAAACACTATGCAGCACACACTGAAGGAAACCATGCAGCTCACAAATTGTGAAATGCTGGGTCATCCCATAAGTAATGTGGTTTCCAGAGGTAGTTTTGAAAGGCAACAATGCAATAAGTCACTTTAAATCTATATATTTATCATTATTATTTGCAACTTCTTTTCATTGTAATCTTAAATTTTAATTCCCTGGTGATAAATCTCAGTTATGAGCTGAAGAATGCATCAAGCTCCCTGCAGACATAATCCTATGTATGAAAATGTTTCCCACTAATGTGGAGTTGGAGACTAGGAAAAGATAATAATCCAATGGTGCCAGGTCAGGAGAATATGGTGGCTGTGTCATAAATTCCCATTTAAACTGCCCCAGTTTTTGGAGCGTGTCTTTCACCGTATGAAGTTTGGCGTTATCATGATGCAAAATGACATCTATTCTGTTGGCCAGTGCTAGCCTGTTTTCTTCAATGGATTGCTTTAGTCAATCCAGATGTTCACAAAACAACTCCTTTATGGTTTTGGTTGGCTGGTGGCAGCTGGTAATGGATAACCCCATCCATATACCACCAAACTGATAGCATAATTTTTTTCTCAGATGGAATCCTCCTTTCAACTGTGAAGATGGTGTCTTGTTGCAGTTCACCCATTGCCTTTGATGCTTGATATTGTATACACAATCCCTTTCTTATCACCAATAACACTTTAATTCAGAGAAGGTTCCTTTTCCAGTTGACAGAGTTGAGACATGTAGACCCCCATTTGATGTTTCAGATTGTGCTCTAATAATTCATGAGGAACCCACTGACCCAGCTTAGAAACTTTACTAATATTTTGCAGATGTCGATGGACCATTGAATGGGTTGACAGGAGCTGCACAGCTACACGAGGATTTTGCTTGAGGATCATTCACAACAGATCATCATCCAGCTCGTGAGGACATCCTGGCCTTGGTTCATCTTTAAGGCTATAGTTCCAACAACAAAAACGCTGGAACCATCTTTGCCCTCGACTCACACTTGTGTCTGAACCATAAATATTGCATAGTTCTGAACTACTGCTGTGGTGTTGTTGCCCTGATGATACTCCCAAAGCAAAACATGTCTTACATGAAGTTTCAACACTTCCATGATGAGAAGTTAACAAATGTATTAATTGGACATCTACACCACTTAAAGTTTGCTCAGATACTATGCCAACATCACCCTGTCAAGCAGTATATACATCTTCACCGATCTGCCATGATTGCACCATGTGGCGAAATTCATTCTGACCAAATCAAAATTACCACATTACTTCTGGGATGAATCAATACTTTCCAGTACAATAGCACCACCATTAATCCCCCAACTCCTCCATAAAAAAAAAAAAAAAAAAAAAAAAGCAAATGCAAATGCAAACTTAAAAGTTAAAATTGCAATAATCATTACAGGATATTTAATATATTTGGTATTAGGCCTAAGGCTAATATGTTAAAATAGCTAAAACACATATTTTCCATTCAAGATTATAGTATGCATTTCATACTACTTTATTCTGTTCTCCATGCTACATTTTATTTGGTAAAAAGGAGTTACATTCCAAATGCAACACTTTTTTATATTGGAAGAATTTTATTCATAATATTGCAAAGCAGCTACAAAATTTAGGTTAGGCCTACTTAGTTTCTTGAACTTGATTGATTTTTCTTCTTCACATCTTTGCACATTATACAAAATACTTCAAACAATCACAGATATTTGTATACGATGACTAAAATGAATTTTCCGTTGTTCAGGTTTAAAACAAAGATTAGAATTCAATAAATTGTTCAAAGTTCAGGGTTCGAGAAACAATAATCCCAATGTTTTAGAGTTTTGCAGATATTAAATTTCAAGTAATTGTTTGTAATAGTGAAACCATTTTGGAAAGGTAAAACCACACCAATCCTTCGGAAAACCACCTCATATAGACAACATCCTTTTCCCTTTACTTCACATGCATTTTGCTTAGCACTTCACTGGCATTTTCAACACTTTTTTGAGGACTAATGTGTATTATTTGCTAAAGAACAGATTAGGTTTCTTGATTGTCATGTTGTTTGTCATCATCCAGTAATATGTATAACATGGAGAACAGAATAAAATATACAGTGTGGTATTCATACTAAAATCTTTAATTATTCCAGAAGTTGCCTAAATCAATGGTCACTGCAGTTGAATATCAACAACATCAGCCTAACTAAAAGATAAGACAAATCATGCAATGCACAGGTCATAACTTTCAAAGCATAGAAAAGAGAAACATACAAAATAAAAATTAATTAAACCACATAACTTCTGTTCTGAAACTAAAATTCATTTTAAACTGATTTCCAACATCATGCATCACACATGATGATATAACAAACAGGGAAAAGCACCTGGTTCAACTATAAAGGTTCTCAAAACTGTGGCACACTGTGCCATAACTAATGCAGTTTCTCACAAATGGGTTTCTCAAAAAAGTGAGAAAGAGAAACTGAATCAGAGCTTTTATCCAACTACTGCATACTAGTTTATAAAACTCCAAGAATTTGGGGTAGACTATCTAAACCTTCAGCTTCAATTATAATAGCTAAAGATCAAGACACTATTCACCCTGAATTACTCTGTTCCTAACCCAAGAACTGCAGAGAACACATGCTAGATTAGCAACAGAGTTTATTGAATTAATTTTTGAATAACATAAAAGACACATTTTAAAGGGAATATCTTGTATCTCCCTCTCTATTCTTACCCTGGAAGACACATCTGCTCTTCTATACTGGAGCAACATTAAATGCACTGCTCCTTTTCCAAATAAAATGCCACTTTTTTATTATGCATTCTGTTTTCCTGATAGTGATTAGAAAAGCACAAAGTTTTTTGCTGAACATCTACAACACAGATGTATTTTATATCTCATCTTTCAGAAATCTCTTCTGGCAACTGACAACAAAGATTCCACCAAATAAACTCTCAACTCTGATATCATAACATATCATAACTCTATCCTCAGTGGAATCAGGACTGGTGTTTAACCAAAATACTTTTTCATTCTTGTAGTTAGAGATGCCAACCTCTGGAAGTTTTTCTGAAAAAAATGTTTTTTTTTTTTCAGTAATTTTCAGTAATCCAGCACACAGCAACAAAATTGTGTGTTTAGCTGGCAACGAATTTGAGTCTGTCACAACAATTGTTATGGAAAAGAAAATAATAAATACATTAAACAATAATTTGCTAGTGGAAGAATTCAAAATGCTGTCTACAGAAAAAAAGTTTAAAAGATTATATTCAGTAATCTTTTAGATTTTTTATTTTCTCTCTTTCTTTTTAATGCCCTCAGATATTGGCACATTTGGAATCAACTGCATTTTCTACATAATGTATTTTACTGAAGAACTGAACTGTAGTCTTACCCTGTGTTTAAAGTTTGTAATTCACAGTTTGCATTGCAAAATGGGTTTCAATATTCATTCTTCCTGACTTAATGAGTATAATTTCATCCATTATCCTGAAAGAACTTTTAGCCTGAGGACCATGAATGCATAATAAAAGAGTTTTCACTATTTTAAAAAAATGGTGTAACTTTGAGAATATGTACTTTTGCACACCATGCATCAGTGCTTACAAATTTTCAAATTTCATCACTTCTGTTTTCAGAAAACTTTCCCACCCTTATCAAGCTGAAATGAAAACATTTATGAAATATATATATATAATAATACAGGACAGCAGTTGGAATCATGAAAAAAAAAAAAAAATATGGTTACCGGAAAAAGCTGCACTCAATCCAACTTCTGTTTTTCGAAAGTTTTGCTCCATTTTCAAGCTGAGATACAAATGTTTATGGAATACAATTATACATATTTAATTGCAATAGAGGGCAGAAGAAACACTGCAAGAAACAGAATTTATGAATACAGGGAAATTTTTACTCCATCTAACTTCGTTTTTTAAATTGTTACCTACATTTTCAACCTGAAATACAAACATTTATGAGAAAAAATTACAATTAACAGAAATATTGGAGAGAGGCGACAGTATAAGAAAAAATATTATGGTTACAGGAGAAATCTTTACTCCATCTAACTTCGATTTTTGAAAGACGGAATTATGTCCTCGGATGCAAAATGACCCCCCCCTCTACACCCAACCAATACCCCTAATTCTATTTAGTTTTGCATTGCTCTTAAGAATAACCCAAATGACAATGAAAAAAATGGAGTTCTACGAATCAGCAGAAAAATCTTGTGCTTGTTTCTTCTCCAGAGTCTAAAAAAGCAGTATAGACTCTGCTCCAGATGCTATTGCATCACCTATCCCCTCATATCTTGTGCATGGGAACTAATATTTCTTTTATGCCACCTATTACAGTTGTCATTTTCAACAGGAACCTTTCAAACACTTTGAAAACCTACATCCATTTGATAGTACAACAATGTAATGCAAAGATGAAAATCAGACACCACTACACTGGCAAGCAGTACATCTGCCAGCCAGGTGTAGGATAAAAAGGCTCAGTATAATGTCAACAATATGGCCATAAAGAGCTGATTTTCCCTTCTGAAGATGAACCCTCACTAATATTTTAAGAAAGTTGCCACTGTACAATGCAATTGTTTTTTTATTTGTTGTTGTTGTTTACAACTTCTCTAAATTTCAACAGAAGTACATTTAAAAAAATTTCTTTAATGTTTCAGCTAATCAAAAACATCCACATTTGAATTTTCCATTGAAATGCACTATCTAATTTTTTGAGATTTTTAATTTTACGAGCAAAAACCTTTTCAAAAGTGTGTTTCTTCACTCAAAAAATAAATAAATAATAATAATAATAATAATAAATAAATAAATAAATAAAAATAAAAAGAAAGCCCAGATACGAAATTATCATTGACAGTTACAAAAGAATTTCCATTTTTTAAGCAACAAAAACACTATTTTTGTGATTTACATATTAAATATTAATTCCACGCAAAAAGTTATGAAGAGGAATAGCAATGGACAAAAGCTATTTTTACACACACAAACACAAATCTGTCCATTCCATGGTAACATAACCTAAATATTGAGCAATGACCATTGTTTTTTCAGTGCTGAAACATGTCAATTTGTTAAAACATAATTTTGTCAAATACATTTTTAGAATGAGTTTTTTCAAACATTATTTTTTGAAAATAACTATGGAAAAGCTTCGTGAAATTCACACTTGGTAATATAGACAGGCTATGGACGAAGTCTGGCATGCAATCATCTACATAAACTCAAGTAAAATTATCTTATTCCTTCATTACATCACTGGCTTTTTAGCCTCCTTTCAGGAAATAGCATACAATTAGTTTTCAAAGCTCATATTCTGATGAACATTTTCTTAATACAGTTATACTTAATGAATCAGTTCTGTCACCTACTTTCCTTTTTTAGAAGATCAACTACTTCCTTCCCCATCACAAGGCACGTAATTCACAGTTTTATTTATGATAAGCACTCACCATATTTCCTGGGTCATTCACACGGTGCTAATGAATGCCAGGGATTGCTCTGCAATGTTGTTTTCTCCCTAAACCACAATTCTGAGGCCATCTTTCATTGGGATAAGGACAACCTCATGGAGTTTAACATTTGCAAAACTTGGTCATTTGCTGTAAAAAGTAAAAGATCAAAATTTTCTCCTTTTAATACATCATGCAATACTGTGTGTGACAGGGAATACTTTTCTGTCTGTTCAGGGTTTGGGTTGGCATGACCACATATCTTTCACAGAGAAATATGCTTAAAAAATCCTAAGATTTCTCTTTCAAGACAAACAATACTTTACCTACAAACAACATTTGTTACTACATAAATCACAAATTTGTCCAAATCCATAGCAGAGTTCTCACATTTCAGCTAGTGCACCCAAATCAATTTCAAAACTCTTGATGTTGTGCAGGAAACATTTAACCTGACAGCTCTCTAAAACTTTTACTGAAACTACCATTATTTCTCTTAAGAGCTGCCAGCCATCAGGGTTTGAGAAAACCCAGCCTACTTGGGTTTTATCAGGTTTTTCGGGTATTGTTGTGTTAAAAAACAAAGAATCAATAATCAATGAGTAAATTCTGTCTTAAAAGCTCAAAAGGAATATCTTGATAAAACAGTGGCTAATTTTTTTTTTTATGCTGCAAACATACCATTCAATGCAGCAGAATTGGATCAGTTTAAAATTATGATTGAAACACTGAGACCTGAACATCAACCACCCTCAGCAAAAGCCATTGGTGGAAAACTGTTTGATACTGCAGCAGAAGAAACTGAATCGCAGCTTTCAGAAAAAAATAAAATTAGGCAGTTGGACTCTCACCATAGATGGTTGGTGCAGTGTGAAGAATGAGCCAGTCCAAGCTATTGGTGTCTATACCGGAACAGAAGTTTTTTTTGCTGTATGCTGATGATACTGGATCAGAAAAGAAAACAGCAAAATATTGTGCTTCTAAATCAGAGGCGGCCATAAAGGAGTGCGAAGAAAAATTTGGCAAACCTGTTTTTGCTGTTGTAACTGAGAGCAAAAACAAAATGATAAAAATGTGGAAAACTTTAAATGAAAGATATCAAACTCTTATAAACATATGGATGCTCAGCACATCTGTTGAATTTGTTAGAAAAAGATGTTTCCCCAAAGACTGTTTTAAAGCAGATAGCGGTGGTGCAAAAATATTTTCGTAACGTAGACCTACATCAACCACATGGATAGTTCAAAGAAAAGCCTCATTGGGTTAAAACATTTGTGGCCAATCATCACAAATACAGAGAAACATCTTAAGAGCATATTAAGGAATTTGATCAATCCATTTAAAAAATCTTGGATAAAATGGGTATTTACTGTGAAGCTATGAATCTGGAAAAGCAGTTATCCGTTGTTGCTAGCACACTGGACACATTTCAGAGAGAGAAAACGTCTGTTTCAGTTGCTGTTGAAATATGGCCGAATTTACTACAAGAAGAAATCCTGCAGCCCTACCATCAAGATTTTAAAAAAGGTTTGAACAAACAATTCTTGCATCACATTTTCTAGCAAACCACATAGATCCGAAATACAGAGGTCAAAAATTTAACCAAGAACAGAAGAGTACTGCAGAAGAGTGGATATCTGAATTTCCCCCTGATTACACAGTCGAATAACATGGCCACCCCCAGAATCACCGTGTACTCACCCAGGCGAGTCACAGAATGCACGGGACACGGTCAACCACCCGGAGATATAAGCAGCTGGTCAGAACAGATGAGCCATAGTGCGCAACGTGAGCACAATGGGCAGATGCAGTGATTTGATGGATGTTCAAAACAGAATGATCATTGGTTATCGCACCAAGGGTGGAAGCATCTCAGAAACAGCAGACTTCGTGGGCTGTTCGCGAGGTACTGTAGTAAGGGTGTACCAAGAATGGGCCGCCGGCACACCAAGTACCTCCCGACATCATAACTGTGGAGCCCCAAAGGCCATCAACCCCAGAGAAGGATGTCACCTCCGTCAACTTGTAAAGGGTAATCTACACGCAACAGCGCAGCGATTGACCACGCAAATGAATGCTGGTGTACCCAGGTACGTGTCCCAGATAACAGTAGAGCAAGCCTTGTTACGCATGGGTCTCCGGAGTCAACGCTGCATCAAGACACCCATGTTAACCCCGGACCATCGACAACAATGTCTACAGTTCACATGGGACTACCATCATTAGACAGTGGAAAAAAGGTTGCCTTCAACAACAAACCGAGGTTTCTACTTAACAGAAGTGATGAACGGTGGTGGACACGGTCCATCGGCAACAATGTCTGCAGTTCACATGGGACTACAGTCATTGGACAGTGGGGAAAAGGTTGCCTTCGCCAACAAACCGAGGTTTCTACTCCACAGAAGTGACGAACGGTGGTGGACACGGCATCAGACACATAAGAACCAACAAACAGCGTCAGACACATAGTCAAGTACAGGCCAGCGGTGGCAGTTTTCAAGTCTGGTGGATGTTTTCCTTGAATGCCCTGGGACCACTGGTACCACTGAATGGGTCCCCGAACGCCAATGGCTAACTGTCCGTTCTTGCAGACCACATGCATCCCTTCACATTGGACGTTTATGCTGGTGGTGATGGCATCTAAAGGGCAATGAACCCTGTCATGTCGCTAAGGCGGTGCATGACTGGTTCCTGAAACACAACAGTGATGTCTCTGTTTTCTCTTGGCCAACGAAATCACCCGACCTCAGTCCCATAGAGCACTTGTGGAACTATTTGGATCGACAAGTTCGGCATGCCGACCCACAACCATGTCATCTCTAGGACTTCTGTGCTCTACTGCAGTCCAAATGGGCACATGTGCCTCGGGCAACCTTCCAGGTCCTCATTGAGTCCATACCATGCCATCTTGCCACTGTCATCCCATTATTAGGTAGGTGATCATATTATTCTGATTTGACCGTGTATTTGCCTGGTGTAATGGCTTTCAAGATTGTCACAGACTTGTTACGTAACATCAATGATGGAAGAAAGTCTCATCAGCCAGTTTTCTTCCATAAAATGATGGCAAGTCATGGCAAAAAAAAGTCTAACAAGGGTTCAAATTCAAAATTGCCTGCACGATTTTGTAAATTTTTTGTATGCCTACTTTCAGCACCAGCTTCATCTGCCTCCATTGAGAGAATTTTCTCTGTGTTTCAACTACTTTGGAATAAGTTACGAAATAGGCTTGGGATAGAGAAAGCTACAAAACTTGTTCAGTTTATACCTTTTTGGACCAAAATTTTCCGCAGATTGGTAGTTTTGTTTCTGGCTAAAACCCCTGAGATTACACTAGTTATTTAAATGTGGCTGTTTTGCAGAAAAACTCAGAGGTGTGTGAGTCACAAAACTATGATAACTTCAGACTGCTTTTTGAGGTTCTAGTAAAATACAAAGCAAAAATACTTTATTACCTGTACCATTGTTTAATTTTTAGGCGATCTTTGTACATAGTCAAAAACCATTGCAGTTCACATGCCATGCCGCACATAAATAATATTCCAGGCAAATTTTATTTAAAGATAATATTTTAGTTAGAAGCTAAGTATGTTATATTCTGTTTCTTTACTTTTTCTTTTTTATAGTATGAACAGATAATGCTGGTCTATTCTTTATATGCATCCATTTATTAGTTTCAGGATTACTGTTTAATTTTCTTATTTCAGGTCAGTTGCTTTGTCAGCTGATCTGAAAGGTTTGTTTTGTGTCACTAAATAATAAAATCGGTCAACCATCACCTTTGAGAAGGCAAGAAAGATAATCTAGTCATTATTCCTATTGTTATTAATTGTAAAAGAAAATATTTTATTGGGTGCTGATTAAATTTGGAATATTGTAGAAGAAAAAATAGAATCTAATTTTGAAAAACCCCAGGTGGGTTTTTTTCAACTGGGCCTACCCTGGCGAACCCTGCCAGCCATTGCTCCATTTCCTGCAATTTTCAACAGACAGTCACATAACATCTCTCATAGTAGTTTTGCTATATCAAAACTTCAGTATTCCTTACTTTATCCATCACCACAGAAAACTATGACCTTCAGCTTTCTAATATCAAGGACAAATAAACTATGTTTAGCAGTCCAACATGTTAAAATACACTAAGTGCCAAAAAAAGTGGGATGCTTCTTTAATACCGTGTTGGTCCTCCTTGCAATTGGATAACAGCAGCAACATGAGCTCTCTGTAGTACTGTGGACACAGTGCACACCATGCTTTCTGAAGAGCATCCCACAATTCTATAATATTTGCAGGTGGAGGATTCCTGATATTGACGGCACGTTGAACAGCATCTCAAAAGTGTTTGTGGCATTTAAATCCGGTAAACAAGAGGGACGAGTCCAGATGCCAAACTTTGTAGAATGTTCCTCCAGCCATAATCTGTGGATGTGGATGTGTGCGGTTGCATGAACGGGTACAAATGATCCCCAAGGATGGTTACATAGCCTCCACTGGTCACAGCGGTTTGCAGACGTATGAAGGGTCCTAATGCATACTAGCTGAAAACACCCCACACCATAACAGAATCACCACCAGCCTGCACAGTGCCTTGCAGACCTGCAGGATCCATTGCCTCGTAAGGTTGTCGCCACACCTAGAGTCAGCCATCTGCCCAAAGCAGTTGGTACCATAATTCATTGGACCAGGCTACATGTTTCCAATCATCTTGCATCCAATTGTGGTGTTACCGAGTGCAGACGTGGCGCACAGCCTTGTATCGTCAGATCAGCAATGACATTTGAGTGGGCAATCGGCTCTGGAACCCCACAGAACATAGGGAACGTTGCACTGTCTAAATGCTAATGCTACTACCGGCCCCAGCCCTGAACTGCACCGTGATTTGCGACACTGTTGCACGCCGGGGAAGGTGTTACGATGTGAGCCAGGTGTTGCTGCCCACTATAGCCTGGGGCATTTCTAAGGCCACACAGGCCTCACACTCTGAATCCCCCCCTCCTAGTTTGTGTAGTTTAGGTACACCCTTGAAATTGCTGATCATGTAAATCCAAATTTCGTGGTAATTTCCAAGATGGAGTGACCCATCCTCCACCGACTATCATACCACTTTTGAAATCATTTAAATCCTGATAAGCTGCCATCTGAACTGCGAATGCTACTACTTGAGCTTTCAAAGATATGTCTCTATATGTACATTGTTTGCAGACGATACCATTTACTGCATAGGTGTGGTAGCACCTTACCGGGGATTTTTTTTTGGCACCTTAGTGTAGAGAAGCAAAAACTTATGACACAATGCACAAAAAATTATGATCAGCTACCCAAAAAGTCAATGCCCATCAATTCACATTCTCAGTCAAAATTGTTTTTTAATTTATTAGGTGTGCAACTTAATTCTAGGCCACAGGCACTACACGTTGACGGCAAATCTAATACAGTAGACTCTCGGCTATCCGACCTAATGTGGCGGTCGGCCGGGTCGGATAGCAAAAAAAGTCAGATACACCGGAGCCATAGCATATCAGCCTCTGCAAGGTTAATGACCGCCACCCTATTGCGTTGAACGTAATGTACAGTATGTACATATGTACTTGTTCAGGGTTCCCACTCAAAAGTAAAAAAAAAAAATTCTCTGGCTTTTCCAGGTTCTCCAGGTGGTTTTTAAAGTTTTCCAGAGTGGCATGTTGCTAAGAATTGTTACATTTCATTCCATTCCATTCATTTTTCTCACCAAAGCACACACTTGTAAATTCTTTACGTAATTAGTCTTTATAAAATTACCTGCTTTTCACTAATAACAACTAATTGTGCACATTATTTTCTGTACCAAAGTTCCGTAAACTTTTGTGAATACTACCCACATGGAATTTCTAAATACATTCCCATAGAAACAGGTCATATGTAAGAAACAATCTGTCAGTTGAATAGTTTCAGTTTTTCTATAACACAATGCAGCTAAGCTTAATGATGGCATGGCTCTGTTCAAAAAAACATGTTTCAAAAGAACCAACAGACAAAGGACTTTGATCCATCATTTGGTTGGTTCTCGTGTGAAGTGTTTCTTCAAGCAGGAGCCATTGTGCCTAATTGTTCCAGGCATCTGGATACACCCATCACCTCCATACCTGCATTGAAAATCGCACTACACACAGCGTGGTTGGCCATACCTATAAACAACTTTTGGCATCTTATTAAATTGATGTGACATCAGATAGCTGCTGTACTGAGGGTGAAAAGAGGACCTATGGAGTATTAGATATGTAGTCATAATCCAGTGATCACTCAGTGTATCCAAGTTCTCAAACATTTTGCAACTTTTTCTCACAAGGCAATTTTGAAAAAAAGTGTCCTAAATTCAGGGATATATGTCATTTTCACTGAAAAGTACAAGTGTTCAATAATGTGGTCAACACACTGGCATACACATAAATTATATAGAGAAGGAAATATACCTGCTGCAACACCCAAGCAATATTAAAGATGTCTGGAACTGAAGTACCGGACGCTTCACAGGTAAAGTCATTTAACATCGCTTTCCAAGAGCACCTCTCAAACTCGTCGTTTAGTGATTGTGAACATGCAAACTCCTAAAAACAAAGGGGGAGGGAAGAGGGGTTACAGTATTTAGTCAAACTAAAGTGAATTAGCATGTTTTTACAATGCCTACTTCCAACACTTAATGCATTCTATTTCAAACATTAATACACAGATGTTGACAATGTTTTTTGGTAATCCATTATCCTTGACAGCACAAAAAAGCAGTCTCACAGGATATTAGCCTGGATGGCATAGGATAATTTAATGCTTCTGAATATTAGCCAGCAGAATGCTTTTTGTTGTTAAAAATTCAATCACTACCCAGTGCTTTTCATTTGCAGTTTTCTCCATCATTACTAAATAATGTAATAAATTTGGTATATTACCTAATTTATTATATCATTTAATAATGGTGGAAATGGTGGAGAAAACTATACTTAATTTATTATATCATATACCTAATTTATTACATCATTTAGTAATGGTGGAGAAACTTCAAATGAAAAGCACTGGGTAGTGATTGAATTTTTAACAACAGAAAACATTTTGCAGGCTAATATTCAGAAGTATTAAGTAATCCTATGTCATCCAGGAGCTATTCAGTCAGTGAAACTCATGAACACATTTAAGAATCAATGAGAAGCTCTAGGAAGCCACAAAGGGACCTATGGTTTGCAGGACATGGGGATCTTTATTACCAAGGATTAACACATACAGCTAAGACAAAGGTGTGCTAAAGGCACTGCAGCTACAACAGACTACGTCCATAAGTAATGGCAGAATATTATCACAACAGAAGGCACAAGTTTACAATGTACTGAATACCCCTCATAGAAAAAAACTTAAACCTTTATACATACAATAGATCATTTTAACTAGTTTACTCACAAGGCACAACATAGAAAAATAAATAAGGTAATTCTATTTGAAGAGTCAAGCAAACTTTTAAATTTTAAACATACATCTTGCCATTAATTAATATTCTTACCAGTACAGTATATGAATGGATTGAGGAAAATGTTTCAATTACTACTATACCTTCATCACAGAAAAACGTGTTAACCGAGATAAAATTATTATGATTCTTACATGTACTAATCTCTTATGCGAAATATAAGGTTACACACACACACACTCAAGGGTCAGATCATTATGACCACCGCTACAAGTAGAAATGTCACAAAACATTATCAGTGATGTCACTAACCAGCACAGAATATATATACTCATCGCTAAAAAATAGTTGACCCCAGAAGGAAGCAACCGACAGGAATGAAACTTGGTGGATAGGTTTGACATGGTGAGACATGCAAATGATTCAAGTATCACACGCGTCCGTGCATGTGACGCAAGCAAGGAGGGGTCGTAGTGCTGTGCCTGACCAGCTATATAAGGTCGTCCCGTTGCATGGGCTTGCCATTCTAACTCGTGCTGTTGTGTTGGTTGCATCCTTTGCAAGTGAAGTATGCCTCGGAGAAAAGTTCGGAAGCAATTCGAGCAGTTGGAAGAGTTTGAGAGGGGCCGCGTCGTCGGGCTCCGGAAGCGGGATGGTCTTATAGCCGTATTGTGCACGATATCGATCATGTGGATATCACCATAGCACGCTGTTGGCAGCAGTGGGTAGAACAAGGCATGCAGCAGCAACAGGAAGGGTCTGGGAGACCTAGACGAACCACGAAGAGAGACGACCCATGGGCTGTCTGACATGCACAGAGTGACCCAACAGCCACGATTGTGGATATTCAGCGAGCAGTGGTGCCCTCCATGCATTGTCCGATTAGTGCCGGCACCATTGGAAGACAGCTGCACAACGTAGGACTACACACACGCAGACTGTTACGACTACTGCCCTTAACACCATTGCATCATCGCCAAAGACTGCAATTGCAATGGTGTCGTGCCAGACTGTCATGGAGCCACGCAGAATAGCAGCAGGGGATCTTCAGTGACGAGTCCCGCTTTTGTCTTGGAGGAGACGACCACCGAATCTGTGTGTAGAGGCACCATGGTTAGCGACAAGATGAACGGTTTGTTGTCGAGCGTCACACATCCAGAAGGCCTGGTGTCATGGTGTGGTGTTCAATTGCCTATGATGCCAAATCACCTTTGGTGTTCATTACAGGCACTTTGACAGCCCAACGTTACATTAATGAGGTCCTGCAACCAGTGGCCCTACCTTTTCTGAACACTCACTCCGATGCGATTTTCCAACAGGACAACGCTCGTCTGCTACTGCTGCTGTCTCGAGAGCTTGACTTCAAGGCACTGACACTCTGCCATGGCCAGCCGCATCGCCAGACGTATCGCCGATTGAAAATGTGTGGGATGCTACTGGACACGCTATCCATACCCCACCCCACAATCTGCAGGAACTGCATGAGAAGATTCAAGCTGCATGGAATGGCTTATTGCAGGACACCATTAGGAACCTGTACAATTTCATGCCGAGATGGCTGGCATGTTGTGTGAGCAAACATGGCAACCTGATGCCATACTGAGAGACACTACTTATTAGTGTGTAGCTCAATAAATATTGCTCATATCGGTCTCAATGTTTAATCATTTATTGTTCCTGGTAACCTTTACCTTACCCTCGAATAGCATTGCAATTCGACACGTCCTTCTGGATGCACACACACACACACACACACACACACACACACACACACACACACACACACACACCAAAGAGCCAAAATATTATAACCAGCACGTCTTTATGCAAATCAGAAGGAACTGCAGGAAAAAGAGTGTGCGAAGGTTATGAAACAGAAAAAATAACACCGGATACTGAGCTCTTAATCAGTGTCAATCTTGTTTTTCAGATGGGAAAGGCAGCAGACTTAAGCAAGTTTGACAAAGACCAAATTGTAATGGCCAGACGACTAGGTCAGAGAATTTCTGAGACGGCAAGGCATGCGGGATTCTCACGGTCAGCTATGGTTAGTACCTTCAAAAAGTGGTCCGCGTACGGAAAAGCCACAAAATTCCGTCAAGGTGTTGGCCAACCATAGCTCTTCGATGCTAGAGGTGAGCGAAGGCTATTTCATATGGTACAAGCCAACAGAAGGGATACTGTGGATTGTTTTGCAGAGTTTCAACTTCAGATTTTGATGATGTGAAACAATGTTTTTTATGTTCTCTACAAAAAAATTATAAATATCTACTGCTTTTGTGATCTGATCTGCTAAAGGCCATTGCAAGTTTGCTCTGCTTACAATTTGTTTCACTGTACCACCAATGCCATCACAAGGTGACTTGCCATGGCTAGTTGCAAAAAACAACTATGATGCAGATGTAAAAAAATCCTTTTTATGCTCACATAAATTTATAAAGCTCTTGCGATATTTTGTATTGAGCAGCACACCCACTGTAAAATAGTGAACTTTAACAACTGGATATTTATTCTTAATATATTGTATCATTCCTTGCTAGATTCTATATACCACACAAACATCATGGTCAAGAACATCAGATAAGAAACAGTGACTGGAGATTTCAAGCAACTGTGTTTCGGTTCTGGTGTAAACAATAACTGGATGAACTGTGCATGCCTGAGATGTCTAATGATATTCTTGTGCTTCATCTTGTATAAGAAATGAATAGTTCTCACTGAAATCCATGAGAATAATTGCAGTGTCCGACACAAGCTTTTGTTTTAGCTCCTTTAGAAACTTTGACTGTTCCTTTGCAGTATATGAATGTGGGATAAGTTTTTGCACTTTTAGCACCAGATTTGTATAAAATCATCCATTGTTGAACTTTGTTTTATTAGTTCTGTTCTGTCATTAGGTACCCACTGACTGCATTCTATATCATCTTCATAGCCCTCAAAATTAGTTTTTAAAAAATCAAATTGTCTGTAGATGGGCACTTTTTGCAGTGTCTCAGCATGAAGTTACAATTCTTCAAGTCACAAACTACATAATCCATTAAAGTTTCATATGATTCCCTCAGCTGGGCAGCACTAAGTGGCAATCTGTGTTACAGTGGCCTGAACATCATCCCTTTTAGAGAATACAGGCTACTTTATGCTTAACAGTTGATTGAATTTGTTTCGTTTTCCTTCTACCATATGACAGGGAACAGAATGTAATTTCAAAGGAGAACAACCAATACTGCTTACGCCAATATTTATTTCCTCCAGTGTTTGGTCCTTTGAAACAGATTCTTATCATGGTATGAAATCACTATCTCACTTATACCTTTCATTTTCATGCTGTGCTGCTCTGACCAGCACAGCTGGTAACCAAATGGTATATATAAATATTAATTTCCAATTCTTTTATTTTTTTAATTGTTTGAAAAAATGATCGTTTTTAATGTTAAGAACAGAAAATCAGAAAATGCCGACATATTCAACACATTTATTTAACTAATGCCAAGTCTCACACGCACAGAAGCCTGAAATGGGTGAATTTGCTGACGAAGCAGTTGTTAGGCCTAACTTTTGAGTACTGTAGTACTGTGGAGGTTATGGGGGGGGGGGGGGGCAAAAAGCTCAAACTTAGAATTGTTAGGTAAACATACATACTAACTTTCCTGAACATCCAAGTGGGTGGATCAGAATTTAAAAAAATAATTTAAAAAAATGGCTAAGGGTTGGAGGAAACCCCACATGCATTTCAAATAATTTCATACATATCTGTGAAAGTACGCTGATACCCACAATTTTTTTTCCTGAATAAGCTACAGGATGTGTTAAGGATCAGTATAAAAGAAAAATCAGTTCCATCATGCAAGAGCAATACTCTACAGAACTTGATACAAAATAGCTAAATTTTATGGTACTTTTTCAATTCGCCACTAGGTGGCGCTTATTTATCTAGTGCTTCTGGTAAAATTGAAATGGTTTTGAGATCTGTGAACTCTTTTCCATGAACTACTTAAGTTTTGTCCTCCTAAATTAACTAGAGTAGCAGTTACAGCAAGTTTTGTAAAAAGTGCCATGTTGCTGGTGCACTGCTGCCGAAATGAGTGCTCAGCTAAATTTTGTAAGACTGTATAATAAAAACTATGGGGTGAAAAAACTAAAACTTCGGATTTTTCCATAACTTTAGTAGATATACCTACCAGCTGAGTTTTGTTCAAATCTGAGTCAGTGGGTGACATGGCCTGGATGATTTGACATGGAATGAATGACCCAATAATGACATTTGAAAGTTAATGGGAATTTAAGGTATTTGGGAGATAGGAAGTAAAAGAATACCTAAACAGATGCTGCACTCTGAGATTGGCTACAGACCCTGGAACAATTTATACTGAAAGTGCAAAAGCACCCATTAGTGAATGAGGAAGGTTGTGGGCCAAAAATTTTGCAATGGACTGAAAGAGGTGGAATGGGCTGGTTGCAAAACTGCATTACCTATTCAAATGGTATGCACAAATAACACATATGCATCAGAACAATATGTTTGTACACAGATACATACACTGATGATGCATTATCCAAATTTGTTCAATATTTCAAGCAAAAATTATAAATCTAAATCAATGGTTGTTAGTCAATTGTGAGTCAAACTTCAAATATTATTGATTTTGTAGTACAGCAGAAGATTCCAGAACAGGTAACAGATTTTAATATTTGGGTGTGCTTCTTGATGAGATTCAATAACTTAGGAGCAACACAAAAATACTGGTAAAGCAGGGAAAATCTTACCAGCTGTATAATATTTTTGCCAAGAAATAAACTTGCTGTGTACAGGGCAGTATTTAAAACCTTTTTTTATGGCAGTGAGTTGGGTCCGAAGCAAAAGGATCTGTGCGTGTATAAGTGTTTTTAAGTTATAGACATGAAAGCAGTGAGAGGAATATGAAAAAAAAAAAGGTAGATTCAGTTGCAAAACGGAATGAGTAATGTGCACATTAAAACTGAGCTGGATACATCTTCTGTGGAGGAAAAAGGAAGAACGTCTTGAGATAGTATGGAAATATGTATCGAATAGGGCATGTAAAAAAAAATCCATAGATGTTAAATTCTATACCAGGCAACAGACTAAGAAACTGACCTACATGATTGACTGAAGGTCTGAAACCAGCTATTGATGAACAAGGGAGCAGATTCTTAGAGACAGAAAATCTTACAATGGACAGCAGGCAACAGTGGGAGTTTATTGTTAAGGAGAATTAATACTTTTATTTAATTTTTTTATGTGGTCCATGCCAAAAACAATGCTTAACACCAACATACAGGTACACAGGGTGAAATGATAAAATATGAATAACAAATTTCAAAGAAAACTGCACAGTTCTTGGGATATGATTATTAGCATAAATTAGAATATACAGGCTTGTCATATTTTATGCAAGAGATGTGTTCCTGAAGACCTCACATAATTTGAGACTAATTTTTCCACAGGAATAAATATAGAATAGAGGGGTTGAGTTCTCACAGTGCATAAATCTAGAGCCATTGTGGCATATTCCTGCTAACAGATATTTGTTCTATCAGGCATTTTTTTGGCACAGCTCAGCTTTATCCACATGAAATGCTACACCACTCTTCATCCTCATCTATGATATCCCTTAATTCTTCAGGAAATTTTTGACAAGATCTGAAATTTGCAATGCAGCTCGCCACTCATTTTTACATTTTGCAAACCATAACGGGCTTTAAAATAGCCATTATTACAGCAAGTTTTTGTACCACTGTCATTTCCTTTCATATAAAAAATACTTCATGCCTTAGCACATGCAATTGCTTGGCTAAGGAGTACATTATGGCAGCATTGATTTGTACCCATTATAATGAATTAGCTTTATTCCCTTTCCGCTAAGCTAATTATTATGAATGATTCTCTTCCTACCAGCTAGCTAATGATATACTTGTACTAAGCTTCAAAATAATGAATTCAAAAGGGTGTTGTTACTAGTTAATTACGAACTTAAACAAAGTCTCAACGCTGGTTATTTATAGTAAGCAATAAATGTTATAAACCTAACAGCCAGACAGAGGTCTGACAAAAACTATGAATTGAGAAAGACTGACTTACAGAAACTTCTTTATTTCTACGACTCTTGGTCAACTAAGGCACACACAAAACTTGTAGTACAATAATGAATAATCTCTCCTCGTATTATACACGCTCTCTCTTAACGACCACAAGCTCTCCTCATAACAACACAAAAGCTCTCCTAAGTCTCGATGAACGCGCCTATATACTAGCTACCACCACGTCATGACTTACACTCATTGCCAGATCTCATTCAGCGGGTGAAATAATATTTTGTTCAGTAAGAAGATAATTTACATAGTAAAATAAAATAACCAGAGATAGTAAAATCAAAAGGAAAGTGAATATAGAGTATACGTTACACCATGTCATTAGCATATTTCCATTACTCTTACCTGGTTATATGACAATTTTTGCAAACTTAAAGGTGTACCTGCTTTAATGCTGCTTTTCATTTTTACAGCATGATCACTAATACTCCACACAGTGCTCTGTCCTAAAAATTGGCACATCATATAATGGCATTTATTTGGACTCTTCATAGCATTTTATCACATCTACCTTCTGTTCCAAAGTTACTGATTTTCAAACACATTTTTCAGGACTTACAATGCCACCACTTAATGGACACTAGAATGACATTGTTACAGCATATAAAATTTTATTTATATCGGAATATCAGTTAAGTAACAGCACAAGTCACTCACAGAAGTTCTAAGGCTCATACATCAATGTGGTTCATATATGTGCCGATAAATGACTGCACGTACTTCTGTTTACCAGCAACACCAAAATGGTGCTCCACTTGGTAATAGAATAAACACAGTTTACAAGCCCACCAGCTTTGAAGTTATCCAATTCTCAATGATTATCATTTTCTCGATATTTGAGAGATTTTCTTTACTTCAGAGCTTATGCATAAAATGGTTCTTTATATTTTCTTTGTAACTGCATCATTTCAAACTTGCATAAAACATAGCTGCCTGATATTTGCATCTCGAGAAATTTGGTACAGAAGTTGTTTGCATCTCATTTTTCTAGACACATGTTGAATTGAGAATGCCAGTGAATTCTCAGAGGTAAGGAGTATGTCTGCAGTGCCAAAACTGTATGAAAAACTGCAAAATGTGTAGCTAACATTGACTATATATGTCTGTCATAAAAAAAAATGAATCCAACTACTGCAAGCAGAAAAATCATTGCTAACTGCAAACATACCTATATGACATCTAGAAGAAAAAGAGTGACTAGAGAAACAGATATGCATGCTTAATCTTGGTTGCACTCCCAACTTTCAAATGCAAAAAGAATTTTTACATTTTTACAATCTATTTTGCAGCAACTAAATTAAGAGAAAATGGATCGTGCTTTGTTACATAAGGAGATTAGAACTTTTTAAAAGTTCAAAAGTTGGGAGCCTTCAATTTTGTCTTAAATCATTCTATTAGCAAAAGCTCCAAAATAGATTCAAAATAGATAATAATATTCCAAACTTAGTAAAAGTTTAGAAGTTTAGATTTTTAACTTAAATGGAAAACTTATTTCCAGATTATTGGGGGGCATCAGATGCGATTAGGCGGGCTGTAGTCCCCCCCCCCCCAAACGTTCTAGCCCCATTTTTCCATATATTTCATCCCCTGGCCTGAAACCTACACCTCTGGCAACTCAGCCACAAGGGCAGTATAAATTCAGGTTTCAAAAATGCTGGCAAAGGAAGCCACAGCATGTTGGCTGCAAAGTGATTCACATGAACCAGGACTGCAGTACAGGGTGAAAAATTACTGACATTTTTTGGGGAGCAATCTTGCTTCCCAAATTTAGTATTGCAGAGCAATTGAGTAATTATGTGGAGCACTTTTGAGACTTATTTTTCTTTTGATTTAAGTGACTAATAATTAATTTATTATCAAATAAAACTATTACTAGCACTTTTCAGTATCTATCGAAAATACTCTAATCAGTAATGAAAAGTAAAATTTTAAAATGTTTTAGTAGATATGTAAAAAGTACAAATTTTCTTTCTATGGATATATGGTGAAATGTTACCTAGCCACACATTACTTACTGTCTCTTTACAGTGAGAGTAAGTACTCCTGAACTTGTGGTAGCTTCAGGTTCTGCATCTGTTCCCTTTCTTTTTCCATAAGACTTCACACTTGTGTGTCAGGGCTTCTTTTAAAAAAATACCTCTACTGCTTGTTCACGGTAAAACTCACATAGTTCTGGTCCTTCCAGCGTTATCCGCAATAGATGGTTCAAAGCATCAGAATTCGTTTGATTACAGAAATCTGTCTTGATTCTTCTCATCGCAGAAAAGGCTCCTTCGACTTTAGCATTGGATATGGGCAATAATCTCATGACATTTATCAAGTGGTTTAGATTTGGGAATTCATTCACTTACTTTTCTTTCAAACATTTCCATAACTGTTGCTTTGACAGGTTGCAGATTCCTTAACCAAAAGGTTTTGAAATAATCCAGGTCCTCTTGAATTTTATAGTTGTCAATGTTGTTGGCAGTTAACAACTCACTGAAATGTTCAGTTAATACAGTAATTTGCTCATCACCAAAATTTGCAAGAGTAGATTCGTCTGTTGTCCAAAGCTTAAGTTCCAACAGCTTGGCAGTGTTAAAAACCTGATTTTCGTGCAAGTCACCAAGCCAGGTATTTCTTAAAATTATATCATATTCATCAGTGTGTACACTGATGAATATGATATAAAAGATATTCACAATTTTCATAGAATACATCTACTGTCAAATTACAGCTCAGTTCAATGCCACGAAATTTCACAGTTTTCACTGAATCACAGTCACTGGAACCACAAGCTGATACGTTTGCTAAGTCTTGTAAAATTTTGGACAGGTCGGCCGAAAACTTTCTTTTCTTCATAATTTCGATAGAATCCTAGAATTTTTCTAATGCGTTCAAAATACAAGGTACATGCACATCATCCAACTGGGGAGACAGAGATAATTTTGACAAAGAATATAAAATGTTGCAAAGCAACAGCAGCCAAGTTACAAATTTGAAGGACTTAATTTTTCTCAAAATGCCTGTAATCCTGGCTTTTTCTCTTTTGCTTGATGGATCTGCAACCATATTTTCTAGTTGTTGCACAATAACAAAATAATTTTTAATCAGTGTGACAGCGACTCTGTGCATATGTGAAACCAATCAGGTGCCATGGACTTGCAAAGCTGGTGTATCTGATACATCTTCATCAAGCATTGTAGAGAGCTCACGAAAGTCTCTAATTCGTTTGGCACTTTTTTCATAAAAATTATGAATGTCTTCCATCAACTTATGTACCACTTGAAAATATGTTGACAGCATAAAATCTTTTAGAGCTAGCTCTAAGCAATGACTTAAACAGTGCACTGACATTAAACAATGGCAGTTTTTCTTCAACAGAGCTGCAACACCCTTTTTCTGTCCCATATTAACATTTGCTCCATCAGCTAAAAATCCAATTAGTTTATTTTCAAAATTGACTATTTGAAATTCTGCAATGGACTCTACAATTGCATTTTTGATACCATTAGCATCCGCATTTTTTAGTTCTTTTAATGCCAGGAATGGGAATTTGGTATCTCCTACTTTATTGACATACATGATACAAATAATTTCATTTTCAGATACACTAACATCTGTACTGCTATAAATAAATATGGTAAAATAGTCTTTCTTAAGTTATTGTGCAAATCAGTTTCAAAAACATTAGCAATGCACACAGTGAACTGAGCACACATCACAGATGAATGATAAGTTAGCCCTACATCAACACCATGGTGTTTCTTTAACTCAATAATTTTAAGAAATTTCGAAAATGGAATTTTCTCTTTGGCAATCATATAAGCTATACCAAGTAATTTTCCAATTCAAGCTTTAGATGCATTGGAAACAACAATCATTGACTTACCAATAGATGTCCTTTGATAAAAATCAGCGAGCAATTTTCCTTTATGTTTTGTCTTGGAGACACTGGAACAGTGAATTTCTGATCTGGTGTGCTTTACCACATTGTCCTTTTTAATAATGAATCCAGAAACTCCATCAATAAAAGAAGAATTGAAATTTCAAAAAAAAAAAATTTATACTGTCAACATTCTTTTGACAAAGTTCGCAACAGGCAGACCGGATGGAAATTTTATCAGCGTCAACATCATAGCGTAACCAACTACCTTTTGGATCTAATTCCCCCATCCACACCTTTCCATGGTTGAAATTTTCACTTTGGTAGCCATGATTTCAAATAACAAAGAGTAAAACAACAAAACTCACATCCCCCTAAAATTAGGTGGTGGCCAAACCGAAACCAAAGCAAAAACAGTGATAAGAGCATCTGTCCTTAAATGACTCATAGTGCAGACAGGCGGGAGCGTGGAACCAATCATAGGCGCTCTGTGGTCGGACAATGACCACCTCATCACTGCACAGTTAGAGGAAGCTTTTCAAGCTAAAAGCAAACACAAAGTATTCGTAAAGTCATGAATACATGATTTTTTTTATTTTATTTTTTGTTGACGCATAAGCACAGTCGTATTTTCAATAAACAACGAGTTGCTCTACAGATTGAACATTTTATTGGAAATTTCATTTTTAAACTTTTAATCATGGTTTTGCGATTCAAATATGAGTTTGCATCGCAAACTTCTATTTTTGCATCGCAAACTGCGATGCGATACCACTTATTTTTTCCCCCTGCTGTAGTACTACATTAAGTATCATTACTGCTGTTGCAACTCAACCCAAAGAGGAAGAAAAATTAATATGTGCATCAATCACAGCACAGCTCTGTGTTGACACTTTGGTAGTATATATGAGTCTGTGGGACTTTTAACTATATCATACCTGTGACGAAAATCTGAACTGAAGCATCACAAGATTTTTCAAAAACAAGCAAAAATTTCAAATTATCTGACTAAATAATGAATAATTTGTAAATGGTATTTGTAAAACACAATAAAATATAAACTTCAAATTATTCGCACTTCATACTTCCATTAGCACACATACTTGGCAGTACACTATATGGATCAATGCAATAATATATTTACCTGAGATGAAACATTCTGAGATTCAGGAACACTGGAGCCTTCTTTTTTGGAGAGAGCATACAGACATGATCCTGGAGGCTACACAACATATATATATAAGAACAAAATCACATTAAAATTTTATAAAAAGAAATAACTTTAGAAGAAATTTCTGCACTGTGTGAAAACTATAAAGCTTTGTAACCTCATTTCATTAAAGATAACTATTACTTATGAGAGACAAGACAGGAGCATGTAGGAAAGTTTACATACCAAGATTACTTCAGTTGGATTTATATTTCATTTAGAATTATCAGATCTAAGACTTGCATCACAAATAGACTTATAAAAAGCCAATGAAAAGTAATGCACACTGTTAAAGTATTTGAAGAGAAGAAAGATATGTCCCACATCATACTGTGGAAATGAAGTTCCTTCCACAAAATCTCTCAATTTTAATAAAATAATAAAAAAAGGAACACAGCTCGGAAATACCTAAATATTCCCGAAAAATCTTCCCATTTAACGTGCAATTTGCATTTAAATTCATTAATGGAAACTCACCTAAAAGGTTGTTGTTCCTTTTTCAACATTTACCGCACGTATATTTCGGCTGACTAGTCATACCGCGTGATGGACTTTTTGTGGTCATCGTATCTCTTCCCTGTGTCTTCATATATACTCTTGCCAGTTGTTTTTGAGCTCACATTTCACTATTACATTCACATTTCCTCACATACACACAACTTTCATTATCTTCAACATACATTTAAAAATCTAAAACATTATACAAAACTACCATTCTATGCATCAGAAACTTTAACCCTAACTCTCTTGCTCATTAGTTGCCAGCCACGTCCTAATATTCACAACATTTATACATTCATCAGATAAAGAAATTTCGAGATCAAATGCACTCGCCATTCCTTAGCGCATAACTGCGAACTTTAAGAACCCGAAATACATAAAAAAATTAATCGACATATTCGATGAAATTACTAGTCGCACGTATTGATTAAATATATCGAACATATCAATTAAAAAATGATATGTTAATGATATGATATGACTACAGATGTTTGAATTTACCAGCACGTTTATTTCAATTAAAATAGAATCTATACATAATTTCTCATTACTATGCTATCATTTTGATCTACAAAGAGATAAAAACTTATTTTTATGGAAGTTCCACCCTTTGATCCCCAAATCCAATAGGATTGTACCCCACGCCGTCACGGAACAAACTAAAATGTTTTCAAAAATGAACCATTTTCATACTAGGTTTATCTTACGGAGTGACGGACAATGAGACAGTCAAATGAAATAAATAAGTGACTGAGGGGCACTAATTGGTAAATTATGCTCAACTAAAAACAAAGTGAACATTTTGCGTAAATCGCATCCAGTTCATAATAATTTTTAACAAAGGAAGTTCATTTCGTATTTTTCCTCCACGCAGTCGACATTAGATTTATGCTTTGCATTAGAAATATGATTAGTAATTCCACCACGTGAAACGCTGAAATTACATCGGCACGTAGTGCAGAATGCGTATTTTCATTTTTTGAAGATTTTGCAATACATGGGAATTCTGCAGAATTCGCATCATGGAATGTTTGTTAGTACCCCCCTTCCTCCTCCTTATATTGCTGCTCATAGCAAATCACTAATATTAAATTTGACACTTGAAAAAAAATGCAACTAAAACTGCTACAGTAAAACAGCAACAGCTTAAAGAGATGCAATTTGCAGAGGAAAAAATACCAACTACCGAGTTATCCGATCAAGCTGGTCAGCTAGGAAAGCCGAGATCAACTGAAAGTTACCATCAAGAACTAAAGGTTTAGATTTTAGTTACAAACGTCATCTCTCTCCTCTGGGCATCCTTCCCTCTCCTTCCCCATTTCTCATAGGCCGATCGTTGCCTTGCAGCAGCATTATAAGTTTTACTAAACCTGACCCCTTTAGTTAGCTGCATCCTTTATACTTCCAAATGGCACTGATTTTATAGTTCTGTCTTCCCTTCCTGTTCCCCCTCCCTGCCCCCATCTTACCAAATAGAGGTTCTTTAGTTATTCCTTTACAAAAACAATCTGGGAAAAAAACCCTCTCTCCTCCAACTGGACCATACCCTCTCTAATGCAGTAAACTAGCACAATGTGTTTCACAGGAACAAGACTAACGCTGACTTTTACATCAGGCGTCATGGGAAATGATGCAGCCACTTCGTCGGTGATTTCCTCCCCATCTCGTCCCCTGCTCCCTCTGTGGGGTTGGAACCGGAGTTTTAATTTTAATCTTATATCTTTGGAGAAAAAAAAATCGCCCCTGACATGACAAAATTTAGAATACATGTATTTTGTTTTAGAAAATGAAAATCTGTAAGTATCGCGCAATTCTGTTTTAATAGAAGTTACGAAACCAATAGTTTTTTTTGTTTTTTTTTCAAACCTATAAAGTAAAAAAAAAAGTGCACTCCCTTCCTAGATTTAACTCATGCTGTCAAAATCCGAATATTTAAAAATTCAGAGTTCTTTTATAAAAGCCCAAAATTCGTACCTATAAAAACTGTAGGTTTGCAAAAGACAGTGTTTGTTCTCTATGATACTTTGTTGATTTCTTTATGAATCCCTTAGTATGAATTAATTGATAGGCAGTATGTTTTGCGTGTTCTTGCTTTATTATTAACACATTTTTTTGTGTCTGTTAATTTCTAAAAAAACAAAAACAAAAACATGCGTCGTTTTATAATTAAGAATTCCATCCAAACAGGTGAATTTCCACGGAAGTTATTGTGTGAAAATTCTGACGAACAAATCTTGCGCATGTGCGCACTGTTTCCATGAGTGCTGATAATAACCATTTTGAATAGGATTGATCTATGGGTGCTGAACAGTATACAGAAAATTCATCGCAATCATGCTTTGATTTTACGCAAGTCTTCACGCAAAGGGGCGGAAGAATAAGCTCCGCTCCTATGTCCTAACCTTGAACCATTTTCAATTGGAGTACGATGAATTAGTATGGACCCCAACATACTAATTTCGTTGAATCCAGCCAAGACATCATGCAAATTATTGTACGGACAGACAAATCTGGAACATATTACACTTCCTCAATCTACGGTTGGAAAGCGTAGAAAACTTACTGACTAAAAAAGGACCAGCAAAATAAATCATTGCTGGAGAAGCACTGGGTTGAATGAGCATTGGATTTTTTTTTTTTTAACTTCTTATAATACTGCATTTTTTAACTTCCTATAACACTGCATTAGAGAAGTTACAAATCCATGCCCCAAATGGATTTTTAATTTCACAAAATTGACAGCTTTTGTTTAATTTCGTCATGTTGGGTATCAATCTGGGCTCAAAAATTCCACAGATTTAAAATCCGCTTGAATTATTTTTCTACGATAACTACGTTTTGAGATAGCATTTTGAACTAGGAGTAATAAAGACGTTCCAATGGAGGATGCCCGCCCGCCTGTCAACACATCGAGAGATACACAAGCCCAGCTGCAGCTGTTTACATACCGTTTATGCGCGGTGTAAGTTCTTTAACATTTAAAACAACCCAAAACATCATGTGGGAAAACTGCAGACAAATGTTCCCAAGTAACTGAGAAGTTTATTTGTAACTTACATCGGTGCTTCAATTTAAATGGATTATGTTAAATAAAAAGTCTTAATACTGAGTGCAAAATCATCAGAAAAAAACCAAGAAAGATAACACTGAATTTCTGGGTGTATTAAGCACGTCTTTTGAATCCGTTCTGATGCAAATTAAATTTATCAAAGCTATTCAAATTCAATGGAACCGGTATGGAAAACAATAGTTTCTGACGGAAGAAAGAAGTTTTACAATCGGGTTTTTAATCCCTCAGATATTGCTGTAAACAGAATCGTGAGCTTATGCCCTCTGGTTGCAGACTTGTGCGTTAAAAAAAACGTGAATTTATATGAGAAACATTTCGCACCGGAAACGCTCTCCAAAATAGAAAGAATTTTTCAAATCGGACTCTTAGAAGCAGAGATATCAACAAAAATAAAATGTGACTTTATGTCCCCTGGTAGGAAAACCGTGCATTATTTTAGGAAAAAGTATTCTCAAAAGGTTTTTCCACATGAGCAGCATCGGTCCAAGAAAAAAATATTTAGTCGAGTTTTCAGGAGCCCAGATTTTGCAGAAGCAGAAATTAACACTTATGCCCCCTGGTGGCCAAACCATACTTTACCAAACATTATAAAATATGTGAAAAATATTTTCCATCAGGTCTTGTATACAATACAGGAAGAATTTTTCAAATCAGAATTTTAGAAGCAGAAATAACGCAGAAAACGCAATTTACCTTTGTGTCCCCTAGCGGAAAGTCTATGATTTACTTGAAAATTTTGAATTTATAGGAAAAACATTTCACATCAAAAACACTATCCAACAAAGAAGGATTTTTCAAATCTGACACCTAGAAGTAGAGATATTGACAGCAATATGATATACATAGACGCCCACTGGCGTGGAAACCATGCACTATTTTAAGAAGAAAATGTTCCTAAAAGGTTTGTCGACATAAATAGTATCAGTGAACAAACTACTTTTTTACTTTTTTTGCAATCGAGATTTTAGAAGCTCATATTTTGCTGCAAACACATCAAAAGTGGAAATTAAGACTTACGCCACCTGGTGGCCAAACCATTTTTTACAGAAATTAGAAATTATGTGCTAAGGATTTCCTGTCAGGAGCTGTATCCGGTGCAGAAAGAATTTTTCAAATCGGAGATTTAGAAGCAGAGATATAGGGAAAGGGCAATTTACCTTTACGCCCCCAGCAGAAAGTCTACGAATTACTTGAAAATTTTGAAATTATATGAAAAACATGTCACACTGGAAACACTATCCAACAAAGAAGAAATTTTTCAAATCGGACTTCTAGAAGTAGAGATATAGACGAAAATAAGATATACATCTACGCCCCATGGCGGAGAAACTGTGGAATATTTTAAGAAGAAAATATTCCGAAAAGGTTTATCGATCTGAGTGGCATCAGTCCACGAAATAATTTTTTCAATCGATATTTTAGAAGCTCAGATTTTATGGTAAATATATCAGAAGCAAAAATTAACACTTATGCCCCCTGGTGGCCAAAGTATTCTTTACCAAAAATTTGAAATTATATGCAAAAGATTTTCCATCAGGAGGTGTATCCACTGAAAAAAAAATTATCAAATCAGAGTTCTAGAAGAAGAATTATCGGGGAAAATGTAATTTACTTTTACGCCCCCTAGCAGAAAATCTATGCGTAATTTGAAAAAGTAACTATATCTAAAATACTCTTCGACATAAATGGAATCTAAAGATAAAAGAATTTTTTCAATCGTATGTTTAGATGCAAATATATAGAGTAAAACATATTTTTGAATTCGACATCATTTGCATTTACGCCCTCTAGCGGCGAAATTGTACATCGTAAATAAAAAAAAAACGAAATGAAGGATTATCATTCGCATATTTCAAGCTTCCCAATGCAAAAAGAATTTTTCAAATCGGACTAATAGTTGCAGAGATATCACGGGTATGGACGGACGGACAGACAAACCGGTAACATAGGCACAATCTTTTTTTACAAAAGACGTGCTAAAAATGTGGAAGAATCAAATCTGTAAAATTAACACTCTGCCGGTAAAGCAAGTTGCATTTCCGTAAATGTTACGGGTAAATCATAAAACCTGGCAGGTATTTTAGCATTTCGAACCCTTCTCCACCAAACGACAGATAGCATTGGTTTACGCAATTATACAAGCATGGTTTCATAAGAATTATCCAATAATATACATCACTTTAAAAAAAATTTTAAGGATTCCACCAATTCAGAAAGAACTTTGATAGCTCACAATGCGTGAAGGCTTTGCAAAGGTTGTGATCTCCAATCAGAGATCATGACATCACATGAAAGGAGAATGCTGCTAGGAAAAAAACAACAGCATTTTACATACCGTATATACTCGCGTATAAACCGAGCCCTCTAGTTCAACAGCTAGAAGTTGGCAAAAAACTGGGACCTGCATATAAGCTGACGTTTTCACTTTAAAAAAGAATTTCTTCTAAAAACTTTTGGCTTTTATGCGAGCATATATATGGTATTTTTTATAATAAAATTTTAAGGTTTTACCGAAGTGTTAATTTAGTCATCTTGGGAGCAAACGTTGCTGTATGTGCTGCACCAGCGTTAACAGCTGTAGCCCTATTAAACTGGGGACGCGTAGAAAACAGTCATTTTATGAGCTGATCCCCAAAGTTAAACTATTTGGGTTCATAGGATAGAAATACTGTGTTTAAATTCACATTTTTATCCTACTATAATTTTTAATTTTTCATTCACATCTTCCAAACATTTTTTCTATTAGGTAAACATTTCATGAATTTAAAGATGATGGTAAAAATCCTCCGATCAACCGTTGACAGTGAGCAGTTTTCTTAGAAAATTAGTATCTACAGTGATTCACACTTTTTTTACCAGTAAAATACTTACAAAAATTGTTTTTGCAAAGAAAAAACACTGCTCTTCCCAGTTTCTAAAAATACGATTAAAATAGTGCATATTTTTATTTTTTCCCCGTAAACGAAGTTTCTCTGTTATGTCTTTGCTATCAAAAGTAAAGAAAAAAAAAGGCAGTGCCAAAGACCTGGTGTTTTGTGTTTTCGCGCACTGCTTAAAACTTCGTTCAGTAGCTCAATTGCGTGTGTCATAAATCTGAGGGAAGCTTGTTTATTTTTTGCTTTTCTTTCTTTTTTGTTTGAGGGTTTGCAGGCAGGCCACAGCAGAGACCTGCTGTGGCCTGCCTGCATCTCTTTATGGGATTTACCTCCCCACCCCCACCCCACCCTGCTGGTCAAAGTTCATTCGAGTGAGTCAGTTCCCAGTAGTGGCGCATAAAGAAGCCTGCAGAGTTATCTTTACAGACTTCAAACGAGCAATAAGAGCACTGAGAATCCGGCAATTTATGGAAAAAAAAAAAATGCTTTGAAAAGGTTTACTCATCAGGGTGGAAATTTCAGAGGGGGAAAAAAAGTAATTAGAGAAAACAAATTCAGCATATCAGCAGCACCACATATATGCAGCATATTTAAAAAAAAAAAAAAAAAAAAACATTTTTTCATCATAATAGCCGCTGCTGTGTTAACAACGAAATTGCGGTAATTCAATGAGAAAAGTTTTACTCACCAATGACAAACCTTCACTAGCCAATGGCAAGCTGGCGACCGGAAATTTCGTGCCCTGCATTCATATTAAAAACGCTATCTTTATACAGTGCTTGAAAAATATCTGAAAAGTTATATGCCCAGCTGGGCAAGTGCAGAAAATAATTAGTTGCCCAGATGTAAAATCTACATGCCCAGAAAAAATTTTCTTTTAAGATAACAAAACAGAAGCTTCATTTTTTTAAAGTTAAAAATTATGCTAAACTTTTTATACATCTTTTGCATCGCCATTTTAGTGTCTGTGTTCAAAGTGCACAAAAGCATATATTTAAGTTTTAAGAAAGGTAATCCATGGCATTTGAGAAATTTAGTGATTATGCCATGTTCAAGAATTTTTAATATATGTCTTGTGTTTTGCAAAAAAAATGGTCATAGTTAACTGTACAGCAGTTTAAGTAGTTTTCAACAATTTTGAAGGTAAAAATTATTTACCTTTTTCTCTTGTGCAAACAGAAGTGATTTTGCATCATAAAATATCCCAAGAATTGTTTAGAAACAAAGGCAATCCTTACGTTTTCGACTACTGTTGTGTGCACTTATAAGTTATTAAACTATATTATCACCTGGACCCCACCACCACCAACAGACACACACACACACACACACACACACACACACACACACACACATTCCTTGAAAAAATTGCTGGTGGTATCGGCAATTTAGGATGGTTTTGGCAAGCAGTGCACCACATAAGTCTTGTCATCATTTGACTTTAGCCAATTAAATGTTTTTATCCAAGATTCCTGAACTGTTAGACGGCGTTTTTTGCATACACTTTATCATAGTCCGCTTGTGTAAGTTTCAATTCTGCCAACGACGCAGATTCCGATTCTGAAATTATGTCACTCAACAATGCCGAACACGAATTTTTAACAACCGCTGACAGATCAGGAATTTCACATAATTGCTTACTATTAGATATACTCTCATTGCTGGATTTTTTTCAAAAAAAAAATCATATCCATTACTAAATACAACTTATATCTGCAGCTAACACAAACTACTGTTCTCTCAGACAAACCAGGTAAGTTATCAGTGTCGGTAATTTTTGCTCTTCTCCCAGCTAAGTGTACAAGCTCGTTCTTAAATCTTAAACAAAGCTTAGGCTTTGTTTCAGCAGTACTGCTGTTGTTCGTGGGGGGCGGGCGGACGGAACCTTTCATTTCAAGTTGTATCAGAGACCCAACCCCACCCGGGGCTGTGCAATAAATATTCTGTTGTCACTCCTTCCTCATATAGCACGCCTTTTTTTGCCCATCAGTCTGCATCCTCCTGTTTTATGGCAGTTTACGCATTTTGTCACTAAATACCGGAGGCTAGTTTCATCCGAGGCAAGCATCCTGTCGTTAACTGTAAACGACATCTGGAGCAAAACTACATATGGCCCCAATTTCTGGATGTAGAACATAATATAATTGAAGAAGCACTATCCTCCTGGCCTTGGCATTCATTCCATAATAATAATAATACAACTTCTGGTGATTTGCAGTAAAATGAAAACCATGTGACGACAGTCTTTTTTTTTTTTTTTTTTAATTCTCTATTCCAAACTTTTTTTTTCTTTAAACCTAGTTGCCCAGTAGGACAACTAGATTTCATTTTACTTGCCCAGGCCAATAATTTACATGCCCTGGGCATCTCGGGCATGGTATTTTTCAAGCCCTGATATCAGATACACTATTTACAGAAGCTCCATTCTCTCAACTCAATTCATTTACACAATGGCTCAATCTTCCTCCTTCAATCCTACCTAGTTTTTCGATGGGAAACACGATACGCTTAACCGCCGACATTGTAAGCCTCAGCCCCCACCCCCCATGACTTCGTCTGCCTCTAGTACTTTCTGCCAGTCCCTGGCTGTCATCGGGAGGCCTGTCGAAAAACAACCGTTTCTCTCTGCAACAGCAGAGCAAGTAAAGCATTCGTCTCCGGTCCTCTGCTCCATCACAATCTGCCAATAGTAGCCAGAAGTCATACAATGTACAGGGACTCCAACCCTGAATGAAAATTTTCAGTAGTAAACACTAGAAGAATATGTATTTTTTAGTTGTTTTTTTTTCTCAGTAGTAAAAACTGCAAAAATAGTTTTTTTCTTTTTAGTAGTAATGAATAAAATTGCATTACACACTCTGTAAAAAACAAATTGCGAGGGCAGCAAAATGGCAGTGTAAATTCATAAAAAAGCAAGTTTTTGCTTAAAAAGTTGTCCAAAAATTGAAGATATCTTGTGGGAAACACTAAGTGGTTCCAACACATCCCTCACCCTCCCAGTTTACCTCAAAAATCAATGTATGTTCTAATGAGAATATTACAGTAAACATAGTAAGTGGCTATACAAATTGGAAATTACTCAGCATACCTGCCAACTTTCAGAAACTGAAAGCCGTAAGAAAAATTTCGATATATTCGATGAAAAATTTAATCGATATCGTCGATTAAATTACTTATCTAGCATATTGATTAAATGTAGCGAACATGTTGATTAAAAGTCGATATGTTACATAAATTAGGTATTAAATCTTAATCGTTGCTTTAATACAAATTATCATTTTTGCATGTTAATTTATAAAATAAAAAGCTATCACATGTGCCATTTTATAATTAAGAATTCCATCTAAATCAGTCAATTTTCATGGAAGTTATCATGAGAAAATTCTGATGAACAAATCTCACGTATGTGTGCACCATCCCCACGAGTGCTGATAATCATTTTCAATAGAATTGGTCCACTATGTGTCTTGAACAGCATACCAAAATTTCATTATGTTGGGGTATCAATTTGAGCTCAAAGATTTTGCAGATTCAAAATCTGTTTGAATTTTTTTGTAAGATTACTACATTCTGAGATAGCATTTCGAACTGGGGGTAATAAAGACCGGTGCTCAAATGCCGGACACACCACGCTGGCCTACTAAGTTGTTACTTGGAGACAAACAATGCATTATCTGAAAAAGCAGAGGAAATAAACATAGCAAGAGATAGACAAGCCCAAAGCTGGGACAGTTCAGTTTACCATGTGGGAAAATGGGAAAACTACAGACGAAGTTTTCCCCACATAAGTATATGTAGCTGAAGAGAAGTGTATTCCTAACTTATATCCATGCTTTATTTTAAATGGACTAAGTTAAATATTAAAAAGTTCTAATGGTTGGGGGGGGGCGGAGAGAAATTATCAGGAGAAAAAAATTCTGAGGGAAACACTAAATCTGCAAAATTAACACCTTGCCCATAAAACAAGTCTTATTTCTGTAAATTTTACGGGTAAATCGTAAAATCTGGCAGGTCTGATTCAGGGTCATCTTCAAACTCCAAAGCAATGACAAAAATCAAGAAAAAAAAAACAGGAACATTATTTGTAAAAAATGGTAACAGTGCACAAAAGTGACTTAATATTTTTTTAGAAAAGTTTTGTTGTGAAATGTACCCATTCTTATTCCTTACAGTACTTTCTTCATACATCAATCAAAGTAACATGCATTTCACTTTTTATCAAAGCAAAATTTAAACTGAAAATCATTACTTATCTTGTCCTTACTGAAAACTGCACTATTTTCATGACCTGTACAATTGTTTTCATGGCAGAGTGACAACAGTCATTATCCCTTTTTAAACTTTAATTATGCTGAAAATACAGGGTTTTCCCTTACTTCTTGCTATATCAAGAAACAAAGTGGGCAGGCATTTTTGTTTTTGTTCGAAAAGAAATTAAATTTCAAAATCGCAGCAACTTTTTGGCGCAGTCTTTTGTTTTCCCTAAAGTCGTTTTCTCTGCGTAATGAGCAAATGGCAACATTTTTTAACTTTAATTTTACGTTACGCAAAAGAAAATTACTTGATCTGTCTTTTGATACAGCAAGAAGTATTTAAAACTGGGAAAACACACATTTTAAGGGATATTAAACACGCAAAAGAAAAATCAGTACTGCGTTGCTCACTCTACCATGAAATAATTTATCGAATCACGGAAATGACACAGATTCCATGTACAGATTAAGTACCGGTTTTTAAATATAATTTCACTTAAAAACAGGAGGGACCATGGTAAAAATGCTTGCTCTCTACTGATTGGATTTAAGAAACTATTGCAAGAAGCAAGACAATATGCAGTGAATTAGGAAAAATTCTTAAAAAATATGAAGTTGCTCTTTTTTACTTTTACTGATGATCTTAAAAACAAGAAGTATGATCAGAAAAAAATAAAAATATAATGAGGGTGGAAAAACAAAACAAAAGTATGGGAAGCTTGATCAGAAAAACTGAAAATGCAGGAAATCATTTTACATGCAGGAAATGCAGGAAAGCATTTTACAGCAGTCATTTCTGGCAATCCCAAACTTTTGCAAGATTTGCAGACTCCCCCAGTTTTTTTTTTAATCAATGGCCACCCTACCTTAATTTTTCAACCTTTTCTTAAAATTGTTCATTGTAGGAAATAATTCTAGTACTATGCCAAAATCTGAAAAGGGAAATAAAATTTCAGGGTGTTTCCAGGATTCCATGGGCTGTGATAGATAGCCCTGTACGTGACCAGAGACAGACATCCAAAACGCATTGAAAAAGCATGGAAGAAATGCAATGATATTAAAAACATCCAAGAAACATGCTTTAAAATGTTTAATGAATGTTAGAATCTTGAAAACATGAAAAGAAACTTTATGCACATCATTGAAAAAGTTATTACATTGAGATTTTTGATTCCCACAGTATATTTGATGCTGTCCGTAATCTGTAGTATAGTGGACAAACAATTTCTGCAGTGACTATGGTGAATCTAGTAATTGGAGTCTGAGTGTAATTTAACATTTTATGAGAAATAAAATGACAAAGTTAGACCAGGTGAATGAGTTTGTTTATTCAGGAAGTATAGTTGACAGAGAAAAGATATTAGATGGTGACTGAATTAGTAGGCAAGTGAACTCAGCTTTGAAAGTCACAGATATTTTAAGAGAATTTCACATGATGATGGGTTCTCAAAAAGAGTCTCAAATGGGTGTGTATGGAAGTCTAATCATTCTTACTTCAATGTACCGTAGTGAAACCTGGGCAGCACAGCAGAAGAGACACTGGAGTTGTTTGTGTGCTGGAGGCAGGGCCTGATTATCACAGGGGCATGCGGGGCACGTGCCCAGGGCCCCCAGTTTGAAGGGGGGGATTTGCAATTTTTATAATAATGTTACTGTATGTTATAAATTTCTTTTTGTTGAAAGTTCCATTTTGATTGGATGAACTATCAAGAGGACTAATAAAATTTCTGAGGCACCCATCTTAACTAACTCAGTGGGGCATTTTAAACATTTCAGATTGTGAGCTCCGCCTTCTATCTATTGCTACCACATCCACTATCATAAAATGTGACACATTGATTGGCGCAGCATCCTAAAGTTTGTGGATGAAGCTTTCAGTCTGCAGCCGCACAGATGGAAATATTTGCCCAGAAAAATGACAACACATTTACATAAAGCAAACACTCATTTATAGCCTGTGGTTCTACCATGAAGTTTTTCGACTTGGTTGTAGCGAAGCTCTCAATTTTACGTTTTTGTTAGTGTTAGCATGTGGTAATAGTTTGAAGTGAGATAACAATTTAAAAAAATTTGTAGTTTTTATCAGAATTTTAACCGACATCGCATTTGTTTAAAGTGTAATACTGTACTTTTTAAGTGATGTCTCAACGAATGTATCTGTCCGGTTCTGCTAAAAGGAAATTAAAGACTGAAAAAGAAGAATCTACCAAAAAACTTGCAGCATCGCTGTTAAAGTATTCTGTTACGGTCAGTCAAAAACCGGATATTTCTAAGAATAAAATGATAATTTCTTGTGCACCAAGTAATGAACCTTGTAAACATTTCGATGCATCAGTGAAGGAATCCAAAGACTCCGATCCATTTTTGAACGGGGGTTTTTTTCATGAAAAGGGGATTTCGCCATTAAATACGAACCGGGAAAACAATTGCCAAATAAAACTGCATTTTAATTATGGTATTAGATGGAGTTGCAACATATCTTCCTGCCACAGCAGAAGAAGATTTCGTAGCAGAACATGGTTTGAGAACTGTCAATTGCCTTTAATAAAATAACCCAAAAAATGTGATTTGTGGACCATATTTGGCGATTTATCACTTGCGCCCGGCTAACAGAAAAGTACCGTTTATTTTTAATAAATACTATTATGCATATCAAGGAGTAAGTCTGGATTTTTAATTCATTATACCTAGCATATTGTTATTTAAAACTGTCTCACTTTTGTTTGCATATGGCTTTGAAATATTACCCTTAAAGTTTCATACATATGCGTGTCTTTCTGTGACAGAGTAAAAATATGATGCTAGGGGGGGGATGTAGACTTCTGCCCAGGGCCCCGAGTTATCATGATCGGGCCCTGGCTGGAGGGATGTGTTAATTACAGGCAGTTTGTGGCAAGTTGTCCTGATCACATTAAGAACGGAGATATGTTGCAGATTTGTACTGTGAAGCAAAATATTGTTAGTTGGGTGAAGACAAATATTTTGAGATGATTGAAGGCCATGTGAAAAAATAAGTAATGAAATACTAAGAAAAATTATTCAGACAAAGTGGCAAGAAAGAAAGGTAGAGAAATGCAAGGAAATCATGACAGGATCAGATTTCAGAATGCCTGCAAGAGAAAAAGGTAATGGGTAAAAATTATAAAAGGTCTTAAATGAGATGTGATGGATGTCAGTAAAGCTCAAATTGTGTGCCAAGATCATTTTACATGAGACTTACAGTAACTTTTAAGTTGACAGATAATCTTTCTTTGTGGAACCAACCTATACCAACTCAGAGAACAGCTAAATGACATATATGCATGTATGTGTGTACATGAGAAAGAAATTAGGAGAAATTTAAAGAAAACTTAAAAATTACATCCCTCTAAAGAGGGCAGGTGATGTAATTTTCAATCTTTGTTAATAATTTCTGATATGTAATTTTCAAGTTTTCTGAGGCGATTGAAGTTAGATGATGAACAGTAATATTGACAATTTAGAGATGTCTGATTGCTGTGTTAATAATTTCTGATGATAGAGTGAGTCGGAATTGCAAGAATTAACACACAAGTAAATTTCTAAGCTTTTGCAAAACTTCAGGGACTGGCAATTCATTGAAGCCATACGTTTTGAATTTTGCTAATCGGAAACTGCCAATGTGTCACTTAGCGTTAATAAAGATAATCAAGTGGTAGGATTCCTTTTCTTGACATCAGAAATGTGTTGTGTCAAGCGACAATTAATGTTATGGTAAGTGCTTCCAATATAAAAAGTTAAGACTTGGGAGGTATTTACTGGGATGGTAAAAACACCAGAGAAATCAAGAGTTTAATTGTGTCTCAATTATTAAGAATGTGTTTGAGAAGTTACGGAGGGAGGCTTGACTGAAAGTGAGTATCCAAAGAATTTAAAGATTTTGCAAAGTTTATAGGAGGAGGAAGGATCAAACGAGATGTTCCTTACAAAAGGGCGGGGTAGATGAGTTTTGGAGACTAAGCTGGTGGCCTTTTTCCAAGTTTTGGATCAACTTTGTGTGGAGGAAGAGGGAAAGTTATGTACCAGACCAATGCTGCTAATATTTTGAAATTCTTCCCTTTAAGAACAGCTTAACTTTTTAATCAGCAGTTCAATACTTAAGTTAACAAAAATAGGGCATACATATGTATTTTATCTGTCTTGAGCCAGTCCCTTCCATGTCACTCTGTGCTTTCGAATTTCATCCACCCATCTCCCATGTGGTCTTCTGGGTCTTTTCCTGTCTCTTGGAATCCAGTCTGAAATTTTGGTTGTCCATCGGTGATCTGTTCTCCTGGCAATATGTCTTGCCCATTGCCATTTCAGGGATTTTACTCTGATCATGACGTCCTCCACTCCTATCATTTTCCTTACCCATAAGTTCCTCTTCTTATCTTTCTCGGTTACACCAAGCATGCACCTCTCCATGCATCTTTCAGTTGTCTGCAGTCTTTGCATATCTTTTTTAGTTAAAGTCCACGTCTTTGCTCCGTATGTAAGCACTGGAAAGATGCATTGATTAAACACTTTTGTTTTAAGTCATCATGGCATATTGCTCTTGAAAACTGTACTGTTTCTTCCAAAAGCTCTCCAACCACATTTTATATGCCAATTAATTTTTCATCAATATAACCCTCACTTGATATCTGCTGCCTAAGGTAAATGTAGGAATTGGTTATTTCCAGCTTTTCCCCATCAATTGATGAATCTTCATTTCTTGTAAAAGCATTGTACATCAGTTTTGTCTTTTGGAAGTTCATTTTTAATCTCACTTCTTTACTCTTGTCAGCAAGTTCCTGGATCATACTCTGCAGCTCTGAAGGGGTAGTTGCAAAAACATCATCAGCAGCAAAACAAAGGTGAGTTAAATAATTTTCATTTATCATTATCCCTTTGTTTTTCCCAGTTGAATGAGTGAAAGACATTTTGCATTGTGGTATTAAAGAGTTTGGGAGATACATATTTTACATTCTAATTGTTGGATACATCCTGCCATTTACTGATTCATACTAAACAAGAGTTATCAAAATAGATAAATAAACAGGCAAACCATAAAAGGATATAAAAAGAAAAGCTAAGCTCAGGTGGTGTTCAGGCAGACCAGTTAAGAAACTCTCATAAATACACTTAGTAATGGAATGAATAGTCAACAAGGATGGAAGAATAATTATGGACAAATAAAAGTTCAAAAGTACATGGAAGAAATACATCAAAACCCTCTAAAATAATCAAAGAAACTATTAAGAACACAAATTAAGAGGCCAGACATATGGAAGAAATAAAAATGCATAATTAAATTCTACAAAATTTAGAAAGTAATCAGTCCCCTTCCCACCCTGGTTAATGACCACTGTGAGCCTAACTAGTTTGAAGGAAGGGAAAGAGCCAGTGCATATAACTAACACCCCATCTATGCCCCATACAGGACCAGAATATGGTCTCAGCTAAGACGACTAACCAGAAACCTGAACCTCTGACTACTTGACCAGCGGGGGCAAGCTCATGTCTATTAGCTACCACCTCTCTTCTGCTTGTGGCCTAATGTCCTCTACTGGAAAACTTTTCATCAGAAAAATATATGGGAAGTCTTGGTGATGGTTACAGTTGTCTGATTATTTTTTCAATCTGGCAAACAGAAACAAGGATATGGTAAAACAAAAAATGCAAATTTGCCCTATCTAGATGGAAACTCTGACTGAAATTACAGCAACTGGGAGCAGAATTCTTTTTTTTTTTTTCAAATATGACTGCTAGAAACAGACATACAGCACCAAATAAGCCTATACTATTGCACAATCTGGTGATAAAATAGTGCTACTGGTAAGTCAAGACTTTTAGAAATGTAGATAATCTACAAAGTGTAAATATATATCTGCCCCACCTCAGAGAAAATACAGATTTCCACCATACCGTCAAAAAACTGCACCAAGAAAAAAAAAAAAAAAAAAAAGTCAGAAGTACATGAGAAGTTTCACTCAGTTCCAAGTATCAATGCTGAAAGAACTTTTGCAATCTGGGTTTCGGAAGTGAAGAGATATCAAGCAAAACTACATTTAAGCCACCTAGCTGTAAAACCATTTAGCAGCAAGAAAGTGAAAGAAAATGCCAGGATCATCAATCTCATGATCCTGCCTATTGAATGCAGAGGCACATATAGTACCATCAATATAATAAAAGAATCAGTGGTAAATAAGAGCATTCCACTGTTTTTGTCAATGATACAAAACTGCAATAGTTAAACAAAAAAACTTAAATAAAGACAAACTTGTCTCTTAGGTAAATTCTGTGGAAGAAATATTCTTCTGGGAAGAATATTTCTTCCACAAAATTTACCTGAGAGACTGGTGATTTACTTAACTACGCTACAAGGAAGCAGAATTGGCTTTCACTGGCGAAAATCAGAGAATGTTCTATTGGGACTCAATCGTCCTGGGAGGTGTAACGGATAGCATGCTCGAACGGAAATCGGGAGACACGGGTTTGATTTCTACTCCAGGGCGATGTAAAGTTTCAAGTTTTCTGATGTGATTAATGTTATGTGGTGAACAGGCAATTCAGAGATGTCTGATTGCTGTGATAACAATTCTAACAAACTTGTTGCTCAACTCAAAAAATAGTAATACACAGATGAAAATGTTAATTTTGCTGCCGTGTGTACATTATTATAGACATAGAAACAGGGTGGGAGCCCAATGAGTAAGTGAAAGATGGGGTGAATACTTCTGTGAGTTATTAGATCAGAAAAGCAAAGGTGATTCTGAGGCAGAAGCAGATGATGTCACTGTGAAGGAGGGAAGCACAGGAGGGATCTCAAGAGAAGAGGTGTATAAAGTTCTAAAATCTCTTCAGACTCCGGGAGTTAATGGCATAACTGCTGAGATGCTGAAATATGGTGGCGACTCTGTAATTGACTGGTGAACCAGGGCGCAAAATTTGTGGTCACCCAGTCGGCAATGGTGACCGGAAATTTATTGTTGGCGAGCAGTAAAAATATAAAATTGTTTTCCTGTTCGGCATTTGATGCTGTTGGACGGTATGTTCACAAAAATATTTTGAACTGTGATGGGGTCTTCACTTTCAGTAAAATGTTATCTTAAAAATGTTTTAGTGTGAGAGGCATCTTGAGTGTTGTATTTAACTGTGCTTTCTTTTTTAGCACATCTTTTGTAAAAAACGATCGCGCTTATGATATTGGTTTGTCTGTCAGTCTCTACCCACGGGTACCTCTGCAACTATTAGTCCGATTTGAAAAATTCTTTTTGCATTCGGAAGCTTGAAATATGCAAATGATGATCCTTCATTTCGTTTTTGTTTTTTACGATGTACAATTTCGCCGCTAGAGGGCGTAAATGCAGATGATGTCGAATTCAAAATTACGTTTTATTCCACATATTTGCTTCTAAACAACCGATTGAAAAAATGATTTTATCTTTCGATTCCATTTATGTCGAAGAGTATTTTAGATATAGTTTCTTTTTCAAATTACACATAGATATTCCGCTAGGGCGTAAAAGCAAATTACATTTTTCGCAATTACTTTCCTTCTAAAACTCCGATTTGAAAAAAAAAAAAAAAAATTCAGTGGATACATCTTCTGATGGAAAATCTTTTGCATATAATTTCGAATTTTTGGTAAAGAATACTTTGGCCACCAGGGGGCGTAAGTGTTAATTTTTGCTTCTGATGTATTTGCCACAAAATCTGAGCTTCTTAAATATCGATTGAAAAAATTATTTCGTGGACTGATGCCACTCACATCGATAAACCTTTTCGGAATATTTTCTTCCGAAAATATTCCACAGTTTCTCCACCAGGGGCGTAAATGTATATCTTATTTTTGTCGATATCTCTACTTCTAGGAGTCCGATTTGAAAATTCCTTCTTTGTTGGATAGTGTTTTCCGTGTGACATGTTTTTCATATAATTTCAAAATTTTCAAGTAATTCATAGACTTTCCGCTACGGGGCATAAAGGTAAATTGCGTTTCTCCCTATATCTCTGCTTCTAAATCTCCGATTTGAAAAATTATTTCGACACCGGATACAGCTCCTGATGGGAAATCGTTTGCACATAATTTCTAATTTTTGTAAAAAAATGGTTTGGCCACCAGCAGGCGAAAATCTTAATTTCCGCTTCTGATATATTTGCAGCAAAATATGAGCTTCTAAAATCTCGATTGAAAAAAAAGTAGTTTGTTGACCGATACTACTCATGTCGACAAACCTTTTAGGAACATTTTCTTCTTGAAATAATGCATGGTTTCTATGCCAGGGCGTAGATGTATATCTTATTTTTGTCAATATCTCTACTTCTAAAAGTCCGATTTGAAAAATTCCTTCTTTGTTGGATAGTGTTTCCGATGAGAAATGTTTTTCCTATAAATTCAAAATTTTCAAGTAAATCATAGACTTTCCGCTAGGGTGCACAAAGGTAAATTTCGTTTTCTGCTCCTAAAACTCCGATTTGAAAATATTTTTGTGTATTGCATACAAGACCTGATGGAAAACATTTTTTGCATAATTTCTAATGTTTGGTAAAGAATGGTTTGGCCACCAGGGCTCATAAGTGTTAATTTCTGTTTTTGATGTATTTGTAGCAAAATCTGGGCTGCTGCAAATTCGACTAAATTTTTTTTTTCTTGGACCGATACCACTCATATGGATAAACCTTTTCAGAATACTTTCTTCCTAAAATAATGCATCGTTTTCCCACCAGGGGACGTAAAGTCACATCTTATTTTTGTCGATAACTTTGTTTCTCAGAGATCGTAAGCTTACGATTCCGTTTACAGCAATATCCAAGGAATTAAAGACCCGATTGAAAAACTTCTTTCTTCCGTCAGATACTATTGTTTTCCATACCGGTTCCATTGATTTTGAAAAGCTTTGATAAATTTAATTTGCGTCAGAACGGATTCAAAAGACATGCTTATTACACCCGAAAATTCGGTGTCATCTTTCTTGGGTTTTTTTTCGTCGTCATGAAATGTTTTTAGTAAAACGATCTCTGACAGAGGTGTATCAATCACTGCATCATCACTAGCAACCCAGTGAGCCAACGAGAGAGAGCCTCTTCTACTGCGTATCGACAGCCGATCGAAGGCGAAGCTCGCAGAAAGGAACCCTAAAGCATTGTGGGAGGAAGCGTTTCTTCCCCGCATGCGTTTCTAGGTCTAACTCAGAGCGCGGATGGTCATATTTGTGGATATTCATTCTCGAAACATTCACGCATCCGTAATATGGGTGGAAATGTTCGATGTATCAGTGAAAACCATGATGTTTTGCTAAAGAACCAAAGAATTTGCATCTTTCCCATCTGAAGCAGTTATTGGCACATCGATGAATAAATCGACGTTCAGTATATCAGTGATAGCTCACTAATTCAACATCGAGTAACCATAATATTTGTTAAAAGTGCTTAACATATCGTAAACCTCGATGCTTTGGCTCCAGTAATATCGAGGATAAGAATTCGATTTTCGGCGCCGAAACATTGCAAAAAAACGGCAAAAAATCGCTAATTCGAAACATAGAAAGGTGATATTCCCTTTCTCAGTATAAGAATACGAAAAGGACAAATTTATTTACTTATCGCAGAAAAATTTCGAGTTGATTGCGCTATTGCAGTTTCAAACATCGGTCATGAAACCTCGATTTTTTGGGGAGGGCAGGGGAGGACTTATCGGTTCCTGTAACATCAAGGAAAAAAACTCAATTTTCAATGGTGAAACATCGAGCAAAACGGCAAAAAAAAAAAAAACCCTAATTCATGACCTAAGATTATATTTAAAAGAATGCAACAAAGAGAAATTCATTTACTTCGCGTAGAAAATATTCTTTTGTAGTTTTTCTAACATTGATTATCACTTGGAAAAACGTCAATTCTCAAAAACACTGATATTTTCCCCCATCCGTACTCAGATTAATCTTTGCTGTACCTTCCAGGAAACGTATTTATGTACATATGAGGAAAAGGAGCATGGTGGTGGATCAGATCAAATCATATGTAGAGGATTTTAGGAAGGGAGTGTCTGACTCCAGGTCTTAAACAACCCTCAGAAATAGGAAGTTAGGTGATTAGGGCTAGAGTGCCCGATAGGAAAGTGACACGGAAGCGAGGTAGAAAGGGGAAGGAAGACGCCCTTATTTATTACCGGGGGCCAGTACCCAGGGTCCGACGGGTTAACGTGCCCATCCGACGCATGGCGGGCATTTAGTGGTTTGAACGTTCGTACCTGCCCAGGACTGAACCTGAAGTTATCTCCATGGCAGCCATGAATGCTGGCCATTAGACCACCCACGGCATGGTGCTGGAGGTGCTGACAATTCACTTTATGGGGAGACTGGATTGTGGTGTATAAGCGACATTTTTTTAAATGTTATTTTAGTTATTTCTTATGACTTTCCTGATTTAATACAACCTGGAGGGTTATTATTATTACTATTATTTTCCGAGATCTCAGCTGTAGCACAATCGCAGAGTTGTATATATATATATATATATATATATATATATATATATAAATATTCTATTAAGAAGATACCTAAGCAAAAAAATACATATATAATTTTGACTCACACCTAGTACAACATAGAAAAGGTTATGTATCTACCTGTGTGAGTAAAAGGAGAAAAGATAAAAAAATAAAATAAAACAATTGAATGTAGAAGGTGTCGAGAATACTGAGCCTTGGCTTTATCAAGGACCAGCAAAAACTCTGCATTTTCTCACTTCCACAAAGACCTAGTTGGAAATGGGTTTCTGCAAGGCCATAGATGCAAGTAACATTCCCACCTAAAATAGTTTAAAAAATATATATATGTCATGTCCTCCATAGAGTTGCATGACCTAGCACTAGTTAACAATTTCGCTTGCATCCATTAACCTTCCTGGCCCGTATATATATAAATACTTGCATACACAAGCATTAAAACAGAAAACTTGCTGCAAATCCACTGTCTCTTGCACGTCACAATGGTGTGATGGTGAGTGAAAAAATTTTTTGGCTAGTAGAGTTAGACCTGAAATTTTGAGCCCTGGGTTAACTGAAATTTGCCAGTTGTGCTGGGAGCTAAGAATGGTCCCTCGGGATTGGAAGGATGCTATCATTGTTCCCTTGTATATGGGAAAAGGTGATCAGACTGACTGCAAGCTGCAAGAACTATTGTGGTATTAGCCTACTGAGTATGCCAGGGAAAGTGTTTGGTAAGGTCGTTATTGAAAAAGTACAGGGTCTTACATCAGAAAAAGTGTGGGATGTTCAGAATGGTTTTATGCCTGGTAAAGGCTGCACTAACCAAATTTTTGCATTACGCATGATGATTGAAAAGTATCTGGCTGTTGGTAAGAAAGTTTTTGCTGCCGTCATAGATTTAGAGAAAGCTTATGACCGAGTAAATAGGACACTTCTGTGAAAGGTATATTGAATGAATATGGTGTTACTGGGAATCTACTTAATAGTGTAAAAGCCATGTATACTGGCAGTAGAACTTGTGAATGGTGTTTTATCAAAATGGTTTTCTATTGGTGCAGGAGTCAGACAAGGTTCTGTAACGTCACCATGGCTGTTTAATATATTTATGGATGTGTGCGTGCGTGATGCCAAAATAGATAATATTTATTTATGTTTTGGTGATATCCGTGTGTGCAGATTGCTGTATGCTGATGACACTGTCCTGTTGGCAGAGAGCAAAAGTGAGTTGCAGAGTATGTTTTTCCAGATGTACATAGTTTGCATGAAATTCAAACTGAGAGTAAATAAGAGAAACTAAAGTTATGGTTTTTGAGTGAGGAACTCTTAGCACTGAATGTAATATAAGTCTAAATGGCACAGTTATTAACCAGGTGAATGAGTTTGTGTATTTAGGAAGCATGTTTGACAGAGAGAACAAATTGGATGGTGAAATTGGTAGGTGAGTGAATTCTTCATTGAAAGTCATGGCTGCTTTGGGAGGTTTTCACAGGAATGATGGGTTCTCAAGAGAGTCCCGCATGGCTGTGTATGAAAGGGTAATTCTTCCTACTCTGATGTATGGCAGTGAAACCTGGGTACTACAGAAGAAACATAGGAGCCATTTGTGTGCTGGAGAAATGCGTTACTTACCGGGGAGTTTGTGCCAAGACACGTTCTGTTCATGTGAGGAATGAAGATTTGTTGAAGTTATGTAATGTGAAGCAAAATATTGTTAGCAAGGTGGAGACTAATATGCTTTGGTGGTTTGGGCATGTTGAAAGAATGAGTGATGAGATGCTTACTAAGAAAAAAATTGCAGCCCAAGTGGCAGGAAGGAAAGGCAGAGGAAGGCCAAGGAAGTCACGGGAGGATCAGATTCAGGAGTGTCTGCATGAGAAAAAGATCATGAGTATGAAGTATAGAAGATCTTGTGTGCGTCATGTGATGGATGAAGCCCGAGTTGTATGTCAAGATCGCTGTAAATGGAGGAGTTTGATACAGTAAAAGTAAGTAAATAATCAGTTAAAAATTATCTGGTAGTTTGTTTTTTTCTTTGTGGAGCTAACCTCTGAATCCCAGAGAACAGCTTAATGATATATACACTGAAGAGCAATTGAATTAGAGATACCTGTCTAGTAACGTGTAGCACCACCTTTCGCCCTGATGACGGCGGCGATTCGTCTCGGCATGGACTCGACAAGACACCGGAAGCGTTGGGAAGCCATACAGATCCATGACCCCTGAACAAGCTCCCACAGTTCACGAAGATTTGATGGAGGGGGATCAGAGCCTCGAACGTCTCTCTCGATGGCATCCCAGATGTGCTCGGTGGGATTGAGGTCAGGTGACCTAGCTGGCCAAGGAAGCGAGGTCACATCGGTGGAGTGTTTATCCAACCATTTGGATAGAATTTGGGAGCGATGGCACGGTGCATTGCCTTGTTGCAGGATGAGGTCCCCAGTGAGATGTTGAAGATGCACAAACAGGAGCAAATGGTTGTCCAGGATATCCCGGTAACGCTGACCTGTGACGGATGATGACACACGTACCAGGGGTCCCATTTCAGTCCACGTAAACAGTTCCCAGACGAGAATGCCACCCCCACCAGCTTGAAGAGTACCCTGCTGGCAAGAAGGATCCATCACTTCATGTGGTTTGCACCATACTCGTATCCTGCCATCCGCATGTACCAACATGAATCTCGACTCATCAGTCCAGGCAACATTTTTTCACATGTCTAGGGTCCAGTGGCGATGTTCCCACGTCCATGCTAATCTTTGCACCCTGTGATGTACGGTCAGCAGCGGTACCCTCGTGGGACGATAGCTTCTGTACCCCATAGCAAGGAGATGGTTCTGGATGGTGTGGCTGCTTACACATTTTCGTGCACCAGTGTTAAATTGCCGAGTGATTTCTTGCACTGTGGCCCGTCTATCCACTGTTACAATGCGAGCTAGCCGACGATGACCCCGCTCATCCACACGCTGTTGTCCATGGCAGTTGGCCCTTACAGGATGGTTTTACCGGATTCAATGTACTCACGGTGCACCCGTGACACAGTGGCTCGTGAAAATCCCAGTGCCTGCACATCTTCCGAGATGAAGTGACCCATTCGTCGGGCCCCGACAATTTTCCCACGATCAAATGCGCTTAGATCCTTCGTCTTACCCATACTGCATCTGACTCTTACTGATTCCCGTCGCATCACTCCTTATATTGTCGGATCACTGCATACGTCATGTCGTTTCCGTTTACAGGGCCGCCCACAGCGCCACATTTGCATAATGCCAGCTGTCTCTAATTCAATTGCTCTTCAGTGTATGTATGTATGTAGAAACAGGGTGAAATTTTAGCACTTACTTATTCTTGCATATAGAAAAAGAACTTACTGTTTCTGGAAGGATTCCAGCTGGGCCAGGAAATTTTCTTTTCCTTGTGGAAGATGTAAATGTACAAGGACTGTTCTGTTTTAATGACACACCTTTTCTTAGTCTGGAAACCATCTGACGATCCGAACTGTTTTTTGGCTGAGCATCTACATGATTTCTGAGCTCTTTATTTACTACATTTTCAAGAGGAGTACCTGGAACTGCGGAAGATGCATAACTTGATTGCTTTACCCACTGATTCTTGTCATTACTGCATGAAGTACCTAGCATTGTCCTGTTTGGTGTAGCTACACATTTCAGAGCAGGAAAAGAAGACAAATTTCTTGAGATGGGATGTTTCGCATCCTGTGCATGCAATTCAAAAACACATTGTGTGGACATCGTCTTTTTTGAAGTAGTGTTGTTTTCAGCAGGATCTTTAACAGAGTCAAAGCAAAAGATGGAATTTAAGTTTCTTTCATCATAACTCATAAAAGACTTCTGCCCGAAACACTTAACACCTTTTGCCAAATCAATCTTCTTTCTTCTCAAATCTTTATGAAGTGCATGCTGTGCATTATTTGGTCTCTTTGATAGTTGAATTGTTTTGTAGTTCAACTGGTCTGCAGGCAAATCAAGATTATGCTGCAATGTGCTACCAAGTTCTGTGGGAGTATTTGCATCTGGACATAAGGATGTTTTACTGCACTTTTCATCTGATTCAGGATCAACAGCCTTTGATACACTGTTATTTATCTGTGTACAATGTTGATATTGCTGAAGTATAACAGGATCAAGAGACTCATCTGTAGCACCTTTTGATGAAACATTAAAAGCGTCTTGAAAAAAGTCCTGCATGATAAAAAAAAAAAAAAAAAAAAAAAAAAAACTTACAATAAAACAAATACATTTTTTGTACTGAAAGACAAAAACAAGTTTACTCACAACAGAGAGAAAGAGAGAGGGGGGGGGGCTTTCTCATATTTTTCACAGAATCAAAATATATCCACCCATTACACATGAAAAGAATTTAAGGGTTGCGGGTGGCCTAGTGGTCAATGTTAATGACCGCCACGGAGAAGACCTCAGGTTCGATCCCCGGCAGGTACGAACGCTCGAACCATTGAATATTCGCTGTGTGTCGGATGGGCACGTTAAGCCGTCGGACCCTGGGTACTGGCCCCCGGTAATAAATAAGGGTGTCTTCCTCCCCTTTCTACCTCACTTCTGTGTCACTTTCCTATCGGTCATTCTAGCCCAAATCTCCTAGCTTCCTATTTCTAAGGGTTGTTTAAGACCTGGGGTCAGACACTCCCTTCCTAAAATCCTCTACATGTGATCTGATCTGAAAAGAATTTAGACATTTAGGCATTTTGTTTGCTAAAGTATGCTATATCAATGAGTTAACTTCTTTAAGATAATTATTATTAAATTTTGTGACTTTTAATGTAGTTACTAAAAATCAAAATTAATCATAATTTTCTAAGCAGGATAAGCTAGAAGGAGTCATGCATCCCTACTGTAGGGCCGGCAGTGTTATTATCAGTTCTATTGTTACCCCACAATATCAGTGAGTCACTGCATCATCTTTACTATAGAATCTGACAACCAAGGCGGCTAAAAAGCATCTTTTTTTCAAACTTAACGACATACTTTATTCTAAAGATTGCATCTTTGCTACACTGGTGTTCCGATGGCTTTCTCGACATGAGATATCTGCATTACCACGTGGTGCATCCTATACAATGCTTCTCGCCACTCTCAGCAGAAAAACGATTACTGCTCCTGTCCACTGCGCTGTACTGCTATATCCGCAAGTCATATGTGGGATCAGCAGCCAACCTCAGATCCTTACCCTTCAACGGTCATGAATGGTCTGAATTCTCTTCATCTCAACCGACAACTACCTGGCTCCTAGCCTCCAGCTCCATGTAATCAATACGAGATACTCAAACCCAACAACAACATCGGAAAACATCAGAAGCTACAATTCTATACAACATACATGAGTACAAACACTGAGAGTCACCCCTTCCCCCCCAGTTGGACAACAGGTGTAGGTGACCTCTCTAAGGTGACAGCTGTGTTCCCTCAAGGTCGTGTGCCCTTAGGCATTTGCTGCACCCTAGCTCACTGCCCGTCAGCCGGATTAACAATTGACTTTGGTAAGGAATGTCCACCTTGTTTATGTGAACTAAAGTTCTTTGTCATGCCAAAACAAAATGGCGAAACAAAATGTCTGTTTTCACTGTTCTAGAATGGCATTATATATTTACATATCTACACTTGATATTGCGATCTTGGGCGATCCTTACACCTACTTCAGTGATGCTGAACCCAGGAAATCAGAAGAACCATGCAGCATTCATACCTGAGCCAGGACTAAACTCACGCCATTAAATACAAAATCAGTATCCAAACAATTTGCCAACTACCTATGTGACAGAACATATCAACTGCCTTATTATTTCCCAATAAGATATATTTAATAACACCTTGCACCATAGCCAAAACAGTTTTTGTTGGAGATGATTAAAACAAACAGAAGGAACTTATTTCAGATATCCCCAGAATAATTATGTACATCAAATTCTACTTCTTATGTAACAAATATTTCAGCTCAAGAAATGTGGCATGTTTGCTGTTAACAGTAATGTAGCAAAATTATTAACCTTTCCATTTTTAGGGACACAACCACACATTAGCTGATGAACTTTGTTTTTAAACAAACATAAATTGTTAATACTCATAGTTCAATTTAGCTTGTACAGTAAATCATCTAAAATTATTTTTTCTGTTGATAGTCCAGACAAACAATGAACCCATAATGTATCTTTTTGTTTTACAAGCACTGATGCAGGAAAGCCACAGATGGCAGAGTGGAGCACGTACAAGAATCTTGGCATACATCTGCTAGCACAGATCCTGAACACTTCCTCCCAACTCAGAAGAGAGAGAGAGAAGGAGAGAGAAAAAAAAAAAAGCTTTGTTTGGTGATAAAGAATGGCAAAATATGTGCAACTGTGTGCTGCATGTTGCAGATTACTTTAAAAATTGTGTGCACCAATAATAAGTACTGTATTTATCAGCGCATAACACGCATAGGGAATGTAAGGTCAGGTGATGCGCAACATCACAGCCTGTCCTTGGCAAATGTCAACCCCGCCTTCTTGTGGTGCATCCTGTTCCCACTAAAAAGAATCTGACGACTGCCAATAGCGGTATAACTATACCATCGGGATTAGAGGAAATGCTATCCCACACTCACCAACCCGCTTGCCAGCATGGTGAGTTATGGCCAAACCCCTCCAAAATGACTCCACAACTTAAATCTTGGCCCTCAGTCTCTGTCAGCTAGAATGTACCTGGCCAAGGCAGTGGCCAGTGCGACATGAAGGCAGAGGGTGCTAAGAATCACCAGAACGACCGGACCAGGCGGCCATCTGATGCTAACCTTGGCTACGTATAATGGACGCTCCCTATCTTCTGATTCAAGGCTCCTTGAATTGGAAGAGGAACTACAAAGGATCAAGTGGGACATCGTCGGGCTAAGTGAGGCAAGGAGAAAAGGAGAAGATCTCATTGAACTGAAAATTGGACATCTCTTCTACTATCATGGGACAGATACTGGCAGAACTAGTGGTGTTGGATTTATAATAAACAAGAAACTGAAGGATAAAGCTGTAGAATTTGGAAGTTCCTCTGACAGAGCTGCATGACTGGTTATCCAACTCTCGAGAAGATATCAGGCTCAGATTATTCAAACTTATGCACCCACCACCTGAAGAAATTGAAGAATTTTATGTCATCCTGAAGAAATTGAAGAATTTTATGAGGAAATTCGTCATCTAAATAATAAAGGCAAGCAGCACTTGAAGATAATTATGGGAGATTTCAATGCAAAAATAGGGCAACGGCAGCAGAATGAAACTTCAGTAGGTAAATTCGGTCACAGCAATAGAAACCAGCGTGGAAATACTCTCGTAGAGTTTGCAGAGGCAGAATGGTTTTTCATCATGAACTCCTTTTTCAAGAAAAAGCCAAAAAGGAAATGGACATGCACCCCAATGGATGGACAAGTGAAATTGATTTTATTATGTGTAACAAGAAATTTGTCATGGAAGACTGCAGTGTGCTGAACAAGTTCAACACAGGTAGTGACCATAGAATGGTAAGATGCACCTCAATGCTAAACTCGACCGTGGCAAGCTCATAAAACAAACAAAGTGTACTGACATGACAAACCTTAAAAAGCATCATACCTTCACATTGGAACTGAGGAACAGATTCTCTGCTCTAGAAGGTCTAACATCAGAAGAAGTGGACATCTCTGAAGTTAACAGAAAAGTAACCAAAGCTCTTATGGAAACAGCAACAAAATTAGCTGGGTCTAAGAACAAGTTGCATGTGAACAAATTATCAGGAAAAACCAAAATGTTGATGCAAAAAAGAAGAGAGATGATGACAACTAAAGAAGATGTGACTTCCAAAGTGGAATATATACAGCTATGCAAGACAGTACGAAAAAGTATCACTGAAGACGTAAGGAAATTCAACTGTGAACCAGTGAGGAAAGCAATTGAAAACAACCAAAGCCTAAAGACAGCAAAGGGACATCTCAGTAAGGGAAGAAAACAGATTATTGCACTGAGAAAAGAAGATGGTTCTGTAACAAGAAATAGAGGCGAAATTTCGACAAGAGTGAAAGATTTCTCCTCCAAATTATATGAAAGGGATTATGCATGTACTCCAGACATCATGAAAGGTACCAGTACCAGAGTTCTTCCAATTCTACCAGCAGAAGTTGCACATGCAATCAAGAACAGGAAGTGGGGAAAAGCTCCAGGAGAAGATGGAATTACTGTAGACATCATACAAGAAGCAAGTGGAGAAATTGAAACAGTACTCGCCCAAGTTTTCACTCGATGCCTTAATGAAGGGAAGATTCCTGAGGATTGGAACAAGGCTACAATGATCCTGCTACATAAAAAAGGTGACATTGAGGATCTCGGGAACTACAGACCTATCAGCCTCCTATCAGTGGTTTATAAATTCTTCACTAAAGTTCTTTCACACTGCTTGAAGGTAACACTGGACACGGCTCAACCAAGAGAACAAGCTGGATTCAGGAGTGGCTACAGCACAATAGATCATATCCATGTGCTGAGAGAACTAATTGAAAGAGCGAGGAATATGAACTTCCATTGTGCATGGCTTTTATCGATTATGAAAAAGCCTTTGATTCGGTGAAACCATCAGCAGTTACAATGGCTCTGAAAACCTGCGGTATTGAAGATGCATACATTAATATTATTAATAACATCTATGAAAATGCAAGTGCAAAGATTCGGCTGTTTGAAAATACAACACACATAAAAATTGGAAAGGGAGTGAGACAAGGTGACACCATATCTCCGAAGCTCTTTAATGCCACATTGGAGGGTGTTTTTCAGTCGCTGAGCTGGGAAAACAAAGGGATAAAGATTAATGGAGATTATCTAACCCACCTTCGTTTTGCTGATGACGTAGTCATTTTTGCAACTACCCCATCAGAGCTGCAGAGTATGATCCAGGAACTTGCTGACAAGAGTAAAGAAGTGGGATTAAAAATGAACTTTCAGAACACAAAAGTGATGTACAATGCTTTTACAAGAAAGGAAGATTTATCGATTGTTGGAGAAAAGCTGGAGGTAACAGATACGTACATTTATCTTTGACAGCAGGTATCAAGTGAGAGTCACATTGATGAAGAAATTAATCGGCATATAAAACTTGGCTGGAGAGCTTTTGGAAGAAACAGCATAATTTTCAAGAGCAATATGCCATTATGTCTTAAAAGAAAAGTGTTTGATCAATGCATCCTTCCAGTGCTTACGTATGGTGCAGAGACGTGGACCTTAGCTAAAAGAGACATACAAAGGCTGCAGACAACTCAAAGCAGCATGGAGAGGTGCATGCTTGGTGTAACCAGGAGAGATAAGAAGAGGAACTTGTGGATCAGAAAAATGACAAGAATGGAAGACATCATGATCAGAGTAAAATCCCTGAAATGGCAATGGGCTGGACATACTGCCAGAAGGACAGGCCATCAATGGACAGCCAAAATTTTAGATTGGATTCCAAGCGACAGGAAAAGACCCAGAAGAAGACCACATGGAAGATGGGTGGATGAAATTCGAAAGTATGCGGGAGTAACATGGAGGAGATTGGCACAAGACAGACCATTGTGGAAGAGGCTTGGAGAGACCTTCGTCCAGCAGTGGATTGATAATGGTTGACAATGGTGATGATGATGAACACACATAGGCGTATAACATGCACCCTAATTTTAAGAAGGAAGTTTGAGTAAAAAATAATTACATTTAAAATACATGACTTGGGAGCTCTGAACTTTTTTTAGATAACTCAACACACATTTAGTAATATTTATACCACTTATAAGGCAAATAATACAAAAGAAAAAGCATCTGTTTGAATGAAAAAAACTTGGATATTAGACCTGTTACAAAAATTTTAAAACCATGAAACTCTTAGTTTTCACAGCTATCTTCAAAATCAAACTCAACACTGCTGCTTTCACTGCTACTGTCTTCATAAATCAGTTGGTCTTTTTCACCATCTTGTTTAACTGCGTCCCATGAAGTCTTTACCCAATGACACACTTTTGAAATGCTACATCTTTTCATTCACTTTCTTCATGTTGAGTTTCATCACACATGTATTTATTCCATTCTTCACGCACAAAGGCTTTGAGGGCTTGTTAATGGAAACATCTAACGGCTGTAATTGTGATGTAAGCCCTTCTGGAATAACTGTTATTTCCGTTTTGCACTTTAGCAAATTTTCTGTTCTCGTTTCTGTAAGATGAGATCTAAATGCACCGAATGCTAATAAGGATAGCTTCTTTAGCAAACCACCTGGGTGCTTCTCCCACACATTTTTAATCCAAAGCTTCATGCCTTCTTCGTCCATCCAACCTTTAGGATGAACATGCTCATGCATGCCACTTGGAATTTTCTCCTTTGGAAAAGTTTTTCTTTTCAAAATTACCAATTGCAGTAGCTTATTTCCATCTGCAGTGCAGGCAAGAACAAACCGTGTAATGATTTTTTTCATGCCCTGAAGTTTTGATCGTTACTGTCTTAGCACCTTTCGAGTCCACAGTTTTACTTGAAGGAACATCAAAAGTGAGGGTACTTCGTCCATGTTGCCAATTTGACCCATATCAAAATTTTGTCTTTTCCTTTCTTTAATAATAAACCTATGAAAATTTATTATCTTCTCTTCCTAATCATTCGGCACGCTGGGTAATCCTGGTTCTTGTTCAGATCCGAAGCTCATGCCTCTTCATAAATCTTTGGAACCATGATGCTGTACTTTGAAATCATGTATTTGTAACTCTTTGCTGATTTTTACTGCTTGAATAATTATCATATTTGTTGATAAAGCAATGCCACATTTTCCTTGAATATGTACGAATTCTTTTACCTGTTGTTCCAATTTTGGCCATTTAGCAATACCTCTGCGAAAATTGCACTTTGTTCTTGATACTGTCTTGATTTTTTCTTCATTTCTTCACCATTCTTGTATTGTGCATTCTGTTGGTGGCTCTCCAAAATGCCTTGCTGTAGCTCTATTTCTATGTTGCTTGACATATTCTACAACCTTTAACTTGAAACCAGCTGTACATGCTGAACACTTTTGTCTTGATTCCATTAGGGACAGTTTTAAGAAACTGAGACAAGTAGTAAATGCAGGCACGAGTTGTTAAACTGAGGAGCACTCTGCACATATGAAAGTGATGAGACAGTCTAAAAAACACTGGCATGCCAAATGCTCCGCTTTGAGCGGAGTTGCTCTATTTTCGACAGCTAAATCTGCACACTGTGCTCAAAGCTTTAAAACAACTTTGGTCGTAATCTTTTTGTTATTATCCTTATTATTTCAGTGTATTTTTAAAAGGTTAAATTGAAAATTCTTCTAAGTGTATTAAACCATGCTTTTCCCCTTTTTCTTTCTCTTTCTTTAAATGCCATTTTTCAGTATGTATGTTTGTAATACGGAAGAATGGGATGTTTTCGCTCTTCTTGGCTCTTGCCGTGTTATCAAGCCCAATCTGTTTCCATGCATTTGCAAGTGCATTTAGCTTGTTGTTTATGGCATTGAAGGGCAGCAGAGAGCTGAACAGGTCTTGGCTGATGGGAGTGTTGGCTGCGGGAGAAGCCACGCTCCCGTCAGCCACACTGAAGCAGCACAGGAGAAGCCGGGTGCAGAGCAGGAAGTTTCAGCAGTGGAGTGTTAGAGTGGACATAGGTAGTTGTTTGCAGTTTTCACTTTAGGGCATTACCTGAACAAGGTAAATTTCTTTTTGTGCATTATGTCGAAACGACCACATAGCCAATGCTTTGATGCTTACAAAAAGCAATGGCCCATTTTGAAGCATTCCAAGAAATCCGAAACGCACGCTTACTGTTCTGTTTGTGACATTGATTTCACTATCACACATGGTGGTTTAAGCGACTGCAAATGCCATGTCGCATACTGCCAACATTAGATAATGCTAAAGTAAAGGCATCTAGTCAAACTCTTACAAATCTTAGTTTATTTCCACAATGGAAGGTGTCCGTGTAATACGTGCGGAAACGTTCACACAGCTTTTATTATAGAGCATAGTTTGCCCATCTTTGTGGCAGACCATGACAGGCCTTTGTTTATTAAAATGTTTCCGGATTCTGGCATTGCTAGAAAATACGGTTGTGCATGCATAATTTGTAATAAAAGAAGCAGAACTGCTTGTAAACTTGAAAACAATGTTTGCACTGTAAGTTTAAAGATTAAGAAATTTGTTTTGTGTTTCTTGATATGATGTGCATTGCTTTTTTTTAAATACATGGGCATTCGTCCACACGAAGAAATACCCCCCCCCATAATCTGTGCTATTGTTCAGGACAGCCCCTTCTGAAAGTTGGCAACTGAAAAAAATTATAACATTTGGCAACGTCAGGATGCGTAGCACTCTGCAGCAGTATTTATTTTACCTAATTTTAAATTTAAAAAAAGTAGTATACATGTATAACACGCAGGTAGAATTTCAGCCCTAAATTTTAGGAAGAAAAGTGTGGGTTATACACCTATAAATACGGTATTTTAATCTTTGTTTAGTTTAGCAAAGATGTGTGATGTGAAGCAAAATCTTGTTAGAAGAGTGGTGGCAAATATTTTGAGATGGTTTTGCTGTATTAAAAGAATGAGTAATGAGGTGATAATTAATTATGAGAATTTATTCAACCCAAGGTGGTAGAAAAGAAAAGTAAAGAAATGGTGTGGAAATCATGGTAGAACCAGATTTGGGAATGCCTGCAAGTGAAAAAGATAATGAGCATGAAATATGAAAGGTCTCATCGGGATGAGGCAAATGATGGATATCAGTGAAGCTCGAGTTGTGGGCCAAAACAGCTGTAAATTGAGAAATTTAATGCATCAACAATAAAGAAAAATTTCATGGAGAAGTAGTATTCCTAACATAACATCGGAAATGAATTTTATGCTTTAAGTTATGCAGATATAAATGTTATATGGGATGTTTTAGTAGTGATTGCTACCTTCTTTCGGCCATGGAATGTATGAGAACATGAGGTGGAAATGTGTTAATTCATCTGTTGCCAGACTTGCGAATGCATTTCCAAATGGTAAGGAATATGACATTATGAGACTGTGTTACAACTGTTATGGGAAAGGTAATTTTCATTACTTTTGTGATACTCAAGAAATTTCTAATTACTGAAAGGAGCAAGACGTTTCATGTTTTCTCAGTCAGGTATAGCATACGTGTTTCATGGTTAATAATGATAATGTTGTAGTGACCGGATTTCGCCCCTTCTCTCCCGGCCACCACTAGGTCACGATCGTCTAGGTTATCAATGTGTTGCGTCCGGAATTAAAGTGAGTAATGGTAGATTGAAGAAAAGCCTTGAATAAAATTCAGAGGACTAAAATTTTGTTTAAATTACTTGCCTTTATTCGGCTTTAAGCATGGTTAAATTGCACTAATGGCCTGACTGAATAAAAGACTACAATAAATGAGGACTCACCCCTCTAAAAATATAGGACAATCACTCCCCAGTAAATACGAAAGTCCTAAGTGTTTAGTGCATAGGAAATAAAGATATGCGCCATGCGTGAATATTAGTCACCATCGGTAAGAATCCCGGACCCCAACCCCTTGGGCTTACAGGAAGAGAGTCAGATACGTCTCGTGCGAAGAAAGTAGAAGAACTGAACTGCTTGCAAGCACCCAAGAACAGATGCTTTTAACCGGTTGTCTTCATATTCGCCTATTTTGTGATTATCTTTAGAAACGCATCTCCTGCTTAGGTCTCGGTGATCCTTATAAGGTAACTCTTAATTTCGCGATATTTACAGAAACACGCAAAATACTGCAAAGGGCAAAGCCCTCAACGACACCAAGGACAAATTCTTCCTCTAGTTATTTTGGGTGATTTCTTAGAATGAATTCTGCTTTGTCTTTCAAAAGCAAATTGCCATTTACTTTATCAGCTCTCCTGTGGGAAAGCTAACTTTTAGATGAAAGTCTATTTCCAATAAATTAAGGTTAATAATTCCACTTCACAACAACTCCCTGCTTTAAAGGAGTGATTGTCCTTTTCGTTGTAGAAGGTTTACAATTCTAAGTTTAAAAATACACTTTCACAAAACTTTCAATACCGGTATTCTAAATACATGTATATACATTTTCATGGGGACCACACGACCCCGTTGCGACATTCCATCAGCTTGTTCTCAAAGCTTAATAAGTCAGGCATTGCATTCTTACATTCTGCCATCTCATTATGGCCACAGTACGTACTCCATTACAATTCTTTTGGAGGACAGGTAGTACCATTTTTGGGTTGACAGTTAATCTCCATTGAGAAATTTACTCATTGAAACAATTCGTTTTCCACCACCATATCTTTCGGTGGTTACTCACGCACTATGTAAACAGTTCATATTAAGTCCAAACATTTGACCATACATGTCGACAGCTATGTAGTTGCACACACATTTTATAGTTTCTATTAACACGCATGCGGAGTGGTTTACACTATATTTATTTTCCTTAGTTTTCATCAACGTCTACAAATAGACAATACCAATGAAATTATAAATAGTATAATCATGATTATAACCAGCAAATAAATGGGGTATTTTGACAAACTGATAAAAAATCCCAACCAATTAGCGGAGAATAATCCTCCGAAAACATGATTTCCAGTAGCATACAATCCAATTGACATGTTTGGGGAATTCAATCGAATCGCAGCTTCTGACAAACAGAAAGACATTGTTTTACACACTGTAATGCTTCCTCCCGTTAAACATAGTTTTTCCTTTAAGCATTTTACCAAACTTTTGAGCTCTATTTCGTAACTTTGAGGTTCAGTTTTTAATTTCAAAGTTTGTGTATGAACAGTTAACTGATCAAAACGTACCGTCCACTCGTCCTGGTAAACAAGTGCTGAATGCTCGGATTTGAACTATAGCGCACGCATAACAACCTATAGGTTTACTCGATTCCCCTTCAATTTTTGGGCACACTGAGTGTGTTTCATCGAAAATTCGTAATCACGGAACCGTAATCCGAGTACTAGTGGTGCGGATTTTATCATCTCACTAGTTAAACGTCCTTCCGGCGATATATTAATATAGTGAAAAGTGTGAGTAATCGGTAATCAGCTAGTTTGAGTTTCAACCATGGTATTAAAATAGGAACCCTGTTTATGGCACCGCATGGTACTTTCATAAAATACGCAATTAAACATGTGTTCGTCGAAAATAAAGTCCTTAGTGTAACTTTGATTGGCCCGAACATCTCCTATTTGACCATACTGAGGTCTTCCAGGCTCTGCGGCTGCCTCCAAGTAGGCTTCTGTGGGATCAGCAATGCGTAATTATTATTTTTGAATTTAATATTTCTGTTGGTTGATCTAATGTTCCCAGAACGCTAACCTCTATACCTCCTGAGGTTACGGCATAATCTCTAAGTTGAATGGTTTTGACTGATTCCTTTTTCTCTTCTGTAACTTCTATTTGGTACCTACATCAGTAGGCCATTAATCTTCAGACCTTGTAAGCCTTTTCCAATTGAGGCTTAAGGTAACGACGGTAATGATTACAACTATCAGAATCTATAATGCTACAAGTTACTACACCAGGAATACGTTCACAGCTAGTTACTCCAGGGTATTCCCTCGCCTAGGTGTTCATGGCTGGGAAAACAAACCCAGGGCCTTTAGTACCTGATGTAGCAGTTTTATGACAGTGGTTTCCCCAACCACAATAGGCATTTTGGGGACAACTCAAAGCATTCACTTGATGTAAATCTGTGGGAAAAGTATAATAATCCCTTACTGTTTCAAATTCACAAGTAGCTATCACAAAAGTAATTCCGATTTTCATTAAATTTTGTTTTTGTTTATCCGTAAACCAAAGGCACTGAGTATAACCAACATTGGATAATGACACCTGTAAATAGGTTGTCATTTTACAAGTCTGCAATTCTCCAAGTTCTTGACATGTATTAATTTGAGATGCTAGCACCTCATGATTTGTACAATCAGCTAAAGCTAAAGGTAATAACATTAAAGTTAATACCGTTGTAGCCAGTAAAGCTTCACGATTCCTCGAACGCAAAGTGCGCCGGCTTGATTTTCTATTTTTGTGGTGGCGTGCTGAACTCTAGCACGTAAATAATCTCCAGTGACTAACCCAGTTAACATTGACATTCATCCTATTGCTTTACATGAACGTAAAAGTTGTCTTCTTATTTTATAAGTTCCTGAAATGAACCACCAAATGGCTCCGAACACTGTTTTGATATACAAAATCCTTATTGCTGTAATAATAATTAGTAATACATATAGCACATAGGTTATTACCACAGGTAAACAGTGCATCTGTTCTAAAAATTCCCAGCAAAATAAGCAAGAAAACTTCCTACATAAATTTTGACCTTGAATAGAAATCGTTCCTTGTACACTCTTTCCCTGTTGGGTCACAAAAATAAATTTCAATTTTCCTGGTAAAACTAAAAATGAATCAGGTACAATAGCCTGGTAAGGCCGTATTACAATTTTAAGTACCACTTCATTCCCAGATTTCTGAACAATTAAAATGCCCGGTTCCGGTAAGGTAAAATCTGGATCGGTAAATTCCACTCTAACTACGTCTTGGCGAGCGTAGCAACTTCTTCCGAAAGTAATCTACAAGTTTGTCTCGCATTTTCTTCAATTTCTGGAAGTTTAACGTCACAGATTCTATAAGTTAAAACTATTGGATTCGATATTCGCATATTATTAACTATAGCTACTAAAGTTGTGAAAGCTGGCACTGTAGTACATATGCATTCACTTCCATTAACACAATCTTCTAAGCTACAATAAACTTCATTTCCATCACAATGTTGAGTTGAACATGCACATGTATCATTATCTTTTGTACAGGCATACATAAGAATTTCTCCAGTTGGATCCAACTCTTGTTCAACAAAAAATTGCGTAGCTTGTTCCAGATATTTTCCTTGTTTCAATATTCTTGACTGGGAAAGTGTGAAACAATCATCACAATTAATCTTAATACATGAATCAGCTGGCCATTTGGCTTGTCTAAAGTCCGTATGTGGTTTCATTAAACAGACGTCCTGTCAATTTCGAAATTGACAAGCCTGAATACGTTCTGCTGTTATTGAATACAGGTTCAATATTCCCAGTAGAATCCAATAACAATAGACAGCCATTTTACCTAAAAAGAAAACAAAATCCTATTTTGGTTGGTGTAGGTTTTAAATAATTTTATTGCACTAACTTTGTGTTTATTATTTTCACTTTCTGCTATTATTTATTGTTTTACATATTTATTTGTATATTTCTCCCTTTGAAATAAATTAATTTCACTTTTCACTCCCCTTACTTTTTAGAGAAGAACTAGTCTGTTTTAACTTGACTCTATGTGACACATATTTTTACCAGATGTCGTCTCCTCGGAACTAAAAGAATTCACTTTTTCCCCTTTTACTCACGGGAACTGAGGGAAACTCCAAAATACGTGAAATCTATACTTCCGCTTTTCGGCTCATGAAGAGCAAGACAGCATGGTGCCCTGTCCTTTCAAGAAAGCTATTTTCATTTCCAGCTTAAGCGAAAAATGCTGTCCAACATACCCCGCTTTATGTTTGATATGCGCCTGACCCCTGAACTTCCGTTCCTCCTCTGTGAGAGTTACGCTTGCTTTGGTTATGGAGATTCCTATTACATCTGCTGACCGTGTAACAGATGTTTTTTGGGGCAAAAGTTCTAAATTACGAGATAAACATTCTCAAAAATGTTTTCTCCCCTTTCCAGTCATCATATGCACTTAAGTTCACGTAATACCACTTCTCACTGAAAAGTTTTCCACTTTCTTCTCTCTGAGGGGAGGAGCGGTATATATTCTGCGTTTTTGCTCAAATCGGCTTAGTTCGCTATATTTTTTACCAGTGTTCCAGCTATCTTTTCTGCTTCCCTTTTACCTCCACCTCAACCAGAATGTCTACTTTGTATTCTAACCTAAGCTCTCTGTTGGACGAGACTTTTCTTGTGACCAACCAATGGGGTCTTATGTCACTCCCCTGTTCCTGCCCTGCTCCCTACCTCCTAGGGAATACTACCATTCCATGCGGTACTATTTTATTGACTAGTGGGGGAATGAATTCACCTGGTCCCTACATACCAGGGAGACTAACATCAAGCGTTATAACGCTCGGCAGTCTAGGTTGCAAGACCTGGACTATTACTTTAATTGTATGTTGGAGGTGATGTCTTCCTTTCTTCACTTGGGCATGGATATTGACCACATTATGTGTTCTTTCCATCCTCCCAGGGGTTATTTAGGGAATTTTAGCCCCCCCTCCCCCTTCCTTCTTTCACTCGGACGTGACCACCCAGACCAAAAACTAGGATAGGAAGGTTGGCTAAAATATCTTGTCCCCCCTCCTTATCTCCTTTTGTAAATAGCTTTTTTTTTTATTTCTTCTCTCTCTCTCTCTCTCTCTTTTTTTTTTTTAAATTGTTTGCCTTTGTGTACATATCCATCGACATACATCACCACCTGTTCAACTTCTCCAATGGTCTGGAATTATACCGTAACTACATCCACAGTAAGTATTTTACCATATTCCTTTACTTGAGCATGTAATTTGTTTTACTGATTTGTGTTATTCATGAATTAGCATTCGGTTGAGGATAATTTTTACTTGGGCCCATAAGCAAAATTTCTCTCCAACGGAACATACTATGAATATCAACTTAATTTTCTTTTAGGTTATTTTCATCTTTATTATTTTCAGGTAACAAAACATCTAATATTTTGTCTACCAGCTGTGTGGCTACGTTATCATCGGTTGTTTCAAGAGTTTCCTTCATTACATAACTGTCAGTAACCGTACTTGACGTATTACTTAATATTTCTACCGAGCTAGCTTGTTTTTCCTGTCCCGCTCGAGGCCTCAAATCATAACTCTTAGGTTGCAGTTTCGAAACCTTCTTTGAATTATCCCGTTTGGATGACCCTTGCCACCAGCGTTCTCATTCAATGCTTTGAGATCTTTGGCCTGCGTTTCTTTACTCTCAGCATGCTCAATGGATGCCTCGAGATCGACGGCTTCACTTGCCTGCATCTCACCATTCTCAGTTGATGCCCCGAGACCGACGGCTTCATTTGCCTGTGTCTCGCCACTCTCGGCATTCTCAGTTGATGCCCCGAGACTGACGGCTTCATTTGCCTGTGTCTTGTCCCACAGCGCCCTCGTTGTGATCCTCTCTGGATCTTTTCCAGTGGATTTTTCCACAACGACAGAAGGAGTACCTTTACTCACTTCTCCACAATGATCGACCACCTCATCCTCCGTACTGTCCATTTTGAAGTGTACAGTACGCTTGTGCCTAGGCACATCTAACAGGGTGAGGAGAAGTCCCGCTGGGTCGTTTGTTCGTTTTAAGTTCTTGCTCTTCATCTGACTCTACCAATGAAGGGCTTTCTAAGACCGATCTTCTCGGTGTTGCTTTAAATAACCTATCAACATGCGCTATTCGCTTTACAGATGGTTTATTTTCTTTATATACTTCATAATTAACTATTCCAACTTTATCTGAAATAATATAGTCTCCATCATTCGGTGATAGAAATTTTTTCACTTTTCCTATTTTCAAACTCGGTATAAGAACATATACTTGATCTCCTATCTCACTCTGTCGTAATTTTGTTTTACGGTTATAATACTTTTCTTGTACTTCGGCAGCACGTGTTAATCGTTCTTTCACTATTTTATGAGCCTGTCTCATCCATGCAACCATTTCTCCTGCGTAGGTTTGAACGGATGAATAGGTAGAAACTGGTTGATTTTCTACCAATGAAATTGGAGGGTAAATCATAACCATACAATAAGTATGCAGGCGAGTACTTTGTAGATCTGTGTACAGAACTATTATAACTCCATGTACAATAATGAATGTTTTCATCCCAGCAACTCTCGTTATCATTGACAAATTTAGACAAAATTTCAATAATATCTTGATTCTTTTTCTCTACTACTCCCGACGTTTGACTTCGATAACCACTACTATTTAACTTCTTAATACCCAACATATTATACGCAGAATACATTAACACGATCACTTACAATGAACTTTGGAACATCCACTTTGGAGAACAAATGAGTTACAAGAACATCTGCAACTATCTCTGAAGTTAAATTGGGCTTTGGAAAGGAGTCTACATATCTGGTTAAATAACAACAAATTACCAATAAATACTTATTACCTCGCTCCGTTTCTTGGGAGCAGACCAACAAAATCCATTGCAATTTTCTCAAATGGTCTTGAAGGAATTTCAAAACTTTGTAATGGGTCCCGGGGTAATCTCCGGTGTCCCCTTCTATGTAGACATTGTTTACAACTTGACACATAAGAAACTATATCAGCAAACATACCTATCCAATAATAATATTGTTTTAGTCTTTCAAATGTCTTTTGAATACCCATATGTCCAGTCCAAAGTGTATCAAGACACCAAAATAATAATTTTGATTTAAATTCATCAGGTATTACAACTCGTTCAACATAATTATTACTTGCAGGTTTTGAGAGGTTGTCATCATATAAGATATAATAATCCATATTTTAAATAATATTGCTCTGACACTTTAACTTTTAAAGAAGCAGTTCCCTCCTCCAATATTTAAATTATTGCCTTTAATTTTGGATCTTTTCTTTGAGCACTTTTAAGTTTTACTAAAAATTCTTTATCGGGTGCAGATAGTACAGTTATCATTTCTAGAGCAGACACTTCTCTTGATAATCAGCTACAATATTAGCACGACCTGGTGGATGCTCTATTTTAAACTTTAATCCCTGTAGCTGGAGCACCCATCTCGTTATCCTAGCGTTAGGTGAACTTAACTTCATAAAATAAGTTAAAGCAGCATGATCAGTTTGAATAATAAAAGAAACTCCAACTAGATAAGGTCTGAATTGTGTTACTGCGTAAACAACTGCTAATGCTTCTTTTTCCGTAGCAGAATAATTTTTCTCTGCATCATTCAATTGACAACTTGCATAAAATATAGGCTTTAAATTACCTTCATCATTTAATTGCTGTAATACAGCAGCAATCGAAGTATTACTCGCATCACAACCTACAATAAACTGTTTTGAAAAATCTGGATATACCAATATCGGTGCATTAATTAACTTTTCCTTTTAAATTGGATACACATTCTCTTGCTCTTCTCCCCAAATAATGGGTTGATTCTTTTTAGTCAACATCGTTAGTGGTTTAGCTATTTCTGCACATTGACTTATAAATTTACAATAGTAATTAATAAGTCTTAGAAAAGCTTGAACTTCCTTTACTTTAGTTGGTCTTTTAAATCGCACAATTACTTCCAAATTTCTAGGTGATGGATGTACACCTTGTTCATCAATTAAATGTCCTAGAAATAGTAACAATTCCTTCAAAGATCCAGACTTACAAATTTTGCTAGTAGACATTGGCCACCAAGACCAAAATTGTTAGTGGCCATAAAAAAAAAACTCAGTGGCCAAACTTTGAAAAAAAATCAAATTGTATATTTCATACTAAAATATTTTTATAAAATTGCTTAGTATAATATCAGTATGTTTTATTTTGCATATTTCAGTTATAGTATTCTTAAAAGTTGAAATTGAAGTAATAAAACAATGCAGGAGAGTGGGAACATCGCGCGGGGAGGGGAGTGTGTTTACGGGAGAAATCTTTGCACCGTCCGACTTCCGGTTTTGGAAATTTTCCCGCTATTTTCAAGCTGAAATACAAATATTTATGCAGTTAAATATTACTTAACAATAATACTGGGCAGAGGCAACATCGCGAGAAAAAAGGAATTACGATTGCGGAAAAATCTGAACTCCGTCGACCTTCCGTTTTCGAAATTTTCGTAAAGATGGAATTCCGTCCTCCGACGAACATCCCCCCCCCCCCCCCCAATTGTGTTCACTAGTTCATTGATCTCGCGAATGACTAAAATAATAACGAAAAAGGCGGAGTTCCTTGATTTCGCGGAAGAATCTGATGTCTGAGATTACAGGGAAATGTTTGCGGCGTCTTACCTCCGTTTTCGCACATAGTTGCCTACAGTTTCAAGCTGAAATACTTTTATGCAATAAAATCATATTTAACAATAAAACTTTACACTAAGGCAACATCGCGAGAAAAAAAATTACGATTACTGTAACTCCATTCAACTACCGTTTTCCAAAGTTTTGAGACACAAAATACCGTCTCCAGACGGACCCCCCCCCCCCCGCAAATTGTCGTCAGTTTTACGCTGATCCTGAGAACGATCTAAATGATGACAAAAAAAACCGCGGAATTCCGCGAGTCCGCTTACGAATCTCGTGCATATCATAAAACAATAAAATTAAAAAAAAAAAAAAGGAAAATTCGTAGAATCCGTAGTTTTGACAGCGAGGTCTGTAATCAGCCAACTAAATCCGTAGAAACTACGGACATTCCGTAGTAGTTTGCAGGTATGGAAATATTATTACAGTACATCCTCGAAAATCCGGACTATGCCGATTCCGAATTTTCCTGTGGAATATGCAAGGGAGGCTTTCAGCGAACATTCATTAAAAATAATAAAAAGAAAATGCCTAACTTCTAAAGTTTTCATAGGATTTTGACGAAATTTCACATGGGAGTTTATTTTGACGTGTCTTGGTTACTGTTAAATTTGCATTCATTTATTTAAAAAAGTGGAGAATTTTTTTTTAAATAAAAATTTCATTTTTTAAATAAAAATTTCTCCCAGTTGGACTTTTCCGACGCAGACAGTTGAGCTGTCCACCACCGGCTTTCATCCCCACCGCAACCTCGTTCCCCTACGATGAACCATCAGCCTTGGCGCATTCTTTGTGATCAAAAACCGACGCCCTCGCCTTTTTTATAAACTTTTTTTTTCTTTTCTGCTGTTCATGCAGAATGAAAAAGGTGATATCCGACTTCCGTACAACTCAATTTTGTGCCATTTCGTGCGATTTCCGTACATTTGGAGTAAAATTTTTCAAAAAAAAAAAACGTGGGAGTTCCGTACAAGTTAAAAAAAAATTCCGTACAATACAAGTTAAATAAAATAAATGTTTTCCCCGTACAGGTCGCCAGAATTGGAGATTTAATCAAACATTTCTGGTCGCCACGACGATGAAGTTTATCGCCAGTGGCGACCTGGCAACCGTGAGTCTAGATCTTTAGATTCCTTTAGGAAATCACATTTACTAGGTTTAACCTTTAAATTATATTGCTGTAACTTCTGAAATACCATTTCTAATCGCTTTAGATGATCAGAGAAATTCGGAGAAAAAAACAAGAATATCATCCAAATAGATAAAAATACCTAAGGGTCTTAACTTCCCTAAAACTCTTTCCATTAATCTCATGAATGTAGCAGATGTATTACATAATCCAAATGGTAACACCTTAAATGCCCATAATCCATTTTCTGTAATAAATGCAGTTTTAGGGTACATCTTCAGGTTTCCTTTTAATTTGCCAATAACCACTCATAAGATCTAAACTTGTAAAATATTTAGATCCCACTAAACTACTTAAAGTTTCGTCAATTAGAGGTATAGGAAATTTATCTAATTTAGAAACAGTGGTTTAATTTTCGAAAATCCACGACTAAAAACGATAGTCCCCACATTTCTTAGATACGAGTAAACACGGACTTGACCAACTACTATCTGACGGTTCTATTAATCCGGCGTCTAACAACTCGTCAATTTGCTGATTTAAAATTGGTCTTAATGCATAAGGTGTCCTATGCGGTCTTTGACTTATTGGTTTTTCATCTAACAGAGGAATAGAATGCATTATTAAATTAGTACTGCCTAACTCCGTTATTTTTAACGCGAAAATATTTCTATATTTTAATAATAACTTCTCCAAGGAATTCCTGACTATTTTACACGTATCTAGATTTTAGCCCTATCACCATCTTCATTTCTCAGTTTAACTGAATCAGCTAGATTTTAATCATTGTATCATGTTTTTTAATACTGTTTGTTTCATTATCTTTTTTAGCCCTTCCATCGTTCTCGTTCTTCGGTTTCATTTGATCAGCCATATTTTAAGCTTCATAGCACGTTTTTTAATACTGTTTGTTTGTCTGTCTTATGTCTGGCCTTCTTTGGCCAAACATGGCCCTTACGCCATAAAAATCAAACAACCACCAACCAAGGAATTCCGTTGTGCCTTCAAGACATGCTTCAGAGAAAATAACTTTAAGAATTCCTCATCAGACATTTCCTTAATAGTAGTCATTTTTTCAGCTGCATTTACATTTAAAATACACTGACGGGGAAAAAAATCCCAACACCAAGAAGGGGTTGTGTTAGATAAACGACAGTTGGTAGGCGGTGAGAGTACATCTGTAAGATGACGTCTGTGCAAATTCCGCGCTCGGCGCATACGTGTGGCGCTAGTAGAGCCCCTCGGAACATGCAAAGCAGGTTTGCTGTAAATATGCGCTGTAACATTCGTGAGCGTTAGTTATTGTTGAGATTCGACGTAGGGTGTTGATGTTAGTCAAGAATGCCTTTAAGAAGATGAAGAAGCCATTATCAACAGCTCACGGAGTTTGAACGAGGTCGTGTAATAGGGCTACGAGAAGGTGGATTTTCTTTCCGCAATATTGCAGAACGACTTGGCAGGAATGTAGCCACTGTGCATGATTGTTGGCAGCGGTGGTCAACGGAAGGTACTGCCTCAAGAAGACCGGATTCCGGCCGGCCACGTGGCACTACTGAGAGGGAAGACCGCCGAGTACGGCGTATGGCCGTGGCGCATCGTACCGCGTCTGCGGCAGCAATTCGAGCTGCAGTTGCCACCACAGTGACACAACGAACTGTTACAAATCGGTTACTTGAAGGACAGCTCCGAGCCAGACGCCCTGTAGCGTGCATTCCACTTACTCCAAACCACTGCCGTTTGCGACGTCAGTGGTGTCAAGCTAGAGCTAATTGGAGGACGGAGTGGAGATCTGTTGTGTTTTCTGATGAAAGCCGGTTCTGCCTGGGTGCCAGTGATGGCCGTGTATTGGTTAGAAGGAGACCAGGTGAGCGCCTGCAACCAACCTGTCTGCGGCCGAGACACACTGGACCTACACCTAGAGTTATGGTCTGGGGAGCAATTTCCTATGACAGCAGGGGCACTCTCGTGGTTATCACACGCACCCTGTCGGCACAGTGTATGTCGGTCTGGTGATTCAACCTGTTGTGCTGCCATTCATGAACAGCATTCCAGGGGGTGTTTTCCAACAGGATAACGCTCGCCCGCATACCGCTGTTGTAACCCAACATGCTCTACAGAGTGTCGACATGTTGCCGTGGCCTGCTAGATCACCAGATCTTTCACCAATCGGGCACGTATGGGACATCATTGGACGACAACTCCAGCGTCACCCCCAACCAGCATTAACCGTCCCTGTATTGACCGACCAAGTGCAACAGGCATGAAACTCCATCCCAAACTGACATCCAGCACCTGTACGACACAATGCATGAACGTTTGCGTGCTTGCATTCAACATTCTGGCGGTTGCACCGGTTATTAATGTACCAGCATTTCACATTTAAAATGGCTCTTCTCGCGCTTACAATAAGCTGTGATCTTGAAACCTTAATCGATTAAATATGTTACCTATACAAATGTATTGCCGCCATTTCATTCCTCTACAACTATTTTTTCGTGGTGTTGGGATTTTTTTTTCCGTCAGTGTATTTACTACTTGAACAGTGGCTACCTTCATTTTCTTTTGAAATAAGATAGGTTTCTCACTGAAATGTGTTACTTGCACAGGCAATAATTTATTTTTCCTTACTATTGTTACTGTTCTGGCTACACTGATACACATAATGTTTTTCAGGGAAAGATTCAATTAAAACTGTATCTCCTTCTTGAAAATTTTCAGGACATTTTGAATACACAATTTTTTCCTGACATGGGTTAATTTTTTCTCTCTTTGCTATGGTTGTTATTGCAACCACATTATTTAGCATTTTGTCTGAATCAAATTCAGTAATGGACACAGAAATTTTCAATGCATGCGAAAAACATAATTTGGCATACTATCTCATGTTACTCTAACTTAGACGGTACACCGTTTTTGGAATGGGTCAAGGCCCGGGGGTCAGAGCCCCCCCCTCCCTACAAAATTTTCTTAAAAACTACAGTTTTCAATTCAGAACCACCAAATCTGGTATACTATCTCATGATACTCTAACTTAGACGCTAGACAGTTTTTGGAAGGGGTTGGAGCCCGGGGGGTAAGGGCCCCCCTCATAAAAAAATCACAAAATCTACAGTATTCAATTTAGAACCACCAAATTTGGTATACTATCTCATGGTACTCTAGCTTAGACGGTAGACCGTTTTTGGAACGGGTCAAGGCCCGGGGTTGGAGCCCCCCCCCCCCCATAATTTTTTTGTAAAACCTACATTTTTCAATTCAGAACCATTAAGTATGGTATCATGAAACTCTAACTTAGACGCTAGACGCTTTTTGGAAGGGGTTAGAGCCCGGGGGTGAAAGCCCCCTCATAAAAATTTCGTAAAATCTAGTTTTCAATTTAGAGCCACCAAATTTGGTATACTATCTCATGGTACTCTAACTTAGACGGTAGACTGTTTTTGGAAGGGGTTGCAGTCCGGGGGGTAAGGGCCCATTTCATAAAAGAAATCGCAAAATCTAGTTTTCAATTCAGAACCACCAAATCTGGTATACTATCTCGCGGTATTCTAACTTAGACTGTAGACGGTTTTTGGAAGCGGTTGGAGCCCGGGGAGTAGAGCCCCCCCCTACAAAATTGCCGTAAAATCTAGTTTTCAATTTAGAACCACCAAATTTGGTGTCATGAAACTCTAACTTAGCGGAAGACCGTTTTTGGAACGGATCGGGGGCCGGGAGGTCAGAACCCCCCCCTTCCCCGGTACAAAATTATCGTAAAATCTACAGTTTTCAATTTAGAACCACCAAATTTGGTATACTATCTCATGGTAGACAATAGATGGTTTTTTAAACAGGTCGAGCACGGGGTCAGAGCCCCCCCCCATAATTTTTTTCGTAAAATCTATAGTTTTCAATTTAGAACCACCAAATTTCGTATACTATCTCACGAAACTCTAACTTAGACTGTAGATGGTTTTGGAAGCGGTTGGAGCCAGGGGAGAAGAGCCCCCCACATACAAAATTTTCGTAAAATCTATAGTTTACAATTTAGAACCACCAAATTTGGCATCATGAAACTCTAACTTAGATGGGAGACGGTATTTTGAACGGGTCGTGGCGCGGTGGGTCAGAGCCCCCCCTACAAAATTTTCGTAAAATATACCGTTTTCAATTTAGAACCACCAAATTTGGTATACTATATCATGGTACTCTAACTTAGACTGTAGACCGTTTGGAACGGGTCAAGGCCCGGGGTAGGAGCCCCCCCATACAATATTTTCTTAAAATCTATTTCAGAACCACCAAATTTGGTGTCATGAAATTCTAACTTAGCGGGAGACGGTTTTTGGAACAAGTCGGGGCCCGGGGGTCAGAGCTCCCCCGTACAAAATGTTCGTAGAATCTACAGTTTTCAATATGGAACCACCAAATTTGGTATACTATCTCATGGTACTCTTAGACGGTAGATGGTTTTTGAAACAGGTCGAGCACGGGGTCAGAGCATTCCCCCCCCCCCCCATAAAAATGTTCGTAAAAACTACAGTTTTCAATTTAGAACCACCAAATTTGGTATACGATCTCACGAAACTCTAACTTAGACTGTAGACGGTTTTTGGAAGCGGTTGGAGCCAGGGGGTCAGAGCCACCCCCTTCCATACAAAAATTTTCGTAAAATCTACAGTTTTCAATTTAGAACCGCCAAATTTGGTATACTATCTCATGGTACTCTAACTTAGACGGTAGACGGTTTTTGGAATAGGTCAAGGCGCGGAGGGTAAGAGCCCCCACATACAAAATTTTCGTAAAATCTATAGTTTTCAATTTAGAACCACCAAATTTGTTATCATGAAACTCTAACTTAGACTGGAGCCGGTTTTTCTGAACGGGTCGGGGCCCGGGAGGTCAGAGCCCTCCCCCGTACAAAATTTTCTTAGAATATGCAGTTTTCAATTTAGAACCACCAAACTTGGTATACTATCTCATGATATTTTAACTTCGACTGTAGATGGTTTTTTGGAAAGGGTTGGAGCTCGGGGTTCAGAGCCCCCCCCCTCCCCTCCACCCCCATAAAAATTTCGTGAAATCTACAGTTTTCAATTTAGAACCACCAAATTTGGTATACTACATCATGGTACTCTAACTTAGACGGTAGACGGTTTTCAGAACGGGTCGGGGCACGGGTAGTTAGAACCCCCCCCACACACACACACACACACACACACACACACACACACACACAAATTTCGTAAAATCTATAGTTTTCAATTTAGAACCACCAAATTTGGTATACTATATCATGGTAATCTAACTTAGACGGTTTTCGGAACGGGTCGGGGCACGGGGGTTTCACCCCATGTTTCGTGAAATCTACAATTTTCAATTTAGAACCACCAAATTTGGTATACTATCTCATGGTAGTCTAACTTAGACGGCAGACGGTTTTTGGAACGGGACGGGCACTGGGTCAGAGCCCACCTCATAAATTTTTTTTGTAAAATCTACAGTTTTCAATTTAGAACCACCAAATTTGGTATACTATCTCATGGTGCTCTAACTTAAACGGTAGACGGTTTTTTGGAACGGGTCAAGGCCCGGGGGTAAGTGCCTCCACATACAAAATTCTTCTTGACAAGTGGTCATAAGCCAGCCCCTAGATCACTCCGCCGCCGTAGCGGCACACGTTGAAATGTATTTTTCATACGGCCCCAAACGCTCTTATGGACATACTAAATTGAACTGGACGCAAATAAATCGTTAATATAATTTGTACTAGCAGGGATACCAGTTATTTGCCAGGTACATATTACTATTTGTGGAATCACCAAGTTCAGCGGGTGAAAGTTAATGAATGAAAAAGATATTCTTGCAATTTTCCAGTAAACTTATTTTAAATTTTTTGATTTAGTTAATTTAATTTTGCGAAACAAAAAAGAAAGAAAAAGGAATGGGAATACTTACCTCCTAGGAGACATCTATAGAACTGCCGTGCATCTGGCGTGTGCTTCTGTGAATTCCGCAACAAAGAAATGCAATGTATCTATGTGATGTCGATTGCGTTCGACTTCACATTGGCATTGATCTTTTTCTTACCGTTTTGAATATCTGGAACTCTCTATTTACATTACATTATATTTCTTCCTGATAAGCCCTTCGTTGGTAGTGAAAGCTAAACTATATTGATTTGTGTTTTTAATACACCATTAGACGCATATTTTTGCACTTTATTGTTATCTACGGTCTCTAATTAGACCGTAGGTTGGTTAGTTGATGGTTTATGGTGCAAGGTCCTCAAAGGGCCAAAGAGCGCCTTAGAACGTAGATAGGGTATTCTTAAGAGTAAAAAACGGAGCTTTTTATGAAAATTTTGTTTGGGGCTTCCTTGACCAGGGGTCCGACCTCTTCCAAAAACCGTCTACTGTCTAAGTTAGAAAACCATGAGATAGTATACCAAATTTGGTGGTTCTAAATTGAAAACTGTAGATTTTACGAAATTTTTATGAGGGGGAGGGCTTTCACCCCCGGGCTCTAACCCCTTCCAAAAAGCGTCTAAGTTAGAGTTTCATGATACCATACTTAATTGGTTCTGAATTGAAAACTGTAGATTTTACAAAAAAATTATGGGGAGGGCTCTGACCCCCGGGCCTTGACCTGTTCCATAAATTGAATACTGTAGATTTTACGGCATTTTTTATGACGGGGGGGGGGGGGGGCTCTGACCACCCGGGCTCCAACCCCTTCCAAAAACTGTCTAGCGTCTAAGTTAGAGTATCATGAGATAGTATACCAGATTTGGTGGTTCTGAATTGAAAACGGTAGTTTTTAAGAAAATTTTAAATGTGGGGGCTCTGACCCCTGACCTTGACCCGTTCCAAAAACGGTCTACCGTCTAAGTTAGAGTACCATGAGATAGTATACCAAATTTTGTGGTTCTAAAATGAAAACTGTAGATTTTACGAAATTTTAATGACGGGGGGGGGGGCTCTGACCACCCGGGCTCCAACCCCTTCCAAAAACTGTCTAGCGCCTAAGTTAGAGTATCATGAGATAGTATACCAGATTTGGTGGTTCTGAATTGAAAACGGTAGTTTTTAAGAAAATTTTGAATGTGGGGGGGGCTCTGACCCCGGGCCTTGACCCGTTCCAAAAACGGTGTACTGTCTAAGTTAGAGTACCATGAGACAGAGTACCAAATTTGGTGGTTCTAAAATGAAAACTGTAGATTTTACGAAATTTTTATGAGGGGGGGTTCTGACCCCCGGGCTCCAACCTCTTCTAAAAACCGTCTAGCGTCTAAGTTAGAGTTTCATGATACCAAATTTGATGGTTCTGAAATGAAAACTAGATTTCACAAAAATTTTGTATGCATGTGGGGGGTGGGGTGGGGGTGGCTCTGGCCCCCTCCGGGCCTTAAACCGTTCCAACAACCGACAACCGTCTAAGTTAGCGTACCATGAGATAGGATACCTGATTTGGTGGTTCTGAATTGAAAACTGTAGATTTTACAAAAATTTTGTATATGGGGGCTCTGACCAACCGGGCCCTGACCCCTTCCAAAAACTGTCTATCGTCTAATATTTTTAGTGCCAAAGAAAAAGCTTAATATTCCTATCCTGTCTGAGTGTCCAAACTTTATAATAAGCAGTTCTTACTCTTGTTACAAAAGCACTATGTCCTTCAGAATTTTCAGAAAAAATTGTTTTCTGTTACAGCTGATGTATTGTAATAGAAAATGTTGCATTTTATCCTGCTGATGACTGATTATAAGGCTGGCATTGCGTGAAAATTTGTTTCTCATACTGGACAAGCCGCAATAGTTTAACTCGCGTCTCAAATTTTGCATTAAAAGATTCAAAGTCGTGTCTTAGGGATTGCATTCAAAGGTTTAGAAGATTAAACAATTAAAATAGAAAATCATACTATTTAGGTATATCAGAAGGAATTTTAAATGGCAGGAAATACAGGATTTAAAATATTTATCTGGCTTCCCATTTAGGGATATAATTAAAAATGAGGAAAAGTGAGGGGCACTTACCGCCCACGTAAGCCCAGATTTGCCGCCATTTCTACAAGAATATAGGTCAGGTGATGCGTAACATCACAGCCTCTCCTTGACAAATGTCAACCCCGCCTTCTCGTGGTGCATCCTGTTCCCACTAAAGGGGCTCTGACGACCGCAAATAGCGGTATAACTATACCATCGGGATCAGAGGAAATGCTATCCCACACTCACCAACCCGCTTGGCCAGCGTGGTGAGTTATGGCCAAACACCTCCAAAATGACTCTACAACTTAAATCTTGGCCCTCAGTCTCCGGCAGCTGGAATGTACCTGGCCAAGGCAGCGGCCAGTGCGACATGAAGGCAGAGGGTGCTAAGAATCCCCGGAGGACCGGACTAGGCTGCCATTTGATGCTGACCTTGGCTACCTACAACGGACGCTCCCTATCTTCTGATTCAAGGCTTCTTGAATTGGAAGAGGAACTACAAAGGATCAAGTGGGACATCGTCGGGCTGAGTGAGGTAAGGAGAAAAGGAGAAGATCTCATTGAACTGAAAAGTGGACATCTCTTCTATTATCGTGGGACAGATACTGGCAGAACTAGTGGTGTTGGATTTATAATAAACAAGAAACTGAAGGATAAAGTGGTAGAAGTTGAAAGTTCCTCTGACAGAGCTGCACGACTCGTTATCCAACTATCGAGAAGATACCAGGTTCAGATTATTCAAACTTATGCACCCACCACAAGTCATCCTGAAGAAGAAATTGAAGAATTTTATGAGGAAATTCGTCATCTAAATAATAAAGGTAAGCAGCACTTGAAGATAATTATGGGAGATTTCAATGCAAAAATAGGGCACCGGCAACAGAATGAAACTTCAGTAGGTAAATTCGGTCACGGCAACAGAAACCAGCGTGGAAATACTCTCGTTGAGTTTGCAGAGGCAGAAGGATTTTTCATCTTGAATTCCTTTTTCAAGAAAAAGCCACACAGGAAATGGACATGGAGACATCCAATTGGGACGACAAGTGAAATTGATTTTATTATGTGTAACAAAAAATTCGTCATCGAAGACTGCAGTGTGCTAAACAAGTTCAACACAGGTAGTGACCATAGATTGGTGAGATGTAAGATGCACCTCAACACTAAACTGGAACGTGGCAAGCTCATAAGACAAACAAAATGTATTGACATAACCAACCTTAAAAAACACCATAATACTTTCAAGTTGGAACTGAAGAACAGATTCTCTGCTTTAGAAGGCCTAACATCGGAAGAAGTGGATATTTCTGAAGTTAACAGAAAAGTAACCAAAGCTCTTATGGAAACAGCAACAAAATTAGCTGGGTCTAAGAACAAGTTGCATGTAAACAAATTATCAGGAAAAACCAAAATGTTGATGCAAAAAAAGAAGAGAGATGAGGACAACTAAAGAAGATGTGACTTCCAAAGTGGAATATATAGAGCTATGCAAGACAGTAAGAAAAAGTATCACTGAAGACGTAAGAAAATTCAACTGTGAACTAGTAAGGAAAGCAATTGAAAACAACCAAAGCCTAAAGATAGCAAAGGGACATCTCAGTAAGGGAAGAAAACAGATTATGGCTCTGAGAAAAGAAGATGGTTCTATAACAAGAAATAGAGGCGAAATTTTGACAAAAGTGAAAGATTTCTACTCCAAACTATATGAAAGGGATGATACATGTACTCCAGACATCATGAAAGGTACCGGAGTTCTTCCAGTCCTCCCAGCAGAAGTTGCTCATGCAATCAAGAACATGAAGCGGGGGAAAGCTCCAGGAGAAGATGGAATTACTATAGACATCATACAAGAAGCAAGTGGAGAAATTGAAACAGTACTCGCCCAAATTTTCACTCGATGCCTTAATGAAGGGAAGATTCCTGAGGATTGGAACAATGCTACAATGATCCTGCTACATAAAAAAGGTGACATTGAGGATCTCAGGAACTACAGACCTATCAGCCTCCTATCAGTGGTTTATAAAATCTTCACTAAAGTTCTTTCACACCGCTTGAAGGTAACACTGGACATGGCTCAACCGAGAGAACAAGCTGGATTCAGGAGTGGCTACAGCACAATAGATCATATCCACGTACTGAGAGAACTAATTGAAAGAGCGAGGGAATATGAACTTCCATTGTGCATGGCTTTTATCGATTATGAAAAAGCCTTTGATTCGGTGAAACCATCAGCAGTTACCACGGCTCTGAAATCCTGCGGTATTGAAGATGCATACATTAATATTATTAATAACATCTATGAAAATGCAAGTGCAAAGATTCGGCTGTTTGAAAATACAACACACATAAAAATTGGAAAGGGGAGTGAGACAAGGTGACACCATATCTCCGAAGCTCTTTAATGCCACATTGGAAAATGTCTTTCAATCACTGAACTGGGAAAACAAAGGGATAAAGATTAATGGAGATTATCTAACCCACCTTCGTTTTGCTGATGACGTAGTCATTTTTGCAACTACCCATCAGAGCTGCAGAGTATGATCCAGGAACTTGCTGACAAGAGTAAAGAAGTGGGATTAAAAATGAACTTTCAGAAGACAAAAGTGATGTTCAATGCTTTTACAAGAAATGAAGATTTATCGATTGATGGAGAAAAACTGGAGATAACAGATACGTATGTTTATCTTGGACAGCAGATATCAAGTGAGGGTCACATTGATGAAGAAATTAATCGGCGTACAAAACTTGCCTGGAGAGCTTTTGGAAGAAACAGCATAATTTTCAAGAGCAATATGCCGTTATGTCTTAAAAGAAAAGTGTTTGATCAATGCATCCTTCCAGTGCTTACGTATGGTGCAGAGACGTGGACCTTAACTAAAAGAGACATACAAAGACTGCAGACAACTCAAAGAAGCATGGAGAGGTGCATGCTTGGTATAACCAGGAGAGATAAGAAGAGGAACTCGTGGATCCGAAAAATGACGAGAGTGGAAGACATCATGATCAGAGTTAAATCCCTGAAATGGCAATGGGCTGGACATACTGCCAGAAGGACAGACCATAGATGGACAGCCGAAATTTTAGATTGGATTCCAAGGGACAGGAAAAGACCCAGAAAAAGACCACATGGGAGATGGGTGGATGAAATTCGTAAATATGCGGGAGTGACATGGAGGAGACTGGCACAAGACAGACCGTTGTGGAGGAAACTTGGGGAGACCTTCGTCCAGCAGTGGATTGATAATGGTTGACAATGATGATGATGATGATAACACTGAACATACATGATGGGCGTCTCCTTAACTATTGTAGCCAAAAGGTCTCTGATATGGGTACATATACTAATCAATTGTATAAAACTAAAAACGGAATTGGAAATTACTGGTTTTGATATTAAATAACCATAAACTAAAAACTGAGGCTTCAAGAAAGCACGCAAGCAATCGTGCGTAGTTTCACTAAAAATGAACTGTTCTAGTTTTTTTGTTGTTGTTTTTCTGGTTGCAAACTTTTGAACGATGTCCGAATTCGTGGCAATTTTATTTTCAGTACTAACGATACTTATATTTGAAAGTCGTTTTTATTTCGTATTCGATCAAAAGTAATTTTTCATGTTTTTAAGTTCGGAAAACGTTCTTTTCTCTCAAGCCACTGTTTCAGACAGTAGAAATTTGAAAAGGGGGATGTGTTCACCCTAGGTAATCGGAAAAGTTTCCCACAGGAAAAATCCCCCACATTCGGAAAAATTTCCCACAACGGAAAGGTCCCCATAGGAAAAGTCCTCCAGATGAAAAGTCTCCCACAGGAAAAGTCCCTTACCTTTTTCAATCAGGTATCATGCACAAATTGCATTTGAAACAAAACATCGAGCGTGGGGGAGATTTCCGGGGTTATCATTTCCATTTCCACGCTGTTTAAAACAAGATGCAGCCGTACAACGGACTCAATTATGTGGGGGAAATTTCCGGGGTCGGTTTTTCGACTTTTAGGTTGGGGTGGGGGAACTTTCCGGGGTCATTATTTTTATTTTCATGAATTTTAAAACAAGATGCAGCCGCACAAGTAGAACAATTATGTGGGGGAAATTTCCGGGGTCCGCATTTCCAACTTTTATTGCAGTTTGTAATACTGCAAGTAGCTGGATGAGGTGGGGGAAATTTCCGGGTTAGTATTTTGACTGTTACCGAGCTTTTTTAGTGAAAAAGGTCTTACAACTAGCAGGCTGACATGGTGGGGGAAAATTCCGGGGTCGAGATTTTTTATTTCATCGTTCTCATGTTCATAACGTTTACGTAACAAGTCAAATTATTAATATTGCGATGTTACTCAGGCAGAAAATACACTGCCGGAAAGTGAAAAAAGAACACCAAGAAGGAATTGGCGGACGATCATGAAATTTACATATGTTAATGGGGTCGAGTTTACGTACGTGCGATGTTAATTTCGGGACCAAGCGGTGAGCGCTTACGCCACAGCACGGCATAATATGCAAATTATCGTCGATGGTATTTAAGGATTACGGCGAAGTGAATGTAATCAGTCGGCGGCGTACGGACACGTGCGAAGACCCTGAAGAAGCTGCAATGCCTGGACATGGAAGACGTGTACGATTTCAGCGGTTATCGGACTTTGAGCGAGGTGGTCTAGTCGGACTCCGCGAGGCCGGGTGGTCGTATCGTCGTATTGCGGAGCGAATTGGACGGGAAGTATCGGTGGTGCACGATGGTGGCGTAGATGGTCCGAGGAACATTCCCACACGAGAAGACGTGGAACCGGGAGTCACAGACGGACTGATGAGCGGACCGATCGACGCATAAGAAGAGCGGCGTTGTCAAGCAGATCATCCACTGCGACGCAAATCCGAGCTGCCGCTGCACCTGAGGTGACTGTGCGAACAATCCGCAACCGTCTACTGGATGCAGGACTACGTGCACGTGTGCCTCTGGCATGTGTACATCTGTCTTCGGCCCACCGTCAGGAACGGCTGCAGTGGTGTCGCCAACGTCTGCACTGGAGAACGCAATGGAGATCTGTCGTGTTCAGCGATGAAAGCAGATTCTGCTTGGGAGCCTCCGGTGGCCGTATGCGTGTTCGCATACGCACAGGGGAGCGTCTCCACCCTTCTTGCATCCGCCGGCGACACACAGGGCCTACACCTGGCCTCCTGGTGTGGGGAGCGATCAGCTATCACTCCCGTGCACAAATAGTGTTTGTACCGGGTACGTTAAATAGCACCTCCTACATCATTCAGCCCATTGTTGTGCCATTTGTAAGGTCGGTCTATCGTGGTGTTTTCCAGCAAGATAACGCACGCCCATACACGGCACGTGCAACGCAACATGCACTTCAGGGTGTGAGACAACTTCCATGGCCTGTACATTCACCGGATTTGTCCCCCATTGAGCACGTGTGGGATTTTATGGGACAACGACTTATCCGGTCTCCAAGGCCAGCCACGACTATCCCCGATTTACGCGTCCAGGTTGAGGATGCTTGGAACTCAATACCCCAAACTTACATCCAACATCTGTACGACAGACTCCATGCCAAAATTGCACAGTGTGACGCAGTTCATGGCGATTCAACCTCGTACTAACCATGTTACATGGAAATGTTATTTTTCAGTTTACCAGCAAATACAGCTGTATTTTGCCATAATGTTTTGATCACGTTATCCTCTGTATTCCGTTATTATGCTGTATAAATTTCGTTGGTATCAGACGTCTCCTTCTTGGTGTTCTTTTTTCACTTTCCGCCAGTGTATTATTCGGTCTAACGCCTAGGCCCTTCTATAAGTTTTCATTCCGTCATTTCCATATTCCTAAAATTTACGTAACAAATAATGTCAGTAATCAGGGTTTAGTAACAAGGGCTGGCTCATCGCTTCGTGTTTCTGGTAGTTGAAGTGGTCCTCGCCTGTGCCGCTCAGTGACGTCACGAGGATGCATGTCACTTGTCAATGACCGATGTAAAGCGCGGGGTGGATGCAGTTACCCACGTTTGTTGCATTCGCATTAGTTATCCGCTGTTTATTTGGTTGTATTTATGACATCGAATATTTTTATTTAATTTCTTTAGTACATCGTCGGCTTCCTGCGTTGTTGCTACGTGCCGAAATACCTGTAGGAATACGAAAGGGGGAAAAATAATTTTTAACTGTTTCCCTCGAAACGACCCAGTAGTTACAAAAAACTGGGTTAACAGGTGTTACCGAACAGATTCTTTCAATTAGAAAAATGCCAGGATTTGCAGTGAGCACTTTTTAAATAGTAAGTATGAAGACGATATATGATGAATCGTCTGCTTGGTTAACCAATGAAAAAGATATTGAAATCGTCTGCTATACCAACAGTCAATTTACCGAGATCAAACGTTGAAAATGTCACTGCAAGAGGTGAAAGACAAAGAAAAAAATACTGCATGATGCTTTTGATAGACTTAAAAATCTTAGTCCCAAAAGAAAGGTCTTTTGAACAAAATGTGGTCCCAATTCAGCCTGCATCAGATGAAGAGACAATTTTCTGCATAAAATGTGGTATATTCAAAAAAAAAAAAAAGTAATTTTTTTAATTGACAAATTGTCAATAATGAAAAAAGAGCTAAAGTTTCTGAAAACAGGAAAAAAAAATAATATTTTAAAGAGCTTTTCTAGCAAAGCCAGAAGATGAAATCGTTATGAAACAAATCCAGAACGGAAAATTAAGGTAAAAAAGCAAAATATGAAAAATCAAAAATTGAAAATAAAAATGACAAATGCTTTCGAAATATACTTACAAAAACACAGGTAACCTCTCCTGTAGAGGGTAAAAGTCGAATTGAATTGACATCTGAATTTCCGAAACGTTTCACAAAAATTACAGTAGCCGAGGTTTTGTCATTAAAAAAAGCATTATTTTCGCGTTGGATGGATTGAAAGTACTACATATATATATATATAAAAAAGGAAACAATCAATGATCTATTCTGCTTCACTCCTCTTGTTTCTTTAAATCATTTCACCATTTTGTTTCATATTCGGCAGCTCAGTAGTTGTAGCAAAAGCAAACGCGATTCCTAACACTCAGCGATGCAACCCCAGCTACGTCACCAGCCCAACTTCCGGGGACAACTGAAATCTGCCGTATGAGCCAGCCCTGGTCAGTAATACTGCGCTTCTATTTGTGCACCATACATTGATTAATAGGCCGTACGCCAAGGGCTTTTCAATACCTTTTCTTCGTGGTATTCATAAAGTTTACAAAAAAAGTCAAGTTAATAGATTTGCGCTTTAACTTAGGCATTCAATATTAACCACTAGGCATTAGACCTAGGGCCAATTAATTAATAATTAGTACCTAAGTAAAAGTGCAGTATGATTAACTTGAGTTCATGCATAAACGTTAAGAATATGACATCGTTAGAATAAAAACTTTTAAAAAGGCCTAGGCTTAGGGCCTATGAACTAATATTTAGTGCCTAAGTAAAAGCAGAAGATTATTACCTTGATTTGTTATGTAAACGTTATTAATATGATATCGGTAGAATAAATACTGTCAAAAGAGCCTATGCCTAAGGCCTAGAAGTTAATTATGAATGCCTAAGTAAACGCGCAAAGCTATTAACTTTTTGTAAACTTTACGGATATCACATAGGCAAAAAAAAAAAAAGTGTTTAAACGGCTTAGGCCTGCGGTCTATTAATTAATGCATGCTGCATAAGTAGAAGCGCAATGTTACTGACATTACTTGTTATATAAATTTTAGGAGTATGGAAATAACGGAATGAAAACTTTTAGAAGGGCCTAGATGTTAGACCTAATAATATTTTCTGCCTGAGTAGTATCGCGCAGTAATAGTAATTTGAAATGTTACGTAAACGTTATGGACATGAGCACGATGGAATAAAACATGCCGACCCCGGAATTTCCCCCACCCTGTGAACCTGCTGATTGTAAGATCGTTTTCCACTAAAAACTGCGGTAACAGTGGAAATACTAACCTGGAAATTTCCCTCACCTAAGCCTGCTAATTGTAAACCAATTTTTACTCTAAACTGCGATATATTTGTGATACTTGTACCGCTTCATCTTGTTTTAAACTGCGTAAAAGTCGAAATGCCGACCCTGGAAATTTCCCCCACCCCATCCTGCTAATTGTAAGACCATTTTTTACTGTAAACTGCCGTGATTTTTTTACACTAAAAAACCGTGGAAAACCACTAAAAACTGTGGTCACAGTTGAAATACTAACCCAGAAATTTCCCTAACCCCATCCAGCTACTTGTAAGACCGTTTTTTACTATAAAGTACGTAAAAGTCGAAATGCCGACACCGGAAATTTCCCCCACCCGGTCCAGTAAGACTGTTTATACTATAAACGGCGGAAAAAGTTGAAATGACAACCCCGGAAAATTCCCCCACATATTTGTACTCGTTGAACGTCTGCATCTTGTTTTAAACAGCGAGAAAACGCGAATGGTGACCCCGGAAATCTACCTCACATTCGATATTTTGTATCAACTGCAATTTGTGCACGATCCCTGACTGAAAAAGGTGGGTGACTTTTTCAAATGTGGGGGAGTTTTCCTGTGGGGAATTTTCCGTCCATCATTAGTAATATCCTTTTTTCCACCACGCGAAACTGAAATTTCCTCAACACGTAATGCAAAATGCATATTTTCCATTTTTTGAAGATTTTGCAATACACGAGAATTCCGCAGAAGACGCGTCGCGGAATGTTTGTTAGTGCCCCCCCCCACCTTGATATTGTTGCTCATAGAGAATCACTAATACTACATTTATTGACACTTGAAAAAAAATACAAGTAAAACTGCTATAGTAAAACAGTAACAGCTTAAAGAGATGCAATTTGCAGAGGAAAAATAGTATCCCAACATATTAATTGAATCAAGCCAAGACATTTTTATGCACCTAACGAGCGACGAACAAAGCACGGTTGGAAAGCGTAGAAAACGTACTGACTAACGGACCAACGAAATAAATCATTGCTGGAGGAGCACTGGCTCGAATGAGCATTGGACTTACTTTTTTTTTTTTAACTTCCTCTTATAGTAGCATTCTTTCTTTAGATCAAAGTTATTGCAAGAGAAGAAGTTACGAAACCATGCCCAAACGCATTCTTAATTTCACAAAACTGTCAGCTTTTGCTTAATTTCGTCATGTTAGGTACCGATCTGGGCTTAAAAATTCCACAGATTTAAAATCCGTTTGAATTTTTTTCTACGATAACTACGTTCTGAGATAGCATTTCGAACTGGGAGTAAAGTAATAAAGACACGTGCCCCAATGCAAAACTCGCCCCACGCTGGCCTACTGAGAAGGGTTTGGTTCCAACTGCGGACATGCCGATTGCGGACAGGGGGGAAAACAGTGCCAATAGTGGACAGATCCAGTTCTGTCCGCAACTGGGAAAAGAGGCGTTTTAGTGAGGGACTAGGAAACCCCCCTCCTAATCCCTCCCTAGAAGAGTTGCGAAGGAGATGAAAGTTACTATTTTGTCAAGCTTTTCATTTGCAGTTCGGATTAAAGAAGTGAAGTAACAAATTTTTTCCGATTGTTATATGTTATTTATATTGTAATAAAAGCTGTTCGTTTCGTCCAATGGATGAGTTTGAAATATTTGAGACGGAAAAAGGGAAGATATTAGCTGCATGTAATGGGCACAGGTGTAGATAGGATTCATCGCACAAGTCAGCAAAATGTTCAAACTTGGGCATGTGTAAATGAGAAGACGGCGAAATGTAAAGGTCGTGTGGCAACGAAAGGAAATAATACGCTGCTGGCCACCCAAAATACAACACCAAGAAGGACACGAGATAGCAAAGCCAGATTTACTAGGCACATAACAACAGATACAAGGATGAAACGATTGAGCTTACAGGCCCGTGCGACTTAAGGAACACGCAGACATCAATAGTTCGTGTGGCCCCAATGGCTGGGAATAACGGCCGCTTTACGCCGCAGCATCGAACGAAAGAGGCTTTGGAAGTGGGCTTGGGGTATGTCGGTCCAGACTGCTTCCACACGTTGCCAAAGTTCATCAGGCGTAGCCGCGGGTGGTGCTTGCTGGGCCACTCGGTTGCCGATCAGCGACCAGCGTGTTCGATGGGCGACATATCGGGAGAACAGGCGGGCCACGGCAGCAGTGACACCTGGTGGGCCGTGAAGAATTGTTGCACGATGCGTGTGCCACGTGCGGGCACGCATTGTCCCGTTGAAACGTGGCCACTGGCAGGTCCTGTAGGTAAGAGAGGACTACAGGCTCCAAAACGTCGGAGATGTAGCGATGGCTGTTGAGTGTACCGGCGATGCGTACCAGAGGGGTGCAGGTGTCATATCCAATTGCGCCCCAAACCATAACGCCAGGCGACGGACCGGTATGGTGATGCATAATGCAGGCGTCATACAGTCTCTCGCCGCGGTGCCACCACACGCGGATCCGACCATCGTGGTGTTGCAGGCAGAAGCGGGATTCGTCGGAGAAGACAATGTCGAGCCATTCCGTAGTCCACGTGCGGCGTTCAACGGCCCACTGCCGCCGCACTCGCCGGTGGTGTGACGTCAATGGCAATCGGAGCAATGGGGGCTGTGCAACAAGTCCCCGCTCCTGCAGACGACGTCAAACGGTACATGCTGACACAGGTTGTTGCGCAACCCACCCTAATTCCTGCGCTAACGTTCGTGATGTGGCCGTGCGAGCCGTCAATGCCCGCCGTAAAACATGGCGGTCCTCTCGTTCGGTGGTATGCCGCGGCTGCGGCAATCGCTCTGTCTGTCCGTCCGTCCTTCCTGCACCCACCGAATCCATACTCGCCTGACTGTGGCTGGATGTCGTCCCACACGGGCGCCGATGTCTCGGTATGATAAACCGCTGTCGCGATAAGCCACTATTCGTCCTCTGTCGAACCCAAAACGTGCTGGAATGACTGCCGTATTCTGCGACGAGGCATAGGGAGCTTCCCCGCACAGGTCCGGCAGCACAACACACTTCCACTACTTACACCTCGCCTTCTGTGCACCCTTCTCATAGTGCTTCTCGGTGGCGCGCCGGGCGTACATGATTTGCATATGCCCTGCAATGCTAATCGTTTGCATGTCCTCTCGCGGGCGACGCATGCTGCGAATTTCATGCCAATCGGACGATTCCTTCTTGGTGTTGCATTTTGGGTGGCCAGCAGTGTATATCACGGTCCTCCAGTCATGTATGTAAACCTGATAATGCATTAACAGATGTGAAAAAGCACGTATCCATCGCGAAGAAACGAGCTAAAGAAGAGGATCAAGCTCTATCAACCATTTATCGCACGGAATTTGGATCATTGTTTCACCGATGATATGGTATTGTAACCGAAATTCCATAATTTTTGTCACTAAAAAGCAGCTTACTTCGATCAAGATACAAAAATCGAGGACAGTCCTTCCCAGGGCCAAGAAATGCGCAAGACATCGGTCGGGCGAAGATATTCTACTTATGTAAGACTAGGTTAATTTTCTCTTATTTGATGGCGGGGTAAAAGAAGGAGTCTTAACATTTGCAAACAGAAAATGAAGGGAAGTTATGGAAAACAGCAAAATGTTTTTCATGGACGGAACTTTTAGGAGCTGCAGTGTACAGTTTGCTGAAATCTACACAGTTCATACAGATATCGGAAGCTCAACGGAAGAAACAAACATTATTCCAGTAATCTTCGCTTTGTTGCCAAGCAAGGGAAAAGTTACTTATGAGAGATTTTTCACACTGATTAAACATAGATTGGAGAACTGGAATCTGGAAGTTTTTTTTTTTTTGATTGGAGGTTGAACGACCACCGTGAGCAACTCAATGGGCTATAAGCAGTCGCCCGTCCCTAATTTAGGGTCACTGGTTCCAGGGAAGGGAGAGAGCCAGTGCCGTAAGACAAACACAACATCCATGCCTGACCGGGATTCGAACCCAGACCCCTTACGGACGAATGATCAGAGGCCAGCGCCTTAGACCACTGCGCCACCGGGGCGGCGAATCTGGAAGTAATTGTGATAGATTTTGAAACAGCTGCAATCATACCTCTGACGAAATTATTCCCCTCTATACAAATACGTGAATGTAATATCCATTTCAACTAGAGCCTTCGGCGAAAAATTCAAGAACTGGGATTAGTGAATGAATATAACAATAACTAGGAAATAAGGCAACACCTCCGAATGTGTGGTTCACTGGCCTATCTTCCTGTGGAAAATGTAGACGATGGCTAGATATGCATTCAAGAATCCAGTCCCATTAATGAAAACCTTCAGAAATTTTATGATTATTTCGTAAATAACTGAGTAGAAAATCCTGTAATGAATGTAGAAATGTGGAATTCGAGCAACAAACGACACAGAACAAATAATGACGTCAATGGCTGGAACCATCGGTTAAATGCAGCTATCAAAAATCCTCATCCTAAAGTCGCGAAGTTAATAACGTGCTTGAAAGATGAAGTGAGGCACAGAGACTACCTGTAAGACTGAATGTGACTAAATCTCGAGGGCAAGAAAACAAGAAAAGCAACAATCAAATTGGATAAGCGGAACAGCAAAACTATGGCAGAGTTTTACACAACCGCGAATATCCGATGTTGTTTGAAGAGTCTATCGTTCATTCAGAAGTTGGAATAATGAAGAAGAAATTATCAACAGCTACCTTCATTTTCGTAATTTTATGAAACTGGAAATACAGTATAGTTATGTTTTTTGTGAAAATATTTGTGTAATCTATTTTAGTTTTTGTTTTGAATTAAAGAGGGCGAAATAAAATAAAACAGATCAATAAAAAACTAATAACTTTTTCAGAAATAGGGGTTAAAAAAAGTTCATTCTTATAGATGGACTGGCCCCGGCTGTATACTGTATATATTCTTGTTTGTACACTCTACGGTTTTCTGCTGATGACGCACAGTAGAAAAAACAAAACAAAACATACTTTTTGAATTGGTTGATAAGAAAATTTTCAAATAGAATGAAATAAATCACCCATTAGTCAGTATACCAGTTTTCCATTATTTGAAAGACTTCAAATAAAATTTTACCCTTCTCGTGAGGGATTAGGAATGGGGTATGTTTTCCTGTTTCCCTAATCCCTCATTAAGTCCTTAACCCTTTTTCCAGTAGTGAACAGTACGGGGATCTATCCACAATTAGCACTGTTTTTCTCCCTGTCTGCAACTGGGACGTCCGCAATTGGGAAAACACCCTGAGAAGTTGCGACCCCGGGGACGAACAATGCATTATCTGAAAAGGAGAAAGGGAGAAACATAGAGAGATGGACAGAACCAAGCCCAAGCCAGGTTAAACAAGACCAGTTGGTTGGTGCAGTTCAGTTTACATGAGTTTACGCGCGGCGCAAGTTCTGGTGTTTGAAACTAGGGCTTGCGTGCACTGCAAAAAAAATTCTGAAATTCACGGGCTACTTCCCTTCATTCTTTTCGTGAATTAATATAGCAGATTTCTGATGCAACTCTTTCCGTAAAATAACGGAAAGAAACCTGAATTTTACGGAATTTTCGTACTACGGGAAAATTCTAAGTTTTCAGAAACAATTCCGCTGTTTCTTTCTTATATTGACAGTAAATTACCGTTTTAGAGATGTGTTAACGGAAAATTCTGAATTTTCAGAAACCTTTCCGCAGTTTCTTTCTTATATTGACAGTAAATTACCGTTTTAGAGATGTGTTAACGGAAAATTCTGAATTCTCAGAAACCTTTCCACAATTCCTTTTGTATATTAACGGGAAAACTCCGTTCTCACTTTTTCCGTATCCATATGACGAGAAATAATCGCTAATAGAATCGATTCGTGAGAATACTGGAGGTTTGATTAACTTTTAAATTTCAATCGTTCGTCGAATTTTGAAGTTCCGTAGCCAGATCGGATATTGTGGACAGCATATCGCATGGATTTTCTTTATTGTGGCACAGGCTATTTCTTCTTTTTTCCCCTACTTGGTGCGCCAGCTACTTATTATATATTGTGTTACTTTAAGAAACCGGGTACTTATTGTACAGATGATTATATGATGTCTGTGTATCAGACGTCTTAAGACAAAAGCTATTATAGCTATGAAGAGTAAATTTTATGTTTAGTTTTGTGTGTGTGTGTGTTTGAAATAATACTATAAAAAAGTCCATTTCACTTTTTTTAAAGATAACTAAAAGTCATTGTCAGTTTAAAAAATCAAGTTGCTGCATTTTGTTGCTTCGAAAAATCAAGATGAAAAATGCTCAATTTGAGAAAAGTCCTCCTACAGAAAATAATGATAATAATAATAATACAAACCTATTGAGAAAAATAATAAGCTCCAAGGAAAAATAAAATGACTAAATCACTCGCATTAATGAGAAAAGCAAAATTTCATCGGCGCTGAATTCTAAAATGTACGTGAAGCTGATCGCCGACCTTTTGTAGCTCATTGGTTAAAGGCGTGAGTTACCTGTTGAGGTTCGATTCTGACTCAGCTTAAGGATTACGTGGGGGTAAGAGCTGAAAAGTACAGTCGTCGTTTTTGCAGAATTTTAGTTTAAATACGAAAACACCTGAAATGGAATTTTCTGAAATAAACGGAATATCTGTCTACGGAAAATCTGTGTAAATACGGAAGTTAAAACAAATAGGTACTTTTAAAACGGATATTTCTGAAAAAAAAAAAAAACGATACCTACCGGCAATTTTTGCTGCACGTTATTTTCAGAAATTTTCCGTGAATTCACAGCACTTATTTTTTACAGTGTGAAACAACGCAAAACAATAAACCTAAAACGTGGGAAAACTGCTGCAAATGTTCCCACATAGACACATGTAACTGCAAAGTTATTCGTAACTAACATCGGCGGTTTACTTTGAATGGATTAAGTTAAACAAAAACATTTCCGTAAATTGTACGGGTAAATCGTAAAACCTGGCAGCTATGCGCTACCAAATTTTCGAAATTTAAGCATCATGAGCTGTTTTGATTCTGGGAGATGGTGTGCACCCGCCGAAATTGTAATTTCGTATGCCGTGTGGCCCAACGCACGTTCGGGACGTGATGTACACCCACCGGATTTGTCCACCCGCCAAAATTTTAAATCTTTATGTAGTGTGTCCTAACGTATGTTTTGAAAAAGAATTTGAATTGTCTCAACTGGAGGGGGGGGCGGATGGATCCCAAAGTAAAGCACGCCGCATGCAAATCAAAAACAACATACCAGATCTCTACGGGAAATGGCAAATTCGTACTAGGGAGATGTGTACCCCCCAGAGTCTCTGGAAAAAATGGCCTCCATATATAATACTGCAATAGCTTCCAAACAACTCTGATAGTGTTCTGTCTGTTTTCCTAAATTCAAATACGTGGTTTACACACAAATTGTAGAATATATCAGAAGGAAACCACACGTTTAATTTGCTATGTAATGAATGAGAAAACGATTAAGGTGGTTATAATAATAATTTCAAAATCTGCAAATTTCAGTATTTGTATGACAAAGGGCGATAACTATTTAAAAGTGTGTGTGTGTGGGGGGGGGGGGAGTTGGAAACTAAAAAAAAAATTAAAAAACTATCTTTAAGGTCCTTGCGCACCAAAACATAATAATAATAAATAATAAATTCTACCCAAAAAGGTTTTGTTTTAACTTTTTTAACTGCAGAGCCTCGCAGGGGCGCGCCTTGGGCGATGCACCAATCCTCCAAGCGGACCTGAAAGTAGGCATTAAGAAATAATCCTGAATCCAGGAGTTTCTGTATCGCTGTAATGGGCTAAAAACCAAATAATGCATTTGGATATCCTTGAAAAACATTTGCACAGTGACAGTGGATTTCGCATTTCATTCATTCAAAAACTAGTTTTAGCTAAATAATAAATAAAATACCATTTTCCACAGTGATAACATGCTATTTTCTCAGTACATCTGGAAACGTAGCGCAGTCCAATGTATCGCTAAAAAAAAAAAAAAAATTGCGTACTGCATACACGTTTAGCATGTAACTAAAAAAATATATTCGGAACACTTTGGGAACACCGAAAGTTTACGCGTAACTGATGAAATGGAATAGTAAGGAAAATGTTTAACGAAGGTGTATCTTATTAACCCAGATGCGTTTTTGAAAAGAAAGAAATCGTTTATCTGTTGGTTGGTACGTAGTTGAGGGCAAGACGGTTGAGGGGGACATCGTGATGGAAGCATGAGTGAGAAGATTCCTTTTGTCTTTCCTCCCATCAGCCTTAGGGTCCTAAGGAGAAGGGTGTACGGAGAAATACAGATAGTGTTATCAGGTTAGCTTTGCGCCGAGTATAGTTTCCCAGGAGAAAGAAAAGTTTCTTCGTAGTTCTTTTGTTGTTTGTTCCCCATCTGTAGACTGATATTACCGGTTGCCCCCTCCCCCCAACAGGATTCTGACGGATATATTGGATTGCAGAAAAAGTAACACCACATGTTTGCTTAATCACAGTCGAAAGTTTTGTTGGTAATTTTAGTTCCAATGGTGAAAATTCTGTGTTTGGTTTTCTCCATAGTTTTCCCGAATCTTGACTTTTTGGTCAATCATTTAGCTGAGAGTTACTCCATCCTCCTTAGCAATGGAAAAATTCGTCAGCATACGCGGAGGAATTAAAGTAGCTTTACATGGCTACATCAATATAAAATACAGATTTTATGAATACCATATGTTTCGTGGATGTAGGTAAAAATACCCCCGAAAACTGAAAAGCGGAAAAAATGCCTCCGGAAGAAATACCCCCAGAACAAACGGTTCACTGTAAACTGCCACACAGGAACACTACTAATGTGTGGCAGTGTTCCGATGTGGCAATTTACCGGCAACCCTGCCCCACATCTTCAGCAACTTGGCAACAAAAGTTCAAGGGGGGGGGTCTATAAAGATAGCCGTTTCTGGGCCTATATTGAGAACTGAATTGGGAACCCCAAACGCGAATTTCGCGAAAACGTTCCATGTAAGAGAATTGTACTTTAATTTGAAGAAATAAATTGCCGGGGATCCGAGGTACACTTGGTTTGAGGGTGCTCTAACCCCAACTTCCGTATTTTTATATTCTGGTCCTCTAGTCGATCAGTGTACCCTCGATGTTACCGCTGAAGAGCTCTTAGAAACTGGGTGGGATTCACCCCACCCTCCTGAAAATTCATGGTCTTGTACAGAATCATTGAATCTAGGTAAAAAAGTCCAGGAAAAAAAGTCCGAGGAAAAAAGTCCAAGGAAAAAAAAGGCCGAGAAAAAAAGTCCGAGATGGGCGTTTTGATTGTCATCATGGGCATACTAATAAGTCGATTTGACATACTGTTTGAATGTTGGGGGTGTGGGGGGGGGGCATACTTTCATTATTTACCCAATGTGGTGGTTTTTCCTGGCCTTTTTTTCCTTGGACTTTATTTCCTCGGACTTTTTTCCTAGACTTTTTTCCGCGTTTATCAACAGTCTCGGACTTTTTTACCGATTACCAGAATCATTATACACGTATAAAGCATGGTACTAATGTTTACAGCTCTACGTCCATTTTAACATTTTGGGGGAACCCCCCCCAAGCTCATGGACCTCGCGGACACTTCAAGGGGAACTTCCTGGATACACTGGCAGACTCCAGCGGCCCAGAATATAATAGCCCCCCCCCCCCCAAACCAAGTGTATCTCGGATCCTCGGCAATTTATTTCTTCAAATTAAAGTACAATTCCCGCTTGGCTTACGTGGAACGTTTTCGCGAAATTCGTTTGAAGTTCCCAATTCAGTTCTCAATATAGGCCCAGAAACGGCTATCTTTATAGACCCCCCCCCCTTGAACTTTTGTAGCCAAGTTGCTGAAGATGTGGGGCAGGGTCGCCGGTAAATTGCCACATCGGAACACTGCCACACATCTGTGTTACAGTGAACCGTTTGTTCTGGGGGTATTTCTTCCGGAGGCATTTTTTCCGCTTTTTGGTTTTCGGGGGTATTTACTCCGGGTGTATTTTTACCGTTTACCATGTTTCGTAAGTGAACGCAAGCGAACCGACGGATGCAATGCATATATTCTAACGAATCCTGAAATTTCAGGTGATTCTATCAAAATCCCGAAACATGGCAACGCCTCAAACAACAAGATAATTGCAACCGAAAACTTTCGAGAAGAAATAAGTGTGCGCGCCATCGATTCCGAGGAAAACCTGAGTTTAATTTATTCGGCTGTTACGCATGGCTTTCAGTGCCACGACATTGCAGACCTCAAGGGAAAAATTGCCGACCCCGGAAATTTCTACCACCCCATCATGATACTTGTAATACAGTTTTTTTTACTATAAACTGCAGTAAAAGTCGAAATGCTATCCCCGAAAATTTCCACCACATTTTTCTACTACTTACAAAACATCTGTAGATTGCAGTGAATACTGAATTGCCAAAACCGGAATTTTCCCCCACCCCCGTCAGCCTACTGATTTTAACATCGTTTTTCACTGAAAACCGCGGTAACAGTCGAAATACTAACCCGAAAATTTCCCCCACCTCATCTTGCTAACATAAACTACTGTAAAAGTGGAAAACATACGTAGGTTGCATTAAAAAATAAGGAAATGCCGACCCTGGAAATTTCCCTTACATATTTGTGCTCGTTGCACGGCTACATCTGTTTTAAACCGGGTACGGAGGCCACCGGAGAAGTGGCCACCGGAGAACTGGACACATTGCAATTTCAGTGCCATAAAATTGTTCTGCATAAACAAATTTCGTGTGGCTATATTCCCCACTACTTGAGAAACTATTACTCATATTTTTTTTTTTAATATTTCATTTTCAGTAAGAAATTTGGACATTTCCATGATTTTCGGAGCTAAGACTAAGCGGAGAACTGGCCACCCGGAGAACTGGCCACAAAAATTTTAAGGGGCCGTATAAAAATTGTGTTCTGGGCTGCTCCGTGGCTACGTCTCCCGAGATTGGTTATCTGACACACATAAAATGTCCGTAATTTCGTAGTTTGTTATTTACGATATTTTTCTATAAACTATAACTAAACAAATTCTCTGCGAGTATGAGCAAACCCGGGAAACTTGTCGGGTTGGGGGGGGGGGGCAATACCAAAAGCGTAAAATATCAAGTATTTCTCATTTCTCTGCTAATCGGGAGATCTTCAGCATTTACAAGCTGCAACTCGACAAATTTTCTCAGCGCATGTGCACTCTCTGGAAACCTGTCGGCGATGAGAAGGGGGGGGGGGGGTAATACCAAAAGTGTAAAATATGAAAAATTCCTCGTCCGATTGGAAGATTTTTGGCATTTACAAGCTACAACTCGACACATTATTTGAAGGCATGTGCCTACTCAGTTTTAAACCTGTCGGGGTGGGGGAGGGGGGTGCCAAAAGTTTAAAATATGAACAATTTTGTCCGATCGGGAGATTCTCAGCATTTAGCAGCTACAACTCCGACACATTATCTGAAGGCATGTGCCTACTCAGGAAACCTGTCGGGGGAGGGGGTGGGGGTTGTAGCTTGTAAATGCTGAAAATCTTCGGGATCGGACGAGAAATTCTTGATAATTTAAAGTTTTGGTGTTAACCCCCCCCGACAGGTTTCCAGAGTAGGCACATACGACGAGAGTGGAAGACATCATGATCAGAGTTAAATCCCTGAAATGGCAATGGGCTGGACATACTGCCAGAAGGACAGACCATCGATGGACAGCCGAAATTTTAGATTGGATTCCAAGGGACAGGAAAAGACCCAGAAAAAGACCACATGGGAGATGGGTGGATGAAATTCGTAAATATGCGGGAGTGACATGGAGGAGACTGGCACAAGACAGACCGTTGTGGAGGAATCTTGGGGAGACCTTCGTCCAGCAGTGGATTGATAATGGTTGACAATGATGATGATGATGATATGTCAAGTTGTAACTAGTAAAATGCTGAAAATCTCCCGATCGGACGAGAAATGATTCATATCTTACACTTTTGGTATTAACCCCCCCCCCCCCCCCCCGACGGGTTTGCAGAGTAGGCACATGTCCTCAGATAATGTGTCGAGTTGTACGCAGCTTGCTTGTAAATGCTGAAAACCTCCCGATCGGACGAGAATTTTTCATATTTTACAGTTTCGGACCCCACCCCCCCCCGACAGTTTTCCAGAGTAGGCACAAGCGTTAAGATTAATGGATAATGTGTCGAGTTGTAGCTTGTAAATGCTGAAAACCTCCCGATCGGACCAGAAATGCTTTATATTTTACACTTTTGGTCCCCCCCCCCCCGTCAAGTTTCCTGAGTCAGCACATGCGCTCAGATAATTTGCAGACTTGTAGTTTGAAAACCCTGAAATCTTCTGTTGAAATGTAGATCATAAACATTTTTTATAAAAAAATACATTAATTATCGCATTTAAGAAAAGGCGAAATTACGGAAACTTTATATGACTCAGATAACGAACCTCTGGGGGTCGTGGGCATAAAGCGGTAAAAAACGAAATTTTTATACGACCCCTTAAAAATTTTGTGGTCAAGTTCTCCGGTGGCCAGTTCTCCGGGTGTCCAGTTCTCCGGTGGCCAGTTCTCCTACACCCGTTTTAAACCGCGTGAAAATAGAAATGGTGACTCCGGAAATCTCATCCACGTTTGATATTTTGTGTCAAATGCAATTTGTGCACGGTCCCTGACTGAAATTAGTGGGGGACTTTTCCGAATGTGGGGGAAATTTCCTGTGGGAAACTCTTCCGTTCATCCATATGAATGGATGGGGAGCTAACAGTTCGTCTTTTTCTTATTACCGCGCGAAGAATGCCGAGTAGTTCACTACTCGGAATTCTTTCACGTAAAGTCAACGCTTTTCTTTACTTTTTGTAAAAAAACTTAAAAGGAAACAAGTCTGTTTCCTTTTTGCTTTACTTCTAAATAACCAAATCTCTAGAAAGGAATATTTAACTGCTTGTGCTAAAAAACAATAAGAATGAAACTAAAATCATATCAGTGCAAAAATGAAAAATATCAGTATTAAAGTGATTGGGGGAGAGGGGCACGACGTTGGTACTGAAAGTTCTCACGATGTGTTTTGGACGTTCGACGTAAAATTCCTACACGGAAAAATTTTTATACTGGTAAACTCTTACACTTTCTGATACAAAGGATGTTGTTGTTGTTGTGAGTTTAACGAACACCGTGAGCAACTCAGTGGGTTATAAGCAATCGTCAGTCCCTAATTTAAGGCCACTGGTTCCATGGAAGGGAGAGAGCCAGTTCCGTAAAACCAGGGGCGTCGACTTCATCAAATTATTGGAGAGGGAGGGAGCACGCTTCTTCTATTCTCAGGAGAACAATAAAAAAAAAAAAGGCAAAAAGATAAACTACGTCAACGATTAAAACGCAATTGTAATTGTTCATCAGCAAATGCACAAGGAAACAGAAATATTATTTTGTTAAAAAATAACATTCAGTCTGTGGTTTTATACAAATATCCAGAGGTACTTTATTTCTAAACATTTTTAAAAACAAATGCGAGAAATTAGCGAGGTTACTCGAACAAAGAAGAACGAGAAGCACAAAAAAAAAAAAAAAAACATAAATAAAGGCGCTAGAGGTTATACGTTTCTGTATTTTATTTTATTTTATTTTATTTATTATAATTGTCTTAATTTAAACATTTACCGCATATCGGGAGAACACATCAAACACAATACGGGGATTGCAATCAAGTTTCCTATCAAATGAACAATACTGAATATGTAAAAAACGTTTTTTCTTATTTTGCTATTTATTATTTTTTTGGAAATAAAGAGCTTTGGCCTCATAAGGTGGAGCCTTATGAGACCCAACCGATTATTTACTTGAACAGAATGAAAAATACTGGGTGGGCACTTTCCCTCCAGTAAAACTATTGAGGGGGCAAGATTCGCCTTCGCTTCTGCGTAAGACAAACACACCACCGATGACTCACTGGGATTCGAATCCGGAACGACCTAGACGATTGTTCATAGGCCTGCACCACCGGGGCGGCATAAAGAAATGGTATTAAAACAGATTGGTACTCGACAAACTCGTACCCACGGAATTTTATCTCCTTTTGTTCAAGTTTTCCTAATTATGCTTTATGTAATCAGGAAAACTCGTACGCTTTGACAAAGTCCCTAAACGAAATGCAGTCCGTGTACAGTGCTTTACATGAAAGGTCGAAAAACTTTTGCGTGGTGTATATTTAGTTGTTTTCCAAGTGGTAAGTTACACCACCTAGCAGAAAAGCTGTGCACCATAGAAATCCCGAAGTGCATGAATAATCTCCTTCATGGTTTGTGCTACCAAGAGAAAAAATAAAAGGATTTCTCGAGTTCTACTAATAAATATATATCATGCATATAAGCTATAAGTCGGATGGGCGATATAAACACAGTAGACAAAAAGGATAGAAGTAGCGGTCATGGGTAGCTGACGAGGGCATCCCACACGCAGAGTGGAACAAACCAAAACCGAACGCATGTGATAAATAGGCACGCAGCAGGGCTTCCCATAGTGCATCACAATCGACGAACATGGTAAAAGTGGTGATCTGAGCGACTTTGATCGTTGACGCCTTGTCGGCGCAAGACAGATGAGTCATTCTATCGCCCAAGTGGTAAGAACGCTAGGGTTCCCGAGGCGAACCGTATCAAGGGTGTACCGCGAGTATACCATCGACGAACGTACCAGCGCCTGGAGAGCAAGCGGTACCCGACCACACGCCATTGATTAACGGGGTCGACGTAGAATATTGAGGCTCGTAGAGACGGAACGCTTTCCGACGGCGGTGCAAATCACATGCAGCTTAAATGAGGGAGGACCAAGCAGTGTCAGTCAGCGAGCGGTACGGAGCACGCCGCATACTCTTGGCTACGAGAGCCGACACTCTATTCGAGTGCCACTGTGTTGACTGCTCGTCATTGGAAATTAAACCCGCCAAGTGCCAAGAACTTCAAAACAGGAACCCTTCAGAGTCGCGCCACGTCGTGTGATCAGATGAATCCTTTTTTTTTTTTTTTTTTTTTTTTTTTTTTGCTGTACCAAGCTGACGGGGGGGGGGGGGGAGGTGGCATAGAAAACATGAGGCCATGGCCCCGTCGTGACAGTTCGGCTCGGTTCAAGGAGGTGGTGGCTCTGCGTTGGTCTGGGGAGCATTCTTATGGGACACATATTAGATCCCTTAGTGTATCTGGAGAGGTCCTTAACCTCTGCGCACTGCAAACATTTGCTGGCTGACCACCTACACGCTTTCATGGCCTTCCCGCATCCAGCGGCCGATGGTCTGTTTCAGAAGAACAATGAGCCGCCCCACTGGACCGCAACCACCCACGCATGTCTCGAGAAACACTCATCTGAGTTCGGAACCATCCAGTGGTCCCAAGGTGCCAGAATGAAGCGTCTCTGGGATGCAATGGAGAGGAACATCAGATCCACTGATCCTGAATCGTCTCGGGCAGAGTTGAACACAATGCTGCAACAGGGATGGCTAGCATTACCTCAGGAAATCCACCGGCATCCGGTGGAGTCGATGCCTCGGCGTGTACAGTCTGTTATTCGCAGTAGAGGAGGTTGTGAAGTGCCTGCCCAGCAGGACGCACACGTCATAAAGACAGGTAGCAGCGATAACGAACGTCCGCGTAGCTCAATTGGTAGAGCGACTTATTCCGGAATGAAAGCACCTGGGTTCGAGCCCCGGCGTGGACAAAAATGACCGACAAATTTACTTCGTTATAAGGTCCAACACGTTATTAGGTACGTATTTCTGATGTTTTGTCCATTGAGTGTATATCATCATCATCATCATCATTGTCAACCATTATCAATCCACTGCTGGACGAAGGTCTCCCAAGTTTCCTCCACAACGGTCTGTCTTGTGCCAGTCTCCTCCATGTCACCCTGCATACTTTCGAATTTCATCCACCCATCTCCCATGTGGTCTTCTTCTGGGTCTTTTCTTGTCCCTTGGAATCCAATCTAAAATTTCGGCTGTCCATCGATGATCTGTCCTTCTGGCAGTATGTCCAGCCCATTGCCATTTCAGGGATTTAACTCTGATCATGATGTCTTCCACTCTTGTCATTTTTCGGATCCACGAGTTCCTCTTCTTATCTCTCCTGGTTACCCCAAGCATGCACCTCTCCATGCTTCTTTGAGTTGTCTGGAGCCTTTGTATGTCTCTTTTAGTTAAGGTCCACGTCTCTGCACCATACGTAAGCACTGGAAGGATGCATTGATCAAACACTTTTCTTTTAAGACATAATGGCATATTGCTCTTGAAAATTATGCTGTTTCTTCCAAAAGCTCTCCAGGCAAGTTTTGTACGCGATTAATTTCTTCATCAATGTGACCCTCACTTGATATCTGCTGTCCAAGATAAACGAACGTGTCTGTTATCTCCAGCTTTTTTCCATCAATCGATAAATCTTCATTTCTTGTAAAAGCATTGAACATCACTTTTGTCTTCTGAAAGTTCATTTTTAATCCCACTTCTTTACTCTTGTCCGCAAGTTCCTGGATCATACTCTGCAGCTCTGATGGGGTAGTTGCAAAAATGACTACGTCATCAGCAAAACGAAGGTGGGTTAGATAATCTCCATTAATCTTTATCCCCTTGTTTTCCCAGCTCAGCGACTGAAAAACACCCTCCAATGTGGCATTGAAGAGCTTCGGAGATATGGTGTCACCTTGTCTCACTCCTTTCCAATTTTTACGTGTGTTGTATTTTCAAACAGCCTAATCTTTGCACTTGCATTTTCATAGATGTTATTAATAATATTAATGTATGCATCTTCAATACCGCAGGTTTTCAGAGCCATTGTAACTGCTGATGGTTTCACCGAATCAAAGGCTTTTTCATAATCGATAAAAGCCATGCACAATGGAAGTTCATATTCCCTCGCTCTTTCAATTAGTTCTCTCAGCACGTGGATATGATCTATTGTGCTGTAGCCACTCCTGAATCCAGCTTGTTCTCTCGGTTGAGCCATGTCCAGTGTTACCTTCAAGCGGTGTGAAAGAACTTTAGTGAAGATTTTATAAACTACTGATAGGAGGCTGATAGGTCTGTAGTTTCCGAGATCCTCAATGTCACCTTTCTTATGTAGCAGGATCATTGTAGCGGTGTTCCAATCCTCAGGAATCTTTCCTTCATTAAGGCATCGAGTGAAAATTTGGGCGAGTACTGTTTCGATTTCTCCACTTGCTTCTTGTATGATGTCTACAGTAATTCCATCTTCTCCTGGAGCTTTTCCTCTCTTCATGTTCTTGATTGCATGTGCAACTTCTGCTGGAAGGACTGGAGGAACTCTGGTACTGGTATCTTTCATGATGTCTGGAGTGCATATATCATCCCTTTCATATAATTTGGAGTAGAAATCTTTCACTCTTGTCAAAATTCTCCTCTATTTCTTGTTACAGAACCATCTTCTTTTCTCAGTGCCATAATCTGTTTTCTTCCCTTACTGAGATGTCCCTTTGCTATCTTTAGGCTTTGGTTGTTTTCAATTGCTTTCCTCACTAGTTCACAGTTGAATTTCCTTACGTCTTCAGTGATACTTTTTCTTACTGTCTTGCATAGCTCTATATATTCCACTTTGGAAGTCACATCTTTAGTTGTCCTCATCTCTCTTCTTTTTTGCATCAACATTTTGGTTTTTCCTGATAATTTGTTCACATGCAACTTGTTCTTAGACCCAGCTAATTTTGTTGCTGTTTCCATAAGAGCTTTGGTTACTTTTCTGTTAACTTCAGAGATGTCCACTTCTTCCGATGTTAGGCCTTCTAAAGCAGAGAACCTGTTCTTCAGTTCTAACTTGAAGGTATTATGGTGTTTTTAAGGTTGGTTATGTCAATAGATTTTGTTTGTCTTATGAGCTTGCCACGTTCAAGTTTAGTGTTGAGGTGCATCTTACATCTCACCAATCTATGGTCACTACCTGTGTTGAACTTGTTTAGCACACTGCAGTCTTCTATGGCGAATTTTTTGTTACACATAATAAAATCAATTTCACTTGTCGTCCCATTTGGATGTCTCCATGTCCATTTCCTGTGTGGCTTTTTCTTGAAGAAGGAGTTCAAGATGAAAAACCCTTCTGCCTCTGCAAACTCAACGAGAGTATTTCCACGCTGGTTTCTGTTGCCATGACCGAATTTACCTACTGAAGTTTCATTCTGTTGCTGTTGCCCTATTTTTGCATTGAAATCTCCCATAATTATTTTCAAGTGCTGCTTACCTTTATTATTTAGATGACAAATTTCCTCATAAAATTCTTCAATTTCTTCTTCAGGATGACTTGTGGTGGGTGCATAAGTTTGAATAATCTGAGCCTGGTATCTTTTCGAGAGTTGGATAACAAGTCGTGCAGCTCTGTCAGAGGAACTTTCAACTTCTACAACTTTATCCTTCAGTTTCTTGTTTATTATAAATCCAACACCACTAGTTCTGCCAGTATCTGTCCCACGATAGTAGAAGAGATGTCCACTTTTCAGTTCGATGAGATCTTCTCCTTTTCTCCTTACCTCACTTAGCCCCACGATGTCCCACTTGATCCTTTGTAGTTCCTCTTCCAATTCAAGAAGCCTTGAATCAGAAGATAGGGAGCGTCCATTGTAAGTAGCCAAGGTCAGCATCAGATGGCAGCCTAGTCCGGTTCTCCGGGGATTCTTAGCACCCTCTGCCTTCATGTCGCACTGGCCGCTGCCTTGGCCAGGTACATTCCAGCTGCCGGAGACTGAGGGCCAAGATTTAAGTTGTGGAATCATTTTGGAGGGGTTTGGCCATAACTCACCACGCTGGCCAAGCGGGTTGGTGAGTGTGGGATAGAATTTCCTCTAATCCCGATGGTATAGTTATACCGCTATGGGCGGTCGTCAGAGCCCCTTTAGTGGGAACAGGATGCACCACGAGAAGGCGGGGTTGACATTTGTCAAGAGAGGCTATGATGTTACGCATCACCTGACCTTACATCCCTGAGTGTATATATAGAGTGGAAAACATCATGCTCAAAAGCAAAATTCCTGAAATGGCAATATGGTGGACTTACTGTTTGAAGAATGGACTACCCAAGGGCAACTAAAATATTAGACTGCATTCCAAGGTACAGAACACAGAAAATGATCCAGAAGATCACACTGGAGATGGATGGATGAAATTGGAAAGCTCGGCGGAAAGGCACGGAGGAGACTACCTCAAGACAGACAGTTATGGAAGAAACTTGGGAGCAAGCTTTCGAATTTCACCCCCCCCCCCCATCTGCTCTTCTTCTGGGTCATTTCATACAGCAGTAGATTGATAAAGATAATGGTTGACAATGATGTTATGTATATATACTTACTGAAGTATATATATATATATATATATGTGTTAAAAAAATGCAAAACTCAAGCAGCAAAATTTTGAATAAACGAAAACAAACAAAAATTCCGAGGACGAGCAGAAAAACAAACACTAATCCCCAACCGTCCGAAGCCTTCGGCGTGGACGGTTGGGGATTACTTTGGGATTAGCCTTTTATGCAGCCTCTGGCGCTATGGAATTTCCAATTTGTAGCTGGGTTTTGATTATTCCTTCTTGTCGTTTTTTGCTATATACACTGACGGAAAAAAAAAAAAATCCCAACACCAAGCAGGGGTTGTGTTAGATAAACGACAGTTGGTAGGCGGTGAGAGTACATCTGTAAGATGACGTCTATGCAAATTTTGCGCTCCGCGCATACGTGGCCCGCTAGTAGCTCCCCTCGGATCATGCAAAGCAGGTTTGCCGTAAATACGCGCTGTAACGTTCGTGAGCGTTAGTTATCGTTGAGATTCGACGTAGTGTGTTGATGTTAGTCAAGAATACCTTTAAGAAGACGAAGAAGCCATTATCAACAGCTCACGGAGTTTAAACGAGGTCGTGTAATAGGGGTACGAGAAGGTGGATTTTCTTTCCGCAATATTGCAGAACGACTTGGCAGAAATGTAGCCACTGTGCACGATTGTTGGCAGCGGTGGTCAAGGGAAGGTACTTCCTCAAGAAGACCGGATTCCGGCCGGCCACGTGGCACTACTGAGAGGGAAGACCGCCATGTACGGCGTATGGCCGTGGCGCATCGTACTGCTTCTGCGGCAGCAATTCGAGCTGCAGTTGCCACCACAGTGACACAATGAACTGTTACAAATTGGTTACTTGAAGGTCAGCTCCGAGCCAGACGCCCTGTAGCATGCATTCCACTAACTCCAAACCACTGCCGTTTGCGACGTCAGTGGTGTCAAGCTAGAGCTCATTGGAGGATGGAGTGGAGATCTGTTGTGTTTTCTGATGAAAGCCGGTTCTGCCTGGGTGCCAGTGATGGCCGTGTGTTGGTTAAAAGGAGGCCAGGTGAGCGCCTGCAACCAACCTGTCTGCGGCCGAGACACACTGGACCTACACCTGGAGTAATGGTCTGGGAAGCAATTTCCTATGACAGCAGGAGCATTCTCGTGGTTATCCCACGCACCCTGACGGCATAGTTGTACGTCGGTCTGGTGATTCAACCTGTTGTACTGCCATTCATGAACAGCATTCCAGGGGTGTTTTCCAACAGGATAACGCTCGCCAGCATACCGCTGTTGTAACCCAACATGCTCTACAGAGTGTCGACATGTTGCCGTGGTCTGCTAGATCACCAGATCTTTCTCCAATCGAGCATGTATGGGACATCATTGGACGACAACTCCAGCGTCACCCCCAACCGTCATTAACCGTCCCTGTATTGACCGACCAAGTGCAACAGGCATGGAACTCCATCCCACAAACTGACATCCAGAACCTGTACGATACAATGCATGAACGTTTGCATGCTTGCATTCAACATTCTGGCGGTTACACCGGTTATTAATGTACCAGCATTTCCCATTTAAAATAGCTCTTCTCGCGCTTACATTACGCTGTGATATTGAAACCTTAATCGATTATATATGTTACCTATACAAATGTATTGCCGCCATTTCATTCCTCTACAACTATTTTTTCGTGGTGTTGGAATTTTTTTTTTTATGTGTGTGTCATATTCACAAATAGTTCTAGTTCACGGCCAGGATCGGCCCGCTTCAGGTGCCTTTCAGCCCTCTTCCACTGAGGCAACTAATTATATATATATATGTGTCATATTCACAATGTTTACATATCAAATCAAGTTAATAATATTTACTTAGGCACTAAATATTAATTCACAGGGGCTAGGCTCTTTTAACAGTTTTTATTCTACCGGTGTCATATTCACAACGTTTACATATCAAATTAAGTTAATAATATTGCGCTTTTACTTAAACACGAAATATTTATTCATAAAGCCAAGGCCTAGGCCTTTTTAACCGTTTTTATTCTACTGATGTCACATTCATAACGTTTACCAATCAAATCAAGTTAATAGTATTGCGCTTTTACTTAAGCACGAAATATTGTATTAATTCATAAGGCCTAGCCTTTTTAATAGTTTTTACTCTATCAATGCCATATTCATAACGTCAACACATCAAATCAAGTTAATGGCATTGCTCTTTTATTTAGGTACTAAATATTAATTCATGACTTAGGCCGAGGCCTTTTTATACTTTTTAATCTACTGATGTCATATTCAAACCTTTACATATTATGTGAATTTAAAAATACTAGCACAGCATTGGTAAGTTTGATGGATAGCTAAACGTTATGAATATGACATCGGTAAAATAAGAACTGTCAAAAAGGCCTAGGGCCTGTGAATTAACATTTCGTACTTAAGTAAAAGCGTAATATTATTAACTTGATTTGATATGCAAACATTATGAATATGACATCGGTAGAACAAAAACTGTTAAAAGGGCCTAGGCCTAGGGCCTATGAATCAATGTTTCCTGCTTAAATAAAAGCGCAATATTATTAACTTGATCTGATATGCAAACATTATGAATATGACATCGGTAGAACAAAAACTGTTAAAAAGGCCTATGAATTAATATTTCGGGCTTAAGTAAAAGCTCAATATTATTAACTTTATTTGATATGTAAACCTTGTCAATATGGCATCGGTAGAATAAAAACTGTTAAAAAGGCCTAGGCCTTATGAATTAATATTTCGTACTTAAGTAAAAGCTCAATATTATTAACTTTATTTGTTAGGTAAACGTCATGAATATGATCAGTAGAATATAAACTGTTAAAAAGGCCTAGGTCTTATGAATTAATATTTCGTACTTAAGAAAAAGCACAATATTATTAACTTGATTTGATATGCAAACACTATCAATATGACATTGGTAGAACAAAAACTGTTAAAAAGGCCTAGGGCCTATGAATTAATATTTCCTGCGTAAGTAAAAGCTCAATAATATTAACTTGATATGATATGTAAACGTGATGAATATGGCATCGGTAGAATAAAAACTGTTAAAAAGGCCTCTGTCCAAACCCCGACCAGTTGTTTCCATTGGCCACTTGTTGGCGGAACTACACTGCATTCTACAAACAGAAACGGAAAACTAGTTTTTTATATTATTTAATGCAAAAGAGAAACATTGAAGTTGATTGAACGGCTCATACATCAGTAACTTCATACGGCAACAAGGACAGTATAACAAAAAAACGCGATTCCGAAAAGAAAAAAAAAAGAAAAAATCTGTAACCACAATATTAAGCATGCAATGTAACAATATTTTACATTCTTTGGACTACCGGTACTTTCGTATAACATCAGAGCTAGAATCAGAACAGATGACATTTTTATACACGAGTAGCACTTCGGACAGATAGGACGGAATTGGACCAATTGTCCATTGGACGAATCGGCATTGGACCAATCGTACCATTGGACGAATCGTACCTTTGGACCAATTGTCCATTGGACGAATCGGCATTGGACCAATCGTCATTGGGCGAATCGTACCAGACCCAATTTTAACATAGCGTAACTTTTAACTCTGCTCAAGCAGTTTACTTTATTTTCAGACAGTTAATATTGACATCAGAACCCAAAAATCAAGACTGTTTCAAGAAGAATGGAAAGACAAGCACAGTTCTATGCAAAGTGAATGAGCTGTGTGTGCCTATGTAGTGAAAGCATTGTTTCACATATTACGGGTGTCCAAAGATATGTAATCTTTTAGAAGACAGATGCACTCATTTTGGAAATTTACCTTCTGAACCTAAATAAACATTTATGTTTATTTAGGTTTCAAATTGCAGAAATAACGTTTTCATGTGTTATTTTACTCATAAAACTTTATTAAAAACAAGTAAAACACACTCTACAAGAAAGCCAACAGGTGACAGTTATTACCTACATCCATATCACAGCTGATATAACATGTGAAAGGTTAAAAATCTATAATGTGGTTTGCTTTTCGACTAATTTGGACTGGTTCTATCACTTATTATTGCACCAGTCCCAGTGTTGGACTTAATGAGGCATGATAATGTGCTTTTACGAAAACACAGGCAGTCCCTAGGTTTTGCTCAGCAAATTATTAGTGTATATATACATCTGCAAGAAACCTGTCTAAATAAGGTTGATCTCACTAGGTGTTTCAAATACGTGGTATTTCAACTATGGTATAGTAACAAATCTGTTACATATATTCTGTTCAACACGTTACACCATTGCCAGAGGAGCATCATGCAATTACGAGTTATTATTGCTATAATCCTATGTTGTTACTTAATGAATAGAGATTTTTTTACCTTGAGTCTTGTTGTTTAATTCTCATGCTGCTGGATCCTTGATGTGTGTTTAATAGTTTACAAGTGGTAAGTATCTTTTGAGTCTTCTCAGGTGACTTCTTAAATGTACATTAACGACTTGACAAAAATAGATGAGGGTTGAATGAAAGAATACTTAAACATCTGGTACACACTAAGAAACAAACCAACTTGGAATTAAAATCTTCACACTAATTAAAATCTTCCAGCTGTACAACATTACATGCCAAGGTTGAGGCAATAACCACAGAACTCCTTGAGATTAAGACTTAGTATCCATTAAAAGTCAACTAAAACTATCCATTAGAAACAGTACAATATAAAGTTCTTATTTCAGCAAGTGAGAAAAACTCATACACTTCAATATCTCCGCCACTGAATGTTAGCTTCCCTAGTTTAGGTTTATGTAGCATCATTCCCTGATCGCATTTCAACCGTATGACTACCACGGCGTCATCAGCAGAACTGGTGCCTAATTACATCTGCTGAGTAAAGCACATAACACATTGTAAGATTTGAACTCAGCAGATGTAATTATGCACCAGTTATGCTGATGATGCCGTGGTATTCACACAGTCGAAACATGTTCAGTGAATGACGCTACATAAGCCAAAACTACGGGAGCTAACGAGCAGTGGTGGAGAGATTGGAGTGCATGAGTTTTTCTCACTTGTTGAAATAAGAAATTTATATTGTACTGTTTCTAATGGATAGTTTTAGTTGACTTTTAATGGATACTAAGTCTTAATCTCAAGGAGTTCTGTGGTTATTGCCTCAACCTTGGCATGTAATGTTGTACAGTTGGAAGATTTTAATTAGTGTGAAGATTTTAATTCCAAGTTGGTTTGTTTCTTAGTGTGTACCAGATGTTTAAATATTCTTTCATTCAACCCTCGTCTATTTTTGTCAAGTCGTTAACATACATTTAAGAAGTCACCTGAGAAGACTCAAAAGATACTTACCACTTGTAAACTATTAAACACACATCAAGGATGCAGCAGTGTGAGAATTAAACAAGACTAAACAAGACTCAAGGTAAAAGAATCTCTTTATTCATTAAGTAACAACATAGGATTATAGCAATAATAACTTGTAATTGCATAATGCTCCTCTGGCAATGGTGTAACAATATGTTGAACAGAATATATGTAACATATTTGTTACTATACCATACTTCGAGTATCTGACCTTCCAATCATTACTTTAACAAAAAATCCTGCTGCTAATGGTTGGTCCAATAAGGTGTTGTTGGTCTTGTCTTTTAATTTTTTTTTCTTACACATTAGTTCTGACAAAAAATAAATAATAATAATAAATAAACAAAACAGGACTAAATTTTTTCCGCTGTTGCACATAATTTTGCAACAAGCAGACAAGTAGCGAAGAAAAAAAAATGATTGGCCCTTATACTACTGGCTCCCTAAATAAGGAATAAAAACCCTGATTGTGGCTTTTTTTTATTTTTCGGTTGTTTACTCAAAATGAGTATCTTAAACCTCGATCGGTGTAATAATGTGATCACACCACCTCAGCTATGGTTACTCTGACATGCCTGGCAAAAATCAACAAAAGTAAACCTGAGAAAAAATCCTTTAAACCAATGGGGAAAAATCTTTTCTCTTATTGGCTGGCGAGTAACGAAGCAATAGCGGACCCGTGAGACACACTGAGCAAATGGCCAGTTTTGTCTTATCTGGTGTTGAATGTCGATTTTTCTCTGGGAAACTTATTCTGTGTGTGATGTTTGTTTTTTTCAGGTTCCCCTTTCCCGTGTCCTTTCCTTCTTTTCCTCCTGTACTCATCTGTGGCACAGGTGTACCAGGCATTTTTCTGCGGAGAGAAATATCGCTTGGAATGGCTTGTTGTTACAGGTAAGTATGTAGGGCAGCTTACAACTTCACTTCTTAACGGGTAACTGTCTACTCCTTCTCCTCTAATATTTCCATACTTTTCTTTCGTACTATTCTATCAGGGAAATCTGTTCCCAAATATCTTATCTTCTTCTTTTTCACCTGACAAAAGGTGCAGAGTGCTGAGGGTTCGGGTCTGTCAACCTTAGATAGGAAATCTCTCTCTCTTGGCTGGTTTAACCCAGCAGAAATGCATATAGACAGGGGTCGAAAAATGCGGTCCCCCAGGGCGCCCAAAAAATTTGTCTGGGCTACCACGGAAAATATCACCGATAAACATGTACCATAATTTTTGTCGTATATAAAAAGGCTTTTGCGGCCGTTCGATTAAAAAAAAAAATGCAGGGTAATTGTGCAGGAGAGGGGGTATAATTGGAAAAAGAGCTCCTCGGAAAAATTCTCCTCAGTTCAGGAGTTTGTACGGAGGGAAGAGGAGGGGGAAGGGTGTCATAATGAAAGACCGCAAAAGTTTTAGGGAGGGACGGCTGGAGTTATTTTGTCTTTGTATTGTTGGGAAAGACAAAACGCTGACTGCACTTGTACCCTCTCTTCATCAATCGCCAAATAAAATTGTACGCACAGCGCTCGCTGCACGAACCTACACATGCATGCCTCATTTCAAAGTTCTGTGTTATGGATCTCGTGTGCACTGTGCCTTGTATTTTAGCTTGTCCTTTGCCATATTTTAGCTCGTCTTTCACCTGCTGATATTTTCCTTCATTGCTATTTATGATGTCTTCGAAAAAGGAAACGTTTCATTGCACTGCCGAATTTAAACTCAAAGTGGCAGCACAGCTGAGGATGGAGTCAGGATTAATACGGTCTCAACACACTCTTATCTAGGTATAACTATACACAATGATTTGAAATGGAACAAACACATTGAAAATTTAAGTAACAAAATTTCTAGAAATATCGGAATGGTCAGTAGTGCTTTGCCAAACTTAACACCAAAAATATTAATTTCTATATATCATACTCTAATTCAAACACACATTAATTATTGCATTTTGACCTGGGGACAAACCACACAATATAATATTAATAAACTACAGGTACTGCAAAACAGATTTATAAGACTAATAGATCTTAAAACATCAAATAATTTTCAACCAATCTTATATATTCGGTCAAAAGTGAACCCCAATATATATAATATTTTAACGATAAAGCAATTATATGACTATAACTTGGGAAAAATAATGTATAAAAGAATTAAAAATGGTATACACAATGATATAATAACACTAAATATACATACTCATTACCACAATACTAGGAATAGATCATTACTAATTCCAATGTTCCCACAAACTGAGAAACTTAAAATGAATATAAATTATAGTGGCCCAAAATTCTAGAACTCATTGCCCCAAGAACTAACATCAATTAATAATTTTAACTTATTTAAAATAAAACTAAAGGCATATCTTATGAAATAATTAGTAAACAATAGGCAATTTTGCGACTAAATGGAAGAAATGTGGGTTGGTATGATTATAGAGTGAGGTGCAAACGTTATTTGTTGTTTATTTATAAATATATATGTGATTATGTAGTGAAGTGTACATGATACTTATTTGTTTAGATATAATGAAGACTATTGTTGATGGAACACATTGTTATATGTGTTGGTTGTGAGCAAGTACGGGTACCTACCATATATGTGTTGGCTTGCCTTTTCTGCTAAGTTTTATGTTTTTTGTATTCTGGGGAGAAGAGGGCTATGTCAGGCCTCACGGCCTTTTCCCTCCTTTTCCTAGTTGCCGTAGTGGCAACTGAAAGAATAAATAAATGAAATGAAATAAATAAATGGAAATGATCGTGCTGCTACGTGATAGTTTTCAAAAGGTCAGAAAACTAGGGAGCAGTGACACGCATCAAGCCGTGGTCTAAAACGTAAACAAACCCGTCGGTAAACTTCGCAGGAGAATTCACGGAAGACCAGTCCCATTTATTTATTTTTTTAAACCTGTGCGTAAGCCGACCCACCTACTTTAAAAGCAGGATTTCTTCCAAAAACTTTAGACTTGCACACGAGTATGTAGCGTATTTCTATGAACTGTTCTGTTTCAGCGTTTCATCATTGGCAATAAGTAATGCAAATGGAGCTGCTGCATTGCCGTGATTAAATTTTGTGCTCTATGGATGCCACACCACTAAGCTTCTTTTGTGTCCGAAGATAAAAATATATTTTTAAAAGTTTCCTTTAAAAACTAATTTCTTTATTTAACAATATCGTTTTTTTTTTTTTATTTCTTCGGACTCTGAGGTCTTTATGTGACCGACTTTTCTGTTGAAAATTCCGCTTTTGGATCAGCATTTGTGATGTGCGGAATATAGCGGAATATACAGCGATTTTTTTCTTTTTCTGAATGTCACAATCTGCGAATTATACGCCTGCGCAGATAATACGAAGGTAAAAAGATTTGTGCTAATTCCAGGGTCTGGGGATAAACGACAAAAATTACGGTAATTCAAGAATTTGCGAGCCCCCACACAAAAAAAGTGAGTCCCGTTTTTTTTTCTTTTTTTTAAATTTGCCAGGGAGAGATAAGCTGAGGGTAGAACATTTTTTTGGACAGAAGTGTACATGACTTTGATATACCCCCCCCCTTCAGGTAGTGTCTGGCCACTAAAAATTTTAGCAGGCCACCAGATTTCACAATATTTTTCTACCCCTGCATATAGGAAATATTTTAACTATAATGTTTTTGGAATAGAGCATGCAACAGGAGAGGATGAGGTCTTCCTATTCTGATGAAAGTATCCAAGCATATTTTGGTTATAGGTCTATTTCTGACCTTGCATCTGTGAAAAGAAAGCGACTGAAGAGGGAGTCATTGGACAGATGACCCTGAGGCTAAGGTAAGAATGTCTTCTAAAGTCTTGTAATGGACTGTAGTTACTATAAAATATTCTTGCACATGACCTAATCTGGACTTGTTACGCTTTTAATGCCTAAACAATACATGAAGAGAACAGACTAACCTCATGAAAATGCATTACTATTTTTAAGATATTTGAAATTTAATTTCCCTTTAAAACAAGGTGACAGACGTAAAAATGTTTGCTCCTCTGATTGCTTTTGAAAACGAGACTGTCCGAAATAGGAAAAACGTGCATTTCATTAGAAAATCTTTTTAAAAAATATGAAGTTGCTTTTTTTCACATTACCAAAGATACTAAAAACCAGGATCATGGTCAGAAATTTATAAGTAATAACAATAGAATCAGAAAGAGATATGAGAGGTGGAGGGGGAGAGACACAGCTTGGTCACAGAAAAATTCAAAATTTGGAAAATCCCAAGCATCCTTATCCCTAACAAAACAGCCATTTTCAGCATTTATGAAAATTCTCAGCGAAAGGATGGTATGTAGACATCCAAAAACATATTGAAGAAATGTTCCCATTTAATAAACAATTACAAAAATGTTTAATAAATGTTAAAATATTGAAAACACGAAAAACTTTACATGCATGTCAAATAACATTACTTCACCAGGACTGCTGATTTCAGTAGTATATTTGATGTTTCCCATATTCCATAGGAGGCCAGCAATTCCTGTAGTGACTACAGAAAATCCATAGCCCTTGGAGCATCTCTTATGGTAGTAAACAGAATGCATATATTACAGCAAAAACTTGTAAATTATTTTAATTACATAAAAACCAGATGTTTTCTCAAAACAAATGTATTTCTGGACACTGTATTTGAACACCGGACAAAATTTGATTAAATTGGGAGACTTCGCAGCTATGCATAAATTAGAACACTAGAAAAATCCTGAACTACAAAATAGCATGCAGAGGCAAAAACGGGGAATGGATAAAATTCCAGGTGAGAACATGTAACAGAGTTTTAGTGGGAGAAATGGAATCCCAGGACAAGTACAAACTATGTATATATCCCAATTGGTATTAATTGCATGGTTTTTACCAGTGGAGCAAGATTCTGCAATAGAAAAGTGTGATATATCTCCAATGCTTGAAACTACAATGGGTGAAAACATTTTTAAGAGCAAGAGAGTAAAAAATGAAAAAAATCAGCCAATTGGATAGAGCAGGAATTTATGAAATCCCTATAAACCAGCAACCACCTGTGTCATATATAGGCAGCACCAAGAATAAATTAAAGTATAGATTGAACCAGCATATAAATAATTGGAATAAGAAAGAAGCTAAGACAGCATTAACCCAATACTGTATGGAAAATCAACAATGTCAAAGGTTTAAGGATATTAAAATTATTAAGAGCTGTAAAAACGAAAGGCAGTTGAGAATTGCAGTCAGTGTTAATTGAAAAAAACAGATCAAGATTATGCAACATTAATGAGCCTAGCAACTTAAACGAACAATGGAAGGCCTTAATAAAAATTGAACAGCTTAGAAAGAAAAAAAGAAAAGAGAGCAGCAATGATAATAGATGGCGCCAGAGACACAAAGATTCAGAGATTGCGACTGGAGCCCGTGCCTCGGTGGCTCTGCTCACTTGAGCTGTGGTGGGCGGGTCAGACACACCTGCCTCCTGAGGACGACAGTAGTCTGTTGAAAGCGCTAGAGGATTGTGTGTGAGGGGCTGAATGAGGGTGACTCTTGCAGTAGGATTAGCACGGGTTTTGAAACGGATGGAGCATTTTGTTACTCACAGTTGACAAAGGTTTAACCACCTGGGAATGTAATGTAGCGTAAATATGTACATAGTTTTTTAATTGATTGTATGAATGAGTAGTACGCTTGTGTGGTTTTAATGGAATTGACGAGCTATGGTTGCATCTCATATGGCTAAAAAAAAAACAGCGTTGTTTATCTAGCAAATAAAAAAATAAAAATTAAAAAAATACGATGTTTCATCCCCAGAAGAAGGAATCGTGGGCAAGGTGTCTGTAAACCTTTGAAGGCCAACAACATTACATAATTGACATGCTTGAAGTGCTTTGTGGATGGAAATTACCATGATCTTTAGGGTAAGTGATTGGTGATTTTTAATAGTATATCATTAATGAATTGCATGTAAACTATGCGCATTTTGCAGGAGTTTAATACCTTAAAAGTGCAAATATAATAATTTTTAAGAGCTTTCAACTTCACTGATTTTGGATATGATAAGCTTCATCTGAAGAACAAGTTTTTACTGCAACCACCAACAGTAACCTGTAATGAGTGGTTACTTCAACTACTTCCAAGAAAAATTATGTAGGTCTATTTTAGCATTTCACTACATCATCCACCAAGAATATTTATGCTTTAAAATCTCTCCACACATTTAATACTGGAATGCCCATACTAGTAAATACAATTAATACAACTGGCACTCACTTATTACTTATACATATCATATCACTAAGCTGTTATCTGAGATTTAGAGGTTATCTCCACAAAGAAATACAAACTACCAGATAACTTTTTACTTACTGTTGCTGAATTAAACTTCTCCATTTACAGCGATCTTGACATACAACTCGGGTTTCACTGACATCCATCACACGACGTACACAAGATCTTCTATACATACTTCATACTCACATTCTTTTTCTCATGCACACATTCCTAAATCTGATCCTCCCATGCCTTCCTTGGCCTTCCTCTGCCTTTCCTTCCTGCCACTTAAGCTGAAAAATTTTTCTTAGTAAGCATCTCATCACCCATTCTTTCAAGATGGCCAAACCACCAAAGAATATTAGTCTCCACCTTGCTAACATTTTGCTTCACATTACACAACTGCAACACATCTTCATTCCACACACAATCAGAACGTGTCTTAACACAAACCCCCCGTAAGTAACACATTTCTCCAGCACACAAATGACTCCTGTTTCTTCTGTAGTACCCAGGTTTCACTACCATACATCACAGTAGGAACAATTTAACTATCATATACAGCCATGCAGGACTCTCTTGAGAACCCATCATTCCTGTGAAAACCTCTCAAAGCAGCCATGACTTTCAATGAAGAATTCACTCGCATACTAATTTCACCATCCAATTTGTTCTCTCTGTCAAACATGCTTCCTAAATACACAAACTCATTCACCTGGTTAATAACTGTGCCATTTAGACTTATATTACATTCAGTGCTAAGAGTTCCTCACTCAAAAACCATAACTTTAGTTTCCCTTATTTACACTCAGTTTGAATTTCATGCAAACTTTGTACATCCGGAAAAACATACTCTGCAACTCACTTTTGCTCTCTGCCAACAGGACAGTGTCATCAGCATACAGCAATCTGCACACACGGATATCACCATAACATAAATCAGTATTATCTATTTTGGCATCACGCATGCACACATCCATAAATATATTAAATAGCCATGGTGACGTTACAGAACCTTTTCTGACTCCTGCACCAACAGAAAACCATTTTGATAAAACACCATTCACAAGTTCTACTGCCAGCATACATGGCTTTTACACTATTAAGTAGATTCCCAGTAACACCATATTCATTCAATACCTTTCACAGAAGTGTCCTATTTACTCGGTCATAAGCTTTCTCTAAATCTATGACGGCAGCAAAAACTTTCTTACCAACAGCCAGATACTTTTCAATCATCATGCGTAATGCAAAAATTTGGTTAGTGCAGCCTTTACCAGGCATAAAACCATTCTGAACATCCCACACTTTCTCTGATGTAAGACCCCGTACTTTTTCAATAACGACCTTACCAAACACTTTTCCTGGCACACTCAGTATGCTAATACCACGATAGTTCTTGCATTCAGTCTGATCACCTTTTCCCTTATACAAGGGAACAATGATAGCATCCTTCCAATCTTGAGGGACCATTTCTAACTCCCAGCACAACTGGCAAATTTCAGTTAACCAGTCAATTACAGAGTCACTATCGTATTTCAACATCTCAGCAGTTATGCCATCAACTCCTGGAACCTTACCATTCTGAAGAGATTTTAGAGCTTTACACACCACTTCCCTTGAGATTTCTCCTGTGCTTCCATCCTTCACTGTGACATCATCTGCTTATGACTCAGAATCACCTTTGCTTTCTTGATCTAATAAGTCACAGAAGTATTCACCCAATCTTTCAGTTAACTCATTGGGCTCCCATATCATTTCCCAGATCCTATTCTTCACACAACTTTGTTTCTCCCTATTTTTCCTGAGTCTTATGTACTTCCAGAAAGTCTTCCTATCTTTCCAAAAAGCCAATTCATACCTTTTCACCTTCTCCTTCCTATCTTTTACCTTACTCTGCCAAACCAGCTTAGCAGCTTCATACTTTTTACAGCGATATTTATCCACAGGAACTCTACCTTGCAACATCCCCCAAATAGGCTTCCTTCTTTCTCTTTACTGCCTCTTCAAACTCACTATTCCACCAAACATCACATGTATTGTTACCCACTATTGTGGTGCCACAGGCCTCTACAGCAGCAGTGACAACACAGTTCTTAAAACATTCTCACTTCTTTTTTACGTCCCTCTCACATGACTTTAGCGCCTTCAATCGTTCTCCGAGTAAGTCAGAATAATGCTGATGATCTTCACAGGGCCTTTCAGCCTTTATTCTTTACATCCTGGGCCTTTTCCTATTCTTTTTCCTCCAACCAACATTCAGTTTCACTCATGACACTACCAAGTAATGATCAGAATCAACATCCACACCTCTCATCACACGAGTGTCAACAACTAAGTGTTTCAGACGCTGATCATAGACAACAAAATCTATCACACTCTTTTAACAAAGAGTATGATTTTCCCAAGTATATGTGTGGATATACTTGTGGTTGAAAAAGATATTAGATACACACAAACAATTCTTAATGCAGAGTTCAATTAATCTCTCCCCATTATAGTTTACAAAAGGATCATTAAACTTACCCAGAACATTGTCAGAAATTGCACTCTGCACACCTACTCTAGCATTGAAATCCCCTGCTATTATAACTTTCTCTTTAGCACTAAACTGGCTCAAAACAGCTTTTAGCTCATTCCAGAAATCTTCCTTCCTATCTTCCTATCAGAAGGTTCTGAGTCACCAGGAACATACACTACAACAATTACTATTCTCTGAAGTTTTACTTTCAAATGAATCCAAAGAATTCTCTCACTTATGCAGCTATAGTGAATCAAGTTGTTTTTCATCTTTTCACTTAAAATCACACATACACCAGCCTGTCCTCTCACATTAATCCAATACTCCAGACCACACACACTCACCGTTTCATTCACTTCTACTATCCCAATTTCCTTCTTTTAGTTTCACTTACACACAGCACATCCAATCTATACTTATTCATCTCTTCAATCACCTCGTTCATTTTGCCCTTTATACCTCTAGTATTCTATACACCAATCTTATACTCACTCAGTCGAGATCTCTTTCTGATTCGCCTTTTTCCAGTTCCAGGTCGACTCCTTGGTGGACCTTCTTTCTCAAGTGTGGTAGGTCAAAACCCCCTAGAGAGCAAGCCCCAGTGCGCAAACTGTGAAGGGGTGTGACATCACGGTCAGAGGGCCATCGCAATCTTTCTCTCCAAAGAGGTCAAAGGACAAACGTAAGGGGAATGCTGATATTAGCTGCACGTTCATGCGGCATTGGTCAATATTGAGCTTTCGGTAGTCGTGCACATGAGTTAGCGTTTTTATGCAACATGCTTGGAAAATATTGAGTGCCTTAATGTACATCTAATTACAAAGCACATCCAAAAGCCACTGTTTTCAGCTTTCCTGAAGGCGAAAGCCTTCGAAGAAGATGGATATTCTTCCATACGAATAAAGAATTTTGAACCCAGTGTGAATTCAAAGGTTAGTTAAGCCTAATTGTTCTCATTATAGCATGTTCTGCTTTCTTTTGAGTGCCTTTATGTAGATCTAATTACAATTACAAATATTTTGTGCCTTTATGTAGATCTAATTACAAAGCACATCCAAAAGCCACTGTTTTCAGCTTTCCTGAAGGTGAAAGCCTTTGAAGAAGATGGATATTCTTCCATACGAATAAAGAATTTTGAACCCACTGTTAATTCAAAGGTTGGTTAAGCCTAATTGTTCTCATTATAGCATGTACTGCTTTCTTTGTAAATACAACTATAATTTAGTTAATTGTTAGTCGTTATTTTGATTGACGGAGTAAAATTTAAGGGCTAGACTTCCAATTATTATCAGCTCATTATTTGTTGTGGTTTAAATAAATGATATTACTTACAATTCAACATTTCATTTCTATAAAATAAATGTTATTTTTCTTTACAAAATTTGTAGTTAGTAGTGTTCAAATTGAAAAAAAACCCCAAAGATGTACAGATGTTATCAGCCCATCAAGTACTAAAGTTAACCAGGCAAAGAAACTGGCAATAAATAATTATGTTATTTATTAATCAACATTTCATTTCCGTAAAACAAAAGTCATTTTTCTTCACAAAATTGCTGTGTATCAGTGTCCTAATTAAAACAAGAATCTGCACGAAATGTACAGAACTACTTGATGCGCTGATAATCTGAAGGCTAGCCCAAAGAAAAGTTTATTGGAATGCCCAACAAATGTATCCGAAAGTTTGGTATGTGTTCGAAAGAATTCACTTATATCGTTAAACTTCAGCACGATCCCTGAAGTTTACTGGCTGATAAGTTAAAATGTATGTATGTACATATATTCATGGGCTTACAATTTTTTTAAGTTACTGAATGTAAATTTAATTTAAATTAAGTTGTGGTAGAGATTGAGGTTCGGATTGGAGAACTATGAACTTGAATTGTCTACATTGAACTCTTTTACAAAGCAGCACTTTAATTCCTAGTTACATTCATAGTCACGTGTATAAGGATAGTTTCAGAATATTGGCAGTGAAACGTCCTCCCTGCAAAAAGAACATCGTGTAAAAAAGAAAGTACTTATGCATAATAAAGGAACACATTTATTGATACATGTGTTTTCCGCTTTTTAGGGAGTCTGTTAATGTGTTAATTGATATTTTCAATATCGTTAAAGATATTGAAAAATGGAAAAAAATGTGATTCAGATTTTTCAGCGTAAAATTTGCAGTGTTATGTGCATAAATTCGAAGATATCCAAATTAATACATTCCATGTTCATTTGACAAAGAACTTTTTCCTAAATGATTCTAATTTATAATTATTATTTTGTTACCTTCTAGAAGTATTTGCAAGATATGCACATACATCTTACCGTGTTTTCAGTAAATATACTCACTAAATTGGAAATTTTGCTTTCACGTTCGTTACGTAATTAAGGGAAAATCTTCTCTTTCTTTTTTTTTTTTTTTTTCTTTTTAGTGAATCGAACGCGAAGGGAATTTCTAAAAGTTTTAAGTGAAATGATTATGTTCATATAGTCCTACCAATTTGCCATTAACGCACTTTAAAAAAAATTGTAGTTGCAAAAATAATTAACGTAAAATGCTGGGCTTTTCAACCGTTATGCGTGAAAAAACTTACATTTGTGCTCCTTAGCCAAATTGCAAACAAAAGGAAATATTTCCTGAAATATTTAATTTTAAGACCCGTACATGAAATCATTTCCCAGCACAAGAGCAAAACTTTGGAATTTCCCGATTTACAGGTATCATTGCTGTAAACTGAGAAAAAAAAAATGAAAACTAAAAATGTACTCTTTCGATGTTATCTAAGAATAAAAATTGCCGAGAAAAAAAACATGGTCGATTTATTGCTGTGTGTGCAAATTGTCTACGCTCGAGTCGATTGGCCCACTAGCTCTGACTTCACAGACCAGTTCGGAGGCTTTCTTAATCTTCAGGGAGTTTGGGGCAGGGTTTGAAAAAACCCGGGCTTTTCTTAAAAAAAACCCCGCCCACTTGAGTTTTTTCGGGTTTTATTGGGTTTTTTCGAGTACTGTTGTAAAAAAACAAAGAAACCACAATCAATGTAAATTCTGTCTTAAAATCACAAAAGGGCATCTTCTCTTGATAAAACAGTGGATAATTTTTTTTAAAGCTGCTAACATACCGTTCAATGCAGCAGAATTGGATCACTTTAAAACTATGACTGAAACACTGAGACCTGGACATCAACCACCCTCAGCAAAAGCCATTGGTGGAAAACTGTTTGAAACTGCAGCAGAAGAAACTGAATCTCAGCTTTCAGAAAAATAAAATTAGGCAGTTGGACTCTCACCGTAGATGGTTGGTGCAGTGTGAAGAATGAGCCAGTCCAAGCTATTAGTGTCCATACCAGAACAGAAAGTTTTTGCTGTATGCTGATGATACTGGATCAGAAAAAAAAAAAAAAAAAAAAAGCAAAATATTGTGCTTCTAAATTAAAGCAGTGGCAGCTCGTGGTTGGAAAAATAGGTGAAGAGCTACAAGAGCAATATGAAAAGATATCTACTGTTTCAATGAAAATCACTATATGAGGACTGACCTGTTTTATGTATATTAGGACAATTCTTCTTTCTTTTAAAGCTGCAAATTTGTCAATTATGTCGTCATAGAATGGTTGTTTCTTCGTGAGCATCAATAAAATATCTTTCTGAATAGAAATATTTGCCAAAGAAGCAAGTCTATCTTGAGAAATAGTGTTTCTTGAGTAAGTTTGTATTCTTTAAAGGAAAGAAAAACTTCTTTCCACTGACACATTTGTAGATAAAATTGTTAAAATGAGGGAAACCAATTTACAAGCTTCTACAAAAATGTCTTTATCTCCATGAAGCACTCGAAGAAGTTCTTTAGTCGATATATTCCTTAATTTTTCATCGGCATATACAAGACTATGTTCATTTTTAAGGCACTGGAGTTTAGTAAATATTTTTCCATAAAGATGTTGTAGATTTTCAAAAGCGTCAGAGGGAAAACATGAATTAAATTGGTTGCACTTGGTTGTGTCAGCAAGACAGACAAATTGAAGTTTCTCACAGTCTTCAAATCTTATATCCATTTCCATAAGAATGTGGTCCAAAATTTCAAAATACAATTGTTTATAATTTTGAAAAATTGTTTCTTCTGTAAGAGCAGCATATTCCCGTATAGATCTGCTTATTTCTGTGATTTTGCTAGCTTTTCCAAACACTGTTTTAAATACCTCATCGTTAAGGCAATTACTTTGTGCAAATAAAATTTAAGAGGATTTAGTACTTAATTTGAATAAGTAATATATATATACATATATATATTTCCTCATCAATGGTGAACTGTATATATATATATATATATTACTTATTCAAATTAAGTACTAAATCCTCTTAAATTTTATTTGCACAAAGTGGGTTGCCTTACTCATCGTTCCTTTTATGGCTCAAAATTTCACGAGTTTTTTTTTAATTTGAGTTACACATCAGTACTTTATGTCTAGTGATGTTTTTGCAAAATTTTGAATTATAGATCGGTGGAGCCAAAAATTTTGTTAAATACTATTGCCAAAAGTGTTCGTACCATTTAAAAACCCCTCGGCAAGTTGAATTGATTTTTTGTCTGATTGTTTCACTGTTTGTGATAAATTCTAATGCTTCCTTCAATTTATGCCAGTCTTCAACAATTACACTTACTAAGTTTGAAGTGGAGGACTATCGAGTTTCTGTTATGGTTGGTATGCATCTTGCGGTTGTTGATGCAAGTGTATAAGATCGCTTCGCTGAGTGGTGAAAAAATGAAGGAATTCCACTGAGACTTGCATAAAATATTCGACACTTAGAAATTTTAGAAAAACTCTGCTGTAATACAAGGTTCAAATGATGCGCTAAGCAATGAACAAAAACAGCTTGAGAAGCTTTATCCGATTTTTTTTCTGGAGTCCATTCAAGTGTCCAGACATTACACTTGCCCCATCGTTACATTGTCCTATTAATTTGTGTTGATAATAAAACTGTTCCAAAATTTTGTGGAAACCCAAAAATCGCTCAGCCAATACACCTTCCGAATCAACAATTCTTATTATTGAAGAGCACTGAGAAGTCTAATTTATGTCTGTGGTGTCATCTACTTGAATAGAAAAGCATTGAACTTCATTTATTTCATTTTTAACGTGATCGTTTATATATTCAAAAATACTTTCAATTAATTCATTTTGAATAGTTTTTGAGTCACCTGTGAAGACATTTTTTATCTTTTCGTATTAATTTTGAATTTCTAAAGGATTTCTTGATATCAACAACGAAAGTAATTCCTTGAAATTTCCACGATTTATCCAGTCGTTGCTTTCGTCATGGTCACGGAATGCTAGTTCTTGTTTGCTCAAATATAGTACTGAATCAATCACTGTCTGAAGGAAAAGTCTATTTAAACGAACGTTTCCGTTGAAATGCCTTTTCAAAAGCCTAGCACTCTCCCTTATGTTCTGATTTTTTCAAAATTCCTTCACTTTTATTCGCATTTCAGGTGTTTGCTAGAATCACCATGTTTATGAAATGACCGAATGTTTATGAAGTGACCGAATGTTTATGAAGTGACCGTGTTATATTTAATAAATCTGAGAAACCGTCTTTATTCCACGCTGAATGTTTTTTACTATAAAGTAACACGACCAAGAAAATCGTTTTTGTAACACAGAAGTGCTACAAAGCCATTTATATTCAGTAAACCAACAGTTTTTACAATTAAAATTGTAAGATTTACCGCTCTTCCTGATTTCTTTCTTGGCGACAATTGTCAGTGAATCCGTGAAGATAAAAGAGACATTTCTTTCTTATCTACAATTGTCAGTGAAAAGATGAAGATAAAAGAGACATTTTTCCTTGAAGTAAAATGTCTCTTTTATCTTCATCTTTCCACCGATCAAATGGAGTTTGCAATAAATTACAGACAATTTTGTTCACAGAATACATACTAAAAACTAAAACTATCAGTTAAACTGTACACGAAATTTAAGTATCAGGTGAAGTTTTTGATAAACAATCGCAAAGCACGAAAAAAAAAAAAAATCTCTTTCGGAAAGCATGTACCGCAACACCACAAGGAGAAAGCCCTAGTGGATTGCAAGGTACCCTGGGCAATCCGTCCCGTTCCTCCGCGATCTCTTCCGAAGGTCACGACTCCAGGTGCAGAGCTTGGGTGTCTCAAGCTAAAACTCTTCACTTGCCCGGCAGATAGGAGAGGGTGGCGTCACGGTTACCATGGCAACTCTGCCGAAAGCTACAGACTTCCAAGCATTCTCATTTTGGCTCTTCACTTGAACTGTTTTGCGTAGAGAGACTTGTTTTCCGTATTCAACGCCCATTATGAATTGATCTAATAAGAATTTTGAGCATTTTGGCACTCAATAAAGGCAAAGAAGAATATATACACAAAATTACTGAATAAAATTTTATTTTAAATGAAATAGGTGAAGAGGTACTTCACCTACTTCACCTGAAAAGCCGCCACTGAATTAAAGGCGGCAATAAAGGAGTGCGAAGAAAAATTTGGCAAACCTGTTTCTGCTGTTGTAACTGAAAGCAAAAACAAAATGATAAAAATGAGGAAAATTTCAAATGAAAGATATCCAACTCTCATAACATATGGATGCTCAGCAAATCTGTTGAATTTGTTAGAAAAAGATGTGTCTCCAAAGACTGTTTTAAAGCAGATTGCAGCGGTGCAAAAATATTTTCGTAATGTAGGCCTACATCAACCACATGGATAGTTCAAAGAAAAGCCTGGCTTAATATGCCATAACTACCTAATGAAACAAGGTGCAACTTTCATCCTGATTGTGTCAAAACATTTGTGGCCAATGATCACAAATACAGAAAAATATCTTAAAAGAATATTTAGAAATTTGATCAATCTATTTAAAAAATCTTGGATAAAATGGGCATTTACCATGAAGCTATGAATCTGGAAAAGCTACTATCCATTGCTGCTAGCACACTGGACACACTTCAGCGAGACACAATGTCTGTTTCAGTTGCTGTTGAAATATGGCTGGATTTACTACAAGAAATCCTGCAGCCCTACCATCTAGATTTTAAGAAAGGTTTGAACAAGCAATTCTTGCACCACATTTTCTAGCAAACCTCATGGATCCAAAATACAGAGGTCAGAACTTAACCAAGAACAGGAGAGCATTGCAGAAGAGTGGATATCCAAATTTCCTTCTGATTACACAGTCAAATAATATGACCATCCACGGAATCACTGTGTACTCATCCAGGCATCTCACAGAGTGCATGTGACAAGGTCAACCACATGGAGGTATAAGCAGCTGACCAGGACAGATGAGCCATAGTGCGTAACATGAGCACAATGGGCAGATGTAATGATTTGATGGATGTTCAAAAATGAAGGATGATTGTTTACGGCACCAAGGGTGGAAACAGTTCAGAAACAGCAGGCTCTGGGGGCTGTTTGTGAGGTGCTTTAGTAAGGGTGTACCAAGAATGAACCACCAGCACACTGAGTACCTCCCGACATCATAACTGTGGAGCACCAAAGGCCATCAACCTCAGAAAAGAAAGTCACCTCCGTCAACTTGTAAAGGGCAATCTACATGCAACAGCGCAGCAATTGACCATGCAAATGAATGCTGGGGTACCCAGGTACATGTCCCAGATAACAGTAGAGTGAACCGTGTTATGCATAAGTCTCCAGAGTCAACACTGTGTCAAGGCACTCATGTTAATAGGGCCATTGGCAACAATGTCTGCAGTTCGCATGGGACTTCCAGTGGAAAGTGGAAAAAAAGGTTACCTTCACCGACAAATCAAGGTTTCTACTCCACAGAAGTGATGGACGGTGGTGGACACGGCGTCAGACACATGAGAACCAACACCCGGACACACTTGTAGGTCAAGTACAGGCCAGCGGTGGCAATGTGCATGCCTAGGGGATGTTTTCCTTGTATCCTCTGGGACTGCTGGTACCACCGGATGGGTCCCTGAACACCAATGGCTAACTGTCCGTTCTTGCAGAACACATGCATCCCTTCACATTGGATATTTACCCTGGTGGTGATGGTATCTAAAGGACAATGCACCCTGTAACGTCGCTAAGGTGGTGCATGACTGGTTCCAGGAACACAACATCGATGTCTCCGTTTTCCCTTGACCGGCAAATTCGCCTGACCTCAACCCCACAGTGCACTTCTGGAACTATTTGGATCGACAAGTTCGGCGTGCTGACCCACAACCATGTCATTTCCAGGACCTCCGTGCTCTGCTGCAGTCCGAATGGGCACATGTGCCTCAGGCAACCTTCCAGGGCCTCATTAAGTCCATACCACGCCATTTTGCCGCTGTCATCCCATTATTAGGTAGGTGGTCATATTATTCTGATACGACCATGTATTTGCCTGGTGTAATGGCTTTCAAAATTAATGACACAGACTGTTGCCTAACATTAGTGATGAAAGAAAGTGTCATCAGCCAGTCTTCTTCCATAAAATGATGGCAAGTCATGGTAAAAAAAGGCTGAAAAGGATTCAAATTAAAAATTGCCTGCAGGATTTTGTAACTTTTCTATATGCCTACATTCAGCACCAGCTTCATCTGCCTCCATTGAGAGAATTTTCTCTATGCTTCAACTATTTGGAATAAGTTACAAAATAAGCTTGGAATAGAGAAAGCCACAAAACTTGTTCAGTTTATACCTTTTTGGATCAAAATTTCCTGTAGATTGGTAGTTTTGTTTCTGGCTAAAACCCCTGAGATTACATTAATTATTTAAATTTGGCTGTTTTGCAGAAAAACTCAGAGGTTTGAAAATATTTGAAAATTGTGTGGGTCATGAAACTATGATAATTTCAGACTGCTTTTGAGGTTCTAGTAAAACACAAAGTGAAAATACTTTATTATGTACCATTGTTTAATTTTTAGGCGATCTTTGTAAATAATCAAAATCCATTGCAGTTTACATGCCGCACACAAATAATATCTCAGGAAAATTTTATTTAAAGATAATATTTTAGTTAGAAGCTAAGTATGTTATATTCTGTTTCCCTATTATTATTATTTTTTCTATAAGTATGAATAGATAATGCTGGTCTATTCTATAGTTATTCTTTATAGGTGGAAAGCTATTTATATGCAACCATTTATTATTTTCAGTATTATTGTTTAATTTTCTTATTTCAGATCAGTTGCTTTGTCAGCTGATCTGAAAGGTTCATTTTGTGTTCTAAATAATAAAATCTGTCAACCATCGCCTTTGAGAAGGCAAGAAAGAGAATCTAGTCATTATTCCTATTTTTATTAATTGTAAAAAAAATATTTTATTGGGTGCTGATTAAATTTGGAATATTGTAGAAGAAAAAACAATCTAATTTTGAAAAAAACAAGGTGGGTTTTTTGGTGGGTTTTTTCAAACTTGGCAAACCCTGGTTTTGGGTAGGTCCACCATATCCCACATTAGAGTCCGGATAATTATATCTTTGTGTCTTTTTAATCAGGTAATTATTACTTACACACCAGATTCAAATCTTTTTTATGAGAAATGAATTCCAACTATGATCACCTTGTAAATGCACTGTAACATTCAGTGTCACAAGACGAAATGTCCTGATGCATTTTGGCTATCACTTAGTTAAACTTCATCTTTTTCCATGAAACTTAAAAATACCATACTGAGCTAAAGAATGATGCATACTCATAAACCACATGTTTGTAACAGATATATGTGAGCATATTTGTATGTATTCAATGTTAATCTTTAAGGTAAAAGGCTAACAGTATTAAATTTAGATGAAGTAATTTTACCAAAAATTGCAACTCTTCGAGCAGCATATTCAGACTTGAAACCTGTAATATTTCTCAAAACTAAAAACATGTATTAATAAGCAAATGAAATCTCAAAATATTAGGGCTAAATTTACATGAATAAATAATAGTTTTAAAAGAAGTTTGCACAATGACTCCAAGATTTGCACATAACAGCCACATTTCCTACATCAAGTAGTAGGTGCAACAACGGATGATAACTGTCACATATTTGGCTGTTTTAATAGCCATATAAACATAAACTGTATATTGCGTTCTTGCTGTGCTAGGCACAGACTGCTCGAACATATATCAAATTCATAGAAATGTCCATTTAAGCGATGAAACACAGTAGAATAACAAAATGGGCATACTAAATTGCTTAAAATTTATATAAATGAGTATCTGCCTTATAAATGATTGTCAATATTTTGCATTAAATGTAATCTTGTAAGCTGCTGCTAATTTTGATTAATGTACTGCATTTAGTACAGTTCTAGATAGAATTTAACAATTATAACTTTATTATGAATTAAACATTTACTAAAAACTTTTTTTCCAACTGGCATTCATAGGTGGGCTCAAATAGAAAAAAAAGTTAAAAGGTCAAAAACAAATGGCACATGGTATAAATACATTGATGCCCCCCATGCTATATTATAGGATGGACTACTGGTAGCTGTAAAATGATAGTATTGTTAGAAATTCTAAGTAGGTTAGCAAGTTGATCTCAAATGACGGATTCAACAAATGAAAGAGAATTCTTGAACTCACAGAACGAATGGTTGAAAGCATAAAGAGTACTTACCACCTTTAAATAGATAATCCATTATCTTTAATCAAATGAATATATTCACAACACATCACTGAAACACTGAACATCTAAGAAAACACACGCTATCTAATTTTATATTGGTTTGGAACAACATCACAAACGCAGTACGTTCACACATAACTCCATCATTGTGGTTTCAGTTCTCACAGGAACAGTTTTTCTCTTCTCAGGTCGAAGGTCAGGCAAGCACTTCATGACTTCTTGCGTTTGAGTGAGAATGAGAGTTTTCTTTTATTATTTACAAATAAGTTCGATTAATGCAGCAACAACATCTATTGTTCTTTTGTTTGTGTGGAACTTTGAACGGGACACATCGCACTTTTTTCAACAAACTCCCACTTGTCCGGAACAGTTCTGCACTATAAGACCCAGGGATATCCTTAAGTTGTTGTTTTTTTTTTTTTTTTTTTTTTTTTTTGTAGTGCTTTCCAATCTTCTAGGTTAGGTTTTTCTACTTTTCTAATCAATATTCCTATAGCGTTGGAAATATCTGGCTTTGTCACAGTTGAGAGGTACATGATCGCTCCCACTATTTCTCTATAACGTCCATTTTCATTACTGTATTCTGGTTATGGTATGCCTTTTCCATAGTTAGTGCTTATTGGTGTTTTACTTTCTTTGTTAGGTTCAGTATCATGATTCTGAATAATTTCCATGATCTTGTTTCATTGGTTAAGAAAGAAACTTCAGTCTTCTTCTCTTTTTACTTGTATACCACGATAATATGTAACTCGGCCTAAATCCTTTATTTCGTACTGGTTTTTCAGCAATTTTGTAATCCTTGCAATTTCTTCTTGGCTGTTTGATGCTATTAATATGTCGTCTACATAAGTAGCCAAAAAAGTTTGTTTATCTTTATTCTTCAATGATAGTAAGCATGGATCTGCTGTACTCTAAATAAAACCTATATTGCATAAAATTTTTATAATTGTTTTATTCCAATTTCTTGCACTTTGTTTTAAACCATAGATACTCTTTTTCAGTTTACACACTTTATTTTCTTTACCTGATTCTTCAAAGACTTCTGATTGAACCATATATACGTCTTCTTCCAATTTGTCATGAAGAAATGCTGTCTTTATGTCCAAATGATGAACTTTCAGCTTCTTGTTTGCTGCAACTGTCAAGAGAGTTCTTAAGGTTGTGTATTTAACTACTGGTGAAAATGTATCTTCAAAATCTATTCCTGGTTGTTGAGTGTATTCCTTTGCAACTAATCTTGCCTTATAAGTTTCTATATTACCATTAGCATTATATTTTCTTTTAAATATCCATTTGTTCTTGATTGGTCTTTTTCCTTCAGGTAAATCTACCAAAGTCCATGTATCATTTATTCTCATTGCTCTTAATTCTTCATTTATTGAATTCAGCCATTTATCCTTTTCTGAATTTTCCATTTCTTGAATATCTTCCAAATTTTGTGGATCTTTTCTATATAGAGTCTTTGCTATATATGCAAGTCTTTCTGGTGGTTGACCTTTATTTTCTCTTGGTGATCGCCTTGGTTGTTTTTCAGATTCATCTTTTTCTTCTCCATTAATTATACTTCCTGATGAATTTATTCTATTTTCAATTAGAATTTCTTGATTACTATCAATTTTCTTCTCATTTTGTCTACAAAATGTTTCTACACTTTTTCTTTCATCAAATTTTACTGTTCTGGTTATGACCAGCTCATTTGTTTCTGGAATGAGGACTCTATATCCTCGAGATATTTTATCATAGCCCATTAAAATTCATTCTTGAGCTCTATTTCCCAGTTTTCTCCTTTTTTGTTTTGGTATGTACACATAGGCCTTTGACCCAAATACCTTGATGTGACCTAAATATGGAGTGTATCCTTTCCACATTTTAAAGAGTGACTTCCCTGTTGCTCTTGTAGGAACTCTATTCTGTATATATATGTAGCAGTTGATACAGCTTCTACCCAATATTTATCATCTGTTTCAGCATCTAGAAGCATAGCTTTTGTCATTTCTATTAAGCTTCTATTTTTGTGTTCCACAATGCCATTCATTTTAGGTGAATATGGGATAGTGGTTTTATGCTCTATTCCCTGTTCTGCTAAATAACTTTCAAATTTTGCTCCGCAATACTCTCCTCCATTATCTGTTCTTACACTTTTGGGTTTCTTATCAAATTTAGTTTGAACTGAGGCTACATATTCCTTGAATTTTATCACTGCTTCATCTTTATTTCTTAGCAAATAAGTGTATGTGTATCTAGAATAGTCATCTATAAAAGTAATGAAATATTTGTATCCACTTGGGCTGGCTTTACTCATTGGACCACATATATCTGTATGTACCAATTCTAGTATCCCCTTTGTTTTGTAAGTGTTCTGTTTTGAGAATGGTTTTTGTGTAAGCTTACCTTTTATGCATATCTCACAGTTCTCTTCCTTTTTACAAATTGATAAAACAATGCCTCTAGCTAATCCATTTTTCTCCATTTGCTCTATTATTTGTATATCTCTATGTCCTAATCTTCTATGCCATAAGTTTGAGCAAATTTTTCTCTTCACATTTTGCAACTAAATTAGCCTTTTCATTTATAGCTTGTAATTTATACAAATTGTTTCAATTGTCTACTATACCTGTTGCTACAATAATTTCTCCGCATTTTATTATGCACTGTCTATCTTTAAATGATACTTCATATCCTTTTTCTGTAATCTTTCTATAAATTTGTGTCCAATTTAGGAACATATAATAACATCCTTTATCTCTAATTTTCTAATTGTATCGTTTTCAGTTTAGGAAAATATTTCCTATTCCTTCTGACTTTGAGTACCATCAGCTGTAGCGATCAATTGTGATTTATCATTAGAAAGCTCTTTAAACAATGCTATATTGTTAGACGTGTACTGTGGCTCCACTATCGATTGTCCAATTTTCAGAATTTTCGTTATGTAATGACTTTGTTTCTAGTGAAAAAATTGTATTTTCCCTTTTTATTTCAATTTCCTTTTCTTCTGGCTGTCTTCACTATGTTGTGAGATTGGTTAGATGTGGATTGACCTTTGTGAAATCTTTTCTTTGTGTATCCCTTATTCTTATCTCTTTCCCTTTTAAAATGCCAACATTCATTTTTGGTATGATTCCTTTTGTTACAGTATGAACAAAACTTAATTGGTTTTATGTTGCGGTTTTTACCTCCAAAACTAGTTTTTAACACTGTTGTACTTGCATTTGAATTATTTGTGCTTGTTTGTGAACTTTCTGTCCGTCTATTGTACTCGTCAAGTACTTTACATTTTATGAATTCAAAATTTAGATCGTCTTGATCTCTAGCTTCAAGTGCAACAATTAAGTTCTCATAAGAATTTGGCAAACTATTAAGTAAAATTGCATCTAAGTGGGTGTCTGGCATTTTCTCGCCTTGTGTGCGCAATTTCTGAGCTATTTCCATCATTATATTTATGTGTTCTTGCATTGTAGTTCCATCGTCATGATAACGTAAACTATACAGTTTTCTAAGCAAGTGGAGTTTATTACTTAAACTTCCTCTTTCATATACTGCCTTTAAAGCGTTCCATTTTTCGCTACTTGTTTCTTTATCTAACACATGAATAATTTGATCATCATTGATACAGAGTGTTATTGTGGCTCGTGCCTGTGAATCTTGATTGATCCACGTCTCACTTTTTCCTTTTTCTATTTCGTGTGGTAGTACGTTCACTATAATCAGAAAAATCATCTGTTCTTTCCGCCTATCAATAGCTGCATATATGAGATATTCAGTCTCATAATCATATTGTTAGAAATTCTAAGTAGGTTCGCGTGTTGATCTCAAATGACGGATTTAACAAACGAAAGAGAAATCTTGAACTCACAGAACGAATGGTTGAAAGCATAAAGAGTACTTACCACCTTTAAATACAGGGTGTCCACAGAATTATCAAACCTGATTTCCCTGACCAAATATATAAGAAATCCCTGACCTTACACAAATAGGTTTATTTGAAATTTTCAATATATGTGCCATGATAATAAATAAAATTGAATTGGATAATTGAGAAACTTATGTTATTTAAAAGTGTTTCCATTTGACGTATAAAGTTTCCCAAATAACTGATTTATTTAATATATACATTTTTTTTTTTTTTTTTTGTAATCGGCCTTTACCTTACCCATAGCTATCCAACTCGTACTTTTTAATTTTAAGTTTACTCTTTTTTTCATGGTGTAACATTTATTGAAGAAACACTCAAACAAACCCATACACAATATTCAGAACAGTTACTATAAAAATATTACAGTAGGAACACAGTCACTGTTTTTATATTACACACCACTTTTCTTCTTTTCCCAATCTGAAATCTTCGTCTGCAATGCTGCTTCTTCCAACTCTAGTTTTTTTTGTTTTTTTTTATTCGAGGTTTAACGACCACCGTGAGCAACTCAATGGGCTATAAGCAGTCGCCCGTCCCTAATTTAGGGTCACTGGTTCTAGGGAAGAGAGGAGTCAGTGCCGTAAGACAAACACAACATCCACGCCTCACCGGGTTTCGAACCCGGACCCCTTTCGGACGAATGATCAGAGGCCGGCGCTTAGACCACTGCGCCACCGGGTCGGCTTGTCTTTTTTCCTTCAATTCCTTTATTTCATGATCAATTTTTCTTTTTTCCTTCAGTTTTCTTTCTTCTTCGTTTTGAAGAACACTTTTTTTCTCAAGATAATCCTGATATCTTCGTCTGAACGCTCTTGCAGAAAGAAGAAGCCTTCTATTGATGGCAATGTGTTCTACTCCTCCCACATTTTTAATGGCATCAAAAACTGTTCTCTGACAAATCAGGGAGTCTTCCAGGAGATTTTCCACAAGAAGAGACTTATTGACAGAAAATCCACTTCCCACTGAAGCATTTCCATGAGACATAATGAGACAAATTTTTATTACATCCCAAAGTTCACCGAATTGTTTTTGGTTGTCAAGTAGAGCGCTGTAAAATTTGTCTAATCCAATGGAATCATCAGGACTGTCTAAAAATTCCTCAATCTGAGACTTTAAAGCAGATTGAGCTTCTACACACAATGAAGCATACTGTTTATTACACTGGTCTGCAAAAATTAAGGACGGAGAAGAGAAATTAGCATAACAGCAGAACGAGCAGGCAGAACGGACCGTAAGACCACTCAGGAGATAGACTAGGGTCCGGTACGGTAGGGCATGCGCATGTATGCAGCATGACGGGGGGGGGGGGGGAGTATCGGAAGAGTATAAAGCACACGGGCAGTGTACGCTCAGCAATTCGGTGAAAGCTATTGCACGGTGTACATCGGTTTGAACGACGTCAAGTTGCTGCCACCGTGTGATATGGCCAACAGGCAATCCAGAAGACGACATCTGGATGACTACACGAGGTTGCCTCATTGGGAAGTTAGAAAGTCGAAGTGTGACTAGTGTGGCCGAGGAGTTCGGGATCGCTCACAGCATCGTTTCACGAGCTTGGAGAACATTTCAAATGACAGGAACAGCTGTTCGAGAGTGACCACGGCAGCGGATGACCGGTATATTGTCCTACAGGTGAGAAGAGACAGACGGCAGACAGCGGGAGAAATCGCAAGGCACATGCAACAGACAACTGGACGTCCATTATCGCATTTTACCATGGCCAGGAGGCTGCACAAAGGTGGTCTATTTGCACGACGATCAGTACAGTGTGTGCCATTAACGCCTGCTCTTCGGAGACTGCGGTTTCTGTGTTGCCAGGAACACAAGAACTGGACACATCAGCAATGGGGTCGAGTTCTCTTTACGAATGAGAGCCAATTTAGTCTGACGAGCGATTATGGACGTATACACATCTGGAGAGAGCAGGGAGCACGCAATCACACCTCCAACATCATCGAAAAGGACCGGTTTGGAGATGTTCTCGTTTGGGGCAGGATCATGCTTGGTAGCCATACTGACCTCCACATCTTCCAAGGAGGTTCAGTCACTGGTGTCCACTATTGTACCGAGGTTCTCCTGCCTCACGTGCGTCTGTTTAGAGGTGCTGTCGGTCCTGAGTTACTCTTCATGGACGACAATGCTACACCTCATCGTACAGTGGCGGTCGTAGAGCTGTTGGAGAGTGAAGATATTCAACGCATGGATTGGCCCACAGGTCCCCGGACCTAAATCTAATCGAACACGTATGGGACCTTCTCGGGAGACGCTTGGCAGCACGTCACCAGCCGCCAGCAACAATTCCGCAGCTGCGATTGGTGCTACAAGAGGAATGGGCAGCGATGCCTCAACAGCTCCTTGACAACCTCGTCCTCAGCATGGACAGACGTTGTAAATCCTGCAGCGCAGTCAGGGGTGATCATATTCCCTACTAAAGACTGGATTTTTCTTGGCAGCCGCCTGTCACATGGACGTTTCTGTCTTCTGTCCAGTTGTGCTCGAAGGTAAAATGCCTTTGTATCCTTTGGATTCCTTGTTTGGACGGTTTTGCTCACTTGTCCCATATTCTTACATCTTGGGGATCTTATGGTATGATTTGAGTCGATGTGGAGCACTTTTGCACGGCGTTACATTCGAAAAACTGTCTCGTCCTTAATTTTTGCATGCCAGTGTAGCTTTTTCAGCACATTCATCTGAAATCCTGTTTGCACTAAGTAAAACTTCGAGCACAATTTCCACTCTCTTCTTGCCTAGACTCGGCTGATGCACTATAATATTTGGGTCCAAACAAGTTACCCCACGGACAAACTTAAATTTTAGTGGGCTTTTCTCACGAAGTTTTTCAATCATACTGGTCACAAGTTTCCTAAATTCAAGCTTAAACTCTAATTTCTCCCTTTCTGAGCACTTCACTTCTTTTAATAGCTTTTCAGCACTAAATCCAATATAAACTTTCTCAATTGAGAGAAGATTTTCACTTTTTTGATACATCTAAAGTTAACAGTTTTGAGACACTATCAGCTTCACTTAATTTGTCAGGCTTCAAGCTTCGTGCCATCAAATTTTTCATCAGATCCAGCAAATCAGTGTGTAAGAAAGGAATTAAAGGCTTTGGGCTCTGCAACCTTCTCAAAAAAGATTCACACTCTGAAGCTATAGTCCTAAAAATGCAGCCAATTTGCATCTCAACTGTGGACTTTTCATGAATTCTGCAAGAAACATGTGCTGTTTGCTGGAAACCCATGATTCTTGAACATATTTCTTGATATGACCATAGACAAGCAATGCCCTAGTCAAACAATTAATGTTTTCCAACCACCTTACAGTGCAAAATTTCAAAGGAAAATCTTTACATCCAGTAATCATAGTATAATTTGCACGTCAAGCAGGACTATCTTTTAAAAGGTAGTACAAGTTACGCAGGTGAAAATATTACAAGTTATATATTACAAGTTACGCAGAAAGTGATGTATATCCCATTTCACTGTTTGAAGTCCAGTTTTCATAGCTCCATTGACCACGTGAAGACCACATACTCCAATGTCAACTAATAATTTACCATCTGGATTTTCAGTTCTAAGTTTATCTTTCAGCTTTTGAAGAAAGCTCAGATTAACGTTAGGTCCATCCATTGACACTTGTAGCATGTTATCAAAGAGAAGAGGTGCACCTTTAATGAATTTCTCTAAAAGGTCATTAGCTGTTGCCCGTCCTAAAAACACACTACTTAAGTATCTAGTGGAAACTTTTTGCAGATTGACGTCCCAATAACGAACAAACTGATCCATTTGCCCACGCTGAGCAATTTTGTTTAATGATTCATCAAAACAAATTACAAAGTCAGTGCACTGCTTCAGATCGTCCATTAAACACTCTTTGAAATGTGGTGCTAATCCATGGTTTATCACATAAGATGTTTTGCTTTTGCCTAAAGTAAATTTTGAAGCTATCGCACTGTCAGGAAACATTAACTGAAATGTTTTGTTAATCTGTGTACAAGAGTTCAGAGACATTCGCTTGGCCCATATTATTTCCGACTTTGTTACTCTTTCATGATGATGTGGTTACTGAGCTTCGCATCATCTTTCACAACATAAGTATTTGAGCCATTAGACTTAATATTTTCTAGAAGTACTGATTCCACATTTCCTGAGCTTGTTGATGGCAAGTGTTTGTTATTACAAAGAGAGTTCTTTTTCACAGAGGAAGTGAAAGAAGCAAGACTAGGCTGAGATGTTTTAGCACAGATGTTTTTCAAATTATTAGGGCCATTTCCATGGCTGGAGACTGCCCGACGCCCCATGTTGCTAGCTTGAAAGTTTTAGAGCACACTTTACAAAATGCTGATTCATTGTCGCCGTTCACAGCAGCTATCCAACCAGGAAACTCAGGATTTAGGTGTTCGTCCAACCATTGTTCATTAAACACACAACGCTTTGACATTGCTGCAGTTTTAATTGCCTTTTAACAAGGCATAACTTATATCACAAATTTTCTTCTACTCCTTTGACCTAAAAACAAAAAGAGAAATGTTAACAAGTATGTAACACAACTTACAATAATATGTAGGAAATACAAGGTTACATTAGTAGGAAGGGGAAATTAGTGACTGTCTGCAACACCAAGTGTGTTGGGCGATGAGGGCATCACTTCCCGATGCTGGGTTAAAACTAGTTGTAGTCTAACTGTGATTGAAATTTCCCTGACTATTTTTTTATTTTTTAAATAGCACTGATTTTCCCTGACTTTTGCCAACATTTCAGGCATTTCCCTGACTTTCCCTGACCAATTTTCATTTCCCTGACTTTCCAGAATGTGGACACCCTGAAATAGATAATCCATTATCTTTAATCAAATGAATATATTCACAACACATTACTGAAACACTGAACATCTAAGAAAACACACGCTATCTAATTTTATATTGGTTTGGAACAACATCACAAATGCAGTGCGTTCACACATAACTCCATCGTTGTGGTTTTGGTTCTCACAGGAACAGTTTTTCTCTTCTCAGGTCGAAGGTCAGGCAAGCACTTCACGACTTCTTGCGTTTGAGTGAGAATGAGTTTTCTTTTATTATTTACAAATAAGTTCGCTTAATGCGGCAACACCATCTATTGTTCTTTTGTTTGTGTGGAATTTTGAACGGACACATCGCACTCTTTCCAACAAGTATGAGGGAAACAACGGGTTAATAGTCTTTAAAAAAAATGTTCTGATGTCAAAAGGGCACTTAAAAAAAAAGTCCAAAATTGGCAGAAATAAAATTGGCTGTATTGCTTACTAAAATTAAACGTTTTTCTGAAACTGTTTATACCATGATGATATTCAGATATAACTGAGAAGTTAGAATACAAAGTTGCACAATTTTGGAAATTCTTTAACAAATATAAATAGGAATTCAAAATTAAGACCTTCATTGTTTTTTATTTAAATGCTTTAATTAGGATTCAGATGAACACCTGTGGTTTCAAGAAAACAGTCACCACCCCTCATATGTACAGACTGTTAGATCGTTTGATTCAAATACTCACTTTGTTTTCATTTATTTGCCTGATCCCCTCAGAAATACTCAACGAATGTAGTAATAATTAGCGACTGCTGTATGTAAAATAAAAAAATGAACGAAAAAAATTCAATATCACACACTATATTTCAATCTAAGAACAAAATTTCATATAAATCAGCTGCTTCAAGATCATGTCCATCGAGCCATCAAGATGGAAATCGGAGGCTTTAAAACAGTTAAGTGTTTTTACAGGAGCTTATTTAAGACACTGCAATACAGTTCGTAGATCAGTTTGTGGATTCTGACTTCTTTCTGGAGGGGGATTAACGACCACTGTGAGAAACTCAATGGGCTACAGGCAATCGCCTGTCTCTAATTTAGGGCCACTGGTTTCAGGAAGGGACAGAGCCAGTGCCATAAGGCAAACACAACATCCATGCCTCACTAGGATTCGAACTCACACCAATCTTAGACAAATGGTCAGAAGACAGCGTTTAGAATAAATACTGTACCACCAGGGAGGCGCTCTGACTTCCATGTTAAACTGTTGCAATCGCACACTGTATGGCCACCCATTTACCATTATTCATTGCAATAACCCAATGTTTAAATGCTTTTGCATTCAGCAGAGAGTAAAAAGTTTTAATCTTTGTGTCTTTGTATTTATGAACAAAAATTAGTTTTATTGAATCATCACATCACAAACTGAAACACCTCTGCTCCCCCTTCCCTGCCCCAATAGCTGCAGTTAAGAAAATCTTACTCAGTCCATTGCCAAGATAAGATATGCTGACTACAAAAGTGCTTATTCCAGTAGGAAGGAAATTTTATTATGTCAGGTTGTGGCTACCAGGAAATGCACTTAGGAAACTGGATTTTAATTTTGGGCATCTCTTTGACTGAAGTGATACTTTAATGGAAAAGGAAAAAAAAATAAAACAGAATAAAGGTCAAAACAAAGAAACATTGCCATGCTGGGAACACATCTGCTAATTGCTCTCACACAGTCACACCTCATCCCACATTTGTAATCATATGCATCAGTTCAGAAACATTCTTCTGCATGCAAAATATTATAATCACAACTAAACTGTTTAACAGTTGCCTTGTCCTTACTAACGGTTAATAAATAAGCTGTCTTCAGATCATGATGCGATAAATAATATGATTCAAAAGTGGCAATAGCTCCTTGTGTATAGGTTGAACTTAAGGTGTGTTTGTTACGTAGAATAAGAAAAAAATAAGTTACATAAGAGTATGGTGGTGGGGAATATGTGGGGTGGCTAAGACCATTTCATAGAGTTTTAAAGTTTAGTTATTAACTCACCAGTCTCATATTTATTATGTCCACTTTTTCTTGTAATTTTATGAATTTCTGTGGCATTTTACCAATATTTCACTTTCAGCATCACTTTTTTTTTTATTGAAACATTTTTACAAGAATGTCCTTAGTAAATCAATAAAAAGGCAATACCAATACGAATTCCTCCTCCTCCGATCAGAGAAGCCACAAACAAGTGTACCGTAAACAAAGAAATCTAAACTTCAAAGTATGCAGCTTCCAATTGGTGGAAATTTTCAGTGATGTTAATAAGTTATGTCGGGAATGGGTAAAAATGTTATACATACGTTTCAGTGAACATGCATTAAGTAGACAGGCAAAGCTGAGTGCATACATAAAACTAAAAAAGTTATCTAAATCAAACACTTCCTCATTGAATAACATTTAGCCCCCAGGGCACTAATGAAGAGCTTTAACAATCCAAATGCAATGCATGACATAGCTTTAACTCTGCAGTTTGTTTGTATGTGTATGCTGCTTTAATTTCTGTTTCTATTGCATTAGCTTCTACAGCCTGTTCCAATAACTTTTTCTTTCAGTTTTTTAATTCTTCTCACAGCACATCTGATTTCCTTTTCTTTCTCTGCTTGCTGACTTTTCTGTTTTCTTAGTGCTTCTTTACATTTTGATGCAGCATTTAGTTTCATTATTTTGAATATGTGGCCTGATTATTATTTTTTTAATATAATATTATTCTGTCCATCTACTTTACTCTTAGTACATTTGTACAGATTTTTTGGGTGAAGTTCCATCAGGAAGTACCCAAAACTATGGTTAGGCCTTTATATTTATTTATGTATTTATTCTTTTTTTTTTTTTTTCTGTGCCTAGCCTAGGCCTATTAAAATTTTTGAAAGTGTGATATTTTTGTGTCTGTCTACTCAACATGCAGTGCATTTATAACTATTTTCATGGTGAAAATCTGTCGGAAAGTTGCAGTTAGGCCTTTTCTTTTTTTTTTTTTTTTTTTTTGTGCCTAGCCTAGGCCTGACTAAAAAATTTTGAAAGTGTAATATTTTGATGTCTGTCTACTCAACGTGCAGTGCATTTATACCAATTTTTATGGCGCAATTCCATCGGGAAGTACCGAAATCTGCAGTTAGGCTTTTTTTTTTTTTTTCTACCCAACCTAGGCCTGATTAAATATTTTGAAAATGTTGAAAAAAATGAAATAATTCTCTGAAGGAGTGGAAGTGCACTGACTGATATTCGGAAAATTATACAGATGTAATTTTAAATGCCTATACATCTCTTCATACTGTTTTTCTAAAACGTGAACATAAAAGAAAACAAGAAAGATGACACCGAATCTTGGGTTGTAATGAGCACGTCTTGAATCTTTTCTGATGCGAATTAAATTTATCAAAGTTATTCAAAGCCAATGCAACCAGCTAGAAAAATATCAACCAGATTTCTTCAACTGATAAAACATCCAGAAATAGAAACAGCTACTTACTTCCACCAGCAGCCAAACAGTACGTAATGAAAATTAACAAACTGTGCATAAAAAAGTTTCTCACAGCAGAAGGAAGGCATCGGAGACAAATTTTCAAATCGAACAGTTAAAAGAGAGAAATAAAGAAAGAAACCTGATATAACTCTACCCCTAATAGGAAAGTAAAAAAATCTTCATGGAAAAAATATGCTAACGAAAAAGAACTTTTCAAATATGGCTCCCGGAAGAAGAGACAGTGAGAAAAAGGTACTGACCTTTATGCACCCTAGCAGGAATTCTGTGCATTGTTTAAAGAGGATAATGCACCACATCTCTATTGTGGAGAATGGCATACAGTAAAAATAAGAAATTTCTCAATAGGATTTTTAGAAGCATAGATACAGCTGCAAGCAGAAGTACACAAACACCGCCTAGTGGTATAACTGTCAACTATAAAACTTTTCAAATACTAACCTAAAGTGTTTCACAAGGCAAATGGCATCCGGTGCTGAAAGAATTTCTTAAATTGTACATTTAGAAGCAGAGATATTAATAAAAACAGATTGAACATTAACAACCCTAGCGGCATTATTTTGGGAAGAAAATACAGTTTTCATAGTTAGTAGTATCTGACCGAGAAAGAATCTTTTATATCGGGTTTTTAGTCCCGCAGATATTGCTGTAAACAGAAATGTGAGCTAACACCCTCTAGTGGCAGACTTGTGCATTAAGAAAAATTTGAAATTACATGAGAAACATTTTACAGTAGAAACATTCCCCCAAAAAGAAAGAATTTTTCAAATTAGACACTTAGAAGCAGGGATAACACAGGTTGTTGTGCAACACAAGAACCTGTGTCAGAGAGTGTTGTGCAACCCACTCTGACACAGGTTGTTGTGCAACACACCCTAATTACTGCGCTAACGTTTGTGATGTGGTGGTGCAAGCCGTCAATGCCCGCCGTACAACATGCTGGTTCTCTCATTCGGTGGTGTGCCGCAGCTGCAGCAATCGCTCACATCGGTCCGTCCGTCCCTCCTGCACCCACCGAATCCATATTCGCCACACTGTGGCTGGATGTCATCCCACACGGGCGCCGATGTCTCCGTACAATAAACCGCTGTCGCGATAAGCCACTATTCGTCCTCTGTCGAACTCCGAAACATGCTAGAATGACTGCCATATTCTGCGACGAGGCATCAGGAAGCTTCCCACGCACAGGTCCGGCAGCACAACACACTTCCACTACTTACACCCCGCCTTCTGTGCACCCTTCTTATAGTGCTTCTCGGTGGCGTGCCGGGCGCACATGGTTTGCATATGCCCTGCAATGCTAATCGTTTGCATGTCTTTTAGCGGGCCATGCATGCTGCGAATTTTAGGCTAATCGGATGCTTCCTTTTTGGGTGTTGCATTTTGGGTGGCCAGCAGTGTATATGAGAAACATTTCGCACTAGAAATGCTCTCCAACAAAGAAAAAAATTTTCAAATTGTACTCTTGGAAGCACAGATATCAACAAAAATACGATATACATATATGCCCCCTGGCAGGAAAAGTATGTGCTATTTTAAGCAGGAGGTGTTTGTTCTCAAAATGTTTTCCGAAATGAGCTGTGTTGGTGGTCTATGAAAGAATTTTTTCAGTCGACTTTTTCAGAAGCTCGGATTTGGCTGCAAATACATCAGAAGCAGAAATAAACACTTACGCCCCCTGGTGGCCAAACCATACTTTATCAAAATGTTGAAATTACATCAAAAACATTTCTCATGAGGAGCAGTATCCGATGCAGAAAGAAATTTTCAAATTGGAGTTTTAGAAGCAGAGATATCAGGGTAAACGCAAGTTACCTTTACGCCCCCTAGTGGAAAATCTATGCATTACTTGAAAAAGAAACTGTGTCTAAAACAGTCTCCGTTATAAATGTCATTCAAAGGAAGAAAGAATTTTTTCAATCGGATATTTAGAAGCAAATATATGCAACAAAATGCATTTTAAATTTGATATCGTTTGCATTTACGGCCTCTAGCAACTCGGAATGCCAGGATCATCATTCTCACATTTTATGCTTCCCAATGCAAATTTCAAATCGGACTAATAGTTGCAAAGATATGGTGTCCACGGACGGACGGACAAACCGATTTGTATGCACGATCTTTTTTACAAAAGATGTGCTAATTACCCGCCAACTACTTCCCAGGCTGCAGCAAATTCCCGAGATCCCGGAGATTGCAGTCACGGCATGCAAACATACAGCAGCGTTTATCGTGACTTGGAACGATCAAAACCTGTTTGAACATCATTCCTGCTGGCAGATAGCAGTACATGCGAATTCGCCAATTTATGGCATCATCGACACGCGGGGGCCCGATAAGAACAGGTTTAAACATTGTGTTTGCTTCGTGATGGATTCCTATCATTCCTGAAGGATGTCCGATGTCTGTGACGCCATTGTGTGATTTCATCAACATCATACTTCACGATACATCGCATCGCGAAGGACAAAGCATCGTAGTACCGTTAGCTAAAAAATCGGAGCCTCAATGTAAAACTTAAACCTGTTTTTCGCGTTATACCAGTACATCGCCCAGACCGATGACCCGCGACGAATTTTCTGTGAAGCAAACAAGCAAGTTATTGGTTGCTTTCGACAAAAAGACCTTTACTGTCGGCCCACAGTTAAGAGAACCGTGGTTGGCAAAGTCCCAAGCGGAGTCTACGAACGTTGAAGGGGAGAACGGTATCACGGTGTATCCCTTCAGAACTTGTCTAAAGGAAGGAAATAACATCATCGTATTGGCAAAGACTTCTCCTTTTTAGCTCAAAGCTGCAATTTGATTTCTTCAGCGTAAGGCACAAAGGGAAAAAATTAAAAAAACAAACAAAAGAATTGACTGGGACCTTTCCTTGACCGTTTTCTCATTTCGTGACCTTTCGGTCACTTCCGTGACCTGGTGGACACCCTGGTTTCCTTTAAAAATGAATTTCTTAATTTAATACAATCGTTTTTTGTTTTTTTATTGCTTCGGACTCTGAGATCATTACGTGACCGACTTTTCTGTCGAAAATTCCGCTTCTAGATCAGCATTTTTGATGTGCGGATTACACAGCGATTTTTTTTTTCTGAATGCAGCAATGTGCATATTATACGCTGGCACAGATTATACGAAGGTAAAAAAAAATTGTGCAAATTCCAGTGTCTGAGGATAAACGACGAAAATTACGGTAATTCGAATTTTCGAGCCCCAGACAAAAAAAAAGAAAAAAAAAAAGAGTATGTTTTTTGTTTTCCAGGAAGAGATAAGCTGAGAGTTGAAAGTTTTTTGGATAGAAGTGTATGTGACTTGAATATCATATACCCCACCCCCTACGCATGGGTCCAATGTCTGGCCACTAAAAAATTTAACTGGCCACCAGATTTTAGAATATTTTTCTACCCCTGACCGTAAGCTCCTGATTCCAAGAGGGCATTCAAAAATTCAGTGCAGCCACCTGTGATATTTCAGCATTTGAATTACCCAGTGGTCCACTGGCCATTGACCAGTAAAACCTCCGTCAGACCACTGAACTATTGATTTTACTGGCCCAGATGGCCAGTAAGTTTTCTTTTTTTGATTTGTCACAGGTTAAAAAATGAATTGTTGCTGTATGGTTTTCTTTTTAAGCTGCAAACTAATGATAGGTTTAAAAACAAATTGGAGATAATTCCATTGAAATGATACATTTTCTACATATATTGTAAATGTCTTTAAATATTTTTTTTTTTTTACGGAATAGTGGTTTGCAAATTCTAGTGTTCCCTGGGCCAGTAGAAGATTTATTTCTAATTGTAACACTGCATTTTGGCAGATAGCTTCTCTTCAACTAACTGAAGCTATTCTGAAATTTGGTGAAAGGGAAAAAAAAATCAAGTGCTTTCAAGGACTCTTACAAAATTCAAGGACTTTCAAGGTCCTTTGAAAAGGAAAACTAAATTCAAGGAGTTTTCAAGGACCGTAGGAACCACACGTATATCCAGCAAAATGCTGTATATGGATTTGGGTCAGTGCAGCCTTAAAAAAAATGGATGACTTCTAAAGGTCTGCATACTTTGCAAACAATATATAATTTTATGTGACAGTGTTTTTGAGGGTATCTTTAATTAGTATTTTTATTGAATTCGATACACCAGAAGACAAAGTGTTCTGAACTTTCTAAAATGAATGCCTATTTTGAAATGTGTAATGTTCCCTAGTTTTAGTTGTGGATTTTATACTGAATTATTGTGGACAATATTTGGGAAATAATACATTAACAGGGGCAGAAAAATATTTTGAAATCTGATAGCAAGCTAACTTTTTTAGTGGCCACAATCAAAACATAACATTGGACCAGTGTGTGTGTGTGGGGGGGGGGATATACATGAGACTGACCAAGGAACAAAAAGCTTTTTAAGCAGGCGAAAAAAATCAGAACATGCGACAAGAAAGTGTGAATATAAAGCAGCATGAGCAAGATGGAATTGTTCACTGTATACACAATATACAATTACTGAATTCAAAACAAAATACAGTGATTTTAAAAGACACTGCTTCAAACACATCTCTCTCTCTCTCTCTTTTTTTTTTTTTTTTTTTTTTTTTTTTTTTTTGTACTTGCTAGAACATCAGCTTAATTTTCCTCTTGTGTTGCTTTCTTCTCAGCAAGTTCCATGGCCATGTTTGTCTTTTGTTGATTCTGCAGCTGCACAGCAATCTTTGCTTAGTTTTTCTTTCTGTTGATATAATTCCCTTCCTATTTCTTCACCACTTTTCTTTCCTCCTTCCCTTTTATTCCCTCAGATGACAATAATTTATCCATCATGCTGAAAGAACTTTCAGCCTGAAGACCATGAACGCGTGATATCAAAGCTTTCGCTACTTTAGATAAATGGTGTGACTTTCAGAATATGAATACCATGTATCAATCTAACAAATTTTCAAACGCCGTCACTTCCCTTTTTGGAAAATTTCCCCTCCCTTATCAAGCTTAAGTGCAGACATTTATGGAAGAAAATAACACTTAACAACAACACCGGATAGTGAAAACATCGCAGGAAGAAAAAATGCGATTTCGGGAGAAATCTTCGCTCTGACCGACTTTCGTTTTTGGAAACTTCTTCCTCCATTTTCAGGTTGAAATGCAGTATTTGTGGAATAAAAGGATATTTACGAACAATACTGGGCAGAAGGAACATCATGAGAGAAAAAAAAAAAAAAAGATTAAGGGAGAAATCTTTGCTGCATCTAACACTTCTGTTTTCGAAAGTTGTCAAACGAAAAACGAGTCCCTCTCCCATAACCATTACCCCCCCCCCACCCCCGCCCTCAATTTCTGTTCAGTTGTGCATTGATCTCAGAATGCCCAAAATGATAACGGAAATAGCAGAATTCTTCGAATCTACAGAAGAATCTTTGCCTGAAGACCACAGAGAAATCTTCGTGCCGTCTTAACTTCCGTTTTTGGAAATCGTTGCCCACAGTTTCATGATGAAATACAAACATTTATGCAATAAAATGACATTTAATAACAATATTGGAAACAAGCAACATCGTGAGAAAAAAAGAAATTACGATTACAGGAAAAATCATCACTCTGTTTAACTTCAGTTTTCGATAGTTTTGAAAGACGAAATACCATCCCCAGATGGAAAACGACCCCCATTTCTCTTAAGTTCTACATCGATCTTGAGTTGACCCAAATGATGACAAAAAAAAGCAAAATTCCACGAATCCGCGGAAGAACCTCATGTATGTATATAACATCCAAATTCATGTACACTTCTGTCCAGAAAATAATGTTTTACCCTCAGCCAAAAGTTTTTCCCTTCCTGGAAATGAAAAAAAAAAAAAAAAAAAAAAAAAACAACAGTACTTACTTTTTCTTTTTTTTCTGGGGCTTGCAAATTTTGGAATTACATGTTCTTCAGTGATGTTTTTCATGGTGGCCTGGACTATTTTTTTGGTCGCCCTAGGCTAGTGAATGAAAATCCGCGAGGTTTGTCTACCCCTGGCTTAGAGGTTCTCTAATTACAGATACCATAGGAACAGATAAGAAGTGGATGGATCATTAACCATGAGAATATTTCAAAGTAAACTCTATCGAATCATTATCAATTTAAACAACCAAGATTTACAGATAATGATCTACAACTAGTTGCCATCTCTAGAGCAAAAGCTAAAAGGGATTTGGAAAAAATTAAATATTTCAAGTCTTGTAACATCAGATGTCCATCACAAAAAGTAATATCAGTTGTGAAGTTTTCTAAAAAAATCAAGCTGAAAAACAGCAGGCTTTTCATGAAAGTTTTGAACAAAGGGTTGCTTTTAAAGAAACCTACAATTTACTGGAACTACAGAAACATTGGCAGCACTGCTAGATCCAAATCAATGTTTTCAGCTTTAACCAGAATTAAATGTTCACAAAGACTGGCAATATATCACCAATCAATGTCAAGTCTGACTCAACCAGCATTTGAGAAAGAACACCAAAGTAATCCATATGGACATTCTTTTTAACAAGTTTAATAATGAGGAGAAGTTTGCAACTGTTTTGAGATACTTTTAGTTTTTCCTTTTTATTGCATTGATTTAATCATTAGAAGTTAAAAATATAATTTTAATTAATAATTAACAATTCATCATATAAAAAATTAGTATGTTGTACTTGGTCTTCCTCAGATTACATTTTCTGGGCAAAAAATGTAAAGGGACATATACTGTGTGGTGAAGAAAAAATCTAGAGCTTATCTAATAAGTTTCAACTCGATGAAAGATATTTGATTCACGATTCTATAAATTTCACGAAATTATGGGATTTACTCAGGAATAAAAAGATATTACTTATAGTCGAATTTTCAGGTAGCATCCCTACCCTTCCTCAGGACTAGTCTTAAGATAGGGTAGGGATGCTACCTGAAAATTCGACTGTAATATCCTTTTATTCCTGAGTAAGTCCTATAATTTTGTGAAATTTATAGAATCGTGAATCAAATCTCTTTCACTGAGTTGAAACCTATTCTAAAGATAAACTCTATATTTCTTCTTCACCACATAATATATGTCCCTTTACATTTTTTGCCCAAGAAATGTAATCTGAGGAAAACCAATTGTACAACATACTAATTTTGTGAAATTTATAGTATATGAAGTCTAGGAATAGCCACGTCATCAATTATTACAATGTTGATTCATGATTTTAGGGAATACCTACAACTTTTAGGCCCAAGCAACTTTTACAGCTGAAATGAACGTTATAAATCATTGGTGTATCTTCTAAAGAATGTGAAAGGGGATTTTCTTCGATGAACTTTACAACAACCACAGCAACGTCTTTTTCAATCACAACCTCATTGTTCTTCATAAAAACTGATGGGCCTCCACCAATCCAATTTGATCCTACAACGTATGTTTAATCATAGCTCCTTCAAGGACTACATTCAACAGTGGATATAACATGAAAAGAGCGGAGAAGAATGACAGAAATTTCTCAAGAGTTAAAAAAAAATTGAATTATATTTTTAAATCAATTGCAACTCCCTTCTGTTTCTTACTGTAATATAAATCCTTAGTGCATTTTTTTTTTTTTTGATTGGAGGTTTAACAACCAGTGTGAACAAGCAACTCAATGTGCTAAAAGCAGTCACCCGTCCCTAATTAAGGGCCACTGGTTCAGGGAATGGAGAGAGAGCCAGCGCCGTAAGACAAACACAACATCCACGCCTCACCGGGATTCGAACCCGGACCCATCGCAGACGAATGATCAGAAGCCATCACTTAGACCACTGCGCCGCCGAGGCGGCGCAGTGCAAATTTAACTCTCACTCATGGGTAAGATTAACATAAATTTCTGCATTTGCTATCATAAAACTGTTACAGAACACTTTTTTGAATATAATAATACAATACAAGCATGTAAATTCTGTTTTACATGCTTGTATTACATGTAAGTTCTGTTTTAACAGTTTGTACCATGCAACAATAATATGGCTTAAGGCTCTATGAGACTCGCCATCTTGTATTGCTGCCTTCTCTTATTAACCAACGGGCAAGCGTATTTTCACAAATTGCTCGGGCAATTTTGCACATTTTGGAACACAGCAATACAAGATGGCGGGTCTCATAGAGCCTTAAAGAATGTTAAAGAAATTCAGTAGCTCCTTAATAGGTCAATCCCCCCCCCTTCCCTCTTTAAAACTTATGTTTAGGCATTGAAGAATCTTTTTCTTTATGAAAAATAACATTTTATATATACAACCCTAACTGTATTTTCATGCTTATTTTAATTTTCTAATAAATAATGCTATATTATTAAAATTAATGAAACGAAGTAACTAACATTTTCCTAACTTCCCCTACATTACTACCAGATTCCCCTAGAATTTAATTATTTGCCAGTGAAGTGCCTTTTCAGTTGTTAACCCAGCAAAAGGCATTGAAAAAAATAATATTAATATTGGCTAATGTTCATATCTGCAATTATTAGAATATTTTCCCCAAAAAAATTAATTGTGCATTCTGGCAATCATATCTTGTTTTGGTTTCAAATTTACGTTCCTTTTCTGTATACCAATAGTTCTGCATCCTTGCCTCAGTGGGTAGCAATCACCTCTACATGAATATAAATATATATTTTGAAAGATAACTGCACCCCAAGGATATTACCCAATTTTGAATTAACAGGGCAAATATACTTAAATGACAAGTTGTAGTTTTAATAAAATTTCTAGTTTAACAAGCAACAGATTTTTCTTTTTTTTTCCTTTTGATTGGAGGTTTGACGACCACCGTGAGCAACTCAATGGGCTGTAAGCAGTCGCCCGTCCCTAATTTAGGGTCACTGGTTCCAGGGAAGGGAGAGAGACAGTGCCGTAAGACAAACACAACATCCATGCCTGACCAGGATTTGAACCCGGACCCCTTACGGACGAATGATCAGAGGCCAGCGCCGTAGACCACTGAGCCACTGGGGCGGCAATAAAGCAACCGATCCGACCTCCATATTAACTTCGTATGCTACTAATAAGGCTGGCAATCTACCATCAAATAACTTCATGATTTTATTCATAAAATTAACTTACATCATCCAATTCACAATCTAAATCTTCCAAATGAAACATTCTGATCGAAGCACTCAGATATTTCACTGAGAATTAACTCTTTAAACATTACATTTCTAAAACTTCCAATCCCCCGCCATCTTTTTTTTTTTTTTTTTTTTTGGAGTTGAGGCTTAATGGCTTATATACCAAGGTTTGTGCCTCAAATCAACTATTGAGCCTTTGCACTACGTCATTTTTGACGACACGGTTACTTCCGGGTGGTTAAGAGAAAGTTCGGCTGCTAAGGTTTCCATAGGATTAACATGGAGAAGCAATTTCTGGACCCTCTCTCACTCGATTATTTGTAGTTTTAGAAATGGTTAAAAATTGTGTGGCGTATGGATGCTTCTCAAAGTACGCGTAAGGTAGTGGAATTTCCTTTTATCGCTTTCCAACGGTAGAAAAACGCCTGGTTATGTGGAAAATAACTGTAAATCGGAAGGCATGGTGGCCCAGGCCGTATTACAGGATTTGCAGCATGGTGTACGATAGACAGGTGATTCAACTCCGTATGACCGTCGTGCTGGGAAAACGGTCCCTTAATGTAGTGACCACTAGAGGGCGTTAGGGGAAATGCGGGCCATTCAAATCTCCGTCATCTGTGACTCGAATCGTCATGTGAGTAAATAAATCGAAGAAGGTATTTGTTACAGGAGATTAGAACAAGGTAAGTAACTGAAATATTTGCCTTTTCTATTTCTTGACACACTTTGAAATCAGTGTAAACTGCCGTATTTCTTTTGTCGGTTGTTGTTTTTTACTGAAGCGTTTAGTTTTTCGGAGTTTTCGATTTCCGTGACTGGGGACGAAAATGTTTCGTTCTGAATTGCTGTTCTGGTTATGCTAGTAATGAAGAACATGCTTCTTTATTTAAAGCATTTAAAAATGAAAAAATGCTTGCTAAATTGCAGAAAGCAATCCCTCGAGCCGATCGGAAACTCAGCACTAACGAATTTGTTTGTGAGAAACCTTTCCTCTCCCATGATGTAATTAGACGCAGGAGTGAGACATTTAATGGCCAAGTTTTATATGATGTGCCTGTCCGTGTCAGACTTCACTGTTATTCCTGTAACATTTCCTGAATGTCCAACCTACCTTTCAAAGAAGGCAGTAAAGTCATTACTTGGTAAATGTGTAGTTTAGCGTCCTACATTATTTCGTCGGATTTCAAAAAAGTGGGACATAAATAGGATTTCAAAAACGTGAGGCGTACAGATTTTAAAGTATGCAATTTCAAGGCAAATGGTGAAAAAATTCATCATTATGGTGCATTTTAAATATTTTTACCGTAATATTTACTAGCAAGTATGACGCTGTGAACAAAAGCTGCGTCAAGCCTAACACAACGCCGCTGCAACAAATTTGCTCCACCGCCATTCTGCCGGCGGAAGAGTATAGGAGGAAAGGAGAACGTTCTTGCCAGGAAAGCGATCCAGTTTGTAGTGCTACCTGACATAAAATAGTTATTCATTTCTGTCGCAATTTTTTAAAACATATAATGAAAATTGCTTCGTTCTTATGCATATGATTCCCTGGTACGAAATAGAAAGTATGCAAGTGCCTACTGCTAAGGAGCGTTCAAAAAATTACGCACTTAAATTTAAGAACCTCACATTGATATATTTCATGTATTATGCACAATGATATTTTGCGAGTTATTTAAAGTAAACAGCTACTGTTGCTACATTCTCAACACACACCATCATCTTTAAAAGCATGCAGGGATAGCTAGAAGCATATCTGCTGCATAAATGCACAACAGCTATACATTAAAGCGAAAAGGTAATATAAATTTACGTTTCCTATATTTATCTAAAAAAGTTTAAAATGAGTGATTCAAAATGTTACGCGATCATAATTATAACTCTGGTACCTTTCTTCAACTGTACACTAAATTACATCTGTAACACTGTTTTTATAAAACGGAAGCCTATCTTGTCCTATAAATATATATCATCATCATCATCATCATCATCATTGTCAACCATTATCAATCCACTGCTGGACGAAGGTCTCCCCAAGTTTCCTCCACAACGGTCTGTCTTGTGCCAGTCTCCTCCATGTCACCCCTGCATACTTTCGAATTTCATCCGCCCATCTCCTATGTGGTCTTCTTCTGGGTCTTTTCCTGTCCCTTGGAATCCAATCTAAAATTTCGGCTGTCCATCGATGATCTGTCCTTCTGGCAGTATGTCCAGCCCATTGCCATTTCAGGGATTTAACTCTGATCATGATGTCTTCCACTCTTGTCATTTTTCGGATCAACGAGTTCCTCTTCTTATCTCTCCTGGTTACACCAAGCATGCACCTCTCCATGGCTCTTTGAGTTGTCTGCAGCCTTTGTATGTCTCTTTTAGTTAAGGTCCACGTCTCTGCACCATACGTAAGCACTGGAAGGATGCATTGATCAAACACTTTTCTTTTAAGACATAATGGCATATTGCTCTTGAAAATTATGCTGTTTCTTCCAAAAGCTCTCCAGGCAAGTTTTGTACGCCGATTAATTTCTTCATCAATGTGACCCTCACTTGATATCTGCTGTCCAAGATAAACGTACGTGTCTGATATCTCCAGCTTTTCTCCATCAATCGATAAATCTTCATTTCTTGTAAAAGCATTGAACATCACTTTTGTCTTCTGAAAGTTCATTTTTAATCCCACTTCTTTACTCTTGTCAGCAAGTTCCTGGATCATACTCTGCAGCTCTGATGGGGTAGTTGCAAAAATGACTACGTCATCAGCAAAACGAAGGTGGGTTAGATAATCTCCATTAATCTTTATCCCCTTGTTTTCCCAGCTCAGCGACTGAAATACACCCTCCAATGTGGCATTAAAGAGCTTCGGAGATATGGTGTCACCTTGTCTCACTCCCTTTCCAATTTTTACGTGTGTTGTATTTTCAAACACCCTAATCTTTGCACTTGCATTTTCATAGATGTTATTAATAATATTAATGTATGCATCTTCAATACCGCAGGTTTTTAGAGCCATTGTAACTGCTGATGGTTTCACCGAATCAAAGGCTTTTTCATAATCGATAAAAGCCATGCACAATGGAAGTTCATATTCCCTCGCTCTTTCAATTAGTTCTCTCAGCACGTGGATATGATCTATTGTGCTGTAGCCACTCCTGAATCCAGCTTGTTCTCTCGGTTGAGCCATGTCTAGTGCTACCTTCAAGCGGTGTGAAAGAACTTTAGTGATATAACACGAACGTATTATCAATTCCTAAACAAAATTCCTCTTATCGCTAGCATCACTGTTGTCGTTTAAAGGCGTGCCATTTTTACATGGAAATCTGTCTTAAAAATATGTCCTCTTTTTTAATTTTTATGTTGGCCTACTTGATGTGTAAGGACTAATAATATTTGAGAAGTACAATACGGCTATTTTCACGCTTAAAAAACACATTGCAACAACAAACCTATACATCATCGTGATACAGACAGCGGTTCACTCACCTCCTGGAATCGATGGCCCGCATCTCCCCAGCGGCATCTGGTGGCCGATTACATTAAGAGTCCACATTTTAGCTGAGAGTTAAATCACCTGTCTATCGTACACCGTGATCTGCAGTAAACACTTTATTTTAGGTATCGTAAATCTGCATATTTTATCACGTTAATAGTCTAATTTATATAGGTATATTTTCTTGCTCACTGTTATGTATTATTTTCAAGTTTTTACGTAAATCTTTCTTATTCTGTTTAAAATGCTTGGAATGCATGACGGGTTAACTTTGCTGTCGAAACGGAAATTGCTAAGTTTTCGTGAACTTTCAAGATTTTGTACTATTACTGATTTCTAAATACTGAAACAGATGCATTTTTTTCCGAACCGAAAGTTAAGGATATACGTCCACATAGACTTAAAGGGTGCTGTCATACATTATTGTGACGTCCGTTTTCCCGGATCTGTTTTCTTTTTTGGTGAAAAAATGGTCTGTTCTTCGGGATATGATAAGTCGGTATTTTCTTTTTTTTTTTAATTGCGATACACACTGGAACCACCCATACACACTTGAATCAGTCAGAAATGTAACAACTTATCTTAGACCGGATAAGACATTTTTCGTTTCAGTCTTCAGAATTAATACATTTTTAACCCACCGATTGGTAAAATATTTATATGCATCAAGTGTTTTATAAACTTTTAAAGATTTTCCTGTACAACACGTAAAACTGCTTATTAAATAGTTATAAATAGTGTGATAGTTCAGATCAGGGAGGTCCGTTGCAACATAAACTTCCAGACGATAAAATATCTTTTAGGTATGTCATATGGATCCTCTATGCCATTATTTCTAAGCTTTTCTTCATAACGCTGCTTTTCCACCACATAAAGATTGCACACTTTGTCAGAAAGAACAGTTTTTTTAACTCTATTTACAGTTGCAGCAGCCATTGAAAAGCATGGGAGAGGCCAGCTCGGGTACATGATCATGATCATATGTAGAGGATTTTAGGAAGGGAGTGTCTGACCCAGGGCCGGCTGCACCATAGGGGCAACTGGGCAAGGCTATCTTAATACCTTACCAGGCCTGCAACAAGGTCACGTGATTTGGTCGTGACGTCACAATCGTAGGGCTACTCTTTTTCCAGTAGACCTACAAATTTGACTCGTTTCGTAGTTGTGTTATGTCCGTTCTTGTTGGCGAGTTGTGTGTTTTTTTTTTTTTTTTTGATTGGAGGTCTAACGACCACCGTGAGCAACTCAATGGGCTATAAGCAGTCGCCCGTCCCTAATTTAGGGTCACTGGTTCCAGGGAAGGGAGAGAGCCAGTGCCGTAAGACAAACACAACATCCATGCTTTTCTTTCTTTCTTTCTTTTATTGGAGGTTTAACGACCACCGTGAGCAACTCAATGGGCTATAAACAGTCACCCGTCCCTAATTTAGGGTCACTGGTTCCAGGGAAGGGAGAGAGCCAGTGCCGTAAGACAAACACAACATCCATGCCTGACCAGGATTTGAACCCGGACCCCTTACGGACGAATGATCAGAGGCCAGCGCCTTAGACCACTGCGCCACCGGGGCGGCAATTTTGTGTTGTTCCAGTGAATGTTGTGTGGATATTTACTGCGTGTTTTAAGTTTTTTGTGAAGATCCTGCTCGATTACAAAAGAGATTTTCAGCGGTAAGGAATGTTTCTTTTCTTTTATTAGTATTCAGTACTGAAATTTTATAAATACGAGTTGTTGATTGAACGTTAGTTAATCCTTCATGAAGTGCAGGTTTTACGTTTTATAAATGTTCTTATTGCTGCGGAATAAAGTGGGATGTAATGTTATACGTTTTATTATATGCATTATGTGCATGCTTCAAATGGTACAAGGCCGCCTCGGTGGCGCAGTGGTCTAAGCGATGGCTTCTGATCATTCGTCCGTAAGAGGTCCGGGTTCGAATCCCGGTGAGGCATGGATGTTGTGTTTGTCTTACGGCACTGGCTCTCTCCCTTCCCTGGAACCAGTGACCCTAAATTAGGAACGGGCGACTGCTTACAGCCCATTGAGTTGCTCACGGTGGTCGTTAAACCTCCAATCAAAAAAAAAAAAAATGGTACAAGGTGAAATTGTGATCTAAGAAATGGATACATGATTTTTTTTTTGGATTGGAGGTTTAACGACCACCGTGAGCAACTCAATGGGCTATAAGCAGTCGCCCGTCCCTAATTTTGGGTCACTGGTTCCAGGGAAGGGAGAGAGCCAGTGCCGTAAGACAAACACAACATCCATGCCTGACCGGGATACGAACCCGGACCCCTTACGGACGAATGATCAGAGGCCAACGCCTTAGACCACTGCGCCACCGGGGCGGCATACATGATTCTGAAGTTGTCATATGAAAAATCATTTCTTTATTCTGTAAAAGTTAAGAATAATGTTAGAATTAAAGGAAATTACCAAATTTTCGTTTTGAATAACATGTTTAATGGTTGTTCAATGAATTTTTTTTTTTTTTTTGAGATTTAACGACCACCGTGAGCAACTCAATGGGCTATAAGCAGTCGCCCGTCCCTAATTTAGAGTCACTGGTTCCAGGGAAGGGAGAGAGCCAGTGCCGTAAGACAAACACAACATCCATGCCTCACCGGGATTCGAACCCGGACCCCTTCCGACGAACGATCAGAGGCCAACGCCTTAGACCACTGCGCCACCGGGGCGGCTCAATGAATTTAAAACTGACAGCTTGGAATTCCAAAACATATTGCCTATTGTATGCCACCAATAATTCTGTATAAAACCCTACACACGTAGCTTTAATTTTTGTGTCCTGGGGCTTATTGTGGATACATTTCCGTCTTTTGAAAATTTTGGGCCGCCCCGGTGGCGCAGTGGTCTAAGCGATGGTCTCTGATCATTCGTCCGAACGGGGTCCGGTTTCGAATCCCGGTGAGGCATGGATGTTGTGTTTGTCTTACGGCACTGGCTCTCTCCCTTCCCTGGAACCAGTGACCCTAAATTAGGGACGGCGACTGCTTATAGCCCATTGAGTTGCTCACGGTGGTCGTTAAACCTCCAATCAAAAAAAATAAAAAAATTTGGAGACTTGTTATGATGAAAACTCATTTCTTCCTCTTTTATATTTCTTTCCATTTTTTTTTTTTTGGATTGGAGGTTTAACGACCACCGTGAGCAACTCAATGGGCTATAAGCAGTCGCCCGTCCCTAATTTAGGGTCACTGGTTCCAGGGAAGGGAGAGAGCCAGTGCCGTAAGACAAACACAACACCTATGCCTGACCGGGATTCGAACCCGAACCCCTTACGGACGTGTGTGTGTGTGTGTGATTGGAGGTTTAACGACCACCGTGAGCAACTCAACGGGCTATAAGCAGTCGCCCGTCCCTAATTTAGGGACACTGGTTCCAGGGAAGGGAGAGAGCCAGTGCCGTAAGACAAACACAACATCCATGCCTGACGGGATTCGAACCCAGACCCCTTACGGACGAATGATCAGAGGCCAGCGCCTTAGACCACTGCGCCACCGGGGTGGCATATTTCTTTTCCCTCCGAGAACTGCGAAAGCGTATTTATGTGACTAGGACAAGCCACCAACGGTACCCAATAACTGGGGTACAGTTGGCAAATTTTGAGCGAAGCTATTGCAAAATCTAAGCTCATTAAGGCGTCTATCATAACACGTTCTAAAAAATGAATGCATAAAATGTATGACTTCCAGAACAAAAGTAAGAAACATAAAAAAGAAATGCCTAAAATTTATCATGAACTACTTTCCTTCACTCCTTTACGTTGGTTGTGATCAGGTTGCATGTAAACAAAGCGGAAAGACACACTCAGATCGGGAACCACGTTTTTCATTTTGTATCGCGAAAGACAGACATACATACACAAACTTCCTTTTTTACGCTTTCCAACCGTAGGTTGCAGAAGCGTAGCATCCAGCTTTGTCCGTCCGTTCGCACGATAACTCGCGTAAAACTGGTTCAATTTCGATGAAATTTTAGTATGTGGTAGGGGACTACTGGGGACGAACCCTATTGAAAATGGGGGAAATGGGGTCAAAGGTCACGACATAGGAGCGGGATTCATTCGTCATATGCGTCATAACTTGCGTAAAAATGGTCAGATTTCAATGAAATTTTAGTATGTGTTAAGGGACCACCTGGGGAGGAACTCTATTCAAAATGGGCGAAATGGGGTTAAAGATCAGGACATAGGAGCGGAATCCATTCTATTGCCTTTATGCGTCATAACTTGCGTAAAAATGGTTCGATTTCGATGAAATTTTATTATGTGGTAAGGGACCATCTGGGGACAAATCCTATTAAAAATGGGCGAAATGGAGCCAAAGGTCAGGACATAGGAGCGGGATTCATTCCACCACCCTTATGGTAAAAATGCTTCGATTGCGACAAAACTTTAGTAGGTTGTTCCGGAGGTATACTGAACCGGTTCTGTTGAATATCATCCAAATGGGGTCAAAGGTCAGGGCACAGGAGCGAGATTTATTCCACAGACATTATCCTCATGCACGCGCAGTGAGGCTGTCAGAGGGGAAAAATACTTCCATAATGCTTTTGTGGTTCCTTTCAGCTAGCATCGCCTCAGTTGCACGTAACATAGTCACCGCCGGTAGTGATGAGGCAGTGATTGATAGGCATTTGTCAGACAGTTTTACTAAAAACAGTACTAACGGGAAAAAAAACCACGGGCCGCGTGTGGCCTAGTGGTCAACGTTCGTGACTGCCACGGAGGAATCTCAGGTTCGATCCCAGGTATCTGCGAACTCTCGACCCATTAAATATCCGCCGTGCGTCGGATGAGCAGGTTAACTTGTCGGACCCCGGGTACTAGCCCCCGATAATAAATAAGGGTGTCTTCCTCCCCATTTTTACCTCGCTTCCGTGTCACTTTCCTATCAGGTACTCTAGCCCAAATCTTCTAGCTTCCTGTTCCTAAGGTTTGTTTAAGACCTGGGGTTAGACACTCCTTCCTTCCTAAAGTACTCTACATATGAGTACTTTTAGGGGGTAAAAAACATCCTTACCTTCTTCACGGCTGTCAAACATTTTAGTAAATTTACAAGATACTAAAATACAACAAAAATAAAGAAGTTCGATAATTACAATCAATCATTAATATCTAATTTTTAAAAATGCTTTAAAAATGGTTTAGTCTATTTTAGTGTTTTAAATTTATCAAAAATTTGGCTATGCTGTCCCCCTTCCTGGCCCCCTTATGGGCGCCCTTGCATATGATCAGACCTGAAAAAATATCCACACATTAGTTAAATACAACAATATTCAAGATGCCTCTAACACTGAAATATTTTCTTAATATAAAATTTTACTGAATGTGATGATACCCTCACAGTTTGAAGTATTTTTGTGAACATACCACCGAACGGTTTCAAATGCCGCCTGGATAGACCTCTGGTATGGGAATATAAATAAGAAATCCAGATGCCTGGCTGGGTATGTAAATAAACAAATAAAAGATTCCAATTGCCCTGTTTTGCTTTCACAGCAAAATAAAGTCTGAATCCCCCAATAGTTAACCACGATAATATTAATATTCAAGATTCCTCTTATGCCAAAAATGTTTTTGTTGAAATAAAATTTTATTTAAAATATTTTGTGAAGATACCATTACAGTTCAAATTATTTTTATGAAGATACCATTTCAGTTGCAATAATTTTTGCAAAGCTACTCCCAACAGCATTAAATGTTACCTGGATCAATGTTACCTGGATCGACTACATGTTATAAATATATATATAAATACAGGGTGAGCCAAAAGTCACTGTGCACCTGGCAAGACAATACACATACAACAACTACAAACATACTTGCTACAATAAATGCTGGAAATGGCCCCTTCCTGTGTGTAGATATACATCCACACATCTGAAAATTTTCTCAAAGACACGTTACAGGTCCAATGGAGAAATGTTGCTGAATACTGTGGTGATGGCTTCCTGTAGTTCCAGCAGGGAACTGGGATTGTTCTTGTAAACAGAATTTTTCAGTAAACCCCACAATTTTTTAACCAATTTTTTTGGACTTTTAATGATGCAAATGGAAATATTCTCCACCATTTCATCTGTTAACACTCGCGGCCTACCGCTTCTCGGAGCATCTCTCACTGATCAGGTTTTTTTCAACCGGCCACTGTGATGCCTCACTACTGACTGATTCAGTCATGGCCAGATGCCGGAAATACTGGCTGCGTCATTCAAGGTCAGACGGCAGGATGAGCGTACCCCATTCCAACATTCTCCATTCACAATGTTGCAATTACATGCACAGCAACTATACTTCATAGATTTATTATTTCTTATCACAGTATGTCAAGTGCACAGGGACTTTTGGCTCACCCTGTATATGTACTTCCATTATAGCATTTTTAGTTCTTTAATAATAAGTTATATTCTTACAGATGCCACGGATGTGCTGTGTTCCAGGCTGTCGTGCGAATTATAAGTCAGAAAAAACAGAGACAATAACAACATTCAAATTTCCTAAGGATCCTGAATTGCAAGAAAAGTGGGTTAAGGCTATCCACAGAGAAGAATTCATACCTAATCATAACAGTGTTGTTTGTGTTCGTCATTTTAGTGATGAACTTGTAATTAGAGTGGATACTGTTTTAAGAGATGATGGTTCGTTGTTGTCAGTTCCTCGAAAAGTACCCAAATTAGCTCCCAATGCTGTACCTCACATATTTCCGAACCAACCATCGTATTTCACTTCAAAACTTTTGCCAAAACGCAGGTGTCCTAATGATCGTTTCAAAGAACAAGTAGAAAAGGATGAAGCGTCATTTTTGAAGTGGATGGAAGATGATGTAATTAAAGATTTCCCATCTTTTAGATCTTCAGTTCCAAAAAAAAAAAAAAAATTCTGGGTTTCATCATTTCTTTGAAGATGATGCTGTTGTATTTTGCAAGTTACACTTATCAGATTGTCCTAAAATTTCAGTTTCATTTAAAGTTTTCCTAGATCTTTCTGTTGAGATCTGGCATGATGGCCTATGTGTGCCTACTGTGCAGATGCAGCCTGTTCTAGGTAAAGACTTAAAATTAGACAGATGGTCCAAGTTTGACTCACTGATCAGTCAGTTATCATCCTTCTCTTTGGAGAAAAATTCAGTGAATGAAAGACTAAAGATTTGCTCTCGTGTTATTGCCCAGTGTTCAGAGGAGTTGACAGAAGGTGATAGTAAATTGCTAGCTTTGAAGTTCCTTTCTGAGCAATTGGAAATTTTAACCTTGGGACACCCTAAGTATAGCTCAGAAACATTGACATGGGCATGTTACCTGTTTTTTACTAATGCTTCTGCATACTGCTTACTCCGCAGTCTAAGCATTCTTTGTTTGCCTTCTCCTGGTTACCTAAGACAACTCTCAGTGGGGTATGGAACAGAAGTTGGTGTACAAGCTTCACATATAAAATACCTCAAAGAAAAATTCAATGTTCTTGAGCAACATGAACGAATTATTTGCATTCTTTTGGATGAGATATATATCAAACCAAAACTAACTTTTAAGAAAGGCATGATCCAAGGTGCATCACACAGCTCCAGCAAGGAGGCAACGACTATTCAAACTTTTTTGTTAACTTCACTATTTGGTAAAAATAAGGATATTGTGGCTTTTTATCCAGTGAAAAATATGACTTGCACTGAGCTGTATCATATGACCCTGGAAGTCTTAAAAGTTGTAACTGATATAGGATATACCACAATTGCTATGGTTTCTGACAACAATAGAGTGAACAGAAATATGTTCAAGCAGCTGGGTGGTGGTTTGTTGAAGTCTCACATTACAAATCCACATGATTCTAAACAAGAAATATTCTTATTATTTGATTCAGTACATTTATTAAAGTCAATTCGTAATAACTGGTTCAACCAGACTGACTCACTTCAAACTTTCCATATTCCAAAATTTGATGGTTCCTCTGGTGAAGAGACAGCAAGCGTGAATCATTTGAAAAGACTCTATTCTTCAGAAATTGGAACGATTGTGAAGATGGCTCCAAAACTGACTAGGAAAGTGATATTCCCTTCTTCCTTGGAAAGGCAAAATGTTTCTCTTGCCACAGGTCTCTTTCATGAAACGAATGTTATTGCTTTAAAAAATTATATGTTCAAACATAACTGCTCTTGCTCAGGAACTGTAGCATTCCTTGATATCATTATAAAATGGTGGAAAATTGTGAATGTGAAACATCCTTATAAGGGTAGAAACTTACGTGATCCATTTTGTGATCCTGTTCGCACTGAAAATGATGCAAACATAAAGTTCCTGGCTGATTTCATATGTTGGCTTCAGAAGTGGGATAATATTCAAGTTTCTGGTAGCTCTTCTTCGAAGCAACATGGTAAATTAACAAGAGAAACATATGTAGCTCTCCTTCACACGACAAAAACCTTAATTTTTTTATGTAGATATCTTTTTACTGTGCATAATCCAAAGTACATTCTTTTGGGGAAGTTTCAAACTGACAATTTAGAGGGTCGATTTGCACAATACCGCCAAATGAATGGTGGCAATTTTAATGTATCTGTAACACAGGTGTTAGAGAGTGAAAAAAATTAAAGCTCATAAGTTTATTGAAACTGCATTCTGCCAAGTGTGGAGAATTTGAAATAAAATCACTGAAAACACAAATGCAATTGCAAGCTTTGAATATGAAGAGGATGTTTTGGAGCAGTCCAGCAGAGTTAATATAACTGAAGAAAATATGATGGTGTTAGTGTACTTAAGTGGTTATGTCACATACTCCTTAAATAAATTAGTGAGCTGTCAGACATGTATGCAATATCTAATGCGTGAAGAACCAATGGAAATTCAATGCACTGGTAAAAATATTTACCACTATTTAGCTCAGAGCACTCGAGGAGGCTTACGGTGGCCTACTGACTACCTTGTTACTTTGAGTACTATAGTTTTTAAAATTTTTCAGACACTTATTTCTGAAACATTTGAACAACAGTTCTTGCAATCACATAATCACAAAGACATTTTGCAGGTATTAGCTCTACAGAAATTAGCAAATCAATGTTACAACCTAGATGAAAACTGTTCATGTGGTGTATCCCTTCAAAATTTGTCTGTTAAGTGTGCAAACATTTTCAGCAACATATTCATTAACAATTATTGTAAGCTTAAAAATAATGCACTTTTAGAAAACAAGTTAAAAAAACGAAAATTGTCAGTACTTAAAATTCACTAAAACAAGGCTGGAAGTTTAGGTACTCCAGTTAATACAAAATTTTCTCAACAGATTGTACAGAATGTTACATTACAGTTCATTGTATTTTTGTGCCTTTTATTTATTTCATTATTTTTTTTTTTTTTTTTTTTTTTTTTTTTTTGTAAAATGCTGTTCAAAGCTTCATGGTGATTGCTTACAGGTTTTGATGTTGTGCCGTGCAAAACATATTTAGCATCAACTCTTTTTGTCTGTTATTTTTTGATTGCCATGAACTAGAAATAGTAATTTGACATTCCATAGTGAATTGCATGTTAATTGACCATGATGTTTACGCTAGTCATAAATACTACGAAGTTGAAACATCAAATACCAGATAATAATGTTTCGTACATGCAGCTTTGTATAAATAATTGACAGAATACTAGTATAAGTTTGTTATTATTTTGAATGGTTTTTGGTTGAGTAATGTAATTATAAAAAACACCATAATACCTTCAAATTGGAACTGAAGAACAGATTCTCTGCTTTAGAAGGCCTAACATCGGAAGAAGTGGATATTTCTGAAGTTAACAGAAAAGTAACCAAAGCTCTTATGGAAACAGCAACAAAATTAGCTGGGTCTAAGAACAAATTGCATGTGAACAAATTATCAGGAAAAACCAAAATGTTGATGCAAAAAAGAAGAGAGATGAGGACAACTAAAGAAGATGTGACTTCCAAAGTGGAATATATAGAGCTATGCAAGACAGTACGAAAAAGTACCACTGAAGACGTAAGGAAATTCAACTGTGAACTAGTAAGGAAAGCAATTGAAAACAACCAAAGCCTAAAGATAGCAAAGGGACATCTCAGTAAGCGAAAAAAACAGATTATGGCACTGAGAAAAGAAGATGATTCTGTAACAAGAAATAGAGGCGAAATTTTGACAAGAGTGAAAGATTTCTACTCCAAATTATATGAAAGGGATGATACATGTACTCCAGGCAGCATGAAAGGTACCAGAGTTCTTCCAGTCCTTCCAGCAGAAGTTGCACATGCAATCAAGAACATGAAGCGGGGAAAAGCTCCAGGAGAAGATGGAATTACTGTAGACATCATACAAGAAGCAAGTGGAGAAATCGAAACAGTACTCGACCAAATTTTCACTCGATGCCTTAATGAAGGGAAAATTCCTGAGGATTGGAACAACGCTATAATGATCTTGCTACATAAAAAAGGTGACATTGAGGATCTCAGGAACTACAGACCTATCAGCCTCCTATCAGTGGTTTATAAAATCTTCACTAAAGTTCTTTCACACCGCTTGAAGGTAACACTGGACATGGCTCAACCGAGAGAACAAGCTGGATTCAGGAGTGGCTACAGCACAATAGATCATATCCACGTACTGAGAGAACTAATTGAAAGAGTGAGGGAATATGAACTTCCATTGTGCATAGCTTTTATCGATTATGAAAAAGCCTTTGATTCGGTGAAACCATCAGCAGTTGCAATGGCTCTGAAATCCTGCGGTATTGAAGATGCATACATTAATATTAAAAATAACATCTATGAAAATGAAAGTGCAAAGATTCTGCTATTTGAAAATACAACACACATAAAAATTGGAAAAGGAGTGAGACAAGGTGACACCATATCTCCGAAGCTCTTTAATGCCACATTGGAAAATGTCTTTCAATCACTGAACTGGGAAAACAAAGGCATAAAGATTAATGGAGATTATCTAACCCACCTTCGTTTTGCTGATGACATAGTCATTTTTGCAACTACCCCATCAGAGCTACAGAGTATGATGCAGGAGCTTGCTGACAAGAGTAAAGAAGTGGGATTAAAAATGAACTTTCAGAAGACAAAAGTGATGTTCAATGCTTTTACAAGAAATGAAGATTTATCGATTGATGGAGAAAAGCTGGAGATAACAGACACATACGTTTATCTTGGACAGCAGATATCAAGTGAGGGTCACATTGGTGAAGAAATTAATCGGCGTACAAAACTTGCCTGGAGAGCTTTTGGAAGAAACAGCATAATTTTTAAGAGCAATATGCCATTATGTCTTAAAAGAAAAGTGTTTGATCAATGCATCCTTCCAGTGCTTACGTATGGTGCAGAGACGTGGACCTTAGCTAAAAGAGACATACAAAGGCTGCAGACAACTCAAAGTAGCATGGAGAGGTGCATGCTTGGTGTAACCAGGAGAGATAAGAAGAGGAACACGTGGATCCGAAAAATGACAAGAGTGGAAGACATCATGATCAGAGTTAAATCCCTGAAATGGCAATGGGCTGGACATACTGCCAGAAGAACAGACCATCGATGGACAGCCGAAATTTTAGATTGGATTCCAAGGGACAGGAAAAGACCCAGAAGAAGACCACATTTAAGATGGGTGGATGAAATTCGAAAGTATGCGGGAGTGACATGGAGGAGACTGGCACAAGACAGACCGTTGTGGAGGAAACTTGGGGAGACCTTCGTCCAGCAGTGGATTGATAATGGTTGACAATGATGATGATGATGAATGTAATTATTAGCGTTAAATAGATAAAATGAGATGCAGAAAGTGTTTTCTTTTTCAAATTCTTATCAGTGTTTTTTTCTGAGCACTTATCCATACACATAACAAATCACATTTAGCACCTTGATAATAAACTAAGATTTGTACTTTTGGCATATTTTTTATTTTTTCATTTTGACACAGTGTTGTGGATATTTTTCCATATTGAAATAGTAATTTGAATGAGCTTGGTATTATTTGTAACACATGTAAAAGTAATTTTGACAGCTACCAAACACAGAAGGATATTTTTCATACATGACTATAGGTACAGAGGTGTGTTCACAGGTTAAAAATTATACATTTAATTTTTGCATACCATCAATTATGACATGCTTAAAATGTGCTGCATAATTGAATTTTTTTAATGTTATGCAGATATAACTAGATTTTCCTTTGTGTTCATTGGCCAAGGGATAAGTTCTGAATCAGAGTAATTTAGAATTTTAATTGCTTATGTTGTTTCATTGTGAAGGGAAAATTTTTTAGTATGTTGCAAATCATATCTATCTTTTGTTATTGTACATTTATTGTAAATTTTCCATAACAGCAGCTGAGTCATTGATGGGTAATATACATAATATTTCCCTAATGTTAATAAAATGTCATTTAAAAAAGATGAATGTATAGTTTGTCTTCTGTTAAATATTTTCACCATTTTACATGAACAATTTTAAAATTGTAGGTCTTCTGAATGTTGGCCAACCCATTCACACACATCAAGCAGTTTCAGTGTGTGAAATTATATCCCTACACTGTGCTTTACATTTGAATTCCTAAGGCTCAGTGTTAGTGTGCCAAGGGATAACTTCATCTAAAAATGCATAACCAAATGAAATATTTGTGCGAATCATGGTTGAATATTTCCTTAGAAGTTCAGAGTGCAAACCAGAATAATGAATCTAATATTACATAGGTAGTAGCCTTTTTTTATTCCACACACTGCAGTGGTGTGAAATGGATTCACAGCATCAAGCTTCTTTTTCTATGAAAAAGAAGCTTGATGCTGTGAATCATTGCTAATGTTATCTGCATTTTATTTATGCTGTTTCTTCTCCAATGTTCACTAGTAAATACAGAAATTAAGGAAGAAATATTTCTGAGAAATTATCCAGATTCTCTGTTAAAAATTAGGTTCTATGGATACAAATGCGGATAATACGCCAATTTAAAATAAAAATGTTTTTGAGGCCTTTTGATTTTTATTAAAAGCTACAGGGTAATTGTTTATGAGAGGAGATGTAATTGGAAAAGGATTTTTTTTTTTTCAATTCAGGAGTTTGTACGGAATGGATAGAGGAGGGAGTGTTGTCATAATGAAAGATTAGGGAAGTTATGGGGAGGGACAACGGGATCATTTTGTGTTGTTGAGAACAACTCTGACTGTTGTGCCGTCTCTGTTTTTGTCAACCAGCCAGTGAAAACATATGCACAGTGCTTGCTGCATGAACCTATGTGTGCCTTTTTTCAAAGTTCCTTGTTTTGGATATCATGTGTGCTGTGCAAGATTTGTCCTTCGCCATTTTGACCAACGTCTTTGCTGCAGATATTTTCCTTCATTGCTATTCATGATGTCTTAAAAAAAAAACGTTTCAGTTACACTGCCGATTTTAAACTTACAGTGGGGTGCACAGTAGAGGGTATCATGTCCCTGCACAATAGTTTTCAGAAAGTCAGAAAACAACCGTGCAGTTAATGGTGGAAAGCAGCTGTGCTATGGTCTAAAATGCAAGCAAATCTGTCAGTAAATTCTACGGAAGAATTCACAGAAGTCTAGCCCTATTTTTTACTGACCCATGTCTCAGCCAATCATCTAACTCTGACAGCAAGATTTCTTCCAAAACTTTCAACTAATATACAATGCAAGTAATGTTTCACCGAAAAAAAACAAAAAAACAATTCCAAACAGTCAAAGGTCTCAAAGAAATATGTACACTTTAAAATGTAAAACTTCCTGAAGAAAAGAAAAGAAGCTTACCTACGGTATTTGCAGCCTAAACTTCAGATCTGCTTACTCTTGCCATTTAGACCATGAAAAGCAAATGTTTGCAGTGGAATGTTTTTTTACATAAATCCACTGCAAAACACTTATTTCAGATAGTCAATGTCCAGGTAACAACATCGTTCATTAGCTGCTGCAAAATGCTTTCCATGGCATGCATTGCAATGTGCTCTAATCTAACGAGAAGACAAGAAACAAAAATTGCGTATGTGTGTGGCGAGGGGGAGGTGCATGGATACATAACAAGGAGTACAGATATAAAATTTGGTACAGACATATAAGAAACACAAAAGCTATAAAATTTACCAAACTATTAAATACAAAAGATTTACACTGAAGTGCAGAATGATGCAAATTACCAGCCAATCACATTGTAAGCTGTGGAAAAAATCCATTAAAAGAACTATCACAACTTAATGAGGATTCATATGTATCATAATTATCATTACTTACGGGTCATTCCGCGTCAAATCAACCAATGACTGTTGCTTGACATTTTTAAATATTTTTTATATTTTGCATACAATATTCTCAATACATTACCACTTCAAAAATAAAAATAAAATTTTTTTATAAGTCTTATTTTTATTCTGGCGGCCATTTTTCTTCGGCTTCACATGACGTTTTTCACCAAAATCATCGTTTATGTAAAATTTAATAACTTCTTTACTACTAGTGCTATCATGTTCAAATAAAGATCATTCTTTTTTACATGAAATGTTCTACAGTTTTGACCAAGAATGCTTTAGCTACCTCTTGTGAAAAGATATGAAATGGCCCTTACAAAATGTTTAATAATTTCACTGAAATTGCTGATTTCAGGCATAATTTTTTAAGAATGGTAAAAGTCTCATACTTCAGACTTTGTATGTTTACATGTATCTAGTTGGACTATTAATTCACAAAATTTGAAATTTGAGACTGTAGTCCTTTTTTCTATAGACCTCCAAACATAGTCCGAACCTTAAAAGTGTCACTTTTTTAGGCCTAATACCTCAAAAGGGACAGCTCCTAAAATTCTAATATTTTTACAAAGCAATGTTGTCTTAGGAGTAAACCTGCAGTAAAAATTTCAACTTGTAGACACAAGTAGTTTTAAGTCTGTGCTACATCAAAATAACAGAAAAATACGACCATTTTTATTTGCGAACTTGTGAGCCAGAGTTGCTTTTAAATCATCTTAAATATGTAAGGAAAATTATAAATGGTACAGTAACATTTTATTATTCATTGAAATAAAGAAATATAAAAAAAAACACAAAGAAGACAAGCAGCAAAATAAATTTACCTGATTTTGAGTGCATGATTTACAATCGTCCATAAACATATATGTAGTTATAGACAGTAATATCAACATTTTTGTCATATATATTTTTTTAGATGTATTCATGTGATTTCCTGTTGGAGGCAGCATAATCCTGTCACTACATGTCCAGATGAGTCATTGTTTTTGTATCCTGTTCAATTCTTGTTAAGCTTTTAAGACCTATTAAGCTTTTAAGCGACCTGTACATTTAATGCAGCTATATATACCACCACCCTCATTCTTGTCCCAGTTTGATGTTTCCTTTGTGACTGGCAAGTAGTTCAAATGTGACTTTGTGATATACCTGCAATAAGTGTATTTGTGCCAAATCAAAATGGAATGCTCTGTTGGTGTATAGGTCAATGAAGAATGCCATAAATGTGATAATGGATCTGTGACTAAGGATTTATGTAGTGTAAGTGATTTACCACAGAATGAACAAAATGTATTAAAATTAAGGGTGTCTAGTGATATTGAAACTATTTGTAAATATCATCAACATAAATATCTTGTAAAATATTGCCACATATTTGGAAGAAAATGTTGCAACCCCATGAAAATACATACAAAACCAATCAAAAAGGGTCTAAGGGAAATACTTTATGAGCATATGAATAAACCAAAAAATATTTCAGTGGATCTTGTGCCAGGTCAGTCATGCATAACCTGTATTTCAAAATTATTTGGTATTGTTCAACCTAAATCATGTGAAACGGTAATGAAGAATTTTTGCAATCTATCTGCGGAATTAAATACAGTAAATTTAGTGTGCAACTCGTTAAATTTATCTCCAGTTACAAAATTGAATAAAAATCAAAGACCTCATGCATTATTAAAAAAAATGGAAAAATTACTGAATCTTTAAAAAGGAAATTAGAAAATTCTTTTAGTGAGTGTATGCCTACAACCTCCAGCATTGCTCCTACTAATGAATATGATACTTTAATAAATCTGCTGAAAGAAAAATGTTCAGTGGCTAATAAACAAGAAAAAATCAAAATAATTAGTTTGCTTCCAAATTCTTGGTCAAACAAAAAAATATGTGAGGAATTTGGAGTAACAGACTATTTAGTTAGGTTAACACGAAAATTAATGAAATCACAAGGAATACTTCCTGATCTTTCAAAAACAAAAGGGAAAACATTAAGTGAAAACGTTGCTAATGCAGTAGAACATTTTTACGAAGACGATGAAAATAGCAGGATTTGTCCTGGCCAAAAAGATTGTGTATCTATAAGAATTAACAATGAAAAGTTACAGAAACAGAAAAGGTTAATGTTGTGCAATTTAAATGAGTTATATGCTTTTTTAAAGAAAAATATCCCGAACACAAGATTGGGCGGTCAATGTTCTGTTCACTAAGACCAAAATGGTGCGTTCTACCCAGAGCTGCAGGCACCCATGTTGTTTGTGTTTGTAAATCTAATGATATGCAAATTCACTTTTTCCATCCACACGGGCCACGGACATCCTTTCAGTTGTCATTTCCACAGGACATTGTATGGCTTCCCATAAGCCATATCTTACAGAAACTGACTCCAATGGACGTGACGACAGTGACTGGCCGTTCTTACAATATTGCGGAAACACTGTGTAATAACATTTCTCAAGCAATGAATTTATTTCTCAGTACAACTAAAACATCAATAGAACTGTAAGTAACTTATTTTTTCATAGTTATTATAATTTAATGTGTTAGTGTTAGTGTTTATACTGTAGTAACACATATATGTAAAATGGACATTTGTAAACCATGCACTCAAAATCAGGAAAATTTATTTTGCTGCTTGTCTAATTTGTGTTTTTTTAATATTTTTTTTATTTCAATGAATAATAAAATGTTACTGTACCATTTATAATTTTTCTTACATATTTAAGATGATTTAAAAGCAACTCTGGCTCACAAGTTCGCAAATTAAAATGGTAGTATTTTTCCGTTATTTTGATGTAGCACAGCCTTAAAACTACTTGCGTCTACAAGTTGAAATTTTTACTGCAGGTTTACCCCTAAGACCACATTGCTGTGTAAAAATATTAGAATTTTAGGAGCTGTCCCTTTTGAGATATTAGGCCTAAAAAAGTGACACTTTTAAGGTTCGGACTATGTTTGGAGGTCTATAGAAAAAAAGGACTAGTCTCAAGTTTCAAATTTTATGAATTAATAGTCCAACTAGATACATGTAAACATACAAAGTCTGAAGTATGACACTTTTACCATTCTTAAAAAAAAATTATGCCTGAAATCAGCAATTTGAGTGAAATTATTAAACATTTTGTAAGGACCATTTCATATATTTTCACAAGAGGTAGCTAAAGCATTCTTGGTCAAAACTGTAGAACATTTCATGTAAAAAAGAATGATCTTTATTTGAACATGATAGCTCTAGTAGTAAAGAAGTTATTAAATTATACGTAAACGATGATTTTGGTCAAAAATGTCATTTGAAGCCGAAGAAAAATGGCCGCCAGAAAAAAATAAGACTTATAAAAAAAATTTATTTTTATTTTTGAAGTGTTAATATATTGGGAATATTGTATGCAAAATATAAAAAATATTTTAAAAATGTCGAGCAACAATTTAATTCGTTATTGGTTGATTTCACATGGAATGACCCTTACACAAGACAAATGAAAGTAAATGCGCTAGTTAAAACGTGACAAAATTGAGTCACAATAGTCCTTACATTTTCGTTTCATTTTTGTTTTTTTTTACTTCAGATCACTGTGCGTTGGACCATTTCAGCAATTAGTAAGGTTTATGGTTTATATAGGAACTAAAGATAATGTCACATTTTTACGCAGGTGCAAAACATTAATGATAATGCCCTTATGCCTGGGCCTTTTTAGCAGTTTTCAATCTGCTGTGCTAATTTTCATAAGGTTTGCACAACAAGTCAAGGTTTTAGCAATGCACTTTACCGAGGTAGAAACGATTAAGCAGGCCTTAGGCTAAAGCCTTTTTAACAGTTTTCAGTCCGCCAAGTTGATATTCATAGAAAATCAAATTAATTGTGTTGAACTTTTACTCACGCACAAAACATCAATTGATATACCCAAGGCCTAAGCATAAGAATGTTTAGTAATTTTTTATACTGCAGTGATCACAATCATAAGGTTTGTGTGACAAGTCAAGTTAAGAGCGTTACACTTATTGAAAAATTCTTAAAAGACCTAGAGACTAATTTGGCAACTAAGTGAAAGAACATTATAAACTTAACTCGTCATGCAAACCTCATAAATGTGTGCACGGCGATTAAAAACTTCTAGCCTAAGACTTTGTAATTAATATTTTGTGACCCAATACAAGTGCAAAATTATTATCTTAGCTTGTTATGTGACCCTTATGAATATGAGATGTGTTAAGAAATGTTGACAGGATCAAATGTAGAGTTAAAATGTCAACAGGCTCTCAAAATGTTCAAAGTAACAGTGAAATGTGGAATTTTTCCTTTTTCACTTAAATTATTTTATTTCAGTTTTGACATTTTTATTAAGTTTTGAAAAATTTACACTCTGACAGCAGGGGTTTTTTTTTTTTGGTTTTTCCCCCTATCTTTATTGTGCTTTTGGCAGTATTTACTATATTGTGGCAGTTTTTTGTGTTGATAACATCTTACATAGCGTTTTGTAATTTTGTCATATTTTGGGCAATTTACTTTCGATGCCTACTCGCATTTTTTTTTCTTCGAATATTTGGTTTTCGTTTTAGTTCTAGATTACTTCGGTTTTTACATGAGTTTCGTATGTACGAAATAATTTGTTAGCTTCGGCATGCCACTGTCATTCAACGAATCTTCACAAAATTTTACACATCTGCTTGAAAAGATTTTCACAAAAATTAATATTTTGGTTCAACTCGTAATTTTGGAACCAAAACAGCAGAATTGGGCCATGTATCTACACTGGGGAATGATGTAGGGGAGGTTAAAACATATAGGGAGCAATGCTTTAGAAAGCCTGTTGTTTACAGTTCTTCACAAAATTTAATACTGTATCAGTGTTGCACATTGAGTAAGTGCTGGGTTATTCAATAGCTCAGGAATTAAGTAAGGTGCAAGGACACCAAGTTTCAATGACACTCCTTAATTCCATTGACATATTTAGAAAAATGCGAATTTGCTGCTACCAAGTATCAAGACATCTGCCCGAGACCAACAATGATGATTTAAAGGGCCACAAAAGGTAATCCTAGTGATCCTCAGATACGATGGATGTTAAGGGGGAGGGCTAATTTCTTATCTGTTTGTTTAAGAAGCAACAAATTTCAACAGCTGCATTCTAATTAACAACAGCAAAAATATATACACATATTTAGACCCTGTCGACATTTTGACCTTGTTAGCATTTTAACTGTAGACATTTTGTACCAATTGCATCTACCTATGCCTTACTGATTTCTCCATAGCAGTAAGAACTTTTAGAGATATGATGTTTGTAAAAAGAGTAACAAGAATTAATATCAATAAGAACAGGGAATTAAAACTTAAAGCATATATGTCAGTGCATTAATATGGATACAAATACTTCAAGCACAAAATATTTTCTATTTCTTTTTAACAGCAATAATTTTTATTTCCCTGTCAATTACTTTACTTTCTTATACAACTGCCAAGTTATAAAATTAATTTGTCATATTTTAAGCTTCATTATTTTCCTTTCCATGTTTCAAGATCATATTTATTTTATGCAACTGACTTTTGCCACGTTTAAGTATTATGGTAGATAACCTGTCACTTATGGTATTTGGGGGGGGGGGGGGGATATGTACATGGTAATTTGCTTTCATGCACTACAGAATTTTCCTGATTTATTTGTTTCCCTTTTATTGGGTGGGTATCATTTAGACTCATAAAGAAGGCAGAGGAATTCATAAGGAAACATTTATTTTAACAGAAAAAATTGGAGAGTAAAATGGATACAAAGAACATAGATTTTCTTGGAGAAAAGAAGAAAATCTTATCATTATGATTACAAGGCTTACACTTATTTATTTTTGTACCAACATATACAAGACTGAATAACTGAAAATGCATGTCTTCACTCGGATAATGACTACATTATGTGCAGATCATGCATAAAAAATGTAGTTCTTGAAACAGTTTTTCAAAAATATAACACTGATTGCAACCAAAAAAGGAAAAATTTACCCACAAAATTTCACTCTCCAGGTACAGACAGCAATCCACCCAGGTAAAGAAATGAATGGAAGTCACTTGTATGCATCAGAAAAAGCAGATTATTTAGAAGACAGTCAAAATGCATGGTAAAATGTTTAGTCTTAAAATATATACATATACTGTATTAGAGAGGACTGAGCAAGAAGCAACTAAATCAGGCAAAAAAAAAAACATTATTCCAAAAGTGAATGTATTAGGCTTATAGCTTATTTCTGACATATCAAAATAACTAATGTTCCTGAAATGCTTACTGCTTTGTAAATAAGAGAGCGTGTAATTTTAGAATACCAAACATTGCGATGACTGGATACGAGGATGTGTTGGACATTTTTTACTATTATGAAAATAGATTGCTTTTACCAGAAAAAATTACTGATAGTGACTCAGGCATCACGTTTTTCACTTTTAGTGATACCCACAGCATAGCTGTGAAATGAGTGTATTCACGAGTACACGAGTTTTTACTACACATACATGCACAAAAACATGATTGCTACACATTCATGAATTGAGTGAACTGCTGCAAAATCTACTGAAGAATCTCCACGGCTTGCGTATCCATCAAAAAATTAGGCACACAAGTGATAGTCAACGTCTCTATTTCTGCTGTATTAGCCACGTACATCACGATCATGTATAATTAAACAGCACGCTTTTCGTTTTCTGTAAAATTAATACTTTTAATATGCACGTATAGTAATAAATACAGTAATATTTCAGTCTGATTGCGACTTCTATTTTCGAAACATGAATGATGACATGTTAGCAACCCATTTCATCCACATGCTGTCTCCCAATCGCGATGCAAATTTAATTTTTCAGGTGATACTTGAACAAATACTATACACACAAAAGTATTAAGAGTACTACTACTTACCTTGCTGAAAAAATTGCGTTCCGAAGTACGTAGTTCCCAGAAGTACCCGATGACGAGATCCATAACGCATCCCTAAAAATACGAAATCAACAGTCAACACACACTTTTTGTATTGCCACGAAGAGCAAAGCAATAGCACCACGATTGTGACGTCATAAATCCTTGTGGCAGGCCTGGTAACCGGGGCGGTCGCCCCGGGCCCCGCGCCTTCAGGGGGCGCAGTTTAGAAAACAAAATAAATTTCGGTAAAAAAAATTTAACTACATTTTTTGTAACTTTTGGGGCACAAGGCCCTTAAAAATATATTTTTGAAGTTTTTTTGTTTGTTTCCAATCTCCCCATTTTTGAATACATTATCCCCCCTGTTCGTCGTACGGACACTGAGATTTGCAGATTCGAAATGATTTTTGTAACCACCTTAATCTTTTCCATATTCACAAAATAGCAAATTAAATTTCATCATTTTGTGGTCCCTACTTTTGTATATCCAACAATGCCGCCCCGGTGGCGCAGTGGTCTAAGCGATGGCCTCTGATCATTCGTCCGAAAGGTGTCCGGGTTCGAATCCCGGTGAGGCATGGATGTTGTGTTTGTCTTACGGCACTGGCTCTCTCCCTTCCCTGGAACCAGTGACTCTAAATTAGGGACGGGCGACTGCTTATAGCCCATTGAGTTGCTCACAGTGGTCGTTAAACCTACAATAAAAAAAAAAAAAAAAATATCCAACAATTTGTGTGAAAACCTGATACTTAAATTTAAGGAAATAAAAAGAACAATATCCAAGTTACTTTCGGACTACACATGGAGACCACTTTTCCAACATTACAAGAAATAAAAGAAAAAGGGGGGCAACTTTTGTATATGAACGCCTATAAAAGTTTAGAATGTCACTAATTTGTCGGTTACTCCACTGTGCATTAAAAATCAATCACTAAACATGTATCAGGGGGAAAAACTGTTTATACCAATTTATTTTAGAGGGATCCTTATTATATTCCCTATACAAAAATATTAGCTAAGCAGGTATCTTTTTATCATTTTGTGAATAAGCTGTTATAAGAGTCACAATGCAACCTAAACCTCTTCTCCCGGAAAAGAAAATCGTAGATTTTAACACTTTTTACTCTCCCTCTGTCTTTTTTTCTCTCTCTCTCTCTCTTTCTCTATCTTTTTCTCTATCTCTTTCTTTCTCTGACTCTCTTCCCTCCTGTCTCTATTTCTCTCTCTCCCTCTCTTTTTTTCTCTATCTCTTTCTTTCTCTCTTTCTCTATCCCTATCTTTTTCTCTATCTCTCTCTCTCTCTCTTCCCCCCACTTTCTATTTCTCTCTCTCTGAACTTGAAGTCCGTATTATGGTCTTTTTCTTAAGCTTAAAGCAAATACTTCTTTGAGATAATCGTTTTGTCTTTACAGTAGTGTTCGTGTGTCTTCCTCACGAACGATAATTTTCAGAAACGACTTTATTAAAATATGAGATTTATTTTTAGTGCTCACAATGAAATTTCGCCCAGGGCCCCGCAAGAGCTCCATCCGGCCCTGGTCTGACCCCAGATCTTAAACAACCCTTAGAAATAGGAAACTAGGAGATTTGGGCTGCTAGAGCGCCCGATAGGAAAGTGACATGGAAGCGAAGTAGAAAGGGGGAGGAAGACGCCCTTATTTATTACCAGGGGACCAGTACCCGGGGGTCCGACGGCTTAACGTGCCCATCCGACGCACGGCGAGTATTTAGTGAATCGAGCGTTCGTACCTGCCTGGGATCGAACCTGAGGCCCTTCCCGTGGCAGTCACGAACGTTGCCCACTCGGCCACCCGCGGCCTCCAGCTCGGGTACTTTCTAACCACCCGGAAGTCTAGCAGACAGTTTTGTGACGTCACGTGCAAAGGCTCTATAGGGATCGAAACCTTCTCTTCTACTAAGAGTCAGTTTTGCCAGATTGGGCTACTTTGAAAAGCACTCTGCTACTGTTTTTTTCGGTCTGCTACTTGGCTATTTTTTGAGCTACTTTCTTACCCTTTTTTGATTGGAGGTTTAACAACCACCACGAACAACTCTGTAGGCTATAAGCAGTCGGCTGTCCCTATTATAGGGCCACTGGTTCTAAGGAAGGGAGAGATCCAACTCCGTATGACAAACACAACATCCATACCTCACGGGATTCGAACCCTACCTATCTTGGAGGACCAAGGAACAGAAGCCATCTCTTAGACCACTGCCTCACCAGTACGGCCCACTTTTTCCTGCCTGTGTTAAGTATTTTTCTCTGTACATTATTTTTAAAATATCAATTAGATAACGTAATATTGAGCCGCCCTCGGTGGCGCAGTGATCTAAATAAAATGGATAAATGTAGTAAACATTCGTATAAAATGGATAAATCTAGTGGCTTCTGACCATTCGTCTGAGATGCAACCGATGTAAATCCGACTATTAACGTAGTAAAATATGCAGATTTACGATACCTGGAATGAAGTGTTTACTGCAGATCCTGTAATATGGCCTGGGCCACCATGCCTTCCGATTTACGCTTATTTTCCACATAACCACGCGTTTTTCTACCGTTGGAAAGCGATAAAAGGAAATTCCACTACCTTACGCATACTTTGAGAAGCATCTATACACCACACAACTTTTATCCATTTCTAAAACTTCAAATAATCGAGTGGTAGAGGGTCCAGAAATTGCTTCTCCATGTTAATCCTATGGAAACCTTAGCAGCCGAACTTTCTCTTAACAACCCGGAAGTAGCTGCTCCGGTGGCGCAGCGGTTTAAGCGATGGCCTGTGATCATTCGTCCGAACGGGGTCGGGGTTCGAATCCCGGTGAGGCATGGATGTTGTGTTTGTCTTACAGCACTGGCTCTCTCCCTTCCCTGGAACCAGTGACCCTAAATTAGGGACGGGCGACTGCTTATAGCCCATTGAGTTGCTCACGGTGGTCGTTAAACCTCCAATAAAAAAAAAAACAAAAAAACCCGGAAGTAACTGTGACGTCGGTGCAAAGGCTCTATAGACCGTATGCGAGGCTGACGAAAAAGACAGGCTTCGGTGAGGAAGGGAATCGGTGTGATCACGTGACCAACTTTAGTGCTGTTGCCTCTGCTTGGGCTTCCGAGAGCAAACGGTGACCGAATAGAGAGCTATTTTTTCCAACACGCAGTGAATATAAGGTGGCACATCTAATCACTGCATATTAATTTCAAACTATTAGAGAACATAACGTTTAAAAGGAATATTATTAAAATGTGAGTTCTACTGAACTTAATCGTTTAACACTACTGAATTAATTTTTTCCGTTTTCCGTGTAGTGTGGATTTTCGCGCTTAGCCGTTCCTTTAGCAAAGTCGTATCAAGAGACATATTTGAAAGTTTTGCTGCTCGTTTTAATGAAATTAACTATATTTTCTTCGTTGTTCATGTAGTTCATTTTTTTCTTTTTGCCTTCATGATTTTCTAGCAACACTGAAAAGCAAATTCGTTTGATAAATAGCGTACAGAATATTAATAACAAACGGAAAACGTTAAGCAAAATCATATTGAGTTCCAAGAAAAAGTATTCCCTCATATACATATCTCTGGCAAAAACGTTCCTTACTAAATTAAAAAAAGATGTATTTTTTTCTTGCTCCGGAAAAAATTAATTTTTGGATATTATTGCATGCATTTTGTTTAATGGGGTTATTTCTAGGACAATGCTTCTGTACACTAAAAGTACATAATTTGGAAATAATCCCTTCTTAAAAAAAATGCTTTATAGGATCCCTTTTAATGCAAATCATCTGTCCGTGCATTAGAGTTTATTTTACTTACTTCTACTTGGGGGAAGAAAATTTTTTTTTAAATCCTTATCTGTATATATTTCAACACTTTAAAATTATATGACAACACATTTTGGCACAAGCTACACTGGCGGAAAGTGAAAAAAGAACACCAAGAAGGAATTGGCGGACGATCATGGAATTTACATATGTTAATGGTGTCAAGTTTACGTAGGTGTGATGTTAATTTCGGGACCAATCGGTGAGTGCTTACGCCACAGCACGGCATAATATGCAAATTATCGTCGGTGGTATTTAAGGAGTACGGTGAAGTGAATGTAATCAGTCGTCGGCGTACGGATACGTGCGAAGACCCTGAAGAAGCTGCAATGCCTGGACATGGAAGACGTGTACGATTTCAGCAGTTATCGGACTTTGAGCGAGGTCGTCTAGTCGGACTCCGCGAGGCCGGGTGGTCATATCGCGGAGCGAATTGGACAGGGAAGTATCGGTGGTGGCGTAGATGGTCCGAGGAACATTCCCACACGAGAAGACGTGGAACCGGGAGTCACAGACGGACTGATGAGCGGACCGATCGACGCATAAGAAGAGCGGCGTTGTCAAGCAGAACATCCACTGTGACGCAAATCCGAGCTGCCGTTGCACCTGAGCTGACTGTGCGAACAATCCGCAACCGTCTACTGGATGCAGGACTACGTGCACGTGTGCCTCTGGCATGTGCACCTCTGGTATGAGTACCTCTGACTCCAGTCCATCGTCAGGAACAGCTGCAGTGGTGTCGCCAACGTCTGCACTGGAGAACACAATGGCGATCTGTCGTGTTCAGCGATGAAAGCAGATTCTGCTTGGGAGCCTCCGATGGCCCTATGCGTGTTCGCAGACACACAGGGGAGCGTCTCCACCCTTCTTGCATCCGCCAGCGACACACATGGCCTACACCTGGTCTCTTGGTGTAGGGAGCGATCAGCTATCACTCCCGTACACAACTAGTGTTTGTACTGGGTACGTTAAACAGCACCTCCTACATCAACAACATCTTTCAGCCCGTTGTTGTGCCATTTGTAAGGTCGGTCCACCATGATGTTTTCCAGCAAGATAATGCGCGCCCAGACACGGCACGTGCAACGCAACATGCACTTCAGGGTGTGAGACAACTTCCATTGCCTGCACGTTCACCGGATTTGTCCCCCATTGAGCACGTGTGGGATTTTATGGGACAACGACTCATCCGGCCTCCACGGCCAGCCACCACCATCCCCGATTTAGGCGTCCAGGTTGAGGATGCTTGGAACTCAATACCCCAAACTTACATCCAACATCTGTACGACAGACTCCCTGCCAGAATTGCACAGTGTGACGCAGGTCATGGCGGTTCAACCTCGTACTAACCATGTCACATGGAAATGGTATTTTTCAGTTTACCAGCAAATACAGCTCTATTTTGCCATAATGTTTTGATCACGTTATCCTCTGTATTCCGTTATTATGCTGTATAAATTTCGTTGGTATCAGACGCCTCCTTCTTGGTGTTCTTTTTTCATCCTCCGCCAGTGTATTTTCTTGGTAACTGAAAAAAAAAAAAAAGTAAAATGAAGGACACTGTCACAAAAAATGTTCTCATTGTTTTGTGAAAAATTAATGCAAGAACTTTTTTTTATAAAATTATTCATTTTTGTCACTATTAAATTTTCCTTTCATTTGTAAATTTACAATTACTATAATTGAACACTGTTAGGTAAGCCAAAAATCGAAAAAACTATTTCCATACTAGAATTTAATTCAAACTATAGCAGCAACTTCTTGCTCACCATTCACAGAAATTTAATTGCGTTATGAGCCAATAAGCAATCTGAAATTTCAGATTTAGTGCTACTAACTCTTTCATACCAGAAAATTTGAAAAATCCATCAGCGTGGAGCAGGAAGCGATCCTGCATTTCCCGATTTCCATTCGAGCATGCTACCGTTACACCATCCAGGATGAGGAAGTCCCAAACATCCGAGTGATTTAATCTGCATAATCTCAGATTTTTGCCAGTCAAAACAAGCCCTGCTTCATCGTAGCTAAGCTATTTACAGTCATGTCGATGCTTAGCAAATTCCCAGTTATTCAGGTAAACATTGCGGAAGAAATATTTCTTCTCATTATACGTGCGAAATATATCTATGAGCAATCTGAAATCGCATATTTACTGTTACGTAACTGAAATCAAACGATCGTCCATGGAATGGAAGCATGTCACCTCTCCAACAAGGAAGACGTGAAAAGTTCAACTGTCTCTGTCTGCTGGAGAGGTCATGGCGACTGTTTTCTTTGACTGTGAATGTGTTGTTTACACAGAATTTCTGTCAGAAGAGACGACCATCGATAGTGACTCATATTACCAAACACTACGAAATTTGCGAAATTCAACTAAGGACATATGCCGGGGTAAGTTGAGCGAAGGTGTCACTCTGCTGCACGACAACGCTACACAGCACGGAAAACAAAGGGAATTGCTGCAGTCATTCAAGTCGGAGGTGTGGCAACATCCACCTTACAGCCCCAACTTATCCCCATGAGGCTACCATTTGTTCGGTAAAATGAAACAGGACCTTAGCAGTGGCGGCTCGTGGTTGGAAAAATAGGTGATGAGGTACAAGAGCTGTATGAAAATATATATAATGTCTACAATGAAAATCCCTTAATGAGGACTTACTTATTTTTTGTATATTAAATCAATTTTTCTTCCTTTTAAAGCTGCAAATTTGTCGATTATGTCGTCATAAGATGGTTAGATGGTTGTTTCTTCGTGAGCATCAATAAAATGTCTTCCTGAATAGAAATATTTGCCAGAGAAGCAAGTCTATCTTGGGAACTAGTGTTTCTTGAGCAAGTTTGTATTCTTTTAAGAAAACTTCTTTCCACTGGCACACTTGTAGATGGAATTGTTAAACTGAGGAAAACCAATTTATAATCTTCTGTAAAAATGTCTTTGTCTCCGTGAAACACTCGAAGGAGTTCTCGAGTCAATATATTCCTTAATTTTTCATCGACATATACAATACTCAGTTCATTTTTAAGCAGTGACGTGCGGTGACCCAACAGACTACCCAAGCAGTCGCAAAGGCAATTACTTTTCACTTTTTTACAATTGACATTAGGTTCAGATATTTGAAATAATAAAAGTGGAAAAACATGGCGTACGTTATAGATACCATAGCTACTTTTTACATATATATTCTTTTACACAACACATCAAAATCTAAAACAAAATACTTCTGTTTTCCGAATAGACTGAAGTTACTTAACATACCTTTCTATTTAAAAGTAAACTCCATTCTTCGATCACTTACAGCAAAATGTTCTATTACAGAATCGAAAAAAATATTTCTTTCTTTCAGAGTATTTAATAGATCACTTTCAATTGATATCAGTCCAAGATGCGAGAGTCGTTTCTGTCCTGTTCTGTTTCGTGCGTATGTCTTAATTCGCTTTGATGCAGAAAACGAGCTTTCAACTGTTGAAGTGGACACAGGTATCACACTTATAAGTGAAGCCAATAGGTAAAGTTGTGGCATCGATTTTCCAAGTGCTGAAGTCGCTAACATCTTCATAAGCTGTATAGGTGACTTGTCAGAAAATTCGTGTGAACTGTATGCTACGATTAATTCGTTTTTCAAACGTATTTCATCGAAGTAGCGACCATAATTTTCAAGTAAGCTTTTCAAACCATCAGTTGGAAAAGTGTGAACGTAAGAGCTGTACTTCGAAGAATCTAGTAAGCACAAAAATGTAAGCTTTTCATAATCCTGAAATCTTGTATTAATGTGTTGTTCGATATTATCGAAAATTTGAAAATATAATCTTCTGTATTTAGTGGTAATCGTAATGTCTTCAGAAAGGTTTCGGTTTCGTTTTCTTGGGAGTCTAACATCAGCAATGGTTCCTTCGTACACTTCCTGAAAATGACTTCTCAGAGATTTCACAGCATTTTGTGTTTCCGTTATCTTACTTCTGTAGTAAACAATGTCTAATGAAGCATTCTGAAGCACGCTGAACAAAACAGCAGTAAGAGAAAAAGTACTGTGAAAGGTCGCAAGAAGAATGCAAAATTCAAAGTTTTCTAAATTGGACAAATGTCCCTGAACACTCGCAAGAATTCCCCTTTCTACTTGTGATTGATGTTCCAACATGGCAGCAAAAGTCTGGCGAAGCTCTTCTTTTTTTTTCGTGGACAGTATTGACGAGTCGTGATGAGTAATTCCATCTTGTTGGGCAAACGTTGGGTAGTCGGCGTCCCAAAAAGGCATCAAGAAATTTTGAGCGCTTTGGTGATCTCAAGAAAAACGCTGCAAGCCCACTAAGAGTAGCAAAACAGATACAACATTCAGGAATACTTGAAGCGCTTTGGGAAAGCACTAAATTCAAACAGTGTGCATAGCATAGCAATGAGCAAAGAGGGCTTGTGGAAAGGATGCCTTAATATTCGACTGTACACCATGCAAGGAAGAGGCCATTACTGCAGTTCCATCGTAGCTCTGCGCGACGCAGTTTTCCACCACAATCTGGAAAATCCTTAATATGGGACAAAATAAGACCAGAAAGTGCTGCCGCTGTTTTGGGCTGAGGCTAAATTCACGCTATGCATGAATTTAGCCCACAGACTAAGTTCACGCTCCTTATGTGATTGGTCACTGTGATTTCGCAGGCGGGGTCTGGGCGGTACCTGCTTTGGCACATTAACCAATACGGGTCCCGCTTTAATTCTGACTTTTCCAAATTTTTTGTTAAAATGCACATCGTTAGATGGCGTATTGAGCCTGTTTCTCGCCCCAAAACAAATGGTTGTCACTTATAGACTTGCTTATACTTTTGCGAGCGATGTTATTAGTTAATTAATTTGAACTGAATATTTTTGTGTATAGAATTGAGAAGGTGAATCTGAAGGTAAATTTTTGAAGCAACAGTTCTACGAAAAAAACTGGAATTGAAAAAATTGAATCAGGAATTAAACATATACATAATACGATCGGCGGTTGGTTTTCTTTTTACAGTTCTGGACAATTGCTAAGGACGGATCATAAACGGATATATAGCGCATAAAAAAGTAAGTGTGGTTGGATGCCAAGTGAAATAAAATAATGTCAGAATGCCAGGACATTACAAGAAAGACAATTTATTGTGCTCTGAAATCCAGAAGGCAAATGGAACATGTTCAAGGGACAAACAGGCCATTTTGTGCAGAATACGTAAACGTGAAAAATGCAATTACCGTCCGCAGGCGTTCCGGCGTAAGATGTCAATACGGGATATGGCCACCATGGAGGGCGATGCAAGATTCCACACGTCGTGTCATGCTTTGCACAACATTATCAAGCAGCTGTTGGGGTAATTTATCCCATTCCTCTGTCAGTGCACGGATGAGGCTGTCCTCGTTTATTGGAGGACATTGGCGACCAGCAAGACTCCTCCCCAAAGCATCCCACACATTTTCAATGGGATTCAGATCTGGAGAACGTGCTGGCCATACGAGGCGTTGAATATCCTCGCTCTCAAAACACTCCTGGACAGCGACTGATCGATGACATGTAGCGTTGTCGTCCAGCATGAAAATGAATCTATTACCGACAGCACCACGGAACATGCAAACATGAGGTAGCAGAACATCATTATTGTATCATTGGCCAGTCGTAGTCCCAGTTGGCAGCACATAGAGGGACGTACGGCCATTGATCATGATGCCAGCCCATACCATGACACTACATGTCGGATATCGGTCCATTTCCTGTATGTTTGCTGGACAATATGCAGTACCACTATCACGCCAGATCAGTTGTCGTCGACAATCAGACGATAGACTGAATCTACTCTCATCTGAGAAGAGGACAGCAGACCAGTCGTTATCAGTCCAATTGCGATGTTGATGGCACCATTGCAAACGGGTGGTGCGGTGACGTCTGGACAATGGGATGCACACAACAGCACGGCGGGCGTATAGTCCTTTTTCATGCAAACGTCTGGCGACAGTTCTTCGGGAGATCCGTTTGCCAGTAACAGCCATAAACTGATTTGCTACCTCACTAGCTGTGCTGCGCCGGTGTCTTTTTGTTGATAGCACTCTGTACCGATCTTCTGCAGGTGTCGTACTGCGAACACGACCTCCCCGTGATGTTTGCTACATTCTCCATTTGTTTGAAATCATTTCCAAAGCCTCGAAACAACACTGTGGCTGACGTCGAACTCCCTGGCAACATCTGTTATTTTTTGCCCTTCTTCAAACTTGCCAATAATACGGCCAAGCGTAAAATCATCTAGGTGATGTCGGGAAGACATACTGAAAATAGCAAGTTCGTCAATTGATTCTTTCCCTTTCAACTTTGCGTTTGAACAACAACTGTCAATACGCGTCAAATCCTTTATATCTTTTATCAGCGCTCTGACGTCACGAACAAGTTCGGCAATCCAAAATTTGCATACGCACAACACGTCTTACTGTATCCCGCACTTATGCTAATTTTCACATTTTCCTGCCTTCCATTTTATGGTTGCTATCGTTGCTATTGTCATCCGTCATCAGCAATTGTCCGGCAGTGTATTAGGCGACAATGACAAACTGGTGATACAATAGTACGCTATTCATCTCTAGTTTGCATATTCACGTAATTTGTTTAAAAATGACAATAAATTTAATTGCTTTCCACAGATTTTGTAAAGCTTTTACACTTTTTTCTATCCAATTTTTTTCGTAATGTTTTGCCGTGCATAATAATGTTTCTGAGCACCACAATTGCTTCAATTATTCCGAGCTTACCTGATGCAAAAAAATCGGATGCAGAAAAATTAGGATTTGAAGCATTTAGCTTCTTTGAAAAATATCTCCTGGCGAAATATTCACATTTTTGTTAATTCATAATGAGCAGGAATATCGATAAGAAACATTAAAGTATTTTATTTAATAAGTTTTAAAAATCAATAATAAATAAGTTTACACATTGACAAACCCAATAATTGTAGTTGTAAATGCATTTATGGCACCTCTATTCATAGTGATTGTGGAATAACTTTTTTTTTACGGGTCTTTTAGAGGTTATTTTTAATGAAAGTTGGTTGTCAAATTTTCGAACTAAAGCCTAGTTCGTCATCAGGACTATGTCACTGGAGTAGTTGCTGCCACTCAATTGGAAGAGACCATCCGCAATTATCGTTAATTGTGGTACTTCTTCTTCTTGCTATTTCGATCCCTTCTTCTAGTTTTCTCTTTACTAAGTTTGACTGGTGGGCGATTATTTTCACTGAGTCCCAATTTATGGAGTGTCCACTTGCTTGTACATGTCTGTCTAGCCCTGTTTTGTTCCCAATGTTCCTAATAGCTGCTTGGTGTTCTTTCATTCGGACCTTAATACTTCTCCCTGTTTCTCCTATATAGCTGAGTCCGCAGTTACAGTCGATGCAGTAAATTACTCCTTCCTGCAATTGGATGTCCAATTCTTTCTGCTTTAAAGCTGGCAGGAATTTCTTTATTTTGTTATTAAGATCTGGAGCTAGCCTGATATTATATTTTGCTCCGATCCTTTTCAGTTTCTCGAAAAGTCCCTTGTGGTACGTAATTTTGCTGGTGAATTTGAAGTTGGTTTTTTCCTGCTTCTTTTTTGGCACTTGTTTAAATATTTTCTCAACATATGGGGAGGGTAATTGTTTTCTGCCAACATTTCCTTTAATTATTCTTTGTGAAGATCTTTTTGAGAAGCTGAAGAGACCAGGATTTCAATTTTTTCCAAAAATTGTCTCGCTGTATTCGATTTAATATAATCAGGGTGGAATGAGCAGAAGTCTAACATCTTCCCTGTGTTGGTGGGTTTTCTAAAAAGCTGAGTGAATATTTTCCCTTCTCTTGAGGTCAAGGTTAAAACCAGGTAATTGATGCTATGGTCTTTTTCCTGTTCCAGGGTGTACTTCAAGGTATTCTCTCTAGTAAGTTAAATTCTTCCAGAATCTGAGAGGGTAGAGATTGGTCCACAGTATCTACTATAATTAGGACATCATCCATGTACCTTACATAGAGAGCAAACAAGGAGGGTTGTATAAGGATTTTGCCTCTAGTTTACTTATATAATAATTTGCTAGCAGAGGTGCTAGTGGAGAACCCATTGCAAGTCCTGAAGTTTGCCTGTAATATTTCTTTCCAAACTGGAAGAAATTATTCTTGAAGAAAATAGGAGCAGTTCATATATGCCAGTAGTATTTCTCTATTGTGATTATGGAATACTATTTTTTCCGCAAGGTCATCTGCAATGAATTCAGTAGGAGGTCCAGGTTAATGTTGGTATACATAGAGACTATATCCAGGCTTGCCATTACTGGAAAATTAAAGAAAATAAATGGTTAAGTCCAAAGTTAATGTCTACAGCACCTGGCCCACAGTTAATACCATCCACCACTAACAAACATGTCATGGATCTGACGGAAGAAGGAGTAGATGAAAACCTGATTAATCTCCTCAATAAGGGATATAATTACAACCTTTCCTCCGCAACACTTGATAATAAACGTATACTGATTGATTTAGAAAGCATCTGTAGTAAGGTAGAAAGAGAAGATGAAAATACAGCAGTTACTTTAAGGAAAGAATTCTCAGACTGCATCTCAAAATTTGTAAAAAAGCCAGTAAAAGTTGATTACAATTTTAATAGAAGTGCCATTACTGACCTTAAAAAATTCAAAGCCAATGATAAAGTAGTAGCACTGAGAGCAGATAAGAGCAAAGTTTTGGTATTGGTAGAAAAAGAGAAGTATTACAATAAAATGGAAGCTGAATTGAGCAAGCCTTATTATGAAGAACTCAATGGTAATCCTATAGATCAAACTGTAAAAAATCTTAAGAAATTAATCAGCTCTTTAAGAAATAAAAAACAGCTTAATGAGCTCTTCAAAAACTTCTCCAAAATCCAGTCAAGAATTCCACAGATCTATGGTACGATAAAAGTTCACAAAAGGGCCATCCAATAAGACCTATAATAGACACTAGAAATTCGCTACTCTCCAACATTAATTATTATTTGCTTGGTCACCTCAGAGATATTTTCCCTTCTCCTCCCTACCTACTAAAAAATTCCATGCAGCTAAAAAAGAAAACTGGACAACTTGCCACAGAATTAATTCATCCAGTAATGGCAAGCCTGGATATAGTCTCTATGTATACCAACATTAACCTGGACCTCCTACTGGAATTCATTGCAGATGACCTTGCGGAAAAAATAGTATTCCATAATCACAATAGAGAAATACTACTTGGCATATATGAACTGCTCTATTTTCCTTCAAGAATAATTTCTTCCAGTTTGGAAAGAAATATTACAGGCAAACTTCAGGACTTGCAATGGGTTCTCCACTAGCACCTCTGCTAGCAAATTATTATATAAGTAAACTAGAGGCAAAATCCTTATACAACCCTCCTTGTTTGCTCTCTATGTAAGGTACATGGATGATGTCCTAATTATAGTAGATACTGTGGACCAATCTCTACCCTCTCAGATTCTGGAAGAATTTAACTTACTAGAGAATACCTTGAAGTACACCCTGGAACAGGAAAAAGACCATAGCATCAATTACCTGGTTTTAACCTTGACCTCAAGAGAAGGGAAAATATTCACTCAGCTTTTAGAAAACCCACCAACACAGGGAAGATGTTAGACTTCTGCTCATTCCACCCTGATTATATTAAATCGAATACGAGACAATTTTTGGAAAAAATTGAAATCCTGGTCTCTTCAGCTTCTCAAAAAGATCTTCACAAAGAATAATTAAAGGAAATGTTGGCAGAAAACAATTACCCCTCCCCATATGTTGAGAAAATATTTAAACAAGTGCCAAAAAAGAAGCAGGAAAAAACCAACTTCAAATTCACCAGCAAAATTACGTACCACAAGGGACTTTTCGAGAAACTGAAAAGGATCGGAGCAAAATATAATATCAGGCTAGCTCCAGATCTTAATAACAAAATAAAGAAATTCCTGCCAGCTTTAAAGCAGAAAGAATTGGACATCCAATTGCAGGAAGGAGTAATTTACTGCATCGACTGTAACTGCGGACTCAGCTATATAGGAGAAACAGGGAGAAGTATTAAGGTCCGAATGAAAGAACACCAAGCAGCTATTAGGAACATTGGGAACAAAACAGGGCTAGACAGACATGTACAAGCAAGTGGACACTCCATAAATTGGGACTCAGTGAAAATAATCGCCCACCAGTCAAACTTAGTAAAGAGAAACTAGAAGAAGGGATCGAAATAGCAAGAAGAAGAAGTACCACAATTAACGATAATTGCGGATGGTCTCTTCCAATTGAGTGGCAGCAACTACTCCAGTGACATAGTCCTGATGACGAACTAGGCTTTAGTTCGAAAATTTGACAACCAACTTTCATTAAAAATAACCTCTAAAAGACCCGTAAAAAAAAGTTATTCCACAACCAATAATTGTGTGTGTATGTGATCCAGAGTACATTAAGATCTCATTTTAAAATTCAAGGAATTATCTCCTGCCATTAAAAAATACGTATATATCCGTATCAATTTGTTAAGTTTAGTCACGAAATTAAAAGGCTATTCGAAACACCTACTGCGAGAAAAAAGGAAAAAACAAAACAAAAACTCTTTGCTTTCCTCCTAGAAAAGAAACTAAAAGTACACTAAAGTTTTAATAATTTCAGAGCATATCCTTTCAACAAAAATGATAGCTTTGAAATTTACTTCAGCAAATTATACAGTCAGTGGTTATTGAAATTTCCAAACATGAAGTGCCAAAGCAATTTAACAAAAAATAAAACAGTTCACATCCGAAGACTAAGAAAATGAGAACTTTTCATAGTATTCCCGTAATGAATAACAGCCCCTTCCAGTGGCGCACCCAGGAATTTTTGTTGGTGGGAGCTGTATATATAGTTTATATAACAAGAATTTTTGTTGGAGGTGGCTGTATATATATACAGCCACCTCCAACAAAAATTCTTCTTCTGTATATATATACATATATATCATCATCATTGTCAACCATTATCAATTAACTGCTGGACGAAGGTCTCCCCAAGTTTCTTCCACAACGATTTGTCTTGTGCCAGTCTCCTCCATGTTGCTCCCGCATACTTTCGAATTTCATCCAACCATCTCCCATGTGGTCATCTTTTGGGTCTTTTCCTGTCCCTTGGAATCCAATCTAAAATTTCGGCTGTCCATCGACGGTCTGTCCTTCTGGCAGTATGTCTAGCCCATTGCCATTTCAGGGATTTAACTCTGATCATGATGTCTTCCACTCTTGTCATTTTTCGGATCCACGAGTTCCTCTTCTTATCTCTCCTGGTTACACCAAGCATGCACCTCTCCATGCTGCTTTGAGTTGTCTGCAGCCTTTGTATGTCTCTTTTAGTTAAGGTCCACGTCTCTGCACCATACATAAGCACTGGAAGGATGCATTGATCAAACACTTTTCTTTTAAGACATAATGGCATATTGCTCTTGAAAATTATGCTGTTTCTCCCAAAAGCTCTGCAGGCAAGTTTTGTACGCCGATTAATTTCTTCATCAATGTGACCCTCACTTGATACTGCTGTCCAAGATAAACGTACGTGTCTGTTATCTCCAGCTCTTCTCCATCAATCGATAAATCTTTATTTCTTGAAAAAGCATTGAACATCACTTTTGTCTTCTGAAAGTTCATTTTTAATCCCACTTCTTTACTCTTGTCAGCAAGTTCCTGAATCATACTCTGCAGCTCTGATGGGGTAGTTGCAAAAATGACTACGTCATCAGCAAAGCGAAGGTGGGTTAGATAATCTCCATTAATCTTTATCCCCTTGTTTTCCCAGCTCAGCGACTGAAAGACACCCTCCAATGTGGCATTAAAGAGCTTCGGAGATATGGTGTCACCTTGTCTCACTGCCTTTCCAATCTTTATGTGTGTTGTATTTTGAAACAGCCAAATCTTTGCACTTGCATTTTCATAGATGTTATTAATAATATTAATGTATGCATCTTCAATACCGCAGGATTTCAGAGCCATTGTAACTGCTGATGGTTTCACCGAATCAAAGGCTTTTTAATAATCGATAAAAGTCATGCACAATGGAAGTTCATATTTCCTCGCTCTTTCAATTAGTTCTCTCAGTACGTGGATATGATCTATTGTGCTGTAGCCACTCCTGAATCCAGCTTGTTCTCTCGGTTGAGCCATGTCCAGTGTTACCTTCAAGCGGTGTGAAAGAACTTTAGTGAAGATTTTATCAACCACTGATGGGAGGCTGATAGGTCTGTAGTTCCTGAGATCCTCAATGTCACCTTTTTTATGTAGCAGGATCATTGTAGCGTTGTTCCAATCCTATGGAATCTTCCCTTCATTAAGGCATTGAGTGAAAATTTGGGCGAGTACTGTTTCGATTTCTCCACTTGCTATTTGTATGATGTCTACAGTAATTCCATCTTCTCCTGGAGCTTATCCCCGCTTCATGTTCGTGATTGCATGAGCAACTTCTGCTGGGAGGACTGGAAGAACTCTGGTACTGGTACCTTTCACGATGTCTGGAGTACATGTATTATCCCTTTCATATAATTTGGAGTAAAAATCTTTCACTCTTGTCAAAATTTCGCCTCTATTTCTTGTTACAGAACCATCTTCTTTTCTCAGTGCCATAATCTGTTTTCTTCCCTTACTGAGATGTCCCTTTGCTGTATTTAGGCTTTGGTTGTTTTCAATTGCTTTCCTCACTAGTTCACAGTTCAATTTCCTTACGTCTTCAGTGATACTTTTTCGTACTGTCTTGCAAAGCTCTATATATTCCACTTTGGAAGTCACATCTTCTTTAGTTGTCCTCATCTCTCTTCTTTTTTGCATCAACATTTTGGTTTTTCCTGATAATTTGTTCACATGCAACTTGTTCTTAGACCCAGCTAAATTTGTTGCTGTTTCCATAAGAGCTTTGGTTACTTTTCTGTTAACTTCAGAAATATCCACTTCTTCCGATGTTAGGCATTCTAAAGCAGAGAATTTTCTTCAGTTCCAACTTGAAGGTATTATGGTGTTTTTTAAGGTTGGTTATGTCAATACATTTTGTTTGTCTTATGACCTTGCCACGTTCGAGTTTAGTGTTGAGGTGCATCTTACATCTCACCAATATATAGTCACTACCTGTGTTGAACTTGTTTAGCACACTGCAGTCTTCTATGACGAATTTTTTGTTACACATAATAAAATCGATTTCACTTGTCGTTCCATTTGGATGTCTCCATGTCCATTTCCTGTGTGGCTTTTTCTTGAAAAAGGAGTTCCAGATGAAAAACCCTTATGCTTCTGCAAACTCAACGAGAGTATTTCCACTCTGGTTTCTGTTGCCGTGACCGAATTTACATACTGAAGTTTCATTCTGTTGCCGTTGCCCAATTTTTGCATTGAAATCTCCCATAATTATCTTCAAATGCTGCTTACCTGTATTATTTAGATGACGAATTTCCTCATAAAATTCTTCAATTTCTTCTTTAGGATGACTTGTGGTGGGTGCATAAGCTTGAATAATCTGGGCCTGGTATCTTCTCGAGAGTTGGATAACCAGTCGTGTAGCTCTGTCAGAAGAACTTTCAACTTCTACAACTTTTTCCTTCAGTTTCTTGTTTATTATAAATCCAACACCACTAGTTCTGCCAGTATCTGTCCCACGATAGTAGAAGAGACGTCCACTTTTCAGTTCAATGAGATCTTCTCCTTTTCTCCTTACCTCACTTAGCCTGACGATGTCCCACTTGATCCATTGTAGTTCCTCTTCCAATTCAAGAAGCCTTGAATCAGAAGATAGGGAGCGTTCATTATATGTAGCCAAGGTCAGTATCAGATGGCAGCCTAATACGGTCCTCCGGGGATTCTTAGCACCCTCTGCCTTCATGTCGCACTGGCCGCTTCCTTGGCGAGGTACATTCCAGCTGCCAGAGACTGAGGGCCAAGATTTAAGTTGTGGAGTCATTTTGCAGGGGTTTGGCCATAACTCACCACGCTGGCCAAGCGGGTTGGTGAGTGTGGGATAGTATTTCCTCTAATCCCGATGGTATAGTTATACTGCTATTGGTGGTCGTCAGAGCCCCTTTAGTGGGAACAGGATGCACCACGAGAAGGCGGGGTTGACCTTTGTCAAGGAGAGGCTGCGATGTTACGCATCACCTGACCTTACATACCTAAATATATATATATATATATACGGATTCTAATCACGGGAGATTTAAATGCAAAAATAGGGCAACGGCAACAGAATGAAACTTCAGTAGGTAAATTCGGTCACGGCAACAGAAACCAGAGTGGAAATACTCTCGTTGAGTTTGCAGAGGCAGAAGGGTTTTTCATTTTGAACTCCTTTTTCAAGAAAAAGCCACACAGGAAATGGACATTGAGACATCCAAATGGAACGACAAGTGACATTGATTTTATTGTGTGTAACAAAAAATTCGTCATAGAAGACTGCAGTGTGCTAAACAAGTTCAACACAGGTAGTGACCATAGATTGGTGAGATGTAAGATGCACCTCAACACTAAACATGAACGTGGCAATCTCATAAGACAAACAAAATGTACTGACATAACCAACCTTAAAACACACCATAATACCTTCAAGTTGGAACTGAGGAACAGATTCTCTGCTTTAGAATGCCTAACATCGGAAGAAGTGGATATTTCTGAAATTAAGAGAAAAGTAACCAAAGCTCTTATGGAAACTGCAACAAATTTAGCTGGGTCTAAGAACAAGTTGCATGTGAACAAATTATCAGGAAAAACCAAAATGTTGATGCAAAAAAGAAAAAAGATGAGGACAACTAAAGAAGATGTGACTTCCAAAGTGGAATATATAGAGCTATGCAAGACAATACGAAAAAGTATCACTGAAGACGTAAGGAAATTCAACTGTGAACTAATGAGGAAAGCAATTGAAAACAACCAAAGCCTAAAGATAGCAAAGGGACATCTCAGTAAGGGAAGAAAACAGATTATGGCACTGAGAAAAGAAGATGGTTCTGTAACAAGAAATAGAGGCGAAATTTTGACAAGAGTGAAAGATTTATACTCCAAATTATATGAAAGGGATAATACATGTACTCCAGACATCGTGAAAGGTACCAGTACCAGAGTTCTTCCAGTCTTCCCAGCAGAAGTTGCACATGAAATCAAGAACATGAAGCGGGGAAAATCTCCAGGAGAAGATGGAATTACTGTAGACATCATACAAGGAGCAAGTGGAGAAATCGAAACGGTACTCGCCCAAATTTTCACTCGATGTCTTAATGAAGGGAAGATTTCTGAGGATTGGAACAACGCTACAATGATCCTGCTACATAAAAAAGGTGACATTGAGGATCTCAGGAACTACAGACCTGTCAGCCTCCTATCAGTGGTTTATAAAATCTTCACTAAAGTTCTTTCACACCGCTTGAAGGTAACACTGGACATGGCTCAACCGAGAGAACAAGCTGGATTCAGGAGTGGCTACAGCACAATAGATCATATCCACGTACTGAGAGAACTAATTGAAAGAGCGAGGAAATATGAACTTCCATTGTGCGTGGCTTTTATCGATTATGGAAAAGCCTTTGATTCGGTGAAACCATCAGCAGTTACAATGGCTCTGAAATCCTGCGGTATTGAAGATGCATACATTAATATTATTAATAACATCTATGAAAATGCAAGTGCAAAGATTTGGCTGTTTCAAAATGCAACACACATAATGATTGGAAAGGTAGTGAGACAAGGTGACACCATATCTCCAAAGCTCTTTAATGCCACATTGGAGGGTGTCTTTCAGTCGCTGAGCTGGGAAAACAAGGGGATATAGATTAATGGAGATTATCTAACCCACCTTCGTTTTGCTGATGACATAGTCATTTTTGCAACTACCCCATCAGAGCTGCAGAGTATGATTCAGGAACTTGCTGACAAGAGTAAAGAAGTGGGATGAAAAATGAACTTTCAGAAGACAAAAGTGATGTTCAATGCTTTTTCAAGAAATGAAGATTTATCGATTGATGGAGAAAAGCTGGAGATAACAGACATGTACATTTATCTTGGACAGCAGATATCAAGTAAGCCGCCCTGGTGGCGCAGTGGTCTAAGCGATGGCCTCTGATCATTCGTACGAACGGGGTCTGCGTTCGAATCCCGGTGAGGTATGGATGTTGTGTTTGTCTTACGGCACTGGTTCTCTCCCTTCCCTGGAACCAGTGACTCTAAATTAGGGACGGGCGACTGCTTATAGCCCATTGAGTTGCTCACAGTGGTCGTTAAACCTCCAATCAAAAAAAAAAAAAAAAAAAAGATATCAAGTGAGGGTCACATTGATGAAGAAATTAATCGGCGTACAAAACTTGCCTGGAGAGCTTTTGGAAGAAACAACATAATTTTCAAGAGCAATATGCCATTATGTCTTAAAAGAAAAGTGTTTGATCAATGCCTCCTTCCAGTGCTTACGTATGGTGCAGAGACATGGACCTTAACTAAAAGAGACATACAAAGGCTGCAGACAACTCAAAGCAGCATGGAGAGGTGCATGCTTGGTGTAACCAGGAGAGATAAGAAGAGGAACTCGTGGATCCAAAAAATGACAAGAGTGGAAGACATCATGATCAGAGTTAAATCCCTGAAATGGCAATGGGCTGGACATACTGCCAGAAGGACAGACCATCGATGGACAGCCGAAATTTTAGATTGGATTCCAAGGGACACGAAAAGACCCAGAAGACCACAAAGGAGATGGGTGGATGAAATTCGAAAGTATGCAGGAGTGACATGGAAGAGACTGGCACAAGACAGACCGTTGTGGAGGAAACTTGGGGAGACCTTCGTCCAGCAGTGGATTGATAATGGTTGACAACGATGATGATGATAGGGGGCAGCATTTCTCCTTTTTGCCCCCCTTCAAAAATTTCTAGATCCGGCACTGTGAATGCAGTGCCGAATAAACGTAGTATCGCTTTCCATCTTTCACCTACCGATGTGCAAGTGCGTTTGACTGTTGGTTTGTTGGGTAAACTTCTGTGTCACATTTTATACTCTGGACCAGTTACGGTCACACGACCACAACGCGGAGGAATGTCGGAAATGTAAATTAGCGGTATATGTCACAAAAAAAAAAAAAACGCGTTAAAACTTATTTTTATAGCTAATATACAGTATATCAATTACATATGGAAATCTATTGCTAAAGCACACTGTAAGAAATTTTTATCGTATTTCCTTGAGATGTAAAGGAAAAGTTAGACCTAGCAATATTGTTAGGTTTTAGAAGACAAAATGGAATTCCACAGGGTGTTTCAAAACTAATGGAACAAACTTTAAGGGGTGATATAGAACACACCGAAACAAGCACTTTTCTTCATAGAATGCATTGTCGCACGTTACGCGGTTAGGCGCTGGAGGGCGCTTTCCGTTTCCCCACACACACCGTCTTTCGCAACGCAAAGAATCACATCTTTTACCGGAACGTCTGGATGGAAGGCTGTACCTTTTTTCCTTCAACAAGTCTTGCCTGAATTGATCCAGCATGTACCAGCAGCCGTCCGCCGTAAAATGTGGTTCCAACATGATGGAGCGCCAGCTCATTTCAGCACTCAGGTGCGTGATTACTTGAACGCCACATTTCCAGGCCAATGGATTGGTCAAGGTTGACCCATCGCTTGGCCCACACGATCACCAGATCTGTCCCCTCTGAATTTCTTTTTATGGGGACATATTAAGTCCGTAATGTTCAACACTCCCATTGATTCCAATGAGGAACTAGTCGCTGCTGCAGCTGTCCGGGGAAATGCCTGGTATTTTCCACAACATACGGGCATCTTTACGTCGACGATGCGAAGCGTGTATCAGGAGTGGCTGTCGCCCTTTTGTAAATGTAATTAATTTCAGTATTTACTTATAAATGTTTGCAAATTTGATGTAATTTTGTGATGTCACGTTTTGTTTCTTATTTTGTCTGCAATAAAGCTTCGTTTTGATTTGTTGTGCCATTCCTGTCTTTGCGTTGCGAAAGACGGCGCGTGTGGAGAAACGGAAAGCGCCCTCCAGCGTCTAACCGCGTAACTTGCGACCATGCATTCTATGACAAAAAGTGCTTGTTTCGGTGTGTTCTATCGCCCCTTAAAGTTTGTTCCATTAGTTTTGAAACACCCTGTATATAGGTGCAGGAGTGCGGGACGGCAGGGGAGAGCCATCTTCCACGACGCGCCGGGGCCTCAGAGATTCTTAAAGCATCCCTGCCCTAATAATTTTGAGCAGTGTAGTTTATCCAACAATGGAACCTGCGACTGAACCACAATTAAATAAATTCAGAGAATGCGATATATATATATTTTTTAACATTTCAAGGGAGTTCAGTTTTCTTTCGGAACCTCGTTTTTCATATTTTGTATTTTATTTTATTTTATTATATTATATTCTTTTTACTTTCTGGCGTGTAAAAAGTATTCGCTAGTAGAATACTCGAAGCAAACAGAATATAAATTCTCAATTTGCTTGTACGACTTATTGGTCATCCATGTAACACCTCTCAGAAAACTTGAAAATTTCACCGCCCTGTAGTGCGAATCGAACCCGCATCTCCCGATTTCCGCTCGAGTATGCTAACCATTACACCACCCAGGACAGTTAAGTCCCAAGCAATGGAGACTAAGCAAACATAGCTTTGGAATCTGAACATCCTCAGATTTTCGTTAGTCGAAGCATCCTTACTTCCTCATAGCGTTTTGACCCAACGCTGTGGGTCAGTGCCGCACCAGAAACACTCGGGGCTCCCTTACAAAAAAAATTTTCGAGGCCCTTTTGCGAAAATCTATTAGCTTTCAATTACTGAAATTTTTTACATTCACATTATTTACTAGGCTTAATGGGCGTTTCAATAAATAAAATTTTTTGGAACCTACAAGTATTTTTCGTAAAACCAAAATTACTACACTTTATTGCGTGAAACACAAATGCGCTCATGGTAATTAAAATGATTGCCCTAGTTTCATGCCGATGCAAAGTGCTCCAAAACACTTACGTCAGACTTAATGATATCATGCAAATTTTATTCTTTTAGAGAACCAAGGCCAAGCCTCTTTGAAATGACTCACGATAACACACGCACAAACGTAACTGCCGTGTGATAGTGTCTAATGACTTTTTTCTGTTTATATGAGAATACAGAACGTAAGTAAGCAAGTAAATAAGTAACAATTAAGAATTGTGGCACAAAACACGTAGAACTACTTAAATTGTTTTTTCTCGAATATGAAAAACACAGCTAAAATAATGTCACAAGTTTTGCACATTGTACAAAATTTTTCTCTTGACTGTCTGATAAACAACATCAACAAAAAAAAAAAAAAAAAAAAAAAAACACGACACAACTCGTCTGTGCTTCTTCGTTCCCGCGAAGAACATCTTTTAAAAAGTTCATTGTATTCTGAAGGATGCCTAATTATGAGCAAACATTTGTAATACATGACACTTTATCCGCATCGGTATAGAAATCCCACTAATTGAACTGTTATTTCTTCCACATTTTGTTGTTAATATACACCGATGAGCCATTAAATTATGACCACCCCTAGCCTAGATAAATGAGCGCGCCTGGAGACCGATCGGTGGCACAGGTGAAGTACACGGAGCAATACACACAACTCGAGGACCGGCTTTCGGCTAGTAGAGTGTTCGGAGTCAGAATGGGAAAAGCTGCCGATTTATCGGAGTTTGATAAAGGACAAATTGTGATGGTTCGGCACCTCGGAAACGGCGGGGCTTGTGGGTTGTTCACGTGCCGCTGTAGTGAGTACGTATCAAAAGTGGTGCACAGATGGCCAAACGATGAACCGTTGTCCAGCCGTGTGCCGTCCGCAGCTCATAGATGCCAGAAAAGAGCGGACACTGTCGCACATTGTTCAAAGAGACCGCAAGTCCACAGTGCAACAAATCCCCCACAGCTACAACAGTGGTGATCAGGGCAATGTGTCACAATATACAGTTCATCGCAGCCTTCTGCTCATGAGCCTGCGGGTCCCTATGCTCACTGCACTTCATCGCCAACAACGCATGAAACGGGCCAAAGATCGAGATTGGACCGTGGATGATTGGAAGAAAGTGGCCTGGTCTGACGAATCAAGATTTCTGGTGCATCACGTAGATGGCCGAGCGCGGATACGCCGATTGCCAACGGAGGCTATGGCACCTGCAGCACTGTTGTGAGGAAACAGGCCGTCGGAGGCGGTGTTTTTTTGGCACACTTTAGGCACCATTATCCCAATAGCACAATCCCTGACAGCTGTCAGTTATCTGAACATCGGCGCGGCCCAAGTTCATCTATTCATAGCAACTGTGTTCCCTGCTGGTATGGCCAATACCAACATAATGCGCCATGTCACACTGTCAGAATCGTCAAGGAGGGGGTTCCAGGAGAGGAACATGCTGTGGTGATGATGATGGAACATGCTGTGGTGATGCATGATGGTCATGCTATAACCATCATGCAAGAACTGTGTAAATCACTACAAATATGTGGATCTGCTTATATAAGTGAATTTTTAACCACTAACGAGACATTTTGAGCAAATGTTTCTACAAGAAAGCTTTTAAAAAGCTAAATGCATTAGAAGTATGTTCTCACAGAATCACTGCCCACTAGCCCAATTACTTGTTCTTCCATCTTGGTGCAAAACTGTACATATTTGGGTCCTGTACTTTGTGTGCTTATTAAAACTTCTCACTTAACTTGTCTCAAAGTTTCGGATTTGTGTCGTGTGTGATTTCTGGTTTCTTCATCGAACAATTGGTTCTTTGATTCTTCTACTAGATGTCTTGCAGCTCAGTCGGCTAGTTGCCTCTTGGATTTTGGTAAGTATGCTGCTGCTTCTGCCTCATTGATGCTAGTGTGTGTTAGACATCAGTGAAGAGGAAGATGTAATTAAGTTGAATGACGGAATCTTGATAGGAATTTTACAGTTGGAATAATCAGGGAAATTTGATTCAGAAATAGTAATTTTGGATCAAATCAACCTAGTAGACTAACTGTGATTAACATAAATCAGGTTGGCCATATTTTTTGAAATTCTTAAAAGTATGTAGTCTGCTATATCTATTTTGCAAATTGTAGTACACATAAATAAATCTATGAATGCACACTTCCAAGATGGAACTACGGCTAAATCTGCAGTTGGAAACATGGCTAAATTAGCAAAGGCAATGTGCACCAAGAATCAAAGGAAGCTGCAATTAGGCTTTCCTTGAATGCATTTTGATGAATTTCACATCAAAAACAAAAAATCTAAATAAATTACCAAAAAAAAAAAAAAAAACTTAAGAGGCAACAAACCTGTTTGGTTATTTTTTATTAGTTATGCCATATTCAGTTTGAAATGAATGAACTGGATAACAGCATATTTATGATAATTCTTTTTTTCTTTTGTAAATATGTAAACATGAAAATGGATACACACTTCCAAGATTCGTATGTGTTTTAAGTTCAAATCTGTCTATTAGGTCAAACAGTCCTTAAATAACTAGCAGCTGTAATCTGGCTCCATATGAATGAATGCAATTATATCTGGCATCCTAAGTGTAATGTTTGTCAAAAATGATCATTTTAATCCAGATTGTCATCCTATTAAAATAAGCATAGTGAATAGACCTGAGGAGTGAAACAAACTTATCTACAATTAGAAAATTTTTTATGAATACTTTTATGACATCTCATTTTCAAATGAGTTTATCCAAATAACTGCAGATAAATATTTCCAAAAAGAAGAAATATGTTTAAAATTTAAATAATCAGAAATCCATTAGGGAAGGCAGACAATGTCTGGGAGTTTTAAATACGTTTCTTGGAAATGAATTTTGATGAAATTTTATAACTTTTGTCATATTGAAATTTTAATGAAAAATTATTATTCATATCAGTCTACTGCTTTTGGCTCACCATCACAAAAGTGGCCATACAGCAAAATTTTAAATGGTGTGTGTGTGTGCATAAATTTCAAAGATATCTGCTATCTGCAATATTTAGAGAAAATATATATTCTATAGCAAATAAATTAATTCGAACAAGTGAACTAAAACCAAAACCAAAACTTTGTCAAGTTTTGGGGTTTGGTTTTAGTTTGCAATAATGTTAGTTTTGGTTTAAGTTTACAAGTGTCGGTTGTGGCTTTACAATGTTTAACCAAAACCTACATTTCTTAATAGCATTTTCCATGTTTTCTAGTGTGTACACAAAATGGATACATCTCCAAGACAAATTGTCAATGAGTGGTTTAGCCTTTACGTACTGTTAATGAAATTTAAAAGAAGTTGGACAAATACCTCTCCTTGACAAAAAAGAAAATGTGGGTGAAAAAGGAAAATTACACTTGCTCAAGACTGGTTACTAGTTAGAAAAAGTAACGTGAATACAAGATTGCCTGCTATAGACTTAAAAGACTTGGCAGCTACTGAGTTTAATGTTTCTGACATGACAGTCTATCGAAGATTGTTGGAAACTGAGAGGACTGCCAGCAGGCCAAAAGAACAACTGTTGACAGAAGCTATGCAGAAGAAGGGGCTCCAGTGAACAAAAGTGCACAAAGATTGTACTGTTGAGAAATGGAAGAAGGTCACATTCTCAGATGATAGCCATTTCTTTGTCCAAGGAGAGCGAGTACCCTATGTCTGCAAATCGGAAGCTCAGACTTCAATAAGCTTCTACACACCCAGCTAAACAGATGTTCTGAGTTGTATTAGACATGACAGTCCAGGATAACTTGTGCCTGTTGACAGTATGATGGAAAGTGACTAATACATAAAAATATTGGGGGAAAAAAAAAAACGTTTTACCCGCAGATCTAGAAATACAAAGAACTCGTCTTCCAAGAAGATCTCACACCATGCCACACTTCGAAAAAAGTGAGGGTTCTTCAAAAATCACAACATCCAAATGCTTGAGTACCCATATAACTCTCCTGTCATTAACCTAATAGAAAATTTGTGGTCCATAATGAAAAAGATACTTGGAAAACTTAATTGTGATACAAAGGATTACATACAATCCATATAAAGGTATGGTTTAGAGATGCAGAAATAAAAATGCATTCTATGTTGATAGAGTTCATACCTAAGGAATTAATGAACTTATTAGGAACAGAGGAGCACACATATAAATTATTAGGAAAGTTGAAGTTTAATTTTTGTACTTATTTTCTTGCAAAATTACAACTTTTCTTTAAAATATTAGTACTTGGATTAACTTGTTCACTACTGTATACAGTATATGAAGGATTGAAATTCCATATACATGTTCATTCTTGAACATTACTTTTGAAAATCAAGTTTGAAATTTCCACTTACCAAATTTTTATAAGAAAAAAAGTATTTCTTTATTTGTTTCTTCATGAAATATTTTTGATAAAGGATACATTTTTGAGTAGTGATTGTGTAAGTTTTAAATTTGCAAGTGTTTTGGACACCATTTTTTTTTAAATTTAAAGCAGCACATTATCTGAAAGCAAAATGTTAAGCTGAATACATACATAGTGTATCTAAATGGTCTAGCCACATGCTAGAGACATATTTTACAAGTCAAAATAAGGCAAAAAAACTATATGAAAGTGCTGATGCAGCAGAGCTAAGAATAATGCCAATTACAGTTCTGTATCAATGTTGTGTATTTCACTGAGCTGTCATTTGCAAGCAGGTTAGATGCAAGCATGATTCATACACTCTTTCAATTGTAGAATTGAAAAACTTTTCCAGGACATATGATCTAAACGCTCCTACTTCAAATATAGAGAAACCATAGGTCTGTTCAACCTGTAACCTACAACAAACAGCTCCCTACAGGCTTGAGCAAACTTAATACAACAGAATGTTGAAAAATGATGTCTGTTGCAGCTAATAAGAAACTTAGAATCACAGATAAATACTGAAATACCAAATGTGTCGCTGAACATGTAACTAGTTTAATTTCTACAAAACTTTTATGTACATTATGCTATACTAAATTTGAGAAAAATTAATTTTTACTTTGGCTTTTAGTTCAATCATTGAAGAAAATTATAGAATAAAAAAAACCCCATAAAACTCAAAAATATATAGGTATAAAATCCATAGTTAGAACATAAATGTGTCATTACTCTCGAAATGCTATCATATACCACAAAATCAATGTATAAACTAAATACTATTTATATTTAATTATTTTGAAATAATGCTGACATTAGAAATTTAAGGATAAGGAAGGTGAAATATTTGAAGAAAGACAACACTGAATTTTTCGGTTGTAACGAGCACTTCTTTTGAATCTCTCCGATGAGGATGAAATTTATCAAAGTTACTCAAAGTCAATGCAACTGGTTAAAAAAATAATCAACTGGAGTTTTGCAATCAATAAAACATCCAGAAATAGAAACTGCTACTCACTTCCACCAGTGACTAAAAAGTACAGTATGTTACGAAAATTAAGAAATGGCACACAAAAAGTTTCTCATAGCAGAAGGAAGTATCAGCGACAAAGAGATTTCCAAATCAGACACTTCAAAGAAGAAATATGATATAACTCTACACCTTGTAGCAGAAGAATTTTGCATAATAGAAAAGTTGAAAGTAGGCAAAAAGTATTCTTCATGGTAAAAGCTATGCTAAGGAAAAAGGACTTTTCAAATACCTGGTGGGAAAACTATGCGCTATTTTACGCAGGAAAATGTGCAAAACATTTCTCATCAGGAGCTGTATCCGATGCAGAAAGAATTTTTGAAATAGGACTTTCATAAGCAGAGATATTGAAGAAAACACAATTTACCTTTACGCTCCCTAGAGCAAAATCTACGCATTACTTGAAGAAGTGACTGTACCTATAATAGTCTTTGATATAAATGGCATTGAAAGGAAAAATAATTATTTCAACTGGATATTTAGAAGCAAAGATATGAAACAAAATCCATTTTGAATTCGCAGAATCTGCATTTATGCCTTCTAGTGGTGGAAATGCGCATCAGAAAGAGAGAGAAAAAAAAAAAAAGGTGGAATGCAAAGATGATCATTCTCACATTTTAAGCTTCCCAATGCAAAAGCAATTTTTCAGATCAGACTGATAGTTGCAGAGATATGGTGTCCACTGATTAACTCCTGCAATACGATTGGTGGATTAAATCATGCTGAAAAAAAAAGTGAGTAGGGAAGTTTTTTTGTTTGGGGACTAAAAAGTCAAAGCACAAATTTTTTAAAACTTGGGAAATTACTGTACAAAAATTGAAAACCCCTAAACCGACATTTCTAAAATAGTGGAATTAGTGACAAAAAACGGGAAATCTATCAAAATGTTGAAGTTTCCATTATTGGGAACGTAAATTTCAAAACGGAAATTTTCTTCAAAATGGGATACCTACCGGCAACTTTGCTGCACTTTATTTTCCACAATTTTGCATGAATTTACATCTTTTATTTTCACAGGGCAGATATTATTATTACGCGAAAGTAAATTTCTGGTGAATTGTTGTTACATTATTTTAGACAAAAATCCTCATCTCTGTGTCATCAAGAATCTCTTATTTCTCTATGCAAAATATTACTAACACTAATAAGCAATAATATGGTGTTCATAAAAGAATGAATGCTGAATTTATTCCCAAAGTTAAAAAAATAATTTCAAAATAAAGAATCTGCCTCCCCAATAGCCCTCTTTTATAGCTTTGTTTTTGATAGTTTATTTTCTCATCAAAACATATGAATTTATTTTTATGACCATATTCCAGGCTTTGTCTGTTATTATTGTCATGCATACACAAAGTGATAACATAGGCACAACCTTTGTTTTACAAATGACGTGCTAATAACACAGCTTCAGTACTGTTAACAGACAAAAAAACTAACAGCCTCCCACAATTTGACACGGTGGGGAGGGAAATTTGTCAGACATAAGTTATATCAGTAGAAAAATCCTTAACTACGAAACATTCTGCAGGGACAAAAAAGGCAGGAATGGATAGAATTCCAGGACATGTAACAAAATTTTAGGATATTTCCAGGGCAATATGAAATACCAGGACTTTTCCAGGATGCGTACAAACCATGTGCAAAGCACATATTGTGCTACACTAATCTCCTTCTGTTTTCACATGAGCATGAAAGGTTATTCATTTCATGAATGGACACAGACACATCTTTTGTATTGAAATCACTTGGTAAAAGTTGGGAGGTTAGGCATAAATGTGCCAGGGGGCATATCCAATAAGCTTGACTGTAGTGCACCTGGTAACAAATCTGGGAAGCTAGTACCCCAAAATCTGAAAAAAATGTAAATTGCAAAGTTGGGGAGCATCATGTGTTTGCTAAAATTGGTAAGAAAATGTGTGGGTCAATAGGTAAAAACGTGAAAGTTAATGCCATGACGAGCTGATGAAGGAACAGCACTACTATGGCAGTGTAATATGAACACAAGATCTGAAAATAATAGACTCGGAAATAGTTGTAGACATTTAATAGTACTCACTACACAATCAACTTACACAAATCATTAAGTGTAGACATGTGTTGTTGACATAGAGGCCCTCAGCTCTTACATTACTAGAAAGAAACATACCTATCAAAGTTAAGAGTATTCCACATGTCCATCATTGGTTACAATGCGTTCCTGGATGTGACTTACATAGTAGGTATCAAGAATATCAGTTAACTTTCAGCACTGGTAACTATGCTGCAATAACCTGCTCTTGCAGCACACCTGCAGGGGTTGATGTGTCATATACCTTAGATTTCAAGTAACCTCAACAGGAAAAAAATCCAGTGGGTTAGGTCTGGTGACTCGGGCTGCCATAGCCCTAGATGTGTCAGTGGAATGCGGTGAGAAAGTTGCTGACCGATGCTGTGCAATGTGTGCCATTGCTTTGAAACCACATATGAGACTGTACATGAAACATCATCCAAAAAGTCTGGTATGGTACCATGGAGCAGTTGTAGATATTGTAGTCCAGTGAGAGTACCTTGGAAGAACACTAATCTGACAAATGTGTTATTCCAGATGCCACACCAGACATTAAACCACCAACATACCTGGACTTGTAACTACCATTGATCATCCATGCTCCTGTGATAGTGATTGTGCCTGTTGTGATTGTGGTCATGTGTGAATGTGAATTCATCTGTCCACAAAATGTTCACTAGAAACTATAATAGGTTCATTGACTTCTAACTGATTGAGGACATAATTACACCAGTCTGTATGGCACTGATGATCACCAGGATACATGGCCTGCTGGGGTAAACTGTCATATGGGTAAAACCCATGATTCGCAGTATCTTCCATGCACACCTAGCCATCAGGGCACAGCGAGTTCTCGTACACTATATTACGGTGGGCAAGTGCAAAGGACACAACATTCACAGCGCTCAACCTATTCAAGGATTGATGTGGTCTACCAGAGCATTGCCAAGTTATAGTGTTACTTGTTTGGCAGAGATGTTATGTTGTACAAGGCGGGTGTGATCGTGGAAGGTGTATGACAAGGACCACCTGGAAAATGCTACGAGTATAGCCGAGCAACTGCATGTGCATTTCACTGACACTCTCCATATATCAACACTATCTCAGACCACTGTTCAGAAGTGTACTCCATTGTACATACAGTTGTCATTCAATGAAGTCATATTACCTTATTTCATCAGCATAGGAAACCTTAAATAATATGCATTCACTGTGTGTCATCACTAAATTAGCATTCCACACATGTACGGAAGTCACAGTACTTTGCTTACTTGCACACAGGTTAATAATACCTAGTATCAACATGCTGCAGGGCCTTGCTTTTTAATTTGGAGGAGTGATAGATAAAATTGAAAACTTTGATATTTGACAAAAATATTGCAAACAAAGGCAACACTTTTTTTGCACATTTGTTAAGAATATTTTAATTCCTTTTATAAATTTTTCATGTCATTATTTATTGGGTTAAAATGTGCACTCCACAGTTGGGTTAACCTTGCCACGAGCAAATAAGAGTTTCAGAGGAGTAAAAGTTTGCAGGATGCCCATAAACCTTCAAGAAACTGAGTTTAATTACCCTTCAAAGCGTAAAGCTCTGTTGTACTTTAAAATATATACAAGAAAAGTGCAATAAAATATGCAGTTCCACATGCAAATGATTTTTTTGTATAAAAACAAAATTTTTGTCTCGTCATTATATAAATACAGTGACGGAAAAAAATCACAACACCACTAAAAAATAGCTGTAAAGGAATGAAATGGCAGCAATACATTTGCATAGGTAACATATTTAATCGATTAAGGTTTCAAGATCACAGCTTATTATAAGCGCGAGAAGAGCCATTTTAAATGTGAAATGCTGGTACATTAATAACCGGTGTAACCGCCAGAATGTAGAATGCAAGCACGCAAACGTTCATGCATTGTGTCGTACAGGTGCTGGATGTCAGTTTGTGGGATTGAGTTCCATGCCTGTTGCACTTGGTTGGTCAATACAGGGATGGTTAATGCTGGTTGGGGGGTGACACTGCAGTTGTTGTCCAATGATGTCCCATACGTGCTCGATTGGTGAAAGATCTGGTGATCTAGCAGGCCACGGCAACATGTCGACACTCTGTAGAGCATGTTGGGTTACAACAGTGGTATGCGGGCGAGCGTTATCCTGTTGGAAAACACCCCCTGGAATGGTGTTCATGAATGGCAGCACAACAGGTTGAATCACCAGACCGACGTACAACTGTGCCATCAGGGTGCGTGGGATAACCACGAGAGTGATCCTGCTGTCATAGGAAATTGCTCCCCAGACCATAACTGCAGGTGTAGGTCCAGTGTGTCTTGGCCGCAGACAGGTTGGTTGCAGGCGCTCACCTGGCCCCCTTCTAACCAACACACGGCCATCACTGGCACCCAGGCAGAACCGGCTTACATCAGAAAACACAACAGATCTCCAATCCGTCCTCCAATGAGCTCTAGCTTGACACCACTGACGTCGCAAACGGCAGTGGTTTGGAGTAAGGGGAATGCACGCTACAGGGAGTCTGGCTCAAAGCTGTCCTTCAAGTAACCGATTTGCAACAGTTCGTTGTGTCACTGTGGTGGTAACTGCAGCTCGAATTGCTGCCGCAGACGCGGTACGATGCGCCACGGCCATACGCCCTACACGGCGGTCTTCCCTCTCAGTAGTGCCACGTGGCCGGCCGGAACCCGGTCTTCTTGAGGCAGTACCTTCCCTTGACCACCGCTGCCAACAATCATGCACATTGGCTACATTCCTGCCAAGTCGTTCTGCAATATTGCGGAAAGAAAATCCACCTTCTCGTAGCCCTATTACACGACCTCGTTCAAACTCCGTGAGCTGTTGATAATAGCTTCTTCGTCTTCTTAAAGGCATTCTTGACTAACATCAGCACCCTACGTCGAATCTCAACGATAACTGACGCTCACGAACGTTACAGCGCGTATTTACAGCAAACCTGCTTTGCATGTTCCGAGGGGCGCTACTAGCACCACACGTATGCGCCGAGCGCGAAATTTGCGTAGACGTCATCTTACAGATGTACTCTCACCGCCTACCAACTGTCGTTTATCTAACACAACCCCTTCTTGGTGTTGGGATTTTTTTTTCCGTCAGTGTATAAGAATTTACTTGGTCGTGCAAGCCTTTGAAATCAAATACACATATAGCGTCAGGTGCCTACTTTACTGGCTATTTCTGAGGTGGTTTCAGCAAACAAAAAATCTATGGATATGTGCTTAGCCACTATGAAGAAAGAAAAAAAAAGGGAGAGAGAAGTAGAAAGAAAAAACTCTGCTAAGATTAATTTTGTTAAGAAAAGAACATCAACTTCGATGGACGACGACTGAATAAATAAATTAAAAAACAGTCTGATTCAGTTAGGTTGAGGCTCCGCTACCACCAGGCCTCAACTGCACTAGTTTTTTTGCTCCAATCCCTAGACAGCATTCTGATGACACTGTACTCCCATATACTGTTAATACACTTCCATACCTTGCAATCTCCACTGTGCAGTCTAATTCACCCATTCATTGGCCACCACCTTTTATGACCAATCTGTAGCAAACACATGGCTCCCAAACTTCGCAATTGACATTTTGTGCTATTTGTCATAGTTTCGGAGTTGGGGAACTAACTTCACGATGAATGAAATGCTTACATGCCATGCTTTGTTTTCCTGAAGTATGGCTACATTATTATGATGAACAGTAAGATAAGAATACCATTTATAATGTAATTTGAAAGTACAAGTGATATACGTAACTATCATTTTTAACAGAATACAAAGGGTGCTATCCGACATAATTTGCCAAATTTCAAACAGACCAGTTGTACCCTATGCCAGTACACTATCAAAATATATAGTGTTAATGTTATGAAGTTACTGTAATTAAAACGGTAGCTATGAAGCCACTACAGCTTAAATGTCATGTACTTACTAGCATCCGAGTTATTTGCCAGATTTAAATATTAATATAAATCAGTGATTAGAAGTAACACTGTTACTGTAATATACTTTTACAGTAGTGTCGTGTGTAGCAAAATGATATAACTAGGACAAAGTGCCCCCCCATCCCCCCACAATATTTACTTTAGTATCCTTAAACACAGTAATTTTCTCTAGATTTTGAACACAAGGAAGGATGTGTTTTTTGTGCATCAAACATGTTGTTTATCTGCAATGTGAATGCTATAGTAGCATCCACGTCTGACAAACTTCTTACGTTTTGTAATTGATACAATTTTAGAGCATCCGCAACAGACTTACTAAAAATCTGAGTCGTCAGCTTGACTCGCATTTTTTCTGAATTGCTTGGTCTTAGGTGTGACAAAGAGATTTTGTGACAAGCACGTAAATTCCCAGGTAGCTTCATTTCTTCATCATACAAGTAAAGGTAATGTCTTCATTTCACCCACTGGCCATTCACCTTAAGCTCTGCTTTAGAAAGCAACCTATTTCGAATGCATTTAATGTGGTGAGGCACATCTGAAAAGATGTATATCTTTCTATGTACATCTAATGGGTGAGTGAAAAAAGATTTTTCATTACCAATTAGGCCTGAAACACCCAAATCATTCCAGATACCTCTGTTTGTTGAAGCACCATCACAGGCAACACCATCAACAAAGGCTCCAGATCCTTCTAAAAACTTGATGGCTTGTATGAGCAAACCAGACAAAACAACTGATTTTGTGGGTCCACATGATGCAAAAACTGCTATTGGTTGGGCCCAGGAATCTGCAAAAGGTTTGAACATGAAGACTAATCCATGATCAGCTAGTTGGCCATCATTTAAGTTGCTGTTTTCACCATAATTCACAAATCCACTATAATTAATTTTACTGGAACTTACATCCATACTTTTTCTGACATTGATTTCATTAAATAAGACCATGCCATGACGTTGTTGTCCAGACTTTTTGGACAGCTTAATTTTTAATGCTGAGAAAAAGGAGTTATCAAATCCGCATTTACTATGCATAACGCTAAGACGCTTACGAATAGTATTGATGCAAGGCAAGGGTAAAATGTCTTGTTCATAAAGAAATCTGTACGCTGTAGAATTTCTAATGAACAGCAAGAGACAAAGCAACAACCAGTCATTAGTGTATCGTCTACCGTTTTTTGATGCCGTTTTGCCAACATTTACACACTCCTTGATGAGCATTATTTGAGAAGCAGGCAAATTAAGCTCTTTAATTTTAAAAGCCACGCTCTCTTCGTGAGTGTTTTTCAACTTCTTAAACATGTCACTTAACTCAGTTTTTAGAGCTGCACGTTTTGTATGGTACCTTTTTAGTTTTTTGGTTGTTGCATGTTTAGCCATTGCCAAAGCTTTAACTTTAGCAATCTTGACAGACATTCTGTACCTCTTAATGACCTTTGTGTTCTTCTGTCGGTATTTGCGCACCCGGATTGCATTTGTAATTCGGGTACACGTTTTGCAGCATTTCCCTACATCAATAATAAGTGCACAGTCTTTGTGGCACCATATTCCATTGTCTACATAAGCTTTGTCTATGTCATAATGTTCTGCATCCTGATACAGAAGTGACAGAACATCAGTAGATGAAGCCAGGGTGAGAGGCACTTGAGAAAATATTGTGCTGCTTACAATTTTGTTCCAAATAGTAACATACCACTCCAGGTTTTCTGTAATGCAAATAGTTTTTTTAATTGATACTGTCTTGTCTGATTTAACTAGAATTTCAGAAAATAGAATGCACTTTTCTGAAGCTTTAGTGAACATATGAAAACCCCATGACTCACTTGGGAATGTAAAGTTTGGAACATCCTTTACAATTACCTCAAAGAGCACATTACTTTCAGAATCTGCCTTCTCCATACCTCGAAATGCAAGGGTAGCATCATCAATCTCATTGCTGGCAGACTGGCGAACAAAAGGCTGTTTTTGTGGCTTTGCTGCCTTCTTTGAACGATAGGTTGGGCATCCTGGAAATATTACAGGAATAGCAGGGTAGTTAAGTCTGACTCGGACAGGCACATCATATAAAACTTGGCCATTGAATGTTTCACTCCTGTATCTAATTACATCATGGGCGAGGAAATGTTTCTCACAAACAAAATCGTTACTGCCGAGTTTCCGATCGGCTGCTCGAGGGATTGCTTTCTGCCATTTAGCAAGCATTTTTTCATTTTTAGGTGCTTTAAATAAAGAAGCATGTTCTTTACTACTGCCATAACCAGAACGGCAATTGGGAACGAAACACTTTCGTCCCATGTTACGGGAATCAAAAACAACGGAAACTTAAAAGCTTCAGTAAAAAAAACAAGAGAAATTTACACTGATTTCAAAGTAGGTCAAGAATACTGAAAGCCCCTCTAAAGGGCCTAAGGCATAGCAATACTATTCGGCGACGCTGGTATGAGCAAAGGCAGAGATTTGTGTTACCTTGTTCTAACTTCCTGTAGGAAATTACATCCAGATGTTTGAAACCGCATGCAGAGCACGCCACTCCCTTCGATTTGTTTACTCACATGGCGATTCGAGTCACAGAGGACGGAGATTCGAGTGGCCCGCATTTCCTCTAACGCCCTCTAGTGGTCATTACATTAAGGGACCTTTTTTCCAGAACGAGAGTCAAGCGGAGTTGAAACACCTGTCTATCGTACACCATGTCCCAGCTCTTAGTCTCACTACCGTGTGTGCGTTGTCTCCGCTATCAGCAATGTGCTGACAGAAAAGCAGGAGAATTTCATTAAACGTGAGCTGATGGAAACTTCGAAGATTGTGTGGCAATATGTACAAAATGTGCTAATATTTAGTTCACAAATTACTTTGAAAATTTTACACAAAATGAAAGAAATGCTAACGTTTTAACGAAACTGACAAAAGTTTTCGCTTAGAATTCCAGCTGTTGGGAAGTTTGAAATTTGCCGCATAAAATAAATGAAATCTGCTGTTGCTTTGTTGACAAATTACTTAAAAAGTTGTTGCACAAAATGCGAATATTTAAATTTTTTTTGGATGGCATATGTCTGCATCGATTCCAAAATGGCGGCTTGTTTACAATTTTTGCTTCGTTCCTGGGAAACTCCCTGTTAGATTTTATGCGGAACTTTTTCAATTTCCATCTATTTTTATTAAAGGACTTTGCTCCACCGCCATTCCTGCGTCATTATTTTTGGTTTCGGCCTATACTTGAAATGTTAACATTACCGGTGTGCGGTGTCGGTGTGTTCCTTATTCATGGATTACTAAAGAAAGGAAACCTACGTACTTTTTATATTTCTTTTGCTTGACGTAAACATATTTTCAGTGTTTTTTTTTTTTTTACTGTCGTTATTTTTTGGAAAGGCGGACTTTTGTCGTTTGAACTTATAGCACAAAGTAAATCTACCACTAAGGAAAACAAATGCAGTGCAAAAAAACGTTTCCGTAAGATGTATACATCTTACCGAAATGCTAAACCCTTAAACAACTGAGATAGCTTTACCAACAACACATATGAGCAACAAATCCTTTTTTTCAATGCATATATAAATAACTGAACTTTGCACGTAATATTACTTAAGACAGAAAAGGAATTTTGTATATCAGTAACAGAAGGAACCAGCAGATAGAAGTAATAACGCTCCAACATTTTCTTCTGTTGTAGTGGTAAATGAACGATGTATGTCATTACGAGTGTTGATTTGTTTTTCTTTGGAAAGAAAATCAAAATAATAAAATATAAACAACTTCACAGCAACATACTAACGGACTAATGGACTTCACCTGCAGTTCAGAGCATGGAAGTCGAGACCTTCTTGGTCACATGACTAAATCGTTTCAGGGCCTCTTGTTTCCAGTGGGCTATGCATACGGTCATAACAGCTCGGCCAACTAGTTGATGTGAGGCCAACGAGATAGAAATACATAGAGTGCTTCTGTGATTGGTTCTCCGCTGAGGCAGCTGAAGCCAACGAGAGGAGAGGCCGCCATCTTTGATGAGGTACAACTTCTGTGTGTGTCAGGAAGTCACCTCAGTTCTTTCAGCTGTTTGGTGATCGTGTTATGTTCTATCACAGAGTTAAGGCTACAGTTTTGTAAATATTCTCAAGTATCAGCACATTTTGGATAAATATGATCAACATTAAAATTTACTTGAGAATAAAAGAAACAAGTATTGCGGAACTACAGTTTACAAGTAAGCTTCGTTTTTAAATGAGGTTGAGCTGTAAATGCCCAGTTAATCAAACACACAAGAAATAAAACATCTAATCTGTTTAGGTGGTGATTAAAGCAGGAGATAAACCTTTTTAATATCTGTGTAATTTTAAGACTTTTTATTCCTTATATTTTGTAAACAAAGTCGTACTCAGTGCGGACACTGAATTATGATTACTACTTACTATGGGGAGCTGAGGTTAACTGCATGGGTTACTAACTTGGAGGGTTTTATTGGGAACAATTTTTACTTATGTAAGTGTATTTTTTTTTTTTTTACATATGCTGAGCATGTCTTGCAACTAATATTTGCATACATATTCTAGAATCTGTAAAGTGTACGTGTAACGTCTTCCAGGGGCAACAAAATTTCAAAATCTTAGGAACCTACAATTTCTTTTTATGCGACAAAAATCATGTACCCATGGTGAATAATCATTAGATAGCAAATATTGGTAAAGAAGTCACTTTATAGTTACTTAAATTGCAGAAGTAATAATTGTGATTGGTAATATAAATTTATTGTTTGCTGATACCTGTGAGGAAACAATCTAGTATTCTGTCTGAAAGCACAGTGTCACCCAGCTTGTGTTCTAAGCATTTGTCTCTGATTAGTGATTAATCTGTAGTATTACTGCAACAAAGTGAGAATGGGGAGCTTGAAAATTTCTTGACAGAATACACTTTATTTACGAATGTGTAAGTACAATGTGTGTGATCTTTCTCATAGCAAAAAAACTACAGGCAATATTGATTTAAAACTGAAAATAGGAAACAGGGAGTACAATGGTACCTCAAAAATTCAAACAACATGAAGTATTTAGGAAAATGCGCAAAAAATTATGAAATGACAATTGAAAAAAAGAAAGTATAATACTCAGCAAATGGAATAATACAAAAGAAAGGGACTAGCAACTTTTTGTAAAAACTACTTGCACTCAAAATAGTATAACTATACGAAATTTCTTGGCGTAGAATACAAATAAAACTTTCCAAGCTTTCACACATCAATCAGATGGCTTTCTCAAAAAAGAAGTTGTCTACCTTCCTTGAGAAAGCCATCTGGTTGATGCACAAAAGCATGGAAAGTTTTATTTGATTTCTACGCCAAGAAAATTCGGATTTTAGTATAATTATACTATTTTGAGTATAATTTGGTGTACAATTCCTACTTATTAAACTACATGCATTTAATTTTTGTGTGATAGGTGTTTTCTTATTTTTTATTTTATTTTTTTTATTCATGATGGATAAACAGTTAGTATGTCCATGCAACAAATTGCCAGTTATTCCTTTTGCAGCAACCATATGATAGGTTACTATTAAACAAATATCACTCACATAAATCAATATTTCTTTGAATTGAACAAGTTGTGCCTGTATTTCTCTAAAATACAAATCAGACACACTTGCGGTGTTTCCAGCAAGACTGCTGAAGGAACCCACAAAATAACAACACAAAACATAAACATTTGCTCACCAAACTTTTTGCACACCATGAATGTAAATCAGTGGTTGTTAATCTTTCACTTCATATTAATAAGAGGCTGTGCCCTTAAAATTGAAAAAGAAAACAAACTATGTGCAGCACATCTTAACAATTGCCAAAATGTGTACAAATATCAGGTGAAAACCCACAGATATCATATAAAGGACTAGATTGGACATCCGGCCTGTGAGACGTGACAGCGTAGGAGCATGTCGAGCGGGTCAACGCTGCTTCCCGTAGCTCGACGAAATACGTGTTTCGTATGGCGATTCGCTGGCTCCAGGTAGGTATCTAGTAAACATTTCCGGGAGAAAATACGAATAATTATATTGAGAAACATCGATATTTGTTAGTACTGTACAAGTGATAGCTTTAAGGCGATTGCAAAGTATTGCGGAAATCAGATATTAAACCACAACTTAAAATACCACAGAAACGGCGTTTCGATACCTACGATAAATAATAAAAAAAAAAAAAGTCACTGATTCATGGGAAGTCTTGCAGTTCATTTTTTTTACATAAACAATGAATCTGAGATACCAAGCAACTTATTTTCGAGGGGAGAGATTGGTTCAATAAGTCACGGAAAACAATTTCCGACGTTCATCGATATAAGAATCCACAATTTCTTAAAAACAGATTTGGTCCAAAAATTCATGATGTCATTTTTAGTATGCAAGCATATTTGCCAAATTTTATCATTACGAAGGATCAAAAGTGTGTTGTTGTTATTCATATTCCTGATTCTTAATAGACAGAGAATTCGTCCAACAATTTCTGCATTTTTTTTCTAACATATGTTAAAAAATAAAGAGTTCTAAAAAGATCTGCTCATTAGTGAAAATTGGGATCACACAAGGTGTGGTTATTCAACTCATAAAGGTGATTAATTTTAGGTAATGAGAACGAGTGTTGCTAACACAGCAGCCCATATGTTAATTCACACTTAACCTACTTTTTATGGTGACAAAATATATATTGCAGAGACAATTTGTTTCTGGAGTATATCCGTGTAGAAGCACAAGTTATTTAAAAATTATAAATAAAACATTCTGATGCTGCACATTCAATACCTAGTAACACACAATGACATAAATCTGTATCTCAGGAGCAATTTCTGTTTGGAAGTGTGTGCATATTTACATATCTAAAAATTAAAAATAAAGCATTCTGATGCTGCATATTTGGTAATACACTGCTGGACAATTGCTAAGGACGGATCATAAACGGCTATATAGCGCATAAAAAAGTAAGTGTGGTTGGATGCCAAGTGAAATATGTCAGAATGCCAGGACATTACAAGAAAGACAATTTATTGTGCTCTGAAATCCAGAAGGCTTTGGAACGTGTTCAAGGGACAAACAGGCCATTTTGTGCAGAATACGTAAATGTGAAAAAAATGCAATTACCGTCCTCAGGCGTTCCGGCGTAAGATGTCAATACGGGATGTGGCCACCATGGAGGGCGATGCAAGATTCCACACGTCGTGTCATGCTTTGCACAACATTATCAAGCAGCTGTTGGGGTAATTTATCCCATTCCTCTGTCAGTGCACGGATGAGGGTGTCCTTGTTTATTGGAGGGCATTGGCGACCAGCAAGACTCCTCCCCAAAGCATCCCACACATTTTCAATGGGATTCAGATCTGGAGAACGTGCTGGCCATATGAGGCGTTGAATACCCTCGCTCTCAAGACACTCCTGGACAGCGACTGTTCGATGACATGTAGCGTTGTCGTCCATGAAAATTAATCTATCACCGACAGACAGCACCACGGAACATGCGAACATGAGGTAGCAGAACATCATTAATGTATCGTTGGCCAGTCATAGTCCCAGTTGGAAGCACATAGAGGGACGTACGGCCATTGATCTTGATGCCAGCCCATACCATGACACTACATGTCGGATATCGGTCCCTTTCCTGTATGTTTGCTGGACAATATGCAGTACCACTATCACGCCAGATCAGTTGTCGTCGACAAACAGACGATAGACTGAATCTACTCTCCTCTGAGAAGAGGACAGCAGACCAGTCGTTATCAGTCCAATTGCGATGTTGATGGCACCATTGCAAACGGGCGGTACGGTGACGTCTGGGCAATGGGATGCACACAACAGGACGGCGGGCGTATAGTCCTCCTTCATGCAAACGTTTGGCGACAGTTTTTTGGGAGATCCGCTTGCCAGTAGCAGCCATAAACTGATTTGCTACCTCACTAGCTGTGCTGCGCCGGTGTCTTTTTGTTGATAGCACTATGCACCGATCTTCTGCAGGTGTCGGACTGCGAACACGACCTCCCCCGTGACGTTTGCTACACTCTCCATTTGTTTGAAATGGTTTCCAAAGCCTTGAAACAACACTGCGGCTGACGTCGAACTCCCTGGCAACATCTGTTATTTTTCGCCCTTCTTCAATCTTCCCAATAATATGGCCACGCGTAAAATCATCTAGGTGATGTCGGGAAGACATACTGAAAATTGCAAGTTCGTCAATTGATTCTTTCCCTTTCAACTTTGCGTTTGAACAACAACGGTCAATACGCGTCAAATCCTTTATATCTCTTATCAGCGCTATGACGTCACGAACAAGTTCGGCAATCCAAAATTTGCATACGCACAACACGTCTTACTGTATCCCGCACTTATGCTAATTTCCACATTTTCCTGCCTTCCATTTTATGGTTGCTATCGTTGCTATTGTCATCCGTCCTTAGCAATTGTTCAAGAGTGTATCTACTAACACACAAATCTAGATTTTGGAGGCAATATCTGTTTCTGGATAATATAAGCATATTTACACTAGTTACCTAAAAACTAAAATCAATAGATGCTGCATATCAGGAGAGATAAGAGGAACTCGTGGATCAGAAAAATGACAAGAGTGGAAGACATCATGGTCAGAGTAAAATCCCTGAAATGGCAATGGGCTGGACATATTATCAGAAGGACAGACCATTGATGGCCAGCCAAAATTTTAGACTGGATTCCAAAGGATAGGAAAAGACCCAGAAGAAGGCCACATGGGAGATATGTGGATGAAATTCGAAAGTATGCGGGAGTAACATGGAGGCAACTGACACAAGATATACGGTTGTGGAAGAAACTTGGGGAGACTTTCCTTCAGCAGTTGATTGATAATGGTTGACAATGATGATGATTTGGTAAAATCTAGTACACACAAATGTAGATCTCGGAGGCAATTTCTGTTTCTGGATTATATATGCATATTTACACAAGTTATCTAAAAATTAAATTAATACATTCTGATGCTACATATTTGGTAATATCTAGTAACACACAAATATATATCTCAAGAGCAATTTCTGTTTCAGAAGTATATACATATTTACACACAAGCCATCTAAAAAGTAAACATTCTGATGCTGCACGTTCGAGTTAGCAACACACAAATCTATACCTCAGAAGCAATTTCTGTTTCTGAAGTACACTGCTGGACAATTGCTAAGGACGGATCATAAACGGCTATATAGCGCATAAAAAAGTAAGTGTGGTTGGATGCCAAGTGAAATATGTCAGAATGCCAGGACATTACAAGAAAAAAAATTTATTGTGCTCTGAAATCCAGAAGGCTTTGGAACGTGTTCAAGGGACAAACAGGACATTTTGTGCAGAATACGTAAACGTGAAAAATGCAATTACCGTCCTCAGGCGTTCCGGCGTAAGATGTCAATACGAGATATGGCCACCATGGAGGGCGATGCAAGATTCCACACGTCGCGTCATGCTTTGCACAACATTATCAAGCAGCTGTTGGGGTAATTTATCCCATTCCTCTGTCAGTGCACGGATGAGGGTGTCCTTGTTTATTGGAGGGCATTGGCGACCAGCAAGACTCCTCCCCAAAGCATCCCACACATTTTCAATGGGATTCAGATCTGGAGAACGTGCTGGCCATACAAGGCGTTGAATATCCTCGCTCTCAAGACACTCCTGGACAGCGACCGTTCGACGACATGTTGCGTTGTCGTCCATGAAAATGAATCTATCACCGACAGCACCACGGAACATGCGAACATGAGGTAGCAGAACATCATTAACGTATCGTTGGCCAGTCATAGTCCCAGTTGGAAGCACATAGAGGGACGTACGGCCATTGATCATGATGCCAGCCCATACCATGACACTACATGTCGGATATCGGTCCCTTTCCTGTATGTTTGCTGGACAATATGCAGTACCACTATCACGCCAGATCAGTTGTCGTCGACAAACAGACGATAGACTGAATCTACTCTCCTCTGAGAAGAGGACAGCAGACCAGTCGTTATCAGTCCAATTACGATGTTAATGGCACCATTGCAAACGGGCGGTATGGTGACGTCTGGACAATGGGATGCACACAACAGGACGGCGGGCGTATAGTCCTCCTTCATGCAAACGTCTGGCGACAGTTTTTCGGGAGATCCGCTTGCCAGTAGCAGCCATAAACTGATTTGCTACCTCACTAGCTGTACTGCGCCGGTGTTTTTTTGTTGATAGCACTATGCACCGATCTTCTGCAGGTGTCGGACTGCGAACACGACCTCCCCGTGACGTTTGCTACACTCTCCATTTGTTTGAAATGATTTCCAAAGCCTTGAAACAACACTGTGGCTGACGTCGAACTCCCTGGCAACATCTGTTATTTTTCGCCCTTCTTCAATCTTGCCAATAATACGGCCACTCGTAAAATCATCTAGGTGATGTCGGGAAGACATACTGAAACTTGTAAGTTCGTCAATTGATTCTTTCCCTTTCAACTTTGCGTTTGAACAACAATGGTCAATACGCATCAAATCCTTTATATCTCTTATCAGCGCTATGACGTCACGAACAAGTTCGGCAATCCAAAATTTGCATACGCACAACACGTCTTACTGTATCCCGCACTTATGATAATTTCCACATTTTCCTGCCTTCCATTTTATGGTTGCTATTGTCATCCGTCTTTAGCAATTGTCCGGCAGTGTATAAGCATATTTACACACACAAGTCATTTAAAAATTAAAAAAAAACATTCTGATGCTGCACATCAATAATATCTAGTGACAAGTCCATATCACAAGGGCAATTTCTGTTTCAGAAGTATATGCATATTTACACAAGTTATCTAAAAACTTGGACTTAAAATAAAATTTTAAGGCAAAACTTTTGCATAATGAATGAAAAAAAAAATGACTAGAATTGTTTTGGTGATCAATAATAGAATATATAACACTACATTTCATTAAATTAAAGTAGAAAATGCCCCAAACCTCACAAATTTTAATCGTTGCATAAGGAACAATATAATCATAAGGTTCCTTAAATATGCTTTGTATATTTCATTTGACATATCATTAAATGAATATTTCAAGAAATAGTACCTGGTCTGACATAGTTCAAAATAAAATGTACAAAGTTAATAACAGTTGGGTACATAATGCAAATACAGTGAAACCTGGGTTGTACGTTTTTCTAGGTGGTCTTAAAAAACATAAATGAAATTCCAAGAGATTAATAAATAGTATTGTTAAATTTACGCTTTAAAGAATAAGATGTTCCTTAATAATGATCTATTTAAAGTCAAATTGGTAGGTAGTCAGGAAAGAAAAAAATGAGTGTTACAAATTATAATATATTTTATCACACTACAGAAAATCATAAAAGTCTGTGAAAAACAAGCTTTTCTTTTAATGATTCTCTCGGTCAATAAAAATTTTGATTCTATAAATCAAGTAAAATCCTCACAACTAAAAATCTGAGACCAGTGCTTCATTATGGAACTCATTAATTAACAGCTTTTTTCTTTTGTGGATCCTAAGTGCATCCATTTTAAAACCAGAATGTTGAAAATTGAAGACACATTCAAGATTCTATTCTATTATGCTACAGAATAGTGGAGCCACAAGGTTACGTCTCTGGGATTTAACAATTTTTTAAATACAGCATATGTGTGTGTGTCATGAAACTAATTTTTCATCGAAACCGAATGTTTCGATATGTTGAATGTAAACAACATACTCTTCTCTAATACGACAATGTTTAAATTTGGCTGCACCAACTCGTCAGCGCTGTCTCAATTCTCTCAAAGTTGTAATACATTGAGTTACATATAAAAGAAACAAAGAGGTATTGTTGATAATCTGAAATTCAAATTTTAACTTATAAACATAAAACATGTATAAATGAATTATGTATAACATAGTTAAAAGCTATAGAAACTATAGTGAAATATTGAGACTAATGCAGAATGGCATGTAAAAGAGATAAACATATAACTGAGGTTCCACTGTACTTTCAATTACTGGTCAGATTGTGGCAATCAAGTAAAATTCAACCCCCAATCATAACATTACGAGCCCCAGTGTATGAACGTAAGCAGGCCTTCACCCCTCTATTGGGATGACAATAGCTTCTATTATGAAAAACATGTGTGCAATAAAAGAAAAAGTACTGTAGCAAAGTCATTTAAGTGGAAAAAAATTATGTAATTATGGTTCCGCTACACTGTAATAACACTAAGATATATTTTGCACATTTATCAGCACAGATCAAAAACTATTCCAATGAAAAAAAAATGGGAACCTCTACAATAAATGTCAATCGCCCTTGCTCCCTCTTCACCTGCATAAAGCAATCTTTAATTAGCTTGATTTCAAAAGACTGAAAAATTTCAACTGCACTCACGCTGCAAAATTTAGAGGGAATATTGATTCTGGTTAAAAACAAATATCTGTTGACCAGTTCCTTGCCAAACTTTTTGGGTATCACTGAAGAAATGTCTACAGTAAAAACATCCACAGAAAAATGCCAAACCTCAAAAATATGCAAAACTCCCAATCACATCCCTACATAAAAAAATAAAAAAATATTGCTTAACTTAAATTCTCACCTGGTTTACCATGTGCATCAACTTGGGGTATGTAAATTAATGCCCATAGTATTAATTACATTGTTTTTTTTTATGTTAAAAACAATTTTTGACCTGACAAGGGTATAAAACTGGTTTAAATCATCAAAAACTACTAGACAGAAAAATAAAGCCTTACCTACTATTTTTAAACAAATTATTAGCATTAAATAGATTTATTAAAAGTTAGAATTCGCTTTGTAGATATTTATTTTTTTCGTTTTGCAAATTTCTTAACACTGAGGAATAAAAGTGTTATTTTTGTTAACATTTTCATTTTTTTTTCATATGCACAAAATAATTACTTTAACATAACACTCTGCAGAGTTAGAACTAATTACAAGTCTGGCTCATTTTTTTCCTTGTAGGATATATCACATCACTAATTTTGCACATTTTTTAACACCTAAATGAATTTGTAGTTTAGAGTGCATAATGCCAAAGTTAGAAAATATTCTCTCTATTGAGGCAGGACAACAGCAAAATCTTTCTACTTGAACAAGTTCGGAAACAAGACCAGTCTTACAACTTTCACATTTGAAAATTCCTTTCCACCATATTACAGGATTGGTCATCTTTTCACTTCTTTTAAAATAGGACGGAGGGACTGGTGTTTCCTCAACTTCGTAAGAAATTATTGGAGGCAAGCACCCACTAATTCTTTCCGCCACCCATATGCGGACTGATTATTTTTGTGTGTTAACTAACCCTTCGTCCATATATTTAGCATGCAAAATGTAAGTCAAATAATAAAATGGGTTCATAATTTGCTCTATTCATTTTTTCACCTTTTCAATATGTCATATAAGGGAACTTTCAAGAGACTAAACCAAACATAGCATGCACCAACAGTTGTGGATGTATCTAGCTAGAATATGTTGCATAATAGAAAGTTAAACTATTTAAAGAACCTTACTACAGGCATTATATTATTCACATGTTAATATCAAATGTTACGTATGTTCATGCTATGTATCTTAAAAGGCTCTCTTCACACTGACTAAGCTGTCAGTTTAAATGAGTTACCTCATCGGTTGCTATAGAGTATGTGTGATCATGTGCAATGTACACACTTTTTACTTTAGACATAGGAATTTTAGTAGTGACCACCTGATTATTTTGTTGTGACATTATGTTTACAAGAATATTAAAAACTGATGGTACAGCATTATTTCTTAGTATCCTGCGCTGCTGAAGAACTTCAAAATCTGCTGGAAGCCTGAAACAAAATGTTTTGAACACAAGAGAACTGCGTTGGCTTCCAAACAGAGCCTTTCTTTTGCCTTCTCTTTTTGTTGCAAGAGCCCATTCGTGTCTTAATTTCTCATTTTTAGGGAATCTGAAATTATAGCATAAAATAGTTTCTGAAAAATAATACTGTAACCAATCAATTTTCTCTAAATACAGCATTAAGTATATTAAAAATCTAATGACGCCAAGTATTCATCCGCCATCAGCACTAAACAATATGGCATAAAAAAAAGTGTTGATTTAAAATCTACGAAAAATAAGCCAGCTGAACATATGGTTAATGCCTTTTTTCCCTAAAATAATGAGTATTATCCAGCAAAATAAAAACTTTATTTCGTCGTTCTGCTAAAGTGGTACAGAAAATTTATGTTGTTATACTTATCAACTAGACATTATATTTCCCAGCCACCAGCAAAAAGAATTACCTAGGAATTTCACCCCATAATGAGCATAGAGTTTTATCAGAGTAGCACAACCTACCAAAAAAAAAAAAAAAAAAAAAAAAGACTGCTAGGAGCACATTGGAGCATAGAGAACATTGGTGATGCTTTTCACTTGTGTGAAGAAGCATATACCCTGAAAAATGACCTTCAGGAGCATGTTGTTTGGAGCATATGTCACATTCCTGAAGTTTTTCATGCGGTGAAAGATCACTTTTATGAACAAATTGTATTGAGCATTAATGCTGATGGAAAGATGTTTGACTTTTGTGAAGTGGCATGTCTTGCATTAAACCTTTAATAAAATAACTGTCAATATTTTGTTCGAACTATTGCAATGTTCATTTACAAACTGTAATTAATATTAATTAACTAGACTTTAACGCTATTTCTGATTAACAGGTGGTATATTACACTCAGATAAATCTTACACACTACCACTGGGTCAACTTCATATTGGACAGACATCTTAAAATTCGTAAAACTGACTACAAAAACTCACCTGTGAAAGGGTATCCCACTTTGTTTGCTCTTTTCATTATCACGAGCACTGCAATTTATCGCCAAACACGCTTTGACCATATTGGATATCTCATATAACATACATAGATATCACAGAACCATGCACAGCCCTTTCTCAAACCGCTCAAACTGACCCGCTCAATGTGGCTCGTTGATGCCACATCGTAAGAGTGTTACACAAATGCAGGCAGCCAATCTAGTCCTTTATATGATATCTGTGTGAAAACCACCAAATTTCAACTGTGAGATACAAAAAACTAGGCTTCTTAAAAAGTAAAATATGAAAGTGCAAAAAAAAAAACATTAAATACTTAATTTACTGAAATAAAAAAGACATTTTTTTGTTTCATAAAAAATTAAAGTCCATAATCTGAATTTTATAGTCATTGAGCCCAAAACTTGAAAAATATCTAAAATAACACATGCCCAGAGAAAATTTACCTGCCCAGGTATTAAAAGCAGGATGTGTAGAAAGATTTTTTCATTTGATGCCAAAAATTAGAAGTCTTTTTAGGTTCAAAAAGTACATAAAACTATTTTTAGCTACTCAGTATTGGTATTGCTAACTGTAAATAGCATCTGGAGCCAAACATCGTTTGAAGTATCATATTGCCCCAATGTCTGTCTATACCTAGGTCACAGGGAAGTTAACAGAAGTGAGGTATACATATATATCTTTGACCACAACAGAAATCAGGCCACCAAGTTTATTCAAACTGCACTAGAGAATAATTATTTTCAATTCTTTTTCTTACAGATAAACCTTGGAAGATAGTTAAATAAAACACAGCAAATACACACATATAGATACATAAATAAAATAATTTTCATCAAAAAAGGATTAACCTATTCCTGCTGTTAAAATACATCAAAAAGTAAACTGACAGAATTAAAAATACAGGAAAAGGTAAGTAATATTTATACGTAATGTTTTATATATATACATATATATATACAATGGGATGTAAGGTCAGGTGATGCGTAACATCACAGCCTCTCCTTGACAAATGTCAACCCCGCCTTCTCGTGGTACATCCTGTTCCCACTAAAGGGGCTCTGACGACCGCCAATAGCGGTATAACTATACCATCGGGATTAGAGGAAATGCTATCCCACACTCACCAACCCGCTTGGCCAGCGTGGTGAGTTATGGCCAAACCCCTCCAAAATGACTCCACAACTTAAATCTTGGCCCTCAGTCTCCGGCAGCTGGAATGTACCTGGCCAAGGCAGCTGCCAGTGCGACATGAAGGCAGAGGGTGCTAAGAATCCCCGGAGGACCGGACTAGGCTGCCATCTGATGCTGATCTTGGCTACATATAACGGACGCTCCCTATCTTCTGATTCAAGGCTTCTTGAATTGGAAGAGGAACTACAAAGGATCAAGGGGGACATCGTCGGGCTAAGTGAGGTAAGGAGAAAAGGAGAAGATCTCATTGAACTGAAAAGTGGACATCTCTTCTACTATCGTGGGACAGATACTGGCAGAACTAGTGGTGTTGGATTTATAATAAACAAGAAACTGAAGGATAAAGTTGTAGAAGTTGAAAGTTCCTCTGACAGAGCTGCACGACTCGTTATCCAACTCTCGAGAAGATACCAGGCTCAGATTATTCAAACTTATGCACCCACCACAAGTCATGCTGAAGAAGAAATTGAAGAATTTTATGAGGAAATTCGTGATCTAAATAATAAAGGTAAGCAGCACTGGAAGATAATTATGGGAGATTTCAATGCAAAAATAGGGCAACGGCAACAGAATGAAACTTCAGTAGGTAAATTCGGTCACGGCAACAGAAACCAGCATGGAAATACTCTCGTAGAGTTTGCAGAGGCAGAAGGGTTTTTTATCTTGAACTCCTTTTTCAAGAAAAAGCCACACAGGAAATGGACATGGAGACATCCAAATGAGACGACAAGCGAAATTGATTTTATTATGTGTAACAAAAAATTCGTCATAGAAGACTGCAGTGTGCTAAACAAGTTCAACACAGGCAGTGACCATAGATTGGTGAGATGTAAGATGCACCTCAACACTAAACTCGAACGTAACAAGCTCATAAGACAAACAAAATGTATTGACATAACCAACCTTAAAAAACACCATAATACCTTCAAATTGGAACTGAAGAACAGGTTCTCTGCTTTAGAAGGCCTAACATCGGAAGTAGTGGATATTTCTGAAGTTAACAGAAAAGTAACTAAAGCTCTTATGGAAACAGCAACAAAATTAGCTGGGTCTAAGAACAAATTGCATGTGAACAAATTATCAGGAAAAACCAAAATGTTGATGCAAAAAAGAAGAGTGATGAGGACAACTAAAGAAGATGTGACTTCCAAAGTGGAATATATAGAGCTACGCAAGACAGTACGAAAAAGTATCACTGAAGACGTAAGGAAATTCAACTGTGAACTAGTAAGGAAAGCAATTGAAAACAACCAAAGCCTAAAGATGGCAAAGGGACATCTCAGTAAGAGAAAGAAACAGATTATGGCACTGAGAAAAGAAGATGGTTCTGTAACAAGAAATAGAGGTGAAATTTTGACAAGAGTGAAAGATTTCTACTCCAAATTATATGAAAGGGATGATACATGTACTCCAGACATCATGAAAGGTACCAGTACCAGAGTTCTTCCAGTCCTTCCAGCAGAAGTTGCACATGCAATCAAGAACATGAAGCGGGGAAAAGCTCCAGGAGAAGATGGAATTACTGTAGACATCATACAAGAAGCAAGTGGAGAAATCAAAACAGTACTCGCCCAAATTTTCACTCGATGCCTTAATGAAGGGAAATTTCCTGAATATTGGAACAACGCTACAATGATCTTGCTACATAAAAATGGTGACATTGAGGATCTCAGGAACTACAGACCTATCAGCCTCCTATCAGTGGTTTATAAAATCTTCACTAAAGTTCTTTCACACCGCTTGAAGGTGACACTGGACATGGCTCAACCGAGAGAACAAGCTGGATTCAGGAGTGGCTACAGCACAATAGATCATATCCACGTACTGAGAGAACTAATTGAAAGAGCGAGGGAATATGAACTTCCATTGTGCATGGCTTTTATCGATTATGAAAAAGCCTTTGATTCGGTGAAACCATCAGCAGTTGCAATGGCTCTGAAATCCTGCGGTATTGAAGATGCATACATTAACATTATTAATAACATCTATGAAAATGTAAGTGCAAAGATTCGGCTGTTTGAAAATACAACACACATAAAAATTGGAAAAGGAGTGAGACAAGGGGTGACACCATATCTCCGAAGCTCTTTAATGCCACATTGGAAAATGTCTTTCAATCACTGAACTGGGAAAACAAAGGGATAAAGATTAATGGAGATTATCTAACCCACCTTCGTTTTGCTGATGACATAGTCATTTTTGCAACTACCCCATCAGAGTTACAGAGTATGATCCAGGAACTTGCTGACAAGAGTAAAGAAGTGGGATTAAAAATGAACTTTCAGAAGACAAAAGTGATGTACAATGCTTTTACAAGAAATGAAGATTTATCGATTGATGGAGAAAAGCTGGAGATAACAGACACGTACGTTTATCTTGGACAGCAGATATCAAGTGAGGGTCACATTGATGAAGAAATTAATCGGCGTACAAAACTTGCCTGGAGAGCTTTTGGAAGAAACAGCATAATTTTCAAGAGCAATATGCCATTATGTCTTAAAAGAAAAGTGTTTGATCAATGCATCCTTCCAGTGCTTACATATGGTGCAGAGATGTGGACCTTAGCTAAAAGAGACATACAAAGGCTGCAGACAACTCAAAGCAGCATGGAGAGGTGCATGCTTGGTGTTACCAGGAGAGATAAGAAGAGGAACACGTGGATCCGAAAAATGACAAGAGTGGAAGACATCATGATCAGAGTTAAATCCCTGAAATGGCAATGGGCTGGACATACTGCCAGAAGGACAGACCATCGATGGACAGCCGAAATTTTAGATTGGATTCCAAGGGACAGGAAAAGACCCAGAAGAAGACCACATGGAAGATGGGTGGATGAAATTCGAAAGTATACGGGAGTGACATGGAGGAGACTGGCACAAGACAGACCGTTGTGGAGGAAACTTGGGGAGACCTTCGTCCAGCAGTGGATTGATAATGGTTGACAATGATGATGATATATACAATATATATAGAGAGAGGGTGGGTGACATCATGACCATTTATGTATATATATACTGTATGTATGACCTTAACTAAAAAAGACATGCAAAGAATGCAGACAACTCAAAGAATATATATAGAGTGAAATCACTGAAATGGCAATGGGCTGGACATTTTGCCAAAAGAGCAGACCATCGATGAACAACCGAAATTTTGGATTGGATTAAGGACAGAAAACGACCCAGAGGACCCCATGGGAGATGGGTGGAGGAAATTCGAAAGCATGCCGGAGTAACATGGAGGAGACAGACAATAGTGGAAGAAATTTGGGGAGACATTCATTTAGCAGTGGATTGATAATGGTATATATAATCATCATTGACAACCATTGTAATTACGATATATATATCTATATATATAAAAATGTTAAGTTGGTTTGTGTACGCTTCAAAAACTCAAAAAGTTCTGCACTGATTGAGCTCAAATATTGACACGATATACAACCCGCTTCAAAGATTGTTTTTATCTATTTTTCGCGTAAGTAACATACCCGCGATCGCGAGAAAACAGCTTTTTCCTTCGACCATATATACTAATGGACTGCGCACTGGCAATAGCTGCATCAGAGCGTAATAAATGTATTCACGAATGAAAAGTCGTAATGGAATTCTAAAAAAGAAACTCCTAAAATTCATGATGAGCACAGCACGAGTTAACCATCTTTTTACCCGAAGTCACGTGATTTCGGCCGCCCCGGTGGCGCAGTGGTCTAAGGCGTTGGCCTCTGATCATTCGTCCGTAAGGGGTCCGGGTTCGAATCCCGGTCAGGCATGGATGTTGTGTTTGTCTTACGGCACTGGCTCTCTCCCTTCCCTGGAACCAGTGACCCTAAATTAGGAACGGGCGACTGCTTATAGCCCATTGAGTTGCTCACGGCGGTCGTTAAACCTCCAGTCACACACACACACACACGTGATTTCGTGGCTTGCGATGTTGGAGCAGGGTTGCCAGATTTTTCTGACATAAAAAGGACTGGGCTAAGTGAAAAAAGGCCAAAAAAGGCCTGAAATAAAGGATTTCCTAATTTTCTTGACATAAAAGGCCTAGGTAATTGGCAATCTCAGCGGTCCGCTCTCCCAATAGCGGCAAAAGGAAGACTTACTGTAGTACGGGTAACGTTTTTGGCTCAATGCTTGGCTGTTGGTAGATCGCTCATTACGTTCAGTTGTCGTAGTTTGGTGTATTTTTACATTCATTCTGGAATTAGAGAGTTGTATAATGGAGAATTCCGTGAAGAAGAACAAATCATATTGTTGGGTCCCGCAATGTCGTTCCCAAGGTTTCGGCTATGTTTTTCACAAGTTAGTATAAACGTTTGTGCCTTGCGTTTGAAATCCTTCCAGTGAAATGCTATTAACCTAATAACGTCTTTGAATGAATAATAAACAAGGCAGCATGTTTTTATTGCATAGCAGTAATTAAAAAATCGGCATTTCTACATAATCTTGAAAACAAATAATTGCTGTTATCCATATAAATTTAAACTTCATTATGGAATAAGATTTGCAATGTTCTGTCAACAGTCATCGGTTCAAAAACGCACAACCCAATGATGATCAACAATTACCAATTCACAAACACTTTTAGGAACAGAATGTTCAAAAATTACAAATGTTATTGTTGACAGTATTGAAAATGGGTCCTGGGAAACGTCAAGTGAAACGAAATGTCAGCTTTTAATAGTAATCCGGATTAGAACACCCCTGTCGGTATTACTATATCACTTGCCTGAAAATGTAAAATTAAAAATTACCTGTTACAGTAAAGCATTACTGCTACACAGTGCTTACACGTTCCACTTCTGCCCGCTTTACAGGAGCACTCAAATGACTTTATAGAAATTTCACTGTTACTTGTATCTAAAACACCGTTGATGGAGTGAGGCGACGACGTTATTGCCGTGGACTGAATGCAGTGCGAAACTATGAGAATTTCTCTTCCATCTTCCTTCTTAATTCCACAAGAAATTATATGGCCTACATTAACAATCACTTCCCCTTCTTTAATGCATCTTGAATTTTTAGAAGCGTCCACAAATTTCATTATTTCAAGAATTGAAAGCGACAAACCAGCCATTCTAACATTCGACTTTATGGAAACACGTGCGACGTTACCCGTACTAGAGAAGTTTGTTTACGTTTGCGCAGCGCCCCCTATAGTTCGTTGAGGTTCCCAATATTTAATAAACGCCTTAGACAAAATGTACATGAAAATAATTATTTTATAAAATTTTTTATTTTGTTTATTTACTTTAAATAATAATTTCTTTTGATTTGCATGTTATGAAAATTAAGTTAAGCAGCAATATGGCATTTTCATAGATTTGCTTATTCCTGTAATAAGGTACAAAAATAGATTTTAAATATATTTCACTCATATAAATGCAGAAATAGGAAAATATGCAAAAAAAAAACAACTTTTGTCGAGTTAGGTCAAAAATGAATTAATTCTGTATAACTGCTCTGACAGCAAAAATTTTGGCCTACTATTTTAAGAATTTTATCAGAATTTTAAAAGTAAGCAATTTAATTAAAATCTAATTTCCAAGATTTCGTCGAAACAATCTTGTTCTGTTTCCATTTCAGAATTAATGATGCTCATAGAACCATCACCAACACTGCTGGAGGGAGCATTATACATCTGAGAAGAAAACAATTCCTTTATCCTTGATGTGACACTCATATCTTTGCAGCAGTTTCCCATGGAATATAAATGAGTTTTGATTCTCAGAATAGAAGAAAGGGTGTTAATATTAAGCTTATTCCTAAGTTTATTTTTAGCAATAGCAACATGAGAAAAAATTCTCTCAACAAAAGCATTGCTGAGGGGAATGCTGTGTGCCCGCAGAACAAAGTCTGAAAGCTCTCTAAAACATTTTTTTTCCAATTGAATTTTCGTAACATTTGACCATTGTCCAAAAAGAAATAGGGTCCAAAGGAATATCTTTTGTTTTACTTTCACTCTTCCAGTCCACAAAGACTAACTTTTCATATTGTGATTCAAGTTCCACTACATCAACATTTTTGCCAAATGTAAGTGAAATTACAGGAAGTTCACTAAATTTCTTCCTAGTAGATTGGTTCAAGCATTCCGTTGGGCATAAGTATGATAAAGCCACTAAAGCCGCCCCGGTGGCGCAGTGGTCTAAGCGATGACCTCTGATCATTCGTCCGAAAGGGGTCCGGGTTCGAATCCCGGTGAGGCATGGATATTGTGTTTGTCTTAAGGCACTGGCTCTCTCCCTTCCCTGGAACCAGTGACCCTAAATTAGGGACTGGCGACTGCTTATAGCCCATTGAGTTGCTCACGGTGGTCGTTAAACCTTCATCAAAAAAAAAAGAAAAAAGCCACTAAATCTTTTATATTGTCACCCAATCTTAATTTCAGCTGGTTTGAAGCTGCTTTTAAAAAGTCAAAGCATCTACTTCTTATTTGAAATTCTTTATCCCTATTTTTTTTTTTTTTTTTTTTTTTTTTTTTTGAGGTTTAACGACCACCGTGAGCAACTCAATGGGCTATAAGCAGTCGCCCGTCCCTAATTTAGGGTCACTGGTTCCAGGGAAGGGAGAGAGCCAGTGCCGTAAGACAAACACAACATCCATGCCTGACCGGGATTCGAACCCGGACCCCTTACGGACGAATGATCAGAAGCCAGCGCCTTAGACCACTGCGCCACCGGGGCGGCAATATCCCTATTCAATCTGATTCTATGCAACTCTACTTCAAATTTTGCACCAAAGTTTACTTGGTCTAATTGCATATATGGTGCACTGGAGTCGCCTTCTGGGTAAATTCTGGCATTCAAACATCTGTAAAGTTTCTGTAGGTCACTGAAAACTTTGTGTGGATTTGCATTTGTTGCTTGGAATGCTGCATTTGTCATTTCAAACTCTTGAATAATAGGAAGGACAAAGGTTAGATAGAGAAAATTGCTTTCATCTAAAAACATATTGTTTAGAATTCTTGCATGGAAGTTTCTATCCTTTTCAGAAATATCCATAAAATAGGCTTTTAACTCATGCCACTGTGATAAGATATAAAAAATACATTTTCCTTTAACCAACCACCTAGTATTACTGGGGGTTATTAATTTTGAAGGCTGAACAAAGTTGGAATTCATCACCTTGAACAAATTCTCAAACTCTTCTCGTCGAAGAGGGCTGCACTTGAACCATCTGGCTACTTCTGCGATAAGGAAATCTAAATTTGAAGGTAATGTTTTGAATGCGTATTCACAACATAGAACAAGGCTGTGACAAGTGCACTTTACAACAAATATTCCTATTGCGACTTGTCTCATTCGAGAAGGAGAGAATTTTTCACTCCACAAATGTTGCTGGCGCCGTCAGATGAAAAGCCAATACAATTACGCATATCAATACCATTTTTCTCCATAAATGCTGATATGACTGTAAAGAGTGCTTCACCTGTTGTAGAGGTAACAGAAAGGAGACATAAAAACTCATTTCTAATACAGTTTCCTTTTTCGCTAAGAAATCTGACGCACAAACACAATAGTTTCGTCGTAGAAATATCTGTTCATTCATCTACAAGAAGGGAAAATTTTGAACATTGAAGTTCTTTCACTAGATCTTCGAACAATGCTACACTAACAACGTTATTTATAATACATGAACATTTTGTACGATGAAGTTTGATGTTTTCTAATGTACTCCCTCTGCTGAATTCCATAACAATATCCATTTGATGATCAACAGCCCTAAGGCTGCAATGGCATGCCATAGCAACACTATATTTTATTTCGAATGTCTTTGTAAGGTCACTGCTTTGTGTTTGTGGCTTTGATGCATTACATATTTTCTTTAAGGAGGCCACTTTTGTTACAGAACTAACAGCTTTTGTATGCTTAACACATTTTTCATGTGCACTGAGATTTGACTTTTTCAGTGTTTTAATACAACACTGACATACTTTACAAAAGCAGTACTCATCTCTTCCCATCTTTAACCATTGGAATTCTTCTTCCCAGTGAGGTTGATACTTCCTATCTTTATTTAAAGTACTCATACTCATAAAATTAAAGTTTGTTTACTCTTCATACAGTTTATTACGAATGTGTTTTCTTCTCTTAAAGGTTATACATAAAAACAAAATATAGCAAACTTACTGAGAGCGCTAGACACCATTGTGGTTAAATACATAAATAATAATAAATCTTACAGAAACTTACTCAACTTCCGGTTTTGAAAACTTACTTAATCCCTTACTCAACTTCCCGTTCCCGCCCAGAAATGAGAAGTTTAAACCATAGGTTTATAAACACTATGTCTCCGTCCGCCTTTCAATTATCTTAGTGCTTCGTCCATTCAGTTTTGGTTTAAAGAGTTCTTGCTCTAGGAAAAAGCAATCGCGCACACACTAGCATCACCTAGCATCTTAGGTAAAATTCTTACAATTTGAAAAATGCCAAGATGTCAAGAAAATCTTTGGCAAAACTAAAGTTACAATAACCCACTTCACAGGTAAAGAAAAAGGTCACAACATAAGAAAAAAAAGCCAGGCCTTTTGTTAAGAAAAAAGAGGCCTGGCTGCTCAGAAAAAGGCCTCGGAGGCCTTAAAAGGCCTGATCTGGCAACCCTGTGTTGGAGCCAGAAATTTTGATGCCATGCGCAGTCTATCAGTATATATGGTCGAAGGCTTTTTCAACGGTCAGCTGTGTACCAGCAAACGCGCCATCTGCCGGAAGCGAGGGGAACACTCTCCATACTAGGTGATCGTGTTGTTTTTATCTATTTTTCGCGTCAGTTACATACCCGCGACCGCGAGAAAACAGCTTTTTCAACGGTCAGTTGTGTACCAGCAAACGCGCCATCTGCTGGAAGCGTGGGAACACTCTCCATACTAGGTGATCGTGTCGTGATTGAGCTGCGCCGTTCGCCAAATCGTAAGTAGAGGTTATGTTTTGTCTCTTATCTCTCATGGTTTTCAACCTAGAGCTGTGAGAGCCGTAAGAGGTTATAATCTTATCCCTTCCTTCTGTTCCAGTGAAAACCGAAATAATGCCTCGCAAAAAAACGAATTTGGGTCGTCGCACTCGCCACACAGAAGGATCGAGAAGACGGCTTTCGAATATGACTGAGGAAGAGCGGGCATACGTGCGAGAGAGGATAAGACTAAGCACCATCCAGATGCGTAACACGGAACCAGCCGAAAGACGAGCAGCCAGGCTTGAGGATGCACGATTGTGAGCATGGCAGTCGCGTTCTGCAGCAACAGATTTGGTTCGTTCTCAACGGAATGAACGCGAGGCGTCGAGGATAGCTAAACACGTACCCAAAGAACAGCAGATCTGATTCTGCAATGCAATCGTCTTGCATTCCGGTACAATCCAGCTGTTGATTATAGTTCAAGTCCGCATGTTGTCATTGGCCAGATGAGTCATGTCTGTACCTACTGCCAGGCTCTAAAGTTCAATAATGAAACGAATGGGATGTGTTGCGCTGGCGGAAAAATCAAATTGCCTCAAATTGAAGCACCAGCAGAGCCGTTGAAAACTCTACTTGCTGGATCTAACGCTGAATCGAAGCATTTCCTATCGAACATCAGGAAATATAACTCTTGCTTCCAAATGACGTCATTTGGTGCGGAAATTGTGACTGCTCAATTCATGCCAACTTTTAAAATCAAAGGACAAATATATCACAAAGCAGGCTCCCTGCTCCCGTTCCGAGATAGTGACCATAAATTCCTTCAAATGTACTTCATCGGTGATGATAGAGATGAAGTCGATGCACGTTGTGGAATACATACCTCGCTAAGAAGATCCATCATTTCGTAACTACAGGAGCTCCTTCACAAAGAGAACAATTTGGTGCGTTTGTTCAAAACGGCAATGGATATGATGCCATCAGATACCCACAAGATTGTCATTCACGCCGACAAAACGCCCGCTGGAGAACATGTCCGAAGATATAATGCTCCAACTATAGACGAAGTAGCAATTGTCATAGTCGGAGATCTTGTTCTTGTTCTTCTTGATTGGAGGTTTAACGACCACCGTGAGCAACTCAATGGGCTATAAGCAGTCGCCCGTCCCTAATTTAGGGTCACTGGTTCCAGGGAAGGGAGAGAGCCAGTGCCGCAAGACAAACACAACATCCATGCCTCACCGGGATTCGAACCCGGACCCCTTTCGGACGAATGATCAGAGGCCAACGCCTTAGACCACTGCGCCACCGGGGCGGCTAGTCGGAGATCAGTTCCAACCTAGAGATATTGTTCTCCATCGAAGAAACTATCAATTGATAAACGTCGCAGAAACTCACCGTTGTTACGATGCTTTGCAATATCCAGTTATCTTCTGGGATGGTGCCGATGGATATCATTTCAATGTGAAGATGATAAACCCAGTGAATGGTGCAGAAATTAATAAAAAGTGCAGCGCAATGAACTTTTACGCCTACCGCTTAATGATTCGGAGAAACGAGGACAACTATATTTTGAAATGCCGTCAGTTGTTTCACCAGTACATTGTGGATATGTATGCAAAAATTGAAACGGAACGTTTGCTATTTCTTCGTTTGAATCAGACCAAACTCCGCTCCGAAGAATACATTCATTTGCGAGATGCAGTTGTGAATGACGGTAATACAACCAACGTTGGAAAGCTTACTATTTTGCCATCTTCATACATAGGCAGTCCACGTCACATGCAGGAATATGCTCAAGATTCAATGGCATATGTTCGTCATTACGGGCGTCCAGACTTATTTATCACCTTCACGTGCAATCCAGCTTGGGACGAGATGCAGCAGCTGTTACTTCCTGGGCAATCACCCGTGGATAGGCATGACTCACAGCACGTGTTTTCAGACAAAAGCTTAAGTCGCTGATGGATTTCATTGTGAAACATGAAGTGTTTGGATCTGTGCGCTGCTGGATGTATTCAGTAGAATGGCAAAAGAGAGGATTGCCACATGCGCATATACTAATCTGGCTATACGATAAAATAACTTCAGACGAAATCGACGATGTGATATGCGCTGAGATTCCACGGGCCGACGTCGATAAGGATTTGCATGCAGTTGTTATCACAAACATGATACATGGACCATGCGGTACACTAAATCCGAATTCACCATGCATGGTAGACGGGAAATGTTCTAAGCAATATCCTCGAGCATTCGCACCCAACACAGTAACAGGAGACGATGGATATCCTCAGTAAAGGAGACGATCAACTGAAGATGGCGGGAATTCGGCAACTATACACATGCGAAATGGTGATATTGATGTAAACAACCTTTGGGTGGTCCCATATTCGCCTCTGTTGTCAAAAACATACAAAGCGCACATAAACGTAGAATACTGCAATTCAGGTCAAATCGATTAAATCCATCTGTAAGTATGTGAATAAAGGCAGCGATATGGCAGTTTTTGGTATGCAACCAGAAAATAGTGACAGAAATGCAGTACGAGTTATCGATGAAATTGTACAATACCAGGCTGGAAGATACATAAGCAGCAATGAGGCTGCATGGCGAATTTTTCATTTCCCACGCATGGACGCAATCCAGCTGTGGTTCACTTCGCAGTACATTTAGAGAATGGACAGCGTGTTTATTTCACAGATGCAAATGTGCAACAAAGAGCCCTTAATCCACCTGGTACAACTCTGACTGCTTTCTTCACCTTATGTCAGGAAGACGCTTTCCCCAGAACACTGATGTACACAGAAGTGCCCTCTTATTACACGTGGAATGTAACTAAAAAGCATTCGTACGACGCAGACGAGGGGAGCCAGTCGACGGTCAACCTGGCATTTTCAGAGAAAATACAATTGGTAGACTTTATACAGTGCATCCTAATCAAGATGAATGTTTTTTTCTTCGCATACTGTTGGTAAATGTGCCTGGTCCTAGATCTTTCCAGCAATTGAAAATTGTTGACGGCGTCACATATGCCATTTTCCGCAGTGCGTGTCAAGCTCTTAATTTATTAGAAAACGACCAACAGTGGGATATATGTATTAGTGACGCGTGCAACACTGCACATCCAAACCAAATTCGAGCACTATTCGCAATTATATTGACAGCTTGCTTCCCTTCATCTCCCACAGAGTTATGGGGAAAATATCGATCGCATATGGCTGAGGATATTTTGCATGGAGTACGCCTAGAAAATGCCAATATGACCATGGAATTTACAGAAGGCATTTACAACGAAACATTGATAAATATTGAAGACAAGTGCTTAGCTATTGCAAATAAAGTTCTTAGTCAATTGGGAATGCCAGCACCCAACCGAACTACGACTGCTTCATTTGATGTGGATTTGCGCCGTGAACAGAGTTACAACACTGGTGATCTCCAGTCATATGTCCAATCAAACATTCCCAAATTAACGTGTGAACAGAAGGGCATTTATGATCGCATAATGCAAATGATAAATGACGGAGTTGGGGGAACCTTCTTCTTGAATGCGCCAGGAGGAACTGGGAAAACATTCCTTATCAGATTGATTCTGGCAACGGTTCGATCAAAAAATGACATAGCCTTAGCTCTCGCTTCGTCTGGAATAGCTGCGACATTGTTACCAGGTGGAAGGACTGCTCATTCAGCTCTGAAGTTACCATTAAACATGCGAATCATCGAGACTCCCACGTGCAATATTTCCAAAGCATCCGGTATGGGAAAAGTATTACAAAAATGTAAACTCATTGTTTGGGATGAATGCACGATGGCACATAAAAAATCGCTTGAAGCTCTTGATCGATCGTTGCGAGATTTGCGTGGAAACGTTCAACCATTCGGGAATGCACTGATATTGCTCGCAGGAGATTTTAGGCAAACATTGCCTGTAATTTCTCGATCGACACCAGCGGACGAAATAAATGCTTGCCTGAAATATTCAACACTGTGGCGACACGTACGTACATTGCAGTTGACTACGAATATGCGTGACCAGCTGCAGAACGATCAATCAGCCGAGGTATTCTCACGACAGTTACTGGACATTGGGAACGGACAACTGCCAGTCGATGAGACGTCAAGACGAATATCATTTCCTGATAATTTTTGTAATTTAGTAACATCGAAAGAAGAACTGATCGAAAAAGTATTTCCTAATATTCAAATTAATTATAAGAATCACGATTGGCCCAGTGAACGAGCTATCCTTGCCGCGAAGAATAAAGATGTCTGTCAAATTATTAATGTTATTCAATCCAGCATTCAAAGTGAGGAAATTACATACAAGTCGATAGATACAGTTGTGGAAGCAGATGAAGTAGTTAATTATCCAACGGAATTTTTGAACTCACTTGATCTGCCAGGGATGCCACCACACATATTAAAATTGAAAATAGGTGCGCCAATTATCATGTTTGCGGAATATTAATCAGCCAAAACTCTGCAACGGCACGCGACTCGCAGTTAAAAAACTGATGAAAAATGTAGTGGAAGCAACGATTTTAACGGGGTCTTTCGAAGGTGAAGATGTCCTCATCCCTCGAATTCCCATGATCCCGACCGATACACCATTTCAATTTAAAAGATTGCAATTCCCAATTCGATTGGCGTTCGCAATCACAATCAATAAAGCTCAAGGTCAATCTTTAGAATTGTGTGGTTTAGATTTAGATGCGGATTGCTTCTCACATGAACAACTGTATGTTGCGTGTTCCCGTGTGGGCAAACCAGATAGCCTTTATATCTACGCAGAGAATGGAAAAACAAAAGATATTGTATACCCACAAGTATTGCAAAATTAAACTTCTATGAAACGTATGCTTTGTTTTGTTCCTCATTTCTCATCCATGCAACAACAATGTGCCACAGCTACGCGTGGCCGGGTATAGCTAGTACTGTATATAATCATTATATATATATATATAAGGTCTCCCCAACTGTCTGTCTTGAGCCTATCTCCTCCATGTTACTCCGACATGCTTTCGAATTTCATCCACCCATCTCCCATGGGGTCTTCTGGGTTTTTTTCTGTAACACCTAAGCTATGATTTAACTCCGGGGCTCCAGATGTCTTTCCCTGAAGAGTGCTTTGGGGTTCCTGAGTTGTTTTATTCTATGTCATTTTTGTTTAGAATCATGAAAGTGGGTTACTTCTGGTTAATTCTATGTTTATTTCTACTATGTCTAATTCCTGCAGCAAGGTGCAGTGTTGATGTGGTCTAATTACTACATGAGTGTGCTTTACTTCTTTTTACTGATATATGTATAACATCAACAATTATCAATCCACTGCTGGATGAAGGCCTCTCCAAGTTTCTTCCACAGTTGTCTGTTTTGAGCCTGTCTCCTCCGTGTCACTCCTGCATGATTTCGAATTTCATCCATTCATCTCCCATGGGGTCTTCTTCTGGGTCTTATATATATATATATATATATATATATATATATAGAGAGAGAGAGAGAGAGAGAGAGAGAGAGAGAGAGAGAGAGAGAGAGAGGGGATGTAAGGTCAGGTGATGCATAACATCACAGCCTCTCCTTGACAAATGTCAACCCCGCCTTCTCGTGGTACATCCTGTTCCCACTAAAGGGGCTCTGACGACCGCCAATAGCGGTATAACTATACCATCGGGGTTAAAGGAAATGCTATCCCACACTCACCAACCCGCTTGGCCAGCGTGGTGAGTTATGGCCAAACCCCTCCAAAATGACTCCACAACTTAAATCTTGGCCCTCAGTCTCCGGCAGCTGGAATGTATCTGGCCAAGGCAGCGGCCAGTGCGACATGAAGGCAGAGGGTGCTAAGAATCCCCGGAGGACCGGACTAGACTGCCATCTGATGCTGACCTTGGCTACATATAACGGACGCTCATTATCTTCTGATTCAAGGCTTCTTGAATTGGAAGAGGAACTACAAAGGATCAAGTGGGACATCGTCGGGCTAAGTGAGGTAAGGAGAAAAGGAGAAGATCACATTGAACTGAAAAGTGGACATCTCTTCTACTATCGTGGTACAGATACTGGCAGAACTAGTGGTGTTGGATTTATAATAAACAAGAAACTGAAGGATAAAGTTGTAGAAGTTGAAAGTTCCTCTGACAGAGCTGCACGACTCGTTATCCAACTCTCGAGAAGATACCAGGCTCAGATTATTCAAACTTATGCACCCACCACAAGTCATGCTGAAGAAGAAATTGAAGAATTTTATGAGGAAATTCATGATCTAAATAATAAAGGTAAGCAGCACTTGAAGATAATTATGGGAGATTTCAATGCAAAAATAGGGCAACGGCAACAGAATGAAACTTCAGTAGGTAAATTCGGTCACGGCAACAGAAACCAGCGTGGAAATACTCTCGTAGAGTTTGCAGAGGCAGAAGGGTTTTTCATCTTGAACTCCTTTTTCAAGAAAAAGCCACACAGGAAATGGACATGGAGACATCCAAATGGGACGACAAGCGAAATTGATTTTATTATGTGTAACAAAAAATTCGTCATAGAAGACTGCAGTGTGCTAACAAGTTCAACACAGGCAGTGACCATAGATTGGTGAGATGTAAGATGCACCTCAACACTAAACTCGAACGTAGCAAGCTCATAAGACAAACAAAATGTATTGACATAACCAACCTTAAAAAACACCATAATACCTTCAAATTGGAACTGAAGAACAGGTTCTCTGCTTTAGAAGGCCTAACATCGGAAGAAGTGGATATTTCTGAAGTTAACAGAAAAGTAACCAAAGCTCTTATGGAAACAGCAACAAAATTAGCTGGGTCTAAGAACAAATTGCATGTGAACAAATTATCAGGAAAAACCAAAATGTTGATGCAAAAAAGAAGAGTGATGAGGACAACTAAAGAAGATGTGACTTCCAAAGTGGAATATATAGAGCTACGCAAGACAGTACGAAAAAGTATCACTGAAGACGTAAGGAAATTCAACTGTGAACTAGTAAGGAAAGCAATTGAAAACAACCAAAGCGTAAAGATAGCAAAGGGACATCTCAGTAAGGAAAAAAAACAGATTATGGCACTGAGAAAAGAAGATGGCTCTGTAACAAGAAATAGAGGCGAAATTTTGACAAGAGTGAAAGATTTCTACTCCAAATTATATGAAAGGGATGATACATGTACTCCAGACATCATGAAAGGTACCAGTACCAGAGTTCTTCCAGTCCTTCCAGCAGAAGTTGCACATGCAATCAAGAACATGAAGCGGGGAAAAGCTCCAGGAGAAGATGGAATTACTGTAGACATCATACAAGAAGCAAGTGGAGAAATTGAAACAGTACTCGACCAAATTTTCACTCGATGCCTTAATGAAGGGAAAATTCCTGAGGATTGGAACAACGCTACAATGATCTTGCTACATAAAAAAGGTGACATTGAGGATCTCAGGAACTACAGACCTATCAGCCTCCTATCAGTGGTTTATAAAATCTTCACTAAAGTTCTTTCACACCGCTTGAAGGTAACACTGGACATGGCTCAACCGAGAGAACAAGCTGGATTCAGGAGTGGCTACAGCACAATAGATCATATTCACGTACTGAGAGAACTAATTGAAAGAGCGAGGGAATATGAACTTCCATTGCGCATGGCTTTTATCGATTATGAAAAAGCCTTTGATTCGGTGAAACCATCAGCAGTTGCAATGGCTCTGAAATCCTGCGGTATTGAAGATGCATACATTAATATTATTAATAACATCTATGAAAATGCAAGTGCAAAGATTCGGCTGTTTGAAAATACAACACACATAAAAATTGGAAAAGGAGTGAGATAAGGGGTGACACCATATCTCCGAAGCTCTTTAATGCCACATTGGAAAATGTCTTTCAATCACTGAACTGGGAAAACAAAGGGATAAAGATTAATGGAGATTATCTAATCCACCTTCGTTTTGCAGATGACATAGTCATTTTTGCAACTACCCCATCAGAGCTACAGAGTATGATCCAGGGACTTGCTGACAAGAGTAAAGAAGTGGGATTAAAAATGAACTTTCAGAAGACAAAAGTGATGTACAATGCTTTTACAAGAAATGAAGATTTATCGATTGATGGAGAAAAGCTGGAGATAACAGACACGTTCGTTTATCTTGGACAGCAGATATCAAGTGAGGGTCACATTGATAAAGAAATTAATCGGCGTACAAAACTTGCCTGGAGAGCTTTTGGAAGAAACAGCATAATTTTCAAGAGCAATATGCCATTATGTCTTAAAAGAAAAGTGTTTGATCAATGCATCCTTCCAGTGCTTACGTATGGTGCAGAGACGTGGACCTTAGCTAAAAGAGACATACAAAGGCTGCAGACAACTCAAAGCAGCATAGAGAGGTGCATGCTTGGTGTTACCAGGAGAGATAAGAAGAGGAACACGTGGATCCGAAAAATGACAAGAGTGGAAGACATCATGATCAGAGTTAAATCCCTGAAATGGCAATGGGCTGGACATACTGCCAGAAGGACAGACCATCGATGGACAGCCGAAATTTTAGATTGGATTCCAATTGACAGGAAAAGACCCAGAAGAAGACCACATGGAAGATGGGTGGATGAAATTCGAAAGTATGCGGGAGTGACATGGAAGAGACTGGCACAAGACAGACCGTTGTGGAGGAAACTTGGGGAGACCTTCGTCCAGCAGTGGATTGATAATGGTTGACAATGATGATGATGATGATGATACATAGAGAGAGAGAGAGAGAGAGAGAGAGAGAATTGTATTGTGTGAAGTATTTAGTGTATCTGCTGGGAGATACCTTTATTATGGTCAAGTTACCACAATTGCCTTGCCTACATACGAATAAGGATTACAGATCTGTGTTGTCGAATGTTAAGGCTAACAAAAAGATTAGAAACATGCCCAGTGCTAAGGACTTTTCATTTTTATTAAATAAAAACCAGTTAAGTAATAGTTTTCTTCTGATTATATAAGATAGGGGCAGTTGGTAAAAGTATTTTAATATTGGTACCTCTTGGCTGTGTAAACTCATTGTTTGTTTTCCGTTTTTCTTTTTTTCATTTAAAACTCTCATAAAATATTTGGCGTCTATGTGTTTGGAGTGATAAGCTGTGGGATGATTCAGCATTCTCATGGTGATGACCGACGAATATCTAAGATTTTTACCGAAATTGCGGATTCACTGCAACTGTAGTTTTTCTTTCTTTTTTTTTCATTTACTCTATTACCGCTGACTTATATTTCACTGAAAATTTGTTCCGAAAAATGTGTGAAATGTCAAAAAAATACGGCATGAGATTTTATTCAACGAGAGCAAGCTGCATTCATTAAAGTATCATTTTCTTTTTAAAACACTATTGCCTCCAACTAACAATGAAAAGCGTTATTTGATACGTTAAAGTTTTAGTCTCACCCCCTAGGTGTTTATAACAACATTTCTGAGTTATATCCTTATTTAACATCAAACCATATATTACGAAAACTCCTTTTCTTAACAAGGAACGGAAAAAGTTCTGGCCGCCCCGGTGGCGCAGTGGTCTAAGGCGTTGACCTTTGATCATTCGTCCGTAAGGGTCCGGGTTCGAATCCCGGTCAGGCATGGATGTTGTGTTTGTCTTTCGGCACTGGCTCTCTCCCTTCCCTGGAACCAGTGACCCTAAATTAGGGACGGGCGACTGCTTATAGCCCATTGAGTTGCTCACGGTGGTCGTTAAACCTCCAATCAAAAAAAAAAAAAAAACATGGCTGCCACTTGATTCCGGTGGCTTCACCCGTTCCCCGAAATAAGCGCTCTACGTACTTTCTCGTCAGCCTCGTGGCGAGCAATATGACGTCAATGACGTCATTTGTCGGTTCGTTGAGTCTTGATCAACGTGTGTGAGGATTTTTTTGACAACGATTGGCTGGTGTGAAGTTGGCTCTTTTTTTTTTTTTTTTTTTTTTTGATTGGAGGTTTAACGACCACCGTGAGCAACTCAATGGGCTATAAGCAGTCGCCCGTCCCTAATTTAGGGTCACTGGTTCCAGGGAAGAGAGAGAGCCAGTGCCGTAAGACAAACACAACATCCATGCCTCACCGGGATTCGAACCCGGACCCCTTACGGACGAATGATCAGAGGCCAGCGCCTTAGACCACTGCGCCACCGGGGCGGCAAAGTTGGCTCTCCATTTTCTTATCGATGAACCCCGTAGGATTCTGTGTGTTTTGGGTGTGTCGTCGTTGGCGAAAGCGTTCTTGTTTCGTTGCATTTTTTTTTTGATTGATTGGAGGTTTAACGACCACCGTGAGCAACTCAATGGGCTATAAGCAGTCGCCCGTCCCTAATTTAGGGTCACTGGTTCCAGGGAAGGGAGAGAGCCAGTGCCGTAAGACAAACACAACATCCATGCCTGACCGGGATTCGAACCCGGACCCCTTACGGACGAATGCTCAGAGGCCAGCGCCTTAGACCACTGCACCACTGGGGTGGCGTTGCATTTTTGAAACAGCGGCTTGCTGTTTCCTCTTCTATTTTCGTTTCTTTGCCTGCTAAAGTTTTGCAGGCGGTTGGTTCTTCCCATATCCAAGGTAGGATATTTGTCTTTGCATGCTCTTATCTGTTGTGGTCAGTTGATTCGGGGTGGGCCCTAGCTGCCGCCGGTGGGTCCGGCGGGGATGGGGGACTCTGATTCCTCGACTCCGGCTAAAAGAATCCGTTCTTCACCGGGTGATGAGCTTCCTCAGCTGGGTGGTTTGCTAGTTCCAGTTAATGATTTTGTTTGTTTGATTCAATGGTCTCCTCAGGAATTGCTGCGTAGGGCATTTGCGAACGCAGTGACTCGTGGTGAAAAACTTATTTCCGCGACTTCTGAGAAACTTCCCAGAGTCCGTCCCATGTTGTCGAAGAGATTCTTCGTGGACAATATTTCAATGCATGACTCGATTTCAGACGTTCAATTTTAACGTTCGGGTGACTTATTGGTGCGTTCCTCGAATCTCATTTGCTTGCTGGAAATTTGTCAACTTTCTAATTTTCTTCAGGTACCTGTCAAAACTCAGGTCCTTACTAAGCTTATGACAACGAAGTTTTTAGTTCGAGATGTGGACATTGAAGCTCCTGTTGATGAGATTGCTTCGGAATTGTTGGACCGTGGTGTGAACTGTCTTCGGTTCCGACGTTCAGTAAATTCCTCGAGGGTCCCTACTTCTTCGGCCCTAGTGGAAGAACTGGGCTTTTCTAAACGTGACACTATCTATCTGTGGTATTCCAGATGTACGGTCAGACCCTTCTTGGATTCGCCTAGGCAGTGTAAAAATTGTCAGCGTTATGGACATCTGCTGTCAACCTGTCGTAGTGCCGCTCGCTGTTCTCGTTGTGGTGAAGGACACGACTCTTCGGTATGCTCGGCGTCGAGCTTCCAGTGCGTATTATGCAAGGGCTCTCATCCTGCTTCTGACACGAACTGCCCAATTTACCTCCACGAAAAGCGGATCCAAGATGTTATGGCTTCGAAGCATCTCAGCTATCCAGAAGCTCGGGACTCTGTGCGTCAAGTCCACCAGGCCTCATATGCGGCGGCGGCAGCGGCGACTCAGGCTCAACCTCCGTGTGTTTGCTCCTCTGCCTTCCCTCAGTTTCTGGACATTATCTCTAAATTCACCAGTAGATGAATTTAGACTCATTGACGAATCTTCTTTCACCTCCTTCCCTACATGCTGGTCCCACCTTATCCGTTGCACATGTGCCACAGGCTGAAGTTTTGCAGAATCCTCCCACTACAGTTGCAGCGTGCCCAGCTTCTTCCGTGCCTACTGAGCAACCTCCTGACACTGGGTTAAGCGCCGATTAATTCCTGTCTTGCGAAGAATCTGTGGTTCCGTATATGGAGTCTGCTGCGGAATCCGTCAAACTTTCTCACTCCAGAACCTTCTCGTGTCCTCCATGCGCCATGCCCTTCTCTTCTCGTCCAGCCTTGCTGTCACACCTGAAAGCTCATCGTGACGACGGTAAGTTTCTTTGTGGCCTCTGTTCCATGCGGTTCAAGACGGCATCTGGCCTAGCGGATCACGTTTCTCTTCATGAATAGTTGGTCGCTGGTCCAATGGAATGCACAGTCCCTTCGCTCCAAAAGACCTTATTTCACCGACAGTTCTATTTTTGCTACAGCCACGATATTGACTTTCCAAGAATCCTGGCTATCTCCTAGTCTCTCTTTTTCCCTCCCAGCCCGTACGGTGTATAGAAGTGATCGGGGGGGAGGATCGGGGTGGCCTCCAAACTGCAATTAGGTCGGATATCTCTTCCAGATTGGTGGACATCTTCAGCTTGGATTCGAACGAACAGCTTCTTGCGACGGATATCTTCTCTGGTGACATCACGCTCAGGATTATTAATTTATACATTCCCTCTCCTCCCCTCTCGGCGCTCTTGCTTGGACGGATCGAACAACTGCTCACTGATTGTTGTATGGTGGTTGGGGATTTCAATCATCACCCTAGCTGGGGTTCTGCTTCTCCGAGCCGGGGAGGTATTGAGTTCGTGGACTGGCTTTGCTCGCAGGATCTTTGTCTCCTAAACTCGGGGGCTTCTACCTTTTGCAGGGGGTCAAGTTGCTCTGTTTTTGGACCTCACCTTGTGCTCTCCTCAGCTGGTTCCGTACTGCTCCTGGTCAGTGGATAGTGACCTCTACGGTAGCACCCATCATCCTGTCATAACAACATTGGAGGCAGGAATGTTTGGCTCCCCTCCTCCTCCTTCACTGGGTCTGCAGCCAGTTGCTTGGTTAGTGGCTTGGCCTTCCATCCAGAAGATTATCTGTGGTGAACTTCCTTCCACTCCTGACGGTGCCGCTCTGATCCTGAATCGGATTTCCAAGATTCTCCTCGCTTCTCGTAGGCCCAGCGGTCAGCGTCGTCGTTGGTCTCCCTGGTGGGACTTTGATCGTGCTCAGCGGCTTCGCAAGAAACGCCGCCTCATTCGCTATGCCAAGTCATCCGGCTGCCTCTTCGCTTGGTCATTATATCGGCAGGAAGAACGGAATCTTCGCCACCTCCTCACTCTTAAGAGACGAGCCTACTGGAAGGCACAATGCAACGACACCTCGAAGCCAGGCTTCGTTTTCTCCCTCTTGCGCCGTCTGAAATCTCATGTTGGTTCGAGCCCGGATCACCTGCTACTTCGGATTGACGACTTCCTTGTTGCTGATCTGGCGGAGCAAGCTTCGGCGTTTGGTGAACTCTTTTCCACAGCCTCAGGCTATTCGGTGCACTCCTTTTCTATTGACCATGATGACTCTTCTCTTGAGATGGATGCGTTACTTACAGCCGGTGAAGTTGCCAGCGCTATTAATGGATCGACCCGACGCTGTGCTCCAGGCTCTGATGGATGTACTTACGAACTGGTGAGACGTATATAGAGGTGGAATTCGTCTTGGCTGGTTGACTTCCTTAACCTCTTTTGGTCTGCCGGCGTTCATCCTTCATGCTGGAAGAAGTCCTGGGTGATTCCAATAAAGAAGCCTAACAAACCTGCTCTCGCCTTATCATCGTACTGAATGATCACTCTCACATCGGTTTTTTCGAAGATCTTGGAGAAAGTCCTGGTCTCTCGCCTAACAGACTTCATTCACTCTCATCAACGGATCAGCAAGCTGCAGTTCGCATTTTTGCCAGGACGTTCCTCATTGGCGTGCCTTCTGTCAATCCAACGTCATCTTCTGGTGACTCGAGCTAGACATAATTATGTTTTTCTGGTGTCTTTGGACCTTCAGGCGGCATATGATTCGGTCTGTCATCCTGCTCACCTGGGTAAATTGGCGTCTCTGGATGTTCGTGGACGTCTTCTCCGTTGGCTGGCTGACTACCTTGCTTGACGCAGATTTCGCGTTCGTTGGCGGGGAACGGTGTCTTCCTCCTTTCCGCAGTGTCGAGGTGTTCCTCAGGGTAGCTCCATTTCACCTATCCTTTTTAACTTATACATTGATGATGTGGTAGATTGCTGTCATCCGAATGCGCATATGTTCTTATTTGCAGACGATATTTTTATTGTTTCCTATAGTCCCAACCGGGCGGCGGCACTTAGCTATATGCAATCCTCTTTGGATTCCATTGTTCAGTGGGCATCTTCCTGGGATTTACGTCTCTCTCCTTCTAAAAGCTTCGCGGTTGACTTTTCTCGTAAGCGCCGGTCGCCTGCCCCTCCTTTCCGGCTGGGCTCCGACTCAGTGGCTTGGCAGTCCTCCATCAAGATTTTGGGGTCTGGTTTAACTCCTCCCTGACCTGGTCTTCCCATCTCACGCACGTCAAGAAGTCAGTCTTCCGAGCCTTGTCTGCTGTTAAAGTTGTTTGTCATCGCCAGTGGGGTCTTGGCTTCCCCAACGCTCTCGATTTTGTCGTTGCTGTGATTCGGCCTATTCTGGAATATGCGGCTCCGGTCCTGTTTGCCTCCCCTCCTATCTCTACGACGCTCTAGAAGTTCTACTCAACCATGCACTCCGTGCAGCCATTCACCTCCTTCGTCCGACGCCTGTGGCGGATCTTGCGTGCCGAATGTGGAATCGCTAGCGTTAGTTCTCGAATCACCCTCCTGACAGTCGGATTTTTGTACCGCCACTTGTTGATGAGTCAGCGTTCGCCTATCGCTCATCTTCTTCTGGAAGAGGACGCCTTGTCATTCTACGTTTAGAGATCCCATGGCTTTTCCCTTGGAATCGTGCCCAGTCGCTTCCAACAGGAGCCGTTTTTCGTCAACTGCGATCTTCTTCAGGCTCTGCCGGCCCCTCCTGTTTCGTCTGCACTTTGCTTCACGGTTATTTGCTCGGGTCTCCCTTTTCAGCAACGATATCTGCATCCGATGCTTCTCATACATTGCTTTGGGGTGTTCTTGGCCCAGTTCTCAGCGTCGCACCACATCATTGCTGCTGACGCTTCGAAGATCAACTCCTCGGTGGCGATTGGGCATTTTTTTCCACGGAACAAAATCAGCCGTTCGTTCTCCTTTTCGACTATTTCCTCAGTGTTCTCGGCTGAAGCGTGGGCCCTAATATCAGCGCATTAATTTGCTCCCGGCCCGTGCGGTGTCCTCTTGCTGCTTACGGATAGTCGTTCTGTTCTACAGGCCTTGTTGGCATTAAATCGCAAATCTCAAGACATTATCGTTCTTCTGCATGATTCTCTTCAACGCCTCCGCTCTTTCTACGAGAACATTGTGCACGTTTGGTGCCCGGCTCATGTTGGTCTTCCAGCGAATGAGGTCGCTGAACGCTGCCGCTCGACGGGGCCATGCTGAGGGCCTGGCCATGTCCCCCAGTTACAGCCTCCGACGTTGCTCGGCACAGTGGTAACATGCTCATCTCTGCTTTTGATTCAGCCTGGCTTTCGTCCGGGTGGGCAGAGCCATATCCGTTCATCAACTTCCGTCACAGATGGCCTAGCGAACACTGTTATCGAAGTTCCTCAGCAATCATAATTCAAAAATTACGCACGGACATGGCACCTTTAAACAGCTACCTCTTTCTGATTCGAAAACGTTCTTCCCCGATGTGCTTCTGTGGCTCCGGGCCTGAGACTGTTCCCCACTTCCTCCTCTCATGCCCTGCGTACAGTGCATATCGGAGAGTTTGTTTTGGAGTGACAACCCCTCCTTCCTCAACTTCCGTCTCTGCTCAAACGTATTCTTTGTTGGACTTTCGGGACGCTTCCGTGGCAAAACGTAAAGTTCGGGCATTGGAGAAATTTATTACTCTCTCAAGACGTTTCTCCGTGAGGACGCTCCATTTCTAACCTTCCTTCTCATGAGCGTGCCCCTTTGATGGACTTTTGTGCTGCTACTGTGACTTCACGTGCTGGCCGCAAGGAGGTTCTCCTCCTTGGCTGGTCGTGCATCTTCGAGAGTCTTAGCATGGCTTTCTGCGATTAATCGTATACGATTAATCGCAGAAAGCCATGGTCTTTATGATCAGGAGATATTTTAGCTATTTCCGCATGGCCAACTAGTTTCTGTGAGGCACAAACTTAGTCTATAGGCCTCATCGTCTTATTAAAATAAAAAATAAATAAATAAAAAAACGCGTGTGAGGCACAAACTTGGACTTTAAGCACAGATATCATATACAAGAAGCTAGATTGGACACCCAGCCCATGAGCCGTGAGAAGGTAGGCGCCATTTTCAGCGGGTCATCACGATCCATTTAAGCAAGGCTACTTTGCATTAAGTCAAAGAAATACGAGTTTGGTACTGTGATTTTCTATTTATATTGAGATTCAAAGCAGTCAGTACCCATTTAGCGGCGGAAGTTATAAAATTTAAGTAAAAATCAGTAATATTCCTTAGTGCTAACTAGAATGCCAAGGGTCTTGCAAAATATTGAATTATTTCAGATTCGGCCAGGTCTTAAATTCCAGAGAAGACATTCCGGTATCTGCGATATAAAAAAATATCACGCTGGTTTTAATTTGCTGAGAGATATGATTTTGACGTTCCTTGTTAATGAATGCTTACATTTAATACGCCATTTCGTTGCTATATTGCCCAAATAAATGTGAAATGTTAAAAACTGAAATTTCCTTAGTGCATAACAAGACGAAATATCAAAATTTTTGGTGAAATTCAAAACTTTTTGAGCAAACATAATAAATAAATCAGAATGACAGAGGTAATAGCAACAAGGAAAAAGATTCACACTATTTCAGCTTTTCTATGTACAGCATGTGGAAGCCTTTTTTTTACGGGTTCAAATCAATAGTTTGCTGGATTTAATAGCTACTTATTGACTTTAAATAAATTATTATTTTCGTTTACATTATTTTTAATCGTTGCCGCATTACCTTCTTAAAAATGTTTTTCAATAATTTTCTATACTTGCATACAATACCAGCTTTAAATTTTAATATATATATATATTGTTTTCAGCATTGGGCTAGAGGCAAATAAGTAACAGCAATTATATTTTTGTCTCTCTGCGTAAGATTTTTATCTGAGGAAGCTTTCACCATGATTTATACAATAACCAAGTCCAAACTATCCTACGTAACGTGCCATGCTCCGCCGCCATCTTGACCCGCTCAATGTGGCTCCATGCTTCTCACAGCGCTAGCCCATGCTCAACAGAGCAGACAGCCAATCTAGTCCCTTATACGATATCTGCGACTTTGAGCCTCATCATCTCTTTCATAAAAAAAAACCTGGCAACAAGTTAGTGTGGTCGTAATGGTTTCAAATTTTGTATTGGTTTCTGTAGTGGAATATTTGTGATATATTATTTTTTTTTTTTTATTGGAGGTTTAACGACCACCGTGAGCAACTCAATGGGCTATAAGCAGTCGCCCATCCCTAATTTAGGGCCACTGGTTCTAGGGAAGGGAAAGAGCCAGTGCCGTAAGCAAACACAACATCCATGCCTCACCGGGATTCGAACCCGGACCCCTAACGGACGAATGATCAGAGGCCATTGCTTAGACCACTGCGCCACCGGGGCGGCATTTGTGATATGATTTAACCACTTCCCTAAATTGTAATCAGCGTAAAAACTGTAAGGCTGCTGACGAAAATTTAGTGAATAGCATTGGATTACTTCTTGATGAATCAATAGCGTGTATTGGTTGCGGACTTTCATAGCTAATCGCCTGCCGCGTTTGATGCAGAGTGCTTGTTCGTACATCTTTTATTAAATCTTTCTTATTTCATTTGTCAATTATCAAGAATGGCTTGTTTTTCAGAAACAGCAGGAATCATTAAAAAAGTTTCTGCGAAGAACTTTATTTGTCATAGTAACTTTGAAATCACTTTTGGTCCAAATATCAATGTCGTGGTAGGCGCAAACGGAAGTGGGAAGAGTGCTGTATTGTCAGCTATCATGTCTGCCCTTGGCAGTAAAGTTAGTGCTATCGGAAAAGCACCAAATTATAAAAGCCTCATTCAGACCGGAAAGCACACCGCCATTGCTTCAGTAACGTTAAACAACGTTGGTTACGATCCAGAGAAGTACGGAATGGAAATAACTGTGGAAAGACGACAGGGGGTTAATAGTAGTACCTACAAGGTTAAAGATTTCCAAGGGAAAGTAGTGTCTACTAAAAAACAAGAATTGGCCAGCATACTGAAGATTTTTAACATTCAGCTGGACAATCCCATTACTTTTTTAACTCAGCAAGTGAGTAAGAACTTTCTTAATTCTAAAAGGGATGATCAGATGTACACAATATTTTTTAAAGCAACTCGACTAGAATCTCTGAAGAAATTGTATGAAGAATTTGAGCAGAAAAGTAGAGCTGCGCAGAATATTGTGCAATATGAAAATTTGGTTCATAAATACCTACAGAGTGAACTTGAAGGGTTAGAAAAATCCGAAAGGATCAAAAGTTGCTTGAAATGCAACACAAGCAGATAAATGAGCTCTGTTGTGAGTTGGCATGGGCAATAGCAATTGAAGAAGAACTCTGTGTAAACAACCTGCACTCACTTGTTGAGAAATTACAAAATTCTGCTATGGTAGAAAAAAATGAGTTGAATATTATGGTTACAAAGTACAAAAAAGTTGTTGCCCAAAAGGAATTTACAACAAAAAAGATGTCCACCCTGCAATCAGAAGTAAGTTCAATTAAAGATCGACAGAAGTTTCTAGTTGACAAAAAAAAAATGATCAGCAGCAAACAGTGCATAAAGTAGCATTTTCTATTGAAAGATTGACCCAACACATGGCTGCTGAAGAGATTCAGGTTAATGTTCTTACAAAGAATTTGGAAAAACTTGTGAAACAGGAAGAAGACTCCATTAAGAAGTTGGAATGTCAGCTGCATCAACACAAGGGAACAGTGAAGCAGTTGACTGAAAAACTGAACTCTTTGAAAGAAGAACTCAAGACACATAATGAATCCTATTTCAGAGTGAAAGATGAATATTGCAAAAGTTCAAAAGAATTGAAGGCACTAGGGTGCAAAATTGAAATTGTAAAGAGGGAAATGGATTGGATAAAGCAGTGTCAGACACACCATATTCTGTTTTACGGGAAACATATGCCTTTGTTGTTGCAGAGAATTGAAGAGGCTGCAGCAAAAAAGGAGTTCCATCATGTGCCTAAAGGCCTAATAGGACTGCATGTGAGAGTGAAAGATACAAAATGGGCTTTGGCAGTGGAATGCTGTTTGGGATCTAAATTACTTGAGAGCTTTATATGTGACAATGAGCATGATACTAGACAGCTGTATGCTATTATGGAAATTGTATGCCCTAATATGATGCCCCAAGTTATTACGACTAAATTCAGAAATGACGTTTATGACGTTTCTTCTGGTAGTGTGGATTCATCCCAGTTCTGCAGTGTCTTGGAGATGTTAGATGTTCATGATCCAGTTGTTCTGAATTGTCTAATTGATTTGAGATCTGTAGAAACAATTGTGCTGATACAAAGCAATGACGAAGCTCGCCAGGTGATGTCGAAGCGACCTCCAGAGAAGTGCAGTGAAGCAATAACTATGGCTGGATATTCTGTTTTTCCTTATCCTCTGTACCGTTACTATAGCACTAAAAAGAAGACCGTATTCTATTTTGCAGCTCCCAAACAGTTTTCACAGGCTTTTGAGGCAAAGAGTAGTGAACTAAAGGCGTTACAAGAAACTTACAGGGGAACTCGAGACGATGTTGCACATTTAAAGCAGCAACTTTTAAAAATGGAAGGTATGGTGAATGCAACGATGGCACTCGTTATAAAAACTCAGGCCTTAGTTGTGGAGGAAGAAACACAAATGCAGGAAGTTGAAATGCTTAATAAACCTTTAAAGTTTTTAAGTACTTTAGAAGATGAACTAAAGAAAAAGCAACTTCTCTTGAAAGAACTGGGAAGCAGCAAAACTGAAATGCAACTTCAGCTGAACCATTACAATGAAGAATGGAACAATTTATTAGGTGATGAGGCTAGTTTAGAAAAACAGTTAAATGAGAAGGTTTCAGAGCTAAAGAAACTAAACAGATTCCTTGATGATTTTGACCTCAAGATATGTGCTAGTGTTCTGCAAGAAAAGGCCAATTGGGAGTTCAAGTACCAAAAAATATCAAAAATGCTTGGTGATGCAAAGGAGAAACATACATATCATATTGCTCTTGTAAAGGAAAAAATTTCTGCTGCTGAGAAAGAGTGCTCAAGAATTGAAACCAGAAGGAAACCACAATGTATAGAAGCAGATATCAAGAACATGAAAGAAATTATGGCAGATGGAAACCTGACAAACATCAAAGATGTTGAAGCATCATGGCAATTAAAAACCAAAGAATGTCAGAAAGCTGTTGAAGCTGTGAAACATGCTACATTACTTGCTCAAAAGTGTCGAGATGTGCTAGGTGTCCGTCATCAAAGGTTTCAAGACATTCTCGAGAACATCAGTCTGTGTGTTCGGAACTTGTTCGTTACCAACTTGCATGTGTGTGGTTACAGTGGCACTTTGAAGTTTGATCATGCCAAGCGGTCTCTGCTTGTGATTGACAAAACTTCCTCTGATACTCGAAGTACAAAACATTTGTCAGGTGGCGAAAAGTCCTTTTTTACTGTTGCCTTGTTGTTGTCCTTGTGGGATTAAGCTGACATTCCTTTCAGAATACTTGATGAGTATGATGTCTTCATGGATCAAATAAACAGGGAGCGCAGTATGAATTTAATGCTTGCAGCAGCAAGAAATCAGTCCTCAAACCAGTACATATTTTTCACCCCTCTAGATTTGTCCAATGTTGTTTGGTCTTCAAATACCAGGATAATAAAGATGCCTGATCCCATGAGGAAACACAATAAGTAGAAAGAGGAAATGGGAGAAAAAAAGTGAAAACTTTATGTTGTCTGCATACCAAGTTTCTTCGAGAATATTAGTATTTAAAAAGCACTTAAAGAAAAGAAGGCCGCCCCGGTGGCGCAGTGGTCTAAGGCGCTGGCCTCTGATCATTCTTCCGTAAGGGGTCCGGGTTCGAATCCCGGTCAGGCATGGATGTTGTGTTTGTCTTACGGCACTGGCTCTCTCCCTTCCCTGGAACCAGTGACCCTAAATTAGGGACGGGCGACTGCTTATAGCCCATTGAGTTGCTCACGGTGGTCGTTAAACCTCCAATAAAAAAGAAAAGAAGTAAGCCTGCTTTTTTTTTGTGTGTGTGTGTGGGGGGGGTAATCTTTGTGTGTGCATTGGATGTTTTGATCGCTGTTCAATTGAGAGTAACTCCATTCATTTAAACATTCTACTTTATTTTGCTAAAAATTTCTGATGGGAATAACATTTCTTGTGTTTTATTCTTATTACTAAGACTAAACCCCCAAAATTTCGGGCACCAGCTTCTTTTTTTACAGGGGAGTCAGCACATTGTTTTAAGAGATCCAAGATGGGACTGGGTCTGAATCCTGAGTGAGGCATGGATATTGTGATTAGCTTATGGCACTGGCTCTCTCCCTCCCTGACCTGGAACCAGCGGCCCTAAATTAGAGACAGGCAGCTGCTTATTAATTCATTGAATTTCTCACAGTGGTCATTGAACTCCCAAACAAAAAAGAGATATCAGGCAAGAAACTGAACAATCTAAAGAAAAACTACACATGCACAATAAACTTCAACAGCCAAAAATAATGTATGGCTCTGATCCTCTCTGGTGCTCACTCTGCAAGCCCACACATCCCTGCCTTGGGTTGCACCATGGAAATTCAACCTGAAATATACTTGCTAGTGCTGCTGCAGAAGCTGGGGTTAGTACTAAAAATTGATATTGGCATCTTTTTTATTATTTTATGGTAAGTAGACTACAAAAAAGATGCATATGAAAAAAATCTGTATACTGGACTAGATGGTTTATTAAATAATGGAAACTTCTTAGTAGAAATCCAAATTTTGAAAAATAAAATTTTTAGAGTAGATTTGAAAACTCAGCCATAATGGTGGCCCCTGGCACCTTGAATTTGTCTACCCCTGTGTATAACTTCTCTCAAAATGTAGAGCATACTCGAAAGAAAGCCAATATCTAGTTAGTTTAAATTTTGAATGATTTTGGGTGACAGTTGCACACTTCTGAATGTTGAGTGTAAGGTATGAAAATTATCATATGATTTGCTGTGCAAAACTAAGGTGCTGTACTTTTTCTACAGAATGCAGTATTATGACTTACTAAGCCTAACATGGCCACCAGTGTAGTAATAAGTGATGGAAAAAGTAAACAGTTGAAAAGCAAACAATATGACTGTTTTGTGACTTTTCTCCAGTTACATTGCAGGAATCTTGAACCTTGGATAGTTGTTAGTTTCAATCTACATAGGAATGCAAACCACCTGGATGCTGGCTTTCCAGCTGAGCATACTTTTAATAAAATTTTATTATACACTGACGGAAAAAAAAATCCCAACACCACGAAAAAATAGTTGTAGAGGAATGAAATGGCGGCAATACATTTGTATAGGTAACATATGTAATCGATTAAGGTTTCAAGATCACAGCTTAATGTAAGCGCGAGAAGAGCCATTTTAAATGCAAAATGCTGGTACATTAATAACCGGTGTAACCTCCTGAATGTTGAATGCAAGCATGCAAACGTTCATGCATTGTGTCGTACAGGTGCTGGATGTCAGTTTGTGGTATGGAGTTCCATGCCTGCTGCACTTGGTCGGTCAATACAGGGACGGTTAATGCTGGTTGGGGGTGACGCTGGAGTTGTCGTCCAATGATGTCCCATACGTGCTCGATTGGAGAAAGATCTGGTGATCTAGCAGGCCACGGCAACATGTCGACACACTGTAGAGCATGTTGGGTTACAACAGCGGCATGCCGGCGAGCGTTATCCTGTTGGAAAACACCCCCTGGAATGCTGTTCATGAATGGCAGCACAACAGGTTGAATCACCAGACCGACGTACAACTGTGCCGTCAGGGTGCGTGGAATGACCACGAGAGTGCTCCTGCTGTCATAGGAAATTGCTCCCCAGACCATAACTCCAGGAGTAGGTCCAGTGTGTCTCGGCCGCAGACAGGTTGGTTGCAGGCGCTCACCTGGCCTCCTTCTAACCAACACACGGCCATCACTGGCACCCAGGCAGAACCGGCTTTCATCAGAAAACACAACAGATCTCCACTCCGTCGTCCAATGAGCTCTAGCTTGACACCACTGACGTCGCAAACGGCAGTGGTTTGGAGTAAGTGGAATGCACGCTACAGGGTGTGTGGCTCGGAGCTGTCCTTCAAGTAACCGATTTGTAACTGTTCGTTGTGTCCCTGTGGTGGCAACTGCAGCTCGAATTGCTGCCTTAGACGCAGTACGATGCGCTATGGCCATACGCCGTACCCCCGCACGGGGATAACTGGTTTTCCAGTTATTTGGGGAGCGGCGCCCCCACGGCCCGAGCTGACCTTGTGACTGGTCAACATCTGATGTCATGCCACAGCTTGTTTTTTTCTTATTTTGGTGCTGTTGGTGTTTGCAGGGACGGCTGTTCATCCAGCTGTTGGGGAGTCGCGGCCCCACGATCCCGAGCTGGTCTTGTGTCTCGCTTTTTCGTTTTTCCTTATTTTCTCCACTGGCTAGTTGCCCGTGTTGTATTCTGTACCTAATCGCTACCACGTTATGTACTAACACCCCGGTCTTGTGGTTTTGTTACCCTCCACCACTAACTGTTTTATATTAACCGCTCAGTTCGTAGGTTGCTGAGATTCCGTTTAGGTTCCCTTCCAGGATTTGTCTTCTTTAGATTTCTTTTTTCCTTTTAGCTGGTTTGGGTGCTAGACCTACCTGCATGTTTGCCGCGTGCGGAGACCCGTGAGGCGGAAATGGGATGTCTGGCGGCTGAGGTCGCAGGAGACCGGATAAGTGCCTCCTGTGTACCAACACTCCTCTTCGACCCCGGCTTCGCTGTAAACGGGAGGCTAGAGACTAACCCACCTCTAGTCAGAAGTCTTGTACCAAGTTGTGTGCAGGGCTTTAGCGGCTTTTTTGTCGTATAGCACGGCAGGGTGAGCCCGTGGGCTGTGGGATCATGCCAAAGGCGTTGGCATGACGGTACCCGGAGGCCGAAGTGTCCGCCGAGTGCGTGTGATCACAGCCAACGGACTATATCTGCAACGTATAAGCTCCAGAACTGTGTCCAGCGTCGTTTTCTTGGCTTGCAGACCTCCAGTTCTCCCTTGTAGGGCTCGGTGGTGGGTGGAGTAGTCTGCAGACGAATCTTCCTTCTTTTTTCCATGGGTAAACCCAAACATAAACACTCCAAATTTAAGTCACCTGAAAAAATGATAGTTGCAACCGACTCTCCGTCTTCTCAACCTACCAAGTCTCATACCCTTAAACGGTCTTTAGACCTTGACCGAGAATGTGGAACCTCTTCTTCGGCTGCTGTACCAGTCGCTCCGAAGCGTCGTCTCCCCTCGATTGCTGTGACTACGCATGCTACACACTTACTTGTAGAATCCATCGATCCGAATGAGAGACTGTCCACCAGATCTCCATTTTTTATTTCTAAAGCTTTGGACGCTGCGGTTGGCCCCTTGAAGTCTGTGAGGAAGCTTCGCTCTGGGGACCTGCTTGTTCAAACTTGCAGTGTTTCTCAGAGTAACACTCTTTTGCTCCTTACTAGTCTTCACGGCATTCCTGTCAAAGTGGCACCTCACCCGTTTCTTAACACCTCTCGGGGTGTTATTTCGAATTTGATCTCTTACCATGCAGTGAAGAAGAATTGGTGTCTGAACTTGCAGATCAAGGTGTTCTTGCTGCACGTCGTATGATGTTCCGGCGCGATGGTTCTTTGATTAAGTCTAAAAATGTGATCTTGACTTTTAACTCCCCGAAAGTTCCGACCGAAATAAAGGCTGGCTACTTGGTCTGTGGAGTTCGCCCGTACATTCCCAGTCCTCTGCGCTGTTTCAGGTGCCAGAGGTACGGGCATTCCCAACGTTTCTGTAAAAGTTCCGCTCGTTGCGCAAATTGTGGCTCCAGTGAACATGACGGGGAAGGTTGCACTTCTGCGGCCTGCTGTGTTAACTGCGGTGAGGCCCATGCAGCTTACTCCCGCAACTGTATGAAATGGAAGGACGAGATGGCGATCCAGCGGCTCAAGACCCTGGAAGGCCTCTCGTACCCTGCTGCCAAGGCCAAGTTGGGTATACCCAACACCCGACAGCGTAGTTTTGCCGCAGTTGTTCAGTCTCAGCCACCACCCGTGCAGCCCTTTGTTCCGCGCCCTGTAGCTCTCGCCGCACTTGCCAAGCGATCTACAGCTGAACAAGCGACACAGGTGGATTTCACCGAGCTCCAGCTTATTCGACCAGCTGCGTCTTCGCCTTCTCTTTTGAAGACGCCCGCCTCTTCCGGTTCCCAGCAGACAGCCTGCACGTGCGGAAGACCCGGCCCTCAATCCGCAAAGGTGTGCGGTGTCCATCAAACTGTCTCGGCCTCAGCGAGGTCCCCACCCTCACCCAACATTATAGAAGAACACGGGGGGAGGAGAGTGACAGTTCGTCCCCAGCCTCTACCAGCATTGCAGAGGAACATGGGGGGGAGGAGAGTGACAGTTCGTCCCCGCCCTCTGCCAGCATTGCAGAGGAGTGTGGGGGGAGGAGAGTGACGGTTCGTCCTTTTCCATTAGTAAATATGTTACTTTTAATAAACATCATTAACTACCTTTTCTTCACTGCTTTCTTCATACTCTTTTTCAACTTTTACCAAGCCTGTCTGATCTTCATCATTTTCCACGTTTTTAAAAATCTGTGGCTGATCGTTCTTTGTCTGGCGCTCTTTGGCCAAACCTGGCCCTTGCGCCAATAAAATCCAACAACCAACCAACCAACCATACGCCGTACACGGCGGTCTTCCCCTCAGTAGTGCTACGTGGCCGGCCGGAACCCGGTCTTCTTGAGGCAGTACCTTCCCTTGACCACCGCTGCCAACAATCATGCACAGTGGCTACATTCCTGCCAAGTCGTTCTGCAATATTGCGGAAAGAAAATCCACCTTCTCGTAGCCCTATTACACGACCTCGTTCAAACTCCGTGAGCTGTTGATAATATCTTCTTCGTCTTCTTAAAGGCATTCTTGACTAACATCAACACACTAGGTCGAATCTCAACGATAACTAACGCTCACGAATGTTACAGCGCGTATTTACAGCAAACCTGCTTTGCATGTTCCGAGGGGCGCTACTAGCGCCACACGTATGCCCCAACTGTCGTTTATCTAACACAACCCCTTCTTGGTGTTGGGATTTTTTTTCCGTCAGTGTAAATTTAAAGAAAAGGCATATGAAATGTTATTTCCATTAAAATGTTATGAGTAGTAAAACCAGTGAAATACCAAAGATATCCTAGGCTAATTAGTAATTCATAAGTGTGTGTGTGCATCTTCTGAAAGATTGCTTTTTTTTTGCTGTCAATTGTAATTTTATTGTTGCCCATTTCAAAATAGCATCTTGCACTATGAAAAATAGTTCTGTAGAAAGTTATTGTTTAAATGTATGTTTTCTTTTTCTTTTTTGCAATTCATAAAAAAGATGACTTCATTTGATGCATTTGTTTGCAAATGACTTTAGTCAGCAGTTGTAATTTTTCATGTGCGTTACAACAACCATGAAGGGAAGAAGAAATATGGGATGATTTTTATATGGATCACAACATTATTGTAAACTTCTCAGTAAACTTTTCTAAATGCATGTATGTGTGATTGGTACATATAGTTCTCATGCTGAAACATTCTTCAATTCTAAGATGGGTTACTCTCAATTTCAAAGTTTCACCTGGTGTTTAGATAATACCATGTTAAATTCTGTCTTGTGCATACATGCAGTTTTCCATTTTCTAATAGCAATATCCAACTAAACAATTACAATGCATGTTGGTGATAATGTACATATTTGTAATTATGTGCACATGAAACCTGATATTAATCAACATTTGTGTTAACAGTATTAATGTGTTAAATTTTTATATTTGATTATATGTATGTACTTAAAAGAAATCAAAAGTACAGTGGAACCCTGTTTGTACTCTTTCCTGGGGACCAAGTAAAGTCAATATGTATGAATAAAAGGGCACGTTTCTGTCCCTTGGCAGCAGCACATTATTCTGTTGCAACGGCAATTGTTTATTCAGACCCAGGAATACAGGATAAGTTGGTGTGTGGGGTTATTATTGTACTACAAAATGTGTAGTATTTTTATGTTCTAGGGATAAAATTTAAATATTTTCAGTTAGTCTTATTTGTTTTTAACTTGAGTGATTTCAGTTACACTACATGGAGTTACAGCACTTGTAAATACAGTATGTATGTAGTACATATACTACATGAGCAGAGTATGCAAAGTATCACTACTAATTCGTTTATGGTTGAGTGGTACTTGAGATGTTGTACATGTATATTAGCATGGTTTAAAAAATCATGATTTTTTTGTTTACCTTTTAAGTCGAAACATTGCAATTTCAAGGCTATTGAGAGCCTGCATAGTCTTATCAGCAGGGCTCGACAAATATGCTGTAGATCTAGGAGCCCGGTGAAATGAAGTCAAATTTCAAAGGATAACACACAAACATAATTTGTATTGATGATGATGCTTATAGAAAAAGTATTAAAGTATATTTGCTGTCATTTTTTTTCTTAACCCAAACCACTCCATAATTTTCTTTTCCCGTTCTTCCAGTTGTTGCTCTCAAAAATTAAAATTTTAGATTTAGATTTTCTTAAAACACACTTTGTGGAAGTCTGATTTTGTACATATTACAGACTTGCCAACTGTTATGATTTTGTCATATTTAGTATGACAAATCACGCTGCAATACGATAATATGATTTTGCTGCCAAAAATACGATTTTTGTAAAAAAAGTAATGTTTTCCCTTATTTTTCCCCCTTTCAGATAGAAGCAAGGGAAAAATTTCATGTAATCTGTTTTTTCCCTTCGAAATTTTTTTTTCTCTGAGAGGTTTCCAATTTCTCTTAACAGGTTCCCCTGCCTCTATTTCCTAATGGAAATAAAATAAGTCGGGTGCAATGGGCAAATCCCGACTAGTTTCGTATTTTCGACTCTGTCATATTTAAAGCTGCTCATTTGTTGGCACTGGAATGTGAGCGAGTGTGTTTATTCAAAGCAACCTCCCTCCCTTTACACCTGCAACGATCAAGAATTTATATAGCTACAACTTACACCATTGAGGTTTTATATAGCTGAAATAGGCTTCAAAAATCAGCACGTCATGTTACGATTTTCCTATTTGAGTGTTAAGTTTCCTGGTTCTGAGAGGTTAGCAGGTATGATATTAATTCAAAGTACAGTATTTTCCTTCGTTTAATCTGCAGACCATAAAATTCAGAAAAAAAAACTTCCCAAGATTTGCGGTGGCGTGTAACTCTCAGGCTGTGAAATAAAAAAATAAATTTCGACTCATAATCCGCGATGGCGTATTATCCGTAGATAGTAAAATTTTGAAAATTTTTGTTTTTGTTTTCTTTGTATAGTCCTCAGTGGCATGTCCATAGATCATGAAATCCAGAACAAAAAAAAATGATCGTTGTATAATCCGCACCTGTCATGCTCATCTTGAACCATAATTTCCGACAGAAGAGCCACGATTCTTAGGATGACTGGTCCAGAAGTCCAAATTATAATTATTTTATTAAAAAAAGCAACTGTTATTTTTAAGTGTTTTTGTGTTACTTTTAATTAAAGAACTAAACTCCCTGGCTTCTGCATTACCGTAGTTCATGAGTTAGACCTAAAGTATCCATAGAAATTACAAACAATTCATAGCAATTCCCTTTTCTGAATATGTTTCAACTGAATAGCAAAGTAAATCCATAAATAAAACAATTACCACAGCAAAACTAACGAATGCAATTCTCAAAATGATTACGTGCCATGGATTAGGTCTGTGGGCTTCTCACAGCATGTAGGGTTCCGCAAGCGCAAATAGTACTGCATTCGTTGTGTTATATTTTCTGCCAGAATGTTTTGTGAGAAAAAACATTCAATCTTTTTGCTGTTCTCTGTCTCCGTACTGTTTTACACTTTTTCTGTTACAATTTTTGTACTTTTCAATAATACTCCCAACAATTACCACACAGATTTTTTAAAACTCAGCAGAAACTTTTTTATTTTCTTTACCGGTATGTTATCGGGTGAACCTAAATTAATTACTTTTTAATAGATAATCTATGGATTATGTGACAGAAATTACAGTATTTGCTCCAAATTACAAAATCTGTAGTAAAAGAAATTTGGCACCAGGGTCAGATTTCTAGGCGCCTGAGCAACCTGGCGCTCAGGATTTGTCGAGCCCTGCTCATTAGTGTTGTTGCTATGAAAGAAGTTCCTAATGCTGCCAGTGCATCATTAAATTTGATTTCAGTGCATCATTAAATTTTGCTGCTGATGTTACTTATCTTGGAAACATCACTGGAAATGCTATCATTGCACTTTTTGTTGTCAACCTTTCATCTAGTCTAAGTGATGTTGCCAAATCTGCATCACAACTGATGGAATTTTGGAAGCTAAACTCATTTTCCTCTGCAATTACAGCATTCCAGTTAGATCACATGACAGTGAAGTCGTGTGGTAGAGTCATCTGGAAGGCCACATGCCAATGTCAATTATCAAAATCCAGCTTTTGCAAAACAGTGAAACATCATTTTCAATGAAACACAATTCTATGCAGTTGACAAAATGTCTATTGCTTTCCAACATGTGTAGTGTAAATTTTTTGACATCAGGAATATTTTCAAGTTGCACCAGTTGTTGGCAATAATCCTTAAGACAGTTAACTACCTCTAAATCCATTGGTTGAACACAGCTCATGCCATTTGGGGGCAAAACTGCAACTTTAATGTTTTCACAGAATTTTCTGCATCTTGTGAGTAGGTGGGGCAACACCTGATAAAAAGAAGAATCTATCGTTTCTCTGTTTTCATTTTTGTATATATATATTTTTAGCCAGTCTTTGAAAAGTACGTGCAGCTGTTATCCATGACTTAATGCCGGTGGCATAAGTCCTGGATAGTTTTCATGTTTCTAAAACATTTTCCCAGTCATGAATGGCCTTAATTTTTCACTTTCATTGGAGTTGCTACACAAAAGCACAGTCAGTTGGTTTTTGCTTGCTTTCTTACCAGTACGGCATTCCTTTTTAAAAGGTAATGTTTTTGATGGGAACCAATTAAAGGAAAATCTCATTTCATCAGCATTGAAAATGTTCTTGCATGATCATATTCTTTGATAATAAACTTTGGTATAACATCCATTGATTTTATTGGCATGAAAACAAACTGATATAGCCAAGCTTTCACTCACCAATGGGTAGCCTTTTCAGGGCTGACTGATGTTAACCTTTTTCAAGGTTAGTATCAGTTAGCCTTGAAAGAGCCACCTGCTGGTCAGTGAAAGCTCGGCTAACTTTTTCAAGGTTAGTATGAGTCAGCCTTGAAAAAGCCACCCGTTAGTGAGCGAAGGCTGGGTCGGCTATATCGGTTTGTTTTTACTCCAATAAAAAGTCAACGAAAGATCACACAGCAGCTATGTCATTCGTAGCAGCTGACAAACACATGCACACGCTCAAGAAAGCAAGTAGGAGAGAGTGAGACATTTTCTCTCACTCACGAACCTTTGAACAGCTATGACACTGTATTTGAAGATGCTGCTTCTGCAATGTCCCAGTTTGAGCAAAAGCTCACTAGAGTAGAGAGGTTTCATGCAGTACAAGTACACTATCCTGAGAATCAGATTATAATCCTTTTTAAGTTTGTAATGTATGTATTCCTAGGTCTGATAAACAATTGCTTCACCCTAAATATGGCTTGTGAACTAGCTGTCTGTTACAATTTCAAAAACAGCTTTGTAAAACTGGTGTGCAATTCAGTGGAAAATGCTTGAATGCTGAGATTTCGGTTTGTCATATCACACAACACAGCAACCTTACCTGCATCAGGTGAGTTGTGTAGTTATGCTGTTTGCCAGTGACCCTTTGCTCCGGCTCTACCCAGAATGTGAGTGTGATGGGCTCTCACAGGATGGCCTAATTAAAAATGTCTTATACTAGGTAATTGTACTATAAATCATTTTTGATAACACTAGCTTTTAGTGTTTCTTTCATGTTATGCCATTTTATTTTTTATTTCTGATTATTGTTGATTTTCTTATCTTTGATTTTTCTGTGCTTCGGTTCATCCAACTGTCAGTGCACCCTAGCAATGCTTACCTTGCTTACTATATTGCACCTGCTCTGCTTGATGTGCAAATTATTTTAAAAACTTGGTTTGTGAATGAAACATCCCAGGAGTGGATTGAAATACTAGAATATGGATCTGTGTAACTGAAGTAAATTATGTGATCTGAGAAAAAGCTGGATCACAAACATTTATAATGTTCAGATAAACTATACAGAATAGTAAAGCTTAAATGGAAAAGGAAAAATTTCACTGTATTATATTATATCAGCTTCTTGTTTGGCCTTCATTTTTATTTATATTTCTCTTTAATAGAGCTTAAAAAGGAAATTGTTGTATTTTATTCTGTGTTTAAGTTGGTTTTATTTTTGCCAAATTGCCACGAAGATGAAAGTTTTGTGACAAAACTATATGTATTTTTACATTTTATGTTTTTTAATACTAGATGATTGCTTTTAGTTTTTCTTTGTTTTTGTTCTTTAGAAGTGCCTTCTGAACTGTTACAGAGCAGGACAGTTATTTGAATTTGTGCAGTAAATGTTTGCATGCCATCTGTATGAATATATTTGCCTTTTTCTCCGAATTTCAGAACTTTACTGTAAAATGTTTTAATATTTGTTTTGCACCACTGAATACATGTTTGTTTTAATATACAATCAAGTCCATTTATATTGAGCTTCGGGGGTCAGTCATAATTCTTCAATATACAAATATTAGATATGTAAACTCTATACAAATGTTTTGCACACATTTACTGTACTGTAATTTCACGGTACATGGTTGCATGAATGCATAAAAAATTAGCCTTATTCAATTTCATGTATTTTTAGGTGTTGGCAAAATGCAAATGAAATGAGAGAGAGAGAGAGAACTTTAGTCATATTAAATTAGCAAAAGACATACCACACTAAACGCTTTTTTCCTTTTATGCAGAAAAGAAATTTGTTTGCCTGTTTACTTTTTTTTTTTTTTTAAATATTTGATGCAGGCACTAGTATGCTGCTTTCTATCTCTTGAATTTTTTCAACCAAGCCAGCAGTATGTATTATGATTAGCAGCTGAATAATACTTCTGCATTGTCATATGCTTGCTTCTTTTACTGCCAGTAGTGGTTCTGGTTCTACACAGCTGTCCTCATCACTCTGTCCCTAATGTGTACCTCTTACATCTGAAAACAATATTTGCATCACTTCTTTTAGCTGCAATTTGAGGATCTTTATCTGCTTCAAGAAATTATTCAAGCTGTGCATTTTCAAGCACATCGCCATCAGTAGCACATAAACCTCGCCAAACTCAACAGATAAATGTGCAAAGTTTCACCCACATTGGTCTAAGCACCAGCTTATGACCATTCGTCCATGAAGGGTCCGGGTTCAAATCCCGGTGAGGCATGGATGTTGTATTTGTCTTATGCCACTGGCTCTCCCCCTTCCCTGAAACCAGTGGCCCTACATTAGGGACTGGCGACTTCTTATAGCCCATCAAGTTGTTCACGGTGGTCGTTAAACATTCAATAAAAAAAAAAAGTTTCACCAGTGTTTGGCTCTCCAGTGTCAGAAAATTCAGCATGCTGGAAGCAATTTCTACCCATGTCCTTGGAAACATTCTTCTACATTTTGCTTATTGTTACTATTGTACATAGCAAGTCTGTTCTTACCTCTCCATTCAGGTGCAAGTTAGCAAGGGGTTTTTCCACCATGAACATTCGATAGCCACATTTAAATGCAGGAATGTCACTTTAGGCTGAAGGTTGGAGTGCAGATATTGTATTCGGTGGCAGAAATTTTTCTTCGATGTTTTTCATTTTTAAACTACAATGATGTACAGAACAGTTATTGAAGAGTAAACAAATTTTGTACCATTGTTTTGTCAACTCTTTATCCCAGTAGTGATGCCGATTTGAAAATAACTAAGTGGTCATGCAAGTCTTCTCATTAAATGCGTAAATCACTGGTAGCGTAGGACAATTCTTAAAGCATCATGGAGATTTGTCCTTACCAGTGACTAAAGGCTTCATTTTGCACAGAACCATCCACATTGGCAGCCAATAACACTAATTCGAACTTGACTGAGCTTTCCGCCATGATACTTATCATTGCAAAAAGACAGCATTTGCTTGCAGGGCCCGATTTACTACATGCGAGGCCCAGGGCACAAAACATTTCCGGGGGCCCCCTCCTTTTTCTCTATCGACCAAATAATAGTCACTATGTGAAGAGTAGCAGAATGCAGACGTACATGCGTACGCTGATAGTTTCCAAATCGTTTGCAGATGGTTTTTGCATGTAGATTAAAAAAATAAAAATGTTAGGCCTATATACAGCAATTAAAACACTTACTCAACGCTTTACTCAGATTAATATACTTAATTCTATTTCAACTGAAGAACTTAATTATTTTTCACATCTTCTGAGTTCTTTTGTTTTTACAGACATTTCTGGCCTCTAGATTTTATCAACGCCTGTTCTCAATGTATACGAACTGTATTAAAAGTTTGTTTACACAGAATTTAAATTTTATTGCCAGGTTCCTCTTTCAGTTGCCAATTAAATAAAAATAATTTTCCTTATGCATTTTGTAAGTCCAGTATTTTTGAATTAACTTGTTGAAAATGATATTTATAATTTTTGAAGGTTCATTGATAGAACTGTTTTTCTGGATATATAAACTTTCTTTAATTAATCTCTTGTTTTTATGAGGTTCGTAGTCCAATATTTTAATATTTTGCCATAAAAGTCCATTTTACACACATTGCTGCACATTCAATTAGAATGTACTTATTTTGTCCTCATTGGAATCTGTAATGTTCTAATAATTATTTGTTTTATTAATTTTCCTTTAAATTATCTTATTCTATGGTTATCATGGTTTGCAGGTTTGCAGCGAGTTTTCTGTTTCAATAGCTGTGTACGCAGATACATTTTATTTTTATACAACTCTGGCTGTGCGGGGACAACTGGTTGATCAGTTGTTTGTGGTGTTAATGACCCCATTGATTCTAACTATAACAATATATCTATGACAAAATGGATGGACATCTTAATTTTAGTGAATATTGTGGTCTTGCAACGTACTGATACCTCCACTGGACTTCCTCATAAATAGAGATGTGAAGCTGCATAAACAATTGAAAAAGTGCTATGGGAACTCCTACTTCCAGCTTCCCGGTTTCTACCAAGATCAAATCAGCGCATCATGATCAATATATCAGAAAACTGCAAAACATAAAGTTTTGTGTTGATGGGGAAGAGTGAGTTACACAGAAAAACAACAAAAAAAAAAAAAAACCAACAACATAATAATAATAATCTGAAAAGCTGAGGGGAACACCTAGTCCGGTTCAATTTTTGGTAAATGTGTTGTACTTTAGCATCCTAAATTATTTGATCAGAAAAGTTGTAAAATTAAAAAAAATGCATATTAAAGATGTTTACTGAAAAACTTACCTCTAAGTAGTCCAATTAGGATGAGTAAACACACGCTGCGGCGACAACCTGAAGCTTTGCTCCGTTGAAAGGAAGGTTTGCTGCGGCGGGGAATTCATGGGCAGAAGAGTACAACAGGAATCAGGTACGCTCTTGTCAGGAAAGAGTAACAGAATATACTGCTAGGCTAAAGAATGTAGTTTGTAATTTCTGTCTCACTTTTTAAAAAAACATGCAGAGATTGTCTTCGTTCTTTGGCATGTGATACGAAATAGTAAGTATGCACATGCCTTTCTTGTTTCTAGAAAAGCGTTAGAGTAGGTGTCGCGTTCTCTCCAACGGAAGTTAGATGGCAAGCCTCAAAGTGAAAGTGTGATTACTAAATAAAAAGAAAAGCTTCCACGGAGAAATGAGTCATACATTCAACATCAAAGAATCCCATGTGAAAAAAACAAGAAACTGTCCGATTGCGATATCAAGAACTGACACCGAAATTAACTATTTTCTGTAGCGTAGCACTACACTCTTTCCTGACAACAGCGTATCCGGTTCCTGTTGTACTATTCCGCCCGTGGATATCCTGGCTGCAGCAATGCTTCCTTTCAACGGAGCACAGCTTCATGTCATCGCCACAGCATTGTTTAAGGCCTCCCGCAGCGTCTGCTGACTCGTCATACTTGGAGTTCAAGTTTTTCGGTAAACATCTTTAATTTTCATTCTAACGATGAAATTTTTTTCACCATTTCCCATTAAATTGCATATTTTAGAATTTGTACGTCACACTTTTTTGAAATTTTACAACTTTTCCGACCAAATAATTTAGGACTCTAAACTACACATTTACCCAATTTTTACCAAAATCTAATGAGCACATAATGATATGAATGTATAAAATTAAATTGTCCAGTGTCAAACAAAACTGACAATACAATGACAAAGTGCTGTGTTTGGGCACCAGATCTTTTTATTTGTAATGACTCATTTACTATTTTTTATTTTTAGGAATGAATAAAAAGAATTGAAAATTTACCTCCCATATCAGGACGAAACAGTTGGGTTAAATATTTGTCTCTTACATTTCCTAGATGCAAAGTCATGTATTAGAGAATCATAATTTAAAGACTGTCACATCACTCTCCAAAGAAAGCAGAGCTAATGATGCCAGTTTTGTTTGTTGCATGGTTGATTATAAGGGATTTTTCAGTCTTTTCATCAAAGAAAATGATCTCTCACTTGTACAATTTGAAATCGGTAATGTTATGAACATTCTAAGTGCAGTCTCAGTGTTCGAAAATGTGGCTTCTAAATTGTTTACTTTAAAGTTTGCAGCATCTGGGGAATGGTTGCATGCTCCCCCATCATTGAGGAGAATTGCAAAAACTCATCTGCAAACTGGTCGTCAAGTTTATTGTTACAGTATTCCTGCAATGCCTTTGCCCCTTCAAAAAATTCAGATCTTGATTTTTTTTGTACAAAATTCAAATTTTCTCATTATATTTTCATAAGCACTTTTTCTGCTTGAAAGCTGAGTGACTAAAGCATCACAAAGCACATAATGAACCTGAGTTCTATATATATCCCTTGCACTGAGTTCTATATGTTCACTGTTACATTCATCTAGGTGTTTATTCTTGGGCACTTTCTTTCTTCGGGAATCATGGCCATGGTATTGCACATTTTCAGATACTAATGTTTTAGCTTTCTCTTCATAGGCTTCAAAATTTTCCCTCACGAACTGAATGAATTCAGTTAACGACTGGAAAATTTTAGGTACTTCAGAAATATTTCCTTTTGGATTCTGGCAAGTTTGATTTGCACAGTTTAATCTCTGAAGCATTGTGTCCCAAACTGCTGTGCTGATCGATATTTCCATTGTTCGTATTTTCTTCAGCAGTGATTTTGCTTCATCTCTTGTCTGTAGAGAATCATCTACATTTTCTGACAGAAATACTAAAACTTTCTCTATTTCACGATAATTTTCCCTCACTGATCGTGTAGCTGCAGCATCTGCACACCGTCTGGTAACTAACCGACTCTTCAGTGTGAGTGATGAATTTCCATGTGCTTCCTGGACTTTCTCCTGAAGTATCTTCCAACGGTGAGTTGATGCAGAAAAGAAAAGTAGAGGTTTTGCAAAAACGTGAAAAAAGAAAGAACTTTACCACAATTATCTATGCTATTCACACCAACTAAATTTAAAGAGTGAGCAGAACGTGGCACATATTCTGCTAGTGGATTGGTTTCCCTAATGCGTGTTTGAACACCAGAATACTTCCCAGACATGTTGCTGGCATTGTCGTAGCTTTGGCCTCTGACATTCATAATATCCAGGCCAGCCTCCTGTAGAAAAGATATCATGGTATTTGTAATGTTTTCTGCAGTATGTCCATGGAATGGAATAAATGTCAAAAACCATTCTTTTGCTTCACAATCTTTGTTGACATACCTTATGATAAAAGCCAGTTGATCTATATGTGTAATGTCTGGAGTAGAGTCAACTATGACGGAAAAATATTTTGACAATGGCATTAAAAACATGTACAGCCATTAATTCAACAAATTCATCCACACATGTTGAATATAAGTAACTGATGTTACCACTTCCTAGATTCCCAAATTTTTCCAAGTGTTGAGCTAAGAATGGATCAAATTCTGCAATTAACTCTAAGCAGCCCAGGAAATTTCCATTCTGAACTGACCCTATTGTTTCATCATCACCATACATTGGCAACCCACGAACTGAGAGATACTTAACTGTTGCAACAACTCTATGCACACCAACTAAATTTAAATTCCGATACTACATAACTATCTGACAGTCAATGCGTACAGAAGCATTCATGCGTGATGAATAGTCACATACTACTTGCCTGTGTATGTGTGAATTTTCATGCTCTGTAAGACGTTCACTTGCAGCTTCGAGTCAGAAAAACCTGTAGATCCTAATGCTGTAGTGCTCCTAGGATACAATTTGCATATCCAGCAGAATAGTAAGCAAGTTGATGGGGATAAAAGAAGCTAGTCGCGTTTTACTTTCTCATTATTTACTTTTTATTCTGAAAAAGTTACCTTCTGTTAGGAAACATTTTTTACCACAGATATCCTTCCCTGTGAATGCCAGCAACTTCAAATCTTGGACTGGTGGATTGTTCAAAAAGCATTCGCGCATTTCTTCTGTAATTTCTCTCCATAAGGCAGGACCCACTGCATTCATTGTGGAACTTGTGCTCTCTTCATTAGATGAATTCAAAAGATTTCCCAAATTAGGAGTATATGTGATGTTAGATTATTCTGAAGTCAGATTACTGGCTTCCAAAGACAAATTACACTCAAGAGACTCAACAGTAGTAAAATAAGAGGAATGTGTAGGACTTTTGGGACCAAGTGAAATATCCAATTTTTTAATGGCAAAACGTTCAATGCTACCATGCTGCAGGTCATCATCCTTCAGTTTCAATTGTTTGGCTTTCCGTTTAGCACTGCCGGATAAATATGTTCGTTTTGACATAATTTAACTGTTAAATATTTCAACTTAAATATATTGTTACAACTAACTAAATTTGATTATATATAAAATTAACATATATCCAACATTCCATCAGACTACAAGAAACGCAACGCAAAATACAACCAAGCCATCGCGTTCGCGGTTACAGTTCGACAACGACAGCCGTGTGCAGGAAGTTGAAGGATCAGTTGAGTTTAGGTGCGTTCGGAGAAGCAAGAAAAAGTCTCGTGAATCAATGGAAGCGATCCTCCTTCTCAATGGCTACTTGAAGGTTATTAAACCACTGAAACTCATTAATGGCCACGTGTTTACATGAAACTCGAAACTCAAACTCACTGCATGCAAGTACCACATTTATAAACACATGACTCATGAGCTTGCAAAAGTAAAAAAATAAATTTTAAATATACACACACAAAATTCCCATTAACTAAGTACACATTTAATTCAAATTTGGGGGCCCCCAAAATCGGGGGCCCTGGGCACGTGCCCCGTGTGCCCTCCTGTAAATCAGGGCCTGTTTGCTTGGAGGTATAAGTCAAAACAAGCCGATTTCATCCATGTTGTTGAATGTTGTAGACTTGATACCACAACTATGTCTGCCCAATTCTGTTGTGACCATTTTTTAAATGACCACTTGACTTCCTCTAGAGGTTACCTTTTCAATGACACCATGAAACAAGATTATAACTGCTGCAAGCATCTGGTACTTAAATTAGTAAAATCCTCCTTGCCAAGTCAAGATGCAAAATCCTTAGTTTTCTGTTACAACACTGGGGGCGGAGACTGGAATTTCGTGAAGTCTACAAACCACCTTTGAGGGGCTTCTCCCACCTGGATGTGTTTATATGGGTAGCATCAAAATTTAGATGTTCATTAGATTTCCTTTTGATGTCTTCATTCTTAAAATTGTGCTTAAAGTACTCTTTGGTATCTTAAAATGATTTGCTTATTACTCTGTTACACCTTTTTCACCCCTTTCAATTCTGCAAATTACCTCGAGCTTTGCTGAAAATTGTAGGTTTTGTCACCATTTTATATAATAGTAATGCATCTGTGAGCAGTATTAAATGAGAAAAATAAACTTCCCTTATCCCAATTTCTCTCCTTCTGGCAGTCTGTCACATGGTCAATCTTCAGTGTCTTGAAAATAGCAAACAGTGACAGAATACTATCCCATTTGCAGCCTCAGTGTTCTTTCTAGAGATGAATGGGATTAACTTCTCGCCTTTCATTTTACTCGGAAGTTACATAGCCATAAAAGGATTTTTGTATGACCTTGAATAAGCACTTGCAGCACGAGTTTGGAGGTCTATGGTTATGTACATTTGAAGACACCGTTCTGTAAATGGTTAGCTGCACTGCGGGCATAAAATGTTTGATATTCACATTATCTGACTATTTTTTTCAAAAGTATAGCCTTTCTAAAATTTTATATGCCATTTTCACAGTGATTTTCTGAAATTCATTAAGGAAACAATTCAATGTATCCTTGTTCGGTATAAATGGGTTTGACTGTTTTCTGTCATAAAAATAGTGACTGAGCAGTCTGTTGAATTACATATATTTCTATAATGTACAGTCACTTAATATAACATGTAAGCATTTGTATGACATTGTTAGTGTTCAAAATGTGTATTTTTCTTATGGTGAGGCATCTGTTACTAGTGTTCTTTTGTGTATGGTATTGCTTATATAATTAGTTTGGCGATACTGTTGCCTCAGAAATTCTTCATATGTTGCATTTTCATGTTTGCTAGACTTTCAGTATTAGTTAGAATGTAGAATAAATGTTTGTGCTTTCAAAGTCCTTTAGTGTATTGTCTTCTTGATGATAACAGAGAACATTTGAAGTTTTTATAATTTGATCAGAACTTTTCTTTTAGGTGAGTGCAAGTAGTGCTTCTAGGAATCTGACTGAGAGACTTCTCAATCACCCTCATGGAATTTCATGTCATTAAATATATTTTTTTTTTCATTGAAGGTTTAACGACCACAGTGAGCAACTCAATGGGCTATAAGCTGTCGCCCGTCCCTAATTTAGGGTCACTGGTTCCAGGAAAGGGAGAGAGCCAGTGCCGTAAGACAAACACAACATCCATGCCTCACCGGGATTCGAACCCGGACCCCTTTCGGACGAATGATCAGAAATCCATCACTTAGACCACTGTGCCACCAGGGCAGCTTAAATATTTGGAAATTTCATCAAAAATGAAATATGCTTAGCAGGGCTATAGGTGAACCCTGGGGAAGATTTTTTGGCAGTGGTCCTTCTTGGTTTCTGCATTAAACACCCTTTTTAAGGTATGAGTTCGTTTTAGTTAGGTTTTTTTTTTGGGGGGGGGGGGGTGTTATAATTTAATCACTTTAAATTGTTACCACTTTTTTGAGCTGCTGGATTCAGGTACACCTGAGTCTAGTTAATTGGGGCAGCCATTTATTTGGGACAATTCTTGAACATCTCAAATGAGCTCTTTGGGATAAAGTTCTGCATAATTTGTGCTGCCACGTGATTGGCCCAACGTGTTCTAGCTCCAGTGTGTTCCTTAACCAGAATCTACTGTATTTCACAACTTCCAAATGTGAAAGTTATTTCACACAATTTAGTTCACGTCAATAATTCGAGTTTTGTTTCCAAACTTTGCTGCATGACGTAGTTTTAATAGTCACCCGTATGAACCCTGGGGATGAGCATGTCACACATTAGTCTCCTACTAGTTAAAAAAGCATGCATCCATTCATTGGGGATCGCACATCTGTGATCTAATGACGTCAGTGTTATGATAAAGAGCAGTAAAACACCTTATAACAAAAGAAAGTAAAAACCATATTGTAATTGAGGAAAGATTATAAAAAGAAAAGCAAAACAAGAAAAACACAAACTGTAATAATAAATTTATAACAATATTTTCCTGGTATTTTAATATAAACAATATTTTCAGTTTCCTCAGAACCTTGGGCCCCATTTCATGGTCAAGTCCATGATGAATGTACCGAGCAATTCTACTATCTCTGTATGCAAGTGTGAGTATTCCCAAACAGTCTTTTGAGAAATTACTTGGCAAACAGTTGTACTTATGCAGTGTCTCTGTTTAGCAAACCATGCCTCATTTGCAATTGGAAAGTTATGTTGACAAAAGTTCTTCATTTAATATCGTGTATCAAGTAACTGAATTAATGACAACTGAATTTACTGTTGTTTTATAGAATTTCTTGTGATATTATATTCTGAAAGGAGCATAGTTCTCTGACATACCTAAGTATTTTATACACAGTCGAGCCTCAATGATGTGAGCATGCTTAGTGCAAATTACTTTAGAACTGTTTTGTAATTCCGTGACCATTTTCACACAGTGTTTTTTTTTTTTAATGTGAACACACTTAACGTGAAATACTGGTTTAAACTACATGATATTTCAACAGTATATAAACATTTATTCTCTTAGCGTGGACCAGCATTTTTTTTTAATTACTCGTTAATGCTACTGTTTCGCCCCCCTCGTTTTCAAGCACACTGGGGCACATGGCTAGTCTTTTTTTCTGACGGGGTGAATGATGCAGAGGGGACAGTGGGGGTTATTGCGAGGAGTACTGACAGGTGTGTGGAAGAGGCGGGGTATTATCTATGTGGACTTCTTTTTTTTTTTTTTTTTTGATTGGAGGTTTAACGACCACCGTGAGCAACTCAATTTAGGGTCACTGGTTTTAGGGAAGGGAGAGAGCCAGTGCCGTAAGACAAACACAACATCCATGCCTCACCGGGATTCGAACCCGGACCCCTTACGGACGAATGATCAGAGGCCATCGCTTAGACCACTGCGCCACCGGGGGCGGCTTATGTGGACTTCAGCACACATGAAGGAATTTTGGGTATAATGAGGCTTTGAGCAGATGATGAATCTCCTTCCCTTTCAGTTCTCCTCATCTTCTTAGGCTGAGTTTCCTCCTCATTAAAGTAATAGAAGTCTTAGGCTTCCTTTTACTGCATTTTATTCTCTCTCTATTTTACAAACATGCTGTTCACATTAACCCAAGTATTAAATTTGAGCAATCATTTAGCTTAGAGAAAAAAATACAAATTTTGAACAAAGTAGACAATCGTGTTTCAAATAAAAACTGCAGTGACAGAGAAATTCGGCTTGCAAAAAGTACATCGTTAGCAAAATCTTAAAAATTGCCATAGCTCAAAAGATTATTATTAGATTATTACTATCATGCTGAAGTATAAGTACATTAACATGGAACCATCTTTGCATGATTTAAACTTGCGACAAATATCCCAAAGTTAAGAAAAACCACAACAAATTAGAAGTAAATAAACTTTAAGATCTTTCGGATACACAATGGATCCATTTTCAGAAAACATAGACTGCAAATGGGAAGGAAATGTTACAATTTAAAAAATAAACATCATAACTGTAACGACATATGACTTGTAGTGCGTGCGCTCACGTTTTTCATAATGTAAGCTACAGTTTCTTCTGGGTTGGGTGAAAAGCTTTATAAATAACAAATAGTGAAGTTGATTTGGATTTATATACATAAGTCATTATTAAATAATACCTTCTAAGGTTGAGGAATGCTTACTGGGCTTTCTTCATTACAGCATCTATGTGCAAATTTGTGGATAAAAATACTTTCTGATAGTAACATTCATGATTTTGAAGGAGGAGTAGCAAGAATTGTTGCTTCGTCCCATTTAGGAAAGTGGGTACTTCTGTGAACTAGACAAGACAGAGCTGTAGTCATAGCACTAGTTTTAACATTATATTTATGTTCAGTCAATCTAATTTTTAATGTCCGAACAGTTGAACCAATATAACATAGATTTGTATGCTCCAGGTGTACTGCTTTTAGGGGAATACTGTAAATTTTGTATTTATTGTGCTCTTCCACGTGGTCACAGTCTTTTTTAATAATTGAGAGGATGTTATTTGTCTTTAGTCCAAAGTTCAGGCTGTGACATCGATAAATGTTAAGAGAACAAAAGAGTCTAGGAATAAAGTTCATGGAGCCTACATATCTTGCAGAAGTATCGTCTCTCGATAATGTAGTGGATGTCGATCTCTTCACTTTTTTTAATAATGTTGTCAACAGTTGAAAGGGAGTACCCATAGTTTTTAGCTTAAACAAGCCTTAACTGTATATTTACGGGACCTGACAAACTCATCTCAATACTCAGTGAGGAGCTCAACGCAAGCTCTTGATAAAATCAAATCTCAATCAGAACAATACCTCCTCCTTTATTACGGCCTCTCTAGATGCTGTCTTACTTTTCCCTAGTATGTCAGTACCTGTGGTTCATGAACTTACAGAATCCAAACTGATTGCTCAAGGTAATATTCCTCTTCCCAAAATTCAAGCTATAATATCAGCTCTTAGATTGATTTATCAACGTACTTACTTCAAATTTAATCGCCTTTTCTACCGTCAGTGTGAGGGAGCTCTTGTCCCCCCCCCCGCTCTTTCCTTGCAGAATAACTACTTCAAGAGCTGGAAAACAAAATATTGGAATCATACTCAATAAAACCACTACTTTACATAAGTACGTAGATGATGTCCTCATGTTCTGACCTTCTTATGGAGAACTAAACAGTTTCGCCGAATGTCCATCTGCTCAATATCCTAGTCTTAAATTCATGGTTGAATTTGAAGATAATCTGACACTGCCATTTTTAGATTTTTTCTTACAACGTGCTCCTGATTTGTCAGAAATCACCTATTCTGTATTCTGTTTATAAGAAACTGACTTCGTCTCCAGCTCTAATACCAGCTACCTCGGCACAACCTTTAAAACATAAACTTTCATCCATTTATTATCATGTTTAACGAGCCTTTACTCATTCTTCAAGCCTGAAACTACGCAGAGCAGAACGTTAACAGATAAAAGGACATAGCTAAAAACTATGGGTACTCCCTTTCAACTGTTGACAACATTATTAGTGAAGAAAAGTGAAGAGATCGACACCCACTGCGTTATCAAGAGACCCTACTTATGCAAGATATGTAGGCTCCGTGGACTTTATTCCTAGACTCCCTCGTTCTCTTAACATTTGTAGACGTCATAGCCTGAACTTTGGACTAAAGACAAATAACATCCTCTCCATTACTAAAAAAGACCATGTGGAAGAGCATAATAAATACAGAATTTACAGTATTCCCCTAAAAGCAATACACCCGGAGCCTACAAATCTACGTTATACTGTATTAGTTCAACTGCTCATACATTAAAAACTAGATTGACTCAACATAAATATACACCCTGGAACAAGAAAAAGACCAAAGCATCAATTTCCTAGATTTAACCTTGACCTCAAGAGAGGGGAAAATATTCACTCAGCTTTTTAGAAAACCCACCAACACAGGGAAGATGTTATACTTCTGCTCATTCCACCCTGATTATATTAAATCGAATACGGCGAGACAATTTTTGGAAAAAATTTAAATCCTGGCCTCTTCAGATACTCAAAAAGATCTTCACAAAGAAGAATTACAGGAAATATTGGCAGAAAACAATTACCCCTTCCCATATGTTGAGAAAATATTTCGACAAGTGCCAAAAAAGAAGCAGGAGAAAACCAACTTCAAATTCACCAGCAAAATTACGTACCACAAGGGACTTTTCGAGAAACTGAAAAGGATCGGAGCAAAATATAATATCAGGCTAGCTCCAGATCTTAATAGCAAAATAAAGAAATTCCTGCCAGCTTTAAAGCAGAAAGAATTGGACATCCAATTGCAAGAAGGAGTAACTCATTGCTATTTTTTCTGACTCATGGGAGGAGCATTTGAAACATTTGAAAGGAGTATTTGAAAGTTTGGAGGCGGATGGCTTTACGGGAAATTTGAACAAATGCTGTTTCGCCCGTACGGAGGTGAAATACTTAGGGCACGTGGTCGGCTCAGGCCATCACCGGCCGGACCCCGAGAAGTTGCAGGCCATCAGAGACCTTTTGCCCCCTCAGACGAAAAAGGAAATACGTAGCTTTTTGGGATTATGTGGGTATTACCGTGATTACGTACCCAAATTCGCGAAGGTAGCTAAACCTTTAACAGATTGCACAGGAAAAAGGGCGGCAGATAGGGTAGTTTGGTCGGAAAAGTTGGAGGAATCATTCAGGACTCTGAAGGAAAATTCGTGTAAGGCACCGGTATTAAACACCCCGGATTTCAGTAAGCATTTTATCTTACACACGGATGCGAGTTCCTTTGCGGTGGCATGTTGTTTGAGTCAGAGGGATGAGGAAGGCAACATTAGGCCAGTGGCCTATGCTAGCAAAAAATTAAATGTTACGCAAGCCAGATGGGCGGTCAGCCATAAGGAGGCGTACGCCATAGTATGGGGTCTGCAAAGGTTTGAAGGGTGGATTTTCGGTAACCGGGTCGAAGTTATGTCCGATCACAACCCCTTTACATTTCTCACCCGTTCCGCATCGCAAAGTTCAAAATTACAGCGTTGGAGTTTGGCTATTTCCCAATTTAATTTATCCATATCTCATGACGCGGGCAAACTAATCCCTCACGCCGATGCGTTGTCAAGACTCAGTTTTAAAGAGTAGTGCAGCGCCATGGTGAGAATGTATCACGGCACAGGTGGAGATCCACAGAAGGTCTCAGAGTGGTACAAGTGTATATGTTACATAACGTGCGACAGAACGAGCGAGAAGTGATAAAGTGTATTATGTTGTGTCACCAAGATCCACGAGCAAGTGAAAGGACTCGAGAATACGGCAAAAGACAGTATCTCTCGTTCATTTGGTGGGGGCCTGTAAGGGTCGTCTGCAATCAAACTGTCAATTATGAATTTATTTCATTTTAATGTTGTGATGAACACGTGCGGATGGACGCTTCATTCCGCCATTTTGTTGTTTCAGATAAGAACTGATATTCTTCACCACTCACGTGGTACAATTTTAATCCTATGTGGGATTAAGAGAGGGTGCATGAACACCTGACCTTGAAGAGTCAGCTGCTTGCGTGCTTCTGTTAAACAAGTTGTCATACTGCTTTTGTATACGTGCTAAGTTGTAATCGCCTGCGGGTATCCGACGACATTCCTGAGTTCAGGTATTTCGCGTGCTGACCGGGAAAACCAGTTTTTCTTGCGCATGCGTGGTAGAGGACAGAAAGGGCGAGGAGAATTGAGTGAGACAGTTGAGCTTCGGCCGTCAAGGAGATAGGGTCCTGGTTTGGACGCTGGTTTCTGACGGAAGGGCTGCGGTTGTCGCAGAGTGCAGCGTGGTGAACAGGAAGGAGGATTCCTTCGTCCACCGGGTATCGCGGAAAGAATTGTGGAAAGGTAGCACGTGGTCAGCACGGGAACCTGAGCGGAAAGTCATCGGAAACCCGTGAAGCAAATGTTATCGGAATAATAAAGTCTTGCTGTTGTGTTTATTTCCGTGTAATGGACTGAGTTTGTCGAGGTAATTATTCTTCTACACAAGGACGCCTTTAGCCGCCTTGATAGCCAGATCGTATAGTAAAGGCGCGGCGGTAGCTTCGCTATACGGCGGGAAACAAAAGGTATTATCTAAGAATTGATATGTCTGGCCCTACACTCTATATTCGCCAAAACTCTGTCTTTGGACTTCTTTCAACATTACCATTTCGGCCTTTTCGGCTTACTATACACTTAACTCACCGAAACATCTTTCAGTTCGTTTGGCCTTTGCATACCTGTAAAAACGAAAAATCCACGCCATGACTCTGATTATTCTGCTATTATTCTGCTTTGTAGAATATTCGAAAACGTTCTCAATTTCTGTGTTAGTAGCAGACACAATAGTTTTTCGCCTTTCTGAATTCACAACTTCCAAATTTGGAAGCTCTTCTGAGGCTGGCCATTCATCACATGGTAATCTTAGCCACTCCGGACATTCCCACCAACGAGAATTTTTCAACTCTTTCACTGTACATCCTCTCGAAGAGAGATCCGCAGGATTCATAGACCCGGCAATGTGCCTCCAGTCTTCTGGGTGTGTTAGCCGCCGAATTTCCTGAACACGATTGTAAACGAAGGTTGTCTAATTTTCATTTCTTTTTATCCAGTGTAACACATTTACAGAATCAGACCAATAGTACGTAAGCACGTTTTCCAGCCCCAAGTCTGATTTCGTTGTTTCTGCTAACCTAGCTCCAATAGTGCAGACTAAGAGTCCCATCCTGGGTATGGAAGGTAATTTCAAAGTGGCGACTCTACAACGTGCTTGTATTAGCTGACACGTCGTGGACCGATCATTTTGACATCGGACAAAAATGCAAGTAGCAAATGCTATCTTGCTTGTATCACAGAACACATGAAGAGATACCTCCGAATTGGCTGGAGCATCTTTTAGTACGCATCGTGGAATCAATACACCACTCAAGCCTTCCAATTGCGTCGTCCAACGTTCAAATTTCCTAGATGTAGTCGGAGGCAGCTTAGAGTCCCAAGTGATCCCGTTCTTCCAACATTCTTGCAGCAAAACCTTTGGCCCCAGTGTGACCGGGCACGTGAATCCAATAGGGTCGAATACTCGATGGACAACTGAGAGGATCTCTGGTTTTGTCAACGGGGACTTTTCATCGCTAGAGAGCCTCTTCATGTCAATAGACAGCTCATCTGAACTCAGTGTCCAACTTAATCCAAGCACTGGGACCTTCCTTGCATCTCCATCTTCATCCTCCACTTTTGACGACGCAGGAGCATGCTTCCACCCTCGCAAATCGAACTTGGCTGCACTGAGGATACTTCGTGACTCAAAAATGAACTTTTCAAGCTCCATTCGGCTATTCACGCTGGAAAAACAATTGTCAACATAAAACGACCTCATGAGCTTTTTCGCCGTTTCCTGTAGATGATCCGGCGCGTTCTTCAGGTGAAATTTCAATGATGATCCCAGCAGGAAAGGGCTCGAAGAAATTCCGAAAACAACTCTTCGGTGCTCGAAGGCTTTGAGATTTTCTTCCTTACCGTTCTCCCACCACAGGAACCTCAAAAATGGTCAATCATGCTCCTGAAGTCCAATCTGTAAGAAAACTTTCTTTATATCGGCAGTTACCCCAATTTTTCCATCCGAAATCTGTTTATAATCGAGGGTATAAGTTCTACAACGTTCGGTCCATTTTCCAGACAATCGTTAATGGAGGGAGAATGCTTCCCTCTCGCCGAGCCATCAAAGACAGGTCTCACTTTGGTCGTTGAGTTCTCCTTGAAAACAAGATGATGAGGTAAAAAATGCTCAGTTTTCACATTCTCCTCAGGAGATTTAACTTCTTCTATAATGTCCTCCTACAGCCACTCCCGGAAAACATCTTCATAAGCATCTAACTTCTCAGTCCGTTCTAAGGATTTAACACAGCCCTTCAATCTTTTAACTGCTATCTCCCTGCAGTCCGACAGAGGAGGGTGATCTTGAATCCATGACAAACAAACCATATATCTTCCTTCCTCGTCTCTTGAAACATTACGAATAAAATGATCTTTCGCAGCGTCTTCGATCTCCTTTCTTGCGATCTTTTCACCTGGATCGAGAATCCTCAAAGTATCAAGTCTCCAAAAACCAGAAAGTTTAATTCGCCGACGTGGAGAGATATAAGGACATTAGGTTTACTGGCTTCCTTTTCTTCTGTTTTTCCCATAAACGTCCATCCCAGACGGGTGTTTACTGCCGCCAATACATTAGAAAGGTGCTCAATTTCACCTGTAAATAACTTTCCTGCGAAGTCAGCTCCTATCAGAATATGAATTTCTTTCGGATCTTTCTCATACAGACAATCATGTTCATTTATAGAAATACCGCTAATGAAAACTCCACGATTTGTCAGTTCTTTTATGCATTTAGAGTCCTCTAACTTCGGAATGAAAGCACAGATTCTGTTTTGATCCATCACCTCTAATTTGCAAATATAATCGCCGTCAATATTGCTTAATTGAATCGAATATCTTTTGTGATTTTCACTTTTTTCTATTCCTCCAAAAAGTCCATGAACGACTTTTTCTTCCCCTTTGCATTTCAACTTCAGTGCTTTAGCGACAAATTCACTTATATATGATCTCGAGCTACCTGTATCAATAATCCCTCGTACATAACGAATGATATCATTCTCCTTAATACACACAATTAAAGTATGTAAATACACCTCCGTGGAACAGGAATTGTTAGTCAAAACACTGGCTTCCAGAGCTTTATAATTTTCTTTATTATTTTCTGGTTTATTATCTTTCCCTTCGTGTTTATGAAAACACATAATAGATAGATGTCTATCACCACAGTGTGAGCAGGTAATTTTTACTTTACAAGAACGTGAAACGTGTCCTAGTTTAAGACACCTAAAACAGCATCCCCTTTTTAACAGAATAGATTGTCTTTCCTCCAGAGACAGATTTCGAGCTTCTTTGCACTCAGAGTTTGCGTGCGGCTTGTCACAAAAAACACACACGAGTTTTTTCTTATCTTTCAGTTCAGTGCTGAATAGCTCAGCTGCTGTCGGATGTAATTCCCTTTTCTCTCAAGTCACGTGAGAGCTTCCGGCATCAGTCACCTGACCGAGGAGCAAGGGTGGCTGGCAAACTGTGGTGCCAGTCTCTGGTGACCGAAACACTAGCAGTAGTACGCTCCCTAGAGATCAGTTCCTTCCTCAAAAATTCAATCAATTCTTGTGTGACGTACCTGCCAGCAGGACACACACGACATAAAGGCAGATAGCAATCAGAATGAACGTCTGCGTAGCTCAGTTGGTAGAGCGACTTGTTCCGGAATAAGCGGACTCGGGTTCGAATCCCGGCGTAGACCAGAAATAATGGAGAATTTGAAATTTACTTCGTTATAATGGCGCCCGAACTATCCGGATGACCCGACCGTTCAAAATCTCGCATTGGTGTGATGTTCTTTCCACACCGCGAGAGAGGAAAAATAAGAGAATCCCTTCTCCAGCGCTTCAAAAAACAAAAAATGTGTGTGACGTTGCATTCCACATACCAGATTGACTGGGAGTTCTGAAGTACGTTCTACAGTGGATGGCTGCCTGCAACGATTCATGGTCACGGCTGACCCGTGGGCCATGCCCCCGGCCCTCTTTCGGGGGGGGAGATGTGACGTACCTGCCAGCAGGACACACACGACATAAAGGCAGATAGCAATCAGAATGAACGTCTGCGTAGCTCAGTTGGTAGAGCGACTTGTTCCGGAATAAGCGGACTCGGGTTCGAATCCCGGCGTAGACCAGAAATAACGGAGAAATTTACTTCGTTATACTTGGATGTCATAACTGGCATTGATATTTTGTTTGTTGAATTCTAAGATCAGATCAGGGGGGGGAGCAATTTCAACAGCATCGCACACATGAGATTTCCATACGTGTCTGACAAAACTCCCAGCGACTCTAAACTTCTTATTTGCGTTTGAACATTATCAAACAACTTTCGAAATGTTTCGATATCACTGGAATTCCTCAGAGGGGAAAGATCAAGCAAGTTACTCATATGTGCATTTATTAACAAATCCTTTCTCCCAAATCGCTCTTCTAACATGTTTACAGCAAGCAATGTCGTAATTTTCCGGTGTGATCGCAAATCCTTGTACAGCGAGCTCACTTAGGAGGTACGGCTATAAAAGCTGTTTCTCCTAAGTGGGCTATAAAAGCTGTTTCTCCTAAGTGAGCTTTAAGATAATTAAATTTATCTACTTTGTTCAAAGAATCGTTCTTATGAATCACTGATTCAAAAGAATTCCAAAATGTAAGCCGTTGACTCACATCCCCGTAAAACTTGGAAATAGATAGCTTCGGCAATTTTATAGTCACAGAGTACCTCACTCGTTGTTCTATTTTCGATTCATGTAGCTTGGGGCTCTGACCAAGAGACACGCCGATATTCACAACATTTTGCCTTAATATATGAACTCGTTTGGACGCTCTATATCTCCATGTAGTTATTTTTTCACGATATTCTTCAGCACTTTCTAACTCAGACTTTAATTCCCCCGGGTCTAAAACCTTTTCCAGCTCGGAATCAATTAATTTTAGTTCTGTTGATTTTTCATTAAGATGTTCTAAAAGTTCTTCAAGATTATCAATATCCACATCAGTTAGTTTAAGTTCCGCTTCCAATCGCTTAACAATTTTGGTAACGGAAGTTCTCATCACGCCGCGTTTCTGTCTCAATCAAGCTCTAATTTCTTCGGCCATCTTTTCGTTCGAAACAATATATCAGAATGTCAACAAAAACGGAAGAATTCTCTCGGTTACTAATTCTGGGCTATATGTTCAAAATCTTTCAACTCAAAGTCCCGGCAGGGATGCCATGTGTAATGCGTCGCCGTTCAAATCAATCAGGAATGCACAGTATTGAAGAAAAAGACTTCTTACCTGGCATTCATTTTTGGACGACGGCTCTGGAATCGCGGGTGTTGAGGTCGTTATAATCAGTTGACAATAGCACATTAATCCAAAGGAAATAAATAAGTCCGCAGCAGTTGACACAATGAATTCCCTCAAGACACACAATAAACATCTAACATATAATTAACACAAACAGATGACCGACGCACACATACTAAAGACACGTAACATAAAACACCGGCGTTATTTTTCATCTTGAGTTCCATCTTGTTCAAAACACACGACTTCTCCTTTTTTCGAGTTTAAATCACACGATTTTTTTCTCCTCTCGCCTCCCTCAGAGTGACAGCGCCCTCTATCTGAATTGTCTCCACAGCTGCTCGGATTTTATTTATCTTCTTCGTTAGTTGTTGTTCTTCCGACAGGCCCTAAATTAGGAACTGCTGACTTCTTACAGCCCAATGAATTGATCATGGTCGTCGTTAAACATCCAATTAAGAAGAAAAAAAAGATTGCGACGTATCTGTTACGGAGCCGTATGAAAAGTACGTTTTTGATATCAACGTGTCCTCTTCCACGTGGGCTGGCACAAAATGTTAGGGAACCGTACAAAATCGCATTTTTGTTTCACCGTGTCCGCGCTTCGGTATATGGCTGAAGTAGAGCCATTTCAGCACGTAGTATGGTTTATATAGAAAATAAAGATAATGTTACACTTTTACTCTGCTACGACACATTAATCACAACGGCGATTTCTTGAAATTTTTAATCCGCCGTGCTCATATTCACAACGTTAACATAACATGTCAAGTTATTAATGTTGCACTTTTACTCTGTCACAAAACTTTAATTGCAAGACCTTAGGCGTAGCCTGTTTTTTAGGAATTTTCAGTCCGACGTATTCATAATGAGGTTTCAATAACATGCCAAGGTTATGGTACTGCGTTTTTACAAAGGAACAAAAATTAATAAACAGGCCTTAAGCTTTTTTATCAGTTTTCAGTCAACCGTGCTCATATGCATAAAATTTCCTCAGAAAGTCAAGTTTATTGTGTTGCGCTTTTACTCGAGTACAAAAATTTAAATAGCCCCTAGGCTTAGGCGCAAGTCTTTTAAGTTATTGTATGCCATGGTCATGTTGATAAGGTTTGATGACAAGTCAGATTAATAATTATAAATATAATGATCAGATTTATTGGTGTCTAAAGTAAGAAATCACACGAAATTTCACTCCGCAAGCTTTCTCCGGCAACGGACGGCTTCATCAGGCGGTTACATAGAGAATATAGAATCAAAATTGTAGACAGAACGTTAATTCTAATATGACAAACGAAATCGTGCGTGAAGACCGCGCGCATAAATAACCACGAACGTGGTGAATACAATATCTTAAAAGTTAATGCAAAAGCAAAAAATGTAAACTTTAGGAAGAAACTAGAATCATGAAGTCCATCTTGCGATGCCTAGCAGATGGTTCCAAGCTACCGGTAGTTCGAAAGAGACATCGGTGTTGCACACATCCTGCCTCGTTAATATCTCAACTGTTTCCCTTATGGAAGCTGTTCTTGCGTCTCCATATGGTGCGATCTTCAAGATATTCTGCCATTGCGGTTGAGCTTGATGGTTATCTACTTCTTTGGCAAGTGACGTAGAAAGTTTCTTTTGTGCAACGTCCCTCTTATGCTCATTCATTCTCTCCTGAAATGACCTTTTTGTGAGACCTACATAAAATTTAGTAGAGGAGTCTGGGTATAACAATGGGATGCAATAGATGCCCGCATCTGTGAGCTTCAAGGTACTATTACTTTTGCTGTGCTGAGGACGGTTGCCATGTGTTTAGAAGCTTTAAGGCCGACATCCAATGTTTTCTTCTGAAAGTGATTTTTAATAAAATAAGATATTTTTGGGATGTACGGGATCGAACCAACAAATTTTAAGGGTGCTCTTCTGTTCGGTGTAGCAAGTGTGTTGGCTTCAACTTTCGCTATTGCGTCCTCTACGCGGGAGACGTCAAACCCTCCTGCAAAGGCAAGATCTTTCAAAGACTTAATTTCGGCATCATAGTCAGATTTCAAGGTGCAAAAATCTTTGGCTCTTTTAGCCCGGTATTTGAATAGAGCATACTTGTGTGTTGTTGGGTTGGCTGATCCCGGTGGAATAGGGTTAGGTACGTGCATGGGTTTACAGTAGACTTTGGTAGTGAGTGCACCTGAAATCGATTTCGTCACAAGTACATCTAAATATGGTAACTCTCCTTGATTTTCTATTTCTATCGCAAATTTAATGTCTTCATGTATGTTGTTTATGTCTACCATAAAGTCTTGCAAGTAGGCTTCTCCGTGCTCCCAGACAAAAAAGATATCATCTGCATAGCGTAGCCATACTCTTGGTGTCCTGGGAAGAGTGGTGAGTATGATCTCTTCAATAGGTCTCATGATGGCTTCAGCGAGTATTGGAGACAAGGCTGAACCCATCGGGACTCCTTTTGATTGCTTGTAGACGTGGGAGCCCTAGGTAAAGAAGTTGGATTCTACAGCTAAGTCAATAACAGCAAAGATATCTTTCAGAGCTTCTTTATCATAAAGGTTAGCTCCAGCCAGGGTTCGTTTGATGTTTTGCGTTGCTTCTGGTATTAGAACAGAGGGGTAGAGGGAGATAACATCAAAGCTGCTAATAAGTTCATGATGTGCAATGGTGATACCTTTTAGCTTGGAGATGAAGTCATTCGAGGATCTAAGGACTCTGTCTGTGTTCGGAAGGAATGGCATAAGAAAAGTTGCTAGGGCTTTCTCAAGGTGTGCTGATGGTGCTTTCTTCCTTGAAATGATCGGCCTGATTGGGTTGCCCTCTTTATGATGCTTTAATCTCCCGAATAATTTGGGTATGGATGCTCTAGGAGAGAGTTTCGCTCCTCGCTTGATGGCGTCTAGAAGGGCTTTAAAATTAGAAGCTTTCCTGACTCTTGCTTTCCATCTGTTGAGAGGGTCTTTTGTCTGCATAACGGCGTTCGAATCAATGAAAGAACGAATTTTTATGTCGTAGTCTTGCTCGTCCAATATGGCGATCTGCACCGACTTATCAGTTAGCAGGAAAACAATGTCTATCATTTTTGAGCCTCTTTAATTCATTAGGGAGCTTCTGAATGTAATTTCGACTCCGTGCCTTCGCGATACTTGCTTACAAGTATCGCGAAGGCACGGACTAGAAATTACATTCAGAAGCTCCCTAATGAATTAAAGAGGCTCAAAAATGATAGACATTGTTTTCCTGCTAACTGATAAGTCGGGGCAGATCGCCATATTGGACGAGCAAGACTACGACATAAAAATTCGTTCTTTCATTGATTCGAACGCCGTTATGCAGATAAAAGACCCTCTCAACAGATGGAAAGCAAGAGTCAGGAAAGCTTCTAATTTTAAAGCCCTTCTAGACGCCATCAAGCGAGGAGCGAAACTCTCTCCTAGAGCATCCATACCCAAATTATTCGGGAGATTAAAGCACCATAAAGAGGGTAACCCAATCAGGCCGATCATTTCAAGTAAGAAAGCACCATCAGCACACCTTGAGAAAGCCCTAGCAACTTTTCTTATGCCATTCCTTCCGAACACAGACAGAGTCCTTAGATCCTCGAATGACTTCATCTCCAAGCTAAAAGGTATCACCATTGCACATCATGAACTTATTAGCAGCTTTGATGTTATCTCCCTCTACCCCTCTGTTCCAATACCAGAAGCAACGCAAAACATCAAACGAACCCTGGCTGGAGCTAACCTTTATGATAAAGAAGCTCTGAAAGATATCTTTGCTGTTATTGACTTAGCTGTAGAATCCAACTTCTTTACCTAGGGCTCCCACGTCTACAAGCAATCAAAAGGAGTCCCGATGGGTTCAGCCTTGTCTCCAATACTCGCTGAAGCCATCATGAGACCTATTGAAGAGATCATACTCACCACTCTTCCCAGGACACCAAGAGTATGGCTACGCTATGCAGATGATATCTTTTTTGTCTGGGAGCACGGAGAAGCCTACTTGCAAGACTTTATGGTAGACATAAACAACATACATGAAGACATTAAATTTGCGATAGAAATAGAAAATCAAGGAGAGTTACCATATTTAGATGTACTTGTGACGAAATCGATTTCAGGTGCACTCACTACCAAAGTCTACTGTAAACCCATGCACGTACCTAACCCTATTCCACCGGGATCAGCCAACCCAACAACACACAAGTATGCTCTATTCAAATACCGGGCTAAAAGAGCCAAAGATTTTTGCACCTTGAAATCTGACTATGATGCCGAAATTAAGTCTTTGAAAGATCTTGCCTTTGCAGGAGGGTTTGACGTCTCCCGCGTAGAGGACGCAATAGCGAAAGTTGAAGCCAACACACTTGCTACACCGAACAGAAGAGCACCTTTAAAATTTGTTGGTTCGATCCTGTACATCCCAAAAAATATCTTATTTTATTAAAAATCACTTTCAGAAGAAAACATTGGATGTCGGCCTTAAAGCTTCTAAACACATGGCAACCGTCCTCAGCACAGCAAAAGTAATAGTACCTTGAAGCTCACAGATGCGGGCATCTATTGCATCCCATTGTTATACCCAGACTCCTCTACTAAATTTTATGTAGGTCTCACAAAAAGGTCATTTCAGGAGAGAATGAATGAGCATAAGAGGGACGTTGCACAAAAGAAACTGTCTACGTCACTTGCCAAAGAAGTAGCTAACCATCAAGCTCAACCCCAATGGCAGAATATCTTGAAGATCGCACCATATGGAGACGCAAGAACAGCTTCCATAAGGGAAACAGTTGAGATATTAACGAGGCAGGATGTGTGCAACACCGATGTCTCTTTCGAACTACCGGTAGCTTGGAACCATCTGCTAGGCATCGCAAGATGGACTTCATGATTCTAGTTTCTTCCTAAAGTTTACATTTTTTGCTTTTGCATTAACTTTTAAGATATTGTATTCACCACGTTCGTGGTTATTTATGCGCGCGGTCTTCACGCATGATTTCATTTGTCATATTAGAATAAACGTTCTGTCTACAATTTTGATTCTATATTCTCTATGTAACCGCCTGATGAAGCCGTCCGTTGACGGAGAAAGCTTGCGGAGTAAAATTTCGTGTGATTTCTTACTTTAGACACCAATAAATCGGATCATTATATTTATAATTAGTTTTCTGGTGTTAGCGTCCCACAAGCTATATACAGATTAATAAAGTTGCGCTTATTAAAGATTTTTAAAAAAGGTATCGAGTCTAATAATTATTGTTTGAAGCGTAAGTAAAAGCGCATTATTTACTTGACTTGTCATGCGTTCCTTATGAATATGACATTTATTTTATTTTATATTTTACATTTTACATAGGTTGTGCATTTTCTTGTTTTGGCATTTATTTTATTTTGTACATTTTACATAGCTTGTACATTTCTTTGTTTTGCCATTTATTTTATGTTGTACATTTTACATAGCGTATGCATTTTTTTTTTATGTTTTGGCATTTGTTTTATTTTGTGTTGTACTTGTTACATAGCGTTTCGCATTTTAGTTATGCTTGTGAATTTGTGATTGCATTTTGAATTTTTATCTGTTTCACGTTTTAGATTACTTTTTGACATTTTATGTTTTTGACATGCTATTTTGAAAATTTTGTCTTTTTTAATTTTGCGTTGTGTTTTACATTCTTGCATCTCCGGCAGAATCACATTTTTGAAAAATTCAAATACAAGTTAACAAAAGGTATAATTAAATTAGTGAAAAATACCAGCAGATTTTAGTAAATGGTAGAATTATAAACAATTTATTTTAAAAAGTCTACCACGTTAACATTGTCTCTGGGTGCTAAAGAAGTTTGAATGGTTGCCTGAAGACCGCCACACAGGAAAACTGCCACACAACGGAAAACTGCCACACAACGGAAAACCGTCACACAGGAAAACGGCCACATGTTTTTCATTCAGGGGATGGGCACAAATTGCTGTTCCTCCGAGGAACACTATGAATGTGTGGCAATTTTCCGGTGTGGCAGTTTTCCAAGTGCCTAACGATGGGAAGGAGCTCTTTTGTTTGTCTTAATTTTCGGGCCGGTTCATACTTACGGCAACTGGCTACAGAAGTTCGACGGGGGGGGGGGGGGCTATAAAGATTGCCGTTTCTTGGCCTATATTGAGAATTGAATTGGGAACTCCTCCAAAAAAATTTCGAGAAAACGTTCTATGTAAGCCAAGCGAGAATTGCTGTGTCAGAAAAGGTCGAAAAGGTGGAATTTTTTAATAAAGCTGCACTGGCACTAAATATTTACATAACATGTCAAGTTTCCAATATTTTTCTTTTATTTAATTAGTTCATAGGCCCTACACCTTCGCCTTTTTAACAGCATTTAATCCGCCGACTTCATATTCATAATGTTTACGTATCAAATCAAGTCAATAGCATTGCGCTTTTACTTAGGTACTGAATATTAAAGTCATAGGGCCCAGACCGAGGCCTTTTTAACAGTTTTTATTCTATGAATGCCATATTCACAACATTTACACATTAAATCAAGTTAATAGTATTGGGCGTTTACTTAGGCACGAAATATTAATTTATAGGCCCTAGACCTAGGCCTTTTTAATAGTTTTTATTCTGTCAATGTCATATTCACAACGTTTACAGAGCAAATCAAGTTAATAATATTGGGCGTTTACTTAAGCACGGAATATTAATTTACAGGCCCTAGGCCTAGGCCTAGGCCTTTTTAATATTTTTATTTCACCGATGTCATATTAACAACGTTTACAGATCAAATAAAGTTAAAAATATTGCGCTTTTACTTAGGCACAAAATATTAATTTTGCGCTTTTACCTGGGCCTTTTCAGTGGTTTTTAATCCATCGACTCCATATTCATAACGTTTACTTATCAACTTAGGTTAATAGCATCACGCTTTTACCTAAGCACGAAATATTAAATCATAGGCCTAGGCCCTTTCGACGGCTTTTAATCCGTCGACTTCATATTCATAACGTTTACATGTTAACTCAAGTTAATAGCATTGCACTTTTACTTAGGCACGAAATATTAATTCATAGGCCCCAGGCCTAGGCCGTTTTAACAGTTTTATTCTACCAATTTTATATTTTTTATATTCACAGCGTTTATACATTAAGTCAAGTTAATAATATTGGGCGTTTACTTAGGCACTAAATCAGTAGCGGCTCGTCCATAAGAGCACAAGAGCACGTGAACCCCCTATAAAAAATAGAAAAATAATAATACGATATAAATAATACATCTTTATTGACGCAGTACTAAATGGCTTATCTTCAGTAAGTTTAAAAGAGCAGACAATGAAAAACAGCGTAGAACGCGCAAAGTGAGGTTAAGTGTAATGACACGCCTGTGGCTAGGAGCGGACTGAATGTGCCGCTCTCGATACTGGACACACGGGATATGCGACAGACGGGCGAGTCCATTTGCTCGCGGTAGGGGGGCATGTCTACAAGCGGCTTAACGGAGAATACCGATGAGCTGCCTGTGACACAGCTCAGCCATCACCCCCTAATAGCTTAACAGGCCCGCGCATCGATTTGTGACGTCACTAGAGTAGTCCGTAGTCGCGGAGAGGAGCATTACGGCGATGTGCGAAACAAACGCATCTTTACGTACACCAACTAATAAGGTCGTGCGTTCTTTTAGAGTTTCACTGCATTTAAATAAGAACTTGTGTGTTAGTTTTTAAATAACCGCAGAGTTAACAAGTTTGTTTAACAATCTTTTAAAATACAGAAGAAAAGAAATTACAGCGTAAAATTTAGCGTAGCAACAATTTCGACTTGAAAGGGTAAGCAAGACAGATTCGTCAACTTAATGAAAGCATCACTGTCATTTCACTGGAAGTGATAAACCATTCCTATAATCGAAATTATAAACTGTTGTCGTAGTTTCACTTGAAGTTATAGTGTCTTTATAGTTAACCGAATGATTCCTGTACTTGTGAACAAATCGTTCTTGAACTTGAAAGATTAGTTTGAGGGTCCATTACGAAGTATCGCCGTCTTTTCAAACGATGTCGATTGACTAATTTAAGGAATCAGATATTTCATTCATTGCAAACTTATGACTATGAAAATTTTAGTAATGAAATAATTCCTTTAGTGAAAATAGCTGAAACTAGCAATTTATATGCAATCCGTGATCACTAATATATAAAAAAAGGTAAAGAAAAACTGAATTTTTTTCTGTGTTTTTTAATTATTACCAAAGGTTCAATAAAACACGTTTTAACATACATACAGTAAAATGCTGCTTGATCCACTGATTGCATCAAATAAATTAAGATTTCAAGAAAATTATGCAATTGCTACATTATTAAACGTACAATAAAGACAACAAGTTTTCCTAATTTTAGTACCATCTAGTAACGTGTTTGGACAACTCCATTTTGATAAGCAAATATTAAGTTTATCATTTTTGTCTTCCAGAGCACTATTTCAAAAAAGTAACCTTGTCAAAGGTCAACACATCTGTATTAAGTATATTAGTAGCATTAAGCAAAACTATTTGGATCCACAATATAAGCATTTCTTTTTATCTGGAAAAATACAAGTAACTTATTGGCAGAAATTTCCTGAAATTTGATTTTCAAGAAGTATTCAGGAAAACTGCCAATGTACAAATAATTGTGGTTGTGTAGTTCTTTGTGTATCACAAACACAATTTGATTATGTGTCCGTTAGCTGTTTCTTGAAGAATTTCAAAGACACATTTCTAGGAAAATCTGAAATTTGTTCCAATAATTTCTTAAAGTATTTTTTCAGATAATTATTATATTTTTTGAGAACCTGACAAATGCACATGCAGTTATTGTACTGAATAAATCTAAGCGATTGTTTTGGTACTATAGGATGTATTTTAAAAGATGTACATGTTTCATTATAAATTGACTAACTTGATTGTACCATTTTCTCAGAAACTATAAAAAGCAATGGTATAAAATTTTGCACAAATGTTTTGTCATTACTAAAGCTATTGAAAAAAATTGCTTTTTTCCTTTTTTTATGATTTTGGTTTCAAAATAAATTCTATGAAGGATTAAAGAAGTTTTTCCCCATACAAAAATTTAGACCCACCCCCACGTTTGGAAGCACACTTTCCAGTAGTTATTGGATAATATGAGATATATTAGTTCCAGTTATTATAGCTGTAGCTTGTGAAGACACAGTGCAGGAAGTCTGGAAACAGATAAGTCTAGATAAATGAATAAAAAGTTGATCTCTCATTTAAGCAAATGTTTACAAAAAAAAAAAAAAAAAGCGAGTATATATTTCTACGTGTATTTTAAAAATCTTGTTTGTTTAGAACATAGTTTCCACAATATGTGGATTCATGTCGATCCAGGTACTTTTTTTCTCTTAAAAATAACAATATCCAAGGCTTAAAAATACCATGCCCGAGATGCCCAGAGCATGTAAATCATTCGTCTGGGCAGGTAAGTAAAACATCTAATTGCCTGTGCATGGTAACTAATAAATAAAAAAGTTTGTAATAAAATTTCCTACTACACAAGAAAAAAAAGGACAGTCATCACATGTCGTGTTTCATGTCATTTTTAATTAATGGAAGTTGTATTATTGTTACGAAGTACCAAGGAAAGAGCAATATCACATCTTTAATTATGTTATGCTCTACGCCCAGAAATCGGAAACCTAGTTTTGCTCCAAATTTTGTTTATAATCAACAACAGGATGCACGCCTCTGATGTAACTGGCCTCTCATGTTTAGTGACAAAGGGAGAAAACTTTAACAAAAGGAACATGGCAGAATCACTAAATTTCCGAAAAACCAGTTTCATCATCGAATCATTTCATACCAATTTTAGCATCAGCGTCTTAAAAATTGATATACACACGTTTGTGCATTGAACATTTGTAATACAGACCCTTAAAATGGAAGTGCAAACATGTTAAAACAATTCATATTTTTAACTTAACAAACCAGAACCCTAATTTTTTTTTATCTTAAAAGATAAATTTTCCTGCGCATCCAGCTTTTACTACCTGGGCAAGTAAATAATTTCTTGCCCATGTAGTACTGATATATTTCACCTAATTTTTAAGAAATTGAATGGTTCTGATAAATTCCCATCCTACCACAGATAGAGCATACACACTGCTCACACGAGAGTTCTTCAATGTGTTGGTTTGTAGAAAAATGCTTCAAAATCTTTAAACAGACATTTTAAAGGCAAACTTACTCCTGAACTATGTGTGAACTTCTGTTTTTGTGCATTCATATCTAATTTTTGCTGTCCATACTTGATTCAGTGTTTGTGTTCCTTTAGTAATAAATATTAAAAATGATAATTCAATGCAACTCTCCATGTCTGCAAACACAAAAGATGTATTTCACATGGTAACAAGGTCTTAGCATTTATATAAAGGACATAGGCATGTTAGATGTGTACATGGCATACATATATTTCGTATAGGATATAGGTATTTTACAAGCACTTGTGCCCAGAAATAGGGACCCCAAAAAAGTTAATCTGGCACTGCCTAAACACTTAAATAACTAAGTACGAATGTATCAACATATTACTCTTGGGATCAAAAACATGCAACCCTTATTATTCTGTGTCCATAATAAAGTTTAAAATCCCTTCCTAAATATACATATTTTACTTTGAATTTATTTGATACATTGGCAAAAACATGTTATGGGTTACTATAACAACACAAGTAATCTATTCTTTCCATTACAAACATAAATTTCATTTTTCAAAAATCTTTTCAGTTCTTTGACTTTTTCCAAAAATCTTTTCAGTGCTTTGACAAAATGAACTTTCAGAAGACAAAAGTGATGTTCAATGCTTTTTCAAGAAATGAAGATTTATCGATTGATGGAGAAAAGCTGGAGATAACAGACATTATAACGAAGTAAATTTCTCCGTCATTTTTGGTCTACGCCGGGATTCGAACCCGAGGACGCTTATTCCGGAACAAGCAGCTCTACCAACTGAGCTACGCAGACATGTATTCTGATTCCTATCTGCCTTTATGCCATGTGCGTCCTGCTGGCAGGTACGTCACATCTCCCCCCCGAAACAGGGCCGAGGGCATGGCCCACGGATCAGCCGTGACCATGAATCGCTGCAGGCAGACAACCACTGTAGAACGTGCACTTGAGAACTCCCAGTCAATCTGGTGTGTGGAATGCAACGTCACACACATTTATTTTTCGAAGCACTGGAGAAGGGATTCTCTGATTTTTCCTATCTCGCGGTGTGGAAAGAACATCACACCATTGCGAGATTTTGAACGGTCGGGTCATCCGGGTAGTTCGGGCGCCATTATAACGAAGTAAATTTCTCCGTCATTTTTGGTCTACGCCGGGATTTGAACCCGAGGACGCTTATTCCGGAACAAGCAGCTCTACCAACTGAGCTACGCAGACATGTATTCTGATTCCTATCTGCCTTTATGTCATATGCGTCCTGCTGGCAGGTACGTCACAACATGTACGTTTATCTTGGACAGCAGATATCAAGTGAGCCGCCCTGGTGGCGCAGTGGTCTAAGCGATGGCCTCTGATCATTCGTCCGAAAGGGGTCCGGGTTCGAATCCCGGTCAGGCATGGATGTTGTGTTTGTCTTACGGCACTGGCTCTCTCCCTTCCCTGGAACCAGTGACCCTAAATTAGGGACGTGCTACTGCTTATAGCCCATTGAGTTGCTCACGGTGGTCGTTAAACCTACAATCCAAAAAAAAAAAAAAAAAAATCCACCCGCCACGGACATCAGCCCCCCTACGTCACGCAGCTTCCGGTGTTTGGTGCACGGGCCTGTTAAACTATTACGGGGTGATGGCTCAGCTCAGTTGTCGCACGGCTGTAGTTGACGTCAGATGCTCCTAACCTTTGCGCGCGTGTTACATTTGTGTTTTGGAGTTTCCAGTTTCGATTATTTTTTTGGTGATAAAGTTTTTGTTGAAATTACACTTATTACAGTTTATCTATTGTAGTGTAGCTAGTGAACTGTTGTTTTTATTTACTGTACAATAATGGAAAGTACCCGTAAGTACTCAGTAATTTAAAGGAAGTAGCGTTTGGCAATTTACATATAGAAGTTAAAATAGCAATAAAAGAGAGTGGCAGGCCAACGCCCCGACTTAATATAAGTCAAACATCGACATCAAAATCTAGAACTTTTAAAAGAGAATTTAAAGAAGAGCTATACGAAAAAAATTCCTTGGCTTTGTGTTTGTGAACAAACAAACAAAATATTTTGCTTTCCTTGTTTGTTATTTTCCCGTGAAAAGGGCGATCCTACTTGGGTGAAAAACGGCGTTTGTGACTTAGCTCATTTGACACAAAAAATTAAAAAACACGCAAGTTCTCATGGACACATAAGTGCTACATTGGATTTCAATTTGCTGGGAAAGGTTGACGTTCGTCAGCAGCTTGACAGTGCTTATCGACAAAATATTAAAAAGCACAATGAACAAGTGACTAAAAATAGGTATGTCCTTTCTAAGCTTACAGACTGTATGAAATTTTGCGGTGCATTTGAGTTGGACCTTCGAGGTCATCGTGAGGATGACGATTCCTTAAATCCTGGCATATTTAAAGGGCTTGTAAACTTTTCTGCAGAACTTGACTCATCTTTGAAAGAACATTTGAGTACCGCTACTGTCTTTAAAGGTACCTCGAAAGAAATTCAAAATGAATTGTTAGATTGTATGCCTTATGTATGTCAAGAAAACATAATAGAAGAAATAAAAACTGCACAGTATGTTTCTTTGATTGCGGACGAAACATCAGATGTCTCGTCTGTATTTCAGTTAGTTATAGTTTTCCGCTATGTTTTAGCTAATGGCCAACCAGTTGAAAGATTTATTTGGAAATTTGATAACCCTGAAGGGCACGACGCAGAATCTATAGCCAAATGTATTTGTACCAGTTTAGATTATGTTGTGCAAAATCCAGAAAAACTCGTATCTCAAAGCTATGACGGTGCGAATGTAATGAGTGGGCACCATGCTGGCGTGCAGACCATAGTGCAACAAACCTATAAACATGCTTTTTTCGTTCACTGTTACGCTCATCAGTTGAACTTGATTGTAGCTCAAGCAACAAGCCAAAACCAAGATGTCAGAATTTTTTTTTCAGACTTAAGTGATATAACAATTTTTTTTTTCGAATTCCCCTCAGAGAGTGTCTGTTTTGGACAAGATAGTTGGCAAACGAATACCTCGGGCGTCAGCTACAAGGTGGAATTTTAAAAGCAGGACTTTTGTTTTTCACAAATTGATGCCACATGTGGATATGTTGTACAACCAATTACAGCTAACTTACACTGATGCTGTGAGAACTAAAGCCAATGTTGACAACTTCGTCAAAGCCATTGATAAGGAAAGAGGTAACATGGACAAAGTGACAGAGCTGGTTAAATCAGTACCCAGAAAATGCACCTAAACGATCGAGGCGTGAAGAAGATTTTTACTTAAGTAGAACAGTGGCTGCCAAGGAAACCTGTGACATTATTACAACGCAAATAAAAACAAGATTTTCATTCACAACATCTTGCTCAGCTGTATCTCTTTTTGAATCACAAAAGTTTGAAGAGTTTGAACAGAAATTCCCCGAGAAATTGCTTGAAGATACAGTAAATGTGTATTCATTTCTTGAAAAAAATCGCTTCAAGACAGAGCTTGAAATCATTTACAAAAGATCTGATTTCAGAAACATGCGTGGTGCTGTTAGTCTTTTACAGTTTTTTATTGAAAACAACTTATTGTCATCATTTTCTGAAAGTTATAAACTGTTATTAATTATTGCAACAATACCAATGACGACTACTGAAGCTTAAAGGTGTTTTTCAACCCTAAAACGGATAAAGACATTTTTGCGGTCTACGATGTGTCAAGAGAGGCTTACAACTTTAGCCATGCTTGCAATCGAGAAGGAAATGATTTCTAACATCCATAATTTCAATGAAAGAGTTATTGATGTTTTTGTGTCAAGAAAAGATAGAAGGATGGACTTTGTTTACAAAAACTGTACTTAAAGAAAATATTTGTGTAAGCTACCATCCAAGTAAATTTGTGTAAGTAAATACTAGACCTTACCATCATATGCAGCAGCTTTGATTATTTTCCTTTTTCTGTGTGTTTAATAACCTAATCTAATAAACGAGAGCATGAGGCCTTATGACTAACTATCTAAATATTTAACACTTAAAACAAGCTTTCTGTTTTGCGTTTATTTCACTATAAAATTAAATGAAAATAATTGTTTCAGTAAAAAAGAACAATTAGCATATTATAACAAGTATGATCAATAAAGTAATCCTTTATTATTAAGTTGTGAAACAGTTAAAGTACAGTAATATATATAATAACATTTCGTTTCAAAATTAATACATTACATCAAGGTATAGCAGCGCCTAAATTATATGAATATTGTAAGTAACACACAAGTGTGTGACACAGTGTATTTCAAAAACTGCAAATTATTAATTGTGAACCCCATGTAGATGTACTCACGAGCCGCCACTGCACTAAATATTCTTTCATAAGCCCTAGGGCTGGGCCTTTTAAACAGTTTTTATTCTAGCAATGTCGTATTCACAACGTTTACACAGCAAATCAAGTTAATAATATTGGGCGTTTACTTAGGCAGGAAATATTAATTCATGTGCCCTAGGCTTAGGCCTTTTTGATAGTTTTTAATCCGTCGACTTCTTATTCATAACATTTACATATCGACTCAAGTTAATAGCATGGCGCTTTTACTTTGGCTTTGAAAATTAATTTATAGGTCCTAGACCTAGGCTGTTTTAACAGTTTTTATTCTGACTGTGTCGTATTCATAACTTTTACATATCGATACAAATTAATATGTTGCGCTCATTAAAATTTTCTAAAATGGCCAGGCCCATAGTCTTATAATTAATGTTTGGTGCTTAATTAAAAGCGCGGCACTATATAGTTACTTGTTACGCAAACCTTATAAATATGAACACAGCAGATAAAAATTTCTAAGAGCAATACAAGCCTAGGGTCTTTTACTTGATGTTTGGTGTCTGAGTAAAAGAACTTGATTTTTTACGTCAATTTTCTGAATTTGAGCACGGACAATTGAAAAGTGTTTAAATGGCCTGGACCTATTAATTTACGTTTTGCGTCTGAGTAAAAGTACAGTACGATAATCTTGACTTTTTGTACGCACATGCTCTATATAACACTGCAGATTAAAAAATAATAAAAGGGCCTAGGTGTAGGACCACGCAAACACTTGAAGGCTAATGTGTTGAAACCTTTCTACTAGCTTTTATCACATGTTTGCACGCACCAGTTATGAAGAGTCTAACTTAAATTTTTCCAAAAAGGCCTGCGGCCTAGATGCTTTATAAATACCTGAAGACTGATCCATTAGGTCATTTAATTTGCCTTTATTACCTTAGTATTTACTCTGAATACCATATGTGAGAATGCACTAATGAACATTATCCTCAGAATCTGCAGTCTTAATCCTAAATGTAAAAATTTAATTGTAGAGCTGTAGCATCCTAATTTTAAAAAGTAGCTTTCCAATCATGCTGATTATATGTGGTTATTAAACATTTTTTTTTTCGCCAGTCTCTCTCTCACTCTATTGCGATGCATCACAGTAAAACGTCTTTTTTAACTTTCACACTTTTGTGTTCATTTACTAACGATGGAATTCGATCGGGAGTTCGGGACTATCTGCCACCTCCAAATTCTGCCGCTCGGGTGATGTGCATTCATCATATTCGCACTCTGCTGAGGAAATATCGGTGAAAATCTTAAAAACAAAACAAAAAAAAAACAAAAAAAACTCCTGGAATCGTTTTATTTGTGGAATAACAAGCAATCTGATTATGTTTGCGGGGAGGAAGGCGACTTTCTTCCGGTCTGTCGGGGCCATTGATTCTTTGAGCATAGAACAGAAACGAACGTCCGCGACATATGTCAAGATTTCCTTTCCAGTCATAGCCCAGAGATGGTGCTCTTTTCATGGTGCCATTAAATAAAAGCCAAGAAGCTATATCTCCCTAACAGCTCAATTGTTTTATTGTCGTCCAGGGCTATTTGGGCTATCAATAGCCTTGGGTGGGTCAATCCCGCCTTTGTATAAACACCGTCACTGACAGCAGTATATGACTTCCTTCTCAGGGCTATTAAGATACAACGGTTGTACCATTTCTTTGTAGCACACAAACCGCACTAATTTGGCCCCTGCTGTGACGTCGCCAAAATGCAGAGGAGAGATGTGATTTGTCTGTTGCATGTAAATTAAAGGAAACAGACCGTTTTTAATGTTTCGCAAATTATCGCTAAATAAATATAACTCTTACAGGTAGGTATTTTTTTTTTTTTAACTTTTGTGTCGGAGATTAAGCGCATTTCTGATATCGCTTCGTGTGTGATTTATATTTGCAAGAATAGGAACAAGAATGCAACACGGTAAATATTATTTTTCACTGTCACCCTCAGAAGAACACACAAATACTCTTCGACTGGATATAAAGGTACAAGAGAAAAGACATAAATGTAAAGAATGCCAAGGCTTGCAGCGAATATTTTCCAAAGGCGGATTCTTTTTTTTTTTTTTTTTGATTGGAGGTTTAACGACCACCGTGAGCAACTCAATGTGCTATAAGCAGTCGCCCGTCCCTAATTTAGGGTCACTGGTTCCAGGGAAGGGAGAGAGCCAGTGCCGTAAGACAAACACAACATCCATGCCTGACCGGGATTCGAACCCGGACCCTTACGGACGAATGATCATAGGCCAACGCCTTAGACCACTGCGCCACCGGGGCGGCCCAAAGGCGGATTCAGAACAATGAAACGGGGAGGGAGGGGAGGCGACTTGATCCATAAAAAAACGACTAAGGCCAAATAAAAAACAGTGTGTGTGTGTGGGGAGGGGGTACCCATACATATATACATCGACGGAAAAGTCCCACTCAGAAAAAGTCTCCCATATTCGGAAAAGTTCCCCACATTGGAGAAGTTCTCCATAGGAAAACTTCCCCACAGGAAAAATAATCCCCCTCTTCAGTCAGGGACCGTGCACAAATTGCAGTTTACACAAAATATCGAATGTGGGGGAGATTTCCGGAATCACCATTTCCATTTTCACGCTATTTAAAACAAGATGTAGCCGTACAACCAGCACAAATATGTGAGAGAAATTTTTGGGGTTGTCATTTCAACTTTTGCGCAGTTTATAGTAAAAATTAGTCTTACAATTAGCTGAACGGGATGTGGGAAATTTCTGGGGTCGCTATTTGGACCTTTACGCAGTTTATAGTAAAAAACGGTGTTACAAGTAGCTGGATAGAGTGGGGGAAATTTCCGGGTTAGTATTTCGACTGTTACTGGTAAGGAGGTTATATTACTGGAAAGACCACTCCTATCGACGCAGCATTGGCCGCCATAAGTCACCGTCTGTGCTGCAAATGACGTCATGAGCAGGCACGACGCAGCCGCAGAAAAGAAGCTGCTTGGAAACCAATGGAACAAAAGCTTCTAAGCGTATAAACAGATAAAATGAGTAATTCAATAATCTTTATCAATGATACACAAGCTTACTGTTTCATCAACGGTATAATTTAGTTCATTTTTGCCTGCTTGTGACGTCACACCACAGATTAGCTGTAACCTATGGCGGGCGAGCCAGTGGTGTCTCCAGTAATATAACCTCCTTGGTTACTGGCGTTTTTAGTGAACAATGGTTTTACGATTTGCACGCTGACGGGGTGGAGGAAATTTCCGGGTTCGCTGACAAGGGGGAAATTTCCGGGGTCGGCATTTCGACTTTTGCGCAGTTTAAAACAAGATGAAGCCGTACAAATAGCACAACATGTTTGCTCGTTCTCATGTTCATAACGTTTACGTAACACATCAAATTATTAATATTGCAGTATTACTCAGGCAGAAAATAATATTAGGCCTAACGTTTAGACCCTTCTAAAAGTTTTCATTCCGTCATTCCCATATTCATAAAATTTACATAACAAGTAATGTCAATAATATTGCGCTTCTACTTATGCACCATACATTAATTAATGGGCCCTAGGCCTAAGCCTTTTCAACACTTTTTTCTTCGCCTATGTGGTATTCGTAAAGTTTACAAAAAAGACAAGTAAACAGCTTTGCACTTTTACTAAGAAATTCAATATTAATTATTAAGCTTTAGACCCAGGGCCAATGAATTAATAGTTAGTGTCTGATTAAAAGCACAATATGATTAACTTCAGTTCATGCATAAACGTTATGAATATAACATCGTTAGAATAAAAACTGTTAAAAAGGCCAAGGCCTAGGGCCCATGACTTAATATTTACTGCCTAAGTAAAAGCGTAATGATATTAACATGATTTGCTGTGCAAACGTTGTGAATGTGACATTGGTAGAATAAAAATTGTTTAAAAGGCCTAGGACCTAAGAATTAATATTTAGTACCTAAGTAAAAGCGCAATGCTATTAACTTGACTTGATATGCAGACCTTGTGAATATGACATAGGTAGAATAAAAACTGTTAAAAAGCGTAGGCCTAGGGCCTATAAATTAATATTTCGCGCCTGAGTAAAAGCGCAATGCTATTAACTTGAGTTAATATGTAAACGTTGTGAATATGGCATTGATAGAATAAAAACTGTTAAAAAGGCCTCGGTCTGGGCCCTATGACTTTAATATTCAGTACCTAAGTAAAAGCGCAATGCTATTAACTTGATTTGATACGTAAACGTTATGAATATGAAGTCGGCGGATTAAAAGCTGTTAAAAAGGCGAAGGTGTAGGGCCTATGAACTAATTAAGTAAAAGAAAAATATTACAAACTTGACATGTTATGTAAATATTTAGTGCCAGTGCAGCTTTATTAAAAAATCCCACCTTATCGTCCTTTTCTGAATACAGCAATTCTTGCTTGGCTTACTTAGAACGTTTTCTCAAAATTTTTTTGGAGTTCCCAACTCAATTCTCAATATAGACCAAGAAACGACAATCTTGATTGCCCCCTCCCCACCCCACCCCACCCCACCCCCGTCCTCCACCCGATGAACTTCTGTAGCCAGTTGCCCTAAGTACACTGGTGTGCAAAAATTAAAGACGAAGAGGAGAAATTAGCATGACAAGCAGGCAGAACGGACCGAAAGACCACTCAGGAGATAGACTAGGGTCCGGTATGGTAGGGCATGCGCATATATGCAGCATGACGTAGGGCGAGGGAGGGACTGTCGGAAGGGTATAAAGCACACGGGCGGTGTACGCTCAGCAATTCGGTGAAAGCTATTGCACGGTGTACATCGGTTTGAACGACGTCGAGTTGCTGCCACCGTGTGATATGGCCAACAGGCAATCCAGTAGATGACATCTGGATGATTTTACCCGAGGTCGCGTCATTGGGAAGTTGGAAGAAGGTCGAAGTGTGATGAGCGTGGCCGAGGAGTTCGGGATCGCTCACAGCATCGTTTCACAAGCCTAAAGAACATTTCAAACGACAGGAACAGCTGTCCGAGAGTTTAGCAGTGGTCGTCCACGAGCAACCACGGCGGCGGATGACCGGTATATTGTCCTACAAGCGAGAAGAGACAGACAGCAGACAGCGGGAGAAACCGCAAGGCACATGCAACAGACAACTGGACGTCCGTTATCGCGTTTTACCGTGGCCAGGAGGCTGCACATAGGTGGTCTATTTGCACGACAACCAGTACGGTGTGTGCCATTAACGCCTGCTCATCGGAGACGGCGGTTTCTGTGGTGCCAGGAACACAAGAACTGGACACATCAGCAATGGGGTCGAGTTCTCTTTACGGATGAGAGCCGATTTAGTCTGACGAGCGATTCTGGACGTATACACATCTGGAGAGAGCAAGGAACACGCAATCACATCTCCAACTTCATCGAAAGAGACCGGTTTGGAGGTGGCGGAGTTCTCGTTTGAGGCGGTATCATGCTTGGTAGCCGTACTGACCTCCACATCTTCCAAGGAGGTTCAGTCACTGGTGTCCGCTATTGTACCGAGGTTCTCCTGCCTCACGTGCGTCTGTTTAGAGGTGCTGTGGGTCCTGAGTTCCTTCTTCATGGACGACAACGCTAAACCTCATCGTACAGTGGCTGTCGCAGTGCTGTTGGAGAATGAAGATATTCAACGCATGGATTGGCCCGCAAGGTCCCCGGACCTAAATCCAATCGAACACGTGTGGGACCTTTTCGAGAGACGCTTGGCAGCACGTCACCAGCCGCCAGCAACGATTCTGCAGCTGCGATTGGTACTACAAGAGGAATGGGCCGCGATGCCTCAACAGCTCCTTGACAACCTCGTCCTCAGCATGGACAGACGTTGTAAATCCTGCAACGCAGTCAGGGGTGATCACATCCCCTACTGAAGAATGGATTTTTCTTGGCAGCCGCCTGTCACATGGACGTTTCTGTCTTCTGTCCAGTTGTGCTCGAAGCTACCTTTTCAATAAAGTGCCTTTGTATCCTTTGGATTCCTTGTTTGGACAGTTTTGCTTACTTGTCCCATATTCTTACATCTTGGGGATCTTATGGTATGATGGAGCACTTCTACACGACGTTACATTCGAAAAACCGTCTCGTCCTTAATTTTTGCACGCCAGTGTTATGAACCGGCCCGAAAATTCAGACAAACAAAAGAGTTCCTTCCCGTCGCTCGGCACCTTGGAAAACTGCCCCACAGGAAAATTGCCACACATTCAAAGTGTTCATCGGAGGAACAGCAATTTGTGCCCGGCCCCTTAATAAAAAACATGTGGCAGTTTTCCTGTGTGACGGGTTTTCGATGTGTGGCAGTTTTCCTGTGTGGCGGTTTTCCGATGTGTGGTAGTTTTTCAAGTTGCTGAAAGACGTGTGGCAGTTTTCCTGTGTGTCGGTCTTCCGGCAACCTTCACTGCAGATTCTACAGATACGCTACAACTGTGAAATTATTATATTGCTATGTACATTATTTGAGATGTTTGAGTTCCAGTGAGTATAACAAATGATGTTAAACCCGAAGTCTCTCCTTTTGTCGTAGATTTTCGCCACAAACCGTTCGCCAACTATTCCATTAATTTTGATATTCAAAAAGTGGAGGTTTTCGCTATCAAGGTTCGTTTTTCTATAATTAGTTCTTCTATAGAATAAATTTCTTAGGCTTGCTCGAAGAAATATCTATTGTTAAAAATCGCGCCAAAACAAACCCACGCAGAAAAATGCAGCTGCCTGTGTTGGAACATCTGCAAGATCAGTCACGTGACGAGCTCGATATGTGTTCACAGCGCTCCGCTAGTTCATTCCTGTAGTAGACAGCGTAGAGATCAGACGTGTTTCTGTAACCCAGTATGGATTTAAAATTGGAGCAAAGAGCAACTATAAAATATTTCATGCGGTTGAGTAAAACCGCCACAGAAAAGCACGAAATGAGTAAAACAGGCTGTAAGGAAGATGCTTTGTCCCGTGCAAAAGGTTTTGAGTGGCACAAAAAAATTGTGAATGGTGAAGAGTGCCTGGAAGATGCGCCACGCTCCAATAGGCCTTCGACATCGACTACGGTGGTTAATATCAGTACCATCGAGGTATTCCTGCGCGAAGACCGCCGAATGACCATTGACTAGGTTACTAATGCGGTGCAAATGTCCGTTGATAACACTGAAAAAACGGTTGGGGTACCCAAAAGTCGATGCAAAGTGGATTTTCCACTTGCTCACGGATGAACAGAAGGCAAATCGTGTTATCACTTGTCGTCAATGGAAGTGTCAGGTACGACGTGAGCCACACTATTTGAATTGAGTCGTCACATGTGGTGAAAACGTTTTTCATCATTTCGATTCAGAAACAAAACAAGAGAGCACCCAATGGAACCACCCACAGTCCTCGATCCAAAAAAGCAAAGGTTCATGCAAGTACAGGGAAGATATATTCCCTTCGACATAAAGGGAATTGTGTATGACCGTGCTGCTCCACAAGGAAAAACAGTTATTGGTGCCTGTTATTTTGAAATTTTTAAAGGTCCTCTGAGGGAAAAAAAAATTCATAAAACGACCTGAATAGGTACAGACTGGTTAGATTTTGCATGAAGATAATGCCCCTGCACATCGTGCTTAGTTTATCCAGCAGGTCATCCAAGATCTGGGTATCGAAATGATAACACACTCTCCGTATTCACCGGACTTGGCGCCGTGCGACTTCCACCTATTCCCTGAAGGAAAGAAACAATTTCGTGGGGATCGGTTTGCATCAAATACTGAGCTGAACAATGCTGTAATGGGTATCCTTTACTACATGTCTAGGAAGCACTATGAGCACACCTACCGGAAGTGGATAAAAAGGTGGGACCGGTGCATTCAGGTAGAGGAAGAATACTTCGAAAGTGTTTAATTGTAAGTTAATTTATTGCATTACACTTCTGCGCCACGTAAAATCAGTCTCATTACTTTTGTACGACCCCGACAAACTAGCAGTTATGCCCAGTGATGTATTCAGGCATCTTCTCGGGGGTAATTACCCGCCCCTCGAAAATCCATGAACGCTCCCGTAGGGTTTTTTGGCGATCTCTCCTTATATTTAGTCTAATTGTGTTCGTCTATAGCTGAATATTTGGAGATATTAATTAAAAAAAATTAAGAAAATGAGGGAAAATATTATAATAATAATGAAAAAAATCATCCGCATGGACTTCAATCTGAAATTTCTATCATCCTTCAACAAAACATTAAACAGTCCTCGCTGAAGGGACAATTTTTCAAGCACTGACATCTCGGACTACTTCCGCAATAAAAACCTAATTCCACACAGTAGAGATGTTTGCACTGCAATACATCATTACAGTTTGGAAGCTGGCATTGAGCTTTTTTCCAGTCTTCCGAATGCCGACTTTCCATATACACGGTTAAGCCTCAGTGTAGCTAACGTGGCGTTTGTGCTTCCAATCATCATCATCATCATCATCATCATTGCCAACTATTATCAATCCACTGCTGGACGAAGGTCTCTCCAAGTTTCCTCCACAACGGTCTATCTTGTGCCAGTCTCCTCCATTCACTCCCGCATATTTTCGAATTTCATCCACCCATCTCCCATGTGGTCTTCTTCTGGGTCTTTTCCTGTCCCTTGGAATCCAATCTAAAATTTCGGCTGTCCATCGATGGTCTGCCCTTCTGGCAGTATGTCCAGCCCATTGCCATTTCAGGGATTTAACTCTGACCATGATGTCTTCCACTCTTGTCATTTTTCGGATCCACGAGTTACTCTTCTTATCTCACATGGTTACACCAAGCATGCACATCTCCGTGCCTCTTTGAGTCGTCTACAGCCTTTGTATGTCTCTTTTAGTTAAGGTCAACGTCTCTGCACCATACGTAAGCACTGGAAGGATGCATTGATCAAACACTTTTCTTTTAAGACATAATGGCATATTGCTCTTGAAAATTAAGCTGTTTCTTCCAATAGCTGTCCAGGCAAGTTTTGTACGCCGATTAATTTCTTCATCAATGTGACCCTCACTTGATATCTGCTGTCCAAGATAAACGTACGTGTCTGTTATCTCCAGCTTTTCTCCATCAATCGATAAATCTTCATTTCTTGTAAAAGCATTGTACATCACTTTTGTCTTCTGAAGGTTTATTTTTAATTCCACTTCTTTACTCCTGTCAGCAAGTTCCTGGATCATACTCTGCAGCTCTGATGGGGTAGTTGCAAAAATGACTACGTCATCAGCAAAACGACGGTGGGTTAGATAATCTCCATTAATCTTTATCCCTTTGTTTTCCCAGTTCAGTGATGGAAAGACATTTTCCAATGTGGCATTAAAGAGCTCCGGAGATATGGTGTCACCTTGTCTCACACCCTTTCCAATTTTTATGTGTGTTGTATTTTCAAACAGCCGAATCTTTGCACTTGCATTTTCATAGATGTTATTAATAATATTAATGTATGCATCATCAATACCGCAGGATTTCAGAGCCATTGTAACAGCTGATGGTTTCACCGAATCAAAAGCTTTTTCATAATCGATAAAAGCCATGCACAATGGAAGTTCATATTCCCTCGCTCTTCAATTAGTACTCTCAGTACGTGGATATGATCTATTGTGCTGTAGCCACTCCTGAATCCAGCTTGTTCTCTCGGTTGAGCCATGTCCAGTGTTACCTTCAAGCGGTGTGAAAGAACTTTAGTGAAGATTTTATCAACCACTGATGGGAGGCTGATAGGTCTGTAGTTCCTGAGATACTCAATGTCACCTTTTTTATGTAGCAGGATCATTGTAGTGTTGTTCCAATCCTAAGAAATCTTCCCTTCATTAAGGCATCGAGTGAAAATTTGGGCGAGTACTGTTTCGATTTCTCCACTTGCTTCTTGTATGATGTCTACAGTAATTCCATCTTCTCCTGGAGCTTTTCCCCGCTTCATGTTCTTGATTGCATGTGCAACTTCTGCTGGGAGGACTGGAAGAACTCTGGTACTGGTACCTTTCATGATGTCAGTAGTACTTGTATCATCCCTTTCATATAATTTGGTGTAGAAATCTTTCACTCTTGTCAAAATTTCGCCTCTATTTCTTGTTGCAGAACCATCTTCTTTTTTCAGTGCGATAATTTGTTTTCTTTCCTTACTGAGATGTCCCTTTGCTATCTTTAGGCTTTGGTTGTTTTCAAATGCTTTCCTCACTAGTTCACAGTTGAATTTCCTTACGTCTTCAGTGATCCTTTTTCGTACTGTCTTGCATAGCTCTATATATTCCACTTTGGAAGTCACATCTTCTTTAGCTGTCCTCATCTCTCTTCTTTTTTGCATCAACATTTTGGTTTTTCCTGATAATTTGTTCATATGCAACTTGTTCTTAGACCCAGCTAATTTTGTTGCTGTTTCCATAAGAGCTTTGGTTACTTTTCTGTTAACTTCAGAAATATCCGTTTCTTCCGATGTTAGGCCTTCTAAAGCAGAGAATCTGTTCTTCAGTTCCAACTTGAAGGTATTATGGTGTTTTTTAAGGTTGGTTATGTCAATACATTTTGTTTGTCTTATGAGCTTGCTACGTTCGAGTTTAGTGTTGAGGTGCATCTTACATCTCACCAATCTATGGTCACTACCTGTGTTGAACTTGTTTAGCACACTGCAGTCTTCTATGACGAATTTTTTGTTACACATAATAAAATCAATTTCACTTGTCGTCCCATTTGGATGTCTCCATGTCCATTTCCTGTGTGGCTTTTTCTTGAAAAAGGAGTTCAAGATGAAAAACCCTTTTGCCTCTGCAAACTCAACGAGAGTATTTCCACGCTGGTTTCTGTTGCCGTGACCGAATTTACCTACTGAAGTTTCATTCTGTTGCCGTTGCCCTATTTTTGCATTGAAATCTCCCATAATTATCTTCAAGTGCTGCTTACCTTTATTATTTAGATGACGAATTTCCTCATAAAATTCTTCAATTTCTTCTTCAGGATGACTTGTGGTGTGTGCATAAGTTTGAATAATCTGAGCCTTGTATCTTCTCGAGAGTTGGATAACGAGTCGTGCAGCTCTGTCAGAGGAACTTTCAACTTCTACAACTTTATCCTTCAGTTTCTTGTTTATTATAAATCCAACACCACTAGTTCTGCCAGTATCTGTCCCACGATAGTAGAAGAGATGTCCATCCGTTCAATGAGATCTTCTCCTTTTCTCCTTATCTCACTTAGTCCGACGATGTCCCACTTGATCCTTTGTAGTTCCTCTTCCAATTCAAGAAGCCTTGAATCAGAAGATAGGGAGCGTCCATTATACGTAGCCAAGGTCAGCATCAGATAGCAGTCTAGTCCGGTCCTCCGGGGATTCTTAGCACCCTCTGCCTTCATGTCGCACTGGCCGCTGCCTTGGCCAGGTGCAGGTCCTCGGTGTAAGATGTCCTATGATCATGATCTGGAACTTTCCTCATGTTCTTGTTTGTAGGATTAAAGCCACATTTGCCACATATATAGCACGTTGCTTCCATGTACGATTTCTTTTCGGCCTCCTTCATAGTTTTCATAGGAAGATTTATTTTACATGCTTCCGAAATGGCCTTTACATACGCTGACCAGACGTCCCCAATTCTTGAGGACAGTCCTCGAATTTAGTTTACTGTCCCCAAAAACGTCTGAAGCCTTTGGGGACCCAAATTGTCCTCAAATTTTAATGTTTGTCCTCAATTGTCCCCAAATTTTAATGTTTGTCCTCAAATTTCCTCGAATTTACACTTCCTCATTAACCTTTTAAATTTCCAATGAAAAATGTTCTTAAAAGTAGTTTCCGTTGTGCTAATTTTCCAACATGCTTCTTGTGAAAACAAATTTTGACTTTTTTTCTTCTTTCTGAGTTTAACGACCATTATGAGCAACTATAATGACTATAAGCAGTCACCTGTCTCTAATTTTGGGGACATTCGTTCTAGGGAAGGGAGAGAGCAAGTGCTGCAAGACAAACACACCACCCACGCCTCATTCGGGACTCGAATCCGTACCAACTTGTACGAATGGTCAGTAGCCAGCACTAGGTCAATGCACCACTGGCGCTGTCAAATTTCGACTGTACTTGTTCTGAGTTTCTCCAAAAACTTTGGCAAAATGAAAAATTCGCCATGCAATTACCATGGTTTGCAGCCTAATTTTAATTCAGCGCATGTACCTAAAGTAAAGTACTTCACTTTTGCTAATATGTTCTCGCCATCTTAGTTCTGTTTGTCAATACAAATTACCAACATTCTACAAGATATATCCTTTTAAGACAGATTTTAATGTGTAATATCACACTTATTGAAGCAATGCAGTTTTGTGACCACAAGATTTGCATATTTATTTTGAGTACGTATGTGTCCCCAAATGAACTACCGATTTGGGGACGCCACGCCCTTTTGTCCTCAAATTGGTGTCCTGATATCTGGTCACCTTTGATTTTGATTTTGATTGGAGGTTTAATGACCACCGTGAGCAACTCAATGGGCTATAAGCAGTCGCCCGTCCCTAATTTAGGGTCACTGGTTCCAGGGAAGGGAGAGAGCCAGTGCCTTAAGACAAACACAACATCCATGCCTCACCGGGATTCGAACCCGGCCCCTCTCGGACGAATGATCAGAGGCCATCGCTTAGACCACTGCGCCACCGGAGCGGCTGGTCACCTTACCTTTACATCTTAAGTTTCAGGTTATCGAAAAAATGCTGAATCACCCCCTTTTCAGAGCTCTATAAGATCTATACGTGGTATAGGTATTCATTTCATCTTTGATATAATAACCGTAGGCCATCACTTCATGAGCTTGCGTTTTCTTCGAAAACGAATCACAGGGGTTCGGATCCGGCCAGCTGATTCTTGTCAATAGACTCTCAAAATCAGCGTATATGGCAAAGGGGACTCGCTGCATATGCAAATATTTTTTAAAAGTTAACTCTTTTTTCTGAGGCATCTGTACGAGGACAGCTTTGTTCTTGTTGCATAGCAGCTTGTGTTCTTTCAACTTTTCTTCTCCTGCACACCTGGCATCGTAGGTTATAAAACATTTCTTGCAAATAATTTTTTTTTTTTGCAACAGGAAGAAATCTGGGAAGAAATGAGTCGAGCAAAATCAGTGATATAAGCATAGTGACTGCTGCTGCCATTTTCAATGAAGAGAAGGTCGCGGTGATCGGAGAGTTCTTCGTCGACTACTTCGAGCGGGAATACGCTGTCATCGTCAAGGCTAAAGACATTAATACTTATATTATTCACCTTTTCAAACTTGGGGATATCACTTGGATTGACTGGGTAGTCAACAACGTCCCAGTTGTATTCATTTTCAAACTGGGAATCATATTTATAGGAGGCAACTCCTTTCCTGTTATTGTTTTGATCAGCCAGACGAGGGGTCCACACCGCATATTCAAAACAATAGTCGTCCCAGTTTTTCACATTGACCACCGCTCTTTTCTTTTGAATGCTCTGAGACAATTCAATGTAAGAGCCACCCTTCAGCGGTCGGAACTTGTTAACGCGCAGTTCCAACCACAAAACATGAAAAAACTCCACCCACAGCCATTCATTTCACTTTCTTCTTTTTCAGTAATGAGCTTCCTGGACATCGTGTCGACAAAATCCCCAAGTTCGGTAGTTCTGTAAATAGGCTTGTTGGTGGTCTTAAGATTATATGTACAATAATCATATTCATCGGGATTACCTTCTTTGGCCTTTCTAAATTTTACCTCCATAAAAATATTACATTTCAAAGAGGGGTGGTCTCTTAAATTTGCTTCAAGAAGGGAGATGACAGAGTCCCGGATGTCGTTCAGAAACGTAGAAAGACAGTTTGCGCATTCGCCTGGAGGAGTGTTTTTGTAAGTTTTTAGCCGATTTTGTGCTACTGATTCTATTTCCACAAATCCCCCCATACTAACGGGGACAGGATGGACATCATTACTGGGGCCTGCACCCTGTTGTAGACGTGAAGGACCGTGAATTAACCGCATGTATCTCATGAGGTTGGACTTGCTGTTAGTTTTATATGGACATAGTTAGTTTTATATGGACATAGTTAGTTTTATATGGACATAGTTTTATATGGACATGGCACAATTAAAGGAGGGGGCACCTTCCTCGTGGGTTTTCTTATGCCTCATCAAATTGAATTTTAGGGAAAACTCCTTAATGGAAATATCACATGTTAAGGAGTTAGATGCACCTGCTAGGGATGGATCTTCAATATTGTTAAATAGATCCAGATTCTCTTCTAACAGATGTTCTAAATTATCGTTGGAAGGGGGACAAGGATCAGGCACGTTGGAAAAAAGATCCAAATCCTCATCCAATAAAAGACTGAAATCAATGTTTTGAGGTTCAGCCTGTGCATTAGCAGAATCATTCATCATGAAATCAATATCTTGATTCCACCAGGCACCGAACACCTGTAACCAAAGAAAGGAACGCGAAATTAGCCTAACACACACAGACACACACGAAAGAGCTAGTTCGAAGAAAAGATTCTAACACTAAGAAAGGAACTTAGAATTACGATTCAAATAAAAAGGACACCTAACAATACCTAGAAGAAAAAAAGAAAAAACCAACCCTACGCTCTAGATAAAGCAAAGAGAAAAAACTAAATAAAAATATTCTTATGGAATCATAATCCTTGGGAGATGTAGGGAAACTTCCAGAATCCATTTTTTCAAAGTGTTCAAAGTCTTACAAAAGAAACTATCAAGCAAACAACTAGCACAGTAGATGAAGAAGCTATGGGTTTCTCTGATCATCATGGCCCTTATATACAGGGCCGGCTGGGCCATAGGGGCAACCGGGGCGGTCGCCCCGGGCCCCGCAGTTTAAAAAACAAAATAATTTTCGGTAAAAAAAAATTCACAAAATTTTTTTTTGTATTTTTTGGGGCGCAAGGCCCTTAAATATATATTTTTGAAGTTTTTTTGTTTGTTTCCAATCTCCCCATTTTTGAATACGTTATCCCCCCTGTTCGTCGTACGGACACCGAGATTTGCAGATTCGAAATGATTTTTGTAACCACCTTAATCTTTTCCGCATTCATGAAATAGCAAATTAAATTTCATCATTTTGTGGTACCCTACTTTTATATATCCAACAATTTGTGTGAAAACCTGATACTTAAATTTAAGGAAATAAAAAGAACAATATCACAAAGGCAACTTTCATATATGAACGCGTATAAAAGTTTAGAATGTCACTAATTTGTCAGTTACTCCACTGTGCATTAAAAATCAATCACTAAACATGTATCAGGGGAAAAACTGTTATGAGAGTCACAATGCAACCTAAACCTCTTCTCCCGGGAATGAGTAGATTTTAACACTTTTTACTTTCTCTCTCTCTCTCCCTCTCATTTTCTGTCTTTCTCTCTCTCCCTCTCATTTTCTCTCTCCCCCTTTCTTTCTATCTTTCTTTCTCTCTCTCTATTTCTTTCCTCTCTCTTTTTCTCTTTCTCTCTTTCCCTCTCATTTTCTCTATTTCTCTCTCTCTCCCTCTCTCTCTCTTCCCTCCTCTCTCTTTTTCTCTTTCTCTCTTTCCCTCTCATTTTCTCTATTTCTCTCTCTCTCCCTCTCTCTCTCTTCCCTCCTCTCTCTATTTCTCTTTCTCTCCCCCCTCTTCCTCTCTCTCTCCCCCCTCTCTTCCACTCTCTCTCTCTCTTCCCTCCTCTCTCTATTTCTCTTTTCTCTCTCTATCTTCTCTCTTTTCCTACCTCTCTCTATTTCTCTTCTCTCTCTCTCTCTCTCTCTCTCTCTCTCTCTCTCTCTCCCTCTCTCTCTTCCCTCCTCTCTCTATTTCTCTTTCTCTCCCCCTCTCTCCCCCTCTCTTCCTCTCTCTCTCCCCCCTCTCTTCCTCTCTCTCTCTCTGAACTTTCAGTCCGTATTATGGTCTTTTCCTTAAGCTTAAAGCAAATACTTCTTTGAGACAATCGTTTTGTCTTTACTGTAGTGTTCGTATGTCTTCCTCACGAACGATAATTTTCAGAAACGACTTTATTAAAATATGAGATTTATTTTTTAGTGCCCACAATAAAATTTTGTTCTGGGCCCCGCAATGAATTTCGCCCAGGGTCCCGCAAAAGCTCCATCCGGCTTATATACACGCAGAAGGACTGATAAGGGGCGATCAGGTGATGATTACACGGAATCGATTGTTCTTCGAGGTCAACTTTAATCAACAGATATCGCCTGCTCTAAGAAAGGAATTCTAAAAACTTTCACAAGATGGACAAATAAGGAAATGCCATCTGTTTTTTTAAACAGACAACCAGAAGAAAATTATCTGTTTCCTTAAAATCACTGCAAGAGGAGCCCATGCTTAAATAATTATGCACTTTAGTCTTCCATGATGTCGACAGGAAACAAACATAGATAAATTTCGCAAAGTTTATTCTCACAAACAAAGCATGGAAGACGAAATCAACACGTGGGATCTTATCTTTATCGCAAAGGTCACTTATCTACGACAACGGTGGAAGGGGATTTATCTAATGTCAACATACCGGACAAAATTGTAGATACCCGTATACACTTGTTAACCGACAACCAGAATGAAATTATCTGTTTCCTTAAAATCACTGCGAGAGGAACACATACCTAAATAATTATGCACTTTAGTCTTCGATGATGCCGACAGGAAACAAACATAGATAAATGTCTCAAAGTTTATTCTCACAAACAAAGCATGGAAGACGAAATCAATGGGGGATCTCATCTTTATCGCAAAGGTCACTTATCAACGACAAATGGGGTGAACAGATTACAAATTCTAAGAGAAATGGAATCGGACTTCAGAAATCAATCTCAACTTAGAGAGAAAAAAATATTAATCGTTAACATGAACACCATGCAAACGCAAAAGCGCGTTATGAGGAAACAATTAATTTCAATAAGGAAGGTCTAGTACACTAAGAATTAGCGTAAATGACAAAGAAAGAATAAATATATCATTCGTTTTACGGCGAGTTCGAATCTCGCTGGGACCATCAGAGCATTTTATTCCCTAAGTTTTTTACTGTAATATTGCAAGCCTTCGTTAAATTTTAATTCACAAAGCAGAGAACAATAAAAATATGCTAGATTAAAGAATAACGTAGGCCAGATAAAAGAAATATGCCAGATGAAAGAAATATGTTAGATAAAATAACTCCTCCTCCCCATTAAAAGAATTAGATCTGATATAAGAAATATGTTAGACAGAAGAATAATAGAACTGAATAAAATAATTAGATCTGATATAAGAAATATGTTAGGAAACAATTAATTTCAATAAGGAAGGTCTAGTACACTAAGAATTAGGGGGAAACAAATAATAAATAATACTTGAACTAAATAATTTCGTTAGGGAAAGAAACGTGAAGAATTAGCATACATGACATAGAAAGAATAAAACAGAGAAGAAATAATACACGATCGAATTATCATTCGTTTTACGTATCCCGAACGTTGTTAAAAAAAAAATATATCCTAAGTTGGGGAGTCGGAAAAAAGTTATAATGAATAAATCAGGATTAAAAGCATGAATACATTTTCAGCTTGATGAAAAGATTTCCCAAATATTTGTCAAAGTTCAATATATACGTTATCTCCAGAGATAAGACATTTCCGGTAGGTTCACTCGTGAAGAGTACATCATGAGGAGCTCCGCCCCTCCCTCCCTGCTGCGGCCCCCGTGAGGAGCAACCATGAGGAGCACAATGTTAAGTGAATGGACGTCAAACATAGCATTTCTCTCTACTACGGTCTCACACTTAGACCCCGCAGGCTGGGCATTGGAGTGCTGAATTGTGTTGCAGTTCTTAAGAGTAAAAAAATGGAACTTTTTACAAAAATTTTGAATGGTGGTCCCTTGATCCCGGGGTTACGAGTTATACTAATTTCACCGCGCGCGCCGAGCGTCGATTTAACCACAAAATGACTGTCACTGTTGCGTCATCTGACCTTGAACGCTATTTCGGTAGACTCTTTGGACCTTCCTCTCTTCAACTCAGTTGTTATATTTTTGCTGACTTTTATCGCTTTGAAATTATTACGGAAAGTCGGGTGTACACTTTTTTGGGACACACGGATTTTTAACAAGGGATCTAGTACAGGAACGAAACGATAGACGTATTCTACGTCAAAACCGTCTAGAGTACCATGAGATATACCAAATTTGGTGGTTTTAAATTGAAAACAGTAGATCTTACGAAAATTTGGTATAGGGCCCCCTTGACTCCGTCCGACCCGTTTTAAAAACCGTCTAAGAGCAGCATGAGATAGTATACCAAATTTGGTGGTTTTAAATTAAAAACTGTAGATCTTACGAAAATTTTGCATGGGGCTCCTGGACCGTTCCAAAAACCGTCTACGTTAGAGTACCATGAGATAGTATACCAAATTTGGTGGTTTTAAATTGAAAACTGTGGATCTTACAATTTTTTTGTACAGGGCCCCTTGACCCCGACCCGTTCCAAAAATTGTCTACCGTCTAAGTTAGAGTACCATGAGATAGTATACGAAATTTGGTGGTTCTAAATTGAGAACTGTAGATTTGATGAACATTGAGTATGGGGGCCCCTTGACGTTATGTAACATCGCGGACATAACATCGTAGGTCAAAACATCGATGTTTTGTCACCACGATGTTTTGTGTCCGCGATGTTATGGCTTGCGATGTTTTGTCACCGCGATGTTTTGGCACCCAGCTTTTATCTCCTGTGATGTCCAGGACATGGCAGGAATTTCCATCCGCATAGCTTTGAATCATTTCATGACACCACTCCACGCCGGCATCCTTTTGCATCTTCGAGTTTGAGGGGCACTGATTGACAGCAAATCTGCCATACACAAGTACTTGTGCAAGACTTCCAATATCAGCGACAAATGAATGTCAACATCCTGCTCTCGTTTATAAGTTACAAACAGATCATTTGCTTCCACTCAAGTGACATTTTCTATGCCTGCAGGAGGCAGTCAGCCCTTGTGCTTTCGTATCTTTCAGAGATTTTCTAAAATTCAACAAATCAAGTGTAAATGATCGCATCGCATAAGAAGACTATTGCAATAATTCCAGGAACTCCTATTGAGTAAGTCCACACCTAAAATGGTGTGAAAATGCTCATGCATTATCTTCACAATCATGTTATGCATTAATGACCAGTAGAGGTCAACTGGATATGAATGCTGCTGTCCCATAACTAAACCTAGCATGCCATCTCTTGGGTCTTCTCAGTACAAAAATGTTGTTCTTTCAGATGTGAAGAGAAAAATATGTTTCAGTTTCTTTAAATACCGAATATGTTACCCTCGCACAACCAGTATAAAATGCGTAAACAACTATTTGGGGAGATCTCACTATATGGTTGAATTCTGGCCATTGTGCAAAACCGTCAACTCTAGTAAAACAATAAGCAAAGCTTTATAAATGTGGAAAGGTGAACGACATTTATGTGAGAAAATCACACAGCTGATGCTGGAAAAGTACTAAGCAGACTTTAACGTATACCATATTTCCCACTGAGCACTGGCATGTTAAAAAAGATTAGTAAAAATAAAAAACTGACTTGTCCTAAACAGTTGCCGCATCAAGTATTTAAAAAACAAAAACACCAAAAAAAAAAAAAAACGAAAAGCTTTGTACATAATCAAGGGCCAAGCAATGAAATTGTGCTGGAACAAAACAGCATACACAAACCCAAAGTTGTTTTTACGGGGGGGGGGGGTTGGTAATGACCACCGTGAGCAATGCAATGGGCAGAAGCAGTTGCCCATCGCTAATTTAGGGCCACTGGTTTCAGGGAATAGAGAGAGAGCCAGTGTCGAAGCATAAGCAAACATCCATGCCTCATCTGGGATTTGGACTCTACTTGAATGATTAAGAAACTAGCATCTCATACAAGGCTTGTGGTTGGTTCTTCAAACAACTGAACGTCTCATTATCTATGGCAGTTTCCATCGAGTCCAGAACTGTGGGCATACTGATAGTAGCGACTTAGAAACTGGTTCAATAATTGCTGTGCTTTTGATGTGCCAAATGTAAGTTTTGTTCTAACCATGAGAATTAAAGATTTCACAACTCATGCAGCTAGTTTATTAAGCTGCTGTTAAAATACCAAAGTGAGGGGGAACTGATTTCTGAAAATAAACTGATTACCCTAAAGATGATGGAAATGTTTCACTGCTGAATAGCTATTCAGGAGTTCAATGTCACGAATCCTATTTCTTTTGAGAAATATGATGTTTATCATTAATAAAAAAAATTTCAGAAAGAAGTACCATAGGCAGTGTATAGTGGGGCTAAAACAGCATTCTGGTACTATATACAGAATAATTTGCTTTCTTTTTAAAATGCAAATGTCCTGCAATTCTTTTACAATAAAAAAAATGCAACAGAAAAACTGCACAGTTAGGGGAATTAACATCCTGTGTTTGAAGGTAGAGTTAGTCTCTCTAAATCCATTCTCACTTGGCAGTCCCAAATGGTGAAAACTTGCTCCTTGAATACTAAAACATGTAAATCAGTGTGTGAATTCGACCAATCACTATACTTTTTTATACTATAAATACACAGTTCAGTCACATTATTGTGACCACCTCCTACGTTTGACGTCAACCGCACGTAGGTGTGCTGCAGGCAATCTGAAAACATATCACTTGCTGCTGCCATGGATAAAAGGAACGATTTATCAGATTTGCAAAAAGGGACGATTATTGGCTTTCGGGCCAAGGGTGGCAGTATTTCTGAAACAGTGCAGTTTGTGAACTGTTTGCGTGCTAAAGTGTATCGTGATCGGAGAAATGGCACCATTGTAAATAAGGGTCATGGAAACTGCAAAGCACCAAATGCCATTGATGTGAGAGGTGAGTGTCGGCTGCGAAAGGGCCAATCAACACACTACTGTGGAGCAACTCACTGGCTGAATGAACCAGGGGCTACCGGAAGTGTGTCTAAAACGACAATTGAGCGAAACCTGCTGTGTATGTGGGGCTCCGATGCAGACGGATGGTTACTGCACCTATGCTAACGAAGGTGCATCGGCAGAAAAGGCTTACATTTGCATGGCAGTATTGGACCGCCGCTGATTGGCAAGGGATTGCCTTCTCCGACGAGTCGCGTTTTATGCTTCATCGAACGGATGGACGTTGGAGTAAAAGGCGAGAAACATCTGAAAACAAACACTCTCCAACTATTGCTGGAAGAACAGCAGCTGGTGGTGGCAGCGTTATGGTATGAGGAACGTTTTTTTTTTTTTTTTGATTGGAGGTTTAACGACCACCGTGAGCAACTCAATGGGCTATAAGCAGTCGCCCGTCCCTAATTTAGGGTCACTGATTCCAGGGAAGGGAGAGAGCCAGTGCCGTAAGACAAACACAACATCCATGCCTCACCGGGATTCGAACCCGGACCCCTTTCGGACGAATGATCAGAGGCCATCGCTTAGACCACTGCGCCACCGGGGCGGCAGGAACGTTTTCGTGACATTCCCTGGGTCCACTCCTACCTGTGGAAGGCACTATGGACCAAATTCGTTATGAATCCATCCTTTCAGAACACGTACACCCATACATGCTGATTGTCTTCCCTGGAGCGGATGGGATCTTCCAGCGCGACAATGCGATGTGCAACACACCTAGAAATGTCCGAGAGTGGTTGAAAGAGCACGATGAAGACTTCAAGGTACTTCCGTGGCCCAGTAATTTCCCAGACTTAAACCCAATTGAGCATCTGTGAGACCACCTCGATCGTGTCGTTCGCTTTATGGAACTTCCACCACGTACCCTACAGCAGCTGTTGGATGCATTGCAGTCAGCATGGCTCCACATACCTGTGAACACCTTCCAGCACCTTATTGGGTCACTCCCTGCCTTTCCAGCTGCTGTCCGCGCTGCACACGGCGGTTACTCTGGATATTGGCTGGTGGTCACTATGTGACTCGACCGTGTATAAGAAAGTAAAAAGGAGAGAGGCAGAATGGGGGAGGTAAGAAGGAAAAGGTAAAGAAAACAAAGGCGCTACATGTTCCTGTTCTTTTTTAATTAGCACTAGACCACTGACTACAGGCATTCAGTTGGTAAGCCACCATCATCATAAATGAACAGTTCAAATGGTAAGATGACAGCAAGTTTTGGAATACATTTCACCAGCTACAAACCAAGGTGGTGGTTTTTTCCCTTCCAACCTCAGCATTATGGAAAGAGAGGATCATTCAGGATTTGAACACAAAGAAAAACTGGGCTGCTAGGCTAATGTTTACAAGTCAATGTTCATGTTTTGAGTCGTGTAGTAAGTGACAAGGTTGTGTGATAAATATGAAGAGAGTCAGAAAATGAGAATTCTAATCTTGTGCAACAATGACAGTTTTTACATATCTTACACTAGCTTTACCAAAGCTAATTTTTTTTTCAAAATTACGTATACCTCAGAAAGATAAAAAGGCATTTTATAGGCTGTAGAAAATGTATGCTTCAAAGTAACTTATACAGGCTTCTATAGGATTCTACACTGGTGGAAAGGGAAAAAAGAACACCAAGAAGGAATTGGCGGACGATCATGAAATTTAAATATGTTAATGAGGTCGAGTTTACGTAGGTGTGATGTTAATTTCGGGACCAACCGGTGAGCGCTTATGCCACAGCACGGCATAATATGCAAATTATCGTCGGTGGTATTTAAGGAGTACGGTGAAGTGAATGTAATCAATTGTCGGCGTACGGACACGTGCGAAGGCCTCGAGAAAAACGGTGTACTTACGTATTTTCGGTCTTGTGCAGTAGTGAAGAGCAAAGTACGTGGGAGAAATCCTTCTCATAATTTAGCTGCATGGAGTTGAGTTGCTTCATCACTAAGTAATTCTCATATAGTTTGTGGTCGTCAAGGATTTGACTGTGAGTTATTTTTATTTCTTGTTCTTTAAACTTCAAGTTAGAAGCTTTATTTTTGTTTTCCGGTTCCAGGCCAACCGGGCTCCGTGCCTCCGGAATGGCGAACTTTCTGAACCGACCTCAAACCATTCAGGTTACTCATAATGGGAAGTACCCCAATGTTAATATTCCTAAAGAATTAGTCGACAAACTTGACTATCCGGAACATTTGCACACAGTCCAGCGACTTAACAATGGACTTTTCACAGTGCGTTTCCAAACTGCTGCACAAGCACTGCACTACCTTGAGCATCCCTTGACAGCCTACAAGGACGTTGCGGTGAACATTTCGCCAGTAGATGACGGCATTCGTACCGTCTATGTCAAACTCGTGCCCATTGACATCCCTAATGAGAAGATCTCTGCGGCACTTACTGGATATGGGGAGATTGTCACCCCCATTCAGAATGAGCGGCACACACTCAAAGGTCTGGAACATGTTTATACAGGCACAAGAATTGTTCGCCTTAGTATGACAAAGCCAGTACCCAATTTCCTTCAAGTGGGCCGTTGGAAGGCCATGGTCACATATGCTGGCATGATACGCACATGACGTAGATGCGGTAATGCTGGCCACATTGCTCCTCAGTGCCCATCACGAGCTTGCCCCAACTGTAGTACGGTGGGGCCCTTAGAGATCTCGTGCGAGCAAGCCTGCTCCAAGTGCGGTGCGGATTCTCACACCAAATCCAGATGCACCCAGTCATCCTTCGCAGATGTTGTGGCTAGGCCTTCAACAGCTCCCCTTGTTTTTAATGAGGAGTTTCCAGAGCTACCCTCCACCAGTACTATTGTTGTTCCCGGGGACTCTGGTGTTCCTGATGCAGTTGTTACCATGGACCGGGAACATGTTGCTTCTTTGAAATTACCGGTTGTCATACCTGTCGATCCGCCTTCCGAGAATGTCGTGACTTCTGTTAATCAAGAGACCTTGTTTGTTGACTGCCGCGTCGAGCCTGTAGCTTCTGCTGTTTCACCAGTGCAAGATCTTGAGGTTCTTGAAATGCCATCTACATAGGTCACCTCACTGCCTCTTGCCGTTGAATCAGCTGTTGTTATTAAGTCGGAGCCTCCCATGGACGCCAACGTATATACCGAGGTCCCTGAGCCTAATTCACCTGATTCTCCTGACGCCCAAGTCGGACTTGTTACCACTGTTGCATTTACAGAGGTTATTTCGGATGATGACAACATTTACATAGATTCCGTTGATGATGTTGCTTTCACCTCTCCTGTCGGAACTGTCTCCCTCCCTTCCACCTCCGGGGACAAAGTTTTACCCGTCATCCATTCCAGCAAACCGCCGGGACGTGTTCCTGTTACCATCCACGATGTTACTCCTTCCAGAGAGACTCGTCCTGCTGACTATTCCTTCCGTCAACAACGACAGTAATCTCCATCTTCGGAGGGCAGGACTCGCGGCAGCCGTTCGGCAAGTGTTCATCCTGGCCGTCGGGAAAGCTCTCCCGTCCAACTGGAGGAAGGGGATCTTCCCCCAAGTAGCCGCCGACGGAACCGTCGCCGGGATCACAACCGCTCCACCTCTGGAGATTGGCATCGTCAGTTCTAAGTGCCAGTCCACGTTTCTAAAACGGGTGGGCTAATTTGAATCTACCCTCCTTACTGACCTTTGTTTTGTGTATTTTTGTATTTCAATTATCTGCTTAACCTTTTTTTTTTTTTTTTATTGGAGGTTTAACGACCACCGTGAGCAACTCAATGGGCTATAAGCAGTCGCCCGTCCCTAATTTAGGGTCACTGGTTCCAGGGAAGGGGAGAGCCAGCGCCGTAAGACAAACACAACATCCATGGCTGACGGGATTCGAACCCGGACCCCTTACGGACGAACGATCAGAGGACAGCGCCTTAGACCACTGCGCCACCGGGGCGGCCTGCTTAACCTTCAACCTTAAAGTTTCAACATTAAATATTCAGGGACTTCTGTCCCGGTCAGTAAGGCGTTGGCTCATCGGCTGGATTATGACCCAGGATATTGATATCCTGTGTGTCCAGGAAACATTTTTTCACAATTTTAGGCATGTTTCGGATTTTCGTCATTACACTAATGCCCCGTGCTGGTTTAGTCTTTCTCCGACTAGTCGCAGGGGCGTCGGAATTATTGTCAACCCTAACTTCAAGGGTCGACAACTGAAATTTCAATATGATGATGAGGGTAGAGTGGCTGCTGTCAGCTTTGCCCTCGCTGAGTTTAAAATTCGCGTTATTTCAGCCTATGCGCCATTGGAACCCGCCCAACGGGGTAGATTCCTCAGGAGTTTTCCTTTATTTTTTGGGTGTGGTGAAGACTTCCTCATTTTGGTTTCTGGAATCCCGGGGAGGAGAATTTTTCAAAATTTAGTCCTCGTGCGGGACGATATTCACTACCTCGACCGCAAGAGGTTGAAGTGCTGTATCCTTTCTTTGGATCAGAGCAAAGCCTTTGACAGGGTCTCTCACAAGTACCTTGTGACCCTGCTGGAGGCTTGTAACTTTAGCCAAGATTTTGTACACATGGTGAAGGTCTTGTATACTGATATCTTTAGTTTTATCCGAGTCAACGGTCAGCCTACGGACTGCTTTCCCATCCGGAGAGGGGTCCGCCAAGGCTGCCCGTTGTCTGCTGCACTGTTCGTACTGAGCATTGAAACTCTCCTTAAGAAGATTCAATCTGCACCGAATATCTCTGGCATCCCAGTTCCGGGTTCGAGCTTTACAACAGCTGAGCTCAAATACCTTGCGTATGCAGATGACGTTGTTCTCTTCCTTCGGGATGAGATTTCCTTGAGAAATTTGTTTCATGTTTATGATGTTTATGCGGACAGTGCAGGCGCTGCATTGAATGTGGATAAAACTAAAGCCTTGTGTTTTGGGGATTGGTCACCTGACGTTTTGCAGTTTGTAGGCTCAACCGTTGATCCCATAAGGATCCTCGGTGTTTACTTTGATAAAAACGGGGTTCACCGTGAGACGTGGCGCTCTGTTCAACAGAAGCTCACGTCGGAATGTGCTTGGTGGGAGGGCTGCCAAATTTCTTTTTTTTAATAGGGCTAAATTGGCTAACAGTCTCTTGGTTTCCGAAATTGCTTTTTGCGGTACCCTACAACCCCCAACGTACAGGGTCTTTTTGGCTCTAAATTCTCTAATTTTTTTATTTGTTTGGGGAACTAGAGCTGTCCTTTCTCGGGATTGCCTGGTTCAACCAGTCCATCGGGGGAGACTGGGTGTTCGGCACATTCTTGCGTGGTGTCGCGCGTTGATGGTTTCTAATGTGACCTACATCCTGAAAAGCGATTCTCATCTTAGCTCTAATTTCGCGTGTTATTTCATTTCCTATAATCTTAGGTTATTTTCTTTTGCTTGTAACTACCTTGGGCCTAGAGCTCCGAGGCCCGGTGGACCACATACTAGCCAGAACATCAGGTGTTCCTCTTGGCATCAACCCGATGCTCTCTATAATGTATTCTTACCATCCTTTGCTCCTCGCATTCAGCGCAAGTTTCCCGCCTTGGGGATGAACATGGGCCAATGTTGCGTCGGACAGCCGGAGTCTTTTTTCCACCGATTTGTGGAATGTAATTTTATTCGTAAAGTTTGGCAACTTTTGTCTAGATGGATTTCTGTTAATATGTGTAATTTTAAAATAATTGTTTTTAAGCACCCGCTACCTGTGTCCGGTCAGCGTGCTTATTTATGGTTTAAATGTGATCCTTGCTACTGCTTGTACTGTGTTACATGATACTGCTCTGTCTGACCACGTTAGGCTTTATTCAAATAGGCCTGATGTGGTCGCTCTCTTTGTCAAGATCCGATTGCGCGAGAGGGTGATTTCCGACTTTCACCACTGGCCGGAAGACGTTTTTCGCGTCCGATGGCTTTGTTGGTCTCGGCTGGTTTCCCTTCGCAATAATGTGCTCTGCTTTTGGTTCTGAATGTGTTTTCTGTTCGAGCATGTCGCATGCCTGACGACCGCGGCGCTTTTTACTATGTTTCCTGTTTACTTGTCTAGATCCTGTGTTTTTTTTTTTTTATTGGAGGTTTAACGACCACCGTGAGCAACTCAATGGGCTATAAGCAGTCGCCCGTTCCTAATTTAGGGTCACTGGTACCAGGGAAGGGAGAGAGCCAGTGCCGTAAGACAAACAGAACATCCATGCCTTACCAGGATTCGAACCCGGACCCCGTTCGGACGAATGATCAGAGGCCAGCGCCTTAGACCGCTGCGCCACAGGGGCGGCGATCCTGTGTTTGCATCATGAATTGTATTTACATGCTTTTCTACTGTGTATATATTGTCTTTGTCTGCATTTGTCTATGCTTGGCCCGCGCTTTTGTTCTGTCTGTTGTCTGTGGCAGGTGTTGTGCCTCTCGGACGACAGTTCAGGCCACTTCCTGCGTCTTTGTCATGCCTCTCGGGCGGGGATGGGCGTGACAAATGCCTTTTTTTTTTCCCCACATTTTATCCAAGCACTTTCACCGTTTTCAGGACTGTTTCTTCCTTGGAAGTGTTATTGCTTGTTTCGTCTTCCGTGTTTAGTAAGTAAGGTAAGTAGTTTCTTTTCATTTCTTTTCTTTTTAGTGTGTGTATGTGAGTGTGTTTGTGCTTCACCTCAATGATGATAGTGCCTTGGCTGACCCATAATATGGGTTTCAGCGGAACAGTATACAGCCTTGTGCTGTACCACAGTTCAGTAACTGAGAAGCTGCAATGCATGGACATGGAAGACGTATACGATTTCAGCAGTTATCGGACTTTGAGCGAGGTCGTCTAGTCGGACTCCGCGAAGCCGGGTGGTCGTATTGCTGAGCGAATTGGACGGGAAGTATCGGTGGTGGTACGATTGTGGCGTAGATGGTCCGAGGAACATTCCCACACGAGAAGACGTGGAACCGGGAGTCACAGACGGAGTGATGAGCGGACCGATCGACCCATAAGATGAGCGGCGTTGTCAAGCAGAACGTCCACTGCGACGCAAATCCGAGCTGCCGTTGCACCTGAGATGACTGTGCAAACAATCCGCAACCGTCCACTGGATGCAGGACTACGTGCACGTGTGCCTCTGACTCCAGCCAACCGCCAGGAGCGGCTGCAGTGGTGTCGCCAACGTCTGCACTCGAGAACGCAATGGCGATCTGTCGTGTTCAGCGATGAAAGCAGATTCTGCTTGGGAGATTCCGATGGCCCTATGCGTGTTCGCAGACGCACAGGGGAGCGTCTCCACCCTTCTTGCATCTGCCAGCGACATACAGGGCCTACACCTGGTCTCCTGGTGTGGGGAGCAATCAGCTATCACTCCCGTACAAAACTAGTGTTTGTACCGGGTACGTTAAACAGCACCTCCTACATCAACATCATTCAGCCCGTTGTTGTGCCATTTGTAAGGTCGGTCCATCGTGGTGTTTTCCAGCAAGATAACACACGCCCACACACGCCACGTGCAACGCAACATGCACTTCAGTGTGTGAGACAACTTCCATGGCCTGCACGTTCACCAGATTTGTCCCCCATTGAGCACGTGTGGGATTTTATGGGACGACTTATCCGGTCTCCACGGCCAGCCACGACCATCCCCGATTTACGTGTCCAGGTTGAGGATGCTTGGAACTCAATACCCCAAACTTACATCCAACATCTGTACGACAGACTCCATGCCAGAATTGCACAGTGTGACGCAGTTCATGGCGGTTCAACCTCGTACCAACCATGTTACATGGAAATGTTATTTTTCAGTTTACCAGCAAATACAGCTGTATTTTGCCATAATGTTTTGATCACGTTATCCTCTGTATTCCGTTATTATGCTGTATAAATTTCGTTGGTATCAAACGTCTTCTTCTTGGTGTTCTTTTTTCACTTTCTGCCAGTGTATTATAGCAGCTACTGACAACTAGGTTTAAAAAGAGTCTGAATAAGCAATTGAAAATTAGGGAAGTCCAAGGGTAGAATGGCCCACCAGGACATTTCATGGTGGACTACTTGAGAACTTGAGAAAAAGCACATTTTCTTGTATTCTTTTTTTTTTTGAAAGAAAATTACTTTGGTAATTATGAATAATAACAGTTAACTTTTTAGACACAACGTTCAAACGAAGTTATTTCCTTAAAAAAAATAAAGTGTTTCCTTTTTTCTACACGTAGGGCATTTGGCTCTGAAACGACAAAGCAACATTCTCTGTACTTAAGGAAACTGCTACTGGTCCAAAAATGCAGTTATAAATTAAGCTAAAGTTAACTACAAAGTGAGATGTAAGTCAGGGTCATTGGTAGGCCCTACCCTTCTTTTGTAATCTTGGAGACATCCATTATGATTGCTCATAATCCCTACTCCTTTACCCACAAACTGACACACAGCACAAGGAGATTTTCCCACCAACACACTCCAAAATTTATGTCCCACCCACATTTATCTTAAAAGAAATAATTTACCAGTACTAGTTCATAGGAGTCAAAATAAAGGGTAGATTTAAATAAATAAAAAAAAAAAAAAAAAAAGCTACTCAAAGAATACATACTACCATTATGCAGCAGGCAATCAGTGACCATATAAATATAAAAAATTAATTGCATAGGAAAATTACTGTGTGGCATGTGTGTACACTTCAACTTTCAGATCATGGTGATTTAGTTGGAAATTGAATCTTCAAGACTTTTCTTTATTGCCCAAACCAAATTTTTCAAATGAAAATAATTATCTGGTACAACACCCTGGTTTAGAGTAGTTTGATGCTACATGTAATCATGTGCATATTTTTAAAATTCTTTCATCATTAAAATTTGTTCACAACTGAATTCTTTTTCAACAATTCTTTCATCCAGGATGTAACAATTTTTTTTCACGACGGAATTTATAAAGTGTTCCCCTGTACGTATGTGTGTTTTTGTAGAGGACCTCAAGACTAAAATACCTAGCCTGGTTTGGTCTTTCCAATTTGCATGGGGGGGGCATTTTGTTTTAAGATAAATATGACATTTTCAAGGTGAATTGGAATTTAAGCTATTTTTAAGTGGAGGGGGGAAAACACCTTGTTACCTTCAAGAAACTTTGTGAAATTTCAAATGTGACAATGAAAATATCTACCTGACAATCAGAGGTGTAGCCAGGGGAGGTCCTCGGGTCCAGACCTCATTTGAGGAGGTGGACGAATACGAATTTATATCTATTATATGAGGCTTTCACCAATGAATCAAATCTATGGAACTCCCCCTACCTTAAGAAATCTCTCGCCATGCCACTGCTGACAATGGTGGAACATTCAGATGATCCCAAGGGCAGCAATGATCTGAATGACCGGGTTTCACACACATTGGACCAGTCCTATTGCTCTTTCAGCAGTTTTCACAATTTTTGTTTCTGGGTTTAGCTATGCCCATGAACACCTATAGCTATAAGGAATAGCCAAAACCTTATTCAGGTGCACTAGTTCCAAGGAAGGAATACTATCAGTGTCATAAGGCAGCAAGAAGCCCATGTCTGACATGGGAGCTGTACTTTGTTTATCTGTAGGAAAATGCCTTGCTGATTTCGATACGATATGTTGAAATATAGTGCTACATCTGGAAATTTTTGAAAGTTCTATGTATGAAAAAAACAGTGATATGTTGTGAATCTGCAGCAGCAGCAGTTATGCTGAAGCCAGAACCTGCAAGGTGGCCAGTAAATTCCAACTAAATCACCATGGCTGTCATTATCTGTTCTGGTCTGGAATCAGAACAGTTTAATGTCCAATACAAATGAGGACTAGATGATAGTAGGATCTCAAGTTCACCCACTATAATGGCAGCTGCACAAATTTGCCTGCAAAATATTGGCATTTCACAAATGCTAGATGTCAACAGTTAGCAATGGATTACTTTGCTCAAACATTTTCTGTGATTTGTGAACGAACATTTTGAATATTGTATAGCCGCAACTACCTGACTTGCACAGCATTTCAATTTAGAGGCAAAGGTCTGTATATTTAAGAGCTGTATTAGATATTTCAAAAATGCAGTTGGATCACCACTGAAAACAAAAACAAGTTCTCAACATTTGGCATTTCGAATCTTGAAACTTGACCTCAAAAGCTGTATGCAGCTTTCAAAATAAACATACACATCTAATACAAAATATCTAACGTCCTTTGTGCAGCAGCAAGAGTTTCACTAAGAATAAAATGTGTTTGCCATTCATGCAGAGATGGATTTCACTATAGGCTGACTAGGCCCGGGCCTAGAGCGGCAAAATTTAGGGCGGCGAATTTTAGTGGTAGAAAAATTAATAATTTGTTAAAAGCCCATAAAAATAATGAAAGAAAATTTTAAAATTAAAATAAAAGTGGAAACTAACATTTATTCTGAAAACTGCTGTATACAAGATTTTGTATCCGAATTCCCGCAATTCCCTTCCTCTTCGACTTGAGAAAACAGACAAACATATGTTTGTTTTTTAGAACTTTCTTCAAACTCTGCAAATTTCAAAATTCCGATACTGTTAAAATTTTAAAGAATGTAGCACTAGTACAGGAATTCTAAAATTCGCTTTTATTACAATTTTTTTTTTTTTTGATTGGAGGTTTAACGACCACCGTGAGCAACTCAATGGGCTATAAGCAGTCGCCCGTCCCTAATTTAGGGTCACTGGTTCCAGGGAAGGGAGAGAGCCAGTGCCGTAAGACAAACACAACATCCATGCCTCACCAGGATTCGAACCCGGATCCCTTACGGACGAATGATCAGAGGCCTATTACAAATTCAAGATTTATTTATTACTTCATTGCATTAAAAGAAACATGACAACAAATTGTATGCATTAAAATTGCAAACAGAATCAGTGTTCAAGAAACAAAGCGTAAATTAGTTTTCAGCCAACAGGTGTCCTTAGCTGAGGAGTGAAAGCTATGGCGAAGCATACGTCCTATTTTCCTGCCTGAAAGGTTTTGCGCTGCCATGCATCAAACATTATAAATTGTTGAAAAACAATAAAAGGGAAGGAAAGAATTGAAAGAAGACAAACTTCTACCAAAGCAACTGATTAATAACAAATATTTAATCAATTTAGGAATTGATGTCGGAAGTCAAAAGTAAGGAGTTTTTGTCAATGATAGACAAAATTTTATTATTTGTTATAAGAAAAATTGTTTATGGTTTCACTATATTTAAGCCTTAAATTATTATTTTTATTTGTACTTTACTTTGAACAGGCTACACTCCCCCCTAAAATTTTGTTTTGCTCTTGGATCGGATCCGAATGAGTTACATGAAATTGTAACCATCAAATTCTTTATTTCAAAGGGAGTAGGAGCGGCAAATTTGTCTAGGACTAGGGGTGTCAAAGCCATAAATCAGTCTCTGCATTCATGTATTATAATATGAACCATTTTTCACTGTTGCATTTCATTAGAAAATTAATACACGGAACTTCAAAATAAAGGAACACAACTGTATAATTATTTTAATTTCTTACTAACTTATTATGGGTACCCTTATTATTGTCATGAAGTCATTCTGTCTCTGATGCATTAACCATAAATATGTTTTAAATGAGACATTTTGAAATTATAATTCAGAAGTGTTATTTGAGTGCCTAAAATGGCTCCCTCAGAATGTTTAAGTATTTGTTATTCGGTCCCTTCAAAATTAATTTACACTCATGAAACATATTGCTAATGAAATCAAATAGTGATATATTTAAATTGTAACATTCTTCATCTATACCCTAACTAGACAACAGGATTCGCCTTCTTATTGTCTAACCCATCAATAAATTGGCAAGTTATGGAGAAATTCTTGGAGTGCCCATTGGAATTTTGGGCAACAAAACAGAATACTGTAGTCATCATTGTCTTTATTATTATTATTATTATTAGCAACTTAATAGTGTTAAATCTAGAACTTAATTTGAAATTATAAGAATGTAAGGTATTAATCAGCCCCCTGTCCAGGTCAAACACTTCTGCATGCTGTATACATACATGACTGAGACAAATGTTCTTTTTTAATATTGATACAATGCAAACACTGCAAATGTTAGAATGTATACAGAGACAATAAAAACACAAAGAACAATGAGGTTTAGTAAATCTGGCCAATTTTAATTTTAAAAATATAGACATCATAAGATACCATCCATTTCTGTACAATGATCACTTCCTTGACCCCAGAAAAGTCAGTTTCGTCCATCTATGGTTTCATTCTATTTCTGGTCAATCAGTAGTAAAATTAACAGTGTTGCAGCACATCAACACAGTCTGTACAGTTCTGAGACACCTGTTTTGGCTATGCCGCTGGTGTTTGAGTAGAAAATAAACAGAATAAATGGAAAAGCACTTTTACTCACAACACTTTTGCTTTCTGTATTCAGTATCTCACAAAGTCAATATAAAACAGACAGAAATCTCCGCTGCGCAGCAGGTCACGTTTCACAGTCTTGTCTATTACTTTCTTTTTAACGTGTGCCGGCAGACATTCACCGAGTTTATCAATGAGATATTACAAAGACACACTTCTAAGCATGCAGCACAGTGAAGTTCTCTCTCTTTTCATTTGTATTACCATACAAACCTATCTGGCTTCCCTCCCAAGTGGCAGTTATGCTCACTGATGAATTTGTACTTGTTTTTCATGAGGCCACAGTTTTTGAGAATGATCACACTTTTTTTTTTTATCTTAATAAATATGCTAAATTCTAGGAAGAAGTACAGAGCAAAACTATAAAATCTTGCTCTGTAACCTAAAGATTAAATATCAGGTACTGTAAAGAGGTGATTAAAGCTTTGTGGTTCCAAAACCAAAAGATATAAATACCATTTTTATATCCATTCAACACAAGAAAAAAGCCATACATGAATGGCTATGATGAAAGACCCAATAAGAAATGACATAATTAATAAAAAAAGTTGTAGAACCTATGAATACCTTTACATAAAACTAGTTTACACAAGTAACATGCAAAGCATGTGATCTCTCTAAGAAAGCATAATCTAAGATGGACAAAGATATTTGTGACAATACAACTAATCATTTGAAAGAAGCAGAATGTTACTCAAAAAACACCAACTGAAAGTTAGAAGTATTATCCTATTTTAAATTTTATATGATTTAGTAGAAAAGTAGTCTTTCTCAACAAAAGAACAAGAAAAAAAGTGAAATTGGATTAACAGATTTTGTCCACAACTGTGTAGGCATACTAAGTACTTATGCGCAGCAGTAATTCGGAACTGTGACAGTATGTCATCTAATGCAAGACAAAAAATTTCAGTTAATTCCGTAACAATGTACTGAACATATTACAAACCGTTAATATTACCATAACCTGAGTTACTACTGAAATAAGGTGTGGATGAAATATGATCAGAAGCTTTCTGATTGCTACATGACAAGTATATACATATACTTGCCAACTAGAAACAATCACAAATTAGTCACCATACATGTTTTTGAAAGAGTTCAACAACTCTCACATGCCACTGACAACATGACAGTCATCTTACAGCAAAACAGTTCGGTTAGTACTGCAAGCAAAATACAAATATTTTCATTATCTAATTAAAAATAAACTAAAATACAAAAATATTTTATGCCACTAATCCTTTAATTCAAAATGTAATTTAATACTACTTGAAGTTTAAAAAACGGCCAATTCAGGAGGGGAAGCCATGCCGTTCTCGGCAGTAACATTAGGACATTCACAAAAAAAAATAAAAAAAAAATGCTATATTACAAATAAACATCAACCAACACCACGTAACAGTCTTTGTAAGGCGTATCGCATACCATTAACAAATATCACATCTCAGCTACCAAATGGTAACATAATAAATATTAGGCTCCATAGTAAGAATATAGTTCAGTCTTTGTTTTTCCCACAAATCTTTCCCCCAACTTTTCTTGTTGAGTTCCATTGAGTTTCATAAGGACACATTCCAGTAAACTGGCAGATGGGGAGAAAAGGGAAGGGGGAAGCTTGTTTCTACGACATACACAGAATATATTTGAAGAGGCAAACAGTACAAAACACTGAAAAACATTATCTCACTGTTTACCACCTCCTATTAAGAAAAAAAATGTTTACGCTACAAGGACTTCTGCGTAATTAAAATATTTAGCATACATTACCACTTGGATTTTGAAACCTCCGTTTCATTCTTTTGGTTTTTACATCCCCATCCATAAATCACTAAAAAATTAGATATCAACAGTTTTATAGTTATATTGGTTCTTTGTTTATTATACACAGGACTAAAAACATCTGCCCATTTGTACACATGGTAACTTATGATGAATGGCTTTACTTATAAATTCCACTCAAGATATTCAGAACTAACTACAAAAGATCAAGAGCACTAATGATCTTGAACAAAAACTAATCACCTTACATTTAATTTACAATACAACTGTTGAAGCTGTGAGCTTCTGAACAGATTTAATTTGCAGCTTAAAATTTAGGATTTAAAATGTACAGTTAAACAACAGTGATCTTTAATTCAGTCAGTCAGGTTTCAACTGGTTGACAGGCCTACCTCTAGAAAACCTAGGGCTACAAAATCGGAACTTAGTATTTAAGAAATCCACGCACACTTATTTTAAATAAAATATAAAATCAGTTGGACAGGTGCTGCAAATCCTATAAATTTCAATTTTTAGTATAAGAGAAACAATTTAACACACAAAAGAATGAAACAAATGACACGTTTAGGAGTTGTACTATATTATCACTCCTTAATATGCTATGGATGTGCCCAGATGAACAGCTTTATCACAATGCTTATTTTGATAGTGACCAGTCAACTTGAAGACATGTAAGGTCTTTTTTAAATTTCTTAAGAAGTGATAAACAGAACACATCAACAGTGAAGTAAACTGAAAGGCTGCTAACTTTCATATACTATATTTGTCTGCCAGTAGGGAAAGCCAATGAAAAGACTTGTTTTGCAAGCTGTGGATTAAATAAATATTTCAGTTCTACCAATAATTTCATTGGATGGGGAAGTGTTGTGGAATTTAACTTAAATTTTATAGCTGTAGGTCACTTTATCACACACAATCTCACATATCACTTTATGTACACAAGATTCTTATCTATTCCTTTTTGCAAGCAAAGAGTATAACTTTTTGTCACCAAAAAAAAAAAAAAAAAAATAATAATAATAAAATAAAAATAAATAAATAAAAACTGCCTTTAAGACAACCCCACTTTAAACATAGGCACCTAAATCAAACAAAAATGAGGAAACAAATAGCACACTTTATGTTTTACCTTATGTCAACTGCTGACTTCATTAATATTATTGTAAGGAGAACATGAAATGTTTATCATGGTTATATCTACACAGACTGAGCAATTCTATGTCATTACTGTTCTTGACTCACTACCCTGAAGCAAGATATTAACTTTTACAGAAAAATGATGGATCCAGTGGGCTACTTGGCATGAGGGAACTTCATCAAAATAAAATACTGTAAATCCAAATTCATAGAAATATGAAAATGATACCTTTTCAGCTGACTTCTGGTGAACATGGGGGGGGGGGACTCGGTTAAAAAAATCCATCACCCTCTTACAAATGCATCACATTGAAGACTTTTACATTTGGGGAGGGGTAACAACCACCATGAGCAACTCTTACAGCTATAAGCAGTTACCTGTCCCTAATTTAGGGCCACTGGTTCCTGAGAAGGAACAGAGCAAAACAAACACCACCTGTGCCTCCTCTGGGATTTGAACCCAAGCCCATCTCGGACAAATGGTCAAAACCAAGCTTCAGAAAACTCTCCCACTAGGTCGACTCTTGCAGGTTGGTGTGTAAAACTGATACATGTCTATCTGCCACAGAGACTGTATCTATACTCAGTTAAAAAAAGGAGGGTTGGGGACCCGGCAATTGTATAAAATATTGTGCCAGAGAAAAATAATTTTGAGACTATTTATTGCCTTGTAAGTTATTGCAAACAATTTAATTAAACTACACTTAAGACAGCAACCTTAACCTGACAACTTTAATATTCAATAAATAAGAGAACAGTTTAAGAAAATGCAAACTGTCCTGTCACATTGGTTGACAAGGGAATTTTTATCGCCATATTTTGTTAACCTATATTATTATACAAAAGACAGCTTGAAAGAATATGGTGGAGACTCACTGATTAGCCAAATAGCCATAGTCAACTACTGGAGTGAGTATAGTATCACTCCCAAGAAAATGGGCAAAAAAACTGCTTGGTCAAGTGCACCTTCTTTTATAGCTTTCATGATACTAGAAATAGCGAACCATTACATCAATAAAGGAACTAACTGCCATGGTAATTTCATCTCACAGTAGCATATTTAATGCCCATTTGCTTATCATCAAGTGAACAACAGATCTGTTTGACATTTACTCTTAAACAGATGGTTATACTGTTACATTTTGACGTACTTGTCAAAACCCCCTCAGAAGTTACTGTGTGGAAATATAAGGCAACAATCCCTCTTTGTCCCATAAAGACAATCCATTTTTTTTAATTCTTTCTACACTTTGAGTTCTGCAGCTAAAAGAAGTTAGATGATTGGTCAACTTATTTGCTGCAAGTACACGCCTAGCTCTACAATGATGGAACTGGTTTTACCCCTAAACCACACTGAAATAAACTCGGGATATTAACCATTTTTCAGTGCAGGATAGTTGAAATAAACTCCAGCAATAAACCAATTATTTTCAGTGCAGGATAGTTCTTTTTGAACAAAATGCTGCATTAAGGAAGTTGATTTTTAAATCAAGGTTAAATTTAAAACTGGCTTTTGCCGCCGCCGCCACTACTATTGTTTCTGTTCTCTTTACAATAATGAAAAAAACTTCATAAAGGAAAGGGGGGAGGGGGGTAGAAAGAGAGAGCAGCATCTCTTAGAATCAGAATCAACCAGTTCACTACTGCACTGCTATAAAAATTACTATGAAACTGGGTTTAATACAAATTTATGTTCCCAATTTTCTTTTGTCTCAAATGTTATGAAAACTATTAATTTTCTTTAAATATTCATACAGACTGATTACTGTAATAACCAAAACTAAAATGCTATACATTTTTATCTAACTCTGTTCACAAAAAATAAAAAATATTCAGGCAAATATTCAAAACATTACAGTGGTGCAAATTACAGTTCCTGAAAAATTCCTTAGTACACTTACAATTTTGAAAAATGTCAACAGAAATTATTATGATAAAGCTGTTATATATATGCAACAAAAATAAGTACAGGAGTTTTGTTCTTGGAACGAGTTTTTTCAAGTTCAACAATCTTGATTTAAAGAATATTTCTATAAATGAAATGCCAAAATGTCTAATCACTGACAGGAACTTACAAGTTGTACAATTTAAACACAATCACAGTGGTTAAACAATGAAAAAACATCCTGAAATATTAGCCAATCAATTCACAGCTCTACATAAAACAATGAAAACAGCTTTTGTATCACACAGATACAGCTGACATGCATTCAGATACAGATGTTTAATCAGGTTCACTCAGGAACAATGCAGTACAAGTCTGTCTAGTTGTATTAAGCATCATAAAAAAAAAAAATGCCCTTTCACACACTAGGGGGAAATTTTGGTACATCAAGTTTTCATTTGATGAACATATTTTCACAAAAACAAAACCATAATTATTTACAAGGAGAAATTCTTTAAAAAGAGCTATCTATGAGCACAACATTGATATACTTGTATGTACATAAGTGTGGAGTACTTGAAAAATTATTAGCACCAAAAACCCAGACATATTTTCACCTTAATAAGGTGTAAGGAACATTGAAAATTCATTTGCAAATAAATCTATTACAGTACTGCCCACTATGTATATATATATATATAGATATAGATATATATAAAAGCAATGGGGATCTGCACCAATAAGGAGTATCAACATGCAAATCAATTCATTTGTGCACCATATTAAGGCCCCATATCAAAACACAGGTGAGATATTATACTGAGGACTTGAAAATTAGATCCTTTTCACAGCATTTCATGCAACCTGTTGTAGACTTGTAGAATCATATTCATACATTTTTGAACTTAAAAATGCTTCAAAAATTTCATTGATAATATTTTAATATGTTGGCAATAACTTCATTTACGGGATGGATGCTATATAACACCTCACATTTGAGTTTGCCATTAACCACAGCTGTCAGGTAAGTAATGGCAGCACTGAACAGGCATCAGTCTGTTCACTAACATCACAGGAATATTTTCTGGAAAACTGATGTTATGTTCAAGTGTCCAAAAAATAAATAAAATTATTATTTAATTCTTGTTAACCCCCCCTCGTATTTTGGTCAAAAGTTTACCTTGAAAAGTTTTGAATGAAAATTTTATTGAGACCATTTCCAGGAACAAATTACTTTGTTATTATGAAAGTGAAGTCAGCAGCTTGATTGGCTGTCTGAATGTTTATATATAATAATCTCAATAGCAGTTAATTAACTTAACATATGAATGAAGCCAGAAATGCAAACTTTGGATAAAACAAACATTTCAAGCCTTATTTTATATAGATTAAGTTATTGGTTAAGAATCACACAGGATTAATTTCATATAGATTTTGACTTAACTTGATAACAAAAGGGCCTTAGTAAGATTAGATTACTTCACCTTACCAAAACAAACCTGGACAATGGTTTGACACTCCAAAAAGCAACTAAAACAAGCTTACATACCAAATAAGCCATAAAAGTTCATCCACATTCCATGTCTTAAAATGGGAAAACAAAACTGATCATGGTGCTATGCATTCTAGATTTTATCTTTTATAATTCATTCCTAGTAAATACAGTTGGGTATATTCACAACAGATAGGCAAAATTTCAATTATTCACACATAATCTTTACTTTTTAACATTTTCTGCCCAATTTCCTTCATACAGCTAAAATAACTGTTTGGTTTTGAGCACATTCCTATTAAGATGGTGTAAAATGGGATGCAGAGAGCAATCCTGATTCATGGGGAATATAAACGAAAAAACTTGCTTTCTTTCAAAACAGCACACTGAAAAGTTGCCTTTGATGGAGAAAAGGGTTAAGCTACCCAGTTAATTCAGTAAGCATGACAATCTGCTAATTTTTCTGAACATCTGTTAACTTATATGAAAATAATATATAAATAATTTCCTCTTATAGATTTTCTTTAATATAAGCCAAATAAGTAAAATATCAAGTGTAAAACTTTCCTTAACCAAAGCACAAAATTTGAGACTTATAACCACCTGAATCTACCTATTTCCTTGATCTTAAGTATAACAGGAATGATACTTAATGTGAACAACAAAGCCAAACATATCAAAGCAAGTATATCTGAGGTCACACAATGTTCTTTGTGGTTCGAGATTAAAAGAAATTCTGTATGGACTACAGAATCTATGAAGTACATAAAATTCCTTATAACAACTTTGTGCGGCAAATCTGAGTGCATACACTCAAAAAATTTAACAAGACTTGTTCTGAAACTCAAAAGTTAAAAAGTCATTCTTTTCCAATAACAATGAGAACAGAATAAATCTCAAACTATGAAATTACAGTAAACTTGCTTACACGGAATTTTAAATTTTGGGTCACAAAAATCCATTGATCACTTTGTAACCTGAGGTAATAGTATGAACTAGAAAACTTTTGAATGCATGAACTTTTTACATAATTAGGAGGAACTGAAATACGACCAAGTTATTCAGGACTTAACAGACAGACAACTGTGCACTGTTTTGCTGAGATCATACTAAATTTTCTGAAAGTAGCTAGTCTTAAAAAGTTAACACTTACACAAGTAAAAGGTCATATTTATTAAAAACAATTATAGCACACAATAGTTAACAAGTAAATTATATATTTGCACCTGAAAGGAAATTTTTATCACCTCAATATACACTGAGCGGCCAAATTATTATGACCATCAGACCATTTTATGCAAAGTAGTTATCCCGCAGATGCTGCTGATGCAAGATGACTCAATCAGTATAAAAAGAGAATGCTGAAGACATGCAGAGACTAATAAAGTGCACTGCATAAGAAATAATGGGTAAAAGATGCAATATGACGGACTTTGAACATGGAACGATTGTGGATGCTCAAAACACTGGTGTGAGCATTAGCAAAATGGTTGCACTTTTGAAATGTTCAAGGAAAGCAGTTTAAACGTTCAAGAAAGCAGTTAAAATATATATAGAGTGGACCACCAGCCGAAAAACCGGGTCTGAGCACAAGGTGTATTATCGTTAACAACTACTGGATGCTTGAGTTGTGTCGAGAGTAGGCAGATTTGTTCCATCCAACAGATGGGCAACACTTTATCAGATTACAGATAATCTGAATCAGGGACCAAGTTCGATGGCATCTCAACATACAGTTCACCACACAATATGGACTACAGAAGAGTACGGCCTGTCAGCAATCTGTAGTGAACAAGAAGAAACTCCTCCAGTTCACTCAGGAACACAAGTATTGGACAGCAAATGAGTGGAAAAGGGTAATGAGGTCTGACAAATCAGGTTTTAAACTACACCATACAGGTGGAAGGGTGAGGATATGGAGATAGCACCACGAAAGCATGGACCCATCTTGCATCATCACTACTCTTCAAGCTGGCAGAGGCAACATATCTTCATTGGAGTGTTTGGGCCCTATGATTTGTGTGGAACAATGTCTGGCCATCCAAAGGTATTTAACTATAGTTGCTGACCAAGGCCATCCAAAGGTATTTAACTATAGTTGCTGACCAAGGCCATCCAGTGATATTGATGGTTTATCCCAATGGAGATGGATACTCCCAGCAGGACAATGATTCATGTCATAATACTCACATTGTACACAAATGGTTTGAGAAGCACCAAAGAGACTTTTCCCTGCTACATTGGCCTCCTTAATCACCATCTTAATCCAAGGGAGCATTTGCATGATTAAATCAAAAGGGGGCATCAGACAGCTGGATCCACTAGCATCAAATCTTCAAGAGCTGGAGGGTGCAATTCATCGCATTTGGGTTAAAATACCCCAAGCCACTTTTAGACATTTAATAGAGTCCATACGAAGACGAATTCAAGCAGTATTAAGGGCAAAAGGTGGCCCAGCAATGTACATCTGCATGGTCATAATAATTGGCCACTCAATGTATGGTTTTAAAATCAGTGGCAAAATTTCTTATTTAAAAAAGGAAATGCTCACAATTCCTATCAAGATTTAATGATTTCTCTAACTTTAGAGTTACAACTCTAGCAGATGCCAAGCTTGTCTGGTATTTACAATGAAATTTTAAAAACAAACCTTTTCACATTTCAGTTTCATTAAATTTGAAATACCTTCAAGGGCAAAATAGTTTATTAAACTTTGTCATAAGTCCTTCAGGAAAAAATACAAGATGCGAATTTCAAATCCTACAGAGCAATAATTTCACCACGGAAACACCAAATACAACAAAATTCATTGATGATTATGACGGTGTGTGCAGACTAAAATTAAATAAGGTAAAAACGCTGTGTTATGCACAATTAAAACGAAGTCTGAAGATGACAGATGTACTTCCTAAAATTACATTTAATGAACTATATACAAGGTTAAAAGACACTCATAAGATATTTCAGACTACCCCAGAGTCCTTCATCAGATGAAAATGAGAAAATGAAATGTCATTTTCATCTGATGGACTCTAGGGGAGTCTGAAAGATCTTATGAGTGTCTTTTAACCTTGTATATAGTTCATTAAATGTAATTTTACGAAGTACATCTGTCATCTTCAGACTTCGTTTTAATTGTGCATAACACAGCGTTTTTACCTTATCATTTAAATACAACAAAAATACATTTCTACAGAAAATCCCTTCTTTTTGAAAATAATGCAGGGGGGGGGAGGGTGCTTCCACTTTAGAACTGCAACACCAGTGGACTACTTTTTTCATTGCATTGCTCTACAGCACCATATCATATTTGAATCATTACTACCAAAAGTGAGTAACTCATTATGAGCTGTGTAAGCAGTCACTGAGATCACAATCTCATGTACCACACAGAAGATAGTAAACCTAACAGGCAGAACCAGAGGCATAACTAGGGCGGGGTAACTGCCCCTGGCACAGCTCAAGAGGGGGTATAAAAACCACTACTTACAATCTGATAAAATTTGGGATTGAAACTTTTGCCCCGGTTCCTGGTTTTTTTTTTTTTTTTTTTTTTTTTTTTGTGCTATTCTGCCATTTGTTTATTTATAGAATTTGCTTATAGTATGCTTTGCCAGTTTCAGTAATCTGGCAAAGTAAAATTCGCATTTCTTTCTAAAAATATTCAGGGGATGTTGGTAGCTCACATTAAAAAATGAAGGTGCGGTTGTAGGTATGTTGCAAGAGAAGAATGTCGTTGACATTTTTTGAACATGACAATCCGATTTTTGGCGGAAATGTGACAAGGATGGTAAGTTGCTCTACAGCACCATATGACTTACCATCCTTGTCACATTTCTGCCAAAAATCAGATTGTCATCTTCAAAATTTGTATTATATGGCGTAATCCCCTATTTCTTTCATGAGTCGTTGACATTGTTGAAGATTCACTTGGTGCTGTTTGATCATTACTGCAGCTGCACGCCATGACTTCCAGTTGCTTTCAGTCATTTTGATGTGGCAATAAAGTCCGAAGCAGTTGGGAAAAATCATAATATATATACAGATATCTCAAGAATCGAAGATTCAAACCTTTGAAGCGAAGCTTCAATAATTTTGAAGGCAGTCTTCGATTGCTGTTTCCCTCAAAAGATTTAGTCGCCTGCATGCAATTCTTGACATATGGGGAAAGATTAGATGCCATAGGTCCAACTATCTTGAAAATAGAAATGAACAGATGTTCAGATTGGAAAGCTTTAGAGTAAAAGTGGTGAAAAATTAGAGGCAGAGTGTATGCATTGTCATTAGCTCTTCAAGTACTTAGGATTTACAAAAGTTTCATATTCTAATTTAAATTACTTTTTGCATGTTTTTAATTGTGTGATCATTAATTGTCAGGAGTGGTTTTAACTGAATTAATTTTACTTACAATGTGTTGGAAAGATGATACTTTGTTAGCACTGGGTATCATTGTTTAAGAGCTGCCCTTTGCAAAGCAAGTAAATTCTATAATTTGACTGTCATTGCTTTTGCCTTGGGTAACTTACACTTCTAGAGCTGCCCTTTGCAAAGCAAGTATAATCCTGTTAGTGTCAGCTGAAAAGAAAAGATGAGTACCAAAAGGGAGCATTGGAATGTCAGAATGCATGGGAATGCTTAAGAAGGTAGGGTCACTTAAAAAGCCACAATCAGCTTAAAAGAGAGTTGCCCTCCTAGACCAACGTATCAGTCAACCAGGGAAGGGAGAAGAGCGGAGCATAAAAAGAAATCCACATACGGGGCTATAATACCTGGGAGGCAACGTAGTCCATCCTAAAAGATGGTTCACCATGCATGCCCCCACCCATCCTAAAGGAGGATGCCCTGAATTAATGTCAGCAGGGAGGTGCATATACATGATGCATTGGTGAAGAGAAACGTAAACTCAAGCAGCTGATTCACTGAGCTGCCAAAGTCCATGTTCGATCACGGTTTTGTAACCAGAAGACGAGGAACACACACACACACAGATATATATGAACTTATACGCACTATAAAAATTAATTGTATACATATAAGATAGGAAAACAGACGGGAGCGCAATACTTTGTAGTTTTTCCGGGGCGCAGTAATGTCTAGTTATGCCTCTGGGCAGAACACCATGCATGGTATAAACAGTAGTAGTACACTTTAAACCAGTGACATGTTACAACAGCCAAATTTCACGCATTTCTTTCCTAATTCTTTTGTAGCTTCCCGAGTACTCGAACAAAGAGCATAACAGACCATTACAAATAACTGGTAGCAAACATTTTGCTGCGATGGGCAACAATATGTTACAAAAATTGAAACCTTCAATGCACCACTGTATGCACTCTTGAGATTCACGCAGAAATAAAATAATTTTGTGTAGGGAACATAAACTGCTACAATGCACGGAAAACTATCCACGATATTTTACTTATGAATGCAGCATCTGCAGTACATTTTTTTATTGCAAACCAAATGGTCAATCTACATGGAAACACACACATGTATGTACGCAGTGTGATTTAGGTGTGTATTGACAGCTTAATGATGCATACATAAAAAAAAATCCAAAACTTTTATCTCACTTTCAGTGAAGCAACAAAATATGAAATGTGTTGACCAACCAAAATCAACAAGCAAATATGAGTTGACGTCAGTTGATACGTGACAAACATGAGAGCTGGGCAGTTAAGGGTTAAGAACAAGAACCTTACAAAAGGCAAAGACATACCTTGCATCTTTCCTTTTCCTCACATACAGCAAAAACTTCACAGGGGTTTCCATGGACAATTTTTACTCCCTGATCCCATATTGAAGAGGTCTTATTTTTACTTAAATTTTATAACCAATACAAACTAGACTCTTTAGCAAGTAATTAGAACTTTTTTTTTTGTTCAATCATATAATTCTGTTCTATCAATGCACCTTCAAAATCTATTCAGTTTTCAATGAATGCTTGAATTGACTGGTGAACTGGGAATGGAGACTTCTCCGATCAAATACTCAGAATTTTTGGAAGTTTGGTTGAGGGATCTGGCAGGCACTTTTTTTTATTTATTTTTTATTTTTGATCTTTTAAATTTGTTTTGTGTGGCACAGAAGAACTAGAGTAAATACTATCATAAAGTCAGTAATGTTGAGAGATTTGCTTCTTTTTGGAATAGAGGTTTTAATACATTTCCAGCTGAGCAAAGCCTCAATAACCCTTTAAGAGGCCGGAACGAGTTAACTTGGGGTTAACAAAATGGGCTGATGTCAGCTCAGATAGATATATTCGCTGTCTAAGAAGTGGGTGAAATGTGGCTAGAACGAATTCATTTGGGGAACGTTTAGTGGTCTGAACTTGAAGGAATGACCTGAAATCTGAAATACCAGAGGGGTCAGAAAATGCTACTTCCCCCTTTGATTTGTTATTCAAAGGTGTCAATTAGAGAAGTGATTGACAATGATCCTTTCTGACTGATTAGATGCTGATAATGCCACAACAGTGGCGCCAAACTTAAGAAAGGAAAGAGAAGATGTTAAGAGTTTTTTTTTATTCTGTTGCATGATATCCATGTCAGAGAGACTAGACCTACCCCATCTTGTCATGAATCAGAGAATAAAGGACTAGAAGGGAGCGCTAATCACTTACGACAGGTTTATAGTCCTTACTGCTCAGATGAGAGAGCGAAAGAAATTGTTTTGCCTTAGCTTTTGTGAAATCTGTCGTTATGGAAACAACTCTGTTCGGGGAGAGCAGAATTTCTTTTGTCACCTTTCGGTTCAGGTACATCAGCCACTTAAAGGGTTAATTTGTATGGAAAAGTTCATTGCAAGACAACTGCTTCACAAGTAGTTACAGCATTTAGCCTAAATGTGAGGTATTGAACACCCAGAGAAAGGTTGCAATCCATATACTTTATTTTTTATGCTAATTAACACAGCCTGTTGCCTACATTTTCCTGTGGAAATCCAGTTAACATAACCTACTGACAATGTGTTAAATATGCAGTTCTTTAAGAGACTTGCCACATTTTTTATTTTGTTTGGTGGCTTAATGACCACTGTGAGCAACACAGTGGGCTATTAGCAGTTGCCCATCCCTAATTTAGGGCCACTGGTTCCAGAAAAGGGAGACAGCCAGTGCCACAAGACAAACACAACATACATGCCTCACACTGGGATTCGAAAACGGACCTATCTCGGATTAATGGTCAGGAGACAGCACTTAGACCACTGCACCACTAGGCACTTGCCGTTAGTGTACCTGTTTCTCTGCAATTTACAACAGAACAGTACTTCAAGACATTTCCAGAAAATGACAATTGAAATCCCCATACATATGATATGGAAATTCATTCAAATTTATGCAGAAAATGCTGTACATTGCAATCTACATTCTTAAGTGAAAAATGGCATTCAGTATAACTAAATATTCAACTCATTAATGAACACTGTAAATGAATTTTATGCCCAGATATTTATCATTAAAATTTGATGGCTACATGCCTTACACAACCTAAAGAAAATTTCTTCACAAAATGGACTTTTCAAATGACTTAAAAATTTGCATGAATGTTACATATTATATGATGCAGCTTAGTTTAAAGGAAAGAGGCAACTACATAGCTATGCCATAATCAACATTAAGTTTGTATCCCCATTACTTACAATAATTCATAATGTTAATAAATTTTTCTGGAACAAGTATTACAGGTTCATTGCACACTGTATAAGTTCATCAAAACATATGGAGTTTTAAAATTTAACACCAAGTTCATTAAAATAAAGCAGTATTACATTATTGCTAATTTGGTATAGATCAACCACTGGTCTTCTAAATCATGCAAGTTGAAAAAAAAAAAAAAAAAGTTAGCTTCTACATGAAATCTGGAAGAATGATATTACAGTTGATGCAATTATACATCCAAATACAATTGTTACATAGACAAACTTTTAAAAACCACCCATGAAGTTTAATTCAAACTTTATCTCCCCCTTTTAATTATGAGACTAATAGTGCTTGCTGCTACAAAGAAATTAAAGAGTGCAGACAAAGTAATTATAAATTCCATACATTTCTGTGAGCAAATAGCTTCTCCCCATCAACAGCAGTAGTAGTATGAAACGGCTGCACTGAATGTTTTGTCTTTCCTTACGCGCAAAAAGTTAAAAAAAAAATATGACAGGATTTTTTTTTCACAATTATGGTACAACTTCACATTTGAATAGCTGATTTCCAAAAATAATATGCATACATATTTCAGACGTCAATCATAGATGAATTACAAATTTAAGAAAAGGCACTATTAGAAGTAAATAGGCCCTAACCCCATTCTCAAATCCAAAATTCAGTATCTCATAACAACCTCAAAAGTAGGTAGTTTACAAAACTGAGTGAGACAGAAAATCAAGGTTTTTTTTTTTTTTTTTTTTTTTTTTTTATGCTTACAAAAACAAAAGTCACAATAAATTAAATTTTGAACCTTTAACAGCAACTTTGTAGGATTTTAAGTCATAAGTATAAATATGATCTAAAATTTAGATTATACAATAGGATATGATAAGCAACTACATAACAGATTCTAAAACTTTTCAAGGTGAAGGATCTATACAGAACTCTAAGGTACACTTCAGGATGTCCACTTTATACCACATATTGTGTATGCAATGACAAAATACTTGTGAATTTAAATAATTTAACTGAAATCCACAGACAAATTATGAAACAAAGTACATCTTCCATTCTTTAAGAATAAAACTCTTCGTAAACACTTTCACAGCCGTAAGCATTAAAAACCTACAAAATTAAAAAGATAGTTGTACTTCAGCTTTGTTTTCCAGATTTTTAAAGCTCACAAATTGCTGATAGTTGCACAAAGTAGCAGTCGAGGAGGCGATTCATTTGTAAAACAAAAATATTTTGCTCTAAGCTGAAGTTCAATAACACTATTTCTTGCACTCACTGATATAGGGTGTCTGTTGCTGGCGATGAACTATTCTATTTTGTTAAGTGAAATTACAAATATCTCAAACACAGATGAACTTTCAGCAATAACATGTATGTGATATAGTACAAGAAAGGATGAACATGCGGATTCTGTCAGCCAGAAAACCAACAAACAATAGACTTCAGAATGTTAACATCTGAACATGAGGTAATGGGTCTTCCAAACAGAAACATATGATTACATGAGGAAGCAATTTATATACCTACAGTGAAAAGAATTGATAAACCATGATCCCACCCATAATAATTCTTTACTGCACATGTTCCTTTGAGGGGGAAATACGATGGCCAATGTTGTTTGGCCTGGATGAGTTTCATATCATTAGCCACTGCATCTTGCCCTCTCATCAAGATGCGTAGCATTACTTCAGAAGCTGAAATTGCTTCCAGTCAGTGATGAAGACCACTTTGTGCTCTGAGAGTAGCAGCCACGGTAGGGGGGAAGGGGCACGGCACGGTATTAATGTAGATTTGTATGTGTGTGTGGTTCAAGCAGGTGGAGAATTCTGCAGTCACAGACAGCCATCCATCCTATACAGCGCATGACACTTGAACTTTATTTGTGCGTTTCTTCTGCTGAAACATGCTCAATTCCTGTGCAGTACTTCACAACCCTAAAATCTACAATAAGAAACTTCGGGACCATTGTAAAAGTCATGTACAGGCAGAAAGGGCGATGTACTGCAGCGTTCCCTTTCATAGAAAAAGAATTACAAAGAAGTCCATTTTGTAACAAGACTCCACACAGCATTATTTACATTCCGTCCTGTACAGGCAGCAGAATGCCAGCTTCCATACGGTTGTGTGATGGAATGATGACATGTCTGTTGCTACACGAAGCTGCAGGTACTGAGAAAATGGAATGGTTTGTTTCACTGATTTTTTCTCCTCCATGGAGTTTTTCGACTGCCAGCACAAAAAGCAGGTTATTCTTGAATATCCCAGATTTCTTCAAGAAAGGCTGGAAGCTTTTTGTTCTGGACCTTCAGGGAGAAGCACAGCTCTGAGTTCATGTTACCAAGAGTACGTAACTCTGTCAAAGTGGAAAGCAACCTAGCAAAGTAATTTTTACCAGGTGGCCGATGGCTGTCTATGTAAGATTTGATAGTGTCAATGTAAAACTCCTGGATCCTCTCCACTTTCTTTGGCTCTAACAGACTGGGTCGTTCTGAAAGAATAAAGATATTTTTCATCATTAAAATCTCACTGAAGACAAAAATAATATTTATGCATAAAGGAAATTAAGAATACAACCACAAATACATAAACAATTACTTTTGCTTAAAACATGCATCTCAAACAGCACAAAGTATAAAATGTTTGTTTTTATTTAAGTTGAAAAGATGTCTGTTCATTCTCCATTTTCTTTTGTAAATTCTAATTCTAGATCAAAGTTGTTTTGCATTGAAAAAAACTTTCTGAGTTATGTAGCTTAACACAGCTGCAAAATTACAAAATTTAATTATGGAGCCTCATAAAATCAGAGAAGGGTTAATTTTTGTAAATGAAATTTGTACATATGAATGAAGTGAGGATGACAATGAACCAATTTCCAAACCTGATGATATACACTGACGGAAAAAAAAATACTAACACCACGAAAAAATAGTTGTAGAGGAATGAAATGGCGGCAATACATTTGTATAGGTAACATATTTAATCGATTAAGGTTTCAAGATCACAGCTTATTGTAAGCGCGAGAAGAGCCATTTTAAATGTGAAATGCTGGTACATTAATAACCGGTGTAACCGCCAGAATGTTGAATGCAAGCACGCAAACGTTCATGCATTGTGCCGTACAGGTGCTGGATGTCAGTTTGTGGGATGGAGTTCCATGCCTGTTGCACTTGGTCGGTCAATACAGGGACGGTTAATGCTGGTTGGGGGTGACGCTGGAGTTGTCGTCCAATGATATCCCATACATGCTCGATTGGTGAAAGATCTGGTGATCTAGCAGGCCACGGCAACATGTCGACACTCCATAGAGCATGTTGGGTTAGAACAGCGGTATGCGGGCGAGCATTATCCTGTTGGAAAACACCCCCTGCAATGCTGTTCATGAATGGCAGCACAACAGGTTGAATCACCAGACCGACGTACAACTGAGCCGTCAGGGTGCGTGGGATAACCACGAGAGTGCTCCTGCTGTCATAGGAAATTGCTCCCCAGACCATAACTCCAGGTGTAGGTCCAGTGTGTCTCGGCCACAGACAGGTCGGTTGCAGACGCTCACCTGGCCTCCTTCTAACCAACACACGGCCTTAACCAACACACGGCCTTCACTGGCACCCAGGCAGAACCGGCTTTCATCAGAAAACACAACAGATCTCCACTCAGTCCTCCAATGAGCTCTAGCTTGACACCACTGACTTCACAAATGGCAGTGATTTGGAGTAAGTGGAATGCACGCTACAGGGTGTGTGGCTCGGAGCTGTCCTTCAAGTAACCGATTTGTAACAGTTCGTTGTGTCACTATGGTGGCAACTGCAGCTCGAATTGCTGCCACAGACGCGGCACGATGCGCCACGGCCATACGCCGTACACGGCAGTCTTCCCTCTCAGTAGTGCCACGTGGCCAGCCGGAACCTGGTCTTCTTGAGGCAGTACCTTCCCTTGACCACCGCTGCCAACAATCATGCACAATGGCTACATTCCTGCCAAGTCGTTCTGCAATATTGCGGAAAGAAAATCCACCTTCTCGTAGCCCTATTGCACAACCTCGTTCAAACTCCGTGAGCTGTTGATAATGGCTTCTTCATGTTCTTAAAGGCATTCTTGACTACCATCAACACCCTACGTCAAATTTCAATGATAACGCTCACGAACGTGACAGCGCGTATTTACAGCAAACCTGCTTTGCATGTTCCGAGGGGCGCTACTAGCGCCACACATATGCCCCAAGTGCGAAATTTGCATAGACGTCATCTTACAGATGATGTACTCTCACCGCCTACCAACTGACATTTATCTAATACAACCCCTTCTTGGTGTTGGGATTTTTTTCCCCCGTCAGTGTATGTAAATTAACTCACTAATACAATAAAAAGTGACTAAGAATTTTTTTTAAATATCCATGTCATCCACCCCCACCCCCCAAAAAAACCAACACTGTTCTCGTGATCATTTCAACTTTTTGGTTTAAGTTTTTTCTTGGATTTAATTACCTAACAAAATTTAATAGCAGTTGAAACCAACCAGTTTTTCAACACACTCAAGACTGCAGCTACAGACAACAGAATATATAGGCATCCAGAAATTTTGTACTGTTGGTCCACCAGGCCTTTTTTATTCCTCAAGCAAGTCCAAAACTTAAAAGTCATCGCTCTTTCTACATTTATAAGTGAGTCACAGAAAAATCCTCATCAGCCACCACCGGGAATTGAACCCAGGTCTTCCAATTACGCACCAGACATGCTTCCACTACACCCTCAAAATTCTCCATACTCACATACAACAAACTGCCAAACTACCTGGCAGGTTGCTTCCAGACTCGCATATGACAATTGGTTTGGCAGTCTGTCCTATGCGAGTCTGGAGAATTTAGAGACCGCTGTGGTGCAGTGGAAGCATGTCCGGTGCGTAACTGGAAGACCCTGAGTTTGATTCCCGGTGGCGGTCAACGAGAATTTTTCCATGACTCACTTATAAATGTGGAAAGAGCAATAACTTCTATTTGATGTTTCTAATCCACGTCAACGGTGTATTTATTATTGATTCACCTTCTAGTTATTTTTTCAGTTGCTGCTGTTCATCTTTGGTGAATCCCCAGCATTGTGTGGGGGCTCCAAAGAAGCAACCTGCCAGGTGGTTTGGCAGTTTGTTGTATATGAGTCTGGATAATTTAGAGGCCGCTGTGGTGCAGTGGTAGCACGTCTGGCGCGTAACTGGAAGACCCTGAGTTCCATTCCCGGTGGCGGCCAATGAGAATTTTTCAGTGACTCATAAACGTGGAAAGAGCGATGGCTTCTATTTGATGTTCCTAATCCATGTCAACTGTGTATTTATTAAGTCAAAAACTGTCTTAACCATTTACAATAAATTTTGAAGCTCTTGCCCTTTACTGAGAATGAAGTGGATCCAGCTGACTGCTAATACACACACACACACATGAAGGCAAACTTGTACAGAACCCTGTCTTTTACACAAAGTAACACCAATCTTAGATTCCCTTGCAAAGAATTTTGCATAAGTCATATCCCAGCTAAATTCAATAGACAAAGACCTGCACATTTTATAATGTAGATACCTGTACAACCAGACAGTACTAAAGCAAATCAGTTTACAAGTCTCAAAATGCATACAATACAGAACAGCTGAAATGTGATCATCATGACAAGCATAAGACCTTTGTTTTAATAGATGCAGTAGATATGATAGCTCAGCTCTTGAATAAGAGTAACCTTATGATGATTACTGCAATTAAAACATTTCATATTTCAGGCATTGCTAAATGAATATGTAAAACAGTATGAAAACATGTTTCCTACAGTACATACACATTTATACTTTTCCTAAAAATTTTCTCTTATAATTCATGTGAACACTACAAATACTTTCTGACACACACACAAAATCATGGTTAAAAGTCCTGCACCAGTAGACCAAAAGTCAATTTTTGATGTTTCAAGTCAACTTACACAGCGTAGTGGTAGTAAAGTCAGGAATACATATACATCATTTTAAAGAAAGTTTTATGCTAAATTCAAATATTTTTACAGAATGTTATTACCAGTAATAGAAGTGAAGTTACAAGCAAAAATGTGCAAATGAGGATACACAAATCCAGTTCTGAAAAGTGTCCGTGCTACTTTAATCCACTATAGCTTTCTCCAACGTCCACTAATGAGATATAAAAGAATATAGAATTGTCTGCTGAACTTAGAATGCAGCTGATGGAAGTTTATGCAGAATTTCTGGTGATATTTGAATTTCAGAACGTCAAAGACCCGAAAAAATGGTCCTGACTCTTCAAACCAGGGCAAAAATGATTACTTTGCATGAATTTGGATTCAGTAGTCGCAAAATTGCTGTTAAATGTGGCTATGATCATTCCCCTGTCTTGCGCCCCATTAAAAGAGTTACAGAAACTGGATGTGTGGGAAACAGAAAAAGAACAAGCCGACCAAGGTTGTGTACTGAACATGATCGCATAATAATTCTTTGTTCCTTAAAATCAAGGTTTAAAACAGCCACTGATTTAAGAAATCAGTGGGAGAATGAAGTAGGCATTATTGTATCTGCAGGTACAGTTTGACGCAGGCTACAGGAAAACAGACTGACTGCATGAAAAGCTACACAAAAACCTTTCCTTACTGAATAACAATGGCTTAAGAGAATTGCTTGGGCCAAGGCACACAAGAATTGGACTGTTTATACATAAATAGAAAAATGTTATTTTCAGTGATGAAACAACCGTTACTATTTCCGCTAATAATGGAAATAATTATGTACGTCGTCGAGCTGGTGAAAGACATAAGGCATGCTGCACCCAACCATCAAGCACCCACTTTTGGTGATATTATGGTCCTGTATTTCAGCTAGTGGTTTGGACGTCTGCACATTGTTGATGGCACATTGAATGGATTGAAATACACAGACGGAAAAAAAAAATCCCAACACCAAGAAGGGATTGTGTTAGATAAAGGACAGTTGGTAGGCAGTGAGAGTATATCTGTAAGATGATGTCTATGCGAATTTCGCGCTCGGCGCACACGTGTGGCGCTAGTAGCGCCTCGGAACATGCAAAGCAGATTTGCTATAAATACGCACTGTAACGTTCGTGAGCGTTAGTTATCATTGAGATTCGACGTAGTGTGCTGACGTTAGTCAAGAATGCCTTTAAGAACACGAAGAAGCCATTGTCAACAGCTCACGGAGTTTGAACGAGGTCGTGTAATAGGGCTACGAAAAGGTGGATTTTCATTCCGCAATATTGCAGAACGACTTGGCAGGAATGTAGCCACTGTGCACGATTGTTGGCAGCGGTGGTCAAGGGAAGGTACTGCTTCAAGAAGACCGGGTTCCGGCCGGCCACGTGGCCCTACTGAGAAAGAAGACCGGGTTCCGGCCGGCCACGTGGCCCTACTGAGAAAGAAGACCGGGTTCCGGCCAGCCACGTGGCCCTACTGAGAGGGAAGACCGCCGCCCTGTATGGCGTATGGCCGTAGCACATCGTACCGCGTCTGCGGCAGCAATTCGAGCTGCAGTTGCCACCACAGTGACACAACGAACTGTTACAAATCGGTTGCTTGAAGGACAGCTCCGAGCCAGACGCCCTGTAGCGTGCATTCCACTTACTCCAAACCACTGCCATTTGCGACGTCAGTGGTGTCAAGCTAAAGCTCATTGGAGGACGGAGTGGAGATCTGTTGTGTTTTCTGATTAAAGCCGGTTCTGCCTGGGTGCCAGTGTGTTGGTTAGGAGGAGACCAGGTGAGCGTCTGCAACCAACCTGTCTGCGGCCGAGACACACTGGACCTACACCTGGAGTTATGGTCTGGGGAGCAATTTCCTATGACAGCAGGAGCACTCTCGTGGTTATCCCACGCACCCTGACGGCACAGTTGTACGTCGGTCTGGTGATTCAACCTGTTGTGCTGCCATTCATGAACAGCATTCCAGGGGGTGTTTTCCAACAGGATAACGCTCGCCTGCATACCGCTGTTGTAACCCAACATGCTCTACAGGATGTCGACATGTTGCCATGGCGTGCTAGATCACCAGATCTTTCACCAATCGAGCACGTATGGGACATCATTGGATGACAACTCCAGCGTCATCCCCCAACCAGCATTAACCGTCCCTGTATTGACTGACCAAGTGCAACAGGCATGGAACTCCATCCCACAAACTAACATCCAGCACCTGTACGACACAATGCATGAACGTTTGTGTGCTTGCATTCAACATTTTGGCGGTTACACCGGTTATTAATGTACCAGCATTTCACATTTAAAATGGTTCTTCTCGCGCTTACAATAAGCTATGATCTTGAAACCTTAATCGATTAAATATGTTACCTATACAAATATATTTCCGCCATTTCATTCCTCTACGACTATTTTTTCGTGGTGTTGGGATTTTTTTCATCAGTGTATGTGGATATGTTGGAGTCCAAACTACTACCATCTGCACAAGACCTGTGTTCGCGGAATTTTATCTTTGAGGACGATAATGCGCCATGTCATCGATCAAAGTTGGTTGAAGAGTGGTTTAATCGAAAAGTTATAAGAAAACTTCAGTGGCCGGCACAGTCACTGGATCTTAATCCCATAGAGAATCTGTGGGTGAGATTGAAGCAAAAGATCCGTTAACAAGGGACCCACATCTAAAACAGCGTTGAGTCTAAGGGCCACATGGCACCGTATTATCACCAACGGACAGCTAGAGAAGTTCATTAGTTCCATGCCAAGAAGGTGCACTTTGTTACTAAGAAACCGTGGTTATCCAATTAAATATTAAAGTGTTTTTGCTTGTTGGTAAGTTATTTCAAGTGTTCTGCAAGTTTCAATAATGCACTGTACAGTAATTTTACGTTAAATGCATTGTAAACTAATTTCACAAATTCCACTATTTTTTGCTTTTTATGACTAGATGCTGTACTTTTGCTTGTAACTTCACTTCTATTACTGATAATGACATTCTGTAAATATATTTGAATTCAGCATGAAATTTCCTTTAAAACGATGTAGAATATGTATTCCTGCCTTTACACTGTACAAGTTGACTTCATACATCAAAAATTGCCTTCGGTCTATGGGTGCACGACTTTTGGCCACGTGCATGTGTGTTTAATACGTGTGTGTGTGTGTGTGTGTGTGTGTGTGTGTGTGTGTGTGTGTGTGTGTGTGTGTGTGTAACAAACAAAGTGTATTGACGTGACCAACCTTAAAAAGCATAATACGCTCAAATTAGAACTGAGGAACAAATTCTCTATTCTAGAAGGTCTAACATTGGAAGAAATGGATATTTCTGAAGATAACAGAAAAGTAACCAAAGCTCTTATGGAAACAACAACAGAATTAACTGGGTCTAAGAACAAGTTGCATGTGAACAAATTATCAGGAAAAAAACAAAATGTTGATGCAAAAAAGAAAAGAGATGAGGACAACTAAAGAAGATGCAACTTCCAAAGTGGAATATATAGAGCTATGCAAGACAGTACGAAAAAGTATCACTGAAGACTTAAGGAAATTCAACTGTGAACTAGTGAGGAGAGCGCAATTGAAAACAACCGAAGCCTAAAGATAGCAAAGGGACATCTCTCAGTAGGGGGGGACAGATTATGACACTCAGAAGAGAAGATGGTTCTGTAACAAGAAATAGAAGCTAGATTTTGACAAGAGTGAAAGAATTCTACTTTAAACTGTATGAAAGAGATGATACATGTACTATAGACATTGCAAAGGTACCAATACCACAGTTCTTCCAGTAGAAGTTGCACATGCAATCAAGAACATGAAGTGGGGAAAGGCTCCAGGAGAGGATGGAATTACTGTAGACATCATACAAGAAGCAAGTGGAGAAATTGAAACAGTACTCGCCCAAGTTTTCACTCAATGCCTTAATGAAGGGAAGATTCCTGAGGATTGGAACAATGCTACAATGATCTTGCTACATAAAAAAAGTGACATTGAGGATCTCGGGTACTACAGACCTATCAGCCTCCTATCAGAGGTTTATAAAATGTTCACTAAAGTTCTTTCACACCACTTGACAGTAACACTGGACATGGCTCAACCGAGAGAACAAGCTGGATTCAGGAGTGGCTACAGCACAATAGATCATATCCACGTGCTGAGAGAACTAATTGAAAGAGTGAGGGAATATGAACTTCCATTGTGCATGGCTTTTATCGATTATGAAAAGCCTTTGATTCGGTAAAACCATCAGCAGTTACAATGGCTCTGAAATCCTGCGGTATTGAAGATGCATACATTAATATTATTAATAACATCTATGAAAATGCAAGTGCAAAGATTCGGCTGTTTGAAAATACAACACACATAAAAATTGGAAAGGGAATGGGACAAGGTAACACCAAATCTCCGAAGCTCTTTAATGCCACATTGGAAAATGTCTTTCAATCACTGAACTGAGAAAACAAAGAGATAAATATTAATGGAGATTGTTATCAGCAAAACAAAGGTGAGTTAGTCATTTTTTGCAACTACCCCATCAGAGCTGCAGAGTATGATCCAGGAACTTGCTGACAAGAATAAAGAAGTGGGATTAAAAATGAACTTTCAGAAGACAAAAGTGATGTTAAATCTTCATTTCTTGTAAAAGCATTGATCGATTGATGAAGAAAAGCTGGAGATAACAGACACGTACGTTTATCTTGGACAGCAGATATAAAGTGAGGGTCACATTGATGAAGAAATTAATCGGCGTACAAAACTTGCCTGGAGAGTTTTTGGAAGAAACAGCATAATTTCCAAGAGCAATATGCCATTATGTCTTAAAAGGAACGTGTTTGATCAATGCATCATTTCAGTGCTTACGTATGGGGCAGAGATGTGGACCTTAACTAAAAGAGGCATACAAAGGCTGCAGACAACTCAAAGAAGTGGATAGGTGCATGCTTGGGGTAACCAGGAGAGATAAGAAAAGGAACTCGTGGATCCGAAAAATTATGAGTGGAAGACATCATGATCAGAGTTAAATCCCTGAAATGGCAATGGGCTGGACATACTGCCAGAAGGACATACCATCGATAGACAGCTGAAATTTTAGATTGGATTCCAAGGGACAGGAAAAGACCCAGAAGAAGATCACATGGGAGATGGGTGGGTGAAATTCGAAAGTATGGCTGCGTCAACATAATCTAGTTGCGACAATGGTCCAAAAGTTATTATAACTCATCACCCCTTCTTGTAGAATTGTGCTGGTGTTCATGTTGAACTTTGAACGTGGAATACCTTTAATGATGTGGTACAACACTGGACAAGAAGCACGATTGATTGCAAGCTAGAGGGACTGAAACCGGAGTAAGGTGAGCGCAATATGTGTTGCTCCATATGTTTTATGTCTCATTGGATATAACCTATGTGAGATTTCAACATTTAAATGTATATATACTGTACATAAAGAAATATTCTTAAGTTCAACTACGTATAAATATTCCATTATCATTGAAGTCAACTTGTCTTTTCGAAACTCATATACTATGTGTGTAACAGTATTATAGAGAACTTTGTCCTAATATACATTGCCTATCTCCCACGTAATTTAGTGTTCAAATATATGTATGTATAAACTGAACTGAACTTCTAATAAAATGGCACAAAACAGACCGTTGTGGAGAAAAAACTTGGGGAGACCTTCGTCCAGCAGTGGATTGATAATGGTTGATGATGATATATATGAGAGAGAGATATCAGAGACATGGACCTTAACTAAAAGAGACATACAAAGACTGCACACAACTCAAAGAAGCATGGAGAGGTGCATGCTTGGTGTAACCAGGAGAGATAAGAAGAGGAATTTGTGGATAAGGAAAATGACAGGTGGACGACATTATGACCAGAGTGAAATCACTGAAATGGCAATGGAATGGACATGTTGCCAGGAGAATGGACCACCGATGGACAAACTAAATTTTAGACTGAATTCTGAAGGACAGGAAAAGATTAAGAAGAAGACCCCATGGGAGATGAATGAAATTCGAAAGTATGCGGGAGTCACATGGAGGAGACTGGCACAAGACAGACCGTTGTGGAAGAAACTTGGGGGATACCTTCGTCCAGCAGTGGATGAAGGTCTCCCCAAGTTTCTTCCACAATTGTCTGTCTTGAGCCTGTCTCCTCCATGTCACTCCAGCATACTTTCGAATTTCATCCATCTCCCATGTGGTCTTCTTAATCTTTTCCTGTCCCTCAAAATTCAGTCTAAAATTTCGTTTGTCCATGGGTGGTCCGTTTTCCTGGCAACATGTCCATTCCATTGCCATTTCAGTGATTTCACTCTGGTCATAATGTCGTCCACCTGTCATTTTCCTTATCCACAAATTCCTCTTCTTATCTCTCCTGGTTACACCAAGCGTGCACCTCTCCATGCTTCTTTGAGTTGTCTGCAGCCTTTGTATGTCTCTTTTAGTTAAGGTCCACGTCTCTACACCATACGTAAGCACTGGAAGGATGCATTGATCAAACACTTTTCTTTTAAGACATAATGGCATATTGCTCTTGAAAATTATGCCGTTTCTTCCAAAAACTCTCCAGGGAAGTTTTATACGCCGATTACTTTCTTCATCAATGTGACCCTCACTTGATATCTGCTGTCCAAGATAAACGTACGTGTCTGTTATCTCCAGCTTTTCTCCATCAATCGATAAATCTTCATTTCTTGTAAAAGCATTGAACACCACTTTTGTCTTCTGAAAGTTCATTTTTAATTCCACTTCTTCACTCTTGTCAGCAAGTTCCTGGATCATACATGCAGCCCTGATGGGGTACTTGCAAAAATGACTATGTCATCAGCAAAACGAAGGTGAGTTAGATAATCTCCATTAATCTTTATCCCTTTGTTTTCCCAGTTCAGTGATTGAAAGACATTTTCCAATATGGCATTAAAGAGCTTGGGAGATACGGTGTCACCTTGTCTCACTCCCTTTTCAATTTTTATGTGTGTTGTATTTTCAAACAGCCAAATCTTTGCACTTGCATTTTCATAGATGTTAATAATATTAATGTATGCATCTTCAATACCGCAGGATTTCAAAGCCATTGTAAGTGCCGATGGTTTTACCGAATCAAAGGCCTTTTTGTAATAAAAAAAAAAAGCTATGCATAATCAAAGTTCCCATTCTTTCGCTCTTTCAATTAGTTCTCTCAGTACTTGGATATGATTGATAGTGCTGTAGCCAATCCTGAATCCAGCTTGTTCTCTCTGTTGAGCCATGTCCAGTGTCACCTTCAAGCGGTGTGAAAGAACTTTACTGAGGATTTTATAAACCACTGATAGGTCTGTAGTTCTTGAGATCCTCAATGTCACCTTTCTTATGTAGCAGGATAATGTAGCATTGTTCCAATCTTCAGGAATCTTCCCTTCATTAAGGCATCGAGTGAAAACTTGGGCGAGTACTGTTTCAATCTCTCCACTTGCTTCTTTTATGATGTCTACAGTAATTCAATCTTCTGGAGCTTTCCCCCGTTTCATGTTCTTGATTGCATATGCAACTTCTGCTGGGAGGACTGGAAGAACTGTGGTACTAGTACCTTTCGTAATGTCTGGAGTACATGTATCATCTCTTTCATATAGTTTTGAGTAGAATTCTTTCACTCTTGTCAAAATTTCACCTCTATTTCTTGTTACAGAACCATCTTTTCTCAGAGCCATTATCTGTTTTCTTCCCTTACTCAGATGTCCCTTTGCTCTCTTCAGGCTTTGGTTGTTTTCAATTGCTTTCTTCACTAGTTCACAGTTGGATTTCCTTACATCTTCAGTGATACTTTTTTGTACCGTCTTGCATAGCTCTATATATTCCACTTTGGAAGTCACATCTCCTTTATTTGTCCTCATTTCTTTTCTTTTTTGCATCAGAATTTTTTTCTGATTATTTGTTCGTATGCAACTTGTTCTTAGTACCAGCTATTTTTGTTGCTGTTTCCATAAGAGCCTTGGTCAATTTTCTGTTAACTTCAGAGATGTCCACTTCTTCTGACGTTAGACCTTCTAGAGCAGAGAATCTGTTTCTCAGTTCCAATTTGAAAGTATTATGATGTTTTTTAAGGTTGGTCATGTCAATACATTTTGTTTGTTTTATCAGCTTGCCATGCTAGAGTTTAGCGTTGAGGTGCATCTTACATCGTACCATCCTATGTCACTACCTGTGTTGAACTTGTTTAGCACACTGCAGTCTTCCATGACAAATTTCTTGTTAAACATAATAAAATCAATTTCACTTGTCAATCCATTGGGATGCCACTATGTTCATTTCTTTTGCGGCTTTTTCTTGAAAAAGTAGTTCATGATGAAAAACCCTTCTGCTTCTGCAAACTCTACGAGAGTATTTCCCCGCTGGTTTCTGTTGCTGTGACCGAATTTACCCACTGAAGTTTCATTCTGTTGCCCTATTTTCGCATTGAAATCTCCCATAATGATCTTCAAGTGCTGCTTGCCTTCTTTATTTAGATGACGAATTTCCTCATAAAATTCTTCAATCTCTTCTTCAGGATGACTTGTGGTGGGTGCATAAGTTTGAATAATCTGAGCCTGGTATCTTCTCGAGAGTTGGATAACAAGTCGTGCAGCTCTGTCAGAGGAACTTTCTACTTCTACAACTTTATCCTTCAGTTTCTTGTTTAGTATAAATCCAACACCACTAGTTCTGCCAGTATCTGTCCCACGATAATAGAAGAGATGTCCACTTTTCAGTTCAATGAGATCTTCTCCTTTCCTCATTTAGCCTGATGATGTCCCACTTGATCCTTTGTAGTTCTTCCTCCAATTCAAGGAGCCTTGAATCAGAAGATAGGGAGCGTCCATTATACGTAGCCAAGGTCAGCATCAGATGGCAGCCTAGTCCGTTCCTCCGGTGATTCTTAGCACCCTCTGCCTTCATGTCGCACTGGCCGCTGCCTTGGCCAGGTACATTCCAGCTGCCGGAGACTGAGGGCTAAGATTTAAGTTGTGGAGTAATTTTGGAGGGGTTTGGCCATAACTCACCATGCTGGCCAAGCGGGTTGGTGAATGTGGGATATATATATATATATATATATATATTGTGTGTGATGGAACTACTATTTTGAATTTAAGAAATGTTCAGCAATGAAAGCACTACATTGCAGCAGTGTATTTAGTCGAATTGTTTTACATTACTGTTATTGCAAAATTGCTAATTATTGTAGATTTCTCAATGGTTTCATGGAACCCAGTTTAAGAGAATGATTTAAACACTCAAACTGCCAGTGAAATAGCTCATTTCTCAAAGTTTTGGACCACAGCAGATGAGCTGAGATTCATTGCTCATCCCCAGTCACTATGACAATGTCTTTTTTCCATCCCATAAAAAGTTCACTTAACTCAGTCATTGGAGTTTATTTGTGCATATAACCATACTAACTTAAAAATACTCTGTCTTGTTTTTCAACTAAGTTGTTTTAACTAATATTTTGCATTTAAGACTCCATCTGTATGACTGCTATTTCCAAAGTTATAGAAATTCAGTTCTGCTGCTTAAGTGCAAAATGGATTGCACAATTACCAATACATTTGTCATTACACAGTAACCTAAGCTTATCTGTTTGCTTTTCTCACTCAGTGAATATACAGCTACATTTGCATTAAAAATCAAACCCATGGAAGGCATGGTTAAATCTCATAGAACAATTTTCCTTTTTTGAAGTATTAGGTGATTTGATATAGAAATAGATACACATCAGGCCTATTTGCCTAACTTAGAACTCCTATTTATGGGTCAGAAATGAAAAAACCACTGTAAAGTGTGTGTTTTTAGCTCTTGACTAGAGTAGAGAATATTGTAAACAGGTAGATAAAAATGCATGGACAAAATAAAAAAAAAAAAAGACCTCTTTTTGGAGACTACTTTGAAAAAGTAACATGTAACATTCTTAGTGTCTGTTTTAGTGCCTAATTCTGTATTCATTTTCATTCTATTGCAAGATATACATCACATAGTATATTTCTTTCCAATAAGGACATATAAAGTGATAATGCTTCACTCTTTTACATTTCAAAATAAAAGCTTCACTTTAATTAAAGAGAAGCATGCCACTTTGGAAATTATAAAGGGAAAGAACTAAAACTTTCTATTAATTAAGATATGTGCTAAATACAAAGAAGTTTCCAAAAACATGCACGTTGCATTTAAAAATTAATGACTTGAGTGAAATACGAGAAGCATTCATGAAGGCCAAACATGCAACTTAACATTGTTTCTAAAAATCTGTTTAGCAGCACAATAGAATTAAAAAAAATATTGGAATAATGATTTTAGAATTCACAAGACTTTGGTGCTTTCGTGAAGTACAAAAGGTCTTGTGAGTGTTGTGTGATGGATGCCAGTGAAGCTTGAACTGTGTGACAAGATCCCTGTAAATGGTGACGTTTGATACAGCAACAGTAAGTAAATTCTAGTTCCATCAGTTAAAACAATTATCTGGCAGTTTGTCTTTGAGGAGCTAACTTCTGAATCTCAGAACAGCTTAGTGACATGTATGTACTTTCACTGAAACAGAGAATTATAACTGATACATTGTATGAGAACTGAGGCATACCTGAAAAAATTACAATGGCAGTTAACAATGCATATTCTGCATTGTCAACTTTCAGAAGACACATATTTCGGCAGAAATGAAAAATGGAGTCAGCGGAATCGCCCATGCATGCACTGCGGTAGTTTTCTCTGGTGTAAGGTTGATTATTAGCAAAAACAATGGAGTCTGTTTTTATGTCATATTTTCTTGCTGTTCTCAGCATCATTACTTCACTGGAACAAGCCTGCAAGAAATAAAGCAAAATGATCAACAGAAATTTTGATAAAACCATTACATGCAACACTGATGTATATTATATAATAACTATACAGTATATACCTTCTGTCCCTTGTGTATGAATGGATATTAATTGCAAATATGATCCTTATAAATTGTGAAATGATCCTTCAACATTTAGGAAGTGATAAATCTCTTTATAGTGGCATATTCCACATCTAGTATTGAAAATTCATCTGGCACATGTGCACAATTTTTATTACTTGCACATATTATGCCACTTCTAATTAATAGTCATCATTATGCAATGCACAAATTATGTCAGGATAATGAATAATGCCGCTCATTCCCTAAAACATTAATTAAGCCACTTTCTTTCAATATGCTGGAAATGCACACATTCAACAGTGCCTTTAAAATTTTACTCTCGCACATTTTTAATCATTTACACTTTTTTTTTTTTTTGATTGGAAGTTTAATGACCACCATGAGCAACTCAATGGACTATAAGCAGTTGCCCATCCCTAATTTAGGGCCACTGGTTCCAGGGAAGGGAGAGAGCCAGTGCCGTAAGACTAACACAACATCCATGCCTCACCGGGATTAAAACCCTGACCCCTTCCGGAGGAATGATCAGAAGCCATCGCTTAGACCACTGCGCCACCGGGGCGGCCATTTACTCTTTAAGAACGCAAAGAATACCTAAACTTTGTACTAAACACTACATCAATCTGAGATGGTTTAGAAAGTTACCCCATTCATCAACAAAGCATATCTGCATTTCCAAGAAAGCATTGAAATTTTGTTCACCAAAAAATGCAATTCAGAGACCCCTCACCAAATCCCATTTATTTGGATCTCTCTATTAAAATCTGGCAACAGTTCCGGCACCCCAACTTCAAATTGTAGTTCTGGCAACCAGCCCATCCAGTCGATCAAGGTCATAGGATGACCGAAAGCTACCGCTAAACGAACCTTTTTACCACACGTGACTATGTGTTTTAGCTCGATTTCTATGTTTACCAAACTGAGATAATACATATTTTTCTCCTATCAAAACAAAACTTTGAAGTTCCCCACAAGGGTAAATGTTTCTAATCTTCAGTCCTTTGAGAGTAAAGACTTTCCTTTAAGTAAAGTTTCACATGCAGAAAGTTCCCCATTATCCTATGAAACATAGCTTGAGAATGCACATGTTCAACACACTTGTTAAATTTTCATAATTCTTTTTAAAGTGCTGCCTTAAATGAGTATGAATATATATTAAAAAAAAAAAAGCATGATCACAGTCAGGGCACTTTATGGATATATCAAGCAATCTATGGTAAAAACAAAATGTTTTTGAAAAAAAACAACAACTTCTGATACTGGTTTTACTGCTTCAAAAATAATAAAAGGAAATCTTGAAGACAGAGAAATCAGTTGAATTATACTTCTGACCCCAGAATTTGCACCTGCCATAGACTAGAGATGTTGCCACATCTGAGTGAAGAGAATGCTTTTTCAATGAGATTCTGCATTCCTTTGGCAATGATTGAATTCCATTTTACTGAGGACACCAGCACTGAACATACCATACATGAGATTTCTGGAAAGCCTAGCACGATGTCACATGGAATACTTTAAAAATTGTTTTGTTACCTCAGAGAACTAAATGAAGACCCCATGCTGCTACCCCAACCCCCAAGACTGGCAGGCCAGAGGCAACTGATATCCACAAAGCCATAACAGGGAAGGAGGAAATTAAAAAAAAAAAAAAAAACTATAATGGCTGGCTGGAGGAGGAGGAATCCTGGATTATGGGAATGTTGGAAAAGTGGTACAAAGGAGCTACACATGGTGTCTTCTCTGCCAGCCTCACCCCTATAATAAAAAAAGAAGATTGGGTTTCGCATTTGATGGAATTACTATCGTATGAGATTAATCAGCTTATAGCCAGAGAACCGGAAGAAGAGGCAGACAATTATGAATATGTAAAAACTTTGTTGCTAAAAAGATTTAAGATAAATCCAGAAAAATTCAGGCAAATGTTTGTGAGACATCAAAAGAAAGCAGAGTTGTCGTGGCGTGATTTTAGCTATGAACTTCGAAATTATTGCACTGAATGGGTTACAGGTCTTGAAATTTGTAATTTGGAGTAGTTACTGGATCTAATGGTGACCGATCAGATGAAACGTTAAGTACCAATAGAAGTACGTGAGCATTTTATTGATGAATGGACTAAGATTTCGTCATCGTCCAAACTTGCTGAGATGTTAGATGACTATGACAATGTTCAGGGAAGTACAAAAAATGCTTCAGTAAACATTCAGCAAAACGAGAAAAATGTGCCCAAATGGCGAACAAAAAACGTGTACGATAATGGCAGAAGAAATGAGCCCATGACATCTAAAAGAGATCGAGCTCATGGAAAGCCCAATGTTTCTAGAACTAGGAATTTTGAAAATTTTGAACGCCGGAGGAGATTAAAATATTTTGAATGTGGTTTGTTTAACCATCTTAGACCTCAATGTCCAAGTTTAAAAAAGTCATGAATCAGCTTCTGCAAATAGAATTTCAGAACTGACTGAGGATGAATTGTTGATACCGTTTACAACTACCGGCAAAATAAATGGGTTTAAAATGCCTATTTTACAAGACTCTGGAGAGACTATTGATATTGTTTGTCAGAAGCATATCACATCTCAGATGTTAACAGGAGAATATGTTTGGGTTCAGCAGCCCCTTGATGTTGCACCAACTTGTTTACCTTTCGCTCAAGTGCAACTGATAGGAGATTTTGGTCAGATCGTCACAGAAGCAGCTGTAATTATAAAAATGAGCTTGACCAGGGCAGATATTTACTGGGAAATCGTACTGCTGCTTTATTAGATCAGATTAAGCATGATAGAGGATTAGTTCATCATGAATTAAATGCTGTGCAGACTAGGTCACAGAAGTGTTTGGAGGAAATGTCTAATGTTCCAGAAAGTAGTGGGAAAGAACTTGATAAGAGAAAAAAAGAGAGCTCACCTAGTAATGTTGAAGTGTCGGGAATATAGACTGAGCCGAGCGAGGAAGATGGTGTATTATTGCCAATTATACAAAATGATCTCGATCCAATATGTTCGCTTTTAGAGATAAATTCTGATATTTTTGCTGCTTCACAGCGTCGAAGTGAGGATTTGAAACCATTATTTGATACTGTTGGGAATTCTTCCACTGATTTGTCGAAGGAATCATATATTTTGAGGAACACATTATTAGTGAAACGGAAGATAGGCAAGACCGGTGTTGAGAGAGAACTACTCGTAGTTCCTGAAGAATATAGGAAACGCCTTAAAGCTTTGTGTCATGAAGGAACTTCAGCTCACCTAGGTGTGACAAAAACTAAGGATAGAATATTCCAATATTTTTTCTGGCCTAGATGTTATAAAGAAATAAAAAATTATGTGCGATCTTGTGAAAATTGTCAAAGAGCAGAAAAATCGGGTGATAAGAAAAAAGCTCCCTTAAAACTAGTACCAGTTATCGAGGAAATTTTTTCAAAGATAAATGTAGATGCATGTGGTCCCTTACCACCTACTACTACAGGAAAAAGATATATTATCACTGAAATGTGTTTGTCTTCAAAATATCCTGATGCCGTAGCTGTGACTGACATTGGGTCTGTATCAGTGATCGATGCGTTACTGCAGATTTTTAGTCGTATGGGGTTTCCTAAAGAACTACAGTGTGATCAAGGAACTTTTTTCATGAGCACTTTAACATAATTTTTGGAACGATTTGGGATAAAGTAAAACATAGTTCGACTCATCATCCACAGAGCAATCCTGTTGAAAGATTTCACAGTACGATTAAACATATACTGCAAGTCTTGTGTTTGGAAGCAGCGCCCGATTGGGAACAGCACATTCATTCAGCATTATTTGCGCTTCGAACTGTGACGCATGAAAGTACTGGGTTTACTCCCACAGAATTAGTCCATGGGAAGAATTTAAGGACACCAGGTACCTACTCTATGAGAAGTGGATGAAACCTGAAGGCATCGAAGAAGAAAATTCAGTCGTGGAATATGTATTTCAGTTGATAAATCGATTTAAAAAGTGCCAGACAGTGGCTGTACAAAAAATGAGAGAAATGCAGGTAAAGAGAAAAACCTGGTATGATAAGAATGCAGTAAAAAGAGAATTCAAAGAAGGTGATTTGGTGCTAGTATTGGCTACTTCTAGACCAAATCAGTTAGCTGTCCAATGGACTGGTCCAGGTACTATTGAAAGTAGAATCTCTGATACTAACTATATTGTTAAGGTTCATAGAAAGAAAATGCCATCGCAGATATATCATATCAATATGCTTAAACCGTTCTACAAAAGACCAGAGTTAATTAATTTCTTATCCAGTAGTGAACCACCGGATCAACCTGGTTTGGAAATAGAAATTCCTGGAATAGAAAATGATCCTAATGTTTTTAATTTTGCAGAAATTGTTCAGGAAAGTCACTTGGAAGAAAGGCTAGAGGTAGAACAAATTTGACAATTGCAGGATTTGCTTTGTAAATATGCAACATCTTTTTCTAATAAACCTGGTATGACACATCTTGTTGAGCATGACATTGAATTAATTAGTGACTAGCCCATCAGAGCTAAGCCATACCGTATGTCTCCTAGACAAACTGAAATTTTGCAGAATGAAGTAAGAAAAATGTTGCAATGCAAAGTAATTGAGATGGGCGAGTCATATTATACATCTCCGATGATTTTGGTGGAATCTACAGGCAGAGATCCAAGACCTTGGGTTGATTATCGTCGATTAAATGACGTTATTCGTACACAGTATTACCCCTTACCAATCATTGAACAAAGAGTAGAGACAGTTGCTTCGGCCAGCTACATCACTGTACTAGACTTGGCGAAGGGATATTGGCAAATACCTCTGAGTAAAAAGGCATGAAGAATAGCTGTGTTTGTAACCAGTTTTGGGACCTATCGTCCGTTATGAATGCGTTTCGGTCTCAAGAACACTCCGTATTTTTTTTAGCAAGATGATAGCTGAATTATTGCAGGGATGTGAAAAATTTGCAGTACCATATTTAGATGATGTAGCTGTATTCTCTTGTACTTCGGAAGAACACCTGAAGCATCTTAATCAAGTCCTTCGGCACATTCAAAATGCCCGTCTAAACATCAAGCCTTCGAAGTATAAATTCGCTCAAGCTCAGGTGAAATATCTGGGACATCTAGTAGGACAAGGTACCAGAACCCCTGGAAATCTGAAAGTGAAAACTATTCGTGAATTCCCTACTCCTACTACAAAAACTGGTGTAAGAGCATTTCTTGGACTGGCTGGATATTACCGCCAATATATTCCCATGTTTTCGACCACTGCCGCTCCGCTATCCGAAGTGTTGAAGGGCAAAACTAAGAAAGAAAAATTTTTGTGGACCCTCAGTGTGAGAAAGCCTTTCAAGAGTTGAAAGATAAGCTTTGTAGTAACCCTGTGCTACACGCTCCCAACTATAATAGAGCCTTTTTTCTCCAATGTGATGCTTCAGATTTTGGAATGGGCATCGTACTCTCTCAGATCAGTGATCAAGAAGAACACCCTGTGTTGTATCTGAGCAAGAAATTCACGGAAGTTGAGAAACGGTATTGTACTACCGAAAAATAATGTGCTGCCATTGTACATGCTGTAAAAAAAATTATGTTTAAGATACAGACAGATCACAATCCTTTAGTGTGGCTTCGTACACATGCCAGTACTAACCCTAGACTCATGAGATGGGCCCCGATTCTACAACCCTATAACTATGAAGTTGTACATCATCATGAGACGCTACATAAAAATTCTGACAGTTTGAGTCGCATTCGTTGGCTATAATCAGCTATTCAAGGGACAAGTTCCAGTTTTGTGTTGAGGTATTGTTTTTAAATGTTTATATTTTTATTTAAGGTAAATCTCATTGTAAATTGCATCTGATCCTAACAGACTTTTGAACTTACCTACTTTTCTCTATGAACATTCTTCGAACATATCATCGAGAAAAGCTCTGGAGGGGGAAGGAACTAGCTGTGCAGTTCCCAGTCTTGGATAGTGACGTCGTTGCCAACACCAATGCTGACATCAGAGAGCTGAGAGGAGAACTTTGGTCGACAGAGAAGCAAAGAGACAGAGCGTGGGAAGAGAGGTTGTTTGTTTTGATTTGTAGGGAGGTGACAGGGCATAAGAATCGTACTGTTTTTTGTTTTGTTTATTAAATTAAATGTTGTGATTGAGAATTTGTGATAGTCATAAATGAGTATTTCGTGATGACGGTGAAGATGCTACAGTAGTTACAATATGCTACTGTTAGTGGCTATCAGGGGACAAACTTCTGTATTTGATAGTATAAAACACATGGCCAACTCACCTTCAGGAGGGTGATCTGGTCTTCTCGGAGCAATGTATCAAAGCCAGGAACCCGTTTTGAAAATTCAACAATGAGCTGGACGGTGAGAATAGTGATTTCAGTTATATGTTGGAATCTCTTCAGGCAATCTTCTTCACTGTCTCCCAAAGGAAATGACTAAAAAATAAAGAAATGCAGTTGCGTTTTGAGAAATTAAAGAAATTTAAAACAATGTGCACAACCACTCAAACAATAACAAAACTAAAACAAATAAGAAATACAATCTTAATCCATTGTAACTGAAACATAATATGCACATAAAACTACAAATGATGTAGGAAGTAAGACTGTAAAAGATCTAAGGGGAGTAAATTAATGATAGTGTCAGTTCTTGGATATTGAAATTTACTTAAAAAGTATGTATGCAGTGCATGCTTCATTTTTGAAATTTTCTTTTCTGCCCCTAGGAGGGCATGTTTTAGAAATGCATTCAAAAGTCAAGCTGTAGCAGAAAAAATCGAAAACCAAACTGATAAAATGCAAAACTTATAGTAATATTTCATTTGGGTTTTGATGTAGGTTACAGCCCTAAAACCTGATACATTATATATCTGACTTCAAATTTGGTACAGTGGAACCTCAGTTGTATGTTTTTCACTTTTTAAAGAAATTATGTACTAGTCCTGATATTTTATTGCAGTTCCTATCACTTTTACAATTCAGTTATATGCAATTCATTTATACGCTTTTTATGACTACGTTAAATTCTGAATTTCAGATTGTCAAAAATACACTGTTCTTTTGATTCTTTATGTTAATCACTGTCCTTTTGATTGTTGATACGTAACTTGATATGCTACAGCTTTGAGAGAACAGAGACATTTCTTTTGCAGCCACGAAATGGATGATACAACTAAAAATTTACTAAATAACGCTCAGTTCTTTTTTCTCTGAATTCAAGACATTTAAAACAAGCAAAGATTAGTGAATATTTTACTCAGCACTAATGCAAAATCAACTAGCAGACAAACTGCTTTGAAAAGAGCAATGCTTTTAAGTAAAGAATCAAGTGTACTACAGGCATTGAATATAAAACAATTGTATTCACTAACCAGTATTTCAAAGTTTGTTTTTTTTATTTTCCCCTTCATATATTGAAATTGATAATCTACATTTTGAGGTTACTCACCTTAACTCCAAAATTCTTTCAGGAGGTTTTCGTCTCTACACATTTCCAACACATATTTTTCTTAGTTACATCGTGGTTCAAGGCCCCCCAAAAAACTGTAACCCACTACTGTCGAGTATAGTGGTTGTGTCAGGTTTATTTTAATTGGTTACTGGTGTGCATATGTAAATAATTATGGGTCAGTTTTTTTTTTCTTTTTAACTTTGACGTTTTAGAAAATGTGTAATATAAGTTGTTTTTTTTTTATTGAAGTTTTAATTAGAGATTAGTGTTTTAGGGAGTTCGATTATGTATACTTGTGGTTGATTATTGAATCTGCATTTGGTCATTGGAAAAAGAAAAGATGCGAACGAAGTTTGAGTGAGTTGAAAAAGAAGTTGGTTTCTTGGCGGGGGGGGGGGCTTGAACCACGATGTAACTAAAAAAATATGTGTTGGAAATGTGTAGAGACGAAAACCTCCTAAAAGAATTTTGGAATTAATGAGAGTAACCTCAAAATGTAGATTGTCTAAATAGCACGTGAATAATTAAGCAGCTAGGTGACATTTGCAATGATGTATGAATATATGATATTGAAATTTTATAGAAATTTTAACCTAGTTTTTATAATGCAATTAAACAAACAAACAAAAAAAATAGTACAAAAGTCCAAACAGAACATAGGCTTAATATAGCAGACCAAGTATTTATGTCTGTCTTGCACACTATAAATTAGTGTAATCTAAAATTAGTCCCACCCCTCTTTTTTGAAGCATTCAAAATTCACAGTAGTATTTAAACATTTTGAAATTTCTTTTATATATTTTTTACATGTATGATAAGTTTTAAAGCCATACATACCCTAGAGAAATGCACAACTGAGGTTCCACTGTATTGTTCCTGTGTAGACAACTTACATCTAGTTATTTCAGCTGCAGTTTTTCAAAACCAGTTACCAAAGTAATTAAAAATACAAAACAATATCACTTCTGCTGTTGCTCTTTACCATAAAAAAGAGGTGTTCATATTACCACAGCTACGAACCTTTCGAAATATCGGGAAGCCATATTTTTTATATTAAAATATTTTTTACATTGGATTTTAATGTTATAAAATACTCTTTCTTAAGTTTAATGAGGCACAAATATAAAATAAGGTTTTCATAAAATGGTACAAGTCTTCATGGTAACAGTAGTTCTCGTTTTTCACTTGTGGAAAAAAAACTAGAAAAACATATGGGTTTCAGACTCATTGCATACCCCCCTCCCAGTTTAAGGCAGTAATAAAACAAAAACCATGACTAACAACCATTCTGCAATTAAGCTACCATTCTGAATGATAAAAAAAAAGGGCCTGTTCACACTACATAGACAATTCTAAAATATTCCCTGTCATCTTTGCAGCATAATTAAATAAAATGCAGTACTATCTGCATCATTGAAACTATGCTCAAATATTTCTGTAATTTTCTCAATACTGTAAACTGCATTCTAATAATTCTGCAGTAGGGTGGAAACGAAAAAAAAAAAATTTGAATTAAAATATCTAATAGCGATAGCAAATTACCCTTGGCTAATATAATGAACTGTATAAAATATAAAAAATCATAAAAGTGTTTGAGGTGCCGCAAACAGATTGAAGTTTAATACTTTTGCAATTTTTTTTAGGTATATTTTTAAATACAAATTTTAAATACAAGGTTTTAAAATTCAAATTTCTAATAATGATAAAAATTATGTTTAAACAACTGTAATTGGGTGAAAAAAATATAAAATCAATCAGAAAATTTTATGGAGTGCCACAAACAGGTTGAAATGCCTTTCTTTCCAAGATTTTTTGACATTTTTGAACTTTTGGGGTTAGTTTTTTACTTAAACACACGTAACTGTGGTGTTTGTCTTCCGTTCCATCACTAGCAGACACGGAATGATAAGTAGCAACATAGCCAAGATATGCTGCTTGCAAATGTCTAGATTTTGCGATTTGTAAATGTGAGAAATGAGAAAAGGTTCCGAAATTAGAACAAGAACTTTTAAAATACAAAAGAACGACCCGGAAAATGGCTATAGGTGAAGTTGATGTAGTAACATCCAGAAATTTTAGCATTGAAAGAAAAAAAGAAACTTAAAGTATTAAAGAGAGAAAGAAATAAGAAACCAAAACTACTGGAAATGGATGGAATAGATGGAAAGTGTGTTGCAGGTGAGATAGATAACAAGCACAATTATTCTGAAACACACATGGAAGGAAGTAGAAGTCAAAAATGTTGTGGCTTCAACATCATATCCTATTGCAGTATCAAACTCACAAATGTGCATAAAACAGCATTCTATAGCTTCAGTGTGTGATTGAACAGGTATTTCTGACAGGTCTGCTGCAGCAACTGGAGTTCTGTAGGTATTGGCCTTGTTAGAGAAGAAGACAAAAGTAAAGTCTTTGATAGAATGAAGATTAGAAGAGAAAGGTCAAAGAATAAAAAAAAACTGAAAAAGGCCATAAGGAGGGCATAATAATTGCAACAAACAAAGGACTTTATTTTGACAGAAGAAAAGACAAACCTATAGTACAAGAAAAGAGGGAGCAAATATTACAGGAAAACAAACCATTGTAGAAGAACACTTGTCACTTATTGAGGAGCCTGGATCGAAGTATTTGGGGCATGTAACACCCCGTTCAGTACTGGAAAGAAAATTAAGGATAGCATTGTGGCATTTTATAATGACAATAACAGTTTTTTAGGCATCACTGCTGTAGGATGTGATGGAACTGTCACTAACACTGGTGCTACTAATGGTGTCCTCTCTTTATTAAAAAAAGAAATAGGAAAACTGCTACAATGGATGATTTGCCTATTTCATGCAAATGAACTGCCCTTATGTCACCTCCTTTGTTTTTTTGGGTGGAAAGATAAAAGGAAAAAAGACCAAATGAGTTTGGTGATGAAATAGGCAAGAAACTTGAGAACTGTCAGGAACTACCAGTAATTGAATTCGCTCAAATTGAAAATAACCTGCCTCCCTTGGAAATTATGGATGACATGAGCACAGACCAAAAATATTTATTGGAAATGTGCCATGCAATCTCTATTGGTGTGTGCCATTATGATCTATCTATGAGGAAACCAGGAAAACTTGCACATTCAAGGTGGGTGACATTGCCATACTTTCTTTGTATGTGGGGACAGAAACCCCACCAGAAAATCTTTGCACAATGACAGAATACATTCTTAAAATATATGCACCTGTCTAGTTCCACATAAACCTGAAACCATCATGTATTCATGGCTCAAAGCACTTATGGAGACTTATAAAGTATTCCCATTACCTTCCAGAGCATCTTCAGGAAGTAACTGATCCAGTCATTTCAAAGAAATGGCTAATTTGCAGCCCCTGAAAACCTTCTGCTGTGCTTGATAACTGACCAACGCAAACATATGAGAGAGCTAGGCCTACGTCTACTACTAAAAGCGAGGATGGGACACAAAGGAGGAATAAGAAAATTTCTTATTCCAGCTATTAACTTCAAAGCCGAAGACTATATTGACATGATCACTTGGAATGCCATCAAAGTGACAGAATGACAAAGCCTAGGGTTTTACAAAGTAATTTTTTTTTTAATTGTTCATATTCTTAGCCCCTAATATTGTTGTGTCTGCGGAGAAACGTCACATAAAAAAATTTGGGGATGATTAGAGATTTTTTATGACGTGCCACACCTAATCCAAACTTTGTAAGTAGGTTGTATCGGCAGTTTACATAAGGAATTTAAGGATATGACAACACTCATGAAATTTAAGCACACACTGAAGACAAAAAAGAAGTCCACAGGAAACACCCATCTTTCCTGCTTCATAACCTTTTGCAAGCACGACCTTCTCCTCCGTAGATTTGCACATGCGACATTGGAACATGTACGGGAATTCTCCTTATGTGATTGCTCGCACTGCAGCAATTGAACACGCTGGTCTCCAGTCGCCAGTAAGTTAGTGTAACGTAACAACAAAACAAGTGTGAACAAGGAACATGGCTTCAGCTTCACACGCTTCATTTGTAACTCGCAAAAACTCTGAAGTCTGGCTAGTCGGGCAGCCAATTTATATTATTCCGGATTAGAAGCTCCCGTCGAAAGGAGAGGTTCTGCGTCTTTTTTCTTCCTTATAAGAACGGAAAAGAACACAGTTAAGAATGCTTCAAGCATTATCACGCAAGAGCCTCTGTCAATCTTGGGAAAAGCCTGAATACACCTACCATGGTGACTACAACATCATCCCAAAGATTCAGAAGGAGTACAACCAGTGGCATGCTCTTTGGAAGGAATGTTCTTGGTGATCTGAACCGCTGATAGGTAAGGAAAAACTCTTCACGGAGGAATTGGCAAACCTTTTCGATATCACCCATGCCAACGCCCTTGACATGATTACCATTTTTGAAGACAAAGAGTTTCTATTGACCCAAAAAGAAAAAGGAAGGGAAGGATACATTTGTGGGGAAGACAAAAAGTTAGCAAGGCAGGAAGCCAGAAAGAGAGAGAAGGAAGACAATTTCGAGCGAATGAAACGAAAACATGCGGAACAAAGGGATCAGTTATTTACAAAGGTTGAACTAGCCTCATCGAGTAGCAGCAGCGGCACTGAAGAGGAAGATCGCAAAGCAACCACAGCAACAGCAGGTTCTCCAAAGAAAATGAAACGAGCGAGGAAGAACATTGTTTCGCCAGCGCTTGCCTCAGCACTTGATCGCACTAAGGTGAGCAACCGAAATGCAGTCTACATGCTCTCAGCAACTGCTGCCACTCTGGGACATAATGTAGAAGAATTTTCGATCAACCGTAGCACCATACGTAGATCAAGACTTGACGTAAGGAACAAAATTGCAGACTTGCTGAAAGAAATCTTCGATGCCCAAATTCCTCTCACAGTCCACTGGGACGGGAAAATCTTGCTGGAGCTCAGAGGGACAGGTAAAGTGAACAGACTGCCACCAGTTCTTGTTTCTGGGGCAGGAGTGTCAAAACTTCTTGGCGTTCCAAAACTTCATTCCGGACAGGCGAGGAAACTGCCGAAGCTGTGGTGGATTGCCTAGAAGAATGGGGGATCAAGGATCACATCCAAGCAATGTCATTCGACACAATGATCAGTAACACCGGTCACAGGCTTGCAAACTTATTGAATTCAATTTGGAAAGAGACCTGCTGAATCTCGCATGTCGCCACCACATTATGGAGATTGTGGCCCAAAAGGTCTTTGCCGCATGTGATATTCACTCTACTGGTCCTGACATCCTGCTTTTTAAGCGCTTCCAACAGCATTGGCAATTTATCAACCAGAAGAATTTTGAAGTCATCAAAAAAGAGGTCACGGAACAGGAAAATATTATCAACTTCTGTGAGCAGCAGCTAACTGACAGCCAACCACTCGACGACTACCGGGAACTGCTAGAACTGACTATAATCTACCTAGGTGCCAGTCCTTCCCGAGCAATCTGGTTCGTGCAGCCCAGAGCCCTCCACCGAGCTAGATGAATGGCCCGTGTCATTTAGGCAATAAAAATATGCCCTTTTCGTTCTCAACTTAAAATGACAAAACGTGAGTAAGCCGCCATAAAGAGATTCGTAGCTTTAGCCGTCAGCCTGTACGTCAGATCATGGTTTGTGGCCCCACTTGCAGCTGCTGTCTCAGCCACAACCTTGCTTTCTTGAAACAACTGGCGACTTATAATGACAAAGTCATGTCAAGTGCAGCTATTAAAGCCTTTTCCAGACATCTGTGGTATCTGAACGAATTGTTGGTGTCACTGTCTCTCTTTGACGTATCCTTCACAGTGAAGAGGGACACGATCAATGCGTTAAATAAGGATGGCATGGATAACCCTGCAAAGAGAATCAATCTGATAGTGACCCAATGTATTCATGAAAAGACAGTGACCAGCTCGTCCCGTCATTTTTTCCAAATGCCAGACATAGACACCCAGTTTCTATCTGTTGACCCCAGCGAGTGGGACAGATCATCTGATTATCAATCAGCAATAAATACTATTAAAGCCCTGAAGGTAGTAAACGACTCAGCCGAGCTAGGAGTGGCGCTGATGTACGACTACAACAGCATTCTCACAAATAACGAAGACCAGAAACAGTCCTGCTGGAGATTGTGAAGGAACACTGGAAGAAATTTCCAAATGAACTGAAAATGACCGTGAGTAACAGCAAACTGAATAGTAATTGAAGAGTGTTTAATGTTTATTTATGGACAATATACAATGCCATTCCTTTATTTACTTGTACAATAAAAGAATTTAAAAGGCAGATTCTGCTGTAACGTCTCGTGTTTCACTAAGTAAAGAAATATGTAAAGTTCGAGCTCCGTGCAACACCTCTTAAAATTGCCTGATCAGCTGAAAATTCAAAGTACACCACTTTCTCAACCCAGTGAACAATATTAACAGGTAAGACATTAATATTTTTAATCTTAGTTCATAAGGACCACCCTACAAAGCATATTAGTGATGAAGAACTATAACTATTGATAACAAGTACAGCACAATCTAACGAAGGCCTTCCATCAGTAGACTTTCTCTGTTATCCATGTCACACACAAGCCATTGAAAGAATGGTGAAGTTACACGGTCGAGTCACATTATTGTGACCACCTCCTACTTCTGACATCAACAGTGCATAGCTAATGAAAGAAGGCACATGTCGTCAGCTGGCTTGAAAGGTATATAAGGTGTGCTGCAGGCATTCTGAAAACATATCACTTGTCCCCGTCATGGACAAAAGGAACGATTTATCAGATTTTCAAAAAGAGATGGTTATCGGCTTTCGGGCCATGGGTGGCAGTATTTCTGAAATTGTGCAGTTTGTGAACTGTTCGTGTGCTGCTGCGGTTAAAGTGTATCGTGATTGGAGAAATGGCACCATTGCGAATAAGCGATGTGCAAACTGCGGAGAACCATGTGCCATTGATGTGAGAGGTGAATGTCTGCTTCGAAGGTACACCAGGGTAGATCGGCATGCTACAGTGGAGCAACTCACTGGCCAAATAAACCAGGGTGCTTATATGAAATTATAAACTATGAAATTATCGGAATTGAACCTCCGATAATTGGCAAAGGATTGCCTGCTCCAATGAGTCATGTTTTCTGCTTCATCAAATGGATGGACATTGGCATATAAGGTAAGAAACATCAGAGAACAAACACTCTTCAACCACTGCTGGAAGAACAGAAGCTGGTGGGAGCAGTGTTATGGTCTAGGGAATGTTTTTGCGGCATTCTCTGGGTCCACTCATACCTGTAGAAGGCACTATGGACTGAATTTGTTATGAATCCAACTTTGCAGACCACGTACACCCATACATGCTAATTGTCTTCCCTGGGGCGGATGGGATCTTCCAGCACGATGAAGACTTCAAAGTACTTCCCTGGCCCACCAATTCCTCAGACTTAAACCCAATTGAGCATCTGTGGGACCACCTCAATCATGCTGTTTGCTCTATGGATCCTCCACCACGCACCCTCCAGCAGCTGTCGGATGCATTGCAGTCAGCATGGCTCCACATACCTGTGAACACCTTTCAGCACCTTACTGAGTCACTCCCAGCCAGTCTAGCTGCTGTCTGTGCTGCACACAGCGGTTACTCTGGATATTAGGTGGTGGTCACAATAATGCAACTCGAATGTTTAGTTACTGAATCATCATTAGCCATATGTGGAGTCTCTGCAAGAGACTGGTTTTTAAAATCAAAAATAGAATCTCTGAAATCCATGCCAAAATTTGAAACTAAGGAGCATTGCATTATAAAAGTGACAATTTTGCAAGTGAAATTCTTAAACAAAGTGTGTGTTATTAAAAAAAAATTCCATATTCTGTTGAATGTTTGCAATATTTATCTTTAATGTATTGATAAAGTTCATTGTGTAATGAATGTCTACTGTCTAACGTCTGTTGCTTTTATAACACATACATCTGCTAGTATAGTATTTATATAAGTTTTGGATAGAGTACTTGTATCCATTGAAATTCGATAAAAAATAACAAAAATGTGATATATTAAACTCATTTAACACAAATAAATTCCTTCTTGGGGCACTTGTAAAAGCTTAAATGAACAATATGCTTTTATATTTGTCAAAAATATTATTTAAAGGGAGGTTAAATTAAAAAATATAGTTACTAAAATATTCTTGAAAATTTTGGATTTTTTACTTAAAATCTCATTTTTTAAGGATCTCGCAGCACCTCAAAACATTTTCACAGAGCTTCAAAATTTTGCAGTCTTAATACTGGTCCCAAAAGGAAACTTTTGCTCCCTATTAGAATTCTTAATTTAAAAAAAAAAAAAAGTATTTTAAACGTTGTTTTTGTTCCGCCCTATTCTGCAGCCCTTCTAATGAACTTGCATTTTCCAGTTGAAATGAACAGATTCTAAATGATTTACATTTAAATGCAGCTCTAACATTCCAAACACAAGAAAATGGCTCTTCTAAGAGTTGCAATGATTAAAAGTAACTTGCATTCAGAATGCCAATTTATTGCCTTCTTAAAATGCAAAAATGAAGTGGAGAGGAGAGGGAGCCTTTGGCAAATCTGTTCCTGCTCCCATCATAAAATATGGCAAAAATTTCATTGTTTGGAAAACTAATTTTATATGTATGCATGAATTAAGTCACAGGAGGAGAATAAAATTCTTAGGTGGTTTGGCCATGTTGAAAGAATGCGTGAAGAGATGCTTACTAAGATAATTTACTCAGCCCAAGTGGTAGGAAAGAAAGGTAGAGGACGGCCAGGGAAATCATGGGAGGACCAGATTCGGGAATGCCTGCACGAGAAAAATATTTTCTTTATAAAGTACGTAAGGTCTGGTGTACGGTGCATGATGCACGTTAATGAAGCTTGAGCTGTGTGCCGGATTGCTGTAAATGGAGAAGTTTGATACAGCAACAGTAAGTTTTTTCTGTGAGGAGCTAACCTTTGAATATCAGAAAACAGCTTAAAGATATGTATGTAATGTATGCATGAATGAATTTAGTACCCCCCTTCCCCTTTACACAAAAGAAAAAAGAACATTTTTCAGATGACCGACAAGAACTTAGGAAAAACTGGAAGATTAAGGGAGTAAGTCAGAAAACTGATGTCTCTATGGGGAAAAAAAAAAAAACAGTTGGCAGCTATCATTAATGTGATCAAATCTGCAATGCAACAGTACTTTAAATCATAGTTGCCAGTAATTTCTATTAACACACACAGGTTTTCTTTTCATTACTTCTAATTTTTAAGTAATGTATAACAGCAATGTTTTTATATAAGTTTTGTAGAAGTCATCTCTCCAAAGAAGCCTTAATTGATACCACCTATTTTATTACACTAATCTGTTTACTGAGGATACATGCAGTAATTTACATTACGTACTGTGATTTTCCTAAAATCATCTTCAGATGGTGATTCAAATTCTTCCTGGTACAGGACTAGCTTATTTATCAGATCTTCCTGTTGCTTAGATAACAACTTGACAGTACCAGGGCTGGCAACTGGCTTTTCGTCTTTGTCTGATCCACTATCTCTTGTTGTGCTGTTTGGCTTATCTTTGTCTTTCTGAGCCTTTTTTGTTTCTCTTTTAATGGCACATTGGTATTCTGGAACAACACCTGAAAGAAAAAAATTACACATTTATTAACTGGAAAATAAATAAAATGTTCTTAAAGAGTTAGCCTTCTTATGTCATAAAAAATAAAAGAACATTTAATGAAATCTCATATCTGCAATAATACATGTGAAAGTTAAAGGCCTTTTGAAGTCCTCATCCTCTGAAGTTTGATTCTTATAGCATTTATACCTATTTGCGATTGGTGTTCCTATGGCACTATGTAATAGCAATTTCCTTTAAACCAATGGCTCAAATCTCAGCTTTAATCGCATGAAATTACTAAAGCACTTTTCTACTAAAGATCACCTCTTCCACGGAAAGAACAAAAGAATCTTCTAATTTGCAAAACTTCATTTTTAAAGCTCATGTCATGAATGATTACATCAATATTTGTCACACATATAATAAGCATATACTTGGTCAGTTAAAAAATCAGATATAATAGTTTATGGGTAAGATAAATCTGCTTTGCAAAACAAATCCAATGTCACAAGTCCGTTGTACCTACTTGGTGGATCACTGTTTCGAGCAACTTGAGGCTTTACAGCAGGCCAACACATATCTGCATCTGCAGTAGGCCAAACAGAGTAACTGGGGGGGGGGGGCAGCAGAAGGGAATTTTGAATTTGTAAACTTAAAAAATGTTAGTGGTTAAAAAGATCTTTCATATTCACAGTCAATACGTTCGTTCTCAAGTGCATTGCATTTTTTGACTTGCTCCGTTTGAACCAAAGAGAACTTAAAACATGCAATTAAAAAATTCATACTTCAAGTTTTTGAAAGGAAAATCAACACAACTAAATTTAACTTTAGCACGAAGTCAAGCACATTTTTTTTTGTTTACTTACCAAACACCTTTCATTAATGAGACACGTTACACCATTTGCCCGAGAGATATGTTGCTAATTTGTTATATTTTTAATGCTGATGTTGACAAAAGGTTTCCCAAGTGAGCATATGTGATAACTTACTTTTTTTTTCTTTTATTTTTAATTATTCAGTTTCATACTGGAAAAGGTTTGCTCACTCCAGAATCTGGTGAAAATTTGTTCAGCAACAGTGAAAAAGAAAAAAAAATGCAGTTTTTTTTTAGTTTTTTTTTTTTTTTTTTTGTTGTTGTTGTATTTCCTGTCTGCATGTCTACATCATCCATATTTGTAGGCTGGTTTCTGGGTATTTATTTTGGGTAAGCTAACACTTAAGTTCAATAATTTTCAACTTCACTAGCTCTGGAACTGTAATGAAGGGATATTAAATAAACTGAATTTTAAGAGTCTTCTAAGTGTGTGTTCAATAAAACTTCTGAATCACAAGCCCAGTATTCTATGAATATTTCTCCCTAGGTTGGCATGCTCTGCCAGTAGACACATACTGGACCAAGATTATTTTTTTCCTTTTATCCCCCCCCCCTCACTAAAAGTAGTGTCCATTCAAATGTCCAACATGTTTTAAAATTTAGACCCACCTTGTCAGTTTCACGCTAGTTTAATTCGGTGTATCATTCCTTTCATTTCCTGGTTGTACAATTTACCATGCACAGGATGTCTACCAAATTTTGGAAATGCAATTTCATGGATAATTAGCAATTTTCATGACCATTTTAAAAAGCTCTCTCTCTCTCTCTCTCTCTCTCTCTCTCTCTCTCTCTCGCTCTCTTGATAAATAAATATACACTATCTACCAACAAGTAATTGGATACCTGTGATAGCAAAGGAAAACGAAGTTTATTCACCTTCAATAGTTGGTGGAGCCTTTACGAGCGGCAATAACAGCTGCGACCCTCCGGGGCATACTCTCAACCAGGCGTTGTACGACGGCTAGCGGTATTTTCTTCCACTCTGCTTGTAGAAGACAGGTCAGTTCCTTCACCGATTTCGGACGGTGGGGGCACCCCTTAAGTCGACGCTCCAACTCGTCCCAGAGGTGCTCAATAGAGTTAAGGTCCAAGCTCTGCGCAGGCCAGTCCATTCGATTAATCCCATTGTCACCATACCAAGCCATGGTGGACCTCGCAACATGACGGGTGGCATTGTCATCCTGAAAGTAACATGGGTCCACCCCGTAAAACTGCCACAACGTAGGAAGCGCATGGTCATCCAAAATGGTGCAGTAAGTCTCGGCATTGAGTCTACCAGGAATTGCAACCAAGAGTCCCGTGCCATACCAGGAGAAACACCCCCCATAGCATAATTCCACCGCCGCCGAACTTCACAGCTGGCACAATACATTCCGGCAGGAGGAGTTCTCCAGGCAGACGCCAAACCCAGATCCTGCCATCTGAACGGTAGAGGGTGAACCTTGATTCGTCGCTCCAGAGAACCTGTTTCCACTGTTCAACGGTCCACTGTCGACGTTCTTTTCACCACGTTAGCCGAGCAGCGCTATTCGACTTGGTGATCAAAGGCTTGTTGGCGGCAGCACGTCCATGACAACCGAGCAGATGGGCTTCCTAACGGATGGTATTCATCAAAAGAACACTCCCGGATGCCTCTTGAAACTCCTCGCGGATGTGGCCTGTCGATTAAGTGCGGTTCTTCCGAATTTCTCTGGACAAAACCCGTCTGTCTCCAACTCCCAGTTTTGTGGGTCTGCTGTGTCGGGGCACATTCCGACAGTCACCTCTCATCTTCCACTTGCCAATCGCGTACGCCTGGTTGAGAGTATTCCCCGGAGGGTCGATTTTGGGTATTTCAACTCGTTGGATATGTCCCGTATGGATCGGCCATTTCTGGGATACCCGACGATTACACCTTTCTCGAAATCAGAGAGCTCAGAACTGCATGGCATCTTGCATGAGACTGGTTGCGTTGTTGTTTCCCACATGATATTTAACAGCGGCGGCCGTGACGTGTATCAGGACTGCAGATATCGTCGATTGCAGGGGTGTCCAACTACTTGTTGGTAGATAGTGTATATTCCTACCCAAGGCAATGGTATAGTACACATGGACACAGTTAAGTATATATAAAGAGGAAGCACTCTGCCCCTCTTTTTTTATATCTAAATAGTGTGCCCTGTTGTTCTGCTAGTAACAAAAAAACTGACTCATCATTCTTTGACTGTGCCTAAATTAAGCTGAAATGCTCACCATTGTGCTACATAATTACATAACAAACCTTTCTTTAACATTTACACCAAAAAAATGTCATGACTTTATAAGCAGAATAATTTAAATTTCTATATTGATCTCAAATTTTTTTACATATATTTCTATGGTGAAATGTTTTTTGCTTTAATAGTTTTTGTGTGGGAGCGCAGAAGTGCTTTTTCTTTTTTGGATACTTGGATTATTAGACAGAAACCACATTTATGTCTTATATGTGATCCACACATCTGATGTCTTATAAGGTCAGTGTGCATGGAGAATTACTTAGATTGTCACCAGAAAATGAACAATTATTAAAAATAAAACTAAATTCATGACCCCAAAGCAAAATTCACGACTTTCATGACCAGTAGACACCCTGATGCAGCAAAAAACCACCAAGCTCCTTTATCAACATTGTAAATAAAAAGAATTTCAGCAATTTTTGCCTGATCAGTTCTCATCCATTACTAAGTAATAATTGCTAAATTAATTTTATTTGTTTCTGCTTAATTATCATTAAAGTTATTAGATATATTAGCCACTTTTCAAATCAGAGTCATACATGACAATTATATTATGGAAAATATCTTGACTGAGATATTAACCAGGCACAACAGTTTGCAAACACTTCTTTACCTTTGATAAAACTTGTCAGAGAAGCAATTTTTCTGGAAATCTGAAAGCAAATTTTTGAAGCACAACCTCGCTTTCCAAATTTACTTTCTTAAAAATATTATTGACCACAGAGATTCTTCAACATTTATGTGCTTTAATATATTTTTTTTTTTACCAGCAGCATCAGTTCACTTAAGTCAGATGCGTAAGAATGAAAATGTGCAAACTTACTGAAATGAGAACTCCGAAATACCGTATATGCACATAAATTACTTAAACTAGTACAAATAACCACCATCAGCACTCAGAATCTTTACTAAAATCCTAAAAACAAATAAGTACAAGTAAATGTGATCTTTCGAGAGCACTATGCTCCCATCATCAGACAAAAAATTATATCGTGTCCCGGTATATATACACAGCTGCAAACGTAAGGAGAAGCAAAACAACAGTCAGGAACTCTTAACATGGTGGAATTGTGCTGCAGACATTGAAGCTATCCTGAATGCCTCTAGTCATAAAAAACCGTACCTTTTTTAGATATAATGGTGTTATATACAAACAGGAGAGTGGGGCACCTATGGGTTTCCCTCTGTCCTCAGTAATTGCTGAAATTTTTGCAACACTTAGAAGGACACTGCTTTCTCCTCTTGGACTAACAGACCTCATTGGCATATATTAGGTATGTGGACAGCATTTTGATTTTCTGGCAATATTCTTTGGATTAACTTTCCCAGTTTACTCAAACATGCCAAACCAGTATCCCTCAATATCTTTTACATTAGAAATTGAGGTTGACTATTTGCTGTCATTCCTTGACCTCTTCCTGGTTAGAAATCCACTGGATCATACTCTCCAGTTTTCAGTGTACAGGAAGTCTACAATGAACCTGTCAATCATACCATTTCAATCGCCTTATCCCATTGACTATAAACTTTCGGCCATCAGATTTTTGGTTAATCGTGCCATAATGCATTTTTCAAGTGTCGAATTATGCAGTAAGGAAATTAACAAAATTAAAAACATTGTCTGTATGCATGGATATGAAGGCGATATTGTGGATAGGCTACTCAGAAACCTAATGGATCGAACTACTACTACTCTACAGAGAAATGGTTCCTCCAACTTGAGATATGTTGATTCAATTGTTTTTCACCCTAGGTCTGTGGCAGTTTTGAAGAACATCTGCAAACATGACTTGGGAATTAGAGTCAAGACTATGGACATTCTTTCACTAATCAAGAAAGACAAGGATCCAGTGGCACAGCAGGAATGACATGGTGTTTATTGCATTCCCATGCAAGATGTGGATGCTGACGTGTCTTCAGAACTTTACATAGGTTCCACCAAGTGGTCTTTTCAGACGAGCTTTGTCTGAACACAAATATGGTGTGTGAATGGGGGCCCAGAACAAGTCATTCATTGGACAGACTAGCTCTCGGTGGTAACCACCATCCCTTTTGGGATCAGGCTCATGTCCTGTCTACTCATCACGATTCACAGTCTTTGCTTTTAGCTGAAAGCTTATATGTATCTTTGTTCATTGAGTTTTAATGACTCATTCCCATGCAAGGTTCCACAGCCATGGAGCGATTTATTTCCAGGGTAGCAGGCCTTTGGGATGGTGCTACACACAGTGATTATTTTTGTTTGCAGTGATTTCTACTGATTTAGAGTTTTTTAGTCTATGACATTATTATTTTGTATTACACTAACCTTACAACATGTTAACAGCATTATTGCTTCACTAATGGGAGTATTCCTGCTATACACTGTCATCTGCACATTGTTACTTAATGTTTAGGTTCCTTTGAGACTTTGTGGGGGTGCACCAGTTGATATATGGCGCATGCTCCTGACTGTCATTTTGCGTCACCTTATGTTTGCAACTGTGTATATATACCAGGACATATCACTTTTTGTCTGATAATGGAAGCACAGTGCTCTCGAAAGATCTCACTTTTACCTGTACTTATTTGTTTTTAGGATTTTAGTAAAGATTTTGAATGTTGATGGCGATTATTTGTACTAGTTTAAGTAATTTATGTGCATAGACTGTATTTCGGAGTTCTTAAGTCAGATGCTTTGGTTAAAAATGGAGAAGAAAGTTTTGTTCCAAAGAATAGGTATGGTTTTTTGATACAAAAGGCACAGACAGCATTTTAATTCTCGCTCAGGGTGATCATAATTTAACTATCCCTTTTCAGAGCTATCTGCAGTGACAACCAGTAGGCGAATTCAACCAAACTAGGTAGCAACACTTCACAGAACGTTGGGAAGATTTGTTGCTGCTAATTGCAAGAGAGAAACATATGCCCATTTCCTAAGGGTGGGAAATGATAGGTGCAAGACTTGACTATTCTTCTAGGGATGTGATGGTCCTCACCTTGCATTAATGCGAGATACTCATGAAGCTGCACTAACAAAATGGTGAGAATGCTGATGCAGTAAATTACAAATGCAAACACCACATCACTATGAGGAAGTCTGCGGACACCATGTGTGCTTCCAAGTATGGTTCGTTGATCTGAGAAGATGGGATGCCTGACATTTACATCAGCAAGAGGGTGAAAACCTATATGTACAAAAAATATTGAAGATGCTGCTGCTATGGTTGTAGAGAGCAGTTGCTTGGTAAAGCTGTAACTTCATGCAGTGCACACACAATATCAAGGCAGTTAGATTTGCCCAACAACTGTGTGGAAAAATTTTGTGTAAAGTGTTATACTGCTGTCACTGTGAACTTATCTATAAATAACAGCTGCAAACTAGTGACACAGACATCCAACTAACACATTGGATTTCTTAGCACACATGGAGGCACATTAATCTTAGCCACTGAACATCCAGTGGAGTGATGGAGCTCTCTTTATTCTTAGTGGAAATACAAACACTCAACACTGCAGTATCTGGGATAAAGAGAATGCACATGGGTGTCAGCAAATTCCCTTACATTCTTTGAAGGTTACCATACAGATATAGTTTACAGCAAACATTTATCAATCAGTTTTTCTTTGAAGAAAATTAAACTGGACCTGTGACCAGCACAGAATTATTAAGGCATGTTACACAGTTTTTGTCATTCTGCAACTGCAACAAAGACAGCGTCTTAACACAGCCATTTCTTTTGCAAAATGGAACAACTCACATCAGACACAGAATGATCAAACACTTAACACTAACAGCATGACCACCTCTTTCACCAGATATTAACCCTTGTGGCTTTTGGCTGCAATCAACCTGTGGAGCACAGTGTATCATAGCAGTGTTCTTTGCTTATCTGACCTGAAGGACAGGATAGTACAGCATGGTGAAAAACATAACACATGATCAGTTGTGCTCTGCTACTGAGAACACAGTTTCACAGATTCAGTTTTTGTTTTGGTCCATCAGAATGGATGACATAGCAAACAATGCCTATGACTTTCCTCAGCACGTCCCAGTAACTTTTATCTCAGTGTTAAGGTAAACTACAGTACCTGTGTCTCTAAACATTAATGTTTGAGAAGTACATTACATTTAGTATGTTGAACATCACATGCCATCAACTACAGTTCATTTGCAATTTGCACACCTATACAGATAGTTTTCTCCATTCACAGTGCCAAATTTTTTGTTGCCAATTTTCTTTTTTAATCCTTTCTCCATATTCTGGGAAGCATTTCTATCAAGTTTGAGTTTCACCAGCTGGTTGTTTTGGCAGATGGTACTGAATAAGAATAGTTTATTACCCTGTATATTGCTGTCACTTTACTGGAATTTCGGACGTAAGATTTGTTTGATTATACAATACAGCACTAGATAAAAGTGTTGCAAAGTCAGCTTACACCCTTGTACATGTGTAGTCTGTTCAACTAAAGAAGAACCATGGAACTCACTGGCATCAATGGTTCTTGAGTTGGATAGACTGTACAAAAGTATTTGCCCATTATGAATTAAGTACTGTACTCTGCTCCAATATATTACACACAGTGAATTCCTCTTTATCCACCACTGTATGATCTTCCACACTCGGTTACCACCACTAGTTCCATTTTTTTTTTTTTTTAATTTCATTTCGTGGTGAGTGTCACTCCTTTTCTTTCTTGAAGGTAGGATAGAGTGTCACTCTATCCTACCTTCTCCAAACAGATGGTTACTTCTGAGTTGATTCTCCTTCCTTTTCCTCTCCAGCATTGATGATGCAACCTGGGTAAGGACGTGCATGACTGGACATTCTCCACTGCAGTGCAGATCACATCACCGTTAGGAGGTTAATTTGTCTCCAGATTTTTAAGTGGACAGATTGAGTGAAAAAAGAAATATATTAGCCTTCACTAGATGGCGCTGTATTGCACTTTTGCTTATCCATCACACCTCTGGTCTCGTGAGTGATTATATATATTTTATCACTTGAAATAAAAAAAAGAAGGGCAGGGTTACTAGCAATTGGAAAAACATTTGTTAACATCCAGAGCAAACATTAACTTTGGAGTACTAACAGAAGGTGGTGAAGATAAGGAGTAGCTTGCTAAGAAAAGGAAGGAATCTCAACTGTCAAGGGTGACTCCATCAAAGATTGTTCTCATCTTACACAATACAGTGTAATAACACTGCATTATAGCCACCATTTACCACAGAAAAAAGTTTATGGTTCTTTGTAACTCAAAATTCTAAATATTTAAACAGTGAGTATTTTTTGTATTAATTCCCCTGCATAAAATATTCAACTTGATATTTCAGAACACGTGCCACATCCTTTAGTATTCTGAAAATGTAATTGTACAACAAGAGCTAAGTATAGGGGGAAAAACAAACATAAAATAGACCAATTACTTACATTCAGGCCTCATGCCAACACCAAGGCATTTCTTTAACCTACATTCTTGACATTTTCTTCTCATGTACATGTCTATGTCACAGCTATTGCCATATTTGCACTGGTACACAGCATTCTTTGTAATACTTCTTCGAAAAAACCTGTGAAGTAAAAAAAAAAAAAAAAACTTTGTTACCATAAATGTATTGCAATAAAGTCACAAAGATTTACTAACAAAATAATTTGCCTCAGCTTAAATCTGGTATTGCAAATCAGCAAAGATTTATAATTCTTTCTCCAAAAGAAAGCTCAGGCAAGGCTTTTTTCACAAGAATTTGCTGAATTTCTTTATAGGAAGTATCTGAACTTTCTCACAAAAATGCAGCACATTTAAAAAAGAATATTTCCCCCAAAAAAGAATGCAATTTTTTTTTCAGTTTGCTTCTTGTGTTATTTCTTATTCCATATGTTAGACAAAACTCTTCCCCATTAAATATTTGTAGCAATGGATTATTACAACTAGATAAACATTTTACATCTAAACTTTCTTATTTGGTTACTCTGTTAAAAGTTAGCTACAGTATATAAAGTAGATGGCAGAGAAAAGAGAAGTGTTTCACATGCTATCCCCTTTTATTCATTCATGAGAACTGGTCACCTTACACATGGACAATTAGGATTTCTGGTCTACTAAACAAGTAACAGCAAAAGTAGAGAATAAAATGTGAGGTGTGCGTGTTCATTAAGTGGCAGGCCTATATTTACAATTCAAAATGTAAAAACATTTACCAGCTAATGAAATATATTTACTTCAAAACACTTATCTTCTGAGCAAATGCAGTGGTCCCAGCATTTCTACCACTTCATAAATCACACTTGGGATTATGTTTAGCTCCTTTGTCACAATCTCAAAGCTGTCTGCACACTCAAATCTCAGATTTTTTAGTTGGGGAAACAAGAAGTCAGAGAGAAAGAAATCAGGTCAAGAAAGCTGTATGATATCACTGAGATTCGGTTTTTGATCTGGATCTTACTGACGAATAGTGCTGAATGTGTATTATCACAATGGAACAGTCAGGATTGAGACTCACATTGTTGAGGCTGTTGGAGAACTAAATTTTCTCCCTTAGTCTTTTCAAAGCCTCTTTGTAATAAGTCTGGTTCACAGTCTTCCCAATCAGAGCAAATTCACACAGAAAATGCATAACACACACACACAAAAAAAAAAAGACAGTCAACATCACATTTGATTTCACTAACTGGGCTCTTTTGGGGTGAGGAGAGGATTTTGTCTTCCATTTGAATGACCGGGTCTTTTTACAGTCATAGCTATAAGCCTCATGATTAGTCACCTGTGATAATTTTTTTTTTTTTTATCAAGTATGATTTTTAAGGTCCTGACATGCTGCACGACAGTGGTTCTTTTGATCGTGTGCAAGAAGCCTAGCCACAAACTTTGCTGTCACACTCTTTTCACAGTCAAATCTTCTGTTAAAACCATGACATAACCAAACTGTGATGCTAGTTTTTCTAGACACCTAACAGTCAGTTGTCTGTCACTTCCAATTCATTCAAATGGGGAATGGAATTGTCTGTTCTTGAAGCTGATGGATATTCAGAGTGAGGGTAGTCTTCAATTTCTGATAGACCTTTAAATCTCAAACCATTCAAGAGTTTTTAGACAGCTTAGCTTCTCCGAATGCTGTTTGCAACATTTCAAATGTTCCTTAGGTAGTTTTCCCAAGTTTTAGGGCAAGACTTGATGCATATACTCACTGCTTGTTCACACAGACCATTGTAAAATCTGTCAAACTAAGACAACGAATATTCAACACAACAGTCAATAGGTAAGAATGAAAGCAAGTGCAGACCTGAGACTGAGTATGACCTTCTGCAACCCTGCCATATTTGTAAATACAATTCCAATGTCACACCCACAGCAGAATAACACCACAGCTGTAGTTTGAGGAATTTCCGAACATACCTCGCATTTGCAAGTCACATGCAGTAATCACTTCCAAAGAGAACCAACTCCCTTTCACCAGGTCCTTACACCTGGGAAGTCTATAATACACACAACTATATATAAGAACTAAAAAACTCAAATATAGCAGTAAGAAAATGAGCGCTTAATTACTAATTTGCATACTTTAAATATATTGTCAAAATTTTACAGCAAAAAAAGAACCGAAGGAAAAAAGCATAACCTACATAAAAAATGGCAGCATTCCCAAGTTGGAATGTGAAATTGTCTCACTCGACCTCCTGAAACTGCAGAGCAGAATCTCTCTGAAAAGTTCAGAAAGCCCAAAAAGGAGGGGGGATGGATACCTGTCCAGGGAGATAAATGGTACTTACGCCAAATCTCACACATGGCACAGAATAATGTCATGAATAGTCTCTTTGGGGAAATAATATTGCAGGCAATCTTTAATCTGCTTAAGGGTGAACTGATGACTTGCACTTACTTTGCTCTGTACTGTCACCACTCATGAACAAATTTAATTCTAAAATAAATGTATTACAGGACAAGCCCCTACAAAATTACTAGGTATGTTTAACAAGATTAGGCTTATGTGCACAAACACTTGTGGAAACAAGTAGGGAAGTGGAACCATACACAAAATAATGCAATCTTGATAATACCTTTAGTGTGACTTCTGATGCAAGAAATGGTAGAGCATGAATGAGTGTAGCATTAATTATAACCATGATAACACAAGATATTCCAGGTTGGTTAGGTGAGAACCTAGACAGTAAACCACTGGGTGGGTGGTTTTCAAATCAGATAGCACACACTCATTAGCTGGACAAGTTCAATGCTGTTTAGAAGAGAAATTCATTTTATAAAGATTTAGATGTGGTGGCTAAAACCACACAGAGGAAATACATTTTTTTTTTATTCTTGAGGACTAGATCAATAGTCAAATGACAAGATTTAATGGGTAAATTAGGGGGGGGGGATTGCTAAGTTAACTTGAAGAGAAGTTACACCACTGGCTTGTGTTTAAGCAAACTTTAATTACTACAACTAGCCCAAAGGGCAAAAGCATCTGCAAGTTTACTTGACCAGAATCAAGAAAATTATAAATTGACCACATCACAGCAGCTGTCTTTAAGGAATGTGACAGAGGACATTCGTTTTCATATATTTTGAAAAGAGAACAGATCATTTTTCTTTTCTTTTTGGAGGTATCTATATACATGCAATTGTTTTGACTCTACCACAGGCTTTCACCTAGCAGTTGAAAGCCCTGTGGTAGAGTCGAAACAAATATTAAATAAAAAACAACAAAGGAAAACATGAGGTGAAGTACACATATACAAGGATACAAAAGTCAGATACTACTGGTGGACCACAGAACTAAGTAACAGCTGTTAAGAGAAATGCAAATGCTTATAAAGTAGCATTTAAGTGAATTGATATAGGCTAACAACTGGGAGTATTACTATAAAGCAGTACAACTGGGAATGCAGAAAGGAAGGCATCTGTAGATTCAAGTCATAAAGAGCAGAAGAGTTTTTGAATTCTGTTAAACAGTAAGAAACAGTTGAAAGTCTAAGCCAGGGTTTGCTTAAAGATGTGTAGCTTTTGATGTTGGAGGTGTGTACACTGAATATATGGAGTGAATATATTTAGAAACCTCCTGAATAAAAAAACAAAACAAACAAGTACTACTGGATAAATAACTAATTATGACACAGATGTTAGAGATTACCAGGAGGACTACAGATGTTCATGAACTACAAAATGCTATTTTGTAACTAAAATGTGGCAAAGCTGTAGGTTATGTTGAAATTAATTTAGACTTGGTTACACATAGGAGAAAGACAGTTACTCCCTTATAGCACGAAATCATTAAGACAAGGAAACTGGTATTATATGGTCGCTGAGGAATGGCAGACAGTCAATGTGCAATCTGCGGTCATTTGGTTGTGTCTTGCAACCAAATGACCGCAGGAACTATGACCTCTCTCTAATTTACTGTTTCTTGCAAAGTTTACTCACACATTGAGAAGGAAGCTCAGAAAGGGGTTAGAAAATCTGCTGAAGAAAGGAGCATGTGGCTTAAGAAAGAATCGATACCAGGAAATCTTTGCACTCATATTTCTGAAATTTCAGAGTTGAATCAGGATCTACATAAAGTGTTAATTCACTATGAAAAGGCAACATGGGTAAAAGTATCTTAGTGTGTACCTATTCCTAAGTTATTAAATGCATTAAAAAGTTAGAGTGAAATGCAAACTCCAGAAATCTGTCACAAACCTGTGCACACCAAGGGTTGGGCAAGATAAGATGGAGGGTAATATTGTCAAGTAGTCTGGTATGATGGGCTAAGAAAGAGATGTATGTTGTCCCCATTTATATATTTTTTATTATCTGTATATAAAATACTGATTAGAGAAAGCAACTTAGTATCAGATGCTGACATAGGTAGTTCTGGTACCAGACATTTGCTGCATGCTTATGACTTAAATGATATCTGATAGTGAGAATATGTAATACACCGGGTGATCCAAAACTCTTGCACATTTTGAAAACATAACTCACAGAGTTTTGAGAGTAGGGCAACACAGTTTGCGTAGAAATGATCAGAATGACAAATAAAGGTAATTGGCGTGATGAAGACCCAAGATAAGGTCGAAAGCTCCCAACTTACAAACTTTCGTGTAAAAGTTTTTTTCATGTAACGTAACTAGCGTGATCAAGTTACCTTTATTAGTTATTATTGTTATGTGTTTTGCCCATCATCGTCATGATCAGAATGATATCGGGTTTATGAAATCGCATAAATTTTTACTCATTTTACTTACATTTTTCATCGCCAGATGGCGCCATAGGTGAACAGGTCTGGGATAGTGAGTATAAAAAGTAGCAGCTGGGAAGCAACCACAAGTCACAGTGGTCTGTGTCAGTATGTTGTCATTATCTGACAAAGCGCTCTTGGTGAAATTGTTCTATTGCAACGCTGAATGTGTGAGTGCTGAGTTAAGAGCCTACCAGGCCCTGAAAGGTGATCACAGTGGGAAAGGACCGATGGAAAGTGCTGCGCTGCAGTGAATGGTGAAAAAAATTCAAGGAAACGGGATCTTTGGCAGCACACCCACAAAGCGATAGACCAAGAACACCTGGTTCTGCAGCAGAGACTATTACGCAGGAAATGAATGTGATTGCAATGTAATCCGCATGTGGCGACTCCAGTGCTCGCCATGTTTCTCGGCAAACAGGCATTCCATAAGAGACTGTATGGCGAACACTACGATGGATTCTGCACAGATACCCGTACAAACTGCAACGGCATCACGAACTGCAAGCTGGCGATTACGTGCAGTATCAGGAGTTTGCAGCATGGTTTTTCAACAAATGGATGTTGACGAGAACTGGCTGATGAGCGTTTTATGGACTGATAAGCGTTTTATGGACTGATAAGGCACACTTTTCCCTAAACAGAGCGGTAAACACGCACAGCTGCCGCATCTGGGCCACGGAACATCCCCGAGCAGTCGTTGAAGTGCCACTTCATAAGCCGAAAGTGACAGTGTGGTGTGGATTAATGGCTTCCTTCATTATCAGTCCTTTTAAGGAGGTCCGCGGCACTTCCTTCAAAACCGTTTCAGTGACAGGTGCAGGTTATGCGATTATGTTACGAACGTACGTTATCCCTAGCTTGCAAGAGCGAGATGCAGTGAATCTGTGCACATTTATGCAGGATGGAGCACCACCCCACATAGCATGTTCTGTTAAGCAACTGCTGCAAGAGATGTTTGGTGCAAATCGTGTGTTGAGCGATACTTTCTGAAGGCCTGGCCTCCTTGGTCACCAGACCCAACACCCAGCGATTTCTGGCTCTGGGGTTACCTAAAAGCACAAGTGTACAGATGTCGCCCCACTTCATTGGCCATGCTGAAAGATGCCATTTGACACCATGTGACAGTTATACCACCGGACATGCTCTTCAATGCCGTCCATGGTGTTTTCTCTCGTCTGCAGGCAGTGCTGGAACAGGACGGCCATCACATTGAACACCTGGTACAATGAGGTGTCCAACCTGGTACAATCAGGTGTCTGCGCCATCTGGCGATGATTTCATAAAAAACACAATGTCATTCTGATCATTTCTATGCAACCTACTCTCAAAACTCCGCAAGTTATGTTTTCAAAGTGTGAAAGAATTTTGGATCACCCAGTAATCTAACCCATGAGCAAACGATATAGTGACAAATTCGGGATGAAGGAAAATGATGGGAAAACCTAAATCAATAAAATCTAAGCAGAGAATCCTTATCAATGACATAAAAACACACTAAAATAGAGGATGATAAACCAGGAACACCTACACTATTGTGGCAATGAAATCTGTATGAAGTAAAATGCTCTTTGGGAGGTCAAAAGCTTTTGCCATGAACAATACAAGGAGTACCAGGGTGAAAAAAACAAAACAAAAAGAAGTTGATCCAATGACAGCACAAAATCAGTGATGCAAACAAAACCAGGCTGAGTGCTTTTTCAATATACAAAGTTATGATCGAATGTGATGGCTTGGACAAGTGTGCTGCATGGGAGATAAAAAGGCCTAGACATATGTTATATTTTGCGTAAACTGTTACTAATTTACAACTAATGATCGAGGAAGTACCATGTTAGAGGCAGCAAATCTCGCAATATACCAGAAAAGACAGAAGTTTGTTGCAAACCAGCATTTTCTTCTTTTTTAGTGGTTATGCTAGTCACATGTTCAACACTACATTTGTATGCTGGACTTAAAAAATATCGTGAGACATTGTCTAAGTGGTGTTAAAACCAAAGGAATAGTAGTGCATAAACAAGGAGGAACAGTGTGTTATCAAAATTTTGGGGAAAACACTTAAAAAATACTGATTTTAATCTGAGATCTCCACTTCTATAATATTCTTTAATAAAGAAGACAAATCTGCTATGTAGCTTAATCAGTCAACACTGATGCAACTTTCTTCACTAGTTTTTCTGTACAAAACAATGAAAAAAGACCAATAAGAAAACTAAATCCACACCACCTGCTTTCCACACACATACATAGGGGAATTCAAGGTGCATGAAATGAACCCAGTGGGCAGATCTAGTTAGTTCTGAGCCACTCGCATGAACCTTCTTTGTTAAACATCTAATGACATATGGAGACTGGCATATATATTACCAATGTTTGGTTCATTCATTTTATTTTGAAGCAACATAGCCTGCCAGATAATGTACTTTCTGCTATTGATACACTAAAGAAACTCTGGAACACCACAAAAGAGTGGTCTAATTTAGAACACTGGTGATAATATAAGAAGTGATAAATATATATACAATATATGTATACAGTATATACACGATAGAGTCACATTGTGACCACCAGCTAATATCCAGAGTAACCGCCGTGTGCAGCGCAGACAGCAGTTAAGACAGGCTGAAAGTGACTCTGCAAGATGCTGGAAGGTGTTCACAGGTATGTGGAGCCATGCTGATTGCAGTGCATCTGACAGCTGCTGGAGGGTGCGTGGTGGAGGATCCATAGAGCAAACAACATGATCGAGGTGGTCCCACAGATGCTTAATTGGGTTTAAGTCTGGGGAATTAGGGAGCCAGGGAAGTACTTTGAAGTCTTCATCGTGCTCTTTCAACCACTCTCTGACATTTCTAGCTGTATGACACGTCACATTGTCATGCTGGAAGATCCCATCCGCCCCAGAGAAGACAATCAGCATGTATGGGTGTATGTGGTCTGCAAGGATGGATTCATAACGAATTCGGTCCACAGTGCCTTCCACAGGTATGAGTGGACCCAGAGAATGCCACGAAAACATTCCCCAGACCATAACACTGCTCCCACCACCTTGTGTTCTTCCAGCAATGGTTGAAGAGTGTTTTTTCTTCGATGTTTCTCACCTGATATGTCAATGACCATCTGTTTGATAAAGCAGAAAACATGACTCATCGGAGAATGCAATCCTTTACCAATCAGTGGAGGTCCAAATTCCGACACTGCCATGCAAATGTAAGCCTCTTCTGCTGATGCACCTTCATTAGCATAGGTGCAGTGACCATCCGTCTGCATCGGAGCCCCATACACAGCAGGTTCATTTAGACACACTTTTGGTAGCACTCTGGTTCATTTGGCCAGTGAGTTGCTCCACTGTAGCATGTCTATCAGCCCTCACGCACCTTCGAAGCCGACGTTCACCTCTCACATCAATGGCACATGGTGTTCTGCAGTTTCCATGACCCTTATTTACAATGGTGCCATTTCTCCAATCACGATACACTTTAACCACAGCAGCACGCGAACAGTTCACGAACTGAACTGTTTCAGAAATACTGCCACCCATGGCCCAAAAGCCGATAACCATCTCTTTTTGAAAATCTGATAAATTGCTCTTTTTATCCATGGCAACAATGAGTGATAAGTTTTCAGAATGCCTACAGCACACCTTATTTACCCTCCAAGCCAGCTCACGACACATGCCTTCTTTCATTGGCTATGCAACGTTGACGTCAAAAGCAGGAGGTGGTCACAATAATGTGACTCGATTGTGTATTTGTTTTTATATTATCACTACGATTATATTTCCAAAATAATTACAGTTTCGTTTGGCAAAAAGAAAAATACTTGCTGTTATTTCCACATGCTATATTACAAGCACTTTAGAGTATGCATTCAGTTGAAGTGTCGGATATCAGCTTGTGGTATATCATTCCACACCTGTTCTTGTGCTCCAGCTGTGAGACCAGAAATGTAGATAACAAATTTGAGGTGGGTATCTTCCTATTGTGAATCAGATCATCACAAATGTTTTAATGGAAGACAGATCTAGTGATCTTGAAGGCCATAATGCATCTTGAACAGCCAATCTGGTAATGTAAGTAGTATGGGCAATATCCATATTTGCCAAAATTGGGAAGACATAGGTTAATGATGTGTTCTTATCAAAACTGAAGGTTCCCTGAAACATGTCAGATGTTTGTAATGTGTGTGTTTTACATTCAGCAGTCTATTTTTCCTTCTCTTGGCCATCTGACCTTTGATTCTTCAATAGTTTTTCTGCAAGAAAAGCTCATCCCTAAAAGCTCACAACCAAGCTAGAAAAACTCATCCCTAAATACAATCAAAACACAATTTCATCCCCCAGTCAGCATGTCCACACAACTGAAAGTGTCTTGGCTAATGAGTGGGAGTGAGGTAAATAATTTGGTGGCTCTCTAAATTTTAGACCCACTTCCAAGCAAGTAATTGCAAAATATACAAGGGGATGCACACGGCACACCACCACTCTTAAATAAGAAGTGGTTCGCTTATTTGCCAAAGCCATTCATTGGATGTGCCAGTCATCTCACCACTCTGCTACTTGCTCTGCAGTGTTGCAGGACAACATTCCACCCTCTCATATGAAAGACTGTCCTTTCAAATCTCTTATCTGGTCAGAGAGCCCTTTTTCTGGATACTGGTCTGAAAATTCAGTAAATTTTGATTTCTTGAAGATTCAATTTTTTACAAAAAAATCTGAGGTATTACACTCCAGGATTTGTTCAGAAACACTTTGAATCCTTCTTAAACATTACTAAATTCCATCAAAATAGGACTACTTTGAATTATATTCCAGGCCCATTTTAACTAGTAAGAGCAAATAAAATCACTAAATAACACTTAATCAAAACAATACGTACCTTTACATCCTTCACATGTTAGGGCATTATAGTGATAACCTGAAGCTCTATCACCACACACTAAACATAGTTCTTCCTGTTGCCTTGGGGCTGGACCTTTCTTCTTCTTGTCATAGTCATAACAACCATTCATCACACTGCTGGGTGGACTTAAGTCATCCTTATCTAAAATGAGAAAGTAGGGATAAAATAAATTGAAATACATACCATAACTAAAACATAAAAAAAACACTAACAGAAAACTAAAACAAATGACATCTAAAATTCACCTGCTGAAACAATTTCAAACTAAAGCTGTTTACAGGACCATTTTGTGTCTCAAAATGTAAACAAACATTCCCACTGTCAAAAAAAAAAAAAAAAAAAAAAAAAAAACACAATGTTAGCGATTTTAAAAGTGAAAAGGCATTAAAAGTGAAAAGGCATTATAGATTATTTACGATGTAATATTTAAGACCTAGCTTCTGCACCATCTAGTAAATATGCATAGTCTATGCCTCTGTGTGATCCTCAATAATAATTCTTCAGTCACTACTGGATTGGTGGGGAGTTTTGAAATCTCTCAAAACTTTCCTGAAGTAGGCTTTTATTATGTTCTCATGTGATTACAAGATTAATCAACCTATCTTCCATATGGTTGCTTTCTAAGACATACAGATGTTTTTATATTGGCCATGGAGGCATAACTTTTGTCTTTCTCCTGAACCTTGGAGTTGTATTTTCCATGTATTCTGATTACCAAGGTAATGTGTACTTGCACACTTTCATGAGTTTTCTGCACTTTATAAATCATGTGCTGTTAACAAAAAAATACTAAAGGACAACTAGTAGGAAGATGATACATTAAAATAACTAATCATACAACTCCACATACAAGGGCAATGACGGTTATAGTCTGAAGAACACACAATGATAGTTTGGTACATACAAGAGATCAAAAAAGTGTTCACTTAATTCTAGAGGACTGGCAATGTCCATACTGCTGAAGTATAATCTGAGTAAATGTGCAAGTCAGCCAGATTCCATGTTCATAAAGTCTTAGGTAATGAAAGAAGAGCAATGTGTGTGTATTTAGGTAATACTTGGGCATGCATAGAAAATCCATGATGAAATTGGAGATCACTTGAATACCAAACTGCCAGCCAGACTTTACACTGTCGCATAAACATTGGAGTTATAGGTTCAAATGATCAGAGGAGGCAGTGGTTACCACCATAATGTACCTCTTTGAGATCACTGCCAATGAATCTGTACAGAATTGGAAGTCCATTGTGGATTGTCAATAAAGATCATGATACATAGATACAATCTGCTAATAAAATAAAAAGCAGCTAAACAGGTCCTGCGTATAATTTAACTGGTGTTAAAAAACAGCATCAATTTGCTATTTATGAACAGCAACTAGAGACCACAAAATAGACAGTTTTCTTAAAATGCACTGTCACACTTGATGTGGCATGGGCAAGATAATATGAGCTGCATTTTGAAGACCCAGTACATTGAGTGTTGCAAAAAAAAAAAAAAATTAAAAATAAATAACTTCCACACTTTGAAATAATGATTGTAGCAGAGTTAGTTTATCTCAATGAGTGCCTGTAAGAGAAAAAAAAAAGGCACAGTACTAGCATTCCTTTCCATAATTCCCCACCACATTACAACTTCACATGAGGAAAAGACAAAACTTCAATAGGTTCAGTCATTCTTTCTGAAAAAGGTACCATGCTACAATACTTGAAACTTCTTAATGGACTTTGTACGCAAAAGAGGAATTCTTAAACATCCCCCTTTTTAAACAAGCCTCTCTATGACTTATGTGCTAATAATACAAAGAAACAGTTGTGAAGGTACAGATTCTAGTTGATTGAAGACATCACTGCATGGAACCACAAGAGCTTTCTGTTATGAAAAACTGCTGCGCACTTTGCAGGAGTTTAATACCTTAAAAGTGCAAATATAGTTTTCTGTTATGTTTCTACCAGTATTTGCTAACTTCATTACCAGATATATTATGGATCACACTGATAATTTTTCTGAGGGAACATGAAAGGTGCTCCGTGTGTACATTAACCTTTTCCTTGTAATTGCAAACAATAATCCTTGATTTTGCACCGATACTCCCACAAGCAACATGGTTGTCTTATCACTCACCTGCGATGTACACAGGCAGCACAGATTCTACCTACCCCCTGCGTTACGTGAAAGCCTTTGATCTATTATAAGTTTTGCAATTACTTTTATGTGTCCTTGGTGTATAAGGTACAGAAGAACATTATATATGTGTGTGTGTGTGTGTGTGCATTTCTTTTTCATATGCATACATTTTTCATGCAATTAATTACTTTACAAAGCATAAAATGACCAAAATACTAAACAGTACTCACGAAAAATTATGTACACAGAACATACGTAAAAATTAAACTACCTAGGGAGTAAAAATATACAATCATAGGAAATACACATTCCTGTTAGTTTATTCCATGTCAAATATGAGATTTTTCAAATAGCACCATCTATTTAATGGAAGTATGAAAAATGATATAAATACTATTTATCATTAAACAGTATCATTCTTCAAAGTTAGAAACTGGGGAAGGGCAGACAGTGATGGAGAGAAAGGTATAAACTTGGGGACTAAAAAACTTACCCTACAAAAATCAGTGCAATATTTTAAAATTAGTTCATACATAACCATCAGAAATTAGACAAACAATACAACAAAATACCTTTGCAATGTCATTAACTAATCAGTGCAATTATCTCCAAGTACAAAGGTGAAAAACAATGTAGTGCTGAATTTTGTCGATTTATTTGCTACAAGAGATTTAGACTTCTTGGAGAACTAAACAATGTTGAGTTTTCAAAATTACAATAGCGAGTTTTTAAAGTAAAACAGTTCAAAACATTAATATCAACAGCAGTCTATCTGAAGATAAACAGGAAGGGGGCAAAATTTTTAGTTAGAATAAGAATCTGAGGCTTTTGTGCTAATGCCTGTTGGTAATACCTTTAAAGGTTATTACCACATTGAAAGGATGACTCATGCCATATGAATTTTTTTTTTAGTTTTGTAGAGCATCAGGATAAACAATGCTGCACATTTTGCCCAAATCATTATTCTCATCCCTTCTGATTCAAAGCAAAAACTTTGCCTCCCTCCCACTTAGTGATCCTAAGAATAATTGCCAAATAATGAAATTCAACCATCTTGTTCTAAGTCTCTCAATATGTACAAATCCTGCTGCTACCTTAGAATGTAGCATCTGTTAAGGTAACCTTTCAGTTCACGTATGATACACATGCCCAAACACCATAGTATATTTTCATTAATTTTATCTATAGAAGAAACACCTAATGCACATCTACTGCACACATCAATAAATTACATCATGCCACTGAATCAACCTGCTTTTCCCTGATACCACTTATAACCTCCCAATGGGACCCTTACATTGACCAAACTCTCAATTGTGTAAAACAGGGTAGCTCCAAGTTCTGATTATATACAGCAAGCTTTGCTTTTTGTCAAACCTCATTCAGTGAAAATAGTCTTGTACAGCTGACACGAGACTTCATAGTTTTAATGTAGACCATATTTAGGTTGAATTTTGCAAATTCTTTAATTAATTTGATTTCTTTCTCAAAGATTCTTTACATACTAAAGTATACAAGCTAAACCTATTGATAATTACCTGGTAATTTCTGAAATCCACTGTAGTTGGTATGGTGTGCTACAGATCACATTCCTGTACTGTTCTTGACACCATTGTTGAGGTTGAGATTGTTCCAGTCTAGTTGATTTTCAATCTCCCATCCTGGTTGTCCTGTGGAAAGTGGGGAGCTTGGTATATTCGATGTCCTTCAAGATGGTTTGCCTTTGTAATTGTGATGATTCCAAGGAAAATGGCTGATGAATGTGCTAGACTCGTCAATCAACTAGTCCAGTAGCCGTCCACTTCAGTCTTTGCTCAGTGAAATGGATAACTTCCACTCTACACCTTATGCAGGCAAGGCAAAGTACTAGTTTTGCTTTGCCTGGTTGATAGATGGGGGACCAGTTTTACGTATCTTCTGTGATTCAGAACATGGGTCTCCTAGGTTGGGCACATATCACCCTTCTACAGTGATTTCTCAGTGTTATGAAAGGGCTCTTTCCTGAGCTCCAGCCTCTGGAGGTGAACCCATTACTTCTATGGAGATAAGAAGTTCAGCTGGGAAGTGGACAACTTCACAAGTATCTTGTGCTACAGCGTGCATAGACTTGTTTTCTTGTATAGTGCAAGGCAACTGAAAAAGTTTTTTTTAATTATGTAAACTACATGGTTTTTCAGTGCACTGATGACTCTTGGTTTTCTGTTTGGGCCCAAATTTAAAATAGTTCTTGCCACTGAAACTATACATCATCAAACATTCACATCCAGAAAAGTTAAAGCTTCGCATGCTGAAGTCAAGAACACTAATCATCCGTGCATCTTGATGATCACATGAAAAGGCTAAATGGACAAACAATGGTTTGAATTCAAAAGGAACATCTGGAGGAATGACTGGAAAGTGTGAAAGGAGTGAATAAAATTCTGTTATGTCCAATCATGTTCTGTTGCTGAGTTTTGATAGGTTCAACTGTCTCAACAGTAAGGGGCTGTTCCAACCTACAGCTCTATAATGTGTGGACTTCTACAGAAATGGATTCAGCTGGGAGATGGATAGTCTCACTGATTTCTGGTGTAGTGTGCACTGACCTGTATTCTTGTTCAGCACCAAGAAATTGGAAAGGTTTTCTTCATATCAACTTCACCATTTCCTGATGTCTGGACGGTCTTTTTGCAAAGTTACATATGGCCATGAAAATAATGTTTCCAGTTCTTGCATTGTAGTAACACTGTTTTCAATGCTGTTGTTTGAGGTAATTCCACCTTGACTCAAGTGGAATGGATCCACTTTCCAGTTTAAGAAGGAATGCGCAGCAGACTATGTGAGATGCATTACTATTTAAAACACATCTATGTTGGTTAAAATGAGTCTCTCGGTGATCTTCCAATAGAAGTTTTAAGACATTCCTGTAGTTTACTGGCTTTTGCTTCGATTGGAATGACTGGAAATGATTGTTGATAGTCCACATCTGACAGAAGTCTCTTTCCATCATATTATTTTGGTGTTACATCACAGTGTTGTTGCAGGTAGAATCAACAACCTATGAGGTGTTCACTTCAGACATTGAGCCTACACCTCCTGCTGGACATTTGCTTCACTCCCTATATCCTACTTATTTTATGTTTCTGTGACTATATCATTATGTTCCACTATCATACAATACACAGAGTATGCCAAACTCTTGACATTAAACTAATGAAGCCTCTAATGACACAAGTACTCTAAAACTTTGTGAACTGGAGCTAATGCCAGTTATATGCCATCTCATCCAGTTGTTAATTTCAGCAGGTTAGAAACTTGCTCACACTCAAATCATACACATTCATACAGGTAAAACTCATCCTTCCATAAAACTGTGTTAGCCTGTTCCACTGACATCTGTAGGAAGTCAATAAAGTAATAGCTGTGATTAGTGTCTTCATCTGGAATCTTCCAAGCTCATTGATGACCTTCAGTATGGATTTAGTTCAAACAGGCAAACAAGTAATGTTCCAGTCTAAGTTTGAGTACATTTGGACACATCTGATGAAACTCAATGTGACACAGGATACAAAAGCACTTGTAAAAATCTGGCTTCCAAAACTCCCAAAATAAATACCAATCATGTGATCTTGTTTTGGCATTGCATCCCTGATGGTCTTGCTTCCTTTTTAGCTCTGGCCATGACACAGAAAGTAGGTACTGAAGGAATACAGTGTAATTCCTCACTGATGCATGCATACCTTGAGTAACGAGTGCTTCTGTAACCTTATCTTTTCCTTTCCATTATAACTGATCTCATTCACTGTTTTGCCAATTCTGGTATTCGCCATATACCTCATATGATAAGTGCTGTTTGCACACTGCATTAATAAACATCAGCAATGGCAATGCAATGTTTCCTTCACCTTGAATTGTAATACTGAAGTCATTTCATTAATCCTGAGGGGTGATGACAACCCTGTACAGTTAATTCTTGCAAAACATAGTACCTAGTTACCACTAGTAGAAGAGGAGAGGAGAGTTCAAAATTTTCCTCTTGCTTCTATACCTCACCAACTTTTGATAAAGATCACTTGGTCTGTTCTTAAGAGTATTTCAATTTACCATGACCAATTTCTGCCATAACTAAATTTTTCAAATAAATAATTCAAGAAATTCCACAAGAATACTAATTAGTTGAGGCCAAGGTTAGTAACTGTTATCCTTCCTATTCACTTTGTAAATTGGATTGACTTCTGCAAGTCCTCTCAGGAGCTAAACCAGTCTTCCACATGTAATTTTAATTATTCTATGTTATTTACAGACATCTACCATTGTACAGTGCTTGAGAAGGCCAGGGTTGATTTCATTATGGCATACAGAATTTATGTACAAAATAGCTTTTTACTTCATGAACATATGGATACTCAGTCATCAGTAACATCCCTAAAACAATTAGCTCTCTACATGTCACTAACACCTGAATTTTCATTCAGTAGCCACACTGTTCAATATATCCTCTTCTGACACTACAGGCTGCATCTTTAAAATGTTAACAAGTTGCAAATCAAGTATTTGTCACCGAAATGGACACTCTCAGCACTAAACGGCTTCTGAACTTTAACCACTTTGAAAACGTTCATCAACGCCTCAATCTTTTTTTTCTTTTTCTGCAACAGCTCTCTCTCTCTCTCTCTCTCTCTCTCTCTCTCTCTCTCTCTCTCTCTGTGCCAGTAAATTGTAGTGACCTTGTGACTTTTGTCCTGGCATCAGGGCATCACAAATTTGTTTTCCAGCTGATTTATAGGTAATATATCAGAAATGACACAATCCACATGCTGTGACATTTTAAGTACACTCAGGCATGTGTCATTAATTGCCTGCAAAACTGGAGAGCAAGATGAGCAATTGACCAAAATTAGCAATGTCCATCATTAAGGTTTGTGGCATTTCTTAGTCTTCAACTCTGTTCCTTTTGGTTCAGATGAGTAAGTCAATCCTCTAGTATTTCAGTATCAATATTTCTGCTTCAAGTAGAAGAAATCTTTATAGTAATTTCTTTTGACTGCAACTCTCAGCCCGCTGCATAATTGTACAGGCATAGATGTCCATGAGAAAAATCTTAACAGTTCCAATAAACCAAGCAACAGGAGTGTATAGAAATTTAAAGTATGGTAGCCTTCACCACTTCTCCACAGTATTAGTGAATGCAGAATTGCTTCATGTATGTGTCTAGCAAAGTCAAGACTTGTTTACAAGTTGAAACACCAACTCTAAACTGCCATGTTTGTATCACTAGTAATTATTACATACACCCACTACAGATGTGGTGTGTTCAAGCATCTTTGCATTCATCAGCAATTTTGTCTGCATGAATGTAGTGTGGAGATGAATTTTGTATATCACATTTGAAAATTTTAATATTTGCACTGATGAATAAATCTTCACAAATATATGGCAATCATACGAAATAAATTTTAATAGTAAGTACTGCATTTCTGTGCCAAAAATGTCTTATGTCTGTAACAGCACCACTTCCAGCCTGATCTGGTAAAATACTGCTACAGTTCTGTAAGCCTGCTTTGCCTTGTCACCAATGTAATAAATTTGCAGGAATTCTGGCTCCATTTGGTAATTGCTACAGACTTTAACTAGGTAATTAAGCAGGAGTTACACTTTAAACGCAAACACGTAAATGGATCCCTGTTCACAGGTTCCAAAAGATGTTATTTAGAAGCATGAGCTGTATTCTCAAATGTATCCTTGGAAATCTTTTGCACTAGGATTATCTCTATTCAGCAATGGATGAAGTGGCTTTGGATGATGCCTCTGGCAGCTGAAGCTTAGTCGCACGTACAGCTTATTCCTGGAGCTTCTCCATTCCACCTCATTGGATAGCAGTAGCTGAAGAAAACAGACATTGAACCTATTACAAGTAATCCATCAAATTCACAATCCAATACAAAATTGTAAAAGAAAACAGACATCTCTTTCCAAGGGTTGCTTTCTGGCTGCAGCAGCTATGGCTGTTTCATTTGAATCTTGTCTTGCTTTTCATTGCTATGGAGTTACTTTAGACTTGGTCTTCACTTTTCTGCTTCTATCTTGCCCTGGGATTTCAGAACATCCTGATAAGGAAATTTTGCACTCTTTGCTTCCTGCACTGCTGATACGGAATGTCAATTGTACTAGATCTCAGTCTTTACCTGTCTGGTAATGCAGATTTACTTGTGGCTGCGACTTATTTCTTACAGACATGCACACAGACATACATACAAGTACACACACGGTTGGAGAGGATCAATATCTACTTATCTTACTCTGGTAACCTCCTGCAGTGAACTTGAAGATACAGTGAGCTTACCTTTTAAAAAACTTGCAATCGGTGGAAGAACTTAACTTTCACAATACCTCTTGCAGTACTTACTGTACACCCATTTTCTTTCACTAGGCGAGTGTGACGTTTGGTGCAATAATTTGGTTATTGAATCTTTCTGCATTTAAAATCATACTAATTACTTTACCCATTCACACTGTCTGGTCACTTTCTCACATTTTTTTCCCTTCACTTGCACGAAACAAATGGTTACTTACTTGCACATATTTAGCACGCTCTCTCATATGAATCACATCATGACATTTTGCATTTGATTCTTACATTTAAAAATGAAAGGAAATTATACACAAAAAAAAAGCTGTGGCTGCAGTACCTGCACAAGGTCTCACACAAAATAACCACATAGTTTAATACTCCTGAGAGTGCTACAGTATGCATTCGCAACTTGCTAGGGCACCGTACTTTTCTTCCAACCACTCTTGACAATCAAGCAGCAATACATATCACACACACACACACACCAAAAGATATCTCCCAGGAGCTTCCTGACAGATTTAACTTGTTTCCTCACCAGCAAATAGGAAGCATAACTACCCAGTACAGCTGCATCTATCAAAGTACTGATTTTGCGCATGAAAGTAATGAAATAGTGAAACAAGGAGGAATTTAATTGCAATTAAATTTAAAGAACATGGCCTTTAGCACTTCTAAAGTAAAAAGGGAATAAAAAAGAACATGTCCTTGGGCAAATTGAAGTCAGCAAACCAACATTTTACTTTTCTTATACAAAGAAATCAGCACACTGAACTTGAATGATTCAAGTACAGGTACTCTGCATCTTCAAAAAATTATTTCACTCCTTACAGCTGTCTTTCAAGCCTATACTCACAAATGAGGTGGAAACAAATTCACATTTTGGAATATATAACAAATGAACCCAAAACTCTGAAAATCAGCAACACAATAAGAAATGCATTGAAGTTTAATGCTGGCTGAAAAACTGCTAAAATCAGGGTATGAGTAAAAATAATTTTAATTTAACAGTATGTGGCACCATCCACATTATGAAAAAAAAATTGGTTAGGAAGAAAATAAAATCAAACTTTCAGCAAATACTTATGTCACATACAAAACTTCTTCTATTGCTCCATTTAATTTCTATGATCTAAAAGTTTATGTAAATTTGAGTTTTCAATATCAGGACATGGGGTTGCTAAAAATCTAGATTTCTTTTGACACCAGGTGATCGTACCACTGTGTTTTCTGCAGTTATGGTAAGTATTTGCTACAAGTTTGGTCTTATATTTTACACAGTAATTGCGTTGCCACAATTATGGCTCTGGTGTTGTCAAGAGAAATTAGATTTTTAGCAACCCCATAAAACCAATTGCACAATATTGAAAACTCACATTTGCATAAACTTTGAGATCCTGGAAAATTATACATTTCAATGGGGCAGCAGAAAAACAGTTTTTCTATGACATATAGTAATAAGTATTTTCTGAAAGTTCAATTTCATATTTTTTTCCTAACGAATTTTTGTAATGAAGACGGCGCTACATAGCATTAAATTAAAATTATTCATATATGCCATGATTTTTCGCAGTTTCTTTCCCATGCTTTAAACTTCAGAATATTCCCTATTATGTCACCAATTTTCAAAGGCTTTGGTTCATTTGTTATATTTCAGAATGTGAATTTCCATTTATATTGGTGCGTACAGGCTCCAAAGGCAGCATGTTCTGAAATACAACCAATTGTAATTTCTACCTTAAGTTTTTAATCGCTTATAAATTAAAAATAAATAAATTCTGTACAAAAATAACCTTCAGAAATTATCATACAATCTAAAGATATGAAACTATGGCAAAAAAAAAATCTTATAATGCTACTTGTAAAGTATTTAAAGATTTACTATGCATTACTTAAAGTCCACCTCACGTATTTTCATTTATTTGGATTACGACACTGATGTTAAAATAATAGACTCTTACCGTAATCCCCCTTGCACATAATTTAAGCCTGGCTTTCGAGCCTATACTTACCAACCAATGTGGTGGAAACAGAAATTCACATTCTGGAATATAAAAAATGAACCAAAACCTTTGAAAATTGACGACACATTAAGAAATGCATTAAAGTTTAACATGTGGCGAAGAAACCGCTGGAAATCATATTTATGTGGGTAGTAATAACTTTAATTTATAGGTATGTGGCGCCATCTACATTCTGAAAATTAGTTAGGAAGAAAATATAAAACCATTATCTCTCAGCAATCTCTTATTACCTTAGTACAGCAAACACTCTAATAATGCAACCCGGTGCTCTCCAAAGAAATCTAGATTTTTAGTAACCACATAGAACCAATGGCACCACAGAATTCAGATTTTCTTTAGAAATCCAAGAGAACCACGCAAACCCACATTAACGTAAATTTTTAGATCATGGAAAATCAAATATCAATGAGGCAATAGAAAAACAGTTGACCTATGACACATGGCATTTGCTGAAAGCTTAATTTTATATATGTTTTTTCTTACCGAATTTTCAGAATTTAGATGGCGCCACATACCGACGAATTATTTTTATACATATAAAATACTCTGATTTTTAGCAGTTTCCTCGCTATACAATGTATGTTAAACTTTTGTGCATTTCTTAGCACGTCACCAACTTTTAAATAAAAAGGTTTCAGTTTATTTGTTATATTCCAGAATGTGAATTTCCTTTTCCACCATACCGCGAGAGTGTAGACTCCAAAAAGACAGCCTTAAGGAAACACCCACGCATAGACAACTAAAAATATTTAAAAAGTACATTCCTAAAAACATACTAATTAACCTGTACATACACAAGCATGATAAGGCGTATTTGTAAACATGAAAACTCTGGTGTGCTTGAACTTAACCAAACAAGGGCAAAATGATGGACCAAAATTTAATCCGCACGCTTTACGATTATTTTAAACTGCAAGCTTTCACTTATTTGCGAGTTATCGCTTTTCGGGCAAGTTCTCAGGAACGCTTAAAAACTTAATTGCTTTCCCAGTTTTTCGGCATGTTCATTTTACAAAGAGTAAAATTAAACACAAATTTTGCTGACAGAAAGGTAAGTGCTTTCCTTTGCGTACGATCTGGTCAATGATTGACGGCAACAGAGCAACCTGAAAAAAAAAAAAATTCTGACGACTGACCAGCGACAGGAATACCGATAATAAGCGTTAAGAGGCACGTACGTACGGGTCCCTATGAATTGAGATTGTGGTTTCTTAATTATTTGTTTATTATTTCTAGGTATATACTGTGACCAGCAACCAGTGAGCATACGATAGAAGACTAAGTGATTACTTGTGTTCGGGTTCACGACCGCCCGCGAGAAGGAAGTCTTGTAGACAGACACAAGGACAAGATTTTCCCAGAGGTTCGATGAGCTTGCTCCTACACGTGAGACTTCGTAAGCATGGGAAAAGGTAGTTTTCTACAGGAAGTGTCCTTGTGATTTACTGCGTTTTGGTCATCCAGCATCGCGTCAACAAATTAAGTGGACACTGTTGAAGCGTCCTGTTTGAGATCACCTCGAAAATGATCGTTGGAGTTGGCCATTTCACGTTCCACAGTAAAAAAATAAATAAAAAGGATTTGTAATTGAACAGAGAAAAACGAAAGATTAAGTTAATAAAAACTTTGTATGGAGAATGTAGGGGAACATACAGACAACTACCATGCATAGGGATTTTGTGGCCACTCTGTACTTGCCTCTGGTAAAAAATTAATCGGAATCTGCAAAAAGAGTTCAGTATCTATGCCTTACAAACATCCGATTTAGATAAGAGGGACGCTGACGAGACCAATAAATAATCAATTGAACCCGTTCGAAGTAGGAACGAAAGGGATTACAACTGGATGAATCATTTTTTTGTATGCATTTGAGTGATACACCTCTTTTATTGGACGCTTATATTGCCTTAGTAATTCGGTGGCTCCTAAGAGCAATTTCGATTGAAAAACTTATGGTTCTTAATCGTTAAAATATTCATTTCCAATATCAGATTTGAGTAATATATAACTCCTCAATGACAAGAAACTTACAAAAAAAAAAAAAAAAAGATCAGAAATAGTTTGAATATTTTTTTCCAAAAATAATACGGATTAAAATAAAAAAATCGACACCTGATTAAAATAGAAATGGCGACCCTGGGCACTACCTTGCTCACTACGCTAAAAGCCGGCCCTGTGGACGCATAGTGGCAAGTGTTTGTGTTCGCCAAATGAGGAGACTCAATTACGGGCCGATTTAATTCCTAAAATTCCAAACCATGTTGATTATACATAATCGTCACATCTTAACGGCTGGAACTCACCACATTCAAAATTTGTAGCATACTGTAAAGAAAGTAACTATTGCTGCGATTCGCACCTGGGGGGCAGTGTGCCCAAATCCAATTTCTATACTGTATACAAAAGATGCTTACAAAATTCGATACAGAGATGGTACAGTACACCTTGAAATCTTCCACTGAGTGGTTTCAAACCAAAACATTCTTATGGTTTTCCGCTGCACGAGCGTCATTTTCATTATTCGCCCCGTAAAGCTACCATACAAAATTTCACGGTCAATTGGAAATAGTTAATCGGCCTACAAACGCCATCCATAAAAATCAGTTTGTAAAATTAATCAGGCGATTGCAAGTCTACATGTGCGCATTTGTTTTCGCGCATTCTGACAGCAAGTGAAGAAACAGTGAAATTTTAGTCAGAATGCCTTTTGGAGAAGCAACAAACTGAATCATGTAAGGTAATCCGCACGGAGAAAGTGTCACACTGGGAGGTTTAATTCATTAGAGCAACAATACTAAACATGGCAAAAGGCTTGACAATGCCCTTTGAATAGACAAATGATATAGCTAAAAAATAAATAAAAAAATAAGCAATAGATTATTTGTGTATTCCCAGAAACAAGCGAAAATTGTTTCCGCCAAGACAGCGTAACTACCCAGCACAGTGGAACAGGCCAGTGATGTAACAATGCGTGCCTAAAATCCTTTGTTGCACAATACTAGAGCCATGAAGCGTGTTTCCTTTACTGCCTGCCCTTAATCTCCTCCTACCCCCAACCTGTTCCCACATCCTTGGTAGGAAAGGGTCAATGTAGCCACGTTAAGCACACACCCCTTTTTCTACTCCATAACATCGCTTTGCCGCCAGAACATGCTAATTGGCAATAAAATCTCTTTATAATTGAATATTTTGATGAAACTAAGAATGCAACCACGGACTTAACATATGCACGCATACATCAGATATTCCGCAACTTCAAGCACGGCTTAAGTAGAGTCTTAGTCTTTCAGATCGATAAATGCGCCTCCCTTTCATTATTAAATCGGCCAACAGGTCAAGAAAAATGTTACGCGGTATACACATCTCATATATATATATATATATATTTTTTTTTTGATTGGAGATTTAACGCCCACCGTGAGCAACGCAATGGGCACCCGTCCCTAATTTAAGGTCATTGGTTCCAGGGAAGGGAAAGAGTTAATGTGGATGTTGTGTTGGTCTTACGGCGCTGGCGCCGTAAGACCAACACAACACCCATGCCTCACCGGGATTCGAACCCGGACCCATCTCGGATGAATGATCAGAAGCCATCGCTTAGACAACTGCGCCAACGAGGCGGCCCATGTTTCGGAGCTATGATCAATTTACTTTTTTTCTTGCCATTTTAATTGTCTCTTACTATGCTTCCTGCCTTTTCAATGGGAAAAAATGAGAAACACGTAAATGTCGTTCTGGTCTGCCCCTGACATGTACTGCCCACGGCCGATTAAAATTATACAGTTTTATTATTCATCGTTCTGCTAACTTGACAATTGAACATCTTCCTTTCCTGGCAACTCGAGGAATGGATTATTAATTTTTTGGGGAATTACGCGGAGATTTTTTTTTACTTCCTTGCAGGTTTAATAGAAAACAAAGCTCACAGACCCTTTAACTTTTTATGGCGCATTTTTTCTCTCATTCGTCTGTCAATCCTGATAGAAGTTTCACTGTGGAAGTCAATGTAAAGATTAGCTAACAGCGATTAAACTATGTATATACACATTGTTTTAATTTTTGATTGCTTAGAAAATCACAAGCAAAGCCTTCTGTAACTGAACTGAAAAGACGAGATACTGAAAAAACTATTTCTTTATCGCAAAAGCGAAAATTCTAACGGTGACTCAAAATAATGAAATCATAATTGCGAGAGGGAAGGGAGGCCAATGCTGCAATTGGGAATTTTCATGCTCATCCCAATTTTATTCAAAAACAAAAGCTGGAGAATCTTTCAAAATCAAAAAGTAATGATGCCCCGTAAGAAACAATACCGATTTGGCTTTGTTGAGGGGGCATTCCAGTAGCCAGTAACAGATGTCAAAATTTATCTGCGAGTGGCCCAGTGCTTCAATTCAAACAGAAGCTCGCGGTTTATGTATATGCTCAAAGTCAGGAAACTACAATTTAGATCATGTGTACCGGATAAATTAATTGAAAAGACTAATTAAAGATCCGCATGAAGTCATTCGTAAAACACTTTTAGGTGAACTTTCTAGAACGGACAGGCTGCGGCAAATAAATGGCTTTCTAATATACTGTAAATCCCATTATGGCAGATTTACGCACCACGGGTTATTTATAATGATGACGAAACCGGACATTTCGCATAAAATGTTTCCTTCGAAAACTTGGGTGGAAAAGGTGCAAATAGGGAGGGGGCGGCAGTAAGCAAAGAATCTGTTTTATTTTACTAATATATATTTTTTGATTGGGGGTTTAACGACCACCGTGAACAACTCAATGGGCTATAAGCAGTCGCCCGTCCCTAATTTAGGGCCAATAGTTCCAGGGGAAAAAGGGGGGGGGTCAGTGCCTTAAGGCAAACACAACATCCATGCCTCACGGAATTCGAACCCAGACCCATCTCGGACGAATGGTCATAGACTACTGCGCCACCGGAAGGGCACTAAAACATTAATGGTAGCGACATACGCAAATCGCTCCAGTTACGTATCAAAAAGGTATACATCTGGCTGCTCTTCCCGTGTTCACAGAAACTTCACTGACGGCGTAGAATACTTTCTGAAATGGCTTGTTTCAATATGAACGCGAAATGGAAAACGCGCGTTTTTTCAACGTTTGGGGACTTCAAGGGGCAGAAAAGTTCTGAATTCAAAACTATGCTTTGGATATGGCTGACAATTCCAGTACCTATCGTACATTAACAACAAGCTTTAAAACGTGTCCCCTTCCTTTTTTTTTTTTTTTTTTACATTTATGCGTATAGAATATTTCATAACGATTTTTTTTTTTTTTGGTTCCACGTGCATTCGTTACAACAGGTTTGATTGTTTAAATTTTCAGATGCACTCGGGGAGAGGGACAGCAACATTTTTTTTTTTTTTTTTAAATTGGAGGTTTAACGACCACCGTGAGCAACTCAGTGGGCTATAAAGCAGTAGCCCGTCCCTAATTTAGGGCCACTGGTTCCAGGGAAGGGAGAGAGCCAGCACCGTAAGACCAACACAACATCCATGCCTCACCGGGATTCACACCCATCCCAGACGAATGATCAGAAGCCATCGCTTAGACCACTGTGCCACCGGGGCCGCACAGCAACATTTGCATGCGATATTTCTCACTACCATATATATATGTTCTTGCCAGCTAAGTGGGGACGCATTTTTTTCTCCTTTTACGGCGAAATTCAACTTCAAATCGTTAGGAGCCCCTAAAGGTTTTTCCATTTAGCGTTCATATTCATATTGAGTACAGTAGAACCGCATCCTTAAAACTGTCTTAGCACGATTTAAATTAAAAACCCTTAACTGAATCAGACTGCAATATTAAAACATGACATTTATTTATAATCCCAAAATAGTAAAAGATTTAAAATGGACTAGATCTTTCGCGACCTACACTAGTCGCATCTTCTGGCCCAAGCAAGTGACAATACTGGAGCTAGTGGTAAGATTTTTATAGTTCCAAAACCTTCCCAGAAGGCATTAGTAAACAGTTCCCCTGCTGCCAGAGAGCAAAGTTGTACTTACCGAGACATAACATTTTCAAATTAGCTCCAGGAAGGTTTTGGAACTATAAAAACCTTACCATTAGCTCCAGTATTGCCACTTGCTTGGGCTTGAAGATGCCACTAGTGTAGTAGTCTAGCCCATTTTACATCTTTTATTGTTTTACGATTGTAAATAAATGTCATGTTTTAATATTGCAGTCTGATTCAGTTAAGGGTTTTCAATTTAAATCATGCCAAGACAGTTTTAACGATGCGGTTCTTCTGAATTTAGCAGCACGAAGAAGAAAGAATCCTTGATGTTCATATTGAGTAATTTGAAAAATTGTGAAAAAACATGATGATTCTTCCAGCAAGATGAGTTCACAAGACACTAACGAATACCAAAACATTTTTGTATTATTTCACGACTATGAATATCCTGCTTGACGACAGATCGATTCATGCTGATACCGATTTAACTACATTTCGCTGCGCGACCTATTTATTGCGCTTGAAAAATTTACTCAGACCTTTTGTTCAGCTGAATTTGTTCCATATTGACTGTTGTTCATAATGGTAAATGGTTGCTGAGTGAACAAAAGACAAGAATCAACACAATGAACGTAGCAAAGGCTGATTCTTCTCACATTTTTGTGAGTTTTTTTTATAACGTTTTTTGTGGGAGATGATGAGTATGGGTTGGGCCAGGAAAGTGATAGATGAATGCTAAAACTTTTGCTAAATTACTTAATTTCCACACCTTTGAGGGCGGTTATGTAAAATAAAAAATGGGGGGGGGGACTTATACTTGCATTATGGCTTTGCAGAAACCCATTTTCAACCAGGTCTTTGTGAAAGTGAGAAAATGCAGAGTTTTGCTGTTCCTTGATAAAGCCAAGGCTCTGCATTCTCGACACTTTCTGCATTCTGGTTTTGTTATTTTTTTATTATTTTTTTATTATTTTTTCTCTTGCTCGTTGGGTTTCGAGTTTTAATTTTTATTTTTTGTCATAGTTAAAAACCCATTTTGTTTAAGTCTCTGCTTTGTAGGTTATACACACACACACACACACACACACACACACACACGTTCGGAAAAAGGGAACACGTTCTTGTCTTCATAAATTTCTTTGTGTAAATAACAGAATGCCCCTTCAGACGGAACACAATCTTCAAACTTATGAAAACGAGGTACTGAGAAAAATGTTATTTGAGCAATTCTCTTATCTAAATCCATTTGGAAACGGCAAGACAAACAGTACGAGAAGTCAGAGGCCTATTTGAGTGACGTAGTCCGCACCCCCAAAGAACAATTGTTACATGAGCAGTGGTGCAACCTAATGTGGAATGTCTGCGTTTCACAAAATTTGTGAATTCCTTTTTCGCACTTCTGGCTGCAACGCATATGTAGAATAGTAACCTCACTATCAACTGACAACTAAAGAGTATAATTATTTACTGAGCAATTTCAGAAAATACGTACGTGTTTTCATTCTCACTTTAACATATACGCAAAAGCCAAACTTCATGTTCGTACTAGAGCAATTTACGTTGCGTTATTTCTTTCTACCCGAAGATAATGGTTAGTTCTTAGGTTAGGGTCCAAGGTTCTCCAGGGTCTTAATATAACAAAATGCGATTTTACTTTATTTATTCATTTGGATGAATTCCGAACATTGCATCTTTTCTGACCATTTTGGTCTTCCTGTTATAGCTTGTAATCGATGCATTCGTAGCAAAGCTGTGCGGGTTCAAAGCTCGTGTTTATTGAGGAAAGAAAGATTCAAAAACGTGGTAAATACAGAAGCGCCTACTGAGATACAGAAAGGAATGCAAAACATTAGCGCTCACATCAGGAGGAGGAACAAGGCAACTCCGCCGTGCTACATCATTATTTGGACATTAACTACTGCGGGAAAGGTCGGAGATCATGGCCATTCAGCGAGATCATGAACTCAAAAGCAAAAAAGCACAGGCAGATTTCATGTGTTTCGTACACATTCACGTATCTTTACGATAAGGATACGATTAAAGCAGATGCCGCTTTCAGTACTGCTGCCTTTGCAGCATTCCTGTATTCCATTCGGAGCAAAAGATTGTCATAGAGGTAACAATATATGCTGCGGGTAGGTACATAAAACGCTTGACCCTAATGTTCGTCAAAAAATAAAATAAGCTTCAGAGTTAGATACTTTTTTTGGACGACAGTGCTGAATTTCATCGACAGAGTTGTCTTTAGAATTCAATATATCGTTTGGTCTTGCACTTCAACGGGCAAGCCACAAAACTTTAAACTTTAGTGGCATAATGTTGCTACAAGACTTTACTTCCAAGTGCACCTGTGCTTTTTCCAATACAAAAATAAATCTGAAGGTAACATCTGATCTGATTTTTATTAATTGAGAAGTCAGTAAATAAATATCAAGTGCATACAAGACGTAGGTTCACCCAACTTTCGAACACGAGTCTTTTACAGCATTCGTTTATTTAGAAAGGGCTCTTCAATCATTTCGTTAGCAAAACATAGCATTTCCATTGGAAGAGTACTATTTTTACGCAGATCAAAAACATTCATTTTAGTTTTATTTGTTCTTTCTCTACAGACACGGCTTTATCATTATTATTATTTTTTACGGCACTAACGAAACATCCAAGCTCTATTTTTCACCACAGAAAGCGAGTTTTAAACTTTACCTGTCAGTTTTCTTTACCTCTTTGCTACTACTCTCACACAACTGAGCTTCTCCACTTAACAGACCTCCGGACTGTTCCCTCGTCTTTTGGATCAACATTCGCGTTGCATATTTCTCGTCTTTTGGATCAACATTACCTTTGCATATTTCAATTCCTCATTCGAAGATTGCAATACTATCCGAAAGTAACTCGCTTAAAACTATACTTTTGCACTATTCACGGACGGATTATTTTACAAGTCACAGCTAAATTTCTAATCGCTCTTCTACGATTTTCCCACATACACTGTTAAAAAAAACGGGGAGGGGGGGGGCGCAAGATATCAATGCAGAACATCTAAAATAGTAGGTTTCATACTTCACAATACGTTTTATCAGTGGCAATATCTTTGTATTGATTATATAATGGTAACCAACGCCTAGCCAGGCTCTAGTTATTCAGCCTATAGGAACATTTGTGTGAAAAAATTTCAAAACTAGTTTCCTGCACGGCCGTAGCTAGTTTCCAGACACATGGGGGTTGAAGGGGTCACGGGGTGAGGGACTGTGTTTAACTACAAACATTTTCCACGAATACCGACACTTTTTTTTTAGCTCCATTTGTTAATTTAGTTCATTAGCGAATTCTCCACTCCAAAAGTAAAAATAAGTATGAAAAACGAAGGGGTGAAAGAAAACTGAACTCTTGAAATATATGTAGCACGTAAAATAATCACATTCTCTGAATTTGCTTGATTGTCGTCGAGTCGAGTTGCAAGTTCTTTATTGTTTGATAAACTATTAATTTTTTTAGTTTACTATTCAGGTCCCTTTCCCGCGGATCAGCGTACAAGAAACCAAGAGTTATTGATGTCGTATTTTGACTCTTTCTACTACCCTTCTTCAGTTCCACTTTTTTTCATCTTTTATCACGCATTATCCTTCGTCGGTGCTCGGAGATATCCTTTACTTACCGTGGTAAAAACCAAACACCTTTTCTCCCCCACTCAAAAACCAACAGCCCTCAGATTCACGCCAACAAACACCTTTTCTCCCACACACATGCATCGTAAAACAACTATAGACCTCAAAAGCAATGAATAGGAAGAAGTTGAAAGCTCTTTCTCTCTCGCACAAATATTTCCCTTTAGCACTATTTTCCAACGCCTAGAAGGATACACATTTAGCTACTACCTATATATCTCCTTCCATCGACATTACTTCTTTACAGGAAATTAGCTACATGGAAGTTTAACAGCACAGCTTATAGCATCCATAGTCACTTATCAAGTGACTCACAAATTGTTTTAACCTTCTGCGCAACTGCGCGTTTAACTTCTTTGGAGGGGGGTAACGTTTATCCATATTTTAGGTTTCTTCGAAAAAATTGGGGGGGGGGGGGGGGTATTTCCTAGTTCCTGAGCCTTAACACTAATAAGCCCTGTCTGTGCTTGTGTGGTTGAGAACCATTGGCGCAGATGTTCCTGCTGATTTACCATGAGAAGTAATTTCTTTTGAGTTTACCCGTCGTCCGTGCTGTATCAATTTTACTTTTTGTTTATTTAAATTCAATGCACGAATAAATAGGGTATTTATGATTATAATGAAATGCAGGAGTAATTTTCATGAACCGCCAAAAATTAAAGTTCTGAGAGTGCACAACAACGTTCGTCTTGCAGGGGGGCTTGGCCCCTGCTAGGCAACGGCCCTAGTTTTCTGCATGGTGGCTTGAGTAGTTCAGTAATTTAGCTCACTTCAGTTATCAGCGTATCTAATTACAGTAAATATTCTGACTATAAAGAACTGATGTGGTTTCAGTTACGCTTTTAGTTCTTGTCTGGAAGAAAAAGAAAAGTACGACCCTGACTGTTCTCACACGATTAAAATTACAAGAATAATATCCTACACACTTTCACACAACCGCCGTTATCTGATGAACCACATAAAGAATTGCACTTCTTATTTCATACAACGCTTTAGTTTATTTACGCACCGCATATAAAACACCCATTCGGTTCAGGGTGAATTTCAGAAGGATACTGCGCATACATGGCTTCTTTCGAATAGTATATATTGATCATCAGACTATATTTTAGCCACGTGCTTCTCTCTGTAAAATACGACAAGACTTCGTGAGAAAACTCCAATGACATTCACGAAAATTCTTGAAGTGACTAATCGGAACATACTGTTACACGGCACTAGCAGTGTTCCTGCCGAGTCTGCCGGTAACGGTGCTTGAGACCCTGAAGTACAATTTAGTTGGCCACGGCACCAGGTGAGAATCTCAGGTGCACTGCTGCACTCAAAGATTCACACCAGAACATAAAAAATGAAAAGTTGAAGAATGACCCGAAGCATAAGGCTTGGGTGAATCCACCTTGTGAACAAAATAACAACAACAAATAAAAAATAAAATAATCTAAAAAAAAATGATACTTTGGGATCAGAGTTGTGATGAGGTTCACCCGCAATCACCAATTCGTGACTGAGTGTAGTGGTCCGGATCTTACTCCGGTACATTCAATCCCCAACCAGCCAGTACAACACTCACTTTCGCAAATAACACATGATTCTCAAATACACAACACAACATTTAATAACGTTCTGCGAGATTTAAACAGATCCGGCGCTCTCTAGGCGCATAGACAATTGCCCCTCATATGTGGGCAGCATACGGTGTCACACTTTACTGTCGGATAACGCAGCCGACTGAGTCTTAACCGGACTATCTGAACAAGAGATACTACTCGTTTACACACTAAATAGAGCTGCAGGTGATATTCATATACAATTGCTTAGAGAATGAAAAAAAATTATATGCAAACGATCACATTAAAAATACTCGCGACACAAAATACACAAGCACGTTAATTTGCGGTATAAGATTATAGGTGCGAAATACTGCCAAAGTTAATTAACTAAATCTAATAAGCATGCACATGCAGAACCCTGCCCGCTGACGTTGGTCCTGAACCAAAGTTAAAAGAAACTGTCCCGCCCAGCGGAATTTGTGGCCACACCTTCTCCCTTATTCATGTAAAAAAGTAATCAGGAAATGGGCCCTGTAAGAAATTGAAATCTGTATGTGCAGGTATTTCCTCTGAGGTTCAGTCACTCACATTACTGCATCTATGTCCATGCAGCTTTGGGTGTCGGGATGGCACAAGTTCGCAGATGTGCGAAGAAAGAAAAAAGGAAATATTCATCTACTTACAGTTTCGTGACTTTGCTGTGAAAATCCGTTGTGCATCACATAATATCACACGACAAAAAAAAAAAACACGCACACAGACACTTGCACCATGTGGCAGCACCGATGATTCAACACTTCACTTTGACGCTTGATGTAAATGAAGCACACAATTAAAAATGGTAATATCACGCCGCACTTTGTTGCAATGATTAGAGTGCACACTGATCTATTCTCGTGACGATTTGAAGGTGGCCGTTAAGCAAAATAGGCCCTCTCACATCTGATGTTGCGGTTTCCAAGATTAATTTTCTCGGCCGAGCGAAATCAGACGTGCTTTTACCTTAAGCGTATATCGGCAACTCAACATTTCACCTGTATATTTGTTAGGTATCGAAGCCACCGCTCTTACGCTCATATTTTTCTTTCGACATGTTTTTATCCCGTCGCACTTACACGTAGTGGCTTCGCTGCTTACGCGACCACACACACGCACACATGGGGCCTCGCTTCACCCCGTAAGACAAGCGCATCTCTTCACTTCCTCCACAGTAGGGGATGAATGGGGGTGACGATTCCACACTGCAGTGGTTGGCATCCGAACCCGACTTTGCTTGGCTTCGCTTCTCATTGGAATGACCACTGTCCACTCGCAGACTTCTTAATTCCCCTGTAACTTGGCTTTCATTAGGCCAAACAGTCGCTGAGTTCCATTATGCTCCAGCCTAGAAATTTCTGCTTTATCCCGCGGATTTAGGCATTCTGCTGTCTTTATGGCAAACTGGCATCTCCAGCTGCCTCGAGTTGTCTCCATTTCTTACCAAATGCGGGGAGGTTTGCTGCTTCATTTTTCCCAATTCATTTTTTGCAGATCCAAGGCATCCAGCCTTTCCCATCGGAGAGCGCACAGACAACTAAACTTTCTTCCTTATTTTCATGCCAAGTGCGAACTCTTATTTTTCTGCACGGACCACACAGAGAGCAATTGTTCTCGAAAATGCCCCAAACAATCGACGAATTTACGATTATTCGCTAAACCTTTCGTCCCCTATCTTCATTCATTCCTACTCAAGTGGCTCATTCGATACGTATTCCTCTTTCCCTTTCCGTGTTGCATAGGCTGCCCGTCAGCTGCGCCCTGATATTTATGACCTAACAGAGCTATTCTGAGACCACCCAGCCAGAGAGGAATTCTTCGCCTCTTTTCTTTCCAAACCCCCAGATAAAACTTTATCTGCTGTTTACACTTTTAAACTCCAATCAAGCCTCGAACAATTAATACTTAATTAATTTCACACATCAACCACGCCCATTAATTACTAAATTAATGGCGGGGGTGGAAGTCGTAACATCGGCCCCTCCTCAAGAAATCTAGAAGTCCTCTTCTGGGCCTATCGCTTTGCTCTTATCAATTTCCAGAGCAACCATTGAGTGCTTACCTTTTCCCACAGGTAGAAATAATTCAAAAATGGCAAAAATATTGCGTTTCTTGCCTTCAAGAGCATTGGAGCGACTTCCTAATTATCCCACAATTTTGTTAATTAATTTTAGAGAACATCCGAAAGAAAAAACAACGTAAATGAGAAATAAATAAAAAAAACTGAACTGTAAAAGAACATGTGATCCTGCCGAACTGTGATTCCTAGCTGCCTCATACCATACGCGACATGGCGGACAAATTTTAGAGTTTTCTTCAGGTTTTAGGATGGGGGGGGGGGGGTGTCCACTGTAACAATACCTCTACTAAGCTTAACGAAGGTAGGTTTAGTTTGTCCATTGACTTATGAATTAGTAACAAAATAAAACTATAAGAGAAGAAACAAAACTTACTGGTACTGACTCATTACATAGCTTAAACAACTCGAACCAACTCAATGAAACAAGTCTACAACGATTTCGTAATGGGTGGCAAGTATTTTGTTTTAAAAAGAGTAACGTGCTACACTTGCTACTATACACTTTTAAACTTTTGTAAAGTCTCGTGAAAGTGCATGCAGTAAGTAAATGAGGATCGAGAAATTCGTTTTGAACAGCTGAAACTGGTCACCTATACACGCAAGACAGGAGGCGTTTGCTAAACAACTCGGGCCTTTGCTGCGTATAGATTGAAGCCCACAAAATAAATCTAAACAAGCTTCCGATAATCTGGTATGTAATGAAGGCCTGTGCTTGTCCATTTAAAACAGTTTTATTTTTGTATTCCGTTTTAGGCTAGTTTGCATTTCAGAAGAAGTATTTCTTTCAAGTCCTGCATATTCAAAGGTCAAACGCTGAGAAGATCTCTTTGGAAAAGGCTAGCTGAGATGGTATCTAAGTAATTCATGTCTGGCTGCATCGGCCGACTAGTTTATTAAGCCATTAGTTTGACTGTCAAAATTTACGAATCTAATACTGTGATCTGATCAACGGATGATTAGTTCACGAAATATCCCATGAACAGAGTATCAGACGCTTTTTATGTAAACTACTTGCCTTTTAGAAACTCTGTTAAACACATTGAAATGCGACGAAATACCAAAGTATTTCAAAGAAGTGGCTTGAAAAAAATAAATTTTTTTTTTCGTCGTACAAAAACGCGTTCGGAGCTTGGGCGACCTTGAAAGTCACCTCTAACATGGTTATTTATCAGAGCAAAGATTAGCCCGAGGTGGGCGAACTGGCTGCTTGCTGCCTTGCCTGTTCGTTCATCAGGCCTGCCAGGGAACGAGGTTACCCTGTCCGACCAAGATGAAAGGCGATTCGTCCAGCCGCATCCAACAATCTCGCAGAATCGTGTACACGTTTGCAATTGTGTGACCTCACATCACGTGTCGAGCAACTCCATTAAAAACAAAACCATTACTGAGCGATGGGAACATTTTCACAACGCGAATAAACGACAAAATCTGTCGCAATATGATGTAGCTACGTACACACATCACAATTGCTAATCCGCCATTTTTTTATCCCTTCTGCTGGCCAACTTTAATTAGACCCTACGCGAACTGGTAATTATGATTTCTGCTTTGCAATTAGTTCAAGAAATGTAAGAACTCAAACCTATCGTCCGTATTGAGGTGCTGATTGCTGGAAAAACCACCAATCCACTCATAAGAACTCTCCAGGCATACGTCATTCGTTGGGAACTAAGCCTGTTCAAAGGATTCCTTCCCTTTAGAAAAGTTAATTCTGTGAGACAGACCAAACGGATCACAAATCTTCATATTGCTAGCAGAAATATTGTAAGAGGGGTATGTTCGACACCCATTATGATTGGTCAGTTGTTTTTTACTCTGAAAAATTTAAAAGAAATTCTGTTTGACAGAGCTTACATAGCTCGCTGTATATGTTAAAATTATTTCTATTTTAAAGACGCAGGTATATCTACAGCGGCTCAAACCATGAAGATGCAACTACACTATCAACTGGGACATCAGCTGATTTCCTGCGATATGACAGCATAGCCATACGATATATTATATATAAGTGCATGAATTAAGTAAAAAGTTGCAGACAGGATTTGTAGATGTTCCACCGTTCGGTAATGTAAATTTTTGGGCTTATTCGACAGAACCTTGAAAATGTAAGAATACAAACTTCTTTCGCGCAACAAATTAAGCTCCAGTAACATTAACATAACATTTTTCAGAAAACTAACTCTTCAGGATGGAACTCTTCTGCGAAATGACACTTAAACTTAATCTATGCGGCACCAGTGAGGCAGTGGTCTAAGCGCTTGTTCATTATGACCGTTCGTCCGAGATGGGCCCGGGTTAGAGTCCCGTACGATGCGTGGGTGGTGTGTTTGCCTTTGGGCACTGGTTCTCTCACTTCCATGGAATCAGGAGCTCTACATTAGAGACAGACGACTTCTCTCATTAAGTTGCTTAAGGTGGTCGTTGACCCCTCCCCCTCCGCCCCCAAAAAAATTACGAGCAAAAATCTTGGTCCGCTTTTTAATTTCTGAACGGGTTAAATCCTAAAAGGCATTATTAAAAAACGCAGCGTTTTAGTTAGCCGATATGGTACACCCTTAATTTCTCCTTTTGCAATCGAAAACTAAGCATGATCAAAGTCATTTGCGGGAGTGATCACGAACGAAAACGCGTCGTGGATCGGGAATGTTCAGAATTCGCGGAATTTAATCGGCAACTGAAGCGAATGTAGTAAAATTTCATTAACATGCAGTTATTTCCCTTGATACAGGTATACCGCAAGCAAACCCTTTTGAACTTCTGAGCCAAATAATCTGAGTCTCTAAGGTTTCAGCAGTCTAGAGATTCTCCACCCTTCCTTCCTACCCATTACACTTTCACAGTACGCTAACCTATCATCATTTCCCCCAAACTTATGTAGAATAAACCGTACTAATTCGCACAAAATCCCCAGGAGGAGTTAATATAGCATACAATGAACCGATAATCCAACACAAAATTGCATATATTTGAAAGCAAACTCGCAGCACGGCTTTGACCAATTCAAACCCGAAATCTCGACCTGAAGCTGAATTCAGCGGAGAACAGAACGACCCCCCCCCCCCCCCCCGCATTCCACTTATGATTATTACCGAATACTATTAATAGCACCATAGGTTAGAGGCAACCCTTCTCTAATACAGGACTGCTGGGTTTAACAATGGAGTAGAATTAGAACTGACAAACGAATTACTCGTACAATTTTGTCTCACAGGGGGACTGACTACATCGAAAAATGCCCACTATACACCACACCATTTATTTCAGAGCCACAAAATACAAAAGGATTCCAAATATTTAAAACTCAGAGAAAAACTATTTTTCCATCGCCGAAATTCCATTTCTAGGTCGCAACACGTGTCTACACTTCCTTTTACAACTCTACCTACAAAGTACCTTTTGGAAATGAATCTGTGAAAAATGCTCGCTCCTTAACAGCATATGGCAAAACGCCAAAAAAAAAAAAAAAAAAAAAAGGAAAATCATTCGTTGTTCAATTTTAGATGGTGATAAAGCAAAAAGATAATGAGAACGAAGAAGAAAACATGTTTTTGATATACGCAACGAACAGAAGCTTCTTAAATGATACCATGGCACAATTGCCCTACACTAAAACCATTTTGAAAACCCTCTTAACATTCATTGAACGCAATGATAAATTCACGCGGTGAAAGTCTGAGGTTCTGAGAAAACGGGTGCACAAGTTGTTACTTTTTTTCTTTTTCCTTAAAGAAACAACGTTCAGGGGTGACGATTGTTAAATTAAAATAGAGGCAACTACCGAGCAATATCCCGGTCTACTCTTTGGCCAACATACAGAATCTTACGAGAAAACGAATTACAAAATGAAACAAGGTTTCAGTCGAAAGAAACAGAGGTGCGAGGATTAATTAGTCTGAATATATTGCAAAAATTTTACGGTCCCCGTGTAGAACTAAACAACAACAAAAAAAAAGTGTTTTAGTCATTTTATCTCAGTTACCAACACACACAGTAGGCAAAACATTAAAGATATAGGGGTGATGGGCAGTTGACATGGGCATCCCCGCGCAGAGTGGAACGGACCCAAACCGAAGGCAGGCGATAAATAGGCGGACAGCACGGCTTCCAAACAGTGCATCGCAATCGACGAACATGGGTAAACGTGAAAATAATCTAAATACATGACGTCAGTTGAATAAATAAATCCATCGCTCTTACCACGTTAAGCAAAGCACAACAACCGAAAAATTGTTATTCGGCAGCAGTCAGGGAATCGAATCTCTCGATATCTAGCCGAGCGCGTTAGCCTTAACCACAGCTGCCCACAATTCACGACGCTATGCGTGCTTCTTTTTCAGTCAGCATCTGACATCATAAATCCGTAAGATGGGCTCAGCTCCTGCCGTGAATTGTTGGCCGCTGTGGTGTAAGGCTAACGCGCTCGGCTAGATATAGAGATTTTCGGGATTAGATTCCCCGACGGCGGCCGAATAACAATTTTTCGGTTGCTGTGCGTTGCTTAACGTGGAAAGAGCGATGGATTTATTTATGGGTAAAAGTGGTTATCTGGGCGACTTTGATCGTAGGCGCTTTGTCAGAGCAAGACATGGGTTATTCTATCGCTCAAGTGGTAAAAACCCTTAGGGTTCCCGAGGGCAACCGTATCGAGGGTGAATCGCGAGTATACCATCAACGGACGTACCAGCGGCCACAGAGCAAGCGGTAGCTGACCACACGCCAATGATGACCGGGGTCGACGTAGACTATCCACGCTCGTACAAGACTGACCACTTGACAACGGAGGCCATCGAGGTTAAATGTCAGAGGCCCAAGCAGCGTCAGCGAGCAAACGGTAAGGCGTACGCTGCATACCCTGGCCTACAGGAGCCGACGCCCTACTCGCGTGTCACAGTTGACTGCTCGTCATCGGAAATTACGCCTCGCCTGGTGCATCAAAACTGGACCTCTGCAAAGTGGCGCCGCGTCGTGTGTTCAGATGAATCCCGTTTTCAACCGCACCGAGCTTACGGGAGGGTGCAGGCGTGGCGTTGACAGCATGAGGCCCATGGCACTGTAGTGCCAGGTCGGCTTTGTTCAAGGCGGTCGTGGCTCTGCGATGGCTTGGGGAGCCTTCTCATGGGACACATTAGGTCCCTTAGGGTGTCTGGAGAGGTCCTTAACAGCTGCGCGCTGCCAGCATGAGCTAGCTGATTAGCTACACAATTTCATGGCCTTCGCGCATCCTGCGGACGATGGTCTGTTCCAGCAGGACAATGGGCCGCTCCATCGAGCCGCAACCACCAAGGCATGGCTCAAGGAACAATCAAATGAGTTTGGAACCATCCAGGGGCCTCCAAGATTCCCGGATTTAAGCCCTGTGGAAGCTCTCAGAGATGCCGTGGATCCTGGACTGACTTCTCGGGCGGAGTTGTGGACAATGCTTCAACAGGCATGGCTGGAACATTACCTCGGCGTGTACACGCAGTTATTCGCGATAGAAGAGGGCCAAACATGCTATTAGATAGGTACCTGTAATGTTTTGTCCATTGAGTGTATACTCAACCAATTACATTCCATCCATATGTGATGACACTAACTGTTGGATTCGAAGTCCAGCAACCACAACAGAAAGATGAGCTCGGTTTTCTATGATACATTAAGAAAATCTGATTGAAATTACCACAGAAGCTAAGTTAATACAAAACTGTAAAGTTTCTTTGATTACATTTGGGGCGGCTTGCATGAAGAATATTCAGACTCGTAAAGTGGAACAAACAAAGAGCTATTGCCTTTCACCACAACATACTTGTGCGAAACTGCGTTTTCTAATTCCGCAGCAACAGAAAATAAACACAGGAATCTAATGCGAATCCATTTTCATATTGAGTTTTATTTTTTGTCTACATAATATATATATTTTTTTTAACTTTCCGCACTTCAACAAAATGTTGATCTCATTACCTAGTTTAGCATTTTTTTTTATCGTTTTATTTTCCTTATTCGTAACCTAATTTCGTACACACCCTTAGGGGTTACGCAATTCGTTATCTCCTTTCAAAGGGTTCGGCGATCACCTAAAACTGGAAAACACTGATTTAGAGGAAATGCTTCCTAAAATTGAGTTCAGTTTAATAATGGTTTACGCAGTCATTTTTACATTAACTCCATCTACAGCAAATAAATTTTGTATCTTATGTGTGTGCATAACAGCAGTGTGACGCACCAATGAATACCGTGCAGCGTTTGCACAGACGTCGGATTTCTATACCAAATTATCACCTGGTTGAAAGGTGCATTGGGCTAGGAAACTTCACCGGATATGACATCACACATGTAAAAGCTCTTCCTGTTAACGGGAGATGAGAACTGCTTTCTGGAGGCTGTTCTTTTTAATGCCCCCTACCTAAAAAGAAAAGCGCCATCGGTTCACACAAGTTCCCCCGAAAAACAGAAAAAGCTTCTTGCGTTTTTCTTCATAGAACACCTAACAAGTAACTGCTGTCAGACCCTCTAATGCTCTCCCCCCTCCTTGCTCTCCCCACAACAATGTGAGATGCTGAATATCCGATCGGGATCGCGGGAGAAGAATGAGGTCGAGGGACTTGGGGTAGTAGAAGCAGATGTTTCAGCGGAAGAAAGGAGTAGGTCCTGACAGAGGGTCCCTTAACCTTCCAAACACAGCCGACGGGACGACGTCTGTGTCACTGACATTGCTAAAATTTTATGCAGAATTTCTAAATCTGACATATCTGCGTTCATTCAAAGGTTAAGTTGATTCACCCCTTACCACGCATATTCAAAAATCACGATTTCAAAATTTCGGATGAGGCGAAATCGAAAGCATTATTCAGGCTCGGATGAAAACAATATTGTATATCATAAAAACGTACCACATTTCAGAAAACAAAAGGCTGTTTAGATAACGGGGAATTTCAGTAACATTTATACGCTCAAATATTTCAGAAGTTCAACACTGTTTTTAATCGTGCCATAAAAACCCAAGTTCAATCGCATTAAGAATAGTGGATGTAGTTCAACATAAAAGCTTTTTGCGATAATTTTTTTGTAGCGTAAGGACACAGTTTCACATTCCGTTGAGATCGCATCTTCTGGGAATAAACTTCATAGTGAATACAAATTTTAAAGATGACAATCCGATTTTTGGCGTAAATGTGACAAGGATGGTAAGTCATATAATATCCGAAAACTTGAAAATTTTCATCGTCCTGGAGCGGGACTCGAACCCGCGTCTTCCCAGAAAACGCCCGGGTATGCTAACCACTACACCACCCAGAACAACCAAGTTTCAAGTTTCCGATAAATTTGAATATAACCATTACAGGATTCGCTAGTCGAAGCAATATCCGATTCAAGTTTTCGGATATTATATGACTTACCATCCTTGTCACATTTACGCCAAAAATCGGATTGTCATCTTCAAAATTTGTATTATATAGGCGCGTAATCCCGTATTTCTTTCATGATTCATAGTGAATAATACACCTATTAATTTATTGTACCCACATAAAGTCTCTTCATAAACACCATACTGAAGGTATATATGACGAAACTATGTTTCGGAATTTAACATCCTCCAAGCAGTCGCCAGTCTAATAGTTTCGTCATATATATGCAGTCGCCAGTCTCTAATAGTTTCGTCATATATATGAAGGTATATATGACGAAACTATGTTTTGGAATTTAACGTAACTCTAGGCAGTCGCCAGTCTAATTTAGAGCCACTGGTTCCAGGGAAAAGACACAGGCTAGCGCCATGGGATAATCTCATCCGGCACTCGCACCTAGGCCCATCTCTGACAAACGTTCAGAGGCCAGTACAATGGTCACCTACTTTAAATTTTACCTCAGTGACTAAGATGGTCTCGCTTGGTTCGGGTGAGCTGATTTCCGCAGTACCGAAACTGTGTCGAAGAAGTGTTAATACATCATAGAAAACTGCACGCTACGAACGAATTACTTTAGTTTTACAAAACTGAAATTCTGCAGGCGGCTATGAAGTAGCTGTTATTCCTTAACTTCATGGTCAGTGACTGCATGGTAGGGAGAAATGCAGGTTCTCCCTGCGTCAAGTCCTTTTTAATAAAAAAAAAAAAAAAAAAAACACTTTGGACACAGTAAACCTCCGATTTTTTTTTTTTTTTTTTTTCTGTTCTGAATTAGAAACTGAACGCGTAAAACGCAGTCTTCAATATACGCACTAGGTTAACAGAAGTTACCCAAGATATGCGGAGGAGGCAGGCGGGACAAAAAAAAAAACAACACCGCCACCAAGAATGAAATTTGAAGTTGGTAAGCGTGATTTATGGTCTATTCGTATATACATCGAAAATGGGCTTTTCGTTCGTAGGGTTTCTCTCTTAAAACCAGCGAGGGTTCTTTCTCTGTCACGTAAGCGTTTGATTGTGGAAGACTGAAGCACGCCCACGACTTAAGTTGATCAGCCAAAGACGGAGCCGACAGAAATAGCAAAATTCTCGGTGGTGGTTCAAACACGTGTCAGACGCCGCGACTGGGGAACTTGGCGGGGAACGAGGCAATAGCACTTTTCCTCCTAACGGCTGAAGACTGGGGAGGGGGAATCTAACACGCAGTTAAATGTGAAAAGTATTCATTCAGTCAAACATAATAAAAATCCACAAGTTGCAAAACAAAACTGAATGTTCTACCACAGCCTAACAGAATCGGAGGAACAGAGGGTTAAATCAATGCCCCCCCCCACTAAAACTCAAACCAACGGCAGACGGATGGGGGAGCGACGGGACAAAGCTTACTGAAAGACGTGTCATTACTTCTGATAAGAAAAAATACTGTAGTAAAAAAGGTGCCATTAAATATCTATCATGGATACGTAATAAAAATTAATCCTGCATCAGACTCACAAACTATAATTACTTGGTACTACATCCCTACGAGAGAGAAAAAAATTCTTATCTAAATCAAACAAATCCATCCGAACACACTTTTAATTCTTCCCTTCTTTACGCCTGATTTAAATACATAACACGTAGTTCAGAGAAACTGTTCTTTCATCTCCAGTTCTAAATACGTGAAACCGGATTAGTAAGCTGCGATCTACTTTGAACATTTGTTCGAAACATTTTAACTCCGCACCTGCCTCGGTGGTGCAGTGGTCTAAGTGCTGACTTCTAACCCTTCGTCCGAGTGGGACCGGATTCGAACCCCAATGTGGCATGGATGTTGAGCTTGTACGGCACTGGCTCTCTTTCCTGAAACCAGCTGCCCTAAATTAGTGACAGCCATTTGCTTAGAGAGCCCATCGGGTTGATCACGGGTGGGGTGGGGGGGGGGATTCAAAAAATTGTTCTTTACACGCTGGATGATTTTGATTTTATGCAGAGTTGCGGCGCCTTCCCCGCAAAGTAAGGATAAATAAATACTAAAATTTTGTAGATACGCAATTATTTTTGGGTTTCTGTTCTCTTTTGAGTTTCTGTTCTCAAACGAAGTGAAACATGGGTACAAATGTTTTTTCAGTGAGCAAAAAGTACGGTACATTTTGACTGAAAAATAAGTTTGAGTTGCCCCTTTAGCCAGTCACAAACTATTTCATCAGGTTTTTATCAACTAATTCATCAGAAGTTCCGACCAACTAAAGAAGAACCACAAAGACTACACGAAGTTGCTTGTCAGTAATTTTGAGTGATTTGTTCCAGAAAAAGGTGAGGGAAGGAAGAATAAAAATAGTATGTTTTTCCCTGGGATTCGAACTCAGACCTAATAAGTATAAAAAGGTACGTAGCTTGCTCCCCCCCTCCTCCTCCTCCTCCTCCCCGGGCCACTCGATCACTGTGTGACACAGATATGGTTCTATCTGTAATGTTGTTAAAGATTGGAAACACCCAAGAACGGATAAAGAGCCATGAAAATTCAGATGTTCATTTAATAGTCTGCGTGCTCTACGTATGGGTCCATCGAACTAAAGAAGAGCCACCACAAATCCTATTGATATCGTGGTTCTTTAGTTGGATGGGCTATACGTTCAAAATAAAACTTTATAGATCACAAACACTGATAAAGAAATGTGCGGCGATAAAATCGCACCGCACCACCACAGAAGTGCAATTCAATAGTACAAGTCGAAATCTCTAAGTAAGAACTTTTTAGCTCGGAGAGCTGGCCGTATTTGATACATCTTTAACACTCATTATTAGCCTTGCTCTTAATGAATGCTAAGATGCTCCAAACTAGAACTTTCGACAAAATAACAAAGAAAATTGCGCATTCGTTTGAGTGGCACGCACATGTTATTATAAGGACTGACAAAAATTATTTTCTTCTAATAAATGTGAAGCACGTATAGAAGCCATGGGCCCATATGGAGGGGCAAGAGGGGGCATTTGCCCTACCTTGTAAAACTGACTGTCACTTCTGTTTTTGAAAGGTACTATAAAGATTTTCGTGATAAACTCGAATTACGATTGCTAATTTTTCTGTTCACCTCCTGGATGCTTGTATGTGCAATAAAAATAGAAAAACCGTTGGGAATTAATTAATTAGAGGCGTAACTAAGCATTTCGGTGCCAGGGGCCAAACACAAAATATTGCGCCTCCGTCTGTCTTTCTACTTCATATATTACGTCTATATGTGTGTATGCGCACATTACTAATTTACATATATATCATCACTGTCAACCATTATCAACCCACTGCTGGACGAAGGTCTCCAAGTTTCTCGCACTATCGGTCTATCTTGTGCCACTCTCCTCCAGGTTACTCTCGCCTACTTTCGAATTTCATCCACCCATCTCCCATGTGATCTTCTTCTGGGTCTTTTCCTGTCCCTTGGAATTCAGTCTAAAATTCCGGCTGTCCATCGATGGTCTGTCCTTCTGGCAATATGTCCAGCCCATTGCCATTTCAGGGATTTTACTCTGATCATGATGTCTTCCACTCTTGTCATTTTTCTGATCCACGAGTTCCTCTTATCTCTCCTGGTTACACCAAGCATGCACGTTTATATATATATTTATATATATTACTAATTTAATATAGTGAAACTTATATTAAATTAGTAATATACAAATATATTAAATTAGTACTGCACACACAGACGCATGCACTGCTCGACAAAACAAAATTTTACGTTATACTGCAATGTTATTTCTATGCGGGTGACAAAATCACCTGCTTTGGGATTCAGACCTTCGGTACCACATTAAATGGACCGAATGCAGGTGGCAGTTGGGCTTCGCAGCCACAGTAATGACAGAATAGTTCCAAAAGAATCTCCAACAAGTGACTGACATCCTTATCTTATTCATCCAACTGGAAAAAAAGAAGACATCCTTATCCGATATCTAACTAAAGAAAAAAACCCCTGGCCCCATTGTTGTTAGCAAAAACCGTGGCTCTTCTTCAGTTGAACGGATTATAGAACAACGCCTTTATTTCTACATGAGAGTAGAACATTTGAGGAAGAAATTCGAAGTGTAGCAGATACTGGTGTAAAAGTTTTAATTCCAATTTTAACCAGATTGCAAGCAGTGATTTTTGCACCCTCTCTTGAGCTGCGCCCGGGGCAGCCTCCCCGTCTGCCCCGCCCAAGTAACACCTCTGGAATTAGTAATACTGAATGTTGGAGCACAGCGCACATACGTACAGTACGGAAAAGCATGAAAAGCGAAGCAATGGATAAAATATAATCCTCTACAACAGTCATTCAGTGTTGGACGAAGATCACCCGAAGTTTTTTTCATAACTTTGTCTTGAGGATATTTTTACTCTTTTTTTTTTCGATTGAGTGATAATTGGGGTTTTGTGGCACATGAGACAAAAGTGGCTAAAAGGCGCAATTCTCAAAAGAACAACAAAGAAATTTCCTTATTGACCCAACAACAAGCTATATAGTTCATTTATTAATTCCTTTTATGTAGGTTTTGGGTCTTCTGGTCTTCAATCAGATTTATGTATCGTATGTGTGGTTAGGCCCTGATTGTCGCAGGGGCATTCGGGGGCGTGCCCAGGGCCCGCAGTTTGAAAGGGGGGGAGGCAAATTTGCAATTTTTATAATAATGTATGTTACAAACTTATTTTTTGGTGACAGTTCCATTTTGATTGGATAAACTATCAAGATGACATAAAATTTCTGAGGCACCCATGTTAACTCAGGAAGTCCTTTTAAACATTTCAGATTGTGAGCTCCGCCTTTATCTATTGCTACCACGTCCTCTATCGTAAAATGCGACACGTTGATCGGCGCAGTATCCTTAAGTCCGTGGATGACGCGTTGTCTGCTGTCGCACGGATGGATATATCTGCCGAGGAAAATGGCAACACATTTATAAAGCAAACACTTGTTTATAGCATGTGGTTGGCCCATGAAGCTTTTTCGACTTGGTAGTAGCGAAGCTCTCAATTTTAAGTTTTTGTTAGCATTAGTATGTGGCAATAATATGAAGTGAGGTCATTTTTAAAATTTTGTAGTTTTTATCAGAATTTTAACTGATATCGTGTTTGTTTAAAATGTAATACCGTACTTTTTAAGTGATGTCTCAACGAACGTATCTGTCCGGTTCTGCTAAAAAGAAATTAAAGACTGGAAAAAAAAAAAAAAAGAATCTACCAAAAAACTTGCAGGATTGCTGTTAAAATACACTGTTACCGTCAGTCAGAAACTGGATATTTCTGAGATCAAAATTGTTTCTTGTGCACCAAGTGATAAACATTGTAAAGATTTCGATGCACCAGCGAAAGAATCTGAAGACTGATCAATTTTTGAACGAATGCAGGTGAGTAAAAATACTCTTCCCAATAGTATTGAAACTAATCCTGCACTGTGGACAGTAATTAGCACTCATATGATAGATTACTTTATTAAAAATTCTCCACCTCAAAATACATGTTACCAGAAACAAAGTATATGTGGTGGTGTAAAGAGTAACCTCACAAAAGGAAACTTTTACCATGTAAAAAAAAAAAAAAATGGAGAGAAAGTCCTTGGCAAATGACTTATTTCATCAGCATCTACAAAAGAATTATTTTGCTGAGTGTGTAAAAAATTTAGTGCAGTTATTTCATCCAAAAATAAATTAGTAACAGGATTAAATGATTGGAAGCAAGTTATGCATATTAAGAAGTAAATCTGGATATTTTATTCATTATATATTATTTAAAACTGTCTTACTTTTGTTTGCATATATGGCTTTGAAACATTAGCCTTGAAGTTTTATAACATATGCGTGTCTTTCTGTGACAGAGTAAAAACATGTGAGTGGGGCCCCATGTAGACTTCTGTCCAGGGCCCCAGATTATCATGATCGGGCCCAGTGTGTGGTAAAAACCAGGTAGCTAACAAGAAAGCACAGTGGAAATTCAGTGTGGTGTTTTGTGTATGTTATTTGTAGTTACAATTTCAGTTTGCCCCTCCTGAAAACTAAGCTACGGGCGGCCATGGCATTGCACAATCAGTATCGTAAATCTGAATTAATTCTTTTCTGCAGACCAAAATTTTTGAACCCATGAAAAGTGTCAGGGTATTTACGATGTAAAAATATATTAGACAAAGCAGTCAAATTACTTCAATGAAACTCATGTTGCAGAGGCGGCAACTGAAACAGTGAATAAAAAAATAATAATAATCCAAACGAAATAACACCGCTGAAACTGGAAAAGTAGCAAAATTTATTTTAATTGCGCGAAAATATTAATAACAGATTTGCCAGTTTTGAACAGAATTTTAATCTGCGCGTCTTCATAACACATGATCAATTCGTTAAACATCGATTTCAGGCTCTGTAAAATGTTAAGACTACTTTAATATTCTGTGCCTACAGAACCTCTTTTCTGTTAATGACAAAGAACTGCATGGGAAAGCAAATACAAAAAGTGAGATTTCTTTGGAGTTCCTGTGATAACTTCCTTGAGCATTTGCTTTAAAAACATTTGAAACGTACAAACGATTCGGTAACTATGGTCGCTCCTGGAACAGGATATCACTTTATCGAATTTCCTTTCGCTCTTTTTACTTAACCAGTTGCTAGAGCTGAACGAAACATTCCTGAACTAAAACTAATTAAAATTTGCCAGAGGCACGTCACGGCAAAACAGCGATTCAATTGATAAACTGAAACCATTTACTACTCCGAAACAGTTTTCTTTCTTTTGCACACTGAGACACATTTTTTTGTTTTTGTTTATATGACCATGCTTTCGATTGTATGACGACCTAGCCCACGCTATGCCGTCATACAATCCACAGCTACCCCACCCTCCTTAAAAAGGCTCAAACATTTAGAACACAGGTAACGATACCCGGCTGCAACGAACTTCGACGAATACGCTTAAACCACATCGCCGCAAAAATTAAGAAAAAGATAACAATATGGACTTCAGGTAAAATAGCGAAAATTAAAAGTAATTATACTGGTCCCCACCCACTCGAAATAAAACCTAGCAAAATTCCCATGAAAAATTAACAAAAAAAAAAAAACGTAAATAAAGAAGGCTAAAGATTGGTGCTAGCGAAACCGCTCTCTGCACCAGACGACTAAATTAAATAGATGGTGAGCTCAGAAGTCTCCAAAAAATAAAAAGTTCTGAAAGCCTATAAAACCCAAACAAAATTACTAGAAAGCTATCCAACAATTTTTACCTAACCAATTTTCCAGGGTATTAAAGACAAGAAACCTTCCCGTATGCATCAGTATGAGAGGGGGGGGGGGGTGTATAACACCGCTCAACCCATAGGAGAGGTAATAAACGAAATAACTGATATTATTATCAAAATTTTAAAAAGACAGTTTTCTTATATTATCGTTTAAGAAATGTGCAAAATTGCACGAAAAAGTCTGTAAATAACAGATTTCGTTAGTATACTGGGTATCCAAGATATACAGCTAACTAGTGAGCATACATACATTGTTATGGAATTTGAGCTAATAACTCAAAGAAAATTTGTGATTGGCTAAGAGAAGGTGAGTTTTGAATCCACTAAGATAGCTGACTCCGGCACTAGAATAGTCAAGAGCACACGGTTGAGACGGACCAATCGGGATAAAGAACATTTCCTATTGGTCGAAATTCAAAAGTGTGTGATAGCTAACTCCGGCATGACAAGTGAGCAAGTCCCTCTGAAATTTCAAGATTTAACTCCCTTCACGAGAACTGAGTAAAATCTCAACTTCTAATGAGATGACTAACTTATTCACGAGAATGAAGTTCCCAACCCCCTCCCCAAAGTTTGAGCCGAGAAAAAGGACAACCCTACATCAATATATACTCTTCCCTTATAAGCTGCATAGCCCCTGTACTCCCTCCCCCTCCTTTGCTATGAACACTGGCGTCGTCACTAATTTTCCGATTTTCTAGAGTGCTCTCTACAAGATTCATTTACAAAAGTAATACACTATCCACCGCTACGGCTAAAACCTCAAGTCATATTTTGTAGTACTTTATTTCTATCTAATTCACGACCTGCGCTCTCTCTCTCTCTCTCTCTCTCTATATATATATATATATATATATTCTATTAAGAAGAGACCTAAGCAAAAAAAAATATATATATATATATATTTTTTTTTGACTCATACCAAGTACAACATAGAAAAGGTTATGTATCTACCGGTGTGAGTAAAAGGATATATATATATATAATTGTCAGTCTGCGAAACTGCATCTAGACATAATTTGACACATAACCTGTAGCTACACGAACATTGGCTTTACATCAATGAAATTAAAAAAGAAATCGAAATAAATAGTATGCTATTGAAAACTCAGCGAAGCACAAAATCACTGCTACTGAAAAATTTAGCCTGAAAAGCGAGCCCAGAAGCAGTGTCCCATTTGTACCGCACCTGAATAGTTGTCAATAAACAGAACAAATGGGTGCTTGAAAGAATGAAAAAATGTCATTCCTCTTTGCAACAGCAATTCTTGGGACCTCTGCTATACATGCGTAAAGACGCACTGCATGCACAGTGTTTGTTCGCGGATTTGAGCTCACGGAAAATAAAAATACGCCTCCCTGAGAAACATAACAGGAAACTCGTTCGTTTTCACTTAATTCCCGCGACTGATTTCTTAAGTGCCACTGAAGCAATGAAACTATCGCCTACAAGGAAGCATGTTGGCGGTAGTAAAACCCTGACGTACATCATCACCAGTTGCGTCACCAGTCATCATGAATGTCGAAATCATTTTCGAGGCCAAGGTCGCCAATAAAAGAAGCCATTTAAATCTCACTGCTGCGATATCAAGTGGCAGCCGCAACAATAAAATGCCCAACTTAACATACTCATGTTCAAACGTTAGTGGAACTGTCTTCAGCTATGCGGAAGCAACGTTCGAAGTACAGAAATTATATCGTACAAGTTGAAGAATTTTTAACATGGCCGCACATTGATTTCCCCACCTTGGGCGACAAACCTTTTAAAAATGACAAACACGGATGCCACATAATTCACGAGTGTAAAATATATCTATGATCAGAGCCGGCTGGACCATATGGACAAGCGGGGCTCGCCCCGGGCCCAGCGTTTTCATGGAGCATCGCATCTTAGAAAATAAAAACAAAATCCTTTTTACTAGAATTATCTATATTTATTGATAATTTTTTTAAGTTTTGGGGCGCGAGGCTCTTAAAATTTACTTTTACAATGTTTTTTTTTTCAGTTTACAATCCCCCCCCCCCATCACTGTTTTAGACCTTAAACTTTTGCACATTCATGAAATAGCAAATTACATTTCATCACATTTTATGACTTCCTCCTGCAGCTCAACAATTTGAGTGTAAACCAGATACTGGAATTTAAAAAAAATGAAAAGAACAATATTGACGTTGTTTTGGGGCTATATATGGACTCCAGTTGTTCAGTGAGTTTAAAAACAGTATTAGAAATTAAAAGAAAAAAGAAATTTTCATACATGAGCACGTATGAAAGATGAAGAAAAGTACTAATTGATTTTTGATGCAAGGTAGTGTTACAGTGGACACCCCCCCCATCCTAAAACCTGAAGAAAACTCTAAAATTTGTCCGCCATGTCGCGTATGGTATGAGGTAGCTAGGAATCACAGTTCGGCAGGCTCACATGTTCTTTTACAGTTCAGTTTTTTTTATTTATTTCTCATTTACGTTGTTTTTCTTTCGGATGTTCTCTAAATTAATTAACAAAATTGCGGGATAATTGGGAAGTCGCTCCAATGCTCTTGAAGGCAAGAAACGCAATATTTTTGCCATTTTGAATTATTTCTACCTGTGGGAAAAGGTAGCACTCAATGGTTGCTCTGGAAATTGATAAGAGCAAAGCGATAGGCCCAGAAGAGGACTTCTAGATTTCTTGAGGAGGGGCCGATGTTACGACCCACCCCCGCCATTAATTTAGTAATTAATGGGCGTGGTTGATGTGTGAAATTAATTAAGTATTAATTGTTCGAGGCTTGATTGGAGTTTAAAAGTGTAAACAGCAGATAAAGTTTTATCTGGGGGTTTGGAAAGAAAAGAGGCGAAGAATTCTCTCTCTGGCTGGGTGGTCTCAAGAATAGCTCTGTTAGGTCATAAATATCAGGGCGCAGCTGACGGGCAGCCTATGCAACACGGAAAGGAAAGAGAATACGTATCGAATGAGCCACTTGAGTAGGAATGAATGAAGATAGGGGACGAAAGGTTTAGCGAATAATCGTAAATTCGTCGATTGTTTGGGGCATTTTCGAGAACAATTGCTCTCTGTGTGGTCCGTGCAGAAAAATAAGAGTTCGCACTTGGCATGAAAATAAGGAAGAAAGTTTAGTTGTCTGTGCGCTCTCCGATGTGAAAGGCTGGATGCCTTGGATCTGCAAAAAATGAATTGGGAAAAATGAAGCAGCAAACCTCCCCGCATTTGGTAAGAAATGGAGACAACTCGAGGCAGCTGGAGATGCCAGTTTGCCATAAAGACAGCAGAATGCCTAAATCCGCAGGATAAAGCAGAAATTTCTAGGCTGGAGCGTAATGGAACTCAGCGACTGTTTGGCCTAATGAAAGCCAAGTTACAGGGGAATTAAGAAGTCTGCGAGTGGACAGTGGTCATTCCAATGAGAAGCGAAGCCAAGCAAAAGTCGGGTTCGGATGTCAACCACTGCAGTGTGGAATCGTCACCCCATTCATCCCCTACTGTGGAGGAAGTGAAGAGATGCGCTTGTCTTACGGGGCGAAGCGAGGCCCCATGTGTGCGTGTGTGTGGTCGCGTAAGCAGCGAAGCCACTACGTGTAAGTGCGACGGGATAAAAACATGTCGAAAGAAAAATATGAGCGTAAGAGCGGTGGCTTCGATACCTAACAAATATACAGGTGAAATGTTGAGTTGCCGATATACGCTTAAGGTAAAAGCACGTCTGATTTCGCTCGGCCGAGAAAATTAATCTTGGAAACCGCAACATCAGATGTGAGAGGGCCTATTTTGCTTAACGGCCACCTTCAAATCGTCACGAGAATAGATCAGTGTGCACTCTAATCATTGCAACAAAGTGCGGCGTGATATTACCATTTTTAATTGTGTGCTTCATTTACATCAAGCGTCAAAGTGAAGTGTTGAATCATCGGTGCTGCCACATGGTGCAAGTGTCTGTGTGTGTGTGTTTTTTTTGTCGTGTGATATTATGTGATGCACAACGGATTTGCACAGCAAAGTCATGAAACTGTAAGTAGATGAATATTTCCTTTTTCTTTCTTCGCACATCTGCGAACTTGTGCCATTCCGACATCCGAAGCTGCATGGACATAGATGCAGTAATGCTGAGTGACTGAACCTCAGAGGAAATACCTGCACATACAGATTTCAATTTCTTACAGGGCCCATTTCCTGATTACTTTTTTTACATGAATAAGGGAGAAGGTGTGGCCACAAATTCCGCTGGGCGGGACAGTTTCTTTTAACTTTGGTTCAGGGCCAAAGCGAGCGGAGAAGGGTTCTGCATGTGCATGCTTATTAGATTTAGTTAATTAACTTTGGCAGTATTTCGCACCTATAATCTTATACCGCAAATTAACGTGCTTGTGTATTTTGTGTCGCGAGTATTTTTAATGTGATCGTTTGCATATAATTTTTTTTTCATTCTCTAAGCAATTGTATATGAATATCACCGTCAGCTCTATTTAGTGTGTAAACGAGTAGTATCTCTTGTTCAGATAGTCCGGTGGAGACTCAGTCGGCTGCGTTATCCGACAGTAAAGTGTGACACCGTATGCTGCCCACATATGAGGGGCAATTGTCTATGCGCCTAGAGAGCGCCGGATCTGTTTAAATCTCGCAGAACGTTATTAAATGTTGTGTTGTGTATTTGAGAATCATGTGTTATTTGCGAAAGTGAGTGTTGTACTGACTGGTTGGGGATTGAATGTACCGGAGTAAGATCCGGACCACTACACTCAGTCACGAATTGGTGATTGCGGGTGAACCTCATCACAACTCTGATCCCAAAGTATCATTTTTTTTTTAGATTATTTTATTTTTTATTTGTTGTTGTTATTTTGTTCACAAGGTGGATTCACCCAAGCCTTATGCTTCGGGTCATTCTTCAACTTTTCATTTTTTATGTTCTGGTGTGAATCTTTGAGTGCAGCAGTGCACCTGAGATTCTCACCTGGTGCCGTGGCCAACTAAATTGTACTTCAGGTCTCAAGCACCGTTACCGGCAGACTCGGCAGGAACACTGCTAGTGCCGTGTAACAGTAGGTAACTTACTAATTTGTCAGTTATACCACCTTGCATCAAAAATCAATCACTAAACAAAATGTGCCAGGAAATATATATATATAAACGAATTCATTTAAGAAGGATCCTTATTATTCGCTACGTAAAAATGTTTGCTATAGAAATAGAAAAACATTCGCTACGCAGATTAGTTATATTTATCGTTTTACCATTTTGTGGGGATGTTTTTATAAAAGTCACAATGCAACTTAAACCCCTTCTACCCGGAAAGAAAACCATAGATTTTAGCACTATCCCTATCTCTCTCTCTCTCACTGTCTGTCTGGTTTTGTCTTTCTCTGTATGCTGTCTCTCCATCTTTCTCTGTATTTGTCTGTCTCTATCTTTATCTCTCTTTGCCAGTCTGTTTGTCTCTATCTTTCTCTCTTTGTCTGTTTCTCTCTCTCTCTCTCTCTCTCTCTCTGAACTTTCAATCCATATTATGGTCTTTTCTTAAGCTCACGGTAATTTGAGATAATCATTTTTCTTTATAATAGTTTTAGTGTGTTTTCAGTTTTCACGTAACGATTTTATTAAACTATGAGATTTATTTTCTAGGGCACTTAACGAAATTTTTGCTCAGGGCCCCACTATGACATTCCGCCCCAGGCCTCGCAAAAGTTCCATCCGGCCCTGCCTATGATATAAAATCCAAAAGTTTTACAGACAAGCGAATAATTTGGTCAAGTTCCCTTTTAGTATATACCTACCTAACTGTACACCATTTATTTACAAATTTCGCTTCAAAGTGGGAAGTGGACGGAAACTCTTTATGATAAATTATGCATGATAAAAAGTGTCTTCTATACAAATACGCTTTTACCGCAGGTAACGAGCACATCGGGAAAGTCAAGAAACATGCGATTAATACTGGTCGATGTTGAAAGAATTTTTTTCATTCCGACCTATATATACCAGAGTCATCGTCGAAATTTACATTTACGCCAAGTAGTACGGAAATTTTGGGGATTGCAGTTATCCACAAAATGAAGTCGCGATCTGGAAACTGAGATATAGTAAAAATGCAACTATCAGTTTACGCCACTTCACGCAAACATCGTGGACGGACGACGAAGTTCCTAAAGAGATTCCTATAACCTACAACTCGATCAGCTTTTAGAAAGAGGAGGAGGGGGGGGGGGCGACATAGAAGAAATTAGGAGTGGTAGCAGAGTGCCCTAAAGTGAAAAAAATAATTTTAGGAGAATACGGTTTTCCCGTTAAATTCGGAAATTGTATGTTGTCCAACATACTTAGTTTAGAAGTTATTGGCTCCAACAAATAACACACCGGGCACATGCGAGAGGCGGACGTTTCTGGTGAGGAGTTCGAACCTCATTCTGCCGGCCATATGATCTGCCGATTTTTCGTAGACTCCTTGGGCATGAATGGAATGGTTGGTTCCCTTTGAAGTCGGTGCAGGACGCACTTTGACCTCCCCCCTCCCATTCTTTGGGCTAGCCACCCAATCAGGAAATACCCTAGCTAGTACTTCTGTCGCAGCTTCCTTCTGTGTAGGCGGTAATGGAACATATTTGTTAGCTAGGAGCACGTTTGCTGCATACAGGGGTAATCGCACCCCCCCTCAAATCCATTAAATATAAAACTTTTCTGGGAGGAGACTACACAGGGGCCCTAAAGACATTTTGCGAGTGAGCCCGCAAATTACCGCCATGCCACTGGCTGTATAGGTGCATAGCGTATATTGTTTCATTTCCATCGGTTCAATGCAGAAAAAATATTTCGTACCTAATTTTCAGACGTACAAACTCGGTCACGCCACCTAGCGGGGAAGTGCGCAACGAAAATATCACTTGTTTCCCCCCCCGGAACAATTTTTGTAAATCTCATTAATAGAGGCAGAGTTACAGTGTACACCAACAGACGAGCGGATAAAGCCGCAGCAAGACTACGTTTTTTGACACATATCCAAAGTGACCTAAAAAGGCACTAAAAATCCCTAAATTTAATTGGCACGGAGATTTCTCAAATACCTACTCTTTCGTCGTAATAGGAAGTAGTTTATTTTTAGTACAGTTTAGAAAATCTAATAATTCTAAACTAAACAGTTTCGCTGTCATTTTTCTTTCTCTCTGCACTTAACACGTATGTGCCGACCCCATCACAACTGAAACTGTGTTACAACCAATAACAACAGGACTTCTCATCAAGCGGAAACTAACACCGCCTTAGGGTCAGTAAGTAACCAATTTACTAAATAAAAATGCCCCGAAGGGCGCTTGGGAGGCTATCGACATTATGCGCAAATGTTCGTTACAGGCATCTCTTTAATGGCAAATCACTGTCCAGCACGATATATTTCTAAAAGATTTCCAACTCTGATTATCATGGGAACGAGACGAACTTCCAGTTTTTAAAGAAACTTACATTTCAGAGTGACTGATAATGCAGTCGAGGTACGAAAATCTAGATTCCCCCAGTCCCTTATATAGAACACAACGATTGAAAGATGAGTGTGTAATTTGATTGGTTGTGGAGCATCCTCTCAGGCCAGACGGTTTAAGTAAGATTGTTACACCATACCCATAAAAGCATGCAGAAAACCTAAAAATAAACCCTTGAAAAGCATCAAAATGCGACTGGTACATCACGTTAACACTGGCCTAATTCTTTGCTGAAACGGGTAATACGTAAATATTTTTGCCACTTCTGCGATACACAGAGTTCGAAATTAAACGCAGGTACGATATCGCATAAAGAGAAACGGTAAGCACACACATTGTTCGTACTTCAAAAGAAGAATCTGTTCGGTGTAATTGGAAAAACAAACAGTATTAATTTCCTGTTGGAAGTTCATCTCTCCTGCTGTTTTGTTCACCAGCTGCTTTTTGAGTTTGTATTCGCTGACCAACGAGGATACAGGAAACAATGTTTGGAGCAACTTAATTGGTGACATTTATTCGGCACACACAGGTTATCTCTGACAAAAGAAATCTAATACAAAGGGAAACGATGGGGGAAGGGGAGGTTTCAAATATTCAGGTGATTGCATCGATCTGTGTTGATTCTGGTTGTCATGAGAACCTAACCATTGTACTCATACAACGCGTAACTCTTCTCCCACTCATTCCACTCAAAAAAAAAAAAAAAAAATCAACATACGAAGGCAACTATAGCGAGTGGTTAACAGTATGCGCATACTCGCTTGCATATCTTTGAAGAATGTAGAAGTGTGTTGTCAATGAAAAGAAACGCGACAGTAACCCATTTTGCTAGAGTTGCCTCAGATCGATTTCATAATTATCGCGGTCGATATTCTATCTTTCTGAACGGTAGCTGTTTTGTTTTTTTGTTTCTTCTCACCCCCATCCTCCGCGCCATTAAAGCACATGTTTTATTCCTGTCCCGCTGTCTTTTCTGATGGAAGGTTTATCGCAGGTAACGATGATAGTGTATATCATGAAGGTTGAACGCAGGTGAAAACGATATTATTCTACGCAGTCGAAACAAGTTACAGACCTGGCCAACTACCAAAAACGTTTTTATTTACGGCTGAGTTTGAATTTCACTTGAGGCGCCATTAGCCGAAGGTTAGTGGAAAGACAGATACAATTCGATAATAAAACAATACGTTCATGAAAAATAAACGGATTTGACTCCAAAATAGTTCTCCATATACATTAAAAAAAACAAAAACGATCAATCACACTGTGTTTCTCAAGACTCAACAAATTATTTAACTTATTAATGGAGGCTTTGTTCAAAAAAGTTTAATTTGCATGTATGTACAAATTATGAGGTTAACTGCTTTTCTCATACAGGAGTAATTATAGGGTGCAACTTTCATTTAGAAGGAATGCTTCAGAGAAGAAATTTCGTACTACCAAAATACTTTTAATTTTTTTTTAGGTATAGACTAACACATTAGAAAATAAGAAAACTTTTTTATTTTTCTCAAGTGTCACAAAAGAGAATTCCTGCTCCAGCTGAAATGCTCTTGCAAAGTTTAGCACCGTTCGCATTTTTTGCGAAGCCGCCACAATGGTTAGCGCTTACTCTCTTTGAGAAGCTAACACCGCCCCGGTGGTTCAAGCGCTGGTATGGGCTTGGGTTCGAGTCTCGGATGAAGCATAGATATGGTGTGTGTGTGTGTTAACCTTACGGAACTGGTCTCGGTTCCCTGGAACCAGTGGCACCAAACACAAGGTCACTCCGCACGACATCTTAAAAAAAAGCGCATTCCAATTACTGAAACGTAATTTTTGGTAGCCACAAATTTTATGTCATGTAAAATGTAAACGTGTTTGCACATGGTTTTGGAAAATTAAATAGAACCAAAATGGGGAGGGAGGGAGAGAGAGAGAGAGGTCTAACTTCATCTGATTGATGTCATTTAAACTAGCACAGAATCTGAACAGGTCTTTCTCCTGACAAAGGACATGCCTAAAAAGAAATGGCACAGCTTACTTTTCTTTTTTTTTAAATTAAAATTCCAGCGTCCGATCGTGGCAAATTATACAATAAAAGACATGATTTCCTAGTAACATTTTTTAAGAATATTATCAGTAGTACATAGGTACTTACAAGAGGATCTTCGAAGTTTATTATCCAGAAAAAAGGAAAAATGAATGCACATCATCAAGTTCACAATTTTCTATATATTTTTAAACCATGGGTTCATTGCACTGAATAACAAAATGTCTTTAAGGTACTTTATTTGAAATAAAGGAGCTTTCGCAATGTTTTTTTTTGTTTTGTTTCGGATTTTAATGACCACCACGAGCAACTGTAAGGGCTATAAAGCAGCCAGCCTCCAATTTGGGGTCCACTGATTCCAGGGAAAGTAGAGAGCCAGCGCCTGACCACTCGGATATCGGGGCGGCTTTCAGATATTCATTTAACAAAGCTTGGTGCTGAACTACTAAATTCCGAAGAAATCGTCCAATAGCGAGTAAAATTTTCTAATGCAGTGTAAATGTAAACGCGTTTGAATAGATGGGCAGCAATAAAAAACCTACAGAAAAGGCGCTAACTTGGGTGAGAGTTAAAATGTTACTGGATATTTGGCGTGTTTTAATTTAATAGCTAATGCGCTGAGATGCCCACAGAAACAAAAGGAAATCAAATCGTTTTAAACAGAAAACTGCTATAACGGCGTTAACTTGGCATTCCAATTAAATGAATATTTTAATTAAATACGAGGGCAACATACATAGCGATGTCTCGAATCAGAGAACATCCAACCAGACTATTTATCAACGTCACATATCAATGGAGAGGTTACTGAGGCAAAGTGTTATCTGAATGCGACGATTCTGTGAAACGCCTCCCAGGACAGCTGATGAACAGGTTCAAGGCGACCTCTTGGGCTAATTACAGAACTTGGGCCGTAACACTTTTTCTCGCACGATATGCAGGCTCTGTGACACCATTTTATATTACGCATAAGCAGACATAACAGACAGCTGCTGGGGAAGAAGTGTCCAGGTCACCTCGGCTGCATCATCGTCCCATGCACGTTTTGCAGTCTCACCGCCTTTTCAATGTCATAATCCCTTACTAGCAAATATTTCATCCTGTCAAGATATTTTTTCCTCACTGTCCAAACGTTTGGAATATACAAGTAAATGCTTGCTTAAATTTATAAAAACAAAGGCTCATATTTAAATTGCACTTTACGCTACATACACTGCAGCAACTAATATACAGGTGATTATAACTTGCTTCGCTAGCCGTTAAAGAACAGTCCATTGCTTCTGTGCCGCTTAAAGTGCTGATCCAATAAGAAGTGGTTAGTCATACACGAATGTTAGAAATTTTATTCATTCATGTAGGACGTGCACACTTATAATAAACATTTCTAAATAATCAAATATACATAGCTTTAACAGGTTTTAAATTAAAATTAGTTATTTTAAACAAAGAACTGACACGAAATGTTACATCAACATTTAAAATTTTTCCTCTACTTCGTGTGATGGACGACTGATATTTAGCAACACATTCTATCTTTCGATTCAATTTTGGTTTACTTGTGAAAATCTTCCAAATACGTGACGTCAGTGAATAAACAAAGACATCGCTCTTTCCACGTTTTAGCAACACACAGCAACCGAATTTTTTTATTTGGATACTGCTGGGGAATCGAATTCCAGATCTCTCGATTTAAACGTGGAAAGAGCTATGTCTTTGTTTATTCACAGACCGTATTTGGAAGATTTTCACTTTGGATCTTGCCCTTTGGATTTAACTGCTATAATTAATCTATAGCCAGTGCCGTTTATGTCCACCAGATTTCGACGTCTCAGTAGCTGAGCCCATCTTACGGATTTATGATGTCAGAAGCAGACAGAAAAACACACATAGCGCCGTGGATTGTTGGCCACAGTGGTGTACGGCTAAATATCGACACAGCTGGGATTAGATTCCCCAGCAGTGTCCGAATAACAATATTTCGGTTGCTGTGAGTTGCTTAAACGTGGAAAGTGCGATGTCTTTGTTTACTTCTAACGGAGTGATATCAGAACCAGGTTTCGGATTCGCGCGAGAACGATACACAGAGGCGCACCTAGGACGGGCCAAACGGGACGGCTGCCCCGCGCACAGCTCGAGAGAGGGCACAAAAACAATTGCTTACAATCTGATTAAAATTGGAAATAAAACTTTCGAACAAGTTTCTGGTACAGTTCTTTTTTTGCGTCATGCTTTGTCGTTTGTATGTGTACAGAGTTTTCTTATGTTTCGCTAGTTTCGGTATAACCTTGCCCACCTTAGAATTAGCACTTCTTTCTCAAAATGTTCAGGAGATGTAAGTTGCTCACATTTAGAAATGAAGCCGTGGTTGTATGTATGTTGAAAGGTAAGAATGTCGCTCACATTGTTGAAGATTCTGTGGCAGATAGATATTCGATTATTGCTACAACTGTCAGCTGCATTCGATCCGTTTGATGTAGTACCGAAGGTCTGAACTCCGAAGCAGCTGGGAATCTGTCCTCCTTCCCCTTCTGTATATTTCATTCCTAAATGACGTCTCGTGTCTATTCCGGCTTCACTACCTTGATGTAAGGATAAGGAAAATGCTCGAAACCTTTCTCTCAGTGATCCCCCTTCCTATTTCCTAACTTCTTCCGAAGCAATTTAAGATCGCAAAGTGCCGTACCCATTTGGAATAAGAGATTACATCTAACTCAATACCTTATTACTGGTACATACCCCAATAAAAATGCGCATTAAGTTAAACTAAAGTGAAAGTATCAATCAAGATAGCTGGAAAGTCGCGAAGGTTTCGCTCCGCCCCGACAAGATCCTATAACAAAGGAAAGCACACACTAAGTATATTCCGTATTTTCCTGCTTAAGAAGTGCAAGTTCTTATATTATAGTATAGCGTAAACCCCAATTTGCCAGTGGAGGGGCTCGAACCAGCATTCTTCTGCTCCGGAGCCGAATGCTTTCCCAATTAAGCTACACCGACTGAGTTTGTCGCTGCAACTTCGCCGTCTTTACAAGTGCGTCACTTCTGATGTAGGTACGTCGTATATCGCCCCCCTCTTGAGAAAGTGCAGGGACGGAATCTTAAATTTTCGCGTCAACCGGCAAACCGCGCTTGAAGGAGAGTTCACCGTAGAAGGAATTCTGACTAATTCCAGAAGAGAGTGGAACGAACATCACACATTTATCGCAGAACCCAACGGGCAGGAGATTCATTTTACGTTCGGGAGCCATTTGCCGGGGGGCGGGAATCGAAACAAGCATCCTTCTGCTCCGGAGTCTAATGCTTTCCCAATTAAACTACACCGATAAAGTTTGTAGCTCCAACTTTGACTTGCGCGTCACCTCTGAGTTAGGTACGTCACAATATACTGTAATTTTCTAGAGAATTAAACTAGTCGCTAGAAGTTTAAATTTGGCTCAATTCCCTGCTAAGCAATGAAGAATCCATGCTGAATTAGAGTACATTAAGTAGTTCTGTACATTTTTACATTTGATCAGATTCAGATAAGTTGGTTTCTTGAAAATTCTGTACAGTCACAGTTTAATTGTGCCTCCTCCATAGTAATTAACTACGGTGTGACGTTAATTTTGTCGAGCGGTGTATATTTATGTATATAGATACTAATGGCACTATTACATTAGAAATTTATTTAGATAGATTTTGGGGGGGGGGGATATTTTGTGGTTTGCCCCGGGTGCAGAAATGCCTTGTTACGCCTCTGAAGATACATAAATATATCGAGATCTACAAAATGGCACCATTTATTTGTTTCTACATTCGCGAGCATCGGCTGGTATCTAATCAACTTACGTACTGTGCATTTCTTAAACCACTGGGATAAAATATTTTCTGCGGAGAACTGGGTTTTCGTTAAATGTTTTGTTTGTTTGTTTGTTTGGGGGTTAACGACCGCAATGAGCAACTGTAAGGCCTATAAGGCATTCGCCCAGCCCAAAATTCAGGCCACCGGTTCTATGGAGGGGAGAGAGCCAGTGCCGTAGGGCAAACACACTACACATGCCTCACAAAATATTCGAACCCAACTCGGACGAACTGCCTGAAGCCAGCGCTTAGGACCACTACAATCACTGGGGAGATATATCTTTATCGCCCTGTTGATTGTTACGAAAAAATTAAGTAGCATATTTCAAAATAAATTATGAAGCTCAAACGATCGAATCATCTATGAAGTTCAACATCCACACACAAACATGATTTATGCTCACTTTTGGTGACTTTGTATGTCTTCAAAATTTAAACGCAATTTTCTTTTCACGAACCTGTGCTCAACACTACTGAATTTAATATGTCAGCATCTATCAGCACGACAAATAATTTTCTTACACATATTTTCTTCTTAGAGACATGGTGGTGGAAGGGATATGGTTTTGTGCTTGGTCTATAAATGCTAATGAGTTTTTTACTCAAAACAATTTTTTTAGATACGACGCAACACTACGTAAATAAGTCACAAGTATCTTCCTAGTCAAGATTTCGTAACGAGGTGGCGAATCCAACATTTTCTATACTGAAGTTATTTTTTTTGAACCACGAAAGGCTTTTTGCGTTATCATCTTCTGAATTATCTTTCCCAATGCCACCCTTCACAGCGTACGGGCAAAAATTACTGTTCGAAATTTCCCTTAAATGACAATCAATTTCCACTCTACAATTCAGTAGTCACGTATACTGGAAAGTTGGCCTACAACACGTAAATGGCACTAAATCTAATACGCTAGAAGTGCCCGAAATTATTAGGTTATTGTAATTGGATCTGTGTGGTAAAATCAACCCACTAAATTTGTATACAAGCACGTTGTGTGTACCTGCAATTTAAGTCGCGGCATTAATAGCTGAAAGCAGTCTGCTTCGGCCGGAAAACGCGTAGGGCTCGCGTCACAACATTCTACTCAGATTCGTTCCGGCGTATATAGCAGTGTTTTAAAGACTTCTGGCTAAGTGGCTTTTGTAGAGGCGAATAATTGTTTGGAGTAAGTTTTTGAAAAAACAAAAAACTCCCATGACGGAAAACCATACTATTTCATACAATACAAAAACAGTATAATATTGGATTGTGATCAGGCGATTCTTTTCTTCGAAATCAGAAAATGATTGGTACATCGCAATTTCTCTTTTCAGATCTGAAAGACTAAACTGCTCTCCTCAGAATACGCGTGACACTTCAAACAATGCCATCTAGGTTATATAAATCTAATAACTTTCACAATAACGATTTCCAGAAAGAAAACTACTGAATAAAAAAAAAAAAGAGCTGATCGAGAAAATTCATCTCTTCTCAAAACCAGGAATTGTTTAAACTGAAAGAAATTTCACCCTCAATCATGCCAAAAATAACATAGAACGAGCTCATTCGAATAATGACAAAGTTCAGTATTTGCATATACTTCTAAAATGAACAGATGCCGTAATCTGTCAACCACCGGATTTTACATTTTAGCGAAAAAGTGCTTAACACAAAAGATCGAACTTTTTTTTTACTCCGGAGCAAGTTTTCAAAGTCTAAAAAACATCATGGATATTGTGTGTCTTCTTACAAACCCAGCACATGAGTGTGTACCAACATCTCTGATGATGATACCATGTCGACCGACCTGATGAATGCATCTACTTGTCAGTACAGCCACTACAGAAAGGACAGTTGTTTTAAGATGAAACCCTGAATTACCGAAAGGAAAACATGCCACCATGAAAGCAACAAGAGTTCATCTTTTTATTATGGTGATGTTCTTCGGTCCAACAAGACATACTCTTAGGCAAGTGTTTACAAATGGAAGAATCAGTACGGGTTCGTTTAGAGTGTATAGCCCCGCATTGTTGTATTGATCTTCTCCTGTCTACGACTCTGAATACGACCGACCACAACAATGTTACTGTGTCACGCCCCTTCTACGATGAGAAACTCTCGCGTGCTACCATCTCATTAGACTCCCACAATCCTTTTCCCTCGAAATCCGAAACCAGCGACTTGGCGATGATAAATTGAAAAGTAACGACCACCCCTTTCCTTCGCTCACACATCTTGCTTTTAATCCCGAGAAACTGACAAGCGCTTTTCTTTTTTTTTAATTTAGCGCCAGGTGAGGTTTTCATCGCAAGAGACACGCTATTTCCATACAACAGACACCACCTCATCACTCAAAAATGAAAACATCAACCTAGGTCCCTACTACCCCCCCCCCCACTAACAGATTTGGAAAATTTGTTCACGAAATTATTTAGAAAGGCGAACTTGTTATGCTGATTTTGAACGGTGGCGCGAAGTGTCGCAAAAAGATTTCGAGAACATCAAGAGCGGCTTTGTTGTAGGGCGTGATGTTAAAAGAGCTAGGGTACAATTGTAATTGCCAGTTTTATCTCCTGTCCAGCGATCCAAGTTTGTTCTGTTCCAGATAAGAAGTTGTACAGTATGTCTGGTAGCAAGCAAAAATGATTGGTCACATGCCTAAAAAAAAAAAGTGGTGGTGGTGTCTGCATAGGCGTAAATCTCACTTTTCGTACATCAGCTGCCCAGGTTACGTAACAAAAGTGAAAAGAAGCTTTTCTGCCGTTAAATGTGATGAGCTGACAAGTGGGCGTGTTCAACTACAACTGACCAATAGTCAAGAAGTAAGCCAAAAAATTATTCCTGAGACCAGTATTTCTTTCAGGCATACATCCAGGAGAGCGAAGCCCTCCCGGAAACGACCCCCCCGAAACATTTTAGGTTACAGAGCCAAATTTTAATAAATTCAGGTTATGATGAAAAAGGAAGTTTTTTTTCTTTTTTATGCTACAAATATTTCTCCAATTATATTTTTTTAAATATTTGTTCAAATGGTACTAGTTATTGTTTTTTTATTAAAAAGTGTATTACGAACCACGGTATTCAAAATATTATAAGTAGACTACCTAAAAAAAAAAAAAAAAAAAATCACGATTCTCAGACAATACCTAATTGTCTGTGAATCGTGATTCTTCAGGAAAAAGAGTGCGTTGAATGCATTTTAATAGATAAAAATTTCAAGCCTGCGGAACCTCCCCTTCCCTCCTTTAGCTGAAAACAGTTTGTTATTCCCGAAATGTTTGAAGTAGTAATTACTATATCAGGTATGTATATAGAATTTTTTCTTGGGGGGGGGGGGGAGTTTTTGAAATCCACCATCTGGAACAAAAATTAAAGTTAATGAAAAATTGAAGTAAAATTAAAGCATTTTTTTTTCTAATGTAAGTCGCATTTTAACCAAAAACATAAAAATGAAACATTTTCCCAGGGGGAGGCCCCCCTCTACATCTCTAAATGCTCCCCTGTGCTAGATATATAGCAATTACTTCTATATATATATATATATATATATATAGCAAATGAAAAACTTGCCCTCTAAGGTTCCATCTGCCCCCCCCCGCCCCGCCAAAAAGTCCTGAAAGAAACACTGAGAAAAGGACAAATATTTCAAACTTATAAATCAAGCGAGAACACCAGCTTTGATTTGAAAACTAAACCGCATGGGTTTCGAATTGCTCGTATGGCAGAATGATTTAGCACCGTCCGCACCCACTACGTTGTATATGCCAATTCCGTGCAGAAACCTAGTCTGCCACCATGCGCAGAAAGTAGCAGATTTATCCTGTGAGTGGTGCTCTTTTAATCACATTTTGCCCAAACGCTCTAAAAGGTAGTTATATTAAATAGAATACCAGTTTTTTAGTAAGTGATGTAATAAACAGTCTACGCTGTTTTTCATGCGATACACAGGATCAAAATACACGCCAAATACATTTGAAAGAAGGAAATCAACCCTCTGGGAGACTTCTCTAGCAGTACACTTACCATTTCCATTTTGAAAATGCCTTATTTTCTTACCACGCCGAATCCACCTTGGATTAACCTTTAACTGAGACGTAAAAAATACTAACGTTATAAAGCGACGTGGGAAAATGACCCCAACATTTTACGAAAAAATAAGTTGTCTAAGTGCAATTGACTTTAAATGTTTATTATGGGAATTTCACATATTCTAATTATCAATGAAATCAACAACAGCAGAAATTAAAAGTTTTTCTAGAATAAAAACCATTTGCGTTACATAAAAAGCAATATTTTACATGAAAACAGTAAAAAAAAATATCAATAAAAATGTAACCTGAGATGTTTCAGAAATATTTCTTTACTTATATTTAACATGCTTGCCAAGACAATGTCATTTATATAAAAAAAAAATGGCAGTTTTCTGACGCGCAGTCCACACAAACTTTTTGAACAGTCCGCACAAACTATTTTTGTAGGCATAACAGGCTTTGAAAGTGTTTTTTCCTCTTGGGCATAAGGAACATCTCCCCCCTCCCCTCCTCCCGGATGCTCGAGGCTCTTCGGCATCGTTTTTTTTTCCCTAGGATGCGATAAATAGTACAACGTAAGTCACGTGTTTTCACCTCGTCATTCTAATTTTTTTTTTTTTTTCATCAAACTTTCAAGTTATTTTATAAAATTTAAATCTGGTCAGCTTTTTCACTACGGGAAAACTTTCATATATTACTTGCACATTGTTTGCACTGATGTCCAGCATTTTTTGAAAAAACACTTACGCTAATAAGCGACGTGGGGTCATTTTGACCCAAATGTTATATACTATCGGTGTAAGATCATGAGTTTTCCTATTAAATTAGTCTGAAATAAAAAATAAAAGTTGACGTAATTTTAAGAAAAGTCAGTTAAATATATTAAATTTCAATGAGGTTGAGCATATATATTTTTTAAAACGTTTCGTTGTACCGGGGTCATTTTGACCCAAAGTCGTCAGTTAAAGGTTAAAAGCGTTTTTGATTATGATCTGCATATCGATTTTACGCCTATCGTAATTACTGTCTAAGGAAACAGCGAGACCTCAAAATTATGCCAGCTAGAGAACAGAAAATAGTGTACCCTAAAACAACCCCATGCATTAGAAATACGCGATGAAAACTCTTATTTATACAGTGGACCAGATATTCCCTTGCCTAGTCGAGTCAGTACCCCCTATATAGCTGGGATGGACGCTAAAGAAGTTCACTGAAGTTTTTTTTTTTTTACAGGACCAGGAATGATAAACTATGAAACCACTGATTAACAGTCACTTAGAGTAAAAACCCTGATCAGTAACTGGTGTGATTTGTGCGTCACCCTACAGCTTCCAGCGCATTATTTCGGCCTCTATTATAATATCTCCTAACATTCACTTCAGAGTTCTACGGATTTTTTTGTTGTTTTTTTTTTTTGTTCTACTGCAGAACACGTTTCTGCGCTCACAAACGCACGCCTCTTAACTAAATAAAATTCCATACCATGAAAATCGCGTGATACCAATGCAGTTCGATTTTTTTTTTCGGTGTTTAATGAAGTTTAACTACTACAAATTACACAAGCGAGTGACATGAGATACTTTGGCGTTTGATGAGGACCAGGAAGAAGAGAGATCACGATCACTAAGATGTCAGCAAACTACAAAACAACGCATAAGTGGGTCATCACAGTGTATCTTGTTCGTATTGTGTGGTGTTATCTAGAGCGCGTAGCACAGTTTCCCCTTCTTTCCCTTTATGTCCTACATATATGCATGCAACTAGATCAGGAGCAAACGAGGAGATAGAAGGTGCATTTTCTTCTGCATTGCCTACTTTTCACAGATTGGATGCAAGGTAAAGGCCGCCATCGGCCAGACAAACAAAAGTAAATCAACCGATTATCCACCGATTCGTTATAGAAGTGGACCGTGGCGTGATCATGCCCAATAGCACGTGATATCTTTTTTACACACAAGATGTGTGTCCAGTAAATGACACAAAACGAGCGAAAAAACAAAAAAACAAAAAAACTTTAGAACCATAATACCTTGAGAAAGACTGATCAAGTCTTCCACCCAAACGTGCAGTGCCGGAATTCTTATACGAATCGACTTGTCAGTATTGCTCGAAATAGTCTAACGTTTATGAAAAGCAACCTTTTTTGTTTCTTGTATAATTAGTTAGAGTTATTTTTTGAATGAGTACGCTCTTTTAGCACCATTGTGATTAATGTTCTATATCAAAAATTACATTTGATTTGGCAACTGCGGCCAGTATCTGCCTCGAGATTTGAAAATTAAACGCATTCTATGCGCTTAAATTTTCGAAAAGTCTTCATACGGCACGATGAAGACTTGCTTCGCCCGCTTTGGGTAACATGCTTTATTTGTGAAGTACATCCGCAAGAATATGAAAAGAAAAAAGGGACAAAACAGAAACGTTTCAGTCAATTAAAAAACACTGAAACGTGTCAGAAAAAAAACCCCAGCAAGCGCAATATTTTCGTTTCTCCGTAAAGTGAAGAGAAAATTACTTAGGAGAGAAAAAAAAAAAAAACCCAAAAAACCGGAGAGTTGAGAAACCAGTTTAGTAAGGAAAAAGCTTTAATGGAAGACCGAGATCAAACCGGTACCGATGGATGTCATTCTACACCATGTTTCCTTAACATCCGAAGAATGATGGGAATGGTGGTAGGGGAGGGGAGGGGAGCAGCGGTGAAAACAACTACACATTTCACTGCGTATTTCGAAAGCATTTTGGATAATACGTCGCAAATGAAATTTTATTTCTTCCTAGAATTTTTTCGGGATGATTAAAACTGGAGAGCATTGTATTCGTGATAACTGCGATATGATGCTCTGATTTTGGAACACAATATTTCGTTTCTCACATATTTAAACACCAATTAAAAAAAAAGTCAAACATCTTCTGTTACTCAAAATGAACTCTGCTTTAGCTTACGTAATTTATCGGACGGTATAAATCCCTTAATTGAGTACATTCGTCGCATACCTGCACAACTGAATTCGCCGCCCCGGTGGCGCAGTGGTCTAAGGCGTTGGCCTCTGATCATTCGTCCGAAGGGGTCCGGGTTCGAATCCCGGTGAGGCATGGATGTTGTGTTTGTCTTACGGCACTGGCTCTCTCCCTTCCCTGGAACCAGTGACCCTAAATTAGGGACGGGCGACTGCTTATAGCCCATTGAGTTGCTCACGGTGGTCGTTAAACCTCCAATCAAAAAAAAAAAAAAAAACAACTGAATTCTATTTACTGCGACTGTCCGAGCAACAATTACTATCAACACTAGTAATAACAGCTTCAGTCCCTCTTTTAACCAAAATAGTTCACAGCCTCGATCCCTGCACTGACTGGCTGAAAGGTAAATGAAAGGTGACCTTAAGCTAGCTATAAGTCACTTTTTTTTTTTTTTTTAAGACAATGACCATTTTAAGGGGGTTTGTTAGACGTCACGTGAACAGGTTAAAAACATCGCTTGCACCAAGGTCAAAGACAAGGTAAGCGCCCAAAAAACGGCTGAATTCACCGCCCGCACGCACATGCTGCGGAGTAAATGAATCAGTTTTTAACGAGGAAAATGACTGTGGTCTGCAGGTACAAAATAGGGACCGGGGGGGGGTGCTACTCAGGAATCCAACAATCAACAACCCCGTCACAATGCCTTGCAGTCATGCGAAGAGGATATGATGACACGTTACTGAATATGAATTCGATGGAATCTTAACGGTCATGTCTCTCAGTAACCGCTTCTCAGGTACTTTTATGCTGTAAAGTTTTGCCTCACCAAAAAAAAAGATTTTATAAATGACACATTCAGAATATAGGTTTAATGAACTGCGTACCCTTTTGCCTCACGAATTTAACGAATGAGGCAATTACGTAACAGATTTCCGCTATAAATGACGATATGCAGCTTCTCATGTATTGAAATTCGCGTCATCACTGGTTACTTTTGCAGAACTTGGGCCACAAAATTCCGGCAAGTATTTCACTCAGCAAGTTTCTCAAATTTTATTTAAAAGCCCCACACTTGCACAAATAAATATAAGCCCTTTTTAAAATCCCAGCATTGATTTTATGCTTTCGGTACTTCAACTGAAAATGCAAAGTGTTTCTAATGTTAGGTTTCTGAATAATTCTTGGCGTGTATGTAAAGAACAGAACAATAACATATTTGGAGCACTTGAAGCCTAGGCGAAAACGAGAAGTTATCGGCGATTTAAAAAACTGAAAGGCCTCTGATTAGGGATGAAGTTCACCGAAAATCTCTTGCTCTTCCGAAAATACCCCCCCCCCCCAGTAAAAATTGTACCCGCAGGCGCGTGAAGTGTGATAATTTCGCATTCTTTTATTTGGCGATAGCTTCATGTCACACGGAAAATAAAAATGTTGAGCCCATGCTTTGAACAGTTCGTACATACCTTTACTTTATAACACGCAACTTTTTCCCCTCTTTCAAGAAAAAAAAAAAAAAAAAAGCGGGAACGCAGTTCTACGAGAGTAACTTATGTCAAAGATCCTACGAAAGAACCATGCAAAATACAAAAGCAGGGCGAAGCTTTAAAAATACATCGGCCAGAGCAGGTAGTAGTTAGATTATGAAACCTCATTCGTGATGGGGAGGTCTAGATTTGGATGTTCGTGCCAGCGACGTGTATCAGACTGCACGTCTCCAGCATCTGGAGGAATCGCAGGCTTGTGCGCATGACCACATTTTACCCAGAAATAAAAAGGCGGCCCCGTGGCCCCTGTTGGCATCCGGCCACGGGGTCCCTTTCTGCGAAATTCAGACTTAATCTGCCTTCTGCATCTACCGACAATTACAAAGCCCCTTTGTTTAGTCTAAAAAAGCGCGGGCGCCTTTTTAAGAGATGCGAGCCAATTTCGTACAGGCACTGTGTCAACCCACGAAGATCATCTATTGAGTGTTTGATTTACAGCTATTTAAATGCTTTATTCAGAGATCATAACTGTGTCTTTGTACAGACGATACTCAGCAGTTTATTTTGCTGTGCCGCTAAAGACGCTTCCTTATCTTCAGAGTTCGTTTTTTCTTCCCTTCTTTCGCACAGCAAGTACCACAGTGTACAACTCTTCCAGTTTTACCAATCGAGTTCTTAGAACGCCTCCGAGCAATTTTTACCTGCATAAACCACAAAGCCGTTTACAGACACTAAAATTATAATAGTTCTTCAGCTCCCCCCCCCCCCCCCCACACACACACTGTCTCAGTCTTCGAAAACCGCAAACGATTTGGAATGCAAGTTTTACTTTTTTTCTTCTTGCAAGGGTTGCTCCAGACAGTGGCGCGGGGGGGGGGGGGGTATGGCATTCCGCTTTCGCTCAATAGCACCCCCCCCCCCCCCATGCTTAGGCGGATTTTCATGTTATTTTATTTTCGACTAAATATCAGTCCTCAAGCAAAAATTAAAATTACACAGGTTGTCGAGGATTCAGACAAAAAGCATGCGACTTATGCTCATGAACCCACACACAAATTATATTACAAAGTTTTTTTTTTTTTACATGGACCTACTTTTTTATTCGGCACGAGGGTGCTACTTAACAATCACACCTTATGAATAAAAAAATTAACGATGCTAATGATTTTTAACTAGCATTTAACACAGATCTGTTTGGTTAAACAATGCAACCCCTTGAAAATGAGATTAAGGTAATAAACCTATCGTAGTAATTCCACAGAAGCAGCACAATGTTTCCGTAATATCACACAGGACCATTATACTTCCAGTTCAATCAAATACACAGGATGGGCATTCTACAAGAGTGTTACGCATTGTACGAAATGATAGACAGAACGTTACATTAAGCAATCGTCAGAGGGAAAACCCTAGAAAGCAGTTTTTACCTAGAGATATCTGGAGGATTCTCAATTGCCGGCAAGGTATTTTAAAAACTTAATTTGAAGATTTAGTATTTCGATATTTCCTGGGACATGGGCCGCGGGTGGTCTGGTTGTCAACGTTCGTGACTGTCACGGAGAAGCCTCTGGTTCGATCCCAGAGGTACGAACGCTCGAACCACTAAATATCCGCCATGCGTTGAATGGGCACGTTAAAGCCGTCGCGCCCCGGGTACTGGCTCCCCGGTAATAAAAAAAAAGGGCTTCCGTGTCACTTTCTTATCGGGCACTCTAACTCTAGCCCAAATCTCCTAGCTTCCTGTTTCTAAGGGTTGTTTAAGACCTGGTGTCAGACACTTCCTTCCTAAATGTCCTCTACATATGATCTGATCTTTTCTGGGACATTTCAAACCCCCTCCTCCTGCTCTGACCTGTTCGAGGCGCGGTCCAACCAGCCACAGAAGAATACAACTTTCCTACCTGAAGAAGCTTCACAAAACGCAATAATGACCATCCAGTAATTGTTTTTTTTGAAGATACCGACGCGACAAAATAAGAAAAAAGAAAAAGAATCATCAAAAGAGTTTCCAAGATCGTTGAAAATTCAGAAGTGTACAACCCCAAGTTTTTTAAAATCACACGTGTTAAAAATTCCGCTAACAAAAACGCGCCAAGTTAGCACGTTCATTGCTTACACTTTTAACAAGTTAACGACTTCAATAGGTGATTTATTACATTTTCACCAAGTGCTAAACATTCTCGTTTTGGTACATTTCTATGTTTCGGGAAAATACTCTCCAGAAGACCAGTTTCAGCAACTAACTGCCTTTGCGAATTGAAGTACGCCTGGGTACTCGCGACTATTAAAGGCAAGCCCCACTCTTAATAGGATTTTGCCTCTGACGACTTAATTTAATGATCAAGACAGGGAACGAATACTTTTTTTACTGATGTGGGAAAATAATAAGCACACTGGCTTTGCGCATGAAACGTCTCGTTCGGAGAAATGCGCTCTTCGTGATAAATGCTGCCTGCGGACGGAATGTGTGTGTGAATGTCAGTACTGACCTTGAAAAGACTTCAAAACAGACACCAAGATAACAGACAGCTTCACGATCTGCAGCAGAAAATAGACAGCTTGGCACTTTGTACTTATTTCGCGCGATAGCGGTGCCCATTTTGATAATGGCGGCGACACATAAGCTTTCTGATCACATAAACGGGGCAGTAATCGCATAAACTATCTCCATTTCGTGAATTACGAGGGGCAGCAATACAGGAGAGCGGCTCTCCTCTTTAAAATTCGCACAGCTTTGCAAAGTAGCACTCCAGGGACACAGAAAACTTCGCAAATGTTCTGTAGCATCAGAGTAGAAATACTAAGCATATTAACATCGGATTGGTCGGAACACACCGCGTACACGAAACGCAGATATATATCAGGATGGCGTTTAGAACTGCAGGACATTCTACTCACACGCTTGATGACTAAATGCAGTCAACTAAGAATCATACTAGGGGTTGCGCCACTTACAAAATAAAGTCGCACGATGAATGCAAGACACTTAAAATTTCTACGTACATGATGATGATGCAACTACTTAATAGACGGACCTATACACTGCCTGCGTAAACTGACATCAGTAACTGGATACCAAGTAGAGAACTTTATCCTCACAGACGATACGATTAAGAAAACTTGACGAGCAAAAACAACGACTACCTTAAAAATAATACCCTGCACCAACGTGTTTGAAAAAAAAAATCACCTCTAATAGCTTTTACAACAGATAAATCTATACACAACCACACAGGAAAAAAAAAAAAATAAGGAACTTAGAAGCTCGTTACTTCTGGACAGTATTTACCATAAATTAAATGTTAGATTTATAATAGCACATATATTATATACATCCTGTTTACTGGAAGAGATGTAACAGCAATGCGAACACACAAAAATATTGCTAATAACACTGGCAACGGCGTCACATGAACGTCAGAATCCAAAAGCGCGTCTATTTTAAAATTACAAATGCATTGTTTTCTACCGACGTGGTAAAAAAAAAAAAAATAAAAAAAAATCTGAATATCTGAAAGAACCCCTAGAAATGCTATAGCGGAGTTGTAAAAGCTCCTAGCTCCCATCTTTATTCAGATGCATTATTATTATTATTATTATACGCTACTGTTAGAGGACCCTTGTATTAATTAGAATTACTTCACACGCGTTTGAGTCTACTGAAAGGCTATACAATAAGGTTTCAAAATAACGCTTAACTGACGATAGACACACTGAACACCTCTGGAACTTTTAGGATCTGCATCAAGAAGCGATTAATAAAATCACATGCACGTCGAAACCGGCAGTTTGAATCCATGTTGACAATAACGCGCTCTTTCTTGTGAATCTCATTAAAAGTGTGGTACCGCACCATTCCCCACCAAAACGGAGAAACTCTGCTGCGTTGGGTCACACAATCTTTTACTAAAGAAAATAGATAGATTTTGGTACTTTACGAAGATTTTGCAACTATGTTAAATCAAGTGTCATTTTTAGAAAAAACCACTAATTTTACGCCACCGCTCTCAGGATTAAGATAGTAAGCACTTTCTGAGACCTCAAATTCCTAGATGTGGTTTTAAGCTGTGCACTGTTTTCTACGCGTGGACAAATTTTTCAGTGAACTAAACATACACATGCAATTAGTTCTGGAAGTATTACTACTATACTGGCTACTGCTCCACAACTTTGCGGCCTGTTGAACGTTGTGTGCAAACCCACAGAATGAAGCTTGCACGAACAGCATAGCATGGCTCGTTCAACGAAAAGGTAACGTGCAAGTACGGTATTCATTGCCAGCTTACAGTGTTCGAAAGAAAACGGATCATTGGACTCCATGAGCCGGGGTGGTCAAGCCGGTGTAAAGCGTAACATGTCGGCCGCAATTATACAAGTCATTCCACGTAGGATGCCAGATGGTACACATAGTTATCAGCAACGATCTGGTGCAACACACCATGGGAGGACATACCGATGCGATAGATGCCACCGGCAACTATCAGCTAAATAGCTGTACCAGCCTCGCGCTCATCAACAGCAGTAAAAAATTTCGTGGACGAAGATGCAAGGTTGCTGACACGTCGTCTGTTACGTGGCCTACTGATCTGAAGTTGCGGAAAGGCTTCGTATCACCGTTAGTGACGTATCCAGCTTGTGTTTAGGTGAAGACGCTCAATACAAACTAGTAGCGACAAAGCTGTCAATACTCCAATCCAACTACCACTGATTGAACGCTACACTGACGGAGCTGCAGGCTGATCCGGGTTGCAATAAATTAAGCGCTCGTCTCGTGTGTGTACCATTTTGTACTTTGACGGCGCTACGTAGATGGCATCCTTTGAAACCTATAGGGGCGATCCTTCGTAATAGTACCTGATTCAACAAGACAACACCACGCCGCAGACAACTAACACCATTCAGGAATATATACGACTTGCATACACCTTTCTAGCCAGCTGGTTCGCGGATTTACTTTCCGTCGAACATGTTTGGGCATCATCTGCGGGCGCATCCGCCAGCGGAGCAGAATGTGTGTATGCATATGGCGCTCCTACACCACCTTGTCCAAGAAGAAGTATAACTTCGTGTTACGTCAAACAGAAGAGAAGGAATAGCTCAGTAACTAAATTTAGACCAATCTGTAAAACGCACCAAAGTGTGGAACATCATATTTTAGAAATGTACAAACGACATACCAGCTGACAGGTCTCACCCACACTGTTACTCTAAAACTGAAAACAAAGAGCACAGTTTGTCCGGATGAACTCTCGTGTATAATAACTCCAATGACCTATAGACCAACACGCAGGAGAAAATCTCACATGCGAATTTAGTAAATTCAATGTTTTCTTTAAAGTTCCTTTTGCACGATACAACTCAAACAAGTTGATAGGTGTTTTCCGGAAAATTTTAATATACAACATACCTAATTTTTAGCCATCTACCATTTCTAAACAGTTTTTAAATATTTAAATTTACATCCGAGCAATTAATTTATGCAAGAGGTTCTTACTCCTTTAAGTGTAGTAGGTCGAATGAATGAGTTTAAAACGAGTACACTTACCGCTGAATTTTGGGTCCAAAGGGAAATACTAGCCCACAAACACCTACCTCCGTATTCCACTGCCTTCGAAGCTGTTAAAATATATTCCACTGCCTTTAAATAAAATAACAGTTGTGCTAGACTATTTGGCACGTTAAAACTGGTTGTATAACTGCATTTTTGATATTTTTTTCAACCTACCAAGAATTAGTTAGGCTTCCAAAGTTGGTGGAAAAACAGTCATCTAAACAGATTTGAGCGATGCATCATTTTTCTAAAGCAGTATTCTGAAATTGTGAAAATGAAAATGTGTTTGTTGCTTTACAGATTTACAACTTCAGCTGAAACCTTATCCAAACGATTCTGAGCCTAGCGGTATTAAAACACAGCTGATGTGATGCTTCCTTAGTTTCTTTTCCCCTTCCCAGGAGATGGTATTCTTCAGTTTCTGATCAACAATCTCATACCTTAAATATGCTCACAAAGACAGCTGAAAACACTACCTCCACTTCCCCACTAAAAAGATTTCTCCCCAGTTTTCGCTAAGTCGTTAAAATCTTACACGACTGGACGATTAACTGTTTTCCTTTTTAAAATACGCTGGTTTGCGTTAAAATCCAAAAGAACTACGTCGACACACTTTCAATACTCACCTCAATGGCACCAGGATAATTTTTGCCAAGATTGTTCGTGTCAACGTTGAAAAGCTGACTAACATACGTTTCATACTTACCCGAACAGCCTTTTTTTATTCCTAAGCGGATTTAAATTCAAAATCTCTGAGTTGACATACGATTAATACTCACCTGAATTTTATAAGTTTTTCTGGTAAACTGGGGTTGGCATTTCAGTTAAAAAAAAACAAAAAAAAACTACGTTAACACACGTTTAATATTCACCATAGAGGAACCACGTTTTAGCTTAACGCATTCAAGTTAAAGAGAACTGAGCTGACAAGTTTAATACTCACCCAAACGTCATCTTTATTTTAGAGCATTCAAGTTCAAAACCGACTCACTCAAGTGACAAGGAATTTAAAAGCTAGCTTGCGTTAAATAATACGTCTAATACTCACCCGATTGGCATTTTTTTTTCAAAGCGCATTGCTGTTCAAAATGTCACTCGTTTGATACCCGAATTGCAGAAGGAATTTTTTTATTTTTATTTTTGCAAAGCTGGCTCGCATCAAAACAATAAACACACTGCTACAAGTTTAATACTCACCGATTATTATTTTTGTGTTACGCGAGCATTCAAGTTTCGAAGTACTGCGCTATCGTACGTTTAATACTCACCAGAATGGTATTAGCCCCCGCCCCCTTTTATTTTGCTAAGTGCATTTTCAAAAGCACTGCGCTGCCACACGTTCAAATACTCACCCGAATGGCACGGGTTTCTTTTTTCTCCTGCTCCGCTGGCTTTCACTAAAAAGTTAGCGCTCAAATAAATACATTTAATACTTACATGACTGGCAGTTCCTTTAAAGCGCATTCAAGTTCAAAAGCACAATGCCGATACATTTAATACTCACCCGAATGGTACTAGTAGTACTGGTTTGCGTTAAAATTTAACCGCTCTAGGCTAACATTTAAATACTCACCTGAATGGCATCAGGAATTTACGATCAGCAGAAAGGCCCAGAAGTAGTGGAAATAACAAAGTAGTACGTACACCTTACGTACCACGCACAAGTGACAATTGGAAATAAATGCACAGAACAAAACCAGTATTTCTGAAGTTTTTTTGTTTTTTTTAACGGATCAATAACATTAAAAAAAATTGTACACAAAACATATAGGTCTATTCATACTAAATACGGGGAAGAATAGTTACGAAATACCCACACGATGAAATATTAATATTTTAGCTAACATCTTAGAGCTGACATCACAATTTCAAACAAAAATGCATCGCACATGCTACTTGCAATAACACAGAAATTAATGACAAGAAAAAATATTAAAAACACCTGAGAAGTGAACATAACTTCCAGCGATTCCATTAAAATAAATCTAACACAGCAATAACACTCTAGATAATTCAAAATTCATAAGACCCCAAAGCGCTTCGCTTCACGTTTGAAAACGTCACAATTCCGATACTTTTAATATCACAGGGTTGATCATGCATAACAGTGTTTACTAAATTACATACCAGTAAGCTTTTTTTCCGCGGGAGAGAAGTACTTAGCCTTAAAAAAAACTGTTCTAGCAAAAAAATCCCATTCTAGCGTCAGTTGTGGCAAATAAATAGAGCGGGAGCAAGCGCTTCTCTCCTCTGGTTCCCAAGATTTCAAAAGAAAGTTCAAAGCACGCGCCTGCTTCTGCGCACTAAAATGTTAACAGTGACAGACAGCAAGAACTTCATTAGTAGCAGTAACAGGCGTGTACTTCGCACACTGAAATCCACTTACGAACCTTTTTCTGCCAAACATGATTTTCTTTGAACGTTAATAATTCAGAATTTACTAATTAAATAATGGTTAAATTATAACACAACCAGTTGATCAACATCGCACGCTAGAAACTAAATTATTTTAAATTATAACTACCATAACTGACGTCAGAGAAGAAAGAATATTACCTGAAGAGGTGCTGGCGATGGTGTTGGCGTTGGACGATTCATTGATGTCAAGATCCCAGAAGTCTAAGTCCACTTCCCCGATGTCTGACGGAGCCAGGCTCGGCACTGGACTCACACCTGTGGTGCTGTTGGGGTTGGGGTTGGGGTTGGGCTCAGGACTTATGTTGGACGATGACACTTCAGGGGAGCTTTCATCCCCAACCGATCGCTTCCGGGAACTTGTCGACACCACAGGTGGGGTCAATAAGTCCTTCACAATTTTCTTGATGTCTATGTCAGAGCGGTCAGTCCGGCGCCGCCGCTTTACCCTTTGACCTGGACTTTTGTCCAGGTCGTCGTCTCTGTTTTGGTTGAGCCATAACAACACTAAGGGATCCACTTTGGACGATTAGGGGGTGGAGAGGTACTAAAAATAAGGATATACTACGGCTGGGAATTATGCCCAAGCAAAGGCAAAAATACTGTTCAAATACTGTTAGTTAAGAAAATATAACGCGTTCATTTCTCCGTCTACCTTCCTAGTACCAAGATGTGGTTGGTTGCATCAACAACGGAGCAGCTGTTTCTCCTTCGGTGCAAAGTTTTGATAAGAACAGCTTTTCTTTCACCGCAGTTTTCCTTAATTTTCCCCTGGATAGGAATGAGGCCAAGACGAAACTGAGGGAAAAAGTGCAATCCTTGAAGCACTGTCTCGTCCGCAAGACGGATTTCAGTGTCACTAGTTCCACACTACTAATTCTGGGTTGCGCAAGTAAGTGTAAGGAAAACAACCTCTCATTACACGTCGCCTATCATGGCACGCTGGCTTTTTGTTGTTTTTCTTCGCTATTCGTTACTACGAATGATATTTGAATATGTTATTAGTCATGATTCACTTCTGAGAAAAAACCACTTCCAACAATGACGAATCTTCTTGTTTTAAACCAGCGTTTCTGAAGATGAGTACTTAAATTTGAATCAAAATGGGGTGCTAACGGGGAAAAAAAACAAAAAAAAAACACGAAGCAAACTTTTTCTAGTTCTGGATTAAAATTACTATACAATCACTTATATTATCTTCAGCGCAGTTTGGAATAAGTCCAGGACGTTTCCAGGGAGAAGAGACAACGAAATTTTAAAAGGTTCTACTCTTTCATGAAGCTTCCGATGACCTAACCTCGGTTTCCTTATCCAAATAACAGAATATGAACTTCGCTCCAAGATGCTTCAGACTAAAATTCTTTCTCGTTTTCCAGAAGAACACAAAGATGAGAACTAGTGAGGACGAGCAATGTAAATTCTTTTGATGTTTCTGAAATATAACTTCGTAGCAGTCACAGTGACATGAGAAAATGGATATTAATCCAGGTTTCTTTACTGTAAGAGTAATCCAAAACGGGGAAAATGCGTCTCACACGTGTGCGGCGTCCCAAGTAATAGTTTGGTCGTCTGGCAACACAGTGAGTATAGAAATGATCGGCCGGAACCTTAGCAGTTCAGAGTTATCCTCTACATGCACCATCCTTCTTTGTGGATCTCGGCACCATGTCCCACGATTTCGAAGTGCCGATAGCGAGACTGATACACAGACGCCGTCCTTCCTTTCAGCATGAAAACAAAAAAAAAAGCACTTGCAGATAAGTGTGTCAACTAGATGGCGTAAGCGGGGTTTGGTAGGAAATGTATTTTCTGCTCCCAGATTCAGACACGTTATCCGCAGCAGTAGTTGTAAACATACGGGAAGTCTAGGAAAGAGGAGGAACGAGGAATAGCGCCTGCTGCAGCATAGCTTGCTCGAGCCGCTAGAGAAGTTCTTCGTCCCTTCACTTCCTTTCAATGTCAGGGGTACACCGCAGAAAGAAGATCAACAGAGCGCGAATCAATAGAACGTCAGCCAGCGCCGCTCAGGCGACCAATGGCGGCATCTCGAAACTGGCCAAGTGCTCGCGCGCCATCTCTACAGCGCATCAGTCACGTGACGCCACAGGTGCGTTTACCCGCGTGCTGGGTGACTGACTCGCGGATTCCCTCCCCAAACCCCCCACCCAAATCAACGAACTACCTACCTGCCTGCCTTTCCCGTCCCCAAACATTACCCCTCTCTCAAATCCTTTCGCTTACGAGTTCCTTTAAACTCCGATCGACGCTCACCCCCCCCCTCTCCTCGTGGAAGAATGAAGGGTTTTCCAGGCATCCTGTGACTTGGTGGAAACCGTAACGCCAGAAGTTTTCATATGTCAACACATACATACACTTAACAAAACGCGACGCTTGGTAATTAAAGCAATATCTACAAAAAGTGAGAGTTCATGGGGTGCAAGCAGGACGCTAATTAATGGATCCTCCCGGGATTAAAAATGGCGTTCAGATTTAAAAAACATGAAAGAACGTGGAAACTTCTACACAGCGTACATGACAGCTTGCCTATTAAAAAACAAAAACGCAGAAATTATTCCTCACGCGTCTACGTTGTAATTGTTAACTTTAAAATTGTCGAAGAGGCATCCCACGGTCAAGTAGTACCACTTTCAACGTGCCATCTAAGTAACTTTATATAGTCCTTAAGCTCACGTGTATTAATCACATTTAAAGTTACATTTGTAAAAAAAAAAAAAAAAAGCATGTGAAACACGTTTTCCCCCTTAGAAAATTACGAAACGTATAACATACTTTCACCTCCATAAAATGTATTCCAATTTCATTATTTAATATGTTCATAACCCCACTGCTTCATGTAAAACCTCTTTGTTGTACATAGTAATACACTAACTGGTAATAAAACCACTAGCGGATTCGGGGGAAGGGCAGGACTTTTAAACATTTCGAAAAACCTTCCAGTAACTACCGTTCTTTATTAATCTGTAGGAGAATCTTAAAGTAAAATCATGGAAAGATTTTATATGTTTGTCAGTAACAACTGCAGGGTTTTTCGTTTGGGAGTTTAACGCTAACAGTGACCAAATCAGTGGGCTATAAGCAGTCACCCGCCCCTAGTTTAGGGCCATTGGTTCCAGGGATGGGATAGAGCTAATGGCGTAAGACAAACGCCATTCATTCATGCCTCACCCGCGAGTCAAACCCGCACTCATCTCGCAGGAATGATTAGAAGCGAACCGCTTTGTGCCATTCGGCCAGCGGAGCGTTTTTTTGTTTTTTTTTGTTTTTCCCATACATGTTTTTCAAGAAGAGAAAACCTTTTTTTTTTTTCAAACTCTAAGGTACATACATATATGTAGTTTATCTTATAATTTGGCATGATAACTTATTTTTGCAGTTTACGTACAAAAAATTTATTAAGTGCTTGGCATTACTTTATTCAGCCAAATAACGTAAGAGTATACTTGAATTTGGCTCGATATCTCCACTTGTGAAAGATTCTAAAACGTCCTTTCGCGTCTGATTGCGGCAACCATTAAAACAACATTCTTCTATGCACTGTCTACCTTTTTGAACGCTAAGTACCAGCTTGGCAGCGTGAAATTCGATTTTTTGTTGTTGTTGTTCGGTTCTATAGCAATTGCATACTTCTAAAATATACCTTGATATGCCTGTCGCGTACAAGGTCAATTGTCAAATCATATTCTCATTACACGTGATAATTCGCAGCAACCTTGTCATTTTATGTCAAAGAAATGTACCTATTTTAGCATATATTCGTATTTTGGAGCACATATATGGCTGTTAGGATTACGTCATCAAAATCTACGCTATGTTTCAATACCTGCTGTCGACTGCTTATACCCCCCCCCCTTTTTTTAGTTCTGTAAGACACCTACTTCTGCGCTTTGCAAAAATTAGCCAAAATAATAATAATAAAACATAGACAAGTTCCTCCTACGTGCGACTTTTTAAGTGTTTTTCCAGTCCTCAGACACTTAAATGCAGTTTTAAGACTACGATCAGACCTTAATTAGACTATGCTGCGATCATTTAGAAATCCTAGCTTCATAACACATAAATGAAATTGATAAAGTAAAAGATTTCTACACCTTTTTCACTGATCTACTGGAGTATATGTATGGGGCAGATATTTCAACTGCTGACCTTATGTTATTTTCAAGATGACCTCTCTAAATTTCAGAAGGAACACTCTCAAACTTAGGTTTCTGTACGGTATTATCAATGGATAGACAGATGGTATTCTAATTGCAAACCGATTAAATCTCCATGTGCCACGTTCTCCAAGGACAAAATGTGATAGTCTTTGCTGTGCCATTCTGTTGCAGGACTGAAGCTGAGGTAAGTTCTCCGTTATGCAAAATCCATAAACTCCACAGCTCACTTGAAGACTGTCCGGATATTTTTAATGTAAGTTGTGATTTCTTTCGTAGAAGCATGTTTTGCAAGATTGTAATTATCACTTTTAATGCACTATGATGCTGTAAGTACAATGATATTGCAATCGCTGTAACTAGATCTACTGTCCGTAAGGATGTGCTTATAAATAAACTACTACTGAGGAAAAAACGCGATATTTCTGTCATATTTTAAACCACGTTTATACAAGTGTTCTGTTAGGGGCAGCAACTTATCTTTCAATGTTTGTAAATTTCAAATTCAGAAGGCTTGTCATCTTTTGCTGCCGCGCTATGGAATATCCAAATGTGCGGGACTTCTCAATAAGTTTTCCCCCACTGACGAAACATTGGGATGCTTACTCAACTACCTTTTATAACCTCCACTATCATCTTCGGTGGCATAAAGTTACTGTAAATGGAGGTGCCAAGAAACTCGGACAGTAGATGGTCATCTACATCTGATGACCTAATCGCTTTGTTCCTTAGCGTCTGTCACCTCATCGTAGCCGATAGATATTTTACTGCACCAAAATATTTGTCTCGGCTCGATAGATATCTGTGCATGCTATTACTCCACAGTAGGGTAATCATGCGTCCTATTTTATAATATTGTCCGCTATTTTGGTCTCTGACACTTCAAACGGACGTAGTCTGTGCCCTCTGTTTGCAGCTGAGATTCTGTAACAACCATTGTGATAACAGTCGCCGACAGAACAAAGGTTATCGTTCGTGTCCTCTATCTTCTGTATACACTGTACATAAGCTACGTAGTGTGAGCTGTGGGCTCGTGCGATTTCACACAGACGTGTTTTCACTAAAAGTTGGTTAAAAATAAATTTCAAGTAATAATTTAGATGACTGCGCCAATGCACACGAAACAAACAACAACAGAACGTTTCACGAAACACCACTGACATACTTTTACTGAAATATTTGTATGAAGGGAATATTTTCGTTTCTTTAAAAGCAAGAAGGTTGTCATTGTTACAAAGTTGCTCAGATTCGGGTTTTCTTCAACAAGCGATTTTTTTATTGTTTTCACTGATACAAAGGCACGAAAGTTTTTTTCCACACTGGATCGCTTAAAAAAAATGTCCATTTAAAATATCGTACTTATGGTTGGCGATAAGAATAGTAATTTTGTTTAGCATTATGTCTTCGTAAAAATACAGAAATAAAATAACAAATGCGATAGTTTGAATATTAAAAATAGGGGAAAAGCATTATTATAACCCTAGCTTATCGAGGCTAAATCTTAATGGAAAGAATGTCTTAATTTCACTAAATATGCATCGAAACTTGACTTCAGTTACGGACAAATTCTCTCCGTATAAGATGTTTTTCTTTTGAGTCATTAAAAACGAGACGAAATCAATCGTTTTGATACAGATTTATTTTTATCCACGTTTAACACAAATTTTTAAATAAAAAGGGATAGATGGGGGATTTTTAAACTCATTCTGGTAAACAGTTTAGTGCTTTCAACGAATTCCGCTGATCTCCGAACCTTTTTTTTCGGTAACATAGTTATTACGTGGACGTTAAATCCGCTTTAGAGTGTATTCTTGCACCTACGTGATGGAATTCTTGATCAATTAGCCAATGGTTACTGAGGATTTTAAATTTCAGATCTCATTCCTTCACGCCTCGAAGCTTCTTGCCACGACTAATTTTTACGCGTGGTATGGATCCACATTAGAACAGTTATATGATGGATTTAGTAAATACAGACCGCTTCTGTATTTTTCTTTACTTTCTGCAAACATTCATTATTCGCGTATGTGATATTAAATTTCATGCTCAAGAACAGGACGCACGAGATACTCAAGTACAGGACGTATTTTTAAAGATTCCACAAGCTTTCCACTAAAAGTTGAAAACCTAAATGGCATACTTTTCACGTCAGAGAGATACCTACAAACGCCTACAACGTATTTAAAATCTTGGATAATTATTCCAGTATCAAAAATACGCAGACAAAGGTAAGTTTGCTGTCTCACGCTACTGTTTTCCAAAGTGAAGACACGATGTTAAGACCTGTGTTGATTGCTACCCTAATTTCTACACACAAACGTGGCAATATCCACGACATTCATTGCATCTGACTGCAATCTGGTTACTTCACAAGCTCTTTCATACATATGTATTTGGCAATCAAGAAAAGCTAAATAAAAAACAATTCCTTTCAAGGCAAAAAACAAAACAAAATATACTTTGAAAGCCATCAAAGCAACGACATGAGACACTTCCAAGGTACATTAATTTTGGCTATTACAAGTCTCCGAATTACGCGGATATCATACAACGCGTGATTAACGTGTCGAAGATCACCTCATTTACAATGCCACCATGCACTGGATATCCACGCGATCGGGAGTACATGAACTACTCGCACATGTGAGTGAGAACCATACGACGTTTACATGGAGACCCCGAGAAGTAAGCCGGTGTTTTTTTCCTCCACGATGCCTGAAAGTGTCAGTCTCGTTTATTACTTTTCAGCTTATGCAACTTTAATTATTTAAATATGTAGTAAGCGAATGGTGGAGCAAAGAAAAGCTGCTATATTTTTAAACAAAACTTGGGAGAGATCAAACAACATGGGATGAATACCAATTAAGAGTACACCAAACTATGCAAGTTCAAAACCGCTTATAGCGTAGTATAAATCCGTTTTATACTGGCGTAATACAGTATACACAAGTTGCCAAGCTTTTGCTCTCCACTGGAAGGCTTTTTCAAGGCAGTGGTTAGATAAAAACTGCCTCTACAAGCGTTTTGATCTTGCACCATGGGAAAAAACACGTTTCATTCCCAGGATGCTACCTTAGAGTACGCGTTGTGTTTAATTAAAGAAAGTTTCATTTCTGCATCACAAGAGAATAATATACAGTACAGAAAAATAATCAGTCCCTAAATTTGGGCCACTGTTACAACAAGAGAGAGAGAGAGAGGGAGAGCCGTAGAAGAAACGCAACATCTATGAGTCATTCAGGACTCCAACTCGGGCCCAGCTCAGACGATTAGCCACGTGGCCGCGCCTTCCGCACCTTACGATTCCGCGTTGTGGGGAGCTCTTTCGTACGCATACTCAAGTTGCTTTGAAGACAATTGTGTAGACACTACTACAAACATTTCTTCAATTTGGAGCCTTTATTAGCGACACTGAAAGCAACCTATAACACTACGGAAAAAGGAACATAGATCTTTTTTCTTAGATTGCGATCTTCTGAAACTCAAGGCACTGAGTTCAACCAACCAAGGCCTTCTAGAAAATACAAGGCCATAGAGATGAGTTCCCTCTTTCTGCGACGTCACGCGGTAACCAAGTCTTCCCCGACTGGTTTCCAACGCTATCGTGTGTAACGTCAAATACGAAACCGACATATCAGGCCGTGTAACATGAGTGACGTCACAAACGGAGGGAACTAAACTCTAATGTCACGACCTTGTACTTTGTAGACTGCCTTGGTTCAACCCAGAATAATAAATAAATTGTTGTTGCTGATGCTTTTCAGTTCTGCGTTTTCCATCTGGTGGTTGGCACGTGTGCGTTAATAAAATCTGCGGTCTCCGAGCGTTGTTTTACCAACTCACTCCCAGCACTCATCGATGCCGTATAAGATAACCTACGGTCTATCGGAAGAAAACATTTAATTCGCGATGACACAGCTTATTTCTTGCAACAAAGAGAAGCGTAGCCCATTTTAGATGATAGCATTTCGTACGAGCACAACTCTTATTTTATTATTTATCGTTTTCCCAGCGGTTCTTGAACGTGAATTAGAATTTCATTGAGGTCAGAGCCGCCACTGCGACATAATGGTCAGAGGCGAGGGATTCTCTGTAATTTTTCGAATTGGGCCCAAGTTCGAGTATCTGAGGTAACATAGGCAGTGTGTGTTTTATGGCGTTGGTTATGCTCTTTCCCTGACACCATTGTCCCTAAATACGGGACAGACGCTTTGTTACAGGGCTTGGAGCTGAATTCTATTACAGCACCCTGTGTGGAGGGCTCGTTGATCCTTCTCCTTTGCAGTAAGTTCGGTATTGGTGGTTTATTCCGTAATTATCTCAACTGGAGCAGATAAATACAATACAAAGCATAGAAAAGTGAATCGACTGTGGCTAAATTTTGCAGTGAGGAAAACGTTTATTCAGATCATACGGGGAATGTCACCAAGCTTCTGTCCTTTAAGATTGCAATCAACCGAAAGCAATTTCTTTCGTATGAGAACCAATGTTTCATCTAGATGGGGACACCACAATTTACACACAAATAACTACGTACATACGTATACTATCTCCAGCGAATGCTGCTAGATTAAGGCCTCCCAAGCGACCACTCCTCTGTTCTGAACAGCTCATACGTTTCCAGCACTCTTAGTTCATTCCCATAGGTAGTCTATTCTTGATCTCCTTCGATATTGTTATCCCAGAAAGCGTTTTGGTTATCTTAAGTTGGCCCGTTCCCCCAGCAACATGTCCAGGCTCAGTGTTGCTTACATGGTGATGGAGAAAAGTTTCAACACCCTTGGTTCACGATATCAGATCTACTTTCTGTTTTGATCATTCGAATCGATCCATGCTTCTCGAACCTGTGGCAGAATTTTCTAGAATACCTTCTGATATGAAGCACATGCTTGCGATTCGCAAGTGTGAACGTGAAGAATGTGAATCAAATACGATTTCGGCAAAGAAAAAAAGGCGCGGTTTCAATGTCACTGTTTCTTACCAGCATGATCAGAAATTTCATAACTCAAGGCATAATTTATACTACAATTATTGACAAAATAAAAAAAAATGGGTCGATGACAGCTGAAGAACAAAATGGACTAAAGTCGGAGGTTAATGAGGGAACACTGCAATCGAAGTTATTGCCTGATAACCCCGAACTAGAAGAATTGTATTTCCTGGTTATTTTAGCAAAACAGGACGCTTTGACAGCAAGGCCATTCGAGTCGACTGCGCAATTTTCCTAAGCAGCAGTATTGACGAGAGAGAGAAAGAGTGGGGATGAAAGGGGTGGTGACATGGGGGGTCGATCCGTCCGCACGTGTCTGCCTGCCAATAACTTGACGGCGGCGAAGACGACGGTCGTTCGCCCGCTGGTGTGTCTGTGGTGTACATATCAAGAGGGATAATTAAAAGCAGCATCCCCGCAAGACACAAAACATCTACATGAACATAAACGTACTCGGCAGTTGATATCATCGGCCAGGGATGCTGACACCTAGTGCTACCTTTGACAGATATTCCAATCTATAAGTTTGCTTAGTGGAGAGAAACAAGGCATAGGTTTCCACGGTCCACCCTAGTTACAGAAGGGAACCGGAGCTCTTGGAAATAGCGCCAGCGGACATTGACGAATCAACAATTCTTCCATGCCCGGCTTTTCTGAAACGAGGATCATTCCAGGAACTGCAGCGGAAAAGCTACATTGCCTCTCCTAAACTCAATGTCCTAAACTGTCGGAAGCGGTTAGTTCCATTCAAAGACTAATAACGTCACAGTCCCGCGGAATACGCAGTAAAAACCACTCCACGATCGAACTTTAAAACGTTTCGGCAGGTGACCAAAGAAATAAAATTGTCTTTACTAAATGAAAAGCGACAACGGTAAGAAAGAAAAACTATGCACAGAATGCCAAGAGAAATCTATCAGCTCTAACTTAAAGGTTATTAAATTCACATTTGGGAAAGGCGTTGGTGGCCGTAACATACAAAAAACCCACATTTCAAATCCGGTGTCACCCAGCATTTCGGTAATCACGCCAACTCATCCGTTTTTGGAATTAAAATTCTTCAGGTCGCAAATTATACGCATACGTTCTTGGATTTCTGATGTCTGTGATTCGCATGGCGAAACTTCTGATGTTTGTAACTGAGCACAGCTTTCAGGGACTGTACTGTTGCCGAAAATTTTCAGAGTAGCGTACATAAGATTTACTTAGGCTAGCATAATTTAGGAATACAGAAGACTTCGCTAGCCTGGTATTATTAACAAATGCATGGGGGCCCACAGCTTAGTTTTCAGGAGGAGGCAAACAGAAATTGTAACTGAGAATACCATGCACAAACATGTGCAAAATTGCACTGTGTCGCCATGTATCTAACCATTTTTACCACTCTGAACGCATAAATTTAGTTAGAAGCCAGAAGACCCAAAAACTACATGGGTAAATGAAATTAAATCCCATGTTAGGAAAATAAGAAAATTTCTTTGTCGTTTTTTGTTTTTATCATTCTTTTGGTCATTTGTGTCACATGCGTGATGAAACCCCAGAGATCACTTAACTGGTCATCAAGAGTGGGAAAAAAAGCCACTGAAGACAAATTTCTCGGAAAATTTTCGAGAGATCTCAGTGCATAGCTGCTGCAGAGGATGATGTACAGTAAAACGTCGATTATCTGGGGCTCGGTTATCCATGGGTTCGGATTAAACGTGGTCCTCTAATTCTCTATGGAAGTAGATTCGTAAAATAACAGGAAACAAAGATCACGGACTTTCTATCTAAATGAGTTTAAAAATGTTAAATTTTTTTTATTAACAAGCATGTTTTTATAGGTTTTTTTTTCTATGTAATTAACCCAATAAAAAGTAATTTGGATTAACCGTGCTTTTCAATTATCCGGGCTGTAGGGTTCCCAGTTACCACGGATAATTGACGTTTTACTGTATTTTATGCATCGCCTTTCATAGTTTTCCATACTGTACGTACGTATGCTGTTTTTCAACATACAATCGAAACTTTCATTACTTTGAACCGTAAATTTCCCATTTCTGTACTGGAAATTTCCAAAGATTTTCCCATTTTTACAGAATCCAGAAGTTCTACAGAAAAATTACCAATTGGAGGTTTAACGACCACCGTGAGCAACTCAAAAAATTACCGATTAAAATTAGTGTTATCGCGAAAATCTTGGTCGTAGCTTCTAAGACCAGGAACGGTATAGTCCGATTTCCAGGGAGGGCATTCGCCCTCTTGACCCCCTCCTATATGGGCGCTCATGAACAAATGCATATGATCTCAAATCAGATATTTCTAAAGCTCAGTAAGCCGTCCTGGTGGCGCAGTGGTCTACGCGATGGCTTCTGATCATTCATCAGAGATGGGGCTGGATTCGAATCCCGGTGAGGCATGGATATTGTGTTTTTCTTACGGCACTGGCTTTCTCCTTTCCCTGGAGCCAGTGGCTTTAAATTAGGGACGGGCGATTCCTTACAGCACATAGAGTTGCTCACTGTGGTCGTTAAACCTTCAACCCAAAACAGTAATGTTGGCATCAAGATTGTTTTTCTCTTTATACTCAAGGTCTCAATTACTAAAATTTCCAGTACATTTTTCAGGGACTCTGCTCAAGGCTCTTCAATACGAATATTTTGGGGCATTTTAGATATAAAAGGAAAATGCCATACACAAGAGAAGCTCATTTCAGAATATCTAATTACACTTATTCATCTGATAAAACAACAACTATCAATCTAGCTACATTAGAAGTGCTCGTAACGAAAGTTACGCTTTAAGGCCAGTCACGGGTGTGCGAACAACTAGTCATATTACAACACTAGCTAGCTCTAAAACTAACTTAGGCACTACTAGGGACAAATGCCAGTCTTTCAAGACCTAACAGATCAAAGATTATAAACTTAAAGGATTTTCAAATTCATGAGAAAAAAAAAAGTTTGTTTCGAAGTGAATTTTTATTTCCAAACCAGTTTAAAATCTTGCATATTTTTGTTCAGAGTAATTTATGAATTCAAAACTTCAAAATTTGAAAAAATAACTTTCCTATACGCAGGGCCACAAATAGACGCAGAGACATTAAAAACTTCCATACTTCACGTACTAGATTCCAATTAAAGACTCCAGAAAAACTTTTCCATAATGACAGCATTTTGTGTGCACCTCATGGGCTTAATTCAACATTCCAATACAAATTTATTTTGAATTGCGGAATGTGTATTCACTAGCTGAATTACCTATGTAATTGTTCAGTAACTCTTATCCATTTTTTGATTAGTAGCGCCTGGCACTTCAGAATTGAACTTTCTCGCACGGATACTTTTTTTTTTTTAAAGAGGAGTGGGTTCGAAGAACGTAGTCTAATAACTTTCTTCCTCAGTTTCATTTCATCTCCGCAGCAACCTTTTTGGAAATATCACTTGGGCGAAAGCAATCGCAGAAAAACTGTCTGTCCTGCTGATCAGTCCTGGAAACACATAAATCTGGCCAATTTATGTGAATTTTCATTCACGACTGACAACAGTCCAAAGCATTTTCTATATGATAAAATGAGAATGATTGAGTGCGTTTGGTGTTTTCATTCTTTTTCCTTGCTGTTCTCTCATTTCTCTTGACCCTATGCAGGAGGGGGCTACTCTATACAGTTTTTTAGAAAAGTTGAGAAAACGTCAGAAACGTTTCTCTCTGAAATATCTTTCAAAATTAATCATTACCTTCCTGTGAGAGTATTGCTCCGTATATTTCTTTCGAGTAACTATGTATATATTTTTTCCTACTGCAGTAGGTCGGCGTGAGGAATTTTATTTGTGTGTGTGAAGCTTCACTCCTTCATGAATTTTATGGTTCCTCTTTCCTTTTCTGGAGAAGAGAAAAAATAATAATAAAGATGTAACTAGCGTTTACCTAAAATTGTCTTCCACCATCATAAGAAAATGTGTACTTCTCATGTATCTTCCTTTGTAAAGAAAATGGGAGGAAGAGGTGTATGTAAAATGTTAAAATTGAAATAATTTTTTTGGACGTTGTTGTTCAAACGTTGTGAAGCACGACTGCGGATGAATGCCCCGTGATATACCAACTGAGCTGTTGCCACTTACGGAAAGAAAGTGCGGCAGGCAACCTTAGCGTTTTGTATATATAGATTTACCAGAAAAGAATTCCACTTGAGAGTATTTTGCAGAAGGTATGTTGGATTACACATTTTCACTGTGACATACTACTACTTATTATGCAATATCACAGTTTTGCGAAACAAACTACGTTCAGCTACCTCTAAAGCTCTGCTACAGCAAATAAATTGCACTAACATACCTATGAAACAAAATCACGGATGGGATACACGATGCCTGCTAGAAGTCATTTGTAAAATAACGTACTCAACGCACTTTGTTTTGCAGAAGCTGCTAAAATCACGAAAAATACATTCATTCCGGGATTAATATGAATTAGAAGAACTGACCTGCCGCAAAAGCAAAATAAAAATGCGTCACAAAATAAACTGTCCGAAGATCTAAAAGGCATATGATACGAATCTTTACCACCGCCGTCAATCAATGCGACAGAGAGCCGCAAAACCACTTGAACGCAACACGGCAGGAGCTAATTAAAGAAACAAACGAGGCTAACATATATGGACAACCTAAACACGATGATGATATTTTAATAAGCGTAGATGACGTTAATTAAATGTAATCTGAAAGCACCAAAGTGGAGAGACATGGTATACTGTTGCAGTCTTTAAAGCTCACTCGCCAGCACAAAATGCAGCTTTCTAACCAAATAACTCACACACGCACAACACAGCGCTGCTTTTAGTACTTACCTAGCTAGCTTTCTGAGTAACTTACACATACCTAGCAGCGCCGTCAGTTATCTCGAAAACCGAAAATCCGATCCGGCCACACTTTTTTTTTTCTGGTTACGAATGTAATCTTAGCTGGAAAAAATAAAACGCCATTTTTTTTTCGTTGAAATGCCAAAACCGATAAAAACAATCCTTTTAATGTATTAAACGATTTTTACATAACTGCTCTGGGCAACTACTGTTTCTATATTCGAAAGTCTTAACTTATTCAAAACAGTTTCGTTCCACATTTTATCACACAAGTTTTAAAAAAAAAATCGTCCGTGGCCGGTGCCCATGAGATGAAACGGTTCTGAACCCCCACCACTACGTGTAGGTTTACTAAAAAAAGGGGGGGGGCAACCTGCAAAAAATTTGGCAAACAACGGTGGGTAGACGGTAACTCGCTAAAGTGAGTTAATTATTACATCTCACAGCACTACTTTTAAATCGTCAACGCTGTAAGCTCAGATTATCATACAGAACTACCATAGTACACACAAAATTTTATTTACTGGAAAACTTTTATTTCATTTTGAAGTATAAAAGTCCTAAATGAAATCGCCAAACGTTTCTCAGCCACCGAAATAAAACACGACACCAACAGCTTAAATTTTCTTTCCGTGAGAATTAAAGTGAAACTGAAATTCATAGAGGTTCGTTCAGGGATGCAAAGGGGAAGACAGGGGGGACGAAAGGACTGAAAACTCGTTTTCCTGAGCTCCACGAAGCGTAGCCAGCTACAAAGAGTTGATGCGATTGGCTGATGGTGTTTGGGGATCTGAGAATTCGGGTCATTGATCCTTTACCTTGGCATAGTTGAGTCGGTCGCGACCCCGTGCCTTTATTTTACTTTCACCAACCACCGAGCGTCTGACTGCATGTATACACACATACATGCGTGTTCTGAAAAACCTGTTGCTGCGACTGCCAAAGCAACCCACTCGGCTCGACGTCAAAGTGATCACGCCTCTTTAATCGTCCTGAAATTCTGAAAAACGCGAGGGGATGGATGCTGAGGGGAGGGGGGAGGGGCTGAGGCATCCTTTTGAGAGATCCCTGTTCTGCAAGATGATTTCGCTAATACATTTTCTTCTTTCGTTCTCCCAAGAGCTGTGTGTACATGACTTCGCTGTCGTCTCTGAAATTGTTCTTCAAAATTACGGGTATAGCTTATTGAACCAAACATATTCATGCTCCTCCTACAATGCGAACGGAGGAAGGAGACAAGATCTACTGCATCACTAAAATAAAGGGGGAGTGGCACTACACAGACAAGAACGCATTTGATGTTACCTTGGTAATAAACAGTATACGAAATTTTTATTATTTTGTAGTTTTTCCACATCCACGGGCGCATATGGTGGCTATGAATGAAATTCCCCGTAGCTGTCTCGACGAAAAAGGGAACCAGAACTATTCAGCAAAAACCCCACCGTGGAAATGAAAACTAGGTCGTAAGTTTTTTTTTTAATTTGGGGGTTTAACGACCACCGTCAGCAACTTGATGGGCTATAAGCAGTCGCCCGTTCCTAATTTAGGGACATGGTTCCAGGTAAATATACCCGGACCCATCTTGGTATATTTTGTCCCAGTAGACAACGAAAATTTGTGCGTAATCTGCAGAAGGAAACCGGGAAAAAAGAGAATAGCAACAAAGCACTGACTGTACTTTTCAGCCATTCTGACCATTTGATAAGGAACCCCCGATTGTGATTCATTTAGTAGGGCGCGTTTCCACTGTAACCCTTCTTCAATGGAGGTCAAGAGATTGAAGAAATCCTTATATTTCAAATGAAACTTGTGATGAAAGCGTAAGTTCAGAACCACAGCTACTAGTTTATAATCGAAACATGCCAACTGATTTACCGAGGGAGTTGCACCTCACACCACATTTCTTAATTTTTCGGACTTAATCCTGGAAGCAGCGTGCTACGACTTCAATTACCTATGAAACACCATTCACTCAGGGTCGTAACAGCAGTTTATGGAGCAGTGGTGTAGAAGAAAGAGCCTTGGGGACGCAAGGCACTTTTTCTCTAGAGCTTAGTAGGTAGAGTTCAGGCACTTTTCGCGGTTAGTTGGGAAGGAAAGCTAAGCAATTTTTTTTTTTTTTTTTAGATGATCATGTATCTGTAATTGATTTATATGAAACCATATTTGCTCCTTAACAGAACGTTGGTATTTCAAGGACGAGACTTATGTTTAACTTTTCTGTGCTATTTTTCCTCCTGGCAGTAGGATCACGCTTGCTAGGAGGAAAAGCAACACAGAAAAGTTAAACATGCATGTAGTCAGAGTCACGAGTGGTCGGTACGGTGGGGTAGGCTTGGGTTAGCGCCCGGGTGAGACATGGGTAGTGTGCTCGTCTTAAATCACTGCTTTTTCCTTTCCCAGGAGCCAGTGGCTCTAAATTTGGGACGTACTACTGCTTATAGCCCTTACATATGATTCGTTGAATCATACCTCCTCCCCGAAGGGTAAAAGTGTTTTTTGATTGAGGACGGTACTTAGCGCAAACTCTCCACCGGCTCCAACAAAAGTAATCATCTGCAACCATTCTGTGATTCCTTAGATGTAACGCAAAACGTCAAGGTTCGAGGGGTCAGAGGCACTGGCTTCTGGCCAATCGCTCTAGACCCCCCCCCTCCGCCGAATCAATAGCTCTAAATTAGAGATTGGTGACTGTGGCCCTAGATGATCGCGGTGGTCATTATACCCGGGAAGAAACAAAACAACAACACAAAAAATATCCGTCAGTCCCACCCCGTAAAATAGAAGAGCGGCATATAAGTTACATTTATTCAGTGTGACTGTTTCTATTATTCACACTGAATAGTTGGAACCGTACAGAATAACAGAACAACAGTTAAAGGAAATTTTATATTCTTAGCATTTGACTCCCACGTAACCTTTTTTTTAAAGTTGCCCCAATTAAGCAATTTAATAAAAGTTGATAAAAACAATTAGTAACACAATTTAATAAAAAGACTAACTGACTATGACAACAAACCAAATCTTAAATTGCTTTTGAAAATTTCAAGGGCCTTTCAGGGTTTGTTTCACCTAACCCGGTTCATCCCTAAGGCACTTTTTTTCTTAGACCTGTATCACTGCCATGGAGACCGGATACCCCCCCCCAACCCCAGAAAATGTTTTCAACTGAAGTTTCGGATTTCTTTTTTTATGTAGTCAACTCATGCTATAATACGTTCTTTTTTTTTTTCTTTTACTGTATAATTATACCATTCGCACACACTGTTTGTTCTCTTCTCTAGTCTGGAAGATAATTATCTGATGCTGTTACATAAGTGCCGCCCCGGTGGCGACGTGGTCTAAGCGCTGGCTTCTGAGCATTCGTCCGGGTTCAAATCCCGATGAGGCATGGATGTTTTGTCTCACGGCACTGGTTCTTTTCCTTACCAAGTACCAGTGGCCCTAAAATAGGGACAGGCCCATTGAATTAGCTTATAGTACATAAAGTTGCTCACGGTGGTCGTTAAACCCCAAAACAAAAATACAAGTGAATTTAAAAGTATGCATTCAACATTTTTTTCACAAATTGTATCGTGTGTGTGTGTGTGTGTGTGTGTGTGTGTGTGTGTGTTGTTTTTAAGTCTATTCTCTCTCTTTTTTGTTTGGGAGTTTCACGACCACCGTGAGCAACTCAAGAGTTATAATATATAAGCAGCCGCTCGTCTCCGATTTGGGGCGCTGGCACCAGCGGAGGAAGAGCCACACTACCGTAAGACAAACATACCATCCATGCCTCATCGGTATTCGAACCCAGACCTATCTCGGACAAATGTTTAGATGTCAGCGCCTCGTACCACGGGGCCACCCGGGAGGTCTCTCTGCTGGTGCAGACGCAGTTTGGTGGCTTTCCAATACCTGGTCTCAGAGCAGTAAAATGTATGAAAATCCTCTCCAGTGCATTAAAGAGAAATTTATATTTCTAACAGTGACAGCGTTTTATTAGATGATCAGTCAGAGACAATCACGGCTACGTTTCGTGAAAATGTCAAGTTCCATTAAGCGGAACTTTAAAGCTGACCGTTAAGGAAGGTAACATTTTAAAATTTGAATGTCACGAACGATCAGTGTGCTAAGCAGTTAGCTACTGACCTAAATCTTGTTTTCACAAGCCATACGAAAATGGTTTGAAAGAATGATATTGCCTGTGGCTGTCTCCATTTCTTTGATGATCCATAACTTCTTTAAGAAGCTATTTATGAAAACTTACGTTAACCTAAAAAAAAAAATAATAATAATTATAATAAATGAAAACAGTTCAGCATGCGGTGTACTTCAGAAACAGTTTCATTCCAATTTGCATCCTGGTAACTAAACTGAATAATTTCGCATTACATAGGACCACGGATACAAAGTATTGGTAACCTTTTCCGCTCACGAGTTTGCAGTTAAGTCAACATATTACATTGATGGGGCAAATTTAGAAGTAACTGATGCCTACATCTACGTTGGACAATATATATCAAGCGCGAGCCACACCGAAGGAATTAACAGGTGCACAAAACTTGACTGGAGTGCAACTGGAAGACAGTACAATTTTCCAAGAGCAATCTATCATTCTGTCTTAAAAGAATAGTGTTTTACTTAAAAATTTGAGACATGAACCGTAACTATAAAAGACAGAGGCTGCAAGGAGAGATGCTTGCTTGGTGTAGCCAGAAAACACAGGAAGAGGAATACATGGTTAAGGAACATGACAACAGTTCATAGCATCATTACCAAAGTGAGAAACCGCACGTGGGAATGGGCTGGGCATTTTGCTATAAGATCCGAGCACCGTTGGACAACTGAAATACGAGTGTGGATATCAAGGAACAGGAAAATACCCAGAAGAAGACTACGTGGGAGACGAGTGGGTGAAATTCGATAGCATGCTGGAGTAGTATGGAAGAGACCGGCTTAAAATAGAAAGTGGTGAGAGTCTTTCATCCAGCAGTGGATTTAATAGTTTTAATGATGCGCAATAAAGTTGGAGAGACAGCTAGACGCCGCACCCCTTCCCGAAATGAAATCCTGCCTGCTCTCAACAGTCGTAAATTTGGCGATTTTAAAATGCTTGAATGCTGCAGACATCAATCCCAAGTTAACTTACTTGAAAATTCGTTTGCCCCGGTGGCGCAGTGGTCTAAGCGATGGCCTCTGACATTCGTCCGAAAGGGGTCCGGGTTCGAATCCTGGTGAGGCATGGATATTGCGTTTGTCTTACGGCACTGACTCTCTCCCTTCCCTGGAACCAGTGACCCTAAATTAGGGACGGGCGACTGCTTATAGCCCATTGAGTTGCTCAAGATGGTCGTTAAACCTTCACCCCCCCCAATTCATTTAACTATTTCTTCGATTACTTTCGTCCTGCTTTGAATGAAATCACTGAAGATCATATTTTTGGATTTACAACAGCTTTCATTTTATTGTTGCGGATTTTTGGGTGCTAAAAGTGAAACAGAACGCTTTCTCTGGAATGCAGACAGGAGGCCCTCTTAAAGGAGGCGCATTCCTTCAGTTCGGGTGGAGTAGGACTGGCCGAGATGAATGCTTACAAGACTAGTAAACACGCCGGTGTACTTTAGACTACAAAAAGGGAAGTGCAAAAAAGTGAAATACTGTCTGTATGTTGTACCTCGGTCAAGGGTGAGAAAGACAGCACCAGCAGAGATTTATGATGGACAAGAAGAGCGTCGTTGAAAACTCTGAAGAAACTGAAGCAGCTGACGAAAATCTCGCAAAGGATTCGGAACTCCTGTTGTGGAAACCGGCTGCCTGGGCGCCGTCGATGTCTGTGCGGACAGCATAAGAGCGTGCCATTCTGCCCCCCGAGAAAGAGAATTTCACTACCCATAATCACGAAATATCTGGATTACATACTTCATTTTTCCTTCATTTCAATAAAATTCCTTCCCAGGACGACTGGATGTAAGTAAGACTTTCACTTATTCTTCGGCAGGAGCATAAAGGCCCTCCCCATCCGTAGCCATTCATATACGGAAATCGCTTCCCATTTAGCCTTGTAAATAAACGCTGTAAATAGCATTTGCATCCCTTTTCTGCATGTTTAGAGCTGGCTGCGGGATTGCCTGAAATAAGGAGCGATGCTCTAATCCACAGGTAAGTTCCCAGCCCGGATATTTCATCCGATAAAATGCATGTCAGAAGTTCGTTTGGTTCCGGACGCTTAAGTAGCTCGGCCATGCCGGTAAATTTTATGATTGTACATTTTTAATCTGTCTACGCGACAACGCAAGTGAACAGGCAGGCACGTAGAGACGAAGAAAAAATAAATAACAGACTTTTTTTTTTTTTTTTGATTCGAGGTTTAATGACCACCGTGAGCAACTCAATGGGCTATAAGGAGTCGCCAGTCCCTAATTTAGGGCCACTGGTTCCAGGGAAGGGAGAGAGCCAGTGCCATAAGACAAAACACAACATCCATGACTCACGGGATTTGAACCCGGACCCATCTCGGACGAATGATCAGAAGCCATTACTTAGACCACTGCGCCACCAGGGCGGCTAACAGACTTTCATGCTCGTGTTTGAAAAGCACAGATACAGTACGTTAATCACTAAAAATCTATCTTGTAAGGTTTCAGTTTCAGCAAATTACAAAGCCCCTTCTAAAAAGGCCTTGTATTTTTTATGACACAGTCTGATTTTCTTAGTTATGCACAGAAATTTCACATGCCGCCTACACAATTCCTTAAGTCTTATGACGCCAAGACGTTTATAAATTTTCAACAAAACAGATAACTGAGAAAATTAACATGATTCCGGAAACTACAGTCATTTGAGGATTTGAGGGCGAGACGGCGCATGAAGCATGTATCTGCTCAGAGAAGCTGCAGCGCAAAACAAACAAACATTACTCCAGACTAATCGAAATTCCCTTTTTGTCTGTCTGATATGTCGGAAGCAACATAAGCGAAGAGAGAAATTGTCTGCTACAGAAGATTTTAATAACACAAAAAACGGCACGTTACGACTTCAGCGCACGTCAAATTTTCAGCATATTTCGAAAGACTGCTGAACTGCGGACCATCCTTTTTGTAGCAACGCCCGTCGCTCACGGATACAAATGTGGAGAAACGAATTTTATTTAAATTGCTAAGATCTCAAAGTGACAGCTATCACGGATTCTTACAACAAAATCACTTCACGATTAGAATGCAATTGCATTTTCGAGACAAAAAAGGTACCTAATAATGTAAATCAGAGTCCGCTGGTTTAAATCTAATTACGCGCATGTATACTATTCTGTGAAACGCGTCATTGATAAATCAAATCCGTTCAACAGCTTTTAAAAGTAATAAACAGGTTATTTTTTTTTGTTATGATAGGAAGTACTTCGCAACCAGTATTTAACACTAACTGACAGCAAACGTGTATCAGCTTTTATGAGCAGAAGTAATGGAAAGATTAATCCAACATTTCTAATGTGGGTAAATTAACTAGCAGGAGATATTGATGTTTCGTCTTCTGCAACATTCCACCACCTCCTCTGGTAACCCTTCGGTTGGTTAGAAAAAAGGGTTAAATATAGATGTATGAAATCCCAAGAGGTAGATTAACGTTTCCTACTAGGCCTAAGCACGTCCGTTCGTAGTAACGCACCAGAAAGTGTTTACAGATGCCCAAAACCTGGCGGCAGTGCATTTGGAAGAAATATAGGTAGTTTACTCTAGAATATCACAAGTCTTTGAGAAAGTACTGACCACCAAGTGCACAGAGTTCTCACTTACGTACATGAGAGTACCCAAGATAGATATACTGCAAATAACTGAAAGAAGCACCCAGAGGTGGCTTGATTGGTATGATCACGGCATACCGACAAGGGAAAATTTGATATACAAAGGCTGCGTACATCACACATACAAACAAAAGCACTAAAGTGTCAATGGCCTGGACATACTGCTAGATGAACAAAACAGCGCTGAACAGATTCCGAAATGTTCAGAAAGAGCCGCTCTCCCAACAAAAAAGTACATTGTCAGGGCCTGATTACCGCACGGGATAGAGTTGGAAACGGGTCAAAAATTTTAGACCTGGACCCGACCCGAACGTCACATAACCGACCCGGACAAATCTGCTGTGAATCATAAAACACACACACAAATACATACATACAGGGCGTTCAAAATGTCGCTCTACAGTGGGTATCTTAGGTTATATGGAAATCCAACAAATTTATGTATTATGGGATGTATAATTTACTCACTTTCTTACAAGTATTGAAACGGTCGTCCTTCATTTGCAAGACATAACCTAACTGTTTTGCATATGTTTTTAAACATCTATGAGAGTCTAAGTGTCCCTCCGCAGAGATGTCAAGGTTGTTCCACTTAATTCTGATGGCGCTGCAGTCAAAATTTTTGAATTAAGTAACTTAATGTACTATATGTTGAATTTCAGTTTTGTTGTTTTCTTGACAATATGTCAAACTTTCAGGATACGTTTCACACAAACACCAATTTTTACGAGCTTATGTTGAAAGTTTCCAAAATGTGGATATTGTTTCAATCATTGCCCCTCAGAAGGAAGGGGCATTCTTCCTTCATATTGCACGACAAATCATTTTTCAGTCTGCGGGCACTAGTATCAAACACAAAATTCCAGAGTGCGCATTTTTCTTTTTTGCTTCTCAAAAATAAAACTTACATAAAACCGGGTCAGGAACACCTTCACACGACCTGTTTGACCCGCAAGAAATTGTCGACCCGTTTCCATCTCTGGCACAGGCCAAACAGGGCCGGGCCGTGGGCCTCCTGTTTAACAGCGACCTCTTTTCAAAAACTGTTTTTTGAAATGACTTAATCATTGATTTTATTATTTTAAATTTTTTTAACGGTAGAAATTGACCTTGTATGCAAACTTGATTTCGAGAATGTTTTTAGTCTCGCATCAAAGAAAATGACCTCTGTAATATACCTGTGCCCTAATTAGGGTTCAGGTTGGTTTTTTTTTTTTTAGGGGACTGCAAAAGAAAGATTTTTTTAAAGAACTTTATGCTGTTCAAGATAAGGTGGTTCTTTTCTTTCTTCAAATATCAGGTATGTAATTGGTTTTTCTTTAACTATCTTCCCAATTCTGCTGGGGCATCCACTCAATTTCCAATATTTCTATTAAAAAAGCAGTTTCAGTTCTCACAAACCCTTTGTTACTCTTCTCTAAATATTACAAACTCACTTCAAGATCACAAATTTGTTTTATCGGGCCGTTTTATAATTATTGGCAGATGCCGACAAGGTGAATTTGCATAGCCGGTTACAAGGGACGCCTCGTAGGAGTAACTACCAAACCGCCCATGCAAATTGAATAGGTTCAGTTTACGTGTATAAAACGGTATTTCAGACAGATCTCGGCAGTTGGGGACGTGATGGAGCAACCGGACGTGAGATCAGTGATTTTGCACGAATTCAAACTTGGCCGGAATGTGTCCGAAACTGTCGCAAATGTCAATAAGAGCGTGGGGTTGTCGGAACGACGAGTGACAGAACTGTCCGTAGACTGTTTTCCAAGTTCCATGCCGGTGATGTCGCCATCGACCATAAGCCAGGAGCCGGCCGTCCGGTTCTGTGCGACACTGTACATTTAAGGCGGAAAGTGGAAGAAAAACCAACGTGCACAGTACAGGACCTCAGTGCCGAACTTGTGTCATCAGCGACAGTTTCCAGACACCTGGCAGCTATGGGCAAGGTTAAAAACTGGATACCTGGGTTCCACACGAACTCGCCGAACAGCATCAGATACGGCGTCTTGAAACATGCATTGCCCTCCAAAAACGTGAGGCTAGTGCTCCCTTTCTGCATCGGATCCTTACGGTTGATGAAATATGGGTGTTTTATGACAAAAGGAAGCGAACAGCGCCGTGGCTCGATAAAGGGGAACCACCCAAACACTTGTCCGAACCAGAGTTGCACCCACAGAAGGTTCTGATCTCTGTGTGGTGGACTGCCAAGACTGTGGTTCATTACGAGTTTTTGCCGCGAGGTCAAACAATCACAACGTACGTGTGCTGCAGTCAGCCGAACGAATGTCACCAGAAATTATGCGGCAAACAACCATCGCTCGCCAATCGTTTGGGTCCCATACTGCTTCAGGATGGTGCACTACCGCATGTGTCTATTGGAAGCATGCGGAAAATCAACGCCTTTAGGTACGAGGTTCCTCTCTCACCCTGTTTATTCACTGACTTGGCCCCCCTCAGACTTTCACATGTTTCGCCATTTAGACCACTTCTTGAGGGGCAAACTGTTCGCTAACAAGGATGCTGTGATTTCCGTCGTTAACGATTCCTCGGACCACTGTGATACCAGTTTCTGCCACCGTGGCATTTTCGCACTGAAAACACGTTGGTCACAGTGTATTGCTGCCGAGGGCAGAAATTTTTCAAAATGCATTTCGTCGGCTGTTACTGCTGTTTGTTTCTTTGTGTTGCCGCCTCGGTGGCGCAGTGGTCTAAGGCGTTGGCCTCTGATCATTCGTCCGAAGGGGTCCGGGTTCGAATCCCGGTGAGGCATGGATGTTGTGTTTGTCTTACGGCTCTGGCTCTCTCCCTTCCCTGGAACCAGTGACCCTAAATTAGGGACGGGCGACTGCTTATAGCCCATTTGAGTTGCTCACGGTGGTCGTTAAACTTCCAATCAAAAAAAAAAAAAAAAAAAGTTTCTTTGTGTCCGAATCGGCCAATAATTATGAAACGACACCAATAGAGTTCCTTATAAATTGTAAAATTATTAAAACTGCTGTTAAAATTTGCAGTTTCCGTGACTTCTCAACGTGTCATGTGTATCACATGACATCTCCAGCGCTATATATTAATCGAAGATTTTTGTTTCGACGGGAGACTCGCCGTTTTCCTGGTCCAGGGCCCTCGAATGTTTAATGTTTTAGTCGGGCCCTGTACATGGTAGACTGACATATGAAAGTAAAAGATAAAGGAACCACTTGGAAAGGAAGTGTTCAAAGCAACGTTGCTGGAAGAACATGTTGATACACAGGTGAGAGATGACTTACGTTAATTTTTTTTGCTTTCGTATTTCTGGCGCCAGGACAATAAAAAGGGTTTTAAGCAATCGCCAGTCCCTAATTTTGGGTTACTGGTTCCATGGAAGGGAGAGAGCCAGTGCCGTGAGACAAACACACCATCCATGCTTTCATTCGGGATTCGAACACAGACTCATCTGTGACAAATTGTTTGATGCCAATACTTCGTACCACGGGGCCATCGGGGAGACTCTGACACAGCTTCCACTAACTGGAAAGCACTCAACAGTCAAGTCGTTTTACAACTGGTATACGTACCGGTCAACGTTTAGAACACTTTTGACGGTACGCAATTCTTGACTTTCAAAAAAAAACTTTTTATCGTTATTTTTTGAAATACAGCAGCTACAAATTAGATTGAAATTTATGATTTTTATAGACCTCACTGTCCGTTAATGAAGAGAGTACAGTCAAACAATCTTCTGCAAGAAAAAAGCGCCCAACGAGCTACTGCACTAAAACACTTTGTGAATCTTAAGACTACAAGCTTCAAATTTGGCAGTCTTCAAAAAAGGACAACCATCCCAGAGTTAAACTGTCCATTTATATATATATATCCCCCTGAGAATACTGCACAAGCGCAGTACATAAAAACAAGTATCAAACCTTTTTCGTCTGAAATAATCAAACATTTCCCCTTCACCTTAAATTGCGCCGTCGCTACTAAGGCTTTTAAAAACACGCTCGAAAGATCTCTTCTCCTATTGTCTGGAGGACTGAGATTCAGAAAACGGGTTAGTGCAGCTGCTGTTGGCAACCCTTTGTTTCCTAGACTGCCAGTAACACGCACACATACTGCACCATCGCAAACAATAACTGGAACCCGAAAAAATTGCACTTGCCAGGAAAGAAATAATTCTCACGGTTCCGCGAATCCTTACTCTCTCAAAACGCTTAAATCACATCCCGAGACCTTTTATCGCATTTCGACGAATACACGAAGGCTCATTTCCACAGATTGAACAGTTAAATGCAAGACAGATGGTCTAATCATGATTTACCACCGATCGAACAGACACGTTTATGAACTCTGATCGATCACTCGCCAGGCTAACTTCAAAACGAAAAAGGACCCCCACACAAGATTTCTACGTAGAATTGATACCAGTTCTTACATGGTAGAATTCATCGGTGTTCATTTCATGATTTTGGAAAATCATATTGTGATAACATACAAAAGAAAACTATCAGAAATCACTCGTTAAAAAATTAACACAGTGAAGAACGCCTAATGCACGACTTTCCCTAGGAGGAGCGCGCGCACAAGGCAACGAGAAAAAAAAAAAGTGCGATACATTATTCTGAGATATCAGTTCAACGTTTGTTAAGAAGCGAAATGACTAAAGATGTCATATATCCCGTAATCGGCCGATTAATCGGAATAGCGATAAACCAGGGCTGGCAGATTTTTGAAATCAATCTGTGTGGAGTTTTGTTTTTGGAAAACTGGAAACCAAACAATGGAAGAACTTAACTTTTGAAAAAATCGGCTTTATAAAATCATCGAACCACGCTGAAATAGTCCTACATTTCAGAACTTCAAAAAATTTCTTTTGCGTCAATCATCAGACCAAGACAAGGGAATTCCAACAGCTTAATTATTTCTTTTCAGCATGCGTTTCATATTACTTTTTACATTTATTGGTATGAGAAATTAAATTTATTTTGTAGCGAAAAAAGTTGCTTCGAAAATATTTTCGCTGCACATTTTGTGCGCGAAATTTGAGATTCAAATACCGGGCACCTAGAAGGGCTAATTTAGGAAAATCACTCTAGCGGCATAATCAACTTAAAGTTAAGGACGCAAATGCCAGAAATGAAATCTTGCGAAGCACAGATATTCCTTCCGAAGCCAGGAACTGGGCATATTTTTGGGACGTCGTCTTTCTGAAGTTCTTTCACCAACAGTTACACACTGCAGTGGGAAATATTTACATACCGTCAATATTCGATCATTGAGGATTTGCTCAGAAAACTCAAGTGGCCAAAAACAATATGTAAGAATCCTGTCAGCGGCTCTTTCACACTTACGTCAATCACTTTTCGCGAGCATTAATCACGCTCAAACACGGACACTGGACCGAAAGATATCGGTGAATGCGGCGCCTAGCATTTATTCCCTTGGGAGGCCAAATTCTGCTAAATCTAATTTCACACAGGGCTGATACACCGACTTCAACAAGCACAGAGCAGGAGACCCAGAGGCAAATCTTCCATAGAGACTCATAGCAACAAGATTTGGCCCCGAAGATCTCAAATAGAACAGCGTGCCCGTGGATGGACATGAAACTAAAACGTCGAACCGTAACGGTCTCACTCCCTTTCCAATTTTTGTTGCGTGCTGTATTCTCAAACATCCGAATCTCTGCACTTGCATTTTCATAGATGTTGTTAATAATATTAATGTTATGCATCTTCAATACCGCAGGATTTCAAAGCTATTGTAACTGCTGATGGTTTCACCGAATCAAAGGCCTTTTCATAGTCTATAAAAGTTATGCATAATTGGAAGTTCATATTCCCTCGCTCTTTCAATTAGTTCTCTCAGTACGCTTTATATAATATATCATCTAAATACAACTGTCATTCAAGTATGCCTCGTGGGTGTCTAGACGTTCTTCAACACAGAGGTGGTTGTTACCGGGTGCAGAGATTCTCCGAATTTACCATTTTGTCTATATTGCAGTGCAACTTTGTTGTGTGCAGAAACAGCACAATAAATTGTTTTTGCAAACGCACTCTTTATCGTTTGGTACGTAGCCTCACTGACGTCATTTCAACGCGTGTTACTTGAGTTAGATACATACATTCTTCACTTCATGCAATATACCTAGCTTTTTGTGACCAGTGTATTTTTAATTATTTATCTTCTAAAAAGCAGAACAGCAAAATTTCATTTTGGACAGCATTAAAAACGTTTGCACGCCACAAACTCGAGTTATTTTCCTTCTAGCATTTCCTAGTGTCGAACTTTTTATATGTGGCGGAAATTTACATTTGATAACTATCTGCTTTTGTAAAAGGTGAGTTGACTGAATCAATGAAAGGAGTGTCCAAATTTTCGAACGCATTAGAATTGCAAGGAACGAAGTTCCTTGCAAAGTTCTTTGCAAACGAAGTTCCTTTCAATTCTGAAGGCTGTAAATTTGAGTAATTTTTAATACCTCCCTCTAGTGCAGTGGTCTCAAACTCGCGGCCCGCAAAAATGATTACAAAACAAAAGTAGATCCTTTTTCCAAGCTTATTATAATATATTAAATATAATATAAACATAGTAATACTTAGCAAAGCCATTCTCTTTATAAATTACAAGTTTTTGGGATTTGAGAGAAGAAATAAAGATATTTCTTGAAAGTAAAGATAAAGACGTCTCACTTTTTGATGATCCAAAATTGTTTCATGATCTGGCATTCAGCACAGATCTAACTGGATACAAACTATTTGAATATCAAACTACAAGGCCAAAATAAGCTAGTCGCTGATATTATTGATAATGATAACGCACTTCAGAGGAAACTTCAGCTTTAGGAAGCTCAGCTCAGTGCAGGAAATCTTGCTTACTGTCCCACTTTAAAATCTTCAGCTGAAGAAGAAATCAACTTTGGTGGATTTTCTACTATTGTTAAAAGAGGATTTTAAAAGGCGGTTTGAATGTTTCAAAGACATGGAAAATATTTTCTATATATTCAAGTCTCCATTTTCCTATAATGCTGACAACGCACCTGAAGAACTTCAGCTTAAATTAACAGACTTTCAGTATGATTCTTTCTTAAAAAGAAAATTCAACAGTTGCAAACAAAGTTTCACCAGTTAGTTTCAAAGGACAAGTACGTAAACATTCATAACCTAGCAGCACGGGTTCTGTCTATGTTCGGAACATACTCATGTAAACAGCTGTTTCAAAAATTAACCAAGTAAAATGTCTTGAAAGAAATAGGTTAAATGACAGTCACTTATGCTCACTTTTTAAAGTAGCATGTTCAAAAGACATTATTCCAAATATCGATAAGTTAGTGACACAAAATAGAGCCCAAGTTTCTGGTCAGAACATGTAATATTTTCTGTACAGTGTTCAGTTGGTAAAATGTGATTGTTTTAAGATTTAAGTGAAAATAATTGTTACGTAAAAGTGATTGATTTCAGTGATTGATGAAGCATTTGTTTTTACTATTTACCGATAATTAAGAAAAAAATATTCCACTCTAGTGCCAAGCCACTGGAGTAGTTTTGTAAAATTGATGTTTATTCATAAGAAATTTATTAATATTCATGCGGCCCCCTCTAAGTTCCTTCAAAACTGGATAGTGGCCCTTCCAAAGGTCTGAGTTTAAGACCACAGGCTCTAGTGGCAGTTTTTTTTTTTTTTTTTTTTAATGTTAAACAGTTCAGACTTCTAAATCCCTTCCTGTTAAAAAATAGTGGCATTTCCACTTAATTTGCACCTAGGCGCTTCGTTTCGATGATCCGTTAAACTGATTTACACATGTCTTTTTACATTCAATATTCTCACAACATTAAAATTTGGGCTTTACAAAGAAAAAAAGAAAGCAATGGCAGATTCAGACAATGATTAATTGTGTCAGTGGAGCGGTGGTTAGTATCCAGTTTCGGACAATACGGAATTTCTTAAATGGGCGGCGCGGAACTCTGTTGCGGGAGGATGCTTAATAAGATCAGGAGCACAACAGAATCATTAAGGAAGCTTAAATTGTTCCTCGTATATCACAGCTTCCCAAAGCGATCGCCGAAAGCATTCGCAGTATAGTGAACAAACATGGCGGCTTGCTGTCAGCTGCCAATTAAGTGTTCTCGTCTTACTCGGTAACTTCGGCTGTTCTTTGGAAGTCTGAGGCGTTCACTGGCTAGGTGATAGGTCACTAAGATTGATCACAGACGACGGAAAAACAGATTAATTTGCATTCACCATGTTACTAACAGCACTAAACAAGCAGTTCACGAAAATTCGAATATAAAAAAAAAATTGGGCGTTCATTAAAAAAAAAAAATCACAGACGTGGCCAAGCGTGTTTAGTCTGTTGATAAGAATATGCATCGCGTTTACTGGACGTCATAGATTTGTTGTTTTTTTCGAGGGAGGGGTGGGGGGACGACGACCCCAAGCAGCATTTAACGCTACCTAAGGAGATGCCCATCCCTAATTTACAGCTACTGGTTCCAGAAAAGGGAGAGAACTTGCATTGAAAAAACAAAACACATGTTTCAAAGTATGGTGAAGAGTTGCAAAACTTTTTTTGTAACAAAGATGATTTGAAGAATTTAAAAATAAATTCTGAAAATCATGCAACGAATTGCCCTCCCCCAACTTTTATTAGCCTTTTTGCAGCCAAAAATTGCCGCCTAGTTTAATTAATGAGCAGCAAGTACATGCGTTTTGAAATTCGTGGTGTAACATTTTGCTGTTACGTATATGTTTAAACACCCATCGAAATACGTACGTTGTACGTACTGCATTTTAAAATGAAAATACTGTACATGTACTGTATTGTACCCACACGTATATTTGTTTCTCACTGTAAAACAGTAAAGAAAAAAACCGTTTAATAAAAAAAAATTAATAATACATTGTACGTACATATTTTATACGAAATTTTTGGTACTGTAAGCCTAGTTGGGATCAGCAACCACGCGAATAGCAGACACGGTGGCATATCCCCGATGTTAAGGTCCTAACCATTACAGAATATTTTCCGACATCTGAAATTTCTTTGTAAAAATATGTTACTTGACACGAATCTTATGTAATTTCTTTTTTTTTCCGCGTATGAAAGTAGAATTCATTTATTGAGCTTTTCTTCTCCAATCCTCTTCTCATAAATTTACACTGCCATCCTTAAATACTTGCAATACTTACGTTAAAGATCACCATTAAAGAAAAGGCACCAACGACCCTTAAATATCACATACATCCTGACGAAATTCATACATATATGCCTTGGCATTTTCCATTTTGAGGAAAATTTTACTACGCTCGTATTTACGCCAGCGTTTGCGAAAAATCCTTCACGATTTACAGGCCAGGCCCAAGGTTTGGGTCAGGCCGTTCTCCAAGAGGCTTTCATATTCAAGCTCTAACACTGTTACGGGTTTCCAGATTTTTTGGATGCCTAATATAAAATCTTAATTAATTAGGTATTGCATTATTGGGGGTAGATGTGGCCAAGTCTGTTGTAACACTTAACCAAATTTGGAATGATACGATTCAGCTTTTTCCTAAATCCAAAGACTGTCCCGTGACATTTTAATGCTGCTTAGTTTTCTTCAATGCATGAATGCATGCCTTTTTACTAATTTATTTTGATGCTAAGAGAAGTTTTTTGCAAAAAACACGAATTTTTTTTTAAAAGTAAAATATGCGTTTCCAAGTCACTTCGGGGGGGGGGGGGGGTTTAAAGCAACGCATTTGAAAGAAGGGATACACCAACCGCACCATGAAGCTGAACGCAGGGAGAGGTTAAAAAAAAAAACCAACTAAACCGCAGCATCAGTTTTCCCTTATGTCCGAAGGTGCCAGTTACAGGTGTGCAAACAGTAAAAATACAAGGAAATTTGGTAACCACCTGAATACTTTCTATGAACATGGGGAAAGTATGGCGGGGATGCAAGAGGAGGGGGGGGAGCCGTGTTTTCACTCTGTCTTACGAAAGAGCACATCGCCCTTGGATTCATCTCTGAGATCCCAAACCACACCACACTCTTCTCGAAGAGTCAGTCTCTGCTGTTTGCTAACCCACCTGCCGCTTGCTTACACGTGACCTGTCAGACGGTCACGGTCATGGTATCGGGGGAAGGGAAAACGCCAGTCCCCCAAACTGGATCTCCAGGTCACGGGGGGTGGGGCCACGATGCAAGAACTGCTGCCAAATAAAGGGTTGTCTTTGCAGGCTCTCGACGCTAGTACACGTACACTGGCAATTGCGCGTGCGATGTTGTCAATCTTGAGAATAAGAGCAAACAAAGAAATCATGAATAACAATACACAAAATAAAAAAGTCTGCTTGTTTGTCTTAGGATCATAAAACAAATAATAAAATGACGGTCTACCAACTTCTGGAAGGACATTTTCAAGAAATCTAAAATTTCAAGCTGCTGTTTTCCGTCGTGCAGCTTATCTCCTCTCTCTCTCTCTCTTTACCATCTTCCACAGTTCACGCGCTTATATATTAGGAATAATGATCTCAATTAGTCTTTAGAGCAACAAAACTATAAATCCAGGCGATGAACAACTCCAAAAAAGAAAATAGAAAATTCCCGAATGCAACACAGAAGGCCCACGCAAAGTCTTTCCTCGACTGCAAACCCCCTTTGTAAATCCGCATTAACTGGAGATGTTAAGCGTATGGCACAGAATTCTAACATTTATTAAATTGCACTATTTAAAAAAAAATGCCAATTCAAGACTTATCGCTTCTTGAATGCGCCCTCCCGAACCCACAAAGGAGTATATATACCTCGCTAGATATCTTGGGGTTGGGGGAAGAGGCGACTACATAATCTTAACGTGCAGCACTAAAAAAAAAAAAACCTCATTTTTTGGCGATTCAATAATGAATTCATTATTTTAAGTTGTAACACCATTTTTTTTTTTACAAATTAATAAAAGGATTTGAGAAAGCGAAAAAACATACTCTAGGGGTGCGCTGCCTCCCCTCGTTGCGTCAGTATTCCCAGACCAGTGTCTGTGGTTTGTAAATATGAGCATTAACTTTTACTAAAGTGGTCTCACGCGACTCGTATACTGAGAAAAAGATTAGTTATTCTGTTACTCGCGTACACTTGGCAATACTATTGAGAGAAGCAGTTCTTATTAAACGGAAATTTGCTCTTCGTGAGACTAAGAAACCAAGAATAAACCAGGAACGACTCAAGGCATGAATTGTTCAGCGCTTGGTCAACTAGCAAACTAAACTCTTACCATATACAATTATCTATTTAGATCCTCCCAGTTAGTAGTTCAGATGTAAAAAAAAAACCCGCGACCTCCCTAGCTGTAACTGCTTTCATACGTTTGTTGCTCAAAGTTCAACCACTTAGGATTTCATCATCACGTGGTTTTCGTGATTCAGCTTATCTGTGAATTTATAGAAACTGGATGTGGATTGGTACAAATCCTCATTTTATTTCCGAGGAGTCCTTCAGCGGAGGGATGTTGCCAGACTTAGAAATCTGGATGGGCGAGCATTATTTTTGGTGGGGCAAGCGTGATAGTAATTTTTTTTTTACGAAACACTGAAACAACTAATTTTTAATGCTTTTCACAACCCACTACAAAGGAATTCTCGCAATCCTCGCCCCTTCGACCTGGACACACACGCATACACGAATCTGACTAGTTACGCCATTGGTGTAAGATACAAGTGTTACTAGAATGTCGCCTTCGACTTTTTTTACTTGCTCTGAATGCGCAGTCTTAAACTGCTTTTCAAAATTTTGCATTTTTGCTTACACGAATAATACTGTACTTAAACAATTTAAAGAAAAATGTCGTGTTTGTTTATCTAAAAATTTTAACGTCGTGCCACGCAGACACAGTACCTCCTACCTCTAACTCCTTTCCTTCAAGCAAAAGATTTTGCCTTGCACTCCGCTCCTACAAAGCAGGCTTAAGCACTTCCTGCAATGGACCGTATTCACTTCGCATTGCATCATGGGAAAGCTTTTTCGTGGCCGCGGACCAACAATAGTTTGTTTACATGCGTTTTCCCCATTGCGTTACGTTGCAAGGGTTCAGGAAAATCGCGATTTTCGTTAATTTGTTAACGACATGCCTAACTTTTTCTTATCGTATGGTTGTGCCAATAAATCATGTCACCTAAAATGTACAGAAGAAGGAATAACTTTCCATAATTTTCCTCTAAAAGGACCTAAAAATTGTTAAACGAATGCCTGTGTAAAATGAAACGCTACGATTTCCATCCCAATGCTCATTCTCGAATATGTTCTGCCCACTTCAACAAAAAAAGATTTTCGATATTATTACACTACGAATCAAAGGCAGTTGAAACCTTGTGTCCCTTCGAATCTCAATTAAAAAAAAAAAAAGGTAGGAGAAAACTGACGGCATATTACGATCGGTAAATTATGAATTAAGTTCTACGTTCCTTCCCCAAGCACGAAACAAACATATCTAAATATATTTTTTTAATTTGATGTTATGCATTCATTTAATTTTTAAGCAGATTGCATAGAGTGCGAACCCTAGTTTGTTTCCATATTACGTATTTGTCTGGGCTTTTAAATTTTTTTTTTTTTTTTTTTGCAGAACAAAACAAGGTTGCCAAGTTTATGTTTCAGATGTTTCGCTAAAGTCTGACAATAAGAACTTGAAAAATTAATATACCGTTTGCGACAAATGCTGCATTAAAAACTTCATGATTCCTAATGCCGATGTTCGCCTGCGTCATGCGAAATAAGCATCAAACACAAAATTTTTTGTCTTGGTATATTTTTGCTACCTTGATTTGCTCTAATGAATTAATTTCTTCTTCGCAGTGAAGATCTATTAATTCGTTGGCAGATTCCATGATGTTAAGATTGCAAAAAAAAAACAAAAAACGAATGTCTGTGTAATGCTACCTTGATTTGCTCTAATGAATTAATTTCTTCTTCGCAGTGAAGATCTATTAATTCGTTGGCAGATTCCATGATGTTAAGATTGCAAAAAAAAAACGAATGTCTGTGTAATGCTACCTTGATTTGCTCTAATGAATTAATTTCTTCTTCGCAGTGAAGATCTATTAATTCGTTGGCAGATTCCATGATAAGATTGCAAAAAAAAAAACGAATGTGTGTAATGCTACCTTGATTTGCTCTAATGAATTAATTTCTTCTTCGCAGTGAAGATCTATTATTTCGTTGGCAGATTCCACGATGTTAAGATTGCAAAAATTAGCCAACAGTAAGGGATGATCAAATAGCGACAACATTGAAGCAGCAGCCATGTTGGTCCGCAGAAATCCACTTCTGACGTCACACGAATAACGTCCATTTCCCTGTCCCGGGGCAGTCTTAAAGAGCTCTGGTGTGTAGCTTTAGACTCCACTTTCTTTGTTGAAAACCCCTATTTTGTAAAGAAAACAAACAGCAGAGCAATTAGTAGTGACGCCCCCAGTGAATTCCTGTCCACCCTCTGCCCATGCAAACCTGAAAAAGAGGCTTAAACTAAGGTATCGGAAGAGTGGAGAACAACTGAAGTTTCATGGCCCTTCTTCGGATGCTATTTTGATAACCTTTCTACGGAAACGTAAACAACGCACATCATAGGGTGAAATACGTAGGACTACATGATATAAAACACAAGAATTATTACTTGGAAAAGTCCAGATTATATTTTAAAGTTAAATACAGTATATTGAAAATTGAACTGGGTGGGCGCAGACAAATTTCCTCGCATCCCCTTTGGCGACGTCCCTGGCTCCTGCGGCGAAAGGTGGAGTGGAATGGGCTCTGTCAACTATCCCTATTTTCTTCCACGGGAACTGTTTTGTTCAACAAACTGTCTGCTTGGACCTTGGATGACATCACGAGAATCGTGATAACAGGACCTCGAGGGTCATGTATAATGTTTTGCACTTGTGGGACACTACTTGGTAATCGCATATACGGTCCCTTATGTGAAGTCTCCAATTCGACCAATGAGAAGCGTTGTTAGAAAAGGTATCTCCTTCCACTGTGATTTCTTGTACGCTTTACTCCTGAAGTTCTCTTTTTGTTGTCAGTTAGTGCGTGCGTGGTTTGAGTTAATTAGATCAATTTAGCTGTTAAAAAGAATTTGGGTTTCGTCATTCTATTAATGATTATTTTGGATATGTTTTTTTCGTTAGAAGATGCTTTAAACGTTATCAAAAACTTCGCGATTTCTACTAATACACATTATATTCAAAAACATTGTGTAGTTCACAATCTTGGGCAAGCCCAGTTAAGTGATATTAAAGTTGTGAAGAATGAATGATGTTATGTTCGAAGGGGAAAAAATTTCCAATGTTGAAAACAGGATACCATTTTGATGGCATGCCATTTATTTCCATTGATCACTCACTGTACATTAGAGTGTCATCAGGGTCGTTCAATGAACAAAAATAAGTTGAAAGCAATCCCAGATCATGACTACTCGTGTGTAAAAGCAAAGTTACAACAACAACAAAAAAAAAGAATTGTACAGCAGAAATCCAACTGAAAGAAATTTTACACGGATTTTCCCCCACCGATTTCATGCTTTTTCTCGTGAGAATTACATTAATAACGACGATCAAAATCTCACACATTTTAGGCACTCATGATAAATTTTTTATGACTGTTTTCATCCACTAATGGAGGTGTTCGGATATCTGCTAAGTGCGAAACGCTGATGACAAACCCGGTAAGTAAAGCACAATTAAAGAAATATTGATGAACGATGCTGTAAAGCCATGCAATAGCAAACATCTTTCTGGTATTAACACTGAGAAATTGTTGAATCAGAATTCCTACAAACAGCAGAGGCGTAGCCATGGGGGTGGTCCTCTCTCTCTCTCTCTCTATATATATATATACAGACGTGAAAGCTCAAATGATCTTAACTATTATTATTCGTAAGTATAAACATAATGATTCGCCCCCCCCCATGCAAACATACGAAAAAGTGGACCATTTCTCGAGCGGTACAACTGGGAAATGGTCCAACCCGCACCTGGCTGCAACACCCAGTAACACAGATGGTCATATCCGCAGGTGTCTCCAAGAGAGAAGCCGCTTTCTAATTTCATCTGTAACACTATCTCTACCCACTAATGTGCAAATTAATTTGAAAAGTTTATTTTTCACAATTACTGCGAGACAGGCAATTATTTAGCTTTTTTTTTTATTGGAGGTTTAACGATCACCGTGAGCAACTCAATGGGCTATAAGCAGTCGCCGGTCCCTAATTTAGGGTCACTGGTTCCAGGGAAGGGAGAGATCCAGTGCCGTAAGACAAACACAACATCCATGCCTCACCGGGATTCGAACCCGGACCCCTTTCGGACGAATGATCAGAGGCCATCGCTTAGACCACTGCGCCACCGGGGCGGCTTATTTAGCTTCAGGCCAAATAAACTCAATTACCCTGTATCGGCGCGACTTTAGTAGTCAAATCACATTGGACGAATGCCAGTGATCTTGTAAATTCATGATAGTTCTTTTAAAAACTTACACTCGCGGCGAAAAGAAGTGATACAAATGCACTATCAAACGCAATGTGGGTGTACCAAGAACCACTTTAGTGCGAAGCATCAATATTTTAAAGTCGTGTAGAAATTAGTTTCTAAAGTTAGTACAAGTTTCTTGTGCTTGCTGCCAAGCACATTGCCGACACGACGTTTCAATGCTTTCCAGGCCATTTTTATTTATCCAGCAAAATTTCCGTAGAAAATCGATAAAGATTATTTCGTGGGAAAATTTCCTGGGGGTGCTGGCTAACATTGCCACGCCCTAAACACATGCCTGTTCATTTTTTATGTGAGATTTCGTGAACCACCCCATCTTCCTAATACGCATGTACCGAAGATAACCTAGAAATTATGTTCAAGAGATTATTGAAAAGCAAAGGGATGGGTTGTTTTCATATTCCATGCGATCGGCACAGAAAACATGGATCTCAGGCACATCCACACAATTCCTACAGCAACCTGAAGAAAACGCAACAGCTCGATCCCAGATTGAAGGCCGAATTACGTGGCAATATTTCATTGTCAAGCTCCACGTGAGTCACACTTTTGGTTGTTTACTTTTTCAAACGAAGTCATTAGTGCGGTTGGTGCATTAGTGCAGCAGCAACACAGGAAGGGGCACAACAGTCATACTACTTTTTTATTCATTTTTTTTCCGCGCCGTTTAACTCGGCAGAGCTAAATATGGCGGACAATGGGTTAGGGGGGTGATGTGGCGGCAACAACAACAACTCTTATAGCATCGTTTCTCAGCAGCATGAAGGTGGATATCGCAGGCGATCGCTGTTGGCATTCTTTTGCCTCCCACCCCCTCCCTTCTGACTTCATTCTCGAGACTGGTTCTGTTCCAGGCGGTCGACGCTGGCATCAGCAGATGCGGATGTAGGGCCATGAAAACAAGCCAGGATATGATGGGGTCAGCAAAATGATGAGCACGAGAGCAAGCGCTGATTACAATGTGTACAACAAACTTACGCTTGTGCACCTGTAGAGCACTGTGGGAAGTTCAGTTCCCACCTAACGAGAGATGAAATTCCGGCAGAAAACCACACGTACCAGACGGTGTTAATAACAGAAGGGTTGTTTTCAAATGTACACCTTTATATCAAAAGGATCGTTCTGAGCTTGTGCAATAACAATATATAAGTCCAGAAAAAAAAATACTTAAAATAAGGTTCATTATTATTAAAACCTGAATACGTTTAAAAAGGGAAACGTAGAGGAGACACGCACTGCTTACGTTATTCTTCACCAGCGGCAGAACTCGCTGGTAGGATCCCTGACTAGCTTCTTTGGTATTGCTAGTGCTATCAGAACAGAAAATAATTAATATTTGTGATATTTCAAAGTTGTAGCTCAGCGGCGTAGTATAGGCTCCGCAGCGCCCTACACGCGCAGTGGCCTCGATATCACAGGAAGTAATATTTTCCTTAGCATTCCGTTGCAAGAAATATTTTTTACTTTTGCTAATGCACAACACGTTAGAGTTAAATTTTCTGGAGAAAATAACTGATCTTTCTATATCATATCAGCCCCATAACTGATCTTGATGCTATCACTAACATCTGATCTTAGTAACTTTACCAAAACACCTTAGGCCTGGCGAGCTAAGCTGCAACTCCAGGCCAATTCTTTGAGTTGTGTAAACGGATCTATCTGTTTCTGAAATAGACAGGTCCGCTAAGTAGCAAAATTTCCCTTCGGAATCTATCTCTTCCACTTGGCCTTTATTTATTCCAGAACTTTTTTTTTGTAGAAGTGACCTCCCTCCCCCCCCTTTCTAGATTTCTGTTTTATACAGTTTATGTAATTATATATGATATGATTTATAAAACATTTTTTAACCAACTTAAGATCCCATAGGAAAATTTAAAAAACCGGTAAAAAAAAAACGCAATTGTTTTTTGCAAGGTATAGGTAGCTCGATTCCAAACAATGAACGTACGTGAAACATGTTTTCAAAAAATTAGTAATAAGCAACAGTACACTGTGAATTGCCCCCTGGTCCAAAATTCCTGGATCTCGGAAACTACAGACCTATCAGCCTCCATAGAAGACTGCAGTGTGCTAAACAAGTTCAACACAGGTAGTGACCATAGATTGGTGAGATGTAAGATGCACCTCAACACTAAACTTGAACGTGGCAAGCTCATAAGACAAACAAAATCTATTGACATAACCAACCTTAAAAAACACCATAATACCTTCAAGTTAGAACTGAAGAACAGGTTCTCTGCTTTAGAAGGCCTAACATCGGAAGAAGTGGACATCTCTGAAGTTAACAGAAAAGTAACCAAAGCTCTTATGGAAACAGCAACAAAATTAGCTGGGTCTAAGAACAAGTTGCATGTGAACAAATTATCAGGAAAAACCAAAATGTTGATGCAAAAAGAAGAGAGATGAGGACAACTAAAGAAGATGTGACTTCCAAAGTGGAATATATAGAGCTATGCAAGACAGTAAGAAAAAGTATCACTGAAGACGTAAGGAAATTCAACTGTGAACTAGTGAGGAAAGCAATTGAAAACAACCAAAGCCTAAAGATAGCAAAGGGACATCTCAGTAAGGGAAGAAAACAGATTATGGCACTGAGAAAAGAAGATGGTTCTGTAACAAGAAATAGAGGCGAAATTTTAACAAGAGTGAAAGATTTCTACTCCAAATTATATGAAAGGGATGATATATGCACTCCAGACATCATGAAAGATACCAGTACCAGAGTTCCTCCAGTCCTTCCAGCAGAAGTTGCACATGCAATCAAGAACATGAAGCGAGGAAAAGCTCCAGGAGAAGATGGAATTACTGTAGACATCATACAAGAAGCAAGTGGAGAAATCGAAACAGTACTCGCCCAAATTTTCACTCGATGCCTTAATGAAGGAAAGATTCCTGAGGATTGGAACACCGCTACAATGATCCTGCTACATAAGAAAGGTGACATTGAGGATCTCGGAAACTACAGACCTATCAGCCTCCTATCAGTAGTTTATAAAATCTTCACTAAAGTTCTTTCACACCGCTTGAAGGTAGCACTAGACATGGCTCAACCGAGAGAACAAGCTGGATTCAGGAGTGGCTACAGCACAATAGATCATATCCACGTGCTGAGAGAACTAATTGAAAGAGCGAGGGAATATGAACTTCCATTGTGCATGGCTTTTATCGATTATGAAAAAGCCTTTGATTCGGTGAAACCATCAGCAGTTACAATGGCTCTGAAAACCTGCGGTATTGAAGATGCATACATTAATATTATTAATAACATCTATGAAAATGCGAGTGCAAAGATTAGGCTGTTTGAAAATACAACACACGTAAAAATTGGAAAGGGAGTGAGACAAGGTGACACTATATCTCCGAAGCTCTTTAATGCCACATTGGAGGGTGTTTTTCAGTCGCTGAGCTGGGAAAACAAGGGGATAAAGATTAATGGAGATTATCTAACCCACCTTCGTTTTGCTGATGACGTAGTCATTTTTGCAACTACCCCATCAGAGCTGCAGAGTATGATCCAGGAACTTGCTGACAAGAGTAAAGAAGTGGGATTAAAAATGAACTTTCAGAAGACAAAAGTGATGTTCAATGCTTTTACAAGAAATGAAGATTTATCGATTGATGGAGAAAAGCTGGAGATAACAGATACGTACGTTTATCTTGGACAGCAGATATCAAGTGAGGGTCACATTGATGAAGAAATTAATCGGCGTACAAAACTTGCCTGGGGAGCTTTTGGAAGAAACAGCATAATTTTCAAGAGCAATATGCCATTATGTCTTAAAAGAAAAGTGTTTGATCAATGCATCCTTCCAGTGCTTACGTATGGTGCAGAGACGTGGACCTTAACTAAAAGAGACATACAAAGGCTGCAGACAACTCAAAGCAGCATGGAGAGGTGCATGCTTGGTGTAACCAGGAGAGATAAGAAGAGGAACTCGTGGATCCGAAAAATGACAAGAGTGGAAGACATCATGATCAGAGTTAAATCCCTGAAATGGCAATGGGCTGGACATACTGCCAGAAGGACAGATCATCGATGGACAGCCGAAATTTTAGATTGGATTCCAAGGGACAGGAAAAGACCCAGAAGAAGACCACATAGGAGATGGGTGGATGAAATTCGAAAGTATGCAGGGGTGACATGGAGGAGACTGGCACAAGACAGACCGTTGTGGAGGAAACTTGGGGAGACCTTCGTCCAGCAGTGGATTGATAATGGTTGACAATGATGATGATGATGACACTGTGAAAAACAAACGACGAAAGTTCCAGTACACATTGTGGGGAACGTAATGAAAGGGCAATTATTTCAAAAGTCGATATTTGTGTGCTATATGCGAAAACATGGCGCTCTACCTCACATCAGTGGGCCAGTAATATTACGGATCTCGATTTTCTTGCACTATCATTCGTTAACGTAATATTACGTACCTGGACGCTAAGTGGTTAATATTCTAACATGCATTGCCTATGTGTAATTGGAAGTTATAACGATCTATTCAAAATAATCGAAAGTGCGCAAACTGGTTTTTATTGGGTAAGGGGTCTTACATAATTTTTCGCAGTAGGAGGGGCGCTGTTTTGAGCTACGCCTCTGTTGTAGTTTTAACACGCAATCCACCTTGAAATAAATTGCTTCGTTAATAATACAATAGTGTAGCTTAAAATACATACATTATTGTAGTTCTCTCAAGAAATAATTTACTACGAAGTTTTAGTTCATACTGATTTTACGTGAATAAATGTTCAATTTGGTAACACGAACGTGCACTTTCCTGAGCACAATTTTGGCATCACATAAATGAATCCAAAATAGGCTTAAATTTCATTGCAACGAACGGGACATTGAATTTGTTTAGCGCTTTTAAAGCCAGCATTTTTAGATTTTACTTTGAAGGAAAATCTTTCTACCCGAGAAATTATCTTGTGTGTTCAGTTTTATCCTCCAACCATTTGCCACCTAGAAATTGCAAATTCAGCATTTGTCGGATTTCGAAAGTGTTTCCGCAAAGAAACATGTTCACTAACTACGTTTGCAGTGATAGTCTATAATAGAATGATCAGGCATCTCAAATCGAATAACCTAGGTCAAACTACTAACACACTGCGAATGACAAGTCTAGATACCGTAAAATACGTTGCGATGCGTTCAACAGCATACATTCCACGAAGTTCTTACCCTAAAATGTTTTTCCAGAACATTACACTACTAAGGACGGCGTCTGACATGTAAGCAGCTGTCACTACGACAGCGTTTCTAAGTTTCGGTTTGCATTTCATTCCTTATTGTTATAGTTATATATGAACACAGTGCATTCAAAGAATTCGTTTTGTTCGAATGCTCGGCAAAAAAAAGTTGTGTGAGCGTGCGTTGTATTGTTGATCCCTATAGTGAGATCTAATTTATACTAATAGTGAAAAAAAAAATTAAGGGCATCAACGATTAAAAAACAACAAATTGTTTTAAGTGTTAATTTTTTTTTTCGTTTGTTGTCAAGGGTTAAATTTACAAAAAATCTACTTGGAATAAAATCGATCAAGTTTTCATCGTACACGCGGCAAACAAAATTTTAAGTGTCCACATAAGAGTAATTGTTTAAGTGCTCAATTTAGGTGCTTTAGTGCTTTAGGCAGATTTTATCGTACTGAATTTTTGTTTAAGGCTACATACACTCTAAACGTTTAAAAGTTCAAAAGTTGGACACGAGTAACGCTTAATATTTGCCGTGCAATATGGAATAGCACTAGAGATTTGCAGTTAACACAGTGTAAAACGGAACACCATCTTTATCCTAACATGAACATGCCTGCGTAAAGAAGTCTCCACACACTTTTTACTACAGGTGACAAGAAACGTTTCAACAGGTGACAACAAACTTTGCAACATGTGACAACAAACGTTGGGCTTTGCTTGTTTTATAAGAAAGCGATTACGCATCTCTTGAAAAAAATAACCATAATCTGTTTGATCCCCCAACAATTTTGTTCTTATTATATATATTCAAAGTTAAAAGCTCGCAGTTTTCGATATAAGTGATTAAATGCTGACTGATCGATACTGGTAAACATTTTTTCTGAGTTATGTTCAGTCTTGGAATAAAACATTTTGCCGGGCAGAACAATTCTTGATGAAGCGTCATATAAATACTGCGAAAGAACGATATGCCATCAACGATGGCTGCTAAGAACTGTGCTCGAGAGAGTAATATCACAACCTGGAGGAAACATGGCCACGGCAAGATAAAAGACACACAGAGCTGGAATGATGAACGGGTTAGTGGATGAGGAGGGCAGCAAAGAGAGAGAGAGAGAGAAAAAAAAGCCTAGCTAAGAAACCAGCGACACAACTCTACTAATAAGCTGGCAACTTGACCAACAGGTTTTCTTATTTCATCACACGCGTTCAGAAAGACTCCGGAAAGGAGGATCACAGCTGCCACGTCAGCGAAATGGACTATTTACCGTGACATTTCCTCTAATTTTAAAAAGCTACTGGAATCTCTTAACAGTTCCTGAATGTGGAAAGTCCAAACTTTTACACAAAAGCGGTTACGATTCACAAGGACAGGGTGGAACATTTGGTGGGCCCGGAGCAAAATTTCATTACGGGCCTTAGAAAATAACATCTTATAGTTTTTAATAAAAGTCGTTACATGAAAAATGTTGTCCGTAAAAAACACACTACAACTTGCAAAGAAAATATGATTTCAAAGAAGTATTTGCTTTCAGCTTAAGGAAAAAGGTTTTATTATGGATTAAAAGTAGAGAGAGAAAGAGGAGTTAAAAACGCCCCCCAGAAAAGGAGTTTAGCTTTCATCACATTACTTATAAAAACTTCCTAACTTCCTCACAATATGATAAAATAACTTCAAGTAATCTGCGCAACGAATATTTTTGCGTAGAGAAAACAAGGATCCCTCTAAAATAAATTCATTTAGTTTTTAGCACGTCTTTTGTGAAAAAAGATCGTGCTTATGTTATCACTCCGTCCGTCCGTGGAACTATTACCTCTGCAACTATTAGTTCGATTTGTAAAATTCTCTTTGCATTGGGAAGCTTGAAATATGAGAATGATCCAAACATTCAGTTTTTTTTTTTCCTGATGCACAACTTCGCTGCTAGAGGGCGTAAACGCAGATTATATCGAATTTAAAATACATTTTATTCTATTATTTGCTTCTAAATATCCGATTGAGAAAATTTTGTTTTCCTTTCGATGCCCTTTACATAACGAAGGCTATTTTAGGCAGCGCACAACTTTTTTTTTCAAGTAATGCACAAATTTTCTGCTATGTGCGTAAAGATAAATTAAGTTTTCCCCGAAATCTCTGCTTCTAAAAATGTTAGAGATTATCCTATGGCCTTGTGGGCGCACCCCTATTTACAACCTCGCGTCCTTATACCTACCTGCACTTTGTTAGAAATTCTTACTCCACTTGTCCGGACCTAGCACATAATCATTTCACCATGTCGGCAAGGAACTTTTGGTCGTAATTACAGCTATAGGATAAAAAAAATCTGACAAGAGAAGCTGAGACCAAGCACGAAATAAACAAACATACCTTCACGTCACCTTGTGAATACATATTTTCGCCACCTAGCGGCGAATCTTAATGTCGTACGAAGCAAGAAACGCTAGGAAGTTTTGTGTGCTGTGTTTCCAGCAAATGTTTATTTCTGGGAACACCATTTTTCCAATTAGGTTATTAGAAGTTTAAATATCACGACAAATACAACAGAAAGTTTACGCCAACCAACGGGAAAACTGCATCACAGAAATTTAAACTAGCATGAACAGATGCAGATACAACAGAGGAGGCTATGGCGTGTATAGGCCTCTCCCTTCAGCGTTTACAGTGTTAAATTTTAGCATACCTTATTTCGTGCAGACTATTTTATACTTGTTGCAATGATTTCGATTTTGATACGAAGCGTGTTTAAAGAGTAATGCCTCCGCGCAAGTGTCTCGCGCATGACGAGTTGCCTAGCAACCAGTCAGACAGCAAACGATTCTTTGTGACAGCTTCATTTTACTGCGCAATAGAACTCCGTAAATCTTCATTTTACTGCGCAATAGTTGTTTGTATTTAATTGTGTTTAAAATGGATATGATTTCTTTTTTCAACTATGTCGACGGGTGCCAAACAACGATCTGTTTACAGAGTTTTTAACCCATGGAAATGTACCTCTCAAAGAAATCCACGCTAGATGAGTGACAGTTTATGGTCCTGGAACTTTGAGCACAAGCACTGTTCATCGTTGGGTAAGAAAGTCAAAGGACAGTGGTGTAATGTTGGCCGGAAAGGATCAGCAGCGGAGTGGGAGGCCCGTAATTGCAACTTGTAATTTGAACAGACAAAAGTGGATGAGATCCTCAGGGAAAATCGGAGAATAACTCAGATCATCATAGCAGGTAAGTTTAACATTAGTTTACGAAGTGTCAATGACATTGTTAACGGTTTAGGATACAACAAAGTGTGCGCTCGTTGGGTACAGCGTCACCTAACGACTGAAATAAAAAATCCAAGGGTGGCGCAGTGGTCTGTGCGCTCGTTGGGTACCGCGTCACCTAACGACTGAAATAAAAAAATCCAAGGGTGGCGCAGTGGTCTAAGTCAGGGGTTCCCAAACTTTTTGAGACCGCGCCGCCCTTCACAGGTCATATTTTCCGTGAGATGCCATTACAAAAAAAAAAAAATTGCTCAAATTCGAGTTTGTGGTATTTTTTTTAAAAGAAAATACTCCTTTACATTACTAGCTTGCATTCTTTTTAATGTAAAAATACAAAACTAGAATAAAATTACAGAACTGAATAAGAAGAAATTGATGAGAGAGGCATATTTTCAGAATGGTAACTCTTCATTTGGCTTTTCATTTTTACAATAATTTTAGAAACTACCTAACAGAGGTATTTGCATATTAATGGGGTGGGGGAGCTTGTTTCTTGTCACACAAAACATCGAATCTGGGGACAATGTTCGATACAGCTACGCGGATCTCCTTCTCAACGTTAACTTTGTTTCTATATCTGGATTTTATTACCGCCAGAGCTAAAAATCCTACCTCGCAAAGGTAGGATGTAGCAAAAAGGAGAATTACTCTCACGGCTTTCTTACTCTATTCTGGGTACTCCTCTGCCACACTGTTCCAAAAATGTGGCAGAGTTCCGGAAGAGAATGTCATTTTCAGTGTGGTGGAGTCTGAAGAAATGTCTATTAACTGTTCCTGCTCAGCAGTAATGAAGGTTGATGGTGGATCTGCGCTAAGCGGGTCTGTAGCCCACTTATGTTCATCTGTTTGTGGAGGGAAATATTTGTCAAACTGAAAGCTGAGTTGATATAGATGCTCCAAAATCACATTTCAATTTCGCACTTAATAGCATCTCGTTTTCTTGTATACACTTGTGTAACTTACACGAAAACATTCAAAATCACCTGATTTCGTATTGTTCTTCCACAGAAGTAGCTTTCTTTTGACAAGGAAAATGATGTTCTTTCTTTTTTTCCTTTAACATTCTTTCATACAATTCATTCTTTAAAATATGCATACGTATTGAAAATTTGCGTGTTCCTATAAATTATATGTTTGTTTTTTCCTTATAGTCGCGACGCACAGATTGGGAACATCTGGTCTAAGCGATGGCTTCTAATAATTCGTCCAAAAAGGGGTCCGGGTTCGAATCCCGTGAAGCATGGATAATGTGTGTCTTACGGCACTGGCTCTCTCCCTTCCCTGGAACCAGTGGCCCTAAATTAGGGACGGGCGACTGCTTATAGCCCACCGAGTTGCTCACGCTGGTCATTTACCCCCCCCCCCCCCCCCCAATAAAAAAAAAAGATCAAGACTTGAAGCATGCCAAAGGTTGCTTGCTCGCTATGAGAACTGTGGAAGTGATTTTCTCCAAAGCGTTGTAACTGGTGATGAGAGTTGGATTCACCGTTATGACCCACAAATTAAAAATCGATGCAGGGTCACTGTGTTCTGGGGCTACAGAGGCTGGATTTCTTCAGGGGTACATGGCTAAAAGTACTACTATCAACTCGAGCTACGTGCATGAGGAAAAAAAGCCAATGATTCTGCAACACAACGCCAAACCCCACGCCAGTGCTTTCACTTCAGAGACCATACAGAAAATCGGGTTTGAAGTCCGTGAACACCCTACCTACAGCCGAGATTTGGCACCGTCCGACTTCCGATTGTTTTCTGCTCTCAAGAGAAATCTGAAAGGAATTCAGTTCACCTGTGACGAAGACGTTCAAAGCAGCTACGAGGAAATGGTACCGAGAACCTGAAGATTTTTACAGACACGGATTTTTTTAAAAAAACTTGTTAAACGTTGGCGTATGTGTATCCAGCGTACGGGAGACTATGCAGAAAAATAAAATGTGAATTAAAATAGAAATTTTGAGCTTTGTTTTTGCTCACGTTTTAATTTGATACCTTGCCATTGAGCTTGTATTAAATATGGAGGCATTACTTTCTGAACACCCTCTCTAGTTTTGTTGTTGTAGGATATGAAAAGATTATCCTAATGATATGCATTCATTATTTCACACATCACAATTTCACTTCTGTAAATTTAAGTTCCATTTTTATGGCCTATAAGCTTTATAACTTTTCTGGATCCGCCTTTGTGCATGAATCTAAAACCATGGAAGGGTTATAGAATGGTATTTTCGCTAATTTAACTACTTGCAGCTTTGAAGATAACTGAAGGAGACAATCTAGGCAGTGTCTAGTTCTCTCTCTAGGCAGTCAACATGGATGAAGGAACTAGCTGTCTGCATGGGTCTGGCAAGCCCGACTCTGGAAAAGCTTTTTTTTTTTTTTTGTTTAATCAGTTAAAAGAAATGCATAAGTTAAGATTAAGGCCCTGAACTGGGCATCCGAACCAGGCTAGGCTTCCCAAATTTAGGTCTGTGCAGATCTCTAACAAGAACTGTGATGGTGGAAACAAGCTGCTTTCATGTAGAAGTGTACAATACGATGCCCCCCCTTTTTTTTTTTGGTTGTTCGATGTTTAATAATCACAATGGCCAGTTATAAAAGGAGTTTCCTGTTCCGAATTTATGCTACGTAGTTCTAGGGAAGGGGCAATACCAGCGCCCATGCTTCATCACTAACTCTAAAGAGTAGCCAATGAAGACTATTATCAGACTTCAGGGGCGGCTAAAAAAAAACTGCTTGAAAAAAAAAACTGTATGAAGATACTGTGAGGATGGTGTGGTTCAAATAGTTATGCGCCACGACGAGAAGGGTTCGCTCAATGCCAAATATGTTCTCTAAAAAATAATTAAGGTTGTTGCTAAAACTCAATGTGAGAGCTTAACCTTAGAGGCAAAAATTCCACGCTAGGGAGCACTCTAAATTGAACTTTTTCATTAACAGAAGTTCATTAGCAGAAAGCATCTGATGGTAATGAACACCTCCCCCTCTTCTCCAATTCCGCCCCGAACCCGAAATGTTTCTCAGCATTTGAAGTTCACTATCGATCCACCTACTTACGTAGTTTTTAAGCTCATAAAGTTTTTGTAGCGCAGTATTTTATACATAATATAAGCATGAAGTCACTGCAGCACGTATGCTCGAAGTTTACCAGTCCACCGCCAAAAACATTCTCTGCCGCAGAGTTCATAAATTTTGCTCCTAAGAAGAGCTCAGACGCAGGAAGAGCATTACCGCAGCCTGTATCGTAAAAGTAGCAACGAAGTACGAATCAAGACACGAAACATTCCCGAGGACGCGATACCGCTTAATAATATCGGCCTGATGCCAGTGAAGAAACCTAAAACATACTGGCACATTACGGCCGATATATCTTAATGGATAACGCCGTAAGGCTGGATTTTCGGAAAGCAATAAAGGGTGAGAGTGCACTGCACAATATAAAGCCACTTAAGCCAAACCCATTACAGCCGAGTGGCAAAATAGTTATGAAAGTTGAGTTGCCATCAGATAACGTGGAGTTTGGGGCCAAGTCGCAGACGCTAATTAGGAGATTTGCGATGCTAAAAGGCAGTCGCCGAACATAATTAACAGTAATAAACCGTGCCTAAAGTATATAGCTAACTATCTATCTTGCCACGAAGCGTTCGCACAGCTGAAAAGCGGTACTTCTCAGTGTACTTCTCAGTGAGCCTGACCGAATACACTGCACTGTATAAACACTTAGACAAAGCATCAAGTATACATTCGTTGCGCCGTAGAAATGACGAAAAAACAGAGTGAAATTAAAATCGTGACCCTACCGGTTGCATCCTAGAAAAATCCATCCGTTGGGGTCCAGAGACTTATTTATAAGTCTCGGGTGGAACAATGGATTTACTTGATCTTCGGTTTCGCTTCTCTCGCCTTGCTCTGGAGCCACTGACCTCTTAAAGCAGGGAGATTAGCTTGAACCTCAAGTGCGTTACCAAAAATTCAACCCTTTGAAAGAATTCCTACGAACAATCTCACATTATTTACAGTGAATATTGTAACTTCCCTAAACACAGTAACTACTCAAAGAAAAACTTACTCGCGAGTCCGAAATTTATGCTACCACGACTATTCTCCCTAAAATTACAAATAGCATACGATCAGAAATGTTAAAGAGTGTGTAAATGCCAAAAACCTTACGAATGCATTTTTTTCAAAACTCCCGCACAAAAATTCTACGGTGATCTCGCAGCATTTTCTGCGCGGTGTTAACTGTTTTTATTACCACAATCATTTTAAAGATTGGCTTTGCTACTACTACCCATCTGATCATTCACTGCTCTCTTCTAATGATAGGAAAATTCCATTCTTGACATACATACACATTCTGAAAATAAATCTCTCCCCTTTTCTCTGAGTTAAATTTAGTGTCGTACCTCTCCCCTCAGTCAAAGAAAAATTCTGGATTTCACTGAACGATACGGAATATAATTTATAGTCATAGCTAAGCACCTCGTTTAACAGTTTTTATTCGCTGCAGTATTTTTAGTAGAATAAAAAAAAACAAAAACTTCTGGGAATCACTTCTAGCTACGACCTGAGGGTAATACAAGCAAGTTACTTTTAGACCTTAAGAAAAGCGCTAAATGCGTAGGTGACTGGGGAGCAGGCAGGTAAAGTATTCATACATGAAGCAGCGACCACGCCCTGTTGAAAAGCACGCTGGGCTGAGGGATAGGGGCAGGTAGCTACTCGTTGTCCGGGAAACAGGAATGTCAACAGAACAAGCGGGTCACGGCGGTCAAGGTGCGTGCACACGCACACTCCTGCCTGTCTGCGTCCCCTGTTGCCAGTTTCATTAGCTGCGCCAGTAAGGGCATGTAACCCCCCCTCAAAAAAAAAAAAAAAAAACTAACGATTACACGAGACTACATATCAAATGCACCTGCAGAAAGTTTACGGAAACTAGATCTTCACTGTACACCGCAGTGATGAGAAAATGCACAGAAAGCCAAGCAGACAGTAAAGTAAAACGAGCAGCAATGTGATTCAGCACGCACGGGTAACACAAGAAAATCAACGACCATGAACATGCAATAGGAACAAGATTACAATGAAAAAATATTTGGGCAAAACCGACTCTGACCAAAGATGTAGTTAGTTGCGTTTATTTTTTTATTAAGAAAGGAGAAAGATTATATACATAACTGCCCATTACGCATGGCTTTTACTGATAATGAAAATTCCGTGAAGCTATTAGCGGTTGTCTTTGAAATAATGTGGTATTGAAGATGCATAAGTCATTATTAATATCTACGAAAATGCAAATGTTAGGGGACCTACAAAGCACATATCAGAAAGGGAGTCAGACAAGGTGACACCGTATCTCCCAAGTTGTTCATTGAAAGACTGCAGAATGTCTTTCAATTATTGATCTGAGAAAACAAGGCAAAACAGATTAGATCATTTTACCAAACTTCGTTTGGCCAACAACAGTCACCTTCTTCACAAGTTCCCCCTTCAAGGCCGCACAGTATAATAATAACTCAGGAACTTGTTACCAGGAGTAAGGAAGGAAATGGGATAAAAAATGAAATTACAGAAAACAAAATTCATGTACAATGCTTTTACAAGAACTGAAGATTTTAAGAAAGATTTATCTAGAGGATTTTAGAAGGGGAATGTCTGACCCCAGGTCTTTAAAAACCCTTAGAAGTAGAAAGGTAAGACATTTGGGCTTAGAGTGCCGGACAGGAAAGTCACACGGAAGCGAGGTAGAAAGGGGAAGGAAGACGCCCTTATTTGTAACCGGGGGTCAAGTACCCAGGGTCCGACGGTTTGACGCGCCCATCCGACGCACGGCGGATATTTATTGGTTCGAGCGTTCGTGCCTGCCTGGGATCGATCCTGAGACTTTTCCATGGCAGTCACGAACGCTGACACTTGGCCATTCGCGGCCTCTGAAGATTTTGAGAGCTTGGGGCAAATCTATGAGTATACATATATATAACTGGTGCCTACATTTACCTTGGACCACAGATATTAAGCACGGGCCACATAGAAGAAATTCATAGGGGCATAAAACTTGGCCTGGGGAGCATTTAGAAGAAACAGTATAATTCACACGGAGAATTTACCATTATGTCTTAAAAGTATTTAATCAATGCATCCTTCTAGTTCTTACTTATGGCTCAGAGACATACACCTTAACTAGAAAAAGAGGCTGCAGACAACTCAAACAAGGATGGAGAGATGCGTGCTTGCTGAAACCAAAAATGATAGGAAAAAGAACCTGTGGACCACGAAAATGATAAGAGCTGATGATATGATCAAAATAAAGATCCTCGAGTGGTAATGGACTGCAGTGGCGCAACCAGAAATTTCTTAAGGGTAGGGGGGGGGCGGTCCATGGATTTGCTTCATGGGTGAAAGCCTTCCCGAAAAAAAAAAAATACTCGCAAGTGGGAATAAGCCCAAAATGTAAGAAAAAAAGAAAAAAAAATACATTGAGAGAAAAGCTTTTATATACATATAAATTCGTACTCAATCCTGGGAGTTCGGACCTGAGACATGGAGGGTGAGTTTGTTTCACGGCGCTGGATCTCTCCTTTCACTAGAACCAGTAGGACCAAATTAGGGACGAGCTACGGCTTAAAGCAGAGTTGCTTATGGTGGTCGTTTAACTCCAACACCAAAACAAACAAAAAACGTTTTGGTAGGGGGGGGGGTTAAAAGAGTTTCTAATAAGCGTTTTGTCCCAAGATTTTGACCCAGAACAAGCAGCACGAGATTATTTTTTTTTTTTTTTTTTGGATTGGAGGTTTAACGACCACCGTGAGCAACTCAATGGGCTATAAGCAGTCGCCCGTCCCTAATTTAGGGTCACTGGTTCCAGGGAAGGGAGAGAGCCAGTGCCGTAAGACAAACACAACATCCATGCCTCACCGGGATTCGAACCCGGACCCCTTACGGACGAATGATCAGAGGCCAGTGCCTTAGACCACTGCGCCACAGCACGAGATTAGAAGGCCACGCTATTCATCACTTAGGGCTTGCTTAACCAGAGTCGCTGGTCGGACAAAAGCCAAGATTTTGCTCCACGACGACTAAAATGAGAATTAGGTTTTGAACCCAATGACTTCACCTACCGAAGCACAATCCATTTAAGATATTTTTGTTTTCATACGGAATGCTGCTGCATGAAATGAATCTGTGTAACAGAACGGTGGAACGCACGGCTGACCGGATTTGCAACCCCACGGTGAACTTTCGATGACAGTAGCGTCACAAAATAGGCTTCCCAAGGTTTACTTGTATTTCAGGTTTCAACTTTCATCAATCCAGAGCGCAACCCTGAATTTGACACACGCATCTACCTCCCTTATGTAAATGCGTTCCCTCATTACTTTGCGCCTTGAAAATTTAGGCACGCAAGCAGTCAAGTTCTTTATAACTATGCATGCAATGAAGTTATGAACGATTTTTTTTGTCTGGTAACATTCAGAGTACTGTACGAATGCGCGTAAAAAATTTTATACCAGAATTCAGGCATATGCGTAATTTTCTGGGAGCTCAGAATGGTATTCGCGCATTTTATTTGAGGAAAGGGGGGGGGCTAATAAAAATTGGAGAGATCAGTACGAAAATAAAGGGGGCATGAGGGATTTTTGTACTATTAGAATTCAGAACATGTGTACAAAGCGGCAGTTACTTGGCTCATGATCAAACTGAGAAACTATCCCTTCGCAATAATAGCTGGGACGTCGTAAGTTGTCACCGCACGGAGTTATGATTAATGTTAAAATCAGTTTACTCATTCTTTATATTTTAAAGAGTTTAACATGCATAAACTCTCCGTCAAATGTTATGCACGAAACACAAAAAAGTGCGAATAACAAACGAACCAATACAGACTGGTTCGTTTGTTAATGTTCAGTGCTGTGTTAAAACATGCAAATCGGCACGCTTGATGAATGAATGTTTTCCTTTCGGAAGCTATCAATATAAAAGTGAAATGTTCCGGCGTGCATCGGGAACAGCCATTTTCTTCGCCATGTCGCAAAGACTACTACGACTAGGAGATTGGTTCATAAGGATGGAGAGCCGTTGGGAGTTCACAGGCCGGCCACTTAATCACGGAGGTACTCGATTATTTGGTGTCAGCCATATTCGGGTCATAAGGCTCTGGAACCAATCCTAAACAAGCAAAGCAGTTCTACGGACAGCTGTTCCGGGCCGTACAAGAGTGACAGCTCTTAAAGATGACCGCTATACCGCATTACTGACCAGACGGAATCTGAGAACAGCACCCAGGCTACGTTCGGACCACATCACAGCCACTTGAAGTCAGGTATCCAACCCACTATACGTGCCAACCACAAGGATCAGCCCCCGTCATCTCGACTGGACTTCTTAACGGTGACGTAATATCTTATTCATAGATGTGACGCGGTTTTCCCGAAATTGGGCAATAGACGTTTTTAGTCTAGCTACAGGATATTATTTTTTTGATTGGAGGTTTAACGACCACCGTGAGCAACTCAATGGGCTATAAAGCAGTCGCCCGTCCTTAATTTAGGGTCACTGGTTCTAGGGAAGGGAGAGAGCCAGGGCCGTAAGACAAACACAACATCCATGCCTCACCGGGATTCGAACCCGGACCCCTTACGGACGAATGATCAGAGGCCATTGCCTTAGACCACTGCGCCACCGGGGCGGCCTAGCTACAGGATAACACAGTGGTGTATTGGAGCCGGCACGCGTTCCGGTAAACCATATTCAGCATAATCTGTGTTCTTTTTAAAATCCGGAAGTCACATAATTCTTTTCCAATTAAAATGATGAAACAGAAAAACTGCGCAGTTAGTGGAATTAACGTCCCATGTTTGTTTGAAGGTAGAGTTAGTCTTGGTAGTCTCAAATGGTAATAATGGTGAAATCTTTGTTCCTTGAATGCCAAAATGTGTAAATCCGGGTCTGATTTTGACCTATCAGTAAACTTTCTTATACTATAAATATAAGAAAGTAAAAAGGGAGAGGCGGAATGGGAGGGATGATGGGGGGGGAGAAGGGAAAGGCACTGAAGACGTAGAGGCAGCGCGCGTTCCTGTACTTCTGTTAGCACTACTGCACACCACCAGAAGTACAAGTCTGAAAACATCTGCAGGTGCCTGGAACCGCAACACATTTCGTAACAGCATCTTAACGAAGTGCTTCTTGTAGTGGTACTGATACTACACTGCTGGCCACCCAAAATGTAACACCAAGAAGGAAGCATCCGATTGGCCTGAAATTCGCAGCATGCGTCGCCCGCAAGAGGGCAAACGATTAGCATTGCAGGGCATATGCAAATCATGTGCGCCCGGCACGCCACCGAGAAGCACTATAAGAAGAATGCACAGAAGGCGGGATGTAAGTAGTGGAAGTGTGTTGTGCTGCCGGACCCGTGCGTGGGAAGCTTCCTGTTGCCTCGTCGCAGAATACGGCAGTCATTCCAGCACGTTTCGGAGTTCGACAGGGGACGAATAGTGGCTTATCGCAACAGCGGTTTATCGTACCGAGACATCGGCGCCCGTGTGGGACGACATCCAGCCACAGTCAGGCGAGTATGGATTCGGTGGGTGCAGGACGGACGGACCAACGTGAGCGATTGCCGCAGCCGCGGCACACCACCGAACGAGACGACCGGGATGTTGTGCGGCGGGCATTGACGGCTCGCACCGCCACATCACGAACGTTAGCGCAGGAATTAGGGTGTGTTGCACAACAACCTGAGTCAGCACGTACCGTTCCACGTCGTCTGCAGGAGCGGGGACTTGTCGCACGGCACCCATTGCTCCGATTACCATTGACGTTACACCACCGGCGAGTGCGGCGGCAGTGGGCCGTTGAACGCCGCATCTGGACTACGGAATGGCACGATATTGTCTTCTCCGACGAATCCCGCTTCCTGCCTGCAACACCAAGATGGTCGGATCCGCGGCGATAGACTGTATGACGCCTGCAATATGCATCGCCATACCGGTCCGTCGCCTCGCGTTATGGTTTGGGGCGCAATTGGATATGACACCCGCACCATCTCCGACGTTTTGGAGCCCGTAGTCCTCCCTTACCTGCAGGACCTGCCAGCGGCCACTTTTTAACAGGACAATGCGCGCCCGCACGTGGCACGCATCGTGCAACAATTCTTCACGGCCCACCAGGTGTCATTGCTGCCGTGGCCCGTCTATTCTCCCGATATGTCGCCCATCGAACACGTCCGGTCGCTGATCGGCAACCGAGTGGCCCGGCAAGCACCACCCGCGGCTACGCCTGATGAACTATGGCAACGTGTGGAAGCAGCCTGGACCGACATACCCGAAGCCCACACCCAAAGCCTCTTTCGTTAGATGCCGCGGCGTGTAGCGGCCGTTATTGCCAGCCATAGCGGCCACACGAATTATTGATGCCACACGGGCCTGTAAGCTCAATCGTTTCATCTGTTATGTATCCAGTAAATCTGGCTTTGCTATCTCGTGTAAATCTGGCTTTGCTATCCTTGGTGTTGCATTTTGGGTGGCTCACGGCCTCCTATGTTTTTTCATCTTGAATATGGTGCACATCCAACGGAGTGGCCTGCATTACCCCCAGACCTCAATCCCGTTGAATATCTGTGGGATGTCTTTAGAAGCATTGCTGCCCTCCATCCCAATCCGAAACGGCTCTCATTCGCCAGTGGCAATTGTCTTTTCATTGGCTGGATAGTCTTACAGAGGATATGACTCTGCGTCAAACCAGCATTACTTCCAGAGTAGGTCCATACTGACTGCGTTTTGTATATCAAACGCCCATCTTATTTAAAAGTCATGTTTGAGGTATCATACTCGTAAAGCATATGACCCATAAATCATTACACCAAGCTATTAAGTTTGAATTACTTTAACAACGGCTATTTCCTTGTTCAATGCTAATATAATCCATTGTAGCAGAATGGTATGCTCATAAAAGCAAGACTGATAATGTCATCTTGAATATGGAGCTCAACTAGATTTTTCAATTACTAAATTAGCAGTCAACTGTGTTCAGTGTTGTGGAAAACAACAACTGCAATACCATTAACATGTCGCTGGTGGAAGAACTACGGACAAAATAAAGACACTTTTCCTGCATTAAGCACAAAAAGCACTGTCGAAGTTCAATAACTCAAAACATATTTTTACAGAAAAAAAAATTCACAACACTTCAAAATCTTCAATTCGTCATACGCGTACTAATAACGTTCTATTCCGAGGACTAAATGAAGAGCGAGCAGTTATTAGGTATCAATATTGGAAAGAAAAAACTCGAAGTCTCCCTTCAATGCCATCTGGCATGTATTCGTATTTTATTTACCACATTCCACAGACAAGCAGCATCTTTTAAATTCATGCCGTTACTTTTTTGGGATTCTTTTTTTTTTTTTTTCGAAACTATGACATCTGGGCGTACGCAGAAAGTAACCATTTCCACAATTGACTGGATATGTGTGCTGCACGCAATACGTGGAATGATGAGTCTGAAAAATTGAAACGGTAATGAAAGCAAGGAGAGTGAAAATGGGGATGGCATTTATTTACCAAACAGAGCCACAGGCAGTAGCATCATCATCACCATGGCCTTAATCCCATTTTTAGCTCATCTAGGTTATTTCGACAGCATAGAATGCATGCACATACACGCTAAATCCCGCTTACACCTCCAACCCACCCCCTTCTTTCCCGCACCAGCGTGCGTTTCGCCCCACCTGTTCATCCGTGCCAATCTCCTCCTTCAGCAACAGGTGAAAGAAAAAGATGAGGGATTTAGGAGATGGTGGGAGAACGGAGGGGAGGGAATACAAGACAAAACCAATGGTGTCTGTCGGTTCCGCAATGGTGGTGGTGCGACCATCTTTTGTTTTCATCTGTCGTCTTCATTAGAAGCTGGCTCTGCTGACTCGTCTAACAATGCAATAACACATCACCCCCATTTTCATTTTTCAAGGGAAAAAAATCGAAATAGATTTCGGGGAAAGGTCTCCATTCATGCAACACTAGCAGAATATCGAATGCCTTCAGGCACACACACATGCAAGAACAAAGAGCTTCAAGCTAAAAACGGGCATTTTTTTTTTTTTTTTTTTTTTGGCAAACAGATCCCGACAATTTAGTCATGGAAACGCGACTGTTACCAACGCGCAAGTTCGAAGAACATACAGCTCTTTAATCTTGTAAGATTTTAAGTTTTATAATTCAGACCGGACACGCAGCTGAACACTTCCACAGTTTCAAGCAGGGCGTCCCGCAGTAACCAGTGTGGATACGAAAATTTGTTGGTAAGGAAACTGTCTTGGACACATCACTGGAGCTTGGTCCCTAGCTAAATCTGAATCAACAACCTAGCTTTTCTCCCTGCCTACTGTAATAATATTACTCAACCCATAAAATAAGTTTCCTACAACGATCATTTTTTAAAATTATTATTCAGTTTAACGACGACCACTGTGAGCAACTTCTATGGGCAGTCGCCCGTCCTTATTTTGGGCCACTGGTTCCAAGGAAGGGAAAGAGCCAAGGCAGTATGACAAACACCACACATGCCTCATCCGGACAAGCAATCAGAATCTACAACCGTCACCATCCATTTTCAATCCACTGCTGGATGAATGTCTCCAAGTGTCTTCAACTAATCGCTTCCATGTTATTCTGACATGCTTTCGAATTTTATTCACCCACGTGATCATCATCTGGGTCTTTTCCCATCCCTTGGTGTCCCTTTTAGTTATTTCAATGTCTAATGATGGTCAGTTTTTCCAGAAGTATATCCAGCCCATTGCCAGTTGAGGATCTTTCCTTGGATCATGTCATCCATTCCTGTCGTTTTCCTGATCCACGATTTCTCTTTCCCATCTTTCCTGGTTACACCAAGCACGCATTTCCCCACGCTTCTTTGAGTTGTCCACAGCCTCGTTTTAGTCTATGACTCGTAAGAACTGGAGGGATACAATGCTTACATTAGGACATAATGGTAAATTCTTCTAGAAAATTGCAGTGCTTTTTGCAAATGCACCTCCTGCCACGTTTTACATGCCTAAATAAATTTTGTTTCCTGTATAATGCTTTTACAAGAACTGAAGATTCAGAGGTTAATGGGACAAATTTAGAAGCAACTAATCTACTTTGGATAACAGATATATTCGGGCCGTCAAGTGCAGCCTGTATACTTACTATGTAGCATAACTTAATCACATTAAGGAGAAATGCTATGTAGCTTCAGTGTGAGTCCTGATGTACACGGCAGCGATGAGGTGTTGCTCTCGTGGTTACTGAATAAGTTAATAAGAAAAGCAAAGGCAGCTCAGTACTGTTTTTATTGAGCTTTGTCTGTTCATACGCAACTTACCTGAAATGCGTCCGTGGGGTTGTGTGTGTCCGCACCATCTATCATGGACGAAACCTGGTTCAAGTAATTTCACTGTTAGTGAAAATATGATGACTCATTAACTGTGGTTCATAACTAGACTTATGACTAAAATATATATATATGCGACCCCGTCGTCATCATGATGATCAGCATCATTCGTCCTGATGATGTCGAGCCAAATGCTCTGCGAAAGTACAATCGATGTATAATAAACATTTTATTGTGAGAAACGTTGCTATTTTTATTCTACCCCGTGAAGTGTCGATGTTACCTACGATTAATATTACCCCATATCTGGTCTTCGGTGCAGTCCAGTACCAACGCATCCTGTACTGAAAGCCTAACCAACTTGCTTATGACGTCATCACAGGTGAACCACATTATCGTTTTCCGTGTTTGTTTATCGACAAAAACACGCAGAATCTAAACAGATGAAACAGCAAATGTTTGCACACAGTCCTTGTTTGTTATTTTGAGTCACAAAAGTAACTGGGTTAGCGATAAAAACATAATTGTCTTGACAAGTGACATAACTCAGCGTACCCTATATAGTTGAGCCACATCACAAATCCATACGGATTTATCACACAAAATGCTACAAATACCGACTACATTTAAACATCTGCCTGTTCAGATTACAGCAGAAACACCCTATTCTTTTTAGCTGACGAGTACTGGAAACAAATACGTGGTCTACTTACAATGTCGCAATGAATGAGTTGTTAGGCTTCAGTTTTAAGAGGCGTTGGCAGTAGACGAGCACAGCAACAGGCTAAGATTAATTAAAGTACCAAACCGCAAATACGTGGAAGCGTTGATATCTTTTTACCGCTAAATAAAAATGCGAGTTGCAAAAACCTTTTCCTGCTATTGCCGTAGAGCAATTTGTGAAACTTGCATGACGAGTTTAAAAATAGACTGCTAAAAGAAAAAAAAGTGTGGAACCAGTTTTGTGAGGGAAAAACGTATTTAAGTTCCAACAAATTGGAAAAAAACGACTATATAATATTTCAAAAGTTGTGTATTTCATGACCGTTAGTATTAATTGTTGAAAATAACTGGTGAAAGTAAATGAATTTGAACCAATTATGTCTTTAAAAAAATACTAACAAGGCACAATGAGAAGTCAAATAATTCAGTCAACTGCATCAGCTCTAGAAGCTTCTTCTATACGTGACACATACGGAAAAAAAGTACAGAAATGTTACACTATGTTACCACTTTCTTTTCCCCAACGTGGATTTTGTAAATTATAAAATATTTCTAATGAAACAGCGCCTTCTGTGGGGGCAAATTACAAAATAGCACTTGGAGGCCGCTGCATTTTATTAGTTTAAAAATCCCTACCTAAAAAGTGCCTGGGATGAAAAAGATGTCTGTGCGCGCTCTCGATATGTCGGGAAAAATCTTGGTACGACAAACAAAACTGACATTGAGAAGATTTTGGAGGCATAATGACACGTGAGATGGCATTGGCGCACAGTTTCGACTTCACCGTACATCTGCCGGAGAATAATTCGCAGAAAACAAGTTGAACTAAGTTTGGAATAATTCCCAGTAAACGAATTACCTAACAGTCGGGTTTTCGTGCTGTATATTTAATCCCCTGCTTCTACAAGAGTCGCGTGAGCCCTCCTCCTTAAAAAACGCAATGCGAAACAGAAATGAAACAGCATACACAAACTTACCTTCCCCCCATTTTCGTAGTTTTCATTGCACGCGTGGAATGGTAAGAAATGCATACTTATAAAGAAAGTAAATCGTTCCCAGTTTTCTTCTTCTTTTTAAATTGAAGACATCGCCAAACAGAGGCGTAACTAGGGAGGAGCAGGCGGCTGAAAAGATGACGCAAAAATATCTGCTTACAGTCGGATTAAAATTGGAATTGAAACTTTTGCACCAGTTTCTGGTACAGTATTTTCCCCGCCATACTTTGTCATTGGTCCATTTACAGAATTTGCTTATAATAGGTTCCGCCAGCTCCGGTAGCTTAAAATTCCCATTTCTTCCTCAAAATGTTTAAAGTGATATTAGTTGCCCACATTCAGAAATGAAGGTGCGTTTGTACAGAACGTCCAACTAAAGAAAAACCATGGTCTTAGTCAACAACGAGGCCCGCGAGGTTTCTTTAGTTGGACGAACTATACGCGTTCGTTGCAAAATCAGAATTTCGTTCACATTGTTGAAAATTCTCGGGGGGGGGGTATTCCATCATTAATGCCAGCTGTTTTCTGCCAACATGATGTGGTACCGAATTCCGAAGCAGTAGGTAAGAGCTGTACAAATAGTCAGTTTCATCATTTCTCTTATTTTAATCCCACAGTTTATTTCTGCGCTTCCTAATCTTCCTAGAATGTTAACAGGATTTTTTTGCCACCCCCCCCCATAATAATCCCACTCAATGTTTTGGTCATTTCCATGGAAGGAACAAATAAATGTGTTGCCTTACATTTTGAAAAAAAAATTCACTTCTAGCGTGATCTGAATGGTATTTTTTTTTTTTTTTTTTTTTCGGCAATAATTTTCTTTCCGGATTTAACGATACCATGTGAGCAGGCAACGGCTATAAGTTGCCACACGTCCATAATTTAGGGCTACCAGTTAAGACTGGGCAGAACCACACATCATTCACGCCTCATTCGGGACTCTAGCCCGGGCCCAACTTGGAAGCCTGAAAGCCCGCGTTTCTGGCAACTCTGCTACCGGTGCGGCTCTCTGTATTTCCAACACGAATTAACTCAAAAATGCATAATACTAAGACGTGTGAATGTAGGAACACACAACATACACTAACGACTTAAATATGAGACATCTACGGATATATACAGAGAAGGACTGATTAAGGTTAACCCTGAAATTGCAACAAATGACGCAGTCGTTTGTTGAAAAGTCCGGTGAAATCGCAGAACGCTCAGGTTTCGGCATAGAAACCTAGACTTCTGACCGCAATGCTGCTCAAGCGTTGGGTATGACCGCGAGCCCACTTTCATTTTTCAAGAGGTTACAAAGATCACAGCAAGCAAAAGACATGCTCATTGAATGGGCGGAGAACGAAGGATGACGACATGGTTCATGTATTATCCTATCTTTTAGGAAAAATTCGCTTGGGGGGGGGGTGTGACTAATATTTGCATTACCGTTCGTGCTAAAAGCAGGATGGCATTCATAAACAAATATTCGAGAACTGGGGCCATGGGAAATACACTGAATAGATGAAATTAAGGTTGTTCAAGCATTTTCTGCTTTGTATAAAGAGGTTCGCTGGATGGACCAAATGTACAGTTTTTTGAAAGGTGGAATAACGGCATGTCTGCATTCGGCACAGTGTACATACACCACTCCCACAAGTCACACTAGAAAAACTTCCTTCAAATCTGTTAGCTGTAAATATGAAGATCTTCCATGGAATTTCAGATTTTCTCGGGAGCACAATTTTCAAACTGTATTGAGCAATGCACACTGCGCTTCTGTAAGTTAGAATAAAGTACAGTAGTCCTCCCCTTATCCGCTGTGGATACGTTCCAAGACTCACAGTGGATGCCTGAAACCGCGGATAATACCGAACCCTATACATATAATAAAGTTTAATTTATAAATTAGGCACAATAAGAGATAAACAAAAACTAATGATCAGATAGGACAATTATAACAATATACTGTAATAAAAGTTATCTGAATGTGAAACTAGCACGAGTTTCTTTTTTCCTTCTTCACAATTTCACGGATAAAAGATTCGTTCTTACCGTAGATCTTAGCAACCTCAGTATACGATTTTTTTCTTTCCTTATTAAATCGAGAACTTTCAGCTTTTAACTTAAAGGAAGCACTTTAAGGCCTCTTTGGCATATCCTATTGCCAGCATCACTACTCTCCAGCTTTGGAGCTATTATTAAGTAAAATAAGGGTTACTTGAACACAAGCACTGCGATACGGCTACCAAGTGACTCACGGGTGGGTAACGTATACAGACAGCATGGATACGCTGGACAAAGGGATGATTCACGTCCCGGGCGGGACAGGGCGAGATTTCATCATGCTATTCAGAACGGCGTGCAATTTAAAACTTACGAATTGTTAATTTCTGGATAAGCATCTGCTAAAATCGGCATAAACATCTGCTAAAATCAATCATTTAATATTAAATGTAAAATAAACAAACTGCGGAAAGCGACACCGCAGATGGAGGGGGGGGTGCTACTGTAATTATTTTACATCGGGCACTTGTAAGCATGACCAAAAATAAACTTTTTCCTGTCAATTTTCTTCACTAGGTGTAAATATATTTGTATGCAGGCAGTATGTATTTATAACGCATTTGCATATATTATATATACTTTTTTTTTTTTCATCCGGATAATTGAGAGAAGCCATTATCAAAATAGCCCATATATTTTCAGATTTCCTTCAAAGTACACTTGGTAGCATAACTAAATATTGTGCCTGGTACAATGCAGCGCCCGAACACGAAATTAAAAGTGTTAAGAAACTACTGATTACAAACCTTAAATGATCTCTACCAGGTAGAGATCATTTAAGGTTTGTAATCAGTAGTTTGCAATTTAACGTAGGCCCAACACTGAGCCACCGTCTTAAAAGGACTTTCTTTTTAAGTGTCAAAACATGTGCTCATTAACTTCGGGATTAGACGGTATGGCAACACTGAAATTTTAGAGCCAGAGCCTTCTGCAATTGGCAATATATGTACAATTTATTATGTGAGTGATTGACATGCACAGGGCCGTACTGATAGCGCCCCCCCCCACATTGCACATTTGTTTTACACCCAGTAAAGCGCCATGTTTTTGGTTTTACGCAAAATACCTGTGGGTATCCAAAGAATTTTAATTATTAAAACGCCTATAAAACTTAGTTAATAATATGGAATTAAAAATTTAAGTAATTGAGTGCTAACAGATTTCCGCAAAAGCCCCCGAAAATTCTTTGGGGGGGGGGGGGGGGGGGTAGAGATTTTCCGGTACACGCCAAGACACATGCACAACAAGCCACAATATTCTTCCAGCGTTTTTGTTGTTAACCACAGACGGCATAAGCATCTGCTAAAATCAACAGGCAGCAAAGGATATATAAAAGAAGAAAAAAATAAAAAATTCCGAGGTGAAAACTGGTTGACAAGAGAAATATGGCGTCTGCAATCCTGGCCCGTCTCTCACAACTGACCTTAGTAAATATTAGTATTACACGTAACATGTTTGCAAAACGGGTGGCTTAGTTCAGCTGCTGGGCTGGCCATTTCATTTGCCATTCACGCAAATATTCCAGTTTTAACGCGCGCTGAAACGCTTCTCATGTAGATAGACCCTGTTCGAAAACTATTCTGAACTACCTACGGGGAATAACAAATTAAGCAATTTCGCCAACTTCATTCTTAAGATTGCACCACAACGCTGGTGAAGACCTTCTGCTAAAAATATTAATTTTGTTTGTGGTTAGGGCAGGGGTTTTATGCCACTGAGTTGCTGCGAACTCATTGTCACTACTAGATGAGTAGGTTGTTGTTTAACAAGGTGAAACAATTGGACGGAGGTTGTAACGAATCCACCAGGAGTAATAAACAATAGAATATGAAGACTGGATGTTGCGGTTGATTACGGTGACGTCACAGAAAGTTTCGCCTTTGTTGTGCCATTTTCCGGCATGCTCTTTCTTCGCTGCTGGAACTGATGGGGTTCTGGACGGCTAACTCTTTCGCACAGGTATTTGCCCTCTTGTTATGGGCTGGGAAGAGAGAGGGGGGGGCAAGTTTCACCTTCGGAAATGGAATAGTAGTGCCATCTACTGACGAACGAGGGAAAATTGCGCAAAACGAATGAATAATTTCATTATCGTCATTTAAAACAAAAAGATAAGAGGTAGTGTGATCGCCAGACGGAATACTAAAGGGTTTTCTGCGTCTCGACAAGCGAAAAATACTGGCGATAATAAAATCTGAATAAGCTCTCAAAATTATTCTTAAACACGAGAACGGGGAAACAGTAAGTTTAATAAACAGATGCCACCACATATTTTTTTAAGACTCAGAGATCGGTAACAAACGCCGAAACGCCTTGAGGAAGAGGTGGTGGGAGGGTTCCATTCCTTTTTTGCGGCATCTCGAGCGCTACTCACAATGATATCTGAACCCATTGAAGTATTCTTAATTGGCTCCTAAACACACTGGACAGGATGACGACGACGCCCCTGAATTGAAACACGCGCTTTATCTGAAACGGAGGACATGCCTAATTTATAAATCTCATCCAATTATTAGGGTGAATCCATCTAAAATCTTTGCCTTGTATTTCCAATGGCAAACTTCTGTAGCCATTTTCATCACAATTTCATGCGTTCCCAAGGATGAAAATTTAAACATCGATAAAAAAAAATAATTCATATTATACTTCATATTTTCTAAAAATTCAACCATAATTCAGCAATCCAACATTTGTCTACTGATGTCATCAATGTACACGTCGCACCATCTATTTTCTGGTCTCAACACCACCAAAGGAAAAGTTGATATTTTTAATATAATTATGGTTAAGTTTTAGAAAATATTAAGTATACTAGGCTAAAATATGAAGTTGTTTTTATCGATGTTCAAATTTTCATCCTTGGGAACGCATTAATTGTGAAGAAAATGGCTACAGAAGTTTGCCCATTGGCAATACAAGGCTAAAAGATTTTAGGTGAATCCACCTTAACATCATGGCAATTCCCCAATGCCCAGTAGGATATCAGAGGGGGGGGGGTCTCAACTGTTTCTTGATTCGGTGAGATAGAATTTTTTAATAAAACGTCGATTCCAAAGATACTGGACACATACATACGAACGAAAAAACTGTTTTCACAAAAGTATCACACTGACACATCTGAAGGCTGCACCGTGTAATTAATATTCGCATCACCCCCACAGATTGAGTTAATTGCATAAAACATAATTCAAAACCCTTCTCTCCTCTCCCAGGTAGTCAAAAGTTCTGCATTCTCAGCAGTTTTTGCAACCTTCTGGGAAAATATCTGAGAAACAAGACATAAAAAGGGGAGAGGTGAAAGCCATATTTGTCTATCTGCGATTCCCCCCCCCCCGTCACGTGAATTTTCATAGGTGCTTTCCCTAAAACACAGAATTCGTCAATGCTGCAATCGCAGCAGCTCTGGAACGAAGTATTTTACAGCTTATACATTAATTTACAATCGCCTTGCATTTCACGCACAAATTATATTAACTCTGATATGAAAAAAGGAACAAACTGCTATAACGCACACATTTAAAAAGAAACCGCGAGCCTTTACTTCGAAAGCAAAAATGAAGTCATATATATGGTTGGTGGTGTGGATTTTGCGGACAGAGCGGCGAGTGGTGGAATTTGCGGTCACTGGTAGACACCCCTCGATCAGGGACGCGCTGACTAGGAACGTAAGAGTACGCACCAACCAGGAACACAATCCCAACATTGACTATAAAACCGCTCTCTGAAAGAAGATGGGGGAAAGTAGGATCGATGCTGTAAATGTACTGAGGTACAATTCCGATGCAACTTATGATGCATTATATAATCTCATTGGCGATAATTCTGGTGATAAAAGTTTTTTTTTCACTGCTAGAACTAAAATAGCCAATTTATGCTCCACAGTGATTTGGTATATTTAAAAATAATGAGCATTAATGTAAAAGCCTGAAGTACTTTACACCGACCAGAGAAAATGTACAAACTGATTATTTAAAAGAATGTGTGGAACGGCCAGGGGCGGATCCAGAGTGGGGGGTGTCACCCTTCCCTCAGGACCAAGGAAAAGCTTCGATTTGTTAAGGTTTTAATAACAAATTTAATAATTTTTCGTGAAAGAAAGTTTTATTTAAAAGTATATTACTTTCATTAATTGGAAGAATTTATAGGCATACTAAGAACACTTTTTCATTTTTGAGAAATATAAGAACGGTTCCCGGTTATTCTCGACACTTGCGCCCCCCGCTCACGAAAATCCTGGATCCGCCCCTGGGAACGGCCGACAGTTTGAGAATGGCATACCAGCTAAAGCAATCGTTATCTCTAATGGCTTCAACTCCTCTCTAACAGTCCGCAAATTCCACCGTTCGCCCCTCTGTCAGCAAAATTCACGTTCTGAAAATTCCAGGAAACCCACTTGGTCAGTGGCGACGACATGGGTGGCTTTATCCCTCCTCTAATCTGCCCCCAAATCCCCCTAACCTACAATTTGAGTAAAAGCAGTGCACCTGCCCTGCTGTGCAAACGTTGCTTCAAGGAGAGTCCCTAGGACTGCCATTTCCAACCAGACAGCTCCCCAACCCAGCCAATGCTGGACTCTGATACGATAGGTGAAGGTGTCTATCTTATTACCCACCCCCAAAAAACTTTAAAGGCTATTCATTTCAAATATTTTAATTTTTATACTGATTATTTTTTATTCTAATATAAGTAAGTTTATTACAATGCACTGGTACGAATGCGTGCCGAAGTCCTAGGTGAAATTACTCCCGTTCTTTTTCAGACTGCAAATGGTGAAAAAACGCTTGCGAATGAAGTGACGAAAATTTGAAAAAAAAAAAAGAAAAAAAATTAACTTATTTTCTGACATGTGACACAGTAAGCACGTTTCAAATTTATCTTTTCCTGCTAGCTTGAAAATCATGAAAGCCAAATCTACAGCTCTATAAGATATTCGATTAATGATTTTTCTTTTATATACTAATAGGTGAAGATGTATCTACACAGCTTCAGATTTAAATAATTTAGTATTAGGAAACGTGGTAGCTTACCAGTAAACCCCCCCCCAGAAAAATTTAAATTTCTAATTCTGTTCCTGCAACCACGTAATATTTATTAGCCCTTTACAAATTCGGAGTAACATTCGCACACGCTGCAAATTTAAATTGGCACATTACATACACTAGTATAACTCGAACACAAAACAGTTGAAAAAAAAACTATGACTGATTCTCGTTGGACAATACAATTTCCCAAGTGAAAGCTTAAACAGATGATGTCAACACAAAGATTTCACCGCTCGCATTATTAAATTGCAATCGAATGCTGTGAATGAATTTAATCAAGGCAAATAACACAAGAAACTGCCAAGAAAGACGACGTACGATGAATTCCTTAAAAGCCACTATTACTGCGAAACGATTCCCAAAGCTATGAGCGCCACCTGTTGGGAAGAATAGCAACATTTTGATTTTTCCATTTTTTTAACCTGTTCATTGAGACAAATGCGTTCCTTTTGTGAAGTTGGCTGTAACAGAATAACGAGGAGCTGTAAGAAACTGCTCTGAAGGAGATTAGCAGTGAAAAATTAAAAAGAAAATAGCATGCAAATTTGACTTGTGTCCTTCAAAACGACACAAATTCAGAAACAAAATACGAAACTCGTCACATGTGCCAAGCAACATTCTACAAATTTCCTACTTCACATAAAATAGTTCGTTTCGGAACAGAGGGTGCGCGTGGCGGAAAGAATATATTAATTATTCTCGCTACTGAGAGATTCCTGTATCAGTGACTGGTAATGTGATAATCATAAAATCAAAATTCTGCCCACAATTAGTGTCACAACGAGGAAAACGATCCGTTGCAACTCACATTTCCTTCCTGTGAATGAGAGCGCCCCCTACGATTTCTTTATGGGGGTGGCCCAAAATATTGAAGATGCAAATAAAAATACCCCGGAGAAAACAGAAAACACCTCCCAAAACATTGGGAAGTGATGTCAAAGTGGGTTTCCAAGGGATACGTTATGGACCAATCATACGTCATGGGGATGGCCCGGGCCCCTGGGCCATCACCACTGAGTGAGAGAGTAACAGGTTCTTACGGCGAAAGGGCCAGACGTGATCATAAAATAACTCACAGCGGAAGAAAAAAATGGGAGGGGGGGGTAAGTACATGGGGACTACGGGGACGACACCACTGCAGACCTCGTGTAAATAAGACACTTCAAATTAACTAGCATTTCTCCCCCCCCACACACACACACTAAGTTTTTTGTCAAGACGCAAAAAAATTCAATAGTTCATTTTTTTGCACAGACATAATTTGCGAAAATGTTAGCAACTATCTAAATAAATATTGTTTCTGTAAGATTTACGCAGGCGCATGCAGCGATCGATGAATTCTGCTTAGAGATTTTTAAATACTGTGCCAGCACTATTCTTTACAATTTAAAGTATATATTTCTTTATATAATAAAATACTTTTAATTAATAATCTGATAACAATTATACCTTCTTAATAGCATTTTTTGTTAGTGAGCTATTTAATAAAGACGAATTACAGCAAATATATAGTAATTCTCAAAGCTACGAGCGCCAAAATAAAAAAAAAAATAATAATAAATAGTAATTTATGTATACATTTTTAAACTGGTTGGTGGTTTATCCTTGACTGGGCAGTACTGACGCTGGCTGCTACACAATTTATTTGATAAATGTTTCGGGGCGAAGTTCCCAAAGGAAGCAAGGTGTCTGTCCCAGACCAAAAGTTTAAAGTGACTTTAGAAACAAAAGGCGGATAATTCAGCGATGGCAGGATATGAACCGGGAACCCTTCGGTGTCCAGTCAGATCAGATCCAAGGTAGAGGATTTTAGGAACGGAGTGTCTCACCCCAGGTCTTAAACAACCCTTAGAAATAGGAAGCTAGGAGATTTGGGCTAGAGTGCTCGATAGGAAAGTGACACGGAAACTAAGTAGAAAGGGGAAGACTCCCATTTTTATTAGGGGGTGGGGGCTTAACGTGCCTATCCGACGCACGGCGGATATTTAGTGGATCGAGCGTTCGTACCTGCCCGGGATCGAACCTGAGGTCCTTTCCGTGCCAGTCACGAACGTTGCCCACTAGGCCACCCGCGGCCCAAGGGAATGCAGTGCGCGACTGGACACAGAGGGCCACGGGTGGCCTAGTGGGCAACGTTCGTGACTGCCACGGAAAGGACCTCAGGTTCGATCCCGGGCAGGTACGAACGCTCGATCCACTAAATATCCGCCGTGCGTCGGATGGACACGTTAAGCCGTCAGACCCCGGGTACTGGCCCCCGGTAATCGCCCCCCTTTCTACTTCGCTTCCGTGTCACTTTCCTATCGGGCATTCTAGCCCAAATCTCCTAGCTTTCTATTTCTAAGGGTTGTTTAAGACCTGGGGTAAGACACTCCCTTCCTAAAATCCTCTACATATGATCATTATATATAAAAAAAAACAAAACTGCATCCCTTTTAATTAGGACATGTGTATTACGGATGGGGGCGAAACTACAGGGAAAATGGGCGTTTGACGTACGCTTACATGTTGGTACCCCTCCCCTTATGTCATTGAACGGAACCACCCAATCAACAACTGTTGCGCTGACCACGTAAGGTATTCCTAAAATCCTTGCCACAAGGGGGTCGACAAGTTGCCCAGGGCAATGTAGGCCCCTCGTAGTGCTGAAGCTAGCTGCGAATCTTACATACGACATGGATAATGTCAGTGTGCAATAATGCCAGAGAATATTTTTTCCAGAAATCATTGAACTTACAACCGGGATGAGCAGTGGCGAATTAAGCATTTGGATGCCCAAAGCAATCTGATATTGATGCCCCCTCAAAAAATTTAAACGGTTTTTGAAGCCTGTTAAACTAAAATTCACGAGTTGAAAAATACATTTTTTTAATTCATCAAAAACGCATGCATATAAAAAAATCATTCGTGTAATAAGAAAAAATATCTGTGCATAACATTTAGTATTATTAAACAGTAAGCCATTAAACACGTACACAAACTCCCTTTTCGTTTTGAACAATAATAAAATCTTAGTTATTTGGTAATATTTGCATATAAAAATCAAGAGTGGAACTTTTTTTCTTGCATGTTTAATTTATCCATAATAGGTTCATAATTTAATAATTGAAAGCAGTTTTCTTCTCTAAACATAAGGGACAAAATGTTTAAATGGTGACAATGAACTGCATAAATAATTTTTAACCCGTTTAAGTACGGAAAATGAGCATTCACTTTTAGCATTACAAACAGGTATTGTTTATAAAAAAAAAATAGAACCCCCCCCCCCCCCACACACACACACACACACGCGCGCGCGCGACGATTTGGCGAATGACTGCCCGAGTGAAAACTTATACTTTTCTTCCCAGCTTCGGTTTAATGTTGGTAGTTAAATCAAGTTAAGCTTCGATCGTACCGGCTGCACTAGTAATTATGTGCACTAGACGCTGAATGCGCGATGAAAATATAGAACATAACGGAATTTGACCTTATTAGCGTTATTTTATATTTATCAATTAAAGCATTAGGAACTTTTTCCTTCTGACACGTTCCTGAGATGCTGAGGGTGCAAGCGCTCTACCTGCGCCATCGGGAAGGAGATACTCATAATCAGGCCGTAGGTACCGGAAGGGCAGGGAGATCGGTTGCCCTCCCAGAGTGACCATTCCCCGGCGTAAATTCATGCCCTAGGGCATTGTTTCTCAAGCTTTCGTTCTTAAAGTACCCCTTGGGAATATTTAACTAAACTGCGTACCCCTTGTATATTATATATTAGGTATACACCCTACTAATAACTGAAAACTTTACTCCAGTACATTTATGTGTATATGTGTGTAAATACATATACATACAAATACATATTGATTTCCAAAAATTACGTACACTGATGTTACAGAAAAGTATGAATGGTTAGAAAAATCTAATAAAACTATGAGACTTAGCGTGGTTGCTAACTAATCGCGTACCTCCGGCATTACTTTCGCGTACCCCACTTTGAGAACCACTGCCCGTAACTAAAAAAAAAGGAAATTATACCCTTCAGAATTTTCATTTTAAAGACTAGTTAGTCTCACACAGTATTCCATGCAGCTAACCAGGGTACAGAATAGCATACAGGTGTGAACATCTCATATCCATGAAGGGGATTTTCCAAAACAGTGGAGGCATAATATAAAACAATATGCCGATATGCCTAACCTCCATGACCTATCCGAACATGTTGCTGGGATCAAGCGCTAATTAATTATTTGTGGTCTGTCGCAGAAAGTTCTCTGAGCCCTACCCCTAAAGCTTATTTCATACTGTTAAGTTTTTATCCGATACTCATTCGTTCTGCGTTGGTTTGTTTTTCGTTCTGCCTTTTTGTGGAGTGTTGCGTCGTCGACGTTCACATAACGTTCACGCTTCACTTGGTATTTACAACCTGTGGTTCTTTGGTATTTACCTAGGGTTTATATTTTTAATAAAACTGTCAAAACCATGAAATGTGATTTTTGAACGATTGTAATACTTTCCTACAACGGCAGTGTGCGAGAAAGTAAAAAACCACATATTATTTGAGTGGAACTCAAAGGGGCGTAATTTTAAGTCTCGCCCTCCCAGATAAGAAAAGCTTGTTACGGTCCTGCTCATAATCTGTCAGATATTTGAGAGAGAGAGAGAGAGATCGTTGGAAATCAAATTAAAACAAAGAACGCTTCATTCAGTTGTGTTACAAACACTATTTTGAGCGAAACCGGTTTTGGTGTCACCATTTCAACTAATGGCGGCCCAGTGATCATACATTCTGGCTAGTCGTCCGAACTGGACTGTAGTTTGAGTTAAGTCCCGGAGGAAGATGGGTGGAGTGTATCTTACTGCGCTGCCCCCTCCCTGGAACCAGTGACCCCAAATTAGGGACAGGCGATTTTGCTTATTTAACCCTCGTTGCTCACAGTGGTCTTACCCCCCCCCCCCAAAGTGCCAAAAGTTTGCCTTTAATTTTCACTAGGCATATTACTATTTTAACTGACAACTGCTTCCCAACAAAACCGTTTGTGCACTAATATGCTGCCCTCTCGTGGCAAGAGCCTTGAATACTATCAAAATAGTACCGCATTTTTTTTTTTAACTGCTTTTGTAGAGGAGTAATCTGCAAAAGAAGCAGTTATCTAATCTGAAGTTTTGCAGCCGGCGAGACTTTAGATTTTTTTTTTTTTTTTTTTTTAATAGGTCTACTTTAGGTTGAAAGTGGGCTTTCGAAACCACAAACCTTCGGGTTTCCCCCCTCCCCTCCTCCCTCCCGGAGGTTTAACGACCCTACGGACGCACCAATTGTGTTTTCAATTTAGGCCCGCTGGTCCCAGAGAAGGGACACAGCCAGCCTTTGGACAAACTTCACCCAAGCCTTATCTAAGGCCCGAGTAGGTGCAGCTCGGGCGATTACCCAATCGGATGGCCTTCGAAAGCGTAGCCGATTGGAGCTTTAAAAAAAAAAAAATCCCATTTTTGGAATCACGACCATTGCTACGACATACTGCGGTCGCACTTCGTTCTGAATCAGACAATGACTAACCAATTTAGTTCAACACTAATAAAAGTTCCACTCGTTGGGGAGCCTTGGTTATTCGAGCCAAGTAGAGAGGTTTAATGAGCAGACGGACGAAAAGCAGTCAAGACGACAATGGTATTTCCGTCACTCTCAAAAGCACTTTTTAAAAAGCTTCCACACAAGATGTTATTGAGAGCAAATCAGCAAACGAATAGGCTGATTATTTAGTTGGTACGACCAACAGTTAACTTGTACGATAACTAGGCTGCGACTTTACTTTTGAAATTCACTCTGGTTCGTTCTTTTCCGTAGAAATATCGCTTCAGAAACAGACTGAAGAAGTTCATCTGCCCATGTGCATTTTCAGGTAGCCCCAACCTGACGTAATAAAATTTTCTATCTACAGGAACAGGTCTGTAGTTGGGGCACGGTATACGTTAGCTTAACAACGCACTGAGTAAAATTTTCTTTACTGCAGGTATCTGTAATAATAATAGAAAAAAGGCAATTTAGGTGCCATTTAGGAAAAAGGAGTTTTGTGAAAAAAAAACAATGATACGAAGATTAGATCTTTTGACTATCCTACTGCAATCAAAACATTTTAAAAAACGAGTAAATCGAAATGAATGGGAATACAGCGTGCGATTGTAGCAGTTTATCATGGAATTTGGAGCGACAAATTGATCTACGAATTGCATTGTTGTGTCTTTAACAGTAACACAGAAAACACTTCAGTACTTTCTGTAGAAACATTTCAATGTTTTAAAACCACAATTTCCATACTGATGTTTCGACGGACATGATCTTGACATGCTTTTCCTATAAGTCAGTTCGATATATAGTGTTTTAAAGTGATATTCAATTTTCTTTCGTTCAATTTTTTTTTTTCAGAAATGCATAATTACTATTCCTTGGGTATATTTTCTCAGGAGGGGCTGAAGTTTCTGCTTCCCCTGGCGGCCCCCTAAGCTACGGCCTCAGTTTCTCAAGATCAATAAAAAAAGAAAAACGCTTGAAAACGTGCGAATTAATATCACCCCAAACCCACTCGAAAAGACAAAGCAATCCTTCTTGCACTTTATCATTAAAAAGGAAAAAAAATAAGCATGCAAATGAATGATTTTGACATGTATCGATCCAAACCACTCGGAAGAGGCACACATCAAGGCAACGACTCAGCAGTTAATGCACATTAATGTGATGAATCCTGAACATCTTCCCCTCCCACCACATACATAGACGGCATCAGTACAAAGCCCACTGCTTAGTATTCCGATTGCGGTCTGCGAATTGTTGCGGTTAGCTGATTCGAGTGATTCCCCCCAACATTCGGAATAACGACACCCTCTTCTAACACTACCAATCATGCTCCCTTGACATCAAATATGTTTTAAACCAGCGACGCATGCAGCACCAAACACACCTCTGCTTTCCCCAAGATTAGCTTGGCAATAGTCGGGCTGGTGAACCACTGTTATAACTGCACTGACCTTTACATTGTAACACGTGCTACGGATGGACACAGCTCCCACTCGCTTATTACTAAATATCTGGAGCCAAAATCACCCAAAACGGGCCATTTGTCGATCAGTGTGGGCATGAGGTACGAAAAGGACAGCTGCTAACGTATCAAACCTTGGGGGTGGGAGGCTGCATTCACTGGAGACGGCAGTACCTGTAGTTTTACGATTTCTGTGAGGGCGTTGACCTCGCCGGACGACACTGAAATTGGAAGGGGAGTGTTACACTGAACTGAAGTAATTGACTGCTTTGCTACACAAAATGTTCCAGAAACGTTTTATAAAAATGGCCAAATAAAATTGTTCCCTCTCCTCACTGATGGATTCAGCCACAAGGTTGGGCGACAACAGCAAAACGTTTTCTTTTTTCAAGGAAACACCTTAGGTACGACTTTAGGATTGTTCACTGCATGCAGGGGTAGAAATCAGAACCGAAAAGCCAACAATATCAACGTTAAAGTTTGGCGCGAGGAGCAAGCACCATGACTAGCGTTCTACTCGTAGAATGGTAGACTATCCATATCAGTCTTCAAAATACTTTTTTGCAAGAATTTACAGACTGCCGCCCAGGTGGCGCAGTGGTCTAAACGCTGGCTTCTGGCCATTCGTCCCAGATGGGTCCAGGTTCGAATCGCGGTTAGGCATGGATGTTGCGTTTGTCTTACGACACTGGCTCTCTCCCTTCCCTGGAACCCGTGGGCCTAAATTAGGGACGGACGACTGCTTACAGCTCAATGAGTTGCTCACTGTGGTCGTTAACCCCATCCCCCTCCAAATGTTCCCCTCAATTGTTGAGCACGCACGCGCAGTGTAACATGCTCGAAAATCAAGATCTAAAGGGTAAAGTTTGTGTATTTGAAAACATTTTCTATACAGCTCAGGAGAAAGCAAGCGGCGCATAAAATGTGAACTTTATAAAATCATTTCTAATGGTAGATTACCCCGGAGTAAGCTTTTTCCTCTGTGGGTAGTTAACGGCTCTCCAAGACCATCCCAAATCTTAGCGAATCCAGGGAAGTAAGTTAACCAGAATGTAAGAACAGTAACACCCACGTCTTACTCGCAGCTCAAAGGCAGGAAACTCTGTGAGAGAAGTAATCTAATCGTAATAGCTATTCTGACTATAGAGTTAGTCTCACAATATTGTTTGGGCAAGTTACATTGATATGGTTACTGAAATCATGCCACAGACGAACTTCAGAAACCTGATATCCTATGGCTGGATGCGTTCAAGTGAGGATTTCCTCTTAAAGAATCCTTTAGAAGCAGGCGGCTTGCAAAGCAATTATCGCTTTTTTTATAATTAATCTCCTCCTCTGTGTTTTAAGGAAATTACGCTGATTTGTTCATTTAATTGCTTTTCAAGTGTTAAACCGTCTTCCCTAAAAGGGAAGCCACTGAACGCACGCCGCCTTCCTATACATAATTAAGTCGTAAGTCACGGAGAAGCCCGCAAGCAGCCTAGCGATACAGGTTTAGTTTTGTTTTGTCTGGGGGATTTAAGACCCTCCACCCCACGAACATCGAAAGCTATAAGGATTTTCCCATCCTTAACTTTAGGACCACTAATTTCACAGAAGGATTAGAAATAGGGCCGTAAGAAAAGCACACCACCGATGTCACATTAGGGACTAAAACCGGTGCCCAACTGAAGTTAGCCCGGAGCCTACGCCTCTGGCAACTCGGCCAACGGTGCGGACGGGCTACAAGAATTTGGGGAGAGGTTATGGTGGTGTGTGTGTTGGGAGGACTGCTTAATAATAAAGATTGTGCTCCTAGTGTATCAGGAAAAGTCACAATCCATGCAGTGCAACGAAAGTTCCCAGAATAGCCGCACTTCTCAAGTTAGAAGAAAAAAAAAAGGCTGAAATCTTTTTTAATCTTCTGATGAGATACGGAGAACGGCTTATAACGGACATCCAAAACTGTCTGCCATTTCGACGCCATAGTTACCTTTAAACTTTGCATTCTCTCTGTAGAAACTGATTGTTGTATACTCGACTGTCACTCCCACGGTTGTTAAAAACCGGATTTTTGCAGCCCACAGAGCGAAGAACTCACCAAATCGCTATTGGATGCTTCAGGATAGTTCACGGGCGTGCTTTAGGGCCCCGTTTCTGGTGGTAATGTTAAAATCATGGTTAAAATGCCATAAACGCAGTCCTGTGTGTGTGTGAGAGAGAGAGAGACTACTTACAAATTCTATCAACTCGATGAAAAAGCACCAGTTGGACACACACACACACAAAAAAAAAAAAAAACAACAACGGGGGTTTGAAATTATTGCAGCCATCTACTACTTCCTGTCTAAATCCATGATTTTGTCCGACTGTCCCGAAAACTTATAATCTTAAGTGGAAAAAATGATGAAAACGATGGTTGTTCACGGGTCGGTCTATTAATACGAACGTGAGAAACAGTCAAGCAGTTACATGCCCGTCCGCAATGCTTTCGTTCAACGTTGCGAAAATACGCCTGTATAATTTAAATGCTTTTCATGCAATAATTTGATGCAGTCAAGTTTCCAGACCAGTTTGATATTCTTTCTACAACTTAACTACAATTCCGAGGAATGCGACAGAAACGAACTCCATATTTCGTCCGTAACATGCGTCTAACAAGAGCTCCACCCTCACCCCCTTTTTTTAGTTATGTAGGCTGGGCATTTTGCTTGTGCATCTCAATGAGTACACCGAAAGTTCTTGAAAGCAAAATGACGAAACGGAATAAGTTTCGGCATTTAAAGCAAAATGACGAAACGGAAAAAGTTTCGGCATTTAAAGCAAAATGACGAAACGGAATAAGTTTAAACCACCTATAAAACATTCTCAAACACCGTAAGTCAGTTCACTGAAGAAAAAATATTATACTACAACACACAACGCATTCATTGGGGGGGGGGGGGGAGGTCTGATCGGCTTAGAGTAAAACATACAACTGAATCTTATTTTCCGGAACAGAGAAAAGATTGTTTTAAGAGCTAATTTAATTTAGAATTTGATATTTTCGGAGAGGTAGAAAGAAAACAGGAGAATGCCACGCATCTCTCTTGCCTTGTCCCCTCTCCCCACCAAAATATGGTCCACGAGCATACATAATTCGTTTATGGCAAGGTTACATCAATCTTCACCTTAATAAAAAAAAGGCTGAAGAAACTTCACGACAAAACTCATTTCCACGTTTAAAAACAACGGGAATGATTAACGAGTCACAGATAATGGATAACTTTATACACCTAGGTGAATGCACAAATAACGAATCTCACACGACGAAAAGGACGGATTAACAGATTAATCTAGCGATGACGCTCTATAGCTAATAATTAGCATAAAACTATAATTCAGCACACACACAAAAAAATTCTGTGATAAACACCCACTAGCCTTCTTAAAAGCAATGATAAAATACCAGCATTCCAGAAAGTTCCGGTGATATATACCAGCTCTTCAAAATGTTTGCAGTAATATTCTCCAAAAAGGGAATTTTATCGTTAAATGTTTGGTGGGGGGTATGGGAGGCGGGGTGAACTGTGTGTAAAAGAATCCTTTAAAAAGCTTTTACTTAGTATCTTTAAAATGTACACAGTCAAAAATTTTGTATGTTGCAGCCAGAAGTGGTGCTGCTCCACCTTCAGAGGGAAATCATTGTGTGTTGCACGAAACACACAAACTTCGAGCCAGTTAGGTTGAATACCATAGCATGGTGCACAAGTGCACAATGTTGTGCGTCTCATGCACAACGCAATGGTTTGCCTTGCCCCTAATGGTGGTGCACCATGCCTCAAAAAAATTTTCTACAGTGTACAGACACAATTACAAATCTTAAACGAAATTGGAATACAACGTATTTCTCCTGATCGCATAGTTCCAATAAATCAAATACTTATGTACGATTTTCGATACTGCATTACGCTTAGCGCCATTCGTTTAAACAGAAACTTTCATTTTAATTGGTATCGAGGACTGAATTCACCTCCCACATACAATAGTTCACCCCACAATTCCAGTTAGTCAAAATGTCTAAAAGTTCCAGTTTCACTTCACGCCGACGACCACGTGAGTAGGCGCGGGAGGACGGGGGGAGGGGGGGCATACGCTGTGTTAAAATTATGAACACCTATTTCATGAAATTTGGAAGCTATAAATAGTGTCGCCTACTGTAGCTCACGCAAAATGTAGGTTGACTGACTGGGTTAGTCATTCATTTTTTTTTCGTTTATTATTTGCTTCGTACAAGACGCCCAGGTTTTGGATGACGATTCTTGTTCAAAGTGCGCTTCAAAAATGAGTCTGATCCCTCAGCGGGATTTCTTGGATAGGAGCCCAGGTTTAAAAATATCCCTTGGCAGAGACGTAACGCATCTGACAAAGCAAAGATAGAACATGGTTTTGGGAGCCGAGAATCAGTCAGTCGCTGGGCACCTGAGATATATTCTGAAACTGCATAATGCAAGGTATGCTCTTAGAAAAGAACAAGAAAACATTTTAATGCAGTCAAATTTGTCACTAGTTTTCAAAGCTTTAGCTGCAGTCAATAATACTTTTCACACCACTCAGTAGCTTCGGTAGGATACAAAGGATGAAACTATGTGATAACTGTGAAAAACACCTGCGTTAAGCTGTGCACACAGTAAAAACGACAAATCACAAAAATTCTGTTCGTGTAATCTATAGGCAGAAACTAAAAAGGGAAAAATATCTCTTTTTCATCAATTTTATGCGATTTGATTCACAAGTGACATTTACTTTTAGTTTTGTTTTAAATTTAAGCAAAATTCTAAAGCCGAAATACGTTCCTTTTACCTAAACCTGTTGAAACCCAAACTCCTCTTTTCAGAAGTCAATGCTTCTTCCGCGAGTCTTTTTTTGGCTTATACGCAACTCCCGAGAGTGTCGCAATGTTTGAGATTGTGGTGCCTATATATATGCATATATATTTCTCCCAGGCTGCTACATGACAATTCTAGAATCTGATAATTGCAACGGAGAAAAAAAAATTCCATGATAAGCAAGGGTCGAGTTGTCAATTGCTAAATTCGCCAGTGTGTGTTTATTTTTTCCATGTGGCGAATGAAATTCCGGGGGGGGGGAGTTCCCGTTCTTCCCTTTTAAAGTTGAACACACAATCTTGAAGAAATTTCCTGAAATTTTGAATTTATTGTTGGCAATTACTTTGCACTGGTGCCTTTGGGGAATTACTTTTGTAGCCATTTCATTACTAATTACTTTTGTAGCCATTTCATTACACCCAGTATTTTCTCATGAGGTTTATACCAACAAGTAGGGTTTAGGCGCAACTACATGTCCCATGAAAATTTTGTGCTGCGTATCAGAAACGAGAAGTTACATTAAATTGAACTTTGAGGCTCAGATATGGCAGGTAGACAGGTTGGAGTGCCCGATTCAAAGTGTGAGTCGACGTAGCTGGAAGTGTCACACTATGACGATACAGCAAGCACTTTCAGGGAAAGGAACCATGCGAGAAATGAAGGTATGAAATTAGGGTGCCTGCCGGAGTGACATAGAACTGCTTAAGACAGTTGTGCAAGAGACTTCGGGAGACCTTGAACACAGTAGTGACGGCGAATGGATGATATCAATATATTTATTATGAACTTTGGAATTTGTTTCGCCGACCCACTCGACCGCTTACGTTACATTTGGCCACCTGACGACCACTGCAATGTTAAATACCGAAACCTACGCTTTCGTTAAGGTTGCCACATCTGCGCAACCTAATTACATTTCACTTTGAAAATCTAGCAGACGAAAATCAGGAACTGCGGCAACAATAGCGGTGGCTGGTTTCGAAATCAGTTAACTGCCACCCCAGCGAAGAATCTGACTTTAATTTAATAATGCGGCTGTTTCTTTAACCCCCTTTCCGGAGCGTATGTCCTTAAAAAGGTGCTAATGAAACATTGACCGTCGATCTGCCCGTGTACATCCAACTTTTATTTTTAAAAATTCTTTCAGCGGGAGTACTGTGAAAAGGTTAATTTTGCGCTTTCTCACCTTGACTTCTCAAATTGTCCACTCAGTCGCGGTCGTGTTATATATATATATTCTTCAAATTGTTACAAAATTCTGGCTCTCCCTTAAATCTGCTGCCCTAGGCACAAGTTTAAACTGCCTGTAGGTAATAAATACACCCTTATATCACTGCGGATTCTGATTTGTATACCGAAACACTTCCGAACATAGCCCAGTTCCTTTTACATACACCCACCCCCACCTCCATTTTTTTTATTAGTTTAAATAATCTTAAACTGGGTGTATGTTTCCATATTTGAGGCACTTATTAAGACAGGGTGTAGCATGAAAAATGAAAGACCGCTGTTAATAAAATAGCAAATAATTTTTGTTTTACTTAAAATTCCTAGGGGAAGTCCATGCTCGATTTTTTTTTACTACGATGCGCTACATCTTTTCCAAACGAATTTCTAGGGAACGTCTTTCAGAATGAACAATCTCCACACAAGCGTAGCCAACTTGCGCTGGACAAGCGAAAAATAAATCGATTCAATCGTTTTCCTTGATTACAGCGAGCAGTTAGTTCAGAAATGTTTTTTTTTTTTAAATCTTTGACACTCATATAAACGTCTTTATGAATACGTCCACTTTCAATAGTCAGGAAACCCCCCCCTCCCCTCCCCTCCCCAAAAAATAAACCTGTGCTTTAATGCTAATAACATACCAGGAAAGCACGTGAAAACTACGAAATGCAAGCGAAAAAATAACAGCTAAGAGAATCCGGTCTTCGGCGTTCTAGCTAAGTACTCAATATCCAGATGACCCAAAAGTATGGTTAACAGCAGACATGTCTGTCTTATCCTTGCAATAAAAGGAAAACACCTCTTTAGCTTAATATTCCACAAGGTATAAGCTGCAGTTGGGAACATTAACGCCATAAATAACTTCGCATATCGTCCCTAGATGTCACTGCGTGCTCATGCAGAGCAGAGAAAAAAAAACAACTAAGAAAACGTAAGGTTTTGTGTGGCTACCCTCAAGGTATTATTGCCAAATCGTTTCGTATTACCCGGTTACATCATGTGCGCGATTGATAGGAAACAAAACTAGGCAGCCATTCATCGCCACAATTCACACAACTCAGAAGTGGTTCCTATGACAACCAGAGAATCGCGGACATCAAAATACTAGTTCGTACGGACGCGCATGTGCTCGGAGGGGGAACAACGACGTGTAACATCGGAAGCCCGGCATGCTTAGTTTGTTCTTCAACGGGAACAAATATTTACACTTCGGCGAGAGAGTGGCGGGATTAAATATAAAATTCACCGCACATTTTTTTTTTTACTGTCTTCATTCTGATCCTTATTTCCTGCGCTCACAAAACGCAAAAATGAAGGGGCAAGGATTCCATAGTTGTGCTTTGCCATCTTAAAAATTCACTTTACCATTGAAACCGCCTTCTCTTTTAATCCATGCAATTTAAAATAAATAAGAAAGATAAGGAATCACCTTTACACTTCTATCTCCCCCCCGGCTAATTTTATATCATAAAAACCCTACTTAGGGAACATCTCCTGGGCAGGATTTTTTTCTTCTGTTAAACAGAAACTAAAACATTCGCGACTAATTTTCAAATAAGTATAGCACACACAATCTAATATGCTAATAACTACCACTCTCAATGAATAATTTTTAACTTCCACACCATGTGAAAAATACGAGGGGATGGAGGAGGGGTGAATTTTGAACACAGAGACCTATACTGGAAAGTTCGACTCGGTCCGGTTAGTCCCAACCCAGCTTCAGCCTTCAACTTTTAGGTTGCCCTAATTATATAATCTTATAATTTATGAACGCGCTCGTTTTGTTCTGCACTTTTATGTCCTCTGTTGTATTTAGTGATCATTCTTAACCATGCATATGGATAAACGCAACAACGATCACAGTGAAAACGAAATTTCATTTTAACAGGATGAGAACAGAGGTGCGGGGGTGGTAATGTAAATGGACTAACATCTGTTATAAAAAAAAAATGTGCGCTTGGACGAAATTACATTTTAAATCCATACTATCTGCTAATTTACTTTAGTATGAGAAGATAATGTAAGAAACAACTGATTATACCGTAAGTCAACATTTTTCAAACCTACACTTGAGCAAAGCAGAGGAAGTTCAGCAAAGCAGAGGAAAAGGAGTATGACGCTGGAGGCTTCTACGTCACAGGTCTTCGTTTTTTGCCTCCCCTGAAAAGTTGTGGTTTTGTACATTTAGGAACATTTTTCTCATAAACCACTGAAGATAATGGCTTGATTTTTTTTTTATACCTTACTGTATATATCAACAACCATCTGAACTAGAATCATGACTAAATAATGTACAATTAACATAATTAATACAATTGCTAATGAAAACGTCAGCAAAATCGACAGCAATTTTGATTAATTAATACAAAATTAATTGACCGATTCCGATAATTCTAGTTCAGGTGTTGTATAATAATATCCTTAGGAAAATTCATGCCAAGTTTGCAATTGATAGGCCATGTCTATCGTGAGAAACGTGTACCTAAGTACATCCAGGCCTCCCAAGGTTAACATGGGAAGACTAGAAAGGGACTGGTACCCTTACAACTGGAATTCACTGTCAACATCTCTTATGTGGGTACTTCTTGCGTAAGTGCCTCTCTCTCTCTCTCTAGTAACAGACAGAAAACGCCACCAAGAACTGAAACGCTGTTTCCAAGTCTATGGGTACACACAATTTCTGCGATACTTTTCCGGATTCAGGGAGTACCTGAAAGAAGCCTCAAGTAGTTTTTTTTTTTGTTTTTTTTTGTTTTTTTGGAGGGGGAGGACAACATGATCACGTAAGGTGTAGTCGTTCCTCTCTAATTTAAGGCTAATGAACGTGTTTTTTTTTTTTGTTTGTTTCGAAGTTGACCGAAAACCGTGAGCAATTCAACAGGCCGTAGGTGGTCGCCCAGGACGCTCGTTCCAGAGAAGGAAGACTGTCAGTGTCGTAAGGCAAGCACAGCACCCATGCCTCACCGGGATTCGAACGCAGACCCATCTCGGACGTATGATTAGAGGACAGCGCCTAGAACCACTCAGCCATCTTGGCGACCCAATAAAATTCTCCCCACCGGAGGAGAACTAGTGTCGTGTGAGCTCACACATAATCTCAGGTCTTGCGCAGGATTTGAACCCATGACCAGCAAGCAGTACTAGAAGTTAGTATGGTCCAAAACATGTTCAGAAATAAGGTCTTCGCAACTTATGGCAACAGCATAGACGTCACATGATATAACGTTAGTCTTTCGGAAACAGTTAGACACGTGTTTCACGTAACCGGTAACAGCTCGATTGCGTACGATTAGAAAGTCGCGCTTCACTGATGCTTTCAACGCAAGTACGTGATTTTTTTTTTTTTTTTGCTGATAATTATTCGTTTCAAAGATACCAACTATCCAAATCTGGTCAAACTCGTGCACAAAACTCTGGAATTGAAAAAAAAACAAAAAAAAAAACCTTCGTACAGTTTCCAGGGCTTTGGTTGTGAAAAAATAGGCTAAACAGTGATATTAGCTGAGAGCACATCCCAATACGAATAAAAAATTGAAAGTAAAAACATTTCAAATGGAATCCCAGCATGCTTTTACAATTATAGTAAAAACCATGTACGGCTAAGGACAACAGGAACAGCCAATATTTAAAACTATAGAAATACAGCTTCCGGTTTTTGAAAGTCGTGCCAAAACAATGGGGAGGGACCAACGAATCGTGTCTGAGTAAATTGTTTTATCAGAGGCGTCGCTTTTGTTCTGTATCGTCCGACAAAAATTGGAATCACAAAATAACACACGCGTTATTAAAAAAAAAAAAAGGCGGGGTCCTCATCGGGAAACCGTAGGTCCTAGATATAAAAAGTAAGTAACGTCTAGTGATAACAGAAAACTGAAATGGCATACGAGGCTAGTCTTCTTAACATCGGAAGAGATGTTTTCCAAAAAAATAAAAAAAGACTGAAAAGTGATTAAAGAAAGTTAACCTTTTAGTACAGGCGTGTGTGTAGTCAGTCACAGGTCACCACCTTTCACGCACCAAGTAGGACCAGTATTAGAAAAGCGCCTACGAAAATTGCAGGAATTTTATAGAGATGGCAACTACTCAAATGTGTCAAAAAGATGGGTAAAATATGCTACACTGGTTTGATCAGGAATTGTGGTTGTCCGTGTAAAGGGTATACTTAGTATTTCCTTCATTAAAATACAAGAGCGGAGGTTTGCGGATATCAGATCACTTTTCCATTCTCCATGTAACATACACAGGTTACATGCGAAAGGAAAAGCTTCAAGGATGATTTCGCTTAAAAAAAACAGAGCAGTGAAGTCAACAGGAAAAAAGCATTGCTGCTGGTGGCATAATATCGCCACTTTTCAATGCCAAAGTACGCCTGGTGAAATGTCCGTGATTCAGCAGCAGCTCTGCAGAGGGGATACTCAAAGCGGGAGGTCGGCGCCCAGACCCAAGGTCACGCGATTAACCTCTTTGTCTCTTTCACCTACATACGAACAAGCGTTTGATTACGTACCAGCGCAAGGCCTTACCTATACGTATACACCAATCAACGACAGAGAGAGTGTGTGTGTGTGTTGAGGTTCGGCACATGAAACGGAATTACGCAATGACGGGGTATCTACGCAAATGAAATCATAGCGCATGTAGTCGGTCCTCTCTCTCTCTCTCACATGCCAAGTTAGCATTCAGTTATCAAGCTGATAACCAAATCTCAGTCGGAAAATATTAAGTTTCCTATTAGACACATTTAGGAATTTAATGCTTTTTCAAGGTTAAAAAAAAAACTTACATCCACACACATTCGTGTGGCACAAATTATGCCTATGTCGCTTCTGACCAAACATGTAGGTACCACTGTCTTAAAATACAGGGTGTCTCATTCGCTACTTTACCTACGTTTTTATCAATAACATCGTGAATAATTAGTGATTGAATTATATTTGGCAAGAACATATCTTCATCCATGGCAAGTAGAAGTGTAGAACCATATCAATAAGAGATGTAGAAAGTATCCGCCCTGTGCATCGAGACAAGCTTGAGACTCAATATTTCGGAAAGTTCGCGCCAGTTGCTCCGGCGTAATCACTGCCACTGCCTCGCAGATGTTCTTTAATGTCTCAAGGGTTGTCGGCTTGTTTTGAAACACCACTTATTTGAGATACCCCCAGAGAAAAATCAGGGGAGTTAGGTCAGGAGATCGAGGTGGCCACATTCCTTTAGAAATTACGTGATCTCCAAAAAAGGACTCTTTCAGCCATACTCACATGTAATGTATGGCAAGTTGCCCCATCTCGTTGAAAATAATCCAGGGGCCAGCTCTTCAGGGCGCAGTTGGTTAACGAATGCCTAAATAATTTCCATGTAGACGGCTGTTGTGACCGTGTCTTGAAAGAACATGGGTCCAATGATCCGCCGAAGCGACAGTGTGCACCACATTCCCCCCCCTTTTTTGTGCCTGAAATGGTTTCTAGATAAATGCATTAGAATTTTCTTGATAACCCCGGGGAACCACAAAGCTGACACGCGCGACGACCAAGGTCACAACGAGAGCGCCAACAGGCATTGAAGAACGACATCTGCGAGGCAGTGGCAGCCGATTACGCCGGAGCAACTGGCGCGAACTTTCCGACATACGGAGTCTCGTATTCCAGCCTGTCTCAATGAACAAGGCGGACACTTTCAACATCTCATTTGATATGGTTCTGTTTTCCATGGATGATGGTATATTCTTACCGAATATCATTCAATTACTGTTATTATTCACGATGTCATTAATAAAATCTTGGGTAAAGTAGCGAGTGAGACACCCTATACAACTCCATTAGTTTATACTCTGACAAATCAGAACTGAAATCTTGAAAACGAGAACAAGTTTGTGTTCCCATTATATTCCCAGCGTAAACAAATATTTTTCAACAAAATACATTATCAAACATTTTTTATTTTAAAAAAATGTAGCTTCGACTGCTGTTGGTCAACGTTACTGAAATTTACATTGGTACGATTTACGCTTCTGATAGATGCCAAATATTCATAACTGACTTAGATTTTTTTTTTGGGGGGGGTCACCCTCCTATTGTTACTACATGGAGTAAATTGCAAAGAGCCGTCTCTTTGACCAAGGGGCCTATCCGTCCTATACTAGCCGGGTTAGAGTCCCGGATGACGTATAGACGACTCTGGCATATGACCACCATCTGTCTGAGATTGCCCAGGCTGAGGGCCGGATGACGAACTGGTGATGTTTGTCAGAAGTCCGCCCTTGGAACCAGTGGCCCCACATTAGGGACGGGCAACTGCTAATAGCCCTAAGATCAGGAGTGCATTAAACCAGGCCGGGAACTTTTGCTTTGCGGCCCACTATAAAATAAACAGACTCTCATCCTCGTTAAATTCCCTCATAATAATAATAAAAAAAAAAATAATCCTGTCAGATCCTTGATGGAAGAGAACTATAAAATATGCATTTGTAAAACTAATTCAGTCGTGAACAAATTTTAACAATTTAACGGTGAGTAAATTTCGAAAATCTATTCATGATTTAAATGTAGCATTAAACCACGGCCAAAAACGAGATGCTGCACCAGATAATTATTTTCCCTTAAAAAATTTGGTTTCGACATAAAAAAAAGTCTACAGTAACTAGAATCTTGACCCATTTCCACTAAATCACCATGAAGATCATTCTAAAAGGCGAAACGTGAAATTACCACATAAATTCCGTACGCAATCAATTTTTATATTTATTTGATCACAGTCGCATCACTGTATCTCCTCTTGAGTTGATGCCTTTTCTAAGTCTACCCATTATTTTGACCCATGAACTAATACAGATAAATCGTTGTTTCTTCTTCTATAAATAATATAAAATAAAGTCCCCGGTAGGCGTCTGTTTGTTCGGGCTAACCTCCTCGAGAATCGCTGGACGGATTTTGATGCGGTTTTCACCATTCCATAGAGCATTTGTCGAGGAAGGTTCAGGTGTATGAAACATTAATCTATGACAAAAGGGAGCCGATCAGTAACGATTTTAGTGACAAGTCAAAGAAAAACCGCTGTTCGCATTCTTTCGTGGCTTCCACTGCCTGCCATGAGGATGTAACAGACACGTGACTTTCATCATGGTAACGATCCTTAGTAACGTAAGTGAAGGACAACTAGTCCCGTTGAAAAGATGGTGTCTTAACTTTGAAAGTTTAATTTTAGAACGCAAAATGTAGTATTTGGAAAAAATTAATGAGATTGAAGGAAAAGATCCTTATGTGCTGAATGTAAGTATCTTCGAAGGTGACGCGAAAAGTTATCCAGAAGTGCAAATAGTAAATATTTTCTATTACTTCGTCTTTGGTTGAAGCGTCATTACCATACAACAGTTAGATACATTATAATTATATAAAATTCTCGAAGCATATAACAATTTCTCATTGGGCATATTCTTTTACTTGGTAATTTTTAGGGAGATCACTAATTAGTGAGCAATTAGTAACTCTTCAATAAAAAGTGTTTTTCTATGCTCTGGGAAGTGATTTTCAAGACTTACAAAAATAGAGAGAAAAATCTGGTAATTTATATAACATAAAAGTGAAAGTTTGTAATTTGTTTGTTCGTCCGTTATACAAATCTACAGTTTACAACTACGGACCACCAAATTTGGTATACTATCTCATGGTACTCTGACTTAGACCGTTGAAGGGTTTGTGGGAAGGGGGCCCAGTCAAGGTTGGCCCCATACAAAATTTTCGAAAAAGTTATAGTTTTCAATTTAGAATCACCAATTTTGGTATTAACGGGAAAATTACAGGAATATATTTTTCATTCAAAAAATTTCACCCACTGAACTCGGTGATTCCACGAATATTTACCCGGGAAATACCGGGTACCCCTACTAGTTTGAGATAAGTGTTGGTTAGTGTTACTGGCGCAAGAGCTTAAGTGTAGGTGGGACACACATTTTGGAATGTCTCGATGGGAGAATCACTTTGTGCTCTGTATCAGTATGCAGATAAGGCGGTGGAGATCATTGTCCATCACAAAATTAGTGCTAGGTATCTTTTAAGATTACAAAAACAGGGTAGGGCACACCAATGATCATGAGCTGCAAGTCCAACGACCTACGTCCAACTGTAGTAAAGCTTTTGCTTAATTTGTAACAGCGCGTTTGCTCCGACGGCACTTTTCGCGTATAAGTACAGAGACTTTTGCTGTCATTTCTGAGCAAACGTCCAACATATAAATAGAAGGAAACATTTTTATTTTTAAGGAAAAACTTTCAGACGGAAATAAAGCTCAAATGAAGTTAACGATTGTTATTCACAAGTGCCAGAATAATTATTCGTTCGTTTCAAAAAAATGCAGGCAAAGAGAATACGAGAAAGTGGGCCAATCCGCCCTTGCCTAAGAGTTGCTCATGGTGGTCCCCTCTCCCCGAAAAAATGAGAAAGGAACTAACGTGGGCAAGGTAAGTGAAAAAGGTTGTAGCCAACGTATTTTATTTGACACTGTATTATGAACATTTCTGTATCGGTTATACAAATGAAAATTAGCTATTTCTTTTTCTTTAGTTTTTGAAGCAGGTGGGAGTATTACGTTAGCTGTATGGTATGCCTCGGATGTCAATTGAACATGGAAGTGTAAATAGATACTTGTCTTGCGCTCTCAGAAGGACATTTATGTGGGGAGAAAATGTCACACAAGGAGATTAAAATTAGAAGCCCGGAAAGTTCGAAAATAATCAATTCGGCGCCAGCGATGAACACGCGCTCGTCTACAGGGTGGTCGAAAAGTCCTGTAGGGGTTTCGATTGACAACTGTACAAAAACGAACAGATCTACAGCAATGCGGTTTGCGGCATTTAAAAGAGTAAATATTCAAGTTTTTAACGCCATCTCTTTCCAACAGATGGCGTTATGTGCTCACAAATACTGACGCCGACTGCAAAACAACTGAAAATGTCGTTGCCGCAGGAGAAAGCAATGTGCGTGCGTTGGTTTTTTTAGACGAAGTCTGTGATTACGGTACAAAGAAAATACCGTCGGGCATATGGGAAAGATCCACCGAGTGATTTCAGTATCAGAGCGTGGCAGAAGAAATTCTTGGATTCTGGTAGCGTCCTGGACCGGCAAAGAAGTGGCGACTCCCTGTCAGTGAAGAAACTGTGCAGAGCATACAGGAGGTTTTCGCTCGCAGTCTTATTAAGTTCACGAGAAGGGCCTCATTACAACTTAATGTTCCACGATCCACATTGATGGGAGTGCTTCACAAATGCCTGAAACTAACCGCATACAAAGTGCAACTCCTACACCAGATAAAACCGAACGATGGACCTTACCGCTTAGCATTCGCTCGGGATATGTTGGAGAGGCTGGAAGTTGATGAAAGTTTCCTACCCAGTATAACGTTCTCGGATGAGGCAACTTTATGTGCACGGAAAAGTCAACACTCAGAACGTTCGTATATGGAATAGTGAAAACTCACATTCAGTCAGGGAGCACGTCGCGCACAGTTCAAAGGTGAACGTTTGGTGTGGGCTCATGCATAATCGTGTAATTGGGCCATTCTTCTCCAAGCCCACAGTGCAAATGAATAATTACCTGGACATGCTTCAGAACTTTGCGGTTCTTCAACTACAGGATTTGCAACCGAACTTCATACTGCAACAAGATGCCGCTTTCCCACATTGGGGACTTGACGTTCGTAAATACCTGAACAGTGAGTTTCCCAACACATGGATTGGCAGAGATGGTCCCATTCCTTGGCCATCCCGGTCCCAGGATATCACTCCTTTTAGACTTCTTCTGGGGCTATGTCAAGGACATGGTTTACCGGGAAAGATTAAGCAGCCTTCAGGAACTCAAACAGCGCATTACAGCAGTGTTTGATAGAATCGATCCTGACATGTTGGAGCGCACATGGCAAGAAATTGAATACCGACTGGATGTGTTACGTGCCACCAAAGGCGCACATGTAGAGGTGTATTAAGGTAAGATTATTAAACTCTAATATTTACTCTTTCAAATGCCGCAAACCGCATTGCTGTAGATCTGTTCGTTTTTGTACAGTTGTAAATCGAAACCCCTAGGAAACTTTTCGACCACCCTGTATGAACGTATGATGTTCATGCATGCGAGCGTAACTCCTGCATTGGGGATACTGTGTAATCCGTTCTTCCACTGAAGAAATAATTCCACATTCTATAGCATCCATAGTCCTACATTTATGCAGAAGTTAAATCTGGAGGCTTCACAATTTTTTAAGCTTTTCTTCGTTCACAAAACTGGTTACTGTACAACAAATGGGTATAAAAGCATGCACAAAACATTTTAGGTTAACTTGTTTTTTTAACACATATATAAGCCATGTTTTTCGGCTGTTTCTCAAAATATCCTGTCGACTGAGAATTTTCACAGGACTTTACTGATTTGTTGCAATGTATACGCAGCAAGGCACCTTGAAAACGAAAGAAGTTTGTCAGAAAACGGGTTCAAACTTGTAGTTTCAATGGTCAACGCTAACATCCCACATTTGTGTTGTAAAAATACGATTTTCTTGTCATATTTCACTCTCAACACTAGTGTTTAATATCATTGAGTTACTTCAACACGACCATAATTTTTCATTTAAATGAGTAATAGTCAAAATATCTGTAAAGGGTACGCTGTCTACCCACAGTGACCTAAAAAATAGCAAAATCATTGTGTACGAAAATTATTTCAACTAATTGTATTTGCACTGACAGGAACATTTATTATAGGCAGCACGGAAGTCATAAGAAATTAGTTTCAGTTTCATTTCGGTTACAAGAAACTGGCAGAATACGTTTAACTGAGAATGCACAACAATTTAAAGCTTCGCGCATTTAGCGGTTGTACATTTAGATGGGTTCAAAAATATGCACGTCTTTGGTCGTTTGCTGTACGTCCAAAAATGGCGTGCTTATTTCTCGCTGTCCGCCAAAATGGAGAAGTTCTGCCCTTAGAAGTTGGTTCAGAAACCGAATTTTGGCAGAAATAAAAATGCATGACCAACTGTCGAGTTCGCGTTCTCTGTCAATCAATGAATGCTTCAACAAATCAAACTGAAACATTCTTTCTACATGTAACAAAAAAAAGCACGGGGGACAGGATAACATCCACGCGCCTGAGAATTTTGCAAAGATGCCATGCAATTTTTTAATTCCTATTTGATAGTTTTGCTGAAATAATATCATGCGCAAAAGTTTTTTGTTTTTAATAAGTCTTTCACACCAAGGTACACCACAGCAGATTACCTGTAAAACAGCTGCTACTTTTATCTTGCGCAGAAATATTCGTGTGGATTGAGAGGGTGTGTGTGTGTGTGTGTGTGCATGCGTGCGTGCGGGGAGGGAGAACTTGACAAGCAAAGCCAGAACGCAACTGCATTCATCGTTACCATGGCAGCAAAGCGGGAGTTTACACATTCGACGATATTTCGACTTTTTTTTTTTTTTTTCTGTCACACATTACCCAAATGTTTTAGTCTGCCTTTCTCTCTCACTTTCTTGGCTTGTCAAAGCAAGGCCTGAAATAAGACGGGTGACGAAATAATATCAATGGAACGGAGGGGGCAAAACATTTGCACATTATCGCCTTCAGTACCTAATTTAAACACGTTGAAATTATTTCATAGATGCATGACCAATTAAAAAAATTGGGACAGCACAGTATATAAAAGAAATACAAGTGTTGTAAGCTGCAACTGGATTCATTGTACATGAAATTTAACATCCTTCGTTCCAGTAAAATTCAGAATTATTTACATGACTGCAGTGAAAGTGGAAACAAAGAAAATTTACAGCTGAACAGGAACACTGCTACGTACTGTAAAAGAATTTCCTATTGTACTGTACAAAATAAGGTGTGAATTCACGGAACATTTCTGAAAATAATGTGCAGCAAAGTTGTAGGCAAGTACCAGTCTGTTAACGAAATTTCCGTTTTTAAGAGTGCGGGGCCCCCTTACGCTTTCCAACCGTAGGTTGAAGCATATATGCTCCAGCTTTGTCCGTCCGTCCGCACGATAACTCACGTAAAAACGGTTCGATTTCCATGAAATTTTAGTATGTGGTAGGGGACCAAATGGGGACGCGCCCTATTGAAAATGGGATAAATGGGGTCAATGGTCATGACATAGGAGTGGGATCCATTCCATTGCTCTTATGCGTCATAACTTACGTAAAAATGCTTCTATTGCGACAAAACTATGTTGTTCCGGTGATGTACTGAACCGGTTTTGTTTAATATTCGAGGTAAAACTTGATTGCACGATGGTGATTTTTTTTTTTCAGTAATGCAAGTGATTTAGTCATTTCATTTTCTGTTGGAGCTTTTTATTTTTTTTAAACGTTTCTAATAATATAATTTTTTCTGTACGAGGTCTTATTACAAATTACGTATTTTTTTCCATTGTGATTCTTCAAAGCAACAGAGTGATTTGGAGTTTGAGATCTTTTTTCAACTGACAATAATTTTCAATTATTTTTAAGAGAAAGTGCAATGTACTGTTTTATAACATTTCACAAAACTTCTAAATATAAAATTTACTCTACACAGCTATATAGGTTTTGTCTTAAGCTATATAGGTTTTGACTCTACAGACTGATACATAGACATCGTACAATAATCTGTACATGGTTTCTTACGGTAACACAATACATAATTGCTGGTGCACAAAATGGAAGAAAGGCGAAGAAATATCGGGTGCTATAGTAACAAAAATTCATGCGATATGCTACCCACAATATCCGATCTCGCTACAGAACTTCAAAATTAAATACTTCGACAGACTATGGAAATTTAACAGTTAATCAAACCCTCCCAAGTATTCCCGTGAATCTCTCCATTACCGGAAATTTTTAGTCACATATAGATACAAAAAAAGCGAGAAAGGAGTTTTTCCGTTAATATAAGAAAAATTGCGGAAAGGTTTCTGAAAATTCAGAATTTTCCGTAAACACCTCTTGAAAACGGTAATTTACCGTCAATATAAGAAAGAAATTGGGGAAAGTTTTCTGAAAATTAAGAATTTTTCTGGCGTGCGAAAATTCCGTGAAATTCAGAATATTTTCTGTCATTTCACGGGAAAAGTTGCGTAAAAAACATGCTTCTCGTTAATTCACGAAAAAAAATCACGGAAAGTGGCTCGTGAATTTCAGAAAATTTTTACAGTATGGCTATACCGTTCCGTCGGATTTCATGTGACTAGCAGATGCGACGTCAAGATGAACTTACATATATATATATATATATATATATATATATATATATAAAACTCAAAGGGCAAACTGGAGACTGAACGTACGTACATCAGCAGGTATTAGTTACTCAGTCGTTCACTGTAGTTTTCCGTTCAATAAAAAATTTGGCTAAATTTTGAAAATATTGAAACTACACTGCCAAGATGATTTACCCCACGCCCTAGTGATGACAGCTGGTGAGGCAATGTGTTCTGATTCTATGGCCGACAACCCCGTATACTAGGATTCCGGCAAACGTTAATGCGAAAGAACAGAAGGGAATTCAGTTAATGCATTATCCACGACAAGTGTATCTCAAAGAAACTGCAATTTACAACCACCCACAGGAAGGTTTTGCTACTTTATAGCACGGCTTCCTTAGACTTAAGTTACCAGATAATAAAGCTGAACGGTTTCGAAAAATACAATCTTGGTAACGAGAGGAAACCGTGCGCTGTTGGGTGTCTATTCTACACACACAAGCCACTGAATTAGAAACTTTTATGCTGATATACGTAAATGTTAACACGTCCGCTGCGTTACGATCCACCCGTGGGTCGTAACGCACTAACTTCTACATTTTTCAGAGGAGGGGGAAAAAAGTTTATATACATAAATCTGTAGTGGATATCAGTCACTTTATGTATATATCTTTAAACGACTCACAGGTGTGTCGTACAGCACTGTATTGAAACAGTTACGACCACACCGGTCGGTCGTAACCGTACTACAAAAATATCGCCGAAAAACGTCGCCGCAGCGAACGTGTTAAGCAGCGTATACGCAAAATACGTGATCATATGCGGCACCACGTGATCTAGGCAACTATTTAACACTAGTGTTCGTCAGCAGTGTTAATCAAAATGGGAAAAACAAAACAAAGGATCTTTCGGAATTCGATAAAGGGCTTACCGTGGGCGCCCGTCTAGCTAGAACAACAGGTTTGAAAAACAGCACAGCAGACTGGTTTCTCGAAAGGTGAGATATCCCGGGTCTGCGAAAAATAACTCGCATGGCTTGTCTAAGAGGCGTAACGACAGTCTGTCAGGAACGAGATCGCCATCGTCTGAGAAGGCTTGTAAGGAGAATCAGTACATCCATCCTGTGTGCAGTAATTGACCGAAGCATTCAACGAAGGCTGCTCCCGACCCACATATTAGCGAACTATTCGTAGTGAATTGAAGACGATCGGTATTGGCAGTCGCATTATTATACGGAAACCAACGACTTCTGCGAAGAACCGGAAGGTTCGTCTACAGAAGCGTCAGGTACACAGTGACTGGAGAAAAAAGTCATGTGGTCCGGCGGGTCGCGGTACACCTTTTTCTGTACCAACGGTACGCAGAGAGTTTGGCAAGAGCCCCAAGCAGCAATGGACCTAGCTTTCCTGGTATACACAACTCCAGTTTCTAGAGGTGGTGTCATGATGTGCATATTCTGTTTGTACGGAACGGATCTCCTGATATTGATGGAAGATTGGGTGTTCTGCAAAGGTTCTGAATATTGTTGCCGATCATTTTTTTTTCTTGATTGGAGATTTAACGACCACCGTGAGCAATTCAATGGGCTATAAAGCAGTTGCCCGTCCCAAATTTAGGGTCATTGGTTCCAGGAAAGGGAGAGAGCCAGTGCCGTAAGACAAACACAACATTCATGCCTCACCGGGATTCGAACCCGGACCCTTTCGGATGAATGATCAGAGGCCATCGCTCAGACCACTGCGCTACCATCCTGCATTGTTGAATTTTATCTAGCAGGTGACGGCTGTTTCATGGACGACCATGCTGCTGTCCATCGCGCAAGATGTGTTCAGCAATGGTTCAGCGAGCATTAACAGCGACTTTCACCATCTTCCTTGTGAATCACAAAGCCCTGATCTGAACCCCATTGAGAATGTATGTAACATGTGAGAAGAACAGGTCCCAGAGAGAAAAAAAATCTTCCGTCAAATCTGAGGCAGTTAAAGGACTGTCTAGTAAACGCCTGGTATGCTGTAAACGTAGATGCACTCGCACACCTTGTGGAATCTATGCCAAATCGCATACGTGCTGAAATTCGGGCTAAAGAAGGTCTAACATGGCATTGAATAAAAGTTTCTAATTCAGTGTCCGGTATGTGTACTAGGACTCTAAACCACTTATCCTCGAGAAATCACAAAAAATACAAAAGACCAACCGATGGCGAAAATGCATCTCAAACGCGCTAGTCTAAGAAAGCACTTTTCTCACTCCGTGCAAAATTTTGGTTGAGGCTTAGCTATTTTCACGATTCTTCTGAATGCCAGATTGATGAGCATTTCGCGTACGAATTAAACAAATCACACAAGCTTGCTTCCAATGAGCTAAACTCCATCGCTTTTGCTCAGGATGCTATCTTTGACACGTAATAAAGAAGTTTACGACTGACGGAATTAGCTCTCAACTTATGCTGCAGCGTACCTCAAAATATCATCAAGCTATGATAAAGTCTAATCTAAATACTCGCGTTACAATGCAAATAGTAGACACTTTGCGAGTCCAAAGGGGTTACTGCCCGAATGGCCTACAATTTTATCTTCTCGAATGTGCACACATGGATTTAACGATGATGCTCCGAAAACCTGAGATAATGCTGCTTCCAGAGAAATGATACCGAAGTTCTTTCTTCGTGGAGCACTAAAATTATTACAGCAACCTAAAACTAGGTCTTTGATACAGTGTTACACGTTCCTACCAGACATGAATCAAAACAACTACGTTTTACTGTTATTGTCTAGTTATGAAACTTCTTTAAATTGGCAAAATAGAGCCGAATTTTAATTACACCTTCCCATACGATGACGAATGCAGAGTCTTAAAATTATCGCGGAATTGGGAAGAAAGTATGTACTCTGTAAACAATCATAGATATCCTGATATTTAGTTCGCAGTTGAATAGTGTTCTTTAAGAGAAAAAAAACTTTGTTTATTACGACACCTACCTGGTGGATTTAACGGCGGAAAAGGAATCTCGCGAATTAAATCAGTTTTATTTCTACGCCTTTTTCAAACGGTATTGCGCTCTTTGTACGGTTAGGCAAAGTGGTAGGAAGGAGCAGCAACCAGCTACATAATTTCGGCTAAAAGAGTAACTACATAGCCCATTCAACAAAATGCATCAACTAGTGACACACTGTTCTGTAAGTTGAACAGTTCTGTAAGAATACCGGCGATAAACTTGCTGAAACTGTAATAATAACCTGCAGTTCATCCATAGCACTGCAATAATATGGGGCTGAGGACCTACGCCCCAGTGCACGCGAAAGTTACATTTTTTGTTCTATTCCGATTCTCTTTCCTCCAGTAACACAAGATTAGGAAGTGACAGCCGGACTAAACTTCTGATGTTAACTAAACGCATTAAAGCCCCCCCTCCCTTTTTTTGTGGGGAAATAGGGTAATTCAAGACAAGTTCACTGTATGAAATTAGAACACCATACCAGCGGGTTTGTCTGTGGAAATTTAAAAAAAAAAAAAAAAAAAAAAGGATCAAGGGCAGCGTGTCCCACCGAGCAAGAGATTGAATCAACCTGCTTCAAACAAAGCTATAAAAGACTAGTAAATAAAGCCTGCTTCAAACAAAGCTATAAAAGACAATTAGTATAATTATTAGATACCTTCTGAGAGTGCCCTGAGGGGTTTCGTTCAATTAACCCAACATAAGAAATTTCAGTACACATATGTATTATATATTCATTTTGCATGGGCGCCGACAGGGTGTCACAGGGGTCACTTGACCCCCCCTGTAGAATTATTTTATTGTATTTTATTTATTACTTTTTTTTTTTTTTTTTTTTTTTTTACACTCGCAGAACTGGACCACAAGGAAAGATGGAGTTTGGGGCCTTTAATTTAATATCCCAATTTTATTGGAAATTCGGAATTGGAAAATGATAACGCGAAAGCGGAAAACCTAGCAAACCGTAAGGTAATACACGCCCAAACAAGTTCTGCTCAGGGTGGTGTTTGCTGAACTTAAAAGGCTTGGCGTGGCCCTGCTCGACACTGTTCATTATTTTGAAAACAGTAACCAATGTACATGACTATCACTAACATACACTTTCTTCAAGAGAGCATCAATTATTAATAATAATAGTTGTAGAAGTGTTCTAATGTAGTAAGTAATAGTAGTAATATTATAGTATTAACCTTTCATTTTCACGAATTACTGTTTTCTACATATTAGTTAATTATACTTGACGCCCTTGGAAAATTTCTTGCAGGCGTCCATGTCATCTTGTACAACCCGGTATCTCCAGAACCTTTTCAATTCCCATGCTTAGTTTCTAAATCCACACATTCATAGCCAAGTTACCTTCAAATGTCACACTCAAGATACGTACGAACAGAAACTAGTATCACTCAAGCGCTGGTAAAAGAAAAAATAAAACACAGAAACAACCTGTTTCTTCGCTTCACGTAAAAGTTTTACACTTTTACTCTTCAAACCCACAATATGAATCCTACTTCGGGGTTTACCAACTACAGTGAGCATCTAAGGCCAGTAGCCTCCCGTCCCTAATTTAGGGCCACTGCTTCCGGTGAAGGAAAAGCTCCAGAGCCGTAGAACAACAATCACTAATGTCTCTCTCGTCCCAGACTCGTACTCATGCCAAACTCATATTAGCCCGCGGCTATGACCACTATGCAACAAGGGAAGCAATGAGAACAGACATGTTTCTTTGGTTACCTTGCCATCATGTCAGTCATCGTACGAACAGTATCTGCAACCACAAGAATGCTCAAACGAACCACCCACGCAAGGTTTACTAAATGCTTCACTTTTAAGGTCAGACAAACCACAACTCAAAACAAAATCTGGCCATGAACAGAACTGTAAGCATTTTCTGATAATGATGAAATTCATTTTTGAGATATGTCCAAAAACATTAAGAACAGATGCTGACATAACAGATTCCACACGTGTGACTTTATATATAAGCACTATGCCCTCCCATCAACAGCAAATTACGTACAAGACCAACAACATTCCACAACTGTACGCCTATACCTGTTTTACAAACATTTAATTCCGTTGGAAACAACTGCTTGGAATTAATTTTTATTTCATGCGCTGGTATTGAAATATGCTTAAAAAGTCAGTGGCAATGGAATATGTTAATACTTCACATGGGGTATACCGTAACCCAGAAGACATCTTCATTCTTTCAGATGCCATTATGAATACAACAAAAGCAGCACTAGAATAAGCACAATATTAACACGCAAAAACATAGCCAGATATTTCTTAAGGCATATAATGAATTTCCAAAAGATACCCAGGCTACATAAGCAGCACAAGCTCCGGGGGAAAAAAAAAGCCATTATGATTCGCCCGAAACAAGTAGTGATTTAGTGAAATTATACTTCATAAATGGCATAATTAGCCGTTTGTAATTGCATTTGACGGACGACAGGAATTTCGCCGCTGAAGGAATAATCCATCATCATTTGCGACGACGGAGAGACCTTGGAAATGACGAGAGATCTGCGAGGAGTCAAAGGGTTACGACGTTAATACCACAGGAGGAGGAAAGGAGGTAGGGGAAAGAAAAACTAGCAGAGGACGGCAGAAATGAAAAGGAAAGAGGTAGAAATGGGAGAGGACAGTCTTCAAAATCTTACAAACAGGCTTTACACGAATGGCGACGGTCGCCGTATTTCCGAGGAAAGCAAACCCCTACATTTTTCCTTTCCCCATATGTTCTAGTCTGCTTAATAATTTTGAACCTTAGTTGACAGCACACCTAAAGCTGCTGCTTATGACTTGATTTCTACAATTTCACCATAATCGTGCACAACGTGAAGCCAAATGTACCAACAAAGAGCAGACTGATATGAGGTTTATTTTTAAAAAATACTAACGTGCGAGCAGCTCCAAAATCTAAACAGTCGCCTGCATTTTTAGATTTTGCTGTACTAAGTATTCACGGAATTATTTAGAGATATTTCCCCATCCAGTGCAAGTCATCTAAGTACCTGCAAGCAACAACTCTATGATGGAAATCCAGTGATCGGAAGTTGCGCTGGTACTGTAGCACGATACGGCAGTACAGCGAGCCATGTAGCTCTAGCACGCTACAAAATAAAGTATTCTGTAGCGAAAAACTACGCCACAAATCGAGAAACTAAAAAATAGTAAAAATTACATTCAAATCACGTGACACTCCCCGATTCTTTGAAGCGGAATAGCTGGGACACGGAGCTGAGTGTGCCTTGCCTATAATCACGTACCTGACTTGACTTAGATTGTGAAAGCTACCCAAACTTACCCGGGAAGTTGTTGTTTACGGCTTAACGACCACCGTGTAAGCTACTCAATGGGCTATAAGCCGTCGCTCGTCCCTTATTTAGGGCCACTGGCTCCAGGGAAGAGAGCCAATGCCGTAAGACATGAACAATATCCATGCCTCACCGGGATTCGAACCCAGACTCGTCTCGGACGAATGGTCATAAACCAGCGCTCAGGCCACAGCGCCACCGGGCGGCTAACTGGGAAGTCTCAGCTCGCGGAGACAGTTTCGTACGAGACGATCGCGTCAGCGGTTTTATTGAGGACCGATGATTTCGAGATTCCCTTCTCTTAGTTGAAGAGAATAAAATCGCAGATATTTCTCGACATGGGCTTCGCAACTAGGCTGGAATATAAGCCAATGAAAATGTCAAAATGTGTTACATGATGAGCAAAGCTTAGGTAAATACTAAGATACATTTGTTTGCTCAATGCTATATATGTAAGAACGTAGATTTAAAGATCCTCAGAATTTGCACTTTTAAAGTTAAGCCTAAACGTAAAAGAAATAGCTAAAAAGTAGCGAAAGCAGCTACTTTTCAGAAAAAGTAGTCTACTTCAAGAATGCAGCGGTAGCTAACTGCTTTTTAAAAGTAGCTCTGAATCATTGATGAAATCCCACAGCCCTTATTTAACAAGCAAAATCCAAATATGTTTTCGTGACACCCTTCAACACACGTATCTCTCATTTCTACAGGCACTTCTCGGCTTATATGTTCTCTCAATACGCGATTTAAGAGCGCAAAAGTTAGTAAAAACGGGAATCAGGTTCACCTTCGTAACACAAAGAACACGACAATAAATGACGAGAAACCAAGAAAACTATGTCTGAATGCCTACTAATACGGTAGCCATGACCTTGAGCAGCTAGGAAAAAGTTATCGGCCTCAGCATTTCGTGACAAAGTTTAAGAGACTATCGGGAAGTCAACGATTTGGAGTTTCTAGGTAGGCGATGTTTATTAAACAATCCCTTGGTTAACCCTGTGATGAATGAGTAAGCATGGTGGAATAACTTTAAAAACGTCAGCCGACGCGCGGGTGTTATTTGGAAGAAATATTTAATAATACGGCAGTTCTTTGATAAATGTGGCACTCTCACGCTCTGCTAATAAAATACCACTGCATGAAATAGTCCTCGTATCTCAGTGTGCTTCCTTTTGGTCGCAAAGCCGAACACCATGCTCGACAGGTTTCTGAATAACATAGTAAAATTCTAAATTGAAAAAATAATGGACGCCATTAACAAACTGAACAGCAGCAGGAAAAATGTTTGCCGTTTTCCAGATAATTGATGTCTACAAATATGACAGTATTTACAAAGCTATTTTTCTATTTTTATTTTTATTTTAGCACCGTGGCTTGTGGATCATTTTTTCGAAAGCACGGACGCACCTACTATTATAGTCGGGGTATTTTAGATTATCTTCCTATTTCAGAGTAAGGTAAAAATTACATTTTTTTACAGCAGCGACACTGGGAACATCGAAACCAATTTTTAAATTTTGGGATATGCATACACGAAGCCTCACAACAGTGTACCGTCATCAAGATGCAACGATATGTTTCGGAAGATGCTGGTAGTAAGTACTCTTGGACCTACTGCGTTCTAAGAAGTCAAGTACTTGAAGAATGTAACCAGTCTTCCTGATTGATCCGTCGTGTTATAATATCAAAAAGTTTGCTTGATCTCACACGTGTAAGTTTTTAGTAAGGATTGTAAATAAGAATCAACACTAAATATCAGAAACCCTAATCCCAAAATGCTTCACCACAACCCTCGTATTCCAACGGTATCAAACGCAAGATTCGGCCTGACCAACCGTTCTTTTCTAGCATCTAATCAACATACCACCACCTCTTAACGCGTCACTTGTTTCGCCCTTGTGACATCATGCCAATGTCAGGGAACTAGCCCTTCCGCATCATGCTGCGGGGAGTCGTGGAACAGTGAATAAAGGACTAGAAAGTGAGCGCTAGTCACCGAAACAGGTTTATAGTAGGTACCTGCTGAGATGGAGGGGGGATTGTTTTGCCGTAGCTTTCGTAAAACCCAGCAGCTATGTACATAGAACATCATTTGGCTTAGATACTTTGGCCGCTTGAAGGGTTAATTCAAACAAACACGAGATTATAATGAAGCGCTCCTCCCTCTAGGAATTCCACCGAAAGAATTCCATTCACTTATTTTTTCAATTACAACATACTTAGTAGTAACACTTTACTTGACCCTTAAGAAAACAGTACGGAAGTTTACTTATAAAAAAGAATAATTGCATGGCTTCTGGTAACTTTGTTCTGATATGCTGTCGTCTTATATCTTGCGACTCGTTCACTTATCAGCGCAACACATCACTCATCTACCACTGGTAACATGATTGAATTTGCTCAAGGGATTCATTCAGTTTTGTAGATAGCGATGACCATTAACAAAGTGAAGAAATCGGTATGTGTACTTTTCCGAAAGTAGTGTAATTATAAATCCCATCCCCAAAACCTTTCGTCCCAGGCTAATTAATCCTCGAAGCTATCATTATCGGTCTATTTTCCGCTGACAACTAAAAATGCTAGAATAATAACGGCAACTGTGACTGATGTACGTGCCATTTCACTTCGGCTGAATTGATTAACCTAAGATCGCTTTCACGCGTGGCCAAATGTTTTGGATTTCGGTTGCCATAGAAATCAAAATGCGCAATACGCGGGCGGGCAGGCAGGCTAAGGCATGAAAACGGTTGTAACAGCTCACAACTGTGTATGCTTCTTATGCCTACCGTTCCATGATCTTCTGAAGAAGTCTCGTACAAATAGTTTGAGGAAAACCAAATTAGAATGTTTCTTAATTTTGCGAATAGAACATACATTGATGGAGAGAGAGAGAGAGAGAGAGAGAGAGAGAGAGAGAGAGAGAGAGAGAGAACTACTTACAGACATATGCCACCGACAAACTGGGTACTCTTTTTACTGAAATGTGCTCAACTAAAACCTAAACTTTATGCTCCGGACTAAAAAATTAATTTTCAGAAATGGAATTCTCAATACAGCTTATCAAGAGACAGAGCTTACGTAGAAAAGCTGTGCGATGAGGGAGACTTAAGGTTCTGAATTTATATTACCCCTTACCATGATCTAAGATAACTGAAAAGGGGATAACAGGTTTCCATAGGTTCTCAGAAAAAAAAATGGAGTATTTAATTCAATTTACAGATGAAGGCTGGGCTGAGAAGGGTTCAGTCGTAATGATTGTGGAAAGCAAGCACCCTTATCACCATTTACAGGTTTATGATCGGCACTGCTGAGCTGAGAGAGGGGGGGGGCAATGGTTTCGCCATAGGAATCTTTTGTGGGAATCGTTTTGACGTACTTTTCGTAAAAACCGGCAGCTATGTGAACATTTCTGCGCAGCGCAGAAAACTTTGGGCACCATTTGGTTCAGGTACTTCAGCTGCTTAAAAGGTTAAATGATAAAATACCTTACCTTGGTTTACCAGAATCTGAAACCATATATAACACTATATTGACAAGTCACCGGACACCCCTTCAAAAGCAACTGAAAGGATCCGCTGTGTTGTTAAAATGCGCGGTACAGCTGCGAACGGTATAAAAACAATCATATCGCTCGGTGAGGTTGAGTGAAAATGTCGTGGCGGGAGAGAACTGACTTTGAGAAAGGAAAGATTGTTGGGTGTTATAAGTTAGTGGGTTGTCCATAAGAGAAACCGAGAGGCGTTCAAACATACCCAAGTCAACTATTTTGGATGTACTGAATAAGTGGAAGACACATGGCATGCCTGAAGCAGCAAAATGTACCGGCAGACCAAAGAAAATCAATGATAGAGGACGTCGAAGCCTCAGGAGAGTCGTTACAACTAATCGACGGAGTACTGCACAAGACCTCGGTGTACGGGTGAGTAAAAATGCTGGAACCTCGGTATCTACACGTACCATTCGCAGAGAACTTTTTTTTTTTATTGGAGGTGTAACGACCACCGTGAGCAACTCAATGGGCTATAAGCAGTCGCCCGTTCCTAATTTAGGGCCACTGGTTCCAGGGAAGGGAAAGAGCCAGTGCCGTAAGACAAACACAACATCCATGCCTCACTGGGATTCGAACCGGACCCCTAATGGACGAATGATCAGAGGCCATCGCTTAGACCACTGCGCCACCGGGGCGGCGCAGAGAACTTCATTCCATGGGTTACCGTGGTCGTGCGGCTGTTCATCAGCCTTTCATCTCCACTCGGAATGATACTCGTCGTTTAGCATGGTGTAAAGAACATTATCGTGGACCGTAGATCAATGGAAACTGGTCCTATGGACTGATGAATCCAGATACACGATCCATCAGTCTGATGGCCGCGTGTGGGTAAGGCGGCAGCAAATGGAACATTATTTACCACAGTGTACTGTTCCTACGGTCAAGTTTGGAGCTGGCAGTGTACTCGTGTGGGGGTGTTTTTCGTGGTACGGTCCCGGTCCATTGATTATCGTGGACAAACCTGTTAAACCAGCACGTCTGTCTCAATATTCTAGACAATTATGCCCTACCAACTCTGGGGCAATATTATGGAACCGAGCCTTGTTGGTATCAGCAGGATAATGCACCAAGCCATAAAAGCAAGGACTTACGGCGTGGTTTGACGATGATTCCGTATCGTGTGTGGACTGGCCAGCACAGAGCCCTGATCTTAATCCCATAGAGCACCTATGGGATGAATTAGAACGCCGTATAAGAAGTTCGGAAACAAGGCCTACTACTAAGCAATAGTTAGCGGCAGCATTATGTACTGAATGGAATCGCATACCTATCGCTGTGTTCCAAAACTTTGTCGAAAGCATGTCTCTCGCAAGATCAGTGCATGCATTAAGACCAAAAATGGCCGACACCGTATGTCAATAAATGCTATGTTGTGTTTCTCTTCTACGTGTCCGGCGACTTTTTTGTCAATATAGTGTATGTGTGGGCATATGGAAATGGATGCAACACTTTTTCCGCATTTAAAGTTCACAAGTGCAGACTACCTGGAAGGTGGAGGGGGCTATATCTAGATTTACTGCAATACGCCACTTATTACACTAAGATGCCAACTTAAAATATTTTAATGATATTTTTACTATAGCGAAAAGTCTATGCCGTTCAAAACTCAAGACACAATATAGCATTACTACATCAGAATTCCGGGGTAAAAACCAGTTTCGATTTATTGCGCGCATCAAAAATTCGGTACACTTTCGATAAAACTGACCAGACAAATTTTTTCCGCTGTCGCGAAAATACAGTTGACCGTGACAACGCATCCAATGAAAAAAATTATATCATTAGAGTACTTCAAAAGAGTAATTAAGAAGATTTCTAGTTCCTGCGAGTAAAACATTCACGATGTGCATGAGCGCCGCGAAGAGGGAGGGGCAGAGATTAAATATATATGCATTTTTCAACTTTGGGCAAGAGCACTTTAAAATATATATATATTATATATCTCATAATTTATTTCAAACTTGGGTAAGAGCTCCGGACAGTTTTATTGACGAAAACAAAAACACAACTTCATACGTGAAAGAAAATAAAAAGCAAATAAAAAAAAAGTGAAATTAGCTTAAAATTAGACTTTCTTTTCCCAGAAAAAAAAAACAATCTTTCTTTCTTTTCCCGAGTTTAATAGCGACTTACTCGGTTTATTAATTTTCTGTCTATGAATGTTTAGCATGCTATAAGTAAGACCTGTTAAGACGATTCTCAGGCACTGTAGAGCGTCTTTACCTTCCTCAAACAGCTGAAAGACCTTTCAATAGTGTAGATAGTTGGAAGCAATGAAAAGAATACGATTAGAGCCTCTAAACCGGAATTGGGGGGGGGGGGGTAGGTGTGACAAAGAAAAGGATAAATCTTCTAGCTCTACACTCAATTCCTGTTGTTCTTTCCACAATCTGAACAATAAATAAACTTCGAGGTCGCCAATTTAATATAAATAAATGATTTTCATTTTCGGAAAAAATTCAATTGTAGCAAATTTTCGGGAGGCGACGGACCTTTCCTTCCGGCTCTCATAACGATGGATTAGGTATGACATTAGATGACTCAACAAATATTAACATGAATGACTTCTCGTACGTTCACAATTCAGTTTTGATTTCTCTTTCAGTTTCGTAAAATACTTAAGCAGCAGAGTATATATAATATATACACACGGTCGAGTCCCATTGTGACCACCAGCTAATATCCAGAGCAACCACCGTGTGCAGCACGGACAGCAGCTACACGGGCTGGGAGTGACTCAATAAGGTGCTGGAAGGTGTTTACAGGTATGTGACGCCCTAACTGTGCAGTGCATCTGACAGCTGCTGGAAGGTGCGTGGTGGAGGATCCATAGAGCGAACAACACGATCGGGGTGGTCCCACAGATGTTCAATTGGGTTTAAGTCTGGGGAATTAGGGGGCCAGGGAAGTACTTTGAAGTCTTCAACGTGCTCTTCTAACCACTCTCTGACATTTCTAGCTGTGTGACGCGTCACATTATCGTGCTGGAAGATCCCATCCGCCCCAGGGAAGACAATCAGCATGTATGGGTATACGTGGTCTGCAAGGATGGATTCATAACGAATTCGGTTCATATTGCCTTCCACAGGTACGGGTGTAACCAGGGAATGTCACGGAGACATTCCCCAGACCATAATGCCCCCCCCAGCTTGTGTTCTTCCAGCAATGGTTGAAGAGTTTGTTCTCCGATGTTTCTCGCCTTATACCACAACGTCCATCCGTTCGATGAAGCAGAAAACGCGCCTCATCGGAGAAGGCGATCATTTGCCAATCAGGGAGGTCCAATTCTGATACTGCCGTGCAAGTGTAAGCCTTTTCTGCCGATGCATCTTCGCTAGCACAGGTGCAGTGACCATCCGTCTGCATTGGAGCCCCATACGCAGCAGCGTTCGCTGAACTGTCGTTTTAGACACACTTGCGGTAGACCCCTGGTTCATTCGGCCAGTGAGTTGCTCCACTGTAGCGTGTCGATCGGCCCGCACGCACCTTCGAAGCCGACGCACACCTCTCACATCAATGGCACGTGGTGCTCCGCAGTTTCCACGTCTCTTATTCGCAATGATGCCATTTCTCCAATCACGATACACTTTAAAACCACAGCAGCACGCGAACAGTTCACAAACTGCGCTGTTTCAGAAATACTGCCACCCTTGCCCCGAAAGCCGATAATCATCTCTTTTTGCAAATCTGATAAATAGCTCTTTTTATCCATGACAGCAACGAGTGATATGTTTTCAGATTGCGTACATCACACCTTATATACCCTCTAAGCTAGCTCACGACACGTGCCTTCTTTCATTGGCGACGCGCTGTTTACGTCAAAAGTAGGAGGTGGTCACAAAGTGACTAGACTGTGTGTGTGTGTGTATGTATGAAAACACTGAGAACTGATGTTAGATCAACGAACAATTATTGAAGTACTGGGCAGAGTTGCGAATAAATGAGAACTGCCTAGTGCGCGGCCAAGATTAACTCTTCGTATAATACAAGGAACCGAGATCATACCAACATCGTTGTATTACCTTCCACAAATTTGTACAACCGCAAGTCGAAACACCTGATTAAATAAGATTTTGCATTCGTACGTCCTACACAAACGGGGAAGAATTTGAAGTAGCACAGAGCAAGCCAACACTGCAGAGAAGGAAGGATAGCTTCCATTGCCTGCCCGCCCAAGAAATTATTTTGATCACCACACAAATATGCTAAATAAATTCCTTTCCTCCTATTAAAGAGATGTCTCATCCTTATCGCCTATAGGTTTCGCCTGACTGCCATTTTGCTAGATCAACATCCACTACTGCTAAATAGGTAACCAATTATCTCTAACGAAAAATTAAAAACCGAAAAACTTTTCAATATCACATAGAAACGCAAGATTTTCACCTGTGATTGTGTATGTGCGCGCGCAGCTTGAGCTTGGACTCTTAACCAGAAAGACTACTTAGGAACATAATGACACCTCTCGAAAAGAAAAAAGAAAAAAGAAAAAAAAACCCCGATGTCCAAAGTCATTTTTCGAAAATTACTCACAAATTCTAAGATAGCAATCAGTCCATCAAACAGGAACGTGGAAATATACGTTTTTATGAAAGCTTATGCCAGTAAACGCATGAATATTGAGATGCTAAACATGGAGCTCCTTTCTGTTCGATTTGACGTCAAAATACTTAATTGGCAAAGAGCACAATTCCTTCTTTTAAGGAAGTACTGAACAAAAAGCTTCTTCACGCCGAATTTAAAATACAGTTTTCTAAAACTAAGGCGTACGTTATAAAACTGCCCTGTAAGCTGAGGGATACTCGTAGGAATTTCAACTTAAACGTGATAACACGCATACAAAAGGGGGAGAGGGTTACAGACGTATAAGGGAAACTAATGTAAAATTTTTAGTCGATTCAAGAAGCTGCTATTTTGACTATAATTTCTAAAGAATCTGCAATCCATCAAAAATCTATTAACGGAGACAGGAGGAAAGGGGGAAAATTCGGCGAAGCATTGTTGAAAACCTCACAAATGACAGAAGTCTAAAATTTTTTCAGTTGCACCTGAGAGAACCTGTCGGCGTACGGATTCCACATGATTGGGGGAGGGGGCTTTTTCCTTTTTTTTTTTTAATCTTTTTTGGCAACCGGACAATGATGTACTACATCAAAATGGCACCACATTGTTTACCGTAGGAAAAGGGCTGAAACCACGCAAGCAGCGACCAATGGGATCAGAGGAACTGTCTCTTTCGAGCGCTACTATTTACTGCATAGCAATCATGGAAACAGGTTTTCCCAGCTTTGAACTTCAGAACTGGCCTTGAACCCTTCTTTTCTTTTTTCACCAGTCGCATCATTATCTTACCAAATAAAAAGAAATCGCCATGAAACAAAACAAAATATATGCAAGACTGGCTGCGAATAAAAAATAGGGCTGTGTGAACAACGCAGTACCCCCCCTCCCCATAACCAACCTAGAATATGTGGAAAGAGGAGAAGCGGGTTGTGTGTGTGTGTGTGTGTGTGTGTGGAAAGTTAACTTCATATAATTTTCACGGTTTTCTGGTGTTTACATAATTAAAGCATTAAACAATGGTGGAGAAGAGACACAGGCAAAAGCTCATTATGGATTTACATGACAAATTTCACCAGCAAGCTACCATATAGGTATTTTACTCCTACAAAAAAAAAGCTAAACAGGGTGCTAATGAAAGTACTAACTGGCAATAAATAAAAAAAACTCAGAGCTCTTGGAAAAACTAATTGGCTGCCAAGCACCATTGGACTTCCGCTCACCAATACAAAACATGGTTAAAATGCTGCAGCTTGGATCTTATTTAGCACCCAAATTTCCCCAATGTTTAGAGTTCTGAGTCAAACTCTAATTTAAGTAAAAAAAAAGTTTACATTTAAAAACTCTTTTCGTTCTGTCACACTATTTTTACCATCCCCCTTCCCCCCTGTGCACTCCCAGTTAAGTTTGTAATGCTTTGTCAAAAAACACCGACCACGCTGATCTTCAAAATCTCAAGTTCACCAACCAAACTACACTTTCGTGAGATGGGGCATTCCCAGTTTTGAACATTTCATTTCTGGTTTTTAGTTCAAAATTCTGTTGCACTTCGCAGGATCAATTCAGCCCTCAGTTTATTTCTGCCGATTTAATTTTTGCACATAAACAGGACGATATCAATATTCATAGTTTTCGCTGCTATATGTCACCTCGTGAAAAAAAAAAAAATACTTCGCGGGTGCACACGCCCATGATTGGCCTTGTCTTGCACGTAAATAAGCATTCCATCTATGACAGAAATTTGTCATCCAGGTAAAAACTAAACACTTCTCGTGGTCCTCATTGTTGTTTGCAATAAGCGGTACGCATGCGCGGCGCTACGAGTGGGCTGCAAGTTTTCTCGTAGCACCCCGCGACCATCTAACGCTATAAGGGACCGCCTCCCATCCCTAATTTGGGGGCACAGATTCCAGGGACGGAAGAGAATCAGCAGACAGACATCACCTATGTGGATCTAGAAGCCAGTCTCTGACCACTCGGGCATCGCCCATGCAAATTAAAACAGGTTTTACCTCCCATCCCCCCGGTGTATGAAAGGCTACGAAGATGAGTCCAATTTAAAGCCATTAGTTTCATGGAACGGAGGGAATACTGCTGGAAGGATACGGGATTCGAATCCTGAACCAACAGCACAAGAAAAAGCTCGCTCCTTAAACCTCCACATAACGTAAGTCACTTCTCTTTTCACAGTTAAAAGTAAATTTGATTTTACGTGTCGCCGGAAGCTTTATTCTTAAAGCAGTCATTGTGCATAGCAGCAGAGCAAGACTCATGGTTTTGTATCTTTATTCCTTCAGTGGCGCAATTCGCTTTTCAGTTGATAATTATTTACTGCTACCAATATCAATCACACAGAAACTACGATTTTGTCACATAAAATGATAAAAATCAAAGAGTACTAGCAGTGACAAACAATGGAATCAAATCGTTCATATGGACTTATTTTTAGCACTACTATTTTTCTTTTTTGTTCCCGACAAGTAATATTCTTTCGTTGTTATCGAGATAATACCCCCAATCCATATCTATAAGACAGCTGAACTTCACTGCTGCTCTCGTTCAGCAACAGGAAATTAGATTTTCGGGATTACGGCAGCCACTCCAAGAGCTCTTTTATACGCACACACAAACATAACACGGGGAGCGTTTACCTCTTTGGTATTAGTCGCACTTCATTTATTACCAGCGGGAGGGCGCGACGTGACTTTGGTGGCATTACTGAGAATCAGACTAAAACAAATAATAGAATTTAGTTTCGTTCGTCACAGGCAATTTTATCGTTTGAACGTGGGGCCAGTCCTCTTCCAATAACAGCACACACATATGGCTAAGCTCTGATGAAAGACTGCAGCAGCGAAGTAAAGATAAATTAAGAATATTTTTACTTTAAGATTAATTGTTGCACAGTACAATGCATACAGTGGTTTGATGAAAAAGTACCCAGATCAACTGCGATAACGACGCCATTCTACTTACCAGAATAAAATGTTATTCCTCATCAGGCAGTCCCCCGAGTGGTCAGAGACACGGGCTTTTGGCCAATCGTCCCGAGTTAGGCCCGGGTTCGAGTACTGGACGAGGCATGGGCTGTGTGTTTGACCCACGGTGATGGCTCCGTCCCTTCCCTGGAACCAAAGGGATGCAAGACTCCTTATACAATCTTAGACACTCGTGGTGGTCGTTCAACACTGGAACAGATGAAAAATTCTAACGATGGCCTCTGATCATTCGTCCGAAAGGGGTTCGAATCCCAGTGAGGCATTGATTTTGTGTTTATCTTACGGCACTGGCTCTCTCCCTTCCCTGGAACGAGTGACCCTAAATTCGGACGGGCGACTGCTTATAGCCCATTGAGTTGCTCACGGTAATCGTGAAACCTCCAATTAAAAAGTAAAAAAAAAAAAAAAAAAAAAAAAAAATAGGTATGCCAGGCTGGCTGGAAGACTTGCTTGCTGAGGATGAAGAGGCAGCAAAGGTTTTATTCCCAACTACCTAACGACAGAAGATCCAAGGAGATAAGAAGCTAGTAGGATTTGACTGGAAGTCAGTAGAATATCGCCGCATGCGCAGGCCTTCGTCTGAGGTAGGCTAAAAAGACACGGGCTTGATGATGAACCTGTAAAAGACTGCCACAGAAAACGTATTGCAGGAGTGGGAAGGCTGAGTGGAACTAGATTTCCACAGGGTATAGGGTTAACAGCTTCTTCAGAAGCCTGTTCTGACCTGCTAAATTCTGTATTTTTTTTTTTTTTTTTTGAGTCTCGAAAAATCCTCACTAGGCTTCTGGTAAACGCAGTTTTCGTGCAGGCTTTAAAAAAGCGCGTTAACCAGGAATCTGTCGAGGGCCTTTCGAGACATTCTACAAAAGTACAGAATTTCGAAGCAGACCCTTTAGATTAAGCAGTTACAGGGGACTTAACACAGATCATGAATTAGGAACCGATGATCATTGTGTTGACGTCACATTGCAAATGAAATCGGGAGTGTTGCCGCAGCGCCAAATCTTGGAGGCGGCGGCAGTTTTTAATGGTATCAGTATAAACTCAAGCCGGAAGCTTCTCCAGTTGCATGACTGAGTTAAACGAATCCCTGGCAAATCTTGTGCCGTTCCCCACAAGTCGGCTAGGGATTCATTGTCCCTACTGGCCTTAAGCAGCTGCCAAGATGGCTCTATTTTTTACGCTTTCCAACCGTAGGTTGAAGAAGCGTATATGCTCCAGCTTTGTCCGTCCGCACGATAACTCGCGTAAAAATGGTTCGATTTCGATGAAATTTTAGTACGTGGTAAGGGACCACTGGGGACTAACCCTATTGAAAAATGAGCGAATTGGGGTCAAAGGTCAGGACATAGGAGCGGGATCCGTTCCATTGCCCTTATGAGTCATAACTTGCGTAAAAATGCTTCATTGGGACAAAATTTTATCATGTTTCGGAAGTATATTTAACCGGTCCTGTTGAATATCATTGAAATGGGATCAAAGGTCAGGGCATTTTTTTTTTTTTTTTTTTTTTTTTTTTTGATTGGAGGTTTAACGACCACCGTGAGCAACTCAAATGGGCTATAAGCAGTCGCCCGTCCCTAATTTAGGGTCACTGGTTCCAGGGAAGGGAGAGAGCCAGTGCCGTAAGACAAACACAACATCCACGCCTGACCGGGATTCGAACCCGGACCCCTTACGGACGAATGATCAGAGGCCAACGCCTTAGACCACTGCGCCACCGGGGCGGCAAGGTCAGGGCATAGGAGCGAGATTTATTCTACAGCCATTATCGTCATAACTTGAGTAATGATTTCTGATATGTTGGAAAGCGTATCATAATCAATGCATTGCATGATTTTACCAACTTGTTCGCTTTAAGGCTTGAACAGGGATAATTGGATAATTGTAATCGAATACGGTCTGCAGTGATTTATAAGTTCCGATCACATATTTCCGAAATTTCTGGAAAAATTAAATGGACAGCACGCTGTCCCGTATTGGTGAGCAGGATTAGGCTAAATTTAAGAAAGAATATGGAAATAGTTTCAGCAATGGAAACTATGAAAAGAAAAAAACAAAAAAACTGACATGCTGCAACGCGACGGCCCACACATTCACCAGCGCTTTCTACAGACATTAATCCATTACCCATGTTTTTTTTTTTTTTTGTTAATTTATTAACAATTGTATAAATGAACTCTTGTTCATGTGTTGGATACCGAAAGACTGTCAGTGAAAAATTCTAATAATAACGTCATTTCGGAAGCAGCACTTAGTTTAAAACTAGCGAACTGAGTTAAGACTTCTCCAGCTCAATTCGAATATAACAGTAAAAAAATGGGCGATTTTTCTCACCGCTAAAGCAGCGAAATAATAAAGTACATTTTTATATGACTGGGGCTAATTACTGCATGGCTTGTTTGTTCGTGCATTGCCGTTTCCGCGGAATTGAATAACCAATTAAAGAACAGAGAAATGCAAAGATACTAATTAATACTGTCTATTCCACGTAAATGTTGTTTCGCAATTTTCCAAACTGATGCACTCTTGGTGGGAATAGGCGTAAACATTAACAGCTGCGTACGACCTCTAAGATGCAAGTTAAAATTAATAGTTCTGCAAGAAATAATTAGAAAATGTTTTGTTTTACATTAATTGGTAATATTTTCAAGGCATTAGAGTCGCAAATTTGTTCATGGTGAGCGAGTCCACCCTGAAACTAATACGGTTCTTAGGGCAACTTGGGTGACAGAAAAAACCGATTTATAGACACCCTTTTAATCATAATAACTCAGTTTTCCAAATTTCAAAGTGTCTGTTAGCAAACTAATGAACTGTTTTCTACGACCCACCATAAAACATTTGCAATTGTTAAACTGGTATTTCTATCAGAACAAAATTTCCATAAATTAACAAGCTGGCACGGAAATGTCCTTCCTTTCCCGAAACTTTCCAAGACTTATTAAAAGTCTCTGAGAGAGAGAGTCCCTAACTATTTAATAAGCTCACTGAAACATTAGTAGGTATTGGTCAGTTGCACTCACAGCTTCTCCCAGGTGAGGGATTATTGCACTCAGGCTGCCTTCTCTTCCACTGTTTTTTTTTTTTTTGATTGGTGGTTTAACGACCACCGTGAGCAACTCAATGGGCTATAAGCAGTCGCCCGTCCCTAATTTAGGGTCACTGGTTCCAGGGAAGAGAGAGAAACAGTGCCGTAAGACAAACACAACATCCATGCCTCACCGGGATTCGAACCCGGACCCCTTTTGGACGAATGATCAGAGGCCATCGCTTAGACCACTGCGCCACCGGGGCGGCCTTCCACTGTTGGAAAATTGTGCTCATAGGACCGTATGTATGTGTTCACACACGACACTGTGTGCATATATACACATTTCCCAATCTTTGTAGAATTTGTGTCCTGAATGTATCAATACCCCCACCCCCTTTTTTTTTTTCGCTGCACATAAAAAATCAATGTTACCTCTGTTCTTGACACAATGACTGCATATTTGCACTCGTTCCACCGAAGTTAACGAGCTAGGACTTATTTCAAAACTTATTACGTGTTAAAAATAAAAGCCGTATCATTTCTTTCTTCGCTGGGGGCGCATCAAGTTCGGTCTGCCGCCCCGGTGGCGCAGTGGTCTAAGGCGTTGGCCTCTGATCATTCGTCCGTAAGGGGTCCGGGTTCGAATCCCGGTCAGGCATGGATGTTGTGTTTGTCTTACGGCACTGGCTCTCTCCCTTCCCTGGAACCAGTGACCCTAAATTAGGGACGGGCGACTGCTTATAGCCCATTGAGTTGCTCACGGTGGTCGTTAAACTTCCAATCAAAAAAAAAGTTCGGTCAGTGAAATCTGTGTGTTGCTACTAAACACGACGAATCGCCCGAATGGAGTCCGGATTCGAATCCCGGTGAGGCATGGATGCTGTGTTTGTCTTACCGGCACTGGCTCTCAAAGTGAAAACCCTCTAAATACGTGGCGTCAGTTGAATAAGTAAATCCACCGCTCTTTCCACGGTAAGCAACGCACAGCAACCGAAAAATTGTTATTCGGCCGCCGTCGGGGAATTGAATGCCGAATCTCTATATCTAACAGAGCGCGTTAGCCTTACACCACAGCGGCCAACAATTCACGGCGCTATGTGTGCTTTTCTTTTTCAGTCAGCATAACAATTTTTCGGTTGCTGTGCGTTGCTTAACGTGGAAAGAGCGATGGATTTATTTATTCATTATGGCACTGGCTCTCTCCCTTCCCTGGAACCAGTGACCTTAAATTAGTGACGGGCGACTGCTTATAGCCCATTGAGTTGCTCGCGGTGGTCGTTAAACCTCCAACATAAAATGTATATATTGATAATATATACATTTTAGGTAAATTTAAAAACATGAAACTCCACATACTAGTTAGACAGGTTAACCCTGACAAGGCATTAATTTTAGTTTGTATGTTTGGAGGTTGTTTTTCCATAAAAAAAATATTTGACCTGGTGGTACACATAGCTGTACATTATTTTTTCTTTTATTGGAGGTTTAACAACCACCACAAGTATCGCAGTGGGTTATAAGCAGTCGCCCGTCCCTAATGTAGGGCTATTGGTTCCTGGGATGGGGAGTGCCAGCGCCGTAAGACAAACATCCATACTCCACCGGGATCCGAACCCGGATCCATCTCGGACGAACGATCAGAAGCCATCGCTTAGACCACTGCGCCCCCGGCCCCCGGGGCCGCGTACAGTATTGACAGGCAGACAGTACATTTTTTGTTTGTTTGGAGGTTAACGACCACCGTGAGCAACTCAATGGGCTATAAGCAGTCGCCCGTCCCTAATTTAGGGTCACTGGTTCCAGGGAAGGGAGAGAGCCACAACATTCATGCCTCGCCGGGATTCTAACCCGGACCCCGTTCGGACGAATGATCAGAGGCCATTGCTTAGACCACTGCGCCACCGGGGCGGCATCAAATGTTCGCTACGTACATCAACAATGTACGTAGCGAACATGGTACACAGTATGACCAATGATCAAGTTACACAGAGAGAGTGTGCTGATCAAGTAACACACGGAGAGCCAGTGACGAAAGAAACATCCATGCCTTACCGGGATTTGAACCCAGACCCTCCCTAGGCGAATGATCAGAAGCCATAGCTTAGACCACTGCGCCACCGGGGCGGTGTTTAAAGATGACTGCGAGCAGCTCCAAGGCTACAAGAAGTCCCCTGTCCTTAGTTTAGAACCACTAACTCCAGGGAAGGGAGAGGGGGTAAGTGCCGTAAGACAAACACAACGTTCATGCCTCATCGAGATTCGAATCCGGACCCTCTCTGTCAAGAGGCCAGCGCTTGGGCCACTGCGCCCGCCATTAATTATATGTTACACAGCTGACTAAACGGCACACGTCCAAAAACAAAGGAAACGGGCGTTGATTTGTTTAAAACTAAAAGTTTACTCTCTGATCAATAGCTTAACAGACTTCCGAACTACGGCGGGTGTTTCGGGGCAGCCGAGCACGAAGATCAGGGCTTTCCGGTTTTAAACCCTGAGCGGTAACAAGCAGGCAATCCGCGGCCCCATAAAACTTGTCTAGTGAATTACTTGTATTAAGAAATGACATCATACCCCAATCACATGCGATCTATTTACAGTGTTTTACAGTACATGCATAGTTCTTCAAATATAATTTATTCGCCACAGACTTGCACAGCTTTTCATTTTCGTATGGAGAGGCAAAGCACGCTCGCTGTACAGCAAGAATTCCACCACAAAGCTGTCCGTTTCTCTGAGGTTGGCAGTTTTGAAACAAAATTGCACACAGAACTTAAATTTTAGCGCGTTAAGGAGTTTCTTCTAAAGTAACAGCGTAGAGGAGTAAATTCATAAACAGACGGGGAATTTATTTTTTTGCTTCAGGTTTTCCTTGTGAATTTTTTTTTTATGACTTATTTCAAACGTCATAGAACGCTGCAAGCTGTTTTTCTGCAAGAAAACACAGGTAATGACAAACTGAACAGTATTCTCGACGTACAACATTAAGAACTCGAATCAAAACATTTTCCGTCGAAGCTTCCCCTCAGAACAGATTCAATAAAAAATTTAAAAGATAGTACGCAGTCATACGCATCTGATAATGCAAACCAGACTAAATACATACGCACATGCGCCAGCTTGAAGAAATGCAATTAGATTGAATGAATGAGACCTTGAGCTGCATTAAACTTGGATCACAGTCTAAAAAAGCAGCTGTGCTTTTGGCGCTAATAGCACAAGCAGCAGCAGGATGAAGGAACTTGCTCTCTGATTTGGGAGTGCCAAGGTCAATTTCAAGGACTGATAAGACAGATGCTTCTACATTTCTTCTAGTATTCTTGTAATGCGTCTACTAATGACGCTGGAATTCATAATTATAAAAAAAAACGAACGAATAAATAAAAGCTATCACTACTGAGCATAGCGAAATTAAACACTGACAGGTTGACATGCTGATTTAACGGGGTTTTTTTTTATTATTTATTTAACGGTTAGTTTCATTACTAACACACAGAGTGCGCGAAACATTGCATACATTTCTTGTGTGAAAGAAATAACGAAAGAAATTCCCTTAATCGCAAAGCTTTCGATCCAGACAAATCGATCCGCTTACTTATGCTGTACAACAAACTATCATCTAATATAATAAATTTTTTTACACGTTAGAGTACCTCAACTTATTTGTTTCTCTGTCTACCTAACACCCCAGCACGCTACTGCTGTTAAGGGCCAATATGAGGATATTATGAAGCTTTTTATTAATTTGTTACATTAAACTGTGATATATATATATATATATATATACACACACTTTCTGTGCGCTCTTGTATTTTTGACAGTCTCGGCTACATAACGCGCGTAGTCACCCCCTCCCCATAGACGCCGTACAATCATTTTTGCGAAAGACTGCCACATCGAATTCTAAACCATAAATACATATTACCTGTTCATGTAACACTGGCAGTATTAAACATACAGACGTTAACGAACAATTTTATCCTAGTAATGGTTACTCATTTTAAACACAGCTCAGGGCATTTTGTAGTATTACTGAAAATTACTGCACAAAGTCAATTTAAGTAACTTTCAAAAGCGCAATTTCTCATAACTCACCCTGGAGGTGAAATGACTGATCAATTTCAAAGTACATAAAATAACATCGATCTGCAATTTAATATAAAAACCGAAGTAACGCAAAGACAACATACGCGAAACAAAAAGTGTCGCGTAAAGACGCAGGATTTTTTTTTTCCCCGACTTCCGCTAGCAGACGAGTTGCTTAAAATATCCCGTATCTTGAAGGTCTTGCATTAATCACTCGCTGTCTGCTTGAATTCGAAGATGCGCACCACAAATGCTCCGGTCGCAGACAAATGTTGTGTGACAATTTTCCTGTTAGAATACAGGAAAATTGACAACATTTTTTTATACAAAAAATTGAAAAAAAATGATGAAACTGAGTCGGGTAACGCAACTATGTAGTGAACATTAGTACGTACACTGGATATGAAATTAGCCTGTGGTTATCTGCGTATTATGTCTTCGGTTGCCTGATTAACCAACTTCCCTGGAGTCAGCAGCCATAATTTTGAGATTACTTGCGATTTCTAACTTTCCGTGCACAAATGGGTCATTGGTGAGGCATGGATGTTGCTTGTCTTACGGCACTGGCTCTCTCCCTTCCCTGGAGTCAGTGACCCTAAATTAGGGACAGGCTACTGCTTATAGCCCATTGAGTTGCTCAAGGTGGTCGTTAAACCCCAATTTAAAAAAAAAAAAAAAGGGGGGGGGGTGTCATTCAAGAGAAAAAATTTTGACACTTTATGTAACAATGCTCTACAATTCGAGTGTGGAAAAAAGTGTGCAAGTGTCGGGCGATGACGGTATATGATAGACAGGTGATACAACTCCCCATCTAGTTAAGTTTGAAAAACGGAACATTAAGAGGGACCAGTCCCTTTTTAGGCTGTGCATGTTAACCTTATGGGAGGTCTCGATGTACTTATTAATTACATGTTTCTCACGATAGACTTTGCCTATCAATTGCAAACTTGGCATGCATTTTCCTAAGGATATTTATACAACACCTGAACGAGAATTATCGCAATTTGTCAATTAATTAATTTTGTATTAATTAATCAAAAATGCTGTCGATTTTGCTGACGTTTTCATTAGCAATGGTATTTATTATTTTAATCGAGTACATTTAGTCATGATTCTAGTTCAGGTGGTTGTTGATATATACAGTAAGGTATAAAAAAAATTTCAAGCCATTATCTTCAGTGGTTTATGAGAAAAATGTTCCTAAATGTACAAAACCACAACTTTTCAGGGGAGGAAATAAAACCGAAGAAGATCTGTGACAAGAAACCTACCGCGTCATACTCCTTTTCCTCTGCTTTGCTGAACTTCAGCTTTCTGCTCGCAGTCTTCCTTTGCTTTCCCGCACCTTCTAGAATCTGATTAAACTATACATAATATCTAAGGTATTTTACCTGCTATTGTCAAAGTATTTCTCACGTTGTTTGCTCTGTGAGGCACGTGCTCCCGACCCCGAGAGGTCCCTACGTTACGGACCTTTGGTTAGTTATAAATAAAAAAAAATTGCAGAAATAAAACAGTTAGGTTATAACAACTTTTATTTCAGCATTTTTTTTTTTTTTTTATAACTAACCAAAGGTCCGTAACGTAAGGGACCTCTCGGGGGCCGGGAGCACGTGCCTCACAGAGCAAACAACGTGAGAAATACTTTGACAATATCAGGTAAAATACCTTAGATATTATGTATAGTTTAATCAAAAGCACGTTTATAACATAAGATAACCTATAAGGTTGTCTCATGAATTGCATTTTTCGTAATTCTAGAATCTGGTTTTCCTTTTTCCCAGAATGACGACAGATCGACCGTCTCACGCTTGCTCAGATGTGGCTGGGCACGCCTACTTGTGAAACTTGTACGCCTAACTTCGCCTACAAATTATTTTCTGTTTATCAAGTGTTGTATACCGTTTGATTCAGCAAACTCTGTAGAACAAAAATTGAAAAAAAAAAAAGTTTTTTTTTTTTTTCAGGACTGGTCCCCTTAATGTCGCCGCGTGCCAGGTGGCGTGCAGGAAGGAGTTGTAGGCCGATTGTTCACGCTAATCACCATAAGAGTGTATTGTTTATGATTTCATCAGTGCTAAATCGGAATTCATCGCAGGTATCTTTTATTAATTTACTTTGTTTAATTATACGGTATTGAAGTTCCAGACACGAAGTTTCTCTACAGGAGTTACAGCACGTCAGCTCTTTTTAATTAAGCAGGAGACTTAAGGTGATTCCCCCTAAAATCTCTACCTTATGTTTCCAATGGTAAAACTTCTTTACACATTTTCTTCGCAATTAATGTGTTCCCAAGAATGAAAATTTGCACATCGATAAAACTAACTTTAAGTTATAGCATGGGATACTTAATACTTGCTAAAACAACCATTATTATATTAAAATTCAATCATTTTTCTTTGAATAATGTTCAGACTTGTTAATAGACGGCACAAACTGCACATGGATGACGTCAGTAGCCAAATGTTGGTTTGTTTAATCATGGTTATGTTTCAGCAAGTATTAAGTATCCCATGCTATAACTTAAAGTTAGTTTTACCGATGTGCAAATTTTCATCCTTGGGAATACATTAATTGCAAAGAAAATATGTAAAGAAGTTTTACCATTGGAAACATAAGGCAGAAATTGTAGGTGGGACCACCTTAATTTACAGTGCAGCTGTGTGCGAAGCTAGGATCAGTTCAATTCCTACGCTTTTGATATGGAGGGAAAGTTTTGTACCGAACTGTTTGACAGTTCGGTTTTCTGAGAAGTGTTACATGGATGACCGGTAAGTGGTACAAGCAAACTGTTTGTTTTGCTGGAATATTCTGTAATTTTCCATGTATTATGAAGAATATTTTTTCCTTCATTGATTTACTATCTGTTCAACAGGTTATGCGACATTTCAAGAATGCATATCTACTTTTAAAGCCCCAACAGATGACACATGGTTAGGTACAATACAAATGTGTAAGATATATTTATTATTAGAAAGTGAAAACATCATTAGTGGATGATTTTTACAGGGTAAGATTATTCGAAATTCTTTGTTGCCAAAATGTTAAGTTTCAAAACCAGCAGTTTCTGTTAACGATAATCCAATGACTTTCTCAAAAATATTAAACTTACAGGAAAATTAATATTCCATGTACAATTACCGGCAAAACTGTTTACGTTACAGATAGCTTATGAATGGACAGTTTCATCTAAGTACTCACATGCTCGTGAAGTTTATCAGAACACTGAATGGAGAGAGCATTTGAGAGGAAGCTCCCCAAACTTCTCAGTTCGACGGAAATAAAGCATACGCAGGGCTTGAACAATATCTGAAAAGTTACACCCCCAGCTGGGCATGTGCAGAAATTTTTTACCTGCCCAGGTAGTAAAAGCTGGATGCCCAGGAAAATGTATCTTTTAAGATGACAAATCAGAACCCTTAATTTTTTTTAAGTTAAAAAAAATATGAATAACTTTTTTACATGTTTTGCATTTCCATTGTAAGGGTCTGTATTCAAAATATTCAATGCACAAAAGTGTGTATCTCAAACTATACGATGATGCTGAAATTGGTATGAAATGGTATGATGGGAAATTGGTAGTTTCAAAAATTCAGCGATTCTGCCACATTCCTTTCGTTAAAGTTTTTAATAATTAATGACTTCCTCTTGTTACTTTTAGTATTATAAATATTTAACAGGAATTATCGAGGATAAATTTATTAAGGTACATTACCTCTCAAATTTTTGATCTACACACTAGATCTTCGTCAGGCGTTCTTGCGTCTTACTACTTCCACAGGTCTGGCGACCAAGCCTGATTGATTTTCCATCCAGCATGGTCATTGATGTTGCCACCTTGTGTCTTGTAAATTTCCAGGGATTCCTCTAATTTCCGGATAATTGCGTGGGATTGATGTTTGATCCCTTTAAGGAGTACCAGTCCAGAAACAGGATGAAGGTTAACCACCAGAATTAAAGAACACAAAGCAGCAATAAGGAACATCTCAAATAAAACAGGATTAGGCAGGCACATACAAACAAACTGGCCACAAAATGGACTGGGACTCCTTAAAAGTGATCAAACATCAATCCCACGCAATTATCCGGAAATTAGAGGAATCCCTGGAAATTTACAAGACACAAGGTGGCAACATCAATGACCATGCTGGATGGAAAATCCATCAGGCTTGGTCACCAGACCTGGGGAAGTAGTAAGACACAAGAACTCCTGACGAAGATCTAGTGTATAGATCGAAAATTTGAGAGGTAATGTACCTTAATAAATTTATCCTCGATAATTCCCGTTAAATATTTATAATACTTAAAGTTTTTGTTCTTTGTCACTAAACATCGGAAGGGCATGCACATCCATTGCTGCCTAAAATAAACATTAGATGCATACATCCATCGCTGACTACAAACAACATTTGGAGCAAAACTACAAATTATTTCAATTTCTGGACGTAGAGCACAATATAATTAAAGAAGTGATATTGTTCTGCTCTTAGTACTCTGTAACAATAATACAACTTCTGGTAATTAGCAGTGAAATGAAACAACATGCAGTCTTTTTCTTTCTCTCCTTATAGTAAGAAATTATTTATTTTTTAATTTACTTGGCTGGATAGGGCAACCAGATTTTTTATTTATCTGCCCTGGCCAATAATTTGCATGCCCCAGGCATCTTGGGCATGGTATTTTTTGAGCCCGGACGAAATTGGAAAATTCTGAATTTTCTCTTGTTATGTTTAAGAAACAAGCCTTGAATTTACTGGTTTAGTTATTCTATAATTGGAGGTTTAACCAATAAATCTGCTGTGCTTGCTAACTGCAGGAAGACTAAGCCTACCAGTTTTCTCACCATAACCAGCATAGATAACAAAGCCTAGATGTCCCTCTCAAAGTTTACAGTTGGGTTTCCCCAATCATATTCCATAATGATTTTAATGACTGGGCAAAATATTTTAAAATGCATGAAGGTTCTCATAAATTTTAAACAAAACACATGAGAAATTTGCCTCCAACTAATCCAATGGTTAATACACAGCTGTGTGCAATCAACAGGGCACGAGAAAGACCAAGTAACATTTGGCAATTCGCATAGCAAATCCAAATGGCTAAAGTTAATGCAATTGGTATGACACTTCCATTGCCACAGGAAAGCAGGAATTGCTTGAGACTTGCCAGTTACAAATCTTTAAGACTGCAGACAGTAAGAGAGAAAGTTATTGCACTAAAGTTCCAGGATTACGAACAATACACACCTACAGCATTAGCAAACTGCTTGGAAGTGCAGTCATTTAGGATTTATCGCTCAAGAGCATCAACTATCAGCAATATTTTCATGCTGTACATTGTGTTCTAAACGACCAATATTACACCCTAAAGTTAGTTGTGAAGTGTCTTCTCTTAGATAGGTCTAATTACACTGCACTCTGTATCACAGGATCAGTAATTGTCACTTAACTCAAAAATGCAAAGATGGAAGGATGGTCCAAATTCTGTTACATATACACAAAGCATACCACAAACACTGCTGTTCTATCTTCTTCATGCGAAACCAAGAAAGCCACAGCTTCCCCACCTTCCACTGAACATGAGGTTAAGAGTAACTGTCAGTGAAGTCTGGAGTATGATTACATCAATATTATTTTGTTCACATCAAAATGGAAGTATCTGGGTAACTAGCTCTGCTGACATCTTGGGCCCTCTAAATCACAAGACTTCACAACACATGCAGATTGGATCCTCCTCAGTAGGTGGCAGTAATAACAGGTAACTCAAAACAGGGGCAATTCATGCTAGTATCCAGTGTTACCAATGGAAACAGTTTTAAATAAAAATAATTTATTCAGATTTGCAACAGCAATGAGATGCAAATTACCTATGAAGCAGTTCATTGCATATTGGCCATTGGAAGATACAGAGTGTCAGTCTGCCTCGTAAACGAGCAGATGTGGAAAGCCATTAGCAATGTATTTCCACTTTATGAAAGCAATTGTGAAACACTGCCAATTACAACTGTGCTTGCACACAAAACCACAGAAAAACAGGGAGCTCTCAGATAGTCTTTAACCAACAGAGCATACGTTCCCTGTCGCTATTACATAGTTTGGTTACACTGTCTCTTCTTTCCCTTTGATTTCAGTGCTTTTATCAAGTTTGTTTTATGAGCTACCCTGCATACAGACATCTGTTTTATTATTTAGCTTGTTATATATTGTAAATACCCCATATATTGGAAACATGTCCAATATCATAAGGTTTAACTTAAACGTGCAACAATGTAATTAATACACTCAGGGCAACTTACCATTTCATGGCCTTGCTCCCAATTTCACATTTCCAGCACGTGAGTTAGAAATGTAGAATACATTCAGAGCAACTTACCATTTCATGGCCTTGCTCCCAATTCCACATTTCCAACACAACTCACATGCTGGAAATGTGGAATTCAGAGCAAGGCCATGAAATGGTAATTGGTCCTGAATGTATTGTTACATATTGTTTTTTTGTTTTTTTATTTCTATCTGTAAGCTATGTTGAGAACAACCAGAATGAGCAGCAGTGCTTCATCTATGTGGGACCCTTTGAATATTAATGTTGCGATTTAAAGTGCTTTATTTGGTTGCCTTTTGTACTTCCGTTGCGAAAAAGTTTTTGAAAGTAAAAAGTATGGAAATTTGTGCTTAAAAGTTCTAAAACAATTCCTGCAGACAAAAACTCTCAGCATCAGTCACTAAAAATACTTAACATGATAATAAAGAGTCATTTTAATAGCATTTTATAATCATGCATTACCTGTTATACTTCCTATAGTACAATTCTGGTAACACTATTAAGCCTCGCAACTGAATCAAAACAAGAAATGAGTAGGCACAAGAATACACACTGACGAAACCCGATGCTTCTAAAAAACCCCGACAGGTTGGTGCTGGTTTACAGTTAGTATTCTAGAAATTTACTTCTTGTATCATTAATAACATTAAACAGAATCAACAAGACTTAGTGAATATTTAGTTGCTAATTTTTTTTTTCAGATCTACAAATCTAAACTGCAACATGCTGAAAAATTTGATCTTATCAGTTACGATATACACATACCATTGCTAGAGATCGCAAGTCATGGTGGTGGAGATTCAGTCAAAAGCAATAGGAAGATCAGTTTAAAGTATATCTACATCGTGCAGCTGCAGACTGCAGGTCAAACACTCCAGCCTCTATAATACATGGAATGTTGCTGCATCTCGTGAAGACCTTCACAAGATTTTTGTGGACCATATTCAAACACTAGTTCAGAGTGATTGAAATGCTTAACATGTGAAATTGGGGGAGAGAACACGACTGAACAGGTGGTCAACAGAGAGCTTTTCTAGTATACAGAGGACGCTGATCTGAACTGACACTTTTCCAAACGAGGACGTAACGTCCTCGTTTGGAAAAAAGTGACAGCCTTTATTTACAAAACAAAGGTGGTCTCCATGCGTCTTTTTCCCCAAAAAAGAGAATATCATAATGAGGAGGTAAACAAAATTAACTGTGGAGTGTATAAAAAAAATACAAGTCTCTCAGGAAAGGTCCACAAAAGTATCAACTATTCATATTCCAAATCAGAGAATCAAGTTGCTTTAACTGTTTTCTAATATCATGGTTGCAGTTTTGAGATATAATCAACGAAAAAGTGAGTTCATTTGATCATGAATACATGCTCATTGTATTACAAAACATGATTACAGAATTTCACTTCAGAAGTTTGGGGCTCCAATAAATGCGACTCCGTGGAAAGTAGTATGAACAGTTTGTATAGTCAAGTCCCTGGACACTGATAAAGAACATGGAACATTGTGTTCTGCAATGCTGATGACGAAGGATGTGTCATATGCTTTTTCTAATTACTTGGTTAAACAGTTCTTAATAAGAATGAAGAAACAGCCTAAGCTGTAGGAATATCCTTAAATTCTACTTCTCGGCTGACATCCAGAAAACCTGCATCCTACATAGGTCATAATGAGAGAGTAACAACCACAAGACTATTAAAGATTAGGTAAAAACAAGCTATGCCAAGGTGGCATTTCTGTTAGGGTGCTGAAGAATTTCATACAAGTGCTTACAACAGTGCAGTGTGCCTCCAATGTTTCCCAAAAAAGCAAAATCTTGCTGACACTGTTCTGCCCAAAGAGATACCAGCCACTACTTTCTGCAAAAACTACATGCCAATCCTATCTCCACCTGTTCTATCACATACCTTCAAGAAATTACTTCCTAAACACTAGCTATTTAGTCATGTGAGAATATATAATGTTAAGTCTGGTCTGAAAAAATACTACTCCCAGTTCAACATCAAATCCTTCAAGTAACAAAATTTGCAGTGAATGGTAAGAATGTCAGGGAATGCAGAAGGGCTATCAAGCATAAGGGATACCTTTGCAAACTGATTAAACTTTAATTCTCTAGGTGACTTTAGAGTAATCAATTTTTACTAATTTTTTTAATGTGTTAGAATTAAAGGCATGCACTCCCAAACAAAACAATCTCTATGCAGTATCATAATGGTTGGTCCAGGGATTAGCACTGTTTTTAATCCATCTGCATGACATGTGGGTAGTAAAGAAAGCACACCTTGCCCTTAATACAGATTACACAGACCTTCTGTCTTGCCAAAAACAGACAACTAATTGCTTAACATCTCCAAAGGTTAGCACTACAGCTGGAGAAGTCATTACATCAAATGAAGGATTTAAATTAATCTGTCCAAGAAGGTCAGTAATCACACCTAGTAAGCTTCCTACAAAAATGAGGTCTCTGCTCCTGGGTCAGTAGTAATATTTGAAAAGATCCTGCCAGTTACCAATGTTTAAATGTTTGAACCCTGGACTTCACACTAATCACACTATCAAAAAGGTAAGAAAAATAAGACCTTTGGGTTACTGCAAAAAGCGCAATGATGGGTTGGCAACATAAATTGCTTGTTGGTAGGAGTATCTTTCTTCTAGAAATGATATATACCTCATGCAGTATGGGGCTATGCTACTCAGCTCCACATTTCACTAAGTATACCTCCAAGGCTTACCTCTGGAACATCCAACATGCAATAACATGGAAAAAAAAAAGATGGGTACAAGAAAAAAAAAAAAAGCTCTACAGCTGGATACTACATAGAAGTAAAACATGCTTACTGGTATGGTCTGCTACTTTAGTTCACTGAAAATGCACCCAAACAAGGTGCTCAGCTCAGAAATGCTGCTGACTATGATTTTGGAGGGACAAAAATATCCTTTATATTCTGCTCCAATGAAAGAGCTGTTACATAACGTATTCCTATCACATGATGGAGATTAACCAATAACCATTATAGGGCCATCACATGGGTGAACTCACCTGGGAGTTAGTGTGAATTGTTGATCAAAGGGGCATGCTTGTTTGACAATTCGTAAACAGCTACTGCCAAGGAAACATACAAAGATCACATGTACAGAGGTTTAGCACTGCAGTACAAGACTGAGTTCATAGTCATCAGACAAAGTCCCAAAGTTTTATGTCCTCACACACGTATCAAAGATCCAAAACTAGGCTGCTGTTCCAATGCTCCATCTTTTGTGTGCATATGTTTTGGACTCCTCACTCTTCTGCAATACTTTTTAGGTAATCATTCCTCATAACATTTTACCATCTACTCTAGGTTTGAACCTCTGAGGATAGGGGTATGCATACTATTCTCCAAATGGATCCTGTTTTCAAAAGAGCATTCTGGAGCATCTCAGCTTTTGCCTTACTCTGAATATGTGAGAAGTTAAACAGCATTACCAGCTAGTCATGTTCTCTCTCTTCATATAGTCTAGTAGACAGAAATGCCATGGCAATGTTGGCCTCAATGAGCTCATCAGCAGGCATATTAGGTGCTTAGCTTATATTCCTCCTGAAGTCACCTGTGAAGTCAAACGACAGGCATATAGCGACATAGAGCAGCTAAGGGTGCATTGATGACATAGAACAGCTAAGGAAGCATCTACTTTCCCACCCTGAGATCTGGTATTTTGGTTTATTACAAATCTATGAGTTGTTTGCTAGCATGAAGTGTGTGTGTGTGTGTGAGAGAGAGAGAGAGAGAGAGAGAGAGAGACAATGCCACAGTACTCCTCTCATACTGATTGCTTGCACTGACAGCAAATCACCTAGATGGCATTTCATGGAGGTCGGTCGGTGTGGCACTTGTAATAGCCACTTACTGTAGTTTCCCCTCATCCCAGAATTGTGGGTAGCCAAATGTCATCTTGGTTGTGAGTTCAAAACTGACTGCAACTGTAGTAAGCTTGAAAACAAATTGTGCAAGTTAAGATGACGAACGAGCCCAGGGTAAGGACCACCTGCTCATTAAAAGTAAGGTCATCACCCCACCCCCTATTTGCGTAACTGCTACATCAGTCTCACAACTTTCCAATCAGGTGCCTGCTTCTTTGTCTCATTTCTGCTCTCACACCTGACAAAGATATCTATAGACTAAGGAAGTCAGGTCTAAACTTAACCTTGGGAGCAATCCTTACAAGAAAATGCAGTGAGCTGTGTGCCATGTCCCCTCACCCTAAGCTTACACCACTCCTTGCACGCAAGAGACTAGATCATACATCCCAAACATGGGAGCGAGAATATCACGGTATTTATCTCTCAGCACAGTTCAATGTCAGTACTATCCTTACACCTCCTCCTCACAATTGTTACAGGTTTGTGATACAGGCACATACTTGGAAGTTATGGGGAATTGCCAATGAGAGCTGCTCTCTCCCTTGTTGTGGTTCATCTTGAGGTTCCCTCTGTGCTGCTGTGATGACTTTTTCACATCAGGCTTTGGACATCCTGCCTGCTACTTTCCTACCTTGTGCAAATGTGATGTGGTACTGAAGTCTGAACTCCCATTCTAGTGACATCTACCTCTTTACTTTCCAGCCATTCTCACTATTTTCCATTAATTCTGTGTTTTTCGACCTTAAAATCTCTACCCATGGAAGTTTAAATGCCTGGTCAGATTTCATATCATTTATTCAGCAAACCAGCACACACTAATCTCATCAGACGTATGTGGAGCTTATTTCATACTTTTGATGCCTTTTCTTGAAGACTGATAACCTTTTCATGTTTACAATGCTTGCAGATTTCCTAGATTGTTTTACTATTTTTATAGCTTTTACAGATGTTTCACATGCTCTTTGGGTATGTTTTACCCTAAACCTTTATTTGCTAAGTGCACCCTTTCATTACCCATTGCAGCATTCTGGCTATACCAGATTTCTGAACTGTGCTGTTTTGGAGGTGATTTTGGTGGATAATATTCAGACGTACTGCTAAGCACTACAAGAGCAACAGCTGTGGATGCAGTAAAGTGGAGAAATTACTTCCACAATGAGCACAACCCCGTTCCCACTGTGTTTACAAGGTACTACAGAGAATGAACATCCCACAGGCTGTCAATTTTCCATACACCTAGGATTTAATGACGACAGTTTACAAGTGCACGAGCCTACTGCTATAGAAGAAGCTGGATATCTGGGGAAAGTACTTCCTCTTCACTTGGACGAGGTGTCATTCACTGGACATAACTAATTCCTTACATGCACCAAAACACTCAATTGATGGCAAATAAACTTAGACATACCAAAACACAAAGGAAAGTATGATTTACTTCTTAGTACACTGTGGAGGTGAAAACATCTAGAAATGCTTTAAAATTATTCCAGTCATTTCTCCAAAACTACTGATGATCACCATAGTTATGAAACTAAGTAAGCTTGGTGCAACCTTGATGGATGGAGAAAACATTACTATCTCCTCTTGGCATTGTTGCCTGTATATTGCCAAAGTAGAAAACACAGAAGTACACCAAAATTGACTTAATGCTACTGAAAGTCAAGTCCTGTATGATGAAACACACTCGAAGCAGAGTTTTTGTGTTTTGTTGTTTTGGCAAAAGCAAGCTCTGGAAATCTATAAAAGCACTTCTCATGAGCAGAAACTGCTGTGCAATCACATGAACCTCTGAAGTAGTTCAATTAGCAATGGAATGAAGCATCCGCGAAAAAATTCTGAAATGTCTTTCACAGCAAAAAACGGTGTTGGCATTTAGGGTGTTTGTTGTAGCTTGGTAGATTGTCTAGTCAATGAAATTAAGCATAAACACCAGCAACCCACCCAAAACAGTTTACAAGAAAACTTCAAATGAAGGCAATAGTCCAGAAAGTGTAAGCCCCCTAACAAAAATCATGAAAGGGTAGCCAGAGAACCTTTTATGATTGAGGAATACCAGGAAACTGAGGATATACCTGAAAATTTGAGTATTCAATTCAAAACCAAATGTGATAGATTATCTCAAACTCGTTATGAAATCCTTAAGATAACACATGAGCAATAATTTGAAAGGGAGAAGTTCAATATCCATTCATGAAGAGATTAGCCTGGCAAACTCTTAAAAATCATATCTGAAGGAATCCAAACACTTTAACCAAGGTCAACAGGATCATCTACTTGAAATTAATCTAGATTGCAAGATAACGGTTGTCTAGCAAGAAAAAAGCATACATACATACATATCACTAAGCTGTTCTCCGAGATTCAGAGGTTAGCTCCAAAAAGAAATACAAACTACCAGATATTTTTACTTACTGTTGTCGTATCAAACTTCTCCATTTACAGCGATTTTGACATACAACTCGTGCTTCACTAATATCCATTACACACCGTACACAAGATTTTATACTTCATACTCATAATCTTTTTCTCATGCAGACACTCCTGAATCTGATCCACCCACGTCTTCCCTGGCCTTCCTCTGCCTTTCCTTCCTGCCACTTGGGCTGAGAAGATTTTCTTAGTAAGCATTTCATCACTCATTCTTTCAACATGGCCAAACCACCGAAGCATATTGGTCTCCACCTTGCTAACAACATTTTGCTTCACATCATACAACTGCAATACATCTTCATTTCTCACACAATCATATCGTGTCTTGCCTCAAACCCCACGTAAGTAACGCATTTCTCCAGCACACAAACGACTCCTATGTTTCTTCTGCAGTACCCAGGTTTCACTACCATACATCAGAGTAGGAACAATTACACTTTCAAACACAGCCATGCGGGACTCTCTAGAGAACCCATCATTCCTGTGAAAACCTCCCAGAGCAGCTATGACTTTCAAAGAAGAATTCACTCTCCTACTGATTTCACTATCCAACTTGTTCTCTCTGTCAAACATGCTTCCTAAATACACAAACTCACTCACCTGGTCAATCACTGTGCCATTTACACTTACATTCAGTGCTACCAGTTTCTTTGTCTAACACCATAACTTTGGTTTTTCCCTTATTTATACTCAGTTTGAATTTCATGCAAACTTCGTGCATCCGAAAAAGCAATGCTACCATAATACATAAGCTGCTGTAACTCTGCTAGAATTCAGAACAGAAAAACATCAGTTATTGGCACACTACTTGACAAAGAAGTCAAAGTTCAAGACACTGTTAGGAAGAGAACTCAACAGCATTTTAATTGCAACCAGTTCTTTCATACTGTCAATTGTGGTAGAAATCTCAAGTGTGTTGGAAATTACAACTGAGATGCTTGAAAACCTGTGCAATGTGTATGAAAATTGCAAAAGGGACACAAATTACATGACTTCTGTGAATGGGGTATCCATCCATCACAGTAGATACTGTTGGAATTTCAACCAGCTCATACTAAGAGGCTCTGATTCAGACTTTGTTGTGAAGCCTCTCCTCCCACTAGCTGAATGATCTCAAGCAAGTCCCCTTCCTATTTCAGATGAGAAATACAAGCCTGAGCAGTGTGGCACATTATCTAAGGGTAGTGGCAAGACTGCCAGAACATTTGCACTTTCCATTAATTAAGATTTTGTGGGCAACTGTGGAGGAATTCTTGAAGGCAAATACATACGCTATAATGACAAAAGTCACCGGACACCTAGAAGAGAAACCCAACATAGCATTTATTGACATACATTAGCACGGTATCTGTCCACTTTTGGCCTTAATATGCATGCACTGACCCTTTGAGACATGCTTTTGACAAGGTTTTGGAACACAGCAATAGGTACGAGTTTCCATTCAGTACATAATGCTGCCACTAACTGTTGCTTAGTAGTAGGCCTTGGTTCCAAACTTCTTATGCAGCACTCTAATTTATCCCATAGGTACTCTATGGAATTAATATCAGGGCTCTGTGCTGGCCAGTCCACACACGATACGGAATCATCGTCAAACCACACAGTAACTGTCCTTGCTTTATGGCTCTGTGCATTGTCCTGCTGGTACCAACAAGGCTTGGTTCCATAGTATTGCCACAGAGTTGGTGGGACATAATTGTCCAGAATATCTAGGTAGATGTGCTGGTTAACAGGTTTGCCCACGATAACCAATGGGCCGGGACCGTACCACAAAAAACACTCCCACACAAGTACACTGCCAGCTCCAAACTTGACCGCAGGAACAGTACACTGTGGTAAGTAGCGTACTCCCAGCTGCCTTCGTACCCACACACTGCCATCAGACTGATGGATTGTGTATCTGAACTCATCAGTCCATAGGAACCGTTTCCATTGATCTACATACATACACATCACTAAGCTGTTATCAGAGATTAGCTCAAAAAAAAAATTCAAACTACCACATAGTTTTTACTTACTGTTGCCGTATCAAACTTTTACATTTACAGCGATCTTGACATACAACTCTGATGGCTTCACTGACATCAATCATACACAAGATATTCTGTACTTCATACTCATAATTTGTTTCTCATGCAGACACTCCTGAATCTGATCCTCCCATAACTTCCTTGGCCTTCCTCTGCTCTGCCTTTCCTTCCAGCCACTTAGGCTAAAAGATTTTCTTAGTAAGCATCTCATCACTCATTCTTTCAGCATGGCCAAACACCACTGAAGCATATTAGTCTCTACCTTGCTAACAACATTTTGCTTCACATCACACAACTGCAAGACATCTTCATTCCTCACACAATTAGACAGTGTCTTGCCACCCCACCCACCCACCCCGTAAGTAACATTTCTCCAGCACACAAACAACTTCTATGTTTCTTCTGCAGTACCCAGGTTTCACTGCCATGCATCAGAGTAGGAACAATTACACTAATACACAGCCTTGCGGGGCCTCTTGAGAACCCTTCATTCCTGTGAAAACCTCCCAGAGCAGCAATGACTTTCAATGAAGAATTCACTCACCTACTAATTTCACCATTCAATTTGTTCTCACTGTGAAACATGCTTCCTAAATACACAAACTCACTCACCTGGTCAATCACTGTGCCATTTACACTTACATTCAGTGCTACCAGTTTCTTTGTCTAACACCATAACTTTGGTTTTTCCCTTATTTATACTCAGTTTGAATTTCATGCAAACTTTGTACATCCGGGACAACATACTCTGCAACTCACTTTTGCTCTCTGCCAACAGGACAGTGTCATCAGCATACTGCAATCTGCAAGCACTGATATCACCAAGACATAGACCAGTATTATCTATTTTGGCATCACACATGCACACATCCATAAATATATTAAACAGCCATGGTGACATAACACAACCTTGCACCAATAGAAAACCATTTTGACAAAACTCCATTCACTTTTACACAGGCTCTACTGCCAGCATACATGGCTTTTACACTATTAAGTAGATTCCCAGTAACACCATATTCATTCAATACCTTCCACAAAAGTTCCCTATTTACTGGGTCATAAGCTTTCTCTAAATCTATGAAGACAGCAAAAACTTTCTTACCAACAGCCAGATACTTTTCAATCATCATGCGTAATGCAAAAATTTGGATAGTGCAGCCTTTACCAGGCATAAAACCACTCTGAACATCCCACACTTTCTCTGATGTAAGACCCCGTACTTTTTAAATAACGACCTTACCAAACACTTTCCCTGGCACACTTAACAGGCTAAAACCATGATAGTTCTTGTAGTCAGTCTGATCACCTTTTCCCTTATACAAGGGAACAATGATAGCAGCCTCCCAATCTCAAGGGACCATTCCCAACTCCTAGCACAACTGGAAAATTTCAGTTAACCATTGATCTACAGTCCACAATAAATGTTCGTTACACCATCCTAAATGACAAGTAGCATTAAGAGTGGAGATGAAAGGCTTATGAGCAGCCGCACAACCACTGTAACTCATGGAATGAAGTTCTCTGTGAATGGTACCTGTACATACCAAGATTCCAGCATTTTTACTCACCTGTACACTGAGGTCTTTGTGAAGTAAGTACTCCGTGGATTAGTTATAATAACTCTCCTGAGGCTTTGATGTCCTTTATCACTGATTTTCCTTTGTCTGCCAGTATGTTTTGCAGCTTCAGGCACACCATGTGTCTCCCACTTATTCAGTACATCCAAAACAGTTGACTTTGGTATGTTTAAATGCCTCTCGGTTTCTCTTGCAGACAATCCACTAATATAACACTTAACGATCTTTCCTTTCTCAAAGTCAGTTCTCTCCCGACACATTTTCACTCAACCTCAAAGTGCGATATGATCGTGGTCAGCTGCAGGCTTGTTTTTATACAGTTTGCAGCTGTACCACACATCTTAACAACACAGCGGATCCGTTCATTTTCCTTTTGAAGGGGTGTCTGGTTACTTGTCAATATAGTGTAAGCACCCCGGACAAAAAATTATGGAATGCTGTCATCCGGAGGAACAGTTGGAAACTGGTCAGGCAGAGAAAAATGTGTGCATATAATGGAATGGAAAGTATTGTATGTTACTTGTTACTTTTTCAGCCTTGTAAGACATGCATGCTTAATCAGTTTTATTGTTGCTTACAGATAGTACCATGGGTAGAAAAGGTGACGTAACAGAGGGGCAAAAGAGAGCTATCATCTTTAGTTGTGAACATGGTCATTCGCTGAGGGAGGTGGCGGAGTTTGTTGGCGTGCACAAGTCCACACGGTCAGTAGTGTTAATTTAGCATGGAATAAGTCGGCCAGAGACAATTCCCGTCGTGGAGCAGCTGCAGCAGAAAAACCATCATGAGCAACCGTGATCATCGACGTCTGTGGGCGGTTATCAACCGCAAAACGGTTCCAAACCCAGCAGGAATTGCTGCAAGAGTACAATGCGGGACCCAGTCAGCCTGTTTCCGAACGAACACTTTGACGAGAACTGCATGGTGTAGGAATATTTAGGCATGTAGCTAGGGTACGTGCCAAGCTGTCTGCCATACACAAGAAAAAGCGGCTGGAATGGGTGAGGGAACACCAACACTGGACCACAGAACAGTGGCGACGCATCATCTGGTCGGACGAATTCAGGTTCTGCCTGTATTCCAATGATGGTTGATCCAGGGTCATGCGGAAGGCCAGAGAAGCCTTCAACACAGAGTGTGTGCAAAGGGCTGTACAGAAGAGGGTGAAAGTGTCATGCTTTGGGGGTGTATATCCAGTGCTGGGGTGGGTCCCTTAGTTCATGTGTCTAATGGCATGAAAGCGCTGGACTACGTGAAACTGTTGGATAACGAGGTGTTGCCATATGTCCAGTTCCTTCAAGATGCCGCCATTCCAGATCCACGTTATCAAGACGACAACTGCACTGTCCATTGAGCTGCCATTGTGCAGGATTGGTTTGCAGAACATGGTCGACGTCCCACATCTCACCTGGCCCGCCAATTCGCCTGATCTCAATGTAACAGAGAAAATTTGGGACATGCTCGAACAGGCCGTTAAGAAGAGACAACAACACCCTCCCAATTTGACTGCTCTGCGGGACCAGTAGTTCACAGCGTGGGGTAAACTGGACATTAATGTCATCCGCTCCCACATTGACAGCATTCCAAAGAAAATAAAGTCTGTGCTTCAAGCTCGTGGCGATGTAAACCCCATATTAACCAATAAAATGAGCATTCCGTAATTTTTGTCTGGTGTGCTTATATTCTGCGGCTGATATCTCCAATCAGTGACTGGAGGTACTGATAGATACACCAAAACAAGCACCAAGCCGAAAAGACCCATGGACACTGGTGAAATGCATTAAACCGCAGAAGAGCTCTCAAAACCCACAATAAGTAAACTGGTTTATGGTTAGCACTCAACATTTGTTGATACAACGCCAATGGTGTGAAAAAAAAAATTAATGACCAGGGTAGTTCTTTGTCAGTAACCTTGCAAATGCTACTGTATTCTGAGAAACCAGATTTTGGTCCCAGAAGAAAATTTATTCTTGATGATCATTACATCATGATCATCAAGAATAAATTTTACCATTGTGGCATAACCAAGGCTGATACCAGCAGACCGACTGCAAACAAATAATTAATCAACAGGAAGCTCAATTCCAGGTTTTTGTTATCATGAAGTTTATGTTGAGTAGTTCCATCTAATACAAGGATCATGAAAACTCTTGTCTCTTCACTGTACACAGTATTTCAGGCTGATAAGGACTAAATTTTTTTGAAGAAAGACAATGCACTACTAGTTTGGGTGACTGCAATTCTAAACACATCAGAGGGAGGAGGATTTAAAATGCCATTAGCAAAGAGGGCTTTCCTAGCACACTGCACATACATATCTTGTTGGAGTGGGGACTGACTGATCATTATAGTGTTTCTCACAGAACACCTGCACTGGGGATGATAATGAATACTTAGGTGGAGTAAAACACAAATTTTCAACAAGGTTGTTATCTGTATTACACCAACTTTCTCTGGGTAGGGGCAATTGCAAGCTTTGGAGGACTTTACCTCTCCCCCGTGTGACTGCAAAAATCAATCATCTCCCCACACTAACTTGACTGCATGGAGAAATATAACCTTATTTGATGAGCAAGAGTTGGACTCTAGCCTAGACTCTGGTAACAACTTGGTCCTTTTAAACATTATGTTACAGAAATCTCGGACATAACAGCATAAGACATAGAACATTTCAGTTATGGATTCCTCAGGTGGAACTCCCAGAGTGGTTACTGAATATACAGAAATAAGAAAACTGTTACCCAAAACTAAAGTATATGTAAAATGTACAACTACACGTGTGAAACTTTTTGTTGTTGTTGTTAATTCATAGTTACTACCGTTTGGATGTTGCAATGGTGTTTGTCTCCTTAGCTTAAGTGTGCCGCATCTTACTCAACAGAACAGAAAGCACATCAGCAAAAATAACTTATGTCCCTCAGGATGGGTGTCATTAGCTTATGCGATTCTGGAAGTGTGCACGACAGGAAAAAAATGTGGATAATGTATTATATATGGAAAAAGCTTGACTACATGCACAGGCATTTTAAATACATGATCTGATCAATTTTGGCATAATAGGCAATGTAAAATTTGTGTAACAAAATACAGGGTGATTCATGAAGAAGTATAGTTTCCAGATGGTGTAAAACAGTAACAGTTGAAGACACTGACCACAACTGCGAACTGTTAGGGAGATGTACTCAAAGTTTGTGTCCCGCTACTCAGAGAAGTGACGTAGTCGATAGCGGGCGTGTCACGTGACTAGTCAGTCAAAAGGGCAGCGTCGGCAGTGGAGAAGGCGTTTTGTGTTCTTAAATTGGGCGAAACGGAATCTAACTGTTGTGCAACGGCATTTTCGATCACGATCCGGAAAAGAACCTCCAACCAGAAAATCTATCTACGATTGGCATACAAAATTTGAAACTACGGGCTGTTTGTGCAAACTTAAAAGTCCTGGATGACCGCATGTATTGGAAGAAGTCGTCGATAGTGTTTGCACCACCATTCAACGAAGCCCGGGAAAATCAATGCGGAGGGAGAGTCCTGAAGTGCAGATTTCACAGCCCACTATCTGGAGAATTTTAAGAAAGAAGCTTAAAATGATTCCATACAAGATGATTACCAAAAATGATCACAGCCACTACAACTGCACTTGATTCCGATATCTTGCCTCGCGTTTGGGCGGAAATGGATTACCAGCTCGATGTGTCGTGTGACTAAGGGTGCACACATAGAACATCTGCGACTGTCTCTAAAAAAAAATTGAAACATTCCTATAGAATTCTGTTACAGGTAACATAAAATGTCTTACATGGTTCTTGTTTTGTAGTGCATTGAAACTGTATACTTCTTTATGAATCACCCTGTATAATGCACCATTTGGGTAACAAAATGAACTTTTCCCCACCTGTGTTAATCAACTTGACAGTGCTGTTGCAAACTTTTAAGTTTTGTCATTAGAGTTCTATACTCTAATAAAATATATTTGTGGCTGACCCTGAATTATTTGTGTTGCCAAGCTGAATGATAATCCATATGTACAGAACATAAAGCCAAGGCACCATGGCAAGAATCTTGCATATGATGCCACATACACTGATGAAAAAGTGGGTAAGTTCCCTTAAGGCTGTCTAGAAAGTCAGACGCCATGACATTAGCGAAACAAGTTCCCTCCTTTAGTAATGTCACGAGAAAACAAAGGCTTCTGATTAGCTTCCAGCGCTGTTGTGTGCAACAAACAACACAGACACTATAAATGTAACCTGATAGTGACATCACAAAAGGAACTCATCTCTATTGTCACTGCATCCTCCCATCATGCATGGACTTGGTTCACTGGACTGTTAAAGCCTGACAAATCCTGATCACAGACCAAGCACCCGAGGGGGTATGGTGTTCACCGGTTTTAATTACACCATGGGCCATAGTTCGGAGATTCAATGTCAAGTTCCTATAATGGCATAACCACAGGGTGTGATATACTCTGACAAGGCTCAGATGTTTGCCATTTTCTTGGTCGAACAGCTGCAACTTACAGAATGTACACTTTAGTGTTTTGAAAATGAAAGCAACCCTGAAGACCTATATCCCACAACTAGAGAGGTTACTCCAATCATAACGATGTTACAGATGGAAAAACAAAAGTTAAGTTCAGATGACAAATCTGCAAGGATGTTGATGTTATTGCCAAACAGGCATGTATCAGTATTTACTGAGATCAGCATTGCTACTCTGAACCAGAGACATTTACTCACCAACACTAGGTACTCCCTCCCACATGGAGTTTCAAGCCAGTCTCTCATCTTTCTGTCCAAAACAGATACAATCTTTGGGAAGTTTTACCTGACTATTCCAGTAAAATAAAGCATCATACCTGTCAGTTTAGTTTATTTTTTTTTTTTTTTTTTTTTTGATTGGAGGTTTAACGACCACCGTGAGCAACTCAATGGGCTATAAGCAGTCGCCCGTCCCTAATTTAGGGTCACTGGTTCCAGGGAAGGGAGAGAGCCAGTGCCGTAAGACAAACACAACATCCATGCCTCACCGGGATTCGAACCCGGACCCCTTACGGACAAATGATCAGAGGCCAACGCCTTAGACCACTGCGCCACCGGGGCGGCAAGTTTAGTTTAAGGCCATTGCATTTCACTGAGAGCAAATCTCGACATCAGAACTGGAAACAATTCACTGGTTTTGACAGAAGAGTCTCCTATACAAACTAATCAAGCTTGGATGCCCTAGACACTTTGTGGGATCAACCCCACTTGAAAAACAGATCATTTACTTCAAAATTTACAGCATGTGATACCAAACCAGATCAACTACAGCACACTGTGGCATGGTTCAGTTTTGGGACTAAAACTTTTTATTTTTAATCTAAGTGGCATGCCAATGTCAAGGTACTTTGACTATGACAAAGCTACATACCATGTTCTTCCAAAAGCATTACAACAATCGCTGAATTTCTCGAGCACTGTGTCTTATGTAATACTACACGACATTTTGGATTAACATTATCCCACCTACAAGTTCAGCATATTTTCTTCCATAGGCAAAGCAATTTGCTGCTCTTACACCAATATACATGCTCCATGAACAGATTCCATGCCATCAGTGCGCAATATTTGGGACTCATTTTCTACTTAAAATTTGTATGAAGACCTGTCAATTATACTCTGAACAAAGTGAGTAAACTCAGAGGGGAACAGATCTCTGCTAATTGACAAAGTGTTTATGGGTTAGTGAAATGAGCTATTCATCTCTAAGTGTATCTTTCTTCTAATAGTAATATGAGTGAAATGTGCAGCTAAGCTGCATCTATGGAGAACCTCTTACTGAAACAGGTTCATAGCACAAGGTGTGCAAACTGCAACAGTACTTTGTAACATTCACTGGTGGTTGAATTTCTCATTACACTGAAAATGCATCTCAATGAAATTATCTACAATGCTCCCAATTACATGTTTGTTGATTTGGATACAACAGAAATACTGTTGTCCTAGATGTTTGTTTCATTTTCACAGGAGGACAAGGGACAACTTTACTGAGACTTGTGAAAATCATCCGACCAACAGGACAGCACAATGGGTTAACTACCTAGCACAATGGGTTAACTACCTAGCACAATGGGCTAACTACCTAAAGATGTTATTGGATGTTTAGCATTTGATCAAACAGGAACATTGATTTTTGACTGACAGTTTACTACTGAGCAGCACCTGGTCACACTCAACTTGCATGCATACATTTAATACAAATGCCAACTGAACCGGCTCTGTGGGCTCACACTGGATCTGGCAATTATCTTCAGTTCTGGTGTACCCACATGCCTTACAGGTGTTTACAAAGATGCTGTTGAGATGCTAGGGTATCTTATCTTGGCACACATTCTTTGAACCTCTCATTCACTCAGCAAAGCCTGACTCATCACATGCAATGGCATCTCTACATTCACTATGGACGCCTCTAAAAGAGAACATGTAAGTGGAACATTCAGTCTCCAGTTTCCATGTATATACAAACCCTATTTTGATACATTAGTTGTGCAATACCACTAGCAGGCTCCTTGGCAACACTGGTAGGAAATCTCTCACTCACACACACACACACACACACACACACACACACACACACACACACACACACACACACTTATTGCATATCCTTATTAAAGTTTCACTGTGTGACCAGAGTACCTCCAGATGATATGAAGGTGATAATTCTCCGAGCAAGCCTGGCATTTTGGTGTACATGGTAAAAATAGTTTACATACGAAAGAGAAATAATAACCAAATCTCTTTCGCAATGTAAAAGCCACCCTCTGGTACTTACTGTTTTTGCACTGATAGCACATAAACTGTGAAGGTAAGCAAAAAATAAGGCACTCCTAACAAGCAAAAGCCACAAAGATCTTAAGACAGCAGCAACTCATTGTCACAGATCTAGTTTCAGGGATCTGCATACTTCGAAGTGAATGTTGCTTGTCTGCTTCACCCATTCCAACATTCCAGATGAAAGTATATCACTACTGGAATAACTGCACAGCTTGCTATTTTCCTTTATGTACTAAATTAAATGTTTTGTGTTACTAGGCTGACTTCTTGGTGTAAGCTCAGAATACCTGGGTCAATGCTTGCTGGCTTCCTCTCATATGCTGCTGAGGTTTCATTAGGGGCAACTGTAGCACACTGATAGATTATCTTCCTGTATTGTCTCTTCTATCCTGACTCCTAGTCTTTTACTGTCCACCATATTCAGTCATGAGCTTAACAGCCAGTTACTGAAGTACTCTGTTCTAATCTGTTACTCTCGCAAGCTTGTATGGTTTGAGATTGTATATCTGCACAAATGCACCAAATCTCAAACTGTGAAGATGATCGTACAATATTCTATTGTAAGTTTAGTGACTAGTTCAGTTTGAGTTAAAAAAAATTGCTTAGAAACTTCATCTCTATATTCCCGCGCGATGGATTTGAATCATTAGTTCATCGCATCCACATTACAGGTTTATTGCTGAAGACCCATGGCCTACATTACATGAATGGAAAGGAGAATCCATGAGAAAATGAACACACATATTTTGCAAGATGGCCAAACAAAAGATTTGCATGGAATTAAAAAGTCAGTGTTAGATCGTAACAGTCTTTTCATAGAAGGTAGTTTTAATCATGGTCCCTAATAGTTACCACAGCATTGCTAAGCAATGTAACAATGAACACACTTTCATAGAATTTGTATCACTCAGATATCCATTCGGCAGTCAAAACTGCTTTTTGATTGGCTTAACATCATTTAAGAATGCCCATTGTGGGCCTTTAAACATTTCATACATGCCAGCATAGGCAGACCTGCACAGTGGCTGAAGACATTGTGATCAATACAAGGTTTTCTTCTTATGTGATGCTTCCAAGTTTCATCTGTGCTCTGTACATATTCAAGATTTCCCTTTCTAACATACAGGCACTAACACTTTCTGTTGGCAAAACTTTAAACAGCATGGTGAGTGAGTGCATTTGTAGATGGATGTATTTTGTTCTGGGTCAGATTTTGAAACTAGCATAATTTCTGTGAAACATCACAGTATGGCAGACAATTAAAAATTGCACTTTTAAATCATTAGTGGCAAAGTAGGTCACTTACCTTTAGAACTATAGGTGTCATAACTGGAGACTGATCCTGGCGACAGGCCACTGTTATGGTTGCCCATAGAATTGCCATTAATAAGAGGAGGTGGGGAAAGTGAGTCTATGGACATCTGTGAAGGTGAAGGCAGCCACGTGCCGTCTTCCTGGCGGGATCGTTTCGAAGGTGAGAAGGGGTTGCTCATGCCGTCAGAGGCACCTCCGCCTCCACTGAGGCACGGACTGGGCAACCGGGGCTCCATCTTGACAATGCTTGGCAGATTCGGAGAGAGGGCGGGTGGTGACGCTTGCCCCGCTAGCGCCCCTCCCGATCCCCCTCCGGCAAGCGTAAGCCGTTAGGAAGCATCTTTAGAGCAAAGTTCACTGCCAGTGATTCCTTAGAATCCACTGACGAGGATAAGGAGGCTGGAGATGACGTGAGGCGGGCCTCGGCCGGCGCCCATGCCGGCCGCCCGTGAAAACTTGATATCGACGCCACGGCCTCGCTTAGTCAGCACTGGTCCACCAAAGTCTGAAATGAAGAAAAACGAAATCTTACATTGGAGTACAGAAACTTCATACGATTTGCCAAATATAAACATACATACATAACAAGCTAACTTACATCTCTTTGCATAATCAGAAGAAAACTGAGACACCGCGTGTTGGTAGTGTAGACTGTATTCTTCGAAAAGAAGGTGCGCGATCTAACTTCGCAATTCTTGTTAGTGGACACAATTGACGTGGATTAGGAACATCAAACAGAAGTCATCGCTCTTTCCACGAAAAAGCGATGGTTTGCGTTTATACGATTCTGAAAATATTAAACAGATTTAGCAACTTTTAAGCATTCCGAGAGTTCGCGGCGGTTTTCATTACGATCAACATATTCGGTAAGTAGTGGTTTTTGCATAATATTTTCTATTGCTTGGCTAAAAATGGAGAAGTGTGTAGAGAGATGCACGTGAAAGACAAATCCCAAGTTACGGTATTTTGGGAAAATAGGCCTTGAAAGGTGTGTAGATACAGAAGTGCTGCAAAGTCATGCGATAACTCTGCACCTCTAAAAATTACATGATTGTGTGTGTACAAAATCTACACATAGTCACTCGAGAAAACTTAATAAAATTTAACACTCAGTGCAGTGCAGTGAAGTTGAACTAAAATTTCTCAATAAGATGTGTCGACCTTTCAAAAGGCTGAATCAAAATGGACTTTAAAAAATAGACTAAAATAAAAACCTATGTAACTTTTTAAATTAAATTTATATGTAGCGGGGTCTAAAAAGGCGCTAGACAAGGCTCTCTGCACTAAAAATTGAATATAGAAATGATGAGTAGAATTGGGGTTAATTCATGAACAAACTAAACAGGTGGCTTCATTTCACTTCGTTTACCTTAAGAGTTACTTAACGGTTTGTAATACTTCCCTGTTGCTTCACAGGAAGAACTGAGATTAATCTGATTTGTGACTAGTGAACGGCCCATTTTGAGCATCTTAAGATGGTTTAAAAATACGCACCGTTGCTGTGGAAAAAAAAACAACTACACTGCTCGACACAGAAATGCCACATCATGAAGGAATGCACGAAATGAGACGAAACGTACCACACATGTACCCACACGTAGACGGGAAAGAAGCGATTTCATTTCTAGTTGGATTACAAGAATGCGATGGACGTTGAAGAGACAATGTGGTTCGAGAGGATAGGTCGTATGACCGCCATGCCGGGCTGCTATATGTTGGGCAACAAGGCGTGGCATCGAGTGGAAAAATCCCTGGATGGTATCCTGAGGTATCGCTGACAACGCGTCGTCAACCTGTGTCTAGAATTCATCGCGCGAGCGAGGATGGAGGGAGTCTTGCAGAAGCGTTAAGTGGTCACTCAATGATGTCCCACACGTTCTACACAGCCGGACAATTGCTAAGGACGGATGACAATAGCAACGATAGCAACCATAAAATGGAAGGCAGGAAAATTTGGAAATTAACATAAGTGCGGGATACAGTAAGACGTGTTGTGCGTATGCAAATTTTGGATTGCCGAATTGTTCGTGACGTCATAGCGCTGATAAGAGATATAACGGATTTGACGCGCATTGACCGGTGTTGTTCAAACGCAAAGTTGAACGGGAAAGAATCAATTGACGAACTTGCAATTTTCAGTGTGTCTTCCCGACATCACCTAGATGATTTTACGCGTGGCCGTATTATTGGCAAGATTGAAGAAGGGCGAAAAATAACAGATGTTGTCAGGGAGTTCGACGTCAGCCACAGTGTTGTTTCAAGGCTTTGGAAATCATTTCAAACAAATGGAGAGTGTAGCAAACGTCACGGGGGAGGTCGTGTTCGCAGTACGACAATTGCAGAAGTTCGGTACATAGTGCTATCAACAAAAAGACATCGGCGCAGCACAGCTCGTGAGGTAGGAAATCAGTTTATGGCTGCTACTGGCAAGCGGATCTCCCGAAAAACTGTCGCCAGACGTTTGCATGAAGGACTATACGCCCGCCGTCCTGTTGTGTGCATCCCATTGTCCAGACGTCACCGTACCGCCCGTTTGCAATGGTGCCATCAACATCGCAATTGGACTGATAACGACTGGTCTGCTGTCCTCTTCTCAGATGAGAGTAGATACAGTCTATCGTATGATTGTCGACGACAACTGATCTGGCGTGATAGTGGTACTGCATATTGTCCAGCAAACATACAGGAAAAAGACCGATATCCGACATGTAGTGTCATGGTATGGGCTGGCATCATGATCAATGGCCGTACGTCCCTCTATGTGCTTCCAACTGGGACTATGACTGGCCAACGATACATTAATGATGTTCTGCTACCTCATGTTCGCATGTTCCGTGGTGCTGTCGGTGATAGATTCATTTTCATGGACGACAACGCAACAGTCATCAAACAGTCGCTGTCCAGGAGTGTCTTGAGAACGAAGATATTCAACGCCTCGTATGACCAGCACGTTCTCCAGATCTGAATCCCATTGAAAATGTGTGGGATGCTTTGGGGAGGAGACTTGCTGGTCGCCAATGCCCTCCAATAAACAAGGGCACCCTCATCCGTGCACTGACAGAGGAATGGGATAAATTACCCCAACAGCTGCTTGATAATGTTGTGCAAAGCAAGGCACGACGTGTGGAATCTTGCATCGCCCTCCATGGTGGCCATATCCCGTATTGACATCTTACGCCGGAACGCCTGCGGACGGTAATTGCCTTTTTCACGTTTACGTATTCTGCACAAAATGGCCTGTTTGTCCCTTGAACACGGTCCAAAGCCTTTTGGATTTCAGAGCACAATAAATTGTCTTTCTTGTAATGTCCTGGCATTCTGATATTATTTTATTTCACTTGGCATCCAACCACACTTACTTTTTCATGCGCTATATAGCCGTTTATGATGCGTCCTTAGCAATTGTCCAGCAGTGTATATTGGGAAGAAGTCTGGGGATCGCGCTGGATAGGGCAGCACCTGGACACCTTGCAAGCACTGTTGCTGATGTTGGTAGTGTGAGGGAGGGCGTTATCTTGTTGAAACTGGGCGTCAGTGATGCCACGGGATACACAACAAAATAGGCTGCAGCACTCCATAGACGTATCGTCGTGCTGTCATTGTACTTACTATGCGTACAAGCGGTGAACGGCTGTTAGAGCTGACAGCGCCCCAAACCATGAAGCTGAGGAGTCTTATGACGGCTGACAAGATCATCCTGATGACGTCACCTCCATACTCAATCGCCGAAACTGAGAAGCGAGACTCGTCGCTGAATACATGGTTCCATTCGTCCCGCCACGCATGTCTGGTACGGCACCACTGCAACCTTGAGCGACGATGTACTACAGTGACTGGCAGTTCTAGCTCGCAAACCTGCCCTAGACAATCTGCGATTCACATTCCATGCCGTTACGCTGATGTCCATAGCGGTCTCTTCACCTCGTCGAATGTCGCTTGCTGGAGATTGTGGGTCTGCTACGGCTATCGAGCGGTTTTGGAGGTCTCGCCTAAGTGCACCAGTTTCACTATGGCGACACACGTCCCCTTCCTCCAAACATTTTCACCACATTCGGCTGACAGTTGTTGCATCCAGATCAGTTTCCGCCGCAATGCGAAGCAGGGACCGACCGACCAACCAACCAACCAACCAACCGTACGCAGCACAACGATGAAGCCTCTGGTAAAGGTGTCTGTGTAATGGTAAAACTCCCAATGACGTCGCCCAGGTATTCACTTCTTACATGTGCTTTCGCCACCGAGATCACTCTGATGCAATAGTCCACACACTCAGATGAGGATAGCCAAGCTGTTCTGCCATTTTATCTCCCTCACCTACCACGTGACTGGTTTGAAACATCATTAACATAACCCAATTGCCGACACATTCATACAAATTTTGCATGGAGTTCCGACTACTTCCTGGTGTAGCATTTTCTATGTCGAGCAGTGTATTCACTGTCGTGTATAAATAACGTCTTAGTCGCCTGTCACTTCAAAGAAGGAACTCCACCCACAGTCCAGATAGCTAGCTGCTAGTTTCTTATTTGTCCAATTAATGGCTAGCTCATCTTCAGAAATTAAAATACCCCCCCCCCTCCCTCCAGCCTAGTTATTGCTGCAAATGCGAGAACAGGTTTGCCGATGTTACCCCTCTTAGTTTATGATTCAAACTCACTATATACCCGGTTTTCTTATAATGGGAATAATTCTCACATCTCTGTGCGCGTATGAATAAAGTATACACAATACTAATTCGACTGTGTTACAGTTGCTTTTCATGGGACTTCTCTTAACTACCGGTGCTTTCGCTTTTCTATTGCTACGCTGTGTGACGTGCCTGCGCCGCAGGACGCAAATGAGACAAAGGCATATAGCAATGAGAGCACATGTCCGTGTAGCTCAGTTGGGAGAGCGACTAAATCCGGAGTGAGGGGACCCGATTTCGATGCCCGGCGTGGACAAACCTGTGTTTTCACATTGGCGCCCGAACTTCCAGGGTGACCTGGCCGTTAAGTTTCTCGCAATGGTGTGATGTTCTTTCCACATCGCGAGACAGAAAAAATGAGGATCCCTTCTTCAGTGCTTCGAAAAAATAAATCAGTGTGATGTTACGTTCCACACACCAAATTGCCTGGGGAATTCTCAAATGCACATTCTTCATCGGATGACTGGCTACAGCGACACATGGTTCCGGCTGACCCGTAGGCCATGCCCCCGGCCCTCTTTCGGGGGACGCACATGAGATAAAGGCAGATAGCAATGAGAGTACATGTCCGCGTAGCTCAGTCGGGAGAGCGACTTACTCCGGAGTGAGGGGACCCGATTTCGATGCCCGGCGTGGACAGACTTGTGTTTTCACAGCTGGCATTACAGAACATATTAACTATTGTAATTACAAGTCTTTATTAATTATTGATAAAGGTATTTCACATTTTCAGTGGTTGTCTTTTTGATTTTTTCCTCACTATACCTGGGCCTTCTAGTATTACTAAACTTGCGCTATAAATCTCACTCCCCAATTTACACTTGTCATGATTAATGAAAAAAATTGTTCGCTATCTCACGCAAAATCCTACATGATATACCCCTTACCAATAAATGGTATTCCTTAGTTGCCAAATAGCGGAACACAGTTACATTTTGTTTTTGACGGAAAACTGATTCCAGCTTTTTTTTTTAATTTTTTAAACGAAAAGGATTAATTACATAAATTGAGAAAATCTCACTTTGTATAACGGTGGTGGCATAAAGAAAACTATTCCAAGAGCCATACCCGTAAAGTTTCAGTTGATTTGCATTTCTGCATAACTAATAAAAACTGATTCGAACGTAATACACACATACATAAAATAAAACATGACGGGCAATGCATAAAGAAACATGAAATTCAAGATATTTTAAAGCTTCTTTTACTAATTATGCATACCAAAAAACTGTTTTTCACACGATCTCAGTAACAGCACTATTTAACAGGGAGTGCTTGATTACATGCGGTTTTGTGGGGATGCGCAGGATAGACCGATGTTTGGCAAATTCTAGCCATCAGCAGGAGCGTACATAAAATTTCTTTTCGGGGGGGGGGGGAGGGGGGGCGAAAACCTGAAATGTTTGAAATTCACCAGAACAAAATAAAAGTAAACTAAAAAAAATTAAAAGTATTTTTTTCTAATGGCAGTTGTATTTTTATTAAATTAAAGCCTTTTTTAATGTAAGTCGTATTTTTACCAAAAAACAAAAACTGAAACACTCTCGGGAGGGCCACGGCTCCTTGTTCTCCCCCTCTAAATATACGCCCCTGATGATCAGTAATGCCTTAGACTCTTACAGCATTCCTTCAATCTCTACATCCAAATTTGTTAACCTAAATTGCTTGGCTGGCGGGCATAGAACACGCTACGGTTCAAGTATCGTTCTGTGCACATCACTGCAACTTTCTATGGCGTTTGCTATTACTACATGTTATTTATGAAGAAAAGCAAAAGATCATGTCAAACACCTATGCTTCATTCGTTCAAAAAGCTATCTGAAATTAAAATCCCTATAGTCATGCACGTCCACATACACGTCTGATGCGGGTGAAATAAAATTAACACGACGTCCTACTTTTTAACAAAATATGGAAAACTTGTAAAAAAAGTAGGACGTAGTATTAATTTATTTCAAATATGGAAAATTATACAAGCAAAAATTGTATAATCCCCAAAACACTGCGAATATTAGTCGAACTTACATTTTTCACCAGAAAACTTTATACTAATTGAATTCAATGCATATGTGACCCTAGGGAATTAAAATACATCAATTAATATTAGTAAAAATGATATTGCGTGTAAAAAGTCATATTGTGCATGAAGGAACTGCGTTCAGTGTTACTAGAAGAAACTTCGACATTCGTTCAGTATTAAAAAAATCTGCTTATTTGGACTGTCGCGAAGAAGGCAGTTCAAATAAGCAGATTAATCGACTTATACATCTTCCTTATCCATAAATGATGCACTTAAAATTATCTATCCCCATTCACCCAGCAAGTCCTTAGTGATTAAGTTTAGGTCAGAGGACAGAATTTTAGGAGGAATAAACAAAGACATCGCTCTTTCCACGTTTTATAGCAACACACATCAACCGAAAAATTGTTAGTCGGATTTTTAGTGTTATTGTTACAGACGCCGGCCACGTATTTGGAGGATTTTCATTTCAGGAGACAATGAACAACAATACGTACAATACTTACTAACGAAAGCTGCAACAAGAGTCCAATATGAAACCAACACATGCCATGTCGGAAATTCTAACTTAGCTGTCATAAATTAGCAGGTAAGTCTTTCCAGTAATCCTAAATATGCCCCCCCCCTCTAGGGTTTTTGACGTTATCAGGCAAGAAATACTTAAAAAAAAACTACGCCCAGGCATTAAAACAGAAATTCTACGGTAACTACACGTATGAACAGCCAAAATGGGGATAGCGTTTAAGTTTAAACACGCAAAATATCCAGACAGCAAGTCTCACAAGAAACATTTCGCCCTTCCAACCCCTCAAAGCGGAGAAGCAGTATGAAGGAGTAAAGCCATTCAAGAGGCCCCTCTGAAACGGATTTGATTATCGTATTAAACTGTGGGCAGAAATTGCCTCTGAAGATGTAATACATTTGAAAAAAAAAAAAAAATAATAAGGTCCGCTTCCTGAAACTGCAGACTCTTCCTAAAATTGCGTCAGTCCAGATATTTTTGGAACAGTCTTAATGTGAAACACTGATAAACTAGATTAGATATTGCAGTTTCTAAAAAAAGAATACAAAACAGCTCTTGTATGTATGCATTTATGCTTCTGTAGCAAGATGATTGCCATGAGCTGCAGAGAGAGAGAGAGAGAGAGAGAGATTCAACTTTTATTCCGTGAGGTTATTCACAAAAAATTTCAAATTTCTCTACATGCAAGTACAAAACGTCGTCGATACTCTTCTGATTTTTCCGATGTGTTCGTTTTTCACAACCATGAGCTACAAAAGTCTCATACTGGAATATAAATTCAATAAGTGGTGCGGTTGCAAAGTTCAAGACTACAAACTAGGTCACTTTCGTTACAGTTTAAACTATCACGACGACCTACAAACACGCTGTTTCGGGTTTTTAACCTAAGACCGATCAATTGCCGGTGGCATCAAACTGGGGGTTAAAATGGTACTTCTATTATTATTTTTTTTAATTAAAAAAAAAACGAAAAAAAAAAGACCACCGCGAGCAACTCGATGGGCTATAAGCAGTCGCCTGTCCCGAATTTAGGGCCATTGGCTCCAGGGAAGAGGGAGAGAGTCAGGGCCGTGAGAGAAATACATCCATGCCTCACCTCGGGATTCGAACCCGGACCAATCTGGGACGAATGGTTAGAAGCGCTTAGATCACATGCCACCGGGAAGGCTCATTCTATTTGAAAGTGTTCCATTCTACATGAAAGAGTGTGGAAAAGAAAACAAAAGCGGACATTCCGCATTTTTACAAGGATGTAAAAACTTTTCTTCGTAAAAGCGTACCTTTAATTCAACGTTTGAGTCGGTAATAATGACAACACTGAAGCAGTAAATTTATTCGTTCAAAATCAAGCAACATTATCAACCATACTTTTCCAAAACGATTGTGGCCGGACACCTTCTTTATCGCACATTTTGCAATAGAGTGGTTCATTAAAAACATTTTCGTGCACATACTGCGACTGCCATTTTTTTTTAAATATTTATCCCTTTCAGCTTGTGCAATATCACGGCGTTGGCATGCGATTGAATTCTGGCGAGTGCGTTCTCCGAAAAAAGTATCAGTTTCGATTATTTTTAAGCTTTTGGAAGCAACGCAGAAATATAGAAAAACAGGTCAATGGATGGATCATCGACGGTGCTAGCAAAGCACACGACGAAAATGTGCGGCCGATTCGAACGATCTGCACTCTGCGACGATCTTTATTTAGGTAAGGATATTGTTTCGTTCAAAACTGCCAAAGGTAGTTCTTTTTCTGTGCTGTTTCCTCTTTTCTTTAAGAGCACCAGCAAAAGATTTTATTTCACCACAGTGGCGTTGCACAGAAGCCAAAGTAAACTGAAGAGAAAAGCAGTTTTTCACTGTGCGCTGGAAACTGCGCACTACAAGACCTCATGAAACCTCTCCACAGTCCAGAATTATAAAACAAGTCAATTCTTGTGCTGGACCGATCTATCTTCCAGCAATGGCTGAGCCAGTACATGTTGGATATATCTTTGCTCCTACAGCAATATTCTTCGAAAGGTAACAACATTGCAAAACTAATTACAGCGAAAATAACTTCTCAGAAACAACTGGTTATAATGAGATTTCAGGAGATGCCGTACGTAACACAAGTCAACTACCTAGTCTTAAAGCTTTCTCTGCAAAGATAACAGACAGATTAATTTCTGGACTGAACAATGACCTAGTTACTTTATAAGCAGAATTCGCGAGTGGTTACAAGGGAGCACACACGCTTCAATACGGTGCGAAAATGCTACCTTACCAAAATTAAGACTACAGGGGCAGGCACATCGCTGAGACAAGAAAAAATTTACATTAAAATCAACCACAATGAAAGCTTGTGACTACGCTTAACGTTTTGCGTATACATACTTTTTCTTCACTTACAATTTTCTTTACACAAAACTATTGGAATTTTTCGCTCTCAATTCTATAAGTTCAGTCTGTCCAACAAAAGAACTATGAGTTTCATTGATGTCAACGAGATTCGTCGTTCTTTAATTGGACGGACTGTGTGTTTCCTCGCATTCAGCGTTTAAAATTACCATGCTCGAGATTACTTTCCCGATTTAACGTTGACCTTTATTAGCCAATATTGCTCTCCACTGTGTAATTATGAAAAGCAAAATAAATAAAAAAGACCATTTTGTCGGTTGCATATACTTATCTCCGTATCATACTGATCACGACCGAAGATGAAACTTAAAGGATAAAAATCGGGACGTGCGCGAATTTAAATTAAGCTGTAATAGTGTAGGTAATATGTGCTAAAATCTTTTTTGCAACATCTAGTATGTTTCCGACCGTTGAATGAGTTTAACATTTTGTTTATCATGGGAACAAAGCGCATTTGAAAACTAGAAATCACTCTAGTTCGACAACTTTCTCTGAAAGACTAACCACATTCTCAAAATCGCGCGGTTTTCTAGTTTACAGAAATTGCTGATACGTTGCAGCGTCGCATTTACTGGAGGTCGACGACTGTCCCCCCCCCCCCTTTACCGTATATAAATTCGGTTCCCAGTATTTTAGAGTAATAACAGTTTATGCGCTATAAAGCAAAGAAGGGAATTCCGTTCCATAAGCAAGTATGTACATGAATTTCCGAAATACTATGAACAAGTAAATGCTTTCCAACTTTCCTCACTTCATTCGATTCAAAATAAGTCACCCTATACTTCCAAGGCTGCAAGTAGATAAGTAGATTTAAAGAGTGAGTTTACAGTATGTGCAGTTCTCGGAATAAGAAACTACGACTTAATACGAATATAAATCAGAAATGCTTTCCAGGATTCAATGTTCTTCTGGAATCCAACGTCCATTTTTGTTAAGACTTCGAGAAATGTTAAATCGGGTTTTTACTGTATATGGAAAAATCATTAGGGTAAAAAAAAAAAAAAAAACCTGATGAGCACGAGTGATTATTAACGAGGGTGAAAGGAAACAGCAACAGAAAAAACACGGAAGGCAGATCGACATGGAGTAAAGTAGGGAAGCCTTGATAACAGAAGGCAATGAGAAACACTGAAGATAGAAATGCAGCAAATACGTTACTTGTGAAACCCCTTATCACAGATCAGCAGAAGTGACTGATATCTTTCACAGTTAAAGTGTACGAAAGTTTTGACCTTTAAAACAGGTTCAGTTTCGACTTTCAAATGTAGCTTGAGACGAAAGATTTAAAACCTTCATTTAAGTGCGCCCCCCCCCCCACGAGATTTAACAATCCCCACGGCTCTAAGTTTGGGAGCAAGCGATAAGGAGTCACCCGTAGTTCCAGGGAAGAGACAACACGTGTCGTATGGCAAACCATCACCCGTGCCTTATTCTGAACTCGAACGATTAGCCGGAAGCCCACAACGTCTAACTACTCGGCCAGCGAAGTATTTTTCAGTTTGGTCTCATACCTGACTGTACAAGTCATTACCATTGCAAGTCAAGAAAGAAAAAAATCTGCAGTATAAAATCGATCCGCAATTTCTTTACGAAATTGACCTGTCAACAAATCCCCATTAAAAATACATTTGTTTTCTTCAGCAAGTACCAGATTTAAAGAAAACGAGAATTTGCAACGCAAAAAATAAAGGCGAATAAACTACAGAGAAAAGCACTGAGGACGACGCCTCATTCATTACAGTAACTTCTTTTACTAAGATTAGGATTATATCAGTTTTACTTCACCCATCGCCAGGGCCGTAGCCAGAAAGAATTTTCGGAAGGGGTTTTTGAATTTGAAAATTAATTTTCTCCGTACGTTATACAACGTTGAGTTTTTTTCTCTGTCACATTTTATCTGCATATGAAATTCTTCCCTTTAATACTCCCCATTTTTCAAATACTGACTTATATAAAGCTAGACTAGTTACACAAATTTATAAAATTCATAAAACTATTTTATTTGAGATATTTTAAACATTTCGGGGAGGGTTTAAACCCTAAAAACCCCTTCCTGGCTACGGTCCTGCCATCTCCATCTTTCGCTTTTTTTTCTTCCCATATTGCCCGATATATTGAGGTACACAATTTCCCGAAATATAGTGCAAATAACATCATTCTGTGATAGCAAGCAGTAAGTTAACTTATTTTGTAAACTCACCTATCTAGTTGTGAATGCGAAAAATGATAATATACTCTCTCCTTGGAGAAAACAATCCTCAGAAAAGTAATTACTCATATCTATAAGCAGATAAGTGCGTTTAGACGCGGTATTTTCTTTTAAGAAATAGAGCTAAAAGGTTTGTTTTGTGCACTTGAGATTTACTTTCTGTCGAACGCTATTCGGTAAATTTCCTAGAACGAGATTTTCAGTGAGTGCTGTATCTTTTCTTTTAATCAGGCTCCAAATGAGAGAGCGGCGCTGTGTGCTCTTCAAGTCTCGCACGATTTCATATGCGGTCAAGTTCATCGCTTACGAATCATTTCCTTTTTCAAAAGTTTTCACGGCCGTTAACGTAACATTTAACTTTTTAACAATGGACACAATTTCTTTTACAGAACCGTCGCAAACATGAAAAGAGTCACCACTTCTGGGTAAACTTTATAAGTCACGACCCCCCCCCAACAAGAAATGCGTTTTGATCTCCACCTCATGGAAATATTTTCCAAAAACAGTCAGCAAAATCACACCACTGACTAAACCCCCGCGCTCTGTGCCCAGCTTAAGACTCCGCCAAAACAGATTAGATGGATTAGGACGGCAGATTATGTAATCTGATATTTAAAAATTAAGTTTTACTGATAATGCTGCCAAGGAATAATGCAGTATAGTGAACTTTATTTTCATAGGAAAGACTATTTTAAAAACCTATGCCGTTTGAAATATTAGGTCAAACTGGAAAAACAGTAGTTGATCCAAATTAGCAAGCACGCCTGCAGGAAAAGTACGTGCTAATATGACACAGAAAATAAATGCCCACAGAAAATAAATGCCCCTCCGTCCGTTGACACAGAAAATAAATGCCCCTCCGTCCGTTGGAACCATCTCTCCGCAACTTATTTGTGGGAAGCTTGAAGTGAAAATAAAAATCCATATATCTTTTGTCTCTCAGATATATATAATCTTTCCGCTAAGGGATGGGGAATAATGTATTGCTACTGACCTGGAAATTCATCTTATTCCATGTCATTGGTTCTAAAAATCTGGCATTCTTTTCTTCCAGATATAGCATTCAACCATAACCACAGCACGCAAACTTTCTGCTTTAACTAAAGCAATTTTCCCGCCCGCCGCCATTACATTTTTTATCGGTCTCAGCTTCAAAAAATTTGAGGAAAATTCTGCATATTTTCTGATTTTTCATATCGCACCGTTTTTTGCCACTAGTGGGCGTACACGCCTATTTTGAACAGCATTTCCGCTTCTAAGACCCAACTGAATTCCTTTTGTGCCGCGTACCATTAACTATGAGGAACAATGCGAATATTGCTTATATTAAATAACGCGCCGTTTTCTCGTCGGGAGGGTAAATGCATATTTTTCCGATTATCTTTTAAAAAACCGCTTTGAAAAAAAAACAGGCTAGAAATGCTTGGCTCACATTTTAATTTTCCATAATGAGCATCGCTATAGGGCGGAATTGCGTATTAGCACTTGAGGTAGCTTCTACTAAAGTACTAAACGATAGAATCTTTATTTTTTATTTTTTTCTAATAGTGATAGAAGTTACTATGACAGAAGATAGACATATCTTCCTTGCTTCTACTGATGCTCTTCTAATACATGACGCAAATTTTTATTTCTATTTGCGATCGCATTTCCGTTTCTGAACCGGAAAATGATTTTTTTTTTTTTTTAGATAGATTATGAGCAATCTTGCGTGAATCTCATTTTCTGGTAGGGACGTATGTAGATATTTCTATTTAAAAGTCTGATTTAAATAAATTCCAATCACCGCTGGATTGCATTTTTATGACGAACATATTTAAAAAGCCCTCAGTTTTAAAGTTTCACATGCCAATAAATATTCGATGATTACCTTTCATATGATCACACATTCTCATGATAGAAATGTGCTATCTAACTAAACACTAGTCATTTTTTTATTCATTTAATTTTAGGACAGATCATTAAAAAACAAGCACGGCTCTTTAAACGACATGACTGCAAATAGCAGAAAAATTCAAGGAAGTAAAAATTATATACATACATAAAATTACTTTCAATAGTTTTAAAGTTCAGATTAGCGGAATTAAAAGAGTGATTTCCACATCAAATACCAAAAATAAAATAGAAAAAAAAACGGTTTTTTTTTTAAAAGTTCAAACATCCCAATGTTATCTCTTGAGTAAAACAACTGGCGTTCAAACAAAACTGAACAATGTGAATCATCTGTTATAAAAATGCAAACTTTTAATAAACTAATTTCGTATAAAAATGCAAACTTTTAATAAACGAAAACATCTGCAATAAACGATTTAAAAACTTCTGCGAAATAATAGAAAAGTTACAATAAATAACGTTGGGCTGTTTTTACGATAGATCTCTAAAATAAGGCAGATACTCACGCGAACCCCTTTAAAAAAAAATCTTGTAGGCAAATTAGTTTAGTGTCGAGCTTCCCAATCCGAATGAAAACTGCAGAGCTGTCAAAAGGGTATTAAGAATGCCAAACAGACATCTTTCACACCAACGACTTTCTCTCCAGTGTACCACCGGGAGTGCCTTATTTGAAACTGCCTCATGGAATTTCACCCCACCCTTAGTTCTGCAACAGATAAACTAATATCTTATTCATGCTTCGTTCGGAATCAGGTTTACTCGCAGATAGGTTAGAGAGAGAAATAGCCCTTTCACACCTCTCATACACGGTTAAAAATATTTCGGGGCAAAACTAAACTAACCTGCGTGCTGCCCAACTTCGCACCAACTGTGTATGGATTGTTACATTCGTAGAGAAATTTTTCCTACCCAGGTAGTAAAAGCTGAACGTCCAGAAAAATTTGCTTTTTAATAAAAAAAAAAACTTTTTTTTTTTGTTGATTGGAGGTAAACGCCTGTCCCTAATTTAGGGTCACTGGTTTCAGGGAAGGGAGAGAGCCAGTGCCGTAACACACAACATCTATATCCCACGGGATTCGAACCCGGACCCCTTTCGGACGAATAATTAGAGGCCATCGCTTAGAAAACTGCGCCACGGGGCGGCCTTATTTTAGGTTAAAAAGCACAATTTTTTTTTAGCAACTCAGTACTCCCATCGCCAACTGTAAAAACATTTGGAGCAAAACATATTGCGCAAATGTCTATACCTAGATCACAAGATAGTTACAGAAATTATATACACTGAGAGGCCAAAAATCCTGGGATACGTGGTTCCGCTTGCGAGAGGGGTAATAGTTAACGCTGTCACCCCTCTCGTAAGCGAACGAACCCACCGCTTGGGAAGTATATGGGTAGGACATCACTGCAATCACGAAGACTAATTCGATGTCAATATGAATAATCGTCGTGAGTTCAAGTTTTTTTTTTTGATTGGAGGTTTAACGACCACCGTGAGCAACTCAATGGGCTATGAGCAGTCGCCCGTCCCTAATTTAGCGCACTGGTTCCAGGGAAGGGAGAGAGCCAGTGCCGTAAGACAACAGAACATCCATGCCTCACCGGGATTCAAACCCGGACCCCTTCCGGACGAATGATCAGAAGCCATCGCCTAAACCACTGCGCCACCGGGGCGGCAGTAAAAGTTTGAAAGAAGGATGACAGTGGGTGCCCGTGGTATGGGCACTCTATTGCGGAGGTGGTACAGGAATAACAGTAATCTTCGTTCGACAGTATCAAGAGTATCGGGAATACGCCATTTCCGGAATCACATCGCATCGTGGACTGCGCTGTGGGTGGACAAAGATGGTGGATGAATGGGGCCGCCGATGTCAGTCTCGCACAGTTGCAACCAACCGGAGAACACGACAGTAGCACCACTTCAACGAGAGTGGTTCCAGAAATGCCTCCACCAAGATCATCAGGCGATCATTTTATTTATTTTTTTTTTTTTTTTTTGATTGGAGGTTTAACGACCGCCGTGAGCAACTCAATGGGCTATAAGCAGTCGCCCGTCCCTAATTTAGGATCACTGGTTCCAGGGAAGGGAGAGAGCCAGTGCCGTAAGACAAACACAACATCCATGCCTCACCGGGATTCGAACCCGGACCCCTTACGGACGAATGATCAGAGGCCAACGCCTTAGACCACTGCACCACCGGGGCGGCCAGGCGATCATTAGCCACAATGGGTTATGGGAGCCACCAACACACCAGAATCCCATTGCTAACGCCATATCACCGAACTGTACGCCTCAACAAGGGGAAAGAACATCGGCACTGGACCTTGGATGACTGAAGAGTCCTCGTCCGTTCACAGTTATTTCGCTCTGACTGAGGGTACGGATCTGGTGGAAGCGCCACGAAACGATGGACCCACCATGCCACTGTTCAAGACAGTGGAGGCTCGGTTATGGTCTGGGTAGTGTTCAACTAGTACCTGTTGGGACCTCTGTTACATCTAGATGAATCTTTGAACAGTTCACGCTACGTGTCCATCTCTGCACACCATCTGCATCCGCTCGTGGTCATGCACCCACACGGCAATGCGCTCTTCCAGCAGTACAATGCGCCTCTCCACAGAGGGTTACTAGAACATGGTTGGAGTAACCATGGCTCTATTCCTCAGCATTCGGCAGACATGGCTTTCCCATTCACTGGAATTAACCCTATGGGAAACCTTTGAGCTTCTGTGGAAAGGTCCGTTCGAGCTTTCAATCATCCACCGGAATTATGGACAGCGGTGCAGCAAGCATGGGTGGTGATAGATACCTGTGGATCACTTTCGTGATCTAGTGGACTTAATATGCGTCGCCGTGCGACTGCCCTTATCCGGGCGAAAGGCGAGCCTACCCGTTAGGTATCTCATATTTTCTGCCAACTGAGTGTATATCCCTGACCGCAACAGCAATACAAATTTTCCTTTGTTTGTAGTGAAAACGAAAACTATAGGCGAATTACATGTTCCGGGCGGTGTTTTTCAAGCCTTACACAGTGTCTACTAACGAAAAACCCATTTTTTTAAAATTTTTTTTTTCTTCTTAACAATATTTAAATGCATCGAACATCACAGTACGAAGACAACGAACCACGCGCAGCGCTAATTTTCTCCAAATTTCACGAAACGTAAGTTTAAGTTTCTGTACAACGTTGTGCAAACGACGACTAGGTACATGATTTTTCTGTGCGTGCGAAAACAAAATCACAACGATACGCATATAAGAGGCGTGAGTTTTTGCCGTTAATTTAATGAAGAACAAGCCGGCAATGCTTTCTGCGTTTGTGTGCGGATACAGAAGTGAAAAAAAAAACCCAATACCACGACACAGTAGTTTTCCTCTCCCATTCCGCAGTTTTACGATCCCCATGAGCAAGGCGATTAGCACGGTCCTGATTTAGGGCCACAAGCTCTAGGAAGGGAAAGAGTAGTCAGCCAGCGTACTGAGACTAACACCATCCATACTTTTATTTTAGGTTTAACGACTATCGTGAGTAACTGTTTTGGGCTATAAGCAGTCGCCAGTCCCTAAATTAGGGCCACTGATTCCAGGGAAGGGAGAGAGCTAGCGACGTAGAAAAAACAACATCCACGCCTCACCGGGATTCGAGACCGGACCCACCTAGGACGAATGATCAGAATCCACCGCTTAGACCACTGCGCCACCGGGGAGACCCATACAAACTTCATTCGGGATTAAAACCTGGTTCCAACTCGCAAGACAACGCCTGAAACCATCGTAACAGGTTATTAAAAATAACAAATAAAATAAAAAATCCAATGCTAATTGTTGATACAAGTTTCTAGTAAGATATCGTACTTCATGTTCGAGTTCGTAAACCTTCTCTTTATTCTTTCAGGAGACCCCTTTGTTCCAACGTCTTTGGAGAAGTTTATATGCGTCTTTCGCAGTTTTTTGGGGGAGGGGAGGTCACACGTGTCATATGTGTCATTCTGTTCCCCAAATCATAAGACTATGTTTACAGGAACGAAGCAGCGGAAGAACAATATGCCAAGAACGTTAGACTCCGTACTTCACGCTCACTCCTCTAAGCAGCTCTGTTCAGACACTCCTTCCTTTCGAAGTTTGGTTTGGTTCACAGCTAGACTCACTAAAGAAGGGGACAAAGTCAGCCAAGGCTTTATACGCGGGTGTCCCTCGGCCGAAGTTCACAAACGAGATTGACTTCCTAAAGAGGTTAAAAACACTTCAGCACCTTCGTTTAGTTTTCTCTGGCTAAAAATTCCAAATGTAGTCTAATACATACACGGAAGCACAAAATTCAAATCTTGGAAAACGGTGGCGCAGTGGTCTAAGCGCTGGCTTATGACCTTTCGTTCGTGAAGGATTCGGGTTCGAATCCCGCCCGGTGAGGCATGGATGTTGTGTTTGTCTTACTGCAATGGCTCCCTCTCCCTTGCCTAGAACCAGTGACCCTAAATTAAAGAGTTGCTTACGGTGGTTGTAAAACCTCCAATCCCCCCCCCCAATCTTAGAAACAAGATACCTGCTCTCGAAAGCAAATATTTTCTGCTCTTTACTTACAAACGGTAAAAAAAAAAAATGCTGATCCAAAGGCACACTGAATCATTTGTGCCTTTTAATTAACTCCATTACCTAGGTGATTATTAATTCTATTCGGCAGGCAATTTGATTATGAATAACACAAAGAAAAAATATCTTGAATGAAAAATTACAGTTTTAGATTTTTTTTTCCATAATTTGATCTTTTTTGAAGTGAACCTGGCGGAAGTGATTCTCATACGCGATGATTTTTGCATGTAAAAGCTCAATCTGTTCTGGGATTTCTAGTTTTGAATCTTATAAAAGCGGCGGTCACTGTACCATTAGCCTTCTGAAATACCAGCTGGTCCATAAAAGGGTGTAAAAAAAAAAAAACTGCCATTCATTGCAAAAAAACCTGCTAATTACTACATTATTTCTGTTTAACGAACTTCCTTTTCTGTGAAACAAATTTCTCAAAAGTGATAACTTCCAAGTCATCTTACTTCGCGGTGAATTATTAGTCAATGCGCCTAGTCAGAGATTTTGCAATACGAAACTTCATCGTACATTATTTTATACAGCACGATGCGAGCTAATGGCGTTCGCAGAAACGATTACGGATATATTTGCTAAGTGGAGAACTATTTCCGCTGACCTGCCCCTTCCGCAAACACCAACTTTGCCACCTCGCATCTCCCCAACAGAAGGAATACGTCTACCATATACTAGTGGCCGTTCTAAGTGTGATGTCACAAACCTCTGTGGTTACGTCAGTTTAGAGACCACAAGAGTAGGTATGAGGGAACTACAGATACGAGAAGCAGTTTCCCTTCTGTTTGCCATTAAGAAATTTACGGGAATCGCACTGTGCAAATAAGAGCCTCTCTCGCCGGAGATAAGAACGAACGCTGAAACACAGCAAAGACGTCAAAATGTTCATCAATTGGCAGAAAGTACACTACCCGAAGGAATAAAACCTGCAGATAGGTTCTTGTCTACCCAGCAGGACTGGCATATGCGGCATCTATAAAATGGGAAGGTGTTTATATGCAAGTGGGGAAAATAAATTGCATTTATGCTGAGGAACTGCATCCAATGTTGCAGAGAGGACAACTCATCTTAGAAATTCGTAATGTAATCGTTTCAAAAATTATGGGAACACGAAATATATGGACGGGGAAGGGGGGGGGCAATATGTAGTTCTGATAACAGCTTATAAAAGCGCCATGCCCTGACATTCTGGAAAGCATATTGTAGGAAAGCGAGCGCAAAATGTAGGTTGTTGGTACCTCAAGTTCGTGAGAAAATTTTATTTCAAACATCGAAGCCCACATTAACAGAAAATTACACAATTTCATACGTACATTATTTTCACCTTTTTTCTGTTAAACAGAATTCCAAGCTAAATGGCACAGATTAATAGGTACACTTCATATTTCTGTTCATTCCTAAATTGCTACGAGCAATAAAAAAAAAATTTAAACTAAGAACTATAAAATAGTGCTTAGGTGTAAGCTAATTAATTTGAAATCTAAGCACGAGTGAAGTTAATTTTGCAGTTACGAGTAAAATCCTGCGGGTTTAAACACTCCATGTGGAAAAAGATCTATTAAACAGGTTTCAGATTAATTGAAAACCACTGCTTCCACACTTCTGTAAATTTATCGTGTTTAAAAATTTAACATTATTATGCCAACTTATGATTCGTATGGAACATAATTCGTAAAGACGCAAAAGTTTGAAGAGATTTAACTTGAGGAATTAAGATGTTTGAAGTTAGACTATACTAGTAATCTGTCGGACCCCGATGAATTACCAATACAGTACAACGTTTGATTTTAGGCATTTCTGAATTGAATTTCATGTCTTTCGCTGAGGTGTTCTAGCGACCTGACTGCTATTTATCAGAGTCCCATGATTTATCCGAAGGTCAAATATACATTAGCAGAGAGAAAAATTATTTGTTCACGTTTATGTACAAAGTTAGAACACCCCCTTTCTCCCTTCGTTTCGCTAAATTGAACGTGTTGCAGAATCGTGTGTGCTATACGACACACCAAACTGATTAAAACTTAACGGTAAAAACAATGGCAATGTATTCTTAAAGCTGAAGGAAATAATCACCATAAAAAAGGTTTAATTATCTGAGGTAGTCACTAGTGCATTTTAAATGTTTACAAAAAAAAAAAAGCCTTACTGCCTAAAAAGGTTGCCAATGAAAATTAACGTGGTTTCCGCTTACCAAAAGTGAAAAGGGATGCTTTCCACTTAAGTGCCATCTTGGTATTTCCTCCAGCTAAAACTATTCTCAACATTACAGTATTTGTGTTGTTCACAATGAGATTATTTATATATATTTAAAAAGGAAACTAAATATGGCTATTTCGAAAACAAAGATGCCACTTCAAGATCGGTAGCGACAATACAAAAGCAGCTCCTCGCCAGGAACTTGCAGTGCCATCTAGAAGGACACGACGGAACTAATAGCTTTGTCTGCGCAGTTAAATGAAACGAACATCTGGTGTACGTCCAGTTCTAGCGCGCTTGAAGTATCGATATTTAAAATAAGACTTATTTTCTGAAATATAAAGCTTCCACAAAGGATATTTTTATTTTAGTTGTTTATTTAAAACTATCAGGATGTTCTAAACGGCAGACGAAGTCTGGTGCGTCACGTTTCCGAATCTTTTCACATGCGATATCCTCCACACCCCCCCCCGCCTCAATAGCAAATTACGTTCCTAAACTAAAAAAGCAAAATACTTCAGGTATTTTGCTTTATTTTAGAGTTACCTAATATTAATGACCAATGTAAAGACAAGTATATTTATTTCGCTGTTCAATTCGACAACGTTTTTGTTTTCTAGCTGTTTCTATGGCTGAAATGTAAAAGCTCTACGGCGCTGGCCTCTGATCATTCGTCCGTAAGAGGTTCGGGTCTGAATCCCGGTCAGGCATGGATGTTGTGTTTGTCTTACGGCACTGGCTCTCTCCCTTCCCTGAAACCAGTGACCCTAAATTAGGGACGGGAGACTGCTTATAGCCCATTGAGTTGCTCACGGTGGTCGTTAAACCTCCAATCAAAAAAATAAATAAATAAATAAAATGTAAAATCATGAAAACGCACGCGACAACACCCATCGTACCCTAGGTAGGGTAGTCACAGGATGTTTTTTTTTTTTTTTTCGTAACTTAACGACCTACATGAGCATCTAGGGTTATTACAACGCGCTGCCCATCCTTAATTTTGAGCTACTTGTTCCACGAATGATGGAGAGCCAGCCAGCACCATTAGAAGCACAGCATCCATGCCTCATCCGCGATCAGGCAGAAACCTACGCTTCTGATATCTCGGGTGGCGAATTTCATTTCAAAGTTTCGTAGTTAGTTTTTCAAATGAATGGGAACGGGGCGGGTGTTAGTGATGGGGAAGGGTGCCTAAGGGCGTAACATTTCTATTCAAAAATTTAATTTAATGTCTTAAATTATAAATATTTCGACGAAGCCAACTTTAGAGTGCAAATTAAGTTTGAATTTTTTTTTTTTTTCTTTTACGTAATCAAATTTGGTTTCATTTTATTTGCGAATTTGAATCAGTGGTGTGGGAAGGTAATTTAATTAAGGAACTCCATTAAAACGGAGTCTCAGAAATTACTCCCGCAGTGCCTTTCTCCACTGAGTGGTGAATAACTTTTGGTGTGCTGATGAAATTTTACTCGGTCGGATTATCAGCTGATTGTTATAAGAATCCCCATTTTGCCAGCCAACACGTTTTTTTCTTTAATCTACAGTGAAATGCTAAACAATCTTGCACAGTCCGGATTTTTTGCTTTTGATAAAAATAATGGCCGCGTCGAGCAAACTTGGTCATTTCAGAACTCTATCCCTTGGGGATATTAACAGTGTTACGGGTTGGCAAACACACCAAAGCAGCAGCGGTCCAACTGTGACCTTCTTATGGATGATATTTTCCAAATTTTCCCCACATAGCCGAATATATTTTGTGAGAGATGAACAGAAATCTGGTAGTGATCTCACAATTATCAGCTGAAAGTTAAGTACAGGTGTTGAATGATGTCGACTGGCAGTTCCATAATGCACCGCAGCCGGAGCGATTGGCTGTGTTAAGCTAGGAGCGATTATACACAACCACGTTTTCATGTAGTACAACAGAAATATGGTTAGTTACAGAACCTTAGGCGTTCGAATAAAATAAGATATTATAAAACGAAGTTGTGCAGTGATCGAGGAAGCGGCTTAGGAATCCCGTGAGCTCGAATTTCAGAAGTTACGTTCGTCCTTACATGTGGAACCAATAAAGTCAGACGTAGACTCCTATACTTTCAAGGAGTGGTTATACCTCGGAAAACTGATAGGTAGTACAGAATTGAGCTCATTCAGCACACAATTTATGAAGAAAAAAACAAACAAACTCAAGCTAAACGACAGTTAAATACCCCCTCACCCCCACGAGTACGTAAAAATAAATTAATTTTAACTCAACCGAGAAGTACATAACCTTCCGTAAAAGAACACGTTTTTACACAACTTCACCTCTTTCTTAAATTCAGTTCATTTGTAATATAATGCAAACATTTCTTGGGCGAAACTTTTTCCAAGTATAAAAATCGGCTGTCAAGAACTTCCTCGCTGAGGTAAGATGGCCCAGGTGCACCGTGAAGCCACGATGTTCTACAATTCAATGCGTCGCTGTCTTTGAAGATCTAAGTTTCTTATTGACAGGTCGGAGGCCGATAACTATACGGAGTAAGCAATAACCAAGTAAGAATGATATAAAATTGCCCCAAAGGTCACCCCCCTTCCCCCGCAACCCCGGCCAGTTTATTATACTGGAAATTACAGCCTCGGGCAGTTGAAATGTAACTGATAGTCGAACGTAATTTTTTTTCGATTTCAAAGGTGGTCACTTGTTTGACGATAAGAGTTTTTGTTTTTTTTTTAAATTGGGGGGGCTTGTAATTGTGGCGCTGCAAAACATGCTTCCCATTATTTTCTACAGCCCTGTTACTTAAATAGGTTTGCGACACAGAATATATCTACCGCTTTGTGACTTGAAGTCAATGCATTTTGTTTTAAACTTTACGATCCACGAATTTAACGGAGGTTTTGAGTCGGGCGTAAAATAATGAAAAGTAGCGAATAATTATCAGGCGTAACTAACCTGCATATTTCACACTACGTATTTTATCGACACTACACGGAAAATTACCTTCCCGAACACAAGTTCGATCACTTGAATTATGTTCGGTATCACTCAAGTGCCGGAGAACGGTGAAAACTTTATTTCACGGAAAACGTTCAGATCAATAATTTTTATTACGCAGCTCATTCATTTCGTAGAAGACTTACCAAGTGTAACAAATCACATCTTCAAAACGCCATCAAAATGTACAAAAACACATTCAAAACGACGTAAGTATTTCAACTACGAATGAGTCTGTCGGCACACAACGTGAAATTCTCTAATACCAATTTAACATATTGCAATAGTAATTCTAACAGGAATGGAAACTCAAATCAGATTTTGTAAAGAGGCTGTGCTTTGCAAGTTTGACACTTTTAAACGTTGCAAATTCCCTTAAAATGGCGTCTAAAAATTACTTCCACAGTGCCTTTCTCCACTGAGTGGTGTATAACTTTTGGTATGCTGATGAAATTTTACTCCGTCGGACGTATTAACCTTCCAAAAAAAAAAAAAAAAAGGTAAAAATTCTTGTGTACCATGTTTTTAATGCAACAAATCTATCGGGGTGATGTGTCTCCTCTTTTCCATTTTAGAGAAACTTATCTGTCCAGATTTTAAATAAAGCCAAGATTTCGAGATAAAGCCATGATCATTTAAACTGTTCATAATTCTAATGGAAAATGACGTTGAAGCAGAATTCCTTCCATTTTAGATTGAAAGCTTCTTAAGATTGTTCTAGGCAAAAACGGTCTCCATAGCAACTCTTTCTCCTATCGTACACGTTTTGGAATATGAACAGAGCAACGAATTTTTTTACAGCAAACTGCCGAACTTAAAATTTACGCTAAGCAGGTGAATTGACGAAACTCTTATGACACTTAAGATTTCAACCTTGAATCTCCCGTCCGTAATTTAGAACCATTAGTTCTAGGACAGGGACAGAACACCATCACAGGGCAATCATCACCTATTCCTCACATCTGGCACTCGAACTCATGCCAAATTGGACGATTAACTAGAAGCCCGCACCTCTGACCATTCGCCCACCAGGAAAACAAACGCACATCTTCGAATCGGATCTTACTCATCCACAAAATGACTCAGCTTATTCGTTCTGCTTGAGAAAATTAATCTTTGGCATGAAGAACAGATTTAACATTTTCCTAACGCAGTGACCTCGTTAACTTATAAGCGATGCACAGAAATACATATATTTATTCAGCGAGCTTCTTTCTGGTCCATTGTTATGTTCTAAACAATCGATCAGAAAGAAGTCTGGCTACTTTAAACGATTTTTTTTTTAAAAACGATTACATGTTAACGCATAAAAGTCACGTTGATCAAGTAATTCTTCAGATTCTCTGCAAATTGATCAAATACAGCCCGTGTAAAAATTATAAGATTACACAGATTTCTCTGCTATACCAATGAAGATGCAACACAGCAGCATACGAGCTTCGCCTGAATTTGCATACATGTCGGAGACATGTAAAACTAATAGCGGCAGGACAGCATCTGAAGAAGGTAGTTAATAAAAGCGAAAAACAGGGATTTTAGGTGTGTAATAAGACCGCTACTGTAAACGAGAAGACATGTCGAGTTAGTTATGCAAAATAGGTCGGGATGTTAACACACGGGGATACCCAGTTAAGAGCAGTGCAACAGCACCGCCGACACGAAGCAAACGCAGAGGAAGTCATAATGCCGCGAAGAACGGAACTGTCAGAAAGTGAAATCCGCAAAATTTATTTACTGCATACGAAAAAGATGTCACAGAGGAAAATTGCGGCTGCAGTGGGAAGGTCGAAAACAGTCATTGCCAATGTTCTGAGGAAAGGCGAATCTTATCGCTCTGGACGAAGACCATTGAAACTGTCTATGAGAGAACAGAGACGACTGCATCGCTTTGTTTCAAATCATTCTTGTGTCAGCACGAGATGTAATGGCTGCAACGTCAACCCCATATGTCGCAAAACGGCGTACAATTCTATTAAATGACAGCCTTGTCTTGTCCGACGTAAATTTCAACTGAAGCCAAGGCATAAAATAGAACGGCTGGAATGGGCGAAAAAAATGTCCTGGGATCGAGAATGGCAATCAGTGGTGTTTTCCGACGAAAAGAAGTTCAACCTCGACGGACCAGATGGCTATGCGTACTTATTGGCACGACTTACGTAGGGAGAAGCGTCGTCGTGCAGGTAGTGGCTCAGTGATGGTGCGGGTTGCATTTTGTGCAAAACTTAAGACTGTTGTTGCTTTCGTAAACCATCGGTTCAACTCTCAGCGCTATCAGTCCCTTCTTGAAACGTATTTGATACCATTTGTCAGCAGTTTCAGGTGACATGAATGGATCTTTCCACAAGACAATGCGTCTTGTCATGTCTCCCGAGACACCATAAACTGGTTTAATCACAAGTAAATACGACAAACACACTGGCCAGCCCTCAGTCCGGATTTGAATCCTATTGGGAACCTATGGGGCATCATTACGAGAGACGTTTATGCGCACAGTCGACAGTTTTTTCATCAGTGGACGATTTGAAAACCGCTATTCGTACAGCATGGGCATGAATTTCACCCAAAACTGTCTTCTTTGATAGCATCCATGACTGAAAGAGTATTTCATGTCATAACCGCAAAGGACAGCTATACTAAATATTAGTTTCTTCTATTTCGTTTACTTTGTCATGTGGTCTTATAATTTTTACACACTATGTTTTCAGTTTTTCTTACGCTGCTCAGTGCAGCAGCGTGTTATCTGTTCAAACTGCGTTTATATACTATCGCGATGTCCCATGTCCTCAGTATTGCCTGGACAAATGATTTAAGATATTAAATGACCCTCAGTTATATGATAGTGCTGTGGTCTTATAATTCTTACACGCACTGTATAGTATGCCATCGGATCCGTAATGGAAACCTGAGTTAGGCAACTTTTTTTTTTTTTTTCCCTATGTTACATAGTTTCCAAAATTCAACTTTCGGCGACAGCCTTCCCCACTGGGCTTCATTCAAACCGAAGTCTCGTGTTTTGTATATGCGGAAGCTAGGTAGAAGGCGATGAATACGTACGTAGCAGACTTCTGATAACTCGCGATAGATAACTCGGTACAAAGTAACGATAAAAAGTCATAACCAGTCTGACCCAATTTACCACCTCCCTACTTCAGCACCTGCAATTCATCCAGCCCCGCGCACATTTTTGTAGCTTTAATCAAACGAGGGAAGGGAATAATACACATTTTAGCCACCATGTAAATCCAAGGCTCATCGCCGACTATGACCTAGCAACTTTCGCTTCGTCTCAAGAGGTCGTCAATTAGTTGTCACACACAATAGGAGAAACGAGGTCAGGCAGCAGCGCCACCATCTGCGAAGTGTGGAAGAACCGACCCGACCTGATGCACTTCCTGTACTCGACCGACGTCGGCGATGTGACTTCGAGGAGCTGCCTGGCCATAGTCTCCCCCGCCGATGCCGCTGGCCTTGACTGACGATGGCGTAGCTGCTGGCAAAGCATCAAAACGTCACTCTCCCCGCTTTCCGCAGAGACATTCACACACCGTCAAGGTCCTTTGCATAATGGCCGCCACCACCCCACAACTCTTCCAAGCACGAAGATGGGATGTCATTGGACAACAGCTTTCATGTCATATCAGAAACAGCTGCTAACATGACGATGAGAAATCTGATCTCTGTTATGCACGTATACATTCAAGACCAACTGGAAAAGCACGATAGAGTTATTTCTTTTTCCTTTATCACCTTTTCAAGTAGATGCCGATACTGTGGAGAAGTATAATGAATGGTTTTAATTACGCGATTATGAAATATTTTAGTACCTCCCCGATCCTGTCTGTTTTTGGAGAGATATTTTTCCTGGAAAATATGCTCCACTCCGAATAACGATCAAGAATGAAGTACTAGAATTTTAACACCTGTGATGTGGTGTCCAGCGATTAAACGAAGCAGATTACGCAGAAATAATTACCCTATCTATATTTACCTACATCCCCCATTTAAACAACTGAAAATAAATGAGCCCTTTCGGCCAACACAGTTTTCGGGGTGAATTTTGCCAAGGTGCTTGAACCACGTAACAGATGCATTTACTTTCATTCATATAAATCCTTCCGCAGTGGCATGCGTTTTTAGGTATGCTCTATTACCCCCGCTGAAGTTGAAAGTTCAATTTTCATATTGCAAGTTGTCTTGGAGTGTAACAGTGTAAGAACTAATTACAGATATGCAAAATATAAATATATATATCGATGGACAGCCGAAATTTTAGATTGGATTCCAATGGACAGGAAAAGACCCAGAAGAAGACCACATGGGAGATGGGTGGATGAAATTGGAAAGTATGCAGGAGTAACATGGAGGAGACTGGCACAAGACAGACCGTTGTGGAAGAGGCTTGGAGAGACTTTCGTCCAGCAGTGGATTGAGAATGGTTGACGATGATTGATATATATATTATAAGCTGTGTATTAAATACAATACCGCCTTTATTCTCCGAGTTTTTAACGAAACGCTAAATTGAAAAGCAAAAGTTTGCAATTTTGTTTTCTGGCATATCTGCACCTCCGTGTGTCTGGCCGTTGATTTAGTACTGCGCTTGCTGTAAACAAATTTAAGGTCATTAATAACGGGGTTACCCACTTCCACAGACACTCCTTTAACAATCTACTGAGACTCGTCGAATGGGAAGAATTTCACATGTCATGCGTCAAAACGCGAAGTCCGAAAAATCCGCCTGCAGCACTAAACTGAAAAACGTCTCGTGCACGATGCTAAAAATTATCCCCATTCTTACCCTGCGCTGAATACAAAGAATTACATCCATCCATTACTCCGATAAAAGCTTTTAACAATACTTAGTGCCCCAATGACAGATCGAAATTAATCTGTGGCTTAAGCATATGCTTTGCTATGCAGTAACTGAGTGAACTAACGCACGTCCGATTACAATGGCAGCTATAGCAACTTTAAATGTCGGTTGATTGGAATTATAAGAACTGACCATCGCTGGGCAACAAATACCGGGTGTCCAAAATTATGAGAGTAGCTTCAAACAAAAAAAAAAAAAAATGCTTAGTAACAAAGGAGTTTTCTGTTGTTCTAATTCGATGTGTTACCGAATTTCGGCGTCACCTTTCGTGGCTAGCACATCTCACCTCAGTTCCACGAAATCCCCGGTTTTTTTTTTGATTGAAGGTTTAACGACCACCGTGAGCAACTCAATGGGCTATAAGCAGTCGCCCGTCCCTAATTTAGGGTCACTGGTTCCAGGGAAGGGAGAGAGCCAGTGCCGTAATACAAACAACATCCATGCCTCACGGGATTCGAACCCGGACCCCTTTCGGACGAATGATCAGAGGCCGTCGCTTAGACCACTGCGCCACCGGGGTTAAGCATATTAAGTGTGAAAGCATATAAAATCCTTCGTCGTAATGTGCAAGCGTTTGAACAGTATTCAGTGAAATGTGATTGGTGGAATCTACAGGTACGTTTGCTCTGTGCATGGCTGTGGATATGCATGAAATGTGCTGCGCACATGTTCAACATCTGCTTCACCTACTACTGTTCGACTAACGTCTTTCAAAACTGGAAGGGTACTACATCAGAATTGGATAAACCGCTTGCACGTACACTTCTGAGCAGACGGATTTTCCTTTTATGTGCCCAAATTCCAAAGCAGCATCCCAACAGACAAATTCTACAAACCACAACACGCAATTAACGTACTCCTATCGACGTCATTTCCAATCACTAAAAAACATATGCGGTTCACTGTTTTCTCATGAAGTCCTGGTTAATGCTATTCAAAACCTGTGGCGTTGTCGCCATCTGGCTTTGCAACATCAATCCGTAACAAGCTATACACGGTATGTTGCCACGGGCGCCCGGGGGGGGGGGCAAGCCTCCTAGCCGTTGGTATAGCCAATTTTTTTATAAATTTAAAACACTAAAGTAGACTAAACCTTTTTTAAAGCAATTTTAAAAATAACAAGATATTAATGACTGATTGTACCAATTACTGTTTTTTTTTTTTTTAGTATCTTGTACATTTACTAAAATGTTTGACAGCCTTGAAAGAGGTAAGGATTTTCTCCCCCCCCCCCCCAGAAGTACTCATATGGGCGCCACTGTATGTTACTATCAGCCAAACTCGAATTTTCAAAAACTATTTCCGAAATTCAGGAACATCCTAAAACTGATACGGATATTAGCCCGTCGAAAAAAACAGTTTGCTACTGCGACGCATAGAAAGAACTGCTCATAACCAGGGACGTCGCTACAGTTCGAAATCAGGATGGGCGACGGGTGGGCGAGCATTAGTTTTGCTTGGGCAAGCTTGATAGCAGCCTTTTTTTTTTCTTTCTCGAAACACTGAAAGAGCGAATTTTTAATGCTTTTTTTTTTTTTAAATTGGAGGTTTTTTTAAATTGGTTAACAAAACTTGCCTGGAGAGCTTTTGGAAGAAACAGCATAATTTTCAAGAGCAATATGCTATTATGTCTTAAAAGAAAAGTGTTTGATCATACAAAGGCTGCAGACAACTCAAAAAAGCATGGAGAGGTGCATGCTTGGTGTAACCAGGAGAGATAAGAACTCGTGGATCCGAAAAATGACAAGAGTGGAAGACATCGTGATCAGAGTTAAATCCCTGAAATGGCAATGGGCTGGACATACTAACGATGGACAGCCGAAATTTTAGATTGGATTCCAAGGGGCAGGAAAAGACCCAGAAGAAGACCACATGGAAGATGGGTGGATGAAATTCGAAAGTATGCGGGAGTGACATGGAGGAGACTGGCACAAGACAGACCGTTGTGGAGGAAACTTGGGGAGACCTTCGTCCAGCAGTGGATTGATAATGGTTGACAATGATGATCGCATCACGTGACAGACAACATAGCTTTATAGCGGACCAACCGGGACGTTGGAAAAAAAGGACGAGTTGGACCTATGTAGTCTTGTCTTGTCTTTTAACGCAGGCCTTTTAAAGCATTTTCTTTGAAAACAAATGCAGATACCAAAAGAAAATTGTTTTGATTGTAAATGACAGTTCACATTTTGTGAGAACCTCCCGATTTGAATTTTTGTTTGGGAGAAAGTATACATGCCTTCTCTGGAGCGGAAGGCCTCCATGTTTAAAACTCAATACATCACAAATGAGGCACATTTGCCTGAACGAGAACGGGCGATTTATAGTCACCCGAATCTCCCACCATTTTCTGAAATCCATTCCAATCCTAAAATTTATTCTGCGTGAACCGCGCTCAACGCGAGACAGCAAGAAGTACAGAAAACGTGATTACGTTGTTCATGGTGCTCCGAATCTTGGAAATAATGAAGGAAGGTAGGTAGGTAGGAACCATTACAGGGGAATTCTCTTCCCTCTTCCTTTATTTGGTAAAAGAAATAAATAGCTGAGAGACAGGGATTGGAAATCATAAAATTCCCCCCCCCCCCAAGCTTCTCACTGCAGAAGACACTTTTTTTATTGTCAAACTGTCAAGAATGTGACATTTTTTACAGTCACGTTCCAAATTAATCTGACACTCAAAATCACGTGACCGCAGTTAAGGAAAAAAGCCTCTAGGAGAAGTGTGTGTGGGGGGGGGGCACCACACACACGCCTCGTAAAAGCAGGTTAATTTTGCGGGCTCAAAAAAGTGTGTCACAGAGGAAGACTGCACGAACGTCACGGCATTGCATAACTACTGACGTCAGAAGAAGCACGCCGCCGAAATGACCTGCTGCAGTTATGTAGGACACGCTGTTAAACGTTTTGCTCGTGTCATGTGTGAAGAACAGGACGATGTTCACAACTAGCCTCTAGTTTACGTTATTTATCACTGCAAATAAAAGATATCTCAACCACAATTTCAGAAAAAAATGTGTTCCTCAATCGCACACTTTTGTTCATTGTGGTAGCTTACTATTTTTACCTGCAGGAGTTATACTACCACAGAAAATAAGTGTCTTACCATATATGGCATTTCAATAGATTTTTTTCCCAGAAGACAGTATGGACGATTGCGCGGAAATTTCATAATCCTTAATCTCGGAAACTTTTTAATGTTACACTTTCGCTTGCTTGACACATCTTGATAACCCAGTTAGAGGATAAACGGGGAAACTTGCGTATCACAAGCTTTAAACTTCGCTTGCTGTTGGGACAAATCAAACTTTTTTTTTTTAAACAAGTTTCTTCTTCCTTGCATTTGGAAAGACTAGCGTTACTCGCGTCCTTAATTGTTTTAACTCATCCACGAAGTACCGTATGAAAAATCCTACCCCCTACCTCGTATTTTAAGCAAACCACACAGGCGATTTCACAGGAGTGCAAGCAGAACTGTAGAGAAAATGGCTCTAAGGACCAAAGAATACGCTGCACAATTTTAACAAGCATGCGCCACCCGCGCGATATATAAATCTGGGGTGAACCCTTTCCTCTCTAGTTAGGGTAGAAACAAACCTCGGCTCGAACCCCGATACCACGTACGTCTCCATATTTCGAAGTTCACTTTAATGGCGTATATGAGCTTTCCTCAAGATATTATCCATCATACGCACTTTGCTGAGTGTATATGCCTTCCACAACGAGCGTGCTCTAACCCGCATCTCAACTGTAGCAAGTCTGTTAACTGAAGCTATCCATCTCTACGAGAATAAAAATTCCCCTTAAGTTGTTACTTGTACTCACTTGAACAGCAGATACATCGGAACAACTTAGCACATGCCTTGGGAGTTTCTCAGCTCTAGACTCCCAGAAGTCTCCAAGACACTGAGCGCGAGAACTGCACAGGTGCTGATATTTTAAAGCACGAATTTCGAAAAGCAAAATTCTTTTCTAAATAGACCGGAACTTAGTTAAGAATTTCGAAGTTCAAAACAGAAAATCGTGAACATAATTTTCGTAAAGCTGTAGATGCTATATTTAATCTGCTAGGCACAGTAAGAGCACTGAACCAGTTTTTGTTTTTTCTCTACTGTGCCAAAAAAAAAAAAAAAAAAAACAGATTCAAAAGAGTAGCCACTACTCGCTGTGGAAGGAACCAAAAAAAAAAAAAAATCACTGAAAGTCTGCTTATCAGAACATCTCTATTCGTCTAAAAAACTGACTTTGCAATACTCAAGAGATTGGGGGACCTTCCCAGGAACAAACACGCCACTGAACACCACCACCCCTCTGTTTTAGTTGAACCATTATTTCTTTACAAAGCTCAAGATTCATTTTTTTTATTGGTAAACAAATCCCAACAGACAGATTTCAGATTACTATTGTAAACATTTTTTGCAGAGCTAAGCACCTAAAACAACGTAGCCAGTTTTGATATCGACAAACACTGAGGCACGAGCTTTTTTCGTAACGATGTGGGGTTACTCAAGTAATCGACCATGAAAATTAAGCATTTTCACGAACTATCACTCCAAACTTTCTCCAAAATTGTAATTTTATGCTGCATTATAAATAACACACAGTCGTGGCCCAACGGAAGAATGCTGGTACTCCTCTTTGTTTTCTTTCAGTCGCTCGCCCTTCAATTCTCCATGCCAACATCATGATCTGAATAAGTGGTTCTTTCTCAACCTTAATTTGGCATCTGAGTCTTTATTTACAAATATATATGTAATTAAAATATCCATCTCACTCCGTCACCACTTCAGCAACATCTTTTTCGTCTGATCAGTCATATCTCCACCTCCGTCAATCTCTTCCTACCTTTCACGCACGCATTACGTAACTTTCAATTCGAATTCGCCAAAATTGACCATTCCCTCTTCTTGTATGTCCCCCCACTTGGCCTCTCCTCACTGTCAGCTAACCCTGACAATCTCATGGGAGCCACCCTAGGAAGGTCAAAGTTACATTATAATACGAACTTTTACACTTTCGGAGGATCATTATATACTCCTAGTTCGCCGAATCAACTCCGGTCGGGACTACAAAGCGACTAACTTTGCAGTAGGCACTATCATTCTAAATATAAAATTGACAAAGTAACTTGGGTTCAGTTCTTGAGTTGAAACCATACTGTGACGTACATCCAAAACAGCACCAAATTCCTCGAAGATTTTAAACTCCTTAAGAGTAACAAACAAAGCACATTCGTCAATTCGCCACCACACAGCACTCACGTGCAGATCACGCCAACCTCACACCAACTTTTAGCACACACAGAACACAATTATACCGCATCCAGTACTCTATTTTGATGAAATCTCTATAACGCACGACATTTATACCTAAGTACACAACTAAAATTTTACTCAAACTAAATTTTAACGACTTAACAGCAGTCCTCCAAGAACGAACACTGTATTGCAAACGACGTTCTTTATTTTTCGTTGGCTCTCTGCTATTTGAAGGCATCCGGGACGTTTGTAAAAAAGGAAGAGTTGGACCTCTCTAGTCTTGTAAACGCAGGCCCTTTAAAGCATTTTCTTTGAAAACAAATGCAGATACCAAAACGAAATTGTTTTGATTGTAAATGACAGTTCACATTTATAATGCCCCCTTCTCAGAGGTGTATTATAACACCAGCACACACGGCTGGGGCTTACATCTAGCGTAATATACATACGGCATCACTGAAATTAACTATTATTCTTCCTACTACAAAATAGTACTTTTTTCATTCGTGTACCGCACGATGTGTTAAACCTAATTTTTTATGTAACTTAACCTCAAACTGCTGAAAGCATTTTCAAATAGGCTGAAGTTAGGATTTCAATTCTCTTTTTATTTATTAATTTCCAATTTCGAGCAAAACAAAAGTTCTTAACTGAGAATTATAGTCGAAAGATAGCATAAACACGTAACTTCTTTTTTCCATTTTATATTGTTTATGTTTCAGGGATTAACATCCACTATCAACTCGTAAAGCTATAAATCAGTCGCCCGTCTTTAATTTAGGGACACTTGTCCCAGGGAAGTCAGCGCCATCACACAAGCACACCACCACCCATGCCTCATTCAGGACTCTAACCCGGACACATCTCGAGCGAATGATCTAGCGCCTTAGACCATCAGGCACCGGAGCTAATATACTATAGCGCCCGCTTTAGTTCTTGATTTTTTTTTTTATTGGGGGTTTAACGTCCGCCGTGAGCAACTCAATGTGCTATGAACTAACTAAACGCTGAAACTCATGGGCTATAAGCAGTCGCCCGTCCCTAATTTAGGGCCACTGGTTCCAGGGAAGGGAGAGTGCCAGTGCCGTAAGATAAACACAACATCCATGCATCCCCGGATTCGAACCCGGTCCCAAGTCGGACTAATATATATATATATATATATATATATTTTTGATTGGAGGTTTAAACGACCACCGTGAGCAACTCAATGGGCTATAAGCAGTCGCCCGTCCCTAATTTAGGGTCACTGGTTCCAGGGAAGGGAGAGAGCCAGTGCCGTAAGACAAACAACATCCATGCCTCCCGGGATTCGAACCCGAACCTCTTTTGGACGAATGATCAGAGGCCATCGCTTAAGACCACAGCGCCACCGGGGCGACCTTTAGATTTTGACTTTCCTATGCCTGTTTAATGAACATCGTATGTGGCTAAAATATATAAACTGAAAAAAAAAATGGTATGTAAATTTTCGGATTACAGCTGTGTAAATATGAATATTGAAAGAAAAGTATAACATTCACAGACAATGCTTCTGGGGAAAGTTCTGAAGGATTAAATTCAGGGTTACATAAATCATTGAATTCAATATCCCACCCTTCCCAGTTTCTCGCAGCAGGAAGGTCAATGTCTAACATGAAAAAAAAGTGTCCTCACAGAAAAATAGTTACCCCGTAGTGATGGGAAGACGCCCAAATATATGTTTGAGATTGCGCAGAGTGGTACAGAAGGACAAGTCGGGTGTGGGGGGAGGGGGAGTAGTGCTCAATACCTTCCCCAACTCAGCTGATCGCACACATGGTTAGACAATGACGAGCAGTTCCACTGCCGAACGAAAACAGGAAGTTCGCCTTGGTCACGTGACAATGGCTTTCAGACCCCTTATCTCGGTCACAGGAGCAAGCAAAGGACAGCGGCAGCAATATACTGGCAAGTTCACCTAAACACAAACAGGCTGGCAAAATAAGAAAAACCAAGAAAGTTTTCTTGGACGCAATGCTGTCACGTAGTTAAAAAATACAATCAGAAACAACGCGCGCGCTGAGTGCACACATTATTAAGTATGCTTCAAAATAAACCGCCGCGGAAGAGACCGCACAAACGAACACTTTAAAAAAATTTCATTATGGCTTACTAATCTCTCTCTCTCTCTCTCTCTAGCCTACATTTCACCAGTGGCGTTGGAATTACGGAATCATTACAAGGTTATTTCATAAGAGTGCTCACAATGCTTTTGGTGCAACCAATGTCACGAATAGGGGCCCGAAATGGATCCGGGCCGCCCCAGGCGGGCTCCTAAATATTTGACTAAAACCCGGGCTCAAGTTAATTTTCCATTTCACTTTTTTAATTTATTTTATTTAACACTGCTAATCGAATTAACTAACGCAATGGGAAACGCACAACTGAATACATATCACCCCACCACTTTTTTGTTTGGGGGGCTTAACGATCACCGTTAGCAACTCGATGGGCTATAACGCAGTCACCCATCCCTAATTTAAGACCACTGGTTCCAGGAAAAGGAGAGAGCCATTGCCGTATGCCATACAACATCCATGCCTCATCGGGATTCGAACCCGGACCCATCTCGGACGAATGGTCAGAAGCCAGCGCTTAGGCTACTGCGCCACCAGGGCGGGGACCTCCCTCTAACACTTTCCTCCTGTGCCTTTCGAACGTGAAGCAATTCAATGCAATATTCTTACAACAGGTTTTACAAAGTTGAGCACTCATCCCTAATTATTGGCCACTGGCTCCAAGAAAAGGAAATGCGCAGGAGAGAGAAATAAAGACACAGCTTCTATTAGAACCCTTTTCCGTAGGTGAAAATTTAACACCACAGCCGCTTCGGCGTCTACGCAAATATATACACCCGAATTCAAGGCTTCTTTCTCAGAGACATAAGCATTGGTTAGTTTTACTGAACGCAAGACTCAGAAAAAAAAAAAAACACCTACGAGATCTCACTGAAAACAAAACGCCATCACGTATATAAAAATACGTTAAAACTGCAAAACGTTCTACCATGAGAAGAAAAAAGACAAACGAAATTTCGACAATATACCAGTCTTGAATTTGTATTATAGGTGTAATCCGGTATTTCATTCATGATTAATATGCTCCTCCGGGCAATCATGGGAGTGGATTCTTAACCTCCAGATTCGCTAAACATGAATGCCGGTTGCTTCGACTAGCGAATCCTGAGATGGTTATATTCAAATTAATTGGAAACTTTAGACTTCGTCGTTCTGGGTGGTGTAGTGGTTAGCATACCCGGGCGCTATCTGGGAGACGCGGGCTCGGCTCCAGGTCGACGAAATTTTTCAAGTTTTCGGATATTATCTGATTTACCATCCTCGTCACATTCACACCAAAAAATGAATTGCCATCTTCAAAATTTGTACCACGGTCTTTTTCAGAGAGCGCTGTATAACAATATATGGTCCAAAGAGCTTTACTATCCAAAGGAACTCAAATCTACAACCTCCACCACACACATACAAAACGAGTTCCACACACACTATGGGCTTGCTCGGTTGCTTCAGGACCCCCCCCCCCCCCAGAAATCAGGGCACGCTCAGTTCGGGCTCAATTTTACGAGCCCGAATTTTATTTTGTAAGACCCGAAAACTATGACTAATCCGATTATTAGGCATTAATTAAAAAAAAAACTCCATACTTCCCCTCGTCTTCCCCCTGCAATTTACCGATGGTTTTTTTTCTAAACTGGGGAAAGGATACTATCTGTTTTTATAGTAGTCGTACATTTTCTTTGACCAATTAGTTTCCTCCTGAAGTACTTCGGGTGGCCGGGCATCAAGAAAACTCGGGCGATTGGATATCCGGAAAGATCAGGCGGCCCTGCAATCTATGCACATTGCTTAATAAAATTAGGAGGAAGCTACCGCGTCTATCCAAACCCTCTAAAGAGCCCTTCCGAGTCCCAACTATTCACCCAGACGGACCCAATAGCCAAAGAATTCTTTTTAATAACTTGGAAGTGTAAGAATATGCTAGATCATTCGAAATTGCATTTAAAAAGAAACGAAAATTCTCTCCCCTCAGAGCCCAAAGCTCGAACCGCAGTAAATACAGTATTATGCAGACCGGGCTTTCAAGCTGTCTCAGCACTGAGATGCTCAGATTTCTGCGTAGGCAACATCTTAATTATCTTTCGTCAACTATTTGTGCATTGTAATTAGAACTTATGGAATAAGATAACCATCAGTTAACATCAGCCAAAGATATTAAAAATCAATTATTTTCAGTACACACTCGGAAGTGTCTTGAGTATATTTCAGTATAAATACATTTGGTAGTATGTTATATCATGTTGTAACAGTTATAATTATATATAACAAACATTTTTCAAATCTATTGGGAAATGAAACTAGCATTAAGAAAAACGGGAACGTTTTTTTGCTAGTAATAAATTTACCTCACAAGCATGAGTACTGGAATCAAACACGAGCATCATTTCAAAGGTTTACTATTGGATAACGATCAAAAATAACATTTGGTTTTCAATTTAAACAAAATAAGTGCATAAACATTCCCTGCGGGTTTTGTTTTTTTTTCTTGGACGAGCATGCCCTGAGATTTAAAAATTCTACACCTATGCACGGCAACATGTCGCTATCTATATCCAACACAGCAACGGTTCCTTTGTGCTTTCAGAAGACTGTTCTACAACTTCCTTTCTGAGATTAGTTCTATTTGAATCTCCACCTAAAAATCTGGTGTGAAAAAATAACTTCAGCCCGAATAGAGTATAGAGTATTGCTACATAATTGCCGTAATACGATACCGAAACACATAAGCACAAGATCCCACAGGGCGCAGAATGCACTTCCTCAGAAAGAAACGCAGTGTCTACATAGTCACTCAGTTTGTATTCAGATTCATCAGTGGAGTCTGCTGAAATATTTTGCTTCGGCACATCACAAATCGGCGAAACATACCCCCCCCTCTACACCAGAGATTCAATATTTCTTTAGCAGACTTGGAAGCATTAATAACCGATTTGGAACTACTACTGGAGCTGAGGTTTCTGAGGACATCTCCAAGGTGCGAACAGGAATGCAGGGTTCGCGTTGCCAATCGCCATCTTTGCAATTTGCGAAAACAAAATCGCTTTGGTGAAGGAAACAGAGCTTTGGCGATTACCTTTTTGTACTAACATTTTGGTGATATAAAAAAAATTGAATTTGGCAAATAAATTGGCGAAAAGTTTAAAAGAGCCAGTGCGATCCCTGGGAATGAATATACACATTCACAAGTCACATTTCCTGGTTTGCGACAAACTTCACTTTGACAGTAGAACAAACCACGATTAAAAATAAAGCAACAGTTTTTCAGTTCATGGGCACTTTGTATGTCAAAAGCTTGATATCAACAGAAACAAAATTAGAAACAGGTTGCTGTGATTGCCACACTAAGCATACAAACACACAAATCCAACTCAGAAAGCTGTACTTTAACAGACAACTGATCAATGAGTTAACACACTGTGACAACGCTTCCCCGTTTATCACGTATCAGCCAGTAGCACGTCACGTGACCCAAAATTTTCTGTTTAACTGTGTTAGACTTCCAAGTCAGCAGTATCTATACTCCAAGGAGAACTGAAGCATCCAATTTCGAAATAGCAACTTCACTTCGATACAAAATGTGTTTGAGACTCCGTGACATTTCAGCAGTACCGCGATTTTTTTTTTAAGGGAATATTTTTTGCACTAAACGAACTACTGCTATAGCCGCAAACTTTGGCAGATCATGCCACACGCAAACCCTTCAATGCAACCATCGCGAATCCTAACGCTTCTTTAGTAATCCGATACAAATAACAGCCGAATGTCGGGAAACATTTCTTAAAAGTTAACTATCAATTTAAGGTCTGGTGCTATATGTATCAAACTTTGCTATGAAGTTTAATAAAAATTGAGAAATGGCGGCTTGACGTGCAGATTTAAATTACTGAAAAATTCACTGGTGCGTAACGATTCAACATTTGACGAAATATCTTGCATAAAAGCACGCTATTTCTCAGAGTATTTTCCGAACTTTGAAACAAAAATAAAATTAATGAACGCTGAATTTTTTTCAAAATAAACCAGGAGTTTACGCAATGAATTAGCTCCTTGTGAATGGATTATTCATTACAACACTTGTTTGATACTTTCAAAACTTCCTGCGTACCACAGGGGAAAATACAAGATACATCCTCCGCCGCCATCCTTCAAAGTGTCTTTAACAAAACCATTAAGCCCCGTTCTTTAAATCTCAGTAGAGAAATTGCATAACCATGTGAAGAAATGAAAGGCAACAATTCGAAAACGAAGAATAAAAAATTGGGAGGAAGCTCCTCTGGGAAGGGAAAAAATTCGAATCACATTAACTAAAAATAACTTCGGAGGTAACGTTAGGGTGCTTAAATCAATCGGTGTTCTATCTAAAGACTTTAAAATCAGAAATATTTCCGGATCCTTCATTGGAACCGGAGAATGGTTCGTAATTACAGTAAATCTGGATGCAAACAAGGAAAGACAACAGATTTTTGAAATACTAAATATCCCGACTAATATCTACGCAGAAAAAAAGTTACAAATGATCACACAAGTTATATTTAAATTCTTGACATTTTAATGAAATGTAACATTTCGTGCTACGACTAATCAAGCGGAAAATATATGGTACACGTTTTAATAAACACAGATAGATTTCAGTACCACAAATTTAACCAAAAACTCGGAATTAACCTTTTCTTCAAATTACGTATATTTACACAAAAGTGGCTTCAAATTGGATGCGATGCCGAAATCGTACGCATTTTGGCGTAATGTTGCCAAAATTAGGAAATAAAACTTAATGAAACAGCGCCTTCTATTGGTTACAGTTTTTTTTTTTTTTTTTTTTTTGAGGTTTAACGACCACCGTGAGCAACTCAATGGGCTATAAGCAGTCGCCCGTCCCTAATTTTAGGGTCACTGGTTCCAGGGAAGGGAGAGAGCCAGTGCCGTAAGACAAACACAACATCCATGCCTCACCGGGATTCGAACCCGGACCCCTTCGGACGAATGATCAGAGGCCAACGCCTTAGACCACTGCGCCACCGGGGCGGCAGACACAGTTTTGAAGATTGAAAAGTCTCGAAATGGTTTACAAGTTTAAGCTTCGGTTGTTTCTACTAACTTACAACTGTCTTCACTAATGTGCAGCGGAAAGCCCGTTCCTTCGCATTTTCCAAATTAGCAGTCTTAGCTGCGACCGGTGAAATTGCAACAGAGATAAAAACAGGGTGCAATTCCGACCGAACCTTATCTTTCAGACAGATCTGGTGTTAATCCCTTTCTAATTCCCACGCCTCATAATACAACGTTTGTACGTCAACGTGTCGACGTATAACAATATCGTATATGTCTCATCAAAAGTGGACTAGCTATAAGTTTCCTTACTCGCATCAAAAGTGAACAAGCCAGTTCTTTGCTCGGGATGTACAGTTTTTATTGCCTTAAAACAAAAGACTAATGTGTGCAGACTGACCATCAGACATCGTAAATATGGACGAAATCGAAGTAATTGAAACTAAAAAAGTAACTCTTGAGCAATTCTAGTTTCGTGCTTCGATAGAAAGGTATCAATAAGTTAAAAAAATGGTGTACGTTATGTTCTTACGAAACCAACTTGCGTGTAAGCACGGGATGAGGACAGGATCTTTAAAAATTTTATAAGAATAGATCGATCGGAGAGGAGATTCCGAAGGAATTGCATCGGTTGGAATTAAGACACTTAAAAAAGCAGTGTAACGACCCAGAAAGAAGAAACGCATACATACTTCAACAACAGTCTGCAGTAACTCACATGCGATCGCCCGTTTCAGAAATCATGACTGTTAAAAGAACAAATCCCTTCTCCGAAGTTTGTGAAGTAATGCACATTGCAGTACAGTGAACAGAAAAGGTGTAAGCTTCGCGGTTTTAGCACACGTTTTAAAGTTACTGATTCTGGACGGCACACGTGTCAAGTGAAATGGACGGCGAGCCAGACGCGATAAGATTTGGAGTCTGGCACGGTGCTAGAATCTATTCAATATGGTACATCCCAAGGCCCTGAAAATGTTTCGCACAAAGACCCATTCTTTTCAATTACACTTGTCAGCGAATGTCCATCAGCACAGAGATCAATTCAACAAATATCATCGCAGAAAAACCTAAAGACTCGTTACCCACTGAAACTGATAAACGTAAACACAGGAAAAACTAAGCACGAGTTAGTTTCATTTAGGACCCACATTTACCCAGATTTGCATGCTACCCATTTCACTGAGGTGCGTTAGCCGCGTCTCCGGTGCGGACAGTTCAGTATGAAATGGGATAACCCTGTGATCGGGTTAATTCCGAAGCACGGTACAACCAAGGCCGTCTAGATAATAGAAGGCCATGACATTCGAGAGATCAGTTCCCTCCGTTTGTGACGTCACTCATGTTACACCGCCTGATACGTCGGTGTAGAGTTTAAAGTCATACACTACAGCGTTGAACGCCAATCGGAAGCCTTGGTTTCCGCGTGACGTTATTAAAGGAGGAAACTCTAATGTCATGGCCTTTACTTTCTAGCCGGCCTTGGTACAACCACGCACATGCAAAGCAGCCAATACTAAGGAATCCGCACAGATGAGGTGGAACCTACCATTCACCACTAACAACTCTAGTACGGTATCTTTCTAACTATTCCTGCTCTGCCAAGAGGCAATTTTCATCGTTACTAGTGTCATGAAAACAGAGCTCCGCAGCAGGGGGCAAAGTTGGCTTGGTAACTTCTTTACTAGCAGTTCACATACGCTCCAGTTACGGATAATTTTAATTGGATTAAATTGACGTGATTTCTTTGGTACCACTATGCAACTAATTTGCAAAATCCAATAAACGGTCATTGTATCAAAATTTCAACCAATGCGAGACTTCTTACTGACCAATAACATTTTCCTATTTCGCAGAATAGCATGTGACATAACGTTACTAAACTTCGTGCGAAGTTCTCACGTTATAGACCTGTCAAATACAACGCGTTACGTACTCAAAAGCTTGAGGCACGTTCTCTAAATTCTAGAGGGAAAAACGAATTCAACGTTTGGGGATAATTCTGTTTGTTACCCATTCGTAACTTTAATAGCACAATGAGACAAGGAAAATTATCACGTGTATTGCATATGATATGAAGAAAAAATCAGCTCCAGGCATCACCTAACTTTGTGTTGAGAAACAACTGCTAAACTTATGACGATGAGCATCTCTCATCACATTAGTTTGCTATTGGCGTAAATGCCTTTGTCATTCAGAGCCAACCGCAAGGTTCTAAAAATACGATATTGCATAGGTATACATACAAATAATAAAATATCAAAACGGTGCAGCATGAACTGCAAAGCCATCTAAATTTACACAAGTACGTGCCATATCTTCAAATTATGCAACAAATCTTCACGACAAACATGTGGTCCAAAAAGCTTTCACAACCGTCCAAACTCAATTAAATGCACCATCTTTCGAATATATATAATTAATCTGCATCTATATTTAACTGAGCGTCGCACTGTCCTTTGGTCCTTTTGGAAATGAAGTTATCAAATTGTTCTATCGCTTTCTGATAAGTTCAGTTTGATCTTTTGGACACCACAATTCACTGGTCAATCACCACCGTAATTTCACCACGAGGAACGTCAAACACTGCACTTGAAAGATATCATCGATATGACGGCACAAAAAACATCTGCACTGAGCATAATTTTAATGACCCACTGCATGCGCAAGATACGTTTCTTCAGGACTCCCAAAGCCGCTCAGTTAATTATTCAGAAACATAGCCAAATACAGCTGAAAAATCTGATTTCTTTACTAGCGCACCACGTGAAGTTGGAAGAAATATTACTTTTTCGCATCGTCCACAAGCTCGAAGTTTTTTTATAAAATCTTTAGGATCAACAACCATTTCCTCAAATGTATCACGAAAAACAAGTCAATTTTGCCATACCCAAACGAGGGTGGCTTGGATGCTACAAAGCACCGAAGTCGGGGTTGCTACAAGCATCCCTTACGGTAAAACGAGCCATAACGGACATTTCGGCAAGTTTTTCAGTTCATGGCCACTTTGCAAACAACGCTTCTAAGCCCAAATTTACAAAGCCTTAAACAGCAAATACGGTCGACACGTATCCCAGTTCATAAAAATTCAACTAGAGAAGGTGCCGGACGATTTGTTCATGGAACAAACGCAAGTTCAACACACGGTGATACCACTCCTATTTCATAATCGGCAGCACGTCATGAACAGTCTTACTCTTCTAACTGGAGAGAATTTTTCTTTTCCAGCATCAGCTCCAAGAAGGGATACAGCGGTCAAAATTATTCGGAAAAGCATTCGGATTTAACTTTTGAGCAGACACCACACGAACACCCATCTAAGACAGCTACTGATTTTTTCAGAATTCAATATTCAACAAGTATTTCACTATGCCTAAAACTCAAAACACTCCACTGAAAGAAAAACAACAGTTACACAACACGCACAGAAGAAACATGCCTGTACGCCAAAGAAACTAACCATCAAGCGAACACGGACGAAGAGTACTAGAAGACAGAATAACGAAATTGGATTGGTTCTAACAGAAAAAATGTTCGATGATGAATATAAACAAGGAGAAAGAACTGATACCTAACGCAGGTCTGCATTTCAGGAAAACTGCGTCATTAATATGCACCCTCAGTGGCACTGCTCTCACGGCTTGAGAAAAAACAAAACAATAACGGCCGATTTTCTGAGGTGCCACATTCAACTAGTCCACAGCGCCATTCGTACGAGCTGAAGTGCGACTCAGACGTCACATGCACGCCATAATCGGTTGAGCTGCACTCGTTGCTACTCGTGTGCGAGTGGTCTGTACAGCATGTTAGGAGGGAGCGAGTTGCGGGTGATTCTGCAACAAGAGTTCAAATTGGGTTGTAATGTGGCCCAAACCCACCGTGATGTGGTCGAGGCATGGAGAGAGGAGGCAACACCTGAACGTCGGAGGTTTGAAAAGTTTCGTTCCAGTGACACGAGCCTACATGACAAGGAGGGCCGAGGACGACATTCGGTCATTCATAACGACGTTCTGAAGGCAAATGTGGAGACATCCTCGCGTCACAGAGAACTCGCCAAGCAGTACAATGTGTAGGTGTCAACCATTTCCGAACATCTCCGCCAAATTGGTAAGGTCAAGAAACTCGATACGTGGGTTCCCACACAAACTGACAGAGCATCAGAAACAACAACAGTTTGCGATGTGCAGTAACCTTCTGCTTCGCAACGCAAGGGAGACCCTACCTGATCGCATTGCAACCTGTGATGAAATGTGGGTGCTATACGACAACCGTAAGAGATCTGGACAGTGGCTGTGTGAACTCTGGTGGACCACCAAAACATTCTAAGCCAAGGGTGACTCCAATGAAAGTTCTGTTGACAGTGTGGTGGACTGTTCACGGTGTCATACACTACAGGTTCTTGAATGCTGGTTAAAGCACTACCTCAGTCACGTACTGTGAAGAAATTGACCGAATGCACCAGAAGTTGTGTTCTAGACAGCCATCTTTGGTGAACAGGAAGGGTCCTATCCCCTCCTTGATAGCGTGAGATCACACGTGTCACAAATGACGGAACATACTACACGAACTGAGCAATTACCTCAAAGACGGGAACATCAGACACAGAGGAGGCCGAAATTGCATTCCTGGACATTTTTGCATCCAGATTTCTTCCGGACTGGCATTGAAACACTTGTCACTCGCTGGCAGAGGTGTGTAGCTGCTGAAGGCGCCCATTTCAGATAAAACAAGGTTGTGTGCTATGAGGTATGTCTCATTTTTACCCTCCACATCTGCCATCATTTCCCGAACGACCTCTTATACGGTCAACAGTATAATGCACGGTGAATATGACCATCGGTGTGCCTCAAGAAATCCTGGAGCAAGTGCCATATTTGGACAAAGAGCTGCGAAATATATAAGAAAGGTCGGCTCGTAATGTAGGCACGCCACTCAATTGGAAGAACCAGCCAATTTCAACACTTACTTCGTTACAGCAAAGGAACATTTACAACACACACTTCGTTACACCACATTCGACATGTACAGTTGAAGAAAAATGCTGACGTCCCCCGCCTTATCTTTCGTTTGGACTGTTTCCGGAGCGGTGGTGCGTATGTGTGAAGGTCATTGGCGGATGCGGCGCTGTCTGACATGTGCATTATCAGTCTGTGCTAAAACGGTGGTTGTAAAAGGTAAGAGACTAGGTTTGACACCCCTGAAAAAGGGAATAATCATAGGATACAGAGCAAAGGCTCACAATATCAGGGAAACAGCGAACTTTGTCAGCTGTTCACGCGCTGCTGTAGTTAAAGTGTACCAAGAGTCGTTGGAAAGAGGTGCAACGCATAACCTGCGGGTGGGTATTAAATGCTCGGGGAGAGCGGCAGCTCGTCAGTTATAACAGGCGAGCTATCTTGGCACAGCTGACCGTGGTCTGCAACCAGGGAGCACAGAGGAATGTATCTACACAACAACGATCCCTCCACCGTATGGGCCTAGCACTCCTCACCAGAGTACGTCATCGGCGACAACGACTGGAGTTAGAGAACATCGAGAGTGGACTGTCATCAGAGAAGGCAACTTTTTTCCAATCAAGTTTCCTACCGCATCGAGTGGATGGACAGCGGCGGGTAAGGCAAACAGCTGCGGAGAGGATGGCGCTAGATGCCGTAACCCGGTACAAGCAGGTGGCAGGGGTGTAATGCTCTGGGGAATGTTTTGTGCAACACTCTTGGTCCCCTGCGAGAGGTGAATGGCCCTTGAAAATCAGCGCGCACTTGTCCACTGCAGACCAGGTTTATCCGTTATGCTGTGTTTCCAGACAGATGGAGGTGTTATATCAGGACAAAGCGTCGTGTCATAAGGCCCTTATCCAGGACTGGTTCGAGGATAGCATCTGTGCTCTCACATAGCTGCCCATCTTGCAAGCATTTTATACCATATGTATCTACGGCGCGGCGTATGGAACCTTTACCAAGGCCAAGCTATGAGCAGCACTTATACGGATATGGTTAGGCACACCAGTGGACACATGGAGTCCATGCCTCGTCGGATGGACGCAGTGGTGGTGGTGACGCACGTAGAACATACGCAATACTAATGTTTTGCTCCCACAGTGTAAAATTTTCATTGTTGACCCTTGAAACTGTTCCGTTACTAGAAAAATTCAACTACATCATATAAGGTCCGGATGATCAAGCTGTTAGAGTTCCTAAGTGCCCTAGTAAGGTAAATATCCACATCCTGGTCATACTGAATAACGCTTCAACAACATTCTCGGGTTCATATAGAAGATGAACTCCTTTCGTAGTTAATACCACCACGCGACGTATATACAGGAACACGTCCACGGAACCCAAATCTCCTTGCTTTTCACTAGTGGCTACTTTTGCAACAGTCAACTAACTTCCAACCCTCCAGTGTGCTGGACACATAAAGGAGCTGGTTCCTGGCCCTTCGGTACGCTCAGTTCCATGGACATTAGAAAGCCCTTCAACCTGGCTTGGGGCTGAACAACAAGATCAGCCTCATCTCCAGGTCTGGAGCAGTTCAGGCAGACCTTCACAACTTCGGTGTATGTAGTTCTCGCTTGATAACCTTCCATCTACAAGACGTTGGGTATTTCCTTCTTCATATGCAGCTTCAAGAACACAAGTCGTGGACTTAGAAAATGAGAATTCCGGGAGATATGTTCTACTACTGCACTATCATTCCCACAGTATCTATACAGGGCACTAAAGCCCTGTATATCATAGTTATCAACTTCCATCGTAAGGGATGAACCTCACCACGACAAGCGTCAACTCTATTCAGCTTTGAGCAGCTGGTCGGCGAACCTCAAGCTCGGAGGTAAGTAAACATTTCCCCTCATTCATACGCTACGGTGCATACAGAGAGTATTACATCCACCCGCTTTCAAAACACTTACTAGCTATAACAAGAAAATGCCAAACTGATCGCGGTAGAGATCAGTTTGGCATTCTTTATTTCAAGAAAGGCCATATAACGCTCCAAAGTCACTTCGACAAGCTTCCTCAAAAATTCCTCCAGCAGGGTGACATCCTTCCTTCGGCAACTAATCAGATCTGCAGCAGAGCGACACATCGTCCTTTACCATTTGCAGATATAAGTTCTGAAGCTGACCGAACCACATGCTTGACAAATGTCACTTCACTCACAGGGACACTAACTTCACTAGCAAAGCATTACCCATACATGGAAAAAGAAACATCCCCATATATTTTCATAGTAACTTCATGGCTAAATATAATCGTAATATTCGAGAACTTTGCTATTAAATTTTATTCGCATGACATATGGTAAGCTGGCACTCAAACATTTTAGGATCATTGGAAGTTTCTTGCACCACACGTCAGACACAGGATTTTCATTAGAACTCTTCACATCCCCTTAAGAATCAACAGACGTTTCCTCAGTACTCTCACGAACGATAATTGATTTTGCTCCTAGGGGCCGCCACATCCGTTAGCGTGAGAGTAGGACAAAAATTAACAACAAACATTTTTACAAGGTTTACAACAGATTTCATTCTTATAGAAAAGCATAACACAGTTTCAAGTTGTTTTTTTTAGTTCATATATACTTTGCAAAAATTTTCGGCAATGCTTCTGAACACCCGATTGTTTCCACGCTTACTGCCGATAGACAGGCGTAAGTATCTTTACAAAGACATGGGTCACACAGGTACTCAACCACAAAAAAACGAAGTCAAGAAGGCACCCTTTTACACTAGCAACTGAACTGATAACTTATCTAGTGGAAACACTTCAGCGATTTTTTCGCCCAGTACATCTATCGGTACAAGTTTCACAAAAGTACCATCTTTCGTTAAGCCGAACAAGATTTACTACCAGCACCAACTACACCAGGGAGAACTAAAATACAAAACAAATACATACGATTTAAACAGATACATGCGTTCCATTCTAGGACAACACCAGATTTCTTCACAAGTTCAATATTAGTCAATTTTTACTTGCACTTAGAACGCAGATAGTACACACAGTCTTCTTATACTTAATAGACATAACAGCACACACAAAGAGGGCCAACAAAAGTACACTTGCTATTAGGTAAGGCAAACACATTGGAAGTTTAGAACAGATTCCCGCTCACCACATCCTGTGCCAGGTTTACGCATTTGAAAAAAAAAGTCGCACTACGTTTTCATGTCCACTCACTAGGGCACTCTTCTGCTGTTTTTACTACTTCCATGAGTAGCTCTTTATATTTTTTTTCCAGTTTGCTACATCTACTCCATACAAGGTGAATGAAAGCATCCAACTTGTAAATAGATACCTCATTTCGAAAACAAATGTTAGTTTGGTTAGATTTTTTAAGGCACAAATAGCATTCTGAAGGCCATTCAGTGCCATAACCTTGTTAAACACAGTCATCTTGAAAATATAACTTTCAAAACACCAGAAACCACTTTCTCTTCCGCTGTTGCATTAAATGCAGAGGTCTTAAGTTCGGAAAACGTGGTCTACAATCTTCCCGAAGCCATGCGAAGTTACACAAAAATTCACTAACTTCTCAAAAGTCAAAATGCTACTAAGCCGAATCATGCTCTTCGCAAACGGTACTGTCTATTGGCACTTTTTGAAATCTCTCTTAATGTTATGTAGCTACCAAAGGAAACTTCCATTGTTTTATATAGCCTGGAACCTTCAACAAAACAATCCCTATATCAGAAGATGAGCACCGGTTTTCATAAGTGTGTGGTTGAGTAATTACCATGTTGTTCTGATGACGAAATTCTAACAAAGCACCTGTGGAGTACTGAAATCTACATCTTCACAAACTGGCTCTAACATTTACCCTCTTTACACCAATTTATAATCAACAGACACGTCCGCGATCATCCCAAGAAAAAAAAGGCTTCGAAATACTCACCGGGACAAGAGTGGTTTATGAATGCCCAGATATCACATCAAAGACCAAAGCCTTTACCGGCATTGTACTTGTGTGTAAGAACTCATATTTGGCTATAAAGCACCAGGTACAAACAAAACGGATATGTGGTCGGCTCGCGCCGTAGGAACCCGCTATTGACTACAATACCAGCTGACATTGTACTGTTACTATAATTTGTTACAGCGAACTATATTAATAGCCTAAAATGAATCACGGTACCTCTTCACAATCCCTTCAACTTTAGCTATTAATGACTAACTTGATTTCTCAGAATTAACCTCCCCTCACTTGAGGCACAATCTCACTCCATTCCGCACCCTACTGGCTCCTAAATCGCGAATGTTTCAATACAATAGATCTTTTCCAATTAGACTGCGCTACTAGTCTACAGAAGAATATCTACTTAACCAGGAACAATATCTGATTGCCCCTACGGCTTTCGACTTCTGAAGTATCTTGCATTTTATACTGTTACTCGCTGCGTATCCCCCAATACACTTTGTCCTTCATGGTGGTTCGACACAGGAATTTCCCTTACAGCCTTCAGTATACGTTTTTGTTTCGCAGCTTTCACGAACATTTAAGTACATAGTCCTTCACAGCGCCCAAAAATTCTACAATCCCATCACGGTGCTGAAGGGCAAGCTGTAGCTGTATGTCCTAGTCTGGCAAACTTTTGACATATCTTCATAACTAGAGTGTAGGTAATCCTAGGTAAGTGTACGTAAATCCTTACCTCCTCGCAAAAGAATTGGGCCCTTCCTTCTTAATATGTAAACTTCATGATACGAGTGCTAGACTTTATCGACGAAAACTATGGAACAATTTATTCTCAAGATTAGCTCTAAATTATCCCCATAAGCCACAAGAGCACTACAAGGAACAGTCTTCTCGTTTTCCACCGGCACAGCTTTAAAATGAACAGTTATCAGGACCACATTGCATGGGAAGAACTTCGCAACGTCTGTCGTCAATGCAAAGTCCGAAAACTCAGATTATACACAAGTAGTTGAAGAACCTCGTACGCACAAAGGTAAGGTCAAAATCGTTCTGATTCTTGTGCTGTGCTAAATGCAAAATATAACGACCATCCATTACTTCGGTAATAGCATCCAACGCTGTCTCACTACTAAATCAGTGATCGCATGACAGAAACAATCTAAATCGCTTAAGAGCAATCCCTTTTTGCATAGTGATTCCGAAAGAACAGATTTCTATCATTCCAGCAGCTCTCCCATGCCCATATTAGCCCAACAGTACACGGAACAGAAATGTTCTGTAGAAACAATATTTTTACGGTTTGAGACAAGCCACACTTTTATGGTTAAAACTGACAGAATCGGCAACAATAAGTTTATGAACACTTGTAAAACAGTTTTGGGAGAGCTGCTGGACTTTCAAATAGCATATCTAATAGTAACATCCTACAAACGAAAGTATACATAGGTTCTTTGACACAAGGGTACTTTACCTTAAAACGCAAGTCTAGAAGACGCACTTATTTCACCCAACAGTCAGTCTGCTGAGACGCTGTTTCGAGATTTCCCAAGGTATCATACGAAGTAATTTCACAGTTATGATTTCGTCCAACTGGAAGGATTTCAAGCCCTGTGTATCAACTACAGTAAATCTAAACCGGCCAAAATCTGCAACCGTAACTTCACTGCAAAAACAAAGATAAAAATACGTCCGGTTCAGTTCCTGGTTTGTTGGAGCTACAATTCTAATGGTGAAGACTTGGTAGGCCAGAGAGACAACGCACCATGGTCCGGTCGGATTGTGGGGATTTCCAATCTCTAATAAGGGAGAACCAGATGACCCCGTGCTGTAACAATACTTCGTTACAGCAAAAATTTAGAACATATTTCCTTGCAGCATGGTCTATGGGGTAACCATTGACACTCGTAGCGGTTTCAGCACTCTCCATACTCAGCTAACAGAGTCACGCATAGCAGGCGCGTTGTCAGGTTCCTATGTTTGTTGACCCAGTACCAGAATGATTTTTCCACCGGAGCTCTACAAGCTGCTAACAGCGATTCCGTGAAAGGTGAAGCTCTTCGAGTCAACAGAACTGCGTGGTGTATCCATAGAAACATCCAAAGATCTTCGAACTGTTTCTTCATTCCTTTCACGGCTTTTTGGCTCCATAACCCGCTTTTGCGCAATATCAGGCGCACTGCCTTCGCGGAAGTCATACATTGGAATATCCCTCCAATGCACACTATACTTCATACTAGTTAGACTTAGGAGCTGGCTTCCTGCCCTTCATTTGACCATCAAAAGTACCTACCATCTCTGCGCGTAGTTGAAGTACAAGACACAGCTTCGTGTCCCGATTCGGCACACTTTCGACAACTCCGGGGAATGCGTGCCTGTTTTGGATATACCTTCACTACTCCCGGGTACCCATAATCCTTGGTTGATAACCTCACATTCATCAGAAGCTGAGCACTTCATACAGAGCTTTATAACACGACCTAAAGAAAGAAAACTGCAGCACAGCAGTGTTCTCGTTGACTAACGGTTCCACAGTATCTTCATAAGTCAGCTGAGCACTGAATGACAGTTATCTAAATGCACGGCTTTAACATGAAGTCTTCAGGGAAACACCTTCACACCTCAAACATAAGCACAAAGTCGGAAACAGTCGACCAACAAATCTCAAGAAGGTAAGTTTAAAGTGTTCCGCATTACGACGGCTTTCTGTACGCAGAGTATTAAGTCTATCAATCACTTCAACAGACACCTGTCAAAACCAGGTGAATTTCAAACACAAACTGATCTGGATCGTCTAGGAGTAACCATAACTGAAAAGTGGATCTGCGAGAAATACTGAGACACAGCTTGGCCTCTGTAGCGGCTACCAGTTAACTGCTGTCGAATCAGTTTACGTACCTAGTTCCTTTTCACGGAATGGTGAATTTCTGCTCTTCACACACCTTTGATGATCAACAGGCATCTCTTCAGAAACTGCAATAACGGACTTCGTAGTACTCACTGAAACAGGAGTGCCTGGAGATTTCTAAAGTCACCAACAAGCAGCACACATGTTCAATTACATCTTTTTTTTCAATGTTGACATTATGCATTACTTTTATGGTCGAATAAACCACAAATTGCACTTACTTCGGAAACAGTTTTTTTTTTGGTTCAAGGCCACTTCCCGAAAGTTTTCGGGAAACTGTGCATCCGAATAGTGTACCCTAGTTTGATATCCACAAAACGTTTGGCACAAGTTCCATCTTTAAACCAGCACACACGAATACCCGACTACGAAAAGTCCAAGTCAGGAAGACTTACTTTTCCAATAACTGGTCCGACAAGCTTACTGTTACACGGCACTAGCAGTGTTCCTGCCGAGTCTGCCGGTAACGGTGCTTGAGACCTGAAGTACAATTTAGTTGGCCACGGCACCAGGTGAGAATCTCAGGTGCACTGCTGCACTCAAAGATTCACACCAGAACATAAAAAATGAAAAGTTGAAGAATGACCCGAAGCATAAGGCTTGGGTGAATCCACCTTGTGAACAAAATAACAACAAATAAAAAATAAAATAATCTAAAAAAAATGATACTTTGGGATCAGAGTTGTGATGAGGTTCACCCGCAATCACCAATTCGTGACTGAGTGTAGTGGTCCGGATCTTACTCCGGTACATTCAATCCCCAACCAGCCAGTACAACACTCACTTTCGCAAATAACACATGATTCTCAAATACACAACACAACATTTAATAACGTTCTGCGAGATTTAAACAGATCCGGCGCTCTCTAGGCGCATAGACAATTGCCCCTCATATGTGGGCAGCATACGGTGTCACACTTTACTGTCGGATAACGCAGCCGACTGAGTCTCCACCGGACTATCTGAACAAGAGATACTACTCGTTTACACACTAAATAGAGCTGCAGGTGATATTCATATACAATTGCTTAGAGAATGAAAAAAAAAATTATATGCAAACGATCACATTAAAAATACTCGCGACACAAAATACACAAGCACGTTAATTTGCGGTATAAGATTATAGGTGCGAAATACTGCCAAAGTTAATTAACTAAATCTAATAAGCATGCACATGCAGAACCCTGCCCTGCTGACGTTGGTCCTGAACCAAAGTTAAAAGAAACTGTCCCGCCCAGCGGAATTTGTGGCCACACCTTCTCCCTTATTCATGTAAAAAAAGTAATCAGGAAATGGGCCCTGTAAGAAATTGAAATCTGTATGTGCAGGTATTTCCTCTGAGGTTCAGTCACTCAGCATTACTGCATCTATGTCCATGCAGCTTTGGGTGTCGGGATGGCACAAGTTCGCAGATGTGCGAAGAAAGAAAAAGGAAATATTCATCTACTTACAGTTTCGTGACTTTGCTGTGCAAATCCGTTGTGCATCACATAATATCACACGACAAAAAAAAACACGCACACAGACACTTGCACCATGTGGCAGCACCGATGATTCAACACTTCACTTTGACGCTTGATGTAAATGAAGCACACAATTAAAAATGGTAATATCACGCCGCACTTTGTTGCAATAATTAGAGTGCACACTGATCTATTCTCGTGACGATTTGAAGGTGGCCGTTAAGCAAAATAGGCCCTCTCACATCTGATGTTGCGGTTTCCAAGATTAATTTTCTCGGCCGAGCGAAATCAGACGTGCTTTTACCTTAAGCGTATATCGGCAACTCAACATTTCACCTGTATATTTGTTAGGTATCGAAGCCACCGCTCTTACGCTCATATTTTTCTTTCGACATGTTTTTATCCCGTCGCACTTACACGTAGTGGCTTCGCTGCTTACGCGACCACACACACGCACACATGGGGCCTCGCTTCGCCCCGTAAGACAAGCGCATCTCTTCACTTCCTCCACAGTAGGGGATGAATGGGGGTGACGATTCCACACTGCAGTGGTTGGCATCCGAACCCGACTTTTGCTTGGCTTCGCTTCTCATTGAATGACCACTGTCCACTCGCAGACTTCTTAATTCCCCTGTAACTTGGCTTTCATTAGGCCAAACAGTCGCTGAGTTCCATTACGCTCCAGCCTAGAAATTTCTGCTTTATCCTGCGGATTTAGGCATTCTGCTGTCTTTATGGCAAACTGGCATCTCCAGCTGCCTCGAGTTGTCTCCATTTCTTACCAAATGCGGGGAGGTTTGCTGCTTCATTTTTCCCAATTCATTTTTTGCAGATCCAAGGCATCCAGCCTTTCACATCGGAGAGCGCACAGACAACTAAACTTTCTTCCTTATTTTCATGCCAAGTGCGAACTCTTATTTTTCTGCACGGACCACACAGAGAGCAATTGTTCTCGAAAATGCCCCAAACAATCGACGAATTTACGATTATTCGCTAAACCTTTCGTCCCCTATCTTCATTCATTCCTACTCAAGTGGCTCATTCGATACGTATTCCTCTTTCCCTTTCCGTGTTGCATAGGCTGCCCGTCAGCTGCGCCCTGATATTTATGACCTAACAGAGCTATTCTGAGACCACCCAGCCAGAGAGAGAATTCTTCGCCTCTTTTCTTTCCAAACCCCCAGATAAAACTTTATCTGCTGTTTACACTTTTAAACTCCAATCAAGCCTCGAACAATTAATACTTAATTAATTTCACACATCAACCACGCCCATTAATTACTAAATTAATGGCGGGGGTGGGTCGTAACATCGGCCCCTCCTCAAGAAATCTAGAAGTCCTCTTCTGGGCCTATCGCTTTGCTCTTATCAATTTCCAGAGCAACCATTGAGTGCTACCTTTTCCCACAGGTAGAAATAATTCAAAATGGCAAAAATATTGCGTTTCTTGCCTTCAAGAGCATTGGAGCGACTTCCCAATTATCCCGCAATTTTGTTAATTAATTTAGAGAACATCCGAAAGAAAAAACAACGTAAATGAGAAATAAATAAAAAAAAAACTGAACTGTAAAAGAACATGTGAGCCTGCCGAACTGTGATTCCTAGCTACCTCATACCATACGCGACATGGCGGACAAATTTTAGAGTTTTCTTCAGGTTTTAGGATGGGGGGGGGGGGGGGTGTCCACTGTAACATTACTATATACTGAGACATTTTAGTTATTTCCTCGTCAGGTCCGTCAGTTGAAAGCAATTTCCCCATAAACCATCTCACGTGATCTTTTGCTTAATAGAAATGCTTAATATAGAAGAACGAAAGGCTAAGATTAAATTTCCATACCTCCATGGAGAGCTTAAAGCGTCCAAAATCGAAACAGTAACATCTGGAAAACAATCACCAAATGGATTTGGGTTTAACAACTCCAGTGTTACGTGAAACCAAATCGTGGACAGCAATTCATTTCCGCAGAAATTCAATATTAGCCAAATTTTCATTCTGCCAAAAATGCAGAGTGAGGCATCATTCCTGATTACGTTTTACAGTAGCCATACAAATTCGCACCAACGGAAAAAGTTAGTAAATCCATTCGAACTCTTGTGCCGCAACTATATACTGCCGTCCAACTTTAAACCATACACAGTTACATACACGTTCCATCCAAGTTTGAAATAAACCTCTTCCTATGAATTCGACGTTTAACTTCTCACTATGGTCGACGTCCTGTAAGTGAGATCACATCACAGCTGCCGAAACAACTCAGCGAGACAACGTAAAATGTACACGCAAGTTTCATCCGAAAGAAACACACAGTTTACCATCAGCACTTGCAGTCAGCATATAACAAATATCTACACTCCACGGTGGTCAACCCAAAATCAAGCAAAACTAGGGACAGGCATCGCAACGACATGGGTTAGACCACAGAGAGAGTATACTAGGAACAAACTTTTTTACGAGTGAACTGGTTCAAGTAGTTAATCATATTACGATAACACTTTTGAAATTTCATCATGTACGTCAATAGGTAACAGTTTCACGTATAGTCTAAATTTTTGGTTCAACTAGGGTAAAACACGTTCACAAGTACACAGCTACAACTCCGGAGAGAGCTGAATGCTCAAATTTTGGAACAATTCCGGAAAATAAATATTCAAGTTATTAGGGTTCAGTTTTTATGATGAAATTATACATTGACACTAACTGACGACAAAGTAATTTCAACTTACACGAACCGAGCGTTAGTGTTCCAAGAAAACAGAAGACATCGTTGGAAACGCACGAGAGAAACAAAAAGGGGGGGGGGGGCAAGTAATGGTCACCGAAAGACGGCAGCAAAAGATTTAGGAAATTACGTGAGAGAGAGGGCCAAAAGTTTTCAAAAAGACCTTTCAGTGGAGTGCAACAAAAAGGCCAGCTCTTGAAATTGACTCTGTGGGTTGAAAGGCACGGTGGTGTCTTATGTCTCATTCCGACGCACAACAAAAGCTCTGTAATATACGATGGGATGCACCAAGACACGGTTAAGGTTTTTAGTAGTTACAAATGTTGCAATTTTAAAGTGTTTTTTAAGCATTATGTTTTAGTCAATAGACCAGAAATAATCTTAACATAACTATGTTTCACTGAAACATTTTACAGCGAAATTTAAAGTTAGAAATAAATTTCTGAGGTTCGCGACAAATATTAAAGAAGGAAACGTGGAATATGTTTGCTCAACCTCAGAAATATCAAAAGAGACCAATGAGAAAAAGTTACTCTGAGATAAACGCATTTGAGTACCACTCTGAAACCCATTAAAATGATCAACTTTCGGGAATTTTACGAATTCTTGGCAAACATGGCAATTATTAGTAACATTCATTTCACATGAGCAACAAAATCTTATCAAGACCACCTGCTTCACCATAGTATTTATTATAGGTGTGTCTGCATTCAATAGGTGACGTCCCCTGTTCGTTTTCGAAAAAGCGGGAACAACTCCCTTAATTGTAGCTCAAAATCTAGTAACGAAAGTTACAGTAGCGAATGGTCAGCAGTTCAGACTACCTCATGCAAGGTCCTCAGGTTCGATCCTGGGCTGATCTTGCGGAGGTGGTGTGATTTGCTAACGATCACTGAATATTCGCCGTGCATCGGACGAGCACGTTAAGTGACGGCCCCCTGGTTAAATGGGTATCCTTTCCTATGCCCCCCCCGAAATCCTCTCACCCCTCTATGTGCAACATCGTACTTGTACGGTGGCGCCATCTACTGTACTCTCTCACTACAAACTGTTCTGTCAAAGTCGCTAGACTTGCTCTCATTCCTTCCGTTTCTGTGTCCTGCCCAAAAGACGAACTCGCTGTAGGTGGCTGGGACCTAAAAAATCTACTCACTGTGGATGGAAGTCCTACAAGAAAATGACTCATACTTGTAACAGTTACGAAAGTCATTTTCATCTGTTGCTTCTGTAGATCTTTGCAGTGTGATGCTCACTACACTCATCTTGTTCGAATGTCCTGTCAAGTTCGTTGCAACATGACATTGGTTTCCTTATTCTATCCAAATAGATCTCGAAGGCTGACTTTGTCCTGCACAGTTAGTTCCATTTGCTGACTCTCCAACTGGGAGTTTTACTGTTAACCTATAAAAACAAGTTCTTAACGTTTTTATCCCAGTAATCAACACAAAACAGTGAACCTTCTGCTGTTCTGAATTTGAAATCAGTTCCCTTGCAGCACTGGTAAGAACTTTTCTACCTGCTGTGCAGTTGCACTGAAGCAACCGAGATCAGTTCGTGTCTGGCATTCAGAAACCTTCAATAGAGAAACAGGGGACCACCAGAGCTCTGTAAAATGACCCTTCAGTCCTTCGCAAGCACAGATCTAACGTAGCGCAGTAAGTGCTCATTGTGTGAGAACTTCATGACAGGCGTCAATACAAAGGCCGAAAAATACTACTGCAATGGTTGAAAGCTATTATTGAGGTGATGGATGAAATACTTTGTAATCAGCACACTGCAAGAATTGGAAGTTTTGACCTTACCTTCGTGTACGGGAGGGTTCGTCGAACACTCGTTGCAGTAGGATTTTTCGACCTTTGTATTGACGTCTGACATGTCTCACACCATGAGAACTGAAGACTACGTTAAATCTGTGTCTGTGGAAGACTTTTGCAGAACTCTGCTAGCCCTTCGAGACTTTGTAGGGCAGAGGGTGAATGTACCTTTGCCAACGTTTTTATTTTTGAAAGGCGGTACTCGTGAAGCTGTGAGAAATACCGCGCTTTTTGTCAATATCTAGTCATCTAAGCAAGTATTCGCAGTTGTAAAGATATGTCGAAAGTTTGCCAAACCGGGACATGGAACTGCGGCTTGTTGTGCAACCTCTTGTCGCATGGTGGTAATTCTAACCGTGAAGGCTGGTGTGCATCACTGTGTAGAGCAAGTTGCTGTGGCAAATTAAAAATGTGAGCCTAAAGTCAAGGAAATGAAAACATTAGTTCGAGTTTTTGTGGAGGCTCCTATGAATATATCAAAGTACTATAGTTGACATGTAAAAGCTTCCTCCGTAGAACCACATAACAGCGTTGCTGAAAGCAGTTACTAAGATTTCTACCTAAACAGTGGTTAAAGGTAGACTTTACAGTAGAAAAATAAGTGCTGTAACCGCACGATGTAAGTTAGTGTTTCCAGATGGTTTATAGTTATATATATACGGCGTTTTTTTTGGTAAACGTCTCCCTAAAGCCACCAAAACGCACTCTTACCACACTTAGTCGTTCAACATGCAATACAGCATCGCAAATCTGCCCAGTGGGTTAGTTGGTTCTTTTAGTTTAATGGCGCAAACACATTAATCGTCCATAAAGAGCCAACCACAAGGTTTTATTTAGACAACACTGTGCAGTTACATAAAAAGCAAGACATTAAAAGACAGCAAAAATGTTCAACCTACTATGAAAACTACATATGCTCTGACAACACACCATTTTTCTAATAACCCATTACTTAAAACGCACTTTCACTGGACGTGTGCAGAGTTCTTTCACGACATACGTCATCCATAAGCCGGTCAAATAGTCCATAGTCACGGAAATCGATCAGGTTCTCTCTCTCTCTCACACACACACACACACACACACCGCCCTGAGTGAATATTCTTCAACAAAGCTACACGCTGCCCTAGGACACTTCCATAAAATGATTGATTTCTCAAACTGCGTTTATCATTGTGAGACATCTCGCAATTTCTCAGAAGAACACCACTAATCTTCATTTGCAAATCCTTATTGTTACGCGAGAGAGCTTCCATGTGAGGGGTTTTATTTGCATTCGAAATACAATAGCGAAGTATCTTTACTGATGCATCAAACCTCCTCCAGGGAAGGAGAATACATTCCCTCACCAAAGGGAGCGAGCCTCCTCAAAATCGCTACCATTCAGATTTAACATGAAGTCACCTGTTCCTTTACCACGTTTATCTCTCTAAACACCCGAGAATCAGCAAACGTTTCTTCGGTCTCCTAGGGGACAAAACAACAATAGTTAACTTCTTTTTTTTTTTTTTTTTTTTTTGATTGTAGGTTTAACGACCACCGTGAGCAACTCAATGGGCTATAAGCAGTCGCCCGTCCCTAATTTAGGGTCACTGGTTCCAGGGAAGGGAGAGAGCCAGTGCCGTAAGACAAACAACATCCATGCCTCACCGGGATTCGAACCCGGACCCCGTTCGGACGAATGATCAGAGGCCATCGCTTAGACCACTGCGCCACCGGGGCGGCATAGTTAACTTCACAATACTCGCTTGGAATGAGAGAATCCTAGCCTACAACGTATGAACAGTACGAAAGTATCGTAAATATACTCAGTAGAACCATTTCTTTTTTTTTTTAAAGCTTTACTACAGGCTTTACTTTCATGGCCAAACAAATTGACACGAACTTTGGCAACAGCTTTTCAGTACATGATCACTTCATAGCACTCTACTGGGACTTTCACAATGTTCATGAATTTATATGACGACATACATAATAAACGTTTATCCTCATTTAGAAAATAAAAAATTTGTAAGTTGCGATTTTACCCGCATATGCTTTCTTACAGAACTGCTGGGAAGCTATATTTATGTGATCAGCAGATGAATGCAACACCTTACAGCGGGGGGATTGGAAGCACTATCGTTTCCGTAATTCAGCAGTCAATCAAACACAATGCGAGACTTTGACTTTAGGTGTGTCAGTTTTAACTACTGGAATATAACAGAATTTGAATTTAAGTCAGTATTAAATAAGTCGCACGGACATATTTAAACAGCTGCTGTTATTAAACATTCTTAGATGATCAAAAGTAACAACAGCAAGCTCGTAAATAATGAATGGGTAAGTATACACAGTCGTATCAGAATAATATGATCACCCCCCCCCGGAATCACAGTGTACCCGCCCAGGCGAACACAGTCGTATCAGAATAATATGATCACCCCCCCCCCGGAATCACAGTGTACCCGCCCAGGCGCGTCACAGAGTGAACGTGACAAGGTCGACCACACGGAGATATAAGCGGCCGGCCAGGACAGATGAGACATAGCGCGTGACGATGAGCACAATGGGCAGAGGTAGTGATTTGACGGACGTTCAAAAAGGAATGATCGACTACCGCGCCAACGGTGAAAGCATCTCAGAAACAGCAGACTTTGTGGACTGTTAGCAAGGTGCTGTAGTAAGGGGTGTTCCAAGAATGGACCGCTGGCACACCGAGTACGTCCCGACGTCATAAGTGTGGAGCCCCAAAAGGCCATCGACCCCAGAGGAGAACGTAGACTGGTAAAGGGCAATCGACGCACAACAGTGCAGCAATTGACCACGCAAATAGACGCTGGGGCACACGGGTACGTGTCCCCGATAACAGTAGAGCGAACCCTGTTACGCATGGGTCTCCGGAGTCGACGCTGTGTCAAGGCGCCCATCTTAACCCAGGTCCATCGGCAACGACGCCTACAGTTCGCATGGGATTACCATCATTGGACAAAGGAAGAGTGGGAAAAGGTTGCCTTCGACGACGAATCGAGGTTTCTACTTCACAGAAGTGACGGGCGGTGGCGGTTATAACGTCAGGCACACGAGAACCAACACCCGGATACGCTTGTTGGTCACGTACAGGCCGGCGGTGGCAGTGTGCATGTCTGAGGGATGCTTTCCTGGTATGACCTGGGACCACTAGATGGGTCCCTGACTGCTAAAGGTTACATGTCCATCCTCGCTGACTACATGCATCCTTTCACGTTGGAAGTTCACCCTGGTGGTGACGGTGTCGCTAAGGGGGTGCGTGACTGGTTCCAGGAACACGACAGCGATATGTCCGTTCTCCCTTGGCCGGCGAAATCGCCCGACCTCAATTCCATATAGCACTTGTGGGACTGTTTGGATCGACAGGTTCGACGTGCCGACCCACTACCAGGTCATCTCCGGGACCTCCGTGCTCTGCTGCAGTCCGAATGGGCACGTGTGCCTCGGGCAACCTTCCAGGGCCTCATTGCGTCCATGCCATGCCGTCTCGCCGCTGTCATCCCGGCCATGGGTGGGTTATTCTTATTATTAGGTAGGTGGTCAAATTATTCTGATACGACCGTGTATAGAGCAGTTAGTTATAAAAATATTTCGGAAAAATTCTATGCAAAGCGTCTTTACACAAGTGAGCTGAAAATGCAAATCCTGTTGCCTTTTTTTTTTTTTAATCTTTCTGTCCGTATACGTTTTAAACTCTATTGATGTGTACCCCCCCCCCCCCCCCCAGTTTTGTGATATAAGCTTTTAACACCTATTTAAATTCCTGTATTTTCTGGGCAGAGAAAACGTAGAAAAAATTCATGAAAAATCAGCCTCGTTTAATTGGGTAACGGATAAGCTCATCTCCCACGTTTGGGCATAAAATTCCGGAAAACAAAAACTGTCAAGACGGAACATTAACTTTCTTTCAGACCCCCCCCCCATCAGGTTCGCAAATTATTTTATTTGTATGCGTAGCAGATCTCTTTCCCGCTTTTTTTTTCCTGATTTTTAGCAACAAACCAGATAAGGCTGCTTTGGTGGTGGGGAAGTAAATGGTAGAACCCCGGTTCGTACGATAAAAACTGCTAGGTGGTTTAGAGCCGTTTCGAAATAGCCAGATTTTTTGCCAAAAGAAAACTTTTCCTTTGGCAAAGTAGCTTCCGTTGAAAAAAAAGTTGTAGTTTTGTTCAATGCGATGCGATTGGATTTTCCTTCACTGCTACTGCTCAAGAATTGTCAGGTTTTCCGGGACGAGACTAGGGTTTACATTTGAGAGAGGAACTGATGACAAGACCAGCTGCCCAAGAAAGAACAAATTTCGGCAAATAAATGCGAAAATCGATTTTGACACTTCTTTTACTCCATCTGCATAAGGTGTTAATCTCATTCGAAGATGGTCATGCCGAAAATTATGAATTACTTCAAGCAGTAAAAAAAGAAGCAGACAGGTGTACGTGAAATAACTAATAAGCACTGTACAAGGAAATTCTCTTCAGTTTTCTTGTGGTCCTGATTTTTTTATTTCAGGGTTTAACGACCACCGTAAGCATCTAAGATTATAAGAAGTCTTCCTGTCCTTAATTTAGAGCCACTGGTTCTAAGGAGTGGGACGGAGTCACCGCCGTCGGGCAAACAAACCAACTGTGCTTCATTCGGGTCTAGAGCTCGGTGTCTATCTCTGACGATTGATCGGAAGCCAGCGCATCGGAAATCGTTTATTTTACGTTACTTCCACTTTTAAGAATTTGGGCTCTGCTTCCGAAGTGCCGTCGGCATTGCTTACGCTTCCCGTCGTGACTCTCCGTGTGCCACTACGCGGTGTAAATAGTACAAAAACGAAATGCAAAAGATCGCATGAGAGTGTGCGTGCGGAACAGACTTTCGAAAAGTCAAATAGCGTTCTCTGTTGGTTTGGAAGGTCTTTAAATATGCAGTTGAACTCACTTTCTAAACTTGCTGGGGTTTAGGTGTTTTACGTTGGATTTGAATATTTTATCGCATGTTTGATTGGACGGTGTTACTGGGCAAGTATTTATATTGTCGGATCCCTATTAATATCCTCAGTTGCGCCCCCCCCCCTCCGGCGGGCGACACAGATCAGGATATAAAATCTCAAAATTAACAATCTGGTTTAAATAACAAAAGCCCCTATTTCAACTAAAGAAACGCGTCGGCGCTCACAGCGGAGGGTCGCACTTCCAGAATTTGTAACATTAAATATTAATATGAATGCACCCAGGATACTCCCGGTTTAATTGCATACACCACATAATAGCACAGAATGACCTGGAATAATCTATGCGTTTAAGAGACAGACTATTAGCGGGGTTCCGAGACGGGTTTCCAAAAAAAAAAAAAAAAAAAGATAAGTAATAAGCCTAGTAGAGAAGACCAAAGCATGTCTTCAATGATGCCAATTCAAAAAAAAAAAAAAAGTCAAAAAAGACTATTGAACATCAGAAATGGTTACAGACATCAGAAATGGTTAGACATCAGAAATGGTTACAGACTATCTAAAGAATCGTGCAAACTATGACAACCGTACTTAAGATACAGAAAGATATGATCTAATAATGGGTTCCAAGCCTCTCGAGACTGGATTGACGTCTGCTAGGACTTCCTTGAATACTATCGAAACAATCTAAGGATTTCTTAATGCAGTAATAACAGGCGACACACTTGCCTCCGTTAAAACCCAAAAGGGAACCCCATGGCCTTGTGGTTAACACATCACCCTACCAACACTCTAGGACTTCGGGTTCGATTCCAGTAGGATGTGTTAAACAAAAATTAACCGCCGTGCGTCGGATCAGCAAGTCGTCGGACCCGGGGTACCGCCCTCCCTCCGTTAAATATAAGGACGTCTGTTTCCTTCCCACCAGTTTCTCTCCTCGATTGTAAGTGCGCACTGTGACGTCAGTCGATTTAGTGACGCGCACATTCTGCCTACAAACTTTCTTATCGTGGGACTATAGGTTCCACCTAATGTCACTTCGTTTCAGTTACGTGGCTGTTAAGCTAGTCACGTCTAAACCTTCTGTGGGTGTAAACCCTATGTGAATGACGGTTGAGCCTCTTGCGGAAGAGTTCTTAGAAAGCGTCGGGGAAGGGCTGTTGCCCAAGGAGCACGCAAATGTTGCGACGATGCTATTAAAGTTAAAAAAATGCACTAATAGGAATTTTTCCTTGCAGTTTAATATATATATATATATATTAAAAAAAATGTTTATTATTCGTGCGTCGCCTGTCGGTAGAGTTGTATGGGGCATGATATTCTCACTCCCCGTGTTGATGAACCTAGGTATGAATCGCCAGCTAAGCACAAATATTGTTTTTGGCTGGGGGTTTAACGACCCACCGGTAAACAACTCGATGAGTTATAAGCAGCCGCCCGTCCCTAATTCGGGGTAACTGGCTCTAGGGAAGGAGAGGGCCAGTGCGGTAAGACACAATCTACTCACCGGGATTCGAACTCGCAGCCACCTCGGACGAATGGGTCAGAAGCCAGAGCTTAGATCACTGCGCCAGCGGGACGGCGAGACAGGGATACCATCCCATTCGTGGAACAACTCGCTCAAATTAAGGACGAACTGATCCCTTTTGCTCATGGATTTTTTTTTCGGGGGAGGGGGTTAACCACCACCGTGAGCAACTCAATGGGCTATAAGCAGTCGCCCGTCTCTAATTTATGGCCACTGACTCCAGGGAAGGGAAAAAGACAGTGCCGTAAGACAAACCGGGACTCTAACCCGGAACCATGTATGACGAATTATCAGAAGCCATCGCTTAGCCCACTGCGCCACTGGGGCGGCGTTCATGGTTGCACTCGGTTTTTTTTTTTTTTTTTTTGATTGGAGGTTTAACGACCACCGTGAGCAACTCAATGGGCTATAAGCAGTCGCCCGTCCCTAATTTAGGGTCACTGGTTCCAGGGAAGGGAGAGAGCCAGTGCCGTAAGACAAACACAACATCCATGCCTCACCGGGATTCGAACCCGGACCCCTGACGGACGAATGATCAGAGGCCAACGCCTTAGACCACTGCGCCACCGGGGCGGCGCACTCGGAGTTCATTAAAACCCTGTAGTTTCCTAAGGAGGACGCAAATTGTACGTCTTGTCCCGGGCGCACGTCGCCTTCACTAGGAGTCTGACATTTTGGTAAGAATACCTCCAAAAAAGTAGAATGACAAAATTAACGGGAAAATTTTTGGCCATTCTTTTAGGACCAAAGCTGAAGTGTTTTCTTCTTAAAGTAGGCCAAACAGTTTTTGTTTTGTTTTGTTTTTTATTATTATTATTGTGGGTTTAACTACCACCGTGAGCAACTCATTGGGCTATAGCAGTCGCCTGTCACTAATTTAGAGCCACTAGTTCCAGGGAAAGGGAGAGAGCCAGTGCCGTAAGACAAACACAACATCCATGCCTCACGGGATTCAACACCGGACACATCTCGGACGAATGATCAGAAGCGATTGCTTAGACCACTACGCCACCGAGGCGGCAAGAAAAAGATTACGGCACTTGAAAAATTATGAAAGATCCTAAACAAATGCAACAATTGACCATGATACGGAAGTACTTCATGCTGTCCAACAGAAAAAATTTCTTCCTTCGGGATGGAGAGCCACCATATTAGTCCGGACTTGGGATGGGGAAAATGTACGGAGTGATGGGTGCGCAATGTTTCACATATTCCAGTACTTCATTCAAAATCAAGAGTTAATAGTTTAATATTTTTTAAATACTCATTACTTTTTAGCTCATACTTGTATAAGAATATTGTCAGCTCAGATACGGATCTGTCTGTTATTCAAAAAATATATCCAAGACTTATCACAAAAGAAGGAAAACCACTATTTCGCGTATGATTTCAGGCTTACATAATGTGTGAACGTGACTGTTTCAGATTGCACAATCAAGTTTGCCCCTATGAATAAAATGACACCGTACACGTTTACTCAGCGTGCAAGTCCGATAAAAAAAAATATTTTAGAACTTGCAAGTCTGATACCAAAAAAAAATCCAGCTCTGGTCAAATTTTGTCGCATTTGAGAAACCCGAGGAAACAGTCGTGCTTTTGCATTTTGTCCAAATGGAATAACAACTCGGAGGAAAGAACTTCCACAACAGACACGTGCAGCAAAAATCCCAGTTCCAGAACAGTCCATCCGAGAAAATAACAAGGGACCTGACTTCAATGAGAACCTCAGTTCTTAACTTGAATTGATCGTACATCTCACTCACTTTAGTTCATTTCGAGGTTTACTGAATCCTGTAAGCAGGAGCGCGCATATAAACAAATTTGAAGGGGGGTGGACGAAAAAATGGAAAGTTTTAAAATCCACCAGAACAAAATACGTAGTGAGCTCAATAAGTTCAGAGACTAGGTACGTAGCGTGCCAACAGATTGCAGTACGTCGATGCGCGAGCAGCGGTTGAGGGCAGTGACCTTCATGAGTCAATGTGTCAAGTGGCGTCGTCCTGTGAACATCGGGAGCTGTGCTACACGATACTTGGTGGCCACGTGCAGAACACAGCTGCGATTTCGGTATGGACTGCAAAACTAGAGCAGCGAGCGAACAACAAATTCTGCGTCAAACTCGACAAATCGGGAACGGAGACGATGAAATGTTGAGGCAGGCTTATGGCAATGAGTCGTGCGAGATGTTTTGAGTGGCACTCGCGCTTCAAGAGCGGCACTGGAAGACGACGAGAGGTCATGGCAACTGTCCACAAGCAAAAACCCCGAAAATGTGGACAAAATTAGAAAACTGGTGCATGAGGATCATCGGAGAACCATCAAGACATTGCTACCATCGTCAATGTATCATACGGAACACTGCAAGGAATTCTGACGTCGGTTTTGAACATGCACCGCATTGCTGCAAAGTCTGTGCCAAAGATTCTGAACCGCGAACAGAAGGCGCTCAGTGTCCAACGCTCTCAAGATCTTCGTCAGCAGGTGGTGAATGAACCAACGTTCCTGTCGCGGGCCATTACTGGGGACGAGACTAGGGTCTACGGTTACGACCCGGCGACAAAAGAACAGTCGTCGCAGGAAAGAGCCCGGCATCTCCACAACCGAAGGCCAGACAGGTCCGGAGCGCAACCAAAAGCATGCTCATAGTGTTCTTCGACATTCGTGGGGTTGTGCACCGTGAATTCGTCCCCCAGGGCCAGACTGTCACCGCCCTTTTTTTACTGCGATGTTCTGCGGCGTCTTAGGGAGGGTATTCGCCGCAAACGACCTGAAATGTGGCGCAGGGGCGATTTCCTGCTCCATCACGACAATGCAGCAGCTCACACAGCGTTAGCAACACGCCAGTTTTGCAGCCGCAACAGCATGACTACTCTTCCTCACCCGCCGGATTTGGCTCCCTGCAACTTCTTTCTGTTCCCGAAGATGAAGCTCAAAGGTCGCAGTTTTGAAACCGTGGACGAGATCCAGCGCGAATCGCAGACGGTGCTTGACACGATTCGCGAACAGGACTTTCAGGGAGCGTCCCAACAGTGACAAAAACGCTGGCAGCGGTTTATCGCTGCCCAAGGAGACTACTTTGAGGAGATCATATACTTAAGTACACTGTTTTACATCGGGCTAGTCTCGGAACTTTTTGATCGGACCTCGAACGAAAAATTAAAACACTTGTTTCTAATGGAAGTTGAGTTTGTATTAAAGCATTTTTTTCTAATGTAAATCGCATTTTAACCAAAACAAAATGAAACACACTCTGGCAGGGCAAGGCCCCTTTGGACTCCTCTAGATATGCTCCTGCCCGCAAGCTTCTTAGGAAATAAAGACTTAGCCCGTCACTAATTTAGGGACTCTGGGAAGGAACAAAACCAGTACCGCCCATGCTTTACCTGAGACCTGCAACCTGGGCCGGAAGCCTGCGCCTCTGACCACCGTAGCTGCTCAAAAACTCACGCGACATCTCGCAGCACAAGTCTCTGATGTAATTCAAATTGATCGAACGCAAAATTGCACGTCATAGCGCTCAGTTCATGTCGACCTATTAACTTCACCCTTTAGTTTTTTCCTTTCCCTACCTAGTCTACTATTCGTTACTCCACGTTCACGTAACATTTGTCGCCAAAGAATCCAATTAACAGTAGTAGCACTTGGAAGCTTTTTCTTTTTTTTTTTTTTTTTTTAGGTGGCATGGCACGTGAGATATAATATTTTAAAGTTTAACATTTACAGGAAAATTGGTTTGATTTTTATTTTATTAGTCTTTCGAGCTTTGAAAGAAAATCACGTCGAGTTTAACTAACACAATTTACTTAAATTGCACTTTAAATTATGCTACGATTCGAGCCACAGCAGACTTTGCTTTCGCGCTCGCGTACTTTTCTTCCGTCTCCTCAGATGACTTCATTACACGAAGTAAAAAGAAAAAACTGAGCAAATCCATAAGATTTCTTCTTAAAGTCTGCATCTTTTAGAACTAATTTAATTTTTAAACAATCGTCAATGGAAACTGTTGAAACGCAATGTGTATATCAGTGGATAGAGGCACACCATGACAGCTAACGTTATTTTGTTTAATACTGACAGCGAGAAAAACTTCCATTAAAACATGCCCGAGGTTTTTACCTTTTCTAATGGAGTCCCACTAGCACAGATGAGTAAACAAGCAGCAACTCTAATTACATACAGAATATTTTAAGTCTGCTAAGTTTGAAGCTATTTTTTAACAAAACGCTAAACTGCTTGCTTATATTACATTAAACAAGTTACTTTTAGTTGCACACCTCGAGAATCCCTCAAATGATTTCCTCGCTTAACACGCGCGCAAGAAAAAAACAATTTTTTCAATATTTTGATTAAAAAAAAGTTCGGTGTTATTTCTACTGAGCTATACTACAAAATTTAATCCTTCAATAAAACCCCTGATTTCATACACATACGAAAATATTTTTTTTTTTTTTTTTGATTGGAGGTTTAACGACCACCGTGAGCAACTCAATGGGCTATAAGCAGTCGCCCGTCCCAATTTAGGGTCACTGGTTCCAGGGAAGGGAGAGAGCCAGTGCCGTAAGACAAACAACATCCATGCCTCACTAGATTCGAACCCGGACCCCGTTCGGACGAATGACCAGAGGCCATCGCTTAGACCACTGCGTCGGCCGTTCGCACGTTGACAGATAAAATGTTCAAGAAATACCGCAACATTAGCACAAGTTTTCCGCATATCGGAAACATGCCATAGACAGCCCGAATACTGACATGGAGAAGTACAAATGGAAGACAACCTCCCGAATATCCCTAAATATTTTCTAGGAAATAATTATATACCTGCTAAAATGGTGTCCTAGTGTCTCTTCATAGTCAACGATTTTTATTGCAACAGTAATTTTTTTTGCAAGTTTCAGGAGCTCCCGGGATCTCCCGTTGAATTTAACCCAAGGGTATCATTTCTAACCCTTACAAGTTTCTCTGACCTCCAATTTTAATGCTCGTTCAATGATTGGCGTAAGGAAACAAACTTCCCGTCAAAGTATTTACTACCTTCCTCTGAGACACTAATGACTACTTTCGCAAGAATGCTGACAAACACATCTACGTATATTACACAATTATTTCCTTACTTTACATATATAGATAAGTTACTTGCTAAACGCATTTTGACATTTACATGAATAGATATATATCTTCTACCACCTGTTTACTGATATTTTCCCTTAGATGAGGCGTTAAACAGGGGATTCGGAATCAGGTCAAACTGGGTTAATGTACTTTGAAGTTCACTATAAACCCACTTCAAGAAGAAATCGGCAAAATGCGCGCCTTAAATGCTTCCCATATTAGCGTTTAGTTTCCTTAGTGAGAATCTCAAACGATAATTACTTTTAAAGTGAATGCCTCGAAATACATTCCAGTTGCACTTTCTCTTTTCCCTCCCCCCCCCATTACACTTTTTTATTACATACTGAGAACAAATTTGTTTTGTATTTGGCGAATCTTTTACAGTACTTATCAAAACATTTTTTTTTTTTTTAAACTCAATGACCTCATTCGAACGAATTTTCCGTACTATATGTGGGTACTTCTGCCGCATACACATAGCTATATATTTAACACAGAAAGGCAGCTATCTGTCAGAAACTGAAATTATCAAGTTGTGACATACTTAAAAAAACAACGCTACTAAAAACTTAAAATGACATCTATTTGAATTCCCCACATTTCGATCGTTGAAAAAATTTTTGCGGTGGTTTCGAAACAAAGAGGAAGGTAATATGTGATTTCTGTTAACCGATTTGGGTATGATTATGTTAATATCAAGCGTATGCATAACAAGTTCGATATTTTTTCGTTATACTTATTCTCACGCTATAAAGAACTAAAACATTAATGTTACCTTCGCATCAACTGAAAAGCACGTCAAAAAATAGGGAAAGGGGGTTATAAAAACTGGAGATGAAATGGTCTTCTGCCAGTAGCGTTCATTCTACCTGCGAGTGAACATGTGAATGATGCATCATGTAAAGATTATGCATAAAAAAAAAAATCTGAATGAAAAATAAACATATATTCCCAAGATGCACGCACGTAGCAAACAGCTAGGTATTCAATGAATCCAATCAACATTCGAATTGTGTAGAGGTGGAATGTGTCGCTCTCCACTGCATCTGTACCACTGACACACTTTCAATAAGCCTAACTCGCGGAGCCTTGAAAGGGACAGAGACGCCGTAACCAGGGGAAATGAAATGTACATGTGAAGTTGCGACCTTCAAACCACAAAACAGACCAAAAACTGACAACACTGATAGAATCTAAGGTACCAGGTACGGCAACTGGCAGCACAAACAAATTGGATTCTTCAAGAAAAACACATATACAAACACTTACGGATATCAATCGAGGCGATTCCTCGAACATCCTTCAGACTCCGGACACGCAGGCGTTCGTCAAACGGCACAGCCGTTTTCTTTACTTCATTAGCGCACTATATTTTCCACACAATAATCCAAAAAGGTAGGGTTGGCCTTCCGCGAGTTTGCTGCAGTTGAGACAACAATTCCAAGTTTAACCTACTTCCCCGCGTCCTCCATTCGTCCGCCTGCTATATACAACGCAAGACGAAACATACAACTGCCTCCGAACGTGGGGCGGCCACCCCGTCGGTGCTGCTGCTGCTGCCCGCCCGCAGCGCCACCAACCGGCCACGTGAGCTAGATATAGAGTGGGGACCGTCTTCTAATCTATCACGGTTCATTCACGTGAGGAAGACTGAGAGCGCGAGCGAGCTTCGGTCAAAACCAACTGGGACAAGAACCACGCTCCTCGATTCAAGCTTCACAAACAAATCGTTACACACAGCTGTTCAACGACGAGCGTTTCTTTAACAGCGCCACTGACGAACGAATCAATCGACGGTCTTACGACCATCGAGTTCAAAAAACAAAAGTGCCTTTCCAATGCCGACAACAAGACACTTGCATTTACAGTCAGAAATCGATTAAGCGTCCTTTTACATGTGCCATGTCATGAATACTGGCATACACAAAACCCAACAAAATTGTGACAGATCCAAACAAAGATGACTCCTGGTGTAGTAATGTTTGTTCGTGTGTGTATTTTTAACAACCACCGTCAGCAGCTCGATGGGCCGTCATTGCCTATCCACAATTTTTTTTTTTGATTGGAAGTTTAACGACCACCGTGAGCAATTCAATGGGCTATAAGCAGTCGCCCGTCCCTAATTTAGGGTCACGGGTTCCAGGGAAGGGAGAGCCAGTGCCGTTAGACAAACAACATCCATGCCTCACCGGGATTCGAACCCGGACACCTTTCACACGAATGATCAGAGGCCTTCGCTTAGACCACTGCGCCACCGGGGCGGCATCCACAATTTGGGGACCGTGGATCCGTTAAGACAAGTGTCACCCGGAACCAGAAAAGAATTACCGTAGTGATGAACGGGTCAGGTAAAATCAAACTGGAAATAAGACCCTCACAATCTTATTAAAGTTTGACTGTTGTTCTTATTTAGTTGGTTTAATTATAAACTATTTTTATCAATTTTTATTAAAACTGAGTAATTTAGGCTATTTAAAAGAAAAAAAAAGAATGTTAACTTGAGTCACATGTTTCCAGATTTTTTTTTCTTTAAGAAAAGAAGTGCCTTAGCAGTGAACGCAATTGTAAACGATTTGAAATATTATTCAGTGTGAGTAATATGAATCAGGTACACTGAACTTCACATGTGACTCTCCTATGATTTTGTAATGGCAGTCAAGGAAATCTTTTGTGCGACACTTTTGTTAATTTCGGGGTTTAACTATCACAATGAGCATCTAGGGCCTTCGGTAGTCGACCGTCGCTGATCTGAGGCCACTGGTTCCTGGAAGGGGAGAAGGCGTTGTCCCGGGCATGCTTCCTTCTGCGTGCGGGTTTGGAACTACCTCCAGCGATTATCTCTGAAGCCAGCGCTTCTGACCACCAGAGTTGGAAACGGGTCAAACATTTTGGACCCGGACCCGACCGGGCCGTCACATAATTGGACCTGCCACGGACAAATCTGCTTTCAGATATAAACTCGAATATATTATTATCATCATCGTAAATCATAATCAATTCACTGCTGGATGAAGGTTTCCCCACTTTTCTTCCATAACGTACTGTCTTGGGCCAGTCTCCTCCATCCACCCATTTCACAAGTGGTCTTCTTCTGGGTCTTTTCCTGTCCTTTGGAATCCAGTCTAAAATTTCGGTTGTTCATCGGTGGTCCGTTCTCCTGGCAATATGTCTAGCATATTGCCATTTCAGGGATTTTACTCTGATCGTGATGTCTTCCCGTATTGTCATTTTCCTTATCCACCAGTTCCTCTTTTTACCTTTCTTGGTTACATCAACCATGCGTCTCTGCATGCTTCTTTCAGTTGTCTGCAGTCTTTGTATGTCTCTTTTAGTTAAGATCCACGTCTCTGCTCCGTACGTAAGCACTGGATGAATGCATTAAACATTTTTCTTTTAAGATATAATGACACATTGCTCTTAAAAATTGTTCCGTTTCTTCCAAAAACTCTCCAATTAAGTTTTATACGGCAATTAATTTCGTCATCAATGTGAGCCTCGCTTGAAATCTGCTGCCTAAGGTAAATGTAGGAAATGCTTATCTCCAGCTTTTCCCCATCAATTGATAAATCTTCATTCCTTGTAAAAGCATAGTACATCAGTTTTGTTTTCTGAAGGTTCATTTTTAATCCCCATTTCTTTACCGTTCTCAGCAAGTTCCTGGATCATACTCTGCAGCTCTGAAGTATTATTTCAAAGATCTCTGAAGGTTTTTTTGAATTTTTTTTTTTACTATTTAAAAATAAAACGGAAATAAAACCGGGTCGAAATCGGGTCAGGAAACACCCTGACCCAACCCGTTTGACCCGCAAGGAATTGTCACCCTGGGACCCGTTGCCATCTCTGCTGACCACTAGTCCACCGGGGCTTCCATTTGTGTTACTCGTAAGGAACCCTGGAATGGGAGCAGGGGATAACTTTTATTGAAGCCGGTGTGGACTTGAGCAGAATTGCCCATTCCTTGAATAAAACACTTGTCATTCTTACATACCTATTTAACTTCCTTGTGTTGACTTCCCTCCTATCAGTGATGTTTTAACATACGGGGAAGCCAACTCTAATAACGCCATTTTGAAAACTGCGGTTCTGACAAAAAAGAGTTAGCATTCTCTTTAGACAATAGCTCTTGTGATTCATATTTCGCCCTACTGCGTGAACCGTCCTCATCCTGTAATACGTACATTAGTTTAATATACGAATGTGCTTGTATACAAAACACAACAATCGCTGTTATTGCCTATATATAGTTATCTAAAATATTTCTCTTTTCCTGCTTCTCTCACCATCTAACAATGAAAAACAATGAAGGAAAATTTTTTCCTCATAATACATGGGAAATCAATAGAATATTGAAAGCAAACAGAATATTCTATCAATTTCCCATGTATTATGAGGAATATTTCTTCCTTCATTGATTTATCTGTGGTACTGGTGAATTCCAACCTACATCCGTTTCTGGATGGGAGATGGTTCAAAACACTATGAGGAAGCAACGACGCTTCTACTAGCGAAAATCTGAGGATGTTCACATTCCTAAGTTACGCTTGCTTAGTCTCAGTTGGTTGGAACTTCACTGTCCTCGGTGGTGTAACAGTTAGCATACTCGAACGGAAATCGGGAGATGCGGGTTCGAGTCCCGCTCCAGGGCGACGAAATTTTCAAGTTTTCTTAAAGGTGTTACATGAATGACCAGTAAGATGGTACAAGCAAATTCAGGATTTATATTCTGTTTGCTCTCAATATTCTAACATTGAAAAACTATGAAAAGTGCCTTAGCGTCGCTAAGCCCCTTCTACAACACTGTCCGGAACACATGGCTCAATCGGGATTCGACTTTAAGGGGTATATGCAGTCTTCCGACCCTAATTTAGGGACAATGGTTCCGCGGAAGAGCCAGAGACAGTCAGCGCCATGTGATCAGATCAGTACACTACTCACACTGTAAACAAAATCTGTGGTACGTAACACAAAACCTCTTAAAAGAAAATACCTAAATGGGCGCAGCCAGCTGCCGCAACATTTTTGAAAACTACAACGAAGTAAATTTCTCCATCATTTTTATGCCAGGGGCGGGATTCGAACCCACAACTCTCGGCTCCGGAGATACGAGTGCTATCCACTACACTACACTACACTACACTGGCATGTGCTCTCAGCCTTTATCTTATGTGCGTCCTGAGGCACAGGCATACGCCTTTTAAGGTTACACACTTTCAGAAAAATTTGAGCATGCGCACTGAACAAAAGGCTACTGTTCTGAAATGTGTTACACCAATTTACGAAACGTATTACAATACGGCTCGAGTGTTTTCTAGTACAAAAGAACTTTAAAAAAAAAGTGAACTTATTCAGGCAGCCCCGGTGGCGCAGTGGTCTAAACGATGGCATCTGATCATTCGTCCGAAAGGGGTCCGGGTTCGAATCCCGGTGAGGCATGGATGTTGTGTTTGTCTTACGGCACTGGCTCTCTCCCTTCCCTGGAACCAGTGACCCTAAATTAGGGACGGGCGACTGCTTATATAGCCCATTGAGTTGCTCACGGTGATCGTTAAACCTCCAACCAAAAGAAAAAGAAAAAAGAACTTATTCAGAAAAATCCCAGTAACGTTATACGCATGACCCATCGGGCTCGAGTCCCGATGGGTCATGCAATTTCTAACATTGCATGACCCATCGGGACTCGAGCTTGCACCCATGTTCGACGAATGGCCAGAAGCCAGCGCCTCAGAACACTCGGGCACTAGGACAGGGTATAAAAGTTACAGCAATATAAGCGGGTGTATTTTTGCAACGTTTCAAGGACTTGCCTTCTCGCTATATAAATCCCTTTACGATAGAAAAGCATCTCTGATGGCTCCGGATGCCCCCCCCCTGCGCGCACGGGGGGTGCTTGTCGTGCAGCCATGGGTGCGGTCGTTTCCCCAAGCTGGGTGCTTTGCGTACTTTTTTTTTTCTCTACCTTTTCCTCACTTTCTCTCTCGGTTTTTCTTTCCTATCGAGTTCACTTACTACTTAATCACATCTTATTTTCAAATTCCTTTAAGGCAGTTATAGACCTGGGGTCAGACACTATCTAACTAAAACTAATCATCCAATTAAAAAAAAAAACAAAAACAAACATCACTGGCGCTGTGGTCTAAGCTTGGGTTCTAACCATTCGTCCCAGAAGGGTTCGAATCCCGTTGAAGCATGGACGTTGTGTTCGGCTTACGGCATTGGCTTTCTCCCTCTCCTGGAACCAGTGGCGGCCTGAAATTGGGCCCGGGTTACTGCTTATAGCCCAACGAGTTACTCACGGTGGTCGTTAACCCCCCCCCCCCCCCAGCAACATATTATATTTTTATTAATAAAACTCAAGAGTGATTTATCAGAATATGATGCATTACGATGCTATCAGTCAAGGTTTTTAAACTGTTCTCTTTCTTTAAATTTCTTTTCTGGCTTTTGATATTTTTATTACGAAAAGCAATAAACTCTCACTGATACAATAAAAGGGCATACACAAACTACAAATATCAACAACTGAATTCACCAATACTCTATTAAATATAAAACACAAAACACACACATCCAAATGCTTTGATGAGTGACCTCCAAGAGAATGAATGACACGCGGGTATTCAGGAAGAAATGGGTGATGGTTACGGAAAATGTAACAATCTCCAGGCACCACAGGCAACGAGTGAGGGAATACATTTAACACGGCCACTGACCAATGGAGTCCATTCAGGTCATCAAGGGAAACCAATCTACACCTTAACTAATTGACTGCACTGCCGCAGAAATTATGGCTGCCATCGAGCGTAGATACTGGAAGAGTGCCATGTGAACGTTTGCCATTCCAGGGCAAGTGGAACTGTGGATTCTCGGGGAGAGAGGGACTATATTTTTTTATGAACTTCATTCATACTCAGGAAATGATTCTGATTTGAAAAATCAAAACAAAAACCGGTGGTGAAATTATATCTTAGTATATGTGAAATGAGAAATTAATAATAATAATAATAATAATAATGTTTACATAAAAATATGGACTCGAGAGCTCGGGCAACTGCCACTGCTACACTGTAAAAAAATTGTAGATTTTACGGTTTTAAACGGTTTTCCAGGGTGCCAACACAAAACCGTAAAATCTACAGTTTTATGCCTAGTTGGAGCAAAGCTATAGCTTTGCTCCAACACCGCATTTAATGAAGAATGAAGAAAAGAGCACAGAATTTGGCTGGAGCGAGTCACAGTCCAAATAATCACGAAAACACAAAACTTTGGCTGGAAAGAATTTTATTTTTTTTTTTTTTTTTGATTGGAGGTTTAACGACCACCGTGAGCAACTCAATGGGCTATAAGCAGTCGCCCGTCCCTAATTTAGGGTCACTGGTTCCAGGGAAGGGAGAGAGCCAGTGCCGTAAGACAAACACAACATCCATGCCTCACCGGGATTCGAACCCGGACCTCTTAGCGGACGAATGATCAGAGGCCATCGCTTAGACCACTGCGCCACCGGGGCGGCTGGAACGAATGTGTTGATTGTGTTGGAGCAAAGCTATAGCTTTGCTCCAACACGGCATAAAACTGTAGATTTTACGGTTTTGTGTTGGCACCCTGGAAAACGGTTTAAAACCGTAAAATCTACAGATTTTTTTTTTACAGTGTACGTAGCTGGAATCCTTCGCCGTGTCTAGGTTTATAAGATCTGGGACGTTTACAAACTTCTACAAAATTAAAAATAACACCACCTAGCTTCAAAATTATGAACCAAGAAGAGCTAGAATTCAGATAAAAGCCCTTCTCCTTGGTCATGCTTACCTCTTTACTAAATAAAAGGACTTTTTTGAATCCGTCTTTTGGAAACTGAGATACCATAACAAACACACTAACCAAACTATTAGAAAACCTACATAACAAACAGCATTGTAGTTCTACCGTTCGCAGAAATTTCATCTGCAGTTTCGGGTGGTGTAGATTTAACTAAATGCACGCAAGTTATTTCTAGTGATCTTGTTCCATCCGTCTAAAATGATAGCTTTTAGATCCACAGGTTGTTATGGTCCAGCACGGGGCTTTAAATGCGTACTCTCATATTCTTATCATAATAGGATTTAATGTACGGAGACGGTGGAGACCATGGATGATTCTGATACCACTGTATTACAATCTGTGCCCGGTGGGTTGTTCCAGGTTGCAAAGTTTCGAATTTGTCCTTTGTAGTCGAAGGCGTAGGTTTCTGACCAGTCGTCCAAGCTGGGCCCGGGTTCGAGTACCGATGAGGCACTTGGGGGAAGGGGGGAGGGAGTAAGCTTATAACCCTATCGTTGCATTAACCTCCACGGACCGTGAGAATGTCTCGGCGTCGGATTCGTGCACAATACGAGCACTTGAGCGAGTTTGGGACAGGACGTATAATTTCGGGCTGAAAGAGGCCGGTTGGTCAAGTCGCCGCATCGCCAGGAATTTGGGGTCGGGGCAATCCGACGATGCTGGCGCCAATGGGTCGAGGAGGGCACAGCCCAGCGGCTCGCGGTCAGCTGACGGCCGAGGGCAACGACAGAACGCGAGGATCAAGCGATTGTGAAAGCCGCACGAACAGAACCGAATTCATCGCTCTCAACCATCCGTGTCCATGTTGTGTCGTCTACAGGTACGGAAGTGGCCATCCGGACCATTGCGAGAAGACTTGCGTCACGGGGACTACATTCGAGGAGACCACTCCGTTGCCTACCACTGACCTGCAAGCATCGCCGGCCCCGGTTGCAGTGGTGTCAGGTCTGAACAACGTGGGATAGTGTCCAGTGGAGTCTTGTTGTCTGCAGTGATGAGTCACGGTTTGCACTTGGCGCCGATTACCAGCGCATACGTGCTTGGAAACGAGTCGGCCAGCGTAAGAATCCTGCCTTTACTGTGGAACGGAACACATCTCGCATACCGGGGATGACAGTCAGGGGAGCAATTTCCCATGAAATCCGGACACTCTTTGTAGTCCTCCGTACCACCCTCACGGTTCAAAGGTACGTCGACGACATTCTGCGACCTGTTGTGTTGCCATTTCTGTCGCAACATCACCAAGCAATTTTTCAACAAGATAATGCCCGGCCACACACGGCACAGCTCTCCCAGGCCTGCCTCCGTAATGTCGACACCCTACCATGACCAGCCCGATCGCCCGACCTCTCAGCGATCGAAGATGCTTGGGACATAATGGGACACCACCAACGCCTATCCCGGAATGTCGGCGAACTGGCCCGCAGTTTGGACACCTTCTGGCATACTTACTATACATCAGGGTCTATGCCACGCCGAGTAACCGCTTGTATCCGAGCCTGAGGGACGACGTACTAACTTGTTCCACTCATGTAGCTATTTTATCCGAAAAATCATTTCTTTTCCTATAGAAACATTGCATGTACCAATTTCTATCTCAACTGGATGATTCCTTCTGGGTGCTTTTTTTTTTTTTCAAAGAGTAATTGTTTGGTACAACATTTCTGTTTTGCGCGTGGTTTGACGCTGCATTCAATTATGAGCGGAATTTTAAAATACTTTCAACGTTAAACTGCAGTTAAAACTTGCCAACGGTTAAATTCGTTTTACAACGCATACGCACAGTGTCGTAATTAGCTTTTCATGTGCCCTGTGCAAGGTTTTATTTTTTTTGGATGGAGGGGGGGATAAAAAAACAAATACGATGTCACAATTGTTTATAAATAATTTTTGTCTACACAAGAAATATACAAGATCATTCATATGTATTTATTTATAGGTGAAAATAACTAATTTAATTGCACTTTCCTGGCTTCCATTTCAGCACATTTATTGATTACATCATTATAATAATAACACCTTTAACGATATTATATTCAATCGAAATTATGCAGGGCTAGTTCATCGACGTAATCCTTGTGCCTCTCATGCTCAATGACATCACAGGTACGGATGCTGAACCATAATACCATATAAAACAGCCGACAAAGCCAAGGGATGCGCGCGCGCCCGTAGATCGCTTCTTTACTAACCTTGACGGGAGCTATGGTCACGTGAGGAAGGAAAAAAGCTTAATCTTTGGACGAGCCTTTCCTTCCTGACACGACCGGATGAGCATCTTAAAAAGAACCCTTAAGCATCATTTTAAAAAGATGCTTTTCTAATCATGACCGACTGATACAAGACTACTTAATAGCAAACATTTTTAACTGGACGCAATGAAAAAGAGTTTCATTTCATCAACTGCTCACGAAATTTTATTTATCCCGTCACTAACGCATTTTCACGAGACAATATTTTTTACCAGTTGCATTTCAGGACCCCCGTCGTCCTGGACCCGCCTGTGCACCTGTCTAGTTACGCACAGCATATATTTGGTTTTAAATTCATAGGTGTAAAATTTTGTCTTTGACTCTGCTCTTGGGTATATTTATACACTGACGGAAAAAAAAATCCCAACATCACGAAAAAATAGTTGCAGAGGAATGAAATGGCGGCAATACATTTGTATAGGTAACATATTTAATCGATTAAGGTTTCAAGATCACAGCGTAATGTAAGCGCGAGAAGAGCCATTTTAAAATGTGAAATGCTGGTACATTAATAACCGGTGTAACCGCCAGAATGTTGAATGCAAGCACGCAAACGTTCATGCATTGTGTCGTACAGGTGCTGGATGTCAGTTTGTGGGATGGAGTTCCATGCCTGTTGCACTTAGTCGGTCAATACAGGGACGGTTAATGCTGGTTAGGGGTGACGCTGGAGTTGTCGTCCAATGATGACCCATACGTGCTCGATTGGTGAAAGATCTGGTGATCTAGCAGGCCACTGCAACATGTCGACACTCTGTAGAGTATGTTGGGTTACAACAGCGGTATGCGGGCGAGCGTTATCCTGTTGGAAAACACCCCCTGGTATGCTGTTCATGAATGGCAGCACAACAGGTTGAATCACCAGACCGACGTACAACTGTGCCGTCGAGGTGCGTGGGATAACCACGAGAGTGCTCCTGCTGTCATATGAAATTGCTCCCCAGACCATAACTCCAGGTGTAGGTCCAGTGTGTCTCGGCCGCAGACAGGTTGGTTGTTTGCTCTCACCTGGCCTCCTTGTAACCAACACACGGCCATCACTGGCACCCAGGCAGAACCGGCTTTCATCAGAAAACACAACAGATCTTCACTCCGTCCTCCAATGAGCTCTAGCTTGACATCACTGACGTCGCAAACGGCAGTGGTTTGGAGTAAGTGGAATGCACGCTACAGGGCGTCTGGCTCGGAGCTGTCCTTCAGGTAACCGATTTGTAACAGTTCGTTGTGTCACTGTGGTGGCAACTGCAGCTCGAATTGCTGCCGCAGACGCGGTACGATGCGCCACGGCCATACGACGTACACGGCGGTCTTCCCTCTCAGTAGTGCCACGTGGCCGGCCGGAACCCGGTCGTCTTGAGGCAGTACCTTCCCTTGACCACCGCTGCTAACAAACATGCACAGTGGCTACATTCCTACCAAGTCGTTCTGCAATATTGCGGAAAGAAAATCAACCTTTTCGTAGCCCTATTACACGACCTCGTTCAAACTCCGTGAGCTGTTGATAATGGCTTCTTCGTCTTCTTAAAAGGCATTCTTGAGTAACATCAACACCCTACGTCGAATCTCAACGATAACTAACGCTCACGAACGTTACAGCGCGTATTTACAGCAAACCTGCTTTGCATGTTCCGAGGGGCGCTACTAGCGCCACACGTATGCGCCGAGAGTGAAATTTCCATAGACGTCATCTTACAGATGTACTCTCACAGCCTAGCCTACCAACTGTGGTTTATCTAACGCAACCCCTTCTTGGTGTTGGGAATTTTTTTCCGTCAGTGTATATATATGTTCAGTTTGGTTAGTCGTCCCAATCCGCCCCTCATTGCAACAGTCCCCGGCAGAAGAAAAATCGACAGGTCGGTATATAATTACATGTAAAGATAAATGGTTAAGAAAAGTTATAATGATCTGTAACATGCTGCATAACAGGTAAGCATAAAGAGAAACAATAAGACTTCAACCTAAAACTGTTTTCTATAATGGGCCAAAAAAATTGCACCGCTATCGAGTAGGCCACCTTACCAAGACAGTAAAAAAAAAAGGAACTGCATACGTGCTTTTTTATTTTATACTTGTTATTTCTGATGTCAGATATGTAGAAGTCGACAAATACTCTTTACTTGTTTTCACAGCGGAAATGAGTTCAAATCCCCGATCATGGTAATCAATTTATTGTTTTTCAATACTTTAATAAACATCCATCTGAATTACACCATAAGGAGATCCACACTTTTTCTTCTTAATCTCACTTCGACTTTTAAAACAGTTTCAACACTTGTAAGTCGAAGATAACGAGGAAGTTGTCCTTCACCCTTCAAGGTCAAAGCCATGGAAAAGATCCACGAGTCAACGATGTGGGAGATATTTTTACATGACGTTCCCACTTTCAAGCGTCAGACACCTTTTTGAGTACTGGAGTTGGCGTACTCTAAATGGATTGTGGAATAATATGCGACTCTGGTTAACTCTCACACTAAGGCACTAATATCACGTCAAATAATTCCTATGCCGCCCCGGCGGCGCAGTAGTGGCTTCTGACCATTCGTCGAAGATGGGGTCCGGGTTCAAATCCCGCTGAGGCATGAATATTGTGTTTGTCTTGCGGCACAGGCTCTCTCCCTTCCCTGGAACCAGTGACCCTAAATTAGGGATGGACGACTGCTTATAGCCCACTGAGTTGCTCACGGTGGTCGTTAAACCTCCGACCCCCCCCCCCAAAGCAAGGACTGAGCAAGAGATCAGAAAAAGGTAAATGAATGCAAGAAACATAACATTTAAGCTAAAATATTTTGAACCACAAACAAGGCCCCATGTCCCCTACTTATAGTGTTATGCCTAATACATGTTTTCCTTCAGGGATTCAAGGAAAACACCTGATAGCCATATCACTATAAGTAGAGGGCTACAAAAATAATCACGAAAATTTTAAACTAAGTTATATTCACCCAACCCTCCAAGTGGATTATTGGCCCGATGGGACACAGGTACATTTACCTGCGGCGCATTTCATAAGTGTATATAGAAATTGTGATTACTGTCATATTGAGCGCGCGATTTTTTTTTTTTTTTTTTGATTGGAGGTTGAACGACCACCGTGAGCAACTCAATGGGCTATAAGCAGTCGCCCGTCCCTAATTTAGGGTCACTGGATCCAGGGAAGGGAGAGAGCCAGTGCCGTAAGACAAACACAGCATCCATGCCTCGCCGGGATTCGAACCCGCACCCCTTCATGGACGAATGATCATAAGCCATGCAGCGCTTAGACCACTGCGCCACCGGGGCGGCAACACGCGATTGGTTTGAAGCTGTTTTGGTGATTGTGTGTAGGCAGGGCCTGGGAGATGAGCCCAGTGACAGGAACGTGTACATATTGCCACCCCAGAGGCGCAGTTTTCTAAAGCGCTGTCTTGTAACCATTCGTCTGGGTTCGAATACCGGTAAGGCATGGATGTTGTGTTTGTCCTAAGGCACTGGCTCTCTCCCTTCCCTGGAACCAGTGACCCTAAATTAGGGACGGGCGATTGCTTATAGCCCATTGAGTTGCTCACGGTGGTCGTTAAACCTCCAATCAAAAAAATATATATATTATGTGAACGTTTAAAGGTACGTGGGCAAATCACAGTTTTTATTTGTTGTTGTAGTTGTGGGTTTAACGACCACCACCATTAGCGACTCAATGGAATATAAGCAGTCGCCCGTCACTAATTTAGGGCCACTGGTTCCAGGGAAGGGAGAAAGCCAGTGCCGTAAGACAAACACAACACTCATGCCTCACCGGGATTCGAACCCATACCCATTTGGACGAACGGCCATAAGCCAGCGCCTATGGCCGAAAGTACCACTGTACAAGCACCACTGCGCCACCCGGGCGGCCACCATGTTTGCTGACATGTGTCATTTGACATATCACAACATTATGCGTATTCCAAAGTAAACATACGGAAAACTAACCTTCAATGTGTTTCCAGTAATTTATTTTTTTCCGAGAGCCTGTGATTTAGTCTTTCAAACATGGCGCCTCCCCTGGTGTCCACGCCAGATGAGCAATGAAATGTGTGATTTTTGCAACGGAAGTGACATCCGTCCGGAAGGGATATTACCTCTATCTGTTTGAACGTTGAAGACCAAACATATATAAACCACAAAAATGACTATTCATTTCTTCGGGCCGCGGGTGGCCTAGTGGACAACGTTTGTGGCTGCCACGGAAAGGACCTCAGGTTCGATCCCAGGCAGGTACGAACGCTCGAACCACTAAATATCCGCCGTGCCTCGGATGGGCACGTTAGGCCGTCGAATCCCCGGTAACCCCCCCCCCCCACACACACACACACCCGTAGTAAATAACGGCGTCTTCTACCTCACTTCTGTGTCACTTTCCTATCAGGCACTCTAGCCCAAATCTCCTAGCTTCTTATTTCTAAGGGTTGTTTCAGGCCTGGGGTCAGACACTCCCTTCCTAAAATCCCCTACATCTGATCTGATTCATTTCTTCAATTCTCCGGCGTGAACACACGATGTGATATATTTAAAATAACGTTACAAAAAGGGCAGTGTTCCCACCTACTAATAAAATTATAAACACATCCTTTTTGTTTGTTTCGGGGTTTTACGACCACCATGAGCAGCACCCCGTCCCTAATTTGGGGCCACTGGCTTCAGGGAAGGGAGAAAGCCAGCGCAGTGGTACAAGCGCAGAACTCATGCCTCATCCGGGATTCACGCCCAGCTCGAAATACTAGCCACAAACCAGTGCTTCTGACCACTCAGCCTCCAGAGCGGTATAAGCATTTGGGATTCAAAAACTTTCACTCGTATATTCTGAAATCTGCATAACGATTCAGTATTAAAAATGTCGGTAAATACTTTCTGATTTGTAGTCGTACATAGATGTTGCCCCATTCTGCAACTCTATCATGCGCGTATGCAGATGTCGTAGTAAATCGCACCACATGAATTATATACTCCTGCGACTAAACAAACTGCCAAATTTTACTGGTTAAACGTCCACAAAAACATTTTCCGTTTGTGGAAACAGAAAGAACGGGGTCCAATTACTAAACGTATGTCCGTTTCAGATTTGGCACATATCGTGATTAGTTAAACATGAGTTACAGTTATTTCAGATTGTCAGGAGGTCGCGTGTGTCATGAGTAGAGTTTTCGATAATTAAGAACCCCCCCTCCCCCCCCTCTCTCTCTCTCTCTAAATAAAGAAAAAAAAGGCGTTACAATTACTTCCTATTAACCTTCTTCTGTTCGCGCTCCACGAAAGACAAGCAACTAAGTACATTTAAGTACAATGACAACAATATACTGTAAAAACGGTTGCCTAGCTGACTTTAGTGAGTCTAATCAGGTAGCGAATCGTCACTGAGCCATCAAATTTTCGTTCACAAAAGGAAGTTTTCTTTCAACCAAAACGTAACCCTGTAATTACCTCAACCCCTTCTTGTTAATAATCGAAGCCCCCTACTGGCACGACGGTCTTCACCCGACAGCATCAATACGATTAATGCCTGAGGAAAGAAGGGGGCGGGGCAACTGTTGAGTTTTCGATAAGCCCGTCTACATCCGTCGCAGGCACCGCTCGACCGTGACACCTAAATATCCTCGGACGCAGGTGTCACACACACGTAGCAGACGCCATCTTTTTCTGTGCTGTTTCCTCTTCTTCTTTCGTCTTGCTTTCTGGGAAAGGGAGATTTGGTCCAGAGAGTGATCAGCTGCATGTGACACACATAACCAACGAAGCAGTTTAACTACATTATCTTCTTCATGTGTTGCAGTTTTCCCCTCTCTCTCTTTTCTCCAATCTTATCCGTTGACCTTCATTTCAGCAGCTTTTCTCACGAAAAGGGTTTTCGTACACCACAGGTTCCGTATCAAAGAGAGCAAACAGTGCCACCAAACTAGAAGCGGTACTATATAAAAATTTAATAAAAAGCTGATAGACGGGTGACTGCGGTTATGGCATCACCAAGTTGCAGGTGTGTTAAATTATCTGTATTCGCTTCCGTGCTTTACATAGCTCAGGATGAACTTGCCGCCCCGGTGGCTAGGTGGTCTAAGCGATGGCCTCTGATCATTCGTCCGAACGGGGTCCGGCTTCGAATCCCGGTGAGGCATGGATGTTGTGTTTGTCTTACGGCACTGGCTCTCTCCCTTCCCTGGAACCAGTGACCCTAAATTAGGGACGGGCGACTGCTTATAGCCCATTGAGTTGCTCACGGTGCTCGTTAAACCTCCAATAAAAAAAAAAATAAAAAAAAAAGGATGAACTTAAGCAAAACAGCAGGGGTGATTCATAGGATGAGCCGGTGATCGGACGGGATCCAACAGTTAGTGAGGGGTGGGATATATATATATATATATTAGATTGGATTCCAAGGGACAGGAAAAGACCCAGAAGAAGACCACATGGAAGATGGGTGGATGAAATTCGAAAGTATGCGGGAGTGACCTGGAGGAGACTGGCACAAGACAGACCGTTGTGGAGGAAACTTGGGGAGACCTTCGTCCAGCAGTGGATTGATAATGGTTGACAATGATGATGATGATGATATATCATCACTGTCAACCATTATCAATTCACTGCTGGATGAAGGTCTCCCCAAGTTTCTTTCACACCGGTCTTGCGCCAGTCTCTCCTATATCACTTACGCATGCTTTCGCATTTCATTCATCCATCTCCCATGTGGTCTTTTTTTTTTTTATTGGAGGTTTAACGACCACCGTGAGCAACTCAATGGGCTATAAGCAGTCGCCCGTCCCTAATTTAGGGTCACTGGTTCCAGGGAAGGGAGAGAGCCAGTGCCGTAAGACAAACAACATCCATGCCTCACCGGGATTCGAACCCGGACCCCTTTCGGACGAATGATCAGAGGCCATCGCTTAGACCACTGCGCCACCGGGGCGGCCCCATGTGGTCTTCTTCAGGGTCTTTCCTGTGCCTTGGAATCCAGTTTAAAATTTCGGTTGTCCATCAATGGTCCGTCCTTTTGGCAATATGTCCAGCCCATTGCCACTTCAGGGCATGGCCGCCTTAAGGGGTGGACTAACGGGGCCGGTGCCCAGGGTCCCCACCTGTACCGGGGGCCCCAACGCCCGAAGAGTCATATAAGTTCCCAAAAGTTAAACTTTTTCACCAAGTTGGAAGTTTTTCCGCTGTTTTTTTTTTTTTCTTCAAACCTTGCACGTAGCTTTGATTTCCCGAGGGAGGGAGGGAAGGAAGATAAGTGTTAGGGTGGATTTTTTGTGACAAAACAAGCAACAAAGATAGCCGACCACACTCTCGACTCGGGAGTGTGGGTGAGGCTTGAGCCTTGAGGGCCATGAACGCCACGCACAGATAACATTTTTTCCGGATCACTTTTCCCTTTCAAACAGTTATTTGTGCTATCTATCTTTACGAAGAAGTGCACGTATGTTTATCACTGGGGTTTGCCCACCTGAGCTACTTATACATAAATTCTTTCAGTCGTCGCTGTTTAAATAAATAACAATAAATAACAGTATGCCGGCGTTTTTGTCCGGTGCATCATATTATCTGGAAACGGCGCTGGTTGGTTTATTTTATTTTATTTTTGTTGAATAATTTGTAGAATGGGAAAGAAACATATCTTTCAGCATCCATTTTCTCGTAATTTAGTAAGCAAATAAACCGTGAGTGCAGTCTGTACAGTTTATGGAGTTCTACAATTTTTGTCATGTACCATTTTTTCATTCAAGTGGTATTTAAAATGTTACTGAACATTGAGTGTTTATTCTCATAGGAATAACATGGTGATGGTGGTGTGTGATATACATTGTATAAGATCAGGGGCCCAGACAAATGTGACGGCCCAGGGCCCCCCAAAGGTGTTAAGACAGCACCGCTTCAGGGATTTTACTCTGATCACGATGTCTTCCACTTTTGTCATTTTCCTTATCCACGAGTTCCTCTTTATATCTTTCTTGGTTACACCAACCATGCGTCTCTCTCCAGGCTCCTTTCAGTTTTCTGCAGTCTTTGTATGTCTCTTTTAGTTAAGGTCCATGTCTCTGCTCAGTACGTAAGCACTGGATGAATGCATTGATTAAACACTTTTCTTTTAAAATATAATGCCACATTGCTCTTAAAAATTGTACCGTTTCGACCAAAAACTCTCCAACTAAGTTTTATACAACAATTAATTTCGTCATCAACGTGAGCCTCGCTTGATATCTGCAGCCCAAGGTAAGTAAGTGTAGGAATTGCTTGTCACCAGCTTTTCCCCATCAATTGATAAATCTTCATTCCTTGTAAAAGCATTATGTATATACGATTAATGCCTGAGGAAAGAACTTTGATGGCAACTTATTTGGTCGATGTCAGAGTAAAACTGCCTCTTTTCTTATTATCGGGGTGTAACGAACACCGTTCGTAACTCTTTTACAGGGCCACTGATTTCAGGAAAGGATGAGAACCACACCCCCCATCCCGGGACTCAAACCCGGGCCTGTCTCTGACGAACGGTCATAGTCCAGCGCCGCTTTTACGTCGCCAAACCTTTTACTTCATTCACTACAGTAGTGCCACATTTTACACGGGGGTTACGTTCCGACGAGACCGCGTAAAGCCGAAACCGCATGTATTCAAAACCAATAGTAAATCTACGTACAATAAATCACTTCACACGCTTTTTTCTTTATATATGTACGGTATTATTCGCTTACATATATCTATTACTGTATAATGTGTATTTTACAAAGAACACTTTTGTAGCAGTTACAGTTGAAATATGAGATAGCATGATGCAAATCCTTATGCATACCTACCTCATCGTTGCCTTCACTACGTAACACCACTGCGGGGTCGTCAAAGCTGAGATACAAAGCTGATGCATTTGGTGCAGTAGTTGGAGACTCTTGGGCGGGGCAATGGGGTTCCAGTAAAAGGAGTTTTTTTCCGGAAAAACACAGTTATCGGCAACTGTTGCAGCTGCGCCTTTAGCTGCTGAAAACTATCATAATACGGAATTAAAGAGTCCGTAATACTTCGGTTTATTTTAAGGCTACGTTCCATAGAGGGATCATAGTTAGAAATTAAATCTTTCAAGAGCTTTGCTGCTAGGAAAATTTCGGCAAACCTGTGCAGATTGGTAAACGGTAAAAATACCCCCGGAGAAAATACCCCGAAACCTGAAAAGCGAAAAAAATGCCCCCGGAAGAAATACCCCCAGAACAAGCGGTTCACTGTAACAGGAACACTGATGTGTGGCAGTGTTCCGGTGTGGCAATTTACCGGCACACCTGCCACATATCTTTCAGCAACTTGGCCACGAAAGTTCAAAGAGGGGGGGGGTAACAAAAATTGCCGTTTCTGGGCCTATATTGAGAACTGAATTGGGAACTCCAAACGAATTTCGCGAAAACGTTCCATGTAAGCCAAGCGAGAATTGTACTTTAATTTGAAGAAATAAATTGCCGAGGATCCGAGATACACTTGGAAGGGGGGCTCAACCCCGAACTTCCGTAATATTAGATTCTGGGCCGCTGAAGCCTGTCAGTGTATCCAGGCTGTTCCCCTTGAAGCGCCAGCGAGGTCCATGAGCTTGGGGGGGGGTTCCCAAAATGTTAAAATGGACGTAGAGCTGTAAACATTAGAACCATGTTTTACATAATGATTCTGTACACGACCACGAATTTTCAGGAGGGTGGGGTGAATTCACCCTCCCCCAAGTTTCTAAGAGCGCAGACAAGTGTTCAAGGTAAAGGATTTGCTCGCAATTTCTATGCTTCATGTTGTGTTTAATGGTAAACTATGTATGCCCTTCCCCCTCTCCCAGAAATTTGGTGAAGCCTGTCAAAGGGATACGAGGTGCTTGGTTTGGAGGGCTCTACCCCCAACTTCCGTAATTTTATATTCTGGACCTCTAGAGTCGGTCAGTGTATCCTCGATGTTACCCCTGAATAGCTCTTAGGAACGGGGGTGGGTTACCCCACAATCCTGAAAATTCGTGGTCGTGTACAGAATCATTATATAAAGCATGGTAGTAATGTTTACAGCTCTACGGCCATTTTAACATTTTGGGGACCCCCCCGAAGCTCATGGATCTCGCGGAAACTTCAAGGGGAACTTCCTGGATACACTGGCAGACTCCAGCGGCCCAGAATATAATATTACGGAAGTTGGGGTTGAGCCCCTCCCTTCCAACCAAAAGTACCTGGGATCATCGGCAATTTATTTCTTCAAATTAAAGTACAATTCTCGCTTGGCTTACATGGAACGTTTTCTCGAAATTAGTTTGGAGTTCCCAATTCAGTTCTCAATATAGGCCCAGAAACGGCTATCTTTATACCCCCCCCTTGAACTTTTGTAGCCAAGTTGCTGAAGATGTGGGGCAGGGTTGCCGGCAAATTGCCACATCGGAACACTGCCACACATCTGTGTTCCTGTGTGGCAGTTTACAGTGAACCGTTTGTTCTGGGGTATTTCTTCCGGGGGTATTTTTTCCGGGGGCATTTTTTCCGCTTTTCAGTTTTCGGGGGTATTTTCTCCTGGGGTATTTTTACCTACATCCGTGCAGATTACCGCTGGCAGTTTTATCTTGTTCGTCGGCGTCGTCATCATCTTCGCCCGAGGAAGTTTACACATGTTCTTCTAACTCTTTATTTGTCAAGGGTTCTTGATGTCCAATCAAATCTGTTATTTCTTCCTCCAGAAAAATATCGACGAAGCCTTCTTCACCCCCAATCTGCTTGGCCACCTGAGTAATATGTTTTGCTTCCTGGTTTAAAAACCTTTAAAATCATTGACACATTCACACACCACAGGGGCCGCCGGCACGCATTGATTGATTCTTTCGTAGCTCCATTTCCCGTGTGATACGAATCTAGCAGTGTGGCTGACCGCGTAAAACTGAATCCGCGTAAAATGCGGCACCACTGTACTAATCAAGATGCCTAGCTTGGTTTGGGTGAACTGATTTCCGCAGCACTGAAATGGTGCTATAGAGAAGTGCAAATACATCATAGAAAACTGCACGCTGATTGAAGGCGAAGAGCCTTCAAAAGCCCCAGCTCGGACGATTGGTCAGGAGCCAGCGCCTCAAATCACTGCCACCAGGGCGGATAAAACGGCTTCCTCACTCTCTTTTCGGTTTACTACTCTAGTGATCGTCTTCCATTCCTTCTGAAATACCCCACACAGCAAGCAAGGCTCCTGCATGCATTTGTAGTTTGTGTGCACTGGTTTTTTTTTTTTTTGAGAATTAAAATTCATATTTTTAGTAATACAAAATTATAAAATATGGAGCCACATCTCTGTCAGTGTAAACATAAATTTCAAGAAACAGAGAAATCAGTTCGAAGAAGGCGTATACTCTAACGGACAATTATTTTCTTATCCAACGTCCGTTACTGAAGGGAGTACTCTCGACTGTAGTATTAATATCGTAATGAATATTTATTTAAAATATGAGCCCTGTTAGATAACACACATGTGTGCGTAAAAACTCTCTTGGCATTTCTCGACCGCTATTGGAAGAGGCATATGAGGAGGCGAAGCCTAATAGAAATACAAATACATCCGCTCCCCGATTAGACAGTTACAACTGAGCTTTTCTGTCCTGGAGGGCGAGTGGTCAGAAGAGCGGGCTTCCAACTAATCGTTTAAGCTGGATATTGGTCCGGATACCGGATGAGGCACGGGAGGTGTGCTTGTCCTGTGACTCTTTACCTTCCCCAGAATCATATTGCCCAAATTAGCGATGGGCCTTAGATGCTCACGGTTATCGTTAGACCCTGCCGCACGAATGGCAGAGTGCCTTGTGACCCCATTCGTGAGGTATAGGTGGTGAGTTTGTCTGATGGCGCTGTCCTTTCCCTCAAACCAGCGGCCCTAAATTAGGGTCGGGCGACTGCTTATGGCCCTCAAAGTTGTTAACACGATTCGCCGAACAATAAAATAATAGAAAAAAAATCATTAAATCTTATTTATTTTACATCTGCGGAAGGAGCGAGAAATATGCCCTAAGCTACTTACTGTTAGGAAAGAGGGATTTTCTGCAATTCCTGACACCGCCCGGTGGCAAAATGGTATAAACGCTCTCTTCTGACAATGTGTCCGGGTTCGAATCCCAAGTGAGGCATGGATGTCTTACGGAACTAGTTCCCTTCCTTTCCTAAAACCAGTGACCCTAAATTGGGGAAGGGTGACTGCTTATAGCCAATCGAGTTGCTCACGGTAGTCTTTAAACCCCAATACTGGTTAAGGAGTACAAGGACTCCGCCCCTCTCCCCAATTTTCTGGATCTGGAACAAGGGCAGGGTCATGATGATCAACGGAAAGGTGCCCCCCTCCTCCTTCAAAGCACTACCTCAATGCTACGCCTATGAAAAGGGAATTACAGGAGAATATTATACCAAAGTTATTTGACAAATTAAGAAATCATATAATTCATTCTTAATCCACTGCTGGATGGAAGTCTCCCAAAGTCCTTTCACAGCTCCCTGTCTTGAGGAAATTCTCTTCCATGTCTCTCCAGTACGCACGCTTTCGAATTTCATCCACACTACCTCCAACATGGTCTTTTTCTGAGTCTTTGTCCCCTTGGCATCCAGTCTAATATTTCAGTTGTCCAACGGTGTAGCCAGTTTTTCTAGCAATATGTCCAGCCCATTGCCACTTGAGGGCCTTTACTTTGATCATGCTGCCATCAACTCTTGTCATTTTCCTGATCCACGAGTGCCTATCATGTACACTTACTGAAAATAGACAAGTGATTCCTTATACCAGAAATATTTAATCTACGTTTCGAATTTGGAACAAAGGTAATTTCACCAAGTTTGTTCCCAGTACAATTTATGTAGGTATGGTAATAAATGTAAGTTTGGCCAATAAGATATATGAGTTTGTATAAAGATGATTGATCAGTTGGTCCGAGACATAATTTTAATGAAACGCATTTAAATGCAAAAGAAATAGCACAGTCACTGTCTTAGAATTCATTTCACGTTCAAGTATGCGGAAAAGTTCAAAACGGTTTTGGAGTGCCGTCAGACTAAGTAGGAAAATGCCCCCATTCTGCAAAAATAATCCGCACGTTCTTATAATTTGGTTAGCGACTAATAATAAATTCGGGTCTGTGGGGGCAAGTTTTATTTTAGGAATCAGTATGTTTTCCCACGAAAAACAAAAAAGAAACAAAAAAAAACAAACAACTTCGTTTCAAAAACTATTGAACTTTATTAGATTCATTGTTGTGAGAGCGTCCCTTGTCTTTAGACCAATGAGCTTTTTGTGCGTTTAAAAACCAGTTTTAAGTTTTTACTCATAAAGCATGGATGCGCTGGTTTGTTCTCTGTCTCACCAGTACTGCGTGATTAACGTCGCTAACTCAGTCATTTTCTACGGTGTGGTGTGATTTAGTCATATCTTATTTCCTTGCTAAATTACCCCACGAAAAATTGAATTCATGGCAAATATTTTCTCAAGTCTTTATAGAATCACTGCGAGAAATGCACTCTTCAAGCCATTTCATTCTTGTTTATGCAGCTTTCTGAAACACTTCTGGTACCGATTGCTTAACTTTTTCACGAGCTGTAACCATTTGTATGTGAATGTATTTGATTGAGATGTGCATTGTCAACATACTAGATCTTTTCCGGTCGTGATATTTTAATAACGCACGCACCTTCGCCTTTTCGGGGTCAGATTTCGAAATGCCAGAAGCTATAAAGGATGTTTGTTGCATTATGTCGAACAGGAAGACGTTTTGACAATTACATCATGTTTTGTCATCTTTCGTCATCCTGAACCGCTTTCTGCGTTGCTGAATCACAAATGGGTATCATCACAAATATGTCTGACACGTCTGTCGAAGAATTAAAAGAAAAATAAAGTTAGGGACAGTCTTTTAAAATCACCACAAAATGCTTTACTACAAGTGAGCTAAAAGTAAACAACAATGGAATTTACACGGTGCGATTAGAAGTGAAAAAAAAGCGAAAGAGAAGAAGAAATCGACGTTGAAACGGTTGGACAGGCATCGCAGCCGATTCGGAACTTAACCTACATTAAAACGGGGGCCCTTATAACCTGATTTCAATTCGGTCTCCTAGCAACGGCATCAATAATGACATGCAAACATGCGAATCACACAAGCGAGTAATCACAGAGCAAAATGGGACTCTTTTTCTTTTTTCTACTTCACACACCGCACGCCCCTCAAGGTAACAAAATGACGTGAATTTTATGCCAGTGAATTGGCGAAAGTAAAGAGGCATTCGCGTTGAACAAACTGCGATTTCCAGTTCAAGATTTACGTGTGAGAAATACCAACTCTAGCGCCGCAACGCCAAAACAAAAATCACGTTACCATCACGCATAAAATCCACATGAAAATTCATGCGAGTGTGCGTGCGTGTTGCATTAGGGTCGCGGGTTACGGGAGGGGGAGGGGGGGGGAGAAAAAAAAACGATAAATTCTCAAGATCACGAACAGAAACGTTTAAACACCAAGTAGGAAAAACAATAGGGAATTTGGACGTGACATCAGTTATAAGATTTCAGTTTCTTTTGCGGCGTTAAAACGCTTAGACCTCAACATTACAAGATTAAATAAAAAAAAATTAAGCGATGTTCAACATTGCAATATATGTGATATATATATATATATATATATATGTTGAACACTGCAATATACTTAACATATTTTTATAATTTTTTTTTCAATAAATTGTATACCACGGAAATTGTGTTCACAGAAAATCGCCCTTAGTCCATCCTCAAACCTTGGTCGAGGCTTTGAATCATAAGAATGCTCCACAATATTATGTAATCACCTGGAAAATTAGCAGCGTTCAGAGCATCGACCAAGGTTTTCACAAACGTAAAAGTTTCACCTAATTTTTTTAAAAGACTGCGCAATTTTTAATTTTCTATATTTACATGTGATGTGAGCAGCACACGCACTCCATATCAGTAGCGCAAGAACAACTAAACTTAGCAGCAAATTAGAAAGAACAATACGTTAAAATAAGACGCCACTAGATGGCGCGGACCACAGAAATGATTTCAGTGCTCGTTTCCTCCTGTTTATATAGAGCGCCAAAATTGAGAGTTCAGAAGGAAAATTCTGTGTCTGATACTTCCAGAGCCAATATAAGAGGGGGCTACAGCCCCGGGCCCCGCATTTTCAAGGGGCCCCCAAATTATGCAGAATGCTTGAAGAATTGCTACTGTTTTTTTTTTTTTTTTTTTTGCTGATAGCACAAGAAAAACTATAAGAAACTGCCTTGTGAAAAAAATTTCTATTTTTTTTTCTGCTGTTTTAAGAGGAGTCGGCAAAAAATACAGTTGCCCCCAGTCCATCCTAAAATCTTTCGAAAGCATTTCAGATGTTTTTTTGTGCGCATCTGTAATTGGGGGGCATTTTCATACATTAAGAATTCGTTTGAATCATGGTATTTCGATCATATTATTTATTTTGCCCACTACTTCGATATAATTTCAACAATCTCAACCGGCGAGGGGGGGGGGTTAAAGCAGGACTGAACTGGTATCCATTTTTCAACCATACATTTTTTTTTTACATTTCCTTGCTACCACTGATTAACCCATGAATCGTGGGACACACTTTAATATGGCGAGGATATTTTTATGGCTTCCTCATCATATTTTAGGAATGTTTCTCTTGGGTATTTTTATTCATTCACCCATAGTGAAATCCTAGCTGTGCCACTAATACTGGGGCCCCAAAATACGGCCCAGCCCCCGGGCCCCGTTTCCTTAAATGTGCTCTGGTTACCTCCGAAAAATCCCGGAAGCACGCAGTAACAAAATAAAAATACAGAACTACGTCACTTCTGTGCTAAACTATGCCAAATTGTGTACCATGGAAAACCATTCGATCCTAGCTTTTTGTGGTTTTTATTCCCTAGTTTGTCTTTCAGAATAACAGGAACAATATCAGAAACAGACTAGCAAAGAATTCAAATATACGCTTGCAACACGTATTGGGTAAATTATATGCCAGAAAAAACAACAACACGTAAATGTCACGGAAATCGTGGGTACATGGCTGCATTTCCTAATTCAAAATCCATTTCTGCAGTTGGTGTTCCAAAACGGGGATTTTACGAATACACATTTATGCCACCCACCTATAGCGGCAAAACTATACACCAAAGAAAACTAGAAAATACGAGTAAATGAAAAATCATACGCACGCTGGAAAATACACTATCTACCAACAAGTAATTGGACACCCCTGCAATCGACGATATCTGCGGTCCTGATACAAGTCACGGCCGCCGCCGTTAAATATCGTGTGGGAAACAACAACGCAACCAGTCTCATGCAAGATGCCACGCAGTTCGGAGCTCTCTGATTTCGAGAAACGTGTAATCGTCGGGTATCACAGAAACCGGCCGATCCATACGTGACATATCCAGCGAGTTGAAATACCCAAAATCGACAGTGGCCTACGTGATTGGCAAGTGGAAGATGAGAGGTGACTGTCGGAATGTGCCCCGACCCGGCAGACCCACAAAACTGGGAGTTAGAGACCGACGGGTGCTGGCCAGAGAAATTCGGAAGAACCGCACCAAATCGATGGGCCACATCCGCAAGGAGTTTCAACAGGCATCCGGGAGTGTTCTTTCTATGAATAACATCCGCAACATCTGTTCGGTTATCATGGACGTGCTGCCGCCCACAAGCCTTTGATCACCAAGTCCAATAGCGCTGCTCGGCTAACGTGGTGCAAAGAACGTCAACAGTGGACCGTTGAACAGTGGAAACAGGTTTTCTGGAGCGACGAATCAAGGTTCACCCTCTACCGTTCGGATGGCAGGGTCTGGGTTTGGCGTCTGCCTGGAGAACGCCTCCTGCCGGAATGTATTGTGCCAACTGTGAAGTTCGGCGGCGGTGAAATTATGCTATGGTGGTGTTTCTCCTGGTATGGCACGGGACCCTTGGTCGCAATTCCTGGTAGACTCAACGCCGAGACCTACTGCACCATTTTGGATGACCATGCGCTTCCTACGTTGTGGCAGTTTTACGGGGTGGACCCATGTTACTTTCAGGATGACAATGCCACCTGTCATGTTGCGAGGTGTACCATGGCTTTGTATGGTGACAATGGGGTTAATCGAATGGACTGGCCTGCGCAGAGACCGGACCTTAACCCTATCGAGCACCTCTGGGACGAGTTGGAGCGTCGACTTAAGGGGTGCCCCCACTGTCCGAAATCGGTGAAGGAACTGACCTGTCTTCTCCAAGCCGAGTGGAAGAAAATACCGCTAGCCGTCGTACAACGCCTGGTTGAGAGTATGCCCCTGAGGGTCGCAGCTGTAATCGCCGCTCGTGGAGGCTCCACCAACTATTGAAGGTGAATAAACTTCGTTTTACTTTGCTATCACAGGTGTCCAATTACTTGTTGCTAGATAGTGAATGTGAAAGTGATGCTGACTGTTTTCTTATATGTGAAATATGTGGTGCATTTTGAATTTGCTCCAACTGGGAAGACTGTGATGGGGATTTAATACAAAGAGGTTTTTAAAAAGACTAAGGAAGGATATTCGGCGTAAACGGCCACAACAACGGGAGTCCCAGTCCTGGCTGTTGCATCATAATAAGGCACTGGCTCATTCAGCACTGTCGATCCGTGAGTTCCTGACCAAACACCACAAATACCAGTGGTACCACTTTAATTACCTAATTTGCAACCCTGTGACTTCTTTTTGTTTCATAAACTGAAAAAAAAAAGAAGTCTGTAAGAGACAGGAGGTTTGAGAGTGTACAAAGCATCATCAAAAATGACATACTGGAGCTGAACATGGTTCCACAATAAGACTTTCAAACATGCTTTATGAAGTGGCAGAACCGCTGGGACCTCTGCATTTAGCTCAGAACGAGGGAGCATTTTGACGGAAACACATTCTATCAATCTATGTTTCGTATTCTGAAATTCATATATATATAATTCCCGAGCTTTCTGAACACAACAAGTACATACCTAACATTGCAGTGTTATGTTACGGAGAATTTAAAAGTCATTCGCTTCCAAGAAAAGAATATAAAGTTAGAATAGTATAGATTTTTCTTTGTCATCAGCGTGGGGAAACTTCGACGTTGTTTTCAAGATGCTATCGGCCGGCAATAAAAATTAGTAGGGTTTCAAACAGCTTTTACCTGAGCAGTCGAACATAGAACATCGGCAAAGTATTTTATTGCACTCAGGTTGACATTACCTTCAGTCAGCAGCAAAATGAACATTGTGTGTGAAAGTGAAGCTAGACTGCATAATAAATTTATTGCTTTGGAAGCGACAAAGCCTTTTCTTCAAGCAAGGGAATGGTCAGGGGACCGAAAAGAGGTCAGGATTACGAGAGAGAGCTAGTCGTACAGGAGGGAGAGATGAGGTTACGAGAAAGTGGCAGTCTCTTGTGGGAGCGCGAAAGAGAACGAGATAATGCAAGGGAGATGGAAAAGACGATGAATAGAGAAATAAACAAGTAGCGTAACAGCTGAAGCTGAAAGTAGATAATATATTAATAGCAATTATTTACACAAATAAGATAATCCCAGGATAAACCGATAAAAATATAATAATAAAGGGTAGAATTAATTCCGCAAATGCATTTACTGTTTTATTCCCGATATATTTTTCATTCACTAAGAGTTGCAATTAGGCATAGATATCGAACCCAAACGGGAAAGTAAAAGCCCGCTTACTAGATAACTGATCTTAAATTCCCAATACAGACAGCTACGCAGCAATCACAATACATCAACATGGAATTACAGCTCCGAAAGCGGAACATATGACGTATAGCCTAATTTAACCTACCATTTTAGTTCCTGTCTTCTTGTGTAAATTTGGTTGTCCTCGTTAAACGTTTTTCTAAGCTTAACGCCACTGATTACTGTCCGATGAATTTGAGTTTGGCAACCTGACAACAGGTCAAAGTGCAATTAGGCAATCGAAAGCTACAGATAAGAACTGATGTGTTCAACCTTCGAGAGGCGTTGTTACTTCAGTTATCGGAAAGCAATCTCATCATAGGCAGTTTGTTATCAACCAATGTACTAACTAGGCTATGCTCTTCACGCAATGCTGTTTAAGTCATGTTAGCCGCCTCGGTGACGCAGTGGTCTAAGCGATGGCTTATGACTATTCGTCCGAGATGGGTCCGGGTTCGAATCATGGATGTTAATTATGATGTGTTTGTCTAACTGCACTGGCTCTCTCCCTTTCCTGGAATCAATGGCCCTAAATTAGGGACGGGCGACTGCTTATATCCTATTGAGTTGCTCACGGTGGTCGTTAAACCTTCAGTAAAAAGAAAAAAAAAAGTCATGTTGATGGTATGATGTTAAAACTAGCTTCCGTTGGTAATCTGTGTTATGATGCTTGTTCAATATTGATACGACTTATCAGCGAGCGAATGTACCTATGCTCAAGTTGTCCGGAGGATAAGTGTTCTTGAATGTGAATTAAAGCCAGTTTGTGTGTTCTATAAAGTGCGTGCTTGGTGACGTACTGTTCTAATAAAAGATTGGAATACTGACGTAAGTCGTCACCCTTGCTGACTTTTGATCATATATTGAAGTTGATTGCATGTCTAGTTAAGGACTTTTTCAGCTATTACGATTTAAGCTAGCCGGATCAACGAATGTTACAGTACAATAAATCTAACGATCTCTAATTCCATTTTGTTTTACAGTAAAGCTAACGATAACATTAGTTTATTTTTAAAGTTTATACAAAAGTTCAAGACATGATCATTTGCACAAAATCATTACAAACACTGTGATAATGTTGGATGAATGCATGGAAAAAGGCGAAGAAATGGATGAAAGGGAAAGTTGATGAAAAACTACGAACAGCTCGAACTTGATTTTAAAGATTAAGCAACTCAGAAAAACACAAACGAAAAAGCTATTATTCTTTGCACGTTAGAAGACATGGCAATTTCTACTAAGCGAAATATATTTCGAAAGTGAATATCATTCCCCCCCCTCCCTTTCTTCTCCTACATCAATCGCAGAAGCGTTTCTCATACGAAATACACGATACGATGATCACTGTGAACCGTACAAGCAATCTACTGTTTCATGTCTTTCACGTGCAGTAGGGTAAGGACGCGTGGGGAGGATAGAGCACAAAAAGGGAGGGAAAATATTGGGTTTTATGCCATAATAAAGCAATAAAATGAGACGAGGTGGGTGGAATGGGAGGGTGAGAAGCTGGTAAAGCGTTTTAAAAAGGCAGAGAGTAGGTTCATTACCACAGACACAGCGGTCAGCGTGAAGGTCGCCACTCCACTGGTCTCCTCTAGCATGGCAGAACAATGGCTTACGTGACGATGGACAATCATCAAACACCGAGCGACGGCTTCCCATTGTCATGTCAAAACAGTAAATTTCTGCACGCACACAGGAACACATTCCCCACGAAAAAAATCAACGCGTAACAATACACTCCTGTAAGGTCACATAACAGGAATATGACTGATATGCTCAAATCAGCAGTACGCAAAGAGGGAATAAAGAACTGGACGGAGAAACTGATTCAAAAAATGGACACAAAATCAACAGGAAAAAAAAAAAAAAAACCCACCTTAATTAACAATAATTAACTTCCACTTTTTTAGGCCCATATCGTGTTTCTACAGATTTCAATCAAGACAGAGGTAGCTAGATAATATGATCATAATGCGAGGCTACGATTAATTTAGTAATTCAAAGCAGAACAGCATTGAACGCTGACGCTCCAGTCAGGAAGCTCGACACTGATACATATGCTGTTTTATTACTTAATAGAAACCTATTCGACATGGCGTCATGAGAAGGCGGACGATACCAAACTGACCCGCAAACGTTTGGCAAAACTCTCAAAACTGCCGTATAAAGCCGAGAAGTTGAGGTTGTTTCCACAAAAAGAAGTGCGTCGGCTTATACGCGAGCCAGTTGAGAGAGAGAGAGAGAGAGAGAGAGAGAAAAAACAAAAACAAAAAAAAACCAAGAAAGATGACACCGAATCTTCGGTTGTAATAAGCATGTCCTTTGAATCCTTTCCAACGCGAAAAAATTTATCAAACTTATTCAAAGCCAATACCGGTTCCAAAAAAAAAAAAAAAAATCTAACGTATTTCTACAATCGATAAAACATCCAGAAATAGAAACAGCTACTTACTTCCACGAGCAGCTAACAAGTTTGTTACGAATTAACAAATGGCTCATAACAGAGACAAAGAGATTTTCAAGTCGAACAGTTAAAAGAAGAAATGCAGAAGGAAACATCATATAACTCTACGTCTTCTAGCGGAAGAATTTTGCACAATGGAAAAATTTAAAATAGGCGAAAAGTATTCTTGGTGGCAAAAGCTAAGCTAAAGAAAAACTTTCGAAGAACTTTTCAAATAAGTCTCCCGGAAGCAGAGATAGCGAGAAAAAGGTTTTGACCTTCACTCCCCGTATTGGGAAGGCTGTATATTATTTACAGTGGATAACGCTTCCCATCTCTATTGTAGCAAATGGCATGCAGTAAAAAAGAAAATTCTCAATAGGGTTTCAGAAGCGGAGATACAGCTGCAAACAGAAGTACACAAATGCCACCCAGCGACAGAACTGTGAACCAGAGGTAGGCGCCCCTTCAGGAACCAAGGAAAAATTTCGATTTGTTATGTTTTTAATAACAAATTCAATATTTTTTTCGTGAAAGAAAGTATTACTTAAAAATATATTACTTTTGTTAATTAATTGGAAGATATCAACCATCGATTTTATCATTCCGAACTAATGGAGATTTGTATTTTTCATTTCCATACGGTAATTACACGCTGCGTACTCATTATTTAGGCAATACTACCACTGACTAGAGGGAGGCGCCGGCGCAACCCCTCACGAAAATCCTGGGTCCGCCCCTGCTCGGGGGGGGTATACTGTTGCCTAAAGTGTTTTCCGTTGGCGGCGGTATATCTTTGTTTAGTCCCTGTGGGTTCTGTTCCTATTTTTTCGGCTGGCGGCCAGCTAACTGTGCAGTTCGACTTCACTGTCTAACACTTTTTTTTTTTTTTATCTTTTCCTTAGTGTATGTAACCTGAACTTAACCTCTTAGCTTGCAATTTCTAAGGAGAAGTTTAAGTTGCCGCCTCGGTGGCGCAGTGGCCTAAGCGCTGACTACCGACAATTTGTCCGAGATGGGCTTGCGTTCCAGTCCCGGTGAGGCATGGATGTTGTGTTTGTCTTACGGCACTGGCTCTCTTCCTTCCCTGGAACCAGATACCCTAAATTAGGGACGGGCGACTGCTTACAGCCCACATCGAGGTGTTCACGGTGGTCGTTAAACCTCCCACAAAAAAAAAAAAAAAGAAGTTTAAGACAACGGGGTCAGACACCACTTTCCTAAAATTCTCTACACCATGATTTTTTTGTTTTAATTGTTATTTTGAGTTTTATTCAGCATTCTGCATTTGGAGGAAGCTCTGAAACAGTTTTATTTGTGCGTAAGCTGTGTACAATTCTTCTCCTTTTGTACCAAAGCAATGGACTAGCAATGCTAACCTAGGACTAACCTTCGAACAACGGCACCTTCCAACAACGGTCACTTTTCCCCGGTCAGAGTAGCGACCGTTGTTATTCGGAGGTCTCACTGTATATGAAAAATATTCCTCGCCACAAATGCCATCGGTAGCAAAAAGAAATGTTTAGATTGGACTTTTAGAACCGGAGAGATTTTTTTTTTAACTGGAAAACTAAACATTATTCTGAGAAAAAAAAAATACACAAAAATGACTTCCACGTGAGTGGCGCCTGACTGAAAAATATATTTTTTTTTCAGTTAGATTTTTAGAATCTGACTGAAAAAATATCTGTTTTTTATTTTCTAAAATTTCTTAGCTTTGTTATTCCAGGTGGTTATTTAGGAGAATGATTAACATTAATTCTTCCTGGCTGATTATCTGCTAAAAGGGCTATAACAACGGTGACGAACCTAAGAAAGAAAGTACACAGATGTTTGAGTCACATGCCTATCTAGTTGCATGATGTCCGTGAGAAGGGGACTAGTCTTTCCCCATTATGTCTTGGATCATGGAACAGAGAATAAGGGATTAGAAGGAAGCACTTGTCACTATTTACTGGTTCTATGGTCAGTACTGCTGAGCTGAGAGGGGAAAAGAAATTGTCTTGCCGTAACTTTCGTAAAACCCGGCCGCTATGTGAACATTTCTACTTGGGGAGCGCAGAAAATTGTGAGCACCATTTGGCTCAGGTACATCGGCAGCATAAAGGGTTTAACATCTATAAAAGAGCCGCCCCGATGGCGCAGTGGTCTCTAAGAGCTGTCTTATGACTTTTCGTAGAGATGGGCCAGCGTTCGGGTACCAGATCTGAAATGGGTGGCGTGTTTGTCTCAAGGCACTAGCTTGCTTCCTTCTCTAGAACCAGTAACCCTAAATAAGAGACCATCGACTACTTATAACCCACAGAGTTGCTCACGGTGGTCATTAAACACCGAAATATATATATATATAAAACCCACACTCACCAACCCGCTTGGCCAGCGTGGTGGTGAGTTATGGCCAAACCCCTCCAAAATGACTCCACAACTTAAATCTTGGCCCTCAGTCTCCGGCAGCTGGTACTGCCAGAAGGACAGGCCATCGATGGACAGTCGAAATTTTAGATTGGATTCCAAGGGACAGGAAAAGACTCAGAAGAAGACCCCATGGAAGATGGGTGGATGAAATTCGAAAGTATGCGGGAGTAACGTGGAGGTGACTGGCACAAGACAGACCGTTGTGGAAGAGGCTTGGAGAGACCTTCGTCCAGCAGTGGATTGATAATGGTTGACAATGATGATGATATAGACTGGTCACAAAAAGTTATGGAATTTGCAGTTTCGAAGGAAAAACGTAGTGATATCTAAATTTAGGGACTACTGGAGATCGGTTGTCAGCGTGGGTTGCTACGTCGTATTTATATTAGCACCACGACAACACAGCACGCGGAGTGCGATCTCCGATAAAAGTTCCCTGCGAAAAGTGGAAAACGGTTCGTTTCACCGCTTGGTCTAGAAGTTAATTCAATGTATTGCCTTCAGTGCGGGATTAACTTGAAATGATGTCCAGATGACATTTAAACATTAACAACAGAAATAGGGCTGTAGGCATGTTACACGCAGGTGTATGGCAGATCGATGAGGCTGCTGTTTTCGGAGTTTCGCAAAGTGTATGTAGTAAGTCGGCTACACACAAGATTTCTACGGCATGGAAATGTTGCAGATCGACCCGACAGTGGTCGCCCGAGGATAACCACAAGAAGGTAAGATCGCTACCTGACAGTAAGTGTTTGGAGAAGGCCTATTATCACCAGTAGCCAACTCCGGGAATCACTTCAAGCTGCATCTAATGTCACAGTATGTATTCAAACGGTACGAAACAGTCTTAACGAATACGGACTCAGAGCAAGAAGACCGCTGAGATGTATAGCATTGGCATCAGCTCCTAGTCGTCAATGATGTACCTGTGTCTAACAGTAATGTCATGGAATACAAAGTGGCACCATGTACTTTTCGCAGACGAATCCCGTTTCGCTATTTATCCTGATACTTGACGAGGATACGTGTGGAGGAGATCCGGCACACGAATGAAACCACACTATGCGCAGCCCGTCCACCCTTACCAGCGGCAGCCAGTTCTGGTTTGAGCAGGAGAGTGTTTTAATGGCCGTATTTCCTTGTATGTTTGTCAAGGCAACATGAATGCCCCAGGGTACCGAAACGAGATCATTGTGCCCATTGTAACACTGTTTCACGCTGCTATTGGACATGCATTAAGTTTTTCTCGATGACAATGCACCCAGTCACCGTGCCTGGAGAGTGCTTCCGGATCTGGAAAATCATAGGATTGCATCCTTACAGCTGCCTCCGAGGTCTCCTGACCTCAATCCTATTGAGAACACTTGGAACATTACACAGCGACGTCTGGATAACCACGTTCCATACCCCAGTACACTGGCAGACCTCCGTAACGTGTTTCCTGTAATATGGGAAGAGCTGCTCCAGACACTCATCAATAATATCATTGCAAGTATGCTTCGTAGGTGTCAATACGTTCTTCGTCACAGAGGTGGCGTTACCGGGTACTGAAATCCAGAGGTATGGACATTCTCTGAATTTACCATTTTGACTGTTTAGCAGTGCTGTTTTGTTGTGTGCAGAAATTGCATAATAAATTGTTTTTGTAAATGCACTCTTTATTGTTTGTATTATGTAAGCCTCACTGATGTTATTTCAATGCGGGTTGCTTGAGTCATATACTATATACATCCTTCATTTCATGCAATATCCCTAACTTTTTATAACCAGTGTATTTTTCCAAGAGAAATCAAAAGAGTGTGAACATTCAAATACCTGGAATCGTTGTTAAGGATCTGAAGGGAGAAGTGAAAAGCAGCAAGCAGGATGAAATAACTGGAGAAAACCATCAGGTACATACTGTTTGACAGAAAGATGCTAAAGACGATGAGAAGTCAAATTTTATAGGCTAGCCATGCTACACAGCGCTGAGACTCGGCCAATGACTACAAATTTGAAGAGAAAGGCGCAATGCTCATGAAATGAAGATGCTGAGGTGGATGTGTAGTTCACCAGGAAGGATAGGATTAGAAATGAGAGATAAGGGCAACAGATGAAGTTTCACGAAAGGCCAAAGGAAGACTGCGCTGGTATGGTCATGTTTTGACAACGAACAAGGAATGTGTGGGACGCAGAATTATAGTCATCAAGCTTCCTAGACAGAGAACAAGAGGAAGACCTTTGGTGAGAGGGAAGGACCATGTTAAGAACGACACGAAGGAAAAGAAATGGAAGCGCGAGTTATCACAAGACAGAAAAGAATTGAAAGGGAGGATCCTCAACAGCCAGCCCCACTCAGTGGTGGATTTAGAGTTACCGGGGCCACGCGCTCAGTCAGCATCAGGGCCGGATTAAGGGGAGGTCTATAGGGGCTATAGCCTTGGGGCCCACCATGCCCAAGAGCCCAGAAGACATGCCTGGGCGAACAATAAACAGACAGGTAGAAAGAAAGAGAGAGAGAGAGAAAGAGAGACAGACAGAGGTTTGTGTAAACTAGTTTTACTTTTGTCTCGTGATTTCCACTTTGTCAGAAACAGGTACTGGTAGACGAACAGATTTCAAGGCAATGACTTAGAAAGGGTGAAGGTTTCATGTCGCTATGAATAGCGGGGTCGGCAAAACAGTTTCAGCTTTTCCACTACATCTGCCCACACCTCCAGTTTGCACTTGGAACAGTTAATGGTCGAAATCACCTGTGGCTTCACACTGCACAACAAAAAAGATGCACCAAGAAAAGTATAGAGGGGTAAACCATTAAAAAAATTCAAGACAAAATCTAGGAATCTTAAGCTTTTAACTCATGTACTTATGAGAACAATAGAAAATACAGTGAGCTATTATGAGAACTCTGCAGATAATTTATTAGTTTGAACAATGCACTACGTATTAATTATCACAAGCATATTTGCTGTTTCGTGTTTTAACGGATTTCCTAATGATTCCTGTCATAATTCTTTGAGGGCCCACTCAGGTGTCTTAGCCTTGGGGCCCACTCAAATATCTTAGCCGAGGGGCCCACTAAGGCCTTAATCTGGCCCTGCTCAGCGTCCCCCACTTTGCCCGCCATCCTTCAAAAGTAAAGTTTTTTGTTGTTTCGGATCCAATCCCTTACCTCATTTTTACTTTCTCATATTATAATCGCAATAAATAAATAAATAAATAAATAAATAAATAAATAAATAAATCGACTTCTAGATTTCAACAGAAATACATATTTTGGGCTCCCGACCATGATTTGACTATTTTCACGGTGGTGTGTAAGTGTGTGTGTGTGTGTGTGTGTGTGTGTGTGTGTGTGTGTGTGTGTGTGGTGGGGAGCCGTAACTCAAAAAATATTATAGTTATCAATATCAAATTTAACATTTAGGAGTTTTGTGATGCCCTGATGGAGAAAACATAGCGGAAGTAACAAAAGGGAAAGCCTTTGCTTGGTAAGGAAGAAAAATCGGAACGTTAATGTTTGTGGTCACTGAAGCACAGTACTAGTTACCATTTAACATGTTACATACAATTAGTTTACGTCACTGCTTTAGCTACCATTTATGCTAGCAGTGTGGGATCTGCCGCATATTAACAGCTCTCATCCCACCGATAGTTCCCTTAACGGGCCCAAGTATATATCAAATTGATTAGCGTGTCATGTAAAACCAACTCCTTAAATGCCATTTTACACGTATGGTAAAGGTCTTGTGCTTTCTGCCTCTTAAACTAGACTGAATGAATGAAGAACAGGTTCGTAAAATCATGCAATGCATTGATTATGATACGCTTTCCAACATACCAGAAATCATTACTCAAGTTATTACTAGAGTTATGAGGATAATGGCTGTGGAATAAATCTCGCTCCTGTGCCCTGACCTTTGACCCCATTTCGATTATATTCAACAGAACCGGTTCATTATACCTTCGAAACAACATGATGAAGTTTTGTCACAACGAAAGCATTTTTACGCAAGTTATGACGCATAAGGGCGATGGAATAGATCCCACTCCTATGTCCTGACATTTGACCCCATTTCGCCCATTTCCAATTGGCTCCTCCCCAGGTGGTCCCCTACACCACATACTAAAATTTCATCGAAATCGAACCATTTTTACGCGAGTTATCGTGCGGACGGACGGACAAAGCTGGAGCATTTACGCTTCTCCAACCGACGGTTGGAAAGCGTAAAAAATAATTTTTAAGGGAAAGATGAGTGGGTGTTCATACTCAATACCGAATAGAAGAGCAAAATGTTCATTGTTTTCTACGCGAGTTGGCAAGAAATAACACACCAATCTCTGAGCTCAGTTGTAGTGCATTGTTAAGTAATACAGTAGTCGCCCCTTATCCGCGGCATCGCTTTCCGCGATTTAAGGTACCCGCGGTCCAAAAATATTAAATGGACAATTCAAGAATAAACATATGTTTCAAATTGCGCGCCGTTGTCAGTAGCATGACGAAATCTAGCGGTATCCCGCTGTATACGCTGCCCACCCGCCGCTTGGTAGCTGTATCGCAGTGCTTGTGCGTTCAAGTAACACGTATTTTACTTAATAAGGGCCCCCAAAGAGAAGCCCTAAAAAGTGCTTATTTTAGGTGAAAAGGTGAAATTCTCGACTGAATAAGGAAAGAAAAAAATCGCATGCTGAGGCTGCCATGATTTACGGTAAGAGCGAATCTTCTATCCGTGAAATTGCGAAGTAGAAAGAAGAAATTCGTGCTAGTTTCACATTCAAATAACTTTTGCTACAGTATATTGTTATAATTGTTCTATTTTATTATTAGTTATTGCTGTTAATCTCTTAATGTGCCTAATTTATAAATTAAACTTTATCACAGGTATGTATGTATAGGAAAAAACATAATATGCATAGGGCTCGATATTATCCGTGGTTTCAGGCATGTACGGTCTTGGAAAACGTATCCCCTGCTGATAGGGTGTGTGTGTGTGGGGGGGGGGGGGTACTGTATTACTCTGAAAAATATTTTTTTTTTATCACTCTGCACTTCAGCTGGTAAAATAGTACTTGTAGATGGCATATTTCGAGTCAAGGCAAAATCTTCCTCCCAAAAACAGAAAATTTATCCCTCATTCTATGAATTTTTTAAAAGGGAAAATAAAATAAAAATTCGTTATTTTTGGGGCTGCATCGCACCTGGGCCTCCCTGTAAACTCGTCTCTGATCCCACTTGCACGCGGGATTAATGCTGCACATGAAGTAAGGGTAAATGTTTAAAATAATGGGATTTCAACGTTTGCAATTATATATATACTGATATTTTAATGGGTGTTAAAAACATATTTCAAAACTGTAATTGCAAATTGGAAGCCTGTGACCCGTGCTGCCATTTCTCAGAAATTACACCTAATGAAGTCGAAATGCCTCTCGGGGTAACAATTCCCAAGTTATGCCCTCATTTTCTACCAACAAAACGTGCACTTATTTCGTTAGAATCAGATTACCTCACTAATTACTACAAAGGCCATTACACCATCTCGCTTAAAAAAAAAAAAAAAACTCGTCGACCAACTGCACAAGCATAAATTGTCCCCCAACGAACGCACATAACGTATGCTACACGACTGAGACCTTGGACTTGGAGGAACGTTTCTGTCCTAGTTCGACCCAGTGACCCCCATGTCCGAAAATGGGTCAATCAACATCCAGTTTCGCAGATTACGCCGGCAGAATGCTTCGACGCGCGGTTGGTTCGGGGATCATCCTACAGCTGAATGCCTCGTTCCCATGACAACAGCAGTACTAACCTTGATACTGAACAGTCAAGCTCAAGAGTTGCATTTCATTTTAACTCATCGCTGTGAAAGAGCATTGAGCAACCGGCACGTTCGAGACTATCACATGACCTCCAAAGGTATACTCACTTTTTTTTTTTCAGTTTATACAAGACATTCTTCTTCATAATTTGTCCCCGTCGGCACGTTTACGCGAGCTTTGAAACGCCCTGGAAGCAATCCTTCCGCCCTTTTATTTCCATTTATGATAATTTCAATGCAGAGCAAGTCAAGGATTTATCTGGGATCTTTTAATAACGCAAAACTTCGTCAAGTTCAAAGTACAAAGAATTCCGACCAATGTTATGTCGTAACGTTCTGAGACGTAATGTTATATGGCTTCCAACTAAGTTCTATGAAATCAAAAACACGAATATTCACATTACGCTGCGTAACATTTTCACTACGCGCTTCAAAGAATTTCACGATCAAATTTTATTGCTAGTACAGTAGAACTCCAATTATCCGGATTAAATTTTAAAAGATGCTAAAAAAATTTAATCCGGATTAACTCGGACCACAGCCCGTCCGGTTATTCGGAAAATCCCGATAATCGGGTTGTCTATTTTCTGTAGGCCAAATACGTATTTATTAATTGAAGTGAGGGAACTTGAGTTTTTCGTATATCGTATTTTATAATAACAGATGCTATACAATTTAAAAAATAAATATCTACTGAACTGCATTATCATTTTGTACTATTTAAATGAACGAACAAACTAAAAACACGTAAATGAATCAACAAAAATTTTAATTTTACTTGGCCTAGAAAGAAGAACCCGAGATCCGGATATCTGGAGTCCGGATAATTGGAGTTCTGCTGTTATAATTTTTAGGAAACATCTACGCATTTTTTTCAAATTGATTATGACTTGTCTTTTTGTTTCGGGATTTAATGACCCCATCCACGGGCATCGCCAGTCCGTAGGGTAACTGGGGAGGAGTCAAAGCCTGCGTTGTAGGACTCCACGCCCATATGCCTTATCTAGACTCAAACTTAATCCCACTGCGAATATTGGCATGAGGACCACGGATTATAATTAGTCTTAAATTTTGTTTTTAACACAGCGTAAAAAGGCACTAAAATTTCCCAAATGTTTAATTACCAGTTCGCTGTGCATTGGCCTTGTGTGAGAGAAGTAGATGGCCTTTGTGTGAGGGATAATTCATGGTATCTGCGTAAAGAGATAGGGGTTAGGGAAACAACAACCACTTTCACTGGACTTAAAATAAATGGTAAGTATCAGCGTTTTAGTGTGCATTTGCCTTACCATAAGACGCGAGGAGCGGAGACCCATCTTCAACTGCAACCAGTCCATGGTCCACAAATCATAAGCGTTTGAAACGTGTCAGAATGGAGTTCAAAATTCGCATACTAGTGCAATGCGTTGATGGATGAGAAACGTTGTGGGGCAGGGGTTCAGCATCAAAAACAAAGAGCAACGTGGCGTGTGTGGAGGCTTTGGTGCAAGAAGACGAACTGGTGACTCTGTGGCAGTTTGCTGCAAACGTTTCTTTCGGTACCGCAAGTCACATAGTTCAACCTAATCACCACGCGTACCTCCGAGTGAGACCATGTTTCCAGGCGGGTCGTTATTTTCACCTGGATCTGTTTTCCACCGCGATGCCTTTTTATTCAAATCCATGTGCAAAACAACGCCATTCAGTCAGGAGAGTGTAATGACGTTGGGAAACGCCGATTTACATATCCAGCAGCCAAAGGTCAACGGAAGTTACTTTTGATCAGCCTCGTCAATGAAATCTGAAATGTAAATACGATCGAAACATCGCTGACGTCCATTTTAGATCTTTTTACAATGAAATTTTCAAAAAGGTACATTTTTGTGTTCTATGATATTACGCAGAAAACATAGGAGTTAAAGAAAAAAAATATATATATATATATATTGCCAACGTTACTTTTCAGAGAACTTTTCTGGGACTGCTGGTTGAAAAGTTAGTACCAGTTCTACGTTCAAAAGGTCTGATGCGATTAATAAACTTGCACATAAACAGCATACGTCCACGGGTGTCTAATCCGGATGACGTGCATGCACAGCTTAATTCGGTTATAGCGACATCAGTTGTATCGACACCTCGACATTACCGTCAAATATTGAGTGGTACCAATTAAATCACAAAATAATCAGTAATCTCAGTCATCGGTTAGTACGACACAAGTTTATAGCGAAATAAATTTCGCAGTCCCTGTAATGCCGCCCTATAACTGAGTTTGACTGTATTTTGTAAGGCTGAATTAATCGAACGTCACTACTATATTACGCCAGAGTGATTACGTTACCTTAACTAAAAAAGACGTACAAGGCTACGGACAACTCAGAGAAGCATGGAGAGATATATGTTTGGTGTAACGAAGAAAGACATCAAAACTAACTCATGGATCAGGAAAACGGCAAGAGAGGATGACACTGTCATCAAAGTAAAGACCCTCAAGTGGTAATGGGCTGAGCATAGAAAGAAGTGACCATTGTTGGACAAATGAAATACTGGATTGGATACCACGAGACAAGAAAAGAACCTCGTGGGAAATGGGTGGATGAAATTCGAAAGCATGCCTGAGTGACATGGGAAAGAATTGCTCAAGACTAGGAGTTGCAGAAGGGACTTGGAGAGACCTTCATCCAGCAGTGGATTGAGAACGGTTGATGATGATGATGATGAAACAAGCTATGTGATTTAACTGCATCGCTTGCTCGAATCGCCGAAACCTCACTAGGGTACTTACTTATTTTACGTACATGTAATATATGTAAAACGGGCGTTGGGAAGCTTAATCGAAAGTTTTTTTCTTTTTATACACACAGAGAATAAAACAGGGATGGCGAACCTATGACACGCGTGTCACTTGGTGGCACACGAACACGATTTGAGTGGCACACAGGTATGAAAGTATTAACATTAAATAAAAATTTAAGTTTTTGTAAACAGTAATTTTTCGACAGCATGTCTGTAGTGTGTTCATGCAAAGAACCGAGGTCTGACAAAACAAATTAATCTAGCCAAGAAGTGTCCTCCAAAAGGGTGGTAAATCAGCCTCACTTTATTTAATTACCTTATGCATTAATTCCCGAAAGCAAGATGCACTTAAGTCTGAACAGTCTTGGTTCACACTTACGTGCCACCTTGCGTTATGTTGAAGACAACAGGTTATGAATGGGTTACTTATGAACCCAACATAAATGCCTAGGCTAGCAGCAATCAGCAACAAGTTCCACACTAATGTAGTTATGTATGTTTTTGTCTATTATCTTCTTAGGAATTAATTCAGGTTTAAATTGAAATTGCCTTAGTCTCTTGAAAGCAGTAAAGCAAACTTTAAGTGGCACACTAGTCAGAAAAGGTTCGCCATCCCAGGAGTAAAGTGCATCGTCTGAATATTGAAATGTCGTCCTACAGTAACTAATTTAAGCTTGTATAGATTCACTTTGCACCAGTATTTCGCTCGTACGCACAAAAATGAAAATTTGAATGAGATCGTTTGATTTTCTCTCGCTGTATTTTTGTTGTTGTTATTTAGGGTATTCAACAACCCTACAAACGCTAGAAAGAGCAACTCGTACATCTTCACTTAGGACTGCGGACTCCAGGAATTAGGAAGAACCAGAACCGTTCTAAAAACTTTACCTTACTTATTCAAAATATTCAGGCCTTCGTAAGGACAGTTATCGTTTGAGTCACTCGATCTTAGTTTGCTTTAAAAATAAAATAACTACAAATGAAGCAAATATCAATCTTCAATACTTCCTATCGAAATAAACCAAAACGAACGATATTAAAAGTCTTCTGAAACAGAAATATATTTCTTAAGAATGAATTATTTTTCTAACGAAGGAGCACATAAAGAAATGCAATTTAAAAATATATCATTACATAAAAAATGTTCTCAAATATGATAAAGATATGGTTAGCAGTTAATATGTACCAAAACTTAAAAAAAAAATAATGTAAAAAAATACGAGTTTTCTTAGAAAAAAATCCGTTACTTTAATCAAAAATTTCCGAAGTTCCTTGCACACATCTGCACGCATCACCGCTTCCACATGACAGACGCTTATTGTACAAAGGTAGTTCCATAAAACCTGAGAGTAATTTTTTTTGAGTTGGCAACGGTGCAAAGAGGAAAAATATCCACGCAGACGACTAACTGAATTAAAGAAGTATCTATGGCAACAATTATTAGCCGTGGCAGACGATTCTGGTTTTGTTATTGCGCAGTTGTTTTTAAGGTATGTCTGCATTTCTACGTGCAGCTATGGAGGTGAGTGATTCAGAGTTAAATTTTGCTATCGTTTGGGTAAGACGGCTCCAGAAACAGTTAATTAAATGAAAAAAAGTTTACAAAGATAAATGTTTGGGTGAGTCAGCGATTTTTAGATGGCACAATGATTTCAAAAATGTGTGTTTGTCGGCAGAATTCGCTCCTAGGACTGGTCGATCTGAAAGTGTTGTTACGGAGCGTATTGTTAACACTGTTTGGGCAATCCATCAAGAAGATCGACAAATGACGTGTGAAGACATAGCTGCGTCAAATAATATTTCAAAAACGTCTGCATTCCGCATTCTACGCGACAAATTACTGCTGCATCGTGTGTGTTCCAGATGGGTACCTCACCACCTGACAAGAGAACAATTATTGTTAGCCAGAGTTCAGGTGTTTCATGAGTGGCAACAAATGATTGCAAAGGATCCAAACTTTCTTAACACAGTAATAACTGCCGATGAAACATGGATCCACTATTTCGACCCCCCTCTCACGAAGCGCGCAACGAGAGTCTGGAAACACACAGGCTCGCCTCCTCCGAAAAATGTCCGCCAAACCAAATCAGCTGGGAAGGTGATGATGATAATCTTCTTTGATCATAAAGGTGTAGTCTACCAGCATGCCGTTCCTCCACAAATTGCTGTCATTTCAGTCTTGAAGCGTCTGGGACGACACATATCGATTAAGCGACCGGAACTGGTGGACAAGTGGACCCTACACCATGACAACACGCCCGCTCACATGCGGCTACTTGTGTTCAACAGTTTCTTACGAAATTCAGTATTAAAATCATGGGACAGCCTGCCAACAATCCTGACCTCGCCCTGTGCGATTTCTGGTTGTTTTCAACAATGAAGGAGAAGTTCCGTGGCGCAATATTCAACACAGATGCTGACGTTATTCAAGCTGTACAGGGGTCGCTAAAGCAGCTTCCACCAAATGCCTTCGCCACATGCTTTGAAAAGTGAACTGAACGATGGGACCGTTGCATATCATTCGATGGAAGATACTTTGAGAAAGAATAACATATTTTGCTGAACTATATTTCTTCCTTTTGTGTGATTTTACTCTTAGTTTTTATGGAACGGCCGTTGTAGTTTGAGACATAACTACACAAAGTACGGAAGAAATCCCTAAAACGGTGCGGATAAAAAAGTGTACCTTCAAATAGATGAGAATTTTAGTAGGCAAAAAAGACTTCAAGTCGATTCTGTTCACTCTACAGTTACGCATTTTGGTATTAAGCTACAAAGGAGCTACAGCTCCTTGTAGCTAGCTCGCAGCTGAATTCCTTGGCAACATGATTTCTCATGACTCCGAATAATTCGCAAAAGAATCTAAATTCCGTCGCTTAACGCGACGAAGAGCATAAACCACTGGCGCAGGAGCTCCATACTTTTCGCGTCCTTCCGAGTTACGGCAACTTTCTTTTCTCCTCATCTTTTTCTGAAAAACATTTTCCCGCTATCACTGCTGTTTATGAGACATTTATCACAATTTTGAATCGGCTCTCGCCTAACAAGCATCTTAATCAAATAATTCTCCTTACTGTGTAAGCTCCACGCTTACGCTTTTACCATTCCAGGCAGAACGTACATGGTGAAAATTCATATCAAAACCTGAAGCAAAATAATAAATTTCGGAGAAAGTGTATGAAACGGAATCTACTTTGTTCCTATTTGTTCTAACATCACGATTTAAGGGTCTTAAAAAGCCTTCAGGCTTTGGAATTCATTAGAATATTTTATAAGAGAAGCTTGGAAAATCTGTGAAGCAAAGGATGCAAGTTTTGAAGAAAGCAACTTTTTTATTTTATAGAACAAACAATATTTTTGTCTTTAATCGCCAATCAGTGGCACCAGTTGCGCTGATTCCATTCAGTAGAAAACAGTTGATCAACATTTATCTTCAATGTTATTTTCTACGTTCTGGGTAATAACAATGCTAGCGTAAAAAAGACCAAGTCCAAATCGTTTACCATTTCTCTCATTTAATACAATTTGTCTGTTCTTTTTTTTAAATCATAAACACCTGAAAATTTTCATTCATGATGGCAAAATTTTAAACCGTTACCGCTGGTCGAGTCGTCACTAGGTGCCACTGATTGGCGATTAAAGACAGTTTTTTTTTCTTTAAAATAAAAAAAGTTGCGTTCTCTTTTCGTTAGTATATATTTCATCATGCTGGTTCTCTCTTTCCCTTGGCGCCTGTGGCCCTAAATTTGAGACGGGCGACGCCTCCTACACTTAAAAGCTCATGGGGTGTTGCTAGATCTCTAAATTGAAAGATACTGAAGTTCATGCGGAATTCATCATCAACATCAACCATTATCAATCAACTGGTGGATAGAAATTCTCCCAAAGCTTTTTCAACAGCATGTCTTCAGCAATTATATTCCATGTCACTCCGATTTACTTTCTAATTTCATTCATCCATCTCACACGTGGTCTTCTGATGCTATGCATCTTTCCCGACAGCAATAATGTATCTTAATAATGGTTGATTAACGGCTCGTCATATATTATGCATTATTACTTCAATTTACTGTATTACGGTTAAATTGTTCCTTGGCTTGACGATTTAGATTCTTTTTTTGGGGACTAGGGACTCGTCAGGCTATTTGTTAGCTTTTTTCCCTGGTTCCCTTGCCATATATTACATTGCAACTATTTGTTATAAAGAAATTGTTGCAGTGCGTTAATTTATTTAAAACTAAAAGATTATAGTGTTACTTTGGTGCTTTGTAATTATTATTTACTTTGATTACGCTCTTTGTGGTGAGACTTTTGATGTATTCGCTACAAAGTGTTCGCGCCTTCTTGTCAGTTTGTGTGACTTAATTATTTATTTTAGTATGTAACTTTTTTTAAATGTTACTTTCGTTAGTATATATTTCATCATGTGTATGTGCTAATGAAAATATGATGTTATTTGCCAAAAATTGAATTGTACGGAAATAGTTATACTTTTGAAGTGCTGCAATTTTGTAGTTACTTTGGTTTCATTGCATGGGGCATGCAACCGTTGATTTCTATGATATAAAAGGCCTGAGTTCATTAATTTTGTTTGCACATTTATATTACTATTGGTATTATTGTATTCTTGGACTTTTGTTGTTTATTATGATTGTAGATGTAGTCCCGGGTGTGTATGGACTAAATTCTGTTTTGTTGTGGTGTGGCATAAAATTGTAGTTAAATAAATAAATAAAATAAATAAATGTAAATTCCAAATAAAAAAAAGTTGCCAAAACCGCCGTTGAAATCATATTTTGAATTATGTTTTGTCGCTATGGTGACGCAGAAGTCTCAGCAATGGCTTCTGACCACTCATTCCAGATAGGTCCGGGTTCGAATCCCGGTGGGGCATTGGTGGTGTGTTTATCGTACGGCACTGACTCTCTCCCTTTCCTGGAGTCAGTGACCCTAAATTAGAGACGGGCGATTGCTTATAACCCACTGATCAAATGATCACATGTAGAGGATTTTAGGAAGGGAGTGTCTGACCCCAGGTCTTAAACAACCCTTAGAAGTAGGAAGGTAGGAGATTTGGGCTAGAGGGCCCGATAAGAAGGTGACAGGGAAGCGAGGTAGAAAAAGGGAGGAAGACGCCCTTATTTATTACCGGGGGGGCAGTACCTGGGGTGCGACGGCTTAACGTGCCCGTCCGACGCACGGCGGAAATTTAGTGGATCGAGCGTTCGTACCTGACTGGGATCGATCCTGAGGTCTTTTCCGTGGCAGTCACGAACGTTGCTCACTAGGCCACCCGCGGCCCATATAACCCACCGAGTTGCATCATGGCCAACGAGATTCTGAAGGCCCGGGCAGCTTTTTGTGACGTTAGCAGCACCGTCCTTCGTTACAAAGAGCACTGCGACTTTTCGGAAGATTATTACTTGCCTGCGCTAACAGCTTAGCTTACGGATAAACAGGAAAACAAATGTAAACATAGCATCTTTAAGTTAACAGATGAAGCTGATAATGTCTCTAAAGCTGTACATTCTTCCTACAAGGTTTACACGATTACTTTTGTGTTCGAAATTCAAAGAATCTTGCTTAACTCCAGCTACAACCGAACACGAAAACTAACGTGATACACACATCTCGAAGCGCATAATTACGTTAAATTAAAAAATATGTGTACCTAATTAATTAAAGTAGCCGAATACTTTTGATCAAAATGTGTAAGTAATTAAACTACATCTGTTTAAAATATTTTTTTCGGAAGTTTAATAGGTTTCTGAAAAGTTGAATGACTTACGTTTTGATCGAAACAAACTTCCTGGAGTTCAAAATGTTCTGACCTTAGTTCCAAATAGACATAGTTTCAATCAGCCGCATATTTATTTAGGGCAGTTACGTGTTTTATGTGTGCGCTCGTAATGGATTTCAAAGAATGGATTTAAAAGAATAAAATTTGCGTATGACTACCTATTACCTTTAACGTAAATGTTGTGTTTTGTAGTGCTTGTATTGTATAATATAGAATTTAAAAATTCCAGTAATTAAAAGCAAAAAATTTTCACAAAAGGGCCTCCAAGATATTTTTGCGGGGGGGTGGGCAGTTTTTCCGGTACGCCAATGTTTTAGTTATTCAGCATTATAACAGAGTGTCGCAGGAAAATAGAAAGATCGTGGCGAAATAGGAAACTTGGAATTACAGCTATTATCAAAAGAAGCAACAAGAACAGCAAAAAAAAAAAAAAGAAAAAACTTTTTTACTGCGGCAGCAGAAATGCATGTGTGTATATATGCAATAACAAAGCATCGAAAAATGGCTGAATTAAATAAGTTGTGACAAACAGAGCTTCCTTCCGCTATTATTTCGCTGAAAGAAAATCAACAATAAAAACGCTTCTCTTTGTCACGACTGATCCAGCCTTTATAATAGAAAAGGCATAATAAATTAGCAACTCGTACTTAAATTATGTCTGCTCTCTTCAACTTCCTTCTCTGCTTTGTTATTTCATATTGTGGAGCAGTGTGATACAATAATGTCTCCCAGTCCAGTCAACTTACAAAGAAAAACCACTGTGTTACGATAGCTTACGCTTTTACGTCACAGCGTGTTACCATAAGATCAAGAAAGAGGGCATCAGCGAGAGAATAAGAGAAGCAGCGAGCACTTCGAGACAACACAGGAAGCGAACAGAGGAAAAATAGGTGCATCACCAAGGGAACAGATGCAGATGGAATGCCATCTTTACGCCCACCATTTTGAGATGCTAACAGAAGACTGACTGTCTGGCACCCACGTACCATTCTGGATTCTCCTCAAAATGGGAAAAGATAATAATAACGATGACAATAAAAAACTGTGCCACCAGGAGAAAGGAGTACGATATCAATGAATCCCTTTTCACTAAGAGTAAAGAACGTTTCTTCAATGAAGGCAGTAGGACAGAACCTTTATAGTGTATCATCTAAAGCACAGGGCGGCGAGATTTAATTCTGCGATATTTGGAGCCATACAGCGTTGTGCTTTCGCTGTGATAAAGCTTTTCCGTAGGAGAAATAATTTCGAGAGGAAAGAGAAAAATCGAACTGGAGTTGCGTTGAAGGGAGAGAAATTTGTCTGGGGACACTTAAACTGAAAAGACTATGACTATAAACTGAAAAGACAATTTATGATGCACAGCCACCTAATAGCGTGCTGTTGTGATGACCAACTTTTTGCCATTACAACAGAAACAATACCTGGCGTTAGAAACGTGTAGGTAGTATTATCCCAAGAAAACTTGGCTGTAAAGCGCCGAGAGTTGCTGGTGTAAGGTTTGGTTCGAAAGCATTGCTCCACTTCCTTCCATAGATCCTCCATTGGGTTCAAATCCGGTGAGCGAGACAGTCATTGCCTTGTGTGGTTATGGTGATCTCGATACGTACAAGGAGCCCGACATAAACACGCCCCCTGAACATCACACCGCCTCCGCCATCATGTAACGCCGCGAGTTGGCAATTGGGGTCCATGGCCCCAATTGCCAACTCGCGATGGAAGGGTGCGCGTGTGGTCTACGCCAAATACGCACCCTTACATCGGCGTGTTGCAGTTATTTATAAAGGTGTACAAATAAGTTTTAAAGCGTTTTAAGACAACGCAACGTGCAATTTGAGAGAAAAAAACACTACCTTTACGAATCAAAATATGCGCCGTCATTATCTATCACCTTCCGCCATCGCTCGGGCAGTTGACGGATTCCAGCGATGAAGAATACTTCGTCGTGTGACGCGATGAAGTAGTCAACTCATTTTTGCACTTCGTCACATGTCCGGAACCGTACAGCAGACAAACCATGTTGCGTCAATAGGAACAAAGGGGCTATGTCGGGACTATACCCCGGGTGCTCCAAAACATCTCAGCCAAGCGTCAATAACGTTTCCTTGAGCGATTTCGCGACAGCTTTCCTGACAGCTGTTAGGTATCTGAATATCGTTGCGGACTAAGTTCACCCATTCATGGCAACTATGTTACCTGCTGGGGATGGCTGTTATCAGCAGATAATGCGCCATGCCACACTACCAGAATCGTCAAGGAGTGGTTCGAGGAACATGCTGGTGACTTTTTGTTAATGCCCTGGCCTCCAAATTCACCTAACGTGAACCCAATCGAACATTTGTGGTTAGACTTGGGAAAGCGGGTTCGCGCTAACTCACCACCACCCCGAAATGTACGGGAATTGGAGGACCTGCTGTTGACATTATGGTACCAGATACCCCAGGATACCTATCGCCACGTCACTGAATCGACGTGTTGTGACGTACCTGCCAGCAGGACGCACACGACATAAAGGCACATAGCAATCAGAACAAATGTCTGCGTAGCTCAGTTGGTAGAGCGACTTGTTCCGGAATAAGCGGCCTCGGGTTCGAATCCCGGCGTAGACCAAAAATGACGGAGAAATTTACTTCGTTATAATGGCGGCCGAACTATCCGGATGACCCGGCCGTTCAAAATCTCGCATTGGTGTGATGTTATTTCCACACCGCGAGACAGGAAAAATCAGAGAATCCCTTCTCCAGCGCTTCGAAAAATAAAAATGTGTGATGTTGCATTCCACACAGCAGATTGACTGGGAGTTCTCAAGTGCACGTTCTACAGTGGATGGCTGCCTGCAACGATTCATGGTCACGGCTGACCCGTGGGCCATGCCCCCGGCCTGCTTGGGGGGAGATGTGACGTACCTGCCAGCAGGACGCACACGACATAAAGGCACATAGCAATCAGAACAAATGTCTGCGTAGCTCAGTTGGTAGAGCGACTTGTTCCGGAATAAGCGGCCTCGGGTTCGAATCCCGGCGTAGACCAAAAATGACGGAGAAATTTACTTCGTTATAGTGTCGCCGAGTGGCAGCTGTTTCGTGGGCTAAAGGGGGTCCTACAGCTTATTAGGTAGGTGGTCATAATGTAGTGGCGCATCGGTGCAAAAGATGAACAGGAAAACGATTCACTGAAAAAACAAAACATTCCCAGACATGACCATAAGTCAAAATAAACCATGGAAAACCAGACTGTCCTGTGGCCAGAGGCGTAGGTTTCTGGCTAGTAGTCAGAGTCGGGTTCAAATCCCGGTGAGGTATAGGTGGCGCGTCTGTCTTACGGAGCTGGGTCTCCCCGTTCCCTAGAAACTGTGGTCCTGAATTTGGGACAAAGGACGACTACTAGCGTTTCGAGTTGCTCCTGGTGGTACAATCAGAAACGAAAAACAGAAAGAAAACCAGAAAGTAACATGCAGAACGTAATGTTACACTACTAGGCACTCTGAATTAATGCAGGTCAATTTTACAAATTATTAAGCACTTGATAGGAAATAAAAAAACAAACTCGAAAACACGTGGAATTCATAACTACAAGGTAAATTTCCCGTGATTCCTTTCGTGGATATCCCCGATTCAACCTTCTCCGCGAAATAACAGAAAAAACTTGGAATTTCATACGGGAATCTACCGAAGTACAAGTTACCCCCCCCCCCCCCCCCGCTTTTCGAAAGTTAGCTTTTACGAAGGACATACTTTAGCACCGGTTTTCCCTAAACGAAGGAAATCCGAAGAGGATTTTCTTGCTTTTACGAATAAAGCCGAAAAGCGAAAATAGCGTTCAGCGTTTGTTTTGCAGCGAGCCGTTATAGAATAAGCGCGCACCCCGAGAAGCGAAAGTGGTGCAGTCAAGCTCTTTTCTCGGGAACTACACTCGGCATCAAGCCGCCATAGCTTCGAATTAGCATCTGTGCTTGATCGCGATTTTTTTTTGTGCATCCGTTAGCAGTATGTGTCCTAAGGCATCAGAAAAGCTTTAGGAGCTCGTTTGGGTGTTACGCTTAGAGTAAAACTGGACGTTTCGATCGTGGGGGACGAAATAAAGACACTGTGCGTGCGTTGAATTTGCCCGCCCACAGGGCCGCAGCTACCGGGTGGGGGCACCCCCATTCTAGGAGGGCCGTTGCCCTCCAGAATGTTCATTCCAGGGGCGTAAATTCATGCTCGGGAAAAAGGGGGTGGGATGTAAAAATAGAAACTAACTAAAAAAAGAGAGATAACACCCGTCAGCATTTTCTTTTTAAAGACTTTAGTTAGCCTCATACAGTATTTCCATGCAGCTAACCAGGATACAGAATGACATACACTATGAGATGTGAACATCTTATATCCATGAAGGGAATTTTCCAAAACAGTGAGTAGATGCATAGGAAACATGATATGCCTAACCTTCATGACATTTCCAAACATATCGTTGAGATGAAGAGCTTAATCATTTGTGCTCTGTCGCAGAAAGTTCTCTGAGCGTTTATCCTCGAACGGAATTTTTCCAAGCCCTACCCCTAAAGCTTCTGCCTATTGTCACGTTCACTATCCGAAACCTATTCGTTCTGCATTTCTGTGGAGCTTTGTGCAGTCGGCATTCACTTTACTTGGTATTTACAATCTGTGGGTATTTACCTTGTTAATGCATTTTAATAAAATTATGTCACAAACCTGAAGTGCGATTTTTGAATTATCATAATTTCGTATAATGGCAGTGTGTGAGAAAGTAAAAACCACGTATTATTTGAGTGGAACTCGAAGAGGCATAATTTTGAATTCGAAGGGGGCGTAATTATTAAGTCGAAGGGGCGTAATTATTAAGTCGAAGGGGCGTAATTTCAAGTCTCGCCCTCCCGGAGAAGAAAAGGTTGCCACGGTATTTATCAATATGCTGTGTACTTATCATATTATTCCTGCTTTTACTATGTGTTAGTGTTATTTTAGGTTTTATATGTTATTTGGTAGGAGTTTGGGCGGGGGGGGGGGGGGCGCTCAGTTTCGGCATACGAAAGGTTGATCATAGGAACGCTCTACTTTCGGATAGCGGGAAAACTTGTACTTCTAATAATGGAAAATTGACGGTATTAACGGAAAATCCTGAATTTTTTTGGGAACCTTTCCGTAATTCCATTCGCATGTTAACAGAAAAATTCTGTTCTCACTTTTCCCGCATCCATATAACGGAAAATTGCCAGTAATAAGAACAGTTCGCAGGAATATTTGACATTTGATTAACTACTATATTTCGATCGTCGGTTGGCGGACCTGGTTTTGAGGTTCTGTCCCGAGACCGGATATTATGGATAGCGTATCGCATGATATTAAGGTTATTATGGCAACGGATATCCCCCTTCCCGTAGGTGTACCTGCTGTTGCATATTTGTGTTACCGTAAGAAACTGAGTACTTGAAGTGTCCATACAGGGGATTGTCTGATGTCTATGTATCAGTGTGTGGTTCCCCTTCACACAAAAGTCATTATAGCGATTAAAAGTAAGTTTTATATAGCCTATTTAGGGGGAGTAGAACATTCCCCTTTTTTAAAAAATAATTGAGTCATTGTCAGTATAAAAAAATCAATTGCAAAACATTTTATTGCTTTGAAAAATCATGATGGAAAAAATACGTAAGTCCTCCTACAGAAAAAAAATAAAATTCTTACAAACCTCTTCAAAAAAAAAAAATAATAATACGCTCCTACAGAAAATAAAATGACTAATTAACCCTCATTCATAGCAAAAAACATTTAATCTTCGAGCTATTCCAGTCCTCTTCGTTTCTACCTTAAACTCTAGCGGTAACTGTTTTTCTAGCTCAGTTGGTAGCGCTCATCACTGTGGTGCAAATCATCGCTGGATCGTTCCTATACGGGGATAAATTATCCCTGTATAGCGACTGAGTAAGTCAAAATCGAAATTTTTGAAAAAAAAAATAAATAAATAAAAATGGGAAATTTCTGAGTAAAAATGAAAAAAAAACAACCCGAAATTGATATTTCTAAAAAAAAAAAAAAAATGGAATGAGCGCAGCAGAAAATCTATCGAAATACTGGTTATTATAAGCGGAAGCGCTTTTCGAAACAAATTTCGTTAAAAGTCGGAGACTTACCGGCGACTTTGCTGCACGTTTTTTTCTGGAATTTTCCGTGAATTCACACCACTTATTTTTTACAGTGCAGATTTTTTTTAAATATGTTCTTAAAACTAGAGTTCGCTGAGGGGGTTAAACAAATAAAACCTATAATACGAAACTGCAATGGACTGCTTCGTCGAAAAAATCCCTCAGTACGTGTCTCGTGCAATGAATGGACAAATAAATGAATAAATAAAGCAGCAGTTAGGTCGGGAAGTCACCACATACCAATAAACGTATTCATAAAATTTTACTGTCTTCCATGCAAACGAAGTTGCAGGCGGTGATGGCATGTCACGTGGCTTAAGTGGGTGAGAACAGGCAGGAAAAAGGCACACATAGATCTATCTCCTGGTGTTGTGCAAGAAACCTACGGATAGAAATAGCCTTGGAGGAAAACAAACAAATGCAGCTCCGCAAAAGACAGGCCATTATTCTCAATGTCACTGATCATCATCACGGTTATAAAAAAAAACAAAAAAAAAACCTCTGAAATAGATGAATGACGACTGCAAATTCTGCATTAGCGGAAACTGAACGCTCATCAGCACAGGACGTTGACACGTACACAGGCAAAGATAGTGATGTAATCAAGTACGAAATACAGACACAGAAAAGTGCATTTTCCTTCCCCACGTGCCTGACAACTCGCCGTAGACAAAATTACAGTCCACCAATTACCGTTCCTTTCCAGAGGTCTGGATAATGGTAAGCACCTGTCAAAGTTAGTGACGCCAGGGAGCCGTTAATCAGCAAATCGCAGTTCTCCAGACCGAAGCCGTGAATTGACATTTGTGCTGAGTTCACGAGTCTATTAAACGTGCCATATTTGCTGAATGCAAAATTCAAAGGACAGACACACCTCACCTCAGTGAAACATTGAAGGACCGAAAAAAACCCCTGCGTCTTCTTTACCAGGGTGCTACAATAGTTATTGGGGATAGAAAGTGCGTAAATATTTTCAGACCTAAGGTCGGAAATACGAGTATATGAATGTTGATCAATCGCTCTAGGAAGGGGAAAACATTATGAGCTGTGCCACACTCGCGTACCCGCAAACGTCAACAACGTGATAAGCATGTTGCGGCAAAGAACAGCATACGATGTCACCACTCTAAATATGGACCTTATTCTCGTCGATATTCACTTCGATCAGAGCATATTAATAAACACATTAAAGTCGGCTTTAGTACGCTGAGTTACTTTTGAAGATAACATTTTGTTATACAGCTCAACACTGGTAGCAGTTCTCACTCAGAAATCTTAAGACACGCTAACAAGATGTAAGGAACTAACTGTGGAACATTTTCAGAGCTGGGTCAAAATCGAAGCAGCGAAGACGTGTTTTCTAGTTTCTTCCTGATTCATTTTGAGGCGACTATTCTTCTGGTATGACCATCGGAAGTATTTTTTTTTTTTTTTTTTTTTTTTTTTTTTTGAGGGTAGGTCGACCACCGTGAGCAGCTCTATGGGCTGTTTGTTGCCCGTCCCTAATTTGTTGAAGGCACTGGTATTGATGCTTCGCCCGAGGCCCGACCCTAATTTAGGGCCACTATTTTCACGAAAGGGAGAGGAAAGCTAGTGCCGTAGGACAGACACACCACATATGCCTCATTCGGGATTCGAACCTGGGCCCATTCAGACGAACGGTCAGAAGTCGCGCTTAGACCACTGCACCACCGGGGCCCGTGCTCAACGTGGCAAAGTCCTCCGATATACTGTAAATCTATTTTTTTTTTTTGGTCTCTCTCCGTTTTAACGATTACGTTAACCAAAGCTTGTATATTGTCAGTGTGTTGTGAAATTTTTGTTCACTGTGTGTGGATTACATAAAAGTATTTTCGAAACGACCTTTTTTTATGCACCTTCAGCGTAAATCATGGCCATTACAACCCAGGTCGTCAGCTTGAGAGGAGTCATAAACCAATTAGAAAAGCGTTCATAATATGCTCATTCTGGCCGGACCTTAGCACTTTTGACGCTATAACGGTGGTGTCGTCTACAGCGGGGTTTAACATCCGGTAACCATAAAAGTATTTGCCGTTTTCGGAGACTGAGGCAAAGTATAACACATACGTAATAGAAAAGCAATTTATTCATAAAAAAATTACCATGGGCATCAACAACGTTCTGCCAACGTGTTAACAACTTATATATACCCCTACGAAACAATGCCGGGCCATGGGAAGGGAAAACGTTTTGGAGGGCAGCGGGCAACGCAAATTTGGAGAAGTCGTGTCCACGCAAATGATTGTCGAGTGCAAGGAACAAGTGATAGTCTGAAGGAGAGATATCTGGTGAGTACGCTGGATGACATAAAAGCTCCCATTCAAGTTCTTTGACAGTGTTTCTGGTCAATGAAACGGAGTGGGCACGAGCGTCGTTATCTTGAAAGAGCAGAACTCCCTTTCTGTTGACCAGTGCTGCTTCCTTCTTTTTTAGGTACTCATTCACACGTTGCAGTTATTCACGGTACACTGCAGCGGTGATAGTTTGGCCGCGTTGCAAAAGTCCATAATGAACATCACCACGTGCTGTCCACAATACACACAGTATAACTTTACTTGGATGCAGTACTGGCTTCGATGTGTGAGGAATTGAGTCACTGGTGGGCAACCGATGTCTGGAATCTTCTAGGGTGCTGGACTGTACCCAATTCTCATCACATGTTAGTACCCTATCCAAAAATGGTTCCTTGTCATAGCGAGACAGCAATGCAAGACAAGCTGAGACACGTTGCTGTTTGTTCACTGCAGACAATTCGTGGGGGACCCATTTAGACAATTTGTATGCCTCACCTATTCTATTACATGCAGATGTCTTCGGACGGTTTCATTACTTACCCCAAAATGACTGGGCTAGTTCCTGGCATGTTTGGCCACTGTCCTGATCATAGCAACTTTCAGGGCTTCTGTGTCAAGGCTGACAGGACGACCACTCCGGGACTTTTCTGGAAGGGATTCATCTCCGTCTGAGCTTGAGCTTTTGAAACCAATTCCGAGTTGTGCTTTCCTTCACAACATCTGCCCCGAATGCTAAGCAAATGCAACGAATTGTTTCTGCAGCAAATTAACCTAGTTTAAATTCGTATAACACCCAAGAATAATCTTTTTTTTTTTTTGATTGGAGGTTTAACGACCACCGTGAGCAACTCAATGGGCTATAAGCAGTCGCCCGTCCCTAATTTAGGGTCACTGGTTCCAGGGAAGGGAGAGAGCCAGTGCCGTTAGACAAACAACATCCATGCCTCACCGGGATTCGAACTTTGACATCTTTCGGACGAATGATCAGAGGCCATCGCTTAGACCACTGCGCCACCGGGGCGACGAATAATCTTCACTGATACCACAATTGTAATCGCACGTCTTTCCACTACCAAACTGCTTACTCATCTGATTCATATGCGCAGGGTATTTTGGGATTTCAAAAAAAGTATTTGCCGCTTTTCGGAACGCCATCTCTCCGAAAAATCAATAATTACAGTGTTTCTTTTGCTCCCTCGAAAAACGGCAAATACTTTTGTGGTTACCTGATAAAACCAAGTAAGACTGTATATCTGTGATTGTCATAATTTCTCTGTTTCCGAATAGTAGACAACAAAAATTGCTTTTCTACAGGACATTTTATGACATGATCAAACTTTTTTTGGTTCCGGTAGCATAAAACGTTTCCTCCAGATGGGAGTAATGTGTAGCGCAAGTGTAAACAGAATACGAAGTTACCTATTTGTGGACGACAAGAAATCCTCTTTGTTAAGATTACACGCGAGTGCATTAGGTTGTTGAACATTCAGAGTTCGGTCTTTCTGTAAAAAAAGCGAGAGCCGCCTGGGTGGCCGAGTTACTGATCGTCCGAGATGGCCCAGCATGAGGCATGTGTAGTGCGCGTGTCTGATGCCGCTGGCTCTTTCTCTTCCCTGGAACCAGTGGCCCCAAATTAAGGACCGGTGACTGCTTACAGGCCTCAAAATATTTCATGGTGGTCGTTAAACGAGCGAAACGACGCGGGTGTAATGAACACGTCTTTTGAATATTTTCCGATATGAAACGATTTTTTTATTGGAGGTTTAACGACCACCGTGCGCAACTCAATGGGCTAATAAGCAGTCGCCCTTCCCTAATTTAGAGCCAGTGCCATAAGATAAACACAACATCCATGCCTCAACAGGGGCCGCCCCGGTGGCTCAGTGGTCTGAGCGCTGGCTTATGACCATTTGTCCCAGAAGGGTCGGTTTGGAATCCCGGTGAGGTATGTATGTTCTGTTTGTCTTACGACACTGGTTCTTTTCCTTTCCTGGAACCAGAGGTCCTAAATTAGGGACGGGCGACTGCTAATCGCCCATCGAGTTGCTCTTGGTGGTCGTTAAATCTACAACAAAAAAACAAAAACAAAAAACCTCAACGGGATTCGAACCCGAATCCATCTCGGACGAATGGTCAGTATATAGTCATTGCTTAGGCCACTGCGACAACAAACATTCCAAAGCAGATTTTTAGATGAAAAAATTCATTGACCAAAGGAATGCATTCCCACCTCAGAGAGAAAATTTGCGGATCATTTAAAATGTGCAGTGTAAGCAGTATCCTTCATAGTGTATTGAAGCGCTTACAAATAAAATATCAACCGGATTTCCGCACGATAGGTAAAACAGCCACAAATAAAAACTGCTGCGGTTTCAACCACTAGAGGCTGAAATGTGTGCCACGAAAAACAACAAATTGTGCACAAAGGATTTCTTATAATGGAAGATATCCAAGCCAACGGGGAGAGTTTTCAAATTGAGTTTTTAGAAACGAAGACACGGTTCCAAGTATGGTACGAATACAAATGAACACTTACACCCCTTAGCAGCAAAACTGAGTGGTACAAACATTGGAAAATATAAGAGAAATATTCCTCGCCATAAATGATATCAGTAGCAAAAAACATGTTTTAAATCGGACTTTTAGAAGTCGAGATATCATCATTGCAAAGTTTTGCATTAACGCCCCTAGCGGGAAAACTAAACATTACTTTGAGGAAAAGAACAAAAAGAAAGGCACACAAATATTTTCTGAAGTGAGCGGCGTCTGACTGAAAATGAATTTTCCAGTTACATGCTTAGACGCGAAGATACGATTGCAAACATGCTAAAAATAGAAATATACACTTACACCCCTAGTGGCAAAGCAGTTTGCCACAAGAAATTGTAAAATGCATGCAATATATTCATTGTCGTGACCTCTATCTAACGCAAAAAGAATGTTTAAAAACCGATTTTTAGAAACAGAGATTTCAGAGAAAATACAATACACATTTACGTTTAGCGATGACACCATGCGTTATTTCGAATAGAAACTGTACGTAAAACGGCCTTCACAAAAAGAATTTTTGAATCTTTCCATTTTAGAGCAATTGTATAGAGTTGAATATATTTTGAATTTACTAGCATGTTCATTTACGCCCCTTAGCGGCGAGGTTATGCATCGGAAAAAGGCCAAAACTGTTGGATCATCGTACTCACAGTGCAGGCTTCCAACTACAAAAACAATTTTTCAAATCGGACTAATAGTTGCACAGGTATGGTGTCCACAAACGGACGCACATAGTGATACTATGAGCTTTTTTTTTTTTTTTTTTTAAGGGCTTTAAAAAGTGCTCATTTATCGCGAGTGTTTGGTAACATCACCTATGTTTCATAAACGCATATCAAAGAAGATAGTTTCCCTTAACACCGCGTATAAATACTACTTAAACGCAAGCGATATATTTTTTAACCAGTGTATTATAACCGGAAGATAAGAGCAATAAGTTATTTTGTGTTAATCACAGACCTTACAGTATTCGTCTTCCAGGGTTGAAAACTACAATTATTAAACAAAATCTCTAATTAGCTTAACTATAATGTTTATATTTCTGATCTTTTCACTGTTTCTTGTAATAGTTAAGGATAGCAAGGTGTGTGTTGAGCCATCTAATTCACATCAAGAGGACTAATTAACTAACTACTTGTATGTTAGTTAATTAGCCTCAAACACCATAGGTGGTTTCTAGAATGGCTTCTATCAAGTTAATTAGTCCTCAGTCAATAGAGTCGCAGTGAATAGGGTGTCTTCTAAAACAATTTTAAGACATGAATTCAAAACCTGTCGCAACTTAAGTGTGATCAATAACACGTCTAGACGATACCCCTTTTCGTATCGTACTCTAATTAACGGCTGAAAACCTTTTCCCCCTGGTATTACGAAACACGCAGACGTCATTATTGAGTGTCCTTCGCGTCTCTCAAAACTGTTCGATTTTATTTGAATTATATATTTTTTTTTTTTTATCCCTGTTCGCATTTATTCACTGGCAGCCACTATTGTTTTGCAGAACAATGGCAAATTATATGTCCTTTTTTTAGCTGTTTTGAATTTATTCGTAATCAGCTTTCCACACATGAACTGTTTTTGTGAAATCTTACGTAGCCTGTGACTGTGATCTTGCGCGACATGACCGATGGCAGTTTTTAGGCGACCTTCTTAACTCGTTTAATAATATTCTTTTCTCTAAACACAAATGCAGCTCGAAAGAAAGAGAAAACACGCTGAGATGAGGTGTATTTAGCCGGTGCATCAAAAAAATAGCAAGATTAGCAAAATATTAAAAAAAAATTGTTGACAACGAAAGTAAGAATTAAACGGGGGGGGGGGGGGTGCAGTGATACTACTGCAAAGTCCATTTATTTTTAACGATTTATCGAAAAATGAAGGAGGTAAAAAATTGTTCAAATTTATAGCAATGACATGTTTATTTTTAAAACACCAACGTTTCCATGCTGTACAGAAAAGCAGTTTACTGATTCGTTTTGTGTCTCTTTCTGTATCTGTTTATTCTACAGATATCACACTTTCTTTCGTTTCGAGGTTTAATGAATCCCGTGAGAATTTAAAGGTTACAAGGAATCGCCAGACCCTAATTTGAGGATAGTGGTTCTAGACCGGCTCTGTCCCCTACCTGGAACCACTATTCCCGAGCGCATGCTTCTTCCCGGATTCAAACTTGACAGAAGCCCAAACATCTAACACTCTGTCACCGGCAGCCGTAATGTGTTTGTTTGCACGTGCATTGCTCTCAAAAGCTATGAGTTTTGCTAAACAAGCAGCAGGTATACTCAATCTGTGTCAGACCAATTAATTTGGCAACACGTTCATTCCTGTTGCATCAAACTTCTGGATTCCACTGACCTGGTTACATTTTCGTAAGAAATTACTACATTTCAGGAACTTATATTCGGTATGAGGATAACATTACGGTATGTGGGTAATACGTATATTATATTTTACGCCAATAAATTCGGATAACTAGTATAGTTTTACTATTTTAAGTATACAGGGTGTTTCAAAACTAATGGAACAAACTTTAAGAGGTGATAGAACACACCGAAACAAGCAGTTTTAGTCATAGAATGCATGGTCGCAAGTTACGCGGTTATGCGCTGGAGGGCGCTTTCCGTTTCCCCACACACGCAGTCTTCTAAACGCAAAGACCCATATCTTTTACCAGAACGTCTGGATGGGAGTACGTACCTTATTTTCCTTCAACAAGTCTTGCCTGAATTGATTCAGCATATACCAGCAGCCGTCCGCCGTAAAATATGGTTCCAGCATGATGGAGCGTCAGCTCATTTCAGCACTCAGGTGCGTGATTGATTACTTGAACGCCACATTTCCAGGCCAATGGATTGGCCGAGGTGGACCCATCGCTTGGCCCTCACGATCACCAGATCTTTCCCCTCTGGATTTCTTTTTTGGGGATATCTTAAGTCCGTAATGTACGACACTCCCATTGATTCCAATGAGGAACTAGTCGCCAGACTTTCAGTCGCTGCTGCAGCTTTCCGGGAAATGCCTGGTATTTTCCACAACATACGGGCATCTTTACGTCGACGATGCGAAGCGTGTATCAGGAGTGGCTGTCGCTCTTTTGAGCAGCTTTTGTAAATGTAATTAATTTCAATATTTACTTATTAATGTTTGAAAATTTGATGTAATTTTTGTGATGTCACGTTTATTTTTTATTTTGTCTGCAATAAAGCTTTGTTTTGATTTGTTGTGCCATTCCTGTCTTTGCGTGCGAAAGACGGCATGTGTGGGGAAACAAAGCGCCCTCTAGCGCCTAACCGAGTAACTTGCGACCATGCATTCTATGACGAAAAGTGTTTGTTTCGGTGTGTTCTATCACCCCTTAAAGTTTGTTCCATTACTTTTGAAACACCCTGTATGTGCTTGGTGTACAATTCCTCGTTATTAATTATGTGGATAAGTTACCGGCGCTCCACGTAGCGGGCTGTAAAAGCGAATCCATTGATTTTTTGTCAGAATTTCGTGCTGTGCGAGTAAGGTGGTAACACTGTGTCGAACGACACGTGTTGGCGAATAACCCACATGTGCGGTAAGCAGAGCTAAGACAAAGCGACCGACAAAGTTCATATTCGTTACAGTGTGTTGTTCACGTTTAATCTCGAGAAAACCACTGTAGATGCACTAGAGTGGGTTTCCGCGGAATTCGGCGAGAAAGCTGTATGTGCAAGAACGTGCCGTGTGTAGTTTTTGAAGTTCGCAAGAGATTATTGCAGCGTGGAGGACAAACAGCGTAGCGGACGGCCAAAGGAGACGCAGAGCGCAAATTTGCATCTCTTTGGGCCGTGCAGTGCGCAGACATACTTCGATGACGATTAAATGAGACCTGTTCTGTTAGTACGACTTCTAATCGACCATAAAACGTGAAATTCTCCAAATACGTGGCGTCAGTGAATAAACAAAGACATCGCTCTTTCCACGTTTTAGCAACACATAGCAACCGAAAAATTGTTATGCGGTCACCGCTGGGGATCCGAATCCCAGATCTCTCGATATCTAGCCGAACGCGTTAGCTTACACCACGGTGGCCAACAATCCACAGCGCTATGTGCGTTTTTCTGTCAGCTTCTGACATCATAAATCCGTAAGATGGGCTCAGCTACTGAGACTTCTCCATCTGGCGGGCATTAACGGCACTGGCTATATATTAATTATAGCAGTCAAATCCAAAAGGCGAGATCCAAAGTGAAATTCTCCAAATACTTGGCGTCAGTGAATAAACAAAGACATCGCTCATTCCACGTTTTAGCAACACATAGCAACCGAAAAATTGCTATGCGGTCACCGCTGGGGATCCGAATCGCAGATCTCTCGATATCTAGCCGAGTGCGTTAGCCTTACACCATGGTGGACAACAATCCACGGCGCTATGTGTGTTTCTCTGTCAGCTTCTGACATCATAAATCCGTAAGATGGGCTCAGTTACTGAGACGTCTCCATCTGGTGGGCATTAACGGCACTGGCCATAAAACGTTGAAAACTTACGCATAGGCTTAACATTTAGATCAACAGCAATTCAACTGCTTAGGAGCAATTCTCAAATTCACCGAGGAAAGCCGATGCTGGTGTTAGTCACTTAGTTTTAGCATTCATGGCCCCTTCTTTAATATGCATATATATTTTTTATTTGGGAGGGGGGAGGGGGTTAACGACCACCGCGAGCAACTCAATGGGCTATATAAGCAGTCGCCCGTGCTTAATTAAGGCCAATGGTTCCAGGGAAGGGAGAGAGCCAGGGCCGTAGGACAAACAACATCCATGCCTCACGGGATTCGAACCGGGACCCAACGATCAGAAGCCAGCGCTTAGACCACTGCGCCACCTGGACGGCTTCTTTAATAACAACCACAACAACAAATGCAACAAATGTAACCACGATCAACCTCATTATTAAACACGGTTAATCATTCGCAACCATACAGATATTTCATTTACAGTAACCCCACAAATTGCGAAAATACGGAAAACATTGATAGTTTTCAAGCACTTTTAAAATCTAGTCTTATGCGAAAAAATTTCGTCCCTAGTCGACGAGTGGGTACGAAACTTGCATCTCGCATCCAGAGCTATGTACGTACCATGACTCTGTCACTTTACCGTTTCAGTGCCAATTATTTTATACCAGCAATGGGAGAGGACTTTCACTAGCTATTTGGCTGGGGGGAATGGTTATTCAGAGAAACTAGTTTCAGAAACGGGTGAGAACAAACGCGTCACTCATGCCTAACCCAACTCGGAAAATTAGCCAGAGGTCTACGCATCTGACTACTCGATCGTTGAGGTCTCTCGGGGACTTCGGAAAACCGCTCATGGAATGAAAGGTCGTTCTGCAACAACAGAAAAACAAACAAACAAAAACAGAAGTTAAATCTAATATTTTTACATAAAAGATATTAAGCTTTTCTTTTGACCTCCCAGATGAAACTTACATTTTAAAAAACACTAACATCATGACTGCGATAATATTCCTTGACTCATTACATAATAGCATTTTATTCAATTTGGTTTTCACATAATTCACTACTTTTCCGTACTCCTCCCCATTTTTTTTTTTTTTCTTTTGTGTGGCCTACCTGTCCCTTGTGCGTAGAGTTTGGGCAATGAAAATAACCTTCACTAAAGGAAGCAATTTTAAAAGATATAATTAAAAAAAAAAAATATCCGTAAACGAGGTAGAAACACCTTAGGGACAAAAACGCAAATGGACCAAATCAATCGTAGAAATAGCGAGCAGCATACATATACTTTTTGTTTATCGTATTCCTTACTTCTTTTCATTTTGTTTTACTCTGAATATCCGTCAAGGGCAAAGGAAAAGACCTGTGAATGATAACGCCGTGTAGATAGCTTTCCCGAAGCCGCCTAGTGGTGGATCCCTTATCGACTCGACCTTGACCTCTCGAACTTTTCACGAAGAGCGGCAGTGACCATCAACACTAGGACGGTCGTCGCTTTATGTAAATGTTGAGGCACGTGGGGAATGACGGCGCTATGAAGCCGGAGGGACACGACCTCTACGATCCCTAGGAACTTTATACACTATTCCCTTGAGCCTCCCTCAACACTTCACACTTGATCCATTCAGAAACGTTACTCAATGGCCGACGAAAGCTTCCACTTTCCAAGAGTGATGCAAGACTGACTGTTATTCATCAGGGAAATCACCCATGTTACTGATGCATGAATTAAAGAAGTCATAAATATCGTCGGGAGATTTAACAATACAGCTTTTAACACATCACACAGTTACGATTGGTGTCAGTTTAGGACAGTATTTTACTGGCTCATGAACTACCTGTTAAAATTTAAATGAAAAAAAAAAAAAAACTTAGACAGCAAAATTTATCAGGCACGTAGCTAGGGGGTGGTGGTCGGGCGCGTTTCTTTTTGCATGTTGCTCAGTCCTGGAAACACATAAATCTGGGCAATTCATGTGAATTTCCATTCAGTACTGACAACAGTCCAACGCATTTTCTATCAGAGAAAATGAGAAAAATTGTGTGATCATTTTTTTTTTTTTTAATGGGCTCTCATTTCTCTTGACCCTAGGCAGGAGGGGGCTATTATTATACATATATATACGTCATCTTAGAAAACGTTGAGAAAAAGTCAGAAATCTTTTCTCGGAAATTTCTCTTTCAAAATTAATCTGTATCTTCCTGTGAGTTTTGTTCCGTGTGTTTACTTTGGGAAATTTTAGTTTTTTTTTTTTTCATTTCCTCTATGTTGTCAGTAGGTCGGCGTGAGGTCATGTTTCTTTGAGTGTATCTGTGTAACTTCACTTCATGATTTTTCTCCCCTTCCCTTTCATTTTATTTTCCTGGAGAAAAAAATATACATATATATAATAATAAAGTTGTTGCTCTAGTATCCACCTTTTATTTTTTTTTATTTTTAACCACCATCAAAAGGAAAAGTATGTGTCGATTATAAAAAAATTATGAAATAATTATTTGTTGTGTGGAACAGTCTGCCCCATTCAGAATTTGTGAATATGTCAGTGTAAAGATGCAATGTATATGATGACTCTGAGATCTTCCTTTCATTTCCTTCTCCTCCCACCCCCACAACACGGGCCTGATTTATACGGCATTTATTCAGATATCAAATGTGTTTGTTTCTGGGGGTATTTGAACGATTGTGGCGAGCATCTAAAGTTATAAGTAGCCGCCACCCGTCCCTAATTTAGGTCCACTGGTTCCACAAGGCAAGCACACAACCCTTTGCAGGATAAGTGCACCACCCATGCCAAATCCGGTATTCGCACGTTTGGCAGAAATCTGCGCCTTTTCACTCGGCCAAACGGCGGTTATGTTTATGCTTTGATGCTCGGTGGTCGGAGGTGCAGGCTTATGACCTTTCGCACAGTTGAGCCTGAGTTCGAATCCCGTAAGACATTGATGGCGTTTTGTTCCTTGCCTCCCTGTTGTAAGGGAAGTAGAAATCGCGGATGCCCGTATCCTGGCGTTTCACTTCTTTCTCCCTCTGGTATCATTTATCGGAGGATGGGTGTGGAAAGTCTATGGAACACACGAAAGAATATACATCTTATATATCTTGTATGTACACTCAGTAGACAAAACATTAGAGATAGGGGTGATGGGCAGTTGAACAATGGGCATTCCCCCACACAGAGTGGAAGAGACTCAAACCGAACCCAGTTGATAATTTGGCGGACAGCAAGGCTCCCCAATTTGTGTATCCGAAATAAATTTCTTCATTTTTATGCCAGGGGTGGGATTCGAACCTACAATTCTCGGCTCCGGAGCTCTGAGTGCTATCCACTATACTACACTGGCATGTGCTCTCACTGCTATCTGACTTTATCTCATGTGCGTCCTGCGGGGCAGGCACGTCACACGCGATCGACGAAAATAAATAAACGTGGTGATATGAGCGACTCTCATCGTGGATGCAGTGTCGGCGCAAGACAGATGGGCCGTTCTATCGTCCAACTGGTAAGACCTTTAGGGTTTCTGAGGGTATACTGCGAGTATACCATCGACGGACGTACTAACACCCACACAGCAAGTGGTGGCCGACCACAGGCCACTGATGACCGGGGTCGACGTAGACTATCCAGGCTCGTACAGACCGCCCGCTTGGTTTCCAGGTTAAATGTGGGAATCCCAAGCAGCGTCAGCGATCAAACGGCACAGCGCACGATGCATATACCATGGGCTACGGGGGCCGACGCCCTACTCGTGTCCCACTGTTGACTGCGAGTCATCGGGAAAATCATCGTGGAGGCGGGAAATTATCGCGCTGGAAAAATCATCATTTGAGGAGAAATCTTCATGGTGTCGGGAACATTAAAACTGGACCCCTGCACAGTGGCGCCGCGTCGTGTGGTCAGATGAATCCCGTTTTCAGCTGTACCGAGCTGACGGGAGGACGCGGGTGTGGCGTCGACTGCATGAGGCCATGACCCCGTCATGACAGGTCGGCTCTGTTCAAGGCAGTGTTGGCTCTCTGACGGTTTGCGGAGCTTTCTCATATGGGGCACATTGGGTCCCTTAGTGTGTCTGGAGCTGCGCGGATCAGCCAGCACATGCTGGAACCGCTGCGCGCTACCAGCACGTGCTGGCTGATCACCTACACGGTTTCATGACCTTCGCGCATCCTGCGGCCGTTGGTCTGTTTCAGAAGAACAATGTGCCCCCCCCCCCCACCTGACCGCAACCATCCACGCATGGAACACTCATCTGAGTTTGGAACCATCAAGTGGCCCCCAAGGTCCCGTGATTTAGTCCACGTGAAAGCTCTCTGGGATGCAGTGGATAGGAACATCAGATCCACGGATCCTGGACCGATGTCTCGGGCGAAGTTGTGGGCAATGTTGCAACAGGCATGGCTGGCATTACCTTTGGAAACCCTCCCAGCGTCTGGTGGAGTCGATGCCTCGGCGTGTACAGGCTGTCATTCGTGCTAGAGGAGGACCAACATGCTATTAAGTAGGTATCTCTAATAGTAAATATTAGTAACACTGTACTAGTGATCCGATTTATTGGCGTAGGAAATAAACACATAAGCGTTTCCAAGCTTTCGCACATCGACCAGATGGCTTTTTCAAGGAAGTTAGACAGAAACTACAAACTGAAAAATAGAACGCTTAACAATTTGAACGCGGGAACTTGACAATAAATAGATGCGACGTTATGTATTCATTTAAAGATACGAGGCATCACGTTGGTTACACGCTGGATCCTGGTAGAGAAAAGGCGTTACTTGAAGAATTGGTTCCAAATTCGTGGCAACTCGAGCGAGACACAATCATTGCAAGTATCGCTGTTGGTAATGATCTCCAAGGTTTCCCGAATGGCTGTACATTTAGCGGTAGAGTAGGTAGCTGATTTCTTTATATCATCCCACATAGGAGTAGCTGACTTGAATTTGACTTCTCTGGATAGTGCCGTGGTTACTTTACCGTATTTGGTGTCCCTTTTATGTTCGTTGACTCTGATTACAAACGAACCGCTTGGTCATTCCAATGTAGTATCGTTTAGAGTCGTTTGAATACTGTAGGGGGATCGCATAAACGCCTGCTTCGCAGGAGAGAGGTGGTGTTTCACTATTTCTCTTCAGTACAGTATGTAAAGATGCAGGAGACCTTATGCCGACGCCGTAGTTCATCTTCTTGAGGGCGTTTTTGAGTTTGTAAGACACACTTGGTATGTAAGGAATTGAGCCTAAATAACGTAGCTGCAGCACAGGAAGACTGGAATGTTTGGCTCTGGCTTTTTGGATAAAGCTACGTATCTGATTCAATGAATATCCTGCATCAGTGGCTAACTTGATGACGCTTTCAATTTCGTGTTGTCTAGAATGGGTATCTGAGGAAACTGCGAAGGCTCTACGAATTCGAGAATGGAAGATAGCTGTTTTGTATTCTGCGGGACAGAAAGAGCTGCGGAGCATCCAGGTTGGGGACGGACGTAGGTTTATAGTAGACTTGTGTACCGAGGCGGTTGTCAGACGATTTCCTCAATAAAACATCCAGATAGGGTAAAGCGTTGTTGCTTTCAAACTCCATCGTGAAATCTCTAATGTTTTGTCCATGTACGCGCACACAATTTGTAAAGTTTCTAAAGTTTTCTGAACGCTTCTAGCAAGAGCTGTTTTAACAGATTTTCTGCTCTTTGACTTTTTCTCTGTGAGCGTCTTAAAGCTGAAACATCAGGCACTGGACGGGGCCAACTGGTTCTTGTTTATTGGGGATCAGCATCTTCCACGCAAAAACACTAAAGATACAGATACCGTCACCAGTTGGTCAACAGAAGTACTTTACCAAATAACAAGAAGCCAAAAAGAACCTAAAAAAAAAATTTTTGCACAGAATAGTGACAAACAGCATTACAAAAAGGGTGGAATAACTGTGTTGTTATTAACAGAAAACTGTGAAGAAATTCGTCACACTGTATCCATAATGGTTGATGAGTCTTGTCATGGGTAAGGGACGAGTTATACAGCGCAAGGGTCAAAAGTAGCCACCAAAAAAGGTGGATTAAACTAAGAGTTCTCCGTTATACGCTTGTAACCGACTTATAATTTTATAACATAATACGAAGAAGAAGAAAAAAAAAAGCATGCATACGCATCTCTAATTTGCTTGACGGCTTCCATTCCTGATTTGTTATCCTTCGACCTTGAGTTCACCTGCTGATTCTGATACGATTTAGGACCATCTATGCAGCTGCTGTGGAAGTTTCTAAACGCAATTATCTTTGCAACCTATCAGTAGTACCATTCAGTATTTGTTCCGCATTTGCTGGCTGTCGAGAGTTCGATAAGAACATTGTTTCGGAGACAAAACAAAATGTAACAATACATATAGGTTTTGACACAATTTTTATTTTCTTTGTCACAACGTAAGTCTACTAACCCTATAAAAATATGTAATTGCCTGTACACTCGCAAAAGAATATTTGGCAAAACCTGAAGCGCTCAACGAATCAAGCTGCAAATAGAAATTTAGGGAGACTCCCGCGTTGTCTGCAATGACAGCTAAGGATGTAATGTTTTTCTTGGGCGTCTTATGGCACTTGCGTCAGGTTTTGTGAAATAAAGAATAAGGAATAGATTAAGTGTGCCCTGCCCGTCTGTTGAAGTACGGCCGGACGGTTTATACGTTTTTATCGCTTTTACCACACTCTCACCACATACATTTAATTGGGAACCTGAAGATCCAAAGACTACATGAAAAAGATGGACAAATGAAATTAGACAGCATGTTCAGACAACAAGAAAATTTCTTTGTCGTTCTTTTGACGTTCTAGCCACTCGTGTCACACGCGCCACGAAACCCCTGAAATCACTCAATCGGTCATCAAGAAGGTAAAAATTCGCGCTCAGCACGAAGCTCTGGAAGAAATTTTGGGAGATCTTTGTCTAGCGGTGAATAGCTGCTGTAGAGGATGACATATTCTTCATTTCTTCGCCTTTCATACTTTTCCATACTGTAGGTACACGTACGCTGGTCATGCAATGGGAAATTTCATTATTACTTTCTGTATGTTAATTATCGCTTTTTCTGTCAGAAATTCCCCAAGTTTTTCCTATTTCCAATGCATACACACGCATCCACAAACTCAACGAAAATCAACATCAGAATTAGTGTTATCACGAAAATCTCTGTAGTGTCTTCCTAGAACAGAAAAGTCATGTTAGATTTCCAAGGGGTGTCAAGTGCTCTCTTCTTGCCCCCCATTTATGGGTGCCTATGGGCAGAAGGCGAATTTGGATATTTAAAGGAGGTCGATTTATCGAGTTCGACTGTACTGCACTTCGCATACGCTGAAACAGAATCTGCCGAAAGCCTTCGTATTTATAATCAGTTTTTTCTTTACATTCCACAAGCTAAAATTTATTACAATTTCAAGAGTATGACGCTGAACCCCCCCCCCTCGGAGCAAAAAGCTTTAACATGAGTGAATCTGGTATCTTTACGCCCCCCCTTTTTCTTTTTCGCACATTTACAGACAGGATTGTGCAATTACGTGTAAAAAAAGGTTTTCTACGTGACACGAAAATTACGCGTAAACTACGTAGAAAACGTAAAATACATAAAAAAACGTGTAAAATAGGTAACAAAATTAAAAAAACCCATGGCTTTGTGCTGTTAATTAAATGGCTATGTAATCTTTGTGCTGTTAATTAACTTATCAGTATCGAGAAAAATCTGGAAAGTTTGGAGCGCTTATGAAGAAGGGTGCTTAATCAACATCCCTACATCTTCAACCCAACTTGAAAGACTTTTCTCTAATAGGTCTTTTGCCCATAATACTACAAGAAACCGGCTTAGCTTCGAACGTTCGAAGAAATTGGTTAAAATATTTATACTCTTAAGTTACAAGATCATAACAGTGAGGATTATTAGTGTGATTAAGGGTGTATGAGAACTGAGAGTGACAATTATAAACATTTAAAGAGTTACATTTAAAACAAGTAGTTAAATGTTTTGTCAAATCTACAGATTTTTCCTTCAAGGGTATAAGTATAGCACAATCAATATGAAAAACGTTTAGAGTTTTAAATAGGTAAAATTATGATTTTGAAGTGCATACCTGGATAACATGTCAAGCACAAATATTATTAAATGAAAATGTACAATATTTTGTATTATAGACATGCCACTGGACATTCATGCCAAAATATTATCTTTGGTGAACAAACTGAACATAAAATTGTTTATTTTATAGAATTACATAAATATTAAAACACACTCGACGAATTTGAAGCTGTTAATAAAATCTTGAATTCTATTCAATATGCATTCTGATTTTTATCGATGCAAGAGGTAGATTATTTACTCCATTTTTAATATACAAGAAAGAACAGATACATTATAATTTCTAAAATGAAATCTGTTAATAGGTGGCTGAGCTGTATGAACATTGAGAGAATAATGATTTCGTAGTGAAATATACAAGAAATTTTAAGTTTAAAATGTAATATAATTAAAGTGGTTTTTATATTATATTATTTATACACACACATGAAAGAAAATTAGTTTTTTACGTCTGCGTAAAAAAGTGGTTTTCTACGCCAAGTAAATTACCTGTATATTACGCGTAATTTACGTAAAATACGTAACGAGTAAATTACCTTGCCAACCCTGTTTACAGATAACAAAATCTATTTCGATAACTGAGGTAACTTTAAACGAACTGAACGCGTAGCTTTCCTCTTAAAAATGCTATATCAACGCTTTGCATGTACCTTTTCATAATCCCACCAAGGCAAGAGTTTTAATATTCGTGAATTCGTTACCGTGTAAATTTGTTTACGTTATGTTAGAACACACAACTTTAATCGTGAAAATAACCGTGATCAAGATTACAAGTAATGGAATAAATATTAGATAGCACAAAGAGAAAAATGAGTTAACAGAAAATGTAAAATCCTTATACACACACACTGTAAAAATTGAGCGACGTGAATTCACGGAAAATTTCGGAAGATAACTTGCAGCAAAGTTGCCGGTAGCTGTCTGCCTTTTAACGAAATATCCGTTTTAAAAGTGTCCGTTTTTTTAAAACCTCCGTATTTTCACAGACTTTCTTTCGGTAGTCAGTAATTCCGTTTATTTAAAAAAATCCGTTTAAAGTTTTTCGGTATTTATGCAGAAATTCCGCTGAATTCAGTCCTTACGCCAGATAACCCTTTAACGCCGGTAAGAGGGATCGAACCGAGGTTGGTTGAAGTTGGGTCGACACAAAGCACGCGTTGTTAACCCAGTAAAAAACACAAGTGTTGGGAAACTGCTGGCCATCAGCTGGCAGTGATGGGTCACTACTAGCTGAAATCTGCCGCTCACGGTACGGTAGCGGTCCGTTGGTGGCAGCGCAATCAGTTGGCAGCCATTGATAGCCCTGCCGCATCGCCATAAATTATGGGACTCCGAGCAAGCGCCACTGTGGCCCGTAGCTGCCAACCGAAGCAACCCTATGGCTACTACTGGGAAATCCGCGGACAAGATTCGGCAAGCCATCAGTTACGTCACGCGACTGCCACTGCCGGGAAACTGGCGGACCACATTAGGCTAGCCATCACTGATGGCATTATAGCACGTGTTTGTAGGGCCGCTTGTGGCAGCCACTACATGTGATGGATAACTGATGGCCCTGTTCTGGCATATGACAACTGATGGGGTACCAACTGTTGGCCAGCTGCTGGCCTGAACTGCTGGCCCATGTGATGGTCGCCGGTACATTTTATTGACGGTTGGGCAGCGGCAACATAATGCTGGGCCACTTCTGGCTGCCAGTGCTGGCCCAGCAAGACTGTTTTTGCTGGGAACCACTGAGCCAGAATGTCTGCCTTCGTCATTGTACTCACGTTCAAGGTAAAACTAATTGCGCCACGACGATTAATTTTTCTTCATTAATGGGAGTGATTTAGTCATTTTATTTTCTGTTGGAGCTTATTATTTTTTTAATACGTTTGTAATATTTTTTTTTTCTGTAGGTGGACTTTATCACAAATTAAGTTATTTTTTCCATCGTGATTTTTTGAAGCAACAGAATGCTTCGGAACTTGAGATTTTTTTTTTTTTTTTTTTTTTTTTTGACTGACAATAACTTTCAGCTATCCTTAAGAAAGTGTTAAATGTACTGTTTCATAGTATGATTTCACAAAACTTCTAGATATAAAATTTACTCTTGATAGCTATAATTGTTTACGGATTCCACAAACTGATACATAGACATCGTACAATCACCTGTACAATAACTTAAATACTCGGTTTCTTACAGTAACACAATATATAATAGCTGGTGCGCAAAATGCGGGAGCGGAGAAGAAATATCCTGTGCTACAATAACCCACAATATGGATCTCGCTACAGAATTTCAAAATCAGTTCTTCTGACAGACTATTGAAATTTAACAGTTAATCAAACCTCAAGTATTCCTGCCAATCTCTCCTATTACCGGAATGTTTTCGTCATATGGATAAGGAAGAAGTGAGAACGAAGTTTTTCCGTTAATGTACGAAAGAAATTGCGGAAAGGTTTCTGAAAATTCAGACATTTTCGTTAACACATCTTAAAAGCGGAAATTTACCGTCAATATAAGAAAGGAATTGCGGACAACCAGGAAATTCAGATTTCTTTCCGTCATTTCATTGAAAAGGTTGTATAAGAAATATGCTTCGTTAATTCACGAAAGGGATCACGGAAATAGAGATGAGTTTGGGCTCAATTTTAGGAGTCCGGGCCCGCCCGGGTCCAAAGGCCTAGAGAGCCCGAGCCCGGCCCGCTTTCTTTGATTACATCTGTTTGCTGGAGCCCGGGCCCGGATTCTTGGAAAATTTTGCTTATCAAGGCTTGCATTTTTTATGCATTATACACTGGCCAAAGATATGGCCCATGCAAGGATTAGTTTAAAAAGTTTAGGTCAGTTAATCCACTTCACAATATTAATATGTTTTTAGAAATACTACGTATAAAGTCAAATGTTCTAAAATGTAGATTTGAAAATAAATAATCAACGTGCCCTTCGACCGTATCAGGGGAATCAGTAATTTTGGTAAAAGCTGAAGAAAAGAAAATCGTTTAGAAACAAAAAATTCCATTCGTTATTTCTTTTTGATTTCTAAATTTACTTTTATTTTGAATAAATTGCATTATAAAACGTACAACGCCGTACAGACAGTTGCAAGGGTTTGAAATTTTGACTCTAGAAAACTAATCTTTGCAATATAATTTACATATATGCTAATTGGTAAAGGTAGTTTAGAGTGATGTAGTAGAATATAAAAAAAAGCATGTAGGGAAATTTCCAAAATTAAAAAATAATAATAAAAGAACGTAAAAGCATTCCAGACCAGATTATTCTGCATTTTGTAACATTAACAAAGCTTTGCGCTTAATAGTATAATAATCACAATATGATCATATGTGTGTGCAGTTTCCAGATTAAGTTAATCATGAAAAGAGAGAGAATTGCATCTAATGCCTCAGCGCTTCAACTTGATTTTCTTTTCTCTAAAACTCGACCTGCTGCACTAAAAACCAACGTCACCCCAAAAATCGCGGGAGTGAGGAAATTTTAAAAAATAAATAACAATACTTCGAACTGCACAATTTTGGAAATTAATACATCATTTTAAAGATTCTTTATTTTTAATAAAATAAAAAAAAATAGGAATGTGATTTTTTCCCAGTTTTTCGATACCAGACCTCCTTAAACTAATCCTTGCTTGGGCCATAGCTTTGGACAATGCATAATGCAAGTCTTGCTAAGCAAAATTTGTCTTGAAATGGCAGCTAGTTTGGGAAATGGAAAATCCTTGCACCACGGTAACAAATCCACAATGAAATTCAACATGTGTAATTCAACCGGGCTCGAACTCAAGACAGCTACACATATTTTCTTTCCCTCGAAGAAAGTTAACCGTAACCTTTTCCCACTGGTAGTTTTATTGCCGTTATTGTTTATTTTATTTACTTATTTATTTATTTATTTGAGGGTATACCGACCACCATTAGCAACTCAGTGGGCTTATAAGCAGTTATCCGTCCCTAATTCAGGGCCACTGGTTCCAAATGGAAGGAAGAGAGTGGAACCACGGAGGCCCTAAACGGAAGGGAGAGAGCCAGTGCCATACGACAAACACGACATCCATGCCTCACGGGATTCGAACCCGGACCCATCTCGGACGAATGGTCAGAAGTCAGCAATTAGAACACTGCGCCATCGGAGCAGCGCTGCTGTTACTGGTTGTTGTATTTCGCTTCAGTACTGGTGATCTTTCGCTATTTTGCTTGTGTTTTAGCTATAAGCTCAGTTATGGTGTGTTTTAAGTCCCAAGGACATCTTTTTTAATTATACTTTTAGTGCTTAACTGAAACCTAAAACGGCTTCCAAGACTTTTGAAAATCCAGGTCCGTTATGTGCCTTGTAAAGGAAACATATTTGATAACCATACATTTACAAGAAATGCTCTTAAATAGGTTTTAAATAAACAAACAATCAATTTCTCTTTGTACTTATAATTCTTTCGCGTCATTTTTTAATTCCCACGCTCAAATTCTAATTACACTTTCAAATTAAGAGATCAGTGCTTCTATCATTAATATTTCGCATCAAAGATTTTCTTTCAATGATTTCTCGCGTTACATTTTTTTCTTTTAACGTTTCTATTGTTTGAAGTATTTGAAAATTTTATCGTTCTCATTTTCTTTTATATAAAGACATGCGTTTTCAGTTACCTGTAAGTTCGCATTAATATGATTATTTAATACTATTAATCATTTCTATAACTGGTTTTCCGTGTATTCAAGGGCTAAAACTTTTCTTCTTGCCGCTGTTGTGTGTGTGTGGTAAGCAAGAGAAAAAGTTTCAGAGCCGTTGAGCTAGAACAATACCGAGTCGTGTGAACGGTGGAATCTATTCGTTTGTGCCAAAATGATTTTATTTCCTTTAGCTGTCGTTCTACTCGTTTTTTTTTTTTTCCATGCGTATTTTTTCTCTCCGATGAACATCTGCCAACAACAACAATCTACATATTACGTTTAAAAAGAAGGGGAAAAAAACCGCAAAAAAGGAAAAAAAAAAGCTATGATGGTTCTTTGGAGGAAGAGTAATGAGAATCACGAAGGACTCACATCTTTCCGCCTTCATGCATTCATTCCCCTTTCTCCCCCAGTGCACTTAACCCTTTAGCAAAAGGCACGTGGCTGAACCCCAAGGGGTAGCTAGACCAGTTTTCAACCACCAAGGACACGGGGACCCGCCTTTTACGAAATACGTTCTGTTCTTCCACGCGAAATTGGGAGATGGTTGTAAGACGGATGGAAAACTTATGTGTAAGATTTCCTCAGCAGCTTCGTCCATGATGGAGCGCAAATACTGTTCTAATTTTAACCAAATCCATCTTCGTTATACTTATGGCCTGTTTACCGCACGAGCCAGCACAGACCAACTAGAATTGGCCTAACCGTTGTTGAACTTATTAACCCTCCGTACCCACCACCCCCCAAAAGAAACGACCATCGTGAGCAACTCGGTGGGTTGTAAGCAGTCGCCCATCCCTAGCTTATATAATATAGATCCACTGGCTCCAGGGAAGGGAGAGAAACAGTGACGTAAGACACAACATCCAATTCATGCCTCACCGAGATTCGAATCTGAACCCAACCCAGACGAATGAAGACCATCTGAACCCAACCCAGACGCTTAGACCACTGCGCCGCCGGAGGAACTATTTTCAGATGTAAAATATTACACACACGCGCGCGGCATGTACATATGGTACTTACATTTATTTTTCAAATTATTGTTTATGATCATTCATCTTACGCTTTATTAGACAGGAAGTATACTGTGAAAAAAAGCTATTAATATGAATTCACTATACAAAAGCAATCTGAAACTACAGGTGAAAAATAATTGGCAAGAAAGGTCAGGACTCCAGTCCCTTTCCCTTAAAGATGTCCCTGGTGCTAGCGCGTTTGCAATTTGCATTTTCACATCGATTTGTGCCTCTATTTCTGTTTTCACTTTCACTTATTGACGAAGAGACATGTGATCGAAGGCATTTGGGAAATTTAACCAATTACTCAGAGACATGGAAATCTGTTTTAGCGCTGATGGCTCCCATTGGTGCATTTGTATTCGATTACGGGTTTAAGATGACACTCAGGGAAACCTCAGTTTATCGGAGAACTTGACACTAATGGCAGCGGCCATATATATCTGTAGTTCATTGTTGTTCAATGAGTTACCTCTTGTTTCAGTCTGCCCGTCTCAATAAATTAGGGAACTTGTTAAGTATAATAAGCTGCTGCTCATTCCCGAACCATCACGATTAAAATGACAATGTGTAAAAAAAAGGTCACAGAAATTACAGTAACGACAGTTAAAATATATTTGAAGAATTTATTAAGTGATCACTTTTCGTCTGTTTGGCCAATATTTTAATTGACTATAATAAGCCTAAGATCGTTAAACTGAGAAGACAAGGAAATAATTATTAATGGAGATAGTTTCACCCACGACAGTGATCTTCGAAAATATTCCTGCAGAATACGATCCAGGATTTGGCTGACAGGAGTTAAAAGTGGAATTAAAGATGAACTTACAGAAAACAAAATTAATGTACAATGCTTTTACAAGAATTGAAGGTTTGGAAGTAGATGGGGTACATTTAGATGTAACCAATGCCTACAACTACCTTGGACAACAGGTATCACGGGAGGGCCACACTGAAAAAGGATTAATACGCATATAAAACTTGGTGGGGAGCATTTGGAAGAAACAGCACAATTTTCAAGAGCAATTTACCATTACGGTTTGAAGGAAAACTGTTTAACCAATGTATCTTTTCAGTTCTTACGTGTGGAGCAGAGACGTGGACCTTAACTAAACAAGTTAGTAAAATCATGCAATGCATTTATTATGATACACTTTCCAACATACCAGAAATCGTTACCCAAGTTATTAACTCAAGTTATGAGGAAAATGGTTGTGGAATAAATCTCGCTCCTGTGCCCTGACCTTTGACCCCATTTCGATGATATTCAACAGAATTGGTTCAAGTATACCTCCGGAACAACATGATAAAGTTTTGTCGCAATCGAAGCATTTTTATGTAAGTTATGACGCATAACGGCGATGGAATGGATCCCGCTTCTATGTCCTGACCTTTGATCCCATTTCGCCCATTTTCAATAGGTTTCTCGTCCCCAGTTATCCCCTGCCACATACTAAAATTTCATCGAAATTGAACCATTTTTACGCTAGTTATCGTGCTGACAGACAGATAGACAAAGCTGGAGCATATACGCTTCTTCGACCTACTGTTGGAAAGCGTTAAAAGGACATACAGCGGCTACGAACAACTCACAGATGTATGGGAGAATGCATGCTTGGTGAAAAAAAGAAAGAGAAGAAAAGAAACTCATGGATCAGGATAATGACAAGAGTGGATGACATGATCAAAGTAAAACCCTGAAGAGGCAATGGGCTGGACATATTGCTGGAAGAACTGACCACCGTTGGGCAATTTAAATACTACACTGGATACCAAGGAATAGGAAAAAACCCAGAAGACGACGACGTGGGAGATGAATAAAATTCGAAAGCATGCCAGAGTGACATATGGAAGATAATTGCCAAAGACAGTTGTGGAAGCGAATTCGGGATACCTTCATTTAGCTGGGGATTGAGAATGGTTGTTGATGAATAAGACTAACACCGGAACTCCTTTTGCTTTTACTTCATTTTTTTCCCCCTAAACGCGTGTTTGGAGCTGGCGTCAGCTCCCTATTGAGGACCACATTTTCAAATAACTGCTGAGTTCCTAAGCTAACATAATGTCTATACATCCATCTATCTCGTTCGCCCATGGACGGGGGAGTCCCGTAAAGACGGCTATGCGCCCTTGAGGATTACTAGCAAATTAATGCAACCGGCTTGCCATTCCTCTGCTGCATACGGATAAGGGATAAAGTGCGTCCGGGGCCGACTTCACAGGGAACCATTTACACAACATTATATAAAACTACTAATACTAAACCGATAAGATACAGTTTACTTTTGTTAAAAACTTTAATCTATTAAGTTTTTCTTTTAGTCTGTCGCTATAAGTTTTTTCCAATTCTTACGAAATGATATTATATGAGCTTGAATAACCGATGGCTGACATAATATGTTTTAGGTGACGAGTCTGCAAAATCTGTGCACCCATAGCAAATTCCGAGGCATCACGAAAGCAACTTAAAAGCACTGGACATCTTAGTGGTGAAAACATTCACGGCACAGAGTTTAAGCATCGAAATGATGTGTATTCTAAAAAGTGGCATGTATAGTGTAAACACTACATCTTTTATTCTTCAGTGAATGGCACTATAAATAAAATTCAGCCTCAATCTACATGTACAAGGACATTAGAGGCTAGGTGGACAAACAATACGATTCTGGGGCACTCCATTTAGTGAAAGCTTAACAGCAAAGGGAAACTAGACTTTGTTTTTAATGAAAACTTCAGAACCCGGGAGGACGGACGCGAATTCTTGAATGTTAATTACCCGTTATTTGACAATAGTGTCATCAAATCTAGTACGCTAAAGCTTTGAAACTTTTGTCAAGAATGTTTTTGAACAGCTACCCTTTTTGTGGTGAATTTCAAACTGCGGTACATACGATCTAAACTGCACACGATTGTACCAAGATGTTATGTTCTTATTTCCACACACACACGCACGCAGAACACATATTCATATATATTTGTAACTTTTCCGGACACCAAAAGATTTCTTTGTGCAGCAATACTTTATACATATATGCATGTAATTCTGCATCAACTGAACAACGGATAATCTCACGGGATGACGAGTTTTCTGGGCAGAAGCAAATTTTGCTCTTAAAACTTGGACCATTTTTCCTTTCCTTAAGTGTGTCAATTCGGTATCTGAACTAAGCGGTCAACGCACCCCCCCCCCTTCCACAAACATCGCATGTTTATTGTGTAGAGCAGTCTGTGTTCTCGACCTTGAAATACAGCAGTCAAGTTAAACTGCGTTTACTTTTTTAGCTTTCAGTCCGGCTTCTTGCCAAGGGTGCTCTAAGAACGTCTTCGGAAGGGGAACTCCTTCAAGGCTGTGTACCAGCCGAGAACGAGCGTCGCACTGACATAAACCGGGCACGAAGAAAAAAAAAATCGTTATGTGTTTTGTTTTAGTAAGTTCATCGATTGAGCTAATACAACGGGAGATGACCAGCCAACTGTCTAAAAGAATACACTGATGATGATGCAGGTTCACTAAACATAGGATATGTAGGTCAATTCGAAACATTGAAGCATTTCTCCTAACTGTACAGAGCTCCTCAGTAGCACACACAAGTTCGACTAACATATACAAAATTACGTAGGCCCAGCGATAAGATTTCTCCATGAGCAACGTGTAGACAAATTTTATCGTCAGTCAAAATCAATTATATACATATGATTTCGTTTGCATATGCATTAAAAGGAACATTTGAATGCACTGAAAGAAGAGTCAAACCATTCAGTCTTTGCTGTCCAGTTTTGTCCCGTAAACCGAATTTAAAGCTTCTCATAATCGAAAGGATCATTCATTTACTGCTGAGACTGGAAGCGAACCGAGAACTGTTTTTCAAATATATGGGTAAAATTACTGTTCACAGGCAATAAGAGCTGTAGTAACATCGGCGGATATTAATTTTGCTACTTTCCGTTTCCATTACTCACTAGGTAAGCTTTGACTTTACTGTTTTAGGATTCACAGATTTTCAAATTAACGCTCTACGCGATGCAGTAAATTAACTTTGCCCGGAGATATTTTACAATACCTATTTGCACGTCCGTGCAAGAACACATATGAATACTTAACATAGGAGAACAAATCATTCACGATAATTGCTCAGAGGCATTTTTTCTATATTTCTCCAAGTGGGTGCAGAGTCGTAGCTAAGCTACCAGGGGAATGGAGGGGGCTCAGCCTCCCTGCAAGGCAAAAACAAGCCTCCCATGGAAGGTGGACGTTGTAGTAAATTTTTTACACTTCATGGAAAAAAGCGATGCCACCGCGAGCAGGCGCCGCAGGAAGCTAGAACAATGTGACGCAATCAATCCAAACTTTTTGACCAATTCTTCTTTTCACATTGTCAGGGGGAAATCCAGCACTAACTATTCCAGGACCTTTCACAAAAATATGAAAAATAAAGTACTTTCCAGGCCTGGAAAAAAAAAAAAAAAAAAAAAAAAAAAAGGAAATCAAATTCCGGGACTTATCCAGGATTCCAGAGGCCGTGTGAACCCAGTAAATACTCAACAATTGATTCCTGGAACGCCGGTAAGTTTTCAGGTTCCAATGACGTCTTAGGATAGGGTTGATCTTTTCACTTAACAAGGTAACACGTTTTGCCATAGACACCCCTGCAGGTAACCGATAATTCCCTCAGCAATGTAAGATTGTTTCCATGGAAGAAAAATCCATTCCCACGTCAAAAGCACCACGTGATGTATTCACAGGAACGCCCACAGGGCCCCGAACTGCCTTAAACCCTTTGCAGCTTTGAGCTTTTAAAGCTTCTTGCTATTAAATGACACAAGAACTTACACTATAAACTCAGGTACACTGTTCTTGGTGATCTGACTCAGGAATTTGCACAGTACCCTCTGGTGCATGTTCTAGTCATACACGGGAGCTCGCCCCTTACCACCTGGTGTACATTGTCCGGCATGGTCATCATAATATCTTCCACCCTGAGCGAAAGCTGAGGAACAAGCTGCAACCTCGCGTCCCAGTTTGGCACACTTTGGGCAGTGATTTCATTTTCATATAACGCTCATATATTAACTTCAGCTACTCCGGGATCTCGTAACAAGCAGTGGCATGAATTTCACGAGATCACAGAACAAAGCGTTAACATTTTGAGGAAGAAGTCCATTTAGCAGAAACTGTCAAAGAATTGCTCGGAGATTGGTGATTCAATATGAAATGAAATGACAATTTATTAACACTGTTTTCGAAATATGTTGTCACTACTTTGCTTAAGATGAGAAGCGACCTTTTATACTTGTATATTCTTACAGTACTGTACGCGTAGAACTGAAAGGAACTGAATGCTGTCCTGGACCAAACGGGTGCATAATTAGTGAAAAATATGAGCAAATCCTTTCTGCTAACATCGATTTTGAAAAAAAATGCCGAGAAACTGGATGATGGCAACTCTGTTTTCAGTGGCATGGAGATCCTGCTCTTACTGAATTTTCAATGCAGAAGCACATTTTCTGAGACTAAACTGGAGGCACGGTATAAATTTTGAATATTTTACGCAGTATTTAATAGTAATGCGTCAAAAAAAATAATAATGTGCTTATTGGTAAGCAGAAATGCAAATTGCTTAACAGCCACGTAATATATTAAACAAAACTAAAATGCTATTCATATATCCTTATATATATATATTTTAACCCGCTATTTGTCTCGTACGAATACAACTGTAGGTCGCTTGTGTTCGCCATACGATAACAGCTAACACTTACTACCGTAATAACATATCAGCTTTTTCAGTTAAAATCTCTTAATCTTCATTTTGGCTTTTAATAGTTGAGTCAATTCCTCACCGGCTTACCGACAATTTTCCAAAACAATAACGTTTTCTGACTTTCAGTAATGAGACTGACATTTTTTGTAATGAAGAAGGAAAGCCATTTGCTAACTATTTAGACAAATCATGTAAAGAATCTTCAGAATCCCTGAAACATAGGTTTTGGGGCGCAGGGACTAGGTGTGGCGATATTGTATCAAACCCAAGACGGGAGAAATCTTTTCGCCGCCCCAGTGGCTGAGTGGACAGAGGCGGCCACAAGTGGCTTTCGGGCTGTCGTCCAAGCTGGGCCTGGGTTGAAGCTCCGGATGAGGTTGGTGCATTTTCCTCACACCACTGGTTTCCCCTTCTTCCCGGAACCAGTGGCCCCCAAATTAGGACGGGCGATTACTTATAGACCTTATAATTGCTCAAGCCCGCAAAAAAAAAAAAAAAAAAAAAAAAAGAAATTCAGCCTAAGGAAGAAAAAAACAACAACACCGAAAAACACCACTTTAGCACAAAAAAGATCCATACGTAACTTAATGACATAATATAAACCAGTGTAAAGCCCAGTAAACTAGTGATGCGAGTTGTCTGTCCCAATTTCTTTTTATTTTATTTTATTTTAATTCAGTTTATTATTTTTCTTTAATTTGTCAATATTATGAAAAAAAAAAAAAAATCGTAAGTGGATCAATTTTCCAACGACACGTTCCTGAACATTCAGAATTAATCTTTCAAACATTAAAATTGGAGAAATAATAATAAAAAATGCATTTTCCTAGATAAATAATGATAAATTATTCTCAGGACAATCGCAAAATAAAAAAATGCTATGAACAAGAAGAAAAGTGTATATCGGCAATAAATCATGCCAGAAAAGCTAACGCATGTTTTTCATGTGTCATTCTTCGGCTCTATTAAATCGTGACCATTAAAATTCATGCTCGTGGATCAGATAGTTCCACTGACTTACTAAGAAATAAAAACAATAAGAACTTTCACACTGCATCATTATTATTCCAACTTATTAATTGCTTCAGAGCACATTTAATGGCAATTTCAACTTTGCCATAATTTATGGGCACAGATTTTTAAAATGCCGGGTGAGGGAAGGAAGGAATTCCAAGGCCATAGCAAACAAACACATAGCTATCCCCAACTTAGGTGGAGATTTCGGCCAATTGCCAGCAGCGAGGTTCATCATCGAACAAAAGGGTTGTGGTAAATTAAAGTAACTTCGTGAAGAAAGAATGCAATTTTTTTGAGGAAGGAGACTGATTTCAATTGGTCGTCCTGGTGGCCGAGTGGTACGAGGCGTTGGTCTTTAAATATTCATCCGAGATGAGTCCGGGTTCAAATCAAGAGTGAGGCATGAATACTGTGTTTGTCCTAGCTCTTTCCCTTCCCAGGAATTAGTGACCCCAAATTTGGGACGGGCAACTGCTTATATCCCATTGAGCTGCTCACGGTGGTAGTTAAACCCCTAAACAAACAAAAATTGTGTTTGCATTGACACATTGCCTATGTTTTCCAGTTTTAATAGTGGAAAATTTCGTCAGTAGATGGCAGAAACGTACAACGTATTTGAGGCGGGGGGGGCGAAGATCTCCGCTACAACGCTCTTACATATTATAGGTTGCCGTGGAACATTTAAAATTTGAGTGTTTTTTGTTGCACCCAAACTTCTTCTAATCAGTAGGGTCTGCAGCTGCGATTATGTGCGTCACTGATGAAAAAAGGAGAAAAGCACAATCTCCCAGTACAACTTATGTTTTAAGAAGATTTCACTTTAAAAGGCTATCAGCTATCAATCATTCACAAATACAATGATTTTTTTAAAGTACACTCTGCACTATTCAATTTGCATAATCAAAAAGAAGCAAACGGTGGCCTGCGGCCTGAGACGCTGGCTTCTTGTCATTCGTCCTAGATCAAGGCCTACTAAAGAACACAAGGCCATGGTGACTGAGAGATGAGTTCCCTCTTTTAATGACGTTACGCGGAAATCAAGGCTTTCAATTGGTTTCCAATGCTGTCGTGTGACGTCAAACACGACATCGACGTATCGGTCCGTGTAACGTGAGAGTGACGTCACAAACGGAGGGAACTCATCTCTCTAATGTAATGGCCTTCTGTTTTCTAGACGGCCTAGCCGAGATGGGCAGCGGTTGGAATTACGGATGAGGCATAGGTGATTGTGTTTGTCTTACGGTTCTGGCTCTCTCCATTCCCTTTAACTTAAGGCCACATTAGAGATGAACGACTGCTTATAGACATTAGAGATGAACGACTGCTTATAGAGTTGCTCATGGTGGTCGTTAAACTGCGAAAGATCAACAAAATATTCTGAAAAACCAGTTTATAGATGATCAGGTGCACAATGCTATGCATTTCACCGTACAGAACGCATAGCAATTTTCACTACATAAGTGGACTACATAGCATTTTTCTCTACATTCTAATGAACTACATAGCATTTTTCTCTACATTCTAATGAACTACATAGCATTTTTCTCTACATTCTAATGAACGACATAGCATTTTTCTCTACATTCTAATGAACTACATAAGTGAGTACGTAGTCAAACTGTTTTGATTCATGATAAACACAGCGCTATGTCGCGGCAAATAGGCGTACTAATAATGTCTGATAATATTCTGAAGAAGGTTCCCATACTCGTGAACTTCATCCCCCTACATGGCAGCTATAGTTCCTGTAACTTGAGGATGTTATGGCGGACAGCTGTCGATCATTTCCCGAATATGCGACAAGCCTGGAGCAACGTTGCTGCCTACGACATACTCTGGACTGCAGCCACAACTTGGAAATGGTAGAGCTAAAAAACATCTGATTGGAAGATTGTTTGTCAGGAAAGAATTGGCCGTAAGACAACGCTGACGTGTCGCTGGGAGTTCAAACTGCCTGTTGTGACTTTTATATCAGCAGACTTGCTATCGTACCTAATAGACACCAAACATAGACATCAGGTCAGAGCGTTTATGGGTAGTGGATGATGAGATTGCATGACCTCTGCTCATGTAATCTCCTTGATCAGATGCGATGATCTTTGACATTTGGCATCCCGTCGGAACAAACACATATCGCCGATGCAAACGTGCTGCCATTATATTATGCCTTCACTCTTTGTAGCTCTCTCAAGGAAGCTCCGCAACCCCAGATGATGATGCCGTGTGGTTAAGGGCAAGAGGTGCAATTGTCGTTGAGCTCTTGTTATGCTCCTGCGAGTCGCGTGGCAGCTATTTCATTTCGTTAAACAGTAGCTAACGCTGCTGTTACATCTGTCGTTTCCGGCAAGGGTCTTGACACTTCAAATCACCTGATTCACTCACATTTCACTCAATTCTTCCCTGGAGATGGATTTGTCGGAAACACCGCACCTTACTTTACACTTACCCATCCTTGATTACCATGTTTATTGCCTGTTGGCATCAACAACTTAAATTGTCGCTGCATCTCGGCTTACATGCAAGGAGATTCTGAGAGCAGAACATTTGGCCCTTCCGTGTTGGTCCGACATTGTTTACATTGATTCTTCCTACCCTTTCTTTATTTCTTAACGGAGACTTAAACATGAAAGGCAAAACCTACACATCGCCCACCACTATCAATTGCCCCTTTAATTTTTAAATGAAGAACCGCTCAACAGCAGCTCATCAGATGTCATCTGGTCAGGAACAAGCAAAAATTTCGATGTACCAAGACTGAATCAATCGGCAAAGTGATTAGACTTATTCAGCCAGACACAATATGAATGTTACGCGACTATGCTTCTAGTGGGTGAGACAAGGATGGGTAACTCCTGTGGAAAGAGACTATACATGAGCAGTGAGTGCAAGGTTGTTAATCAGGCGAAATGCTTTTTCTGTACAGCCCCAAAAAATTATTTGTGGGTCCCTTGCATATAACGCTGTGTTGCCCCCGCACGCAAATTGATTCACTACTTCTGTGCGATAACATTTGAATGTTACGAAGTTTAATGCCATTTCTAAGTGACGAGAATTTACGTTTTTATACGTGATCGTATTAACATTTGCTTGAAATGTCAGTACCTTTCGAACGGTGCCAGCTACTAAGTCAGTTGAGTAGCAGTATTCTCACAAGTTTATCAGACTGTAAATTTCACCTTTATTAAGTTTGGCTTTTTATTTATCCGCTTGTGTGTAACCGTCATTCGTCAAATCTGGGCTTACCGCCATAAATATCTGCGTGCTACACAATTGTTCCGTACCTTTAACAAACACTTCGTAATTCCGACTTGGACAACTGGCTAATCAAGTTTTCCGATTATGCTCCTTCCAAGGGTAGCGCTGATCGTGTCATTGTGACTTCTCGTTCTTGTTTTAACCATGGTCTGTATGGGTCCTCGCTCGTAAACAAAACTTGGCACAGAACAAGACTCAACAGCTATTCTTACAGTTTATGACTCAGGGTACCTCTTATATGCAGGGCTTCTGCCGCCCCGGTGGCGCAGTAGTCTGAGTTTTGATCATTCGTCCAAGTTGGGTACGGGTTCGAATCCCAGTGAGGCATGGGTGTTGTGTTTTCCTTACGGCACTGGCTTGCTCCCTTCCCTTGAACCAATAGCCTTAAATTAGGGACGGGCGACTGCTAGTTGCTCACGGTGGTCGTTAGTTGAACCTTCAATCAAAAAATGAGGGAGTCATCTTTTAAAATCTCGGTATAACCGACCTCCTTCAATGAATGAATCCATTAACGATAAACTATTTAACGATTAGTCTTGCGTAAGGTTACGCTGATCCTGTTATGGCCCTATTAATGATTTCTTAATGATTACTATACACCTAGACGCTGGGGCTGGTTTGACCTCTTGGAAAGCTTAAAAATGATCTGAGCGGTACTCAGCGACGCTTTCGTTTTGTAAGCATAGTTTTGGATTCTCTGTATAATCATCTGCTGTGTTTCTTGGGAAGATTTCATAACAAGAAAGATGACACCGAATTTTCGGGTGTAATAAACACGTCTTTTGAATCCGTTCTGACGCAAATTAATTTTTTTTTTTTTTTTTTGATTGGAATTTTAACGACCACCGTGAGCAACTCAATGGGCTATAAGCAGTCGCCCGTCCCTAATTTAGGGTCACTGGTTCCAGGGAAGGGAGAGAGCCAGTGCCGTAAGACAAACACAACATCCATGCCTGACCGGGATTCGAACCCGGACCCCTTACGGACGAATGCTCAGAGGCCAGCGCCTTAGACCACTGCGCCACTGGGGCGGCGCAAATTAAATTTATCAAAGCTATTCAAAGTCAATGGAACCGGTATGGAAAACAATAGATCTGACGAAAGAAAGATTTTCAATCGGGTTTTTAATCCCTCAGATATTGCTGTAAATGGAATCGTGAGCTTACGAACTCTTAGAAACAGAGATATCGACAAAAATAATATGTGACTTTACCTCCCCTGGTGGGAAAACCATGCATTATTTTAGGAAGAAAGTATTCTCAAAAAGTTTTTCAATATGAGCGGTATCGGTCGAAGAAGAAAAACATTAATCGAGTTTTCAGGAGCCCAGATTTTGCAACAAATACTTCCGAAGCAGAAATTAACACTTATGACCCCTGGTGGCTAAACCATTCTTTACCAAACATTAGAAATTATGTGAAAAATATTTTCCATCAGGTCTTGTATGCGATATAGGAAGATTTTTTCAAATCAGAGCTTTAGGAGCAGAAATAACGCAGAAAACGAAATTTACCTTTGTGCCCCCTAGCGGAAAGTCTATGATTTACTTGAAAATTTTGAATTTATAGGAAAAACATTTCGCATCGAAAACACTATCCAACAAAGAAGGAATTTTTCAAATCGTCCTCTTAGAAGTAGAGATATTGACAAAAACAAGATATACATCTACGCCCCCTGGCGTAGAAACCATGCATTTTTTCAAGAAGAAAATTTTATTAAAAGGTTTGTCGACATGAGTAGTATCAGTCAACAAACGACTTTTTTTTCACTCGAGATTTTAGAAGCTCATATTTTGCTGCAAATACAACAGAAGCGGAAATTAAGACTTACGCCACCTGGTGGCCAAACCATTTCTTACAAAAATTAGAAAACATGTGCAAACAATTTCCCATCAGGAGCTGTATGCGGTGCAGAAAGAATTTTTTAAATCGGAGATTTAGAAGCAGAGATATAGGGGAAAACGCAATTTACATTTACGTCCCCTAGCGGAAAGTCTATGAATTACTTGAAAATTTTGAAATTATATGAACCGCAGTCACACTAGAAACACTATCCAACAAAGAAGGAATTTTTCAAATCGCACTCCTAGAAGTAGAGATATTGACAAAAATAAGATATACATCTACGCCCCCTGGCGTAGAAACAATGCACAATTTTAAGAAGAAAATGTTTCTAAAAGGTTTGTCGACATGAGTAGTATCGGTAAACAAACTACGTTCTTTTCAATCGAGAATTTATAAGCTCATATTTTGCTGCAAATACAACAGAAGCGGAAATTAAGATTTACGTCCCCTGGTGGCCAAACTATTTTTTTACAAAAATTAGAAATTATGTGCAAACGATTTCCCATCAGGAGGTGTATCCGGTGCAGAAAGAATTTTTCAAATCGGAGATTTAGAAGCAGAGATATAGGGGGAAACGCAATTTACCGCTACGCCCCCTAGCGGAAAGTCTATAAATTACTTGAAAATTTTGAAATTATATGAAAAACATGTCACACGGAAAACACTATCCAACAAAGAAGGAATTTTTCAAATCGCACTCCTAGAAGTAGAGATATTGACAAAAATAAGATGTACATCTACACCCCCTGGCGGAGAAACTGTGGAATATTTTAAGAAGAAAATATTCCGAAAAGGTTTATCGATGTGAGTGGCATCAGTCCACGAAAGAATGTTTTCAATCGATATTTTAGAAGCTCAGATTTTATGGCAAATACGTGAGAAACAAAAATTAACACTTACGCCCCTTGGTGGCCAAAGCATTCTTTACCAAAAATTTTAAATTATATGCAAAAGATTTTCTATCAGAAGATGTATCCGCTGAAGAATTTTTTTTCAAATCGGAGTTTTAGAAGAAGAGTTATCGGGGAAAATGTAATTTACTTTTACGCCTCCTAGCGGAAAATCAATGCGTTATTTGAAAAAGTAACTATATCTAAAATACTCTTCGACATAAATGGAATCGAAAGATAAGAAAAAAAAAAAATTCAATCGGATGTTTAAAAGCAAATATGTGGAATAAAACGTATTTTTGAATTCGACATCATCTGCATTTACGCCCTCTAGCGGCGAAATTGTACATCGTAAAAAAAGAAAAAGAAATGAAGGATCATCATTTGCATATTTCAAGCTTCCCAATGCAAAAAGAATTTTTCAAATCGGACTAATAGTTGCAGAGATATCGTGGGTACAGACGGACGGACGGACAAACCGATAACAGAAGCACGATCTTTTTACAAAAGACGTGCTAAAAAAGACTTAACGTATCAGTCTGTCTGCTGCATACGGTGGCGCAGTTCATCGGCCAGTCAAGAGAATACAGATTAAATGATACCCTGGTGCTTTTGATGATAACCAGGCATTCAGAGTAGAACCAACAGAGCTGATGGTCTGCAACTTTCAAGACAGGGTGTTCCATACTTTCAGTAGCCTTTTAAATGAGAGTAGAGCAGTCTCGCAATCACCAGTGGACAGTTTTTTCAATAAGGAACCTCAACAAGTGGAGTCACAATATTCTGATAAATCCTCTGCAACCAGCTCTTCTCTCAACTTTTGCCATCCCAGAACCACCATGGGATCAAAAATGGAAGCATATTTTCCTGAAATCTCATTTAAAACATTTTTTATAGTCCCAAAACCTAATAATCTAATGTTCTTTCATTCCAGTCTTTTTCTAGTTGTAGAAAAAATACTGTACAAATAAATATCCATTGAGTAAGTGTTGAAAGGTGTGTGTGTGTGTGTGTGTGTGTGTGCGTTTTTTGGGTGTAAAAGGTCCATTTACTCCGGCACAAGGATTGGCAAATCCAATTTACGTCCGATCCACTTAACCCTGGCTTTTCTGATATCGTTCCAAGAAGTTTGATTGTGCTTCTGTAAGTAACAGTCAAACACCGAAAACCTGCAACTCAATAAAGCTCAGGATACCAAGATCAACAACTGCACGTCCGAAATAACGGAACTCAAATTTCGATTTGAGATCTTACATTGCTGACGATCAGCTAACGGATACAGCGAAGCGAATACTACATTTGTTTTTCTCCTTAGACTTTAGTGATTGCCCCTTTGGATGGTCATCTTAATAATATCTTTTCATAGGTACTGTCAGATTATAATTCTTAAAGGGCCGCCCCGGTGGCGCAGTGGTCTAAGCGATGGCCTCTGATCATTCGTCCGAACGGGGTCCGGGTTCGAATCCCGTGAGGCATGGATGTTGTGTTTGTCTTACGGCACTGGCTCTCTCCCTTCCCTGGAACCAGTGACCCTAAATTAGGGACGGGCGACTGCTTATAGCCCATTGAGTTGCTCACGGTGGTCGTTAAACCTCCAATCAAAAAAAAAAAAAAATTCTTAAAGGTCTTTTTTTTTAATTAACTCAGAGGCTTCTACGCACACAGTATTCTAATTTTTGCGCTGGACGATTTTAGTTTTTCTGCAGAACGTTATTTTTAACCTTTTTATGAGCATCTGTTTTTTCTATTGTCTTCTTGTTATTAATAGCCACACTGATTATAAAAAGGCATTTCTTTATAGTGCAGGTAAGAGGCTATGAATAGTGTAGGGGGAGGGGGAACTGGTTTTTTTAAAAGTCTGGGAAATCTGGCTAGAAGGGGAACGATCTGATCAGGATTTGGTATTCTCCGTGGCAGTTAGGAACGTTAACCACTAGGCCACCCTCGGCCCAGAAGGGGAACGATCTCTTGCGCGAATTTATATGTATGGTTGTTGGGTGAAAACTGGTGGTGGGGGGGAACGTCGTGGTTACGGAAACAGCCAAATCGATATTCTTTTCCTCGGCGATAGAAGCCTCTTTGGGGTGGCGCCACTGACCGATCGATGGTGCCGTCTGAAAATGAGGGCGAGGTCAAGGTCACGGGGATGAAGGCCATGATGACGTCATTAAGACGCCTCGTAAACCGCGTTTTGGTGTTCAAACATAGGCGAAGTTTAAGTGAACTGAATGCCAGCAACCATCGTCTTGTAATTTTGGTGTACTGGAATTTTTTTTTTAGGTTCACCGTCTGGCCGGCAGGCACGCAGGGCATTAAACACATACTTGGGAAGGGGGGGGGTCTCGCGTTTTTTATTTCTTACAGCAAATGTACTAAGCTGCGCTTTCAAGTAATTTTATATAATCCTATTAAAAAAAAATTAAGCATACTGGACACAACCAATTGTTATGCCACTCCATCCAAAACTAGAGATCAAGGAAGCCGATATGTCGCTGGTTTCTTGTGTGGCACAGATGTTGAAAAATGAAACGATGCGCTTTGATGCCGCTGATCCTTCTGTCACTATAAGCAACCACGTTCACTGGAAACAGTTTAGGTAACAACTAAAATTAAACGACAGCGGTTGCTACAGTGGTACCTTGAATAATTTATATCGATCAACGTGTCATTTGATGCCTAATTTTTCTTGGGGAGGGGGAGGGCACGAATACCACAAACAGCACTACTTTTCTTTATCCTTCATATAGAATGCACAAAGTGTAGCATCAGTCCACATTTTAATAATTACTCACCGTAAGTACTATCGAATGAAAAATCAACAAGCGATAAAGCTATTCAAGATTATTTTTTTTTATATTGAAGGTTTAACGACCACCGTGAGCAACTCAATAGGCTATTATATATTAAGCAATCTCCAGTCCCTAATTTAGGGCCACTGGTTCCAGGGAAGGGAGAGAGCCAGTGACGTAAGATAAACACAACATCCATGCCTCACATTGATTCGAACCCGGACCCTTCTCGAGGGAATGGACATAAGCCAGCGCTTAGACCACTGCGTCACCGGGCGCCTATTCAAGTTTAAGGCGCAGCGTAAATATCACTGTATTTCCAGTAAAGTTCTTGCTACCGTCATGTAATAGGTAACTCCAACAGTTTCACCTGTGAAAAATATGATCATGAATTACAGTTACCATAAAACATGTTTTACTTCTGCTTTGGAATGCACAACTTCTGTGGAAAATCCTCTTTCGAAATGAAAATTTTACATTTCTTGGACACTGGACGAAGTTATATATAAAATGACCAGGTGTAAATATCTACTGATGTTATTGTTCGCCCGGCCGTTTAGATGGCCGAACGGTCAGAGACAGGTTTCGGGCTAGTTGCCCGAGTCTGGCCTGGATGAGGCATGGGTGGTATAATTGCCTTACGGCACTGGCTCTCTCCCTTCAGTGGAACCAGAGGCCCAAAATTAAAGACCAAACAAGAAGAATGTTTGTCTCTGGGTCTCATTAATTTCCACATACTGGGAACAGTTTCTCTTGAAACTTAAATGGACAGATGATCTCATTGAACGAATTTAGCGAAGATAAGTACTATGGCGTAAACGTCCCGTACTTACAATATCCGGGGCCCATTCATATGGTTTTTGAATCTGCTGAACGACTTGAAAGACCTACAACGCGAACTATTTATTTGACGCGCAAATTCTCCAAGAAGACTACCACCACAGTCGTTATCCTTTCAAAAGCGACGGATATGTTTTGCAGATGAATTTTCTCAAAATCACTTTGTTCTTTACTGCAATACACGAAAGACCAAAGAGTTTCTTGCGGCAGCAGAAATGACCCCGCAGGGACAGCAAGGTTGCCGTGGCATAGTAGTAATAAACGCCAAACGGTATTAAAATTTCTTTAATGTTCAACTTTGTCACACTGTTTCTGATGGCTTCTTATTATTTCTGCAACTTGCTTTTTTGGCACGCACGCACACACACACACACAAAGAACAATAAATAAAAATCTTGACCCTTTCAAGTCCTGAAATGCATTCAACGCCCCCTTTCGCTCTTTAATTAAGCTGCGCGTGCGCGACTGCGCGTTATTACTTCCTAGAGAAAGAATGGTCGCCGTTGGTCGCACAGTTAGTTTACTTAATATTTGTACCGTTAAGTCCAAAAGTAAGTCCCCTGAAGTTAGAGACTAATCGAGTGAACGTGCATAAGTCTACAGTATACGAAAGTTCGCAGCACGTGCGCAGTATCCATATTTCTTGCACATGCACTGTGCACACCGGTAATGTCTATATTAGGAAATGCTCTGCTGTACTTCGTCCGTAACGTTTTTCTAAGTTCCAATTATGTTGTCCAGCAACTAGTGTGCAAGGACTGTTTATAAGCAATTGCTCCTGCAAGTAATTCAATGGGAAAAATCTGGTGATACAAAACCAGGTGATTCTAGTGGCCAAAGTCCTTTCGATGTTATTGTCCCCAAACAAGTATTCCACCCGTTTCATGGAGATCCCGGAAAAGTAGCACTATCTGCTGAAAGGAAAAAAACAATAGCTACATCTTATGTACATTTCTCGGCATCGGATGCTCAACAGACTCTCCGAATATGCTGCTCCGCAAAAGCAAATAAGTTAACTACATATTGTGCATCACCGATACTTAAAATAGTATAACTATACTAGTAATCCCAATTTACTGTCGTAAAATAGAAATCAAAGTTTCCAAGCTTTCGCACATCAACCAGATGGCTTTTTCAAGGAAGGTAGACAGCAAACTAAATAATAGAACGCTTCAGAATTTGAACGCTGTGACTTGACTTGACAATAAATGAATATGTCTTGCAAGCCGTTAAAAAACGGGGTGGAACGTTCCTTCTCCAGTTTGAGTCTTAGCCGTCGGAATGGTTTAAACGCGTCGCTCAATGTGAAAAGTCTTTAAACTATTCTGACAGCTAAGACTTAAACTGTACAGTCCCATCTCGACTTTTTAACCGCTTGCAAGACATTCATTTATTGTCTACTCAAGTCACTGCGTTCAAATTGTCGAAGTGTTCTGTTATTCAATTTTGCTGTCTAAATTCCTTGAAACAGCCATCTGGCTGATGTGCAAAAGCTTCGAAACAATGATTTCTATTTTACACCAATAATTTCGGATTGATAATATAGTTACACTATTTTAATAAGTTACCGCTACAATTAACACTCTCTTAAAGCCATAGCCGACATTTTGGTTAACATCTTGTGTTGCGGCGCTTTTTGGCCTCTTACGGCCCTTGCACCAGAATTTTTGAAACAAACAGTCGAGACTCTACAGAGCATTACCATTGAACGAACTTCAGGCTGACTGACTAATGCATTTCATAGTTCTGGGTAAAAGACTCGGTAAACCAGTTTTACGATCGCCCTGTATATAACAAGGAAACATAGTACATCCGGCTAGGCACCGCCTATTGAAAAGAGTCTTCGCTGGGTATTGGGTCCATTATCAACGGGAAATTTCCCAAAACTAGAGTTTATTTACAACAGTTTAAAAATAAAACTTCAGTTTCTCGGACATACCAGATAAGGACATCAAAGTCTTCCCCCTGACTACTACCTTTTTTTTTTTTTTTTTTGATTGAAGGTTTAACGACCGCCGTGAGCAACTCAATGGGCTATAAGCAGTCGCCCGTCCCTAATTTAGGGTCACTGGTTCCAGGGAAGGGAGAGAGCCAGTGCCGTAAGACAAACACAACATCCATGCCTCACCGGGATTCGAACCCGGACCCTTTTCGGACGAATGATCAGAGGCCATAGCTTAGACCACTGCGCCACCGGGGCGGCCCCTGACTACTATCACTGACGTTTTTTAGATCTATGCCAAAAGCAGTCTATCAGCACAACAACGCTTTGGGACGTACTACAGAGGTGAAAACACGTGTCAAGACGACAAATTTGCAGCGAGACATTCTGTCCGCGTAGTTCAGTTTGGAGATATATACTTTGGAGTGAGGGGACACGGATTCGATGCCGTCGCGGACAAACTTGTGTTTTTCCACGCTCAGTTACATTTCGCCTACACAACGAACACTGTTGGTATAATGTAGATATTATCTGAATGCTCATTTCTTAGTTCACCATAATCATTCTTCAAGTCAAAAACGTCTCATTACAAAGCGATTTGCTCGGGCGCCGAAAAAATATGCACACTGACAAACACCTTATAGTGACACGTCAGAATGGAAACAAAACGTATCGCTGTCACATGATTTCTGGGGCCTGGGGATGAATACAAAATTAATCGTAGTGCCATGCACTACACTCTTTGCCTTCTGTGATAGATTTTCTCTAAAATAAGAATGACGGACGAGAGCCCTTATAGCGGTTTAGTCAGACGTACGCCTTTCAGATCTGACTGGGTGCTTGAACCTTCACGGCTAGTTCGAACTGATATTTCCAATCAAACTCTTTTGCAACTTCCTTCTTTTCTTAATCGTCTTGGGATTGGCAGAACTCTTTTAAAGCTACAGATAGCACGTGAATCATAGAAATTTATCCTTCCCTTAGCCCAGAATTCGAAGTCTGAAATGGGAGTCTTTGTCATAGCTAATCATCAGACACACAACAAATCGCACCTATGTCAAACTTTCAGATTTGCAGATATGCAAATTCGTCAGCTAAGCTCTTTACAACGGACGTTTTGGACATTTTTGCCAAAGAAAGGCGATCGCTTCCTGGATTAGCATATGCATTCCTCAAAGCAAAGTGATTCGCGCTTTTGGTGTCTAATTATCTACAGCAAACTGACAACTGGATCTAACATTTTAAGTTTATGTCTTCCTCACGTCAAATAAATAAGTACAAAGAAAGGGAGTGGGGGAAAATAGCAGCATTAAATAATATGAAGGAAGACCGGAGATCCACGACGTTGTTCACAGCAGAAAATGTCAAAACTCTGACAACTGGAGAGAATAATCCTTCTTCGAAGTTAATTCACATTCCTCCGGGATTAAAATCTCATGCTAGTAAAACGGAAAGAGATTCAGAACTACAATTCCGACTTAACAAAATCTTTACTTTTGCCGTTTAATACTTCTCGAAGCCGTATAATCCAAAGCCGACAGGTACCTCTTAAAAATACAGATCAATAAAGCAATGGCTATTCATTGCAGCAGAGCTCGAGTCACAGCAAGCTTCAGAATCGGTCACTCCCCTCATCTTATTGTAATATACATTTTGTTAATTGTGTATCATTATCTCACACCTGCATAACACAATAAGGTTACAAACTGGCAACAAGCACTCTCCGTGTTTTGCTTTTCATAGTAACATCCATCAAACGTATCGTTTCCTTTAACATTCATGGCCGATTTCCCTGCGTTTTCTTAATGATTGTATATAACCAAAAGAAACCAGACATTTTACTAAGTTTAAACAATTTGGCATTATTTTCACGAGTACAGGTCAACTGCACTCAGAAGAGAGACAACATTAAGGGTCGACTGGTCAACTACCCCACCGTGCTTACTAGAGGATGAATAACGTCGAAGACCAGTGGAGAAGAGAAACCGAGATACTCTTTCAAACAGAAATAGAGCCTAACACCTTTCTTGGCAGCAGAACTGTGAATTACGATAAAGTAGAAAATATACGCAAAATATTCCTCATTGCAAAAGCTATGCGACGAAACAAGAACGTTTCATACATGACTTTTGAAAACAGAGATAGCAAGAAAAAGGTTTTTACATACACGCTTCCTAGCGGGAAAGCTGTGCACTATTTAAAAAAGGATAATTGTTCATAATCTTTCCCGTAGCGAATGGCGCACAGTAGAAAAATAATTTTTTCTATAGGAATTTTAGAAGTGGAGATAGTTCCAAAAATAAATACGCAATAACGCCCCCTAGTGTCAGAACAGTGAACCGTAAAAAAATCAACGCTACATGCAAAAGGTTCCTTCAAATGATTGGTATCAGGTGTTGAAATAATCTTTGAAATCGGACTATTAGGAGCAGGGCTATTGTGAAGAATGGATTTTGTATTGGCGCCCAATAGCGGCTAAGTGGTGCATTATTCTTGGCAGGAAATTTCTCCAATCGGTATGTTGCAAACAGAAATATGGACTTACACCCTCTAGTACCAAAACTGTCCTTCAAGAAAAATTTGAAACTAATGAATTATTCCTCACCAGGAAAGCTGTCTTTGAAAAAAAAACCCTGTTAGAAAGGAGCAGAGATATCGAGAAAAATATACATCTATGCCCCCCCCCCCCGGCGAAAATAATATGCTATTATTACGAGCAAGAATAGTCGCAAAGTTTCCGTCGTCAGCGGTATCTCACCGAATTAATTTTTATTAATAAATTATGAAATAATAATAAATTCGGGCCTATGCCGTCGACATCATATTAATATAATATAATATATATTACTCATATATTAATTATATTATTAATATAATTATATCATATAATATGATTACATGTATCATATACACTATATTGACAAAAGTCACCGGACACTCTTCAAAAGCAAATGAACGGATCCACTGCTTTGTTAAGGTGCGTGGTACAGCTGCAAACGGTATAAAAACAAGCCTGCAGCTGACCGACATCGTATCGCATTGTGAGGTTGAGTGAAAATGTCGCGGCGGGAGACTTTGAGAAAGGAAAGATTGTTGGGTGTTATATTAGTGGGTTTTCCATAAGAGAAACTGAGAGGCGTTTAAACCTACTAAGTCAACTGTTTTGGATGAACTGAATAAATGGAAGACACATGGCGTGCCTGAAGCAGCAAAACGTACCGGCAGACCAAAGAAAATCAGTGATAGAGGACGTCGAAGCCGCAGGAGAGTCGTTACAGGTCATCGACGGAGTACTGCACAAGACCTCAGTGTACAGGTGAGTAAAAATGCTGGAACCTCGGTATGTACACGTACCATTCGCAGAGAACTTCCTTCCATTGGTTACCGTGGTCTGCGCGGCTGCTCATAAGCCTTTCATCTCCACTCGGAATGCTACTCGTCGTTTAGCATGGTGTAAAGAACATTTATCGTGGACCGTAGATCAACGGAAACAGGCCCTATGGACTGATGAATCCAGATACACGATGCATCAGCCTGATGGAGGTGTGTGGGTATGGCGGCAGCCGGGGGAACGCTATTTACCACAGTGTACTGTTCCTACGGTCAAGTTTGGAGCTGGCAGTGTACTCGCGTGGGAGTGTTTTTCATGGTATGGCCCCGGCCCATTGGTTATCGTTGACAAAAATGTTAACCAGCACGTCTACCTCTATATTCTGGACAATTATGCCCTACCAACTTTGTGGCAATACTATGGAACCAAGCCTTGCTGGTACCAGCAGGATAATGCACCGAGCCATAAAACAACATTTGTTACGGCGTGGTTTGACGATAATTCCGTATCGTGTGTGGACTGGCCAGCACAGAGCCCTGATCTTAATCCCACAGAGCACCTGTGGGATGCATTGGAGCGCCGCATAAGAAATTTGGAGCTAAGGCCTACTACTAAGCAACAGTTAGCGGCAGCGTTATGTACTGAATGGAAACGCATACCTATCGCTGTGCTCCAAAACCTTGTCGAAAGCATGTCTCGAAGGGTCAGTGCATGCATTAAGGCCAAAGGTGAACCGACACCGTACTAATGTATGTCAATAAATGCTATGTTGTGTTTCTCTTCTAGGTGTCCGGTGACTTTTGTCAGTATAGTGTGTGTGTGTATATATATATATATATACTATAAAGATACCTAAGCAAAAAAATACATATATAATTTTGACTCACACCTAGTACAACATAGAAAAGGTTATGTATCTACCTGCGTGAGTAAAAGGAGAAAAGAAAAAAAGAAAATAAAACAACTGAATGTAGAAGGTGTCGAGAATACTGAGCCTTGGCTTTATCAAGGACCAGCAAAAACTCTGCATTTTCTCACTTCCACAAAGACCTAGTTGGAAATGGGTTTCTGCAAGGCCATAGATGCAAGTAACATTCCCACCTAAAATAGTTTAAAAAATATATATATAAGTCATGTCCTCCGTAGAGTAGCATGACCTAGCACTAGTTAACAATTTCGCTTGCATCCATTAACCTTCATGGCCCGACCCATGCTCTTCATCTGTTACTATTAAACAGAGAAGAAGATTAAAGAGAACTCAAGCTGTGAGAGTGACATAATAAATAGAAATGATTTTCAGCTATAACGAAATTCCAAGTTCGTTTGAGAGAGAATTTAAACCTGAAAAACAAATTTTACATTGCAATTAAAAAAGGAAATGTTAATTTATAACGAACAGATTTTTGAAAGAAAACTTGAGTCTAAAACCCCCTACTCTACAACTTATGACAGCACGAAAACGAGAATAAGTTAAAGATAATAATTAACTAAAGAAAACTTTGTGAAAGTTATATACCTTAAACAGTTAGTTGCAATATGTACAAAGTATTTCAGCAGTGCTTTAAGTGCATAATTAATTAGTTATTAAGAACTTAACTACTTTGAAAAAACAGCGCATAGACAGCGCATAGAAAAGGAACAAGCTTAGCCATCTTCTGTTCCTAGGTACCACAAAAGACGCTCAAAGTTACAAAGAAAAGTAAGAGTTAAAACCCGCATAAATGTTAACAGACAAACCAATGCTTAAAAGCTGAAAAGCTAAAAAACGACAGAGAAAGGTACATGAAGTACAAACATTGAACTTATAAAACCTAGAACCCAAAAACAAGGAAGAGAGCTTACCTCTTGAGTTACAAAAACTTTCTCCTCACAAGAGCCCCAGCGTCTAGGGAGTGGCGGAAGAGGTCAGCCATGTTCTCCTCTTGTGAGGAGAAAAGTTTTTGTAACTCAAGAGGTAAGCTCTCTTCCTTGTTTTTGGGTTCTAGGTTTTATAAGTTCAATGTTTGTACTTCATGTACCTTTCTCTGTCGTTTTAGCTTTTCAGCTTAAGCATGGTTTGTCTGTTAACATTTATGCGGGTTTTAACTCTTACTTTCTTTGTAACTTTGAGCGTCTTTTGTGGTACCTAGGAACAGAAGATGGCTAAGCTTGTTCCTTTTCTATGCGCTGTCTATGCGCTGTTTTTCAAAGTAGTTAAGTTCTTAATAACTAATTAATTATGCACTTAAAGCACAAATACTGTACATATTGCAACTAACTGTTTAAGGTATATAACTTTCACAAAGTTTTCTTTAGTTAATTATTATCTTTAACTTATTCTCGTTTTCGTGCTGTCATAAGTTGTAGAGTAGGGGTTTTAGACTCAAGTTTTCTTTCAAAAATCTGTTCGTTATAAATTAACATTTCCTTTTTAATTGCAATGTAAAATTTGTTTTTCAGGTTTAAATTCTCTCTCAAAACGAACTTGGAATTTTCGTTATAGCTGAAAATCATTTCTATTTTATTATGTCACTCTCACAGCTTGAGTTCTCTTTAATCTTCTTCTCTCTGTTTAATAGTAACAGATGAAGAGCATGGGTCGGGCCATGAAGGTTAATGGATGCAAGCGAAATTGTTAACTAGTGCTAGGTCATGCTACTCTACGGAGGACATGACTTATATATATATTTTTAAACTATTTTAGGTGGGAATGTTACTTGCATCTATGGCCTTGCAGAAACCCATTTCCAACTAGGTCTTTGTGGAAGTGAGAAAATGCAGAGTTTTTGCAGTCCTTGATAAAGCCAAGGCTCAGTATTCTCGACACCTTCTACATTCAGTTGTTTTATTTTCTTTTTTTCTTTTCTCCTTTTACTCACGCAGGTAGATACATAACCTTTTCTATGTTGTACTAGGTGTGAGTCAAAATTATATATGTATTTTTTTGCTTAGGTATCTTTATAGTATGTGAATTCTGAATTTTCAAAACTGCTGCGTTGCGCGTTTTGATTTTCAGGTTATTTTGCACCCTTCGTTTTAAATTCTAAAATTTTTTCCTTAGTCTTCAGTTTTGCTCTTAAGTATATATATATATATATATATATATATATATATTAGGGGTTGTTGCGATTGCGAAAGGCCCTGTTAAAAGCCATCGCCCGGGGCCCCGCAAGGACTAGGACCGCCATTGTCTAAGGCTATAAAGAGTCGTCCGTCCCTAATTTAGGACTACTGGTTCCAAAAAAGGAACAGAGCCAGCGCAGTAGGAGACGCGCACCATGTCTCACTCGTGATTGAAACCCGGATCCAAGTCGGACAATTAGTCAAGAGTCCACCTGGACGGTGATAAGAACTCCAAACAGCGCAAAAGTAATTTCCTAATATAGATCGTATTTGATGTCATACATATTTAGCCACATTGCCGAGAACGAAGAGAAATATTTCCTTTAGAATTTTATTTAAATAAACACAAAGGTGTGCGCGTGTACACATAAAGGCACTAAGCTTGCAGTTAACTTTTGTGAGCTCATAACAGGCTCCAAACCTAAACCGAACTGCTGAATTACACTAAAGCAAAAGTACTGATCCGTGTGACTTTTAAAAGCTTTATTCACACTTCAAAAGCATTACGTGACCTCTAAAAGCTGTACAACATAAATGGCAAAACTAGAATTCGCAGATAGTACTTGATTCTGGAAGGAGGTAAAAAGACATTAGTTTTCTCCAAGCGCGAAGGAGAACAAAGTGTGCAGCAGGATATGTTATGGGAAAAACTTTTCAAAATAAGGATGGGGAGAGAAAAGACGAGAAAGTCTGCATAAAAAGAGAGGGTAGACAGAACCATATTTCCTAGGGGTAAAGGAAGAGAATACTAAGGGAAACTAGCCTGCTTATAAAAAATCCCATCGCTGTGTTCCCCCACCGATAAAGGACGAAAGGTCATTACGCAAAGGGGGGAGGAGCAGTAAAAAAAAGAGAGAGAGAGAGAGAACCAGCTGATGTGATCTAGATTCCAATATGCTGTTGCCAGATGCGAAGAATCAGCCCTTGTCAAACTGCCAACTTTAGGAGTGGGGGCAAAAAAAAAAAAAAAAAGTGAAAGCGAAGTGACTTGTGTGATTGTTGAATGCAGGTACCATCAGGACCTGAAGATATCAATACGTAACAACATACAACATCAATGACAACATAAAAAATATAAGGGCTTTTTAATTATGCAACCTTCAGGAGCTTAGTAAAAAAATCTAACCAACGCTGAAAGAATAGCACGTTAGTGTGTTGCAAAAGAAGATATGAGCACTTCCTTTATTTACTACGCAAAGCCAGGGAGGCAGCCAGGTTTCCTATTCGCGAAGGGTCCCAGATCCTCTACAGCTCTCTTTTCTTCCATGATTTACGTATTTATATAGTCCATAAAAACTACCAAAATGCGCTGAATGGGAAGGTACGTCAGTGTAACAGAAGTAGAATAGCTTTATTTTCTTGGTATCGAGGGCCTATGCTGTAAGAGATCACTGGTTGTTCTTCATATACCACTGCTTACTTTAATGGTATTCGCGACCATTACCGCCCCCACGGAAGCAAGCAGCAACAAAGGTATCATAGCCAGTGTTTATCCAGTTGGGGTGGGCTAGCCCAAAGCTGGGGTGTTCCAGTGGCAAAGTGCGTCCGGGGCTGGCTTCAGCCGTTCACGCAATCGCGTCTCCATGCACAGGGAGTGTAAGAGAAATTTCGGAAAAAACGGAATATTGGACGGCAGGCAGTGAGGTATGGACCCCGCCAGAAACGTCCCCCCTCCCACACGCGGTTACCCAACCGCGAGTGGTCACAAGCGATTAGAAATGAAAATTTAGAGTAACGCACACTGTAGAAAGCACGATTTTTTTTTTTTAATTATTAGTTTTTACCTTAACATATTCTTTTGCACCGTACTTGGAATGGAGAAAACTACATGCATATCCTCCTTGTTTTTGCATTGTGTGTCCACACCGAACAACACTCGTGAACAAACATAATTCTTTTAAACAGATGAGTCAATTGCGAATACAGAGTAATCTTGTACACGCGTTATGGCCGCCCTAGAAAGCTTTGTTTGGTGGAATTTTAGATTTATGCGGAACTAGGGCAGCTGCAATTCTCCTACACTGAAGGATTTAATAATGGAGGTTTCTGTTGCCATTAGGAATATAAATTTCTCTCTAATGCAGTAGGGGATGCTTATCACCAATTTTACTGCTCTTTTTTTTTTTTTTTTTTTTTTTTTGATTGGAGGTTTAACGACCACCGTGAGCAACTCAATGGGCTATTAGCAGTCGCCCGTCCCTAATTTAGGGCCACTGGTTCCAGGGAAGGGAGAGAGCCAGTGCCGTAAGACAAACACAACATCCATGCCTGACCGGGATTCGAACCCGGACCCCTTACGGACGAATGATCAGAGGCCAACGCCTTAGACCACTGCGCCACCGGGGCGGCATTTACTGCTCTGATACCAGGCAGTGGAAACACAGCTAACTACATCTACCGCCAGCACAGAGGTACACACACACATGAGAGAGAGAGTTGGAGAGAGTCAAACGTGTGTAAGCTGCAGATGGGATGGCCTTGTGGTTAGGGTAATCGCTCTAAAACCAGATAGTCGCTGGTTCGATTCCAGGCAAGTTGTGTTACTCTGAACCCCAAAATATCAGCCATGTGTCCGACTGGCACGTTAAGCTATCGGCAGTGTCCGGGTTATAACAAATGAGGTCATCTGTTGCTTTCAACCGCCTTTGTTTTCTCTAGCTGGAGGTGCTCGTTGCGACGTCATAAGTCTGGCACTCCAAACTATGCAGACTCGCCCTTTCAGTTTGGCACTTCTATGTCTCTACCCTATGTCGTACCTGAGCCTCTAGGTTAGAGTCTAATATAAGTTCTCGTTTCTGATACGCAGAACAAAAGTCACATGGAAATATGGTAGTAGAGTCTATATCCACCACTGTGGGCGTAAACCTTACGGGAATCAAGCTATGGGCACATTACAACTCAAACTTGTGTTATATAATGTATACTGAAATTCATTTGTAAAATTAAGGCTTAATCGCTCTTAATCTTACGAACTAAAGGGTCAAACAGTGTAATTATACTATAAAGTTCGTAATACGAATTGACTATATAAAAACAATCCTACACTTTTGTTGGAAAAAAATAACGGCCCAGAACAGAACAGATGAAATCATATGTAGAGGATTTTAGGAAGGGAGTGTCTGACCCCAGGTCTTAAACAACCCTTAGAAATAGGAAGCTAGGAGATTTGGGCTAGAGTGCCCGATAGGAAAGTCACACGGAAGCAAAGTAGAAAGACGGCCTTATTTATTACCGGGGGGCCAGTACCCGGGAGACAACGGTCCAGAACACTTGGTCCCTCCCCTTAAATACATTCTTGAACAAAACGTCTGGTCTACAAAACTGTTAATTTTTAGGTTCTTTCTCGTACGGTTTGGAAAAGTTTATATATATATATACTGGCGACACTGCTCCTGTGTGTGAGACTTATAATGTACCCCTGACTGTTGTACATGTTTTATGATCGTGTCGTCGTTTTTGTTTGTGAACGTGATCGTTTTCTGCTTTAACCCAGTCTAACAGACGACTCAGAAACCCTGAGTCGCCTTTTAAACGATCATTGTGATGTGTGCTGAGTTCTCTTTTCTTCATTGTACCGGTGTTTTTGTTTTGTGTAGTACCTTATTGTTTTGTCGGCCTTTCACACCGCTTCTTCTACTTTTTTTGTTTGTTTGTTATGTTTTAATGTTGTATTGGCTACTGATCTAAAAACCTTTGGACTTGGCACTCTTTGGCCCACTGTGGGTCAATAAACACAAATCCATCAATCAACTAACCAACAAAATATTATAAGAAGGATGTAGTGTTTGAAAACCTTAACGCCATGCAACTTTGATGGTAGTCTGCTAAAATGATCTTTACAGACTAATTATTTCCCGCATAACATATTTATAGCAATTTTTGAATGCACCTCTCCATCAGCACTCGCTATTCTGAATTTGCTACGTGTTCAGCTAAACTTTTTTCGTTTGGCACATTTTCAAAAAAGTCCTATGAAAAGCTACAAAAGGTGCAACATAAGACAACCAGTGAGCGTTTTTTATTTGATTAACTGGAGCATTTTATTAAAAAATTGTTAAAGTGCGCCTCAAATGTTTATGGATAACCTAATTTTTGGAATAACAGCTAAGTAAATAAAAAGTGCAACAACCATACAAATTTTTATGTATGAATGAAATTAAAAGAGAATAAGTATACAACATGAAAATAAAAAACAACAACATAGTACTCACAGAATTTATGTGAAAATATATGAGGCTGTCCTCAAAAGTATATGGATAAGTGATATTGGCCGCCCCGGTGGCGCAGTGGTCAACGCTGGCTTATGACAATTCATTCGAGATGGGTCTTGGTTCGAATCCCGTGAGGCATGGATGTTGTGTTGTCCTACGGCACTGGCTATCTCCTTTCCCTGGAACCAGTGGCCCAAAATTAGGGAGGGGCGACTGCTTATAGCACATTGAGTTGCTCACGGTGGTCGTTAAACCCCCAATAATAAAATATATATATATATCATCGTCATCATTGTCAACCATTATCAATCCACTGCTGGACGAAGGTCTCCCCAAGTTTCCTCTACAACGGTCTGTCTTGTGCCAGTCTCCTCCATGTCACTCCCGCATACTTTCGAATTTCATCCACCCATCTCCCATGTGGTCTTCTTCTGGGTCTTTTCCTGTCCCTCGGAATCCAATCTAAAATTTCGGCTGTCCATCGATGGTCTGTCCTCCTAGCAATATGTCCAGCCCATTGCCATTTCAGGGATTTAACTCTGATCATGATGTCTTCCACTCTTGTCATTTTTCGGATCCACGACTTCCTCTTCTTATCTCTCTTGGTTACACCAAGCATGCACCTCTCCATGCTGCTTTGAGTTGTCTGCAGCTTTTGTATGTCTCTTTTAGTTAAGGTCCACGTCTCTGCACCATACGTAAGCACTGGAAGGATGCATTGATCAAACACTTTTCTTTTAAGACATAATGGCATATTGCTCTTGAAAATTATGCTGTTTCTTCCAAAAGCTCTCCAGGCAAGTTTTGTACGCCGATTAATTTCTTCATCAATGTGACCCTCACTTGATATCTGCTGTCCAAGATAAACGTACGTGTCTGTTATCTCCAGCTTTTCTCCATCAATCATATATATATTTCCCTGTTCAAATTTTTGATCCTTTGTTACGAATTATTTTGAAATCAGGCATGCTTTGAACTATGCTTTGTAAAAGTACCGGCTTCAGGGAGAACCAGCAAAGTTGTACCTGCTACTTTAACTCATTCAGGGGTGGAAAACTCACGACTCTTAGCATATACATCACGTGCCAGCCCCACACAGGTTTTCGACTAGATTTAGGTCAGGAGTCTTGGCTGGCCATTTCATAACAGTCACTTGGTTCTGTCTAAACCACGCTCGTGTTGAGGAAGAGGTGTAGATCGAAGCATTGTCCTGTTAAAATGTCCAATGTTCGCCTCCTATTGTCTCTACAATTGGGAGTAAGTGGCTTTCCAGTACTTCTTGACAGTCATCTTATGCTTGCCGACCTTGCAAGAAAGCAATATCAGTTGTACCATTATAGCCGAATGCCTCCCACACCATGACAGAACCCCCTCCTAGTTGCCGGCTGAATAAAGAGCTAGGTTCCCGTCTTGGGTCATGCCAGTAGTAAGCCCACCTATCTAGACCATCCAGATTGAACTTCTTTTCATCGCTGAATTGCTCTGTTAACCATTTGTCTTTCCAGTGCATGTGTGATTTGGCACACGAAAGACGCGCTTCTATGTGGTGGTGTTTTAGCAACGGTGTACGGCGCATACTGCAACTGTAGCCCTACGACGAACTGTAGCCCTTGATACTCGGATAGCTAAACTACTGGCAATTCAACGTAGAAATTTATTTTGGCTAGACGTTAATCACTAAATCTCTCTATCATCTCGATTAGCCGTATTCTTTGGACGCCCAGAGAGTTGTTTTGGGGCAACATTATCACTTTTCGATATCATCTGATAAATACCGGACCTACTGCGATTCACACGTCTTGAAATACTTCAACTTTCATACCTTGGTCCTTTAAAAGCCATATTTAACAACCTCGGCTTGAGAAAACTGCTCGTTGCGTGGCATTTTTTACTACTAATAGGAAACGAAAAATTTTCTCAACGTTTTAAAGTATCAAGACGATTACGTCATATGCCCGAGATATGCTACTTTTTTAATGTAAGGCTTGAAAAAGGCGATTTAATTAGTTGTCTATATACTTTTGAGACAGTCTCATTTTCACGTATATTTTTAAATTAAACTCCGAATATTTGTTTTTTGAATATTGCATACTCATTACTTTTTAATCTTATTCATGCATAAATTTGTTTGAACGAGTAGTTGTAACGCTTTAACTTTAGCTCTTATTCCAAAAAATTCGGTTGTCCTTAAACGTTTGAGGCGCACTTTACACACTTCGCTGAAGTTGACTAATTCCTCTCCACAGTCAACAAAACCTCCCATATATATCCAAAGTGTAGCAAATTTATGATTATTTTAATCAGCAGTGGCTCGAAATGCAGTACTAGGCTAGATATGTGGAACTGCAACAGCAAACTTCATGGAACTAACAACGCAGTCGAAGGTTATATATAACAGGCGACTTAACAAATTGGTAAGAGTTTTTCTCCTTTTGGGATATGACTGGCAGTCAGTCAGGTCATGCTAACTGATATACACTGATTGATTGGAGGTTTAACGACCACCGCGAGCAACTCAATGGGCTATAAGCAGTCGCCCGTCCCTAATTTAGGGTCACTGGTTCCAGGGAAGGGAGAGAGCCAGTGCCGTAATACAAACACAACATCCATGCCTCACCGGGATTCCAACCCGGACTCCGTTCGGACGAATGATCAGAGGCCATCGCTTAGACCACTGCGCCACCAGGGCATACACTGAAGAGCAATTGAATTAGAGACAGCTGGCGTTATGCAAATGTGGCGCTGTGGGCGGCCCTGTAAACGGAAACGACATGACGTATGCAGCGATCCAACAATATAAGGAGTGATGCGACAGGAATCACTAAGAGTCGGACGCAGTATGGGTAACACGAAGGATCTAAGCGCATTTGATCGTGGGCAAATTGTCGGGGCCCGACGAATGGGTCACTCCATCTCGGAAGTCGTGTCGGCACTGGGATTTTCACGAGCCACTGTGTCACGGGTGCACCGTGAATACATCGAATCCGGTAAAACCATCCCTGCAAGGGCCAACTGCCGTGGACAACAGCGTGTGGATGAGCGGGGTCATCGTCGGCTAGCTCGCATTGTAACAGCGGATAGGCGGGCCACAGTGCAAGACTCATCACTCTGCAATTTAACGCTGGTGCACAAAAACGTGTAAGCAGCCACCCCATCCAGAACCATCTCCTCGCTATGGGGTACAGAAGCCATCGTCCCACCAGGGTACCGCTGCTGACCGCACATCATAGGGTGCAAAGATTAGCATGGGCACGGGAACTTTGACACTGGACCCTAGACATGTGGAAAACTGTTGCCAGTACTGATGAGTCGAGATTCACGTTGGTACATGCGGATGGCAGGATACGAGTACGGCGCAAACCACATGAAGCGATGGGTTCTTCTTGCCAGCAGGGTGCTCTTCAGGCTGGTGGTGGTGGCATTCTCGTCTGGGGACTGTTTACGTGGACTGAAATGGGAACCCTGTTACGTGTGACATCGTCCCTCACAGGTCAACGTTACCGGGATATCCTGGACGACCATTTCCTTCGGTTGTGCGTCTTCAATATCCCACTGGGGACCTCATCCTGCAACAAGACAATGCAGCTCCCGAATTGTATCCGAAAGGTTGGATGAACACTCCACCGACGTGACCTCGCTTCCTTGGCCAGCTAGGTCACCTGACCTCAACCCCATCGAGCACATCTGGGATGCCATCGAGAGAGATGTTCGAGGCTCTGACCTTCCCCCCCCCTCCATCAAATCTTCGTGAACTGTGGGAGCTTGTTTAGGGGTCGTGGATCCGTAAGGTTTCCCAACGCTTCCGGTGTCTTGTCGAGTCCATGCCGAGACGAGTCGCCGCCGTCATCAGGTCGAAAGGTGGTGCTACACGTTACTAGACAGGTATCTATAATTAAATTGCTATTCAGTGTACATACAGGGACCATGCAACATAAAGGGACTGATTAGGCACCAGCCTCACGTGAGTGTTTACTACGTCTACAAATGACAGTTAAGTCTTATATAGTAGTGTTGTGTGAAAACACAAGTTTGTCCGTGTCCCCTCATTCCGGAGAAAGGCGCTCTCCCAACTGAGCTCCGCGGACAGAATGTCTCGCTGCAGATTTGTCGTCTTGACACATATTTTTACCTCTGTAGTACGTCACAGTTGTTATTCTATATTATCGAGTCTGAGGTTGTACGACTGGTTGTACAGTTTAAGTCTAGTCGTAACTGTGCTATCAACGACTGTGCTACTCAGAAAAAATAAAACGCGACTCGGAAGACCTGATTGTAAGTTACTTCTGTGACTGTTTTATTTTAGTGTGCTTTCGAACCTTAGTTCTCCATACTATATTTCTATATTTTTCCATCCAACTATTCATAAACTACACAAAAAGTTAATGCGTAGCCAACGGCAGTATAATATTTGAAGCTTCAGCTTCGGTGAACACTGATGACTTGTACGGGTCACATGCGGTGAACAATAAATAAAACCAGTTTGATATCGTTTTTAACCCGCAAATACCATACACAAATGCGCTTCAGGTGCATTAAAATGGAACTTTTTCCAAGCTCGGTGAGGGTTTGAATCCTGAAAGCGCTCGTCTATAGGCACTAGCTCTCACCCTTACTTGGTACCAGTGGCTCCAAATTAGGGACGGGCGACTGTTTATAGTTTATAACCGTGAGTCACTCATGGTGGTTGTTAACCCCCCCCTCCCTCCCCTTCCTCTCAAATCTATGCCACTCATAAATGCGGGGTGGGGGTGGGGGGTGTACCGTCTGGGCGGATCATTAATTCGCAGGCATGAAATTTGAATATTAACGAGATTTCTATGCATTTGTATAAATAAATGAAAAAGAAGCCACCCGTAAGATCTCAAAGCAATCAGCAGAGTATTAGTTTTCATCTTTGAAAGAAATCTGGATGACCTTGCACACATTACTCATCGGAATATTCATACTACACAAAGGTGATAAATTATATTGAATAAATAAACGTCATCGTTTAAAAGCAGAAGGAAGAAAAAGAATCGCATTTCATGCATAATTCATGTTATTTGAATAGTTGATAAGAAAATTCCGGAGAGCTTTAATTTCTGGTTTCGTATCTTAAGAGCACTATTTTTTTCTTTTTTCCCCATGTCCTCTTCACGCGAGAAAAATATATTTTCTTAGACATCGCAGAAAGACTTCCAGTGAACTCATGCACACACTCACTCACTCACACACACAAAAAAAAATCTTAGCTGATTTAGTGATAAATACTTGTTCGGTGTCCTCTCTTAAAACTTTCAGCTGAAACCACTTTTTTCCCCCCTACCAACGAAAAAGCATTAAAGATCTTTCGCAACTACAGAACGGCATTTCTTCATAGATAAATATCGAAACAAATCTACACGTTGTCATAACTCTGCAATAATCACTAAGTTGTCATTAGTACCTGTAGCAGAGAATGGGAATCTGCAATATACAGAAGAGAATGCAATACTGCCAACAGATATACTGTAGGAAATACACAGCAAAAACTGAGAGATGAAACTGTGTGACGTACCTGCCAGCAGGACGCACACGACATAAAGGCAGATAGGAGTCAGAACGAACGTCCGCGTAGCTCAATTGGTAAAGCGACTTATTCCGGAATGAGGGGACCCGGGTTCGAGCCCCGGCGTGGACAAAAACGACGGAGAAATTTACTTCGTTATAACTATCCGAATCGCAGCAAAAACCTCTTTACTGCGTTTTCCGAAGAAAAAAAAATGGTTAATCGAAGGCGTGGTGCAATACGGAAATTAGAAGTTCACACTAACTTCAGTTCAAAAAAAGAAAGAATACTAGGACTGTTGAGGGAGCATATTACCCGTGTGCCCAATTCTGAGTTCTAGCCTGTCTGCTAATGGAAACAAGAAAGATGACCAGAATTATTGGGCAAGAAATGAGCGTTCTGAAAAATCGGAAGCACGCCTTTTGAATCCCCTCCGACACAAAAATAATTTCACAAAGCGGACTTTTAACATGTTAGTAAAATCATGCAATGCATTGATTATGACACGCTTTCCAACATACCAGAAATCATAGAAAAATGCCTTGGTTTTGAGGGGACGGGACTATGGTACAACGTTTGAGGTTCACATATATGAAAATTAAATCTCTTTGTGCCCGTGTTACCTATTTCTATTATCAAGAGCTACCTATAATAAAGAGCCGTTCTATTATCAAGATTCCCCAAATTCTCAAAAAGTGAGGAAATGTGGCCCCCCTAAACGCTTCGATGGCCACGAATCCAAGTCGCAGCATTTCATACTAAGACAAGAAATTTTGCCGCACCGGATGCGAGTAGGTAGAGACCGCGCTAAAACCTACAATTTATTTACAGTAAGTTAATAAGATAATGTAATAAGGAGAAGACTACCTCTTTTTTTTTTTTTTTTCTCTCGAAGTTATCTGTTCTAATAGTTTTTATATACTCTCTTTACCTTGAAAATCATTCCATAAAAGAACAGAGTATATGGGATATACGATCGTATCTTCGACAACAGCCTTGGTTATGAATCATATGAAAGCTGGGATGCGGTGTAACCAGGTTCAGCTATCGCTGTTGGCAACGCCCACTGGTCTCCGTGGTGGATGCTATCGTCGTTACTGATAGTTTTTACACTAAAACACACACACACACACAAAACGGCAGTTTAGTAAGCTACCCAGCGAGAATCACCTTTCAGGAAGGGTCAGTATTCGATACGCACGGTCACTAAACCAGAAGATCTCTGGATGATCTACTTAGTAACTTACAACGATACACAACTAAAGTAAGGCAGCTGTGAAAGCTATAACGAACTACAACTAGCACTGAAAGTCACAACGGTCGAGAACCAGAACTAAGGTAGCAGTGATGTATGCAACGATAGAGAACTAACTACAACTGAGGCAGCAGTGAAAGTTGTGACAAACCAGAATCGAGTGCCCTCCTCAAGAAAGGATTTTTCCAGGTTTTTTAAGATTCAATAGATCTAAAGATGGAATTTCCGCTACAGTTCTCAGTAATATTGTAGCACTAATTTTCATTTCCATCATTTAATTTCTGTGACAAAAAAATGTTTTACCCCCACACCTTTTTTATCTACAACCAAGGATTCAGACTCCAGATAAATGTGGACTTTCGCTAGGATAACAGTCCCAGCAACTGAAACCAAAAACGCACTTTCGCATTACAACACTAAAGAGAGCGAGAGTGACGGAAAGAGAAATTTAAAACTGATTTTTTTTTTTTTGATTGGAAGTTTAACAACCATCGTGAGCAATTCAATGGGCTATAAGAAGTCGCCCGTCCCTAATTTAGGTCCACTGGTTCCAAGAAAGGGAGAGAGCCAGCGTCGTAAGGCAAACATAACATCCATGCCGCACCTGGGATTCGAACAAAGACTCATCTTGGACGAATGCTCAGAAACCATCGCTCAGACCACTGCGCCAACCGGGGCGGCTAAAAATGGTTTCATGATAGGCTGATAAAGTGACCTACATACATGAACCACGATAAGTTGCGGCTGGTGAGTTTTTTCGGGGTTTACACGCCCATGGGCGTCTAAGAATATCGATAGTCGCTCGTACCTAAGTTAGGGCCATCGATTCTAGGAATGGGACAGAAACAGCACGGTAGGCCAAACGCACCAGCCATGCCTCATGCGAGGGTAGAAACAGGGCTGAACTTGGAGAATAAGCCAGAAGCTCGTGCCTATAACCACTCGCCTACTTGGACAGCTCTAGTACCTTGGACGCATGACTGGGGATCGGAAATGGGCCTTACCCGGTTCGTGTCCCCTCTATTCGCCCCAGGTCGGCCCGGATTTGAGTCCCAGGTGAGGCATAGGTGTGTGCTTGTCTCGTGGGGTTGGTTCTGCCATTTTCCTCGAAGACGTGGCTCGGTAGTTACATTAAGCCGGTGGTCCCGGGAGTATAGACTCCTCGTTATAAACTAGCCTATTTTTTTTTAAGGTTTAATGACCACCGTGAGCAACTCAATGGGATATAAGCAGTCGTCAGTCCCTAATTTCGGGTAGCTGATTCCAGGAAAGGGAGAGAGCCAGTACCGTAAGACAAACACAATATCCATGAATCATCGGGATTCAAAATCGGACGAATGACCAGAAGACAGCGCTTAGAACACTGCGCCGCCAGGCGGCAAACGAACTAGTCTCCTTACATACTAATTGAAACTTTCGCTCTCTCTCTCTCTACCTACTTTGCTTTCAACACTATCTACTGAGATGTGTGTTCTATCCCGCAACTCAAAATTTCCCTTTCTTCTAACAAAAATATCCGAGATGAAAGAAGACAGAACTAAATCCAATCAGGAAATCAACGAATAAGAATTACGTAAAGTGCTGAAATTTATCGTCATTACTTTGTCATATTTTAAGGATATGGGCACTTAAATATACTGAACCAGTTCCCTGTCTCACAGCGTCTGTTCCTATTGGCAAAACTGGGAAGAAATACCGTGAATTCATTGTCTGTATGAATTCATTCAATGTAAAAGACTGACGAGCTTAGCACCTTTTTAGAAGCTTTACGCAAAACTCCCTATGACAGAGACACTACGTTGGCTCGCTAGTAGGGTTGTTTTTAGGGTTCCAGATTGTAAATGGGTTGTTTTTAGCTATTCGTTTTTTTTTTTTTTTGGTTATAAAAACTTGAGACCTCCCATATGTTTGCGATTTTGCGAATAATTGAATCTGTTTCTTCTCGCACGCATAACTTACTTAATATCCTTCTATACAGATAATACGGCGAAATTAATTCAATGACCATTTAGTTTATACGTTCACTTTTAATTAAACGTCTGCTTTTAATCCTGTTAAGTGTTCTGATATTAATTATATAAATCTGCTATTTAATACGGAACTTCTTTCCTCTTCCATCGCCAGAAATACCGATATACAATGCCTTACCATTAATATCCGGATACCCATCTATTGTTACTGAAATTGGTGCTGCGCAAGCACCACTTCACAGACCCAACGTATAAATATGCTCGTAGGGCTATGATGATACAGTAGCACCACTGTGAATGCAAGGTGCGCCAATCGTCAGAGTTAACTGATTTCCAGCGCAAATTGATAATATGGTGCTGCCACATAATCAATCTGTCCGTAAGTGACTTTCCGCTTCGGATCTCGGTCGGTGAAGTGATATGCAAATTTCAGCCGATTGTGGCTGAATCTACCGTAAAACGATGAAATGATATGCAAACGGCAGCTGATTGTGGCTGAATCTGCCGAAAAAAGACCCGGTGAACCTCCGAAATTGCTAGAATGTGACAGGGGAGGACTGTCCACTTAGAGCGCAAATGAACATTGACTCAAGTCACCCAGACATTATCTGAGACTACTGAAACTGGTGTTAGCAACAGTTCAGTGCACAACATGGGTTCCCACGGTCTAACAGCCGTCCACAAGCCTCTAATCACCTCGATTAATGCCACACGCCGATTAGCGTGGTGTATGGAACGTGGATCTTTGACTTTACACCAATGGAAAAGTGTGCTATGGACTGACGAGTCACAGTATACTATCTACCAGCCTGATGGTCATTCTTAGGTGTTGTGGATGCCGGGATAAAGGTACCTTCCGTACTGTATCGTCCCGACAATGAACTCTGACGGAGGCAACATGATGGCATGGAGTTGTTTTTCATGGTTTGACTTGGGTACATTAGACGTTTTGGACAAAACCATGTATTCTGAGATCTAACTAGACGTACTGGACAATTATGTACTACCGACGTTGTAGCAGTACTTTGCGCAACCCCAATACCTCTAATCAGAAGGACAACGTACCATGCCATACTTGTAGCGTTTTTGCAGACTTGTTTGGTGACATGGACGTAGAAAAATTGGACTGGTCATCCCAGAATTCTGTGCTGAACCCTATAAAAAATCTCTGGGACGAACTGGATCGTCAGGTGCATGGAAGAAGATATCTCCCAACAAACAAAGCTGAACTGGTCACTGCTTTGAAGGCCGAGTAGTGGATCATATTGGCGGACATTTACAAAAAAACTGGTGAACAGTATTCCACGAGCACTAGAAATCGTCATAAGGGCCAAAGGTGCACACAATATTAAATTTTCTGCAGATAACGATTATTTGTAGCCATGCAAGTGTCCGAATATTAATGGTAGGGCAGTCTTTTTTATTTATTTATTTACAGTTCGACGACCACCACGAGCAACTCGACGGGCTATAAGCAGTCGCTCGTCCCTACTTTAGGGCCTCTGGCCCCAGGGAAGGGAGAGAACCATCGCTGTAAGCCAAACACAACATCTATGCCTCACTGGGAATCGAACCCGGGCCCTTCTCGGACGAATCGTCATAAACCAGCGCTTATACCACTGCGCCACCCACCGGGACGGCGGTAGGGCAGTTTATATTTTCGAATTTCACAAAACGCTTTCAGAAACAGTCGTGGACCGAATTAAGACAGACGTTCATCCGAACTTTGTGATGGTAATTAAACTTTTTGTGAACTTACAAAAACATCATCCAAGCGCACGGGACGGAAAAAACTTTGCTGCGTATCGATGGAATTCAACAACATTACCCCGCATTTCGCAGTATTTCAACCAGCAGTGAGGTTGGAGGTTTGTGGAGTTCAGAGAAGTGTCCTTCCCTTACTGAAACCACGCGTGAGGAATGTGATCTGCACCAAGGACGATAATTTTTTTCTCATCGCCGCTTCTATGGCTGAAAGGCCGACCACACGCTATTTCACATGTTCGAAATATATGCACAGATTCCTGAATCGCAACGAAATTTCTTTCATGATTTAACACCGATAAAAAGACTGAAACACATCTTCAAGGTTGTTACACCGCTATTAACTTAAAAGTTACCAGAGCCTCAGGATTAAAAAGAAGCGGGCAGAGCTGAACTTTTATACAGTTTCGTAAACTGTGTGGAAACCTTTACATAAAATGACGTGTGAAGACATACATTTAAAGAATTTTCTTATTATTCGGATGTAATATTTTCATCTTGGTATCTTCTAAAAATGACAAGGATCTTTGAGGCAAAAGCCGCAAATATACTGTCCTAAGCAATACCTCCGGCGAGATACACTACGCTAATATCGCCACGGGGCGACAAATTCCAACGCAACACCTTGTCCAAAATGATACTATTTTCCGATTATCAAGCTCCACCAAAACTTCGGCACTGATGGAAATTATTCTTGACAAAACAAAGGGCTTTCGAACAGCATAATAATGTCAAAAAGTGAGTGAGAAAGTTCAACTGCGCAGTTAGTTCCTAAAAAAAACATAAGAGATCCGGAAAATGGCATGGGAGAACCGCAGTATATTCCACACAATCAACAGAAACGCTTAAATGTTCAAAAACTCTTGGACAAAAACCAACACTCTTACTGCTAACCACCATGGAACCTCTATATGGTGGTGCTCAAGGCAAGGTTCATTCTGGGCGTTTTTCTCGGAATGGTTTGCTAATTTTGAAAAATTTGGATCTGCATTCTGCATACCATTATGTGAACATTTATTCTGATTCCATTAAAAATAATCAGAAATAAAGAATTACTCCTCCTTCAGTTAAAACGTGTAGCTATTTTTTTTTTTTTTTTTCAAGTCTCCATCCTGCTCGGTCTAAATCCTATAATGAATCCTAGCCCACGGCACTATAAATATTCTCAGAAAAATAAGAAAATTACAAACATTATGTTATGTGCGTTGCATTAACAAGGCTACTGAACTATTTTAATGAGCGACAATGAGATGGCTGAGTAACAATGCATTAGGAAAACAGTTTCTACGAAAACGTTGCACAGCCTCAAATCGAACAATAGCGTTTGATCTTTTAAAGGAAATTCTAGAAGGAAAAACTGGGCGTAAGGCGAAGAAATTCTTTTTTTACGTTGATTTCCATGACGTGGTGAAATAGCAGTTCCTTTGAAAGGAGTTTTCAAGGGTACAGTCTAGTCTTCCTCCTTCAGTGTATAATGTTACCGCAAATAGTTTTGCTTTAATTTCTAAGCGTCTATTTAAATCTTATAACGCTATGTCTTACTAAGAAATATCTACCCACCGAGTTCAGAGAAGTCGCTGGCTGATTGCTGGCAATTTATAAATATTTCCTCCTTAGGGGAAAACTAAGCTGGTAAAAGTACTTTTTGAGTCAATATCTATAATATTCACATTCTATAGTTTACTGTGTGGCGAAGGCAGAAATTCCCCAACCGGCAATCATTTCAAACAATCGGAGAAAATGGTCACGATTTACAGTTACATTGCCAGAGAAAATTCTCTGGATTTACAGTCACATCGAAGTTGCATCAAGATTTATAGTTATCCCGGTGGCCGAGGAGCCTGAGGCGCTCGCTCCTGACCAGTCGTTCAAGCTGGGCAGTGTGTTTGTTTCATGGCGCTGTTCTTCCCCTGGAACCAGCGTCCCTAAATTAGAGAAGGGAGACTGCTTATGCTTAACAATATATTACGTTTAACCCTATATTGCATACATTACTCCCCCCCATTTTTTTTACCTAAATATGCAAATAATGCTTACAAAAAATCATACGATATTCTGAAAATCACGATTGAGTTGATAGATTATGAAATATAGGTTGGTGACAAATTTGGCACTTTCTAAAGTCTCCACACTGTAATACAAAATTAATGCCCTTTTTCATGAAAATATTTTCACAATACGATATTTTGAATATTACTTTACTATTAGGATATGTATATGTTGATATTTTTCAATGCAAAGCATTCAACAAATCACTTATATTGCCATAAAATTCAATTAATCATTGCTAAAGCAAATAACATGAATTGTAAATTATTATTACAGTAGAATGAAATTTGACAAAACAATTATTGTTCTTATTTAAGCAAAGCTGCAGAGCATTTTTCACATTTCACAGCTGACTTTAGTTTGCAGTTAGGGAATTTACATTTTTGTCGATCATCGAGATTGACATCAGCCTAGTGACCATCTAGGGCCCTTGTGTTTCTTTAGCTGGAGTTCCTGTTTCTACACCACTGCTTGGCCTTCCTGCTTTCTTTCTTTCTTGCTTGTTTAATTTACACAAATACTCAGCAACCACTAAGTCATATAAAGTCAACAGACTAGATGGTGAATAGCCATTCTGATCTGCGGCACGAGTGTATAACTGCAATGCCGCGATGACACTCACATCTAAATAGGACATCGAACATTCTAAAGTACCATTTCTTTGAGTTTACTCCGTTGTTTGAATTTAGATAAGTTACCGATCTTGTTAGTTGGCGATTTAAATCTTGATTTGATTTGTCTACAGCCTAAAACGAATCATTCATCACCTTCGTGCCAGATCAATTACCGATCTTGTTAGTTGGCGATTTAAATCTTGATTTGATTTGTCTACAGCCTAAAACGAATCATTCATCACCTTCGTGCCAGATCAATTTGGACTTGCACTTTCAAACTAATGTTTAACAGAGCCCTCCATGCTCGGCTCTAAATAGCCGCATCGACGTTGTATTTCAGAGATACTTTACCTACAAATGTTTTAAAACGCAATTATGCTACCTACTTTTCAAATCATAAAGCTAAGTTTACAATTAAAAAAAAAGAATGATTAAAACGATTCTTAAATATATCTTTTATTCAAATATAATTATATTACATAGTAAAAATTTTGTAAACCTTTTATACACTTTCAATAAATGTTTCATGTTTCTAAACAACTTAAAACATTTTCACTTCTCTAACCCGACGTAATTCTACGTAAACTCCTGCGGTTGTGTACATATACAACCCTCCCTACGTTTTCCTTTTGTTTTGTTTTTTGCGCAGAAACCTGTGAAATTCTGGGAGGAAGGAATCTTCACCCTGCATGACGGATGGCAGAACGTTGTACCAACAACAGAGTACAATAAATCGTTGATTAAAGGTCTCCATTTTTTTTTTTTTTTTTTTGACATAGTGTACGTTACGTTCTGCTGTTTTTCGGCACAACCCAATATATGAAATAAATTTCTTGTTTTTAGTGGGAGGATGAAGTGTAAAATTTCTCTCTGCACCCGATCAGTGTTTCTTTCAGGCATACATCCAGGGTGCCCCCCCCCGGTGACATTTTAGGTTACCGAGCCAAATTTTAATAAATTCAGGCTATGATGAAAATGGAAGTTTCGTTTCTTTTTGTGATACAAATATTTCTTCAATTTTATTTTTTAAATATTTGTTCAAATGGTACAAGTTATAGTTTATTTTATTAAAAAGTGTATTACGACGCATGGTATTCTTCAAAATATAATAAGTAGACTAATCATACCTAATTGTCTGGGAGTCGTGATTCAGGAACAAGAGTGCGTTGAATGCGTTTTAACATAAAAATTTCAAGCCTGCGGAACCTCCCTTTCAGGAATAATAAACTGAAAACAGTTTGTTATTCCTGAAATGTTTGAAGAAATAATTACTATATCAGGTATGTATTTAGAATTTTTCTTCGGGGGAGGAAGTTTTTGAAATCCACCATCTGGAACAGAATTAAAGTTAATTAAAAATTGAAGAAAAATTAAAACATTTTTTTCTAATGTAAGTTGATACATTTTTATTAAATTAAGGCATTTTTTTCTAATGTAAGTCGCATTTTAACCAAAAGCAAAAAAATGAAGCATTTTCCGGGAGGGGGGGGGCTCTAAATGCGCCCCTGTGCTAGATATATAGTAATTACTTCTATATATATATATAAATAAATATAGTAGTTAAAATTATATATATATATATAGCAAATGGAAAACTTGTCCCCTCTAAGGTTCCATTTGCCACCCCCCACCCCCGGCCAAAAAGTCATGAAAGAAACACTGCACCCGATACAAACCAGAATCCACGAAGACGATAAAATACAGCTGTATTTCGACAAATAACAGCAGAAAAAGCGTGTAGGAAAAACCAAAACTGCAACACATGAAAAGTAATTCTCCCTCGAGATGAGCTTAAATCTCATAATTCCTTCACATTTTTCTCCGTAAAAAGGCACCCAAATGTCAAGAAATTTCGCTTCCAAAAATTTATCATCAGCGCAGATGAGCGACAATAAGCTCTTCCCAGGACTCGGTACCAAGAAATTAAATTTTTTGCGACACGAAAGAAGCAAAAATCTAGCGAGGTATTAGAACATCATTGATATACGAAGAAGTTTTTTGATGCGTCTTAGAGGGTAAATTTTAAAGATAATAAACATATTTTAAGAGAAGAACTATGGACAGAAATAATAGATCATGAATATTTGAATACTGAAACTATATTTCATAATCCTCTTAACATACACGTGTCTATTCAATACGCAGTGTAGCTTTCACCTGCAGTTCTAATTAATTTCTCCGCAGTTGGGCTGGCTTATTAAGAACAAATAACACAACACTGCACCCCTCTAATCCTAGTTTCTCACCAAACGAAGCATTATTTTTAATAAGGACCGCGTATTAAGTGAAAAAGCATTAAATATGCTTTCCTTTATTATAAGTTACTCCTTTGGAGTGAAATGCAAATATTCCTTAATCCGAAGCACTATATTTTACGAACATGTCACAATATGCTAATGAAAGATGAGCAATTATGGTAGCGCTGCACTTCCTGCTATGTTATTACAAAAATTACGCCTGCCATAACAGAAGAATAATGCACAGAATTTTTTTCTGGTTTTCTTCTACTTGTTAGATGTTGAGGTTTGGTTAATCGCCTTAAAAACTTTGGCTTGTATAATAAAGCATTAAAATCTTCGCAACACAGAACGAAACTACAATGAGCATGACTTCTTTATAATAACATGCATAAGCAAGTACAAGTAAAGAAAAATATGTCTTTCTATTCGTTAGCAAATGTAATGGCTTTATTTTTACTGCCCGTGTATTCACTCTTCCGTGCTACTGCAATGCAGAGAAAATGCGATATGTTTATGTTTTATGTGGGTACGAATTATTTATTGAGTGCAAGAGCAATTCTTAGTGATATATTATAAGCAGTCGCCACACTGTAAAACATTTTCTGAAATTCACGAGCTACTTTCCGTCATTTCTTTCGTGAATTAACGAAGCATATTTCTGACACAAGCTTTTCCGTGAAATGACGGAAAGAACCCTGAATTTCAGGGATTTTTCATACCACGGGAAAATTCTGAATTTTCAGAAACCTTTCCGCAGATTCTTTCTTATATTGACCGTAAATTACAGTTTTAGCGATGTGTTAACGGAAAATTCTAAATTTTCAGAAACCTTTCCACAATTCCTTTCATATATTAACGGAAAAACTCCGTTCTCCCTTTTTCCGTATCCGTATGACGAGTAATTACCGGTAACAGGAGCGATTGGTGAGAATACTTTATGTTTGATTAACTTATAAATTTCAATCGTCTGTCGAATTTTGAAGTTTTGTAGCGAGATCGGATATTGTGGACAGCATATCGCATGAATGTTGTTTATTGGCTCACAGGATATTTCTTCTCCTCCTCCTCCCCTATTTTGTGCACCAGCTATTTATTACATATATTGTGTTACTATAAGAAATCGGGTACTTATTGTACAGATGGTATCAGTCTTTGGACAACTTAAGACAAAAGCTATTATAGCTATCAAGAGTAAATTTTATATTTAGGAGGGTTTGTGTGTGTGTGTGTGTGTGAAGTAATACTATAAAAAAAGTACTTTCACCTTTTTTAAAGATAACTGAAAGTCACTGTTAGTTTAAAAAATTCAAGTTGCAAAACATTTTGTTGCTTCGAAAAATCACGCTGAAAAATGGTTTATTTGTAAAAAGTCATCCTACAGAAAAAAAAAAAAAATTACAAACCTATTCAGAAAAAATATAAGCTCCAACAGAAAATAAAATGACTAAACCACTCGCATTAATGACAAAAAAAAAAAAAAATTATCGTCCCACAATTTGTTTTACGATATACATGACACGACGGATTTTCGAGCGTTTGTAGCTCAGTGGTTAAAGGCGTTGGTTATCTGTTGATCCAAATGGCAGGGGTTCGATCCTGACTGTGGCAGAAGGATTATCTGAGGTGAGGGCTGAAAAATGCCAGGTCGTCAATTTTGCGGAATTTCAGTTTAAATACGGAAATAGATTTCAGTTTAATACTGTTTTTAATACATTTCAGTTTAATACTGAAATGGATTTTTCTGAAATAAATGGAATTTCTGACTACCGAAAATCTGTGAAAATACGGAAGTTAAAATAAACGGGCACTTTTAAAAACGTTAATTTCTGAAAAACACGGATACCTACCGGCAACTTTGCTGCACGTTATTTTCAGAAATTTTCCGTGAATTCACAACACTTATTTTTTACAGTGCAGTCCCTAATTTGGGGTCAGGGAAGGAAGTCAGACAGCGCCGTAGGACCAACACACCACCCATGCCTCATCCAGAATTCGAACCTGGGCCAGCTCAGACGACTAGCCACAAACCAGCGCCTCTGACTACGCAGCGATCTGACGTAAATCAATAGTACGGCTTGAATATGTCGACATGTTTGTCGTATGGCTCCATGGAAACGGAAAGTTGTAACGTTTTCTTTAAAAGTTAAACCTGTAGCCTCCATACTGTTTCTAAGGAAGCTGAGGTTAAGGGGAAACTAACACTGCTCAACGTTTTCTACATTTAGTGAGGAAGACAACCATATCGAAACAAAAAATACTGAGACATACACCTTTAATTTAATTTAACATTCCTTCGGAGTTTCTGTGTGTTTTCTTACATAAATTTCGTTACTTCTCGGTTTAATAAGATTTTCTCACTGAACGGCCCATTACTTCCCCAAACCGCTTGTACCTTTTGGCAACGCTGACAGTGAGTCATAAGAAAATTGACAGATACCGCCAAGTGGAGTTTGGAATAGGGCCCTCACAATTGCGGAAATATTTCTTACAGGAGTATCGCCAAGCGTTCCACAATTGTCGTAGACGTCTAGGACGTTGCATCGATGCTGGTGGGGAGTACTTTAACCCTTTGGGCAGCCGATGTACCTGAATCAAATAAAGCCCAAAATTTTCTGCGCTCCCCAAATAGAAATGTTCCCATAGCATCCGGATTTTACGAAAGCTGCGCGGCAAAGCAATTACTTTCCCCCTCTCATTTCAGCAGTACCAACCATAAGCCTGTCACAGGTGATAAGCTCAACGTTTTAGTCTTTTACTATCCGCTCCATGACACGGACATCATGTCACTGGGTGGAAATAAGTTACTCAAATATCTTCTCTTATTTCTTATGTTCGTAGCCACTGTTATAGCAATTTTAGCAGGTAACCGGTCACAGGTGATTAGTATGAATCATACCTCTAAATGACCTCTTTGAATAACATAGCTAAGGAGAAATGCGATGCTGTGTGCAGGTTCACTCGTTCCAGCCATATTAGGCCCACTTCTTAGACAACGAATATATTCATTCAAGTTCATTTCAGCTCATTTTGCTAACCCCGAGTAAATTCGTTCCAGTCGGTTAACGGACAGTTTGACGTAGGCCTACTACAGAGGTAAAGCACGTGTCAAGACGACAACACTGCAGCGATACATTCGGTCCGTGTAGCTTAGTTGGGAGAGCAACTTATTCCGGAGTGAGAGGGTCGCGGATTCGATCTTAATCACGGACAAATATATGTTTCACATTGGCGCTCGAACGTAGAAATGGATGAACTGGACGTTGGGTTCTTCGAAAAATGTGTGATGTTTGTTCCACACATCGTCTAGAATTAATAAAAGTTCGTTCTTGGCGAACAAACAAACAAACAAACAAAAAAATAGAGGGAGACGATGTGACGTACAAGAGAGGTAAACCACGTGTCAAAACGACAAATCTGCAGCGATACATTGCGTCCGTGTAGCTTAGTTAGGAGAACAATTTACTCCGGAGTGAGGGGGCGTGGAATCGATATTCGTCACGGACAAACTTGTGTTTTCACAATAGTAAATGTTTCGTTAAGAGTTAGTGCCATTTTTTTTTCTGCAAATACAAGTCAAGAATGTCTTGAACGCCACACGCATATACGATCATTTGAAAAGGAAAAAGAAAAAAACAAGCATTAAAAATCAGGTGGGAAGATATTTGGGTAACTTTTGAGTCACGACCCCTCCAGGGAAAAAAATACGTGTGAAAGAGAGCATTTCACAGAGGTATAACAGAAATATAAGGACGGGAAAATGCTTTTTGCCGCCCAAGTGGCGCAGTGGTCTATGCGCTGGCTTTTTGAGACCATTCGTCCGAGATGGGTCCGGGTTCGAATCCAGTGAGGCATGTATGTTGTGTTTGTCTTACGACACTAACTCTTTCCCTGGAGCCAGCGGCCCTAAATTAGGTACGGACGGGCGACTGCTTATAGCCCATTGAATTGCTCACAGCGGTCGTTAACCCTCTTCCCTTCAAAAAAACAAAATGCTTCAAAATATGTAGAATACGGTAGTGAAGCCCAGAGAATGCAGAAACAAAAGTCAATTAAATATACACAAATAAAAGTCAATTATCAAAGATATGTCGATGCTTTCGTTGCGAAAAAAACGAGTGCGGATTCGCTTCTTTGACTCAGTCTGGCGAGAGAAGACCAACGGCGTAACGTAACCAGTTTTTCCACAGTCTTCGTTGTTCTGATTCAAAGACCTTCCATACGATCGCCTCCTAGCGTTTCCATGACAACATGAATGAGCGGGCGGAGGGGAATGGACCATTGCTTTAGGCAACTGTTCGCTCAGGAAAGAGAAGACTTCGACTACCTCAGTCACTCGCATGCTTCCGCCTGTAACAGCGCGTGTTTCGCGAGAGTTGTTTCAGTTTGTGTGAAAAGTCAATGAATTAAAATCAGTGCTATTATATCTTAAATACATGGCTTTGTTGGATTCGAACTGTTTGGATAAATTTTGTGAAAGCTTCCCAGAATATCTACTGTCAGAATTTGAACTCTATGCTTCAAATTTTGATACAGCTCGACTAAAAAATGAACTGAAGGTGTTTTATTCCCTTGATGAATACAAAAACAAATCAGTAAGAGACATTTCTTGTTACATAAAGTTGAATAAACTGGACATAGTGTTTAGTGAGGTGTACAAATTAGCAGACGTAATATTAAAGTTTCCATCAACAATTGCAACTGCCGAAAGAAGTTTTTCTGCATTAAAAATAATCAAGATATATCTTAGAGCCACACAAGGACATGTACATTCGAGCAACTTGGCTGATTTGATTTGTCAGTATAGAGAAAAACATTCTTTTTAAATATGAAAAACTACTCGAAAGAAACTTTTTATGAAAACGAAACATTCAACTCAAGTTCACACAAAAGGAAAGAAGAATGGAGTTCACGTACCAATAAAGTATTCAGAAGAAGAATGGAGTTCATGTACAAATAAGTGTTCAAATCCTAAACCTCATAATTATTTCGTATCATGTTAGCAACAGCATGTACCTAAAAATAAGTTACTTCTATTACTTAACAATTAAAAATTAAATTTTGCAATTAAAAAAAAAAAAAGCTGTAGGGGTGAGATAGCCCAGGTCTCGGACCCAAGGTACGCCACTGGGCTCTAGGATATGTTAACATGCAAAGCTACCTGAGAAATTTTGCCTGACACATACACAAGCTCAGCCTTTAGAAGCCATTTAAACAAATATTGTTAGAAGTTGTCGACGTGAAAAAAGTTTACTGATAAAGAAAGACTACAGCTGAGTGCGATCGATTTGCTTGTACCATCAGTTCATGTTTCCAGAGACAAAATGTTATGCGTTCTCCCCGTCTTAAGCCGACAGAGAATGGTTGAGAAATTTTGTGCTCACACGCATCGTTTCTTTACTCAGCTTTACCATGCGTGAGCCAGGGAGATAGTGAAGTTCCAAACTACCCAGCGTAATATGCATATTGATGAAAATCATTAACGACAATTTTAACTCAAAAGGATCAGCCATTTTACACATTCATTAACAATTTAGCGCTGCCGGTGCGCATATTTTATATTATGGCCAACTGATAATGATTAAAATTATCGCACTTTATGCTGAGATTACGAAACACCAATTTCAACCTCATTAATTCTTTAAGAAAAGCCTTCATCTGTGATTTTCACGGAATTCCAATATTACGGACGCTGTGGGAACTTCGAAGAGTGAAATTACTTTTATGAAAACAAAAGGAACTCGTTTATGTCTGTTAAACTTGAAGAGGAGCTTGCAGCAAAATGGGCGCAGCTCCCTTTTCGACATTTTGTGGGAAATAAGAAAAAAAACTATTTATAAAAAATACGGTTTAACTGAGGTTGATAAAAAATTCCCCACTGTAAAGATAAAATTATCTCTAATAAATACATGTATTTTCTGAATGTTTTGTACCTAAAAGGAATATTGTATAAATATAAAAAAATTGGAGCTGCCCCCTTTTGCACCAAACGTCATAAATTTCATTAAATTTCGCACTTAGTAAAGGATAGAAAAACTAAATAATGTTAATAAAATGTGTTTAATGACCATTAAACAACATTACAAATCTCATTGTTAAAAAAATAAAATAAAATATTACAATTTTATTTATAGGCCTGCGTCGTGCTTGCACCAAACTGTGATGGGGGCAGTTCCTACGGTAAAACTTTACATATTTTCTTCGCAATTAATGTATTCCCAAGGATGAAAATTTGCACATCGATAAAACTAACTTAAAGTTACAGCATGGAATACTTAATACTTGCTAAAACATAACCATAATTAAGCAATCCAACATTTGTTTGTCTACTGACGTCATGAATGTACAGGTCGCGCCATCTATTAACAGGTCTGAGGATTACTCAAAGAAGAAGAATTTATTTTTAATATAATTATGGTTATGTTTCAGCAAGTATTAAGTATCCCATGCTATAGCTTAAAGTTAGTTTTATCGATGTACAAATTTTCATCCTTGGGAATACATTAATTGAGAAGAAAATATGTAAAGAAGTTTTACCATTGGAAATATAAGGCAGAGATTTCAGGTGGAACCACCTTAATATCTCGCCCATTATATCTGATCTGCCTGGTTCTTGCACCTATCGACGGGATTGCACCATAGAATACAAATTTTGAAGATGACAATCCGTTTTTTTGTGTAAATATGACAAGGATGGTAAGTCAGATAATAACTGAAAATTTCGTCCTCGAGCGGGAATCCACGTCTCCCAGATAGCGCTAACCAATACACCATCCAGAACGACCAAGTCTCAAGTTTCCGATTAATTTGAATATAACCATCACAGGATTCGCTAGTCGAAGCAATCGGCATTCATGTTTAGCGAATCTGGAGGTTAAGAATCCTCCTATCTCGTGACTGCCCGGAGGAGCAGATAAATTATGAATGGAATACGAGATTACACCATACAATACAAATTTCGAAGATGACAATCCGTTTTTTGGTGCAAATATGACAAGGATGGTAAGCCAGATAATATCCGAAAACTTAAAAATTTCGTCGTCCTGGAGCGGGAATCGAACCGCATCTCCTAGATAGCGCCCGATATGTAATTACTACACTATCCAGAACGACCAAGTCTCAAGTCATGTATTCAAATTAATCGAAAATTTGATACTTGGTCGTTCTGGGTGATGTAGCGGTTAGCATACCCGGGCGCTATCTGGGAGACGCGGATTTGATTTCCGCTCCAGGACGACGAAAATTTCAAGTTTTCGGATATTATCTGACTTACCATCCTCGTTTATTTACACCAAAAAACGGACTGCCATCTTCAAAATTTATACCTGGACATGTTAGAACAATTCGCAATTCCACAACTACAGGCTATTCAAGATATCATTTACCAGCAAGATGGAGCGCCTCCGCGCTGATATTTGGCTGTACGCAGATCTTTAGACCGCCATTTTCCAGGGCGCTGGATTGGACATGGGGGTCCGACGGCATTCGCCACCCCGTTCGCCTGATATTACCCCATGCGGTTTGGATTTTTTTCTTTGGGGCTTTATTAAGGACATTTTGTACAAGAAAAGGGATACATCTATCACTGAGCTCAAAGAACGCTTTTACTTCAACCTTCCTCCCTGTTACACCTGACATTCTACAGCGTACGTGAGTAGGTGGAACTAGACTATCGTTTAGATATCTTGCGAGCAACCAACGGAGCACACGTGGAGACTCTACTGACATTAAAAAAAAAAAAAACCTTTCACTGTTACCATGTGTTTTGACATTAAAAGTAAGTTGTTATTTATTGTAGTTTTTTTCAATAGCATATTAAAGTTGTATACTTCATTTATGGACACCTTGAATTTCGACTGTTTAGTTTTACAAAAACATTATTATATATCATTCAGATTTAGACGAACGTAACAAACGACCCTGATACCGATGAAATGTGATGTAGCTACTAAAGCCTATCTGCGCATGTGCAAGCGAAAATCTTACCTCAAGGTAGAAAGAAAAGCTGAATCGCAAGTGTTAGTGAGGGAGGATATCCACTGGTTATCTGGTTATACATCATTTTAAAGCTCTCGTCAATAGCAGGTAACCCCCCCCCCGCCGGTAGGATCGAGAGGAAACCAAATTTTGTTAGGACGTATCGTTTTTAAAGCATCAAAAATGCATTTTGGTAATGGCTTACGCTTATGTAAAACGTGATGAAATACTGTCCGGCAATAGTTTACTAAACTATATAGTTGAGTAACAATGAAATTAGCTATTTTTTCGTCACTTCATGAGATAGCATTAAAAAATCAGATTTTAACAATGGTTTTTACTACTTGCGTTACCCCTTTTCGTTACATCGATTTTTTTTTACTTGGGGTTTTATTTTACTACTATCGGGAAAGATGCATGCATGGCATAACAAAAAACGTCTGTTTGACGGGCAATCGATAGCATATGAAGCTTCCAGATTCTTTTTTGGGACCAATTTACAATTGTGGGCATATTAGGAAGATTGAGATGCAACTCAAATGTTTGTTCAGTGCCATTTCTTCATTAGGACGCTACGTGGAACTAAAGTTCTATAATGGTATACGGCTGCGTAGTTTATTTACACAAGCGATTGTGGTTCTGATAATTTTGAAGATAAGTAACTTTCGCGGCTGTGCTGCCAATTATCCAATATTATACGCGTATTTACCCATGATGCAATATATACAATATAATATCCAAGAATGCTGGCACATTACCAGCACGTTTGCTTAATTAAGATTCACTTGGCACGCGCCATTCCTATACCTTTTAATAACTCGTGGTTAAGATGTGAATGGGCAGACGATAAACATATGAATGATTACATTAAAGTACGATAAAGGCAATAACATTCAGGAGTGCTGGCGCATCATAAACAGGTGCGGTAAGGTGGATTTATCGGGCCCATCTGCCTGACCGTAAAGCTAGCTTTAAGTTACGTTCTGGTCGTAATTGCTTCAGCTACCAACAAATATTGTTTTCATAGAAGTGCCTACATCAGCATGCAACTCTTTAACCTTGAATTCAATTTTTATATTTTTTCCTCGAACTAAACCATCCCCATATGCGCCTAAGACAACGCGGTCCCTCGTCTCTCTCTACACCAGAGCCCATTAAGAGGGGGCTGCAGCCCCGAGCCCCGCACTTTCAAGGGGCCCCATAATTATGCAGAATGCTTGAAATATTGACAGAGTTCTACAGTTTTTTTCTTTTTTTCAGATAGAACAGCAAAAGCAGAAGAAACCAACTGCCTTGCGAAATTTTTTTTTATTATTGCTCTATTTCTTTCCGCATTTTTTTTTTTTTTTTTTTTTTTTTTTTGTACACATTTGTAGTTGGGGGAAATTTCATACTTTAACAATTCGTTTGAAACATGATATTTGGATCAGGCCGCTATGGTGGCGCAATGGTCTAAGCGCTGGCTTATGACTGTTCGTCCGTGAAGTGTCCGGGTTCGAATCCCGGTGAGGCATGAATGCTGTGTTTGTCTTACGGCACTGGCCCTCTCCCTTCCCTGGAACCAGTGGCCCTAAATTAGGGACGGGTGACTGCTAATAGTCCATCGAGTTGCTCACGGTGGTCGTTAAACCTTCAAAAAAAAAAAAAAATATATATATATATATATATATATATATGTGTATATTTCGATCATATTAGTTTGCCCATTACTTCGATATAATTTCAACAAGCTGAACCCTGGAGGGGGGGGATTAAAGCAGAACTGAACAGGTATCTATTTTTGAGCCATGCATTTTTACATTTTCTTGCTACCACTGATTCGTCCATGAATCATGGGATACGCACTTCAATACGGCGGGGATATTTTTATGCCTACTTCATAATTTGAAAATGTTTTCTCCTGGGTATTTTTATTCATCCACCCATAGTGAAATCCTTGATGTGCCACTAGTATACTGGGTCCCCAAAATGCATGCTATCCAGCCACGGGCCCCCTATCTCCTTAAATGTGCTCTGCTCTACGCATATAGGTTAAGATAAGCAAGATTTTAAAGGTTTCCTTAATACGCGCATTGATTCTTTCAGTATCATATCGGTCTCGCTCTGGCAAATTAGCGAAATCGTAAATTTTTCAAGAGAGCTAAAACGAATTTTGACTCTGTGACGGGCAATGAAAAATTCCTACTTCGCTTCGAAGAAAAAAAAATTAAGAGGGAGATGATGTGACGCACTACAGAGGTGAAAACATGTGTCAAGACGACAAATCTGCAACAAGACATTCTGTCTGCGTAGCTTAGTTGGGAGAGCGACTTACTCCGGAGTGAGGGAGCGTGGATTCAATGACGTCACGGACAAACTTGTGTTTTCACACTGGGTGGTGAAGTGGTTAGCATACTCGGGCGCTATCTTTACGAAAAGGTGAAATGTATTTACTGCTTCGCATTATTATTATTATTTGATTGAAAGTTTATCGACCAACGTGAGCAAATCAATGGACTATAAGCGGTAGCCCGTTCCTAATGTAGGGTCACTGGTTTCAGGAAAGGGAGAGACCCAGTGCCGTAAGAAAAACACAACATCCATGCCTCACCTCGATTCGAACTCGGACCCTTCATGGACGAATGATCATAAGCCAGAGCTTAGACCACTGCGCCACCGGGGCGGCGTATTATTTCACAGAATTCCAACATATAAATTTACTCTTGACAGTTATCGTATAATAGCTTTTCTTTCTTAAGGGGTCCACAGACTGATACACTGAAGAGCAATTGAATTAGAGACGGCTGGCGTTATGCAAATGTGGCGCTGTGGGCGGCCCTGTAAACGGAAACGACATGACGTATGCAGCGATCCGACAATATAAGGAGTGATGCGACGGGAATCAGTAAAAGTCGGACGCAGTATGGGTAAGACGAAGGATCTAAGCGCATTTGATCGTGGGAAAATTGTCGAGGTCCGACGATTGGGTCATTTTATCTCGGAAGTCGTGCAGGCACTGGGGGTTTCACGAGCCACTGTGTCACGGGTGTACCGTGAGTACATCGAATCCGGTAAAACCATCCCTGCTAGGGCCAACTGTGGTGGACAACAGCGTGTGGATGAGCGAGGTCATCGTCGGCTAGCTCGCATTGTAACAGCGGATAGACGGGCCACAGTGCAAGAAATCATTCGGCAATTTAACGCTGGTGCACAAAAACGTGTAAGCAGCCACACCATCCAGAACCATCTCCTCGCTATGCGGTACAGAAGCCATCGTCCCATGAGGGTAATGCTGCTGACCGCACATCACAGGGTGCAAAGATTAGCAAGGGCGCGGGAACCTCGCCACTGGACTTTAGACGTGTGGGAAAATGTTGCCTGGACTGATGAGTCGAGATTCACGTTGGTACATGCGGATGGTAGGATACGAGTACGGCGCAAACCACTTGAAGCGATGGATCCTTCTTGCCAGCAGGGTACTCTTCAAGCTGGTGGGGGTGGCATTCTCGTCTGGGGACTGTTTACGTGGACTGAAATGGGACCCCTGGTACGTGTGACATCGTCCCTCACAGGTCAACGTTACCGGGATATCCTGGACGACCATTTGCTCCCGTTTGTGCGTCTTCAACATCCCACTGGGGACCTCATGCTTCAACAAGACAAAGCACCGTGCCATCGCTCCCGAATTGTATCCGAATGGTTGAATGAACACTTGACCGACGTGACCTCGCTTCCTTGGCCAGCTGGGTCACCTGACCTCAATCCCATCGAGCACATCTGGGATGCCACCGAGAGAGATGTTCGAGGCTCTGACCCCCCTCCATCAAATCTTCGTAAACTGTGGGAGCTTGTTCAGGGGTCGTGGATCCGTATGGCTTCCCAACGCTTCCAGTGTCTTGTAGAGTCCATGCCGAGACGAATCGCCGCCGTCATCAGGATGAAAGGTGGTGCTACACGGTACTAGACAGGTATCTATAATTCAACTGCTCTTCAGTGTATAATAGCTGTTACCCCAAATAGGGGGAGAGACCAATAAATATCTGGTGCCACAATAACCTAAATATCAAAAGATATGCGGTGTACAATATCAGATCTTGCTACAGAACTTCAAAATCAGTTCCTCGGACAGACTACTGAAATTTAATAGTTAATAAAACCTCGTGTTCCCGCGAAACGCTCCTATTACCGGAAATTTTCCGTCATATGGATACGAAAAAAGTTAGAACAGAATTTTCCCGTTAACATACGAAAGGAATGGCGGAAAGGTTTTTGAAAATCCGTGAAATTCAAGGATTTTCCTTTCATTTCACGGAAGAGGTTATGTCAGAAATATGCTTCGTTAATTCACGAAAAGAATCTCGGCAAACGGCTTGTGAATCTCAGATATTTTTTTATAGTGAACTGGCAGCATTATTTCTGCACGGTCCGTAAGCATCAATCAATACCTGTGTTGGGACTTGGACTTAGTAGCAGAGTTGTATAAAAATAAAATGTACCTGCGTACACAACCATTAAAACAGAAAACTTGCTGCAAAGCCGCGAATCACGATAACAATAGAATAAGATAATTTAAAGAAAAATTAATATAACAATAAATAATTCATGAAAGAAATACGGGATTGCGCCATATAATTCAAATTTTGAAGATGACAATCCGATTTTTGGCGTAAATGTGACAAGGATGGTAAGTCAGATAATATCCGAAAACTTGAAAAATTTCATCGTCCTACTTCTCCGGGCAATCACGGGATAGGATTATTAACCTCCAGATTCGCTAAACATGAATGCCGGTTGCTTCGACTAGCGAATCCTGTGATGGTTAAATTCAAATTGATCGGAAACTTGAAACTTGGTCGTTCTGGGTGGTGTAGTGGTTAGCATACCTAGGCGTTTTCTGGGAGACGCGGGTTGGAGTCCCGCTCTAGGACGATGAAAATTTTCAAGTTTTCGGATATTATCTGACTTACCATCCTTGTCACATTTACGCCAAAAATCGGATTGTCATTTTCAAAATAAATAATTATTAGAACATTACAGATTTCAGGGAGGACAAAAGTACATTACGACTGAATGCGTAGAAATATGTGTAAAATGGACCTTAAGGCCAAAAGTTTAAAATATTGAACTATGAACCTCATAAAAACGATACTCATTAAAGAAAGTTTTTATATCTAGAAAAGCAGTTCCGTTAACGAACCTTCAAAAATTATATATAGCATTTTCAACAACTTAATTCAAAAATAGTAGACTAATAAAATACAAAAGGAAAAGATTTTAATTTTATAACTGGCAACTGCAAGAGGAACCTGACAATAAAATTTAAATTCTTTCTGTGTAAGCGGAACTTTTGTTACAGTTCCTATATATTGAGAACAGGCCTTGATAAACTCAAGAGGCCAGAAACGTCTGTAAAAACAAAAGAACTTACTATTGGAAGATGTGAAAAATGGTTGAACATTCTCACGTTAAGATAGAATTAACTATATTAATCTGAGTAAAGCCTTGAGTAAGTGTTTTCATTGCTGTAAATAACATTTTTATTTTTTTAATCTACAAGCCAAAACTATCTGCAAAATCTGCTAATAAATTGGAAACCATCCGCGTACGGCTATATTCTGCGACTCTGGTTAGTAGTGGCAGCCCAACCGCTGACACAAGAACCGCAACCGCGTCGTGCTGGTGGTTTAGTTTCTGGTTTCCCTCCATGTGCTAGAAGGAGACGGAGTGTGAAGAAGAAAAGATGCGTAGCTGCGAAATGAGAATTGAATAAGGAGCTTTATGTGATTTATTATATTCCAGGATTATGTGGGAGTGAGTGTCTTCGTATATAATTTGAGTGAGTATTTGTGCATAAAGGTAATAATAAATGGCACCTAGCAAACTCATCTTCTTCACCACTATGTTTTTCGGAGTGACTCCTCAAAAAGGTAAGACTTGTACTAGCAAACAGATATTCGAAACAACCTTAACAAATAATTTACTGAGGTGTATATTTAGAAAGTAGAACGGCTGTCACACCTTCTGGCCAGTAAGACGCAGCACACTCATGCCAGATGATAGGTCCAAAGTGTAGCAACGCTTTCGATATACAGCTGAACGCAAGTAATTCTCACGAGCGCGTGCTAGTGAGCCGAGTTTAACTCGCCGCCATAGCTTACACACTTAACAGAAAGCCTAACAACTGCAGTGTAACTGCAAACCCACCTTCTACGATTTCTTCCTTAAATTCGCAGTATCCACATCAGTGGCACACCCACGGGGCACGGGGGGGGGTACTCGGACTGACAAAGCGGAAAATTATTGCGTCGAAGTTAGAAACAATCATGTTACGCGATCTGCATATATAATTACAACACACAATAATTATAAGGGAGTAGTTCTGTTAAATAAATTTAGAAAAATCTAACCAGGAAAAGAATTTCATCTACTGTTTCTTCTAATCATTTAGCTTTCTTGTACTGCAACATTACTAGTAAGTGGATAAGAATAAATGCACAAAAGTCAACATCCTCCTTATTTGTTATAGCACCTGACTATTTTCCCCGGTAAATTTAGGGAGGGGGGGGGTCATCCCCATCTTGGGAAAACTCGGTGAGCCATGCCCCCTCTCTACATGTACTCTTTCCTCAAAATTTAGTCCCGATTGCCGACGAGTGACCAGCGCTACGGTCCTCTGGCCAATCGACTAAGCCAGGCTCGGGATAGAGCCCTGTATAAGGCATAAGTGGTGTGCTTGGTCCACGACGCTGGCATTGCCCTCTTCCCGGAGCCTCCCAAATTAGGGACGGGCGACTCCCTGTAAGTCAGATGCTCGAAGTGGCCGTTAAAACCCAATGCAAGAAAAAATAAAATTCCTCAAAATCTGTTCCACTCAAGCTTCGGCCTTCAACATCAAAGCTATAATTTCGAAAACGGATATGTTTAGGAATGCATAACAGTTATTTCATGAAAAAAGAACAGTAATTAGCACCAGGAGATAATGGAACAAGTTAGTAAAATCATGCAATGCATTGATTATGATACGCTTTCCAACATACCAGAAATTATTACTCAAGTTATGAGGATAATGGCTGTGGAATAAATCTCGTTCCTGTGTCCTGACCCTTGACCCCATTTCGATGATATTCAACAGAACCGGTTCAGTATACTTCAAGAATAACATACTAAAGTTTTGTCGCAATAGAAGCAGTTTTACGCAAGTTATGAGAATAATGGCTGTGGAATAAATCTTGCTTTTGTGCAATGACCTTTGACCCCATTTCGTTGATATTCAACAAAACCGGTTCACTATACCTCCGGAACAACATGATAACGTTTTGTCGCAATCGAAACATTTTTAGGTAAGTTATGATGCTATGATGCGCAAGGGCAATGCAATGGATCCCACTCCAGTGCCCTGCCCTTTGACCCCATTTCGCCCATTTTCAATACGGTTCGTCCCCAGTGGTTCCCAACCAAATACTAAAATTTCATCGAAATCGAACCATTTTTACGCAAGTTATGACATAAGGGCAATGGAATAAATTCCGCTCTTATGCCCTGCCTGACCTTTGACCCCATTCGTCCATTTTCAATAGGGTTCGTGCCCAGTGGTTCCCTACCACATACTAAAATTTCATCGAAATCGAACCATATTTACGCATGTTATGACGCAGAAAGGCAATGAAATGGATCCCGCTTTTATGTCCTGACCTTTGACCCCATTCAGCCCATTTTCAACAGGGTTCGTTCCCAGGGGTTCCTTACCACATACTTAAATTTCATCGAAATCGAACCATTTTTACGCAAGTTATGATGCATAAAGGCAATGGAATGGATCCCGCTCCTATGTCCTGACATTTGACCCCATTTCATTTATTTTCAATAGGGTTCGTTCCCAGGTGGTCCCCTACCACATACTAAAATTTCATTGAAATCGAACCATATTTACGCAAGTTATGACGCATAAGGGCAATTGTATGGATCCCGCTCTTATGGCGTGACCTTTGACCCCACTTCACCCATTTTTCAATAGGGTTCGTCCCCTGGTGGTCCCCTACTACATACTAAAATTTTATCGAAATCGAACCATTTTTACGGGAGTTATCGTGCCGACAGACAGACGGACGGAAAAAGCTGGAGCATATACGCTTCTTCAACCTACGGTTGGAAAGCGTAAAAAAACAAGCAAACAGTCTGATGGCTCGAAGCGCAACGAGATTTAGAGAAAAATCACGAAAATACTGTCATAGATCTTGGATACTGATTACATGCCGCAACGAAACAGACTGCCTCAGTAAAAAACAAAAAAACAATGTGGAACACAGATGATCAGACACCCACTCTGTTCACAAGATGCGATGCCATGCCACTTTAACTTCTACTCCAAAGGGGAAGAAAATAAACATGGGGACGTTTCGCGATTGAGAAGTACAGGGACGGGCGTGTTCAAGTGGATATCAAAGAGAGGCTTTTTCATCGACGTATTGAGATGAGAGTATACTCAAACGCACTTTTCTGCGTGTGTGGAATCCATAATTTCGTTGAAAACACTGTACAAGAATGCGGAGTAGTTTGACATTGCGGCTGAGTTTACAAGGGTATCGAAGAATTACATACTTCCAGTGATATCCGTACTTAAACGTGTTGAAGAAGGATATCATGGCTGTATCAGAGAAGTAGTAGCTAAAATGGAGTCAAAACTACAGACACAAGATGTTTCCGGATTTGAAATATGGACAGCTACAGCGATATTAGTGTTCAATTTTGAGGGTGTCGCATAGGGCATTAAAAATTCATAAAAGGAAAATTTTGTTGGTTTAACTAATGAATTATATGGTCATATCTGGTTTTAACATTTCTGATTCTACAAAAAGGGTTTAACACCACAAAATTTAATCACTGCAATTTGTCCTCAGCTCAGTGAAGTCTAACCATCGCCGTTTTAGAACTCTTTAAACCGATTCATTCTTCTTTTGGAGAGGGAAGAGGATTTTGAATATCAGTATAGTTTTTTCACCACGGCCTACAGCCGAAGATGTGTCTGTGTTGAGTCAAAAAAAAAAAAGGAGCCAATGTAGACTCAAATGTTAAGGACTTTTTGCATTAAATTACACTTGCTTAGAAGACATTAAAACTAAGAGTTGTTAGTAATAATAAATATTTGATTTTTATATGAAACGCTTGTGTTACCAAGCAGCAGTTGTCCCCCTCCCCCATGCTACATTTATCGAGAGGGCTTTCATTGAATCAGTAGCAAAACAATCAGTAGCATGACAATACCGTGACATCTGGCTTATGGTAATTTCAATACCTCATCTTGAAATGGCAGCTACGTAAGAAAAACGTAATTTTTAACTCTTGAATGAATGAACGCTGAACCCGCACTTCTTTTAAGGATAAGATGAATTTTCAGTGAAAAGAGTTTCAGTTCTAAATGGTACGTGTCCCTTGTAACAGCAGACAGGGTGCGCAGGTTGAACACTTCAAATGAGTGGACATGCGTATGTGAATCAAAAGCTGACTTCATAATTGGGAAAATATAGCGAAGAACATTAAACAGTCATTAATCTACGTCCGGTCCTCTGTACAGCCTGCTAGTTCAATTGAAGGAACTGTTACTAACCCATCACGCAGTTAATTTGCTGCACAAACTGTCTGCCTACTCAAAGGCTTATTAAGCAGACGACACAGTTAATAGGAAGCTGAAGAAGAATGGAACATGAAGTAATGACTTTTTAAAGCGAAATCGCTGCTGTAGGATTCCGTTAGGATTTCTCGCTTAAAAAGAAGCACCAAGTTTAGGCTTACGTAGTAAAAGCAAAAAACAAATCATACAGATTATTACTAAGAGTACACAGGTACAAGAAAAGTGGTTGCAGAGGGGTCACGTACCTATCCTGTTACGAAGGGACAAAATTCTGAATTTCCTGGATTTTAACAAGACTTTACAATTCGATCGAATCAAGAGTTTACAGAGTTACCTGGATTCGATCAAATTAATAGTGGTAATATTTTTCATTCGATCGAACTGATACTAGTAATACCCCCTCCCCTCACCCTTTTTTTTTTTTTTTTTTTTTTTTTTCCTGATTTCTGCAACCGCAACTGGATATACACGGCAACCATAAAATCCAGCCAGAAGCATTTTTTTACATCTCCGAAAATGCAGTATTATCGATGTTACAGATCTTAAGATGAGCAAGAATCTCATTTAATACTAGCAAAATATTGTTAGATACATATAATCTGAGTAACTGCCCAGCTGAACTCTTCCTTTTATTTTTTATAAAGTTTGATCGCAAGAATATCATATGAATTTTGTTCGTTTGGGGATTTAATGACCACCGTGAGCAACTCGATGGACTACAAGCAGTCGCCCGTCCCTGATTAAGGACCACGGGTTCCAGGGAAAGAGCCGCCAGTGTCGTAAGACAAACACAACATCGATGTTTCACTGGGATTCGAGCCCGAACCCATCCCGGACGAATGGTCAGAAGACAACGCTTAAACCACTGAGCCACCGGGATCGGCATAAAACTTTTTGAAAACGGGACCATCTTTTCAAAGCTTTGATGCTGTGAAATACGTTAACAGCATACCAATAGTTTGTATGTTCGACTAGTAGAAAGACGTATGTATGTAACGATTGTAGTAAGTTCGTTACATGTTATCTAGGCCAGCAACATGACTAATACATTGATATGCAATTTTCCGAGCTCCTTCCGCATGAGTGTCACGAGACACACTGTAAAACATATTCTGAAATTCACGAACAACATTCCGTGATTCCTTCCGTGAATTAACGGAGCACATTTCTGATACAACCTTTTCCGTGAGCAACTCAGTGATGCACAAAAATCCTGAATTTCACGGATTTTTCGTACACCCAAAATATTCTGAATTTTCAGAAACTTTTTTGCAATTCCTTTCTTATATTGACGGTAAATTGCCATTTTTAAGATGTGTTAACGAAACATTTTTAATTTCCCGAAACCTTTCCGCAATTCCATTCGTATATTAACGGAAAACTTTCTCATTTCCCCCCCCCCCCCGTACCTATATGACGAAAAATTTCCGGTAATAGGAGCGATTCACGAAAATACTTTAAGTTTGATAAACTGTTAAATTTCAATCGTTTGTCGCAGGATCTGATTTTGAAGTTCTGTAGCGAGAACGGATATTGCGAAAACATATCGCATGAAATTTTGGTTATTGTGGCTCCGGATATTCCTCCCCCGCCCCCTCATTAGATGCACCAGCTATTTTATATTGTGTTATCGTAAGAAAACAGATACTTAAATTGTTGCAAGTGTGATTGTATGATGTCTATGTATCAGTCTGTGGAACCCTTAATACAAAAAAGCTATTATAGCTATCAAGATTAAATTTGATATTTATGGATTTCGTTAAATAATACTATAGAGAAGTACATTGCAACTTTTCTTAAAGATAATTGAGTCATTATCAGATTAACAAGTTAGTAAAATCATGCAACGCATTGATTATGATACGCTTTCCAACATACCAGAAACTATTACTCAAGTTATGTGGATAATGGCTGTGGAATAAATCTCGCTCCTGTGTCCTGACCTTTGACCCCATTTCGATGATATTCTAAAGTTCTGTTGCAATAGAAGCAGTTTTACGCAAGTTATGAGAATAATGGCTGTGGAATAAATCTTGCCTTTGTGCAATGACCTTTGACCCCATTTCGTTGATATTCAACAGAACCGGTTCACTATACCTCCGGAACATGATAACATTTTGTCGCAATCGAAGCATTTTTAGGTAAGTTATGATGCACAAGGGCAATGGAATGGATCCCACTCGTGTCCTGACCTTTGACCCCATTCCGCCCATTTTCAATACGGTTCGTCCCCAGTTGGTTCCTTTCCACATACTAAAATTTCATCGAAATCGAACCATTTTTACGCAAGTTATGATGCATAAAGGCGATGGAATGGATCCCGCTCCTATGTCCTGACCTTTGACCCTATTTCATTTATTTTCAATAGGGATCGTTCCCAAGTGGTTCCCTACCACATACTAAAATTTCATCGAAATCGAACTATTTTTACGCAAATTATGTCGCATAAGGGCAATGGAATAAATTCCGCTCTTATGTCCTGCTTGACCTTTGACCCCATTTCGCCCATTTTCAATAGGGCTCGTGCCCTACCACATACTAAAATTTCATCGAAATCGAACCATTTTTACGCAAGTTATGACGCATAAAGGCAGTGGAATGGATTCAGCTCCTATGTCGTGACCTTTGACCCTATTTCACCCATTTTCAACAGGGTTCGTCCCCAAGTAGTTCCCTACCACATACTAAAATTTCATCGAAATCGAACAATTTTTACGCAAGTTATGACGCATAAGAGAAATGGAATGGATCTCGTTCCTATGTCCTGACCTTTTACCTTGTTTCGCCCATTTTCAATAGGGTTCGTCCCCAGGTGGTCCCCTACCACATACTAAAATTTCGTCGAAATCGAACCATTTTCACGTGAGTTATCGTGCGGACGGACTGACAGACAGACAGACGGACGGACGGACGGACAAAACTGGAGCATATACGCTTCTTCAACCTACGGTTGGAAAGCGTAAAAAAAGATCTCAAGTTCCAAAGCATTCTGTTACTTTGAAAACTCAAGACGAAAAAATACGTAATTTGTAATATGGCAAAAAAATAAAATAATGACAAACCTATTCAGAAAAGTAACAAGCTTCAGCAGAAAATAAAATGACTAATTAAACTTTCATTAATAGCGAAAATCATTTCATCATCGCGCGAGTAAAGTCCTTTATATTTCTACTTTATACGTGATTAGGGAGTGACTTTCTTGGTCAATCGGTAGCGTACTCTGCTGCCGTTGAAAACATACCAGGTTCGAGAGGCAAAGGAAAGGATTCCTTCACTTAGGATACACGACACTAAGGGCTGAAAAAAATTCAAGGTTGAAGTTATGAAATTTCTGTACAAAAACGGAAAAACCTGAAACTGACTTCTCTGAAATAAACGGGTTTACTAGCTACGGAAAATCTGTCAAAATATGCATATTTTTTTTTTATTGGAGGTTTAACGACTACCGTGAGCAACTCAGTAGGCTATAAGCAGTCGCCCGTCCCTAATTTAGGGTCACCGGTTCCCGGGAAGGGAGATAGCCAGTGCCACAAGACAAACAACATCCATGCCTCACCGGGATTCGAACCCGAACCCATCTCTGACGAATGATCAGAAACCAGTGACTCAGAAGATCTGATTGTAAAGCAGGTGTTAAACTGTTTCCCTAGAGTACTTGCGAACCCTAAATCATCACAGTGTCTGTATCCTGGTAGAGAAGCGATGTTCCGGTACTTTCGCAGAGCACTCAAACTGCAGTGTAGTAAGACAAAATTAAGAGTTCCCACAAAGCCTGTTTGTCGGGACAAAAATCCTATCGGTAGAACGACGGAACGGAATATCTGCATATCAACGCAAAGAAAGAAAATGTTTCAACTATTCGCAAAGGGTGTATAATTATGTGACATATATTACCTATTTCACTTTCCGTTTTTACTTACTGTCTTTTATGCAAATTTTTAGTTATCTCTCTATATACACTGCTGGCCACCCAAAATGCAACACCAAGAAGGAAGCATCCGATTGGCCCGAAATTCGCAGCATGCGTCGCCCGCGGGAGGTCATGCAAACGATTAGCATTGCAGGGCATATGCAAATCATGTGCGCTCGGCACGCCACCGAGAAGCACTATAAGGAGGGTGCACAGAAGGCGGGGTGTAAGTAGTGGAAGTGTGTTGTGCTACCGGACCTGTGCGTGGGAAGCTTCCTGATGCCTCGTCGCAGAATACGGCAGTCATTCCAGCACGTTTCGGAGTTCGACAGAGGACGAATAGTGGCTTATCGCGACAACGGTTTATCGTACCGAGACATCGGCGCCCGTGTGAGACGACATCCAGCCACAGTGAGGTGAGTATGGATTCGGTGGCTGCAGGAGGGACGGACGGACAGACGTGAGCCATTGCCGCAGCCGCGGCTCACCACCGAACGAGAGGACCGGCATGTTGTGCGGGGGGCATTGACGGCTCGCACCGCCACATCACGAACGTTAGCGCAGGAATTAGGGTGTGTTGCGCAACAACCTGTGCCAGCACGTACCGTTTGACGTCGTCTGCAGGAGCGGGGACTTGTCGCACGGCGCCCATTGCTCCGATTACCATTGACGTTACACCACCGGCGAGTGGGGCGGCAGTGGGTCGTTGAACGCCGCACCTGGACTACGGAATGGCACGACATTGTCTTCACCGACGAATACCGCTTCTGCCTGCAACACCACGATGGTCGGATCAGCGTGTGGCGGCACCGCGGCGAGAGACTGTATGACGCCTACATTAGGCATCGCCATACCGGTACGTCGCCTGGCGTTATGGGTTGGGGCGCAATTGGATATGACACCCGCACCCCTCTGGTACGCATCGCCGGTACACTCAACAGCCACCGCTACATCTCCGCCGTTTTGGAACCTGTAGTCCTCCCTTACCTGCAGGACCTGCCAGCGGCCACGTTTCAACAGGACAATGCGCGCCCGCACGTGGAACGCATCGTGCAACAATTCTTCACCGCTCACCAGGTGTCACTGTTGCCGTGGCCCGCCTGTTCTCCCGATATGTCGCCCATCGAACACGTCTGGTCGCTGATCGGCAACCAAGTGGCCCGGCAAGCACCACCCGCGGCTACGCCTGATGAACTGTGGCAACGTGTGGAAGCAGCCTGGACCGACATACCCGAAGCCCACATCCAAAGCCTCTTTCGTTCGATGCTGCGGCCGTTATTGCCAGCCATGAGGGCCACACGAACTATTGGTGTCAGCGTGTTCCGCAAGTCGCACGGGCCTGTAAGCTCAATCGTTTCATCTTTGTATCTGTTGTTATGTGTCCAGTATATCTGGCTTTGCTATCTCGTATCCTTGTTGGTGTTGCATTTTGGGTGGCCAGCAGTGTACTTTCTGAGCTCAATGTCACGTCAAAACTACCAAAAGTTTTGACGTGACAACTGGCAGTCATTCAAGTCAACTGTGTGATGTTAGATTGTCAGGCATCAACGTTGCAGATGCTTGTCATTGCGGTTTACAAGTACCTTCAGAATTGGTTAAATCACAGTGTTTATTGTTATGTTGCCTGTTAAGTTTATTGGATGACGTGGTTCGCCTTTCACTACCTATTGTTTTGTGTAAAAGTCTTTTCGTACTTTGCCGAGAGATGATGTTGGTACCAAACTTAAAGGTTAACTTTCATTGCAGTCACGTGATATGACATATTCTGAATTTTGATACGTCTATATAAAAGGAATTCCGTGTGATCCTCTCAGTTGTACCTTCACATTTCCATTTATTCCGGTCTCAGCAGAACTCGCTCAAACGACTGCAAATTTCTGGGCGGATGGAATCCTCAAGCAATCCGATAGATGGCAAGAGGTACTAGAAAATAATGATGCCTACATTATTAAATAAAGTGGCAATGGTATGTAAAAGTTTTGTCTTTCATTTCTGTCTACAAATGCGAAAAGACTTTACATAACCCAATATGTTGTGATTAACTATTGGCACCTCTCTTCAAACTTTGTAGTCAGTCAAGTCTCCAAGGTGCACCAACCACTCGAGGACGAAGGAATAAAAAGCATCTTGTCACGGAAAGAAAACTGTCAAGTCAATTACGAGTATTTCTGTCAGTTTATTCTATCGCTTATTTAACCTTGTTTACACCATACTATGAAAAGGCCTTTGATTCTGTGAAATCATCAGCAGTTACAATGGCTTTGAAATCCTGCGGTATTGAAGACGCTTACATTAGCATTATTAATAACATCTATGAAAATGCAAGTGCTAAGGTTCGGATATTTCAGGATACAGCACCAATAAAAATTGGAAAGGGCAGTGAGGCAATATTACACCATGCCTCCCAAACTCTTCAATGCCGCATTGCAAAGTGTCTTTCAATTATTGAACTGGGAAAACAAGGGGATGAAGATTAATGGAGATTATTTAGCTAACTTTCGTTTTGCTGATGAAGTAATCATTTTTGCAACTACCCCTTCATAACTGAAGAATATGATCCAGGAACTTGCTGACAAGAGTAACGAAGTGGGATTAAAAATGAACTTTCAGAAGACAAAGTGATGTACAATGCTTTTACAAGAAATGAAGATTTATCGATTGATGGGGGAAATCTGGATATAACCTATTCCTACATTTACCTTGGACAACATACATATCAAGCAAAAGTTACATTGATGAGAAAATTAATCGGCGTATAAAACTTGGCTGGAGAGCTTTTGGAAGAAACAGTACAATTTCCAAGAGTAACATGCCATTATGTCTTAAAAGAAAAGTGTTTAAACAATGCATCCTTCTAGTTCTTACATATAGAGCAGAAACATGGACCTTAACTAAAAAAAAACATACAAAGGCTGCAAACAACTGAAAAAAGCCTGGAGAGATGTATGCTTCGTGTAACCAGGAAAGATAAAAACTCGTGGATAAGGAAATGACAAGAGTGAAAGACGTCATGATCAGAGTAAAATCCCTGAAATGGCAATGGGTTGGACATGTTGCCAGAAGAATGGACAACCGAAATTTTAGACTGGATACCATGAGACAGGAAAGGACCCAGAAGACCCCATGGGAGATCAATGGATGAAATTCAAAAACATGCCGGAGTAACACGGAGGAGAGTGGCTCAAGACAGGTAGTCGTGGTGGAAACTGGAGGAGACCATCATCCAGCCGTGGATTGAAAATGGTTGACAATGATGTAATGATGACACCATACTATTGCAAAATGCGGTCGATTCACTGATTGATTGTAATGATGAGTGAGAATAAAAGAACACGACATGTAGAGAAACATGGATAGAGACCAGCGAGATTTCACGTGAACAGTTTAGTTGTCGAGCAACATGGACAGGGTCCGGCGAGATGTCATGTGAACAGTTCATTCTCCGGGACGTTACCTTTGAACACGGAAAATGAAATGTCTTTTTACTAAGAAAGAAAAATTTCCTTAGAGTTTCGAATAGGTTTATCTAATGGATTTAAGAGAAAACGCTATGAAAATTACTGAATTATCACGGTGACGGATTAATAGTTTGTCAAAAAGTAGAACGAAACAAAAACATGCTATTATAAAATTTGCTAAAACATATAATGTCAAAGACTATTTTTTTTTTAGTTTTCGGTGGTTCATGAACATCTATAAGGTGTCACTCGTCCCTAATTCGGTGCTATAGGACCCTGGGAAAGGACAGAGTTAGCGTCGTAGGACACACGGACCGCGCAAGGCTCTTGAACACTGGCCCAACTCGAACCATCAGCCCGCGCTTCTGACACTCGTTCACAGAGGCGGCAAATTTGATTTCGTTTGGTAACGCTTCACGAGCGTCATATTAGGTAGCCCCCATAGTTAATTTAGCGTTATTGGTTCCACATGTGCGGAAAAAAACAGAACCTATGAACAAACATAAAACTGGAACCCAGGCGAGAAGCTGAAAAAGAGGTATGAATAATGGAGCAGTTTTACATTAGCGAAGTAATTTTCACCAGCTGTTGTTAACTTCTTTTCTATTCAAATGAATTAAGGTCCGTAAAAAAAAAAAAGAAGCCAAGAGTAAACGCCGACAAAGGAAAACATAGTGATCGATATTAATTAGTGCTGGGATAAAACAGATCTCAAAGACACCCCCACCACCCCCTCTTTTTTTTTTTTTTTCAGCTGAAGTCCAAGAAAGAGGAATGAAAATTCACACTCATCCACGGGTTACTTACTTAGTTTCGTTAGAAGGATATAAAATTTTCAGGCCGTAAAGAATTTCACGGTATACTGTAAAATTCATTTTTTTTTCTTCTGGGGGAAGGTAATTTTTGATATAATATCCTGAAGGTTATAGGACCGGCATTTTATTTGAATTTGGAGCTGTATGTTACTGGGTGTGTGAGTGTGACTTCAAAGAGCGTGATGAGGATGAGATGCAGAAGATGCATCTGTTTCCTCTCGCATCAATTTAAGAGAAAAAATAGGAGGATGGGAAAGAAAAGCGAGGGATTATAGCGGAGACGAGGGAAGTTTCCTCACAAGTGGATCGAAAACGGAAGCAGAAAATAGCAGCTGCTGCTCAGTTAGCGCAGGAAGTTCCGCTGCCCTTCATCTGCTGATGATGACAGTCAAGGACGACATCCCCCCCCCCCACTCCTGCCCTCTTATTTTTTTATAAATGCTATCCCTTTCTATTCCCCTCTTCCCGGCGTTCTGTTCAGATCGTTGTTGTGGCGCTTATTCCTTAACTTTCACTTTCTCGGGAAATTCGTCCCGAACGGGTGACCTATATATTGCTGAGAGGTATTAACAACAACAAAAAAAAAATAATAATAGAAACTTAAATGTTCCAGTCAATATGGGAATAACACGTTATACTTCTTATAAGCAAAACACAGATAATTTGAACAGAATTAGCATTTTACAAAGGCGATTACAAACTGAAAATCACACCCTGGATATCTTTTTAAGGTATTCATGTTGCGAAATTACTGGAACATGAGATATCGTAAAACTGGACACTGCGGCCAAATATAAGGTAGTTTCTCAATTAAAAGATAGCTAAACAGTATAGAGCCCTTGTTTGTAGTTTTTCATAATTATGGTGTAAGAACGCACAAAATACGAAAGTTTTTTTTAATTATGTTTTTTTTTAATTACAGCACAGATTAGAAAAAATGAATTCATGAACGGCTCTTCCATGATACGGACAAATATACCAAACTGGTTATGGATGATGTAATTGAAAAGCAGTTTGCTATCCGTCTGCTTCTGAGTTACTGATTGGAATAGAAAGCTGCTATAAAAAAAACAAAAAACAAACATAGTTTTTGTTTGTGGAATAGGCAACTATATTTACAGTAGCGACACACCGCATGCAGACAGGTGCAGAATGAAGCTAAATCAGAATCATTTGACTTTCACTCGCTGGATGTTTTAAGCGCAGCAGTTTTGGGATATAACGAAATGCCAGACGTCGAACACCGCCGTGGTTTTCAATAACAGCATCCACATACACTGAAGAGCAATTGAATTAAAGATACCTGTCTAGTAACGTGTAGCACCACCTTTCGCTCTGATGACGGCGGCGATTCGTCTCGGCATGGACTCTACAAGACACTGGAAGTGTTTGGAAGCCATAGGGATCCACGACCCCTGAACAAGCTCCCATAGTTCAAGAAGATTTGATGGAAGGGGTCAGAGCCTCGAACATCTCTCTCGATGGCATCTCAGATGTGCTCGATGGGTTTGAGGTCAGGTGACCCAGCTGGCCAAGGAAGCGAGGTCACGTCGGTGGAGTGTTCATCAAACAATTCGGATATAATTCGGGAGCGATGGTACGGTGGATTGTCTTGTTGTAGGATGAGGTCCTCAGTGGGATGTTGAAGACGCACAAACAGGAGCAAATGGTCGTCCAGGATATCCCGGTAACGTTGACCTGTGAGGGACGATGTCACACGTACCAGGGGTCCCATTTCAGTCCACGTAAACAGTCCCCAGACGAGAATGCCACCCCCACCAGCTTGAAGAGTACCCTGCTGGCAAGAAGGATCCATCGCTTCATGTGGTTTGCGCCGTACTCGTAGCCTGCCATCCGCATGTACCAACGTGAATCTCGACTAATCAGTCCAGGCAACATTTTCCCACATGTCTAGGGTCCAGTGGCTATGTTCCCGCGCCCTTGCTAATCTTTGCACCCTGTGATGTGCGGCCAGCAGCGGTACCCTTGTGGGACGATGGCTTCTGTACCCCATAGCGAGGAGATGGTTCTGGATGGTGTGGCTGCTTACACGTTTTTGTGCACCAGCGTTAAATTGTCGAGTGATATCTTGCACTGTGGCCCGTCTATCCGCTGTTACAATGCGAGCTAGCTGACGATGACCCCGCTCATCCACACGCTGTTGTCCACGGCAGTTGGCCCTTGCAGGGATGGTTTCACCGGATTCGATGTACTCACAGTGCACCCGTAACACAGTGGCTTGTGAAAATCCTAGTGCCTGCACGACTTCCGAGATGGAGTGACCCATTCGTCAGGCCCCGACAATTTGCCCACGATCAAAAGCGCATAGATCCTTCGTCTTACCCATACTGCGTCCGACTCTTACTGATTCCCGTCGCATCACTCCTTATATTGTCGGATCGCTGCATACGTCATGTCGTTTCCGTTTACAGGGCCGCCCACAGCGGCACATTTGCATAACTCCAGCTGTCTCTAATTCAATTGCTCTTCAGTGTAATTTCTTTCCTTGAACTGTTGTATTTTACCGCTATTCTTCTGCTCTATTCCAATCAAGGTGTTTTATCTCCTAATATAATTTTTTCCAAACGTAGGGATCTCTCTGATATGGAGTTATGTCAATCTTAACTTGCCCCATCAAACAACACTAAAAAAAAAAATTGTGGTACGTTACGTAAAAACCCCTAAAAGTAAAAACCAGGGCAGCTTAGCTGCCTCAACATTTTTGAAAAGGTTATGAATGAAATTCGATCAAATGCTTCACACATTTTTCAAGTTTAACATCGTGTCAGGCTGATTTTGTGGAACGTTCCTTAATAAACATTAAAACTTTCGGAAAAGTGGTAAGCAAAGGTGCTTTCATGCACCAATTCAGAGTAACTATAGGTATATAGTGATAATTCCTAAGCATTGCACAAATCTACAGTAAACTTTTGCATGCCCCTTAGTGGAAGACACTGATGATGCCAAAATTCGTGAAAATGCTTAACACTTTCCGCTCAACTGTTAAGTGACACCCGACATTACGACATCGCCGAATAGCTCGGGTGTCACCCGCCACACCGATGACGCCGCTATAGCCCGTATTTCGTGGCTTACGAGACATTTCTTTTTCGCCGAAAAGGTCGGTTGTCATCCGCCACGCCGATGACGCCTCTATAGCTCGCATGTCGACGCTCGCGAGACATTTCTTTTTCGCCGAGTAGGTCGGGTGTCACCCGCCACGCCGATGACGCCTTTATAGCTCGTATGTCACGAATCTTGAGACATTTCTTTTTCGCCGAATAGAGATAAAGAAATGCCATCGGCGTTTCGGGTGTCACACCACCACGCCGATGACGCCTCTATAGCTCACATGTCGGTGCTCGCAAGACATTTCTTTTTCGCCGAGTAGAGAAAAAGAAATGGCATCGGCGTTTCGGGTGTCACCCGCCATGCCGATGACGCCTCTATAGCTCGCATGTCGGCGCTCGCGAGACATTTCTTTTTCGCCTGATAGAGATAAAGAAATGTCATCGGCGTGTCGGGTGTCACCCGCCATGCCGATGACGCCTCTATAGCTCGCATGTCGGCGCTCGCGAGACATTTCTTTTTCGCCGAATAGCTCGCGTGCCTCTGAAGCTCATAGGTCGGGGCTGGCGAGCCGAAGCTGAACTTTTACTGCTAAGTTGTGGCCTCTATTGCAAAAAAATAAATATATAAATAAATAAAATAAAAAATAAAACACGAGTGCTGGGCGAGTATGGGTGAAAAGTTATTCGAGTGGAAAGGGTTAAAAAGATGTTTATTGCCTTTGAAGCTCCGAAACGCTACGCATTCAGAAAACATTGCACTAATTGCGGGTATTCTGGAATGCTACACCTATAATCGAAACGCATTATGGAAGCGCTAGAATTTTTCATGTTCTGCAGAACTTTTCATTAAAAAATGCTTGAATTTATTCGGAAAATGTGTGATGTATACCTCTAATTTATTCTGCCTTTCGAGTTTCTGTGTTCTTATGTAAATTTAATTTCTTCACGTTAAATGTTTTCTGCTGAACGATACATTACTTCCCCGAAGAGCTTTTTCATTTTAGCATCATTGACATTTAATCGGAGTAAGATAAAAAATTAAGCATTGTATGTATACGATAGGCTTGTTAAAATGAGGGCATGTTACAAGTACGCAGAAGTTATCATGCAGATTTAGTTGAACAACTGTCAAGCCGAGTTATAACGAATTATAAGGGTGGAAGAGTGTATTGTGATTGAGCCACCAAAGTTCACATTCTGGCAAGAGTTGATCTTTATGTTCTGAAGTGCAACAGACAAGTTAATAAATCAATGGACTAACAACGTCAGTTGTTCCGGTGATTCGGCTCTGCCTGTTTTGATTTATATGTTGACAAGTGATATATATACATGTTATCAAAGTTCAGCACGAACTATTGAAAAGACACGTAGTTAAACATATTTAAGCACATTTAACCTACAGCTACAGCTTTAAATTTAATTAAAACTTTATGGATCACAAAAACGAAAACGTTACACAAATTTCTAACCGTAAACGACAGATAAAGAATAAACTTACGTAGAGAATGTGGCATAAATTTGTATAAAATGAAATACATTCATCGACAAAAAAATAGTTGCACCCAGAAGGAAGCAACGACAGGAATGAAACTTCGTGGGTGGGTTTGACATCGTGAGACATGCAAATGATTCAAGTATCACGCTCGGCCGCGCATGTGACGCAAGCAAGGAGGGGTCGTAGCGCTGTGCCTGACCGGCTATATAAGGTCGTCCCGTTGCTCGGGCTTGCCATTCTGACTCGTGCTGTTGTGTTGGTTGCATCCTTTGCAAGTGAAGTATGCCCAAGAGAAAAGTTCGGAAGTAATACGAGTAGTTGGAGGAGTTCGAGAGGGGCCACATCGTCGGGCTCCGGGAAGCGGGATGTTCTTATCGCCATATTGCGCACCATACCGGTTGTGCGGATATCACCATTACACACTGTTGGCGGCAGTGGATAGAACAAGGCTCGCAGCAGCGACAGGAAGGCTCTGGGAGACCTAGACGAACCACTGAAAGAGAGGACCGAAGGGTTATCCGACATGCGCGGAATGACCCAACAGCCACGATTGCAGATATTCAGCGAGCAGTGGGCCCTCCATGCATCGTCCGATTAGTGCCAGCACCATTGGCAGACGGCTGCACGACGTAGGACTACACGCACGCAGACCGTTACGACTGCCCTTAACACCATTGCATCGTCGCCAAAGACTGCAATGGTGTCGTGCCAGACTCTCACGGAGCCACGCAGAATGGCAGCGAGATATCTTCAGCGACGAGTCCCTCTTTTGTCTTGGAGGTGACGTGGTCAGCGTCAAGAAGAACGGTTTTTTGTCGAACGTTACACGTCCAGAAGGCCTGGTGTCAAGGTGTGGGGTGCAATTGCCTACGATGCCAGATCACCTTTGGTGTTCATTACAGGCACTTTTTGACAGCCCAACGTTACGTTAATGAGGTCTTGCAACCAGTGACCCTACCATTTCTGAACGCTCCCTCCGTGCGATTTTCCAATAGAACAACGCTCGTCCGTATACTACTGCTGTCTTGAGAGCTTGCCTTCAAGGTACTGACACTCTGCCTTGGCCAACCACATCGCCAGACCTCTTTTTTTTTTTTTTTTTTTTTGATTGGAGGTTTAACGACCACCGTGAGCATCTCAATGGGCTATAAGCAGTCGCCCGTCCCTAATTTAGGGTCACTGGTTCCAGGGAAGGGAGAGAGCCAGTGCCGTAAGACAAACACAACATCCATGCCTGACCGGGATTCGAACCCGGACCCGTTACGGACGAATGATCAGAGGCCAGCGCCTTAGACCACTGCGCCACCGGGGCGGCCATCGCCAGACCTAACGCAGATTGAAAATGTGTGGGATGCTATTGGACGCGCTATCCACACTTTACCCCTACCGCACAATCTGCAGAAACTGCGTAGGAAGATTCAAGCTGCATGGGATACACCATTAGGAACCTGTCCAACTCCATGCAGAGACATCTGGCATGCTGTGTGAATAAACATGGCGGCCCGACGCCATATTAAGAGACTACTTATTGGCGTGTAGCTCAATAAATATTGCTCAAATCAGTCTCAATGTTTAATAATTTATTATTTCTGGTCACCTTTGCCTTCCTCCCGAATAGTATTGCAATCCGACACGCCCTTAGGGGTTCAACTATTGTTTTGAAGATGAGTGTATATGAACGCAATTATTACTAAAAGTTGCCATTATTTTTTAAGAAATTATCAGCTGATATGGAACGGAAATTTGATATGATGGGCACTTTTTTTATACGTGGAAAAATGCTGGCGGCATAGCCAGGTGACACAAGGCATTACATTAGAAAAGTTCGTGTTCGACTTTGAATTTAACTGTATGTTAGTACACTGATGCAATCTTCGTAAGAGCAATGTATTTCTAAAAATGAAAATGATACGGTGACAGACCAACTATCTTTCAGTTCGTAAGTGGTGACACAGTCACAGTATCGTACAGAGGCTACGTACGTTGTTACATCAACTTGTCGCGCTTAGATTTGAGTTTTTGTTATGTTTTGTTCTGTTTGTTTGGGAATTTAAAGACCACCATGAGCAACTCGATGGGCTATAAGTAGTCTCCCGTCCCTAATTTAGGACCAGCGGTTCCAAGGAAGGCCGAGAGCCAATGCTTTAAGACAAATACAACATCTATGCCTAACCGCGATGCGAACATTGTCCCATCTCGAACGAATGATCAGAAGCCGGCGCTTCGACCACTGTGCCACCGGGGCGGCCAATTTGAGTTCCAGTTGAGATAGTGCTATGTTGAATGAAATCAATGAATGAAATACGGGATTACACTATTGTACAATACAAATTTGCAAGATGTGAATCCGTTTATTTGTGTAAATATGACATGGATGTAAAGTCAGATAATATCCGAAAACTTGAAAATTTCGTCGTCCTGGAGCGGAAATCGAACCCGCGTCTCCCGGATAGCGCCCGAGTATGCTAGCCACTACACCACCCAGAACGACCAAGTTTCAAATTTCAGATTAATTTGAATATAACCATCACAGGATTCTCTAATTGAAGCAACCGGCATTCATATATTTTCGGATATTATCTGACTTAACATCCATGTCATATTTACACCAATAAACGGATTCACATCTTCCAAATTTGTATTGTTACTGCTATGTTTGTCAGTTCTAGTCTCCTGTGCCCATAAAGATCCAAGGAAGAGGGGGGAGGGGGAGTCTCCCTCTACTTAACCTTCCATTTCAGTTTTCTCATGTAAATTTAATTTTCTTCTCGTTAAACGTTTTCTCATTGAACAATACACATTACCCCCCCAGAACTTTCTGAATTTGGCAACACTGACAGTGAGTCTGAGCACCATATAATGTCAACACTGAATGTAGCGAGAGGTCAGATAGTTATTGCAATATAGTTGATGTGGAGTTATCGATAGATCTATACACGATAGAGATAGCAATTTATGTGTGTCGAGAGTTATGTACGAGAAATATTATTATTGAACGTTGTTATTGAGATCGATGTGATCGACGAACGAATGTAATCATTGATGCATATCGTGTATGTGTGACCTGACTTTTCTAGAGGTGGTCGTATAAAAGATGTGGAACTGTTCGTAAGATATCATGTTGATTGTTCCCCTGGCCGCTTGGTTATAATTTTGACAAAGTGTTCACGCAGTTGTTGCGAACATTAGCAAACACATATTTAAGCAAGTAAATACGTAAACCACACAAAGCTATTTAAAACGTAATCTTTATAGTCGTAAAACAATGCAGTGTGTTTCACTTCTCCCCAGCTTTCAGTGCTTATACAGGTCACAAAAAACAATAACAAAAAAAAGTGGTGCTGCTTCAAATTTTATTATTAAGTGACTGGAGCCACAAATTTCACGAGCTAATTCTATAACTTTTCACCCTATCCCTATTATCGCGCGGATTTTCGCAAAATTATTTACTGATATGGAATTATGTTAAATTCATAATATACTTTTTTGCTAATTTTCATTCACACATCTTACGGTCCACTAAAGCAAGAATTACGGTTCTTTTTCTGTAAGAAATATTAATATCTGTATAATTGAACGCAAAAAAGTCGAGTTCCAGCCATTGGTTAAGTGCAAAGCGTTTTGATTGATAAAATATCATTGTTCCACTTCACGTCTTTTCGTGTTTCTGTTTTTCCTTTGAGACCTCATTTCCCAGCTGAAACCGCAGCCACGATGAACTGCTCTTGCCCTAGACCTCTCGGGTGACCTTCGTCGGGTCATGAACTTGCATCTGAAGATATCTATCTGATTTATGAACTCACTTTACGTCTGAGACATGATAAAATGGCTCACTCTCAGTCGTATTTTCATCTGTGCGGTCGCGATTCAAACACGTGTCACGAGAGGCGTTTAAATGGACATTTAATGTCAGATTTCCCTTTTGAAATACGTGGAAACCAAAATCACACTGCTGTATTACTGCATTATTTTAAAATTAATTTTCAGCATCGGGCTACAAAACCGCGTTCAAAAAGAAATGTGTGCATTTCAAAAAGGAAAGGATTGAGTACGAATATATATTTCTTCCAGCTGCAACGGGGTTAACAATAGTCGAAATGCATGTTAGAAGGATTTCGCGTTCCACAGAGTTAAATTATATTCTCCACTTTCTAGAGTCCATTGGCGAAGGTTCAACTGCCAACACATCAAACTAAAAGAAAATAGTCGAAATGCATGTTAGAAGGATTTCGCGTTCCACAGAGTTAAATTATATTCTCCACTTTCTAGAGTCCATTGGCGAAGGTTCAACTGCCAACACATCAAACTAAAAGAAAAAGTAAGGGGTTTAGAAAGATAGAAAGATTAGATGATCAAATAAAACGCCATTTTTACGCGATTTTGAAACGCAAACACATTAAAAAATGTTAACCTACGGGAAAAATTAACTTGACGAACTTTGTAATACAGTAGTAATACCATCCAAAAAAATTTCGGGTTTTTTCCTCTCAGCGCTATAAATTTCTGTTTTGGCAAAACGTGTCTGAGATCCCTAAACTTTTAAAAAACAACTGTGACTTGTACCTCAGCTTCGGTTTTTAATGTAAATTTAGTTTCTTCTCGTTAAACGTTTTCTCACTGAATGAGACATTACTTACTAGAAGAGCTTCTTCATTTTGGCATCACTGACAGTGAGTCGGAGTAACATATTAATTTTGTTTGCATATTTATGTTATTATTGGTATTACTGAATTCTTGGACTTTTGTTGTTTATTATGATTGTAGATGTAGTCCCGGGTGTGTACGAACTAAATTCTATTTTATTGTGATGTGGCATGAAATTATAGTTAAATAAATAAAATAAAAAATAAAATATAAGGTAGACATTAAATGTATACGAGAGGCATGTCACGCAGAGGAATGCTACGTAGAAAGTCGCAGAATGCAGAGTTATTGAGCACATTTTTGAACTAATGTTACGCCAAGTTATAAGAGATTGTGTAGAGATTGATGTAAGAGAGTTGTTGTTATAAACCACTATATTCATTTTATTGAAATCGTTGCCTGAATTGAAGACAACAAGTTTACATTCTGGCAAAAGTTTATCTTGTGAAAACCCAAATTCGCCGGAGCGGAGCTCGAACCTGCATTCGTCTGCTCCGGAGCAGAATGCTTTCCCAATCAAGCTACACCGACAGAAGCTTATCACTGTTACTTGTTGTCTTGACATGTGCGTCACCTCTGAAGAACGTCCCAATTTTCATGTCTTGAAGTGTAAGTGACGAGCTAATAAACAAATGGACTCACGTACATTTGACTTGCCGATTCATTCCCTGGCCGTTTCGAATTCCATTTTGACAAATTATATGCAGTAGAACCCCGTTTATACGTTTCTCATTTATATGTAAAATGTCTCCTACCCAAAAATTCTGAATTGCCCTTAATGTTAAATGTTCCCTGCTTCGTTTATACGTTTTTTTTACAATTATACGTCAATTCTACTTGGTCCCTTGAAAACGAATAAACGGGGTTCCACTGTATATATGTTCTTGACGTTCTTCACAAACACACAAGCATACGTACGCGCGTAAACATTTTAACCTACAGCATATAATTTAAATTAAAACATTATACAATGAAAAAAAAGATAAGCCAGAAGATTTTATAATCGTTTTTGTATTCGGCATATTGCTGTTATATATAAACATTTTCAGAAGGGAAAAAACATAAATGCACAATAAATTGTTGTTGTAAAGACCTTTTCTGGAAGGTGGCGACAATGCACTTGCTACAGTACGTCATTACCAACATGGCACCCCTTCTAAACTGTAAAAATTAAGTAGTGTGAATTCACGGAAAGTAACATGCAGCAAAGTTGCTGGTAGGTGTCAGCACAGTAGCAGAATGTATATAGATGTACACGCGTACGTCGTACGCGGATAGTTTCCAAATTATTTGCTGGTTTTGCAGATAGTTTTTGCTTGTAGATTAAAAATAAAATAAAAATGCTATTTACAGCAATTAAAACACTTACTCAAGGCTTTACTCAGATTGATATACTTAATTCTATTTTAACTTGAACTTTCAATTATTTTTCACATCTTCTGAGTTCTTTTGTTTTTGCAGACATTTCTAGCTTCTAGATTTTACCAAGGCGTGTTCTCAATGTATAGGAACTGTATCAAAAGTTTTGTTTGCACAGAAAGAATTCAAATTTTATTGCCAGGTTCCTCTTGTATATCATCATCATCATCATCATCATTGTCAACCATTATCAATCCACTGCTGGACAAAGGTCTCCCCAAGTTTCCTCCACAACGGTCTGTCTTGTGCCAGTCTCCTCCATGTCACTCCCGCATACTTTCGAATTTCATCCACCCATCTTCCATGTGGTCTTCTTCTGGGTCTTTTCCTGTCCCTTGGAATCCAATCTAAAATTTCGGCTGTCCATCGATGGTCTGTTCTTCTGGCAGTATGTCCAGCCCATTGCCATTTCAGGGATTTAACTCTGATCATGATGTCTTCCACTCTTGTCATTTTTCGGATCCACGTGTTCCTCTTCTTATCTCTCCTGGTTATACCAAGCATGCACCTCTCCATGCTTCTTTGAGTTGTCTGCAGCCTTTGTATGTCTCTTTTAGCTAAGGTCCACCCACGTCTCTGCACCATACGTAAGCACTGGAAGGATGCATTGATCAAACACTTTTCTTTTAAGACATAATGGCATATTGCTCTTGAAAATTATGCTGTTTCTTCCAAAAGCTCTCCAGGCAAGTTTTGTACGCCGATTAATTTCTTCACCAATGTGACCCTCACTTGATATCTGCTGTCCAAGATAAACGTACGTGTCTGTTATCTCCAGCTTTTCTCCATCAATCGATAAATCTTCATTTCTTGTAAAAGCATTGAACATCACTTTTGTCTTCTGAAAGTTCATTTTTAATCCCACTTCTTTACTCTTGTCAGCAAGTTCCTGGATCATACTCTGTAGCTCTGATGGGGTAGTTGCAAAAATGACTATGTCATCAGCAAAACAAAGGTGGGTTAGATAATCTCCATTAATCTTTATCCCTTTGTTTTCCCAGTTCAGTGATTGAAAGACATTTTCCAATGTGGCATTAAAGAGCTTCGGAGATATGGTGTCACCTTGTCTCACTCCTTTTCCAATTTTTATGTGTGTTGTATTTTCAAACAGCCGAATCTTTGCACTTGCATTTTCATAGATGTTATTAATAATATTAATGTATGCATCTTCAATACCGCAGGATTTCAGAGCCATTGCAACTGCTGATGGTTTCACCGAATCAAAGGCTTTTTCATAATCGATAAAAGCCATGCACAATGGAAGTTCATATTCCCTCGCTCTTTCAATTAGTTCTCTCAGTACGTGGATATGATCTATTGTGCTGTAGCCACTCCTGAATCCAGCTTGTTCTCTCGGTTGAGCCATGTCCAGTGTCACCTTCAAGCGGTGTGAAAGAACTATATTTGTATGTTATATATTTTGTAAGTTTACCATTTTTAATTAAATTGTTGAAAATGTTACTTATAATTTCTAAAGTTCATTATGGAACTGTTTTTCTGGATATAATTTTTTTTTAGTCTCTTATTTTTATGAGGTTCATGGTCCAATATTTTAATATTTTACCGTAAAGGTCCATTTCACACATATTGCTGCACATTCAATTGTAAAGTACTTATTTTGTCCTCATAGGTATCTGTAATGTTCTAATAATTATTTTTTTATTAATTTTTCTTTAAATTATCTTATTGTATTGTTATCGTGATTCGCAGCAAGATTTCTGCTTCAATGGTTTTGTACGCAGATACATTTCATTTTTATACAACCCTGGGCGTCAGTCTTTTAACGAAATTTCCGTTTATAAAAGCTCCCGTTTCTTCGAACTTCAGTATTTTGATCGGAGTCAGTAATTCCGTTTATTTCAGAAACGTCAGTTTCGGGGTTTTTGGTATTTACACGGAAATTTCGAGGATTTTGACTTTTTCAGCCCTTTTACCAGATATTTTTCTAACCTGACGAACGAAATTAACGAATCCTTTTCCTTTGCCCCAGGTAGGGTTCGAACCAGGTTCGTCTTCAACGGCAGCCGCGAGTACTACTACTGATCAGCCAGAAAGACCAGTAACGAAGAGTCACGTATAAGGTAGAATTCTAATCGCGCGATGATGAAGTAACTTTTTGTGCTATCAATGCTGGTGAATTATTCATTTTATCTTCTGTTCGATCATTGTATTTTTTCTGTTGGAAAGGACTGACTTATTACAAATTACGTATTTTTCGAAGCAATAGAATGTTTTGGAACTTGATGTGTTTTTAAACTAGCAATGACTTTCAATTATGTTTAAGAAAACGTGAAATGTATTTACTGCTTTATAGTATTATTTCACAAAACTCCTAAATATAAAATTTACTCTTGATAGCTATAATAACTTTTGTCTTACGCCACAGACTGATACTTAGACATCATACAATCACCCGTGCAACAATTCAAGTTCCCAATTTTTTACGGTAACACAATATACAATAGTTGGGAAGGAATATCCGGTGGTACAATAACCATCCAACATGCTATCCGATCTCGCTACAGAACTTCAAAATCAGATTCTCCGACAGACGATTGAAATTTAATAGTTAATCAAACCTTAAGTGTTCCCCTGAACTGCTCCTATTACCGGAAATTTTCCGTCGCGTGAATACACAGAATTTTCCCGTTAATATACGAAAGGAAGTGTGGAAAGGTTTCTGAAAATTCAGAACTTTCCTGGCGTACGAAAAATCTGTTAAATTCAGGCCTTTCCGCCGTCATTTCACGGAAAAGGTTGCATCAGGAATATCCTTCGTTTACTCACGAACGGAATCACGGAAAGTGGTTCGTGAATTTCTGAAATTTTTTTACAGTGTACAGGAATTTTGTGTCAGTGCTTTTTTGGTTTCACTCCATATGCATCATGTGAATAGTATTTACTGCTTCAGTTCCATAAGCATTTTTTAACAGCTCCAAGGCTTCTTAACCGCTTATTCAGGGCTTCAAACGAAATTTTATACCATGTCTTTGTCTTAAAGCATATGAAACGTTCTGTTTTGTTACTGTCTCTTTGCCCGTCGGCAAGATAACTCGCGTAAAAATGGTTCGATTTCGATGAAATTTTAGTATGCGGTAGGGGGGCCATTGGGGACGAACCTTTTTGAAAATGGGAGAAATGGAGTCAAAGGTCAGGACATAGGAGCGGGATCCAGTCCATTGCCCTTATGCGTCATAACTTATGTAAAAATGGTTCGATTTTGATGAAACTTTATGTTGTTCCGGAGGTATACTGAACCAATTCAGTTTAATATAATCGAAATGGGGTCAAAAGTCAGATTACAGGAGCGAGATTTATTCCACAGCCATTATCCTCATAACTTGAGTAATGATTTCTGGTATGTTGGAAAGCGTATCATAATCAATGCATTGCATGATTTTACTAACTTGTTTACTACAGCATGTGAAAATACGAAAATACACAATGTCTGGGGTGCAATGACACTGCATTTTTTTTTTTTTTTTTTTTTTTGCTAAACGAACTTGAGAAGGCAATATTGAGCAAAAGCCTATATGAAGATGCGAAAATACACAATGTGAACAAAAGCCTACATGAAGATAAGAAAATACACTATGTCTGGAGTGCAATGACACTGCCCTTTTTTTAATTTTTTTATTTTTTGCTAAACGAACTTGAGGAAGCAATATTGAGCAAACGCCTATATGAAGATGAAGCAGCGTTACTAACCACGTTACTTTCCAAACTTCCTTCGTATTTATCAAACGATTCTAACGAGTTGCTGCCCTTTAAATTTAACTTACTTGATAAAAAGAATGATCATCTACATTCCTGAAAAGTTCTTTTCAGCTTTTACGTTCTGTTCCCGCGGACGACTTCAGAAAGGCAAGTGAAAGGACTATTATGGTTAGAATGAAAATTAAAAACTGAGCTGATTAAAGACATCTTTCGCTGCTCGTTACGTTTGATTGTACTATCTTACAAGACTGACTACGTTCCAACAAAAATATTTTATCACAGATCGCATGCAGACATTCTCATTGTAAATCTGAAGTTAAAATAACCCTTTCCAGCTTCTCAGTATTAAACACCATATTAGGAAAATATGGAAATAGCCAGACACCTCGAACTTTATAAAAACATGAAACAGGTTGGTACACCATTGGAGGTCAGCTTTCACGGCCGTGACCATACACTGAAGTGCCAAAAGTAATGGGATACGTACCTAGTATCGCATAGGACCTCCTCTAGCCCGGCAAAATGCAGCAACTCAAAGTGGCATCGATTCCACAAGAGGCTGAAAGACTTTTGGAAAGATGTTGAGCCATGCCGTCTGAACAGCCGCCCACATTTATTTCCCTGGTATTTGTAGGTGCAGGATCTTGGGTACGAATGGACCTTTCCACCACGTCCCATAAGTGCTCTATTGGGTTCATGTCGAGCGAACGTGGTGACCACACCATCTATCGGAACTGTCCAGAATGCTCCTCGAGCCAATTTTAGACAATTTGGGCCCGATGACATGGTTGCATTGTCCGCCTGGAAAATCCCTTCGTTGTTGGGGTACAGGAAGTCCATGAACGGCTGTAAATGGTCACCCAGCAGAGCAACAAAGCGATCACCGGTTAATGACGTGTTTACGAGGACCAGAGGACCCAAACTGTGCCACGTAAAGACACCCCACACATGTATGAAACCACCACCAGCTTGCACAGTGCCTTGTTGACAGCTTGGGTCCATGGGATTTGCGCCACACTCGAACCCTACCATCAGCTTGTAACAACTGGTAGCGTGACTCATCGGACCACGCCACGTGTTGCCAATCTTCCAGGGTCCAATTACCGCGTTCACGAGCCCTGGGGAGGCGCTGTGTCCGATGTCGTGCTGTTAATAAAGGCACTCTGGTGGGTCTTCTGCTCCCATACCCCATGGACGCTAAATTACGCTGCACAAACCTGATGGACATGTCTCTGGTACATTCTGCATTGAATGTGGATGTTATTTGAGTCAGTGTCGCTTGTCTGTTAGGGTGGACAATCCTGGTCAGATGCGCCACTGTCATTCGGTACCCGTGGTCGGCCACTGCGCTGTCCACGGTGGGTGGTAATACCTTCCATGAGGTATTCTCGATATACACGTGACACCGCATATCGAGGAATGTTGAATGTTCGCACAACATCGGAAATTGAATGTCCCATCCGTCTGGCTCCCACTAACCATGCCTCGTTTAAACTCCGATAATTTGCGTCGGCTTGTCATAATCCTATTGGCGGTTTTTCAACCTGACTCACGAGATTACACCACGCAACTGATAGAAATCGTGGCGTGCGTCGAAGCTTTTATAAGACGGCAGCGCCAGTTAAAAATGTGCATACTGCTATCCCATGACTTCTAGCACTTCAGTGTATATCATCCACAATTAACGGTGACCGGCTCCAATGCAGGGAAAGGTAAACACGACATTTGTGCGCTCACGAGGGATGCAAACCCAGGCAGAACAGCGGGTAACCGGACGGTGAGCCACCTCGGTGGCCAAGTGGTCAAAAGCGATGGCTTCTGGCGAATTGTCCGGGCTGGATTCTGGTTCGAGGCCCGGTGGTGCGCTTCTCCTATGGTACTAATTCTCCTTCCTCTTCAGAATCGGTGGCCACAATTTAGGGACAGGCACTGTTTATAGCCTTAGATGTTCGTGGTGGGCGTTAAATACTGAAACAAAAACATGCAGCATCGATCAAGTGTATGGTGGAGGGCTGCAGGAATAATATTGCGATGATGTTTTTGCAAAATTGTTATTAACTGCGGTGACAGTGAGGCGCATTCCGGTCAACATATGTTCCGCTACCCATCTTGATACTCGAGGTTCTGGCGGGTTCCATTTATTTAACTCAAGACCATGTGGATACAGTACGTGTTCTCTGACACAAAGAACTTGCGACGTGCTACAGAAGTGAAGCAATGTCAAGTTGCAGCGATCAATTTTGTCGAAGTAGGTTAATTGGGAAAGCATTCGGCTCCGAAGCAGAATGCGGGTTCGTGTCCCGGCAAATTTGTGTTACGCTATATTGGAGCCCGAACTTAAAATGAATCTCCTGGTAACCAGGTTCTTCGAAAGATGTGTGATGTTCGTTCCACACTTCATCTGGAATTAGTGAGAATTTCTTCTTCTATAGAGAAAGATTTCAACCTTGGTTTGCGGTGGACCCGAAACCTGCGATTTCGTGCCCCCGCATTTCTCAATGGGGAGGGGGGGGGTATGTGACGTACTATAGAGGTGAATCACATGTCAAGACGGCAAAGTTGCAGCGATGAATTCCGTCGGTGTAGCTTCATTGTGAAGGCATTCGGCTTCGGAGCAGAAGGATGTGGATCAGAGTCCAACACTGTAAAATTTGTGTTACGCTATAATCTATCTTACTGGAAGTTGCAAGAGTTATAAATAATCAGTAGCAATAACAAATTTGGACAAAGCGATCAATTGACTTGGTCTCAAACCAAAGGAAATAAATTATCAAAGTTAACAAAATCCGAGAGCTGTGTTAATGTAATTTCACTTCGAATAGCCAGTACCCCGCGCCATGCAAGTGCAAACGCTGTGACTAAAATTTTTCTTATCTCTAGCTGAAAAAAGGTTTCAATTGAAATGATAAAAAAATATTTCGTTTCCTGCTAAACTGCTTGTGCTGATAATTTTGTTATTCAGTTTTTATAAATGTGTTAAAAAAAAAAACTATTCCCTAAAGCTTTTGGGAGATCTTTCTAAGGCTTTTGGCTTGCCGCAATGGCTTTATTAAGAAAATATAACTGTTTTACGCATGTATTAAAACAACGTCAGCTGACAGACATCCTCATAGATGTTTACCCCTCGAGGAATGATAGGATTGAATATTCGAATTTCTATTCAGCTGATTATAAGTGAGAGGCCTCCGATACGCAGTTGCTAACAAACAGAGATTAAGTATAGGCGACATAGAGTCAGTCTGGGTGTTTACATGTATATTTAAAATTCTTACAACCACGAAACAAATAACTGCACACACATTTTTGCAACAAGTATAATCTAGATAATTTTTTATTTACACTTCACAGAAAATATATGTAGGTGGCTCTGATGAAATCAGTGTTCCACCATATAAACTCAACATAAATAAAAGGCGTGGAAAGGGGTAACACATAATCTTCAGTAGCACACTTTGTGATATCTCCTTCAGAAAGTAAAATGAAAAGTTTGTAGATTAAATAGTTCCTCTTCTGAAGTCCGCATGAACGATTAAATACGTGTCCAAAGTTACACACAATAATTCACACTCAGTCAACTTCGGGCTGCACTGAGAAACCACTCAGCAGGCATATCCTCTTCACCTTGAAATTAGGCAACCCATTTACTTTGGTACATGGAGAGAGAGAGAGAGAGAGAGCTTGCTTGCTTGTGCGTGTTATCCCAAACTAAGCAACTAGAATAGGATCTCTGCTCGACATCTTATCAAAAAGCAGCACTACTTGATGTCGTAGCATCTTCCAAAATCCATCCGATGAATATCTCAAGATGGCACGTTCTTTTGGTAACCTACGCGCACCCAGGAGCGCCACATAGACTGTGGAGCAAATCACTCTGTAGGAGATTTCCACCGTTACAGATCTCACAAATAAAGCATTTTGCACCAAGCTTACCGACCACTGCTATCCAGCACTATGACGTATTTTTCATTCGCAGCAACTGGGCCACTGAACCGAAGACTATGCCAATATAGGAACTACTTACCTTTACATCTATGGACATTTACACATGTGACAGCAGTGTTTCAACCAAGGAGGTTATATTACTGGAGACACCACTGGCTCTGCCGCCATAAGTCACAGCTAATCACAGCTAATCTGTGGTGTGCCGCCCCGGTGGCGCAGTGGTCTAAGGCGTTGGCCTCTGATCATTCGTCCGTAAGGGGTCCGGGTTCGAATCCCGGTCAGGCATGGATGTTGTGTTTGTCTTACGGCACTGGCTCTCTCCCTTCCCTGGAACCAGTGACCCTAAATTAGGGACGGGCGACTGCTTATAGCCCATTGAGTTGCTCACGGTGGTCGTTAAACCTCCAATCAAAAAAAAAAAAAAAAATCTGTGGTGTGACGTCACAAGCAGGCAAAAATGAACTAAATTATACCATTGATGAAACAGTAAGCTCGTTTATCATTGATAAAGATTATTGAATTACTCATTTTATCTGTTTATACGCTTAGAAGCTTTTGTTCCATTGGTTTCCAAGCAGCTTCTCTTCTGCGGCTGCGTCGTGCCTGCTCATGACGTCATTTGCAGCACAGACGGTGACTTATGGCGGCCAATGCTGCATGGATAGGAGTGGTGTCTCCAGTAATATAACCTCCTTGGTTTCAACTGATGACATTTTGAAATTGCTTTTCTCAATGACTGACGATCTTTGCCGATGAATTTCGTGCCAACAATACGTGGAACCAGGTCACTAGTTAAAACTGATAGCGTCAAGAGCTTCCTGATTCGCTTTTGACCAGTTTTGGTTTTAGTGACGTTTTATTTATTGAACGAATTAAAAAACTGAAAATCTTCGCGCAACCTCCTGTACGATATTGTTCCACGTGCTTCGTGAACAGCGCCGCGCCAGAAGTTGCCCTAGCTCTCACAAAACGACGTTCGTTTTCAGGCATTTGAACAGTCATAAGTTGAAAACGTCATTGCAACAATGTTTGTTTCCCATCGGCATACGAATAAATAAAATGTTTTTTTTTTGTTTTTTTTTAAGTCTAACACATCGTTTACGTCAAAGGTAAATAAAATCAGCCTATTTACGCTGGAGCTTCGAAGCATTCCGTGATTTACTACTAAATGTGTATAAATCCATTACTTCAGCAATCCATTTACTACTCTATTGTATAATCCATTACACTCATTACTATTGTATAATACATTATACTCATTTACTACTCTATGTGTATAATCCATTACTTGCCGCCCCGGTGGCGCAGTGGTCTAAGGCAATGGCCTCTGATCATTCGTCTGAAAGGGGTCCGGGTTCGAATCCCGGTGAGGCATGGATGTTGTGTTTGTCTTACGGCACTGGCTCTCTCCCTTCCCTGGAACTAGTGACCCTAAATTAGGGACGGGCGACTGCTTACAGCCCATTGAGTTGCTCACGGTGGTCGTTAAAGCTCCAAACAAAAAAAAAAAAAAAAATCCATTACTTCAGCAATCCATTTACTTCTGTGATTTACTACTTCAAATGTGTATAAATCCATTACTTCAGCAATCCCGTGTTCAGAAAAATATTACCAACATGATTCCACAACTTAAAACTTGGCCATCATCATCATTATCAATCTACCGCTGGATGAAGGCCTCCCCAAGTCTCTTCCACAACGATCTGTCTTCATTCACCCATCTCCCACGTGGTCTTCTTTTGGGTCTTTTCCTGTCCCTTGGAATCCAGTCTAAAATTTATGCGATAACTATATCACCTGGATTGGAGGAAATGCTATCCCACACTCACCAACTGGCTTGACCAGCGAAAAATTATTCCACAACTTAAAACTTGGCCCTCAGTCTCCTGTAGCTGAAATTATATATATAATCACTTTAAACCCTAACAATACACTAAATGACAAGATACTGAATGCAACAAACTAACATACCGACTACCGAGTTATATATAACTCAAGACTACACACTTGTGATGTTTATTAAGAATAAATTATCAACGTTTATTCACAATTAAACGTTTTATTAGCATCGACTATAGTTTCGCAGAGCGTTTGGCTCGGCATCATCAGGATGAATGGAGCGTAAATATTAAAATCATTGTAACATCAGAGTTCTAACGGTCACAGATTTTGATGAGTTGTTTCCACGTGCTTGAAAGAAATGGCGTAGACGTCATGTCTTTGACAAATCGTGAAGAATTCCGGTATATATGGAAAGCTTCTAATATATTGAGCTTGATAGTAGAATCAGGTTTATCAATAAGCATAGCGCTTCCAAACAAAAATGTGTGGTTATTTTCGTGACAATGTTGGGCTATTGATGACTTCCTCAGTTCATAGTTCCGTACGAAAGTCTTGTGTTCCTTCATACGGAAACTTAAAGCCCTGCGGGTCAGGACACAGCTCTCATATTCTTGCCGAGCCAAATGCTCTGCGAAACTATAGTCGATGCTGATAAAGCGTTTAATTGTGAATAAACGTTGGTAATTTATTCTTAACATACCAAGGTTCAGTAATATAAAAACCAAACTCTCAATGAAGTAGCAAAATTTATGTAACAGACCAAACTTCCCGAAGTCGTAAGTGCGAAGCCCAAAAACACGGCACGACAAAACCAAACGAACATAAGAAAATAAGGAAAACCGAACCCTATTTATCAGGCAAATCCGGGTACATTCCGTGTTTTTTGGCTTCGCACTTACGACTTCGTGAAGTTTGGTGTATTTATACAACTATGCTATTTCATAGAGAGTTTGGTTTTTATGTTACTGAACCTTGCTTGGTATGTTATTTGTTGCATCTAGTATCTTGTCATTCAGTGTATTCTTAGGGTTTAAAGTGATATATTCGTTAGAGGTTTGGTCTGTTGCTTGCGCGGCCTTCCATTCTAGTGGTAATTTTAGTTTTTATTCTCGTCTCTACTTAGAATTCCTCTAATATGCGGTTCAAGTTTTCGTTTTGTTTTGTTTTTATTGGAGGTTTAACGACCACCGTGAGCAACTCAATGGGCTACAAGCAGTCGCCCGTCCTTAATTTAGGGTCACTGGGTCAAGGGATGGGAGAGAGCCAGTGCTGTAAGACAAACACAACATCTATCCCTCATCGGGATTCGAACCCGAACCCCTTTCGGACGAATGATCAGAGTCCATCGCTTAGACCACGATAGCAGCTTGCCATAGTTCTATAATCATCTTTTCTTTTTCTCCCGGTTGGTTATTAGATTTCTTTCGGTTTTTCCAAATCAGTTGCTCCAGCTTTCAGTCAGACTTGTGCTGATCTTTACATTTGTATATATACGTTTATGAACTTTCAGAAGACAAAAGTGATGTACTTTTACAGGAAATGAAGATTTATCGATTGATGGGGAAAAGCTGGAGATAACCAATACCTACATTTATCTTGGACAGCAGATATCAAGAGAGTCACATTGACGAAGAAATTAATCGGCGTATAAAACTTGCCTGGAGAGCGTTTGGAAGAAACAGTATAATTTTCAAGAGCAATATGCCATTATGTCTTAAAAGAAAAGTGTTTTTGATCAATGAGTCTTTCCAGTGCTTACGTATGGTGCAGAGACGTGGACCTTAAATAAAAGAGACATACAAAGACTGTAGACAACTCAAAGAAGCATGGAGAGGTGCATGCTTGGTATAACCAGGAGAGATAAAAAGAGGAAATCATGGATCAGAAAAATGACAAGAGTTTTTTTTTTTTTTTTTTTTATTGGAGGTTTAACGACCACCGTGAGCAACTCAATGGGCTATAAGCAGTCGCCCGTCCCTAATTTAGGGTCACTGGTTCCAGGGAAGGGAGAGAGCCAGTGCCGTAAGACAAACACAACATCCATGCCTCACCGGGATTTGAACCCGGACCCCTTCGGACGAATGATCAGAGGCCAACGCCTTAGACCACTGCGCCACCGAGGCGGCAAAATGACAAGAGTGTAAGACATCATGATCAGAGTAAAATCCCTGAAATGGCAATGGGCTGGACATATTGTCAGAAGGTCAGACCATCTATGGACAGCCGAAATTTTAGACTGGATTCCAAGGGACAGGAAAAATCCAGAAGAAGACCACATGGGAGATGGGTGGATGAAATTCGAAAGTATGAGGGAGTAACATGGAGGAGACTGGCACAAGACAGACCCGTTCTGGAAGAAACTTGGGGAGACCTTCATCCAGCAGCGGATTGATAATGGTTGACGACGACGATGATATATATAAGATTCAGTGCCGAAGGGCGGAGACTCAGGGTTCGGGCCATGCCGTGCCCGCTCACGTCCAGAGAATCCTTGCCCGGTGGCGCAGTGGTCTAAGTGATGGCTTCTGATCATTCGTCCGAAAAGGATCCGGGTTCGAATCCCGGTGGTGCATGGATGTTGTGTTTGTCTTACGGCACTGGCTCTCTCCCTTCCCTGGAACCAGTGACCCTAAATTAGGGACGGGCGACTGCTTATAGCCCCTTAAGTTGCTCACGGTGGTCGTTAAATCTCCAATCAAAAGAAAAAAAAGTCCTGTTCCCATGCGGTTATATTATAAACATTAGTAAGAACACAAAAATAACCTTACAACAATACATTTCTTATTACAAAAATGTAGTGCTCAATTATTCTGAATTTAAATTTTAGAAATAATGAGCTTTTGAAATTGAAAAATTTAAGAAAGCATGTATGCTGGGTGACAAGCTAAAGCCAAAGTTGAGGGGGATGGTCCCTATTTAAGAAATATTTGAGGAGTGCTGTCTCTACTTAAGAAACAGTCGATGGAGACACGTTGCTTCCGGCCCCATAAGATTCTATGCCCGTGTGTGGGTTGTTTCCATCAAAGAGGCTAGATAACAGCTCTATACTTCGTTACGAAAACTCGGGGCGTAAAGTTCAGCATTTGTTTTCATATACCCAGATAAGGAGCTCTACTTAACTAACCCAAGAAGATCCCCCGTATGTGAGTTCCTCCGTAGAGGAAATCTAGCAAATGAGCTGTGTTCCTTTCATCAATCAGCTGAAAGCTACTTTTTAGATCTTCCAATCTATGCATTATATCACTCATGACACACACAGTCAGCACCAAAACCTTGTAAATCTTTCAGAGCAGCAGACCCGACAGTTTCTTAAACTAAATTAAGGGATTTCTGCATACATCATTCTATGCAACTGCAGTTCACCTCGCAATATCATGGAGTATTCGCGATTAAGCCCATTCGACATGCGTGAGTCGAATACTCACACCGTATATACTTGTGTAGAACAGGAACTCTCTCAGTGTAACAACTACATATCGGATCCCCTCATAAAAGCGAACCCTCAGTTGAATTCAAGAGTTTCAAAAACATGACATTTATTTAAACCAGTAGTAATGCATCTTCAAGTGTTTAATGATTTTTTCCTAATGAAATAGGTGTTTTCAGGTTTCTTTCTAATTTCATCCTGCTATTTCAACGGAGTACGCAATTTCCCATTGCTTTTAAGAGAAATTAAAGTTCAAATTCCGCACTTCTCTCTCCGTGCCATTGCCATTTTTCGTGACGTGTTAAGTTTTCACAACAAAATGTAATGACATTCAGCTTTCACTTAAAATACATGTTTTTTTCCCCCCATTCTTGACAGCATCTTCTTGTTATAACAATCAACCGAACAATATTCTCCCCTTCCCCTACCTTTTTTCTAAGCGAAAGTTCAGGTGGATACACACTGCTGCCATGAAAACAACGTTTCTGCCACGAAGTTTTGCAGTGGACAAGGTGAGAGTGCTGGTGTGGAATTTTAAGTTCCTTTGAAAAAGGAGGAAATGTTTGCTACGTTGATTGATAACACACACACACACACACACACACACACACAAAGTAAGTAATGGGAAACATGCACCTCATTAGGAGAGTTCATTAAAAAAAAATATGAAGTCACCTTTCGGCATAACGTTCATAACTCCTTCGCGTATAAGCAGACTTTTTCCCCCATTTTTTTAGAACACATTTTCTATTAAGATTTTGCTGCCCATTCGCGAGTTTTTAAGGAAAACAGGTGGTCTATAGTGCACACCATTTTGCAATAAAGGTAGAGGTTATAGTAAAACTCTGAACACGTTGACAATCTAAAGCTGATGTTACTAATGCAAGACTACATGCTACTGTGTGTTACTCGTAGCTTTTACACTATCAGAAGATTGCAAATGTAAACTTGTATGTGCGACCCCAGGGGCCGAACGTGACGACGACAGAGTACCCGAGGGATCCCGTTTAAATAAATAGCGCTGTTTCTCAACAGCTGCTGATGCTCCAACGACTAAAGTCCAAAACAGGAACTTTACGGCGGATAACCGCGTGGGTGTCGGGGCGGGTCTGCGCTTACATGGATGGATAAGGTCAACTTATTAAGATGCAGGAACTAAGTAAGTTACAGTGAATTGAAAGCCTGAAAACTCGGGTGGTCGTCACATACACTCTTATTATGCACGGCTATTTAATCAGAATGATCTTCTCATTTTAGAAATCAACTTCTGTTTGATTACCGTTTTTTTGCACATATATTAACAGAATAGCTTTGTACACCTACATGAGTTAGAAAACCAAAAATACGGGAAAAGCTTTGTGATCCGTCTGATGGAAAACTTTTCTAGAAGTCCAGTTTTACTTTTATAATTTGGGATATCATGTAAACAGACAAAAGCGAAAACAATGTATGACAAACCGCCTGCTTACGGAACACGACAGCACTTTTCTGTCAGAAAAGTGCTGTTAGTATTATTCTTAACGTGCCACCTGTTATGAGTCGTGCATGCATACGTGAACGCACATTTTACGGAAAATCAGTTAAAAAGCATCACCCATCACATAACAACGCCAATCGAACGTATTCGCATTTTTATATCGTATAGCGGAGTAAATATCTCCGTCATTTTTGTCCACGCCGGGGCTCGAACTCGGGTCCCCTCATTCCGGAATAAGTCACTCTACCAATTGAGCTACGCGGACGTTTGTTCTGACTGCTATCTGCCTTTATGTCGTGTGCGTCCTGCTGGCAGGTACGTCACATCTTCGCCGATCCATTAGTGGATCGGCGAAATAAATGGTTATTTAGGATACTGTAAGTCAACTTTATCTTTGACGCCATTCTTTTTTTGTTTTTTAAGTGTGAACCCTGAAACGCTATAAGTAACAAACTCATGAAAGCAACAGGTATCAAGCGGAGGCTACATTAAAAAAATTAATACGGTATAAAATTTGGCTGGAGAGCGTCTTAAAAAAGCAGAACAATTTCTGAGAGCAATTTATATTTGCCTTAAAAAAATTGTTTAATCAATAAATTCTTCCAGTTCTTGGATCAAAGACATGGATGGACCTTAACTCAAAGAGACATACAGAGGATGCGGACAACTGAAAGAAGCATGCAGAGATGAATACTTGGTATAACCATGAAAGACAAGAAGAACTCTTGGATCAGGTAAACGACACGAACTGATGACATCATGATCAACATAAAGATTCTCAGTTGGCTGGACATATTACTAGAAAAATTTTGACCACTGTTATAGCAACAGAAACACTATGTATACCAAGGAACATGAAAAAAACACAGACGATCACGCGGGGGACAGATGGATGAAATTCTAAAGCATGCCGGAGTGACAAGACAGAAAGTTGTGGAAGACTTGGGGAGACCTTCATTTAACAGTGTATTGAGAATGCTTGATGGTGATCATATATACACTGAGGAGCAATTGAATTAGAGACAGCTGGCGTTATGCAAATGTGGCGCTGTGGGCGGCCCTGTAAACGGAAACGACATGACGTATGCAGCGATCCGACAATATAAGGAGTGATGCGACGGGAATCAGTAAGAGTCGGACGCAGTATGGATAAGACGAAGGATCTAAGCGCGTTTGATCGTGGGCAAATTGTCGGGGCCCGACGAATGGGTCACTATCTCGGAAGTCGTGCAGGCACTAGGATTTTCACAAGCCACTGTGCCACGGGTGCACTGTGAGTACATCGAATCCGGTAAAACCATCCCTGCAAGAGCCAACTGCCGTGGACAACAGCGTGTGGATGAGCGGGGTCATCGTCGGCTAGCTCGCATTGTAACAGCGGATAGACGGGCCACAGTGCAAGAAATCACTCGGCAATTTAACACAAAAACGTGTAAGCAGCCACACCATCCAGAACCCATCTCCTCGCTATGGGGTACAGAAGCCATCGTCCCACCAGGGGTACCGCTGCTGACCGCACATCACAGGGTGTAAAGATTAGCATGGACGCGGGAACATCGCCACCGGACCCTAGACATGTGGAATAATGCTGCCTGGACTGATGAGTCCAGATTTACGTTGGTACATGCGGATGGCAGGATACGAGTACGGCGCAAACCACTTGAAGCGATGGATCCTTCTTGCCAGCAGGGTACTCTTCAAGCTGGTAGGGGTGGCATTCTCGTCTGGGGACTGTTTACGTGGACTGAAATGGGACCCCTGGTACGTGTGACATCGTCCCTCACAGGTCAACGTTACCGGGATATCCTGGACGACCATTTTGCTCTCGTTTGTGCGTCTTCAACATCCCACTGGGGACCTCATCCTGCAACAAGACAATGCACCGTGCCATCGGTCCCGAATTGTATCCGAATGGTTGGATGAACACTCCACCGACGTGACCTCGCCTCCTTGGCCAGCTAGGTCACCTGACCTCAATTCCATCGAGCGCATCTGGGATGCCATCGAGAGAGATGACCTCCCTCCATTAAATCTTCGTGAACTGTGGGAGCTTGTTCAGGGGTCGTGGATCCGTATGGCTTCCCAACGCTTCCGGTGTCTTGTAGAGTCCATGCCGAGACGAATCGCCGCCGTCATCAGGGCGAAAGGTGGTGCTACACGTTACTAGACAGGCATCTCTAATTCAATTGCTCTTCAGTGTATATACACACCCAGAAGACTACATGGGAGATGAGTGGATGAAATTCAAAAACATGCCAGAATGACATGGAAGAGGCTAGCTCAAGACAGACAATTGTGGGTATTGTAACAGACTCGTATTTTGCTATTTTAACACTCACATACCCTAAAGTGTCTCATTACGCATTTAGTATTTACAAGCAGAGACCGACTTAAGACTAGTGGGGCCCTGGGCACAAACAACTTGGAGGGGGGGCATCCCCGGGCATAAATCGTACTCTTCATAAATAAACAATGGTACTTGCGTATTAAGTTAGCACCCCTGGCGCTTCGCGCAATTATTCTGTAATTGCGCATATAATTGTATAAAGCACAAGAAGTGCTGCCTTAATACACAAGTACTATCCTACTTTGATAAATGCAAGAAACAATAAATGTTCAAAAATTGTAAATTAAAAGTTAACATTTTATCTCCATCTTTCAAATGGATATTAATAATAGATTTTTTAGAAGCAACATATCGATGCATAATTGCGCTCGGTGAAAATTAACTGGCGCACGCCGCCGTTTTTGCTGCCCATAATAATAAAAATTAAATGTTAGTGCTTAAATTGGAGGGCCCTAGTTCATGGGGGCCCTGGGGACGGGCCCCGTGTGCCCTTGCGTAAATCAGGCTCTGCTTACAACTCTAAAATACGAGAAAGAACCTACGTTGACTTTACCGATGGGAAACACAGAAGACTCCGTATAGCGATCACTCATTTCAGGTACTTAGGGGCTGGGCTGCCTTAAGTCTCTTCATCTAACATTTACACTTATTAAAAAAAAACAAAAAAAAAACGGCATTTTTAGTGAGTACAAAAAAGACTTTTGGATCAGAGACGTGGACTTTAACTAAAAAGACATTTTCGATAAAGAACTGTGCATATATACAGCTTTAATTCGCTCTTGCTAAAAGCGAGGGCGTTGTATCGCATACCTCCTATAAATGACATATAAACAACTTATTTTACAGCTTTGGTCTGTTACGATGCCGTTAAGTTCACTAAATAATTTTCATACTTTTTCAAACAAACCAATTATGCAACCTGCACTTGTGTGTACAAGCACCCACGTGTAACAACAGGCAAGCTACATCTCAGTTTCCCATGCAATGAACAAATAAGGCAGAAATACTTCCTTTTAAGAGAACTGCAGCACTTCCGAAATGACAGCATTCTTTCACGGGGACAGGGTTCAATTCCAAATGCCCCAATTAAATGTGTGATATGCCTTTTTATTTTGTTGGAAGTTACGATTATGGCAACAGCACGAGAACAAATCTGAGATAAGAGGTGTTAAAATGCCAAGATTTAGTTTGACCTCTGGTGCGGTGGACGCTGAGTTGCTCCCTAGTGGTGGTAATCATCAACGCTGATTAGTAATCAAAACCACCTTCCGCCGCTGTTGCACAGTAGTAAGAGGGGGGGGAGATGCAGGTTCTCTTCCGGCCATGATATCAAGCATGAATTGATAAAATTCCCTTACATTAAAAAAAATGTGGTATTATACTATGGTTTTATGCTTATCTGCACCATGAATTCCGGAATGCTATACACTACATGCGAGAGGTGGAGGGCAGAGTTGGAAACGGGTCAAAAATTTCGGATCCGGACCCCTAACTGACCCGGACAAATCTGATTTGAACTATAAATTCGAAACTCAATTTTATATATATATATATAAACGTAATGTATATATTCATCCCAATAACTGCTTGATATTTAATAACTGAAATCCTTTTTTAACAATAAAATTTGGTTACTTACTTAATTTTAGTGCCATTTTTTTTTTTTTTTTTGATTGGAGGTTAACGACCACCGTGAGCAACTCAATGGGCTATTAGCAGTCGCCCGTCCCTAATTTAGGGTCACTGGTTCCAGGGAAGGGAGAGAGCCAGTGCCGTAAGACAAACACAACATCCATGCCTGACCGGGATTCGAACCCGGACCCCTTACGGACGAATGATCAGAGGCCAACGCCTTAGACCACTGCGCCACCGGGGCGGCCGTGCCATTTTTGGTGCCACTATTTTGCGTAATCCAGAAGTAATGGCTGAATATGACCGTGACCATGGAATATATTACAAATGGGAATCATTATTTACGATTACACAAATGTATTTTTTTAAATGTATTTCAATTCCTCACTCTTTCCACGCTTTGATGGAGGTGCGCATAATTTCATATGGTCCGTTAGATTTTTGGTTATATAATCTTTTATTACACCGTCGACATCTTTTTTTGTAATTATACACTTTCCACATTTTGAACAAGCAAGACCAAACAACACAGAATTATTCGCCGGTTCCTTAATGAGACGAAACAATTTCCAGCATTAACTCTTCCCCTTGTGGTTTTCAACAAGCACGTATTTGTTGGCCTCGACGCCTTTCTCAGCCTCCTTAATATTAAATCCACCCATATTAACAAATCAGGAGTTAATTTCGACATGACATGTCATGGGATGAATGCACACAACTAAAAATTGAGAATTTCCCCTGAGTAATCAAAAACCTCTGAACGCTCAATGTAAAAGATGCGATGTGAAAAGCAACTCTTAGTCATACAGTGAACTTCGCACGGAGAGAGCTGAGAAGCAAGTGAATGGCGTTTGCCTGTACCTTGCCTTGGACAATCGCACTGTAAAAGAACGCAAAGGAAGTATCTTTTTACACAACTAAAAATTGAGAATTTCCCCTGAGTAATCACACAACTAAAAATTGAGAATACAACTAAAAATTGAGAATTTCCCCTGAGTAATCAAAAACCTCTGAACGCTCAATGTAAAAGATGCGATGTGAAAAGCAACTCTTAGTCATACAGTGAACTTCGCACGGAGAGAGCTGAGAAGCAAGTGAATGGCGTTTGCCTGTACCTTGCCTTGGACAATCGCACTGTAAAAGAACGCAAAGGAAGTATCTTTTTACGATATGGTGTCGGTGTGTCTGACGTCGATCGGTGGAAATCTTCGTTGCTTAAAGAAAGAGACAATATTTTTGCATGGCAAATCATTATTCACTCCGTAGGCCCCAGTATCGACTACAGAATTCCACAACGCGCATTTTTCTTTGGAATCTATTTTTCTCTTTTCAAAAACAAAACGGGAATAAATCCGGGTCAAAATCGGATCAGGAACACCTTAACCCGACCCGTTCGACCCACAAGAAATTGTCAACCCGTTGACCAGTTTCCAACTCTGGTGGAAGGTGGTTTCCAAAAGCCAGCAATTCTGCTTTTTTGAATCAGTGAAATTATTTACAGCGCTGCGGACGTGACGAACAATTACAATCCTTTAATATATTTTTTTCTTTTTACCAAGCAGTTTCCCGGAATATATTTTCCTCGATTTCATCCGCCTCAATTTATTCATTCCACATTTAAAAACTATTTCCTTCACTATTTTTAATCCCAAACTCTGTTTCGATAAAGAACAGTGTATATATACAGATCTAATTCGCTCTAGCTAAAAGCGAGGACGTTGTGTCGTATACCTCGATTTAACTTTCCTTTTTAGTTTGTTTTCTTACGTAAATTTAGTTACTTCTCGTTAAACTTTTTCTTACTGGACGGCACATTGTGGTGCTACATCAGGGAAGGGAGACTGCTCATGGTGGTCGTTCAAACCAGAACCCTTAAAAATCCTCCCTCCAGAAGAAAAAAAAAAATGTCCCAGGACGGAGAGAAAGGCCTTCTTTCAATCGGGTTGCAATTAACGAGATTACGCATTAATCAGTTGCATTTTGTCGGAATAGTGCGATTAAAGTAAAGTATAATTACTTTAAACGGCATTCTAATGTCAAGTACTGCAGAATGAGAGAAAAATAATATAGGAATTTCTCCTGTAGGTTTTACACGGATAAGGTTTTTGAATGGCATGCCTTTTTTGACTATGTGGAGTAAAACGATATGCAGTAACAATGATGAAATACGTAGAAAACTAGGGCGCATGCACTGATAAGTCAGACCTCCGCACTTTCACGAATCCCTTCAGTATCTTTATGAATAGCTGATAGGTTTCCGTGTGTTGCATCTGATAACAAGCATAAGTAACATCAGCTAATCTCTTTCGCTAGAAGAGGAGCGAGTACACCATCGTCATATACCACAGCTTGGGGTTTAATCAGAGGAATACAGCTGGGATACTGATGACTAATTACATGTAACAGCAACCACTACGTAGCTTCAAAGGCGTCAACAGTTCAGTGAGGACGCAGTGGTATATGTATCGGTTTCGAAAGCAGTCACCCTGTCCATGATGTTTCCAGTGCTTTCCTATAACGATAACGCGAATAAAAAGGATATTCTCCTTCGACAACAATCTTTTTATCTTCATGTCTTAGTCGCTCAGGCTCCCGAGTGAGCTAACTGTACGAACTTTATTGTTACAAGACGGAATTTCTTTTTTTTTTTTTTATTTACAAGACTCAATGTAAAATGAAATGTTTAAGACGTGGTTTGTCTTCTTGGAAAAGGGTGCCCACGCCCAGCACAGGGGTTAACAAAATCTTTCGAAGCGAGGTGCTTTCGCCGGAGGGAACGCGGACCCTCGGAGAAGCGAAACCGGAAATTGGGATGGAAGGCGATCGCTTCCATCACCCCTAATAGCTTAACCTAATAGTTAAGCTATTTGGGGGGATGTCGCTTCCCGGAGCGCCAGCAAAAGGGAGACGAGCAGTGAACCTCGTCATAGCTGTACGTGTCCCTGAGCTGCTGGCAGTGGATATTCCAAGTCAACGTAGTTGTTCAAAATACGTTCATGTTTAATGAAGACTTGTTCTTATTCGCGACACCATGCTTTTTTGTATCCCCGTAACATAATATTAAAAAAGTTAGGGAGAGCTGGAGAACCTAAAGGCGACTTAGCACAGTAGCACGTTCCCTACAACACCAACACTCGGTGGTTCTCCAAACATAAATTTAACGTAAAGACGAACTGATGCCACAGATTATGTAGTTCTAAGCTGCATATACGCTCATGAGCACCTACCTTCGTCACGGTAACGCTTGCACTCAGCATGCCATCAACTCTACTAGACTGTGGAATGTGTCCGCGGGTATTCTGTACCAGCTGGACAGAATGACTTCCCAGAGTTTTAAGACAGAGAGATGTTCTGGTGCATCCCACAAATGTTCCATAGAGTTCAAGTCAGGGGAATTCGGCTGGCACGGGAGCATATTCAGTGTTTGGACACAATCCTAGAACCATTCATACACAATGCGGGTTTGTGGCATGGGGTGCTATCTTTCTGAAACTGGCACATACCATCTGTATTTACGGTCGGCATGAAGGGCAATACTTGGTTCGAAACAGTGCCTAGGTTGAATCCGGCGGTGAGGGTGGGCTCTGCGGTGATGAAGGGACCCAGTACTGTTCACGAAAGCAATTCCCATACCACGATACCGCCGGTGCTGGCCTGTTTTTATCCATCCGTACAGTCTGGTTGAAGCTGTTCACTCACGTGGCATCAAATACGACCCCATCCATTGGCATGTTGGAGCTGGAACCTGGATTCATCGAACCCGACGACTCTTTTCCAGTTCTCTAATGTAAAAGTAGCCGTACTACCTCGGCCACTGCAAAACGGAGCTGCTGGTAATGATCGATTAACAAGGTCTCCCTTTTCGGCAAGTTAGGTGGACGTGTGTTCATCTTCACATATTTCTCGCCACATCATCACTACGGCAGCTCTCGATCAGCCTGCGGTTGTTGAGAACTTAACACCCGCCTTCCTCACGCCAAAAACCATTCCCCGTTCGAACTCATACAAGTCCTTCCCTTTCTGCATTACAGGGGCTTCATACTGACGAGTTGGCACGCTCTGCACGTGCCGCCTATATATGTTCCGCACCGGTTGGTCATGCCACTGC